>OY728145.1:1981241396-1986241396 GCA_963277665.1 Viscum album | reverse complement strand
AATATAGTATATTATTTTTTTTACCTTTTCACTGACTGGAATAATGATAACATAATTCAAGGATATGTGGACTACCACCTCCTTGAAGTTATGTCAATCCCTTTTTTCATCAACACATTACAATAATGATATATATATATATATATAGTTAAATAATATGATAGATTTGTATAATGATCATTCTAGTAAGGTAAATTTTACTTAACTTCTATCTATAATGTTCATATAAGAATAGAAATGGTACTCATGCATACGTATGGCCTACCATCTCCGTGATCATAAAATTATTCCATTTTTCATAACCATATTCCTAATTGGTTTTAATAGTATTATTCATGTATAAATATTTTAATTATTTAATTTTTATTATTTCTTATATGTTTAAATAATGACCACTTCGACCATACTCATTATAAAAAATTCTTTTGTGACACATGAAACGAATATGGTCAAAACATCTAACATAAAGATAATTGATAATTTTATTGTATATAACTTGTTAATTAGTGAAATAAATGTAATAATAATAAAAAATCAAAACTGGTTCTAAAAAATTGAATAATTAGCGTAATTTTATTATTTCAGAATATAAATCAGCATGTGATGAATCAGACTCAAGGTAAGTGACTTATTGTCATTCTTCTTTAATTAAGGTATATCTTAATTTTATAAACATATATTCTTATACAAAGTATTAATAAAGCCCCTTTATCAGTATATGTCAGGAATTTAACTATTATAATGGTATTTAATTTTTTATTAATGTTATATTTTTCATGGGATTTTTATTTAAATATTTATATAAGGGATACAAGAATTTTCTTTGAAATTATTCATATTTTATGGGTTTCCTTTAAACTCTCTTTCCCTTTCTAGTTCATGTTTTTAAAATGATTTTTGAAATTGATTTTTTATGTACATACATTATTTGTAAAAAATTACTAGAATTTATTTTTACTTTTTTCAAATGGAATCCTTTTACACATTTTATTAATAATATTTTACAAAATTATGAAATTAATTATTAACATACATGGAAACAACCAACTTTCCACCGTCATGACCATTATGTGTTCTATGGATTCCTTTTCAATAATTAATGTTTCCTTCATTGATAAATACTTTTTCATGTAATATCTCAACCACTTATGGAGTTAACTAGTGTGCAACTTTAGTATATTTTAATTCTTATTTATGTACAATTGATTGGAGTAATGACATGGGGTGTGTTTGGGTGGATTTTTTTAAGAAATGTTTAGAAAATGGGTCTGTGGACAGTTTGCTCATGGTTAGGGATACACGTGTGCAAATCCCAACTAACTGTGTGAACCCATAAAGATATGTTCTCATGGTTGGAACATGGTTTGAAAACCCATGTGCCCAAACCCCATAAATTTTGCAACCCTGGAAAGATAGTTGTGTACCACTTTCACGCAGTTTGAAAAATCATGCACCCAAACCCAAGAAATCATGAAAGTGGTTTCTTTTCTCCCAAAAATTACTTTTCAAATATCCTAATCCCCTATACACCTACTATTCATCCTTTCCTTATGAAGAAATGATTATTTATAATCCCAGAGATTTATGGTGGGTTTACAATGTATTCCCAACTCTATTCTTCATGATTCAATGCCCGAATTGATGATCCTCTCTTCTCCATGTAAGTGGATCTCATCCCAATGCATATCCTCTCTCTTTCCTAATCTTTTGGAATATTTTACTATATTTTTACATAGATCTAAACCAAATTAGTGAGATCTAGATCTAATATTGTAGATATATCTCTATATTGAAAAGATCTTGATATCTTGATCTTGATATATAGATATAGATCTGGAACTGAAATTCAATGTTGTTGTGATGCTCAGATTTTGGGGATTTCCATTGAACTAATATCCATTGATAAATCATCATCGGTGGTAGGAAACATAATTTCCATAGACATGTATTTGATGCATGTATAGAAATTTTTAGAATTTCTAGTATCCTATAGAAATTTATTTCTAAACTGGGTAAAACAGGTTAACAAATTAATATATCAAAGCTCTATTGAATTAAATTATTAGTTTAAGAGTTAATCATGAGGCTAAGGAGATTTCCTCTTAGATAATTAATTTGATAAATTGATTATAATATTTAGGGATTGTGAACTAGATAATTATCAGGGGATAGTTATGAGATATCGAACTGGTTAAGTCGAGATAATTAATAGTGAATCATTTATGTGACATGAGATAATTATCTAGACAATTAATTGTGGGATTATTTATAAAGAGTTAAGATTTATAATGAGATAATTATTTCCTAAAAATTAATTATGGGATATGAATTGTGATATTTTTTAATTAATTATTGAATTAATTAATGGGATAGAGGTATTTAGTAAATTATTATGTTAACTATGGAATATGATTTATTTAAATAATTTTTGGATTAGTAATGGAATTGATGTGGATAATCAATTATCAATTAATTATTTGTGAATGAATGTGCACATGGTTATTCAAAATTGAGAGGTATACATGGTAACATGATCATTATTAATATGAGTAAAGATAATAGAAACATGGTCATTATATATTGATGAGTAATCATTGTAACATGGACATTTTATTTATTAGTAAATAAATTGGGAACAATATCATTCTTTTCAGGTGTCATAATGGTAACATTTCATCTTACTTATGTTTTTGATATTGGTAGCTTTGGAAATGTGTCTTAAAAATTTGAAATTAATTAATGGAAATAATGAATATCAATGTTATAGACTCGTATGAGAATATTTCGAACACTAATATGAGTTGAGTCAGGTTTTGAGATATTTTAGAACCTTGAATTACATCGAGCACTATCAAGAATCAGGTATTATGATATGTTATTACCTAGGTAACACATCAGGGTTATGCATAAGATAAAGCTAGTATTGGGGTATAGGTCTCAATGGGAACCCTAGAGTTAATATAGTTGGATAAAAATAAATGATAATGTAATAACATGTTTTTAGGAATTTTTCTTAATTCATAAAGAGCTGCATATAGTTTATTTTTAATGTAATTTCATAGACACCATTTGTGGTCCCCTACTAAGCTGTACTCACACACTATTTGGGATTCCTAATCGGTATCTGTATAAATTATATTGTTGAAGTACAAGATAATGTTGGAGGCCCTGGGATGGATTGATGATTTGGGATGGATATTGGATGAGGGTACCGAACAGGGTTCAGAACCTACTTAGGGAATCATAGTATATTTTCTTTCTATTTTATTACAGACACATGAAACTTATATTAGCATAGCATGGTTTCCCTCAGTTGAGTACTATATTTTTTGTTTTGTTATCTTGTGGCATGTGTATTTTTTAGGTTATATAGTATTTCACATTTATTTATTTATTTCCACTTGTGTTTTACTATGATAAATGAGGGTAGGGTCCCCTATGAATTACTTATATGACACTAACTTCTAGTAATTAGCCTCTAGGGTAGAGGGAAGCATGCCGGAGGACACATGGTGAAACATGTCGGGGCACTATTATGCGACACCTAGGTCGGGATGTTACAATGTGGTATTAGATGTCAAATTTTCTTTAATATTCCTTTTTTACTATTTCAAAATAGGTATACATAGGACTAGGAAGAGTCTTGGATTGAGAACGAGCTCATGCATGGGAGTTTCAATCCTATATATGGGGAAAACATATGTACTCAGGGTGTGATTATTGTTATTAATATTTTCACTTACAGATTAATGTTATTTCACCTTGTGTTATGCCCTTATGGCGTGATGTGATAATTATTTATGATAATTTTTTAGTATGGATTCATGGAACACAATGGAATTTGGGATGACTCTACATGCATCATTATATGACCTCAGGTTTATTGTGACATGCATCATTTTATTCAGGCCTGGGAAAACAAGTTATTGGTATGTTTTTAATGATGAAATATTTTCCATGTTTGTATGATTGGAATGAAAAATGGTGCCTATCATGAATTGAAAAAGTATGTAAAAAATGATTTTAATTTAGAATACATGGGTGTCTAAATGAGAAACAATATTCTGATATTGTGTTACCCCTTCCTAACCAAACCCTATGAATAGGATGATCAAGGTTAGTGATAGAACCTCAGTTTCACCATATGGTAAGATTTGGGAAAAAAGACATGTTATGACCTATTTTGATCATTTACTCTTATAAAATTATTATAGGGTATTGTTATTAGACACAAGACATGTGTTTGGAAATCAAGAGAGTATTCCCCAAGGAATATTATTGAGTAGATGAATAATGAGCATCCATTAGAATGATTTTCCTATTAGGGAACTTGATGCACTGATCATGCAAGCTAAAGATGAATGGGAGAATTTTTTATAGAACATCGATCACTTTATGCAATTCATGGAAAGAGTCTCATGGTTAGTTGTGAAAATTATGTCTATGTTGCTAATGGAGTTTTAGTTATAACACCCTCTGACTTTTAATAGAGAGGGTGGACCTGAGGGAGTTGAATTCTAGGTTGATTCTATAGAGACAATACTTGACCATTTGGAGACTCCAGTTGAGAAGATGGTCACATTGGCTACTTGTATTCTATGGGGATTAGTGAAGCGCTGGTGAGACATTTACTCATGAATGCGACATACTAACAGTATAATATGGAAGGAATTATTTGTGAGGTTCTTAGAGAAATTCTATACATAGACATTGATATAAGATAAAACTATTAATTTCATGCATCTAACACGAGTGAGAATTTCATTGATGAACTATACTAGATGCTACATAGATCTGCAATGCTTTTCTCCAATTTTAGTAGGATATGAGGCATGTACGACCAACCATTTTTAGGATGGACTTAAGTGTGAGATTAAGTCCTAGGTGAATATCATCAAGAATTAGTAGTCTATAGATGTGGTGGATCAGGCTATAATATTTTATGTGAATGCGAGGGAGGCTTCCTATGTTGGATTGTTAGTTATTACTAGAATATAATGATCTATGACTACCGAGACTATGGGGCACCATTATGAAAACTTTATCCAACACAATGGGATGCAGACTATAAAGACATGATTATCGGTTGGACAGTACCATACCAAGGTGATATTTCATAAGTGTGGAAGGCTAAGATACAATCATAAACAATGTTCTTAACCTCCAGAAGAGGGTGGATCTTGTGGAATGTTTGTATATCTATATAAATTCTATATGTCATAGTGACATACTGGTACCGAAAGGGTGGCTAGGAAAAGTCAGTGAGGGTTGGTGTCATGATAACCAACTATTGTGTACTTTGATTACATGAACGTACCCTGATTATATATTTTTAATTGTTATGCATGACTATAATACAATAATGTCCTGGAATATTTGTTGCATTAAAGAGGTTAGGAAAGATCCCCGCTATGATGAGAACATTGAAATGATATAACAATATTCAGAAATGAAGTTATACGGTTGGCTGTCATACTATGATAGGACACATAGTATACATACCTTCATGTGTGAGTACTCGTAAGAAAACGAGACTCTCTCTCATGGAGTTCGCACTTGGTAATCTCCTAGATAATAAATAATGAGAACAAACCCTCCAGTAGAAATTCTACATGTCTTGGTGTCATCAGACATTGATATCTATGAGCGTGTGTATTAGTCCTTAGACTGGAAGATTATCCTTCACTCATGTCATGACGCGCGCACTTATATTTACTGATTAAAACTGTCACGAAGAGAGTTGGCGGGAAGTAGGGTATGTTGGGTGAGACATGAATGAAATGTTTTTATTGGATAAGTCAAGGAAGGATTTGTCCCTTGCATATTTATAGAAGTAAATATCATGGGCCCTTTGATTTAAATAGAACAGTCCCATGAAATTCCATGCCCATGGTGAAATGACTAGTTAATTTCCGGAAGTCAAAGAAAGAAGGATCAAGCATATAAGTTTATGACACTTCCCTGAAATATGTTTGATGAGATATTGATACAATGGGATTAAATTACATGGTAAGAATTCGTATGAGGTGACACGTCAATGCATCGTCAACTTCTTTTTCTTGGGTGCCTTGACCCATTGCTAGACAGTAATATTATACATTAGGCAAGCCCACCATGTTCCAATGAAAAAGAGGCCCAGAGGGTCATACAATAAGTGTATCCAAGTATCTCAAGTAGAATAAAGATTATTCCCATACATGGTTTATTAATTATTCAAGTAAGCCTAAATTGTTTTAATGATGGAGGAAGAATAAAATGAAAACAAGCACACATCGTGTATTAATGATTACACGCTATGTAGTTTTTATTTTGAAAATAAGTACACAGCATGTATAAATGATTACACACCGTGTTGTTTTTAATGAAAAATTGGTACACGTCATGTATTTATGATTACACACCATGTAGTTTTTCTAGTCCGGATTTTGAGAAAATATAGTTTTATTAAATGATATTTATTATAAGAAGCATGGATGTATGTCAAGGAATTAATGAATGGACATGGGGTTTTCAAAAGAGTTAATTAAATGAATAAAATTTTTAACGTATTTATTTATTGTCATAAATATACAACCTCAAAACTGATTATAAATATCCTCTCAACCCCAACACTTTTCACACAAGAGGATCATTGTACACAACAATTCTGGAGAATTCTTTTATTGCCAAAAGAACCTCTTCCTCCATGAATGCTCTCAGGACCGAGAGAGATCCTCCTCCATCAAATCAATACGATCTAAGGTAGACAATGCAAGACAAGGTTTCTCCATGCTAGCACTCAGAGACTCCATTGGAAACATCCAGAGATACAAGGTGCATGTGTGGATCACCGCTAGAGGAAGCCTACCCTTGGCTTCTACAATGCAACGACGAATTTCATCGGAACATGATCAAGAATATCAATGAAGAAAGAACACCCAAAAGGTATTTCTTGTCAATTAATTAATGTAATTATAATCAACCTATGACGATCCACTTTTCTAGTTTCAGGACCTTTCTTCTTCTTTGTCTATTTATATGAATCGATCTGTGGAAACTGGCGATTATCGTCGTATTGATCCCAGCTTGATCATTACTAATGACAAAATACCAACTGGGCACACCCACCCACGAGCTTCCACTGTGCCCGAAACCTTTATTTGTTATCATAGGGAGGTTATAATATTGATTATAGTTATTTAATTTTAATTGATAATTTAAGCATTTATATTTGATTCATTTCTTGATAAATAATTCTATTAAACTGAATGAGCAAGATCTATTCTTCCTCCTTTGTTCCTTGATTCGCATCATAGAAAAAACCTTTTAATTTTAATTTTTATTAAAATAAAAATGAGGAACTCATTTGGAGGATCCGATCTTTCTATTTGTGCAACACGGGAATACACGACGTGTAATTAAAACTACATGTCGTGTAATTAGGTTCAACGAACTGATACTGGTCCACTAAACCATGTAGTGTGAATTGAGTATACCTTAGTTTTATTACACCACGTTGACCAAAAATGAACAGCGTGTGGAACCGGAATACACGACGTGTATGTTGAATCAACATGTCGTGTATTCCGAACTAACCCAAGTGTAACCGTGTACAAGGATAAGTCATGTTTCGCGTACCCAGGATTTCTAGGCCGGTAACCGCATAACAAATAAGTACACCCTGTATTAGATTAATATACACGCCGTGTACTCCAAAATTTCAAAATTAAGGGAAAAGACACCAAATCCCCTGACGTGTAATTTGTATAAAGGGTGAAAAGAAATACACGTTGTGTAAATACAAACTACATTCCGTGTATATTCCAAAAATGGAATTTTACCAGGTTTCCTACAAAATTACAAAGACATGTACAAGGTATATGGATGTGAAGAATCTCAAGGAAATTCATAAAGGAATTTTAGATAAATAATTTATTAATTATAAGATCATAATTAATTGAATTCAAGCGCAACTTATCTGGAATAAATAGAATGATATAAATAATTTGAATGCTAAATATGCATAAATTTCATTTCATGCTATGAATGATCATGTGCTAGACCAAAGAACCTTTTTATGTGTGTATTGTTTCATTTAAATTTGTTTAATTTATATTAGTTGTCCTGTGAACCTTATTCAAATAAAATGTTGGTCATGCGTGCCCTTGGTTTCTTTAATGTAACCCCCATATAATGGAGGATCTCCCAAGCAAGAGGAGGCGGATCAAAATCTGAAGCTGAGGCGAAACCAACACAAGAAGATACAAAGGTGGATATGTGGGAGCTGCAATACAAGAACCATCGAGGTCAAGGTGTTTTTTCCTAGGTCAGGGTTAACTTATCAAAACCATTAGATAAGTTAACGGATAGATTCTCATGATCATTCCATATTATTTTATTTATGTCTGATTTCATGGTTTATTTATTATGTATGTGTTGTCATGATCACATAGTTAATAAAATGAACAGCCATGCAAATATGGAATAAAATAAAAACCAGACTATGCGTAAACATTATATGAACATGGTTAATCACTTAAGAAATCATCACTTAATATTATCCAGCATATGATAATGCAAAATTATTCATAAATAATTAAAATCCCTCAAAACCATATTATGTCAGACCAGGCCTTCCGTTACTTGATTAAGGTAAGGACTCAATAAAACTATGTGTTTGACCAACACTTGTTGGGAAACTTACTTTTATAAAGGAATCCCTTATTAAAGGTTTGGGTTGACCTAACCATATTACATCAAGAGAAGTATCCCTTTCTACACTTTGTGTAATATTGGTGGCAAGTGTTATGGAAATCCATGTTAGGATTTTAGGATTGGGGAGTCCACTCAACAGATCAAGGAACTATAAGCTAACAGTTGGTAGTGACCAGCCTACCTAAATACCTTCAAATATCTTGACCAACCCTTGTTGGGGTTATGAAATGGGGAATATGGATCCTTTCCACTAGAATGTCAAAGAAACTAGACATTCCGAGTTCAATGGTGACGGCCAATAGGACTTGATAAAATAGTGGGGGAATTAATAAAAAATTATTATTTCTCATGAAATGTAATCAAGAATGTAATGATAAATCTGCTCTTTTAATTTGTAGAATCAAAATGACAAAATCGTCAACCACATTTTCAATGCGATCAATTTTGGGTAAAGAAAATATCTTAACCCGTAGTAACTTTCAAGAATGGTTTAGGCACGTTCGGGTTATCCTATGCCATGAATGAATGTTTTACATGCTGGAGTCCTCACTTCCTGATGTTCCCACCCAAGGGGAAAGTGATGAAGATTTCCTGGTCTATGATCAACATTTGAACGAAGCACTTGAAGTTCAATGTTTTATGCTATCATAAAAAGTCTAGTGAGCTCATAAAGTCTCATGAATACATGGATTCCTATAGCATGCTCGAGCACCTCTGAGGTCTATACCATGAAAGAGAATGACAGGAATGGTTTTAGATCTCCAAGGCTCTATCCAGAGCAAGCTTGGAGAGGGTGCCCCAACTGGTCCTCATGTAGTCAAGCTCATTGGCTACAATGAGTGCTTGTAGGTTCTAGGTTTTAAACTCCCCCAAATATTTGGGTACCAATCTCATTATTGAATCACTCTCTTAGAGCATCTCTAACTTTGTTGTGAACTTCAACATAAACAACATTGAGACATCTCTGTCTAATCTTCTTATCCTCATTCGCCAACTTGACAATGACATGAAGCATGAAAAGCCTTATGTCCCCATGGTTAATGAATGTAAAGGGAATGTGAAGAGTTTTGATCCCAATGATTCTTCAAGGCCTTCCATGAAAAAGAAGATCAATGGGGAGGCAAGAGAACAGGAGGTTGTTTGTTTTTCATGTGGAAGGAAGGGCCACTGGAAGAAAAACATCACCCTGTCAAAGAATCAAGGGGAATCATTAGGTGTGTTTGTTATCAAATGCAATCTATCTATTTCTAAAAATTGGGTATTAGATAACTCTTGTGGTTCTCACATATGAATCCAAATAAAGGAACCATTTAGATTCCTAAAATTGACCGAGGTGAGGTGGATCTAGGAACAGTCAACGGAGCCAGAATCGCTGTTGTAGCGGTCGGAGACTACCACTTCACATTGCCTACTGTGATGGTCTTGGTTTTGAAAGGATGTTATTATGTACCCTCTATAACCAAAAACATTATTTCATTATCCATATTAGATACTGATTGATTCATCTTCATGTTTGGAAGTGGATGTTACTTCTTTTATAAAGATAGAATTTGTTTTGGTTGGGCCCATTTATATAAAGACCTTTGTGTGTTAGACTAAACAATCCAAGTAATGGAAATCGATGTAAAAGTTAATTCACATGACTCATACAACACCCAACTTTGGAATCACCGGGTAGGTCATGTCAATGTGAAACGTTTGAAAAAGTTACATCAAGATGGGTATTTAGATTCTTTCGATCTAAAACCACTTGGTGCATGTCATGCATGCCTACAAGGAAAAATGACCAAAGCCCCATTTAGTGGGAAAAGTAAAAGGGCTAATGATATTCTAGTATTAGTTCACACAAATGTGTGTGGACCATTTCCAATTTAATCAAGTGGTAGGTTCTCATACTTCATAAATTTTACTAATGATTTTAGTAGATATGGATATATTTACTTAATGAGGTATAAGTCAGATTTTTTTGATCTCTTCAATTAATACAAGAATGAAGTTGAGATCCAGCTTGGTAAGAAGATTAAGAAACTCCACTCAGACAGAGGAGGACAATTTCTTAATTAGGACTTCATTTATTTCTTAAATGAGTTTGGGATTCTATCTCAACTCACTCCTCCTTACACACCTTAGTGGAATGGTGTAAGTGAAAGGAGTAACCACACCCTATTGGGCATAGTGAGATTAATGATGAGTCATGTGAGTCTTCCATTGTCCTTTTAGGTATAATCATTACAAACAATATCAAACATACTAATCCAATTACCAACTAAATCGATAAATGGTATTCCATATGAGTTATGGAGTGGATGAAAAGCCATGTTATCGAATTTACATGTGTGGGGTAGCGAAGCATTTGTTAAGGCATCTTCAGGTAACAAAATTTCACCCTTAGGCACAAAGTGTATATTTATTGGATATCCTAAGGAAACAAAGGGATATTAACTATAAAAACCCTCAGAAAAAATGGTTACAGTGGCAAGATACGCCATATTCCTTGAGAGGGAGCACATATCCAAAAGAGATAGTGGGAGCGAGGTAGAATTCGATGAAGTCGAGGCTCAAGATACACATGAGTTGGTACAAGAACAAATTCCACAAAGCCCTGTGGATGAACAATCTTTTCTAGAGACCCATGAACAGCGTAGGAGCATGAGAGAGGTGAGAGGACTAGAACTATATGGTTTTCTTATCACCGAGGATGGTGACTCATTATTGGTTGACAAAGATGATATTATAACCTACAAGGAAGATATTGAACGCACAAACGCTGCCAAGTGGCAAGAATCCATGAATTCTAAAATTGATTCCATGTACCAAAACCATATCTGGATTTTGGTAGATCCTCTCGTTGATGTGATGCCTATTGGTAATAAATGGGTATTCAAGAAGAAACTGGACATAGAGGGGCAAGTCCGCACCTATAAGGCACGACTGGTTGCCAAAGGTTTTAGACAGCATTAAGGAATTGACTATTATGAAACATTTTCACGGGTTGCGATGTAGAAATCCATCAGAATTCTGTTGGCCATTTCCGCCTACCATGACTATGAAATACATCAAATGGATGTCAAAACAGTATTCTTTAACATGAACCTCTAGGAAGTTGTCTATATGACAAAACCTGAAGGGTTTGTGACTCCAAAGGATTCCAAGAAGGTATTCAAGTTGCAGAAACCCATTTATGGATTAAATTAATCATCATGGTCTTGGAACATTCTTTTGATGAAGCTATAACGGAATTTTTCTTTGTTAAGAATGAATGTGAGCCTTGTGTCTACAAAAGTTTTAGTGGAATTACAGTCATTTTCCTAATAGTATATGTTGATGACATGTTACTAATTGGAAACAAAGTACCTATCTTACAGTCAGTTAATTCATGGTTGGATAAATGCTTCTCTAAGAAAGACTTCAGCAAGGCAGCATATATTCTTGGGATCAAGATCCATCATGATAGATCCAAAAGAATGTTGGGCCTGAGTTAAAGTACATACGTTGACAAGATACTAAATAGATTTAGTATGGAAAAATCCAAGAGGTGATTGTTTATCAGTGTCACATGGCATTCATCCTTCCAAGAAAATGTGTCTTATAGCACATGAGGAAAGAAAGAAAATGGCAAGGATCCATTACGTATTTGTGATTGGGTCAGTCATATATGATATTCTATGTACAGGGATAGATATTGCTTATGCATTAAGTTCAATATGAAGATATCAAGATGATCTAGGAGACCTCCATTGGATGGCAGTCAAGACTATTCTTATACATCTGAGGCATACTAACATATGTTAGTGGTTTATGGAGGATATGAGGAACTAGTCATCAGAGGACATGTAGATGCTAGTTTTCAGACTGATCAAGAAGACATGAAGTTGTAGACTAGATACATCTTTAGTTTTAATGGATGTGCAGTGAGCTGGAAGAGCTCAAAGCAATGTGTGGTGGAAGATTCTATAGCATACTTGAAGTATATCGCAGCTTCTGAGGTGGCTAAAGTAGCAGTATGGATGTGAAGCATATTCTAAGATCTGGATGTAGTACCTATCATTAAAGATCCTATCACACTCTATTTCTATAATACCGCAGCGGTGGTACATGCAAAAGATCCAGGGTCATATCAGCGGAAAAAGAACATACATCGGAAGTATCATCTCTTGAGGTATTTTTCTCAGAGAGGTGAAGATGCATTGAGAAGTATTTCGATGGAAGACAACGTGGTGTACCACTTGACTAAATCCTTAACTCACCAGAAACATGATCATCATGTGAGGTCTAGTGGACTAAAAGTCATAGGAATTTGGCTCTAGTCCAAGTGGGAGTTTTCAAGGGTTGGTGTCCTGAGAACCAAGTGTTTTGTACTTTTATTATATGAATGTACACTTATTATATATTTTTCATTGTTCTGCTTGACTATTATATAATAATGTCCTGTAATATTTGTTGCATTAATGAGGTCATGGAAGATCCCTGATATGATGAGAACCTTGAAATGTTATAACATTATTCTTAAATAATGTTCTATGGTTGTATGACATACTATGATAGAACACATAGTATACAGATCGTCATGTGCGAGTACTCATAAGAAAACGAGAATCTCTCATGGAGTTCACATTTGGTAATCTCCAAGATAGTGTATTATGAGAACAGACCCGCCAGTAGAAATTCTGCATGTCTTGGGGTCATCGTACATTTCTATCTATAAGCGTGTGTGATGGTACATAGACTAGAGGATTATCATTAACTCATGTAATGACTCACACACTTAGATTTTCTAACGAAAACCGTCACAAAGAGAGTTGGCGGGAAGTAGGGTACGTTGGGTGCATCAAGAGTGACATGTTGTTAATGGATAAGTCGAGGAAGGATTTTTCCCTTCTATATTTATGTAAGAAGATAACTTGGGCCCTTTGATTGAAATAGAACTATCGCATGAAATTCCATGTCCATGGTGAAATGAAGATTTTATTTCAAGTATTCAAAGAACAATGGATCAAGCATATAGGTTTATGACACTTCCATGAAACCTTCTTGATGATATATTGAGACAAAGGGATTAAATTACACGGTAAGAATTCTATGAGGCGACATGTCTATGTGGTGTCAACTTCAGTCTCTAGGGTGACTTGACCCATTGCTAGACAGTAATATCAGACTTTAGGCATGATCACGTAATTCCCACGACAAAGAGGCCTATAGGGTCACACACTAAGTGTATCCAAGTATTTCAAGTAGAATAACAATTAATCTCATACGTGGTTTACTAATAATTCAAGGAAGCCTAAATTGTTTTAATGTTGGAGGAATAATAAACTGAAAACAAGTACACGCCATGTATTAATGATTACATGCTGTGTAGTTTTTATTTTGAAAACAAGTACACGCTGTGTATTAATGATTACACGCTGTGTAGTTTTTAATGAAAAACAAGTACACAGCGTGTATTTATGATTACAAACAGTGTAATTTTTCCAGTAGGGATTTTGAGGAAATATCATTTTATTAAATGATATTTATTATAATAAACCTGGACGCATGTCAAGGAATTAATTTTTTGACATGGAGTTTCAAAAGAGTTAATGAAATAAATAAAACGCATAATGCATTTATTTATTGTCATAAACATACAAACTCAAACCAGATTATAAATATCTTCACAACCCCAACTCTTTTCACACAAGAGAATCATTGTGAACAACTATTCTGGAGAATTCTTTCAAGGCCAAAAGAACCTCTTCCTCCAAGAATGCTCTCAAGACCGAGAGTGATCCTCTTCCATCAGATCAAGACAATCTATGGTGGATAGCTCTAGAAAAGGATTCTCTACACTATCACCTAGAGACTCCTTTGGCGACGTCCATAGATACAAGGTGCACGTGTGGATCACCTCTAGAGGAAGTATACCCTTGGCTTATGCGATGCAACGACAAATCACATTGGTACGTGATCAAGAATATCAACAAAGAAAGAACACCAAAAGGTATTTCTTTTCAATTAATTAAATTAATTATAATCAACCTCTAATGATCCACTTTTGTGGTTCTGATACCTTTCTTATTCTTTGTCTATTTCTGTGAATCGATCTATGGAAACGGATGTTTATCATCCTATTGATCCTGGATTAATCATTTCTAATGACAAAAAGCCATGTGGGCACATCCACCCTTGAGCTTCCACTACGCCGGGAACCTTCAAAGTCAGAGTATGGGAATAGTATCCTCTACAACATATCAGGTTAGTAGTTGTAGTTCTATTAGATTAGGTGGTAGAGGTATTGGATATAGTGATTCTATGTAAGAGTGTCTGCATCTACACAATGGGTCTACTCCAGCGAGTCCGGAAGCAACACATAGAAGAGGTGTAGCAGAGTAACATTCAATATACCCTACACTATTGTATAGAATGTCGAGACAATCCAGGGTGAGAGATACTATTCTAGTTGATTATACTTTTTCTAGTTCATTTTTTGATACTACTGTCTCTTATTCCTTTATATTGAAATTTTTTTTGATGCTTTGAGCCTAATTGTGGAGTTTGTGAGCATGGTAATGTCTATACATACACCGTTGAGAGTGCATCCTAGAGATATTTATGTATGTAATTGATGTTCACTAGAGATTTGGGAATATCATTTCTTATGGGATATCTATGTTCTTGATATAATAGGTTTTTACTTAATTATCGGGATGGACTAGATAGATTCCTACTGATCCAACATGGATTGTTACTATAGGCGTGTGGCCTTTTTTTCTCCGAAGGGTGAACAATTTATTCATCATCAAGAGTTTCATATCTTGGAAGGTTGAGTAGTTCCAATTATTCAGAAACTGGGAGATCACATATCGTAATCTTTTACTGTATTTTTATATGATGGAGTGTTAGGAAAGATTTCCTTCCAAGAGTAGTGGACTGTTTTAGGAAGTCTTTCTTGAATACTGCTTAGGGATACCACTTAAGGTAGATGTGGAATTCACTATCGATCTCATACTGTGGGCTATTCCAGTATCTATTCCACTATAAATAATGAAAAAAAAACATATTATAAAGAGCATATGACTTAGTTGGGGGAGTTTGAGGATAAGTGATTTATCTATCTTAGAATGTCACCTTATAGATCACCTACTTTGTTCGAAAAATGTCTAATAGGTGTTTACTTTTGTGTGTCGACTACCAAAAGTTGAAAAAATGATTATGATGAACCAATATACTCTTCTACATATCGATTCTATGTTTGAGCTATGTAATGGATCTTGTGTGTTCTCAGCGATCAATTTGAGTTCAAGGTATCATCCATTGAGATTACGGACATCTGATATACTAAGTTCTTCATTCAAAATAAGGTATGTACTTTTTTAGTTTTTTATAATTGCATTTGTTTTGAAACATTCACTAGAATTTTTTTTCTTTGATGAAGAGGATTTTTCATCCATATCAGGATCATTTTGTTGTGGATTTTTGGATAACATCTTGGTGTATTCCAAGAATCATGACGATCATTACCAACATCAAGACATCATATTGAGTACACTAAGATATCATTGGTTATACACTAAGATATATATGATTCTATTTTAGATTGAATAGGTTCACATATTGGGGGAAATAATCTCTAATGATGGTGTCGAATTGGACATAGATAAGGTTTTGGCAGGGGTTTCGTGGGAGTAGCCCAAAACTGTTTTTTATATTCAATTATATCTGGGATTATTTTGAAATTATAGGAGATTCATCCATGTATTTTTATGTCTGGAAGTTTCTCTTTTAGTATTAATAAAAAATTAAGTAAAGCATGAATATTTAGAGGATTATGAGAGACATTTTTAAGAGATAACGAATCACATAACATCAACAAAAATTTGAATCATATATGTCTAAGGTGATGAGTATAAAGTTTCTTATATTGATTATAGGATTGTAATTGGATCTGTGCAGGTGCAGGGAGATTGAAATGTGTAATATTGGTCTTCATAGTTGAGGCCTCATGAATTTAATTACCCTACACACAAAAACGAGTTATTATTAAAGTTTTATTCTCTTACGTATTACCGACATTATATTTTTGGAGAAAATATTACAGTTTGTCTATATCACAAGAGGATGAAGAATATATTTTCATAACGTGACTTGAATCATTGGTAGTGGAGATGGGTTGATTATATGCAATCATTTGATTTCTAACTCGAAAATATGCATGGGAAATGAAATATTGTGGTAGATTCTGGGTGCATGAAAAACTCATAATTAGATGGTACAAGAGTCAAGTGCAAAGAGGATGATGATGACTTTGCTAGATGAAATTCATGTGGTGATTCAGGGGAGTTATGATCAGATGACTCTAGTTTTAGTTGCAGTTGATTCTACACTTTTAAGAAAAATTAGGGATTGACAATGAGGGGATCTGGAATGCTTATACATGAGGTAAATCTTTGAATTTGGTGAGACATATTCAGATAGGTTGATAGATTTGGATAAGATCACCTATGTGAATAATTGAGTTATCGTACATATGAGAATACAAGAAGATATCATGCGGTAATTTCATGCCTCGAATTGGGCAGTGCATCCTAGAGAGACAAAAATGCAATGTGGCCTATGAAGATAGTTTTGGTGGCCAGGAATGAAGAAGGAGATAGTAGGGTTTGTGATAAGATGGTGCACATGTCAGCATTTGAAGGTAGATAATCAACGCCCCAGAGGTTTACTACAGTCTTTTCCCATCATGAAATAAAAGTGGGAAAACATGACCACGTATTTATTTTTGCGTCTCTTGAATACACATATGAAGAATGATGTAATTTTGGTCATTCTAAATCAACTTATAAAGGTAGTTCATTTCCTACATATAAGGGAACCCATTATAGTAAATTTTTTTGTAGAATAGTGCATTCATGAGATAACTTATTTGTATGGAGTGATATAGACTATATTTTTAGATCATGATTCATGGTTTACTTCATGCTTTTAGAAGGGATATCAGAAATCTCTTATAAGAAAATTATTATTAAGAATCACTTTCCACCAATAGAAAGATGGGAAGCCAGTACTATATAGGTTCTTGAGAAAATGTGTGCTTGACTTCAGTGGATCTTGGGAAATTATCTTGTCTTCACTAGAGTTCTCATATAACAATAATTATCAAAAAAGAATATAGATGGAACCACAAGAGGCTCTTTATGGTAGGCTATATAGATCACTGCTCTACTAGATGGAGGCTGGTGAGTCAGAGTTGTTGGGACTGAGTCTCATGTAGGAGACATCAGAGAAGGTATATTTGATTTGAAAAAGAATGGATTCATCTCAGAGTAAACAGAAGTTATATGGTGATAGAAGAAGATGATCCATCATGTTTATAGAGGGTGATCATGTATTCTTTCAGGTGTCATCAATATTGGGTCATCTCAGTAAAGAGTTGAAGGGAATGTTAGTTCCTAAGTTTGTTAGACCATTTGAGATAGTGGAGGGAATTGGGCTAGTGGCATTCGGATTGTCTCTTACAAAGAGATACATCACTACACAATATGTTTTCTATGTACCAAACTCTCAGTAGTATCACCCCAACCCCTCTCATATCATCGATATGGATGAGGTTGACCTTGAGACATATGTGTTCTTTGATGAGCATTTGATACATGTGTTGGACCGTGGTAACAAAGTGTTATGGGGAAATATTGTGATTGAAGTTCATGTGTTATGGAAACATGGACTTGTGTAAGTGGAAACATGGGAATGGGAAGTATATATTAGAGCTCAATGGCGGATCTTTTTGGCTCAAAGTCATATAAGGAGTTGGGAGTGAAC
The DNA here is from genome assembly GCA_963277665.1 of Viscum album. Lineage (NCBI taxonomy): Eukaryota > Viridiplantae > Streptophyta > Magnoliopsida > Santalales > Viscaceae > Viscum > Viscum album. The sequence continues at coordinate 1,986,222,904 of OY728145.1, read as the reverse complement.
CTAGAGGATGAAATTTTATAATGTGGGGATATTATAAGATCTTGAACATTTCAGGAGTAATCTTGAGCACTATTTTAGGTACTTTTCATTCCTATTTAATGGAAATTGATTGGAATTAGGAATTGATGTGTGTTTGGGTGGAGTTTTAAAGAAAATTTGAGAAAATGGACATGTGGACGGTTGATGCATAGTTATGTTAAACAGCGAACCGAACCCTACTAACATTTTGAACCCATGAATAATAGTTCTAAAGGTTGAAACACAATTTGTCAAACCATGAACCAAACCTAGTAAAGCGTGCATCCTCATATATATTAGTTCGCATGGTTTCCAAACTGTTCGATAAATCATTATATCAAACCCATGAAACTATATACAAGGTTTCATTTCACCTAATCATTAGTTTCAAAATCCAAAAAACCCCTGAAACACTTCCAATTAAACCATATCTTGGGAATTAATTATTTTGGGTGATCCTAGGTAACTAAGATTGGGTTCAAAGTCTATTCACTCTTTTTTCTTCAAGATTCACAGCCCGAATCGATGTTACACACTTTTCCCGGTAAGTGGATCTCATCCCAATGCATGTCCTAACTCTTTTCTAGATTGTTTGGAAGAGTTTATTATCAATTTTATTAGATCTAACCCTAATTAGTGATATGAATATATAATATTGTATATATATATATAACTATATAGAATATATCTTGATATCTTGATCTTGGTTTAGGTACTTATATCCGAGACTCAGATCTATGTCATTGTGCTGCTCGTATTCTTTTGATTTCCATTGAACTGACATCCATAGACAAATAGAAGTAGGTGTACTAAAAACAATTCCCATAGTCATGGGATTAGTGTGTGTATTCACTTTTTTATAATTTCTATTATTGTTTATCATTTTATTTCTAAATTATGTTAACTATGTTTGACAATTGATTTATCAATATTTTTTGAATTAAATGATTATTTGATTAATTATTCACAAGACTAAGGGGTCTACCTATTATATAATTAATTTGGTAAATTCATTATATGATTTAGGGATTGTAATCTATGTAGATAATCATTTGATTAATTAGGATATATCTAATTGGTTAAGTTGAGATAATTAATTGTGATTTAATTATGTGCCTCGAGATTATGATGTATATAATTAATTGTGTGTTTAATTATAAAGAGTTATTATTTATAATGAGATAATTAATTATAAAAATTTTATTATGGGATAGTAATTGTGATGTTGGTTAATTAGTTATTTAATTAATTAATAGGATATGTTCATTTAGTTAATTAATGTGTTAACTAAGGAATTTTATGTGTTTGAATAATTGTTGGATTAGTAATGGAATTAATGTGGATAGTTAATTATAAATTAATAATTTATTAAGGGAGTTAAAATTGATCATTATAAATTGAGAGGTATACATGGTAACATGGTCATTATAATTATGAGTAATGAAAATTGGAGCATGGTAATTCTATATTGAGGAGTTAGCATGGTATCATGGTCATCTTACTTATGATTAAAGAGAATAGAAACACGGTAATTCTATTGAGTTGTAATAAGGTATATGTAGTCATCTTGCATACATATTTTATATTGGTAACATTGGTAATATGGCTTATAAATGTGAAATTAAAGAATAGAAATAATGGAAATATGATTTACGGCCTCAGACGAGAAATATTTTGAACATCGACATTTGTCGATTAAGGTATTGGTATATCATAGAACCTTGGAATACTTCTAGATCTGGAAAGAAGTAGGTATTAAGATATGATATTACCTAAATAATAGTTTGGGCTTCGACATGAGACAAATCTAGTATTGCTGTAAATTTCTCCTTGGGAAACTTACAATTTATGTATTCAGATAGAAATAATTGATAATTTAAAAGTAGGCAATTTCAGAATTTTAATTATTTATTATAGAACAGCATACACGTTATTTTTAATACATTTCTTTTAGGAACTATTGGTGTTGGCTTATAAAGTTTCACTCATACACTATCTGGGATTATTGATTGGTGCTTAAATAGATTATATTGTTGTAGTAAATATATATGGAAAAGTCATGGGGATGGATTTCTAATTTGCGATGGAGCATGGATGAGGGGACCAGACATGGTTGAAAGCCCTCTTCATGCGTCGTAGTGTATTTAATTTCAGTTCCACTATTGTTAATTGAAACTTATATTGGTATAACATGGTTTCCATTTGAGTTGAGTATTATGTTATCTATTTGGTTATCTTGTGAATGAGTATTGTTCTTTTTATATATGATTCCATGATTCTTATTTATTTCTTCTAGGGTTTTACACTAATAAATAGTGGTATAGTATCCCCATGAATGACTTACCAGACCCTCTTTTATAGTTAGCATCCTTTAGCATACAAGAAGGAACAGTTGAGTTAATGTGGTTAACTGGCTTAGGGAACTGTCGTGTGGCCCCCAGGTCAATACCTCACATTCCTTTTTTTGGGTATTTTGGAATTGAAAATTGTTTTTCAATAGAAAATGATATTTCGGTATCAAAATGGGGTTTCAAAATAAGATGGTATATTGATGTCTGAAAATTATTTGCTATAATGTTAAAATATTTTTCCCCAATTTTTGTGAAGAAAATTTAAATGAATATAAAATGTATTATTGAAGATATTGTACATGATCATTATACACTAGGGAATCCCAAATAGTTCCAGGTGATCCCATCACATATTATATAATGAAGCCACCTAGTAAGCGTTGGATGAACCTGTTACTGTTTAATCGATTAGGGTTTATGTACATTGTTTGGTGATCCTATTATAGATTAAATGATTTATTTACCAAATTTTTTCTCCAATACATTTTGTGATGTTCCTTATATTAATATTAAATAAAAAGGGAGTTACAAAAGATATTTTATAATAGATATAGGTAGGCTCCAGTTACTTATGACATTGGATTAAAAATGGTTATGAATGCGATGCTCGAAGTCACCAAAAGTGATTTATAATTTTCTTCATTGGGGATTAATGATAATATTTGAGGTAAATATATATTCTTTATCATGTGAAAATGAGTTATTCTATATTCTCATTGTACAATGAAGAAAAATTTGATTTTTTATGATTTTTTATGTTTTCACTAGTGTAGTAGATTGCTTTTTTTATATCCCTTGAAAATATTTTTGTGCTCATCACAAACTATTAAATTTTTTCACTAGATAATTGAGGGAATGGATTAAATCATGTTGAATATCATGAAGATTTTTAATGAAATAAATAATGTTTATTAAAAAACATAATATGGTGGAAATAATTGATGAAGATCAGAAGTATATAGTTTGTATTACAGGATATTATAATGTATGACTTATGGAAAAATTATCTAAAATTATAAACTTGAAAAGATCCACAGTGTGAAAGAAATAAAATTCTTGAATAAAACTTAGGATTATATAATTTTTATTTCTGGGCCCTTATATATATACCTAAAACTATTATAACTCACAAAGAACATCCTTTACATTCCATAGATGGAAATATACATAGAGAAACTCATATTAGAGCTTCACCAAAAAACCTGGATGAACATCAATTTATTTTGTCACAACATAAACCTAATATTATCAATGAAGAAATAAATAACGAGCACTATGTAATATAAATTGAAGAATAATTGGGAATATCTAAAATGAATAAGGTTCTGGAATTTTTTTATAAACCGAAGGACTACCTATATATATCCCTAAGACGTTTTACATAAAAAGTATTGATGTGTGTGGAATAATCACTAGAAATAAATATTTATTGGTTTCTTGTGAATATAGTCAATAATTATGAATTTTATATGAATAAACCTTTTTACAAGAAGCTGGACATGAGTCTATCAAAATAGTGCTTTCTTATGTTTCTCATATTAATTTGATACTCAAAAAATGTATTTCATGAGTGAATTTCCAAATAGATATATAAATTATGATATATTTGTTGAAAAACATCCTAGATTTCAAAGCCCTCATTTCATAATTATTGTTTTTAATTTAACAAACCATTTGAATGGATTAAATCAATATCATAGATCATAGAATGATAAATGTAGTGCTTTAATTAAATATAAATTATTTAAAAAAGTGTTTTTAACCCAATATTATTTATAAAACGTTTTTCAAGATATGATTTAGAAATTTAAATATTTTTTTATTGTATTAAATTTAGATCTTCCAAAAATTACTTATGTAATAACTCTTCTGAAATGATATAAAATGCATTCAAAATGAATTTAATGGGTGTGTTAAAATGCATTTTTAGAATTCAAATTTTTCAGAATAGATAAGTAATCATTTCAAATAAAATAAATTTATCTATGGAACATTTAATTTTATTCATTGGATAGAAAGAAAAGTATTGATACTCCCATGAGTATATGAAATAACATATATCTTAAGGAAATTAGAAATGTAGTAGCTCAAACTTTAGAATATGGTGTGGTTGGATATATTTAATTTTTAACTTCCAGTTGACTAGATTTATGTTTATTGTGTGAATGATTTCACATTTTCAACAAAAAAATAAATAATATCATTTAAAAGTTGTTAAAAGGATTTTAAATACCTCGTTAGTAGGTAAATTTTTGATTGCTTGACCCTGATTGTATTTCATGTGCATTATTTTGTTCTTTGGATACTTATTTGGGTTGTTGTAAGATAAAACTAAAGGGTTTCAATAAATAATTTCATATGTTGGGAAATTATTTAGTTACAAAGTGCACTATGAAATAGAATTTTATTGTATTATTTAAAAAAATACAACTAAAATAACTTAATGTAGTGGTTGTTCACAGATTATATGAAAAAGGTAGACATTATTGTAGAATAGATTTCATTTTACACATCTACCTATAAATTTTGACAACATGAGTTCAATAAATATTTCTAAAAAACCGATATCTAACTCAATTACAAATCATATTGTTATAAGGAATCACTTTTTGAAAGATCATTCTCAAAAAGGTGATATAACATGTGAATTAAATAATAAAAAACCTCTTCTTTCTAACATATTAATAAATCCAATGAATTATGAGAGAGTGAGTTATATCAAACATTAATTACAATTGGTTAATATTGTTTAAAATGTTATTAGAAATCAATAATATTATTTATAATATTATTTTTATTATTTTAATTAGTATATATATATTTTTCTATTATGGATAGTTTTCTTAGGTTCTTTCACATTAAAATTTATCATATGAGTTTAGGAATATATTATATTCTTATTATTATTTCACAGTCATTACTATAAAAATATCTCACTAAATTTTTGAAAGGTCAAATGGTAATAAAAATCGCCACACACCTTTATTACTAGAACTAAAACCTATGTTCAAACCATCTTTATTGAACTATTTTTCAAATGTTGAGATTTTATATTTGGGAATCTCTATAGTATTAGATCAAATGAAGTCAATATTCAGAGAACATTCACCGGAATCATATAATAGATATAAATATAGCCCATGAAAATATTATATGCTTTCAAAACCACACCTCATTTCTTATGAAGTAGTTTCTAAAAGAGAAGTTGATAATGACTACTTCAAAACTAAGCATTCATATAGGTGGAGAGTTTTTTTGAATCAAACATTTAAAAATTAGGATTTATATGGAAATCGCCCATTACATCAGTAACTAGTAAAATAATTTTATCTTAATAGGTTTCTTCAGTACCTATAGTATATATATGATATTTTAACTATTATTGGTGGTAAAGAATGTGAGTTTACTTAAACCTTCTATGATAATTGTATATGTGTCCCACATAAAAGAGAATAATATTAGTATAAGATATCATACCATGTGAACCATCACCATTTCATTATTGGGAATTCATAATATGTACTGATAGAAGAAAAAACAGACCAAGGATGAGTTGAAAATGATATTAATTGAGTAATTCATGTGTAGTTCAATTTTATTAAACAATTTATCTACAAGATTAAAACATATTTTTCTATGTTATGAAATAATATTTTTTATATCAAATGTTTTATATAATTAAATTAATATCTCTTCATTTATTAATGATACATAAGGAAGGGTTGACTAACATGTCATCATTTTTAACACACTTCTATAACCAATTATTATTTCTTCATTAATGGACCAGAATAATTAGATTACCATAAGAGTTGATAGGATTTTTTGTTCATGTTTTAATTTAATCAAATTTCTTAAAAGAGTTATTATTTTCTAGAATACATTGAAATGAATTTGGATCATATTTGAGGATAATTTATAGGAGAAATCCAATAAAATGTTACACCATTATTGGATAAGAGACATCATTGATCCTGTTTCTGAAGCATATGAAATTGATCATGTTAATAAATTCTCTAATGAGGAGGAATCTCAAGATATTAACATAGATAAGGATACTAGAAGATATTTAGATGATATCATAGAAAGGACTATAGATCATGAATTTCAAGATGAATGATAACATGTGATATAAGAGGTCTATCAAACTCGTATTGCTCTAAAATCACAAGAAATTCTAGCTGAAGATACACGGAACACCAAATTATCTTTGGTTGTTGAATCTGTGAAAACAACTTACAGGAGATATAGTTCCTAGATCAATGATTTTTTGAAAAGCTGTTACATTTTCATAACGTGATAAGGATATCGATATTGTTGATGTTGAGTATGAACCTATATTTGATATTGGGGAGCTCCAAATGTTGATTATTATATTACTATTAAAGAATCTACCCATAATTATCTTTGAATTGATATAGATGATAAGTATGATAAAGTGGATGATAAGGACTATAAGAATGATGAGGATAGAATTGATGATGATTATGAAAATACACCAATTATTTATGAACCAATTCTTTCATTTGTTTTAATGGAAGACGAATCAGTTGATCCAAATCTTCCTTATTCTATAGTTTCAGAATGACGATCCAGAGATGACTATTTTGAAGATCTGTTGAAAACATTATCTATTAGACCTTCTCCAAGAGATGTTCTAGGGAGTCATTCTTAGGAGGGACATATCTATGAATATTCTACTAGAAAAGTGGTTTTAAACATGGAAAATTTTAAGGAAAAATATAAGGTCACTATGATGGAAATTAAGTAAAAACCATAGATCTTATCTCCTAATTAAAATCACAAAGAAACACGCATGTGTTTAGGGATCATTATTCCTATTAAATAGATGAATTCCTTCCTAAATTGAATTCTTCTCAAGATCATACACTCATCCTACATAAATTGGGACTTATTATGTAATTTCATCACTTATAAATTCAAATGAAGTGATACAGTTCATGAATAACCATTTGGAGGTCTGAAATGATTTTTTTCCTATTTACTATGATAACACTCATGACGGAGGTAAAGGTATTGAATTAACTATTAAATATGTTTTTTCACACATACAACCTCATATTTTTCTAAATATATACCATATAACATAAGAGATTAGATCATTTTTAATAGTAGTAAAATGTTTTGGAGGACTCATTGAAGACCTATTAGACAATCTGATAGATATGTTTCTTCCCTTGTAAATAATGTATTATTCTATGATTATAAGTCAATATAGACCATCAACTTCTAATCAATTCCCTTTCTCTACATTAGTTTCTATGGATGATAATTTTAATTTAAGGCTGATTCATAATGAAACCTCTGATAGCTATATTCAAATATACTATAGATTTTTGTGGGTTATGAAACCTATTCTAAATAAATGCATGTTATAGAAACATGTGTTCATTCGTGTTATTGAATATTTCACTAGAGTTGTGGAAGATGTCAAATTGAATCTAGATCCTTATTAACATTTTTATAATTCTCATGTGATGGTAAAAAATGAACTTCTTTTTCCACACATATTTACCACTTCTACCCAAGATATAACTGCAGTTTCAGTTACATCTACTCCGTCTATTCGAAATTCTACCTCACATGTACCATATACATGATTTATAAGCTAAAATATTTCAATTTACCTTGATTATAGCATTCTAGATACAATGTTAATTGCCATTCTATGACCACATGAATTTACAAAGATTTCTACTCCTACTCCTTTATTTATAAAAAAATTAACAGATCCCTTTATCCATTCTTCACATCAAGAAATTGAGAAATTTGATTCTCATTATACTATGATAATGACTATGATGATCCTTTTATAAACATAATTAAACATTGATTTCTCCTTATTTATTTATTAGTTTTTCATTCTATATTATTTCTTTTCTTTTTTATCATCTTTACACTATAACCTTTTTTAAGTTTTTTTGATAATTCCAATGGGGTTATAAAAAATATGGAATAAAAAAATCATGAATAAATTATTTCTTATGAATGAAATTTAATATTATAAAAATCACTAGGAATATTAATTAATGAAACTTTATAAAAAATATTAAAATATTTAACCCATATATTTACTTATTTGGATAATTTTTTGTGACATGATTTGTGATCATAAAACGGGGGATATTGTGGTCTTAGTCCAACAATTATTTTTTTAATAATAATAAATCATTTTTATGTTAATTTTAATTTATTTAATTATATTAAAAATAAATATCATTTTTCAGAAAAGAATGGAATATTACTCTAAGTCTTGAATTGATTGTCTAATATATGGAATCAATCAAACAAATCATATGATGGAAAACATGATCAATTGATCAAGTTGGGAAATGTAACAGAAAATTCAATCAACTAAAATAAAAAGTCTACATAAAATTGGAGACAAACTTGTCAACATCTATATATCTTCATGTATGAATTCAAAATCAAAATAATGATTCCAAATGTGAATAACTACATTCATGAAAATAGGACATCATACATCACTATAACTAATTCTTTCATTTTTATTCCTCTTTTTTTCTTAAATTTGGAATAACACTCACCGCATCTGTTGAAACACTAGAAAGTGGATGAAAATCACCCCCTTAATTTTAATCATATATACCCCCACATATAACTATAAAAGTGATTTTTTATGCTCAAAGGTTTATGTGTGATCTTGTGCAAAACCCAATCATATTTGTAAATTAAGTTTTTTTATAATAAATTATTTTATAGTGGTTTATTACCTAATGTAAGAGATTATGTATCATCTTGGGAATAAACTACTTTTTCATTTTGGTTGTGTAATTTTTTATTTTATTTTAATCTATTTTCAAAAATTATATATACTTATTTTCAAAACTACATAATAAAACATTAAATTGACAGTGAACTGTAATTTTTGTTTTGTATGACATCTTTTATTTTATAAAATGTTTTTCAGCAGTCAAAAGGGTTTTAAAGATGTTTTAACTGAGTTGTGATCAAACATCCTTGAAAATGTTTCAACATAATAACTTATATAAATCTTGTATTTTAATAAATAGTTGTATATTATAAAGTAAGGGGATTATGTTTTTAAATTTATTTGAAATGAATTTTTAATTGGAAACTCAATTCACCCTCTATTGAGTGTTCCAATCCAAATAAAAAAAATATAAATTCTATGTTCATATCAAAAAAAATCAATGAATTTATTGAATGTTTATATATAAAATTTAATGAAGAAATTTTATATAATTATAGATTTAATGTATGTGATATTTGATTTACCCCTCCTGAAGGAAATTTATTCCACAAAATGTTTATTCATTAATAATGAACATTAACTTATTCTTTTATTTTATCTGACTAAAATATTTTCTCCTGTAATAATTATAATTTAACGATATGACTTAAAAATTATTGAATTTATATTTTAACAATAATTATTCTTACGAGTTTTCCACATAATTTAATTGGTCTAATTCTTATCTACCTATGCTATAAAAATAAATTTTTTCATAACAAAATTTTAAAAAATTAAGAAACTCTAGTCTATTAAAATATTATGAGCACCCGTGTATTTACTTTATAAATCATTATATAGTACAATTTTAGCAAATACCTTGTTAAATAGTCTATCTCACCTGCAATAAGGAACTGAAATATTCCATAAACAAATATGGGCATTATTTAAAAAATTACAAGAAGAATATGAAATCATTCAAATAAAGATAATTTAATTAATTAAAAATTATTAAATTTCGAGGATATATATTTAATATGATATAATGTTACAAAGGGATTATTTTTAGTAAACTATTTTTAAATTAGTATCTAATTTATAGTATTTTATTAAATTTAAATATTCTAAAAAACAATTTTTATAAAATTTAATATTCAAATGTATAAAAGTTAAGATTAATAATTAATTAATTGAAATTTTATGTGAAATAAGTTCAATAAAACTTAAGGTATAAAAGTGTCATTAATAAACTAAAGTAATTTTTATTTATATTTCAATTTTCTTTTAAAAGTTATATTTAAGAATTATAGATTTTCATGTTTTGAATTTTATGAAATAAAAATTATTATTTTGATTCATCATTCCATAATTATATTAGGGTGAATATTTTGATATTTCTATAAAAATGTGAATTTTTTGGTGAATCATGAAAGATAGAGTTTTTAAAAAATGATTATTGATTAGGAAATAATCATGATAGAATAATGGTATAAAAATTTATAAAACTATTTTATTGACCGAATATTATATAAGGATTACAACTAGTCATTTAAAAATACATTTTTTAATTTAAAATCTAATGTTTCTCATTTTGGAATATAAGTAACTTTTGTTTTTAAAAAAAATATATTTTGGTTCATTTTCAACATTTATGAAAGGAAAATGTTATATTTGATTTTGGATTATTATTAAAAAAATCTATCTCTATATTTATATTTATAATCCAAAAAATATCATGATAATAAATTAAATTCATTATTTTGGTGTAAATTCAATTCTTTTATTTTTCTCAAAAAAAACTCTCTTTCATTTCATTTTTATTATTACTGTTAAATGTAAATTCTCATAACTATAGATGTTGAATCTAAAAAAATTTATGTAATGATTGGGATCATAAGATAAAATTTACCTTATTTTATACATTACACTATTTTAAAAAAATTATTTTACAATATTAAAACCCAGTAACCCCTATTGGGGTCAAATGGGTTAAAAATAGAAAAAGTAACATGATAGGGTTAAATATATTACAAAATATGCTCTATATCTAGCTTGGGTTTATGTATTTAAAATTAGTATATAATAATTGTAATTTAGATTTTCTTTCTAAATCTTTACATTGAGAAATGAACTTATTTTATTTTAATACTACGAGAATATGAAAATATTTCACTCATCTCACTTGTGAAAGGATCACCACACCATCTCAATGCTCCACCCACATTTAGAACATTATATTAAAAAATATATACTCAAATCACTTATAAAGACCCATATATATAACTGATAGGTTCTGGTATCACAATAAGACCAACATTTCAATTATTAAGGTGGGATTCGAAGTAGGATGCCCAATGAATAGGTTATTTCTTTAAATAAGATCATTATAATTTAATTTTTATTAAATCTCCATATTAATTATTTTATCCAATTTAATATAATGAACGATGTATTATTATTAGGATAATATATTAATATATTTTTTGAAAAACCATTTTTAACCTTACACCCTTGCATTTGGAAAATAAAAACATCGCCTATGTGTATGAGCATATTATCACCTCAGTGCGAAACATATTTCATTTATCATCACTATCCATCATTTGTTGTTGTAAATATGGATTAAATTAATAAATATGATATATATTACTTAACTATTATTTTTTATGGATACTTTATTTAACACTTAGTCATTAACTATATTTTAATTATATTCAATGTTGCATTTGAAATTGTATTTTCCATGAATGTTTTATTCAAATGATTTAATATTCTTAACTATTTTTTCTCAATTTTAATTTCCTAAGACATGATTCATTTCATGCACTATGTTTATTTCTTATTGTTTAGTAAATACCCCATCAATGTATATTGAAATTTTCATTAATTTAACACATGGATTTTAAAATATATTATCATGGTTCATATTTCAATGGATTTTGATAAAGAATAACTAAATCCATAAAGGTTTTCTCATCTCAAATTTTACTTTATTGGGTCATCTTCAATATTAACCATTTTATATCAATTTTATGATGTATATATTCATAATTAATTTAATATATGATACTTTTTATTAAATTAATGTGATTTAAATTTCATATAAGGTTCTATATTTCCTGGGGGCATTGAATTTATTAATTTAAATGGGTATTATTTAGAATAATTTATTTAGACATTTAAAATACTTCTTGCCAATATCTTTCTCCTTCATGTTGATTTGAAAAAATTATTTCCAAAATATTCGTTAATAAACACATTTGATTTCTTAAAAATATATTACATATGTTTTTAAATTTGTTTAATAATAAATTAAATGTACTGTTTTTTAATGTTTTCAACACATGTCACTTATGACTCTATTTACAAAATAAGGAAATAAATGTTTTTTTCCATTTATAGATTGAAAAATTATTCCCAAAACTACATAATTTCATCATAAAAATGATTTTAACCAGTTTTCAATGGGGATTTAAATTAATATTATCTTCAAACTATTATGTTAACTTCTTATTTTTAATCATTTCGTCTTATTTTCAAAAGTATATTTCAAAATATTTTTTGGTATTATTTTCCATGATTTTTAATATTCATTGTTTTTTAATATATATCACCATGAATATTATATATTGAAACCATCAATATTAATTATATTGATGGTATATTATAATTATTTTTGGAATCATTGATGAAACCCAATACATTCCAATATATTAATTAATCAATGATGAAATTATGAATATTTTAAGATTTTGATAATGAAATAAAAATTATTTTTATTGTTTAAATAACTATAGTAGATTGTAATTGTATATTATTATGTTTTATCCCTATATATATCTCTAAATTTTTTTGGGTAATTATTTACTCTCTTTATTAATTATTTTGGAATTAACTTGTGAGGGTTTTCCATTATGTGGGTGATTGAAAGGGTGATATAAATATAATATCCCAATATTCCATCCTAGTACTTATATGATTGTTTATTGAACTAGAATTGAAATCATTAAATATTTTTAAAATCAGAATATGATTTTATGGGTGTTCTAATATTCTTAAATTCTAAATGTTAAATGTCATTTTTGTACCATATTTATTTATCAAGGTTATGATATCATTGATTATGACTAACATATCATATTCCCAAACTCTAAAAATGCATCTCTTATGTTATGCGAAAACCTTATTCCATGACTCACTATTTTTGTTATACAAATTTTTGGGTATGAATATGTTATCATATAACATTAAGTAGTGTTTTAATTATCCTCCCTTATTCTACTATTATGCAAGCATACGATCGTTGATTTTTTCTAATTATTTTTACCCATATAAATAATTGTATCTATATTTTATATGTTTCCATTTCTCTTAGGATTAAAGAAAATTATTAACATTGAGATGACAATAAGGGTATCAAGACTGTGATTTTTTGGAAGATTTTGAAGAATTTTTTTGGAATAAAAAAATAATTGTATAATGGAAAAAATATCCATAGAAATGAAAAAGATATTGGGGTTTATTTATCTATTTTATAATATTCTCTAAAACAATAAACGTAAAGGGGCTTTTTTATGTAAAAACAATATATGATTTATTTACATTATAATTTAGGAAATTGTATGTTTGGTTAAATTCATTTGGTATCAAAGTTAAAATGTAAAGAGTATGGTTTTTTTTAAAAGAACTAGTTGTATAAGTTTGATAAATTATGTTTTGTATCCAAGATAAGTTTTCATAACATTATACATTTGGATGTTATCAAATTAATGTAATTTAATATCTTTGGATACCCGTTTGGGTTAGTTACATTACGGTTGACTATAACGTTTTAAGGCATATATACCCTTTTATAGGATATATTTTATTTCATTTTGAATGGATTAATAATATTTTCAGAATTGATTTTTTACATTTTCATAGATTATTAATGAATATATAGAATTTAGGATAGACATGGTATTTATTATGAAACTCAATTAGGAAGAAAATTATTATATTTGGAGGAAGATAATTGGATTAAGTTGAATGGATTACTATTATCTTTTATAGTTTTTTACATAATTAATATATAATGAGTTAGTTTTTAAAAATACAATTTTATTACATTGAATAAAATATTAATGTGTCTTGAAAAAATTACGGTGGGCGTTTAGTGATATTAATATTTAAATGGTATTTAAGATAAAATATAACATGTTATTATAATAATATGTTATTATTGTTTCCATAGTTTTTTTCTTTTAATTGTGTTATATATATTTCAATTATTTTTATGGGTATATATATTTTTATGTGATTTAATGGTTTTATTTTTTTTATTGATTGAGTGGAAACTGAATGAAACCAAAAATAAATGTGTGAAATTGTGCTCTGTAAGTTGAAGTAAAATCAAGTATGTTTTTTATATTATTTGATATATATAAGAAGAGATTAAATCCCTTAATTATATTGTGGATGATATTTATCAACTATCAATGTATAATTTTGGTAACTCGCTCATAAGTAAAAGTCCCATAATGTAAAATGTATGGTTTTATAAATATTAATTTAATAAGGGATATGTTCCTTAGTATAAACATTAATACTTTTGTTCTATTAAAATGTGAATTTAATTCATATAGATAAAAATTTATTTGTCATCACTAATGTACATTTTTTGTCCACTCCATAATAATTCAATTTTTATTCTATTTCAAGGTCCCATTTTTAGGGAACCATTTAAATTAATGGTTAGTGAAGTTCTATTATTCCCCTGAAATTGATTATATATATTTTTCAAAAAATTATTCAATAAAAATGAGATAAATATTATGAGGATACAATCTCTTTACTGTGGTGAGTATCTAACATATAGAGATTTTTATATGTTGTTCTCCCTGAATAAATACCTCGATATATAGATTGTTTCACATGAAACATTGATGTAAGACAAGCATTTAAATATTATAATAGAATCACAATGAAAATTATTAGAATAATAAAACCAAAAATAAAAAAAATTATATTAGTCAATTAAAAATTATATCCGTTTGAGGATATATAATTAAAAAGACTAAATGTTAAAAGGAATTGTTTTCAAATATCTTTTTTTAAATTCTTGTTTATTTTCAACAAATAATTTAAATTCATAACATATAAAATATTATTTTTATAATATTAATTATTTTAAATGTGTAGAATAATATATTAACACTAAAATAATCGAAAACATTTCTAAATAAATGTTAAAACACATAATGTTTTAAAGGGTTGTTTTCTATAAGAGTAGCAATTATTTATGCAACCTCCCATAAATTTTAGAATATTAATAAGTTCTTATTAAATGTTTTTTTATAATTTAAAATAGAAATTTTTTGAAAATAATAATTAAAACTACGTTTTTTAAGTAATAAAAATAAAATGCTTTATAGTGATATATATTTAAAATTTTATAATTATGAAATTATTGTTACATAAATAATTTTAAATTAGAAGGTAATGATATTAATAACAAAAATAATTAATGATAAGACCTATTTTTAAAAAATTAGTTATTAATATATATGAATTATAATTTTAATTAAATTATTTTATAAAATATTAATTATGAAGGAGGTATATTATATTATAAATATATGAAATTATGACTATTATAAATTTGATTTATAAAATTTTTAATTATGAATATATTAAAATTGAAAATTATGATAATTCTAGTAAATGTGTATTAATCATTATTTAATCATTAAATTTGAATTTATAAATATAATTTTAAATATGTTCATAAATTTATTAAATATAAATTATAGACATGTTGATATATAAAAATATTGATATTTTGGATTTTCTAAATTTATCAAATTTTATGAATAATTATTATTAAAATTTATTTTTTTGAAAAATAAATTTAATTATATTAAAAAATGAAAATAACAAAAAAAACAAATCATAATAAGGGGGAGTCAATCAGGTTTGGAGGATATGAGTACTTAATATTAGAAGTTTAGTTGATATTCAGAAGGATTCGAGCCTAGGAGAAAGAAATCGAATTTGAGGGGCATTGTTTTAGACTGGCCAAATGATCTTGGTTAGGTGTCAAAAGAGGACCGATGGTTCATGCTTGAATGAATCATCATCTATCGGCATTGGATTCAAAGTGATGGTTTTCCACGTTGGGATTTTGAACATGAAAGTGGTGTGAGCCATTCTTTATCTTCTTCCACAAGTAATTGATTTACAGATCAAGCCTACATGTATTTTTTTAGGACATTGAATCTATAATTTAGGTATATAATGTCATGTTCATCATAAATCTAAGTCATGTATTCTTATGGAATATTTATCTTCTTTATAAAAGTGATTTAATTCTTATTAAATCGATTTCATCTGCAGTTTCAGTTATATTTTTATCTGTTCCTTCTAGAGATATGGGTTTTTCTTCATTTGATAATATTATATTCATCATTGGTTATTGCATAAAATCCATGGATGATTCATTGTATTATGTCAAAATTATTTCATTAACATGTTATGCTGGCTCTGTCTTGTGTCAATGATAATTCATGTTGAATCATTTTTTTCAACTGTTAGGGAATGGGGAAACAAGTGAAAGGACTACACAAACGTGAATAGGGAGGCTCAATGCTGGGGCCTCATAAAAAACAACCACAATGTGAATCATGTAGGTTGTGCTGATGGGGTTAGGCTTCATGATGAAATTTTGAATAAACTAAATTCATTTTTTAACTAAAAATAATATTTGCTGTCTTGTTATTCTAACATTATACTATTTTTAGATACCAAATTCTATGACCAGCAATAGGAATAAAATAAATATATATTTCCAATCATTTATAAAAAATAGAATTTCACCGATTATTCTCTTAGCTTTATTGATTTTTTAGGCAAACATGCTGACTTTTTTGTGCATTCCATTTTGGTCTTTCAACAAAATCATTCAAATTTTCAAAGTGAAGTAAAAAATGATATTTAATATATATATATATATATACATTATTATTAACAAATGATAAAGACCAAAAAAAAATTACTATCACCTTATAGACTCCCTAGTTTCGTTTTTTCAAAAGCGAAGACATGTAGCATCATTGGCATTGTTTTCTAACATTTTGTGATTGTAATACAACAAAACAGTACTATATATATCTTTCTGAGAAATAATTTCATCCACCCTAAGGACCCTAATTTTTCTTCAAACCCACTCCCTCAAAATCTCTATGTATAGAAATAAGCATTAATTGGTCAAACCTTATTTCTAATTATTGTAAGGGATATTTTTATGTTAATACATTATTTTAAAAACATTTATGGTTAAATATTTCTAAATAAATTATTATTTTAATCAATAAGGGTAGTATTTTAAAACTTTATAGATTTATAATTATAGAAGAGAAGTGTTTTGAATTTAAAATGTTAAAGTTTCCAAAAAATATTCAATTTTGATCCATGAAGTAAAATAATGAAAAAATATTATCTTATTATTATTAAACTGTAATTTTAAATATTTTTTTCTTTTATCTCTATATTGTTAAATCTAATTAGATATTTTAATATTTTATATAAATTCTAATGAATATTAATGAAAACTATCACCTTTTTTGATCTCATATATATTAATTTCAAACATATATAGATGAAATATATTATGTTAACTCTGAACTTCATCTGTATTTTCATAAAATAATATGTTTATATTTCAAATCAACTATATTTACATATTTTTATTTGATATGTCTATTATAGGATAGTTTATTTTTCATAACTCTATTTAGTTTTATAAAAATTTATCTTTTTTTAGGGTTAGAAGTTTTTGAATTATTATTTTTTTTATATTAATAATATATGTAATATTTTGGAAAAG
The DNA here is from genome assembly GCA_963277665.1 of Viscum album. Lineage (NCBI taxonomy): Eukaryota > Viridiplantae > Streptophyta > Magnoliopsida > Santalales > Viscaceae > Viscum > Viscum album. The sequence goes on along the minus strand of OY728145.1, from coordinate 1,986,204,936 downwards.
TTTTTAATGGATTATGAATGAAAAATACAGAACCTCTAAAAATAATTATAAAATTATACACATGCATATCAAATGAGTATTTGAGAAATGTGGAGTGAACCCTAAACCATAATAGGGAAACTATAATACATATGATACTGCTAAGTGGGGTCAAGGGTTTCATGAGGTCTGCCAAGTATCATTTTTATAAACAATAAAATTAATATTTTTATATGTTTTTTATGTATAAAACCATGTAGTTTTCAAGGGTTATTATTGAAATTTATTTCAAAAATGATAAGTATTTTTAACATGTATTTAATATATATATAATATATACATTTGATATAAAGTGTTTTAAAATATTTTTAAAAATATTTTTCATATAAGTATTTTATACAATAATTAAAACCACTTAATATATTTTTTGTGCTAATCCTTGGTTATAAAATAAATTTCAGCAGTATAGTTTAATCTTCTTAGGTTTAAGTATTGTAAAAAGAGGCAGTGCATGCAATCAATATTATTAAACTTTTTTGTACACCTCTGATGATTTATATAGTGTCGTGTAATTCTCCAAAACATAGGCCAAAATAGTTCTTCAGTTATACAAAGAACCATGTATTATTCAATTGGGATCTAATAAGAAATTAACAATCATTTTTCAATACTGAATCTTGAAGTACAAGTGCAGGTCCATAACATTTTCATCCTAATAATTATTTGGAAAAATTTTGAGATTGGGTGTCTTCATTTAAAAAACTGTATGTGATAGAATTTTTATTTGATCTTCATGTGAATTAAGTTTTATTAGATGATCTATATATTTTTCAATTCTAAATATGGAGATTCAAAATCATCAGTACGATTAATGAATTGAGAGGGAATAATTAATTAATGGGGGAGAATGAAATGTCCCAAAAATTATAGAATACTAATAAATTTATATAAAATGGTGAAATTATAATTTAAATTAACTATGTTATAAAAATAATAATTGAGAAATTTGTTTTTGATTAATCAAAATAAAATATGATTATAATATTTACTATCTCAAATTTTATATTTATGAAATTATGAATACATAGTTAATTTGAAAATTAATTGTAATGAAATTGATATTAAAAATAATTAATGATACGATATATATAAGTATATTATTCTTAATATAAATGAATTAATAGTTTTATTAAATTATTTTATAAAGTATGGATTATTAAGTTAATATAGTTTATTATAAATATATAAAATTATGACTACTATAATTTTTTTACAAAATCTAGAATTATAACTATATTAAAATAATAAATTATGATAATTCTGTTTGAAGAGTATTAGTAAAAAAAATTTATTAAAAGTTGAACATATAAACTTTATCTTAAATATGGAAATTAAATAAATAAATATAAATTATGAATATGATGAAATATAAATAATATTAACAAATTTGATTTTTTAAATGTAAAAAAACTTCGAAATTATGATTTTTAAAATTAATTTTCTCTAAAATATAACAATATTTCCAAAAAAAATTAAAATTAGAAAATATAATAGAAATGGGGTAGTCTATTGGGATGAGAGGAGCTGAAGGATTCCCCTTAGATTGTTGGGTTGACACTGAGAAGGATTCATCCCCAAGGGGAAGAAAATGAGTCTGAAGGATCTGGTTTCAAGGACGCAAAATTACATTGCTTGATCGTCCAATGCAGATCGAGGGGTCAATATTAGATGAATGGTCAACTTTTTTATGGATTTCTAGTGTGGTTTGATCGAAAAGGCTTTTTGAACTCAGAATTAGTGTGATATGTTCTATGTCTTCTTCCTCTTATAATAGATTTTCAAATCTAAGGATGTGTATAATTTTCTTATTTGGTTCTTTAATCTATCTATTTTCCATAGAATTTTTTTAATTTTTAATAGGAACTTTTTTTCTTATTTTAGAAATCATTCTTTAAAGTGATGATATAATTCTAATAAACTCAATTAAATATATTTTTTCAATGATTTTTAGAGATTATGAAATCTTTTGATATGGATTTTTCATCTTTTAAGAATATTACATTAAATGTCTATTATTTTATAGAATCCATGTCTGATTCATTGAATTATAAAAAAATCATTTAATAAAAAATTTATGTGGGATGTGTCTTATCTCAATTATGCTTCAAGGGGTAACTTTGAATAATCCAAAATATAAGATCTTTAATAATGAAGATCAGATTTAGTTTAATTTTTTTCTTTCTTCGTCATTGTTTTTATTTTGGATATACATCACCGATGACCAGTTAAAGGTATAAAATACATACATATTTCTTATAGTTTTGAAAAAATATAATTGCATTGATTATCCTATCACATGCATAGATTTACTCAGGTGATCAGAAAAATTTATTTGTGCTTTTAGTTTCCATATTTCTACAAAATCCATCTAATTTTCAAGGTGCAATAAAAAAAATAATATTATATATATATATTATTTTATAACAAATGATAAGGACCCAATAACTATTTAGTATCACTTTATATATTCTAGAGTTTCCATTTTTTTCAAAATAAAAGATATGCAGTTTCATTGAATATCATTCATAACGTCTTTTTTGAGTAATAAACATAAAATGATATATATATATATATATATAATTAATCATTTATTAAAATATAAGTAACCTACTATTTCCCCAATCCATCATTCTCTCAACATCTATATTTCTGGAAACTAGCAGCCATTGGTGTATACTTATTTAAAATTAAGATAGGGGATTTCATTATTTTAAAATTATTTTTTTTGAATATAGATGTTTTTTTTCTATATCATTATTAATATTAATATTTATGGGTTATATTTTAATGTTCTTCAGAATAATAATTATGTTTGGGAAGAAAATTTAATATCAAAAATTATTTTTCAGAAATATCTATTTTTATCTATGATGTAAAAAAATGAAAAAATTTAACATCTTATTGATTACATGAAATTTTAAAGAGTATTTATTTTTAAATATATGTTAATAATTAAAATCAGAAATTTAAATATTTTAAAAAATGTGACCTTGAAGTTTAATGAAAAATATCATTTTTTTAGAGATCTCATTTATATGAATGTCACTCACATATATATGGCCATATAATATTTTAATACTTATATTCATTTATTTATCATACGAAAATTTGTTTCAATTTGAAATAAATTATATGTATGTAAATTGTTTGGATCTATTTCTTTTCAAATGTTGAATTTCTCCAAACACTCTTTAGTTTCGATAAAATTGAAATTTTTTCAATATTTGAATTTGGTAAATTACTTTCTTCTATGAAAATAATATATATATATGATTTCGAAAAAGTATTTAATAGATTATGAATGGGAAATATAGAACGTCGAAAATGTATTCTTAAAATATGGCATTCTAATATCAAATGAGTATATAAGGAATGGGATTGAACCCATGACCTCCACATGGAGGTTTTACAACTTATGGTATTTCTATATGGCCACATGGGTTTTAGGATCTCTACCAAGTATCATTTTCTCCCTAAAAGATTTAATATTTTTCAAATTTCTTTTTAAGGGAAAATCCAATTGTTTTTCCAATAGTATGTTAGAAATGGATTTTCAAAATGATAAGTATTTTTTAATACTATTATATATATATATAATATTTTTGATATAAAGTGTTTTAATATATTTTTTATATGACCTTTTATTAAATTATTTTTTACTAGATTTAAAATGTCTTACTATAAAATTTCTATTCTCATCCCATATTTTAAAATAATTTTCATCGGTATAGTTCAAATTCCAAAGCATCATGTCTTATATCAATATTTTTGTACAAGAACACAATTAGTTTCACTTTTTTACAACTTTGATAAATTTTATGGGTTTCTCAAAATCTCTATAACCTTCACTATAAATTATCATCAGTTGTCTAATGAATTTTTTATTTTTCCCTTAAATTTTAATAGAAAATATACAACATGTTTTAGTAGCAAATATTGATGTGTGGGTTCTTGTCATTATAATTTATATTTTTTATTTTTTCCATAAAAATAAAATTTTAGAATTTTAGAATATGAAATAGGTAAAATAACATAATTTTTATATTTATCATATAAATATTTTCTAGGGTGAATATTTATTAATTTTATAAAAAGTTAATTTTAGTTGAATAGTTAAAAGTATAGTTTCTCAAAATATATTAACTTTTATGTAACAATCATGATATAGTCATGACATAAATACTATTACAACCATTATATTAAACCTTGCACGATGCAAGTTTCAACACCAGGAGGTCCTACGTGTGTCTAACTGGTGGATCATTGGAGTTGGGGAAATCAACATCTAGATGAATAACTAGGCAGTAGAAAGACTGGCTTACCCATACTACCCCTCCCTGGACCATTCATTCAACAAGGCTTCATTGATCTACGATCTTATTCAGTCATCCCTCTCACCTGATAAAATGTAAATTTTTCAAGGTATTGTGATTACTAAAAAGCCAGATAAGTGATACATCACTAGTTCTAGTTCAAGAAAGTTTACATACCAGGATTACAGAACATTACTTCGTGCCAGTAATAATATGTCATAGTTGTCTCCTTAGTTCTGGTTCAACGATGTCCCTACAAAAATGAGCTTCCAGGTGTGATGCTTATGGATCAAGGCTCTTCTTACCAACCAAAATATTCAATGGAAAGGTTCCCTCTCGCATCCCGATGTTTTTGTTGTGTGATTCCCCAAACAGAGATAGCGCTCCACATGTTCTTACAGAGTATCTGGGATGTTTATATTTGGTTCTTCTTCATACCACAACCATGTATGGATTCTGACCATTTTTTTATTTCTGGTTTCATCACTTCATGGTTCGGTGGTTCGGAGAACATGGGTATAGAATGGAAGGTATGGACTATGATTCTCATTGTCATATGTTAGACCATCTGGGATTCCCACAACTAGAATCAGTTTGGTTATAGTCATTCTATTCTTTTTCTACAAATTAGTGTTTGTTCTCTTGTCTTTGATCTCACTTCTCTGTTGAAGGGAAGGCATCGATCCGTTACGGTTTTCAATATTCTCAGCAGACCTTGCTGGCTCATTGGATTTGGATTTCATATTCGATGGGATCCTCCCCTTAGTGGTTTGAAGCTAACCGTGGATGTATTGTTCGTAGCGGGGATGATGAGGGGCTGTGGGGTCCTTCGAAAATCTTTAGTCTCGGTTCTGCTGGGCTTCACTGCCTACTTCATTCTCGGATGCTCCCTAGGTGCAGAGCCTTATGCACTACTGATAGGACTCACACTTTATATGGGACACGACGTCCAGGTGGATGAGGTGGAATCTGATTCCAAAATTTTGGGGAATGCATTTCAAGGATGCTATATGGTAATATTGGAGTGGGTCGACATTATCCGCAGATGTGCATTGGAGACCAAGAGAGGGAACACTCTCCATCATATTTGGACAAAGTCAAACATCTTAGTTGACTATCTTCCATGTAGGGGAAGTCCAGAGAATACTTTGGTTATTTATGATAATTTGGGTTCTCTACCTAGGGAGATTAAGGCTATCATCCATGGAGAAGTGGTAGGTCTTAATCATTTTCACCCCCCTTGAGGGGTATATTCCCCAGCATCATGCTCTTCTTCTTATTAAAAATACAAATTGATTCTCTTACCCATAGATATATTAGTCATATTAATCTATTACTAAAAATTTTAAAAAACATGTATATTATATGTTTTTATTATTATAATAATCATAGAACTTTTTTATTTATCTCAATACCTTTTAGGGATATATTTCTTACCAATAGTCTAGTGACATGACTATTTTTTTGGTAAATATTTTTCCGGTGAAAAATGAACATTTAACAATTGATATACACCAATTGGGAACAAATAATTATTTTATACTGGTATTATGATAATTTTATTCTTTCATGGATCATGTTATTTGATTCCTTTATGATTAATGTCTTATAAACTAGAAACATTTAAGCATGATTAATAATTTTGATTTATGATACGAATGTTATGCTTTTGTAATATTAAACTCACGTAATCATACCCTTATGGCCATCTTATTATTATATGACCATTGATATTCCACATTTTTACCCTTATAAATCATATGATCTCACAATTCCTTATGTTTTCTTTCCCCATGTTACGAGGAATGATTTTACGTAGTGTATGTCTAAGAGGAGTACAATGTGGGAAGATTGTTGTAAGAGATATTAAAGTTCATTAATGAAATTAGACGATTGTGTATCTGTTTTCCAAATACATCAAGCCTTTATTTTCCTTAATAATGTATTTATTAAATATATTAGATATTCATTTATAAATATATATCATCTAAGTATAAAAATATAGGGTCTCTATAATTGGTATTAGAGTAGGGTTTAGCTAATATTTACAGAATAGAATTACATAAATTTATTCATAGCCCTAGAGAAAATTCTATGTATAGAATTTCATCCAATTATTTTTGACTGTAAGATATTATTTGGTTTTTATATAAAATAAATCCTATTCTAGATACTATAATTTGATTCAATTTTTCAATTGATACATTATGTTGTAATAATGTTTATAAGTGTTAGTTGAGTATTCCTTGACAACTATTCTGGTTCCATGAGAGTGTACCTTAATCCGGAAACTAGTTTGACACTACCATTGGTTATTCTAGTGTGATCTCTAATTTTCTATAAAAAACGTTATTAATTAATCTAATAGAATATAACCATGTATAACCTTGGAAATACCTAAGGTTTCATAGATTATAAAAATGGATCATGATTTAGACGTCATATAAAAAAGTTTTCATTATCTACCCTTATGATAATTGTTTTTCAAAATATGGTATTATATTCATGATAATGGGTGAAACTGAAGGGATTCATGTTATCATTGATTACGAAAAACAATGGACTGATTTTCCTCATGAGAAACAAAAGGAAATTGGAACATTAATAAAAATTCCGGAAATTATTCTTAATCATCTATAAGGATATATGATGAATGATATAAAAATATATGAGTTTCTTAACAGGTCAAATAAGTAGAAGATGGTATTTAAGAAATATATTTTGGAAGTGACTATTGAAGAAAGAATGCTCAATTTTCATTATGTAAAGAATATGGGAATAATAATTCATTTTAACTTTTAAAGGACAAGATGTTTTTTATAGGGAAATTATGTTTATAGAAAAAAGAATTTCTATAGAAATCAATGTATTGTTTTTTTAACATGGGGGAATTATCTGAGAAAATTTCCTTCATCTAATGGTTAACTCCTAAACTAAATAAGGATGAATGTTATGTCGATCATTGAAGTAAAAATATTACGGTATTTTTTCATTTGTATTCAAGAATAATGTTGTATAAGTGTTTCTAAGTTATAAGACTCATAAAACGTATAATTATTTTTCTATACAAGTTTTCATTAGGATTTTAAGGCATGTATTGAAGGGTACATATAACCATTTAATGTGATTAAGTAGTAAGGTGATATTTTGTGTTAACACGTTATCAAGGGAAACAAAAACATTTATAAGTTATTAATTTCATGTAAATAATTACTTATAATAAAATGGTAAATGATTTATTAAATCAATTAATATTAAGATATTGTGTTGTTATATTCATTATAATATTATTATCTATTTTTTCAATCAAAAATGTAATAATGAAATGTATATAGCTGAATTTTTTTTTCAGTCATTATATGTTTTTATTTAAAAACATGATTTCAAAAATATCAAATTTTAAGTTGATAAATTTTCATATTATTATAGAAATGATTAATTTATTTTTATGTATTTGGAAAGAAAATTCTTAATTTTTATCAGTTTTAATATTTTTATAGTCCATTTGGATTTTGAAAAATTAAATTATAGTCTGTGGAATAAATTTTAAACATGAATTTAGAATATTTTTTTTCATATATATAACCTTATTTTTTCTGAAAAACCCATTTTTAATCATGTTTTTCTGGTACAATTTCAAATTTATTTATATCATTTTTTAAAAAAATAGACTTCTTTTTTTAATTTGGAGGCCAAAATTTGGAAAATGGGTACATTTTAATTTTGATTAATATGAATAACTACCGTAGTAATTTTTATTCCATTTTAACATTTAAATATATTAATTATAGTTAAAAATTAATTAATTAATGCTACAAAATGTCTCTAAATTTTTTTTAATATTTTCAATGAGTATATGTAATATGTAGTCATTCAAAGGTCCAATATAGGTCATTTTACAAAGATAGGTGATTAAATTTTTTTTAATATTTCATGTATTAAAAAAATCATACTCTTCTTTTTTATAACTATAATATTTTTAACATTTGAATAAAATAAGATGTATTCAATTATAAATATTTTTTTGAAATATAAATTATATATGGTCAACATGGTAATTTATTTTAAATTTTAATTGGAAAAATAATAACATTAAAATATTATAAAAGGTCAATGTAGGGATTATTCTTTTAATAGAAAAATAGAATAAATGATATTATAAATTTAAAAAGTGACAAATTTTGAAATAATTATTATGATACATTATTTTTTTGGGAACTAATTATATATTATTGAGGTTTTTAATAATTTTATTTTAATTTAAATATTTTTCTGATGATATTAATGTCAAGGTAACTGAATAGTCCTAAAATTATCATTAATGATATTTTATGACAAATTATATATTATTAAAAGATTCAAAATTACTAAAAATCCTATTTCTACCAAATGATTAGTATATGGTTATAAAAATAAACTATGGTTCATTTATAGACATTTTATTATATAGTAACTATATTAACCTATAATTAAAAAAACATTTGCATCACTGTAACAGTAAAAAGGGTTAATAACGGGATGAAACAAAACTATTAGGGTACAATTGTTATCCAAACATTCCAAAAAAAATTTATGTGAGGGTATTTTGGCTCAAACTCATTTTATATTTGATTTTTTTTAATTTGGATTAATTTCACAGCCATATAATTTAAATAATTTTAATATTTTAATAAATTTCTATATTTCCCATCACCTCTCTTATAAAAGGGAACCTATTCTTCTAATTTCATCACACATCAAAAAAAATTATCCAATTCTTACCCAAATATTTTAATTAAATTTCTCCTAGAATCCTAAATGTCTTTGGTAGAGAATAATATTATTCTCTAAGGTCTTAAAGAGTAATGAAAAAATAGTATGTTTGAAGAAAATGTGTATTTCATAACCTTGATTTTTTGTTCTATTTCACCATCCACATATTTTCATTATTTCCTAACCAATTTCTTATAAATAAGTTTTTTTATATTAATATCTCATTAAATATTTTTTCCTCTTCCATTAAATAAGAAGGGAATCCATCGTTTAGTGGTATGGAAGACTATCGCATGGTGGATCTAAATCATTTAATTTCCATCAACATCTTAGTTATAATGATGTTATTTATTTTTATATATGATATTCATTACATAATTATCCTTATTAAAAATATCATTTACTTTATTTCCTTTCCCTTAACTAACAAAATATAAGGTTATTCGTGCGTACATTATGAATACCACCTCCATGAAGTAGTGTGATTCATTCTTCATCACCAGATCACGTGGACTATATATATATTTGTAATTTTAATGAAATAATAATTAATTAGTTATATTATCAAAAAATGAAGTTAAAATAACATATAACTTTTTTCAATATTGGAATTTGAAAAATGGAAATGTTACTCTTGAGTACAAATGGCCTAACATGATTATTTTTGAAACATAATTCATTTTCCATGGAAATTTTTCATTATTGGATTTCAATGTATAATTGATATATAAAAAATAAAACTACTTCATGAATAAAATCCTCAAATTGGTTGGTGATTAATCGGGAAGTGAATTTGATAGATCTGAGATTGAATCTGAGAAGTGAAATATTTCTACTGTTTCATAGTGGTTGAGTAGCATGTACTGTTTAGTACTATTGCTTCCAAAACTATTTATCTGTCTTGTCTTTTGGACCACTGGTATGGTTCAAGAACCTTCAAGGCCTTTAGGCCACCCAAACCATTCATGACAGTAAGGATTAAGGGCCACCTCATGGAAATCGATCCAACTCAAGGCCTTCAGGCCACATAAAATTACGGTTAAATTGACTGGGATGACAATACAAAGAGCATTATCTAGATGAGGGTTCATAGAAGGTGTAGTCACCGGTATAGTGCAATTTTATTAGAAAAATGAGATGGTATGGAAATTTCTATTTCACCAGCCTGTTCATGCACAATAATCCAAACATAATATTCATGTTGAGGTGGATAGATAACATCATGATGTAGATGCTCAGCTGGAGTGAATTCAATGTAGTTATAGTGTCGATGAATTCCTCTTATACCTATAGGTCATGTAATTTCACGAAGATTATAGTCCATCTAAAGGTTCCCCTTCAACCCCTAAAATGGTGATTATATAAAAATTAATAAAAAATAAAATGATTTCGGGACATTTATGCTAGAAAGATAACTATTTCTCCGGTATTATTCTATGGTTGATGAAATAAGGGAAACATTGACCATATTTGATGTATGTGACTCATTTTGGACATTTGATTCGAATATCATCAAAATATATGATTTTAACATAAATTATTAGCTAATTATATATAATATATTAATGAGTGAAATAGAATTAATAATAAACTAGAAAAGTGTTCTCAAGAAAGTAAATAAATAATATATTATTATTATTTAGGAATAAAATGAACGTATGTGAAATGATAGTCACATAGTAAGGGTAATTATTTTAAAAATAATATTTTAATGTTTCCCATAAAACTCACTTTTTTTCCATCAAGAGGTTTTTAAATTATTTTATGTAGTTATATATATATGGAAATAAAAGAATTTATAAATGTCACTTTATATTTATTTTTACATTCTTCCAATGGTTTTCAAAGAATATTCTTTTATGATATCTTGAATTTCTTATCAAAAGACTAATGAATCATTCTATTTTAATTTAAACCAAAAAAATGTTTCTCCTGACACTATAACCATTATTTTATATTTGGATTATTTTACAATAATTCATATTTTATTAAAATAAAATATCCCTTTACCTTTTACTATGTATTTTACACTAGAAAATTATTTTTTAGAGTAAATTATAATTTGATATCTAGAAGTGTTTTGAACACAATTTTAAAGGAGTTTTTCAAGTTGTTTATTAATGATATGATTTATAGAAATTGAATGTGAATGTGTGATCCACATTATATCTCACATGTGATCATGATATTTCTTATATAATGGGTTCTTCTATATATTTCTCAAATGTTTTGATTAATGGAAATGTTTTCTAGAGAATTTTATTCGAAGTCAATGATATATCTAATTTAATTGTTGGGGTTCTATATGTTTTCTATGATAATGTTATCCTAGGAACATGTCTGAATTTTTTATTTTTTATTATTTGTTTTAAATTAAATCATCTAAATTTCAAATGATATGTTAATATAATATAAAAGATATATTATGCATTTTTGAGTAAAAAGTTAAATTTTAATGAAAAAAACAATGGTTTTAGTGTTTTTTACTACATTAATGGATTTATTATTTTACATCCCTTATTGATATTTTTCTTGTTCTTCACAATTTTTAGAAAATATTCACATGGTATTGAGGGTGATTAGTGAAAACAATGATGTGAAGATCAAAATACAAAAGATGATCCATTAAAAGACAAAAAACTTAATTTTTTAAAAAAAATTGTAGAAATTGATTCTAAATCGAAGTGTTGACTTTATAATATAAGGGTTTTTTATTTTATATTTACATCCTATATCTATAAATATATAAACCTAAAATATATTTGGGAATGAAAAATTTTTACTATTATTTAAAGTCAATGAAATATTTATGGTTTAAGGACAATTCATTATAGGTTGTTACAGTTTATTGGTTTAGATAACTTTAGGGGTTTGGATAATGATAACAGAATACCCTAAAATGAATCTACTTAATGTTTAATTTGAAATGATATAACACGTTAATATTACCATTTTGGTTCATCTCAAATATTTTTATTCAGAATGGTTTTCTATCTAGGAAGTAAAGATGTTGTAGTGGGATGGAACCAAGAAAGAAATATACATCACAATTAAAAAACCAATAATGTTAGAATTGGAAGTGATTAGTTTGTTTGGTGATGGAATTATTTATGTGGGATATAAATTGTGGTGTAATCTATTCATGAGAGAAACAAGATTCACCCATGGATAATATAATGATAGTGGACAATTTTATAAGAAAACAACATCTAGCATTCAGTAGATCATTAAACCAAGTTATTGAAATATTATGGATAAATGTTATTGAAAATAAATATGAAGTCATGGGATATTTTTAACATCAAAATAAAAAATATTTCATTTATAGTTTTGAAGTTAAGTTTTTCAATGGTTCTATTCGCTTAAAAAACCAACAAGATTGATGATCATTATACATTAGAGTTGGAAAATTTAGGAATATTGTTTTGAGAAATATTACCCTAATATAATTAAATCACAATTAATGAATAATTCGTGGAAAAAATAGAAAAGGATAATGATTTGGTATATATATTTAGAAAACATTACAATATTGGTTAGGTATATACAAGCTATAAGAGACAATTTTGGAATGGAAGGAAATATAAGATAATTTCTCAAAGGGGTTTGGATTTATAAAAATAATGTCCCCCATATTGTGATAAGTGTGGTAAAAATAAATCATTAAAATTCTTTATTATATATTGAATGTTACACAAATGTGGTGATATAAGACATAATTCTAATGACTGTAAGGAAAATAATGCCAACAAATAAAAAATTTGGATTGTAGGCATCCATCAAATGGAGAGATGTTTTAGTTCCAATTTAATGTGTAATTATGCTATCATGTTTCCAAATATGGTCGAACAATATAAAAAATCATCAAGATTGAAAACATAAAGGATTGAAATTTTTTTCAATTTTATAATTTATGTTTTTTCAGTGAATAATGTGGTCACATGTATGAAACTTGTTTATTTAAATTATTTTAATGCCCTTTTTGACCTTGGATCATAACATACCATTATTTTAAATAAATGTTTTAGTAAATTGAGAATATCAACTTATAAAGGTAATATAGAACATTTGGTGAAATTATATACTGGAAATTAAAGCAAACATTATTTAGAAGAATATTTATATTGTTATTAGTGAGAGGGTATTTCCTAAAAATCTTATTAAACTACCCATGATAGAGTTTTAAATTATTTTATGTGTGTATTGGTTCTAAATTTAACATTATATGATAAATTTAAGAGTTAATAATGTTTTGTTCAATGATTTCATACATTTGGTAACATACCAAGAAGCTATGAAACTGATTTGGTGTAGCCAGAAAATGTTTCCTCCTCATATTTGTTAAAAGGAAAAAACTATTCAAATTAGTGTTTTTCCAGTAGTGAATGTACATATGGATGTTTGTACTGAGGAATTTCATATTTTTATAGTTGATTTTGAGTTTTAATTAACAATTAAATTAGTGCCAAATGATAATCTAATTCCAAAACACACTTAGTAAATTGAAGAAGGTGAACCTTTTTAATTGAAAAAGTAATTACAAGAGTTTCTTGATGAATGTTTTATTTCTCTAAATACATCACCATTGAATTATACTGTATTATTTATTACAAGTAAAATATATTCAATGATACTTTTCATTGATTATAGAACCTCTAATAAAATCCCAGTTTAGAAAAACTATCTATTTTCTCATATTGAGGATTTTTCTTATCATTATTAGGAAGAGAGATACTTCTTAATGATTTTTCATTGGTTACGACCATCAGTAAAAAAGTGAAGGATAAAGATATTAAAAATAAAGTCTTTTAAAATACATATGTCAATTATGACTTATTAGTTTTTCACTTTGGGATTACTATTACACCTTATGCATTTATGGATCATATAAATATATTTTCCCAATGCATAATGCTTCTAATGATCGAATAAAATGTTGTCCATGATGAAACTAAAGTTGTAGAGTAATGGACAAGAACAAAAAAGTTCATGGATATTTTTAGTATTCTTCATTTAGAGGGTTCATATTGGTGGTTGATTGAAAATATTTATAGGCTATCTAGTTCATTAACTAAATTAAATCAAGAAAGAGTTAAATTCATATAGACGAAAGAATGATATGAACATTTTTAGAAAAAAAATAAATTAGGGAATGACATTGTTTTGTCCCTTTCATTCAAAAAAGGTTATTTTTTTCATCTATAATGATTCTTCATTAATGGAACATGGTTGTGTTCAAAGGTAGAATGATCAGGTAATTGTTTATTTTTCGTGGAAACATAAACTTTATAAGTTAAGATAACATACACAACATTTAGAATTAATTACTTTTTTAATTGAAAATTTGGATTAATTATTTATAAAGAGTAAATGAAAAATTAATACAGATCACAACATTTTTAAGTATATATTTAATCAGAAAGAGTTGACCATGATGTAGATAATATGGATTGAATTAGGCATGAATTATCATTTCAAGATTCATCATCATCTTGGAAAATCAATCAATGTAGCTAATGACTTTACTAGGAAAAATAATGTTCCATTAACATGATAAATTTAGAACACGACCCTTTGTTAATGATTTGATATATTTTTTTATAGAATTTGTTCATATAGGATCATCCTTAGTTTTGTTTCTGGTGTCAGTATAATCATCTCTAAAAGAAAAAACTAAGAATGATCAAGAGGATGAACGTGAGTTATAAGAAAAGGTATAATTGGTAAAGAAGGGTAGTATTCATGAATTAAATGTTGATAATGATTTTGTTTTGAGATTTGGAATAAGATTATTTGTCTCGTGTGACTCCCATGTGAAGAGATAATTTTTTAGTGAAGCTAATATTATCTTTTTTTCTATTAACCCATGAAATACTAAGATGTATATAGACCTTCAGTAGTATAATAAGTTTGATAGAAAGATAATATATATAGTTAATTTTAACGTGAAGTAATTAAATTTTCATCACGTTGTATTAGAAGGGAAATTTACATATTGGATTCTTTAACTTTTTCTAGTACAAAAGTAGAATGGGTAAATATATTAATGTATTTTAATGTTGGATAGCTAGAGACATCATGAGTTAATAATGTGATTTGGGGAATTATTGATAAAATTATTTAAATTTTCCTCTTCTTTTTAATTTGAGATACATTGTATTTAGATTATATTTAGCAACTATGTATAAAGGTGATAGTATTATTTCATGGAGTTCTTATTTCAATTATATCTGTCTGTGATCATAGGATCACTTATAATTTTTCGAATTTCATTTAGAATACAACGAGTGAAAAATTATAATTTATTACATGATTTCATCCTCAACCTGATTGGTAATTGGAGAGGAAGAATAAGATATATAAAAGAAATTCATTCTTTTTCAGTGGATAAACATGTATTTATAAATCATCATCATTCATTGGTTGACATTCCTTATAATTATAGTTTTCATTCTAGTATATATATGAATACTTTTGATGCTTTATATACAAACAATGTTTGCCTAAATCTTTTTTGGGTTGAAGTATGAGAAAATTAGTTGATGGGACCATATTTGGTTGTTGAAATGGTTGAAGATGATATGATGATTCATTATTATATGAATATTGCTTAGTGTTTTGTGTAAATTTAGGTGGATAATTAATGGAATGATATTTATCTAAAGGTATCCAATCATATTTATATTAATGCACCACCCTAAGAAAATTTGATTCTTTTTGGTAAAATCGAAAATATAATTTAATATTTTATTGAAACATAATAAATACAGGAGAAATAAAGATCAATTTCGTACCAAGTATCATTGGATCTGATTTTATCCAAGGTACATAACATATTTCATGTTTCAATGTTAAAAACATATGTTCCAGATCCATTTCCGGTTTTGACACCTAATGTAATTTATTTTTAAAATAAAAATTATTACAATGAACTCTTTATTTAGATTCATGACATTATATATAATGTTTCATGTAAAAATGTGTATTCATGAATTTAATTTTTTTTTGATATACTATATGGTTTAAGAAGAAAAATTGGAATCTAAAGATGTTATTAGGGAAATATATAACTACTTGTTTAAAAATTAACAATGTTTTGAGAAAATAATTTCCATAAAGGGAAATAATGTAACTATTATGTTTATTTTTAAATTAAATCATTCAGTATTTGGATATTAAGGAGATTTATTCATTATAAGAAAATTGGGTAATTTTTCAGTGTAATATAAAAATATTTATTTCTTTCCAAACTGGATTTCAATGCATTATATAGTTTTATTTAAAAACATGATATCCACATTATAGAATTTCAATTTGATATATTAAATTTCATTTTTTATTAAACATTTCAAAATTATATTAGGATGAATTGTTAATAATTATCTCAAAATATATTTTTCAATAATGAAAAATGTTGTTTGTTATGAGAAACTTTATTTTCATTGAAATTATTTAAAAACGGAAATTACATAGTTTTTAACATTATTTTTATTTAGTTGAATTTTAATTAAAAAAATCCAATTTTATACTTAAGAACTAATTTCAAACATTAATTTAGTATTAAAAAATTTATAATTGAAAAAATAAATTTTCTAAAAAATTGTTTTTCATTCCCTTTTTCAGTTTAAATTAAATTGAATTATTTTTCATGATAATTTTAGATCCTAAAATTTAGATTTTATTTTATGAATTATAACTTAAAATATAGGTAATTGGTCCATTTTCTGTTAATATGCTTAGTAACCTCATAATAAGGTTACAACAGTAAAGTTTAAATAGGGTAATAAATATTAAAAATAAAATGATAAAGACTATAAAATGAAAATAAAATAGGAATAAATTATATTGGATTAGTATATATAAAATATAATAATACCAAGGTTCTATATATGTATTATTTAAATTTTCATATGAACACAAGCTTTATAATATTTTGCGTATCCAAAAGTCAATAATGTCAAATTCTTGTTTCCAATAACATTGAAATTTTTAACTTGAAGGTAAACATAGAATATGTACATTTATAAATCATAATTTCGAGAATAAACAATTTATATTCATAATAGTTACATAGTTTTAATTTTCAGTAAATAAATATTAATCTTTAAAATCATAGCCAACACTGATAGATTAATTATTCACTTAATAGAAAAATAAAAAAATTTATATTAAAAATATTAAAAGTCATAAAATTTTATAGAATTATTATTAACCATAAAATTTATAAATAAAATTTAATTTTTATAGATAATTATATTCAATTTTATTTGAATTCCATTACTGACATTATTTTATTATATTAAATGTAAATGAAGAGTTCTAAAATTGAAATTATTGATATTTTGTAATAAACAATATTTTATTAATTTTTTTCGATTCCTAAAAAACATATCTTCAAAAAAGATAAATATGAAATTGGTCAAATTTTCATATATGGTCCATTAATGGTATTTAAATTCATTTATAATTATAATATTAACCCCTTAAATGTGAAAAGCCCTTATATCACTATAATTGTCAAAAGGGCTAATAATGTGTTAAAATAAACAAAAAAGGTTAAAAATGTCACCCATAATTATAAAAATTTTATAGTATGAGATTATTTTGAATCATATTAAAATTATCTATGAATATGTTCAATTATCTTCCATTTGGACATCAAAACTAATTTAAATTATTTTTATATTTTATAAAATTCAAATATTCCCGCTACCATATATTGTAAAATGACACCACCTCCTTCCATTTCGTGAAAAATAAAAATCCATTTCAATTAAAGGATATCATCTCAAATATATTTATTACATTCTAAGATGTGTCCTAGATTAAATATTTAAAGAATATATGCAACCTTATAGGTCTTAAGATATAAATAAAATAATTTTGTTTGATGAAGATTTATAGTTATTAACCGAGAGTTTTAATTTGATTTCAACATCCACAACCTTAAAATATTCCTAAACCAATATAAAATTACAACAATAGAATATTCCAAATACTTAGGTTATTTTATTATAATTTTATAACCCATATCTTTATCCCCTTCTATAATATGGGAATGGAATCCTTCATTCATTTTTATAGCGGACTACCACCTCGTGAACTGATGAGATTTTTATTTCTTCAAAATTTCTCAATGATATTTGTATTGATGGTATTAATTTTTATAGATGATGTAAATGATATATTTTTCATTATTAAAATTTAATATATCATTTAATTTCTTACTATTCAACACATAGAAAAACTATAATGTCGTTCAGGTGTATGTGTGGACAACCACCTCTATGAAGTGGTGTGATATTTTCTTTATCACCACATCACACCAATTATTTTTCATTATCACCACATCACACCAATTATATATATATATATAAGTATATCTGATGATATAATGTGTAATTAATGATATTACGATAATTATGTAAATATTAAAAAAAAATACCTACCTTATTTCCATAGAGATATTTGAAAATGGAAACATTACTCATTTTATGTATAATCAATCATACCCATGATTGTAATGTAGTTCATATTTAATAAAAAATCATGATTTTTTTAATATTTTCAATTTTGTGTAGAAATTTTAAATCTATAATTTTTTTAATTTTTATTTGTTGATGGAATAAGGACAACATTTTCCATAGAAATACCAATAAAGTAATCATGTATATATGATTTGAATATCTTCAATGTATCTTATGAAAAATTAAATGACTATGTAATTGTAAATAACTTGATAATAAGTGAAATAAAATGAATAATAAACATTAAAAGTATATCAAGTTTTTAATTAAATATCATAAGCTTATAATTTAAGAATATAAGTAATGAATTCCACAATTCATGTACAAGGTAAGGTACTTCCTCTAAAAGTAATATTTAATGTTTCCCTTAAAACACTATTTTTCATCCCAATTTATATTTTCTTTAAATTTATTTTATGTATGATCTTTTATGTATTTAAACGAATCTAAATAGAAAATTTTATGTTTGTGTTTTTCTTCATTTAAATTGTTTTCAAATATATATATTTTTATGTAATATCTAACGTTCACCATAAAATATGATATGAATGTTCTATTTTAACTTATATAAAGGAAAACAATTTCTCTCCACATTAACCAATATTCAAATATTGGATTCTGTTATAAGATTTAATTTTGTCTCTTTAAATAAAAAACCTATTTTTTTCTTTTTATTTTGGAATTAAAAATTTGGTTTTAATAGAAAATTTTATTTTGATATCAGAATATGGTGTCAAGAAATGGTTAAAAGCACTTTACTTGTGATTTATTCATGATATGGTTTTTGGAATTTTTTATGATGGTAAAATCCCCATTTTATCACACAGTTTAAATATATATATATTATATTATTTGTATGTCAATATAGCAGTGAAATTAATAATGTAATGAATATGTTATTTTCCAGATTATATTACATGATGGTCGTATAGTTATACCAATTTTAAGTATTATTTTGAGGGTACTGAAAGAGTTATTCGATAATAATGTCCCAAAGCACCTCAAAGACTTTTTTATGTTTTCTATTGAGTTTTCAAACAAACTTGATGATTTTAAAAAGATAGTCCAATGCTTTTTATCAATAAAGTATTACTTTAAATATAAAACGGTTTGTTTTTATGTAAAAAACATTCGTGGGTTTTCATATTTTTGACTCGACTAATGAATTTTTTACTTTCTTCCCATTATTTGGATATTCATGCTCATGCCATGTTTTGTGATGATATTTATATGTTTTTAATGATCAATAAGGAAAAGGATGATGTCAACATAAAAAATCATTAGATGTGTCATGAATAGAAAACGTAATTTTTTTAAAATGTTATATTTGTGAGAAAAAATATAATTCTAAATAAATGTTCCCACATTATAATATATGGGTCTTTTATGTAAGGTTTATAACATAACCTTTTAAAATTATAAACCTAAAATATTGATGAGAATAAAAGAAAGATAATTCATTTATAAATTCACTAAAATGTGTATTTTTTATTTTCAGTAACTTATAGTTAGTATCAGAGTAATAGATTATATAACATTAGTGTTTAGGATAAAGATATTAGAATACACATGAATGATTTTACCTAAAGGTTTAATTGAAATTATATATTATTGGAATATTACTAGGTATATTAATCCATATAGTGAATGTTAAAAATAGTTTTCTATATAGGAAATGTGTAATCTATAGTTATAAGTCACCATGTGAGAAATATTCTTCTGAATTAGAATCCATGAATAATTGGAAATGGAAATAATTTTTCTATTGTCATTATAGATCAGTTGAAATATGATATAAATAGTGCTGGAATAAATACTCTACAGTATATAGATCTATCATACAAGAAAATTATGATAATATAGAATTTTAGGAGAAACAATCCTCAAACATTCATTGGGCCATTATAACTAATGGTTATTGAATGATGGATTGATTCTATATAAAATAATTTTAATATCCTGGGTGTTTTTATATCACAAAAATATAACTCTTCTAATTTATCATTTTGAAGCTAAGGTTGAAAAATTTTCCTATTTTTTTATAAATAACAAAGTGATTGGAGAAATTAATTCCATAGAGAGAGAAACAATGAAGATTATTTTTTTGGAAAAATATTTCGTAATAGTATTTTGAATCAAAATTTATAAAACAGTCATGGAACTGAGAGAAAAAATGAAGAATATATAGCTTCATATTGAGAAAAAATAAAATTATTGGAAAGGTATTTACCAAATTAAATTTAGTAAATAAATTATAAAATTAATATAATTTTATAAGGATTGAAACTGATTTTATAAAGATCTTTAGACTCGTGATAAATTAAAATAAAAGGAAATTTAGTGACTTTTTCTGAGAAATCTGAGATTGAGTTTTCTGAAACATGTGTTCCTAGAAATGAAAAATAAACAAAAAGGGTTGAATGGTAGAAATAGGTAACCACCAATCAAAGGGATATAGAGGTAAGAAAATCATGATCTCGTTTAGTGAAAGTTTGGTAAAAGAATCTTGGTGAATTCCTTAAAAAAACAAACTAGATATACAAATGTGGCATGCTTTGTCATAAGCCTTTTGGATGAAATGAAAAGAATAATGGACAATCAAATAATAGGGTAACAAATATCCCTCCATTGGAGAGATTTTTTGTTGAAATATGGTGAGTTATTATATGATCATGTGTCTAATAATAGTAGAACATGATAGAAATCATCACGGTCAAAAATAAAATGTTTCAAAAAAATCATTTTATTCTACTATGGTTGATGTTGGGTCATTGAATAAAGTGGTTTTAGGTTTTAATATTTTTTATTAAAATTATGGAAATTTATTATTTGACTTTAGATCATCTAATTACTTCAGTTATTTGAAATTATAATGAAAATTACAAATATCATTTCATGAAAGAAAGATATAAATTTTTTTGAAAAATCGATGTGTCAATATTAATGAAACCGAGTTATAAATAAATTTTACCTTTATTATTAATGAAATGGACATACCTATTAATCTTATTGAAATTTTGATGACATATTTTGATATTATTTTGTGTATGGATTAGAATTCAGTTTATCCTGATAAGATAGATTGAAAATCCACGAATTCTTTCCTAAATCATTTCATAACATTGATAACTTACCAAGAAGTTACAAAATTGATTATGGATGGAATTTGATGTAAACATTATCATGTGTTTTAAAAAAAATATAATATTAAAATTAGTGATGTTTCAGTAGCTAATAAATATATGAATATTCTATTTAGTGAATTTATCAATGTTATACTTGATCATGAATTTGACTTCACTATTTACTTTCTAATTTATTCTACGAATCTTTTAACCACCCCTATCGAATGGCATGGGAAGAATTTTTGTAATAGAAAATGAAATATCAAGATTTTTCTGATAATGGATTCATTCATTCAAATACCTCATCGTACGGTGATCATGTCTTATATTTTTGTCAAAAAATATGATTTCATGTTATTTTCATTAATTATAGAGCCTTGAATAACATCAATTTTTAAAAGAAGAATGTCATTTTCTTTATGTATATTATTGTTTTAGTTTTAAGGGGATATAAAATTTATAAATACTGATCTGAGTTGGGGTAAAATTTTTTATAATTGGATAATGATGATATTCTGAAGTTGGTGTGTTCGATTAGATATACGCATTATGTGTTTTAAGTTATACCATTTGGGTTTTCTAATCATCTAAATGTATTTCTATGTCTTATGAATATTTTTCCAATGATTTCATGGATAGTATTTTCATTTTTATCTTAAGTACATATTTTAAAATCACAAAATTCTTTAAGATTACAAAAAAACCTTCTAATTTTTTTCTAAACATAAAAATATTTTAAATTAAATAGAAAATTTATTATGTGTGAATTTTTGTTTAAAAAGATTTATTTTCCACAATATATGGTTTCCAATAATAGAATAATAGAGAAACAAAATATAAAATAGTTGTACAGGTATATCAATGAAAAATAAATTTTAAATAGATTTTTATTTTTTGTGTATCATCGGGTTGCTATAAGATTTGATTTGTAAACATTGCTCTGTATTCTATAACATTGTGTAAGTTAACTCATAAAGGAGATATATTCATCTATATTAAACAATTATGATGAATGTGTTCAAGAAATATTTATAAGAATAGTGAATACCGCTATTGATTAAAATTTAAAATATATATTGAATTAAAAATTTATATTGATTAAAATTTAAAATATATATTGATCATATATGTTTCAAGTATATATTCCCAAAGAATGTTTAGAAATTGAGGTATAGATGATTGATGGAACTACACAAGGGATATGATTCTGCCATTCACAGTCATCATGTTTAAAACCCCATGTTTTTTGACTATTTTGTTCAGAAAAATAATGTTGTATTAACCATGATACTCTTAGGACATTACCTTTTTGTTAGTGATCATATGAATTTGGGAATACAATTTTTGCATAAGGAATCTTTCGTTGTTTTGTTTCAGGTGTCAATACAAACATATCCCTTAGAAATAATTAAGGAAGATCATAAAGAATATTTCTTGTTATAGGAAAAGGTAAATTTTCTTAATATGTGGAAGGTTACCTAATTTAACATTGATAAATATTTTTTCATGAGAATCAGAATGTGGTTGTTTTTTTTTTGTGATGTTGAGTTGTAGAAAGAATTGTTGAGTTAGGCTCATAGTTCTGCATTTTGTGTTCACCCAGGTAGTAGTAATACATATAGATACCATCAAAAGTATTAATGGTGGGGTGAAAATAGAAAATATATTTATAATTTTACAATGAAATTTATAAAATCTCAACAAGTTAAAGTAGAAAAATGAACATATAATATGATGTTTTAAGCATTCCAGTACCATAGTTGAATGTGGAGGATATAACCCTAGATTTTATAGTTGTATTTAAAAATTATTATTGATTAACTATGTCATATAATTTCTATCAAATTCATGGTACTATGTATTTTGACTAAATATCTCAACTGTTTGTGAAGGAGATAGTCAGGATAGATGATTTTCCTCTCTCTATTTCAGGTGACGATGATCCTAGGTTCACATTTATTTTTTTGGAAATTCCTTGAGAAGTTATTGGGTACAAAATTAAATTTTATTTAAAATTTTAATCCTAAATATGATGGATAATAAAAGATGAAGTTTTATAACATGTAAGAAATAATTATTTCATGTTAAAAGTATTTATATGAAATTTGGGATTAACATATTTTATTTATTGGGTTTTTTTATAATAACAGTTTTGATTCCAATATATAGATTGCAGCAATTATATATTCAAATGGGATGATGTGTTATACTGCATCTTGTAGGGATGATGTATGATAAAGGAATTTTATGGGATAAGATTTGGTCTAAGAAGAGTTCCATAAGGTTGATATGAATGAGTAGTGTATGATGACCTCTCAATGTAGGAATAAATGTTATGGGGATAATCGAGGAATGTTATTTCTTTCGAGGTAGGAGGATATGTTTTAAATAAAGTACCTCAATGGAATAAATATGATGTGTTTTTTGTAAAAAGAGGAATATAAGTCAATTTTTTAATATACTATATAATGTCATAGATAAATTCCGATCTATTTCTTACTCATTATATTTTTTTTCTGGGATTAACCCAGTTATATAACATATTTATTGTTTTGATGTTAAGGTAATATATAATCGATTTATCCCATGTTTTGAGATATGTAGTAGTTCAATTGGAAGATAATATTTCATATGAGGAACAACCTATTTACATTCTCAACCATAGATTAAAAATGTTTTTGAATAAGGTGATTAATGGTAGTATCGTTATATGGATAAACCATATGCATGAAGTAGTGAAAGAGGGATAAAAAGATGCTATGGGGGAAATATATTCACAATTTTTTAGTAAGTAAATAAAAGCGTGAGGGAAAATTTTTTAAAAGGGGAGAATGAAGAAACCCATGTAATTTTTTAAATAATTATTAATTAATGAGATATTATTGAGATATATTAATTATAGTAATATTTGAAATTTCTTTAACGCAATGGAAAAAAGGATTTATTTCTAACCAAATTAGATTTTAAATATTATTTTATTTTATTTTAAAAAAATTAAAATAATATATATTTAATTTAAAAAATGAATCAAACTTTTGTTTTCACCATTTAAAAATTATCTAAAGAATAATTTTTAATGCTTTTTTAAAAATTATTAATTTTCATTGAATATTGAAAGATACATTTTTTTATAGAAAATTTTATTTTGTTTTCCAATATTAACAATGAAAAATTAAATTTTAATTACTTTTAAAATTACAATATTTTTTTAATATAAAAAACTAATTATAATATCTGTAATTAATTTTAAATATTAATTTAGTTCAAAAAACATTTTTATACTTAAAAAAACATTTTTCTAAAAACCCAGTTTCCATCATGTTTTGTTAATTAAATTTTATATATAATTATACCACATTTTTGGTTTTAATGATACCAAATTGAATTAATTTATGGAATTATAGGTTCATAATTCGATAAAATATGTCTACTTTATTTATTCCAATATGAATATTGACCTTAGTAACATTTTTATCACATTAAAGTCTTCATCGGGTAATTAATGTTAAAAATAAAATCATAAGGAAAAAAATGTCCCTAACGAATCCATAAATTTTATTGGATGATTATATATTATTGATAATCATTATATGGTTGAATATATATTTTTTTCATTTGGATGTAATTAGGATCTATATAATATTTTATGTAAAAGAAGATAAAAAATGCCAGACTCGTGATTTTAATAACTTTAATATTTTTAACATTTAGATAAACTAGGGAAATAATATATTATAAAAATGAATTTTAAATATAAATTATTGTTCTCCATAATTATAATATATTTTTAATATTAATAATTAAATAATTTTCGTAAAATATTTGGCAACACTGATCCAGTTGTTATTCAGTTATAAGAAAAACAAATTCAATCATATATAAATTTTTAAAAGTGGTATAATTCAAAATAAGTATTGTTATCCATGTTTTAATAAAGAGATATTAAATATTATAGAGGTTTTAATTTATTATATAAAAATATTGTTTTTCATTAAGGTCATTAAAGTCAATGTAAAATTATTATAAAATTTACATTACTGATATTTATTGATAAATAATATTTTATTAAATTATTAAAAATTAATAAAAATAGTATATTTGGGTATTTAAATAGTCTTTTATTTAAAAAATCAATAGTGTTCTATTTAGGGAACTTTTAT
Source organism: Viscum album (assembly GCA_963277665.1). Lineage (NCBI taxonomy): Eukaryota > Viridiplantae > Streptophyta > Magnoliopsida > Santalales > Viscaceae > Viscum > Viscum album. The sequence goes on along the minus strand of OY728145.1, from coordinate 1,986,179,020 downwards.
TACTTTTATTATAACTATATTAACCCTGTAAGAGTAAGTAATTTATATAACCGTAAATGTCAAAAGAATAAATAAGGGGTTAAAAGAAAATTATATGCTTAAATAATGTGATCCATACATGACCAAAATTTATTGGAAGACATTATTTATACTAATACCAATAATATATTTTAAACACATAATTTTTATTCTATTTGGGAAAAATTATTAATTTATATTAATTTGTCATTTCAAAAAAAATTCAAGAGTGCACCTCCCAACTCTTATTAACGGTGACATATTATTATCATATATTCACACATAAAAATCATTTTAGATTATAAAATTCCTATCCAAATATCCTAATTGTATCTCAATCCATTTCTTCTTGGAATTATTAATGTGTAAGGAATAGAAGGTTGTCCAACGAAGTTATATATTACAAAATAAATGGCTTCTGTATCATTTATTCTTTCATATCATTCAAATATTACTTAAACATGATGAAGTAAGAACCTTAGTATCTAACCAGTAATTATGTGTTTTTATGTTAAGGTAAAATTCAATATTCAGCTACTATTCCATCAATTTGGAAAAAAATCTATTTTTTATTGGTACAGTAGACTACCGTCTCGCAAACCACTGTTATTCATTTTCTATAAATGTATCTCACATGTGGTTATAATGATGGAATTAATGATTATATATGATATTGATGAAATATTTCACATTAAAAAAATATATAATTTCAATTAATTAATTACAATTCTACTCAAAAATAAAAAAAATCATCGTGTGTTCTTACGTGTATAATACCACCTTTATAAAGTGGTGTAATTTATTCTTATCCACCTCATCAAATTAATGATATATATATATATATATATGTATATTTAGAGAAATAATATCTGATTTATAACACTATTATAATTATTTAAAGTTAAAATTATACTTACATTAATCCCATTATTATCTCTTATAAATTGAACTATTACTCATGAAAACATATGACCTTCCATCCCCATTATTGTAACATTAGTCATTTTCACAAGCATATTTTATTTTTGGTTTAAAAATAACAATTAATGTATCAAAATTGTAATTATTTCATTATAATTTTTTTCATAAGAAATAATATTGAATTATTTTACTATAATCAAGCTACTAAATTGATTTTGGACATTTGAGAATAATAATGTCAAAACATGTGATATGATGTTTATCGACTAATTAAATACACTAATGGAAAAATGACCTATACCCACGGTTCAAAACCGTGGGTATAGCCCCCAAAACCGTGGGTATAGCCTATACCTACGGTTTTGGGAACCGTGGGCTGGAGAGGTGTCGGTATAGGGGTCTCAGCCTATACCCAAGGTTTTGGAGAACTGTGGGTATAGGTGAGTCAAATGTGGGACACCATGAGTTTCAGCGTGGCACACAACAAACCCCACAGTTTGAAAACCGTGGGGTATTGAAAATCAAAAAATACACAGCAAGCAGGTTTTGAAACCGCACCTCCCACTGCGCCTCGCACCCATGCCACCCCACCACACCAACTGAGGTTCGATTTTTATTTATTATATATAGATATATATGCTCATATATATTAATATAATAAAAGTCACATATTCCAAAAAATGCATCCACTGGGTTTCGAACTCACACCGCCGGCTGCGATACACGCCGGCACCCCAGGACGGACCAACCGATCTTTTATTTTAATTTTTTATAAAAACATATATCTTTGTATATATATATTAATATAAGCGGTATTTAAATTCAAAATTTGCGGCCACAGGGATTCGAACTGGGGTCTCAAAGTGCAACTCAGCGCCTCTATTCACTAAGGAACCAATCGAGTTAATTTTTTTAATTTATATATAGACATTCATTTGTGTATATATATTAATATTATCCGTGAAAAAATGTATTCCCACCAAATTTTTTCATTGTCCAGTGTACTTTTTTCACCCACCTTATGGAAGGAAATCTATACCCACGGTTCTTTAAAACCGTGGGTATAGGTCTTCAAAAAAAATACCCCTATACCCACAGTTTTGAACAACCATGGGTATAGGTCATCAGAAAAAACTCTATGCCCACGGTTTGTACAAAACCATGGGTATTGGTCTTTGAAATTAAATTATACCGACAGTTTTAGAAAACCGTGTGTATATGTCCCCATATTATCCCTATACCCATGGTTTTCGAGAACCATGGGTATAGTGGTACTCTATACCCACGGTTAGTTGAAAACTCGTGGGTATAGGCCCGTTTTCTAGTAGTGATATATATAACATTGTCATTAGTGTAATAAATGGAATAATAGACTATAAAACTAAACTCAAGAAATTAAATAATTAATATTAATTTATTATTCAAGAAGATATATAATTTACATAACATGTCCTAAATAAGGTAAGAGACTTTCATTTAAAAATTCTCTTTTATAGATTCCCTTAAAAATTACATTTTTTTCATGTACATATTTTTTAAAAATAATTTTAAGAACATATTAATATGGATAAAATATAATTAATAAATTAAATTTAATGTTTTTTGAGTTTTATAGAATGTTTTTCGATAAGGAATCTTTTTTTAGAATTATTTTCGTTCTCTACAAAATAAAAATGTATTTTTCAATGTTATCTAATATATATAAAAATAAATTTTCATACCACCATAATCGTTATTCGGTGTTTTTCCTCTTATAAATCAAATAATTTTTCTTCAAAATCCAATCTCACCAATTTTTTTGTGAATTTTGGTATTGAAATTTTTTAATAGAAAAATCTATTTTGATAATCAAAAGTATTTTTTCACGTGGATTAAAAAAAGTTTTCCAATAGATTTATTCATGATATTTTCCTTATACTGAAAAGTATTGATCCCCATTATACCTAATTGGTGATCTATTTATATCTTTTATAATGGTTTCTATTAGACATCTCCCCAATGAATTGGTAATGATTATTTTTTTGAATAATAATTTAGCAATTTTTTCATATGGTTATTCCAATTAAAATATTTCTTATAATTGGTATACAATAGTAATTTTAAAAGGAAACTACATGAGATAAATAAATATATTCTTATGAGTTTCCATTGAAATAATTTGATTTAAAAAGGTAGGAAAATATTTTTTACTGATATATCGTTCCATTTAATGTAATAGTATGTCAATAATAATACTTTTTCATGGGTTTGTTTATTTTTAAGTAGACTAACAAATTTATTTATCTATATCCCCTACTGTCCTTTTTATTTTCATATCATATTTTTAAATGTTTTTCAGAGGGTTTTAATGATGATTGGACATAATGATGATTACAATATAAGAATGGTTAACATGCTCCATGAAAATAAAACATGAATATTTTGTAAAAAAATTGTTTTTTAAAAATCATTAGTGAATTGAAGTTTTGATGTCATAATTTATGGGGTTATTATATAATAATTATGTCCAAATACTATAAAAATATATACCTAAGAGACAATTTGGAGTTAAAAAATTAAATTATTCTTTAAATTCACATAAAAATGTAATTTTTATATCTATGTCCTTGCATTTTTATTTTGGAAAATGAGATGCTCTAAAAATAAAAATTAAATGGGATAGTATTGGTGACTATAAAATTGGTCAGTGACTCATTGAAAAAGTGATTTATGCAATTTTTTAGGAATTTTATTTATGAATTTTATTTAGTGAGTATAATTTATTATTTATTATTTTAATTACAATATAAATATAGAGTTATTTTTTTGAAGCATGTATTTTTTAATTTTGTTTTTATAGTGATTCCAGTTGTTACCATGTTTAAGAGAACACATTATCAAGGTATTAAAATATTTGGTATGTGACATTAAGAGATACTTTCCATTGTTTAATAGCTTAAATATAAGTTTATTTTTTTCAAAATTAGTAGAGTTATTTCAAAATTTCTGGATTTTTATGTTTGTAAATAAAAATTTCTGTTTTTTTAAAGGTTGGGGATGAAGCCTCATTTTTATTATTCAATCAAAGCAAAGACCTCTTTTAACTGGGTAGAGGGAAACCCATTACATAGCCAAAAGGCCTAGTGGGCTTGTAGCCCATTACATAGCCCGTAGGCCCAAATTTTAGGCCCAATTCACATTCTGTGAATAGTAACATGCTGCTACAGTACCCGCACAGTACCGCTGCCGCTATTGTGCCCTGTCGCCGCTACAGTACCAGCTGATGAACAGTTCCACCGCTACTACAGTACTGCTACAGTACTGCTACAGTACTGCTACAGTACATGCGCCCCATGGGTTTTGAACCCCCATTTTCCATGTATTATTGCGGGGTGCTTACCACTAAGCCAAACCCCAACTACTTGTAAATAAAAATTTCTGTATTTTAAGGTTAAATACTTTTGGAAAATTTTAATTTTAACATTCAGTGTTATTGTTAAGGATTTATAAATTTAAGTATTATTTATCCATATCATATTACTTGTGCTAATAATTTTAGTATTGGTAAATATCTAGATATAGTTTGAATGAATTATAATTATTTTACGGATATTTTTATACGTTGAAATATAATTTTTGTTCTTCATACATGAAAAATTCAACATGAATATTCATTTATATGATGTATAGATAAAGTGGAAATTGATAGAAGCATAACCAAAGGATAAAATTTTCCTTTAGAAATGGAAATAAATCAATTTATTATAATTTTTCACTTTCTCTATCCTAATAGTAAAATAATACATATAATTTATAAATAGAATTAGAGATAAAAGTTTTATCTTTTTACATTCTTTTATGATGAACTGATGGTAGTTTCTCCCCACAATAATTTATTGTTTTATTGACATGAATATTCTTATTACTTTGTTTTCTATCACTCTATATTGGTCCATAAATATTTATTTTCGTATATTTTATTTATTTTAATTTTTTTTAAAAAAAACTCTTTTCTAGGAATCCAATTATTTTTAATTTTAAGTAACCATTATGTTTTCTTCTTCCCATTTTCAAAGGAACAATTATTATACCTTTGTGTGGTGTGGGTTTTGAAAAATTTGATCTTAAAATATTAAATATTTCATGAGAAATATAAAATTTTGAGGGTGAAATTTAATAGTGGTGGGAGAATTTAAAACCAAAAAATTTGTTTAAATATAATTATAATTTCGATAGAATTCTTAAGACGTAACACCGAGCATTAATAAAATAGAGATATATTATAAAACTATTATTATTTAAATGATTATTTTATAGCCTATCCATTCAATTAGAATGTATAAATATGTAGAAATTCATTTTGAAATAAATTTATAATTTTACTAATAAATACATAATTAATGATTATTTATTCGGAAAGAAGAACTCGTTTTTTTACTGAATTCATTTTATGCTTTAAAAAGTGCATTTTATTCAAAAGATATTTTTAAGAAATTATTTTTAGGGAAATAATTAATAATTTCATACACAATTAAAAATTTTATTTCATGAAATGAACATTATTTTTTAATTTTTCATATAAAATTTATCATACTGTAAATGTTTAGCATTTTCCTAAAATGATCGATTTTTAGTTAATAGAGAAAAATGTTGATTTTTCAATGACACCTAATAAAATTATTTAAATAAAGTTATTCTATAGTACAAATATATTATTTATTTTTTATTAAAGTGAAATAAGAATCATTAGATTTTTATTTACTAATTAATTACACTTTAATAATCAATATATATTATTTTGATGTAAGATAATTTTTATACATAATAACACATTTTTCTAAAAACTATTTTTCATGGAGTCTTATGAATTTATATTATAATTAAATTCCCTATAATAAGATATTGATTCATGGAAAACTTATACAATAATTGGAATCATCGTGTTTGAATTTGTATCTATATCCATTGTGTATTTTATCATTGTGAATATTGAACATGGTGAATATTTGTCACCTCTTATTGATAAAATGGGTAATCTTGGGCTAAAATAAGGAGACAAGGTCTAAAGATCAGCCAATAACATTACATTATTTCATTTTATGGGAGTAATTGTACCATAGACATCTCAAATTTGAGTATATGGAAGTTGGGTTTTATTTTACATTGATGAAAACAATTTTGTTATTTTAGGTTATGAAAATTATAAAATGTATCCCTCTTTCTATTAATTTATTTTATATGTTCCCATAGAGATAGGAATATGTTATCAGTTAATATAACAATTTTTTTTTAAACTAATAATTTTTTATTATTATAATATATTTTTATTTTTTATTTATATTATAATTAACTTAAACACATATACAAAACATACAATGTTCCGGTATGAGTAGTATAAAAACCAAATTAAATTATTTTAAAATTTTAAAAATTAATATTTTGGGTTGTCATATAATGTCAAAATATTTTTATGGTTAATATTATTGTATAATGTTTTGTTAAATAGTTTACATTCTTATTCATTGGTTATCTTTATTACTCTAAAATAAAATTAAATTAATAGTATAAAAAATTATATTATTGTTATTTTATGAAAACAATATTTTATTAAATTATATAAAAAACATATTAATATTTAAAAAGGGAAAATATAATAATTAATGGTCTAAAATATCATCCATTTGTTACTTATGATCCAATTTGAACATATATGTTGAATTATTACACTTTATTTTTGAAAATATTTTTAATATGATTGATGTTAATTATAGTTAATGAAGAGGTTAAACAAAAAGATAAAGGTTAAAAAACTACAAAAACTATATAAAATTCATTGGTTGAATATATTTCGATAATATCATACCTTATATACAAATTTAATTAAACGTGGTGCATCTAGCATAACAAAATTAATTGATTATATTTTAATCCTTTTATTAATTCCATGTCTATCCTCTCACCCACATATAAAATGACATAAATTATTTATATTATTTACTACACTTTGAGCCATCTATATAATCTGAAATCTTTGTTAATCTATTTTTAACCACCCAATCCATGAATTGGAAGCTTTTTCTTCTTAAAATAATACTCTAAGGATCCTTAAAATGGGATCTAAAGGAGACTAACCCAATAAGAGGGAATCAACTTACTCAACCTCATTAATATTATTTATTTTTATATATCATTTAAATATAAGTTTTAAATAAATATCTTATGTTTAATATAATATTATTATGATTGATAAATACTATTAATCTCCATATTTTCTTCCATACTATAAGTGAACGTATCACTCCTGCATATGTGTTGGCATCCACCTCCACACTGGAGTAAAATTTATTTTAAATCACAATATTTCATTGATTGTTATAATGATGGGTATAATGTAAATATATTATATTTATTATAAAATCATTCTCAATGAATTATAAAATACTATCTACCATATGACCTTACAATCTATTGGAAAACAATAACATCGCTTATATGTACATGTAGACAACCACCTCTATGATGTAGTGTGGAATATTTTTAATTTAAACATTACATATATGGAAATAAATATAGATTAAATGAAAATATTATATGTATAACATAAATATTATACTATAAATTTTAATTATTATTTAACATTTTTTCATCCATTAAAAAATGAAAATAATGGTAATTCATACGTATGACCTGCCATCTCTATGAATGGTATAATTGTTTATATTATATCTAATTTTTATGGATGATTATTTATATATAATGAATATATGTAGAATTAATATAATTAAAACCACTCTAACATTTTCTATCCAAGATCTATTTTCATGAACTGGAATAATAAATCTAAAAATTCTAATAAAAATGAAAGAGTTAACACACTAAAATAATGATTTTTATATGGATTTATAAATCAATGGTAGATAAAATTATATAAGTTTATAATATATGATATTATAAATATTTAAATTATTTTTAATAATATTATAATAAATTTAAATTTATTTTATTGGATTCTAAAGCTCTCATGACGCATATCAAACTTGATGTATGGGTTTCTCGACTAACATTTGTTTCCCTGAGGCATATTCCATATTCATCACACATTTATTTAGTTTAATGTATATAATAAATCATTCACATAAAATATCATTAATGAAACTAAATTCATGTGTTTTAATGTTTCATTTATTTTATTTATTTCATTGTAGTTATGATTCAAAATATACCAATTCAGTTAGGGTATTATGTTACATTCTCATTATTTACGAGGATTATTTTTGATTTTCATTGTAATGATTAAATTTAATAATCTAACTATCAACAATGTCATAATTTTTTCATTATTTTATTATTTGTGGATATTATGTTTTTTATATTTATTTTTCGCTCATCAGTTACTCAAGATACCAAAAAAATATTGTTTTATGGAAATATGACATAATTTCATTCTTCGGTATAATTTTTTTCCTCCATGCCCATGTTTCAAAAATAAAATTTCAGTAAATTTTTTAATGTTATCCTATGATGTTTAAAGGTATGTTTATCCAAGTTTTAATTTTTATAAAATGATTTAAAATGAAAATTATTTTCATTTTATAAATGATTTACTTTTATCTTTTTAATAAAAATGTGAATGGAATCCTTGTTTTAATTTACAAGGAATAAAAAAATATTTCATTACTTTGACCAATTAATGCCTTGAATTTTCCTTTATTAGAACACATTATAATCATCAGTGAAAAAAATTTCCACAATATTTATGAAACTTTATATTTTAAAAAACTGATTCAAAAAATAATGGATTGTTTTTCTCAATATAGATAACATGTTATTTTTAAAATAATTTTTATTTATGATAACATAAATTGATGAGATTTGTGGTTTATTAGGAATAAGATCCAAGGATAACATCCTCTTTCTTTATATATATGGTTTATGATTTGTAAAATTATATTTTTATGTACTCTATTTATTTTCCATGTTGTATGCTATGATATAATTTTGAAATTCTTTAAAAACATGATTCTTTTACATTAGTTATGATATTTCACGAATGTGTTATGATACTTTGTCATATATATGAATCAATTTTTATTATGTGATGGGTGGGTATACAACATTAGACCCTTCCAATGAAATGGGTTAAGATGGATATCCCATGATATAATAAGGACTAGAATGGATAGTGAACCCATTTCGTTAAGGGACTCCATCCACTATGGTACTTTTAAGTGGGAATATTTACTATTGATATTATAGAATGGGGAGTAAAAACAATCCAATATTCATGTTTTCTAAGAAGAACATTAATATGAAAATTAGTTTTTATATAAATGTGTATCCCAAAACCTTATATCATATGACAATGTCATGATATTATGAATCATGTTCTTTGATTCCTTTATGATCCATGTCTTATGAACTGCCATGATTTATTCCACAATTCATAGTAATGATCTATGATATGTTGGGTATGGATTTCAATTGTTATGATCAGATTATCATACTATTATTATCATGTTATACTTAAGTGATTGATACATGTATTTCATGCATATATTTTAGTGCAACTTTATACGTTGATTTTTTTATTATAATTGATATTCTTGACAGAATTTTGATTACATAAGTCATTTTTTCAACATGTTATTATATGATTTTGGAGTTTCTATAATTTTATCCTTAATTTTATGTTTACAAGGTGATGGGGTAGCTGCTTCCTTTGAGACTGCATCCGGGAAAACAAAAAACAAAACCAAACAAAAAAGATCAATCCTCCACTAATATTTTTCCAAATGATCATTCAAGCCAACTATTCATAGTATGGGTGTTTTCAACTATAATATTTCAGGAATTGAGATAAAGAACATTCATCCCCGAGGGAAATCCGGATATCTCTTTCACATTGAATTTGGTAAACATTCTTTCTTCGGAATTAAATTTTGTCCTCATTGGGAAATTCATCAAGAGTATTTCATAATTGAATTTCATAAAAAAATATCTTGAAGAAATTTGAATTTTATACATTCATATCAGTTTATTGAATTATTAATCTGTATTTTTTCACATATCATCTGAAGAGGAGTATTTTATAATTTGGGTGAGATGTATGTGGTTTTTTGGGGTTATTCTATAAATGTTCTTAAATTGACAATATACATTGATCCTTTCATCAAGTCCCCTATTGGTCTAATATTGATCAGCTTATAAGTAATAATACATCACATTCTCAAAAAAGTTGCTACATATTCTATTTTCAACATTATTGGAAATCCCTTCATCTCTGAATTTTCAATGAGTAACCGATAAATAACCACCTTTTCTTTGTATGTGATGAGGATTGTGTTTTATAGGTTGTTTCCTCAAGAATATGAATCCAAAATGGAAATTATAAATTCTATTAAGAAGTGGTTTAGGAAAATATCAACATTTATTGTTTTAATTTATTGACGCTTGACCAAAAAATAATATACTATGGTATTAGAGAAGTTTACCTACTATCTAACAGAATGAAGGGTTGAAAAGGAAAAAAAATTACCTCCAAATAAGTTCTTTGACATAGCTATTGCTAGACCTACTAGGTTTTTTAATATCAAATAGGGTAAAATATTTTTGTGGAGATGATTGGTGAGATCCAGGCTCAAGTAGTATAAATAAACAAGTTGGGCATTTGGTGTATTATACACCTAAGGTCAATTATATTTTAGTTTTTATTGATTTTGTTTACAATTCCCATGGTGACACACCATATTCCATCATCCGGGTGGTTGATCTAGTGGAACCTAGTAAAATGAATGAATTTTTCAATGATGATGGGTTAAAAGAATTTCACTATTATGAAAATGTGTTATCACATGTTGCATGTCTTCTATCCAATCAGATTGAGGAGGATTATTTTAAATTGTGCTTTAAAAAATTCAAAAACTGAATGATGTTAACAGATGGTTATATCACCTCAAATCAAAGAATAATGATAAGAATAAATAATAATACAACATAGAATGATCAATGTTAATTATATCATTTGATACCGATTTGTCACAAAAAACAGACTCATCCCCACAATGTATTGATAATGAACCTTATTTCATAACCAATGGTGATGATGCATTAAAATGTTTCTTTTTTTGATGAGGATATTAATCTCACTAAAAATAGCCTATATATGGTCAGAGAAGATATGGGGGGGTAAATTTTCTCTTATTTGTAAGAAAAAGATACATATTTTTTCAAACATACTACGATGTTGAAATCATTGGTGATACAAATCTTCAAATTCGAGAGATAATACTTTCAAAAATGACAGATTAAAATAAATTAAATCCTAACATTAAGTAAAAGAAAATTCACTGTAAATGATTTTGTTTTTTGTTTCCCTTTTTTGTATTTTGAATGTAGAATTTTATTTGTATCAATCATTTTTTTGGATTATTTAAGAACCATCATGTGGAAGTATTTCTTTGTTAACCAATTTTAGTAATGTATATTATAATTATAATGTTATAGATCACTCAACAAATATTCTTTTCTAATAATTATATCTTAGAATATTTGAATTTCTACGTACCTTATTTGGTATGATGTTCTTTAACTATTGTATTTCACCTGATGATGTGGATCCAATTTCTTTCACAATAGTTTTAAATTATATCTTAATGTTTCTGGAAGTTTGGTATTTTTAATGTTTTAGCAGCTTCCTCAATATAGCCTTACTCCTTGGGATTTTTTTTGTTCTATATGGATTCCATGGTAACTTAAATTATATACCAGGATGATACGGTTCACTTCATAGAGTTGATGATATCATTTTTATGTCATTTTTTATTTTATTTTTTATATAACTTGAATCTGTACTCATAGCACATTGACCGCTTCTTCTTAGGTGTTCACAGTATTATTTTATGATGTATGTTTCATATGTTTTTTTATGAACATCATAATTCTAGTATATTTATCACCTTTTCATTTCATAACAATGATTATAAAGGGTTTATGTCTATATAGAGATGCAATATATCTTGGATATGGTGAGTTGTAATAAGATGGAATTATTTTACTAATATTTTTCATGAAATGTTTTATTTTATATATGTTTTTATGTCTCTTTGAAATACATTTCTTTCGACTCATTGATGGTATATGTTTGTTACACCTCTTATTTATATTGTTATGTTTTTTCATTTATTAAATTTATTTGGGGCATGAAATTTGTGACCATTTTATATATTAGTATTTTTTAAAAATAACATTTTTTTGTGATTTAAGGAAGGATATAATCAATAATAAAAAATAAAAAAAGAAGGAAAATATGATAAGAAAGAGACACTCCACTCTACGATACAAAGTTGCATAATACGACTATAGAAACATGATGCTACAATAGAGATGGGTAGATTTGAAGATTATGGATGGGGGTGTGCAACCGATGAATCAAGGGGGAAAAATTTTCCAATAGAAACCTAAAATTCTAATCCTGTAATCATTAGAAAATGTAGAAGAATTACAGGCCCTGAAGTAATTGTAGGCCATTATGTGAAGAAAACTGAATAGTATGGATACTTAAATAATGTGATATCCTTAAACGATATGAATATCATTTCAAAGTGTTAACCAAGTACATGGTGTAAAAATAGTAAAACCCAAGTTATATGAGATCCCAACAATTTAATGATGTGAATCCAACTTATAGGTTAGAAAACATATAGGACAGACCGATTTATGAGAGTTTGAGAGTATTTTCAAAGAAAATATAAAATATTAAAAAAACTATGGTATCCTTTTAATGTGGAGGGATTCTATGTCTCTTAATAGACTAAAATTATGGTAAAATAAATTAAATCTAATCCCACTATAGATCTATAAATATAGGTTTGGGATACTACTACCAAAGGGTATCTTGAGACCAATGTATAGGGAAAGGGGTTATGCTATAGCAAGATCCTACACCACTTTCTCTCTGATTTTCATTATGAATTCCTGTAATTCATTTATTCCCCATTACTATCTCATCACTAGAATTAGATGTTAAACCATAATTTTTCTATGGTTATTTTGAAAAAGGAGGAATGTTTTTTGGAATAATTTATTTTAGTATATTCTTGTATATAGTTTGCTGCAAATTTTTTAGTCAATTCCAATTTCATTATTTTTTTCTATTCATGACCAACAGTTAATTAACCTAATTGGACCATTATAATTTAACAAGAATATTCCCATAATTAAGGCATGAACATTATTTCATTAAATGAATATATATTATAATTGAAGATCAAGATAAATGTGATTCGGGAATGCCCATATTAGCTGGCGTTGTGAAAAGTGATGTCACCACATTGAGGACTGGATACCATGACCATTTGATCAACCTCATCTTGAATCTAAAAACATGGATTAATAAATTTATTTTATAAAATAAAAATTCATCTAAATCTTGAAACTAAAAAACCTCAAAAAACATTCAAATTATTTTTTAAAAAAACAAAATCCTTATACTTCATCTTCTTTCATATTTCATTTAATTAATCAAACTAATATTTCCTTCACCCACATTCTCAAAAATATCAATTTTATTTAGAATCCTAATTCATATAATTTCACCATATCTATGTGATCAATCTATATAATTATTTTATATTTATTTTAATTAATTATATATCATTGATATATGTTTTATAAATTTTTATATAGACTAGACCTGAGGGAAATAACCATTCACTATGGACCCATCGACAATCATTTTTATCTCCCATATTTACCCTTACATAGAATCTGAGTTCACCTATTATTATTTTAAATTTCCAATTATATGAATAATGGTTTTAATTATGGTATATATAAGAATATTACAATGTGGGATTATAATTGTGTGAGTTGTTGATGATATTCCCAGAAATAAGAAGATTGGGTATCTATCCCATAAGGGAAATAAACCATTATGGTACTTAAGTGTATATTTGTAAAATAAAAAGAATAATAATCTATTTATATGTAATTAATATTAATTATATGCAAGGTATTATATAATTATAGGGCCTTGGGATATTATAGTAGTTATCAAACCCTAGTGATGGGTGTGGTAACGGAATTATTAGCCATGGGAACTCTCTTTGTAACACAAGAAGCATGGAAATGGCTAGTTAGGGGAATGAAATTATGTTTAGTGTCTCCAAGGACCTTTTATCTAATATACGTAGTTCGAGATAAATTCTCTATAGCCATGGTTGTGGTGAATTGAATATAGCTAAGAATTTGTCTATAGGTCATGAAGGATGTCCATAGAAGATGAAAATGAGCTATTATATCTTGGACAATGCCATGTTATAGGGTGTAGTGGAAGTCTAATATAGTTTTTAAAATGTGTGGATAAAGAGTAACATATATATATGATTCAGTTCCCCCTTTTACTAAAGACACCATTTGCATTTTTCCTTTTCATCATGTCATGGTTGAGTTCAGTGGGCTACATATATTAAAGGGGAGTCATATCATCCCTCCTTCGAATCATTTATTCTCCATTAAATATCTACGAATCCTTAAAGTTTCACTAAACATTTTCATTCATTATTATTTAATGACTAACCCCTTGTATGACTTTATCAAGTATTATAAATCATTTTATGATCTCTCGTCTTTTATCATTCAATATTTTCAATTTTTCATCTTTTCTATTAGGATGATAGTATAATGTTGTGATTTTTATGATCAGGATGAGTGTGGTTTGAAGGTGGTTTACTAGATATTTTTATGAGATGTATTTTTATCCTATTTTGAATTGATCCCATATTTATACAGTGTGATATTTGTTTCCCTTTTAAGGTCCAATCGATGTAAGGTAACCTCATTATCTCTATATTTTATGTGCATCATTATGAATTAAATTCCTTTTTTTCTTTTAGTGGATTATATAGGTTGGTATAATGATTTATTAAATTGACAAAATGTGAAATTAAATAGAGATAAGAGTTTTCGTACTTATTTTACTTTTATTGTGATTTTAATATAAACACCATCCATTTTTGTTTCCCTGCTGAAAAATCATGACTATAAGAGCCTTGTTCGTATTGAAATTTATATGAATATGAAACACTTATTATGTTTATTGTTCTATATGAACCCAAAAAATATAAAATAACTTATATATGTCTAATAAATTTTTTCCCATATAAATATGTAATTGTTTGAGAATTGTATTACTAAATATTAAAGTATTGAATGAAATAAATTTTTCTAAATTATAGAATGTGGTGTTGGTAGAGATGGGATTTTACACTTACTTGATGTTCTTGTATTTTTTTGTGTGTTCTTTATGCACCTTGTGAGGTATTTATCTATGGTGCTTGTAACCATATTTTTGTTAGAATGTGTTGGTAAAATAAACCAAGGTCATCTAGCAAGAGATTAGATTTAGGTTGATGATCAATGGGCTTGTGTGCTATTTGAGTCTATGGTAAGGATGTTTGATACATAAGGATGAGGATGGTGTGGGAATGGTTGATGAAATTTTGTGTAAGTCTAGTAGTTTCTTATTTGTTATGGTGTACGTGAAAATTGAATTTTCTAATTAAATTTTATTTTGTAGGATTAATTGGTTTGGTTCAAAAAATGAATAGTAAATGAATAAGAAACTACTATATAAATATTTAAGGGTTTAATATTATAATATATGTGGTTTATAATTAATTAATTTAATGTGTAACTATGAAATTAATCTGTTTTTGTGTTCATAAAAAATGGGATTGATTTTGTGGATAGTAGTTTGGAAATGATGTTGATGTACAATAGTGGTGATGTAGATTTTATAGTATTTGGTTTGTTATGGTTGTGTAGAACCATAGTTTGGTATTTTGTGTAACAATTATATGTTGTATCTCTTATGATTTTCTATTTTACTCCAATTAGAGTCATGTGTTTACACAGACGACAATGGTTTAGCTTTCTGGGTGTTTTCCCCAAACATTCAAGTTTCTACTAATAGATTGTTAGAAAACCAATAATCACTACTCTTTATTCAATGTGAGGTTATTACGCATGGGATATCTAATATTTACACTATAGTTTATTTGGTGTGTTGATTGATTAGTGGTTGATGTGATTTGTTAAGGTGGTTATGCATGGTAAAAGGAGGGAAATAAATTAACATCTGATAAGTTCATGATACCCTTCTATAAAGGTTTACGGTTTTAATTATTAGATGATTATGATTTTATATTTTTGGTGTGTGGTATTATTGTGATGATTTTATGATTCTATTATTATAATGGATTGAGAGTTGGGTCTTGATTGATGTGATATGACTTGTGATGGTGGAATGATAATAAATGAAGAAGGGATTAGAGAACTAGAATACACAATATTGGGTAATGAATATGGAAAACCAATGGGGAAGTGGTGTATAATACACAATCATTCAATATTATTCTTCTTATATTATTATACATTGATTCATTACATGGTGACTAAGCTGTAGTGATGTTTAGGGCCAGTTGGTAGACTGGTTCATGCTAATTCTATAGTTTGTTCACTGAGAAATTTGTTTTATCTTCTCACATTTTAACAAATATAAATACTCATGATCCTATAATGTATAAAGTGTATGGTCACCCAACATATAAAAAGACTGTATATGTTGGTTTCTAGAGGGATTGGAGGCCTAGATAGACATTTCTATCATGCATATTGGGGTTGTTGATTTACTACCATAGTATTTTATTTTGTTATTTTATTGGGTGAATTTTAGTAACTAGTATTCATTTTAAATTTCATGAATTGTGGGATTTTACAAATTTTCTAAGTTATGGTGTTTTCTAGTTTTTATATTAAATATATTAATATTACTATATTCTTATTTATGGTAATCCCTCACATATGTTCAATTTTTTACCCTAGGTGATAATCACCAACCAGAGGCTTACATGTGGTGGGACTCGAGGGACGTTATCACCCTTCAATAATTTTCTTTATGGGAGGGGTAACTTTAGAAGAAGGTGGACGTAACATATTGGTATCAAAGTGTTAAGTTGAGAGACATGATGTATTGTTTTTGAAAGGTACTTATGAGTACTATATAGTATTGTAAGACAATAACATCAGTTGTCCTTAGAATTGAATATATATATATATATAGATTTTATTATTTTTACCCCCCCCCCCGCTATAATCTGATTTTTGGAATCTAATATCATTAAATTGACATGTCGACTACTGTCTCTTATTAATTAGATACCTTGGTCGGGTCCATAGATTGTATTTTATTTTTCTTTAGATTGAATTGGGTGGATTTTTGTGAACCAAAATTAATTTAATTACATGAACATGATATTATATACCATGGGTCTAAAAAAATACAATTTTTTCATTAATTAATGAATCTTTGATGATTTTTGTCTATGGTTCGTCTGGTTATTTACAACAGGATGACCCGGTTCTCCACCAAAGTGTTAGCCCATCAGAGGAGGATGAGTAGTGGTAGTTGATTCTGTGATTTCGTATTAATAATATATGGTCCTACAATGAGGAACCCTCTCTGATCTAGGAAAAAAGTGTTATTTATGGGTGTTTTTTTAACTCCTTCAATTATTTTTGGGACTATATATATTATTGTCTTCCACTATTATTCAATTAATTGTGGGGAGAAACATTTCTGTATTAGATGTTGTGTCTTGGGTAGAAAAAAAGATGAATAGTTTTTGTGGGAATTATTTTAGAAGGATTTCGTGGAAATTTTCCTCATGCCGATGGTGATGGCAGTATAGATAAATGGTCATTTTCTCTTCAATTTGAGGGAATGTATGTAAATGATCGTGGGACTAAGGGTATGTACATGTTTCGTCACAACTCTGATCTTTTGCTCAATATGGATTCATTTTCACATCATATTACAGAATCTCTCCTCCCATATATAGAGTATGAGGTTACTCTATTTATATTTTTGATGCATTTCGAGATACAAAACAAGGTTGAGATGATACAGTTAATGAACTCACAAAGACTTTTGTAAAAATATGGGTGCCAAAATATTTTCTATACGAGTATGGGTTTTAGTGGAATACCTTAGATATCAGGTCCTCCAATGATTTTACCCATGTGGATCCTACCTCAGCAGCTCCCTCTCAAGATTGTTGGGCCTTTTGTTTCTCATTCATTTCATGGGGGTTCTAGACTAGTGTGATTTTTCTATGGGGTTGGGGTCATCATCAGTGTCTATTCCTAATAATTCTTGGGGATTTTAATATTGGTGGAATTCTATCTCAAATCATCCTCATGGATGGTTTCCAATGATTTTTTACGAGTATCCCGAGAAGCAGGCTCATTATCATACGAGAGTAAATTTGTTAGGTATGGTATGAACTCATGATGTTCTTCATCATCCGGGACCCAAACCCAACTATGGTTATAGAGGTGGTCAACAGAAGTGGTTTAGAGGAGCTAGGCCTAAACAATATATGTTAAGGATATTCTTGCACTATATCATACAAATAATTTAAAATTTAACATTGGAATACTATACACTCTCATGTCTCCATTTTTACTTCATAGGCCTCACACACAATTGTTTCACCTACCATTTTCCATTGTTTGAGACTGTTTTTTGACTGGTGTTCTACAACCATGGTATTCACTCTACTAGTCCGAGTCTAGATCTACTTGTTGATGTGTACTGGGGTTGTAGTCTATTGATAAGTATCATCAGTCTTGTGGGGATTTATTCTTTATATAGATAAATCAATAATATGTCATCCTTGGTAAGGATTTCTTTTATTTTAGGAATTCGATTATCGACTTCATTCTGTTGTGTTTTGAGTCATAAAAAAATAGATTCTTATTATCTAGTTTTAAATGGTGAGTATGATTTCTATATGGTTAATATGAATGTGATTCCCCATCATTACATGATGGAAAAATCATCAGTGAAATTAGTCGGCACATGGAAGTAGATTCTATCATGGTTTTCAAGGAATATCAAGATGTTCCTCAAGGGGGTTGTGGAATTACCCACTCAATGAGATATAGATTTTTTTATATAATTTCTAATAGGCCTATCTCTAATTTTGATGGATACTTATTATATGAGACCTTCATTGTTAAAAGGTTTTCGGATTAAGATATATGATCCCACATAAAATGGGATAATCCAACCCAATGTGTCACCATAGGGTTCCCTAGTGTTATTCCATAATAATATTGGTAGTAGTATAAGGATAAGTATAGACTTACAAAGGCCCTATATAGTAATTATAAGATATCACCACCCTTTTTTGAGGATTTAATCTTATTTTGACTAGATGAT
This sequence comes from Viscum album, assembly GCA_963277665.1. NCBI lineage: Eukaryota > Viridiplantae > Streptophyta > Magnoliopsida > Santalales > Viscaceae > Viscum > Viscum album. The sequence goes on along the minus strand of OY728145.1, from coordinate 1,986,159,819 downwards.
ATGAGATTTTTGGTTCCTTAAGATCAATATATAGTAATGATGTCATAAACTAAGGTTCAAGGGGAATGATATCTGAAATACTATTTTTCATTATAGTTATGAATACATTACTTTTTTCATTTGGTGTCATGAGTTAATTGGGGGTGTATATGGTACTTATGATGATAAAATTTTATGAGTTTTTGGACCATTTTATAGATTCGTTGATCAATTAAATTCTGATATACTCGAGGTCTGAAGAGGATAATATTTAGTATCTAAGGAACATTTTATTGGCATTTTTATGCCACCAAATCGATCAGAAATTTACACTGAGAATGTTATATATATGGGAGGTCCATTAACATTGAAATGTGGAGTCTGATTTATGTGTATAAATATATCCCTCAAAGGTTCTGGTAGTTATGCCTTGGATGGTTCCATATAATATGAAATCAGTTCATAGTTTTCTTATCTTTACAGGTTTTTATTTATGATATTATTGTGAAGGATTTTGATATTAATGTTGATATAATGGTTTATTTACATTATATTACCTTATAATCACCATTTTAGTTATAGTTAAATCATAAATATATAAGGAATAAAATATTATTATTTTATATCATTTAGTTAATTATATGTTTATATTAGTTCATTTTGAATGAAAAATTCATTTGCAATACTCATTATTTAGAGAGAACGATCAAATTGTGGTAGAACACATTTAAAGGAAGAAAATTTACTTTCAATGTAAGTAAATTACCTCATTTTATTAGTCTATTTGGTAATGGAATTACTCAACACTATGAAAAAGATATTGAAATAAAAACTTTATACTCTTACCTTCATTTTTGATGAATTAATAGAATTTTTTACACCTTTTATTTTGTTGTGATCATTATCATTCATGGGAGCCATCACTTTCTTATGAAAAATTTTATATTCTGCATTATTTAAATATTTTGTAATTAAAGTTTCTTCCATCATAATAATTTTACATCCCACTAATGTTCTGACATTTTGAACTGTAGTTATGTGTTCTTCCAAATGATCATCAAATTTATGTTTCATTATTTTCAAGAGGAGGTTCTATTAATCGTATCTACATTGGAAGTTTTCAACTAAGGTATTCTAAAGGGTAAAACATGTATTACCAATATTAATTTCAAAATATGAGGAGAAAAATTATTAAATGGGGGGATAATTTGACACTATATGATTATATGAAAACACATTGTTCGATAGTGTATAAAACACATAACACCAAGACTAAACAAACACATAAATATTATATATTAAATGGGACTACTATAACCTAGTTGTTGAATTGGTGGTTATAAATAATAATTAAAATTTTATGATATATATAAATTTATATAATGTTCATGCAAAATAGTAATTTATTTAATAATTCTAAAGAAATATGAACTCAATTTTCAATAATGTTATTTTCCTATAAAAATATTTCTTCAAAAATGATTTTTATTTTGTTTTGTAATAGAGTATTATAATTAATTTTATGGAGCATTTAGTACATTTATTTTAAAAAAAGTATATAGTTTTTTAATAATTATATCAAAATAGTCATAGGATTAAATTTTGGTACTTTTTTGAAAAGATTAAATCTTTAGTGAATAGTTTACAATTACATATTTTTCTAAAATGAACATTAATTTTCATTAAAAATTATCATTATTCAATAATTTATATCTTTATGGAAAATAATAATTATTTAATTAAATATATTCTAAATTATATAAAAACACTATTATACCTTATTTTGTTATAAGTTCTCTTTTTGTATTAAAATGCATGTTTCTTAATAAAACTATTTTCAATTATGTTCTTTTTTTATCTTAAATTAATTTTGGAAACTTATTGAAATAGAATAATTAAAAATGTATTTTATATTTAGAATCTGGGGTTTAAACGTGGTAAACATATACCGTTTAATTTTGATCATTATGAATAATTACTATTATAAGATTTATTACATTTCTAAGTGTAAAATGTAGAAAACAAGTTTAAAAATATGGGGTAAGACCTTAGATTCACCAAAAAACACACCCTAAACCTATTAGATTGGTTTATATAATTCATAGTTATATATTGTTTTAAAATATGGATCTTTGATTCCATTATTCTATTATAATTTCACAAATATTATTTTAGTAAACTATACAACAAATGTAACTCTCTTTGTATTAATAAAAATTATTATTTTATCATATGGATTAATATAAGTATTTTATTAGAAAATTGAAAAAATTGAGTATTTAAATACAATATATATTATTTTATTTTTTAATTAGGATAAATGATATAATTACTGAGACCTCTTACACATCGTTGATTCTGTGCTCATATAACTGCTAAAAAATTAATGTAAATAGATTTAAAATTGTTATATTTGATGTATTTTTGTCTATTCTAGGGTATATTAATTATTAACTACCTAAATGGAAGTTAAATCAGGTTATAAATATATATTATATAATTCCATTATTTTATTCGTTTATTCAAAGTCAAATGTTTGTGAATATATGAATAAAATATTGTTTTCATGTGATATAGTTTATTTTATACTATTATCATAACATAAATATGATATATAAATTTATGAAACATAATGAATGAATAATTTATGATAATATAATTAAAATATCATAAAAAGTATTTATAAATATAAATTAAAATTTTTTATGATAAACAATAAAATCATTTTCAGTGTCGACAAAATGAAAGGGAAACACCAGAGAAGTAAAACTTTTTATAGTAATGATAATAATTGAGAAGAAAAATGTCATTTCCATAATTGTTTTTGTAAATATTATATATAACAGGTTATATTGGTTTATCTTTTCTAAATTTTATTTTATATAATAATAATCTTATCCGAATACTTTTTCAATGCTTACTAAATGTGTTAAAAGTTAAAATAAATATTAAATATGTCTTTATGATATGTGTGAGAATATATATTCCTTATTAATGAATATAAATGTTAAATATAATGTGTATTAAAATATTTATATTGATATTTTTTCTAAAATATTTAATATTATTATATTAGTCTAAAACACTTCATCTGTGCTAGTGAGCTATATATAAAAACAATAAAATAATTTAATGAATAATATAAAAATATTAAAAATGATAATATTTATATGTGGATGAGTATTCCATTAATTATATACTTATATATATAAATAATTATTTAGGTTCTATGATATTATATTCTAAAGTGGTTGTTTTATTTTGGATTCCAAATTTAAGTGTTGTGAATGGTGATGAAATTTTTTTATATATTATTATTTGTTAAAAATTTATATTCAATTAATTATAAAATTATATAAACCGATAATGAATCATATAGAAATTAAATATTCAAAAATATCATTTATGATTCTTGTTTTTTCTATTATTATCTTTTATAATTACCTTTGTGACCTTCAAATATTGAAAAAAATGAAAAGAGTGTTGATTTTTTAATAATAAAATGAAATCACATCAACATTTTTTAGACAACTCAAATTCATTTTTTCTCTAAAAAACCTTTCCAAGTATATCCTTAACCATACTTTCCCATTCATATCCATTTAGGTGATCATAATTATTTCTTATAAAGGCTTTAATATCTGTTGAAGGGATGCTAGAAAAAGGGAAAATAAAGGTTTCTTAAATCAATTTCACCTAACTAGGTTATAACTCATCACTATTTAAATTTTTTTCCAAGATTATATTTGAACTGGACTACATGTGGATTTATTATTTATTTAAATGCATTTTATATAGATTTAAATATTTTCACATAATTGATTCATGGATTAATTATCATTTCAAATGTTATCATCATTGAAAGGGATTTATTTACCTCAAACTTATTTCCCAGAGGTGTGTCTCCTGTCGGACACTAAGATTTACATTAATGGGATACATAAATCCCCATTAATTAATTTATATATATTAATTATTTTTATACATTGGATATATATAGTCACGTCATATTCATTCTTTTGAATAATTTTTATTTTGAATGATAACAAATTGGTAAATTATTTTCATTAAAATTTTATTTCTCATCACAAATACTTATATAAAATGTTTTTTTTTGGTAAATCGTTTGATATTATTTTTATAAATGAATCTACTTTATTCAACTATGGTCATGAATGTGATTTACAAGTTTTGTTTCCATTTTAACCAATATTGATTAATGGGACATTAATAAATTTCATTATAATTGATACCGATTTTTTAAATTCTATTCAATCAAGATTACTTTTTTCCCATACCCATGTTTTCTAAAAAATAAATAATTTAGTTTATATAAAAATTTTATATTTTTTTATCTTTTAACTTCTTTTAAATTCTTTTAAATTTAATGTCAATATTTTTTTCACATTGGCCACTTTGGATTCCATGAAAATATGTTGAAAACAATGGTTTATGTTTTATATATATTCCATGATTGGATTTTCCAACCATAATGAACATTATTTTATTTTTTACTTTCTATTATCTTTTTATATAGTTATTTTGAAAGAAAATTATTTTCATAATATTTTGCGAATTTTTTTAAATATTATTTCAAAAGTAAATATGTGTATTTTTTTATAAAATGTTTGTAATGATCTTTCTACGTAATTTTTATTCATCAATAACAAGAAAATTTATTTTACATGTGATAAGGTGTAATACTTATTCCTTCTATGGATGGTTGATGACCATTTTTACAGGGGAAAGTATTAAAATTCTATATACCGGTTCATATTATACAATCATTTATTGATTATTAAGGCATACTAATTATGCTATGTTATTTATTTATTTTATTAATATATATAAATTAGTAAGTTATTGTTAGAACCTATTATAGCGCCTCGACGCATTGGTTTGGATCATGAGGAAAATTAGTTTGGGAATTTTGCATATAACTTACATGTGTAAACATATTATCTTAGGATAAGGCCTTGATGGTAAGGTTATGATGTTAGTTATTTTTTTCCCTATCATTATTAATGTAGCTAATGATTTTCAATGTGATTATTTTTGTTGTTATGATTTCTAGGGATTTAGTTCTATTTTTTGGTATTATTTATATGGTATAACTAATTAATGCTCATCTTATCCATATTATACTTTAATTCTATATCATATGATACCTTATGATGTTCATTTACCCTTATTGAGAATCCCATCCCACCCTTACCATTTTTACTCTTCCCAAAGATATAATTAATAATTTTAAATGTTTTTTTTTCTAAAAAGGTTACATTTATGAAGAATTTTATGGAAGATGATATAGTTTTTATGAACCATTTTATTAGGTATTTAAGTTTTTATGTAATATTTTTTCCTTGTTCTCTAAAAATAAAAATCTAAAATATATTTGTGAATTAAAGTTGTCCAATGATTCGTTTTATGTAATAAATTTTGGTTGATTTAAATTTGGTCACATTTATTGGTATAGAATCCTAAAATATGAATATTATTTATATAATACTGGATCAATGATCATAGGTTGAGGGAAATTATATTCTTCACATTTCCATTTTGACTTCCAGCTGATTTTGTGATATGATGATGAATTTGGGGTTGTTAATTAGGAAAATAGTTGGTATTGACCATTTTGGGGTTACCAAACCCTAGTGATGGGCATGGTGAAGTCATTGTTTTCCAGGGACCCAACTTAGGTGAAACTAGAAATGTGGAAACACCATGTGAGGGTTGTGGCATTGGGTGTGTCATATTGGTGTACCTCATTTCCAAATTAGGGATTTTGTGCTCATAACATCATATATTGTGGTGTGTGTTGGGTAAGGTGGTTAGGATTTTGGAAGAAGACCCTAGTGTCTAGTCATTTAAGATGATAGAGGATATACTATAACATTAATTATTCTATGGTCTAGGCTATATTGTTGGGAAAAATTTTTTTTTGAAAAGCATAAAAAGGGGGAAACATATATGTGGTATCAAAATCACCCATTTTTATGGTGGATTCTAGTGGTATCCACTTATAAATAGAGAATAAATTCTTCCATTAATCCCTTCCATTGTTCTTCTTTAGTGATCCAAGAAACATCTAGGTCTCCTAGTCCCTTCTTATTTATTCTTTTATAAATACAAACCACATGAATATTTTTATTATGTAATTTTTATTATTGTATGGCTTCCCCTATTTTCATTATCCTCTTCGTCATATTTTATTTGGGGGGGGGGATAATAGCCATATGTGGATAAAATTTGGGTTTATAGTTATCATGGTTTGGTGGTGTGATGTTGTGGAATAATTTGGGAAATTCTTCCATCGATGTTAGTATTTGATATGGTGTTTATTCTTTGTGAGTAGAGGTTATCTGTAAACATCAATTTTGGTATAGAAAAATCAATGTCACATTAATTTATATGCATCAATATGAAATATATTCATTTTAATTCTATAGGTTAATTATTTTGGTAAATATATAAATATAAATAATTGGATAAATCTGAAATTGATTATGGGTGTGAAATATCATAGTGATCTTAATTTTTTTATTATCTTTTTTAAAAGTATCACTAATGGTTGTTTCCTTACTAAAAACCATGACTACCAAGATCCTTGTTTTTTTCGAAATTTCAATGACTATGAAACATGTATTATTTATTTTTTTTATCTCACTGGTGTATAAAATTATAAGAACATATATATGTATAATGAATTGGTTTACCCTAGATTTCAAGAATAATGTTATGATTCCCAAATGAAATGTTAAACTAAGTGATGAAAACCATTTTGGTTATATTGTATACGTATTTTTTGGAGAAATCTATTTCTATTGTTTATTGATGTGATTTTGTGTTGCTTTATGTGTGTGGACCTTGTGGTACTTGTACTAGTGGTAGTTGTAGATGAGTTTGAGAAGGATTGTATTGTTGGATAAAACATGGTTTGTTGGAAATATATGAACAGTAGGATTACATGTGATGTGTTCATTTAGTGATTGATTATATGGTAGTTATAGGTGATGTAGGATCCTATAGTTGGGCTGGGAAGGGTTGGAGACATTGTTTATTGTCATGGTAGTTTCCCTATTGTTATAGATTACATGAAACTAGAAATTTAATATTAAATGATCATTTGTTGGACAAAGTGTATTAGGGTAGAAATAAATAGTCAAACAAATCTCAACCTTGAGTCTGATTATGGATGTATTCTAATGAAATTTTATATGGTTGATAATAATTTTTTATAATGTGGTACTATGAAATTAATGTGTCGTCTTGTTATTGGAATGTTGGACAAGATGGGTTGATGATAGTTGGGATACAATGAATATATATATTAGTAGTGATGAAGAAATCATGGAGGTTGGGGGGTTCTGGTTTTTTGGAACCATAGGTTAGTATGGTTTTTTAATATTATACATTTTATTTTCATGGGATTTTATATTTTCACCCCACCTAAGTCTTGTGTTTATAGTGATGCAAAAAGTTTTGTATTCTGGGTGATTTTTCCTGTAAGATCCCAGTTTCTCACTCATGTATAGATCCTTTAACTATTAGTCTAAATCCTTACAACAGAACTTATATTGATTCCTAAGGGGTTATAAAATGTATCTAGGGTGTCCGGGGCATTTTTGGATCCCATAAAAAATCTTTTTGGGAAAAATAGCATTGGCGCAATGTTTAGAGTAAACCGTGTTGGAATTCCGCACTATTTAGAGAACTGTGAAGATTGTGTTTTTTAAAATAGAACCACCTTACATGGTTAGTGAATTGTCTTGAAGCCTAACCATGTGAACACCCATTTATCCCAGGTACCTATTAATGGATTGGGTATAGTTTGATCAAACTATGCTGAAGAAGTTATTTTGGGTAGAACCATATCACACGGTTTGCACAAGGTTTGACGAATCGTGCGGAAAAACCACGGCCATGATAAAATCCTAGGTAAAATGTCCAAAATTTACTTCATGATCTATTTACTCCCTCTTCTTCCCCAACTCATAATCCAATATGGGTTTACTCTTTTTTTCTCCACTTATAGATTTTTAAAGCCTAAATCTACGGATCATGATATCACTTTCATCTAGCTTCTGATCGATATTTCTTTCATTATGTTGGAAGCATAACGGAATGTTCTCAGGTTTGTTTAGCCATTATTGTTCTCCCTTACTCTCGACCAAGATATCATCATGTGATAATTTTCATTTTTTCTTAGATCTTCCATAATCCAAAGTCAATTATGGGCCAATAGAAGAGGAGGATAGTCGTACAAGCCTAAGGTGGGTTGTCTATAACACATACATAAAGTTTGTTGATTTTGGGATATTTGTGTGGGGCCCACTGATTTCATCAGATTTCACTTATCAAGTTCACATTTCATGATTATACTTCTTAGAATCATATGTTTATTCTCCTTCCGAATATGTTATTAGTTTTTAGAAGTTACATCCATAACTCAATCTTCCCCCATGTCGATGGTTATGCCATATTTATGTTCTAGTGATTTGTGAAATTTATACCACTGTTCCAGTGTTCCTTTTCATGACCTTCCCAGTGTTGATCCACTCTATAATATGTGGATTTTTATTAATGAAAAATTGCATAATGTCATGTACCATGTATGCTCACCAATTTTCATGAATAAGGTAAGTTTTTCAAATTGATTATCAAATGTGAACTGTGTAATGGAAAGTATAATATATATATATAACTTTTCCTTATCAAATGATATTGAACTATGGTTTCATGTATATAGAACCCCTTTCCATATTAAAGGAAGGTAGTGGTGTGAACCTCAATAATTTAATGTCCCTTAATGGTAAATTAAGACTCGATTAAATGGTTACAATACTACATGACCTATCAAAATTAAGGGAACGAAAGGCTTGAACATGATGAATTATTACATCAATATAATATCAAATTTTAATGGACTGACTCTAACTCACCTTTTATTTTGAGAAGAGAATTCCTTAGGATTCAAGAACCCCATTCCGATTGAAGGATGAAGTTTTATTAGGTTGACACCACCTAGATTCCAGTTCTTGTCTATTCCTTTGATGCCCAGTATACAATCGTATGTTACATTATATTATTACATGATACATATGATACACTCCTTGGTTCTAACATTGACTATAGGTTCCATGGTTAATTCCTATAGGGACCTACCCTTGCTTAGCCATGTTTTACGTTGGTCAATCACCTTGGAATCGGTAGGCACCTTATTCTAGAATAGCATGGATTGTGATCATTGAATTACACTCTAACCCATTAGATGGACTCAGATACTACTAAGTTAGTGTTTTGTGAGATATATTCTATGTTGGTTATTACCCTATAACTCTCTCATCAGATAAAATTTTCAGGTTTCCTTGTTATGTCTTGGGACCATCACTACTTATACTATCACGAGGTGATGTCAGTGTGGCTATGACTCTTGTGACCTATAAACAATAAATGGTAATTACATATGTAATGAACTGGTAACAAGTCCACACACCAGCCGAGGGATGAAGTAGGTACATGGGTATATATTATATTATACTACTTTTGTTACTTTATATATGCATGTCTATACACTACTGTATTCCATTACACAATCCAAATGTTATAGAAACCATTGGTGGTTGGACACTAATATTTATCTCACACCCTCTTCGGGAACCATTTGGTACCTGGATTAGATTACATGACTCTGGTTATTGACAAATGGAAGCATACAGCTTCGAACACTTGGTTGCTTACTGATACGATGAAGCTTGATAGGAGATGATTGATTTAGATCTAAGGATGCTTGGAGTGGTCTTTTTTTCATTTAGCATGTAGAACATGTTATTCTTATTTTTTTGAATCCATGTTTTTCTAGTTTTTTAGTAACATGAAATTACATCATCATTGTTCCAGTTGAGACAGTCATTGTTATTCATGTTTATCTAGTGTATCAATTTACTTCTGATATTTATTTATATTGATTCCATTGTTTAATATATTTTATAAAATTACACTGTGCTACAACATGCTAGTGATCACATAGTCTCCCCACGAAAACACCCTAGTCCCCCACTGCTTGTCAGCAGCCTCTGACAATTAGGGAGATGCACTTGAGGCCATGTGTCCCACCTGGCTCAGGGAAGCCATTAAGTAGCCTTTGGGTTAGGTACGTCACAACGTGGTATCGGAGGTGGTTTTTTATTTCATTATTATTTAGAGACAATAGATTAGAAAAAATTAAAGTGTGTGAATTGGTAATAAGCCATTATTGGGCCTTGTAAACCCATTTTTAGTGTAAAAATAATGTTGCCTAAATTATTACTTTTGTTATGCTTTTAACTATTACAGATGATATTATTTCACAATTTTGAGAAGCACGTGCTTTGTGGTGTTGTTGATTTTTAATTAGTTCAAGGATTTTTATTCATCTTTTGTCCAATGATATGAGGGTAAGGATCATTTTTACATGCATCGGTATAGGGACCTAAAATTCACATCTCATGCCTATTGTCATTCTATATAAGTTCATTTCACAACAAATCATTTCTTGATATTCCTATGAGTTATATTGTGATAGTTGTATTATGATTATGTTACTATTGGATATGATTGAGTGATTTCATATCTCAATTCATGTAATGTATGGGCCCTCATGGGATGGGATGTATAATTTACTGAGTTGATCGATTTTGATATAAATTAATGGGTGTCATTTTTTGTGATAGGTGTATGGGAACTGATTCATCGAAAATGGATATCCATTATAAATTGAATATTGAAATATAAAATAAATTGGAAGTACATCCTTATCCCACCTTATCATGTTTATGAAAGGTAAAAGAGTGTACCTGGAAATTAACTGTAATATGATATGAAACATATACATTAGCACTTAATGATACTTGGACATCTAAGTGGGTAGTCTTGGTTGTATACCATGGGTAGTGATTTTTCCTTCTTTCACCCTCCACTAGTGATCCTATATTATTCTTAAAATCTTGTTCTGAGGAGTTTGATTGGAATTTTTAGCCAAATTCTACTATTACAACCACATGTTGTTCACCAAGATGGTGGTGATGATCATGCTCCAAATATTGAGGGGCCTAACCCACCAATATTATCTCCAAGAGTTCCATGTGAGGCACCACTTTTTGTACTAGATCCATGCATAAATTCTCATTTCCATGATAGTTTTCTTGTCTGATGAAGTCCATGCATGGTGCTCCATGGTTTTCACTTATGAATTATAATCTGAACCACGAGTTCCAAGAGCAGCATCATCCTACTTTTTTAGGAGATGGCAGTTCTCAATCTTCCAAGTCATGGCTATAGGTCATGATATATATCTTTGAGCATATTGAAATTACTCCAGAGTGGAGAGTAAATATTTCTTTATACATACATCAGGACTCAGTCAAGTGATAGTGATATGTGATAACCTAGGAAGGTCATCATCAGGTCATGTTATGGGTTGATTTTCGGACTGCCTTCTCTGGTCAGTTCTTACCTCAGTAACTGAGAGCTATCATAGCTAGAGAGTTCATGCATCTCGAGTAGGGTTCTATATTTTTTATGGTATATTCTGCACATTTCACTAATTTAAAATGATATGCACCAATTCTAGAAAGTGATGAAATTTCATGTGCTAGACGTTTTGAGGATGGACTTCAGTGCGCCATCTGGACTCAGGTGAATGTATCTTTCCTACCTACCTTTTCTGCAATATTTGATCATGTCTTTATCACTAAGCATAACTAGAGGGATGACATGAGTTCTTGGTTTAATGTATCAAGGCCACATCAGGCCAGTAGTTCTTCTGGTAGAAGGAAACGTTCCATCAAGGTTTCTCTTCAGGGAAGTGGAAGTAAGAGTATCAAGTTTGATAGCAATGTGGTGTGACATCAGTGTGGATGACCGAAGTAAAAGAAGACCCAATGTGATAGAGACCCTATGGTGTGTCGATCATGTAGCCATATGGGTTAAATTATGAGTTTCTATAGGACTTTTCCACCAGCTATGAGTGAAAAAGATCAACAACACCTCCACCTTCATGAGTGAGTTTTTTTGTACCACGCCAGGTGGGGAGTTGGAATAGCAGTTGAAGGTCTGGCCATGGAGGAGGTTATAACCCAGATAGTCGGACCCCTGATCACGAACAACGCCAAGAGAGAATTCATGATCTTGGTATTCCATATGTTGCATAGGGTCATGAATTAGGTCAGTTGTATGCTTTACAGCCAATACACAAGGACCAGGCTATGGGAACATCTACAATATGAGATACTATTTTAAAAGCCACAACCATTGTCTCTGATTTGTTTGATAGTTGTTCTTCAAACTCATTTATTTCTATATCTATCGTGTAAATCCAAGGAATAGAGATACGATGTCATTATTGTGTAATGATCCTCAATACACTATTGGGAATATAGATAGAGGGCATACACCAGTGCAAGTATTGTGCTCTTGAGGTATGTAGTTACCCTTTATTGTGAAATATATTCATTATCGAGATGATGGGATTCAATTAAATTCTCAGGATGGACTTGTTAGTCCACTATATCATATTTTTAGACATTTTTCATCTCAGGTTATCCTTTATGTCACCAGAGGGTAGCAGTTATCTATACAAGGGTGAGTGGGTTATCCAGTCTAGGAGGGTTTGACTAAATAATTAAGGGCTATGTGGAGTGAACACCTAGATTTCAAGTCCTTTAATAAAGGATTTTGGTTTTCTTCAAACTAATTTACCTCTAGAAGTTTATCGTTTCCAGGAATACTTTTCTAGTTAGTTTTTTGGCTTACCTCCTAAGAGAAAGGTTGATATTACAATGGATCTTGTTCCAGGGGCAGTTCCGGTGTTCATTACTCCGTATATGATAGCACCTACCAAACTCAAGGAACTCATGAGGATGTTAGAGGATCTAGAGGCCCAAGGTATTTTATGGCCCATTACAGCCTCTTGGGGTTCACCCATGCCTTTCCCTAAAAAGGCAGATGGAAATCTTCCGATATGTGCGGATTATATAAGGTGGAACTAGCTTACAATCAAGAAATGGTATCCACTTCCTCGAATAGATGATCTCTCTGACCATATCTAAGCAGCGAAGTTCGTCAAAAAATCTACATAAAATCGGGTAATCATCGTGTGTGAGTCAAACCATCAGACATAACTCATATAACTTTTAGTAGTGGATATGGTCTATATGAGTATATTGTTATGTCATTCAGTCTTACGAACTTGCCACCCATTTTCATGGCTTTGATGAATAGGTGTTTCCACCCCTATCCAGATTCTTTTGTCATGGTCTTTGTGGACTACATCTTGGTGTATTTTCACACTCGTAGCGACCATGCCAAACATTTAGATATCATTCTGATCATAATGAGAGGTAATCAACTTTACACCAAGATTTATATGTTCCGCTTCTTGATTAACAAATTCCACTTCATGGGTTATATTATCTAAGAATCAGAAGTACCTCTTATCCCTGAAAAGGTTAGTGATTTAGTCTCATGAGAGCATCCCAAGAATGTGTTTAGCATGTAGAGTTTCTTGGGGATGGCAAGATATTATAGTTGTTTCATACCTAACTTCTCACATCTAGCATTACCTCTTACTAGTATTAAAAAGAAGGGTGTTCATTTCACATGGTCAGAAGCATGTGAGAAATCATTTTAGTATATGAAATCGAGTTTGGTATCGACACCTTATAATTATTCTTGAGCTTGGTATATGTTATACCATCATCTGTGATACATCAGGAATTTACCTAGGAGGAGTAGTGATGTAGAAATATTGACTTGTTGCATACGGATCCCGGAAGTTGAGGATTCATGAGAGAAAATATCCAACACACAGACTTGAGCTAGCAAAATTTGTACACGCCTTACGTTGCTAAAGACATTAACTATTGATTGATCACATTGTGGAATACACTAACAATAAGAGTATCATGTATATCTTTTCTCAGTGTATATTGATCATCAAAAAGAAAATACGAGTCAAGTATCTATAGTTTTTTGATTTTGATCTTGCTAATAAAAATTTAAAGGGGAATGTTGTCACTAATGCACTCAGTAAGAAAACTCAAATTGAAGGAATGCATGAAGCCAGTGATGAATGGAAGTTAACTTCCCTTTTTTTAGTGATTCATATAATGTTTCATTGTAGTCATGATTAGTATTCCTTCTTGTCCGAAATAGTTACGTCTTCCCTCCTTGATATGATGAGGAGTCGGAATCTTTCATATCCTAAGGGGTTGGTTCACAATAAGAGTATATTAGGAGATAACCAACCTCCAAATATTTTTTGTAGACAGATATTACATCCTCTGTCTATTTGGATGTATCTGGGTTCCTATATATATGAAATATGAGTTGATTTAAGAGTCCCATGATTATCAGTGGGCAGTTTATCTTGGAATCACAAAGATGTATCAAGATATGTGACACTAGTATTGGTGTATTGGGTTGAAAAATTAGATAGTAGGATTTATTAGTTGGTATTCATCCTGTCAACTGGTGGAAGAGTAGAATCTGAGACCTGTAGGTTTTTTACAGCTGCTTCCAGTAACGGAATGTAAATGGGAAGATGTTGATATGTATTCTAGATTCGGCATACCTATGTCACTGATGGAGAGAGACACTATCTGATTAGTCAATAACCGACTACTTAAATCATCCAACTTCATTCATATATGGGAGAATTTATCATTTTATGAGTTTCTAAGATTGTATGTCTGTGGGAACGTACAACTACACGAGGTTCCTCATTCTATCATTTCATATTGGGACTCTCGTTTCACTTCGAGGTTCTAGCAGGGTTTGCAGAAAGATATGAGACACAACTGCTTTTATGTATAGATTTTTACCTTTATATTAATGGAATCTATAAACAGACGATACAGGTTCCAGAAGATATGCTCTAAATATGTGTCCATGATTTTTATGGTTTTTGGAAGAAGAATATCCTTCTCATCGAGTTCACCAATAATTATAATTTTCAGGTGAATATTCAGATGGCTCATTTTGAGACATTATAATGTAGGCCATGTCGTTCACCCTTGGGCATGCTAGAGGAAGGTGATGGAGCTCGAATAGGTCCTTGTATTGTTTAGAAAACATTAGATCATGTTCAACTAATCAAAAAGGGTGTGAACACTACTCATCCTAGAGAAAAATCTTATGTTGATCGTTGTCGACAACCTCTTGAGTTAGAGGTTGGGGATCTTGTTTTCCTTCTAGTATCACTCAGGCTAGTTCATAGTGAGTTATATAAGGGGGAAAGTTGTTGTCTGATTACATTGGACCATTCATGATCCTAGAGAGATACATGATGGTAGCCTATCAGATACTACTACCTCAAAGGAACTATGCCAGGCACGACATTTTTCATGGCTCACAAGTTTCATAATATCATGACTACCAGTATAATACCTTTGATCCTAATGAAGTTGAGATATATGTCGATGCTACCTTTGAGGAATATCTAGTATGCATCATTGATCAGAGCACAAAAGGCTCTCTTGGGCCGGTCTATCCCTTTGTCACATGTGCTATGGAAGCATGACCAATTACAAGATGAGACATAAGATAGGAAAGAGAATGTACTTGCACAATGTAATGATTCGTTCTCAGACAGTGTTTCCTTTCCCTTGGAAGGGAAACACGGCAAAATGTTCATTTAAGGGGGAAGGATGTAAGAACCCAGTTCTTCACTCAAGAATAGATCCTTCATTTTTATGTCTAAATCCTTACAATGGACCTAATATGGATTCCTAAGGGGTTATAAAATTTTACAGGGGTATTCGGGGAATGTTCAAATCACGGAACCCACAGTTTTTGGAAAAATGGCTTGGTATATGGTTTATAGTAAACCGTGATAGAATTTTTCACAGTTATAAAAACCATGCAGATTGTGTATTTCCGGATAGAGCCACCTAACACAGTTGGTGGAAGACCACGCATAATGACAAATAGGAATCACTTTTTTCCAAGGTATCAATGCATCGCTTGTGTATGGTTTTACCAAACCCTGTAGAGGATGTTATTTCAGGCAGAACCATATTGCATGGATTGACAAATGGTGTGGACAAACCCTGCACAGGATAAAATCTGGGGTTTAATGTAAAAAAGGTCCTTAAGTATATATTTACTCACCTATTCTTCCCCAAACCATAAACCAACAGGGTTTTACTCCTTCTCGACCCATTTAGATATTTTTGAATGCCAAAAAAAGGGATCAATAGAACTCTTTCATCCAGCTTCTGATCGAGCTTATATTCATCACGTTGGATGCACAATGGAAAGAACTTGAGTTCTTTTTTTCAATTATTTTTCTATCTTTATCTCTTCCTAGATATCATCATTTTATCCTTTTTCTCCTTTTCATAGATCTACTCTGATCTGAGGAAAATCAAGGGTTGATACCGGAGGAGCAGAGTCATAAAATCCTAAGTTGTGTGAACTCAACCCTAATTTTTGATTATTTTGGAATATTCATGTGGGGCCCACCAATTTTATCGGAAGATGCTTCACAAATTTACTTGTCATGATTATACTTGTTAGAATCATATAGTTATTATCTTTCGATATATGTTATTATTATTTAGAAATTACACCCACAAATCAATTCACCCCCTTGTTGAAGGTTATTCCATTTTTGGATTTTACTATTCTGGCACTTTTGAGCCACCGTTCAGGTGTTTCTTCACTTGACATTACTAAAGGTGGTCCTTCCTATAATAATTGTCTTGTTATTAATGATAATTTCATAATGGATTGTACCATGGATTCTCATCACTTGGCCCACCTAAGGTAAGTACATAAAATTGATTATCAAATGTGAAATGTGAAAATTCATATAGAATAAGTATATATAATGACCTTTCCAATGGTTATTTAATAAATGTATCATGTCCATATAACCCCTTTCTATGTTTATGGATGGTTGTGAAGTGAACCTCAATAATTGAATATTCCTAAATGGTCAATTCAGACATGATTAAATGGTTACAACTCTACATGACCTATCCACCCTAATGGAAGGAAAGGATTGAACCTGATGAATGATTACATGATTACATTATCAAATAGAAGTTGACTAAGTCAACCTCACCTTGTATTCTCAGAGGATAATACCATGGGACTTGGGAACCCCATTCTGATTCAAGGATATAGTTTTCTTAAGTTAACACCTACCTACACTCAGATTCTTGTCGATTCTTTAGATGCCTTGTATACCACCACAGGGTCCTTTAAATTAATACCTGATAACTCAGATACACACCTTGGTTCTGGAATTGATATATAGGTTCCATGGTAAAATCCCATAAGGTATGTCCTTACTTAGCCCCGTTTTACCTTTGCTGATCACCTTGGACTTGGTAGGTGCATTATTTTAGAATGCCTTGGATTACACTCCTTGTATTACACTCTTACCCCTTAGCTAGATTTAGATACTACAATGCTAGCATTCCATGAGATTTATGTTACCTTGGTTATTACCATGGAACTCGCACACCAGATATCATTTATAGGTTTTCCTTATTACATATTAGGACCGTCACTATTTATTAAATAATGAGGTGATGTTTGTGATGGATATTCCTCAAGTGACCTATTAACATTAAATGGTAATTACTTAATTAATTACCTAGTTACATGTCCAAACACCATCCAAGGGTTGAAGAAGGTACTAGGGTATTTAGAAATATTTTATAGTTTTCATTACTTTATACTTC
The DNA here is from genome assembly GCA_963277665.1 of Viscum album. Taxonomy (NCBI): domain Eukaryota; kingdom Viridiplantae; phylum Streptophyta; class Magnoliopsida; order Santalales; family Viscaceae; genus Viscum; species Viscum album. The sequence continues at coordinate 1,986,142,108 of OY728145.1, read as the reverse complement.
CTTGCAATCAAACTACTATATTACATTACATGGGCCAGAGGATATAGACACCATTTTTGGTGGCCCACTAAGATTTATCTCAAACCCTATTCAGGGATTGTCTGGTACCCGAAGTAGATTACATGATTGCAGGTGTTGAAAAAGGGAAGCATATAGCTTATAACACTTGATTTATTACTGATAGGATGGATCTTTATTGTAGATGACCAAATTTGGATCTTGGGATTCTTAGACTAGGATTTTTTTCTTTTACCATGTGGAACATGTTTTGCCTATTGTCTTTCATCTATGTTTTTTCAATTTTCTAGAAACAATACATTACATCATCATTGTTCTAAATGATACATTGATTGTTATTATCATTTATCTAGTGCATCAATTTTATTTTGAAATATATATATATATATATATATCATGTCCACTATTTACTGTTGTTTATATCCTTCCAATATTCTACACTCTGTTAATTTGAGCATATTCTCCCCATAGACAATCTCGAGGCCCTCACTGCTCGTTGGCAGCATCTGGAATTCGAGGAGATGTTCATGAGGCCATGCTAACCACCAGGATCGAGGCACCCATTAAGTGGAATCTAGGTCTAAGACGTCACATCCCCAAAAATCTATGTTTGTAGTGATTGATGATTTTCCATCCCCTCTTCACAAACATATCATATATTTTTTGTTATTATGAATTGGATATGATGTATTTTTATTATACAACACTAAGGGTTGTGAATGATGAAATGATGTTGTGATATCTAGTGGGGAATTCATGGTTGGAGGGAATGAGATTAATGTCGTTAATGTTCATGGTACCCTACCTTCATTGTTTCTGTAAATTTTTATAGGATGATAAGGGATGTGATGTTTGTTCCTTGTGGTATGATTATGAAAAGTCTATGATGTAGTGATTAATATAGGTTAATATATGGGTCTTAAACAATATTATTTGGCTTGTGATAACATGAGGTCGATGGATATGGAAGGAATGTGAATGATGTGACTTATAAGTTAAGATTTGATAGTATAAAATAAATGAGAAAAATTTGAAGGTTAGCCTTTTATTGACATGCATATTGTAATATAATTATAATTTGATATGTTACTTTGTGGTTGAGTTTTCTAGAGGCTATGGACTAGTTTACTGATAAGTGATTATTTATTTTTTTCATTTATTTTCATTTGGGAATTAGTATTCTATTATAAAAATTTTTCGATTAATTAGTTATAATCATTCTATGTATACATGTTATCCCCCCATGTAAATATATATTGTTTTAATGTTATCATGAAGGAGGTAAATACGGAGATGGAAATTTCTATCTTAGGGCTTGGGGGTGTTGAGTTAATCCCATGGGATTAATTTAGATATTTTATTTATTGAAATAATTTATTTTTTACACCCATTACTATTCTTCAACTTGAGGCTATGGAAGGTGGAACTTGAGCGGGTCATCGAATACCTTCCTTCATTGTTGGCACATGGTGGGATGTTTGGATGATAGATCGTGACAAGGTCTGAATGATATTAATATATAATTATCAATTTAATAAAATATATAATGTTTACTTTTAAAAAAATATACTTTTAAACATAAATGTAGGCTATTTTTGTAAAAAATTAATGATAAAATTCAATTATCATACTCAAATGACTAATTAAAACATTTTAATGCTTGAAAACTTGTATTATGAAAAACATCCTTTTATGCGTTATTCGCACTTATATGAAAATAAATTTTTATTAAATCTATAAATAGATATTGATACATATTTTCACATATTTTATCAGAATACCCAAATTTATAAGTGATGTTAACTTTATTTTTAACATATAAACTATTAACTATAGTAAATATTATTCAACATGGTTAAAGAGATGTTTTTAAAAATATTACCTTTATAAATGTTTTTACAATTTTATATAAATAAATAAAAAAGAAATATTATAAATACTGACTATAATATTATGTTTAAATTGAAAAATAAATATATTAACACCCTTTCAACTAGTTATAGAAATTAAAAAGAATAGAAATACTTAATGTGTAAAAAAACGTTTCCACAGAAATAGTCATTTATATATGTTATAATTTGATTTTAAAAAATAACTTCCTAATATTTGGACGTCGAATTAGATTAAATTTAGGGAAAATTTTGGATCATCTTGTTGCAAATTTTTAATATTCCTACTCTTATATTTTTCACAGAAATAATTCCCAAACATAATTTTTAATCCAAAATATGAAGGGTACATTGGGAAACATCAAGAGATTTTAATTTTACTAAATTATATTGACACTTATTACTTCTATAATATTTTTCTAGGTTCCAATGTGTTTGTTGGAGTGATTATATCAAGATGGTTGGTTTATTGAGTACCCAATATAAATTTCAATTTAGAAAAGTTTTAAATAAAATACCAAAAAAAATTAAAATATCATAGTTAATTAAAATAAAAAATCAATTCAAGTTCTGATATTTTAAAATATTTCTCCAATATTGTCTGGCTCCCCGTTAAAATAATATATGAATATTAATTTTACATTTTAAATAATTTTACTTTGTCAAAACTTTATATAAACAATAATTTAAACTAACTATCAATGTAGCTGTTTTGTTTAAAATTTAAAATCTATTTATTTTAAATATATAAAAAAAATAAAATAAAAAAACATAGTGTAAATTATAAAAGAGTTTCACTGTCATGATAAACCCTAATCCTAGGAAATTGGAAATAATATACTACAAAGAATATTATATAATATAATATTTAATCCAGAACCAGGATTGGGTATACAACAACAAAGTTATAATGGCCACTCACAGACCTCTACCATAATACTCAAGGGAATAAAATGAACGCAGGCCTCATAGGTAACTCTTCTACAACACCATGGGAAAACAAATTTAAATATGGTTTGATATGATATCATGTATATCCAAGTTTAGGTACTGGGGATAGTGTGTGTGGATAATATAAATAGTAGTGTAGCTTCCAAACCCAGAAGCCACTAAACCGGTTCTCTGAGCCAGTTCGCCACAAGGCCTCAAGCGTACCTCCCCATTTTCCAGAGGTTGTCAACTAGAATCAAGGGCCTAGGGTGTGATAGTTGGGAGACTATACCCTCATACAAGAGTAAGAAAAAAGGAAATAACTAAGTATAATAAACAATGGAAATAAAATAGAGTGTGAAAGAAATATAAAAACTAAAATTGATTAAAATGTAATAGTAAAATGCTGTAAAAGCCTAAACACCTATGAAATACAATACAACACTGGTCACACATTGGGCCGAAAATACATATACAAGTACAAAAGAAACTGAAAGTGAACTTAAAGGGATCAACTACTAACTTTGAGCCAACCCACACACCTGATCTCCAGAGACTGTTGAATTGCACCTGCATGATCAGTAGAACCACTCAAACAGCTCTGCTCGATCATGAACCAGTGGGCCACATCCCTATCCGCAATGAAACTCATGATCAACCTAAAAAATAAGAAATAAGGTCTACACAAACACCAAGGTTCACATGGAGGGGTGGGAAATAATCTTAGTAGGTAACCTCAATAGGAAACCTATAATTGGGTTTCTAGAAGTGCATGAAACACCAACATGATCAGCCTTGCTAGAACATAACAAAAGAAAGTAAACCAAATGTGCAACCACAGTCGAACTCATTGTCCTTAATCCCTATCAACTGGGAAAGTTCCACCATTGATGTCCATATCTATATATGTAAACATGTATAGTCTCATACCTATACACATATACATAAATATTCATATTCATGAGTATGTGAATCAAACTACAAGAAACCACATCAGCGATCGATCCATGGGTCCATAAGCCCGATCGCCTGGACATCCAGTGCAAGGGAATTAAGTTGGACGTTGTGCCACTATTTTCATGCATCATTATGTCGATCACTGGATCGGTAATCCTTTCAACATGTACATTCTTCGTCCAATGTAGTAATTATATCTTTGAACTAGCTACATCACCACAGGGGGATACTTGTCCTATACATGGGATCAACCATACTCGCCTCCAATCACTAACTAGGATACCATATACAGAAATTAAATCCAATAAAGAAGTATACCATATTCCAACGATCAATCCTATAAAAGGTCACTGGTTGGAAAACACATAGAATAAGCCCATGAATACAACATATACTCAGAAAACCTTGTCCATAGGCATAGAAAAACCACACCCCTAGGCATATCAGAATCCTCCGGCATACATATCACAATCTCGACCTCATGCATATCACATTCTCTCCCTTGAGGATGTCACAATCTCACCTGCAAGAATATCATAATCTCTCCCAAAAAAAATTTATAATCTCACCTAAAGGAAAATCATAATCTTGCTTGCGGGCATATCATTCAGAAAATAAGTCCATACAAGGCATTCCTACTACATGAATCCAAGTATAACTCAAGGCCTTAAAGTAAACATGTAAGTATCAAAGGACAGATACCAAGAATCACCTTTGGAAATCCCAAAAAAATATTAAAAGACACCTCCAGTCAGTTTTAACATCCATTAACCAGGAAGCACCTCTGACAACCACTCCTGCATTATAAAAACCATTTTAGATATCAATAAATGAGTGAGGGTGGCCCGAATTCCCAACTAAACACTACATCCACAACCCCACAGTCTTACCAGCGTGGAACGAGATATAGGTGACACCTGAACACCATCTTTACCAAAACTCAATTTAAAAACCTAGGGTTATTCAAATAATGGGCACCCACTATGACCCTCATGTCTTACACTAAGGAAGAATCCTACTCAGGATCATCTAGGTAAACACAAGAAAAGGCATCCTACATAGGATACTTATCTAGGAGTAAGGGATGAATCATATACAGGATTCGAAAATGATGAAAAAAATAGGCATCCTATAACGTGGATCCTCTTAATGGAAAATAGGATAGAGATCCTATAAGGGACTCTCTATGTCATCACATAAGAAAAGGCATCCCTTAGGGGATCCTTAGAAACTTCATGTTTCATGGCCTCATAATCCAGAAAGAAAACATCCCTCATGGAGGAAATAATAAAAATAATAGGTCACAAGAGATAAATGATAGCTCATTTCAGCTAATAAGTCTCAGCTAGGTTGGTCCAAACACCCAACCTATCATCCATTCCAAGTCTCTCCCCTAGGAGGCAACTGGACTTGATAATTAGAGGAAGAACCTCTCTAATAATATAGAATTTTAAAAATACCATTTATTTGACCAATAACATTATAATGGATTCCATGATTGTGGTCTATGCAGAAAACACTCAAAATGGACTATTCAGATGCCCAATTCTGATATCCAAAGCACAAGACACCCCAAAACAACTATCTTGGAGAAGTACATGGCCAGAACACATATCCAGAACAAATGGGGTCTGCCTTTGTAATAGTACATGGTGTGTAATTTACTATACACAGAGTGTACTATTCATAAAACATCATCTTGTGTACATTTTTACCTGAACACATGCCCATGCGCCACTATATAGCGTGTACTACTAGTACACGACATGTACTACAAAAAACCACCATTCTGTGTCTTATTTCACACGGCTGGTCACACACCCATCCAATACACGAAGTGTACTCAATGTACACTGAATTTACATAAGAAAATATTGTATTCCACAAATGGGAAGAACACACAGAGTGTTCCTCCAAAACACAAACCATGTAATTTGGGTATCCAGACAGGAAATCCCCCGGATCGCCTGAACACCTCGTTTTTGCCCCGAAAACATCAGATTGAGACTCATGGTGCCACAAGAAAGCATTATATGGCCCTAAAAATATAAACTAACATTTTTAAATGGGATATATGGAGAAAAAGTAAAATTCCCTATATTCGAGCAGAAACCGCCAAAGCTTCTCTTGATATTATAATCTATAGATAACGCACGTCGGCTCAACACATCGAGAGTTTTGAATTTGTACCCTCTTACTTCCCATCTATATATCTTACTCAAAATCCAAATCCTACTAAAGAAATTTCTGATGTGGATCACACATTAATAATTTACACATAGGAGGAAGGAAGAGAAATGAAAGAAAAGAGAAGAAAAAGAAAAGAAGAAAAAGAGGCTCAGGCCGGCCCAGACGCCTGACTCATGATTATGCCTCTCTTAGGATAAACTCACCATTTTAGACTCAATGACATAGACTGAATCTCATTCTGATGTTCCATTTAAAAGTAATTTCCAAATGAACCTATGCAAATAAATTAATATTTAATTTAATACTATTAAATATTAAATGTTCCGCCAAAATTCAAACAACTCAGATTTCCACCAAACTCTTGTCCAAGGAAAAACATTATATTACACGACCAACAGAGTTGTCATAGAAATTATCTGAGATCAGAGAGTATTGTAAATTGACCATTTTACCCCTCACAAGAATCAAATATCAAAAATTAAAATTTCTACTAAAAACAACAGTCTGAAAAAACACATGTTCTTACAAACTGCCCACTATAACCTTCTCATCCCTGAAAATCCCCATGAAAGGTCTATCATCCTTGCTTAAAACCCGATCATCTTCACAACCAAGCTATTCAGACTTTCTAATGAAGAGCCTTATATTATTAACAACCACCTTCTACACAGAAGATATTTAACTTTGACTGATCTGGTACTCCCCACTATAGGAATACCCTTATCATCATCTTCATAGAAATCTCTGAGCTGAAAAGATCATGAAAAAACATTGCAGATTAACTGATATGAGGAAAACCAACCTCAAACAGCCATTGGTTCACTCCATAACATATATATTTCTTTATACCACTCTCGGAGTTAAATCACAATAGGTTCCCTCTTCAATAGGGATGAACATTAAGAAAGGAAAAAAGGAGCTCAATGTAGAGCCAAAGATGTCTCATCACACTCAAGATGAGTCAAGATAGTGCATGATCACTTCTTATAGGAGTAAACTATGATTTCAACAACGGTGTGTTGAGCTCCCTCCGAGCCACACTAACATCCTGCCAAAACCAGACCAGGATTCAAGCACCGGTCAACCATTTCATGGTAACCCAACATTTTACAATGTCAAATATACAAAATAGGGACACATAGACCCAAAATTCAGGATCCAAGCTAATGGAAAGTCTTAAAACATCAGTCCTTGGCTCATACCCGGCCACTCACCGATTTAGATTCCAACGATACCACGCATCAACGGGGTGTTTCTTTACCACCCGAAAAGTTCACATGACGTAATTCCAGTTGCGAGAATCTATCATGCTATGACTACATTAGAAAGAGCGGAAACATTGATTGACTATGCAAGGCAACCGAACTATCCTACCCATCAAATCTAGTTTTGAAATGAATGTACCCAAGGTATCTCTATCAATATATGAATACATCAACATGCCTTTAACAAAAATATGAGCACCTACCATGCCTCACTCAAAAAAACAAGCGTAAAAAGAGATAAATACCTAAAGTCATCAGAGAAAACATGCCATCCTCTCTCACACAGATTTCCCTAGAACAAAATAAACATCGACATATATGGGTCTGTTTCTAAAAAAGGGTCTTTTGGTATTCCACCTAGACATGTAGAAAAAAAACCTCACAATAGAGTCACAACATCTAACCACCTAGCCCAAAAGATCCAAAACCTCTCAAAAGAATGTAATGATCTCAAATACCAACAAGGGGCAAAGCTGAAAAACATGTCCTTCTAGGGCCCTAATCCTCTCTAAGCATCCTCAGAAGTAGCATCTCCTTGGAGGTCACAACCAATGAATAAGTGAAAAGATTAAATGACACTCATTGAGTATTCATATACAGCATTACCGAAGGATGTTGAGTTCAAAATAAAATCCTTGGTATCTATCAACATTGTACTTAGAGATCTGACTAGATAACCACAGACTCAAGAGACAACACCCAACAAGGGGTTAAATAGAAAATCATCACACGCTATATTGACATACTAGGGTCACTACACCACCAATGCATGAGGACTAATTCATCATACTCAAAAAAATTCCAAAATATAGATCAAAATTACCTTCTATCAAAGTAAATATATTTTTTAGAAGAACCAAAGGTCTTAGTATTTAGTAAAAATAGACACTAGCAGGCCTATATGTTGTGAATCCTACATGCCTAGTATGATGCATGAGATGCCTCTTTCATTTTCCAGCCAAGAGTCTAAAATAGTCCCTATCATCTTACTAATGGAAAAGAGCCAGAGATCCATACTAAATCAAAACACCCACACAACATGTGTGTAGCTCAAGGGGAAAATCATCTACACCTATAACATTTCAAAATTCGAATAGAAATCTGAAACCCTGGAAACCATGACTTTTTAGCGGAACAAGTGTTGTTGCGGCACCAGTATGATATCCATCATAGGATCCGAGACATTCGTAATAGTACTATTTATAATATCCCAAATAGTAATGAACAAGAAAAAAACACATATCATAACACTTTGTAATGTATCGACCCTAAATCCACTGAACAAGTTCTCTGAGTCGGTTCTCCGTAAGGCCTCAAGCGTGCCTCCCCATATTCTAGAGGCTTCGGACTAGAAGCGAGGGCCTAGGGTGTGATAGTTGGGAGACTATGACATCATAAAGAATTAATAAAACAATGGAAATAATTAAATATCACACCCAAAGGAAAGTAAACTGATTGTAGATGAAATAAACAACTGAAATAGAACAAGTTCTAATAGTAAAATACAGTAAAATCCCAAACAGCTATGCGATACAATACAACACGAGTCACCCACTAGTCCGACCATACAGATACAAGTACAAAAGAAACTGAAAGTAAAAGTATAGGGCACAACTACTAACTCTGAGCCAACCCATGTACATGATTTCCCAACATTATCAAACAGGACCAACCCGATCAATAAAACCACACGAGTAGCTCCAATCAATCACAAAACACTAGGCCTTAGCCCTATCCACCATGAAACTCATTCTCAACCTGAAGAGAATACATAAGGTATACACGTACCCCAAGGTGCACATGCAGGGGTGAGAAATATTCTCATTAGGGAACTTTGACATAAACCTATATTTGTTCCTCTAAAAGTATATGCGACATCAACATTCTCAGCCTATCTAGAACACAAAAAAAGTAAACCAAACGTGAAACCAAAGTCAAACTCAAGGTCATTAATCCCAATCAACTAGGAAAGTGACACAATGGATTTCCATATCTATATACGTACAGATGTATCGTACCATACCTATAAACATATACATAAATAATAATATTCATGAGTACGTGAATCAATCTATATGAAACCACATTAGCAGTCAATCTCAGGGTCCATAGGCCCAATCGCCTGCACATCCTCTGCAGGGGTATTGAGCTGAATGCCATGCCTCTCATGTCGTGTATCATTAAGTCGATCTCTGGGTTCATAATCCCATCGACATGTACCTTATTTAGCCAACACAGGAATTATATACCTCATTAAGCTATGTCACCACATGGGGATACTAGTCATACACATGGGTTCACCCGTACAGACTTCCAATCACTTACTAGAATACAATATACTTACATTAAATCTTGTGAGGAAGGATACCATATACCGATGGTCAATCCATGAAAAGGTCACTGGTCAGAAAACACGGATCATAATACCAAGAATCCAACCGAGACTCAAGAAACCATGCTCATTGAAAAAAACCACTTCCATAGGAATATCAGAACCAACTCGTAGGCATATCACAATCTCGCCTCCGGGCATATCACAATCTCACCTACATGAATATTGTAACCTCACCTACATGCATATCATAATATCGACCACATTATTATGAAAATCTCACCCATAGGCATATTATTCAGCCCAAGAGATCATCCCAGGAATTACTAGTACATGAATCCAAGTATCACTAAAGGCTTAAAAGTAAACATGTAAGGGTGAAATACCAGATACGAGTAATAACCTCTAGAAATCCCTAAAAAATATAGAAAGACGCCTCATGTCAGGCTCAACAACCATAAACCAGCATCAACCTCTGGAAACCACTACTACATCAGAAAAACCAAGTCAGATATCAACAAATGACTGAGGGTTTCCCAAATGCCTAACCCAACACTACATCCCTATAACCATGGGCTTATCAGTTGGTCGTGGGTTATAGGTGACACCCAAACACCATCTCTACCAAATCCCAATGTAACACCTCAGGGCTGGTCAAGTAACGGGCACCTACTAAGTCCTTCAAGTCTAACACAAATGAGGCATCCTACTCAAGATCTTCCAGGTAAAAACGTGCAAAGGTCACCTACACGGGATCCTTATCTAAAAGTAAGGGAGGAATCCTACACATGATCCTCGAATTAAGAACAACATAGTAATCCAATAACATGGATTCTCTCAATGGAAAATATGATAGAGATCATACAAGGGACTCTCAAGTTCAGAACATAAGAAAATGAATCGCTCAGGGGATCCTTGGAAACATTCGGTGTCATGGCATCATAGGCCTGAAGGAAACATCCCTCTAGGAGAAAATCCTAAAAATCATAGGCCACCGAATATTGATGATATCTCATCTCTGCTCAGAAGTTTCTACTAGGTTTGTTCGCACACCCAACCTGTCATCTATTCCATGTCTCACTCCCAAGTGACCACTGAACTCGATAAATTGAGGATGAACCTATCAATTTATAAAGAAACACAAAAAACACTATTTATATTACCTATAAATTTTAAATGGATTATTCCACTGTGATCTATGTGTAAAAATATCATAATGGAATACTCAAATGAACAACTCTGACTTTCATGGTATAAGATACCCCAAAAATACTAAGATGTAGTAGTACGTGGTCAAAACACATGGCCAGAACACATGGGGTCTCCCTGTGTAATAGTACAGAGTGTTTAAATTATCCTACACAAAGTTTAATATTCATAAAACACAATCCATTTTTCATTTTCACCCAAACACATGCCCATGTTCTACTAGATGGGGTATACTACTAGTACACGACATGTAATCCATAAAAACAATTCTTTGTCTTATTTCACATGGAAAGTCACACCCCCATCCACTACACAGTGTTTAAACAAATTACACTAGGTTTAATTAAGAAATCTTTTTGGTGTGTTCTCATGGAACACACAATGTGTAATCTGTGATTCCGGACGGGAAATCCCTCGGATCGCCTGAAACCCCCATCTTTGCCCCTAAAACCATTGATTGAGCCTCAAGGGGCCACACAAAAGAAATAAAAGAATTAAAAAAATAACTAAAAGTTTAAAGGGGATATATGGTGAGAATTAAAACATCTCTACCTTCCATTTGAAACTGCCGAAGCTTCGCTTGATATTACAGTCCACGAATGTTGCCCGATGACTCAATGTGTCAAGAACATTGAATCGGTATCCTATTGTGAACCATCTTTTTCTATTTACCAAACTCCAAATTCTCCCAAAGACAAAAACATAGAGGAGAAACACATATATAATGTGCGATAAGTAGGGGAATTAAGAGAAAATAATGGAAATAAACAAAAAGGGGAAGAAGAAAAAGGGGCACGAGCCAACCCCGGCTCCCGACTCTATTTTATGCCCTGCCAATGCTAAACACAACATTTCGGATTCAATGGAGTAGATATAATCTCAATAAGACACTATTTTTATATGTTATTTCCAAATTAACTTGCATAAAAAATTAATATTTATTTTAATAATATTAAATATTAAATATTCTTCCAAAATTCAAGCAGCTCAGATTCCCACTAGACACTTGTCCTAGGGTAAAATATGTATTCCAGGACAAATGAATTTTTTAGAAAAATTATCTGAGATCAAATGGTAAGGTAAAATGAAAATTTTACACCTTGTGAGCATCCAACTAAAAAAATTATAATTTCCACTCAAAAAGAATGTTTGTAAAAACACAAGTTCTAACAAGTAGGCAAAGACTGCTCATAATATAAATATATTATAAAGAGAGGGAAAATAATAAATGTAAATGAAAATATTGTTTCTCAATATATTATGCCCTGAATCTGGTTAGTTCATCGATATAGATTTAGCAGGAGTTGGGGTCATGTTTCTGAAAATATCTATAAAACAGAGTGTCATGATTTGACAACCCTTCTGTTTATTTCACATTAAAAAAATATTTATAACATAATATTACATATAACACTACCTAAATTAATGATAGTCTACTGTATTTTTAAATTAAGTACATTACATAATAACATAAAACATCAGATACAACAACATTATTGAAAAATTCTTTAACATTATTCTAGAATTCCATGGATTTTAAAAGTCCACGGCATAACATGGGGACATGCATAAAAAGGGGATGAGATATAAAATATAGTAAGTGAATAAAAAATGAATAAAATTTAGAATATAGTACATTTTATACAACAGTCTTATCAATGGGCATAAAATTAACATGAATATTAAGGCATGATATAGCATGATAATCACAAAGGAAACATGGGAAATGTGGAAACATCTTAAATAACTTAATAATAAACATAGATCAAGGATAATTGGAAAGAAATAAGGATGGAAAAACTACAATAATGAATCAATTTCTCTCCATATTCCAACATGACGTCTCATGAGACTAAAAAATACACAATTAATTAGAGTTATATATAATTTTAGGTGAACCCATCACTTTTATTATAGTGTTAGGATTAAGTGTTCCACATAGATCATAAATCATGTATTCATTCATCATCATATTTTATTAAATGATTAATTAGTTCGGAATAAATATATGTATGTCCGATGTAAAATAATTATTAGCACATAAAGGTGAATAAATTTTATAAGAAATTGGAATGATATTCACTATACAATTGATTTGTCATGGAAAAACATGGTCATTTTTCCACAACATAATGGTGTTGCTTAAATATTCTTAAAAATAGGTTGATGAGATATAGAGGGGTATATAATAATTTTTAAATCAATTATAAAATATGAGGTTTATGTAATAGCATATCAAATCATAATGAAATTATTATAGAATATATAGTGTAAAGAAGATACATGATTAAATAGATGAAAAAACCCCTTAATTTAGTGTGAAACTCCAAATACATGGAAGGGGAATATTGAGAGTCTTAAAGAAACATTGAAGGACTATAATGAGGTTAGGGAAGAGTAAAAAAGTTCTCTATGGATTCTTAGTTAAGGGTAATGGGATATTATGAGGGTTTATATTAAATAACATTGGATATTTCATCATTATTTCTCAAACATAGGTTTTGGAATCTATATAATAAAGTAACTAAAACCAAAAAAAACAACCCATGTATTTCCCAATGGACTTACTCAAGTGGTAGTGGATTAAAGTTTTTTATAAGTCCAAGGTCTGAAGTAAATAAATTAATACTCATTTATAAGACTAGGTAAATCATACTCTTCATGAATTAGTATTAAAACTGTAAATACAATAATGGTTTTGGAGGGTTCATAAATGATTTATAAAATTAATAAATTAAATATAAGAATAAATTATTTTAAATTTAAAACAAATATTTTTTCTTGGATAAAAATTATAGTATTTATTTCATCACTCTTCGATCACTATGATGTCATAATACACACTGTATATTTATATGGTATTTAATTTTTAAGCAAAAAATAGACTGTCTCAGATAATTGTGATTTTTTTGGATAATTTAAACATTGTAATTCTAAAAAATATATATTTATTTTATCTAGAAAATTTCATAAATTGTTGAATTTCCACTTTTAAATATAAAATAAGTATTTATTAAGAAATAATTAGGGTTTTGACGATAACAGTTTTCTAACACTTATAATAATTACAGTTGACTTATTCAAAATGATATGATCATTAATATATTTTGAAAATCTATTACTAATAATATTAAATTTAAATATTATATATTTCAAAATTTCGTTAATTCGTCAAAGTAAATTATTTAATTGAATAGGAATATTAATCAAAAATACTATTTGTGTTTTATATTGTCAAAATAATAGTCATATTAAAGTAATACGAATATGATGAAATTATGTTCATTATTATTTACAAAATAATGAAAATACTCAAATTTCTAGGGTCAAGATACATGTACCTTTAATACACCAGAAAAAACCCAAAGAGAAAGGTGTGTGACCATGAGAATTTCATGGTGTGGTTCGGTGTACATGGTTTAGGTCATGATGCCATGGAGCTTGAACTTCTCCCATAGACAATTTTTCTCATTCTTAAGTTATTGGATCTCATCTTGGGATTGGTAAATAGAAAATCCCAAATATTCTATCTCCCTCAAAATCTATAATAAATGTGCTTCATAGGGTATGATCATACTGGTTGAGGACATAACATCCTTTTTCTCTATCAATTTAATTTGTTAAAACCCTATACTTATACTAATCATGTGATAACTATTAAATATATATATTATTAATGGTAATGATATGTAACATCATTTTAAATCCAATTAAAAATAATAAAATAACATAATTTCATGAGTTTTATATAAACATGTTACTTAAAAATAAGTTTAATTAAATAGGGTATTTTTATATATACCAGTTTAGGCCATCACAATCATCCACCCTTAAAAATATTCACCCTAAAAATTTTAATTTCCAGTAATAAAATATAATTGGATAACACTTCATAATCACATCTTATGATTCCCACACTTCTTATTCGAATTTCAGCCTTTTCCACAATGCTTTGACAGGGTTCATTATCTTATTTCGTAGAACATTGTCCCTACGAACTATGATTTTCAACGACTACTCCTCATTGGTAGGGTCATTCTCTAATAGCAACACCTCTACATTGCGTACGTGTGAGGGGTTTGGTATGTACATTATGAATAGGGAAACATGGAATACATCATGTACTTGATATTGGTATGGTGGAATTGAAAGGCGGTAGGTGACAACAACAATGAGATCATGGATATAAAAGGGTTGACCTATCTTTGGAACAAGATTTTCCTTCTTCCCAAATCTCTTCACTTCATTACATAGATATATAAGGAGGAACTAAATGTCTCCAACATAAATCTCTAGAAATCGTTGATGATTTTCAGCATAGCTCTTCTTTTGACTCTGAGCACCTTTGATGTGTTGTTGAATGGTCTTAACCTTCTACACCATTTTCTTGACCATTTATAGACCCATAAGTTATTTCACCCCATATTCATCCCAATATGAAATTTTGTTTCACCTATAAACAAAAATCATTTCATAGGGACATGTAACGTCCCGGTTCCGGAACCCACCCAGAGGTGCCCCATACCCGGTTGGCCACATGGCTTCAAGTGCATTTCCCTGAATGTTAGAGGCTGCCGACTAGCAGTGAGGGCCTTGGGTGTGACAGTGGGGAAACTATGACCTTATTTGAAGAGTACACAGTAGATGAGAAACAATATACAATAGTGGAAGTAGTAATAATCTATACAAAATCAATCATCGGAAGACTAGAAGTAAGAAACAACTGAAGCACATATATATAAATGATGCATGATACATATGTCAAGGAAAACAGAAAAAACAGATCAAAATGCTGGAATACAAACAGTACTAAAGACAAGTACAAAAGAAATATCTAAACAACTCCTCAGCTTCACAATCCCAAGCCTGTTCCCATGCTCTCCAACTCCATAGCAAGTCAAGTACCTGAAGTTGAAGGGCATTTTCCCGTATCTATACCTAAAACAATATAATCTGTTTGGGCTCAAAAGCAAGGCCCAAATAGGGTGTGAGAATAAATCCCTATAGCAATACCTGAAAAGTCATGTTCCTAACAGTTAGTGCATATATGTCAGGGAAAAGTATAGAAATCAGTAAATAGGAATACACTTATTAGTAAACAATCCACAGTTCCAATATCAATTAATAGCTAACAAGAAGATATACCCAAATAGGTAACCCTCTAGTAAGTACTCACAACCATCCCCTCTGGTCCTTCCAAACAAGTACCAACAACCCTCTAAGCATTAGACATAGACTATCCCCTTTGGTTCGGTCATACGAAAAGTTTAAGACTCTTTGAGGAAGCTCACTCTGTCAATTCCATTTATAGTCTAAGGTAGTCAGGGACTCTCTGAGGAGGCACACAAGGTCAATTCCCTTTATATCCCCAAGGTCAAGAGTCTCTTTAAGGAATCTCACTCAGTAAATTCCTATTATATCCCCAAGTCGTTCACAAACTCTTTAAGAAAGCTCACCCGGTCAATTCGCCTTATTCCTGGAGTGGTTCAAGGTAATTCAAGTAAACAAAGACTCACTGAGGAAGTTCACTCGGTTTATTTCCTTATATACTATAAATCTCAAAGACTCTATGAGGAATCTCACTCAGTCTATCCCCCTATAGTCTATAATGTCCAAATACTCTTTGAGGACACTCACTCGGTCTATCCTCTTAATGTCGATAATGTACAAAGACTCTATGAGGAAACTCACTCGGTCTATCCTATTTTAGTCTATAACACCAAGTTCTCATGGACCTGTGTAAGTCAACACATAGTTATTCTATAAGGCCAAAGTAAACCTACATAACTACTTGTCTAATCAGTCTACTGTATCTCACGCATTTTAGAGAAACGTCACTCCATCCTACGACCACAAGGCATGGAAAACAGGTAAACAACTAATAGGCTAAATAGAACAAAACGGTTGTAAATAGAACAATGCATGAGTAGAACATCCAAGGCATATCAATCAATCCAATTCATATCCAAATTACTTCTACACAAGAATACAAGCATGGCAGAAAAACAACAGGGGTAAAATGGTAAACACGCAATACCCCATTCAAGGGTATTGGTGGAATATTCACATAATAACCAAAGAATTCGATGGAAAATTCACAAAACACATACCTCAAGGTCAGGAGATCAATATACTTAAACTATGAAGTCTGAATCTCTTTGTAATATTGTATATCTAAGAAAACATCCAAAACATTCAACCCACTATAACATATAAATGAAGAAGAATAGGAAAAAGGATCAAGAATAAGAGGGAAGTCACCGATATGATTCCAATGTAATCAACGATGCTCGAATCAGAGGACGGACGGACGATCGGGGGCTTGTCAAAGATACGTGGATGCTTGGTGCTCTTGGATGAACAAAACCTATAAGGAGTGGTTTCTATCTGTCAGATGCGGACTTGGTGCGTTTAATGAAAAAAATAAAGTACAGGACATGTAATTTTGGAGTACACGGTCTGTACTCGCATTTTACACACTCCTCTTTAAGAAGCCTCCACATCACACCACATGACTATGTGGGTGGCTAGAACACGGCCAGCACACGGCCTCCTGCGGAAATGAAGTACATGGCGTGTACTTATAAAGTACATGGAATGTACTCATAAAGTACATGATGTGTACTTTAATTTTTTTTTAAAAACTCCTCTTTTCTCAAAAACTCTAGAGAAAGGAAAAACATACATGGAAAAATAGGTCAGGGTTCTTACAAACATCCCCCCATAAAGAAATTCATACCTGAATTTTCCTAGCACGACATAGAAGAAGAAACCTCGATAAACTACAGCCACTGTGATTGTACATCGACCTCCCTCTCCCAAGTCTCGTCTCATACCCTCTCGTTCTGCCATATCACCTGTACCAGAGGAACAGACTGGCCATGGAGAACCTTTGTACTGCGATCAAAAATATGGATAGGATTCTCCTCAAAATATGCATCCACCTCTAACTCGACTTCCTCGGGTTGGAAATCATGAGACAGGTCTGAAAAGTAATGTCGAAGTTGAGAAACGTGGAAACCATCGTGCATAGACAGATGCCTATGAGGTAACTGAAACTGATAGGCAACTGGACAAACTCTCTTCAACACCTCAAATGGCCCGACGTACCTCGGATAAATCTTACCCTATGACATAATCCTCTCGTGTCCCAACCTCAGTGTGACATGATGAAAAACATGATCACCGACCTCAAACTCAAGAGGTCATCTCTGCTGATCAGCATAAGAATTTTGTCGAGACTATGCAGTAGCCATCCTCTTCCGGATAAACTCTATCTACTCTGTGGTCTCCTTAACAAGGAAAGGTCCCAGCAAAGCTGCCTCTCCTACCTTGAACCAACATAAGGGTGATCGGCATGGCCTACCATAAAATGCCTCGTAAGGTGCCATCTTAATAGTTACTTGAAAACTATTTTTTTAGGAAAACTCCACCAGAGGTATATGCTTCTCCCAAGAACCTCCAAAATCAAGAATGCATGCTCAAAGCATGTCCTCAAACACCTGAATCGTACGCTTAGACTGGCCATCTGTCTGGGGATGGTATGTTGTACTCAAAAGTACATCTGTACCCAAAGCTTTCTAAAGCCCCCTCCAGACCTAATAAGTAAAACATGCATCCCTGTCTGATACAATGGAGTGCGGAACTCCATGTAGATATAAAATCTCTCAGATGTACAATCTTCCAAACTCATCAACACTGAAGGCCTCCTTGATCAGTAAGAAGTGAGTAACCTTCATAAGCCTAGGAATGACAACCCATACTACACCGTTCCCTCAAGGAGACCTCGACAATCCTATCACAAAATCTAGTGCGATGTCGTTCCACTTCAACTTAGTAATGGGTAACTTCTTTAAAAGCACTGCTCATCGCTGATGCTCCACCTTCACCTACTGACAATTATAACACCTCATGAAGAACCCAGCAACGTCCCTCTTCATACCTTGCCACCAATACTGACAGTCCAGATAATGATACGTCTTGGTAATGCCAGGATGAAATGCCCAAACTGAGGAATAAAAATCCTGCATCATCTCCTCGGGTATATCTGGTGGCACCCATACGCGTCTAGGGAAACACAAGATTTCATCCTCACCTATGGTCCTCCCAGGAATAGTGTCCTATCCTAACACACTTTCCCATAATACAAATCCTTCATAATCTGATATCTTCCTCATTCTTACTCGATCAATAAGGGTAGAGGTAACATCTACAGATGATAGAAATGTTTTACCCTATCTATCATGAACCTTCAAATGCCTCTAAAAAAACAAATCCATAAGCTGCCACTCACTACTAGCCTCCTAAACAGCCAGTATTTGAGTCCTCATTCTCAGTGCATCAGCCAAAACATTGCCTTTACCAGGCGTGTACCAAACTCAATGTCAAATGATTTTAGGTACTCGACCCACCTCTGATTTCTCAAATTCAGATCACACTGAGTGAAAATTTACTTTAGACTTTTATGGTCAGTGAAAAACACAAAATTATCTCTCAACAAATAGTGTCTCCAACAGTGTAAGGCATGAACAACAGCTGCCAACTCCAGGTCGTGTGTTGGTCAATTCCTCTCATGTGGCCTTTGCTACCGAGACCTGTACGCAACGACTCCATCTCCCTGCATAATCACGGCTCCCAGCCCGATACCTGAAGCATCACAATAAACAGTATAGCTCTTGTCTGGCACTTGTAAGACTAGTATCTATGCTAATGTCAACCTTCCATTCAGCACCTAAAATGATGACTCACAAGAATCTGACCAAAAGAACTTCACACCCTTCTCAGTCAAACCTTCCAATAGTGCTTCTAAGCGTGAAATATCTTAAATAAAGCATTCGTAGTATCCAACCAGCCCTAGAAAACTCTGCACCTGAAAGAGGTTCTTCATTTTCTCCTAGGAAAATAATACCATCACTTTCTCTCAGACTACTGATACTCTTGTCTCTGAGTTAACATGACCTCTGAAGTGAATCTAGTCCATCCAAAAGTGGCACTTATAGATCTTAGCATAAAACTGATTCTCCCTCAGTGTACTCAAAAATATATGAAGATGGGTAGCATGGTCATGTCAAGTGTGAAAGTACACCAAGATATATTCCATGAAAACCACCAAAATGGAATCTAGGTAAGGATGGAACACTCAGTTCATCAGCACCATGAAAACTATAGGCGTGTTCGTGAGACCAAATGACATAACTATGTACTCGTATAGACCATATCTTCTCCTGAATACTGTGAGAGGTATATCAGATGGTCTAATACAAAACTGATGATTACAGGACCTCAAGAAAATTTCCGAGAACACCCGAGATCCTCGAATCCGATCAAAGAGATCATCAATCCTAGTCAAGGGATATCGGTTCTCAACCTTCAACTGGTTTGGCTTCCGATAATTCACACAAAGCCTGAGGGTACCATCTGCCTTCTTTGCGAACAAGACATGTGGACCCCAAGGAGAAGTACTGGGTCGGATGAAACCCTTGGCATGAAACTCCTACAACTATTTTGTGAGCTCCTTAAACTCTACGGTATCCATTCTATAAGGAAGAATGGACAATGGTGCCACCCCTGGTAGAAGCTCAATTGAAAATTCTACCTCATACTCTAGAGGAAAACCATAAAAGTCCTCTGGAAAGATGTCCCTGAAAAGATCCACCACTAGAGGAATGTATAACTGTGAAGTCCCGTGGTCATCTAGATAAGACTGGAAATCTTGGCTGTAACTCCTCCTAAACCAACATGCTCTGGACCTTCTCTGCTCGTCTAGAAGTCCCACTCACCCTTTTTAAGAAAAGATCCACCCTCTGGTGATATGAAACTCACCCTGTGGAGATAACAGTCGACGACTGCCTAGAAGGGAACTAACCAGTCCATCCCTAGAATGACATCATAACATGTCATTTCTAAGACAAACAGGTCCCATAAAAAGTGAAACCCACCAACCTCTAGAGGGAACACATTACACTGACATACAATAGTTGTACTAGTCCCCAACAGTGTATCTAGTGTCGAGATATTGGTAGAATAAAAGATGCAGAGACCAAGACTATCCACAAAAGCAACAGATTTAAAGCTATATGAAGCCCCTGTATCGAAAAGAGATTAAGATAAAACTGAGGCTACTAAAATTATTAATATTCTATATCATGTAAACTATGCCAATGCATCCTCAAATAAAATTATCATTGTCACTGGGAAAAGATCCTTGATAATCTTTTGTAACTCCTTCATGAGGAACTCCCAAACACATAGCCCAAGAATGTGATGATAAAACTACTTTACGACCCTTAATTATACGTCTTTCTCAACATTTATATTCCTAAATAATGAACCCAACAATGTGATATAACTATTTCACTAACCTATGATATAAATGTCTCTTGTTATAAATAATCATTCAACCCATACATTGTCTTGCAGAACTCTAAGAACCAAAGAATTTCTCTATAGAAACCATTCAACATGAACATCCTTTTTGGGTACCACTATATGCATTGAAAGATCTAGGTTAACTAGATCAATTGTAGTTAAATGACCTGAAACTCCATTATTATTCAGTAAAGAACGCAACTCGTATAATGAAGATTTAGAGGATCTATTCACTCTAACCACCAGGATCATCTTGGAAGATTCGAGAAAAGTTGAGAGAACGATGATGCTCTAGAGAGAGGGTCACAAAAATACTTGAGGAAAAAGGATTGTGGCATTGAATGATGGAATTAGAAAGATGTATAGTTTATTTCATTTAAAAATTTATAAATTCATTAAATTAAAATTGAAATATAATTTAAAAAGAAATACTAATTGAATAAAAAAATAATATGTATAAAGAAATAAATGGATTGGACTGAAAACCATTGCCATGAAATTGAAAAAGTCATGGATTCCAATGGTGAGTAACTCAGTGGTGGGTAGAACTCAGCGATGGGAAAAACTCAACAGTTTCTAAAACACAATAGTTGGTAAAACTCAATTGTTGGGAAAACTCAATAATGGGTAAAACTCAATGGCGTGTGAAACTCAATGGTGGGTAAAAATCATTGGTGGGAAAAATCTATAGTATGTAGAACTCAATGGTTGTTAAAACACAGCAGTGTGTAAAACTCAATGGTGGGTTCAATAAAATTAAACATAACCAAAATTAATCGTGGATAACTCATGTTTGAAGCAGTTCGTTCTATCAGAATTCAAAGGCTTAATGAAAATATTAGCAAGATGGTGTTATGATCCAACATATTCAAGAGTTATACCTCCCATTTTAAAATAGTCTCTGGAAAAATGATTTCATAGACCAATGTATTTGGTTAAAAATTGACATGTGTGGTTCTAAAAAGTGTTTACAGAACTTTTATTGTCAAATTTTAGAGGGAAATCACAGAATTGATACCATAGTCTAGTAATGTTTTTTTCAACCACAAATTTTTTTCATAGTATCTACCTTGATCTATGTATTCAACATCAGCAGTAGACAATTCAATGAAATTCTATTTCTTACAGAAACATAAAACTAGAAAATTTATAAAAATATAAAAAAATTTAGAGGTTATTTTTCTATTTAATAAGAAGCTACCGAAGTCAGAATCTAAATAACTAAAAAAGTAAATTTATTATCCTGTAGGGTAAAAAAATATTAAATTGGTAGTATACTTTAGGTATTTAAAAAAATATTTTATAATGACAAAGGCTACCTTTATTGTGATTTCCTAAAAATAATCACACAAACACACACAAAACCTAATTTCAGATTATCTAGAAGTTATCTAGAAAAGACATATAATTATTCCTATGTAACTAATTTTATCCACAAATTTACTTCTTCATTACGATCCAATTCATTAGTGGTACTCACAAGTGTATCAATACTCTTAGGGAAATAAAATTTAAAATTTATTAAAAGGTTTTTATGATATTAATTTGGTTAAATATAATTTCTTCTTATTTTTCAAAAATCTAAAAACTAAGAAATAATTTTTGATCACCCATTAAAATCCTTTCAAATTAATTTTTTGGTTATTTTTGAAAATTTAGTACATTAATAATTTTTGGATTATCCAAAAACAATATCATTTATATAAATTTGAAAAACTAAAAAAACTTTTGAAATAATTTTATAAATAGGGTATGATCATCTATATATTTTTTAAATACTTTTGAAATAATAAATGAGTTGAACCTACCAAAAAAGAATATTGTTTCTTGTTTCAAATGATATAAAACATTTTTTAACATAAAAATATGATTTTAAAAATTTGGATTTTGAAATCCAGTGGGTTTTCAACAAAAACATCCTCAACTATATATAAATTCAAGAATTCACTTTTGACAAATATTTGATATAGTTTGAAATCTAGATGTGCTTTATAAGAAAGTTTTATTCTAATGGAATCATGTATGGATACATGTGTAATGGTTTCCTCATAGTTTATACCCTCTTCTTGACCATACTCTTGGTCAACTCATCTATCCTTATTACTTACTATTGTACTAGATTAGTCAATATTATTTCTAAACACCAATTTAGTGTCTATGGTCAAGGTGTCCTTGTATCTTTCAACATATTCCCAAACATTATTAATTTAAAAATGAATATTTTCTTCCATCATATCCATTAACCAAAATTCATCATTAGTTTCATTGTTGATGTTATTATATTAAATTTGGGATAAAAAGGCTTGATGTTCAACATGGTTTTCTAGAGAAGCTATTGTTTGTCTATTACTATCTATATCCCCAATGATATAATTTAAAATATGGATTCTATGATTTCTAACATCTGTATAAAATAGATGGTCTGGCATCCTCAGGGTTTTCTACAGGTTCAAGTTTAAGAACATGTTGTTCCTTCTAATTGGATTATTTTTATGCATGTTTTACAATAGACCTAGAAAGTATTTAATTAATGTTCAGAGTCAATAAATCGTCCACAATATATTATAAAGAGGTTGTAGGAATATGTGTTTCTGTCCCATCAAATTTTACATTAATTCAATCTTCTATAGTTTTGGCCCCCTTTTTTAAAACTCTATATAGTTTATTAGAAGTCAAATAACACAGTAAAATTATATCATTTTATTTGGAATAAAAGTTTTCAAGATTATCATTAGCATTAATAATAAATACATTTTAACCAAAAAAAATTAATTAAATAACATTAGCCTTTTTACGATTAAAAACATCATAATGGGTTTTCTTCAAGATAGGTCGAATTAGAACTCTTTTAATTATATAGTAGGATGTGTTCACAACCTCTTCCCAAAATTATATAGGTAATTCATAATCATTTAGCATTATTTGGGATATATCATGAAGTGTTCAAAAAATTTTTTAAACTACTATATTCTATTTTAGGGGATGAGGAGAAGAAAATTTATGATTATATCCATTTTTTAGAAAAATTATTCTATGTCTTGATTCTCAAACAGACATCTACGGTCACAACTTAATGTTATAATTCTATGTCCACTTGGATTTTATAAATTTTTTCATACATGGTAAAATAAGAACAAGATTCACTTTAGTGAGATAAATGAATAAAAAATTATACTGAGAAAATTCTTCTATAATTATATTGAGGTTGCGATTCCCATTTAAACTATTAAATCTTGATATTCCAAAAAACTCAAGAGGTTGATAAGTTGAAACCTCATTTATTAATTTAAAAGATATATTATAATGTTTCCCTTTTTTGATAAGGGGTTTATGCTTTTTCAGTTGGAAATTAAATTTTGTAATGATCCCTAACTATCCTATTCCTAGTAAACTTTATATATGAGTTAATTTTATATTGGCAAAGACTACTATGCCAATGCTAATACTCTCTATGAATTTCACTTCATCATGAATCATTTTTACATATCAATGATTCATGATTAATAGCATAACCATTCACCTTCTATAAAGAATAAAATACAAAGGTGATTGGAGAATTATAAATATTACAATCATTGTTTTCAAATTATACATGAAAAATATCATCAAAAAATTTTGTTTTTCTAAGAAAATTATATTTTAAACAGTAAAGAAAAAATTACATTTATAATTAAAAAGGTTTTGGTTTTACTTACTTAACCAATGCTAATGATCATTACTTCATCATTTTAACCGAAGGTGATATGACCACCATCAACCATTATCATATTCATCAGGCTTGATTAATCTCCTATCATATCCCTATACCATAGGGTGTCTAATTAACAAATATTTATAAGGGAAAACTTTAAGTAGTTTTCAATAAAAATATGTTTCTACCAAGAATTATTTTGAAACACATATTTTCATGGGTCTAGATATATTAGTAATTATAGGATTAATAACACATATTTTTTTAATATGTGTTATCTAAAGGATTATAAATTCCTTGAAATAAAAACATTATTAGGTCCACTTGAAAAAAATATTTCAGTATAATTTCTAGAATTGGACTTAGGAATAAAACTGCTCTTAACAATTCTTATTTTACTAGTTTGTTCACCGTAACCAATAAAATATTAAGGATAAATTTTTTTCCCTTATATATGATTACATTTTTATCTTCCATTCCTGAATCTCAATAATCTTTTATTTAGTTATTTATTTCATTTTTTTCTATTTTTTCATTCAATAATAGATTTTTTCTTTTTCTATAGTCAGCTCAGTTCAAACACTTGAAGATAAAACATATTTTTCCTGTAGAATGATTTATTTATCTATTAGTTCCTTAATAATATAATCATGTATATTTTATAATTTAAACAATTCATATTTGGATATTTTATTATAATTTGTTTCATTTTCTAAATTGTCAGAATTGTGTACAAGAGACACAGTAGGTACTCCTATATATTTTTTAGGAAGAATATGTTATCTCAATCCTAATTCTATTTAAGAGTTGAGTTAGATTCGCTTGACCAATCCTCATAGGCACTCTATGTGGATTTCATACACATTTTTTTTCAATCCTTGTCCCCATACTTATTCACATAATTAAATTGAGGATAGTCAACCTTGACATGTAATTTTCTCTTAAATTCAAAACATGTTATATCATTTTAAATTTTCACCTCTTTTCTAGTACTTCTTCAAATTATCTATACGATCATAATTTTCCCTTTAGCATGGTTTCCTGAAGAATAACTTCATCTTATAAAATTTCATAATCCTTATGTCTAGATGATCTATTTCATCATCACAATCAGACGATGATTCATTGTCATTGGAGATCTATTCTTATACCATTTCATTCTCTTTATTTTTTGATGAAGTAGACTTAATGGAAACAGATTTTCTATTAGGTTATTCATCTTATTAACCGTTGAATTTAATCTCTTCATCATAAATAATCAACTTCCCTATATATTCCATGACATGTAGTTTACTAATGTCACATGATTGTACTATTGATATAGATTCTTCTCTCCATATATCTATAATACATCTCAAAAGGTTCATAATTTCATCTTTGATAGAGACTGTATTCCCCAAGGAGCTCATTATGATCACTATTGCATTAAACATAAGATACATATAAGAAATCAA
Source organism: Viscum album (assembly GCA_963277665.1). Classification (NCBI taxonomy): domain Eukaryota; kingdom Viridiplantae; phylum Streptophyta; class Magnoliopsida; order Santalales; family Viscaceae; genus Viscum; species Viscum album. Next base: position 1,986,115,805 of record OY728145.1, on the reverse strand, counting down.
CTCATCATCTATCATCTTGAATATACCATAATGAATTGTATAAGTGTCAAATATCATTTCTTTAATAGTAGTAGTTACTTAATATGTAATAGCTAATGTGTTCCAAACATCATAAGTCAGTTTACTAGAAGATATTATGTTGAATTATTCATTTCATAAATCACATTAAATAGAAATCATATCTTTTCAATTATTATTATAAGATTATTAGGTATCATCATCAGAAGTATCTCTAGAATTTATTTGTAAATCATATATATCCTCTATAGAAAACCAAATTTGAAGACCCATTCTTTCAAAATTAATTTTCATTTTTATTTTTCATTGAAAATAGATATTTCTAATGAATGAAGATGATTCGTTTGTATCAGAACTATCTTGCCTCTTATCCATTTAAAGAACTAAATTTAGAATGGATGGAAATTTAAGATCGTTAAACCACAACTAACGTCAAAGTTCAAAATAATTATAAAATCTACTGATACGAAAAGTTTTTTGGATTAAGTATCATAGGTGGGGGTGAATTGAGTAACCAATAATATTTTTTCTAAAATAAGTTAAAATAAAATTCACCAAATAATTAAAACAGCCTAGTTAATCAAAATTTTATAGCGATATAAGTTCTGATCTTTTAAAATATTTCTCAATGATTGATCAAGTCTCCATTAAAACAATATATAAATATTATGTTAACTTTTTAAATGAGTTTAATTAATAAAAATATTATATAAAAACTAATAAATATTTTATATCATGGTAGTGGTTTTGTTTACATTTTAAAATTAATTGAGATTTGCTATTTGAATGTAAATAAATCAAAACATAGAGTGGAAATAATACAATAGGTTCAATCTGATTCCAAGAACAACTCCTCCCTACTTAGAAATAACCTAATTTCAAAAAGATTATATAAAATTGTCCTTCGTCCACAACCTAGATCACATATAAAACATCAAATATGTGTGGAAAATACTTGAAACTCTCCCACAATACATGTGGGAATAAAATGAACATAGGCCACAAAAATACCTCTTCCACAACACCATGTGAAAACAATGTTAATGTGACTTTGAGAAGATATGAGGTGTGTTTTAGTTGAGGTATAAGAGATACTTTGTGTGTATCATTTAAAAAATAAACAGAAACTTCCCTTAATGTAAAGATAATCGAAAGAGAAAAAAATAAATTATGTATAGATGATATTTTAGCTTGATCTGATGGGATTAGAATCTTGTGAATTCTTTTTATATATTGAGTCATAGGTCGAGCCATGTTTATAAAAATCACTATAAAATAGAGTGTCATTAAATATTTATTCACTTCTATGAAATGGAACTGAATTCTTGATGTTCCTACTTTCTCACTATCAGGTATAAGAATGCTTCATCATGTATGTTCCATACAACGGCCACTCTTCATGTTCTTGATATATATTTCTTCTCACTTCTGGTATTAATAAATGTTTGTCTCTATCACATGTATATTCTATTTGAGTTTGTATTCATGTTTTCTATATGAACTAGGAAGTCTATTATTTCTTTTTAACAGCAACATTCATAACGAATCACCTAGATCCCCTTCTAATTGTATTAGATGACTGGAACCAACATTAATTAATTCATGAATTATTTTAAGAAAAATATTTAAAATTACTATCCTGACCCATCCCCTAGAGCCTGTGCCATCCAAGCCCACCTTCCATAGGCCAGGGGAAGGAAACTAGAACCAGAAAGGCATATCCTTAAAATCGGGTATGCATTGTCTTTATAACCTATAAACTCACACCACCAGGAACACAACAAGATATGAGCAAAAGTAAAACTATATAGTAAAAAGATAGTGTACAGTAAGTTAGGGGCCAAAGTAAAATCCCAATTGGAATGTACAAGTAAAACAGAAAATAGCTCCTGGGAACACACACCAAGGATCCTACCTGATGGGTATGTACAACTCTGGTACTATCATTTATGTGGTATGACTAGTCTAAGGTCAACCTCCGTGTAGCCTCATGTCTTGATACCTTCGACCCCGATCAACATTGTCTGTCATCTGCACAAGACACAACAAGGTGCGGGATATCCTGTGTAAGGGTGTGTATAATAATACTCAGTAGGGACCCCGATACCCCCTAAGGTCTCTCGGAATCCACAAAGAATAATCCCCTAAGCATAGAAACAATATTCAACCACACTTAGGTATATTCCCATACATATACATAAGTTTTCAAGTACACCCATATCATTTAAGAGGAAACACAAGGCCCAACTCTTTATCCAAAATCACAAATGTTCCATGAAGGAAAGAATACCAAGAAGATAACACCACAAAGGTATGTAAAAAAAAATTAATGACACATAGAAGAATACCAAAAATTTATCACCACGAAGGTAAGTACCACAATGTTATGCAACATAGAAGATTACCACTAAGGTATCACCACGATGGTAAGTACCAGAAAGGTACGCCACACAGAAGAATACCACAAAGGTATCACCACGAATGTAAGTAACAAAAATGTACGCCACATAGAAGATTAGCACTAAGGTAAATAATGAGCTCACACTAGGTATAACTTAAGTATGGAAGCATTGATGATTATCTATATTGCAAGATTATCTTACTTTATTGAGAAGATCTACTACTAAACCACACAGGATCCAATATGTCCAATATAGGATCGATATGCACTGACCCACACAGGATCACTGAGCGCTGACCAACACAGGATCGGTATGTGGTGACCCACATAGGATTCTTGAGCGCAGACCCACACAGGATCGATATGCACTGACCCACACATGATTTTTGAGTGCTGACCCACATTGGATCTGAAGATGACCCACAAAGGATCTGAAGATTCTTCAGGTTCATCCAATCACAGGGTTCCCGCACTATGAATGCTTGATTATGGAAGGTTTTTTTCATCAAGCCATCAGTTAATACTTAAAATACCACAAAGTCCAATGAAAAAGTATCCTAATGTTTTGTCACGTCACAAGGGACCCAACACAATCGACGACGTGTCAATCAGACGAATGGTTTGAATGTTATTACCATTTTTGTTCTGAGGGCCCGGTTGGATTCGGATTCAATCCAACCTAGCCGTACTCCAAATTTATTCAAAACTAATGTGGAGTATACCAAAAGGGATGTCTCGATCCAATGATTCTGGCACCGCAAATGGTTCGTCAAGTTGACACCTGGTTCTCAGGATATGGCCACAAAGGCATATCTGGGTCTATATGGGACCAGGTTTGACCCGTTTGGCTTGAACCATGGCAGACACGACCCGACCTACAGATGGGGCATCCTGGACCATTGGGCATGGCCTGCTCGACTGGCGTAGTCCACCGTGGCGGGGCCCACCCTAGTCACTATGGGGGGGTGGTATTTGGAATGGTCCGAGGACTATTCAGATGGCGTCTTTGGGTGCGAGGGACCCACCAGAGTGGTCTCGATCGGCATGACATGGTCGACTGGTTCTACTTCGAATGGCGCGATAGCGCCACTATCCTCCATGCGGCCAGCCGAGTGCTAACCGCAGCTAAGTAGCCGCGACCTCCTGTTCAACCGGTGGCGCGAACACGCACCCCCTGCCTCCACACGGCTGGCCGGCGTGCAGGACACCTTCCTCCTCCACCGCGGAGGATGGGCCGCAACCTTCTCAAGTGGTGCGGTTGCACCACCACCCCCATCACGTCTGACCGGTGTTCCGACTGTTGCTTATATCCCGATGGCATTATTCTCCAACGATGTGGTTAAGTTCTACTCAACCTATCGATCCACCGCAAAGATCACATCAATCAAAGAAAAATTGAGGGGGCTCAGGCCATATTTTTTTGGCCCGCACCCTCCCCGTTAGACCGATAACAGGTAGGTTGAGAAGAATGATTCAACTGAAAACCAAGAAGAACAATCATAAACACAACCCTACCTCGATCATCTATTGTGGGTATCATGAGGAGGAAGATGATGATGGTGACGTCGACGTTCGTTGCTCCCACAAGACGCATCTGATCTAGGCTTGAGCATCTTCCTCATTCTTCATTGGGGGTGGTTCTTCGTTAGAGTATCTTTATTGTTGGAGGATCATTTTTCGAAGGCCTCCTCTCCCTTTCACCAACAGAGAAAACAACACTCAACTCTCTCAATAAGATTTAATAAAACAACTATTAATTAAAAAGTTGTTTCATTAATTTAGATTTAAAAAACCTTATTAATTAATGATTTTTGTGGTTACATAATTTGTGTAACTGGGCATTTAATGCCCAACCATAATTGGCCAACCACCCTTGTGTGGTCCCCACATCCAAAATTCCAAAAACGACGTATGAAAAATAAAAATAAAAAATATTTTATTTTATTTTTTTCCTTCTCCCACGAAGATCTGAAAAACTAGACTCCAACGTCGACCTACTGCGGTTGAGGTGAAGGTCTCCTTATATGAAAATCAGCACTGTGATATAATCGGTGTCCTTATATTTCAATTCGGAGCACTGGTTCAAAAGTTACGATATGTTGCTCACGCATTAACTGAACATACCTAAAAACGTTTAGAAATTCATTCGGGGAACAATGGGCCTTGGAATCATGCACCATAAATTTTTTTGGACATGTAATGTTACCATATAATTAAAAAAATTAAATGGAAAAATCCAGGTCTTTACATTTTCCCCCCCTCAGGGCTTTGCATCCCGAAAGCCACAACACAAACTAGGGAAACAAGTGGAGGTACTGAGCACCAATCTGTGCCTCTCACTCCCATGTTCTCTCCTGGAAATTTCCATGCTGCCAACGTACAAAAACCAGAGGTATCGACTTCCCATGAAGGACTCTTACCTATCGATCCTCAATCTCTATTGGATCCTCTGAAAATGTCGCTCCATCCACTATGTCCATCTCGCCCTAGTCAATGATCTGTAAAGGATCATGTACATATCTCCTCAGCTGGGATACGTGGAAAACGTTGTGCACCTGGTATAACTAAGGTGGAAGAGCTATGCGGTTAGCCACCTCACCAACTCTGCTCAGGACCTGAAAGGGTCCAATGAACCTTAGAGATAACATGTCGCCCCGTCCAAATCTATGAAAAAAACATCAAGGTGAGACCCATAAGAAGACGTGGTCACTATCCACGAACTTGAGAGGACTCTATCTCATGTTATCATATGACTTATGCCTGCTCTGTGAAGCCTTTATCAACTCTTGGATGATCTGTACCTTCTCCATGGTAGCTCTTACCATATCTAGTCCCATGAATGATGACTCTTCTTGGTTAGTCCATCATAGAGGTGATCTGAATGGTCGCCCGCACAATGCCTCAAATGGTTCCATACCGGTGGTGGAGTGATAGTTATTTTTGTATTCAAAATCCCCCAAGGGAAATTGATCCTCCCAGCTATGACTGAAATCAAGGATGCAAGCATGTAGTATTTCCTCGAGAGTCTGAATGTATCACTCTGTCTGACCATCTGTCTAAGGATAGAAGGCGGGGCTCAACTGAAGGTTTTTCCCGAACCCCTCTAGAAACCCCTTCCATAGTTGGTAAGTTAAAAATTCATCACGATCAGAGACAATCGTATATGGCACCCCATGAATCCGCACAATCTCAGTAATGTAGAGGGGTCCCAAGCCCTCTACTGGTCCCTACTCTCTAATAGGTAGGAAGTCTTATTACATTGTGAGTCGGTCAATGATCACCTAGATGGAATCATGCCCTTCATACGTGTGTGGAAATTCTATCAAAAAGTCCATGGAAATTCCATCCCACTTCTACTCCAGCACCTCTAGTGGCCAAACTGAGCCTGCTGAAACCTAATGCTCTACCTTCACTTGCTGACAAGTGAGGCACCGTGAGACAAACTCTTCCACTGTATTATTCATTTCTGGCCACCAGTACTGATGTCGAAGATCATGGAACATATCACCACTATGGGATGTACCGCTAGAGGGTACTTATTGAACTTCCTCAACACTTCCACCCATAGAACCAATAGTACCACAATATACCCTTTGAAGATAATGAAATTCTCCCCAACTTAAGAAAAATCATCAGGTGCATGTTTTATAGACATCTAAGCACATTGAGCCTCGTATTTAGTGTCTCTATGTCGTGCCTTGCTGACTCACTGAATGAGTGGGGGAGTGACTGTAAAATATTGAATATATGTTTCACTATCTTGATCCATGTATGATATCAGCAAAGCGGCTAGTTACTCTTTCAACTCACTCAGCGACTGTATATTCGATCCCCTATTGAGTGCATCTACTACTACGTTCCCCTTCCCAAGAATATAGACTATCTTGAAGTCATAGTCCTGGAGGAACTCAATCCAACGCTGATATATTTGGATTGGGTCCTTCTAAGAGATGATATACCTGAGACTCTTGTGATCAGAGTAGACTGTAAAATGTTCTCCTATCAAGTAATGTCACCACATATTCAAGGTGAAGACCACTACTGCTAACTCTCAGTCATGGGTAGGATAGTTCTTCTCATGCTCGCTCAGATATTGAGAACTATACATAATTACTGCTCACTACTACATCAGGACATATTTGATACCGATCCCTAATGCATCGCAGTATACTACGTACCCAACTCCCTCCTCTGGTATCCTCAAGATTGGGGCACTCTTCAGACTCTTCCTTATCTCTTGGAAACATTGTTGGCATCCCTCCGACTTCATGAAGGTTTTCCAATTCTTCATCAACACTGATAAGGGTGCCGAACTCTAGAAACATCAGGCACAAACCTTTGGTAGTATCCGACCAATCCCAAGAAATCTACACTTTTGTTACACTCTTTGGTGGATCCCACGAAAGCACAGCCTCACTTTTCACTGAATACACTACAAATCCTACCTCCGATATAACATGTCTCAGAAAGTGAACCTCTCGGATCCAGAAATGGAACTTTGAGATCTTACTATAAAGATGGTTCTCTCAGAGTGTGTCCAGAACAATCTGCAGATAAGAAGAATTCCCATCCTCTATAGCTGAGTATATGAAGATGTCATCGATGAAGAATACTATAAAGTGATTGAGGTATGGCTGGAAGATCATGGTCATGTGTCCGATGAACACTACTAGAGTGTTGGTCATGATGAATGGAATAACCAATAAATCCTAGTGGCCATACTGTCACATGAATTTTGTCTTATACACATCCTCGTCTCATACGCTGGGTTGGTGATAGCTTGATCTGATGTATATCTTTGAAAACCATTGTCCTCCCTTCAGCTAATCAAAGAGATCGTCAATCCTCGAGAGTGGGTACTTATTCTTCGTTCTCACCTGGTTCAGGAACCGATAGTCCACATAGAGTCTCAAACTCCCATCTACCTTCTTGGTGAACAAAATCGAGGATACACAAGGAGAAACACTGGGCCGAATGAACCCCTTTCTCTGCAAGTCTTTTAGCTATACTCATAGCTCTCATAGCTCCGTGGGAGCCATCTGATATGATGGTGTAGATATCTGGTCCATCCCATGGGTACAAGTTGATGTAAAAGTCCACCTCTCTGTGAGGAGGTAGACTCGGAAACATCATTAGGGAAGACATCAACATACTGCTCCACCACTACAAGATATATTGAACTCTCAACATCAACTGCTATGATGGTAAGGCTTGTTAACTGAAGAGTGATCAGTTGCACCCTCCTCCAAGTTAGTCAATCATGTTCTGCAATGGTTCCCATCGTGCCTATAAAGGAAAAACTAGTCCTGTTTTTGGGAACACAATGAAATTTGCACCTAATACAGTTAATCTGAGCATGGACTATAGATAACCAGTTAATTAACATGATGACCTCGTATGGCCTCGACGCCACTACTAGAAGATCCCATCCAAACCTCTTGCCTCGTAGATTAACCTACCACTGCTGGAACCAGCATGTAATCATCAAATCAACTCCTAAAGGATTATCTAGCCATTAGGATTGATCCAATGGATCCACTGGTATCTCCGATCCTCAAACAAGTGTGGTGGAAATAAAAGAGTGACTGAAACTTGTGTCTATATGTACTACAAATAAGGTGGTGTAGACACATATCATATCTTGTATCATCTCTGGAGTACCTTGATCATAGGCCTCAGCTACCTGGAGCTGAGTCCGTCCCTTTCCACCTACTCCCTGTGGTCAGGGTGGACCACATGGAGGTGGTGGCAGTATAACCATGAATCGTCACCCATAGTCTACTGCACAACAATATCTTCTTCCATGTCTACCTACTATCTATTGACCTCCTCGATCAAATTTTCACCTCTGCCTAGGTGGTCCTTCAACCATCTTCTGGTTGTCCGTATGGTAGGTCTGGTAGTCATGATCTATGTGACCCTACCTACCACACGAGAAACACTACATGCTCCTCGATGGTCATGCTCTGTCTCGTGAGCCCCACACAACCAACCCTATATCCAGCAATCATCCACATGTAGGTCTGGTCCTCTTGGTCCTCTGTGTCATCTGACTATTTCCAACTACATATATCTCTACTACATAGCATCTGGTGGTGGGTCTCACTATCAGTGACTGCTCATCCTGGAAGCTATCCACTAAGAGTGCTCGCTCTAACACCCCCGCCTGTGTTAGGATGCTAAGAGAAATCATTGAATCTCTAATATCTCGTCTGAGCCCCTTCTCAAAGGTCTATACCCTGAGGAAAGGGTCACCAACCATGTCAGTGGAGTAGCACAAGTGGTCAATGATCCTCACTGAATACAGATCCATGGTCATGATGTCCTGCTGCAAGTGGAGAAGCTCTTGTATATGAACTGAGCATAGGGTCGCTGGGACAAACTATGCCCTGAAAAGGCTATTGAAGTCTTCCCAAATGAGAGTCACCTTGTCGTGAACATGAAGCATCGACCTCCACCATCATCCCGCTTCTTACTGAAGAAGAAAAGTGGCAAGGATCAGAATGAGATCAGCTGGTGTCCCTACTAGTTAGAAAACTCTAACCATAACCTCCAGTCAGTCCTCAGCCACCTGTGAATCTGTCTCACCCCGAAAACTCAGTGGCCATTGGCACAGAAACTCATGCAACGCACTCATGTAGCGTGCATCCTCTTCTACTGTCGTTGGTGGCATCAGTTGTCTAATGGATAGTGGGGCTGATGGTACACCACCCAGTGGTACAATAGCCTTAAGGGGGCCCTACACCGAAGCATCGTCGCTCGGTGGGCTATCATCACGTACTCTACCTAGAACCCTGACTAGCTGTCTGCATGGAGGCATCTTTAAAGAAACAGTTGTGCCACAGTAAATATGTTATACCTGGTGAGCTGTCTCAAAGAAACCTCAATGAAAATTCTTTAAAAACACACACACAATTACTGTTTTCGTGTACTAAGTCATAAATCAGAAGTCAGGGTCCTGGTGTATAGAGAATTCAGCCACCGCACCAACACTGGATTCTCCAAACTGATAACCATACTCATAACATGTAACACTATTGTCGATTAAATGATCAGATTCCATGTTCTTTGATATAAGTGAATTCTCTAATACCATTTTTTCATGACACACCCCACAAGGCCCATGTCGTAACTACCCCAAGCCTGCCTTCCATAGGCCTCGGGCAATAGACTAGCACTGGAAAGGCATATCCTTAAAACCAGCAAGGTATTTCCTTTATAACCTGTAAACTCACACAACCATGCACACATCAAGATACGAGCACAAAGTAAAACTATATACTAAAAAAGTGTTTGTACAGTAAGTAAGTGGCCAGAATACAAGCCCAACTGGAATCTACAAGTAAAAATGAAAACAAATCCTTTAAACACCCACCAAGGATCCTACCTGAAGTGTATGTAGAACTCTCATGTTGTTGTCTCTATGGTATGCCTCATCTAAGGTCCACCTTCGGGTAACCTCCAGTCCCGGTACCCTTATCCCCAATCATCAATGTTTGTCATCTGCACAAGACAAAACCAGGTGCAGCCATAACCCGTGTAGGGGTGAGTATAATGATACTAAGTAGGGACCTCAAGACCCCATAATGTCTCTAGGAATCCAAAAAGGAGAAACCATAAAGCACGAAAACAATAGTCAACCCTACTTAGGTGTATGCCCTTACATATACCTAAGTTATCAAGTACACTGATCTCATTAAAGGGGAAAAACAAGGCCCAACTCTTTAGAAAAAATAACAAATGTTCCACGAAGGAAATAATACCATGAAGATAACAACACAAAAGGCATGTACTATAAAGTTAATGCCACACAGAAGAATACCACAATGGTATAACCATGAAGGTAAGTTCCACAAAGTACGCCACACAGAAGACTACCACTAAAGATATCACCACTAAGGTAAGTACCACAAAGGCACGCCACACAAAAAAATACCAAAAAGGTATCACCATGAAGGTAAGTACCACAAAGGTACGCCACACATAAGATTACCACTAAGGTAAAGACTCACCTCACATGAGGTATAACTTATGTATGGAATTATAGATGATTACTTGTATTACAAGATAATCTTACTTCATTGATAGGCTATGCAGCTGACCCACAATGGATTGAATATGACCCACACATGATCGATATGCGCTGAACAATATAGGATCACTGATCACTGACCCACACAGGATCGGTATGAGCTGACACACACAGGTTCGCTGAGCGCTAACCCACATAGGATCGATAAGTGCTGACGCACAGAGGATCATTGAGCACTGACCCACACAGGATTGGTATGTACTGAAAAACACATGATCACTTAGTTCTGAACCACATAGGATATGAAGATAACCCACACAGGATCTGATGATTCTTCAAGTACAGCCAGTCGTAGGGTTCCCGCACTAAGCATCCTTTATTCTGGGAGGTTTTGATCCTCACACCATCGTTCGATACATCAACTGCCAAATATTCCCATGAAGTATTATCCCAATGGTCTGTCACGTCACAAGGGACACAATGTGATAGACGGTGCGTCCATTGGATGCCCGATCTATATGTTATTAGTGTTTCAATGCTGAGGTCCTGGTTGGACATGGATTCCATCCAACCCACCGGTAATCTAAATTTATCGAAACCTGAAGTGGAGTATACCAAAATAACTATCTCAATACAAGGTTTCTATCACCATAAAAAGTTCATAAAATAGATGCCCATTTTTTAGGATATGGCCAGAAAGGCATATCTGGGTCTAGATGGGCCCCATTCTGGTTCAACCTAATCGGACCGATGTGGCCCGACCTGACCCAACGTGGCTCGAGCCAACCCAGTCTGAGTCTATCTCGGTTGGCCTGAAACACGAAAGGCCCGTCCCACTGGGCCGCAGACCGGCCTGACCCACTGGGCACGGCCCGCTCAGACGGCCTGAGGGGCACGGCCCACTACAATAGTGTGGCCCGCTGTGGCAGGCCCCACCCTTGTCGATACTCGGGGGGTATTCTGAATGGTCTGAGGATGGTTCAGCTGGTGCCTGATGGCACGCAGGACCCTCCAGAGTAGTCTTTATTGGCGTGATGTGGTCAAAAAGTTTCCCAACCGGTTCTACTCCCTAAGGCGTGACGGCTACACTATCCTCCCGCAACCGGCTTGTCGGCCACCTTCCTCCTTCGCCCCGGCTGATGGGCCACGACCTTCTCCAGTGGCATTTTTGCGTCACCGCCACCATCAAGGTCGGCTGGTGTGCCCGCCACTGCTTGTATCCCACTATCGTTGGTCGCCGATGATGTGGTTGGGTTCTACTCAACCCGTCAATCCACCCTGAAGATCACATCGATAAAAGAAGAATTTAGGGGGATTGGGTTGTGTTTGTTTGGGACACACCCTCTATGTTAGACCGATAACAGGTGGGTCGAGAAGAATGATTAAATGAAAACCCACGAAGAGCAATCATTAACACACCCCTACCTCGATCATCCGTTGGAAGTGTCGTGGGGAGGAAGATGATTATGGTGATGTTGATGATCTTTTCTAACACAAGACGCTTCTGATCTAGGCTTGAGCGTCATCATATTTCTTTGTTTTTGGTGATTCTTATTTGGAGGATCTTCTTTCTTGGAGGATATTCCTTCAATGGCCTCTCCCTTTCGCCAACAGAGCAAATAAACCTCAATTATTTCATAAAGAGTAAATAAAATAACTCTTAATTAACTAGTTGTGTCAATAATTTAGATTTAATGAAACCTTTTAATTAAAGAGAGTTGTGGTTACATAATTTGTGTAACAGAGCATTTAATTCCCTACCATAATTTCCAAACGACCCTCGTGTGGTCCCCACATCCACAATTCATAAAAGAAGGTTTACAATAGAAAAAAAATATTTATTTTATATTTTTCCTTTTCCACGAAAAACTGAAAAACAAACTTCCACCCTCATCCTACTACGGTCGAGGTGATGTCACCTAAAGAGAAAATCGGCAATGTGAGTTGATCTATGTCCTCATATTTCATTTATGAGCACTAGTTCAAAAGTTACAAAACACCGCTCACGTGTTTACTAAATATTCCCGAGAAAAGTTCAGAAACTCATTCTGGGCACACCGGGCCTCAGAATCAAGCACCGTCAATTTTCATGTACTCATAATATTCCCATATAATTAAAACAATTACATAGAAAATCCAGGTTTTTACAATTACACTCTGCATTAAATTTCATTATATATCTATAAGAAAAGTTTAATTCAAAATAAACGTAAACTGTTGTGGTGACTACATTGAATGGTAATACAATTTTTAGTAGTGTGTCATCTAAATGGTGACTTGGGCTTGCGGTGTGTCATGCAAATAGTGACTCATCTCAGTAATAGGTTTTTCCAACAGTTTTTCAAATTTCTAGGTAACTATGTTAGAATGGTGGGTTATCCAATGGTGTTGCCTCATTCTCGTACTTATCCAATTTTGTATTCTCATGGTCACCCAGAGATAAAAATCGTTCATTTCCTTACATTTTCAAGTTTCCATGACTCATGTTCTTCAGTAGGTGTTTTAAACATTTAGCAAAATCACCATGACTCATCTCTGATGGTAGATGTTTTCAACACTATGACAAATTTCATTACAATAGTCAGTTATCTCTCATGGCGACTCTTCGTCAATGGTTTTTCATTCCATACATATCCAAATATTCAACTTTCATCGTTAAATTATAAAATTATACCATAAACCATAAATTCATTAATACTATAAGAAACATGATTTTTGGATCAATAAAATAGGGGTTCCAACATAATATCATTCCCACATGCCTCAACACACTTTATTCACATTACTCGTCTATTTATCATTAAATTACATTAAGAACCCTCATGTGCTATTCAATTTAAATAACAAGTACTTCTTTTTCAACTATAAAAGGGGTTAATTTCTACATATAAAAATCAGAACTACTAGTTAGAAATTAAATTAAACATATATAAATTTTAACTCTCCTAGAGTATTCTTTGAAATTTTTATCCCATTGTTCTAGGTTGAATCCTTAAATTCTCTAGTACAGAAATGTATTTCAAGAGAAGACTCTAGTCATAAATACGGGTATTAATAACTCTCTAAACCTACGTCCATATATTTATCATTCATCCTATACCAAAAATATTTTAGGATATTAATATAATGAAATATATTTCATTAGTAAACTATAATTTTATTATCTTGATGGTAGAACAATTATTTATCATCATTTCAACCATTTAAATAAACAAAAATTACAATCATGTTATGTGTCAACTATCGCCTTTATGGGAAATATTTTTTATTTTTATTAACTCATCTACATGTATGGTTGAAAGATTTTATTTCGTGAATAAATTTTATGTTTATAACATTATGATGTTTCTAAAAAGATGAATCTATTTCTTCTTCCTTTTTATTCTTTTAAATTGAAAACATTTTAATGGGAATGCACGGCTTATCGCCTCCATTAATGAATTTTTTCCCATCACCACCTTACAAAAATGGTTAAAAAAGTTTATTTAATTCCTAAATATTTTATTTATACCATTTTTATTATTCTTATATCATAATCCATTTTCAACCTTCTTACCATACAATGGAAAATGAAAATGTGGTCTTTCTGTTTGTCTATACTACAACCTCAGTGGAATGATGATATTAATTTTTCCACACCATCCTACATGGATAACTAGAATATTTTAATTAATGAGTAAATATTATATTATAATTTAAATAATATTTTTCCTTCTATAAATTTAATGTTAATATATAACTCATTAATTAAGATACTAACATTAATTCTTTGAAAAAATCCAACACTATATCTCCATTGATTTCATCCTTATAAATCATAATTTATGAACTCATTAAATTAAACTAGAACATTGTAAGTATTTTGTTAATATAAATTTTTATTATGTTGAATAATATGTTAACGATGAAAATTTTATCAAGTAATGTAGATTCACACTAAAAATATGGAACATGTATGAAAAAACTTGGGCTACTAACACCTGCCGATGAAAATAAAAAATAAATAACTAATAAGGGTATAATTAATGATTAAAAAGAAAGAGTATAAAATGAGATAGATATGAATATACTTCACAAATGATATATTTATATAGAAATATTTATAATTTATGAGTTTAACGATATTTTTGGATGTTTTGAGTTATGGTATGTTTTTTATTCACTCAATTGTATTTACACAATACATAGGCCTCATTCACCACTTGTTAATTTTTTTTGCATTATATACCGCACTGTGAAATTCTTAAATTATACCTTTTCATAAATTAAATATACATACAAATCCATAAAATGTTTTATTTTTAATGTAATTAGAATCAACTGTTAATAAAGTCATTAGGTTGTTTCTAAATCAAATTCAGTTCATTCTTCTAGGAAATTATTTTTATAATTTGGGATAATTTGACCTTAGTATTGAATTATTTAATACTAATTATTTAGTTTTTTTATTTTTTATTTTTTCTTCTAAAATCATTTTTAAGGTATTTTGACATCATTTATTCTTTATTGAAATATTTATTTCATTATTAAATTGAAACATTGTTGTGAATAGTCTCCATCCCTTTAATTCTTTTTTCTATCCATATCTGTATTTCTTCATTCAATAAATTTATTCCATTTTTTAATATAATAATATTTTTATATCATATGGTATTATTTTACCCTTTTTCCTCTCTATAAAACCATTTTTTATCATCTTTATTTTTCTGTATGTTTAAAATAATGACATTTTATAATACTATATGTATTTTTTATTTTAGGTTTGTCTGGTTCATTTTATAATCTACATTTCCTATATAGAAGATTTATATCAATTTTATGTATCAATTTTTTGGATTTTTTTAATTCCTTGTTTAAAAGGGTTTTCATGTTACCTTCCTAGAAATGATTTTATAATGTGTCCCCAAACATCATCGTTTTACAATAATGATAAGAAATATTTTTATAAATATAATTTTATAGTTTCACGTTAATTTTCATTTAAAAATATGAAATTTATATTTACATTAAATTTATTTCTAATTTTTTTTCTTTAAATAACATTTTTTGAAATTAATTTTTTGGTACTGAACTCACTATATCCAATGTTCGGATTTTGATTCCTTCTGATGTGATAACATTTAGAGTGTTTTTCTTATGATGTATTTTTTCCATATATGTAAAAACCATTAAATGATTATTATATTCAATTAGTATATGCATTAATAATAAAGACTACTTTTTTCTCTCTATATATATGATCATGTTGTTTTGTTTATTTACTGGGGAAATTTTTGTCATCTTGTCTGTTTATTATTTCAATAATTACAATTAATAATTACAAAAGAATGATTTTGTGTATTTTTTTATATTTATTTCTATAACACGTTGAAATCATTGATGTTAATAAATTAATGAGTGGGGAATGGTGTAATATATCTCTTAAATGCATCAGTTGGTATCCTAATATAAACTAATTTGGGTATTTGGTGTTACAATTCCCATATATTAGGACTTCTTTATTATAGTATTGATGATACAATCACGATCTCTTGGAACATTAAATTAATATAACGATCATTTTTTCTATTTTAATATCATGTTGAACTACATAATATATTTCACCGCCATGAAATTAATTACTATTAACCATTTTTTTATTATATTGCTATATAATCTATAGATTTATTTTAATATCATACAATGAATTATATATAATTTTTTGATTCTTATATATTAATGTTATATATATTTATTAATTCATGTACATTATTTGATAGCTTCTAATATATTATACCACACACTAGAAATTTTAACTCAACATTATTTTTGTTTAATTTCCTTTGGTAATCAAAACAAATTACACATGATATACTGAAAATATTTATATGTGTTGGGAAATTTATAAGAGATATTAATATATAATGATAAATATTATATTCATGGTACAATGGGAAAAAATAAATTTTATGGGAAATGAATGGGTTTGTTTAGATCAAGTTGGTTCCTAATTCTGATTAAAATATAATCATCTATTAAAATCCAGTCTAGACACTTGAGTGATAGGGGATTTTTTTGAGTATATGTCAGTATTTTTTTATCCATTTTAAAAATCCATTAACTAGATGATTATTAAAGAATTGATCTCCTTACATGTCATGTAATCCATTAGTGGATGATGTTTTATTGAACATGGGGTGGGACAACAATACTATTGTGGAAATTTAATAACTTTTCATGGATAATGTTTTATTCAGAGTAAATTACCACTCTATAGGGTGGAAGGACCATGTCAACTTATATTTCAGGGACCATAGACCATGAAATGTGTTCCGTAGACATATTTTCTAGTGGATGTTTTATATATCAAATATTCAAATAGACACATTGTAGCATGTTTTTATTGTTGAAGTGTTTTCATTGAATACCATATGCGATGATGTCCCCCAAGTTATCATTAGACGATTATGAGTTCCTGGAGGGGATAAAAGCATTATTGAAATTCAATCTACTATATTTATTTGTGGCTTGTCGAGTTGTTTTGTAGATAGATAGCTATATTTGAGAAAGCATTGATATAAGATACCTTAATATTGTATGCCTATCTTCCAATCAATGTTTTCATCCATGGATGTGCCAGTGGTTTGAGTGTAGTTGGATATTAGGGACTTTTTAATACACCCCCATTATCACCACCATGGCCCAGTTCAGTTAATATATTGGGTTCCATTAGTTTGGGTTGTGGGTAGATTTAGGAAAGGGATGCAGATTGTCAGCTTCCAATGGGTGAAATTTAGGGTATCATTTGTGCCATCTCCTTATAAACCCTATTATTATTCAATGTAATAATAATATATTAATACAATAAAATATGTTTTTTATATGAAAAATCTAATAGATCCTCAACCCCAACATTGGTCAAAAAGGAAATTTCCCCAGATTCTAGCCACATAACACTCACAGATTCAAGACAAATTGATTTTATTCTTCATGGATGAAGGGGATATTCAATATATTTTTTCATAGAAGATAAGAGATAAAATATTGAAAAACTATGTATGAATTTTCTAACCAATATAATTATTATGATGTGTTTTTTTTGATAATATGAGGGGGTTTTAACTTGAGTACTAAGTGAGACCCCCTCAAGCGGGGTCAGAATATCCAAACATTTAGAAGATAAAATCATTTACCCATTAAATTTTAAAAATGGTTTTAAGTTCCATGTACATGGATAAAAAATTACTTTTGATTAATGTATATTAATTCAAGATATATTTAGAGGTGAAATCCATCATTTTCCCTTAATGAGATGCTGATATATAAATATTTGTGTGTTCTACATATGGAATTCAATTATTATTGAGGGGAATGATGACCACCCTTATGTAGTTTATGGAGTATATGGATCAAACCATTCCTGCAGATGGTTCATAGTGAATCCTAAAAGGTATTTTAGGATAACCATTGTCATTGAATGACTGTATCAATTATTCATTACTCTCTTATAGTGTGAGGTGTGGATTAATGAAAGAATAAGAGCCATTGTAAATTCTATATTAGGATTGGTAATGTGATTAAATTGACGCAAAATTTTTTGGGTACATAATGCCTTTAGTAGGGTACTATGTGTTCGTATAATGGGATAGGATCCTGAGTAGATATATTTAGAGTAATTTATTCTTACTTTTAAAGGGTAATATTACAGGACATTAATCAAATGTGGTCACCACAAACATGTCTATTATGTGAGGGAGTTGTTTTGTGGATGTTATCCTAGTTGTCACGTGTGATATAATTTTCATAAGTGATGTACCAGAAGTGTCTTTCATAAGGTGGGGAGCACATCATTAACATCCCTCAAAATGTATTGGTTTTATTATGGTATTTTTGATTGATGTAGTTATGTCAATCCATATCAAGGACCACACTCGTAGAGCTTGGACCCTAGTTGGATTTCACTATTTGACCATTATGGGAGGTCGCATCACACAAAAGATCTTTCTATGAGATTTCAGAATAGGTTTTCTTTATTGGTTGTGATTCATGGTCACTTAAGACATGGTAAGTTTCGTACAAGTGTTGAAAGTTGATAGATAAAGTTTATCTGAATAATAAATATTATCTACTTTATATTTTACTATATTGGGCCACCCAATGTTCAATGGTGTGAGGCTATGTAGTTAAAATATTTCGTTTTATTCCAATGATGTTCTCATTTATAGGTTCTGTAAAAGTATAATGACAACGATAATAATTTATCTTTAATAGTGCCTAATAAAATCATGATGATTGAGTTGGGGATGGATAATTTATAATAGTTTTTTTGAAGTGGTTTTGGAATAAGGTTCATATTAATTTTGTTATATAATCTTGAAACCATATTTTTGGATCCTTTTTGGAAAGTGATGTATAAGAAGCTACGGAATTCCTAGAGGTTCATTCTTCCTTATAATTCTTCATGTGTCTGTTTAGACACATGTGAGGTGTCAAATGATGGACTATGGAATATGTGGGTTTTTCAAATATGAAAAACATCTTGGAAACTCGTTAATGTTGGGGATTGAGATCTCCCACAGAAATAAACATTTTAATGACCCATTTTTTAGATAGATGTTAGTGGTTCATTGATTCAGTACAACCAATGTGGATAGGAATGCATTCATATGAGAATATATTATACGTGCAAAGGATCAGAGTGTATCTCATAAAGGAGACACAAGATTCAGTTATAGTATTTTTTTCAGATGATCTAGAGTTGATAACTCTTGTGAACAATGAGGATGATCACTTTCTAGTAAATTGTGTAACATGTTTATTTAATTCCATGTCATTTAAAAATAATGGAAAATTATACAAAGGTGGATTCTATTTCTCATGGGGTTGTTTCATAATCATATTTGTTTGAAAGATCTAATTATTTTATTTTTTAATATGAATCTGGTTAAAGGTGAGGAGGAGGTTTAATCCATGATTTTTATCAGTTGTACAATATTTCAATGTTCAAATTTAGAGTCTTACGATCTGTCTAGGTGTAAAATAGTAAATTTAACTTCATAGAAAACCACATGAAAACATTTGGATGTTTTTTAGACCTCAAGATGATGTTTTTACCCCCATCCTACGTTTTTGATGAAATTTTAAGAATGTTTTATTTTATAATATTTTTTAAATTTATATCATAAATAAATATTTAACCAACAATCCTGAGTGATTATATCTTAGTGACCCTAAATTATCAATTTTTTCATTATACTCTTATTAAAATATCTAGTCACTCACTTGGTTATCTTGTTATTTTGAGAACCCAAAATTTCTAGAAATATTATCTTTTAAAAATTATATATTATTTTTCTTATATGTATATGAATTTATAGGAAATCACTTATAAATCATAAATAGTGTATCAAATGGAAAAAACCAATATAATTATTATATCTATAATCAATATTCTACTATAGGGATGTTATAATTAGGGTTTTTACTTGAGGCCTCTATAATGGGTCATCAAAGTTGTTGTTTATTTTTTGATTATTAATTTACTACACTATTTGCTAGGGAGAACACTAAAAATGTCCTGGAACCCCCCCCCCCCCCATTATGAGTTCTCACTCTTGTTAGATTCCCTTTTGATCAACCTGAACATGATATTGGTAGGTGAAGCGGAATATTTAATTCTTATATGGATTTGGTTGATCGATAACAAATTTGATCCATGTTTGTGAAGACATGATGTATTTGATCTCATAGAGATGATGAATGGATCCAGAGTTTTAATTATGGATTAATGTGATTGAAATTGTGTTATGCTGTCTAGAATTGTATTTTTGGTATTCCTCTATTTTTCATTATTTAGATTTGGTAAATTTAATGTTGAATTAAATTTCTAAATATATATCCATTTAAAATAATTTTCATTACATTTTTGGACTAGGATTCATGACTCAATACCATTTCGCTTCATTATACTTCGTTATAAGATTTTCACCAAAGGAATAGTAACATAGACTTCTCACTGGACACTAGATACCTCTTTCATGATTACTCATCTTCATTTCATATATAATATTCATTAATTTAGAATTTTAAAACATCATTCTTGGATATTTGAAAAATTGAACCTATATTAATGAGAACCGGAAATTAAATTCATCCGATAAATGAATTTTGACAAAGTTGTGATGATAAAGGAATTTCGAATTGATGGTGGGTGATAATGAATCACTATAGGGAACTATGGTATTAGATTTATGGGGAATAAATTTATAGATTTATAGGGATTTATTTTAAACCCCTTCCTAACCAGGTTTCCCCTGCTGAATAGTCACAAAATATACATTAGATACATGAAAATTACTAATGAGGTTGTTTGTAGTGTTTTTGGTCTGATTAATGCCTAGAAGAACAATTATTGGGTCATTAGGGGTTCTATTTAGTTTTGTGAATGAATATTCAGTATATCTTTATGTGGTCAAGAGCTGCACATCATGATTCATAAAGAAAGAAATGACTAGGGTATAAAAGGAGTAATGTATCAAACTATGTGTGATATTGGTTATTGCACCATGTCCCCCAAAGATAATTGTAAGAGATTTTGTAGGGTTTATAGTCCCAAGTGATCATTTTTTCATAAATGTTTACGGTTTAAGACCACATGTTGTATACCCCAGACCCTGTATAACTAAGTCTTTTTAAAAATACACACTGAGTGAGCTAGCTGAGTTTATACACCATGTACCTTTTATAAGAAATTTTATTTACATAGGCCCATTTATTTTATTTATGCGGAAATTTAAAACTAGATTTATTTTGAGGCTAAACATGCCATATAATCCTATTGTACAAGTGATATACTTCTTCCAACCTCATTGGTTTTTCTTTATCATTGACCATAACTCAGACATGGCATGTTTGTATCTCATCCTAATATTTTTTTATAGAACATGATTTTTTAATTAATTTTTGTATCATAGGTGGTACATAAGTAGACACAATAAAAAATTTCTCATTATATTTGTATGGATGACTGTGGGTATTATGAATTGTGATGAAAGTATTCATGGGATAGGAAATCCTTTGGCATCGTATGAGTGATAGGGTGAAGATACCCTATTTTATTCCTAGATTTTTATAATCCACGATATAAATTAATCGTTGGTCCTCCATATAGTTATTATGTTGGTAATCTTATAGTGACAGCAATGTGTTGATCCCCCATACTTAATAGATAGAGTTGACAATCCCATAAATACTAAGGCTTTTAGTCCTATATCTATGGAGTTAGTTTTCCACCGTACACTAAATATTAATCAGCAATTTGTAGTTCGTCCATTACAGACTCTATGAGGAACATGTGGTTTTGGTACTAAGTAGATATAATAGCATGGGTTGGAACTCCCATAACCAAGATCAATTCATGGACAATGCATGGGTTCCACTAATATTTTTTGAGAGTGGTGACATTGTAATGGTGGACCATATGGTATAATAATATAAAAATCCAGTGAATATTATAGTGAGTGGATTCCCCTTTATTGATTTTCGTGGCGATGTGTAAGAAGGAAAGGTGGAGGATTTCTGAACCACTAAGCTTTATGAATTACAAAGAACCCATTTTTTTACCTTAAAAAATAAAACATATAGCTAGGATACCAACATAAAACATCATGAGTTTTTTCTATCTATGTATCCATAGTTGTTTATGTGATCAAAATACTCATGGATTAGAGCTTATATGAAGTGTACTTCTATGTTACCTAATACTTATCCTGTTAAATAATTTATGGATCATTACTTATCTTCTTTTTAGATGCTTTACTGTATCAATGATTTAACTAACATATTTTTTACCTTTACATTGTGGTTTTAGGGAATCCTAAAGAGAACATTTATAGACTTCTTTTCCTAGGATTATTGCCCTTATTTTTTCATCATTATAGATGTTTCATAATTTGGAGATGTTCCTTGGGGATATAGAGTTAGTGTTCCTTTTTCGAGGATAATGACTAGTGAAACACGATAATTCATGATGAATCGTAGGTGTTTGATCTGGTTGAAGTCACTATTGTTGATGGAGATTGACCTAAGGCTACTTATAGCAAAAATATTCTATTATATGTCTCATTTATACCAGATTTTTAGAATTATCACATGTAAAATTCCCTTAATACTATTATATGTTTCAATTTACAAGAATGTTATATCTCTTACATCCATTTTTTATATTCAGGATATATATATATATATATATATTTCTATGTGTGTGTATATATATCCTGCTACTGTTTTGTGTTTTTTATACATTAGATATATTTGTATACTACTAGTTAATGTATGTTTTGGTATCCCATATTGTGTCGTAAACCTTCTCAGTTCTAGTCACCATCCCCTTGTCTATTATAGATAGAATTCATGTGGAAGACTCCACTTATTTTCTTCTTATGTGGGGTCTTGTAGGGTCGACTCATGTCAGAGTGGAATCATATTAAATGAGTCAGTGGGAAAGAAAATTTGAATTAATAGTCACATGAGGACTACTTTGGTAATTTTGTGTAAAAATTTCAGGGGGTTCATGATTTTTTTTAATAGAAAATAAATACTAATATAATTGTAGTGTTATATGTATAATTTCTCCTAGTCTTTGATAATATTTATATCAAAACTTATTTCTAAGACATATTTTTATGTGGTAAAAGAATGTCTATACATTAATTATCTAGTGTTAAATAGTGATATTACATGTCCTACCCATATCAACTCATATATAAATATTCATACTATTTTGGGTTCATCCCATCATATAAAGGTATAGTTAGTTCCAACTCATAGGTAGGGTCATGGATATCACATGTCTGTAGTTTGGCCTCTATCCACTAATCAGTTAGTGATAATCAATTTTCATAGATTTTTTTGTGGAATGATATACATACCCTAATAGAATATATTGGCTTACATTAAGTTGGAATAGACTAATCATAGTTTGAAAATGTGGCCTTTGGGGTAGTAAAGTGATCCTGATTGTCGAGTGATAGGCGACTGTCTAGATTATAGGACTCACAGTTTGATCTGGTTTATATTTTTACTTAACAGATAAAGTTTCCTACATTGGTATCCCTATATTAAATTTTATTTCATTAGTAGATGATTTATTACTCATATTAATATGGGAAATATCTATTGTGGTTTTGTTTGAGATATTTTCTATGAAATGTTTTTATCTGAGGATGTTGAACACTCCATAGGGTGTCATGACCATTCCCAAGTATATGTGAAGGCCAACATACATTTTGAGGTATTCACTATATAGGTTTTTGGTAAGACTATTTGAGATAAATAATTTGGGAAACTAAATGGTTATATAGAATTTCATTTTCTGGTTTTGTTTTAATTCTATACCAAATATGTCAATGTCACTCTAGTGATCATTGGTAGATTTATAATTCAAGGTAGGGATGAATCGTGGTTATTTGTATCAAGTTATTACTTCATCTAAAGACTACAAGGGTGTTTCTATGAACATTACTAAAAATTTAATATAGCCTTGACATTAGATACCTCACTATTGAAGGCTCATCATCCTACTGATGAGAAGTTTGGTGGGTGTTTCAGTGGTTTAATTCTAGTTGGATATTGATCATGTTTTGATCCATCCCTATTTCACCATGGGTTACTTAATAAGAACTAGGTTCTAATAGTCAGAGCTATAGAACCATGGGTGCCTATGTTCATAAATCATTGGGTATTGTTTAGGGTATTATATATGTCCTCTCTTAAAATACCTCTATATAGGTTGATACATGAATGATTAATTTTTCTAGAACAAGATATTCAAGATTCAGGCATTCCGGTTGAACAAAAACTAGAACGTTCGTGGAAATGGGATTTTTATTCATGGTAATAATATTTCAAACACCCCTTTTAGTGATGCATGTTTAACTATTTTTGGGGAAGAGTCCTTTTAAGAGGTTCAGTCATCGTAGAGAAGATATAAATTTTCTTATTCCTTCGTATAAATTAGTGGACCTTTTAACGTGTAATGAGGTGTTATGATTGAGTAAATTAAGAAAGATCCCTATTTAGTAGTAAGAGGGACCCCCTCAAGTGCGTTAGTATATCTAACCATTTAGAGGTTCAATTTAGATGTTAATATGATCATAAACCTGATAATATGTTTCATATTAAATGATAAAAAATTCACTATGTGTGAATTTAGAGGATTCCATTAGGGATACCAATGGTGGTCCATTAATAGGAGATAAACATATGAATTAGCTTGTTTTCTAAAAATATTATTCAGTTTTTACTAATTTGGATGATGAAAAACCTTCTTTATTTTAAAGTTAACATCAACCAAATAATTCATTATTATATATTATGATTGAAGCTACCATGAATTTTGTGATTATACCATGTCGTACCATGAGAGTGACAACTATGTATTTTACATTCATTATTTTAAATTACATTTCATGGTGTAAATTTGTCTTTTGTGTAGTTAAATATAGGGTATTTGAAATTATAATAGTAGTGGAATGGTACTAAAGACCCACTAATAGGATCTATATTCCTAGATAGAGGAGGAGGTTCAGGATATGTTGGATTCATAATATTTGATTCTTACCTATATGGGTAGAAATGACTCATGTTTCGTCAATGCTAGTTTCCTAAAACTCCACCCACATATGAGAGAGGATAATGGTGGTCATATTTATGTAGTGGTCTTTTTTGACTGGATTTACAAGGTTTCAAAGATAAATAATTTTTATGAAAGTAAAAATAATGGAATTAACAACCAATGTAAGATATTTTTCTTCTTTGTGTGTATGTTATATGTAGTGATTTACATCTAAAGAATGGAATGTACATATATATCATGTAACCTAGGGTGGTATGTATAAATTACATAAGTGTGTGTCAAAATTACATGAAAAAAATTTCTATGTGTTAATAAAAGAGGTTTACCTAGTATTTTTTTTATTTTTCACACAAATTATGGAATGTGTTATTTTAGGGTATTAAATATATAGAGAAAAGTCATCTAAATGGCCAAGGACATCGATTTTTTATTTTGTATAATTAGTAATCCAGTTGTGAATAGGTGTGAAGATTAATTGTTTCCATAAGTTAGTGTTTTTTTATATTATCTTATTAGTAGAATTCATGATATAGAATGAATAATGAAAATAAATTATCTTTTAAACATGGATGAAAACAATTAAATATTTGGATATAGATATAGTATTACAGTGAATTTTTGTGTAGAAAACCCATGTTAATTTTTTACAAGATCTAAAAACATTTATATTTATCCCATAGTGATAAGAAATAATATAGAATCGATTGTGGGTCCATAGGGTCATGATACATTTTAACTCTTCTAGAATGTGTTGTATCATGGGAATCACTATATGATAGAGTGTATAATGGGTGGGTTTCTCTCATACAACAACAATATTAGATACTCTTTAAATGTTTGGTTATATGTCATGTCATTAGATACAACATTGTTGAAAATCCATTTTGAGACTAGTGTTAGTGGTTTAAGGATTTACTTCATCTGAGTTAGTAATATTACCTTTAGATAATAAATCTAATTTGGTGTTGAGGCATTTCAAGGCTCTGATAGATATGATTCATTAATCAATTTAGTACTTTCTTCATGATTATTCAATGAAAATAACATTGGTTATGGAACAAGAAATTACCTTCTAGTATAGTGAATTATTGAGTTCATTTAGAGCATAGACCGTCGATGATTAAGTATGTTCGTGAGAAGGTGGTTTGTTTTCAACGTAGTGTTTTTCATGTTTTTCCTTGTTTATCAGCTCAATTTATTTATTTTCTATTCCTCAAAATGGTTAAATGTGGGGAGGATTTTTCTACTAACACTTTTTCATGTGATACATAACTCCATTTATAACTTCATAATCTCAGTTCATCTCCATAGTTAAAATGATAAATTTAACTTTAAAACTATTTATGAATTTGTTTTCGTTGTTTTCATTGCTCTTAGTAGGTGGTGTCTACACCTGAGATGATTTTTTCTTTAATTTACAAGCATGATTAATTTTATGGTATTATTAATATTTATTAAATTAAAAAATATTTATCATGAAATAATATGTTATAATAACATAGAAACCATGGATTATTTTTTCTATATTTTTAATCATTATAGTAATATGTTTAGGTTACTGTCAAGGGTTTTTTAGTATTTTATGCCATAGAGGATCTAAAATACAATATATTTTTTATCAAATATATTTTTTTTATTACGAGGATGTATTTCTTAAAAAGAGTATCACATGGGAAAACTGATTTCTCTTTCTGTATGAAATGGTGGATTTAACATATGGATGATATAATTCAACTTTAAAATTCAGATCCCAAGGATGGTCCATCACGGGTGTTATTTATTTAATAATTCTTAATTTATTATGATATTTAGTGGTTTGAATCCTATAATATCCCTATTAATCCCCCATTATGTGTTCTCTCTTTTTCTAATAACATTATTTCTAAAATTAAACCCTGGATCAAAAGGATTGGAGATACATATATCTCTTCTATAGAGATAATGGACCTAAATGGAAAACAATTTAAGTTAATGATGGAATTGATGATTAGATCACAGAGAGATGAATAATAGAACATTCATATAAATGAAAAATTAAGGAAATGATAATTAATCCATTAAATAGGGTCGTGTTATTTTTTCTCTTATTTTATTCTTCTTGGACTTGGGAATGTAAATTATATCTTGATTTTGGTTCCCAGTAGTATGACATTATAAAAGTATCATCTTCTCATTTTGTTCTATTATTCATGATTCATCATTATTTCCCTCAAGAACTTCATTATTTGATGGTTTTCACCTATTTATTTGAGGTAGGAACTTTGAACCAAACTCTAGATATAGTATTCTTGATTATTCATCATCGTCTCCCCAATATTCTTTATCATTATACCTACACCTATAATCATCATTGATGGTTCAATGAGAAAAACCAAGATTGATGAGAGAATGAAATAATGGTCATGATATCAATGGATTTAGATTGAGAGGTGAATATTGATTTGTGTGGAATCAATTATGGGAGATGTATAAATACTTGAGGAACTATAAAACAATATTTGTTAGGAAGAAATAGAAAAAAAATAATCAAGGTTTATTGAGAGACCCTTTAGGAATGGGTTTCCACTTTAGTATTGAGAAAGTCAATTATTTGAAAATAATAATGATGAGTGAGGATTTTGGTAGTGTGTTGTCTCAAAAAAATATATAAAAGGGGATGGAAGGATGATTTGGAGAATTATGTATGTTTTATTTAAGAAAATATTATCAGAAAGTGTGTTCTATAGATCCATATATCATGTATCATGTAGGTAGAAATCGATAGGGTTTTAAGGACCAATGTATCAATTGTATTTTATCGTTGTAACACACCCCATGTTCCCATAAGCTGGCAAATATGGTGTGTATAGGGAGTACATTTCCATCTTACCATTTAGGCATGCATTTTTTATGGGTACGCACAACACATTGTATAGACATGACCCTAAATGACTCGTAAACCCAGGAACGTCATTCCTAGTGAATTATTTAAGACAAATTTCATGTACCCTTCCAATGAAAGGTTTTCTAAATAGGCCCTTTTATTCCATGTTTTAGGAAATGTATGGTTACACTTATGATGAGGGGATACATGTCATACAATTTTCTTAAAATGCATTTTTTTGTATCTCATTTCAGCAAATAATATTAGTAACAATAGTATTCTATCTTAGGATTTTAATCATTTATAACATGATGGTATTATTCAATTTTGTATCAATGGTAAGGAGAATGGAGATAATATTATCTAAATATCTTTATCTCTATAGGGATAATGATATAGATCATTAATTAAAATTAGAGTATTCATAATGTACAAAAACCTATGTAATTTTGTGAACAACAAGGTTTAAGTCACTGATATTATTTCAAGAGTTTATTACTACCCCATATACATGGGTCACAATTCATTCGTATTATCACATGGATGGTACACCCTTGGCATCGATGATGATTGTTTCATCCACAAACAACTATTAGAGTTTGATACTCCCTTACAAAATCATGGTGTGGATATTCTAACCACGGAGCATGGTACTACCTCATCTATATTTCTACATAACATGGAATGGTTTAGATTTATATATTTTGTGATATATGTGGGTTTTACTATTTGATTGGATATGATATTAGTGGTTTATACTATGTAATGGCATTAAATTCTTGTAAAAGGAATTTATAACCATATATTTTTCATGAAAAGATACATAGATATGTGGTGTATTTTGGATACATAGAGACTTGTTACTCCACTAGAATCTCCTGGGATAAATTTTTGAATATGAATCATTACTGGATATCTACATCAAATCCTATAATAATTTTTGTACATTGAGTATCCCTATTTTATAATGAGAAATTTGAAATTTCTGATTGAATCTAAGATGAATGGTATGTCTATAAACCACGAGTCATGTAGTTATAAATATAATCGAGAAATTTCCTTATCTTCCTATAAGTTACATTATTATATTACAATTTTATCTAACATTTTTATTTTCATTATTTTTTTAATGAAATAATACAGAGATTATTTATACACACCACAAATAACGCAAAGTTTAGGGATGATTCTGTTGGGTGTGTAGATAGTGCGTCTTGTTCAAAGTTGATGCTTAGTGTTTCATGGAAAAAATGATGGTGATTCATTGTAGAGGAAGAGAATACAATGGGTTGATATTGCTTTTGGAGTACATTATAC
Organism: Viscum album; assembly: GCA_963277665.1. Lineage (NCBI taxonomy): Eukaryota > Viridiplantae > Streptophyta > Magnoliopsida > Santalales > Viscaceae > Viscum > Viscum album. The sequence goes on along the minus strand of OY728145.1, from coordinate 1,986,086,560 downwards.
AAGGAGAACATCTATAGTGTATTGTATCTATTATATTTGGAGGATTATTAGATGTTGAGTTTCTTTGGTATTTTTTATATTGATATATTGATATATTTTCTATTTCAGGAATTCATTTTATGAAGTTTAGTTTTATATTTACATTTACATTTGAGATTTAATTTTTTGTTTAATTTCAGTTATGATTATAATTCAATTGGATTTATGATAAGGTCTCCCATATTTTAAGTGATTTGTACTCACTCCTAGTTAGTAGCAACCTACCTATTTGAGGTGGGATCAAGGTGGAATAATCACCAAACTAATGTCTTGATCATTGACCTTGTGGGTCAAATCATCTCACTTATTTTTGGTTATTAGCATATAATGGGCCACTATAGGATAAATCCATCCTTCAGAGGTGTTTAGAGACCATTTTAATAGTTACCCTCCTCCGGTGACATGGAAATGCATTTGGGGCAATGATTCCTCATTAAACCATTCATACTAAGTTAGGATGTTATCACCATGTTTTTATGATATTATATTAAAACTATAAATTGTTATTTGAGTAATAGAGGATGTTTTATGAGTTTTTATAGCATGTGTTGCATGATATCTTTAGTTGATGAGATTTATTTGATGTTACTAATGAGTTTGTGGGGTATTATGTTGAACTGTATATCCAAAGTGGAATGTTTATGAACACTATAAAACAAGTTTGTTCATGAAAACTCCATTAATGGATACATGTGGAGATAAGTATTGAAAATTTACATGGTGTCTAAATTAAAGACACCAATGAAAAACGAGTTTAAGGAGAATATTTTGAAGGTGATACATAGTAATGTTGTGTGGTAATCATCGGACATGGTTTTATCCTTGAAGTAAATTTTTAGTTTTTTAGCACAACCCCCTTTAGTGTTTAGATGGGATATTGGACCTCAAGGGATCTTAAAAATGTATAGAGCTGCTGAATAACATATTTCAATTAAATTATTTTTGGGACGGGAGGAATGTGAACCTTTATATTTTTATTCTTGACGGAATATATTATCACTAATGGGATATTCTAGCCTTGGAAAGGGTGACATAAGGGTTGTGTTTTTTATCTTTTATAGTTCTCTTCATAGAATAGTTTTTTCGATGGACATTGAGGGAGATATGGTAAAACAAATAATTTATATTCAGTAGTAGAGCTTGTTTTTTCTTTATTATTCTAACATTTTCACCAAGTGACATTGGTTTGCTTCATCCAAATAGAAATATGATCAATATAAGGAACATAGTTATGATCATTGGTTCAAGAAAAAGAGTTTATATATGTTTTCGATATTTTTTATTAATATTTAATATATTTTTATTAAAATTATATATAACTAAGAATGATCATGATTAACTGATGCAGGAATAAGTGGGATTATGTGGATCTAGGAACAGTAAGAAAAGAAAAACAGAGGCTTCCCCTTATGATTGAGAGAATTTAGGTCGTTTGGTGGAGACCATATCATCTCTTTATATAAGGAAAAGGGTTTTGATTTTGTGTTTAAAATGGGCCAAGAAAGTACACACATGATATTGTTACCCTTATGATGACATGGAGAGACACTCATGGGAATAATTGGTCCATCTATAGAGGTTTTCAATAGGATTCTTCGTGGAGAGGTGGTTATGGATTTTATTATACTTGAGAAATGTGTATATATGAAACTGAACCATAATAGATATTGATTCATATGTCATCTAAGAGTTTAGTTTGTGACATTGATAAGGGATCAAAACAGATAGATCAAATTGATGATATTGTTCAGGGGAACCAGATAGCTTTGGGAAAGGGTATTTATTACAATTCATGGTATTTTTGGTGGTTTAGTCGGAACTATGGGATCATGTAAAATTTTAAAATGTAGTGGTATATGATATTATAGTAAAAAAATACATTGATAGTGTCCTATTTGATTCTAGTGAATATTATTCCTTTTTATCTATTTAGTTGGATTATAATATGGTTTTTAATGAATTTATTTTTATAGTTTTATACATGGATACCCCTTATGTTAAGATATGATCTTATTTGGAGGTAATTTTCTTGTGCTATTGACATGTATAATTATGGTCATTTGTATGGTTTATTTTTCATAGAGATGAAGTTATTTTTTATTGTATGGGTTGAATGGTTTTCATACATTTTGGTGAATATTTATTTCTATTGAATAGTAGTGATGTATCATAATTATAATAAATAGTCATGAGTTTCTCTAAGAGAATGGGGTTATCATGGTAATGGGATATGTATAGATATTAGGTATATAAGGATAATTACATATTTAGTTAGAGGGTTTTATCATGCATAATAATAGTGTATTTTTGGTTCTATGTTTCAACATATAGTTATTCGTTACATGGAAGTGTTTCTAGAGGATTTTTCTTGGTTACCACCAAAGAGGGAGGTGGAGTTAATGATAGACTTTCTATCAGGTAACAAGCCTATATATGTATATATTTATTCATTTTTATCATATGGTTTAGTTATATCTTCAAATGTGACAGATTTTGTTATAGGATCTAGAATCCAAGGGATTCATCCAATAGAGTTTATTTTCATTGGGTAGTCCAGTGATTTTCATTAAGATGGTTGTTTTAAGTTTGACGTTATCTATTGATTACCACAAGTTGAACTATCATCCCACATAAAAAATATATCATTTTCCTCATGTCAATTATCAATTTAATCTATTTTGAGTAATTTTTATTTAATATTGATATGTTATTTTCTTATCATCTTGAAGGGTGAGTGATTTATACAATCCTAATATGAATTTATAAATATATGTGCTCATTATAATGTCTTCATGGAAAAGAAAAATCTAGTGGAATTTACAGATTTGATAAATAAGTTTCCTTCCTCATATGGATTCCATTTTGATCAGGTTAATCAATGATATTATGATGTAATCAAGATCCAACTTGAATAATGGTTTATATATTTCTCTATTATTCGATACCTTGGTGTCTCACTAATATTATCTAAATATTTTAAAAATTGTATTTTTTATCTGATAAGTGTATTTTATCTATAATTTTCTTCCTAATTAGTGAAATTAGTGGATCCATAAAAGGTATTTTCTATGATTTTTTTTTATGTGTAGAAAAATATCATTTATATTTATATTTTCTGGTACATTTTGTGATATTTTCACAAATTTATTAAGGATATTTCACTCCTAGATTCACCAATGATGGAACTGACTATGTTGGTAGCGATGTTCTAGTGAGGTGGTTTGTGAGAGTCAATTTTTTATGAAATCAATAAGAGATTGAAAGGAGTTCCCATTCAAAAAATTACTAGACATGAAAAGCTATAGGGGGTATATAATGATTCTTATGGTTTGGAATTGTTATTCGTTTTAATGATAAATATTTCATGTGGTGGTATATGGGTATCACAAACTAAGGTAACATAGTATGATTTGTCCTTCTCAATACATTGAGTTGGGTTTGATTGTTCATTCTCTTAAAGGATGGAAGCATTATTTGCTCAAAAAACTTTATGGTGCTTGATTTCCAAATAATGTTTAATGTTATATTTTTCTATATGCATTTGAATATTTATAAATGTATTTGTGTTAAATAGAATTTAAAATTTAAATTTAAGATGATATATACATGTAAAAATGAAATTTTATTTCCAATTCCTTGAGTGGGACGTCACAAGTAGATAATGTTTAGGAGTTTAAAGAGGCATATTTTTTAATAAAACATTTTTATGTGATGCTTATTTATTTGACATAAAAAAATTCCATGTTGTTCTATCATACTTGTATATCATCTCAAACCTAAAGGATCAGGTAAAAGAATAATAGTTCACTGATTATAAGCTTAATATGATCATATCAGTTTTTGATGTGGATCTATTCGGTAATTTTTTTGGAGGGTCTATGTTTTTGTAGCTTTATGGGAAGAGGTTAGAAGATAATTTTATATGTATTACTGGGAAGTTTATCCTTTAATAAATAATATTTAACATTTTGATCGATGAAATGAAAATTTTTTTGGTATAAACATATTTTTTACTATATTTATTTTGAGGTGTAACACTTGACATCAAGTTAAAAATGAGTAACAAAGGCCAACAGGTGATATTTACCTTAATTTCCAATACCATAATAAAAGTGGAATGATGTAACCATAGATATCATTAATAAAATTTTATGTCATGATAAGGGAAGTATATGTTTTGTGTTGTTATTGATCGACCGAGGAATGCTTCCAATTTCTTACTGATCATAGAGAACTATACATTAGATGATCATAGAAGTATTTATAAGGATAATGTTATAATGCTTCATGAGATAACCCGTTGTATCTCCCAAGGTCATCATGTGACTTGCATATTGATTGTTCTATGAGGATTACAAAAGGATTTTGTATCCTTGTGAATTCTAGAATAGATTATCATTCCTAGATTGATGGTCAATCATAGAATACTATTTAAACACTTTAGTTATTCTCCAAGAATGTGTCATTGACTCTAACATCGTCTGGGAAAATCATGTGCCATTGGTATAAATTACTTGTAATAATAAAAATAAAACATCTTTCCACATGGAATATCATTAATCATCAAATCTTAAGTCATTTAAAGGTCCACATTGTTGTATAAAATTTTGGGAATCAAATTTAGAGATGTTTATATTAGTTTCGGAGACCTATGATCATGTTTAGAATAATATTAAATGTCTCATTACAACTCAATTTGGACATAAGTCTTATAGAAACTAGAAGAATTAAACTTTTGAATTTAGGTTTAGGAAAACTATTTTTATCTTTTCTCATGTCATATTCGACATAAAATGATTGGTATGGACTAAAGATTAGCTCCTTGGAATATTGTGAAATTTGATATTTTGGAGATAATTGGTAATTTAACATTCTAGTTTCCCCTAACAATAATTTATAGTAGTTTGTATGATGTATTTTATATAACTCTTTTGACGAATTTTAAAAAAAATTAATTTCATTTAATTTAATGTTATATAATGGAACTAAAAAAGGATAAATATTTTATGATAATATGATGTAAGTGGTTTATTTTAGTAATAAGGGTTTAAGAAGAAATAAATGCTCAACTAGTATGTGTTCTACCAATGTATGGAAGAGTCAAAGAGGAATCTATGGATTGAGAAATAAATATAATATCTCTATCATCTTATTTTATTATTGGTGATGATTGACGATGATTATTACGGAAACTAATTATAACGGTGTGGAGTTCGTATTGGCCAATATATTTATGTTGCCTCCCATATCTAATTGTATGTCTATAAACATTTTTTATTCTTCATTTGATGTGGTCTGTAGAATTTTGGATGAATATTGTTGAAGGAAAATGTAAATAGTGGTGGATATATAAAAAATCATTCAATGGGATATTGGGTACCTGTAGTGTGGGGTTTAGGTGCCCAAATGGTCATAAAGAAATTTAGATCTAATAGGCCATCCATTGTGTTCCATGTAGATTTATACATGGTGACTGTTATGTTCTAGAAACGTTCCTAGTTTATTCCAAATATATATTTTTTTTAAAATGGGGGAATGTATTTATTTTAATGGTTATAAAAATTAACATATAACTATGGGATCCTTTTTAGGGGTCATTTTAGATTATTTTTGTGTAGCTTGGTTGTTATTATCCACTCTCATCAACCCTTATATTCATGGTATGGTTTTTTCATTCTTTGATATTATATTTTTGATATGATTAGTGATTTTTCAAAATCATTTTATTTGAATCATGAATGTCACAATTTTCTTTCTAATTTTGATGAAGTATATATTATCATGATGTTCAAAAAAAAATTAACTTTATGTTTATTGAATTTATAAACCTTGTTTTCATGGATTTGTTAATTATATGAACTATAAACGAATTAATTATCTATAAAAGGATGGTAATATCTTGATCTATTATTCCTTTTATCATGTGATGATATGGGATATGTGGGATGTTTTGGTTATTTTTTTGGTTGAAAGTGTTTCTTAACATGGAAATTAATTTATTTTTTAAGTGGTGACTTTTAATGAGTTTTTTAGTAATTATAACCTAAAAAGATTACCATGTGATGGTATTAGTGGATATCCATGATTAATATGAATATTTTGTGGGAGAAATGTCAATTTGAAGTGTGAAACTCATGTGGATAATGATATGTATTTTAAATATGGTTATTCAGGCACTGAAAATTGAAATGGAAAAGGATATTTTGTGTGTTTATTGATATATAATAGTTTTTAAATGTAAGTGATGTGTTTAAAAATATTGTGAGATATTTATTGTGTAAAATATAGTATTTATTGTGTTAAAATGTAATGTTATTACTATAAGTTTTCATTTAAACATTATAAATTATATATTAAATTGTGTAAATGTGCATAAAATACCATCCGAATTACCCATAATATTCTAAGGATGATGTGAGTGTATAGTAAATTATTTAATTGAAACTATAAAATATGGATATGGAATTATAATTTTTTTAATCAGTTGAATATTTTTTAAAGGGTTCTTAGTGAATAATGGATATAAATTTGCGATTAAAGATAACTAAATAGCAGTCATTGTAGTGTTTCTGCTCACGTGAATTTTTAAATGCTATAAATAAGTTTGTATTATCTAATTTATTTTAAATTCAATTCAAGGTGGAGGAAATTTTATATATGAATATTAAAAAATGAAATTATTATGATATTTCAGGTTTGAAATAATACATGAAATATTTATGAATAATTGTTTCATGTTATTAATCAACTATGATTATTATTACCTAAAAGTATCTTATGGTGGGTTTTGATGGGATAAGTCATTGTATAACACTGATGGAATTTAAATGTTATATGTGTTATCTATCATCATTGGAATGGTTAGCATTGAGTGGTTATATATATATATATATTGGGTATTTCAAGGAATTGAGGGGCAAAAAAATGTTTCTTCCATGTAGATGGTCATACTTTTGTGATTTAATTGATGTGATATGGGTTTTGTTCTTTAACCCACAAACAACAATATTGGTTGAGCCATGTTATTTTGGTTAGTGGTTTGGTTTATAGAATCATTTAGTACATGTTATGAGTGACATATTTTTAAAAAATAAATCTTCATATATTTAAATACTAAATCATTGAGATAAAAAGGCTTACAATAGTCTATACTAAGGATTATGTTCTCACTTATTGCCTGTATACATCATGTGTGTATAAAGATTACATAAATGATGTTTCAGGGAAAGGAAATAGATAAATAGATAGTTTCTAGTGAAATTTTAGAGCTTTGAACAAAGTTTTTTTGATATATTTGGAGTGATTTGTACAATTTTCCTTTAGTTCCCTTTTTTAAAAATACCATCTAAATTTTGGATTTCGAAAATTACATTTTATTTTTGGATAAAAGTTTGGATTTTTGGGAATGTTAGGATGCTACATAGATCATATAGTAATTATTATAGTTTTAATCCACTAATTCTTATTATTAAAAATTAAAATATTGGTTTATTTAATTTTATTCATTGTTGGAGGATAAAATTCTAATATATTTTTATTATTAAACCATCAACACATGTTTTTATTTACTAGTGATTTGGGAGAACACATGGAGCCATGTAAGGTAACTCCTCAACAGTGCAGTCATACCAGGCTGTTATGTTATATATAATAAATTATCCCCAATTATATTTTAAGGGAAGTGAACATCTGTTATGAGTTTTATAATATCCCAATATTTTATATTTATTCTTTTTAAATGATTTTTAAGTTTTAATTAGATTACATTACATATAGATGAGAGTGTAACAGAACTATAATAAATCATGAACTTTTTAACCTAAACTTTGTATTGAAGAGTTTGAACATGATTTTCAAAATTATTTAATACATACCTATATATTTTTTAATAATTTAATTTTTTTGATTAATACATAATTAATATCTAATAAAATTTAATAAATATATTCATTATTATAAAACACTATTTTTCTGAAGATAATTTTTTTATAGGTTTTTTAATTTTAATTTTAAAAAATACATGGATCACTATAAAAATGATTTTAATTAAATTTATTTTTAATATAATAATTACATATAAATTATTTATATAATATTTATGAATGAAGATAAAACCATTTTAATGTAAAAAATATTTTCATAAAACTGTTTTTATGCCTGTTATGTGTTTCATCTTAATAAGATAGATAAATAACTGTGGATTAATGATTTCAATTAAAATCATATAATATATAGTTACTAAAAGTATTTAATATTAATATAATATAATTTACTAGGTAATATTTAGAATAATAATTTTAAAATTTTTAATGATTCCAATTACATTTGTTCATAATATATTGTAAAAACAATTAAAAATTTTAACCACAGTTAGGATTAAAATGGGTTTACATGTAGATAAAGTTGAAGATAAGGGTACAGATGCAACATAAACATGAAAAAAAAATTATTGGTTGATGTTATATAAAGATAGTATTAGTTTATTCACTATTTATTGGACATTGTGATCCAATTTCACATAAAAGTGAACATATATCACTTAAAAATTTAATGTAATTTTATATGCATCCCACACCTCACATATAAAGGGGTACCTCTTCTCCACACTTATTCACAAAATTTTAGCCTTCTAACTCATCCAACACATACCCTAAAACAATCATATTTTCTTCTATATTATTATTGATGTTATTTTTTTTCTTGATACCATCATGATAATTCTTAATGTGCAAGCCCAAGAAGGTCTCTCCTAAAATATTTAATCATCATCATCACACATTCAAGTATTATTTCTCCTTCTACATCTTATAAATTTATGGTATTTATACTAAAAAAGTTACACTAGTATGAAACATATACTAATATGTCATTTTATTTATTTCACAACATCTTTCCACCTTCTTTTTATCATATGAGAAATGAAAAGTATCACTCTTGAATATGTGTCAATATAGCCTCCACATAGGGATATGATTCATTCTTAATCACCAAACTTCATGGTTATTTATTATGGTTTGTTTAAAATATATATATATATATATATATATATGATATTTATTAAATAATAATTCTTCTTGAATTAAAATAACTTATAGAAATTATTCCAATCCCATATGTTAGAAAATGATAATGTTCCCTCTCTTCATCCTATTATCCCACGAAATGTCATCCCTCTTCCTGATCCTAGAGCTCATGGAAGATTGGTCAGATGAAATTCGCCGCTCTCAGGGAATAAACTAGACATTGGTGGTTCGTGTTTCTTGGGCTCTATGTGTGTGGGGGGGGGGGCATTTGGGGGTTATCAAAGATTCAAAATGATATTATGTTTCTTTATTTTATGTTTTTATGAGGATAATTTACTCCCTTCAAGCAGAAGTTTTATCCATACTCTCATGTATCATGCTTTGCAATTAAAGGAGAATTCCAATTAAGGATATTGAGATAGATGCACTCTCTCTATATAAAGAAATGTGAGTTAATGGTATTATACCATGGTCTATTTAATATTCCACCATGTGTTTCAAGAACATTATAAACAATCAGATGTCTCTTTTTCACACTTGGAGGGAGGGTAATGAAGTTGAGGATTTTCCTACTTTTAAAGAATCTCAGGGTGACCGGATAACCATTTTTTTGAATCTTGGTTCTTTTACTCTATAGGGTATGAAATTTACGTGGGCTGATGTTCTTGGATATAGATATTATACATGCCCTTTATTGTGGTAGTTTGGGATTTTCCCTCTTTTTTTAATAAAATATAAAAGACTTTGGTGGTCAATAATAATGTTTCTCATGTATACATGTTGGATATCATCTCTACAATGTAATGTGGCTTAAATTTTATTTTTGGTTTACAATAAAGGTAGTAATAATATATTTAATTAATATATATAATAACTGTAATATAATAATTAATTGTTGAGGATCAGTTATTAATCAAGATTTTTTTATCCAATGAAAATTTTAAACACCATGCATGCATACGTAAGGATTGCTACATCCATGATGTTAATTAATACATTTTTTATCACTTATATATATGAACGATTATAGAAGTGTATATAATTGTTATATATGATACTTGCAACATGATAAATATTATTTTATGATGGAACAATGATAAATTTTGGGGACAATATCTACTGAACCAAAACATACAATAACATAAGTAGTTGACACCCAAAATGATGATTACAATCAAATATTGTTAATAATAAATGAAAAGATGAAATTAGTAAAACATTTATGGAATTAAAATTATTGATAATATTCTATAATAGAAATATAATTAATTTTAAATTATTATACATGTGTTTAGAGATCTTATGAATCACATGAAACTTATGGTATCTTTTACTCAACTCACATTTTTTATGTGATACATATTTCATATTCACTAATTATTTTATTCAAGTGGTGTATATAATGCCCATTTTATATGTTATATTTGGAATATATTCATATTCATGTAATTTTATGTTTAATTTTATGTTACATCCTTTACGAATATATGACTTGGATTCCCAAAAGTGGTTCAATTGGGGTCCTAGACTATTGGTTATGGTGGCCTTATAACCCTGCATTCAACCGGGGTTCAAACATAGGCTACCCAAAATTTGGGGGATACATTATTTGTGGAAGGAGATACATAGATGTTGGAAGGTGGATATAAAGTGTTCTTGGTGGATAAAATGGTATAAAATGATGAGGGGATTTAGAAAGGATAGAGTATGTAATATTTTTTCCTGCATCAAGTGAGAGTTTGGGGCCGCACTTTGATAGACCGATTGGGTTATAGTGGTTGTCAGGATCGGTGATAGTGGTTCAGTATTTCATGAAGGCTAACATCAAAAATATGATGAAGGAAGGACGTTTGATTTTCCCCAATGGAGGAATAGTTTTATAAATCAATTATAGTTTGGGAGTTTCAATTGTGGTTTTGGTGGTGAGCTTCTGTGGATTATGACGACTCGATTTGACATTACGACATAGATATTTTTGTATAGGGTAAATTGGGACTTCGGGGCCTTCGGCTCATGAATCATAGGGCCACGATGTTATATGATTTAATAAATTTTTGGCATACAATAAATATAATGGGATCCCTATATCCATAATATAGATGCATTTTCTATCCTAATAAAAAGGAGGTACATCCTTCTCACCTGTTTAAAAAAAGCTACCAAACGAAAAAGGGATTTACGTTACAGTACCATTCAATTTTTGAATTGGTTATAGTAAATTTACAATGAGGAACAATATATGATACTTATCCTATAAACCTAATCTAATTTCACATCCTCATATTATTTTTGGGTTTTCATGTTTCTTCTTAATATAATCTCTTTGGTATATAAAATTATTGAGAAAATGTTTTTATGAAAATTTAAAATTACTTCATATTTAGAGGGTAATATTTTCATTTTATTTTTATATTTTCATAAAAAATTATTCTAAAATTTTATGACTATTCTACAATTCTAGAATTAAATTATTTATATCCATTTTTTACGTTATATTAAAATGTTCAACAAGAATATTCTTTCTATTTTCAGAATGTATTATTTTTTTAAAAAAAGATTGAATAGAATACTAGTATTAATAAATACATCATGAATTGATTTTCTGACCATAATTTTTATAAATTTTATTAAAATATTCAATAGTTCATATCGAATAAATTATTTCGTAAATTTTTTTTAATTTTTTTATTTTAAATATGTGATTTTAAAATAAAAAACGATATGTTACAAAAGAAATTTTCTAGAAATATTTTAATGGAATTATTATATATGACATAAAAAATTTATGTAGATTATGATTCATTTTGGATATGATCCAATAATACTAAAAAAATTATTTATCTTAATTTTTATTTATTATAATGATAAAATATTAATGAAAAAACTTGTATTTTTCACATGTTATGAAATAACAAAATGATAATTATTTTCGAAAATGTTTAGAATATATATGAATGGATTGTGATTAAATTATGGGTAGTAAAGTTATAACACTCTGCTTCATTGGGTATTGTGATATTGATACCACATGATATGATTATCAGAAGCAAAGAAACTAACACAACTTATGATGAGATAATAGTTATATAATAGAAGCCTAAAACTATCATAGGTTTATTAGAAGGTGTTATAATTTACGACATCTCTGAAATGATTTTTATGATTTTATAGTTCCCCGATATAATTATTATGGGGTGTTTATTAAAAAAAATTCTTCAATTTTAGTAAATTTTTTTAACTAGAAGGAATATTGTTTGCATTTATTTGGATATAAAATTTAAGGATCATTCTCATGAGAAATCAAATGTAATTGGATTTTAGATACATTATCTTATGTCTATTCTCACTCAACCATCTCAATATATGATTATTAGAGTGAACCATGTTGATCTTACAAAATACCCAAGAGAGAGAAAGATTACCTTGATTATTTTATGAAAAAAATATCAAACCATAATAAATGGTTCTTATGATCCACTAGTTTACAAGTATTGGATTATTGAAATTGAAGAAACATTTTATTTTGTTTTGTTTATGAACCATATGAAGTATTCTTAGCAATTTATCACTAGTATTTAAAACTTTATTTATTCTGAAATTTTATTAATAACATGAGTCCAGTGTAAAAAATAATCTATATATAATTGGAAGAGTTTAAGGTGTGATTTACATGTAAATTATCTCTGTAAAATATTTTCACAAAGATGGACTTGAAATTTATGAAGCCAGACCAGCTGGATGAAGAATCCAAATGGTACCTATGAGTCAAAAATTACTATATTATTATTCTTTTTTTAGATTCATGAAGTGATAAATGTATATTCTTGGAATATTGAATATTAACTCCCATGAGGATGTAAATTCTGACAGCCTACATAGTGAAAATTTCGAATAAAGAACTGTAGATGTTGTTCAAATGGAACTAGTAAACTATTTTACTATGGATGGGCTATCCACTGACCTAGTTATAGAAAAAAAGAAAAATGTAAAATAAATAGTATCATAATTTCAAAATTCAATTAACTCATACGAAAAATAGCTTCACAACATGAGTACAAAAATGTTTATTTTTTAGATACAAGATATATAAAAATGTATTTTATAGTAATAAAAAACCTTTTACTATAATCATGATATTTATAACCAATACATTAATTTCACATAATAAAAACATCCTTATAAACTGGGGAATGGAAAAATAAAAAAGGGGTAATATCAAAAACATAGTAAGGGAAACAACTACAACAAATTCATGGATCATAAACATTATGGGGAAAATAGGAATACATAAATATCATAATATAGTTTGAAAATAGCTTAGATTATAGTAATAAGAAATGTTAGAGTAACATTATGTCATAAATATTTAATTGTTGTAAAAGATATGATCTCATCAAGACACACATCAGTAATTATAAAACATGACTACAACATAAAAGTGTGGAATACTATAAAAATATGCAATAATCATGAAAACATGAAATTTCATGGAAATATAATGCATCCTTCAATTTTGGAATCACTTTATACAAAATAATGGAATCTATTGTAACGATTAACCTAATAAAATTATAATAAGTAAAATAATGTGTACCTTATTAGGTTTTAGATAATATTTCTTTGTACCCATGGTCTTATGATAGTATATATTTTTTCCCCTTTGGATTTTGTTAAATAATTTTGAATTCCATTTGTATTGGGATAAATGGTTCTATATACCCTTTCCATTCAGATAAATCCTCTTGTATCCACTCTGTATTGCAATAAATCCATTATTTTAACCTTTTTCCAGTGATAAGTCTTTTTATATTGTCATTGGATGGGGATAAATACTTTTCTATAACTATTTTTAATGGGATAAAAACTAAAAAGTAACTCATTATCGTGGGAACAATCCTCATGTGATCCTTTTGAATGGAGACATAAAAACAAACCAATATTTTGAAGGGTAATATAGGATCCCACCTATTGACATTAATATTTATGAATTCCCCTTACAAAAATCTTAAAAATATCTTAATTATCCCATAAAATAAGAAAGATTTTCTTGAACTATCTAAATAAATAAATAACATAAAATAAAATTATCAAAAGATATCAAAAAAATCTATTTTTTACAAACGGTATGACCAAAAGGTCACTTCATGAGAGATAAACCATAGAGAGAAAATTGACGTTAAAAATGTTTTCACGAAAAAATATAAAAATTTTCTTATAAGTTAAATAGTAACATACATTAAACAAAAAATATATATTATGGAATGTGGGAAATTTATTAAAACCTTTTTTCAATGAGTTTTATTAAATGATCACTGAAAAGATATAAAATTCCTCAAAAAATAATGTCTAAAAATACATTAAAAAATTCTCATCATAAAGAATTTTATATAATGAAGACTTGAAAAGATATATTGTTTTAAAAAAAGGATGAAGGTGATGTACTTTAAAAAAATAAAGATTAATCATTAAAATTTAACCCAAAAAATACATAAATCTTATCAAAATAAAATTTTGTGTTGATGATAATTCCTCTATATTTTTAAATTTGAATATTTTAAAATAAACTTTTTTTTGAAATAAAATATCATTAAATGTTTTTAAAAAATATTTCATTGAAGTGAATTATAGGGAATAAAAGGATCATTGGATATAGAAAAATTTAGTTACAATTAAGGAAATTATAACATTGGTTGAATATAAAAACATTTACATGGAAGAAATATCCATTAATAGATATTGGAATTATTAATAACATTTAAAATGTTAACAAAACAATATAATCATCAAGGAAGAAAATTTTGATGTAAAAAATAATTTTATAACACAAATAAAATGGAAATAAAACATTATAACATTATAATTTAGGTATATTACTCTTGAAATGGAATAATAAAAAATAATTTTTCATATCCTATGGAAAAAATTTGAGTCACTAAAACCCCTTGCAGGATTTGTTACTTTTGAATAAAAACACAATGAGAACTATAAAATAAAATATAATATTGAATATAATGAAGTATTGGAGGACCATGATAAAAATTGGATATAGGGAATTGTTTAATTCATTCATAAGAAATCATTATGTAAAACTTAAACATGTCTCAACAAATTCAAATTTAAGACAAATAAACCCGTACATCCAAAGAATAAATTCAACTAAGAAGCCCATAAAAAGGATAAAAAGGAATTTATATTCTTAAATACCATATTAGGAAAATTTTACATAAATATTTCTATTAAAATATACCATTTATTGTCATATTATATTTATTTTTTATATAGTTCATCCTTATGTTTGTATGAAAATTATATCATTTTAACATTATTTTTTAAGATAAGAAATTAAAGATGATAATTTAAAATAATGTTAAAGAAATAATATAATAATATCTATAAAACCATTTTTAATTGAATATTAACATATAATAATATTTTTAATTATTTTCCCACTATCATCCATGATAGGGATTTATATCATTTATTCATGTAGTTTATTAAACTAATCGAAACTCGAACAGATTATTACTTGATGGGTGAGTATGGTCATGTATGAGTTTCATTGGAAATAATATCATAAAAAATTAATTATAATGCTATTATTCTGATTTATTTATCATTATGAGCAATATATTAATTTGTTGGATAATAAATGAAAGTTAAAAAAGGAAATTGGAAAAAAGATTCTTCATGAAGTTGATAGTCCCCACACACACACACACACATTAATGATAGTATTTTTTCAATGTAAGTCGATTTAAATGAGTAAACTAGGGTTAAAAAAATAATATAACAACATATAAGTTTATAATTTATACTTTTTTCATTATATTTTAATGGTAATAAGATATTTGTGTGATTATTATTTACAAGGAAATCATTAGAAAGAGTTATAATTACATTGGAGACTGAATATTTTCTTGGTAGAATTATTTAAATTGAAGGGGATAGGTTAAATATAAGTTAAAATGAGATTATTTTCATGGGATATAGTTATATACATATTAAAAAAATTCACGGTGTAAATCAAAGGATATTTTTATTTTTTTAAAGGGTATAAGTGACCCCCTTTTATAAGTGACACTATTACAAGTAAAATGGTAAAAATGATTCAAAAAATTTATTTTGGGGTATTTTTTTCTCAATAATTTATCAAAAAAGTATATAATCACATATATTAAACCTTTTATTGGGTTTTTATGACTAATTTTTACATTTAATCTTTTATTTTTAAATTGTTAATTAGTTTTTTATCTAAGGGATTTTATGTATTATTAAACATTTATCATAACTAATATATAAAAAATGTGGAGTAATAGAACTAAATTTAAGATATATTTATCCTAATTAAATTTATAAATAATTTAAAATTAACTTTTAAATTTAAACTGATAAAGTGTAGGAAAACTATTCTAGTAGAAAAAAATAAAATTGGGCCATTATGAATTCCTAATTTTATTATATGTTGATCATTATCTAAATGAGAGTTAATATATTTATTTATATTTTTATACATGATATTATATTCATTATTTAAGGTATTTAAATTTAATTGACTCAATATAAATTTCATTATATTAATAAAATATAATTTTATAATTATTATTTTATAATTTACATTGTAATTACCCTTAATCGTTATAATTAAAATTTTGTTCCCAAAAGTGAAATTTCAGAAACTAGATAGTATAAAAATTAAAAACTCAAATATATTAAAAAATTTATCAAATTATATTTCTATGTGTTGATAAATTATTCATTGATTTTTCAAAAATATTGCGTAAAAATCCGATTTTTTTAAAAACTATATTTTTAAGAATAACGGTCATGCATGGAAAAAATAATTATCATTTATTCTAATGATATTTATTATCATATATTTTTTCAAAATAATATCTATGTGACATTAAAATAATTATAAAATAAATTTCTATAATAAAAAAATTTACTTATAAAACAAATATAAAATAGTCCTAAAAAAATATTACTTGTTTTTCTAAAATGGTGTTCTTTGTTTTCATTAACGTGAAGATTATTTTTAATTGATTTCATATACATTATAAAAATATATTATTATATGTATAAGGATTACCAAACTTCCAACTAATATAAAAGTGTTGTTATTAGAAAAATTGGCATTTTTTTTACTATACACCTAAAAATCAATTATTTAAAAAATCTATCGTCGGAAAATTTTATTTTGAGGAATTCAAAATTTTATTTTACTTTTAAAATTTTAAATTCTATATTTTTTATATTTATATTTTTAAAAAATATTTATAAGATAATTTAAATAGTTATTATTTAAAATAACATTTTCATTATTTAAAATTATTAACTATTTAGCTTATAAAGGTTTTAACTATTTATGGATTCCCATATTAGTGCTTCATATATATTTATTCGTAATATATTATAAATATGTTTTGTTTTTTTATTTTCTATTTAGTTTGTGTAAAATTCATAGATCTTTGCATGTATTTTTTAGGATACAAATTTTGGGTCGTTACATCCCTCACCCTTAGTAAATACATTATTCTCTCCCAATTTTAATGATAAATTACTAACATTATTAGATAAGGGTATCCATAAAATTGATATAAATTAAGAGTTATCTTTTAATTTGGTATCAATATTACTAATTCTAATTTGATAATAAAACTAATTTATTCCTTTCTAAGAGGCATACCTAAATATTAAGTATATTTCAAACCATTTTTACAAACTACCTCACATGATTAATTTTTATAGAGATTTCATAGTGATACCTTAATTATTATATAGGATGATTTGGAATTTGAATTTTGAGTTCCTTATTCTTACATTTAATATGGTATCCATGTAAAAAGATTAATCCATTCCCAAAATCTCATTATATACCCCTAAATGAATAATAAATAAAATTCCCATGAAAAATATTCCCATTAAAATTATTTTGTGATACAATAATAATATGAAGAAATATAAAATCATTAGGGTGTTGATTTCATGCTCACAAAACACATACTAGGACAACACGAGTACCTAAAACTAAACTCCAATTTGATATGAAAAATTATTAAGTAAATAATAACTTTTACTTTTCCTATCTTTTTAGGACCCATAGTCAATAGTAAGAAATTCATAGGATTTACCTTTTTTTCTTATTTTGGGGGGATAATGATGGTTGTTATCCTCATTATCTTTTTAGTTTAGGGAATCATTTTTCATAATTCCCAAACACTATAAATTTAGGTCATTGAAAAATCATTACCTCTATTTTATTTATCATATTTTTTATTCTAGCTTCAAAATAATGATCTTGATGGAAAATACATCCACACATTAAACACATATTTATTCTTTTGAGACATTTACTAGTGTGAATCTTTCCAAATTTTTATAACTTACGTTGTTGAATCATTTTTCTATAGTCATCTTCAATATTTGATTTTTGATTCAACTCCATACTTCACTTTTTTTAGTTTTAATATTTGTAATTAATAAAGGTATTAGTCATAAATCAATAATTTTAGAAGAGCATTACCATAATATTATTAGCACTAGCTTCCATACAATTACATTTCTCATCACTATATTGTCCAAAACATCAATTATTATCCTGGTATCTCCTTAGTCCATCAATGTTAGAATCAAAAAAAAATTAAATCTGGTGTTATTAATATTTACACCACAAGGTAATTAGGTAAAACTCTAAATTTAATGGTGTAAAACTATTAAGATATCACATTATATAATAGTTCAACATGAATCTCCATTGGTTTAATCTTGATTTCATTAGGTTGGATTCTCTTAATGTTTCTACACAAATTTGTCTACATAATAAATATATTTTATTGGATTTTAATTAGAATTTTATTAACCAAATCATATCCCCAATAAGTTTAAAACATTGTGTGCATTTTGTCATATTTACAATACACCAGGTGCAGATTGAGTTAACCCTAGAAATTCACTATTTGGGGTTATTACCCATCGGTACACATATGTGAGTTCGTAGTTCCACATTTAGTATCTAAGAATGGATGTATTTCTGGGGAAAATTATCTATAAAATTATTTTCTATAATTTCATGATATCATACTATAACTAGACTAATCCCTTAGAAATTTAAAAATGGATTTCATTGTTGTTCTCAAAACGAATCTAAACAAATTTGTAAACTAAACTATAAAAATAACTAAGCATTTCCATTGATACAAAATATAAAGACCCAAGATAAATAATTCCATAAATAGAACAACAATATCCTAATTTAATTAATATATATCAAAAATATCCATATAATGTATATTTAGATAGTTTTAGTGTAATTGAATCTACCAACATAAATAACATATTTTAAAAATATTGTATACTTTTATCCATAATCATGGTCCTCTAACCCATTTCTTGACATATCACATGATAAAATCATCTTGATTTCTAGGGGAATTAAAACATAAGAAATGGGTGACCTCAAATTATTGGTAATGAAAAAACATATCATAAATTATTAGATCATAAAGATGAAGGATAATTTGATGAAAAAAAATTACAAAAATTATCAACAGTCCATGGATGATAATCATAGAACATTATAAAAGAATATTCAGTTATAAATATACCTTTAACATAAAATGTATGACTTATCTCAAAACACATATTAATAACCATGAAACATTTGATCATGATATAAAAGAGTTAAATTATTTTAAAATAAAGCATTTTCATGAAAACATTGAATTTTAGTGAAATGTAATTTATATTTAAAATTTTGGATAACATGGTCTATGAAATTGGATTGTCCAAAAACTACATTTATAGTTAAATTATATCGATCAAAATTTTATAGAATCTTGGTATTAAAATAATCCTCTTATTCACCCTTTGGCTTGGGATAAAAAATATTTTGTAACCCTTTGGTTTATGATAAACCAACTAATGTGCCTCTTTCTCATGGGGTAAATCCTCTTCTTTAACCTTTTATTAAGACATAAAATTAAACTAAGAAATTTTAGGAATATATGGGACCCCTAATTTCATCATCCATACAAACATATACCATATAAAATATCATCAACATACAATAATAACCCAATAGAAAAAGAGTGGGTTTCTTAAATAATAATAAAAATAACATAAACATAAAAGATAATATTATATAAGAAATATCATTTTACAAAATGAAACATATAATAAAAAAACAAATAGTTTGATCAGAAGGTTACATAATGAGAGATTATCATTGGAGGGTAAAAATAAGTGAAATTGAAAATGATTTCCCAAAACCATTATAATAGTATTTTCAAAGACAAAGTGTAAATTTTATTTTAAAGAAAGTGAAAAAGGAAAATAGGTTAATTTTATATAAAGTTATAATATATAGTTCCAAATTAAATATCCTCAAACATACCATAAATATTTCAGAAAAAAGATGAAAAAATACATTCAAATCATTTACTATTAATATAATCTATAATAATGGATCATTTTGATAGATATAATGAAATTAAAAAATTTAAAGTAAATACATTTTGAAAAAAATATAATTTTAAAAATAATATTTATTTATGAAACCTGTAAAAAATTTAGTGGTTATAAAAATAAAATTTTTGTTCAGTGATAAAAATACATTATTTTTATAGTATGAAAAAACCATTCTAACATTTGAAAATATCATTTCTTTGAAATCCAATAAAGTTAAAAGGATAATAAAACCATTTATTTAAACTTAATTAAGTGGAAGAAGAGGTTAAATAAAGAAAAATCAAATTTATTTTAAATATTTTGAAAAATAACATAGTAGAAATGTAAAAACATAGATATAGATGCTAAATACATTAAACTAAATGAAAATATTTATTAATAAAAATTAATTATAACAAAAAAATAAAATAATTAAAAAATAAAATCTTCATGTGAAAAATGATTTTCCCCTATAAATAAGGTTTTAAAAAACATAAAATATACAGAGGTTATGTATATAAATTTACAATTATAATAGTCAAATTATAGTATTTTTTACTTAAATGAATGATTTGAGTCATGAGAAACTATGTAACTTTTGAATCAAAACCAATTTAAAGGTGAAACATAAAATTGACATTATATATTGTGAAATGTTATAGGATCATGATAAAAATTCAAATAAAAGGGTATTTACACCGCTAATAATGAAACTTTCAGAACCTCATAAATAGGTATTAAGGGATTAAAATTTGATACAACAGAACCCTTACAATCAGTGTAAAGATTCAATTTAAAATAACATAAAAGTGGGGGAATAAAATTAAACATAAAAAATAATATTAAAAGATAATTCATACACTTTTTTGTAATTATTAGTATTTAACCCACTTAAATAATAATTGGTATGTAAATATGTACTTTGTCTCAAATGAATGGAAATTGAAATGAAATCTTAACCTTATTCCAGATTCGTTTGTTGCATAGGCTTAACATAATAAACGAAGTAATTATGTTTATTAGATTCTATGTTAGTAACCTTATAATCATATATTTAATATATTATATACCATTTTTAAAATATTTTATTTATTTATTATATAATACCTTACAGTGTTTGGGTGATAATTTAATTGGTGATGGCGTATTTTAATAATACTATATATAAATGATGATATTTTAAGAATAAGAGAAATAAATATAATTAATACAGAATAAAAAATATATTTAGTTTACTATTAAATTTTTATAACATTATTATTTGAGTTCCCATAGTCATACACAATATAGTTTTATACAATTTTTTCAATAAGGTTGTTAAACTAAACCAAAAACATACATGATTTAACTCGGTGGGTGAGTGTGGAAATATAGGTGTTTAATATGACATAATATAATTATAAAATAGATATACTGGTATTATTTTGAATTATTTATCAATTTTATCCATCTTTTATGTTTTTGGGTTAATAATGAAAATCTATGTGGAAAATGAAAAAAAAAAAATCTACATGGCGGTGGTTGTTTGTGCATGTGCATGAGTAATGTTTCGTTTTTTGTCATAGTATATAGATAAGAGCATATAATGTTTTTAACACTAATATTAATATAAAAAATAAAACAAGGATACAAAATCAATCAAATTAATTTTTTAATATATATGTGAGAGTATGATAAATAAGAAAAAAGGGTGAAATGTTAACATTCGATTCTTTATATTTTCTTAGATGTAAACATGAAATTGAAGAGATTAATCCAATACTGAGTGGCCCACGAATTATGTTATCAGAAAGGGCTTACAAGGAGAGAAAATGGAATAGTTTTAAAGATTAAATTTATTTATACAATTATTTTTTTAAAGGTGTAATTTATCCATATCTATAAGAGAAGAAATTATCACTCTTTGAACCACTCTTTATATTTTAATAATTAAATGACACTATACAATGAAAAATGCATCAATGGTTTCCAAATAATGTATTTTGGGTATTTTTAGGTAAATAAAGTCTCAAAAAAGTGATTACACCCATTCTATATACATTATATTGGCATTTTACTGTTGGGATTTTAAATTTCACACTTTTACTTTTGAAAATGGTATTTAGGTTTTAACTATGGGATTTTATGTTTTTTTACATATAACATAAATCATATAACTAAATTTAATTTTATTAAAACTAAACTTTACATCAATTTATTCTAATTAATTTTATAAATATTATAAAACTAAATTTTAAATTAAAATAAAAATATTCAATATTTCCTCTTCAACATAGGTCGACACCGAGCCTATATCCTCTTCCTGTATACCTCTTCCAGATACATGCCCCACCATTATCTTCCCTCACAAAAATTGATCAACACCAAGACTATATCCTCATTTAACACATATCTTCCCATAGTGTGTCCCTCCGTAGTCTTCTCAATTCAACATCAGTATTCATCATGACCTTATCCTTATTTTTAATCCCTCTTTCCATAGTGATACATTTAATATTATTCCCTTTATACATCATTCGATCACCCCCACCCGAATCCCACAAAATGTCCCTCTAAAAACAACTTCCCACTTCACTATTAATCGATCTCCCCTATGATGTTGTTTCCTCTTCCCTTTTCCCACTTAATAGTTTATCAAGATCTAAGATCCATTATTCATGTATAATGTAAAATATTTTAATAATATCTTGTTATTCACCCTCCCATGTGTTTAAAAAATTCCTTTCATTTAAAGCATCAATTTTTGAGCCTAACCCCTTATGTAATTTGGGAAACACATAATTATAAGTTCATCCTCAAACACTTTATTAAGTGGAATGTAGTTGATAGTAGTAAGGAAATCCTTAATAAAATCTAGATAATATTTTTATGAGATCCCATTGAAAACTATAAATGACTATGGGTTGTTAAGTTGAATTCTTTACATCCCTGTATTCAAAGTAAATATAAAGAAAATTAATTTAATTTTAAAACAATGTTATTTAATTTATAAATCTATTAACACCAAATCCAATGTTTTTAATATTTCTTTTTCCCTTAGTCGAGTTCGTATAAGCATCTACTGGAATTAGTTTTATAGTGATACCAAATATAGTACATAAGTGATTTTCACTTTACATTAAAATCATTGGTAACATATAATATCCATTAACCATTAAATATTTAGGTAATCTTCTCAGGAATAAAAACATTTTACACCTTATTAACTAGAAATGTTTCAATGTCATATAACCTGTTCATATTGGAAAATACAATTTTTTAATCTTGGGGTTGGATGGTAATTTTTTTGATTAATTTTAAAAATTAAATATCAAATATTAACTTATATATTATCAAAGTAACCAATTAAAGAAATTATATCTATACACATCAAGCCCCCTATATCATTTATGAAATGGTTCATGTGGATCATATTACATCAGACAACTATCTGGTAATTTAAGCATGCCTATTCCATAAAAACATTCCCTTTACTATAGATTTATTAGAAAAATATACTTCATATTATGATTTATCCTATTCCGGATAATATGTTTCTTCTTCATTTTAAACATAATATTTCTCGTCAACTTATAGATAAGGATTTATAATATATTATTCATCATTAAATATTATTGTCTTGAATACACTAATTTTAATATCCATCTATAATTTTCTATACTTTGATTTTATGGAACAATGAAACTTCCTTTTCAGTCTAATTATATTTTATTTAAAAATATTACTATCTAAATTTTCCATATTATAATTTATTTCTTATTTTGTTATATCATATTCAAATATATTAACTACTTGGATCCCCAAATGCAATTAATTACAATTGAATGGTATACACTCTTTTTAAAACAAATAAAATCTGTGTATTTCGTTAGGATTTTACCAGACCCATATGTGACGAACAAATTTAGGGATGTAATAATAAATAACCTTTAAAACATTAATATTATCAATGTTGGCTTGTAATCAATTGTAAATGTCACCACCAAGAAAAAGTTTTTATTATACAATAATGATTTTTCCCCTCCCTATAAAATAACTAATTTTAAAATGAAATCTAATTAAATGATCATATCATGTTTAAACACTTCTCTAGAAATGTAATTAGCATGTATCCTTTCCCTCATATTATGTTCCATGATAGAAAAGAGAGTCTCAAAATAATTTTTCATGTTATATTTTTCATCAAAAAAAATCAACTCATAGTATATCTTAACATGATAGAATGATTTAAAATATATTTCTTTATCATTATTAACTCTTCATTTGAATAAAGAATCAAAACTAATTTACAAATTAATAAGACTAATAGAAAACTCTTCAAAATATGTTTTCGTAAGACAATAATCTTATGTAATGATATATTTTCATTTAACTTTTCTGGATGAATTTTCATTTGTTTCTTCACCATATTAGTAAGGCTAAACTTCATTCAATATGTTTACTTCATTATTTTATCATGTTAATCAAAAGTTTTAATCAACACAGGGTCATTGAATGTTCATGTCATGATTTTATGGTTTTATAGTATTTTTATGTTTAAAGTGTTCAAGTATAATAAAATGGAATTTGATAGTTTCAATAATAAAAATTTGAGTTGGAAAAAATAAATTTTGAGGGGGGGATTTATGTTTATAATCCACCTTCAAATGAATAACAAATACACTAAAAACACATTATAAACATAACTAATTCAAAAAACATCATTGCACACAACTTTCACAAAAATGAATGTTTTTCATTTATTTGATAAATCATATTTTACAAAGCGCCATCTTTTTAACAGGTTATTAAAAGATCATTAAACATCACTACACAAGTTAAAACACATGATTGGAAATTTAAAATATATACTAATAAAATTTATTTAACAAATTAAAGTAATAAATAACATAATAATGATGTATGAAAATTAAAATTACATACACATGTAAAATATGTATAGAAAAAAAAATACAAATATATTAAAATTAATTTAATCGTCTCAAATATACCTAGATATATTTCATTTGTTCCCTTTTATTTTTAAGTTGATTTTTTATATCTATATAATTAATTTATAATTATGGTATAAAAATTGTGTTTCTTGTGTATATTTTTTAATTGATGGTTCTGACTTTTTTGGTTGATTGGAAACTAAAATGTTAATTTCAAAGTTGAATTTATGAAATTTGAAAAACCATGTTATTTGAGTTATTTCTTGAACATGATGAATTATTGACTTGAGATAGTTAATTTTTATACAATGTGACTTGTTAAAATTATAGTTTATTATTTTTTAATACTAGAAATCATCTAAAAGGAAAATTAGACACAAGTGCACTAGGAAATATGTTCATACTATGGGGTGAACTACAATTCTATATCCTGAAAATTTGAAGTTAAAATATAATTATTCATTGAATATACAATTTTTTATGTATTAATTTCTTGTATAAACAATAATTAACTATTGACAGATGTGTTTCCTCGTCATCATTATTTTTATCCACTTGAAAAAATTACGGAATTGATATGAATTATGTTACCAAGGAAAATTTTGTAATAATTTTTTTAATTTATTCATTTATATTTCTTAAGATCTGTATATTTATTTGTATGTGTTATATTAGATTTATTTTATGTTCAAAAAATAAATATTATAAAACACTTTTCCTAGGAAAATTTACCATTTATAATTTTCTATGAATTAGGTTACCAAGGAAAATTTACCATTTATAATTTAAAATAAAATTTCACAGAAAAAAAATTTCTTCAATACCTTATAATAGATTAATAAACCTCAATTTTGAGTCATTATGATAGAGGGGGTATATACATAATTTCATCCCTTTTAAAACCCATTATTAAGAAAATTTAATATAATTACCTATACTAAATAGAATTATTATGAGGAATTTTTCTTGAATGGGTTGATTGAAATAATTATTATATTAAATTATTATTTTTTTTGTTTCAAAATTATTGAAAAACTTTCCTAATTTTATAGTAATGATATTTTTCTACAAAGCAATAAAATTTTAGAAAAAAGTCAATAACAATGGTTTTTTTTCATTTTTATTAGATTCAAAGGCCATCTGTATCTCATGAAATAGTAAACTAGTTTGGTGAAAAAAAATTATTCTTAAAGAAATATCTACCTACCATGTAGAAATATATAAAATATTTACATTTACACTGATCAAGTTCTAGCAAAAAAAAGCGATCTTATATGCAGTCCAAGGTAGACATAAGTGAAGTACTCCTCAACGAGGATTACAATATCCACCCCATTATCACTTTTAAAACAAATCAAAACATCTTTGAATATTTATTTAGATTTGATAAATAATATAGAGACTTGATTTTACTATATTATATCCAATTTAAAATCAATTAGAAACACTATATTTAATTTAGTTCATCATAAAGAAATAGTTTATGATTAAGAAAATTTAAGAGACCATATCAATGATAAAAATATAGTTTAAATACAATATTGACTCGATACCACTGATTACAATATTAGTTTTCACCAGTAGTCATTGATATATATTTTCAAATATATGAAGATGATAAAAGGAATGAAGTAATGTTATTTGTAGAAACATTATGTTGTAGGGAATATTGACACATGGTGAGTTTACATGAGGAAGATTTAGTGAGGGATTAATATGATGCCATAAACTGAACATATACATGCATGTAAACCAACACATATCACTATATATGTCTCACCATCATGATATAATTTTTAATATTCCTTAATTTAGAAAAATATTTGAATAAAATCATTATAGTAACCCTCTCATGTTTTGAAAAGATAAACTTTCATGTTAAGCAGAAATAAATTTACCATACCCTCATGAAATTATAGAAACACCTCATTATAAGTTCATCACTAGTCACGTTATTAAGTAGAATGTTTTTTATATATGTAAGGAAATCTATAATGAAGGGTAGAGTATATTCAAAATGAATATGATAGAAAATTTCAATATAATACAAGTTTTATACCTGAATCCCATAATTTATATCATTTATATTCAATCTATGAAAAAATTATTGAATAACACAAAAATTTTAGTAATTTATATATCAGTTAATTATAAATCTATGGGTTTTTATTTATCATTCCCATATCTATGTCCCTATAAAATTATAATGATTTTATTTTCTTCAAGCTACCAAATATACTATATAAGCAATTTTCACTTTACCTTGAATTCAATGAGAACCTCGAAGCTCCATACATTTTTTTTTCTATTTATGGAATCTTCTTCTAAATAGATGCCTTGTACTATTTAGTAATTGGAAATATTGCAAACTCCTCTAACATCATCTTATTGAAAATTATTTTTTTGAAACATGGTGTATGATTTAATTTTTTTTAATTTACTTTTAAAATAAAATATATACTATTAGAATCTAGAATATATAAATATATTGTTGAATAAAGAATCCATATTCATGTCCAAATCATTATTTCATTAAAGAAATGTTTTGGGTTCTTCATATACCTTCTCATCATTTCAATTTAATTTTGGAATGACTATCACATAGTGTCAATCTTGTATCTAATTATATTTTTAGAAAAATTACTTATTAATATAATTTCTCCATTTCATGATTATATTTCTTCTTGATTGTCAACTTCATATTTCTCATCATCTTATACTTAGAGAATTATAATATATTCTTCATCATTCGATTTTATTATTTTGGATCCCCTATATTTAAATTTCCATCCAACCTCTAAAGGATCTCCCATTAGATATAAATATACCAAGAACATTGACTTTGTATAGGTTTCATGATTTCTAGCCATGGTACCCTATGTTCCCTAGTTTTATTCTTTAATCCACAACATTAGTGACGCCAAATCCAATAATTACCCCATTATACCTCCTTAATATTACTCTTTCGCAATAGGTATTATCCCAATATAATTTTTTGAAACCCTAATTTAAATATCATATTACTCAGCACATTATTCATATTAAATATTTTATATTTTAGTGGTTCAGGTAAGTTTTTTGTTCCATTTAAAGGCCTCAATCAAATTTTCACAATAGGTACCCAACAAATTTTTCGAGTTTTCATTATTAGTTTTATTTCATAGATTTTTAAAATCAAAAAAAATAAATCATAATATCAAACCACTATGAAAAATATATACTTTGTTATTTCATTACCTGAGAATGATCATTTTCTTTAATTTATTCGCACGCAATTTTTTGTTTCTTTTATTTAAAATATGAACTTCCTTTATTAATAACATTAATTTCATATTTTTAATTTACATATACTTATATATTAGTGATACAATCAACTTTTTATTTAATTTTCGTTTTAGATTTTTATTTGATGAATGGATTAAATGATTTCCATATAAACTCTACATCTTTATTATTTATATTAATCTTGAAAATAATAACTTTTTCAATTTGTATTTAAATTCTCATACAAATTAGAAACTATAATTTTAAACATGCCTACATTTATAAAATATTCATATTGACCACATGTGTTGGTTAATGAAAAAATTATCATAAATATTCATTAATTAATATATCTTTGTAAATTAATGTTCATCCAATTTCCCTTATTAAATTTTTTTATCTATACATTTGTTACTTTGAATGATTTTCGACATATGTATTTTTTAAATTGTTTGAATAAGTAATTCACTTAAAAAAATCTTTTCATTTTTTATCATAGTATGTTTTGATGTTGACCTTCATATAACTAAAATTAAATTTGATGTTATTTTATTTTATAATACCATCCATAGAATCCTGTGTGAATTCAGTGGATAAATATTAGAAAAAATTATTGATGTGAAATATTTCTTAACTATTCTTTGTGTTACTTATCCAAAAAAACTTAATTTTATTTAAGATATCTATAGATTAAGTGTATTTTTATAAAATAACGAATTCAAACATTGTATTAAATTTTTTGTGTATATTTTTTTATTTGTTCAATATTATCCAAAAAAACATTATATAGTTGTTAGATATCTACTTCATTTATTTTAAAATTTTAAACCAATAATTTAAAAATGTTTGAGCACTATATTTCATTATTTGATTTCATAAATTCTAAATATCAAGTCATATAACATCATATAAATCATTAGATTATATTTTGATATATAACATTATACACATCATTAGTGTATGTTTCCATTGATATTGATAAAAGATAAGTATTACTCATTCCAAGTAATTTAATATTTTAATGTTCATTAATTATATTACATATTACCGATAACTGTTAGTATATATTATAGTAAATATAGTTAATATTGACAATATATGAAGAAAATTTTGAATATACTTAGAAAATTCATTACAAACAATGTATAATTAATTAGAGATAATGATAATTAAAAAAACAAATAAACCATAAATATATATAGTTTTTAATAGTAGAAACAATCAATTTCTCTTTATTTCCATTGACCCCCTGATCACATAAATATATAAAGTCATTATATATCACTTATTTTACAATTATTTCTTTACAGGTGGTTCCTTATAATGCATGTTCAAGGAATATTAAATTCTGCAATAAAATGATGATGTTTTTTTACTCCACAAAACATATTTTATTACCATTATTTTTTAAAAATTTACACTAAAAAAACCAATATTTCATACTATTAATTCATAGCATTATAATTGACCCATATATTAGTTGTTTCGAATTATCAACTAACTAGATCATATTCTCTAAATCACAAATGAAAACTTTTTTAGTTAAGTGTACAATATTAATCTGTCTATTTCCATAATATTGTGTGATGACACACTATTATATATTAACTGCATATCCTTTAGTGATTCCATAATACTATCTAAATCAAACAATAATCAACCTCCCACTAGTTTTTATTTTTATGCCACAATGTATGGTCCTTATAACTAAAATATGACTGCATCACAATGTCCCTAAAATGGATTCTTCCCCAAATCGTTGAGTAGGTACTCACTACCCCTGTTGGGTGTAGTAAGAATCGACTATAATCATTGGCAAAGAACTATTCATTTTTTTCTAGCTTTCATGATGAAAATAATAACCTAATTATGTGGTGAAATTCTAATACACAGACACACACACATATATATATATTAATCTCAATTCACAAAGAAAATTATTTCTTTATCACATTAAAACTCTTATTATATTCATATAATAATAGAATCAATATTTTTATCATTAATTGATGGATATTATTTCAAATTTAATATTCATGTAATTTTTTTAGGTTCCACATCTTCTTAATCAGTCATCAAATACAAATTATATTTACAAATATGATCAACTTTAAAAACTCAAATAATAATTCCTCTTTTAAACTCGTCTAAAACATTACATTAATATCATTTTAAATCCAATAGACTTAGGATTGATTTTCCAAAAAAATATATCATCTTTATAAACTAAATATGTTGTTTATATAATATTATATTTGAAATACTCTCCCCATGAACATGAATCAAGTTATAATAGGTCATATCATGCAGGGTCACAGTGGTTAAATACACATGGACACTTTATTCTTTTATGAAATACATTTTATCTATCTATTCACATGAATACATGTTATAATACATGAATATAAGAATATTATAATGAAATCACCTAATGTAGTACATTTGGATAATCATGACATTGTAAATAATTGTTCTTACTATTCATATACTATATTGGACCATGAACTTTTTATGAATGACCATCGGGATCATGCACTGTCAATGTGAATATATATTCATTGAGTGGTTATCTCTTTGCAATCTGACCACATTTTCATGACTTCTTATTATTCTATATGTACCATGACTAGTATATCAACATCAT
Organism: Viscum album; assembly: GCA_963277665.1. Lineage (NCBI taxonomy): Eukaryota > Viridiplantae > Streptophyta > Magnoliopsida > Santalales > Viscaceae > Viscum > Viscum album. Next base: position 1,986,055,211 of record OY728145.1, on the reverse strand, counting down.
ACCTTTATTGATTTCATGAATTTAATCAGTCTCCAAAAACACTCGCATAGATTTGGTTTCATTACGGAATGGTATGGGTTTATCATATAGTTTAGGTATTCACAGTCAATGAAACACTCATAGTGGGTTATTCAGTCTTGTAGTATATCTATGACTATTGAATGTATTTTTTATATGTAGTCGATCAACACATATCATGGTAGATTTAACAACTCCTGGTGAATCACATCATTCATGGTTCTTGGCATGAAATAATTTCATGGTTGATACAATTTTTGGGTCACCCATCTCACTGCCGATTGAATTCCTCATATTTATGTGATTGATAAATCAGGTGATATATTTTTGGTCACTGTAATAATCAAACACAATAAAACCTACGTTGAATGGAGGTTGTAGAGGACGAAAATGATGTTGTTGCATTTAAATATTTCACAACCCATGTGATATGTTCATATCCACTAATATATGATCAATACATGTAAATGGGCTCTCCCATATCAATGTTTCCAATTGAATATATGTTATTAATTACCTGACACATTCCCATAATGGTTTAGTAAAATTTGAAAGGTGTTCATGGTCTCTTTCTATTCTTTTTTCTTCCCTTTATAAATGAATCTAACCATCAGTCTCTTACATGAATTTCAACATCACACACCAACATTCCTTAACCAAAATTCATTGTGTTCACATTATTTTTCCATTTTACTCTGCCATATATAGCTAATTTTGATTGAATGTGATTCTTTGTACCATTGAGATGGTTTTTATAGCTAGCTATGGTGAGACTATTTTTTTAATTAACCCTAAAATCAATAGAACATTAAAAAATAACCATAAATTATATAATCCAACATAAATATATTTTAAAAACCTCAAAAACACCATTTTTAAAAATTCTCCACACCGCTTGAAATAACAAAATATTTCATAACCTCTTTTTCATCATATTTTAGTTAAAACAACACATTTATTCGATGATCATTTCAATCTCTAATATATCATTAGAAATATTTTTTTATAAAATATAATTTTACAAAACCATATTTAGAATATTTCATCATCAATAATAATAGATGACCAATTTTTACATGTAACTAGAATATTTATTTATTGTTAATAATAGAAATTGAATCCCCAATAATTCTTCAATCTGTATCACAAATCATACATTTACTTCTATATTTATTCATTGTTAATAAGTATAACCCATTCATTTGGAAACATAAATATCCTTCAAGGAATTTCTTTATCAATGCCACCTTTATAATTAGAAATCATTATTATCATCTATTTTCAAATATGTTTTATCTTCTATTATGAAAATAAAAAACTAAAGTTATATTTATGGATAATATATCACTCAATTATACAAACTTTTTTCATAAAAACCACTTCTTCGAGTTTGAGTTTAGAATAAGAACATGGTTACACCATTTTCATAAAGGAATGACATAAAATTTCTCTTCAAAATGTGTCATTATTTAGTTAACTCTATGTCTACAAGGGCTAGTCTGGTGTAGAGAACATGAGTGAAGCTACCAAGATATTGACGTTATATAAAGATACCATGCATGTGATAACCATATCAAGAGCATCTTCTAGGAGAGTTAAAAACACATTTTATATGAGTTAAAAAAATATCATATATAAATATAAATAAACATATTACAATACTCATGTACAATGAAAACATTTCCCACTTTCATCGTGTATTCTCAAAAACTAATAGTCCCTATTTACAAATATAATTTAGTTTTGAAAACATAGTTATATAATTTCATTGGAATTATATGTACATTAATTTTTCATAGATTATTTCCACAAACAAAAATTTTCAGAAAATAATTATACATTGGAAGTATCTCTGTAACATGAAAATTTATTTTCACCTTGATAGACACCATTTCATATTGTAAAACAACTGGAACACCCATCAATATCTTTCTTTAGTTTATCTCCTTCAATTCCCTATACATTAAAACATCGAGAAAAACATTTTTGGGAATGAGTAAGGTTATTAATGATCCTTAAAGGATTCTTTGAGGATTAGAGTTTCCCATCCACCATGATTATCTTATCATTCATGTTTCAATACTGGATAAACCCTCCATTCACCCTTTTATGAAATTTTTATCATCTATAGTCATGACAAAACATATATTTTCAATAGTACCCAAGTGTGGATATTATTTCTATAAATGGTCCATAAATTCTAATTCTTATTTAAATACTTTCACTATCCGTTTTATTATATTTTTATCTTGTAGAGACAAAAGTAATATGAAATCCATTTAAATTATTATAGTTTTTCATTTCATTTAATTATTCTATTGATAATTTGTAAATTCTTGTGAAAGCACATGCCTACTTTAATCATTTAAACTAGTTTTAAAATTAAACTATTTTTATTTTTTAAAATAATTTATCATACTATAATAGAAATATTCATTTTTCATATCTTTGATTATTTTTTATTTTATTTGTTTTAGTATTCTGAGTTGGATTTATATTTCATGCAATTTTCATAAGAATAACCAAATAGTTATAACTTGTAGTAGCTGGAGGTTAAAAGGTTCAGAAAAATGGAGGTTCGATAGTATTTTATTTCATTCCATATAAATGATATATCAATCCTTTTAACAATAGAAGTATCATCCAATTTCCATGTTCAAGCCACGGTTATATAAAGTAATATCGATGGTTAAAACCATGGCTATAGAGCACCTACCACTATGGTTTTAACCATGAAATTTGAGCCTCATAATCATGGTTAAACTATAATTGTATCTTGAAATATCCATGTTTAAATAGTAGATAATCATAAGACCTATTACTGCTACTATAGATTCCATAGTTTCAATCCATTATTATAGGTGAACATTATAGTCTTGATAAAAGGATCATTATTTTATTGATTTGTTATTAATTACATGATATTAATAGAATAATAATTTTAAAATTATTTTTTCACTATTATTTTGGGAATTTTTATTAGTCCTAATAATCTATATTTTATACGAAAAATTGAATTCTATATAATATGTATTATAATGATAATTATAACTAATATATGAAAAAATTTATCAAATTAACATTAAATTTTTAGGGAAACTCATCTTTACATTAGCACTTGTAACATGTTGAATACCGTTTTTTAGAAAAGTTTATTTTTTGCATAAAATTGATTAATAGGAAAAATTATAATTTTTAATTATTATAATGATAGTTGGAATACTATCATTATTCAAATAAGATTTACCTATAATTAAAATTAATATAATAATCCCATTTCTCTTGCATAAATTTAATTATTGAAATTGATGGAAAATATTTCCATAAAATATTACATGATTTTCATAAATGACATTTGTGGTTTTATAAATTAGAATAGATTTTTTAAATGATTTATTTTTCACTATAAAAATATAATTCTCATTTGGATATTCTTTAAAAAACTCTGAGTCATAAAGAAGTGACATTATTATAAAAATAAAAAAATATTATTCAACTAAATAGAAATTATTTTAAAGAAAAAATACATACTAAGGTAATTTTGATATTGGACATTCAAATATAAATTTATCTTTATCAAACTTAAATGATAAATTATTTAATTTTTTTATTTTTAATAGAAAATATATAGTTGGATGATTGGACGCAATTATAGATATCATTAATTGAGTATCAATATATAAGATATATAGAAGCCAGCCTTCAGTATGAGGTACGATCATAATGATTTTTTATTAATTCCATTTGGAATTTTAAAAATTCTTCCCGCTATCTATATGAATATAATAAATAGTACTCTTAGAGATTATATTGATTAATTTATTATTGTGTGTATATATGATATTAAAATATATTCAATTAGAATTGAAGAGAATGAAGATAATTTTATGACTATATTGAATATCTTATAGAATGATAAATTATATTCCAAATTCTGAAAGTGTGAATTACAGTTATATAAAATGTAATTATTGGGACATGTTGTAATAGTTTAGGGTATATTAGTAGCTTTTTCTAATACAAAGTCCATTAACCAATGGCTTAGACACACCATGGTAACTGAGATCCTTTGTCTTCTTAGAATGGTTGAATGCTATCAAATAATTTTGTGGGGCAGATTATCTCTGTCAAATCCACTAAGCCTATTGGCTTATAAGGCATCAAATTTATTATAGAAAGATAAACTTGCTGAAATTTTTAATGTGGTAAAAAGGGTTTCTTAGAACACATATCCTCATATTTCCCTACATTGGAAAAGGGTTTTTAATCTATGGTGATTTATTTTAGAAGGGACTGGATTAATTTTTATATAGAATGGAATAGAGATATATGATGTCTTATTCCAATTCGAAATGACCAATAAAATTTTAACGGCTCATTATTATGTTATTGTAGTAGAAAATTTCCCAATGAAAATATTGAGGAATTTTCTTTATCGGGAATGGAGTTACATATATACTGATCATTAAAGATTAAAGAATATATTCACCAAGAAAGAGTTAAATATTCTATAGGAAATACAGATGATATTTATTAAGTATGTTGTCTACTTAAAAAATACAACCCTTGGAATGAGAACAAGGTGGAAGATTCTTTGAGTAAAAATTATCACAATAGATTATCCATGATAAGGATCACAAAAAAATCTAATATTTATTGATTTTCATTACAAGGACCATTAAATTTTGATGGATTGGATGAAATTATATCTTTTTCAAATGATTGTCACACCATCTGTACAAGTAAATATTAAAGAGGCATATATTTAATATATGGAGTTGGAAAATATAGTGATAAATGTTCCATAGTTAAACCATGATAGTGATGGGAAGATATAGTTTCAGAACAAATTATGGGTCATTTTTATATAAGAATTTAAGAATGATCTATTGGATTATTCTCACATATCCCTATTATCCATTAATCCTTGACGTAAATAAATATGTATATATAAACTAAGTGGAATATATAGATGAGTTAAATAATGAGATATTTTTCAATGTATATGTGATGATTCTTTGTATGCTAAAATGTTTTATTCAAGTGTAATAGGTTATATAGGATGTTACAACTATTAACCATATAAATAGGGAAATGGGAAAAAGTTACTAAGGATTTCATTATAGGTCAGACCAAGACATCTAAGTGTAATAATAATATTTGGGATTTAATCAATATCCTTTTAAAGTCATCACATTTAATTTCAATTATAGAATATTAATATCTTGATATGAATTTATAGATATAAACTAAGTGAGGGGGGGGATTTATTGAATACCTTATTATAATGTATATGGTTTACATATGATGATCACTCAACTAGAAACTTAGAATTTACCAATAGTATCAATCCATTGTTAAAGGCTAGACAACCGTTGGTATAAACTATACCAAAAGTGGTCCAAACCATTGGTTGTAGAGGCGTGGGGATAGACATATCCCAACGGTTTTATGAGAAACATTGGGATATGGGTGATTAATCTATTATATATAAATAGTTACATGAAATAGTTGGTATAAATATTTCACAATGGTTTAAAACCATTGGTATAAATATTTAAAAACTTTTTAAAATTGTTGGAAATATCAAAATCCATGTTTATACCAACGGTTGTCCAAACTGTTTGTATATAATTTTACCAATAGTTTTTCAATACATGTTGGGAATGTTCATATATAGAATTTATACCAATAGTTTGTAAACTGTTGATATATACATATATCAATGGTTTACATGAAACTGTTGGTATATAGTTTCTTTCCAAACATATGCCAATAGTTTAAAATGGTCAGCATAACTTTAATGCACATGTAGCAGTAGAAGGCCTACCTCCCCATGTGCACCTACAACAATGCACTTACAACAGTTCTCAATACACCCATACCAAACTTGTAGTTCTGTATTTAATTACTCCATACACACATATAGAATTAACACATAATTCATAATTTAACTCCATGAAGTATAAACATACAACAAGTATACCCATACAACATTAACACATAATTCATAAGTTAATTAAATACATAAATAATTCAATTCAGAATTCAGATCAATTACCCTATGGAATACATAATTTGGAATTGAATACATACAATATTTAATTCTATATAACACATACAAAATTGAATTCATAATTTAGAACTTAATAACCCCTATATATGAAAATCATGTTTCATGTTTTGAATATGGAATTGATGTTCATAGTCATGGGTGAATTTCGATGATATTTTAATTTTTTGATAATTTGGTATGCCATGTTCTAGTAAGGGGTAATGTGACAAGGGGTAGAATCTCTAATTGTTTATGCCTATCCAAGGGGGTGTCCAGTGGGTGGTGTCCAGGGGTGGGGGATATCCAAGTGGGGTGGTAGGTTGTCCAGGGGGTTGGAGGTGTCTAGGGTTGGGGGTGTCCATGTGGTGGGGGGCATCCAAGGAGTGTTCAGGGGGTTAGAGGACTGTAAAAGGGGGGAGGGTGTCCGGGGGGGGTCTTTGGGGGGGGGGGTTGTCTTGGAGGTGGGGTTTTCCATTGTGGTGGGGATTCCTAGGGGGTGGGGGTGTATAGGGGGGTCCATGGGGGGGCTGTCAAGGGGGTGGGGTTACCCATGGGGGTGGGGGTGTCTGAGTGGAGGGTGCTATTCAGGGGGTTTGGGGTTGTCCATGGTTGTAGGGGGTGTCCAGGGGGTGGGGTCGTCTGGGGGGGATATAAAGGGGGTGAGGTATGTCAATTGGTTTGGGGAATCTAGGGGTGGGAGCATTCAATGGTGATTGGGGGATGTACAAGAGGGTTGGGGGTGTCCAGGTGGTGGAGCTGTCACGGGGTTTGGGGGTTGTCCAAGGGGGTAAGGGGTGTCTGGGGGTGGAGGTGTCCATGGGGGTGGGGGATATCCAGGGGTTGGGGGATGCCCATGGGGGAGGGGGTCCATGGGGGTTGGTGATGCAGGTGTCTAGGGGGTTGGGGTTATCCAAGGGGGGGTGTCCAGGGGTGGGGATGTCCATGGGGTGGGGGATGTCCAAGGGGTGGGGGGTGTGGTCCATGGGGGTAGGGTTGTCCAGGGGTGGGAGTGTCCAGGTGGTGGGGTGGTGTTAGGGGGTGTCCAAGGGGTTGGGGTTGTCCAAGGGGGTGGGGTTTCCATGGGTGTGGGGGTTGTCCAGGGGTTGGGTGGCTATCTAGGGGGTGTGGTGTCTGAGGGTTGGTGGCTATCCAAATGGGTAGGGTGCGTCTAGGGGGGTGGGGTGTCCATGGCCAGTGGGGGGATATCCAGGGGTGGGGGATGTAAAGGGGGTTGGGGGCTATCCAAGGGGGTAGGGCTGTCCAGGGGGTGGGGGTTTCCAGGTTGGGTGGGGGTGTCTAGGTGGTGGGGTGGTTTCTAGGGTGTGGGGTGGTGTCAACGGGGTGTGAGGCTATCTGTAACACCCGAGATTTTTATGAGTAATATTTTGTTTTTATGTTATCAAAGGAATCATTCACTACACACTAGCTTGGCTTACTTTACACGCAATCTTGACTTTCCTCGATAGCTTGCGTCGTACGCAATACTGAGTTTCACTAAACAATGATATGCTATTAAAATATTATTAAAACTAGCCGTTATGAATAGTAATAACCACTTTTTGAAATTTTATAAATTTTATTTTTCAAAATGGACTTCATTTTTGGATTCGGAATACCGAAATTAGCCTAGGGTGAAATTTTGGTATTTTTCTGAAAAATTTCAATTTTTGATGAATAGTGAAACCACTAAGTGGTAGGTTAAAAACTGAATTTTGCATAAAACTTAATTTTACCGCTTCTGTGAATAGAATTTAGAAAATCTTACAGACACGGTTGATATCAGTAAGTAAAATGTTGTTCAATGAGATAAAAATAATTTTTTGGTGAATAGTAACTTTTTACTTTTTTTACCGCGGTTAATAGTAAATAGGGTAACTAAGGGTAAATATGATATTACTATTACCCTAACACATGTCCTAATTCTATTGTATAAGTTTAATTCGACTAAAAAACAAACTTAGGAATAAAATATGACCATTTAGGCCCACATGGATTAGATTAGGACATTTATTATTAATTTATTTAAAAAAGGGTTAAAATAGTTAAAATCAAAGTTTAATAAGTAAATAATTTTTAATATGGGGTTATACATAAGATAAATTCTACTATAAATATTCATTAGAAAGATAAAAAGATTTCCTACATAATGGTATTTTATTTATAATTTTTAGACATTAAATAATTTAATTTATTGATGACACAATGATGATGCATTAATTATCTTATTAATGAAATATTGACATAATTGATTTTATAAACACCAAAATAAATGTAATTTGAGACTTTTTATGAATCCCACTAATTTTCTAGGTTACTATGATATATTAGTGTTGATTTAATCAACTTGGTTCGAACATATAATTCTGTTATGACTTTCAAAAAAATCATATATCAAATAGTGTCAAAATTGACACAAAATAGTTTTTAAATAAAATATTATATTATTAATTGTTATTTTATTCCTAAAAATCCAAGGTTTGTCCAAATGACTTATATAAGGATATATATATTAATAATAAACAATTTGGTATTCTTTTGGCATGTTATAGTAAGTTTATTAACCATATAGTGTAAGAAAACAAAAAGACACGGTAAAAGTTAAATTATTTAACTTTGAGTTAAATCTAATTTATAAGGTTAAAATAATAACCTAAACTTGTCTAAATCATATTGGTTGATATTATTTCGACCCATACCCAATTTAGCTTCGAAATAAGACCCTTTGGAACCATTATAAACCGATTTTGACTTTAATATAAAATAATATTTTGAAATATTCCTAAGGTGCCCCTCTCCTCCCTTATAAAAGGGAACCTCCTCCCCCTCCTCCTCACACCAATTTGAGCACCCAAGCTCGGCGAACTCCTGCCAAAATTCCTTCTCCACTTCCCTAGAATAATCCTAGAGGTCCCGGTCTTCTTCAAAGACCAATCTTAGTTCCCTAAGTGGAGGATTCAAAGAGGCGTTTAAAAGAAGAGGAGATTCGGACACGTACAAAGCAAATCGGACCTAAGGTAAGGGAAATATCACAATCTCATTTTTATCCGAGATCGTTTATACTTTGAAATTTACTGGGGTGTATTTTATCATCTACATCCATGTTTCCTCAATATTTAATATTATTTCCATCCACCTACAATTGTTTAAATCCAATTTAACCCTTCGGTGAGTTTTTAGTAAAGGATATGAAAGGAATCTTTTGTCGTTTTTCGTACGAGGTACTTTTTGACTTTTCCGAAAAAAGTACGAGAATAATGTTTTTTTAACTTATACGGTATGAATGTATTTTTAAAACATTATTTTCAAGAAGCTTCCTTTACAAGTTTTCAGGTTTATTTTTAATCAACTTCTTTTAGTTTATAATTGTATGACATGTTAAGAAAAGAAAAGTGTTTTTGAAGTAGAAGGGATATTTTCCTCAAGAATGGAGTTCAAATGTTTTATCAAAATTATTTTCCATCTAAGATAATATAGGGTTCTGTTTTTATCCCTATTATTACATTGATTTGATTATTTTTTGAGGGGATTATTTTTATGAAGTCATTTACCTTATATGATTTGTCTTATGATGTCATGATGTTTCAAGAATCCCATTTTTGTTACATGTGTTATGCGATGATGTATGATTTATGATTATGTGGAACACATAAGAAAGGATTCATTATAAGATGGGTGGGACCTATATCTCCCTCCAATGCATTGGGTAAAGATTTATATCTCATGAGATAGACATGGCTGGAATGGAAGGTTATTTCGGTTCAGTGATATAGGACTGAAACGAGGAGTGAACTCGGTTCAGAAATGTACTTTGTCCGCTAAGATAGTCTTGGAAATGAGTCATGACTAACAATAAATGATTTTCCATTATTATGTGTGCATGACACAAAGTTTCAAGTTTTATGTTATGATTATGGGGATCTCATTTTCACTTCTATGATTTATTACATGTTAAGATATTATGATCTCTTTTGCAGGTTATGATTTTCAAAAAGATATGATATGATTTTTATTTCCTTTATTTTCCCTTGCTGAGCATTTGAGCTCACCCTTTTATGTTTTCTTTTCCCCAGGTCAAGAAGATGGATATTAAGTAGAATATACTAAAAGGGACCCTAGATATGATGAAATAAATGGGAGACACTGTAGAAGATTTATGAACCAGTTGTTTATGTTTCCCAGTTTCTAAAGACACTATACCTATATGGTCCTTTTTGGTTTTGTCATATGTTGTAATAAGTGTGCTTCAATTTTGAAGTATTAACAATGTATGTAAAGTATGGGTCGTTATACTATCCATGGGGGTTGGGGTGTCCAGGTGGGGTGGGGGTGTCAAGGGGGTGGGGTATAGTCTAGGGGATTGGGGGCTTTCAATGGGGGTGGGGGTTTCTGGGGGTGGGGGTGTCTAGGTGGTGGGGTGGTGTCTAGTGGGGTGGGAGCTATCCTGGAAGTTGGCGGGTGTCAAATGTGGCAGGGGGAAATTAAAAGGGTGTGGGGGTGTCCATGTTGTGGTGTAGTGTCTATGGGTGGGGTCTATTTAGCATGGGATGTCTGTGGGGGTATGGGGTGTCCAGGGTGTGCGGGGTCTAGGGGTGGGGTTGTCAACGAGGGTGGGTTGTCTATGGGAGGGGTGAATTAGTCACATCAAATCCTCAAGTCAAGTTTTATTAATTATAGATAAATAAATAAAGATATCGTGACCTACCTAATCACTCATACATTAAAGCACAAAAAAATCATCAAACATCAAATGTCAGTAATATCAGTCAAAAATGTAACAGATCACTATGTCCCTCATCACCATCATTATCATCGCCATCATCATCAGACTCCCCCCTCATCATCTTCATCCTCATTATCATCCACTCCCGCCTCAATGCCCTAATCCTATCCCTTCTAGTCCTCCTTGGCCTCCTCCTTTCCCTCCTCCGTCTTGGCCTCCTTCTCAGCCTCCTCCTCCTCGACCTCAGGCTCCTCCTCTCCATCATCTCGACCACCAGTCGAACTGCCACATTTTGAACCATGTATATAACGAATCGAGGACATATATTAATGACAAGTTGTGGTTTCCTCTAGTGGAAGTGTTGGACGTAAAAATTCCATTAGTTTCATATATGCAGTGGTTGCCGTAGAAAATTGTTCTACCATCTCGTTTGCCCTTTTTTCAACTTATTATGTCTGTGCGTTAACTTTCTAGAACTTAGTTTCACTAAAAATACTATCTTAGGGGGGCCAATACCACGTTGGGGATATACTCTTCCTAGGTTAGCTGCATACTCGACCAGGGATCTAATCTCCCAACACCTGATGTAAGTGACTGTTTGGCCCAAAATTATCATGTTTTTGGGAATCAAGGGCCTCTAAAGCATCCTATTACAAATATAAATATATTATTATGTTACAAAGTATGTATTAAAATTTTAAATCAATAATTTAAAACATAAAATCTTTTACTCAGTTGGTTTATTAACCATACTTTTATCTTTCTTACTTCGACTCGAGAAAAAAAAATTCTTGTGGCACCCATCCTTCCATATTCAATTTTTTCCTATACAATGAAATTTAATGTATCAAATAATAATTAAAAATTGGTTACCAATAATTTATTTCATAACAAAAATTATGTATAAACTTTATCAATCAAATAAATTATGGAGGAATAATAGAAAGTTCAACTCAAAATGAAAAATCATAAACAACTTCCATACATGCTTCTTCTCATAATCTAGAATCATACTATGCCACAATGTTTGGAGGAAGTTTTTAGCATAATTGTTTTTATTTCTTCTAGATGATTCCTAAATAAGATTCAATAGTGAAAAAGATTATATTAGTGAAAAACATGAAATTTTTCACTTAAATAACACAAATGTGATTAGTACCTTAAACTAGGTAGTCTTCCAATGAGTGATCATCTAATGATACTGTTCTATTAGGTTGTCATCAATGACAGGGACCTCTAATAACATTGTTCCCACTCTAACATGCTATCTAACATACAAATTTTTCTTATAGGCTCTCCATATATCATCTAAAGACTTTAGATGTTCTTGTCAGGCACCCTCACAATCGGAGAAATTAAACCATGCTGACACCCAAATATTAATTCATATAAATAATAATAATAATATATTTCATTAAGTAAAAAAATTCTGTTACCCAAATATTTTCCCAAGAATTATACTTGAGTTAATTTATAAACTATCTCCATGAGAGCGGGATGACCGGAATGATGTCAAAGTATTTGGTAAGCATCACAAAAAAATTGTAATATTGCTGCCCTATTTTTCAATCATTTGACTACATTCATTGTAGTCCACCATCAATTCCATGATGAGGTTCCACACTGAACTCATGCGTGTATTCCCCCACCCCACCTCCTATCAGTATATGAATCTATTATGAAAGAAAAACAAATATTTTATCAATAATTGTTATAATTAAATAAAATGGTATAAAAATTTTTTAGGGTTCTATAAACATACCAGGAAGTCTGACCAATGGGTTCCACTTGGTCGACATAAACTGAAGGAAAACCCTGTGCAGGTGGAGTGGGTCGCAATGTATGCTCTGTAGTGAACGAATCTGGTGGAGTAGGAGTCTAATATGAGTGAATATAAAATTTCAGAGATAAGAAAGTTGAAGTAAAATAATATGGAACATATGACTAACTGATTGTTGGATGGAGAGTGGGAATCCTAATCGGATATGGTAAATATGGGTGAGGAGATAAAAATGTAAAGGGTCGTGAAAAAATGGGAGGCCTAAATATCTTGTGTGTCCATAATGATAAACCAAGATCTGAATGTGGGATAGATGGTAAATTGTTAGGAGGGGTAGGGTCTAATCGGGTATGCCGACTATATCGGCTAGCTCTCGTACCCCCCCCCCCCTCGAATGAACACCCTGAGTACTGGGCCAACTACTAGTTTTCTCATCATATAACTATATCTTAAGAGGTGGATCCTAAAAAAAATTTTAAAACAAAATAAATCACATCAAATTATATATTTTTAAATATATATATAGGAAATAAAATACTCAATATAGTCACTAGTGGTGGAATTCCCATCTCATCCATGCGATGGTTGTTTTCCATCATCATTTTATGTCGCCTCTCTTTAGTTGGTTACATTTCCTACATTTCAAAAAAATATGGATGTAATTTGAAAAGTGTAAATAATGTGTTACCCAGAAAACAAAATAAATGATAAGGAATAGGGGGATTCATGGATAATTTTACTATTCATTATTTTAGGCAAGTATGAATAGATATATAACGAATTCAAAAAATTGTACAAGATTTAATAAAAAATTTAATTTTTAGTTTGATGAATATTTTATAACAAGACAAACCATCATGTTCATAAGGGTAAAAGTAGTTGTCATAATTAAGGAAAAATTTAATTTCTTTAGCCCAGGTAGATGATGCTAGCTTCTATAAATGTTATGTAGAAGAAGAAAAACCACCATGTTCATTATCTGGTGAAATGTAGATGGTCGGTCTTAGAGTTATACTAATTTAATACATGGTTAATAAAGCATTGAAATGTTAACCATGTTAGAAATTTTGGTTTTGTAGGTTTGAATGCAGTTAGATTCCAAATTAGAAAATGAATTTAAAATAAAATTACAGCCAATAACCACTGAAAATTCACGTAACGGTCAAGTCGGATACAACATATTTGTAATAAATAATAAATAAATTTCAATATTAACAACCTTAACAACACAAGTGGCGATAAACCAAAAATTTTGAGGAAATGGATGAATGGTTTAATATATTTCTCACCACAACTTCATGTTCACAGTCAACTCTAACAATTGAGATATTAGAGTAATACAAAAGTAATAAATGGATTATTTTCTATTTTCATAGGGATGGTGTAAATTTCATCATCCCCGTCATCAAAAATATGTCTTGAAATTACTTCAATAATGCACCAAATTCAGGCCGAAGATGGTCTTTGACATAAAAAAAATATTTCTCCATTAATGCCAATACATATCGTTAATCGGTATTAAAAGTGTGATTCATATCAATTACTAAAAATCCAAAATCATCAATAAATGTGCCATGCCTCATCATCAAATCAAACCACTAGCATTTCATCGTCATGACTCGTCCATGAGAATAATGATCCAATATTATGATTTTTCAACGTCACCATAATAAACTAAATTTTCAAATCATGTTCTACTATCTTATGCACTGGAATAATAGTCTATTGTGGCAGTAACCATAACACCATCATGTTGTGTTGTCATGTGATTCGCTCGTTTAGTGATAATAAATCTGTACCCATTGATAACAATTGATTTATAGTCACGAAACAAGGTATTAGGGCCAAAAGAAAAAAAATATTATTTCCTCAGAGATAGAGTCATCATGAAAAATAAATACCTAAAATATAAATTAATATTAAAGTTAATTAAATATTGATTTAATTATTTTAAATAGTAATATTTTTAAATTCAATTTTAACCAAGTAGAAAACCCTTTTCTATGAAAATTATCCCTCCTTCTCAAAGATAATGAAATATGATTTCTCTTTATCATTGATTTATGTTACCTGTAGATAAAAATAGGAATATTTTATCAGATATATATATGTAAGACATACATATATTCAATTTACATACCCGATGTATTCATCTATCAAATCATAGTTGAAAAAAACTATGCGAAGTGCCCTCTCCCTCTCTTTAAGGCTTAATTTCATCAATGTATATGATCCAGGATTTCCTCTGGTTTTTTTGATGTGAAGAAAAACTAGGTTCAATTTTCTCATACTATTCTTCTTCATTTCTCATTGGTATGTTCTTTATTATAGTAAGAGAAGACAAATATATAGAGTAGTAGTCCATACCTTCTTGATCTATGTAACGGTCATGATAGAACCTTCGAGATGATTCCATTTTCAGACATAAGACATTAATGTGGACATATTTCAATAATTTGGATACATCCAATGAAAATAAATATGTCTGCTAAGTAGTATTTTAGTAGGAATATTGACAGTCAGATGCAACATCATGTGAAAAATGATGGAAG
Organism: Viscum album; assembly: GCA_963277665.1. Lineage (NCBI taxonomy): Eukaryota > Viridiplantae > Streptophyta > Magnoliopsida > Santalales > Viscaceae > Viscum > Viscum album. Next base: position 1,986,040,086 of record OY728145.1, on the reverse strand, counting down.
AAATATTTTCACTAACTCACAAAAAACTAAGGGGGAATTTGCTTAAATTTTTTGCAATAAATACTTGGAAAAATTTTTAGCCCAAGGATATCTAAACAAATAGAACAACCGAATAACATCTACCCAAACATTTTTTTACAAAAGTTGAAATATTTCAATTGGAATCAACTCATGTAGAAGGATGTGATAATCATGAGTCTTCAATTATTTTAGCTTCAACAATATTCTTTTGACCCATTTATATATGTTTCTTGAATATCCATCAAGAACATTAGTATCCCCTAGTACTTACAGAAATTTATTTTTTTCTATAGGTGTCATCACATAAGAAAGACATAGAACATTCCATTTATTTTCACTGATACGATCATGATGCAATTCTAGTCTGATGTCCCAATCCACCATGTCACGTTGAGACTGTAAATAATATTTTGTTTTTACCTAAACATTTTTAAGAATCAAAAGAAATATTTCACAAATATTTTTTTCAATGTGAATTATGTCTAAAAAATGATGTAATAAATTGGTGGACTAATAAGGAAAAGTAAATAAGATACTTCTCTTCTTCCAATTTTAATATGTTTCTATGGAAATATTGTTTCTCTTTCTAGATTTTATTTGACCCTTCACGAATGAAAAACTTAAATAATTTTATTCATTAAACACATTAGTTCCAGACAAACGCCTAGGTGGATCATTGGTCTCCATGGTATTGTCAAATCATCGAAGATTATTTCTATATGGATGCTTCACTGGAATGAATTGTTGATGTCATATAAAACTGATACTAAAATAATGTTTTAGTCTTATGGATCATGTATTCTTTGTAAAAATAAGACATGATATTTTTCTCATCGTGCTACATCCAGAAATTATGTCATAAGTGGGAAAATAATTTATCATCCACATAAGCGCAATACACATATGAAATATGTCTTTTGAACATTCATCGTATGTTCGCACACCCACATTACAAAGAAGCTTCAACTATTTTATTAAAGGTTACATGCATAAGTCTATATCATTACTAGGATAAGAAGAGCCATATATGAGTATAATCATGAATGTTAAATGTTTTTTTATAAACAGCCATGTGGGAAGGTTATAAATGTCTATAAAACGTGGCAATGTGTTGTGCAAAGTAAGCATCTTCCCAAACAGATTAAAGCCATCAAATTAAAGTCCCAGCCTCACATTATGCATGTTAGATACAAAATTAGGATATCTATCATCAAATATCTTCCATGCAAATCTATATGAAGGTTGAACCAACTCATCATTAGTCTTATTTCTCTCTGTATCATCCATCACATTTTTAGTGCTATTTCATCAGTCATAGATTTTTTTTAGTGTATGGGGATCAAATGAATGTGCCACAATAATTTATACGGCACACATGATGGTTTTCCATCATCTTTTGACATTTAGAGGGTTCTGACACATTTTATACAATCATTTTTTATAGTAGCTTCCTCCCAAAATAAACTACAATCTTTCAGGCAAGCATGAATTTTGTTTCTTGAAAATCTAAGTCCCTCAACTAACATTAATTTCATTTAGTGGTTTGAGGGAATATTTGAATCATCTGGAATTAAGTCCTTCAAGAATGTAATAATGTAATTGTTGGAAGTATTATAAATTCCATATATAGTTTTCCCGTAAAATAATCAGATTAAAAATTCCAAATTTTTCATTTTACTGCATTGTCGATATACTGGAGTCATGGAAACATCCTTCAATTTTTTCATCCTAAAAACACCATCATTTTATTTAGAAACATCATATGTGATCAAATCTATGTCTTTTTGGGTCAGAAATATTTCTTTTTCTTGATGATGAATAAATCAAAACTGGTCATATAAATAATTCTCTAATCCAGTCCTTTCAATTTGATCATCAACAATTTGAGATTTAGTTTTCTCTCTATTGTGATACCACACATAGTAGTTTTCATGGAAACCATATTTGGTTATGTGGAAGGTGACTTACATATGGCTCAACCGAGGTCTTCTAACATAATTGTAATGCAGGATGTGTATGTGACCACTATCTAGAGCATTTTAAAATACCAAATACAAAAATCTCTCCAAATTGTTTTGAAAATTTCTTGATATCCAATCGGTTTCATATATACATCTTCAATCCTCTCTATAAAAAAAATTTTATAAGTCATTTTCTCAAAATCAATTCAATAATATTGAAGTTTCATAAAATAATATATTTAATTAATTGAGAAATGTTCACTTTATATGAAACCATAACTGAAACACTACTCTATATTAGAATCATAATATAAAAGAAAAAAATATTAAATTTATAAAAAAAAATATCTTTTTAGAATAAACATGAGTGAACAAGATCATGTACACCTGTGGAGGAGAATTATTTAGAATTTGAGTAAATTTAAGATCAATGAAATTGTATATTTTAGTCGTTTATTTTATTGATCACATACACTGACTAAGGGGGTGGGGTGTGTCCAGAGGGTGGGGGCGTCCAGGGGTTAATGGGGCTTTACTAAGGGGGGGGGTTGTCCAGTGGGTTGGGGTGTCTAGGGGGTCGGGGTGTCTAGGGGAGTGGACAACCCACCCCCACCCCCACCTGGATACCACCACCCCAACCTAAGCAGCCCCCCTGGATAACCCAGCCTGACCCCCATGGACAGCTCACACCCCCTCCCTGACTTGGACATCCCATCCACCCCTGGATAGCCCAAAACCCTCTCCATGGATATCCCACCTCATGGATAGAGCACCCCACCCCTGGAAAAATCACCCAAACACCCCTTGATATCCCAAACCTCTCTTTGGACAGTCCATGCCCCCTTCCCCACACCCCGACAGCCCCCCTAATCCCCATAAAGCCACCTACCCCTGGAAAACCCACCCCCACATAGAATCCCCCCCTCCCCCACCTAGACAACCCTCCTACCACATGTATCCCCTATTAGGTATGTTTTATTTAAACCCATTTTATTAATCAAGAAAGGAAAAACCTCATAAATTTTTTATTTTATTCTAAACAACCAATTAAATTTATCAAAACATGAAAAATTCCATTTATAAGGCTCTATGGGTCATTTAGGAAATGTCATTGGGGTAAGGGGAAATCACATACATGGTTAATTCAAATTTAATAACTGGGCCAACCAATTATGAGGTGGGGTGGTGTCCGGGGGGATCCAAGGTGGTGGTGGTGTTTAGAGGTGGGCGCTATCTAGGGGGTGGGGGTGTCCTAGGGGTAGGGGTATCTAGGGGGGAGGGTTGGGGGAAGTCCATGGGGGTGAGGGGTGTCCAGGGGGTGGGGGTATAGGGGGGATGTTCAAAGGAGTAGCGGTGTTCGGGGGGTGGGGGGAAAGGGGGTGGGGGTGTGCATTGGGGATATCAAATTTGGGGTCATTGGGGTCGGGGTTGTCTAGTGGGGTGGGGTGTCTATGGAATGGGGTGTCCAGTGGGACTGGGGTGGTAGATGTCCATGGGGTTGAGGTATGTCTGGAGGGGGGGGTTCAAAGGGGGTGGGGCTGTCCATGTGGTGGGGCCGTTCATGGGGGGTGGGGGTGTGCAGGGTGAGGGGTTTTCCAATGGGGGGTGTTCAGGGTCAGGGTGTTCAAGGGAAGAAATACCCATATAATACCTTGAAATTTATGTATACCCAATTCAACAAATATCACAATTTCAATCCCTCACCCAAACAATAGTGAATTCATCCTCAATCTCTCTACACTTCCCATTATTCCTTGAACAAAAAAAATACACAATCCAAATCAAATTTTCAACAAAAATAATGTCCATTTAAACAACCATATCACCCCACTAAAAATAGATACCCACCAAAACCACTACCCCAACCATCCCAAATCCCTTCACATGAACTATCCTTATATCCATTACCCTTTACCATCATTGAGTGGGGATACATCTCACCAGCACCCATTAGTTCATATGGTTCACAAACTCTACACAGAAGGAGTGGGTATAAAAAATTCACATAAAGCTGATTCACACAATCATGACACATTAAGTATAGAAAAAAAAAAGAAAACTTATTGAAGTATTTGGTATACCATGACACATAACGCACAGATCTCTGTATTGGGACAAATTAATACAAAAAACAATGAAAAATTGATGTAGAACATTAAAATTAAGGTAGAACGTAATAATTTTAAGAGTATAAATAAAAAATTTCTTAATTCAATATGTATCTACTAGGTAGAAGGAGTTTCATACCCTAGGGTAAAGAGAGATCTTTGAAATAGGTTCAGATTAGGGCTTGCAATCGCGTGGATGGGGGGAGCTGGGCTACATTGTAATTTGGGGTAGCATTCCCCACCCCCTAGACACCCCACCCCCCTTGGACACCCCCACCCCCTTGGAAAGCCCCCAAACCCAATAAACCCTCACCCCATGGACACCCCCACCCCCTTTACAACCCCACCGCCATGGACAACCCCCCCCCCCCACACACACACACACGTTTCGACACCCCTACCCTAGTTGAAATCCCCCAAACCCTGTATATCCTCCCACTCCCTCTGGACACTCCCACCCCTAGACATCCCCACATAGGTGGACAGTCTCCACACTCCCCTAGACAACTCTAACCCCATGGACACCCACACCCCACCTCCATAAAAAACCTTGCAACCTTATACAACCCACCCCATAGAAAGCCCCCAATGGGCAGCCCTCCCCCACCCCTTGGGCAGCCCCCAACCCCACCCAACCTAGACATCCCCCTCGATGGACATCCCCCCATCCCTAGACAATCCACACCCCCTCCCAACCTAAAAACCCTCTACCCACCTACATAGCCTTGCTCCCCTTGGAAACCCACACCCCTCACAACATATAACCTTCACACCTCCCTCCCCACCTACACATCCCCCCAAACCTACAGATCCCACCCCCTCCCAACTTCCAACATGCACTCCCCTCCCCACCTGCACAGTCCACCCCTCCCAACCTGCAACCTACACACCCCACCCACCTGTACAACCCCACCAATACAAATCAATTTACAATGAAATAACAAATATTTAATTCAAAATGAAATAATTTCTGTGAAACACACACCTAAAAGAGTTGTAAATTGACTTAAAACATCAAGGATGAGCCCCTAAAGTAAAAAAAATTGAATTCAGATTGCCCCGAAATAGAATGAAAAAAACCAAAATAAATGGAGTAAAAATATTTAACTCAGTTACCACTTAAAAATCTGAACTAGACTAGGTCTCTTTTTTTGGATAAATAGATCTTCTTCATAATGGAGTATGGGGACTATGAAAAATGTGGACAGACATGACTAGGGAAAAATAAAGATAGAATGAATAAAAATTTCCAGGAAAGTAGGAGGTCTATGAGTATTTGAGGGTTTATATCCTAACAGTTTTTAAAAACCATTGGGATAGATATGTTATACCAACGGTTTTTTAAAATTGTTTGTATACCCTTCACAATTCTACCCCTATACCAACGGTTGTATTGAAATGTTGGTAAAAAAATCTATTAATAGACCTATACAAATGGTTTCATTGAACTCTTAGTATATAAAACCTATCTGAATGGTTTTTTAAAACCATTGGGATATTTTACGTTGGTATAGGTGTGGTTTCCACTAGTGCCACATTAATGTTATAGTGAAGTATTCATCAAGATATGGATACAAATTTGTGTTTCAATACATCCTTACATCCATAGAAATATTTTCACTCAGAGAGAATCATTAAAACCCTAGATTACAAGGTAATATCTAGTAATTTACTTTTAAAGGTGGTTTGCGTCTACACATTTTTTATGTCTAATTATCTTATTAAAATAACCTTCAACCATTCCTTCATATGGCTCCCTATAAAGCCTTCTATGGAATTAAATTTATAAATATAACATCATAGAAATAATATTGGAGAATGAAATCTATTAAAATTTATCTAGTAGATGAAATTGTACAGAAACTTATATCCATTCTCTAGTATATTAAGATTTCTAGGAGTCAACATAAGGGGTATTCCAACAATCGTCAATATAATAAAGAATTCGATGTTTGTGATAATGTATTATTTGAAGTTTATTTATGGAAGAAGTTTTTTATATGTTAAAATAATGGAATGTTCTGTGTCTGGTATATTATATCCTTCTATTTTCATGATCATATAGAGATGATAGCATATCTTGTGGCATTTCCACTAAACATCTCTTTAGTTCATGATGTGTCTGAAATATCTATTTTTAAAAAGTATATAACTGATTCTCCACATGTACTAAACAAAGAGGTTATACCCCTATATAATGGAATTTTTTATGAAAATGACTAGTGTAAATATTTTATCATAGATAATGTTCAATGTAACAAGACTACTCATTTGGTTACTGTTCATTATAAGAATTAGATATTCCAGGAATCTACATCAGAACTAAATATGTGATGAAGTAGAAAATTCCAAATTAGTTTGAAAAATAGTGATATAATTTCAAGGGAAAAAATCATATTATGGATCCAAAAATGTAACACCCAAATATTTTCTTTGAATTAATTAGAAATAAATTTGAAGACATCTATAGATTTCTTTACATGAAACCCTGAGTCTAATTTAACCATGTTATATTTTATACTATAAAACCAAGACATTATATTAGGTGGTATGAATAGGATTAACAATTTAGGAAAATATATTTTGGTATTTTTTTCCTTCATTAAAATTTATTTTTTAATTTCAAATAACATATCATTATGTTTTAATAAAATCATTTTAGGATTAAAACTATTTTTTTAAGAAAGTGATTTGTAATGGTTTATGAATTTTTATTCAAACAAAAGTATGAATCCTTATAAAAAAGTGATTTTAGTGAAATTTATTTATAATTATTTAATAATAATTCATACATTATTTATCTAATGGTTAGGAATTATAATAAAATATTTTAAAGGTAAAACAGTTATTTTGAAGAAAAAAAATTAAGTACACAATGTGTTTTTATCATAATAAATAAAATAAATAAAAAGTAATTAATTAATTTCATTAACTCTTTAGGATATATACATAATAAAATATTTCAACATTCATATAATAATTTTTCTATCTAATAAATAAATTTATATTCAGTATTATTCTTAAAAAAAATTAAAAAAATATTTTTTTGGTGGGTTTTTCATGATTATTCTAAAATTAATTTCTTCCACATAGGTAAATTGAATTATTTATACTGGATTCCAATGTTTTAATCATAACATAAAAAATTGGTAATTATGAGATATTAATTTTTTGTCATAATAAATAGTAAAAATTGTAAAAATTGGTTACTACAGTTATAGTTAAATTGGGTTTACTAAGGGGGTAAAACTAAGATATTGTGGTATAATAACTAAACTTAACCATGATGTATTGGTTGAATATTTTTATAGATTATTATGTCTTAAATTTATTTCTGAAAAAAATTATATCACTTAAATATGAAATTGAACTTATATAATTTAAAATTTTTAAGTAATTCCATGTTTGTACCTCCCCTCACTTATAAAAGGAAGCCTCTTCACCAAAATTATTCACATAATTTGATCCATATAGATCAGAAAATACCTACTAAAACTGCGACCGATGGTCACTTATCGACCGTTCAAAGATACTATACTCTTATAATGTGTATAATAGCACTCATAATGTTGAACGGTCGATAGGTGACAATTGTCCGCACTTTAAAATGGAATAATTGCTGTGGATGGTGCTTTCTGTAGTCATTATTTTCAGTTTATTGCAAAAAAACCCCAAAATAACAAAATTTTAAAAAAATTGAAAAAAAACAAAAAGAAAAACCCCTCTTCCTCTTTATCGCAACGTCTCTCTAAATTCACCATTGCCTCCCAAACAATCCCTCGTTTTTTTACCCTAAAATTGAGCAAAAATATCACTAACCTAGGAGGAACATAACTGATAATCAACTCATTCAAGAACCTGTCATTATCCAACCAGTTGAGTTAGAAATGGCCAATCCTATGGAATAAACACTTAATGAACTTATTACCACTGATATGAATTAACAAAATCTTGTTATTAAATATCGAAACATAGAGGCTAACTTCAAACTCAAATCGAGTTTGATTCATCTTCTTCCTCATTTCCGCGGACTATCCGGTGAGGATCTGCATCTCCACCTTAAAGAGTTCCAAGTGGTGTGCTCTACCATGAAGCCTCAAGGGGTTTCTGAGGAAAAAATAAAACATTGAGAAATAACTTTCTCCCTATCTGAAATTGCCATGTCAGGGCTTTAATAACTCCCTTCGGGTTCCATAACCACATGGAATGACATGAAGCGACTCTTCTTTGAGAAATTCTTTCCTGCTACTCGTACTACTTCAGACTGAAATGAAATAAGTGGTATTCATCAATTCCCAAATGAATCACACCATGAGTTCTAGGAGAGGTTGATAAATCTTGTTTAAACTATCCCACACCACAAAATACCTGACTAAATCTTGATACAATACATATATGAGGGGTTATTGGCTCTGGAGAGAACTCTCATTGATGCCGCTAGTGGCAGTGCTCTTGTTTATAAAACTCCTACAGCTACAAGAGATCTCATATGTAACATGGATTAAAATACACAAAACATCCATAATAGAGCACATTCTCAAGTAGAACAAGCTTTATATAATCAATCTATAGATCCAAAATAAATATGACAAAGTATATGAGTGAACTTATTGGTCTTGTGCGAAAAATAGATGTGGCTACCAAAGTCCCAAACTCATATTCTCCCAAATCTTTGTTCCCTGGGCCTATCAAGAACAGTGGAATGTGTAGCTCCCCATATCATCCAACTAACACAAGTCCACAACATCAAAAGGATACATCTGATTCATCCGTACCAATGAATCCCAATGCAGCATATGCTCAGCAGAACACCAACCCTCAACAATAAGGTCAGTTTTTCAGAAACAACAATGAACTCCACTCTAAGCCCTTCTCTTCAACATATAACCCTAACATGAGATATGGTAATCCCATTTCTCATCTCCCCCAATACACTCATCAAGACCCAAACAAATTCCAATATTGTCCAAGTGTTGGTAACATCCAAACAACCATACCCTTTTGTTCCTCAATATCAAAGGATCAATCCTCTTTTTCCTCTACCTGGATTCCCCTATCTGAGTGAGCCTTCCTAATTCCAAACCCAATACAATCCCTATCCCAAGAACCAAAATCAAGGTAATACCAATTCTGGACAAGCCTGTTTTCCATGAAACCATGGGAAAGTGCAGTGAAAGATCTTACCACCTTCACCCATTCCAGCCTCAAAAACATTGAAACCCAAATTGGTAAACTTGTATCCCACCCGAGCCAACAAAAACAATCAAATTCAACTCAACTCCCAGCTTAAACATTTCCCAACCCCAATGGTAATGTACGTTCCATTGAACTTATAGAGGGAAATCCAATTGATATTCCTTAAGATAAGTCAATCGAACCCCCTTTGAATGTTGACTTAGAACATGAAAAGTTAAAGAAACATGAAAAGGAATAAGATTCCATTCTCTTTCCTCCTTCTACTCCACATAGGAACCCAATTATTTTTCCTTAAGATGTTTCTAAACCAAGTAAGTCCTTTGAACCTGATCCAGAGAATAATGACATGTTAGATGTGTTGAAGTCATCATTCCCGTCTTAGAAGCCATTAAACAAATCCTTAAGCATGCCATGTTTCTTAAAGAATTGTGCACCCACAAGTGAAAATGTAGGATATTCGATAATGTTTCCACCCAGTATTTTATTTCGACAAAGTGAAAATATCTCAGGACCTTTACTACTATATGCCAAATTGGAGGTTCCAAATTTGATGATTCATTCATAGACCTGGGACCCTCAATTAATGTCATGCCCAAATCCATCTTTTCCAAACTTGGTCTACGTCCCTTAACACCAACAGGTGTTGTCATTCAGTTAACCAATCGAAGCACTTATAGTATTAACGGTATAATCAAGGATGTCCTTGTTCGTGTCAATGATATTATCTTCCTTGCTTATTTCCATGTCCTTGACATGGATGGTGATACAAACTCTTCTCGATATTGACTAATTCTAGGAATTCCATTCCTCATGACTGCTAGAACCAATATTGATGCCCATTTAGGAATCTTATAAATGGAATTTAGTGACCAACTGGTCATGTTCAACATTTTCCAAGCCATGAGATACCCATTTAAGAATCACTCTACTTTCTCAATCCATGCTTCTAAGGAAACATTTTAGAGTCAATTGAACCCAATTCCATCATGTTTATCCTCTTTTGAAGATTTAGGATCTTGTGAAATATGTACCATGAGTAACCATGTTATAAATGGTCATGTTGATATGGACCTCTCATTCATAGACTCCATCAATCTAAAGGATCTCAAAAACTCCCTTGAATCCCACATCATCTCTGATCTCTACTACTCCACCATGGACAATATTAAGGAAAATGAGTCTGATGCAACTGAAGTCCCTTCCTCCATTCCTAAGTTGTCTAACCCAAAAATGAGAGATGATACTGATCTAAAACCTCTTCTTGAACACCTAAAATATGAATTCCTTTTCCATTATCACTCTTATCCTGTCATTTTCGCTTCTTCACTTACCGAAACTGAGGAGTCCAAACTTGTTCAAGTGTTAGAGAAAAAAACAAAAAGGCCATAGATTGGACACTAGATGACATACTAGGAATCAAGCATACTCTTTTCAGGAATCACATCCATCTTGAGTAATCATCTGAACTGATTAGATACCCACAAATAAGAATCAATCAACAGGTACATAAGGTAGTTAGGGAAGAGATCATCAAGATTCTTTAAGCTGGTATTATCTACCCAATTTTTTACAGTGAATGGGTTAGTCCAATTCAAGTTGTACATAAAAAGGGTGGGATAACTGTTGTCGTAAATGAACATGGAGAGGTTGTTACAACTCGAGTGAAGAAACAATGGTGTGCGTGCATTTACTTTATGAAATAGAATGTTGAAACAAGAAAAGATCACTACCCTCTTTCACTAATTGATCAGATGCCTGAACGATTAGTCGTAAAGTTTCACTATTGCTTTCTGGATGGATACAATGACTACTTTCAAATCCCAATCGCACCTCAGGACCAAGAAAAGACTACTTTCACATGCCCCTTTAGAACATATGCATATTTAAGAATAAAGTTTGGCCTTTGAAATGCTCCTCCAACATTCCAGAGGTGTATGATGAGTATCTTTTCTAAATTCATTGATTATTTCATGAAAGTATTACTTGATGACTTTACCATTTATGGTGTGTTATTTGAATCTTTCTTGAATTCACTCTCTCCAGTCCTCCAAAAGTGTGTCATGTGTAACCTTGTGTTAAATTTTGAAAAGTGTCAATTTATGGTTTCAAATGGGATTGTTCTAAGGAACATAGTTTCAAAAGAGGGTATTGAAGTTGATCTTTCCAAAATTGAAGTGATCCAATAACTTCCTGAACCCACTTTTGTTCTTGACATAGGTTCATTTATTGGTCATGTTTGTTTCTATCAACGATTCATTAATAAATTCCGTAGGATTTCCCTCCTACTCACTCGTATGCTCCAAAATGATTTCACTTTTAATTTCGATGAGGGTTTCAAGAGAGCCTTCACTAAACTCAAGATTTATCTTACATCTTCCCTGATAATCCAACCCCCATATTTGTCCTTACCCTTTGAGTTTATGTGTGATGATTCTAATAGGGTTATTGGGGTCGTTCTTGGTCAACGATGATAAACAATTTCTCATCTCATCTATTATGCCTCAGAAACATTGGATGAAACTCATTCTCACTACACTATTGCTAAATGGAACATTTAGCAGTGGTTTTTTCCTTATATAAATTCTGGACCTATCTCTTAGTTTCCAAAATCCTTATCTTCATAGACAATTCTGCTATAAAGTTCATACTCAAGAAAAGTAATTCCAAACTGAGGTTAATAAGATGGATCCAAATGATCCAAAAGTTTGACCTTGAAATCAATGATAGACTAGGAAAAGAAAACCCTGTGTCTAATCACTTGAGTAGAATTTGAAATTCTTCTCATTCTAAAATAATTGATCCATAATTTATAATAGAGCACTTTTCATCTTTCACTCGAAAAATATCATGGTATGACCTAATTATAAATTACTTGATTTTTTGTGTTTTACCTAAATATTTTTCAAAATAACACAAAATGAAGTTAAAAGGTGATTCAAAATACTATTTCTGGGAAGAAAATAAACTACAGAAAACTGGGGTAGACAGGTAATTAAGATATATGTTGTTGAAAATGAACATTCATCCATCTTATAATTATATCACTCAATGCTTGGTGATATCCATTTTGGACCACAAAGGACCTCTCCAAAGGACCTAGACTCTGGATTCTTCTGGCCTTCACTCTTCGAGGACTCACATGAGTTACGTCAATCATTTCCCAATTGCCAAAAGTTTGGAAAATTTTCCCAAAGAAATGAAATTTTCCAAAATTCGTTAATCTTTTGTGAGATCTCCGATGTTTGGGGCATCGATTTCAGGGGACCGTTCCCCTTCCAATGGATTATCATACATTATTCTTGTGGTAGATTGTGATTCTAGGTGGGTCAAGGCCAAACTCACTAGAAATGATGATTCACGAACTTTTATTTTGTTCCTAAAGACACACATCTTCCACCGATTTGGCACACCACATGCCTTGATAATTGACTTAGGAACCCATTTTTTTAATAAAACCATGGAATCTCTTTTGAAAAAGAATGGTGTTGTACAAAAAAAACAACTGCATATCACCCCCAAAAAAATGGCATGGATGAACTTTCCAATATAGAAGTGAAAATATTTCTTGAGGGAATTGTAAAACCCACCAGAAAAGAATAGCCTGAAAGACATGGTGAAGCACTTTGGGCTTATCAAACTACCTATAAAATACCCATTGGAATGTCTCTTTTTAGGATATTTTTTGGTAAAAACATGTCTTTTACCTTATGAAATCCAACATAAGTCTTTTTGGGCTGTGAAAACTTGTAATTTTAATTGTGAAAAATCTCGTGAAGAACGATTACTGCAATTGGATGAACTGGAGGAGCTTCAACTTGATTCATATGATAATTCAAATCTGTAAAAAGAAAAGGCTAAGGTAATCCATAATAAAAACGTCATGATAAAGGTATTCCATGAAGGTAAAAAGTTATTACTTTCCATTATCGATTTCAGATTCACCCAAGTGTGATTAATTCTCGTTGGCAAGGTCCAGTTTTTTATTACTAATGTTTACCCATTTGGTGCAGTGAACGTCTAAGACCCCTATTCAAAAAGGATATTCACAATTAATGGAAATTGGTAAAAGAATCACCATGAGAGGACACACAATCTTGAAACCACATCGACTTCCATCGAATTCCCAACTTCTGTAGTCGACCCACTAATGGATGGAGATGGAAACCCACCAAATCCAAACCAGTGTGCACCTCCTTCCTATTAACTCCTCTTCTCTCTCTCTCTCTCTCCTTCCTCCCTCTTCATTTTTCTACCACTTTCCTCATCACGTTTTGTTATTTACTCTTCCTCTTTTGTGTGGGTGTGTCTTTATAAAAAACTAAAAAAAACTAAAAACCCAAGAAAACAAAAAAATAATAATAATATGAAAAATCAAGTGTTATGCTTACTCAAATTCTAATTTTCAAATTCTGTTGAACCATTTTTGGGAGTCAAAATACGTGGTTTCATACACAAAATTTTGTGGTTTCTTCAGAAATATGGATAACGAATATTGTATCAAAACCAAAAAAAATTATTGCTCAATTTTTTATTTGGAAAATGATTTTCCCCAGGTGTAAGGAAAACATTATCTTTGATGATAATGATACATATATCCATCTTTTCAAAATGTGTGTCTTTTACCCCCATTTTTGAGCATTGGGTTTGTGAACCTTTGAGATGAATTTTCTACTTTAGTGTGCATTAATATGGTAGAGGCATTTTCTAAACAAAAAGAGAATCAAAATAGTAAAATAACCTCCCAATTCCCTTAAATTAATCATCCTTTTGAAATCCCCTTCAAGCCTATGAAAACCTTTTTCTTTGATAGCCACAATGCAATACCAATTCGTATTCCCACCCAAAATAATCATGGATTTCCATTGCATAATTTTTTGAAATTTATGTATGGGTGGGGAATGGATTTCATATAGGGTACCCTTTATTAATTTAACCGTGTTATAATACGCTAGATGGAAATCATCCATTTAGGTGCGGGGGAGATTTTTTCATTAAGTTCATTTTGGAGAATGTAATTTACTTACATTTATGTAATTTTTTAAATGTTATTGACAAGTTTAAAAAAATAAAAAAAAATAAAAAAATGGGTTGTGTCTCGGGTAGGTCAAAAATCACTCTTCCTCAACCATTTATCTTGTTATAACTATTAAAATTAGTGTCATGAGGAGATAAATAATTGGTTGGTAGATGAGTGTGAGATCTATTTCAAGTTCATCTTTTGATTAAAATACAAAAAAAAATAGAAAAATGATGAACACTTATGTAATTGGGAGAAGTTTTGTGTTTTGTAAATATTTCATCATTTCATCCCCTTCAAATTTTCTTCCTCTCTTATGTATTTCTTTACACAATAATTCCCATGTATATATTTGTTTTCATTTCCTTCCATGTTACATTTCAAAAAAAATTGTGAATTACTTTTTCTATGTTGGCGTTTTACCCCATTTTTCCTATCTTTTGGATATCAGATTTGTATCGTCTCATAGCCATAGAAAACCCCTAAAACGACTTATTTATTTTTTTAGCAATTTAGGATAGAGAGTTGAAGCTGAGAGCTCTTATAAACTCTATGATTTTCACTTTTGGTTGGTGAATGAGTGAAGCTCTATAATATAATTTTATCATCTTGAGAGGAGTATGTTTGGAATGCCGCCATTTTCCATTTGTAAATTTGAGAATAAAAAAATGAATTGTTTTTGGAACATTATTTTTGTAACAACATCTGGTAGAATTCAACATAGATGAGTAATATTTTCTAAACCACCCCTGATTGGGGAAACAAAATTTTAATATTTTTGGGTGAGTGAAAATGATTTTGTTATGTTTTTATATTTGTTGCACATGAGGACATGCATAAGACTAATTGTCGAGGAGTTGATAATATTAATATTGTAATTACATATTAAATACTCCTTTTGCTAATATTATATGAAATGTGCATAATTTGGGTGAAATATTAATGTTTTAATACTTAGTATAATTTCATATCATTTTAAGAAGTAGTCTAATTGAGTCAGTTTACCATTTTATTTATACCTATCACCCTACTAATCCAAATTGTTTGGTTTCTATTTTTTAGGGTTCTTATTAAATTTTTCCACATATCATTAGAAGTAATCATTGGATCATTCTGCCATTTTAATGGACATTTAGACCACATAAGAAGTCCCATATAATCTGTGAAGAAACTAGCCCATTAATGAAGATTGAATTACTTGGATCAATCCAGAATTTGAAATTCATTCATTCTCTTCAAAAGTTCGGGGGACAATGTAATGAGTCTTGCATAATAGTTTCAAGGCCCAAATCTAAATACAAGGGTACTAAATGATTTATTAAATCACATCCCCCCATTCTACAATACAAATAAAATGAGTACAGAATTAATAACATATCGTATGATTTAATAATTAAATCAATATGATCTTTTGTAGTGTGAAACCGGAGATATATGAGACCTGGTTTATTGAAGAAAGTGTTGGGATTTTAAAGAGTCTTCCTATTAATTAACACATTCACATTTCAGCCTTCTAAAAAGTATGGATTGAAATGGGAAATTTAACTTTGTTTAATCAAACCACCATAACATTGGTTCCATAAATCCAAATGCCTCCAAATTTTGAGAGACATCTACCAACATTATTTTATGCATCTTTGAAAAAGAGGATATTGTAACACCCCAAGATTTGATATTGTGTTATTTCTTCAAAATAATTCAATAACTTGCTCTACAAGCAACACTGAGTTCAAGCGCACCATGATATACCAAACAAGCCGTTCGAAAGAGGTTATAAATAGTATTAACTAAATTTTAAACATTATATAATCCTTATAATTTTAGAATCCATATTATGAGTTTCTTATACATAATGTAAAAACAAATTCATTTTCAGTATTTTACTTTTGCCAACTTTTAATAGTGAACCCTTTTTAAATCCAATATTTTAAACTTTTATATAATCAATTTGACTAAATAAATTTACTTTTTAGAATTGGGACATCAAAAATTTACAATTAAACATCCCAAGCTTCCACGGTACACTTTCCTTTGAATAATACAGTGGCGTGTGTTGTACGCAACTTCGAGTTCTAACACACACCACGACCAATCAAAGTAGCCGTTATGAATAGTAATACCAACTTTTTGAAATTTTATAAATTTTATCTTTCAAAATTGACTTCATTTTTGAATTCTTAATATCGAAATTATCCTAAGTTGAATTTTTGGTATTTTTCTGAGAACTTCCAATTTTTATGAATAGTGAAAAATACTTAAAAACAACTTTTTTAATCAAAAGAATTTATTGTGATAAATTATACTGTTGAGTGGTTTTAAAGTGTAATTAGAATATATTTTTACCATTTTATCCAATGGTGTTCATTATAATTAATTTCACTTT
Source organism: Viscum album (assembly GCA_963277665.1). Taxonomy (NCBI): domain Eukaryota; kingdom Viridiplantae; phylum Streptophyta; class Magnoliopsida; order Santalales; family Viscaceae; genus Viscum; species Viscum album. Next base: position 1,986,023,400 of record OY728145.1, on the reverse strand, counting down.
GAAATTGGACATAAACCATTTTCAATCTTTTGATATATATTATTTCTTAAAAACACGATATTTGTTGTGACAGTGAGAATTAATTATAAAATTAATTAATTCAACTTATATTTTTAGAATTTTGTAAAATAGACATCATTTTTGAATTCGGAATATCAATTATAGATTAGGGTGAAATTTTGGCATGGTTCTGAAAAACTTCAATTTTTGATGAATAGTGAAACTACTAAGTGGTAGTTAAAAAACTGAATTTTTCATAAAACATAATTTTACCGCTTCTATGATTGGAATTTCAAAAATCTGAGAGACACGGTTAATATCAAGGAGTAAAATGTGGTTCAATGAGTTGAAAATAATTTTTGCTGAATAGTAACTTTTTACTTATATTTACCACGGTTAAAAGTAAATAGGGTAATTAAGGGTAAATATGATATTAATATTACCCTAACACATGTCCTAATTCTGTTGGACATGTTTATATCGACCAAAAAACAACCTTAGGAATAAAATATTATCATTTAGGTCCACTTGGATTAGATTAGGACATTTATTATTATTTAATTCAAAGAAGAGTTAAAAGAGTTATAATCAAAGTTTATTTACTAAAACATTTTTAATATAGGGTTAGACATAAGATAAATTAGATTTTAAATATTCATTAGAAAGATAAAATGATTTCCTAAAAAATGATATTTTATTTATAATATTTAGACATTAAATAATTTAATTTATTTATGACACAATGATGATACAATAATTACCATAATAGTGAAAAAATTAAAATAATTGATATTATAAATACACAAATAAATATAATTTGAAACTTTTTATGAATTCAATTAATTTTATAGGTTAATATGACATGTTAGGATTTACTTAATTAACTTTTTTCGAAGTAATCATTCTGTTATGATTTTTACAAAAATCAATTATTGAATAGTGTCAAAATTGACATAAAAGAGTTTTTAAATAAAATATTATATTATTAATTGATATTAAATTCCTAAAAATCTAAGGTTCTGCCAGGATACTTATATAATGATAGGTGTATCATTAAGGGACAACTTGGGGGTCTCTTGGATGTATATAGTATGTTTAGTAACCATATAATATAAAAATACAAAGAGACATTGTAAAAGTTAAAATAATTAACTAAGAGTTAATACTTAAAGATAAGGTAAATATAATGACCCAAACCTGTATAAATTCTATTATTTGAGTGGTTTTCGACCCATCCCCACCTTAAAATTTAAATAATATACTTTTTATCCATTATAAATCAAATATGAATTTATTATAAAATAATATTTCTAGTTTTTCCAAAGGTGCCCCTCACCCATCTTATAAAAGGGCACTCTCCCTTCTCATTAACTCACACCTTCAAAGCCTTTTGTTTCGGAACAACTATGCCCAAATACTCTCTAAACATCCTTCACTTAATCATAGAGGCCTTCCTTTAGTCAGAAATCCAACTTAAGGAGCCCTTTTGATCAAATCAAAAGGAAGAACCTGAAGAAGAGGTAATGATTTCACCACCCTTTTTCAAGTTCCTTTCTTCTTCCACTTCTTCTTTCTCTGTTCTTACCATTATAAAATAATAACTCCAGTATGTTATATATATACTTCTCTGTTATTATAAACATTTTACAACCATATTTCAGTATTCTATCCATCCTTTTAATAACATGTCACGATACATGTGTACGCACGACTTACCGTCTCCACGTCGTGGTGTAATTGTTATTCAATAAATTATTATTTGGATGGGTATAATAATGATGTGTAATTCATTTAAATAATATATATTACATGATAATTATTCTGTATATATGATATAACATCCAATTATATATTATTTTAATATCAAAATAATGATATTTTCGCTCGTGCGTACGTACGGACTATCGTCTCCACGAACGCGATGAGATTCATTCTCCATCGTATACATTCAAGTATAATTATCATTTGATGATTTAAAAATAATTTGTAATTACTTGATATCATTATGGATATTAATAAGATAAAACCTATCAATGAGAAACATGTCTTACGTATCAGAACATATGAAAGAAAATGAGTAAGTTAACACCCGAAGCAACGATAATACTATGATATTAGTAACAAATCAATGATAAAAGATCATATATGATATCATATTAATATATATGATTCTTGTATAATTTAATAACAATTATTTTACCATTATACAGTAGGTTAACATACCCCATCCAAGGAAAAGTACAAGGTAAGGGTCTATTTTTCAATCTCTTCATTATCCAGGGTTGTTTATACGTAATAATCTACTGGGACTTCTTTATCATCCACATCCATGTTTCTTAAATATGTATTTCAAAACATTATTAATATTTTACAGAATATGGGTTAAAGTCATTTATACCATTGTTTGAATTTTTATAAGAATTTTATAAAGGAATCTTTCTATCATTTTCCAAAAAAGGTGCTTTTTAACCTTTTCAAAAAAAATTAAGGTAAGAATGTTTTTTTTATATACAGAGGGTGCGGCTATTTTCGGCCTTTATAAAGTCTTTGAAGCTTCCCTTACAAGATTATAAGAAAATTTTCAAAGTAAATGTTTTATTTTATAATAATGTGACTTTTAAATGATTTCAGAAAACGGATATTTCTCTCAAGTAGTTTTGATTTCATCTATGTCAACATCCTTTGATTGATTTTAAGCCTATTTGAAATTGATTTATTATGATACAAAACTTATATATTATATTGAAGTTTTTGTGATATTTTTGATTGTGGATGTGTTATTTTTATACCATTTGTGGTTTATGGATGAAGTATTTACATTTCTTATGCTAGTTTTAATATGAATTTTTATGTTATGTTTAAGCCTTTTCATATGGGAATGCATTGGACTTAATATGTGAAGGGTGGAGCCCACTATAGCTCCTCGATGCATCGGTAGGTCTCATGAGACAAACTAGTGTTTCGGCACAAGGCCTTGAAAAAATATTATTTGTAGTCTTGGAACGAGGCCTTGGCTATGTGGTTATGATTGTCTGGAATTATGCATCCCATCATTATGAAAGTGGTTATTGATATTGCATGTGATTATTCGATTAGTAGAATATCCATGTTAATAAGTAAATGGCATTATTTCATTTTATTTTTTCCATACTATGTTGAAGTTCAAGTTTAAAAGGATTTTGTTTTAGTTATACGTTGCCTTAAATGTTTATTCTTATTTATGAAAGTTTCTGCTATATTGTTATCCTTACTGGGCATTTGAGCTCACCCCTTTTCAATGTTTTATTTTTTCCAGGATGTAAAAAATTAATTTATGAATGACCTGCAGGGATAGTATGTGAGGATATGAGTATGGAATATGAAGAAAATATGTTGTTGTAGTTTTCATTTTTTTGATGTAATGTAAGACTTATGAATATATCTAGTGTTTCCAAGGCTATTAAACCAATCGGTCTTTTGATATTTGATCTTTCTTGTGATCATGCCAATGTTATGTAATAGCGCACTGACTTTGGGTAACTGGGGCCAGGGCATTACAGTTGGTATCAGAGGAAGTTTAGTACAAACCTTGAAAGCTAGATTTAGATAAACTCTGATTAGAGTACATAGACCTAAGATGGACTTTGAGGATTAGTATAGAAGAACTTCCTAGAATTTTGATATTGTAGATATTTTGTGAGTTTTCCGAGCAATACATCCTTGTCTGGATACGAGCAGGTAGAGGTTGCTCTAGTACAGATGTACCTAGGGGAAAAACCCGAAAACACCGCTTTGAGCTAGACTCAAACAGGAACTAGTGCACGACAACGGGCATTGCTGCACTCATGGTTACGACACTCCCGAGGGATTTTCTTAGGATAATTCTCATTTTTTTACAAACCATTATGAAGGGTTTATGAGTATATAATTCCTCAAAGGAGACATTTTTATGATTATAGATTATATCCATAAACTATTTAATTTATGTTATATGTTTTAAAATTTGGGATTAGGTGTTGTTATTTATAAACAAATCTAGTGTATGACATTATTTAGAAATAGTTCCCTATAGAAGAATGAGAACTCCAGCAATGCACATGATCCAAAGAGAAAGAATGATCATATCTTTCATGGTCTTAAGCCATAATTTATAAGAGAAATAGTCTTCTATGTATTATCATCATATGAAGAAATAATATCATGTGTTGATAAGATAAGTAAAGAGTTTACTGAGTCCTATGGCTTTGAAGGGAAGCAAGAGAAGAAAAGGATGGAAGAGAGAAAGATGGATAAAGGGAAGAGGGAAAAGAAGAATTTTCCCATATGTGATAACTGTGGGAAGAAACACCCTGGAACTTGCTTGAAAGGAATGGGAGTTTGTTATATGTGTGGAGGAAGAGGGAACAAAGTACGTGACTTCAAGGGTAAGAAAATGGTTTCAATTGTCAGATGCTTCATTTGCAAGGAGTTTGAAAACTACGCGAACCTATGTCCCAGTCATCAGAATATGCCGCAAATGATGCTATTGGATAATAATCAAGTTATGATACTACCATAGATGAAGAGGAATGATTAGATTTCTTATTTTGATTATGTCATTTGATTTTTGTGTCAACAGTTTACTTTTTATAATAATTATGGAGTATATAAGGATTGTACTGCAGTACTATTTCATTAAGGACTTGAGATTGTGTGGAACAATGAAAAGTGACTCAATAACAGGTTAACTTTTTGGAAAATATATGGTTGAGAGAAAGATAAACCATATTATGGTTCTGATACCGAGGTAGTGATTTTATAATAATACATGATTGATTTTGATAAATTATATTGGATATTCTTGACTACCTTGAAACTGATTAATGATTTTTATATTCCATCATTTTTTGGGTTTACAACATTTTTGGATTGAAAAGGTATATCTATTATTCTATAAGTAATAAGGGATCATGAATTTAATCAATAAGGATTTATGGTAATTCAGGATGTTGCGGTGTCTTAAAAGAATACATGATGAAGGTGTTCACATGTTATTACATGACAAAAAGGATTTTAATTGTGTTTACCTTCCTTATAAATTTTGTACTGAAGTATTTTGGATAGTTCTAGTTTGGATTTTGTTGGATTTCCATAAAAAGAACAACCCGGAGGTCGGGTGGCAACCCGTCGCGTCTAGCAAGGCCGCGAGACTTGAACCCACAACAATAGGGTGACAAGTGTGTATCACCTACCACTGACCCATGTGATGTCGTGGATTGAATAATTTCGTTTTTTAATGGTTCTGCTAGATTATTTATAAATTTATTTTTTTAACCCTATACGATTAGGATAAATAAAATATTATTTTTAAGTTCTATAATCTTTTAGAGTGAAAGATGAGTTTGTGGTAGAACATAGTTAAAGGATGAGACACTACTTTTCAAGTATATATTTGTATTATTCTCTTATTCAATGAAGAAATTAATTCTTATACTTTACTGAAGGGATCTTAAAACAAAAAAAAATGTGTTATCCGAATACCATATGTTTTTCTGAACCAATGGTATTTTAAATCATCATAGATTGATGAATTTAAGGCCCTCAATTTTACACATGTTTGTGATTTATGACCTCAATAACTACCTATAAATATTTACATTTTTCCTCTAATTATATGTCTCTAATTTCCCACAATATTCTCCAAATAGAGATCATAATTTGGTGGTGAACCTTTCATTTCTCTTTTCCTCTTACTAAGACTAAATTTTATTAACGCAATTTCCGATGTGGGTTTTCCCACAAAGATATTTTCTAAATTCAACCTTTTATATTATAAGAACAACTATAAATTGCGAGGATTCAATTTATTAAAGGAGGGGAGAATGTAACACCCCAAGATTTCATAGTGTGTTATTTCTTTAAAATAATTCAATAACTTGCACTACACGCAACACTGAGTTCAAGCGCACCATGACTTACCAAACAACCCGTTCGAAAGAGTTTATAAATAGTATTAACTCAATTTTAAAATTTATATAATTATTATAATTCTAGAATCCATATTTTGAGTTTCTTAGACATAATTTAAGAACAAATTCATTTTTAGTATTGCACTTTCACCAACTTTTAATAGTGAACCCTTTTTAAATCCAATATTTTAAACTTTTATATATTCAATTTGACTAAATAAATTTACTTTTTAGAATGGAGACATCAAAAATTTACAATGAAACATCTCAAGCTTTCATGGTACGCTTTCCTTTGAATAATACAGTGAAGTTTGTTGTACGCAACTTCGGGTTCTTACACACACCACAACCAATCAAAGTAGCCGTTATGAATAGTAATACCAACTTTTTGAAATTTTATGAATTTTATATTTCAAATTGGACTTCATTTTTGGATTTTGAATATCGAAATTATCCTAAGTTTAATTTTGGCTATTTTTCTGAGAACTTCCAATTTTTATGAATAGTGGAAAATGCCTAAAAACAACTTTTTTAATCAAAATAATTTATTGTGATAAATTATAATATTTAGTGGTTTTAAAGTATAATTAGAATATATTTTTACCATTTTATCCAATGCTGTTCATTATAATTAATTTCACTTTGAAATTGGACCTAAACAATTGTCAATCTTTTGATATATATTGTTTCTTAAAAACCCGTTATTTGTTGTGACAGTGGGAATTAATTATAAAATTAATTAATGCAAGTTATATATATTTGGAATTTTTTAAAATAGATATCATCTTTGAATTTATAATAACAATTATATCTTAGGGTGAAATTTTGGCATTGTTCTGAAAAACATCAATTTATGATGAATAGTGAAACTACTAAGTGGTAGTTAAAAAACTGAATTTTTCATAAAACCTAATTTTACCGCTTCTGTGATTGGAATTTGGAAAATAAAAGAGACACGGTTAATATCAAAGAGTAATATGGGGTTCAATGAGATGAAAATAATTTTTGGTGAATAGTAACTTTTTACTTTTATTTACCACGGTTAAAAGTAAATAGGGTAATTAAGGGTAAAAATGATATTACTATTACCCTAACACATATCCTAATTCTATTGGAAAAGTGTATCTCGGCCAAAAACAACCTTAGGAATAAAATATTATCATTTAGGTCCACTTGGATTAGATTAGGACATTTATTATTATTTAATTCAAAGAAGAGTTAAAAGATTTAAAATCAAAGTTTATTTACTAAATAATTTTTAATATAGGGTTATACATAAGATAAATTCGATTGTAAATATTAATTAGAAATATAAAATTATTTCGTACATAATTATATTTTATTTATAATTTTTATACATTAAATAATTTAATTTATTTCTGACACAATGATGATGCAGTAATTACCATAATAGTGAAAAAATTAAAATAATTGACATTATAAATACCCAAATAAATATAATTTCAGACTTTTATGAATTACACTAATTTTCTAGGTTAATATGACATGTTATAATTGACTTAATGAACTTTTTTCTCAGTAATAAATCTGTTATTAATTTTGCAAAAATCAATTATCGAATAGTGTCAAAATTGACATAAAAGAGTTTTTAAAACAAATATTATATTATTAATTGATATTAAATTCCTAAAAATCTAAGGTTTGGTCAAGAGACTTATATCATGATAGGTGTATCATTAAGGTACCACTTGGGGGTCTCTTGAATGTATATAGTAAGTTTATTAACCATATAATATAAAAATACAAAGAGACATTGTAAAACTGAAACTAATTAACTAAGAGTTAATACTTAAAGATAAGGTTAATATAATGACCCAAACCTATCTAAATTCAAATGGTTGAGTGGTTTTAGACCCCTAACCACCTTATAATTTAAATAATATACTTTTTAGCCATTAGAAACCAAATATAAATTTATTATAAAATAATATTTCTAGCTTTTCCAATGGTGCCCCTCACCCCTCTTATAAAAGAGAATTATCCCTTCTCATTAGCTCACACCTTAAAAGCCTTTTTGTTCGGCCAAACTCTTCCCAAATACTCTCTCAACTTTCCTCTATTTATCTTACAGGCATTCCTTTAGTCAGAAATCCAACTTAAGGAGCCATTTTTATCAAATCAAAAGGAAGAACCCCAAGAAGAGGTAATGATTTCGCCACCCTTTTTCAAGTTCTGTTCTTCTTCCACTTCTTCTTTCTATGTTATTACCATTATAAAATAAAAAATCCAGTATATTATATATATAATTTGATGTTATTATAAATATTTTACAACCATATTTTAGTATTCTATCAATCCTTTGAATAACATGTAACCGTATGTGTGTCCGTACGACTTACCATCTCCACGTCGTGGTGTAATTGTTTTTCAAAAAATTATTATTTGGATGGGTATAATAATGATGTGTAATTCATGTAAATAATAAATATAACATTATAATAATTCTGTATATATTATATTCCATCCAATTATATATTATTTTAATATCAAAAGAATGATATTTTCGCTCGTGCGTACGTACGGACTACCGTCTCCATGTACGCGATGAGATTCATTCTCCATCGTATCCATTGAAGTATAATTATCATTTTATGATTTAAAAATAATTTTAAAGGACTTCATATCATTATGGATATGAAGAAGATACAACCTATCCATTACAAACATGGCTTACATAACAAAACATATAAAAGAAAATGAGTAAGTTAACACCTGAAACAACGACAATACTAAGATATTAGTAACAAATCAATCTTAAAAGATCATATATGATATCATATTAATATATATGATTCTTGTATAATTTAATAACAATTATTTCAACATTATACAGGAGGTTAACCTACCCCAACAAAGGAAAAGTAAAATTAAAGGGTTTATTTTGCAATCTCTTCATTATCTGAGGTTGTTTATACGTAATAATCTACTAGGACTTCTTTATCATCCACATCCATGATTCCTAAAAATGTATTTCAAAACATTCTTACTATTTTAAAAAATATGGGTTAAAGTCATTTATACCCTTGTTTTACTTTTTATAAGAATTTTATAAAGGAATCTTTCTGTCATTTTCCAAACAAGGTGTTTTTCAACCTTTTTGACAAAATTAAGGTAAGACTGTTTTTTTATATATGGCGGGTGCGGCAATTTTCTGCCATTATAAAATCTTCGAAGCTTCCCTTACAAGATTATAATAAAATTTTCAAAGTAAATGTTTTATTTTATAATTCTTTGACTTTTAAATGATTTCAAAAAAATGAATATTTCTCTCAAATAGTTTTCATTTCATCTATGTCAATATCCTTTGATGGATTTTAAGCTTATTTGAAGTTGATTTATTATGATACAAAACTTCTACATTATATTGAAGGTTTTGTGATATGTTTGACTTTGGATGTGTTATTTTTATACCATTTGTGGTTTATCGTTGATATATTTACATTTCGTATTCTAGTTTTAATACGAATGTTTATGTTTTGTTTAAACCTTTTCATATGGGAATAAATTGGACTTAATATGTGACGGGTGGAGCCCGCTATAGCTCCTAGATGCATCGGTAGGTCTCATGAGACAATCTAGTGTCTTGGAACAAGGCCATGACAAAATCTTATTTGTAGTCTTGGCACGAGGCCATGGCTATGTGGTTATAATAGTCTGGCATTATGCATCCCGTCATTATGAAAGTCGTTATTGATATTGAATGTAATTATTCGATTAGTAGAATATCCATGTGAATAAGTAAACGGAATTATTTCATTTTATTTTTCAAATACTATGTTGAAGCTCATGTTTAAAAAGATTTTGCTTAGTTATACATTGACTTAAATGTTTATTCTTATTTATGAATGTTTCCGCTATATTGTTATCCTTACTGGGCATTTGAGCTCAACCCTTTTGAATGTTTTATTTTTCCCAGGATGTTAAGAAATAATTTATGAATGAACTGCAGGGATAGTATGTGTGGATACGAGTGTGGACTATGAAGAAAAGATGTTGTCGTGGTTTTCATTTTTATGATGTAATGTAAGACTTATGAATATATCTAGTGTTTCCAAGGCTACTAAACCAATCGGTCTTTCGAGATTTGATCTTTCTTGTGATCATGCCAATGTTATGTATTAATGCACCAACTCTCAGTAATTGGGGTCGGGGCGTTACAATATCCTGATATTCATCTTTCTGTAAAGTCAAGTTGTCGATTCCATTTGAGAGATAGATTGGGAATGCAAACCGTCCACTTCCTCGGGCTATAAACACATCCCCCTCTTCTCCTTCGAATGGTTCGTCATTTTAGAGAAAAGCAGGATATGTTGGTATGAAGAAGGATCAGAAAGAGACTTGGGAGTATCTTCCATACTCAAGATTTTATTTGAGAAACTATTCCACCTTGCTTCAATTTATTAAAGTTTGTGTTGTTCTTTAATTGTAATTTTGTAGGTGTTTGTATTTGTAATTCTATTTAAATGAAATTCTCTTCTTATGTATCTATTATTCTCATCCACATTCAATAGTTTAATATTAATGTTCTTTAAATAGTTTAATTATAGATTAATCTCCTTACATTTGTTTTCATTCTCATAAAATTTAATGTTCATTTTTAATTATCATCAATGTTTGTGTGTGTGTTCGTCACACCAGTCTTTTATTATCCCTTTCTTTTTCTTATTTTCTTAATTTATCGTCATAATAATTATAACCAGATTACTAATCATTTAAGTTTCTAAGTAAATCTCCCATTGGGGTGGTCATTATTTATAGATGTTAAGTGATTGAGAGATTCTTCTCGATGATTATTCTCTAATTTAACATTGTGTGTGTTGGACTTAACATGTCTTGGATTAATGAATTGTTTTGTTTAAAGTATGGTTTCCATGGATTATTGGAACTATAAATACACTACCATAGACAAGAGTGGTTTTAGATTAGAACCATATGTTATGTTAATGCATGGATTAAAGCCTTAACACTTTGGAATTTCAATCAACGTTATCTTTTGAAGTGGGTGTTAATTTAGATGCAATATAAAGCAAATCTCAAGGATATCACAAAATGAAATCCCTAAAAATGAACTCACCACAATATATATCAAATTTTTAAATCAAACACCAATAATTAATCTCATCATTTATGCTATGAAAACAAACCTCCCTCCCAATCAAAATAAAATAAACTAAAAATATTTGACTATTAAAAAAGTATCATTGACGAGAATTCGACCCGAGTGTTGCTATACACATTAGCAGAGCATCGGATCATTGAATGTTAAATAGGTGACAATCGTACATGCTTTCAAATGACTCCAAATTTTGACAGTAGTTGTACAACATTATTTTCTACAACTTTGAAGAAGAGACTATCTTGAGATTCTACTTTCTGAATAGAACAATTGGCGATGCAAGTGGAGGGACATATTGGGAATGCAAACTATCCACTTCCTTGGCCTATAAAAACATCCCCCTCATCTCCATCAAAGGGGTTTGCATTTTAGTGCAAATTAGGATATTTTGGCATGACCAAGGCTCTTACAAAGGCTTAGGAGGATCTTCCAAACTCATGTTTTTACTTGATAAACCATTACTCTTTTGCTCTGAAATTCCAACCCCTTTGAAGGAGAGCAGGGGGACGTGTTTATAGCCGAAGGAAGGGGACTGTTTGAATTCCCAATCTACCCTTCCACTTTTATCACCAATTTGGCTATTCATATGGCCAAATAATGAGATATACTCTTCTTCAAAGATGTAGAAAATAATGTAGCCCGATATCTCTCAACTGTTGGAGTCATTTGGAAATATGGATCCAATGTTATGTCAATTTGATTAAACAAAGTTAAATTATCCATTTCAATTCATACTTTTTAGAAGGCCGAAATGTGAATGGGTTTATCAATAGGAATATGACTTAAAATTAAAACACTTTATTAAAAAAAGTTGGATGCATATATCTCCTATTTCACACTGAACAATATTATCTTTATTTGATTATTACATCATGAGATATGTCATGAATACTGTACTGATTTTATTTCACGGCTAGAATCGTGGGTTGTGTTTAAATGAATCAGTTCAGCCCATTGAATTTGGATTTGGGACTTGAAATGTTTATCCAAGACCCATTACATTGTCAGCTGAAATTTTTAGGAGAATGAATTAATTTTAACTTCTGGATTGGTCCCAAAAATTCAATCTTCATGGATGGGCCTGTTTCTTCACAGATTCTGTGGGCCTTTTTGTGGGGTCTATATAACCATTCTAATGGCAGAATGGGACAATGATTTCTTCTAATGTTATGTGAAAAAATGAACAAGGAATCCTAAAAAGCAATAACCACCAGAGTTAAATTAGTAGTCTGAGAGTTATAAATAAAACAATAAACTTACTCAATTGGACTACTTCTAAAAATACTACAAATTTATACTTAGTATTAAATCATTAATAATTCACACAAATTATGCAAATTTCAAATAAAACCATAAAAGAAGTATATAATAAGGCTTAAAAAAATTAATAACATCACCTAACTAAAAACATCATATATTTATTAACTTTTTATTGAACTTCTATCATTACCCTAAACCATCATTAGGAGTCTAAAGGTGTAATCTAGAGGAGGTCTCTCAAAGAAGAGGTAATCATCTTGCATGCCACATTAAATGTTTATTTATTAGTAAAATTAATATAAATATATTCTATACATATTAAAATAGAAAATAAATTATAATGAATATAATTATTTCATATTATGATAATGGTAAAATATGTTTTCACCACATTTTCCTCAACTTGGAAACGAAGGTTTTGCTTAGGCATACAACTGGACAACCACAAACACATAGTGATATGATTAATTTTCTATCAGTATATTTAATAGTCCGTTATTATAATTTTTTTCATGGTTTACCTATTATATTTGTACAATTATTATTTCTAAATAATTATAATATCTTATCTACCTACTTACCGACCCATCTGTTGGATAACGATAATGTCACTTGTGTACACGTAAATACTACCACCTCCACAAAATGAAGAGGTTTGTTTTTCATTTCAACATTAAATGAACGAAAATAAATATATATTCAATGAATGTATAATATATATAATAAATGACAATATATTATTAGTTTCTAATTATATTGTACCTTTTATATGTTTTATCCATCGAAAATTGGAAACATCAAACCTACTAATGTAAGGACAACCATATCAATGAAGGCATGAAATACATTTTACTACAAAGAAATATATAAATGGTTTTAAAATTTTATAAATTGATTAAATATTGTACTTATTAAAATTTTAATATTATTTACATAATGGAACTATGATCAATTTACAAGTATGATTACTATCGAATCAAAACCTACATTATAATTTAAGCTACTAACACTAGAAATAATGATGACAATGAGTTATTGTTAACGAATGAGTGATATTATTTTCTAATTAAACCATGTATGGAATTATATGTTTAATATTTGTTAATTATATAATTAAAATGGAACTAATCCTTGTATACAAGAGGGTATAGCACTTCTGAAGCATGTTAGACTTGAGATAAGGTCTTCTCATCTCATTTTTGTTTCTGTGACACATATTCCATATTAACCAATTATTTCATTCATATAGCGTACATAATATTAATTTAATATGATTTAAAATCAATCTGATAATATTAATTGTATTAAAAGTTTTATTTAGTGTCGATTCCTTCATGGGGATTAAGATTCAAAACGTAATAAATGGTTAAGGGATTTATGTTACAATCTCATTTTTTCTAGATAGTTTATATTAAATTTACATTGAGGGAAACTATATTCTCCTTATATATAAAACCAAATATTTGTTATTATATTTTGTTTATTTATTTGGCTTTAATAATATCTTCAAATTCTCTTTTATTTGTAATATAAAATAATGGAGAAAATATTTTTCTGAAAAACATCTTTATTTCGTCTTTGATCATAATTATTTTCCTTCCATATCCATATATTTATTAATATGATTTCAAGATTTATTATTAATATTATCTTAATTTTATTTATTTCATTATTATCGGATTTTTAATTCAATAAAAATGTTTACAAAGAATCAACTTTTCATTTTTTTTTCAAACACGGTACTTTCTACCAAAGTTTTGTATAAAACATTTATTTTAATGTATACCAAACAAATTTTTAGTCATTCCAACAACTATAATATTTTAATTAAGGATTTATTAACCACTTTTAATGATTATTTTGAATAAAAAAAATTTATTAATATTATATAAATTTTTATAATTTAAATAAGTGATTTAAAAATGAAATGGTTATTTTCTCAAAGAAATATTATAGGGATTTTTTAATTATATTTTCATCTATCATAATAACTATTAATGTTACTTATTCATCAGAAAAGATAAGATATAGTGATACAATAGTAATTATTTTTATGGTTTTTAACTATTTATATTATTGAAATAATTATGAAATACTTGTCCTTTTACATGGGCTAAGCTATGGAGAAATGAGAAAAATTTTCATGATCTTGTGGAATACATATGAATGTATTATGATTATGTTTATGGTGGGTTATATCTATCTAATTCATTGGGTAAAATTATATATATAAATATCTATCTCCCGAGATAATGATGATAAGAACAGAAATGATTTCCAACATCTATGTCGACATTTTTATGTGTTATTATAATTTATTCTATGTATGCTCCCAAGAATATGTGTGTAAAATATTCTAAATAGCTAAAATCACATTTTGATGTGTCGGTATGATTTATTATATCCATAATAACAATATATTGTGTATATATAAATTTGAATATATATGTTAAAAATATTATGATTTCTAATACTTATGAGGCCACATTCCAATGTTATTACGCTTCAATGATGATTTATCATATGACAACCTTATTAATCATGTTTTTGGATGTATAATTATTTTGATTATTATTGATTATAATTTTTTTGGTATGAATATTTTATAATGAGGATGTGAAATAGATTTTTTTGACACTATTTTTACCATCTTATGGTCACTATTGATGGATGTCTCCATTTTTTACCCCTACTAAGAATCTAAGATCACCCTTAGTTATTCATTTCCAATGTTTTATTGAAGGATATAAATTTTATATATCAAGAAGCATAATAATATGAAACATTTTATAGGTTTTGTTTAAGATTATTCATAAATAAAATGTTTATGTATATATTCTCCATGAAACTTAATCTTTATAGTTTGGTGGCATATATAAATGTCATATGTATTGAATATTACAGTAATATGAGGTAATATTTATGGATTTTATTCTAGGGACTAATTAAGTGACACCAAAAAATGATATCGATCGTAAAAATGTGTTATTGGTAGATTTTGTTACATCGACACATCATAATGGGTATACTCATTAGATACAGCTCTGTGAGGGTCTTCCAACATAAAATAATTCTGTCAATTTTTTTAATTTCCTTACACACATAATATTTATTATGTGTGAATCAGTATGAAATATAATTTGAATCCTAGTTGTGATATAACAAGTAGAATATCTAATGGTTTGAGGATGTTGAAATGAAATTTGTTAAATGGTTTATAAACCTAATTCAAACCCCCTAACCCTCAGGGTACCAAGGGTATCACATCATAACATGGTAGTGTCAATAAGAGGTATCTAATCCAAAAGTTTGTAACATTAATTTCAATCCATCAAATCTTATTTTTGAATAATTTTTTACATATTTAATTTAAATTGAAACAAACTTTTTGGATATAAAATTAATGGTTTTAAAAATAAGTGTTTTAATAAAAATGGGAATATTATGCTGAATTCATGGATTATAAAAATATTTTATAAATTCCATATTCTAAAGTAAAATATTTTATAATGGAAAAGAAATAATAATTTTGGATAGTAATTTAAAAGATGAGTAATTTAACAAGGAACTTATTTTCACTATAGAATATCAACTATGAGATATTCTAAAAATGATACTAGAAAACCTATAAAAGTAAAAGATGATGTGACTCCATATAAATGGGTCAAATGAAAATCTGATGCAGATGAGTTACTCATGGAAAAACCCAAAGAAAACTAATTTTTACTAGATAAATTTAAGAAAAATGAATCAGGGGAAATGGATTATCCCATTGAGGTGAGTTTAATTGATTTTATTGATATGTTTGAAACCCACACTACCTTCAATTCCTCTTGGAAATATAAAATTCCATATTATACCTCACTAATGGAATGTAATAGATAACCAACATTATTATATATAGTAACCTTTAGTTTTAATTATTGAATAATTCTCAATTAAAGTTCATGATGTACTTTGTATTGTAAAATAATAAGTTCATTATTTTGAAAAATTGAAAATAATGGATTATTTTTTCACAGTATAATTAATCTATAAAAATAATAACTTGAATAAATATATGTATTGCATGAATGAATCCATTATAATTTCAACTCCATGACTTAATAGAAAAAAATTGATACCAAAACTGGTGTCCCATATATCCTCAAGTACAATTCCTTAATTCGAAGTGGAAAATAGATCCCTGTAATAAAATAATGCATTTAGTGACAAAAATAACACAAAAATAAATAAAAAATTTATAAAAAATACTTGAGTAATGTAAAACATGTTTTGTAGAAATAATTTGAAATTCACAGTCGAATAAAATTTAGTTTTACATCCCACACCATTATACAAGTTAACGTACTAATACCAAGGAAATAAGATCACCTAAAATTTAAGAAATTGAATCCACATAAAATATCATTAAAGTGGATCTATTTATCCTGACCAATGAATTAAAAAACCATTATTTTCATCTTATCAACACAAATAATTTTTATCTTCATATTAAAGTGCACATGTTGGGTGTGTGTATAAACTCAACAAGATTTCCATGATGACTTAGAGGAAAATACTAATAAATTAATTACTAATTTTAAATGAAAACTAAAATGTGTTTTTATCTGATATAATAATTTTACCAAAATATACTAATTCTATGAATTAAAACCATTAATATAACTAGGAATTGAAAACCATAATTTTAAAAAACCTTATAAAGACTAGTATTTATTTTAAATCCACTTTAGAAATAAATACCCTTCTAGAAACCTTATTATTATATAAAAAAACTATGTGAATAATGATTTAATAGAAATACCATATTTAATAAAACCTCCAAAAACACTCCATTTTATAAAAAAACATCTGTGTTAGGTCGTTAATGCCAAAAAACAAACAAAACAATAGAATACTTGGTATCCACAACCTAAAAATGAGTTTCCAATCAACCAAAAAAATAAAAACATTATTCACAAAATTTTAATACATAAATAAGTCCTTAAATAATTCATAAATTAACCCCAAAACCTTAACATTACCATGATAATGAGTGAGGTGTCTCCCTCCAGACTCTGTCATCCCAAATGTTTCTCACTTTAATATACACACATTACGACTATATATTATAAATAAATAATCATAAAGGTTTTAAAATAGTTCTTATTAAAAACCAATTTAAAACATGAACATACAAGCTGATAGAAAATCTAACATACCACATTTATAACATATATACCAAATCTAACCCTTCTTAATAAATTGTCATGATATTTTTTTTATTTCGTATTTTAAATAAATTCAATATTTCTCAACAGAATAGAATAATTTAATTATTTGATAAAAAGGTAAAATAATAAAATAATAAATAGTTATAATAACTTATATATTAGATTGATGACATGTTCCATTATGAGCATTGATGAATTTTGGGGACTTAGGTTTGGATTAAGTATACTTTTCACAACAAATTATAATTTGGAAAATCTTGGTGTTGCTATATATGTATAAGAGTATTGAGTTCCACATGCCCACATATAACTCTATAGACTTGATATTTTTAAGAAGAAAATTAAAAAGATTAATGTTCTAGATAGTGAAATTTCCACCATTATGTTTTATCAAGAAATATCCCAAATTTAACAAAACTCCCATTTTATCAAATTGTTTTGTAAAAAATCAACTATACTGGTTTTAGGACATATTTTCAACTTTTGATAACATAAATAATTGAAATAAAATACATAGAAAAAATATTCATATTCCACTATGCCTTGATTCATTATCTTCCCTCTAATAATATTCCATATATTCATCTCTCCAAAATTTTTGTAACTCCCTAATAAGAAGATATGTATCTGAAAATATGACAATATAATAGTCATTCTTCCTATTTATAGACCGAATATTATAAACATTCAATAAACCAACCATGAAAATTATTTTAAATGAATTTATATTTAACTATTAAATTTCATTATTTACTATGTAGAATATAAATTAATTACTTCATATAAGATATTCCAAATTATTTCCCTTCCAAAAATAATTCCCACCCTTTTCTCTCCACATTATATCCTATGTTAAATTTGTTTTATAATTTTTTTATAGTATACTATTAATATTCTATGAAAATGATGTTAACTCACATGTGTAACCCAATATCTAGATTTCTAATTTCTCAAAACTGGCCATCATGATTTCCATATAATTACTGGTCAAAAAAAATTCCCTAAAATCCTACAAATTTCATGTAAAATAAAATGCTCCCCATAATAAATTTCATAAACAATTTTTACAAAAAATCATAATAAAATCAAATTTAACATGAAAATTATAAATTAGATGAATTAAAATCTAAAAAATAAGCCTCTCTATTAAAATAATAAAAATACTTCATAAATATTATAAAAAAAGTAATACAGCACAATTAAATATTAAAATACATTAGTGTTCTATGAAAAACACACTAGAATAAATAAATTAAATTCATAATCAATATCATTAAATGAACTCAGATAATAGGGGTTATAATTCTCCCAACTAAATAAAATTTATTCACTAAATGGAACTGAATAACTTTATCATTAATTTATTTTTCCAATCTTTTCAGAAAATAGATTATATTTTCCAATTATCATTATAAATTTTTCTATTCTTCCATTACACTCACACTAATGGATACTTTATCTTATAGGTATATTTTATCTTTAATCAACAATTTTAATTATCTTTTTGGTAAGATTTATCATGTTCTAATTCACATAGATAAAAATAATAAATGTCTATATCATTAGAAAAAGTACTTATTCATTAATGAATACTTGAAAAAAATTATGAATTTACATCTAACATTATGATGATTCCATCTAAAAATTTATGTTTCCAATTAAATCTATGAACACAATCAGGCTCATGTACTATAGAATAAATTTTTCATTCATTTAAAATATTCATTGTTCTACACAAGGTGATCATTCAAAAAGAACATAATCACAAAAAAACAAACATCAATGGAAATAATCAATGATTAGTGTATCATTATATCTAAATATTAATTCAAATTATACAGTTAAATATTATTTTAACTCAATTATTAATCTCTTATAATAAAATAATGTTATAAAAGATTCATACATTCAACCTAAATCCAACATAACAGGTTCCCACATGGGTAAATATATGAAGAAAAAATTTATTCATATATATCGATTATTTAAATTTTTTATTATATATAAAATCTAACAATTATAAATAGTACTACTTAAATTTTCAAAATGCAAGTCCACTTTCCTAAAGGATATATTATAGAATAGAACAAAACTGTTTGTTTTATCCACCTATTTAAGGGTGGTAAATTTCAATTATCCTCAATTATAGCCCCATAAAATTCCAAAGACCTCTCTAGAATCTACATGTAAAAAATTAATTTTTATCTAATATTATTTAATATTTACATCTATTATATCATGGTATTTTCATCACCCAAGAATACAATGTTGATAAATTAAAAAGTATTTTATTAGTAGAGGTTAATTTATTATTGTTTTAAATTAAATCAATTATTACTAACAAATTTTCATGTTATATGGTTATCATAGACACTCAATAACAGAATACATAGAATTATCTTTTATTAATTTTTTTGAATGAGTGAAGGATGTGACAACCACACTAGTAATATATACGCTTTAGTTACCTATTAATAAGTCATACATTAATGAAAAACATTTATAATTCCCATTTTTGTTTTTAAATACTATAATTTGTATTTTATTTCATGAAACATCGTTGATGTTCTATCATATAAAATAAAAATAATATTTTTAAATTTTTTTCAAATTTCTTTTCTTATATTCCATAAAAACCACCATTAATCCTTTGAAATATAGGTCAACATTTTGTTTAAAAATTATTCCATTAATGTACTTCTTAGAATATAAGTCATTCTTTTTAATATTATATTAATCATCTAAAAACTTATTAAATTTAACATATTCCCAAAAAATCAATTCTATTATAATTTTATAGAGGAACACAACCTTAATTTTTTCTTATATTATCAATTTAAATCACAAAAGTTTCCCATAAAATTCAATTTTTATCTAAATTATATAACTGGGAAACATAAATTATTCACAATCAGTGTATAATCTATAATGTTTCATTTCATGGTGTGTTCAAAAACCAATAATATAATGATATTAATACTTCACAAACATGAAAAACATAATGTGGGGATCGCACTATAAACATATTTATAATTTTTATGATTTGTATACCCAAAAAATCATTCACCAATAAAGAAATGTTTCGATGTATTCAATATATTAACAACAGTAATGAATTTCAAATCATAGATAGGGTAATTATTTACCTTTAACAATATTCAATCAATTTAAAATTTTGCATTAGAAATAATACTAACCCCAATCATAATGCATTAAAAGACACCATATAAAAAACTCCAAATCTGAGAAGATTCAAAATTGAAGATTAAGTAAGTCACTTATCCATTTACCCAAATACATTTGGGAACATTTATTTCAATCACAAATAACTCCCTTCTGAATCAAGGATGTTACTATAGAATCAAATTTCAAATCATATTTGTTATACATTATATAATTTCTAACCATTCCAAAATATTCTATTTTTAAAATATATTCTTTTCCCATTCCAAGGATATCAGTAGTTTTAAAATCTCATAATCAACTAAAAATTCATTATTTAAAATTGATTTTTTAATAAATTTAACATCCAATATCCAATATTGTTTTCCAATAACATGGAATATAAAATATTCTCATATATGATTTAAAAATAAATATCTATGTTCTTCAAATAATGTTCCACTATTCTTTTTCATATAAAAATATAATCTAGAAATACTACCAAAATAGTATCCTATAATTCATGGTTGACTATGTTTATAAATTATATAAACACCTAGAGTTAATTTGTAACTATTAAAAGCATGAAAAAAAACTAAAAATGACCATATTTATGTTAGATCATTGATTTTAAAAATTCATTTTCCTTTACCCTTAATAAATGGTATTAAAATAAAAATCAAATCTATAAAAACAAAAATGATACCATATATTGGTCAAATTTATCATTTATTTGAAAAGAGATAATTTTTCACCTCAATTAGAAATTACTATTAACTTAATAAATTAATACAAAAATGAATTTTATATGAAAATAGAAAAATTCTACCTAAGGATAAACACATGGTCAGACGATGTTCTCAATCTCATCTATCTATTTATTTTGAATTCGTACACCTCTGTCTGTAATAGATGATATGAATGTAATGAAATTAGAATAATCTAGACACCATTTCAATAAAAATTTACAAAACCATTCATGGTACTAATCAATAAGGATTCTCTAAAAAAATTGTATATGGATCCATCAATAACAATATCGGAGGGAGATTTTTATTAAAATTTATGTAACTACAAATCCTACCAATAGAAAAATATTTATCCAACACCACATTACATTACAGAAACTCTACTTAAATAAGTATCCTTTTGATCCTATAAATTTTTGATAGCATCATATTCGAAAAAAAATAAATTATTTAATATAGAAATCAATTTGAGCCTTGAATCAATCTACAAAATCTATTCTTATAATCAAGTCGTGTTTTTCATCCAATGTACTAAAAGGTATCATCAAACTTACATATAACCTATCATTACTAAGAAATATGGACACATAAACCAATTCCTAATCCTTTAAACTAATAGAGTATAGAATTTTTTTGAATAAGAAAAAACTCAATGCATAGTTATAATTTATCATGTAATCAAATATATATAAATTAATATAATTATCTAGTATCAAAAAAAGTACAAATTATTATTAGTGTAAAAAAAATTGTACCATATGCAATAATAGGTTCTTTATAAATCTCTATCTCCTCTGATTCCTACCCAAATAAATTTTTTCCCTAACAATTTTTGAAAAGATAACCTTTTATTCAGATAAGGAATCACCAATGTATTATATAACCCAGCCTATGATTTCAAAAATCAATCAAACTATATCATTGATTTTTTTCAATTGGATGATCCACAACAATTTTTCTATGATAATACACCACGATACTTCTATAAGTAACCTACCTTACCAAATTAATGTCATAAAAGATCTTTTTTTTGACACATTTACTTTCATTTACTACATCACTACAATAGAAACACTCTACATAATTCTCTCACAAAGGGATATGTGATGAAAATTTTGAATTTTTCCTTAAAAACCCATTTTATTATCTTCCATTCACTAATAGGGTAAATTTTTTTACCTGTAATAAAATAAGGTATTCACTTTATTAGTTTTTAATATATATATACATATATTGTAGATATCATACTGACTACCTCAATATAAGTTGGTAGCCTCAGTAATGTAATCCTTAAACATATATCTACTCTCAGCTGTGTCTTGGACCTTTTAGAATAAAATTTCTCACTAATCACTAACTTAGGTATATAATTCATAAACTCAAGAATTATTTATGAAAATATTGACATTGAAAAGTTTCCCTACTCAATCTCTTAAAACACCAAATCTAGTTAATTATTCAACACCTTTCTCAAATATATAGTAATAAAATTATATTATAAATCATTAAAATAAATATTATTATAAATTTAATCATTTTTTATTATCTACGACTATTTTTTGGTTTATTCATCCAACAAATGGGATGAAAACTCAAATATTAAGGATTATGACATCCATAAAATAATAAATATCTAATTAATATTCACAAACCAGTTCGTTTGTTGTTATACACTAACATTATAGTGGTCCATAATTCTGATACATGGTTATTACATCTTATTATATGAATATTTATTACATAACTTATGTATCCATTCCAAAATCATATAGTTTTAGCACCTACAGAAACATCGATACATAAACAATTGGTTCAAAAGTAAACTACATAATCTCCCACAAATTCCTTCTTAACTATAAATATTTTATGAAATACAATATATAATAACATTCCTTATAACATGGGAAAATTAATCATAATAATTTGTGAGATTATACGCTCAGTAAGGGTAAAAAAGGGATATATCAATGATAACATGAGAATATATAAATGAGAACACGAGCATACAATTTTCGAATCATACCCTCGAAATCATAGATCAAAATATTAAGTCATGGAATATAGTTTGGTAGTTCATAACACATAAATTATAAAGGAATTAGAGAACATAATCCATGTGACCATAACGTTTTCATAAGACATATATTTTTGGTATACACACAAGAAAATAAAATCACTTTGTTAGTAGGTATGGCTCACTATTAAATATATCATAGTGGATTGGGTACACTCTCTGTTACATCATATAAGTAATGTTTTACATTCACCGCTACCATGGTGGATAGAGTCCCCTACAAAATTTGATTAACTCATAATTCTTTCCAAGTATATCTCATGAGATATCCATCTATACACCATTAATTTGAGAGATATATAATTTTGGGACCACCCATCAAATAATTAAATTCATACACATGTGTTCCATAAGATAATAAATAATCCACCATATAATATACTATGAAAATTATATTATATTAATAAAGATTTAATCATTTAATCGTAGCATAACCCAGAGAAAAAAGATGGGCTTCATAACAAAACTAACACATGGAAAAGAAACAGGTTTTATAAAATCGTCTTTAAACAATCGTAATCAAAATCCATAAAAATAATAAAAGTGGATGTTATATTTTGATAATAAATTCTATATATAATAAGTGTCCTTATAAAATTACATTTTAGATAAATAATCTTTTAAATAATTCAAAGAAAATTTCTTGTCAAAAATATAGATTTCTTGTTGAAGTATCTTATTTAAAACCTATATTTTCTCCAAATATTAACAATAAATTTTCTTTCATATGAACTATATAAACATTTAACGGAATCTTATAATAATTTAATTATCTTGAAAGAGGGATGTTCTATTCATCTAGAAATGTTAAATCAAATATTTCATTCACAATTTCAATACAAAGTCTAAAAGTACCTCATTCAAGAAAATGATAACAATATTCATTTAAAAACATTTTATAAAAATTAAATTCTTTTAAACAAGTAATTTATAAATTAATTGATTAATATTAAAATATTTTAGTTAAATAATTAAAATGTATGAAAATGTGTCTTCTACTAAAGATAAAAATAAAGTCGATGTTCTTTTAAAACATTTTGTCCATCTATTGAGCACATAAAGAGATGAAAATAATAAAGAAAATGTGTATTGTATATAAATAAACCTAAGTGAAGAATAATTAATGGTATTTTTGGGAGCTATATCATGAAATTCATCATTATAAATATTACTATAAACAATCTGGAAATGAAATTAGATTGTAACATAAAACCCTTCCCTCGTGTTCCATTTTCTTCGAAATCAATTAAAATTCCTATATAAAAAATATAAAATTATTATAGATATATAAAAAATTCTTTAACATACTTATAATATAAAATATTTTTCAATTTAGTATTTAAAAACCATCTACTAACTATTCCGTATTAAAATAATATTTTTCGGGTGTTACCTATTTTGTTCTTCATGAGAATTTTACATTAGAAGTTATAATCCTTGAAATTTGATCATGGTTACATAAAATAAAAAATATTAATCATTATATAGATATCACAAATATTTATTATATACAAATTTATATTCACTCATAAAATCTAGATATAGATAAATGAACTGCACAGTTCCAGGAGAGGGTTGGAATTTCGTATGCATAAACATGGTTTTCATTTTTCAACTTATGGATCAAAGGAAAGTTAAATAATAATTAACCTTTTTATAATAAATATTTTATCTTATAAATCATATATATTAATAAAATTTATCCATATCAACATTCATAAAAATTAAAGAATAAAAATTAATCACACCACTTCATAGAGGTGGTAGTGCTCAAATACAGAATTTTAACATATTCCTTTTCCACCAGATTAGATGGTAAGAATGTTCATATTAAATTATCAAAAGAGATAATAATAATTTAAAAAATATGATATATAACCATTAAACTCATCATAATACTTATCCAAAAAATATTATTATAGAAAATTAATTTTATCACTACGTGGAGATGGTATGTAGTGTGTATACATGAGTGATATCATCACTTCCAATTTGATGGGAAATATGGTAGATAATTGTCTTGTAATAATCATTATAAAATTTAAATATATTAACAACAACAAAAATTTATTTTATGAAAATACCATATATTTGGTTTAGGTAAATGAATAAGTATGAAAAATAAGGTGATCAGTTAAGCTGATTACCACTTCTTTGAAAGAACTCATGTAGATATCTTATTAAGGATTATAAGGTTGATATTTTTTGATTAAAATGAAATATTTAACATGTATTAGTAATTTTACAAGATAAATGGACAAGATTTGGTAGATATTTTTGGACTAAAGTGTTGTAATGAAAATAAATGAAGGCTTTTCTTTTAAAAAAGTGGTATGTGACACACATGGAAATTCTGAAAATGTAAAAATTTAATAAATAAATTATCAGGAAGGATAATTCTGAATGACCATAAATTATATTATAAATATAATTGGGTTTGAATAAAGTCATATAATTAATTTTATAATAGGTTTGTTGTCATTTTAATTCTTATTTATTTAGTAACCCCATCATTAATCATTTTTGTCTTCAACCATGGTAAAAAATATTTCAACACTAAAGTGTTATGTATGTTTCCATAAATGGATGAATGATAAATAAATAGAAATTTCATTATATTTTAAAACATATTCTACTAAATTTTCCAAAAATAATATTTTTATGAGTTTTAAACCAATTGATAAAATATTATTTACTATAAAAATTCATTAATGTCCATTTTTAAAATTTGATTTAATTTGAAATTATAGACACCATAAAAATATGGAATTAAAATATAATAATCCCAAACATCCTTGATATGTCATATTGATCTAAAAAATTCTTTAAACACAATATTTCAATTAAATTGTATATATTTAGAAATTTTTATAATCTTTTACTTTATTTTTATATTAATCGAATTACTATTATATTAGTGTTGCATAAGTGTTTAAAGTAATTATTAAATACATAAAAATTATAAACAAATTAATATGACAAAATATACTAACAATTTAAATTTCACATAAAAATTTACAACTTAAATTATCATCCTTGTATCCGTATATGAATTTTTGAGATATTATTGTCCAGAGAGTATCATTTTGTATTTATTATTATCTTAGATTAATATAATGGTAATATTCCAAGAAATGTGTCAACAAGGTGCAATATATTATATAAAATGATGGAAATTGTTGAGCTACACTGATATAGGAGTATAAATTAAACTACTAGAAGAGTTTTAAAACGCCATCTAAAACATTAAACATTATTTTACCTATTTTCTCTTACTAATGTGACAAAAATTTACAATAGTTACTATTCATATATACCAAAAACAACGGACACCATTTCCAAAATACTATCCTCCTTATTTGAAATGTGGAATCCATTTTTAAATATTCATATTCTATATGTGGTAAAAATTCATTTTAAAATAAGTGCCCAAAGGTCTATGAAAATAGCTTTATAGAAAAATATAGTTTTATGCATAACATTGGATATCTTCTAATCCCATGCCTTGAATAAATATATTATATTAAAGTTTAAAAAGTTTAATGGAATGAATAATTGATAGTGTTCAATAAAATCATTCACAAATAGTAATAAATATCATTAATTATATAAAAATAAATTGCACGTAAAAGAATATTTTTTTAGAAAAAAGTCTCTTTTACATTTAAATTATTTCATTTTCATTTCTAAAAAATTGATATTAAAGGATTTTATTTTATGTAAATTTTCACCTGAATGATTTGTAATTTAGTTAGTAATATTCTCACCTTCTAATTTAATAGCTATGTTCTAATGGTATTCTATATTTTCATTCATCTTAACATAAGGCTACATGTATCTCATGCAATTGAAAAAATTAAAATTATTTTAGAAGAAATATTTCATAAAATATAGGGGTGAAATGTTTTTCCCCCATAAAAACTAATTTAGTCTTTCAGATTCTAACAAATTAATAAAAAAAATTAAGGATATATGAATTTTATTATATCCTTAGTGATGTTTATTACTATAAATTTCTTATCCTCTCTAACCTCCCTTTATGTGATATTTAATGTCTAAAACATTTTCTGCCATTTTATCCATAAAATCATACCCAAATAACATTATTTATCTTACTTAATATCATCACACTATATTTTTACACTTTTTCCCATAGAGGTCTTCATATAGGTCCATATGAATGCTTGTGTGAAATCTATTCGTGCAAGATAACTCTACTAGAAGAAGTTATTTATCCCAACTATATTTAAAATCTATAGAACAACATCTCATCATACAATTTTTTGTTTGAATGGTTATTTTAAACTAACCATCTGTTAGAGGATGTTTAGATATAATCAAATTAAAATCTATATCTATATAAAATCTCCACAGCTTAGATTCCAAACATGTATCACTATCAAATAAAGTAGAATGTGGTTATCCATCAACCCATATCACATCTGTAATGTATATTTTCGAAATAAGATCAAGAGAGATATCAAATATAAAATAAATTTAGTGTAATAACATTTTTAGGTGATCGACAATAACCCAAATGGAATTTTTCCCTTTAGATTTTTTTAGGATTTTGGTGAAAAAATCCTTGTGGATGCTTTCTTATTCCAATTCCAAGATGTGTAATGGTAATATCTTACCCATTGACTTGTACCTATCATCCTTAACATGTTAATATACCAATCATAGAGATACATTCTCTTGATTGTCTCACATTATATTATCCCTCAATAAATACTCTTTAATCTCTATATATCATAATAATTCAGGTATTAATAGAGAATAAATAAATATAAACCTCATCCAATAACTCTTTTATCAAATATAGTACGTCTAGAACACATTAATGGTTATTTAACAATATTATTTTATCGTAATTAATTTTTATTTAAGTAATATCTATAATTGTATTTTATTTTTCAACATATTCCTTCCGTGACTAGTAAATTTTAACATAGATACATTGTTGAACACTCATTTGAGAAAGATAATATTTTTCCTCTTATTTTAAGATTTATAGATCCATACTTTACAAACCTAGAAATGTAGGATATTTTATGATGCTCATTTAGAATGAGATGGAATTATACATTGAACCCAAACCATCTTCATCCTTGTTCACATTCACTTGGTGGTAATTTATTAACTAGTCATGATAATTATTTAACTCCAACCATCTTTTCTGGTGTATATTACACTCTTTTTGGATAAATCATTCCATTAAATTTTTATGATAAATTTATGTATGACACACTTATCCATAAATATAAAAAGTCCTTATCTTTAATGAAAATTATACAACACCTAACACTAAATCATGGGTTTGGTAATTTTTCCAAGAACCTCTGATTTTCGTGTTGCATAAGCAATCACCATATAATTCTATAACATAATTCATACTAGTCCCTTATTTGATGCTTTAAAATATACCAAAAACCCTAATACACTATAGGGGAATGTATAAAAAGGTAAAATAAATAATATTATCTTCAGTTACATCATATTTTTCATATATTAATATTACCAAAAGAACATTCCTCTTTATAATTTTTCTTGGTGGGTTGATTAAACCGTCCTTAGATATTCTCCAAAAAGAATATATAATATCACATGAAACTAAAAAAATAAAAAACCTAGTAAAAACTGTTGGTCTGGGATAATTTTCAATAACTTTCATCATTTATGTATCAACCATTATACCCTCTATTGATAGTATATGACCCAAAAAAATAAATTTTACAAATTTTAATTTATTCATAAAATTTATCCTTCCTTAGGGTTTTAGTTAAAATACACAGGTGATCATGATACTCTTATATTCTCCTAGAATATAAAATAATTTATTTTATAAAGACTACAATAAACTAAAAAAGGTAATATATATATATATATATAATTATTTAAATCCATTAGGATACTAGGAGAATTTGTATGACCCAACGGCCTCACTATGTATTCAAAGTGTCTATACATTATAAAAAATGTTTCCTTATGAATATTCTCATTTCATCTCATTAATTATTAATATCCAAAATAAAAATCAATCTTGAAAATGTATTGAGCTTCACATTTCCAATAAAACTAGTCATCTATATGATTTATGGGATACTTATTATTGATTATGATCTTGTTGAGTTCTTGATAATCCATGAAGAGTTGAATTGATCCATATTGATTCATATAAGAAAAAGAAGGTGTTCCCTAGGGTGATGAACTTGGATAAATTAATACATTATCTTTTTTATCTTGTATTTACTTATCTAAATCATGCATCAGTATTAGGTATATTATATATAGAGTCCTTAAAATATATGTAGTACCATTTATGAGTTATATGGAAAATTAAACATGATGATTTTTAGAAATACTGGGAAAGTATTTTGAAAAGATGTAAAAAAACGCCTCCTACAAGGAGAATATCAGAGTTATTGAGATTATATACACCTATATAATATAAGCACTAATTTCTAATAATAACTAAGACTCATACTATTTATGAAATTTACATTGATATTTCATATTTACTGTCACACTGATAAATGATCATAAGTTGTTATAGAACGTCAAATATGAGATATTTTCCCCTATAATTGATGTGCGAATTATATAAAGAAATATAACCCACTACCATAATAACATTTAATTTAAATATATGAATAATAATTATATTTTCAGGAAGCAAATTCCCACATCCTTCAATCGAGAAGAATAATAAAGTTTATATGTGAATGTCACATGATTTGAATTTTTTACTATTAATAAAATATCTAATCTTTGAGGATAATAATTAACATAATTTGATACTTTTCATATTATATATGAATTCATTAATCTAAGTAAAAATTTGGTACTTCAATACTTGAGGATGCATATTACTACCTCAACTACATCATTCTGTCTTCAACACCATAATAAAATAACAAGGATTGTGTGGAAATAGAACATATAAATTAAAATTGATCAAGCATAATGTCATTAAAAATAATTCATAGTATGTATAAATCATGACACATTATTTTTAATTTTTCACACTATAGGTCAATAATGGTCATCATATATTTAAATCATTCATAATGGTTCATAAATTAATTTTGTGTTAATCTAGGAATATAACCTAAGAGTGTGGAACTAGGTACATAGTTAGGTAAAAATCACCACAAAATAGAATTAATGATATAGATATTAGACAAAATATTTTTGGGGTTATTACCCATGGATTCATCTGCGTCAAAATGAATTACAATTGTAGTATCCAAACACGGATGGTTTTTTAGGAAACCCACAATCCATTATTTTACACAACTTATGACGTACTCTTATAACTAGTGTTATCATAATTACTACCACTAATGTTTCACTATCATTGATTTTGTAGGATAAATGAAACATTCTTTAATACCAAATATAGTGAACCATAAATTTCATAAATTGATATTATATCTTATTATATTAATGTTAATGAAGATACATTATGATCCATTTGATAATCATTTAGTTCTAGTATCATTGAAAATGTGGATGGATAAAAATCTTTTTTATAAGTTAATCATAACAAATCCCACTATGTTTTCCACAACTATAAACCTTCATAGGCATATAAAACATAATAACTTTCTTCATAACCTAGGAAAATGAAACATAATAAAGGGTGAGATTAGATGCTTGGTAAGGGTAAGAAAGTGATATATCAATGATTAATTCAACATATCATGAGAATAAGGTTTGATAACATGAGCAAATCATTTGAAATACATGATCTGCATATCAAATATAATTATCTTGAGACATGGAAAAATTCTTTCCAGTTTATAAGTCTTGAATCATTATAGAATCAAATCTCATGGTCTGTGATAGAATAACATTAAAATAATACATATGTCTATGAAATACACACAAGAATATAAAATAATTTCTTTAATATTCATGGTCAAAATCTTAGTCTATCGTATTGGATTGTGTTCACTTAATATTTCATCGCTGTAGTCAAGGTTCACTCTCATTTATATCATAGTGGTAAGATGACCATAGTGAACCAGGTTCTCTCCACATTCTTTTTCTATTTATCTCATGATATATCCATCTTTACCCAACACATTGGGGGGATATATATTTCTGGTCCCACACATTACATTATGAAAATCAAAAATATTTATTATATTGTATCTTAATTAATTCCTCAAATCTTACCCCATGAAACAATAATAGGTTTTAGGAAAATTCGTTTGTTTCACCAAGGCATAACATATGGAAAAGAAACAAGTTTCATTACATAATTAACCGATATAAATGAAATAGGTTTCATAAAATCATCTATAAATAATCACCATGATAATTCATATAAAGTATTAATGTGGAAGGTTTTGTTGTATTATATCCTCAGTATATGATAAGTAATATAAAATTATATCATCTTAGATGAAAATACATTTTGAAGATATCGGTAATATTTCTTAAGAGAATAAAATTTTATTTTGATGTAACATATTTAAAATTTAAATATTTCACATATATTAATGAAAAAAATTCCATTAAACAAACCTTGGAATCTTGTAATGTAATATTCAAAATATTTAATGGTCATGATGGCAAGAAATTATGTTCTAGCCATGTATTCTAAAAGAGTTATTCATTTCTCATGTTTAGGGGTAATTTAAAAAGTATATCATTCAAAAAATGATTAGATGATTCCCTTTAATCCATTTTTAAAATTTCCAAAATTGAATAATTATAAATTTAAAAGGTATATAATAATATTTAAAACATTCTTAAGGAAATTTAAGGGATAACATGATCAGTGAAGAAAAAGTTTTTTCAACAGAAGAGATAAATAGTGTCAATCTTAATTAAATGAATTCCTTCAGTATCTGTATTACTTAAAGAGAGTATAATGAAATAAAAACATGAATTAAAACAAAATAATGCTCAGAAAAAATATTTGTGAGATTATTTAGAGATATATTATTAAATTTCACTATTGTAAACATAATCATAAATAATCTCAATAAACAATGAGATTGAAAAAAACAGAAACCTCTACAGCCACTTGATTTGAAAGCACTGTAACTTATTATATAATAAATTTAATATTTTTATAATTCTATACTATAATAATAAAATTTATTATAATTTCACATATTATCCCCTATTAACATTGAAAACCCCATTTAATAATTATTTATTAGTAAATAATTATTTTAGGTTATTAATAGTTTTGTTCATCATTGGAATTTAAATTTATAAGTTTGGACCCTTTTATATTGATCATGGTTCCGTCGTCTATTTGATTTTAAGAAATGTATAAATATCATATATATTCATTTTATACATATTATTCTAATGTGTTAGAGATAGAATCATGAATTACACTGTTTATAGAGATTGTATCTCGTATGTATGCATAAACATAGTTTTCATTCGTCTACAGGTGGGATGAAATAATGGTAAATAATAATTTTCCTTAATATGATAATGTTTATATCTTATAAATCATATATATTCCTACAATTCATCATTGTTACCTTCTATATAAATATTAATGAAAAAATCAACACTCTTTTATAGGTGGCAGTCCACATGTATTTTCGAGTAACGTAACAGTTTTATCAACGGAGTAAAACGAAAAAAGAAATATATTTTATTATCATTATAAAAGAATAATTATGTCATAAATATCATTTATACATATAAAACTCAAAATAATAACCATCCAGACAATAGGGTGATGAAAAATTAATTTCATATCTATGTGGAGATGGTAATTTGTATGTACACATGAGTCATACATTCTCTACCCATTTTATGCGAATGACGGTGGATAATGTTGGATTCAAAATAAAAATAAAATTTTGTTTTCATTATGTTACTGAATTTATTATTTTATAATAAATTCCATATTGTTCAATGAGGTAAAAAAATAAAAAAATAAAGTTATTGGTTAGGAAAATTACATTTATTTGAAATAACTACCTTTGATCTCCTTGTATGATAATAAGGATAGTCTAGTGGGAAGAACAAAACATCTAGAACATGGATTTGGAATTTAAAATAACAATTGGAGTGGTTTCTTCCATGATATGAGATAAAATGTGGTGTAAAAAGATAATGGGTGTCCTTTTATAAGTCAGGGAGAGGAAATATTTGGAATTTATTAAAATATTAAAATATAATAAAGTCATTCTAATGAAAAATACACCATAATGGAAATTAATTCAATTAAAAAGAGTTTAATTTAAAAATAAATGAATTAAATAAAATTTATATATATTTTTGTGTCATTTAAAACATTATCATTTTAATTAACCCTTTCTATAAATATGTTTTTCCCACAATCATGATAACAACATTTTCATTCTTACAAGGTTAAGAGTGTTACCAAAAATGGAAAACAGACTAATGAATTCAATGTGGATGATATTATAAACTTTATTTTATTAACTTTACTGAATTTAATATTTTTATTAATTTTAAATTCCTTAATACAATATTATTTTTTATAAGATATCATTCATTTAAAAATTAAAACTATTGATTTAATATGAACTTAAAAGAACTATGAAAAGGAAATAATTAGAATAAAATCATTCCAAAAATACACCATTCTACATATATATCCAAAAAATTCATGGAACATAATTCATATAGTTTTTTAATTTTTAATATTATTAATATCCTTTGTTTTATTTTTATAAATAATTTTATAAATATTGTGTTGTGTTGCAAAAGTATCTAATGTAACTAATAAATAACTAAAAATTACAAATATATTACTATAAAAAGGTAAAATAATTTATCCTTAAAATAATAATATATTTCTAAACATCTCATTTTCTAACCTTATAAAAAATTTGGAGATATGAAATTTAAGATAATGGCATTTTGAATCTATTATTTTTAAATTTTAATATAATGGTCATATTCAAATAAATATGGAACCAAGTAACCATATATTAGATACTTGGAATGAAATATTAGAACATTAATTAGATAGAAAGATAAATTCAAGTGTTAGATAAATTTTCAAGCCTTTTCAAAAATATTTAACATTATTTTTCCCATCTTACCCATAATAAGGAGTAAAAACATATCATGATCACTATTCATATTGACCAAAAATAAAAAGGGACCTATTTAAAAAAAATTGATCCCGAGATTCCAAATATGTAGCCCATTTATTAAAATTAAATTTATATAAGTGGCATAAATTCATTTTAATATAAGTTTTAAAGACATAAAAATCCCAGTTTTTAAAAAAATATATTTTTAATCAAAACACTGGATTTCTTCCATACCCACCCCCAGATAAAAATATTTGATAAATGTTATAATATTTGATTGATTATAATATATATATTTAATTAAAATCATTTGTAAGTAGTTATGGAATTTATTAATTAATGATAGAATATATTGAGTGAATAAAAATTGTTGTTTTGAAAAAAATATCT
Organism: Viscum album; assembly: GCA_963277665.1. NCBI lineage: Eukaryota > Viridiplantae > Streptophyta > Magnoliopsida > Santalales > Viscaceae > Viscum > Viscum album. Next base: position 1,985,988,434 of record OY728145.1, on the reverse strand, counting down.
TCTAACTTCAAATAATTTAATTTTTAATTATAAAAATCTGATAACCAATTTTCCTATTTTATACATGTCAAACCATAAATTTTTAATAATTTAGTTATAACTATTTATAACCACCGATTTAATGTCTTGGTTATAATGATATACTATATTACATCCCATTTATAATATTGTTTTTGTGTATCCCAAGAAATATATAAAATAAATTTATTCAAAATATGATATATCATAAAATATAGATTTTTTATAGAAATCACCTAAAATAGACTGAGGTGTCTTATTTTGAATCCTAGATCACCAGTTAATTTACCTTAGTATATTGTACTTATTTATTTATCTAAGAGTCAGATAGTTCATATAATCAATCTTAGTAACAAAGTACCTATAGGAGAAACTCCTATCATCAAAATACTATTTATATCCAAAATATTTTAGGTTTTATAGATCAGAAAAATTATTATAGTCCTATTAAAAACAAAGAAAATCCCAAATGGATCATTGTCATTATAATTTAATTTATTATTAAATAATGGTTTCTTTTTTTACCTTCTTTATAAAAATCAAATTATAAATTTTTTGAACACAACATTTAAATAAGGTTTTAAAAAAATTCTTAAATCATGTTAAATACATACTTATTAAAAACCGTTCATTAAAACCCATCTGTTTTTAGTGATACTCTCTACAAAATTTAGCGTGATACAAAAGTTCCTTTCAGATATAATCCATCATGGGATAAATTATTACAAAAAATAATATTCTAAAAAGTCATCATCAACTATTAATTTTCTTTGTTCATCCAATAACTTGATGTTCTATATAAATATCTCCATATTTAATGTTTATGGTTATATTTATAGTTCCAACCAACCCATTCCCATGGTATACAACAAATAAGAATCCTTAAAATTTAAATAACTCTTTTATTTAATTTTGTAACACCTCCACCCATAGATGCAACATTGAAGACCTAAATCGAAGAACCATATGCACTCACATTCTTCCATGGTCACTAAAAGATTGAAAATACTGCTAAGAATAAAATAAAACATTCCTGACCGATTTTATATGAATAAATAATTTAAATGAACAAAAAATGTTTTTCTGATATAAAAATAGTTTATGAATATCATTTTAAATTTATTGATGAAAAAAATTAGATATTCCAGATATGGGTATAATTTTACAAGATGACCCAAAGTATATAAAATTATCCAAATCTTTACTATTTAATCCTCCAACCATAAAATTAATGTTGATCGATAGATATCAGCTAATGAATAATGATACCATTATTTTCCCTAAATCAAAACCAATAATGTTCATATGAACACTAAAGTACCCAATGTTAGTGGATATAAATGCAATACGATTTCCCTCATGACTCTATTAAATATTGATGACTCTGAAATCCAATAAACCCAGTGAATATAGAAATTGATAATTAAAAAATATTTTAATTGAAAACATCAATATATAAGAAATATTCTGAAACAAAGCCTACAAACCATGAATATAAATTTTAAATCAGAAATAAAACCATTGTAAAAATCATTATAATCTATAATTAATTTTAATTATGATTTACTAAAATGTTCCCCCACAAATTTAATTTTTTAGAAGACTAATATTTTATCAATATGGTAATGAAAACTAAATTTTTTCTAAATAATAATGACTATTTTTAATTTTATAATAAACCCATCTTATGGAATTGAAGATCACGGATAAAACAATAATATTCATCCTAGTACCATACTAGAAAATTGTTTTCACTCTACTTGAAGGTATGAAATCATTATCTTTCTAGTGTTTCATTTTTAGTCATTTCAACACAAAATCCTTAAATAACCCCAAACTATTTTCCATATAAATTTAAGAAGTGATAAGTTACGTTCTGAACTCAAACATGATGATTATTTCTTATCAAAAACCATGCACATTATGTATGTAATTTATAAATTAACAATATTAAAAGGATTATAATGATCCTCACTAAAACATTGTTTAATTAATTTATAAACATAGTTTGTTGGAATATATAATGAAAAATATATTAAACAATTATGATAAATTTAATCCTTTCCTACTGTATTTTCTCAAACCAAATTTTATAATATTTTTATATTTTTAATAAAAATAATTATTTATCTTAAAACATGGAAAATAAAAACATTTCATGATCATAACCATTCTTGACTGAAAAAATAGATTAAAAAACTGATGAAATGTATCATTGCCACCTATATATATAAGCTTCATTGAATACTTAAAAAATTACCAATTTTATATTCTTTTTAACGAATACCGTAATGTAACATAAGGAATATTATACATAAATATATATCCAGGAGTGAAATCAAATCCTCCATATTAAGAGTATTCTGGCATAGGATAATTAAACTTTACATGTTCTATGATATTTTTCATCGATCCATGAAACTCGTTACAGAAGATTTCATGGATTCTATTAGGATGATGACTCATAAAAAACTTATCTTGGACCTTTTTTAACTCTCTACACATCAAGTGTAGAATTAGAAGAGCCAGAAGGAAAAATTATATATAAAATAGAATGGCCCTTGAATAGTCTTTTTATAAGCTATTTCAATTGTTATAAAATACTCATTTTAATGTATCATTCATGATAAAAGATTAAATTGGATGACTTATGTCATGTGTAGTTTACTATATATATATATATTAAATAATTATAGTAAAATATATAAAATTTCATATAATATATTCCATAATTCTTTATCTAAATCCCTAATCTCTGATTACCTTATTTTTATTCCACTTTAAAAAATTAAACCGCCCTAATAAACACAAGAAATGTCACACAAATGAAGATAATGGAAAATTAATACCTCTTACTTAAAGATCGTCTCTTATAACTCCTTCACAAGTATTCTAGGGAAATTATATTTATTGGTTCAATATTATCTCATTAAATCTCCTTATTTTACATATTAATACATATATAATACTATAAAATCATTACTCCAAATTAATAATCTTTCTAAAATGATTTTTTCCCTCTCCATCATAACCCATGGTAAAAAAAAATTACATCAATAATATTTAAATATACTATTGTAATAACATTAAACACATTTAAATTAATCCTTTGAATATCTATTTTTACCTCAATAATTTTTCAATGGAAAATTATCATACTTTATTGAACAAAACTTTGGAAACTCCATTATATTAATGGGATAATCTTCTCATTCAAATGAGGATGATACATTATTGAGAATATATATTTATACTTGAATTTTTTATATTCATCAATATAGTAAATTTTTTATATTATAATCTCCATAGATATGCAATCCTTTTAAATCAATAAAAATATTTCTCTATTTATATATAAATTCATAAAGAACCGTAAATTTAGCTATATAAGGGAACTTCACCATTTCCCCTTGGGGGATAACAAACCTATAAATTCTTTCAAAACACCCCTAAATTTTCCCTCATTATGTAATATAATGTAAATTATAACTATATATTCACATTAGAAACTATCATGGGTTTCTCAAAAATTATTAGTATCCATAGCATACCCTGATTTTTCTTTTATTACATGTGGAGTTTTATTCCAATTTAAAAAACAGAAAACATATCTCAAAATCATTGTCTTGCGGTTATAATATATTTTCCTCCTTTTCCACATCATCCACATTTAAATTCAAAATATTACTATTTATTCTAAGGGGAAATATTTTTTGAATTTCTTGTCACAAATTGATTAATTTTTGAGTTATGTCTCAGTTATCCAAAAAACCCCATTGTTATTGCATCATTATAGGAATTTTATATTTTTTCATAAAGCATAATATTTGTTCCCAATCCTTAAACAGAACCATTATAATAATTGTATCATAGGTCTTCCAATGTTTTTCTAGGTTATTCCATCATTATGATATTATTTTCCTACTAAAATGTATATTTTAATTTGTGTGGTGCCCAAGGGTAACCATGAAATATTAATTGCACCAATATATTTGTAAGGTTTAAAAAATGTTGTCTTTTTTTACATATGTTTAAAATCATTAAGTTCACCTACACTATTAGAAATTATAATCTTATATTGAGATGGATTTTGTGGAAATTTAATATTCCTATTTGAACCTATCATCTTAATAACTTATGAATTTTTTTAAAAATTCAAATGACCTATTGAAGTATTCTATAATTTTGTCATCTTATTTTAAACAATAATACATATATTTTTCAAATAAACTAGTTAAAATTCCATTTTATATAGTCTCTCCTCTATATCACTGATAATACTCTCTTATTTGACTTCCCTAAGACTGTTTTTCTTGATCTCATCAACATAAGATACATCCTTTCTAACCATATTATTTTTTTACTTCGTCAACTAAGTTTTTCTCTTTAATCTCATACTTATTTTTAATTATCTACTGTGTAATCTAATCAATAAAATATTTTAACTTTCTATTATGTTCCCACTAATTTTCTATCATTTTTTCTATATCATCATAAAAAGTTAATGAATAACATCCTATATCAACCTGGGAAAATATTGTGGATATGTCGTGTAAATTATATATATGATTCATAATTTTAATTATTTCACCTAAAACATAATCTTCTAAAAATGAAATAATTCATCTTATTCTTACTCTTTTTTGGGGTTTTCTCTTCCTCTATGTCAAATTTAATTTTCTAAACCTTTTCATTTGGGTAGAATTTAGAAATATAAAAAATAACATCACAATTATAACATATAAGTACTTAATTACATTTTAATTTCTATTTTCCTTGTTTATTCTATTAGATAAATGATCCGAAATTTGGTTCATGTCTTTATCATCCTCATCATCACATGAGTTAATTCCACATTCACATTTAACTTCTTTTAAATTTCCATTTCTCATGAATATAAATTCAATATCATATTTCGCATTAAATATTAATGATGGGTCCTTCTCATATTGTATTAGATGATAATATAGTGAAGTTAATATAAACACAATTATACTATATCCTCTAATATCGATACCTTATGATCAAATTTTTCTAGGAAATTTCTGGTATGATTGTATATAATACTGAAGCATTCTATATTCTCACTATAACCTTGAATATTTTTCAGTACCTAATTTACATAAGTAAAATATCTATAAATATATTTGTCACCATCCATTTTATTTTCCTTAAACCTACTCCTCCAAATATAAATTTTGGTGTACTTAACATAGTTGTTTCTCAAATTTTCCGCTATTTTCTATATAATTTAAAGTCCTATTAGATTTGTATAGAATTTTTTATAAGTAAATAAATATAAAATTTTTTTATTTCCCATGTAATTATATATTTATATATATATACTATCTTCTTTAGTAATATAAATACATTCAATGATGGGTTGAAAACCAACTGTAGCTGCATCTCTAACTTCAGGGACATGTGAAATGAGGTATGGAAGAATCATGTTCCTCCAAAAAATTTAGTTTATTCATCAAATTTAATTTACCCATGTCTATACATAGATTATATATTCTCTATTTCTCCAAATAATCATCATTTTATCTTTATTGGGAACCTAGATTCTTTGATACCTATTGTAGTGCCCAAGGAATTATTTGTTAAAACTGGGGGGGGTCAATTAGTAGTGTATTTGTTTTTTAAATTATTTTAATTCATCATAATGATATTTTGAATGTCATAGATCCTCATATTAGAATCATACATACTCACTTCATGTGAACAATTAATAAGAGAGAGAGAGATAGAAAAAACTCATACAATTTTATAGATTCTTCCCCTAATATGGCCTACTCATTTTTATAATTGGTTATTCACCCTATCATGGATTCTTCAACTATCTAAAATAATATTTTACATCATTGACCCAAAATTTATCACATGTATTTCACAATTCATAAGAAGAAAGTAAAACTCTTCAAAAAAATTGAACCATCAAGAATGACATTACACTTGTTCCGAGTGTAATATACAACTCGTGATAATGGTACTCTTTCATGAGAAGATGGATAAAATTTTCTTCACATGTATGTTTACTTATTTATTTTACACACATGCCTTTTATGTTGTATAAATACAACATTATCTATAATATAGTACTTTACATTCAATGGTTCTTGTTATGAAATCAAATAATCAAGCATATTAATAACCAAAACTATTAAATGACTCATAAAATCAAAAACCTCATCTCTCATCAATAAATACATCTATATGGGTCATAAAGACCTATTTCAAATTATTATCATGGGTTATTAATTATATTATTTTCACATTTTGTGAATGGTAATAATAATAGTTATACTAATAAAATTAAATAATAAATTTTATATTCCATATTCAAAACAACAGATACTCCTAAATATTTGGATTTATGTGAACTTATCATTAAGATATGAATTATATGATATCCAAAATAACTTCCAAAACAATATGATAATTAGAAACTAATCCACTCATTTAAATACCTTTTAATCTCCCAGAGACTCAAGATTATTTTCGTCCATAATAGTTCAATATTACGATCTCATAATCTCTACAAACAACACATCATTTTATTTTTGTTAATATATTCCGCAAAAAATTCATTGATTAATGTAGAAAAATGGATTATTTTATGGAGTAGAACATTATAGTTTAGCATAGGTGTATTGGAAAGTCACCAAGAATTGCATAACGCCCCCATATATTTCCCCACTCCTTAGTCTCAAGTCAATTCTAGGATTTTTTCATGTGCTCTCAATTTGTTCAGGGAGATTTATATAAGTTTTATGTATGGCTTCATCAGTGGTTAGATTTTCATTTATTCTTTTTAATAATCATGATAAATTTGAATGGTCATAATATTTAAATACTTAATCATAGAAAAAATCCTCTATGTATCAATTTTGAGTGATATAAAAATCTATGAAGATTAGTTATAAAGAATGATAATGAAGAAAAAAATCTCTATAAAGTTTTGATATGTGAAGTTACTTTTTCATATGAAGATCAATCATTTCATGTTATAGTCACATATAAATATCAATCATATAAATAATCGTTTATTATTTCTTTTGCTGGATTACACATTTACATAGATGTTGATCTTCAATGTAAACATTATGAGAATGACATGTTACGTATAAACAAGGTGTAATGACCATTAAATTTACATTAAATATAATAATTCACCTTGACTTAAATTATATTACACTTTAAAAATATCATAATATTCCATAATACATTTACAAAACCACACAATGTCACTAAGTATAATTAAAAAGATTCTGGTACTGCTCCTCTTACCTTTAAGAAACACATACAATTCATGGAAGATCTTTAAGTAACTCATGAAATGGATGGAATAAATTTACATATATATTTTATTTATATATTTACCCATATGGATGAAATAATTTCCACTCAAAAACTCTATAGTGAGAAGTCTTATTGGAGATATACCTTACACTGGGGGTGAATCAGTGTTGAAGAAATTTTAATACAATCCCAACCTTTTATCCCCGTACCTATGGACCTGTTAGGATCCTGATTATCATATTCTCTTTTCCATATCACATGAAATAATAAAATAGAAGTAAAAAATATTCATGCTATATTTTTACAAGGTTAACCACTCTAAGAGAGAAACTACGTCTTTTCCATGCATGGGAATGACCAGTGCATGGATTCACCACTATAATGTGATATGTAGTTACATTGGGATTACTATGAAAACAATCATCTATTCATTTTGGATCCTTACACTTGGAGGGGGGAGATAATATCTTCCCTGTGTGATTCCCTACATTCAGAGGGGGGAGGGAAATAATCCTTCTTCCTAAACTACTGATGACCTAGTCCAACATACAACACCTAGATGGTTCTTTATACTATCTCTAATGACAATCTTCTCCCTATTGATAAGGGTTTTCAACAGCAATAGAGTCTTCCACCTATTGATATCTTTTGGATGTCACAGTGTAACTTAGTTCTTTCTATCTTTAATTGTTACATTCTTAATAGCACAGAAGTAAACAATCACTTATTTCTCTGCAGAAAATTTGAATGTTACATGCCGTCCTTCTTCAACTTCTTAAATGAAAAACTATTTTCAATGAATCCTTCTATTTTTCACACTTTCCTCTTCGATGCTACAACAATTGCACTAAGATACCTTCACTTATTTTCAACAATCACAAACTCCCTTTGTGATTATAAGATCAATGAAGCCAAGCTCATCTTAGTATCATCATAGTTATTTTTCCCTGAGTAATAATCAATCTTCAAGTTGGAACACATTATCTATCCTATAAACACAGTGATATGGAATAGTTTAGTGTTTTTCCCCATGACAAGGTTCACTTATACCAGTTATTCCAAACTGATTCTTGCAAAGCACCTTCACAAAGCTCCTTCAAAATGCTCTTTCAGAGAGCTCTTTTTGCAGAGCACACTGCTTCGCAGAGCTCACTACTTCATAGAGCTCATCCTCTCAAAAATATTTGGCCTTATAAGAGCTTGGATACCTTTTCAGAACCCACATTTTCCGCAAATAAAACTACCTTTGTAGAGCTCACAACTTCTCAAAGCTCACTGAGCCTTTGTGGAACAACCATTCATCACAAAGCACATTACCTTCAAAGAACAACTTACATCACATAACATCTTCACAATTTGAGTGCTCTAAAATTCTCATTAAGTCTCTCTACTTTTCTCGAAATGGTATGGGCCTACTAATAGGCATTTCCCACGATTTCTAGAACCTTCCATCCACCTTGACACCAAGTCACCACCAAATCACTGAGCATTGAAATTTCTTCCAAAATTCACTATATTTCACGAAGCACCATGGAAATTTACCAAATTCTCAAAAATATCATTGTAATCGTGAAATATTATATCAAAAACATTGTGCCACCATAATAAAATTTCTTTGTTTTTTTCACCGCGATTCTCTTTTTTCCTTTTCATTACCAAGATTCTCCTTCTTCCTTTGTACCATAAAGCTTACTTGAAAATATCTTCACCTATACCATTCTCAAAGCTCATTACAATCATGAAGAAAACCATCAGACTAGAAAAGCATTGTCATATTTATGTAGGAATGTATTCTAACTTTCCTATATTCCAATAACATCGTTCTATCCAATCATAAATTAATATGTTTGGAATCAAATTAACTCCAATATCATGCATGGAAATTTTGAATGTCAATCCCATGCATGAACTCCTATCTCTTATTATTTTTCAATTGGTTTCAGTTTTCATCATTTATGCACATGAGTGCATGCATGATGTGTTCTCAACCAAACCTAATGCCCACTCTTCTCTTATTATCTCTTCTCCTCTTCATGGAAATCACATATTTCTTTTATTTTGAATAATCTCACTTAGAAAATCACCTTCCGCCATTTATTATTCATTAATCCTTAAAATGAAGTTACATCAATGTTGTAAACATTGTATCACACTTAATACATGTTCTTGGATCATTAAGAATAGTACCTCAATCATCTAAATTGTAACAACATGGAGAATTTCACAAAGCGTGAAATCCAATGCTATGAATCCATAACAATTCTCCAGGAATATTTTCATCAATCAATCTCCATTCACATTGGAGTTCCTTCTTTATTTAGACAACTATTAACACTTCTTGATAACAAATAAAACATATTCACAAAGTGGTCACAACAGATTGTACATCATCAATCACTCTTGACACCTTCCAACAACAATGAAAAATTTGTTACAGTGTTCAATCACTTTTTATAATCTTCATTATCACAGAATCAATAATGATAATATAGTCCATCAAAATCCAATAAACAACACCAAAATACATCACCAAACAGATATGGATATATTTCTAAATAATTTTATAAAACACTTTGGTCCCAAATCCCTAATATTGGATCTTTCATAATTCATAATTAACTAATTAATTTAATCATTAAAATGATCTATCCACTTCTGTAACTTGAAATGATCAATTTTCCATGCCTCATACTGAAATTTCTTATGACTACAAAATACTCTCACCAAATGGATGATTTATAATGTAAGAGTATTTTATCTTTTATCGAAAATCAAAATGATTCGTTAAAAAAAGTCAAATTTTAGTCTATTTCAATTTCAACCCAATATAAAACATAAATATCATTATAAAAATACATCTTAATATTAGATATATATAAAATATTATAAAATTTCAACTACTTTTATAGTAATTATAAATTATAATCCATAATGAACCATATATTTTTTGACCATAAAAGGGTCGCATACCATGGTAATATTTTTCCCTTATTTTAAAATAATTTTTCTCCCAGCCTTATTGACACTATTGATCCATAAAATCAATCTTAAAGACCCATCATCAAATATTAGAGTAATAATTATGATGAAACCAATGTAAAATCATATGTTTCCAAATTAATTTACCATTTTCTATCATCACTCATACGGAATTGGGTCCTAAAAGATTCTTTTAACTAGTCACAATCCAATATAATAATAAATGACATGGTATACCATATAGAAATATAAAATGTTCATTAAAAATTAATGAATCGTAATTTTTATAGAAAAACTAATTATAAATGGTATACCCTTTATTTACCAAATTTGGGAACACATTATAGGCATGTTATATAAAATTTAATTATTTTGATCCATTAATCGATTCATTTGTTATTGGTCATATTCATCCAAAAATGTATCCTTATTATATTTTTTATTCCTATAAAAACATTATATCTTAATCAAAGATAAATTACTATATAATTATATGTCATTTAATTAATTACATCATATAATGATTACCATGGTCATCGATAAAAAATGTTTTCCAAATAAGAAATAAATGTGCTGATTGGATGATTTTTTCACCACTAACCAAACACCATTTTATTTCAATGTAAATACAAGTAACCCAAATAAGAAATCTAACAAATATAATCCCCTTTCCACAGTATAATTCTGGAAGGATATAAAAACCTTTTCAAACATTGATACCCCACTTTAACATATTGATAAATCAAACACTAAGATTTTTTTTTGAATTTTCATCTTTATTATTAACAACTAAAATGGTTTCATGATACCAATATATGTATTAAAAATAATAGAATTAATATGAAAACAAAAATGGTAAAAAAATTCCAAAAAACTAATGTCTTATTTTATATAAACCAACATTTTCCCCTGATATATATCCAAAAAATTGGTGAAACATTTCTTTCACTAATGATATCAATACCATATATGACTTTACTAATTATTTTAAATTTATCACATGATAACAACAACTTTTTCAAAAGTTTTGTTAACATGGATTTTATGTTAATACTTGATTTCAATACACCATTCAGAATTTTATATTTCTACATGTGATTTTATTCCAATAACCCCATGAACATATAATGTTATCTATTTTAATTCACTATTTGAAAAAGAGTATTCTATCTCAATGTATATTATAGGAAATTATTTATTTATTTTGTATACATAAGCTCAAAAACATGTTTTTTGAAGATATCCAATCAACCTACGTTGCCACATGATGTGATCCAACTACGAGATACTTTTTCAAATTTTCATACTATCTCTATATAAAAATTATTTAATAAACAAGTAATTCATTCATGTCTTGATCGAATGAATAATATTATTAAATTAAAAATCATTTATTAGTTATTTTATTTCATGTGGCATTAATTTATAATATCCACATACTATGACACTACCACCATCCATCCCAACACATACTTGTAATAGTCCAGATGCACCATAATAAAAGTCATAACTAAATCCTAATTAAGAAAGAATTAAAATTGTAGGTCAACCAAGTCTCTTAATAAATTCTAAAAATGTATTTTTCATACTATTCATTCTAATAAAACTTGTTTACCTTTAATGTCAGCATTGTAATTGGATAAGAAAATTTATGATTGTCTTGAATGAAGCACTAAAAATATAAATCCAATCATAGAAAGCTATGTATAATAAACTTTTTATTTCTTTTTTTATCTTGGAAATAAAAAATTTCACACTCTCATAGTGAAATAAATTAATTTTATTAGGAATTTTGTGTCCATATAATTGAATTTCCGGAATTCAAAATTTAAATTGTGAGAACATGAAATACAACTTCTGATCATTTAACATTTCTAAAATAATCTCTTCTTATTTATAAATATTTTACACGATGTTTATGTATATTACAATATAATTCTAATAAACCACTATAATGGTATTTAAATCATAATTGAAGACCTCTTTAATTAATTCCCTAAAATTAAAAAGTAACACCAGGACTCCTATGACACCACTACAAAACCACCAAGTTGAAATCAGTGGGTCAAACGACGTCTTTCTTTCATCCAAAAAATAGGCTACAAACTTGATGAAAAGGTATATTTCAACCTAAGGGGAGTCATAACCGTTAGTACCAAGTCATCATAAAAATTAATAAATAGAATAATAAATAATACAAGGATCAAATTATCATGAATAAACTAATTAATAAAAAGGGAATTCATGTCATACATATAATAAATAGATCCCATTTTGGGTTACGAAAACCGGTTAATAAGTGTATATATATAGAAAATAAATAGTGTGGGCCTCCAGAGTATGTTCCAATCTTCTATCAACACAATTATCCTCTACTATGTCATGTAGAACGTGGCCCATTCCTTAATCTAGATATCTTGTCATGAAATCTACAAGAAAACCCAAATGTTCAAGTAGGGTGTGTGTACAAGACATTGTAGGGGACGACCAACGCATCCGTAACATTTTGTGCTCAAGTATATTAGGTGTATTCCAAAATAATAATAATTATGTATGAAGATTAATATCATTAAATCCAAAACTAAGCAGTCAAACACTAACCAATCCACCATAAACATTAGGTTGTACCTACTTTAACTCCATTTTTAAGTATAATCATGTCATTTCAATGTGATCAGGAATAAGTCACTATAATCGTAACATGTCTCCTAGTAGTCTAAATTCATTGAGTTGGATCAATCCCCTATACCATCTTATCTTGAATCCATATTCAGTCATAACACTAGACCATTAGACCATATATAAGCATTTGATCAGGAATCTAGGTAGTTATTCCCCTATATGTTTTCTTGGTTCAGGCACCTAGAATTTCATTTCCCTACACATGGGTCTGTCATCATTTTCATCCAATCCAAGAACACTCCCCTTCCTTTAACAAACAACATATAAAATTCTAAACTTCTTAGGTACCCATAACAACCTCCAAGTAAATGGTAACACACATACAAAGGTAGATCTTGAAAGGTATGTAAAGCATATCATCATGAGAACAAATATAGTATCCAGAAATCCAAAATTTGGGTAATAATCAAACATGGAACAAACATTTATATCAAGACTTAGGAAATTATATATAATAATAGTTTAAATAAGCTACATACACATGTGATCATAGTTAATCATAGTAATCAAGTATTCCAACACAAGAATATTTTCTATGTATCATGTGTAAACAAGATCCCCAAATGGTAATGAACATCCTACCTTAAATTCACGAACATCATATTTAGTGATAAACCACCATGTGTGGTTATAAAACTATTATATAAATATATACATAAAATAACTACTCATCTATTTTCTTATAATTATAGTAGTGGAATCATCAATATTAAAGGTTCATCCAGATTCCTTAGACTGGCAGAAACTATTTTATTTCAAAAAGAAATTAAATTTATCACGTGATAATTGTTCCTCTCTCTTAAGATATTTCTCAATAATTATAACATTTCAATTAATTTTCTACAAATTATTATATAATAATAATAATACCATATAATATATTATTATATCTCTCTCGAGTAATATGAATGTGATAACACGTTGTTATTTTTCATGGATATTTCCATATAATAATACAGAAATTATCATTGTTGGTTTCAAGGATAAATATTCAATTATAATACTATGAATAATTTCATCATAATTATTATTTTATAATTTTTCATTAATTATCCTTAAAATTATTATTTCATGATGCAAATTAATGAGTAAAATATATAGATAATAATTTACTATATCTAAATTTCACACTTAGGCACTTAAACATGAAGGGGAGAGAGAGTGGCGGGGGGTTCAATGCACTGAGAATTTAGGAGAAACGATCTCAATATTCACATAAGGATTCACTAAAAAACATGGGAAAATACTATACTTCTCAAATTTAAGGAATACACTAAAAAAGGGTATAAATATTAAACTATTTTATAAAAAATTAAACCTGTATAAGAAAAAAGTTATAAAAACCATAAATTAATTTTACATTTTAATTTTTGTTTTCATTTTTTATTAAGTGTAGTGGTTTTAATTTCATACATAAATATATGTTACACATTAAAATGAGTTCGATTATTTAATTTCGAAGATTTTCCCTTTAAAACAAGAAGATTCTAATCCCAAAATTATTCTGTGGAATTAATAGTGTAAAAACCAAAAAACAAATTGTAAAAAACCACTCATACATAAGGGGTATGTATTGTATAAGGGTAACTTTGTTTACCCTTATTAAATGGTGTGTACCCTTAAGTAGTGGTCCCTCCACCATTACACAACCCTCACTACCCTTATATTGTACACTTACATAGGTAACTAACTTTATGCAATGTCCGGCTGGCCTTATGTAGGTACCCCCTTGTGGCCAATTCCCTTATAAAAGTTATTGTTTAATCTTTGGAAATAACATTCAATGACTGTTTAACCATAGAATTCATGTCGATTCCCTATGCAGTACCCTTATAAAAGGGAATTACCCTTACATAGTTACCCTCAAGCACTAAGATACCCTTTTATAGAGCTGGATGAACCATACATGATGCTTATATTTAGGGCCAACCCTTACCCAATATGTCCTTACCCACTCCTGAAGCAATTAAAAAATTTATAAGGGGATATTTTTTGAAAATTTAAATTTTCACATAAAATTACTTATTATTTTAAACAAATGAGTGATTTATAATAATTAAAAATTAAAATTATTATGACTGCAGAAACCCATAGTTGGTGTTTAATTTGTTAAATTTATTCAAGATACGAGGGATCTCACCAAAGATGATAGAACAATTTTGTATTCTTGAAAAAAATAGATACAAATATGATTATTATATTACATTGAAATTATAGTAAACATAACCTAAAAACAGTTATTTTTTTTATAAATCATTCATAATATAATTAATCATATCCTAGGGAAATGAAAAAAAATAAAGGGTGAGCTCTTATACTAATTAAGCGTTACATACCATGAAATATGTCATGGGTAATTAATGTACATTCAATATGGAAAAGTGGATAATCAATACATATTCCTTCTAATAAACAACATCAATTCAAGGAACATCCATAAATAACATCAATAAAATATTACATTGATAAAATAAATTAGATTATTACTAAAAGAAATTTCTAATTTTGGACATTCATGATTATGGAATCCGATTAAATACATCATAAATCTTACAATTATGGAATCTAAACCAAGAAATAATTATTAAAAAATCAGAAGGTGTAAATATAATACATATAAAAGTTTACATTTTTATTGTTTTTATCATCATAATTGTAAATTTATTAAATAATTATCTATAATAGGGTCCCACAAAATACTATTATGTCCTAATAATTTCACATATTATTAAATATCAATAAAATTAATTCTCAAAATGCCTTATAAATCAACACTTATCTGTATTAAATCAGAAATACTGAACATCAATATTTACTAAATAAAAAAAATAACATACTTAGTAATCTTCCCACAATTGATACCATATATAGATATGGTATGTAGTTAAAATGTAAATATATTGATAGAAATTATTTCTAATTCATCCATGACATGAATGATATGAAAATAATGGAAAAAAATAATTTCAATTGAGTATCAGAGAATGATTCAGACTATGATTTTAAATAATTGGATGACCTTAAAATACGATACAACAAATTATCAATGAATAATAATATAATAACATAGATTCAATATAAGTGATTTTTTTAGTAATGTAATGAATTTTTAATATAAATTAATAAAAATTAATTCTTTGCGACGTCATGTCATAACAAAGTTCCAAATCACTTTTTAAATATTTTTCTACTCAATGTAAATTATACTCTTTTCTTTTTATATCTTTTTGGAAAATAATTTTAAACTATTGAGAAAAAATAATTTTTTTAAATAACCATGTATATTTATAAAAAAATTATAATTAAATATTATTCATTACGATGGGATATTTTTCATGTAAGTTGTACACTAGAAATAAGATTATATTCACAACTTTGGAAATAAAGTACCCCATTTACAAAATTATGAGAAAATTCAATTTGAAAAAAATTAAAAAAAAAATAATGTATAAATTTTACATTAACATATCATTGTAAAATTGTAAGAATATTCTTGAAAACATATTAAAGAAAATATGGACATGGAAGAAAAAGAGTTGGAAGGAAAATATCAAAATATTATTATTAAATAAATGTCCCTTACGTGTAACTTACACATTGATTCTTGATCAAACTGTGTAATAAAAGGAATATAAATAGGATAAAAAAAACATAAATTTCAAAAAATAAAATATAGTGGGACTAAAATATTCGGATCACATTCTTTTCTCAAAACAAATTTGATCATAAATAATCTTGAAATAAAATGAGATTGTAATTGAAATATATTATCTTTGGCCTCTTCTTTGTTTTATGTTTTTTATAATCTATTACCTTCATTTTTTAATTAACTAAATTCCTATTTAAGAAAATTTTAATCTTTATTCAATTTTTATGGTCCTTTTATAATCCCTTTAAATACATTAATTGAATTGTTTTTAATTATGTTGGCCACTTTAAGGATGTTCATTTAAATTCTCAAAAATTACTTCTATATACTGAATGTGGTTAAAGTGTTCATGAAATGGTTTCGTTATCTCTATATATTTTTTCATGATATAAATATTATATATATTAATTATAAAAAATTTTAAAATCATCACTTAAATTGATAGATTAAAACTGAATTATATTGCTTTTTTGAGGTTGTAATTTATTCGTACGCAAGAGAAATATTATAATTTTTTAGTGGGTGAAAGTTTTAGATGGTAAATGATATATTATATTTAAATAATAATTATAATTCTATTATTATGATATACATTTCATTAATTATTCTTTTATACACATACTTATAAAATTATGATAAAAAAATTTCATATTCATGTAGAGATGGTATGTCATACGTATGCAGGAGCGATGTTTTCAATTCTCATAGAATCAAAAATTGTGAATTTTGTTTCCATAATTATGATAAAATATTCAGAAATTATTAGTACATGATTAATTATGTTAGTATGGATGCAATATATTTACATTAAATTGATGAAGAAACAAATGTCGGATGATTCAGGTAAGGTGACTACCTCTTCTTTGAGAGACATCATTTGGATTACACCTTAAGACTTAATAAGATAGTATTGGGATAGGATAACCAGAACAAGAAATAACAGAATGAATCTGTGATGTTCTTTGTGTAGGGAGGTCCAAGATAGAGGGGTAAAATTTTGGAAGTAATTGAGGTGAAATGGCGCCCTTTTATAATTTAGGAGAGGGACGAACATTGAATTTCATAAAATATTTTATAACCATAAAGTCATTTTTTTAAAGATGCTACAAATTCAAATGTATTCAAAGATAATAAGGGAAACATCAATATAAAACAAACAATTATTTTTAAAACTATTTTTTATTGTTACCATGATGATTTAACACCTTATTTTTAAACTTTTAATATATTGTACCCTTAACTAAGTTGATTAATATTTTCCAAAGGCTACTTGTAACACGCTGATGTTTTTTTGATGTATTTTTTCTAAATAATTTTAATTTTTCAACAGAATTCATTGCCTATAATGATGATTTTAAACTAATTGAGAGATTCCACTTTTATTGAATGATCATTATAACCTAGTTGTTAGGTTTTAGGAATAAATATAACTAAATTATGTAAATTTATAGTGAATTCAATGGCTACCGATAATTTATGAATAATATAAGTCAATTATATACTATTATGTTTTTGTGTGAATAAATTAAGGGGATTATAAATAGTAAAATAAATTAATAAAATATATGTTTTATGTATTTAATAAATTATTTTTTACATTCATCCAAGAGATATTTTTGTAATAGTGTATTAATAAACCCAATTTGATATATAAAAATATATATTTTTCTAAAGGACAATTTTACAATCCTTTTTCGGATAAAAAATTTTACATTAAAATTTTAAAAAAATAATTATTATTATATGACAACATAAACCTCTTCTTTAATAAGGATATAAAAATATCCCTTCAATGAATTTTTGATATTTTTCGGATGACTTTTATGTTATGATTAATAGAAAAATTGTACTAAATTTTAACTGAAAACAACTTTTTTTCATCAAAATTATTTATATGGTTAAATTATATTATTAAATTATTGTAATGTATAAATATATTATATTTTTTTTCATTTAATGTAATTTTAGTCATTTTCATCAATTTTAAATTGTATTTAGATGTAAAAAAATTCAATATTTTGTAATATTTTACAATTTAAAAAACAATTTTTTCAATATAGAGATTAATTTTCAGTTAATTACTGCAAATTCTATTTTTTTGAATTTTTAAAAATAGATTAGATATTTGAAATTCTTAGGACAAAATTATATTAATATGATTTATTAGGGAATATAAAATATTGACATCAGAAATTTTTACTAAAATGGTAAAAAGGTGAATCAAATAATTTTAGATAAAAATAATATTATAAAATTACCCTAACGCATGTACTAATATAATTAGATGAATTTGATTCTATCTAAATCCTACTTGGGTGAAAATGGTATCCTTCTAAAGCCACTTTGTGGAGATTAAGTCATTTAATTTATTTTTTAAACAAAATTTAAATATCTCTTTCTCAAAATTATATAACTATATAATATTAAAAACAAAGTTATAGTGATGTTAAATTCAACTATAAATACTCATTATAAATATGATTGTTTTATTTATCATAGTAATTTATGTCAATTTATAATGAAATAAATATTTACCTTAGTGGTTCATACATTGATGGTGATGAAATTATTAAAGTGATGAAAAATAAAAAAAAATAGGTTTTATGAAAATGATAATAACCATTAAAAGACACAAACACCAAACCCAATCTTATTGGTCGAGTATATCTCCACCTTAATCATTCAATGGTTGAGTTATGACATTTTGGGGCAATATGGAAAAGATTATAACACTTATAATATTTTATTTTAAGTTATGTTAAATTTATAACATCCATTGTTTAATAAATATATCATTTTTATGTTTTATTTTCTTTAATATATATTCTACAGTATATATCCTTACTAAATCTAAAGGATTTAACTTCTTCCTAATATTTTATTTTTATTTTAACAACATCTATTTGTTATCTCATTTAATAAAATTATATCTTTGTTAGTTTTATCTAATTATAGTTGACCTTCACCACTTGGGAATATAAGAAAAAATTTAGTTCTATTTTTACTTTTTATATTGATATTTTTAGCAAACGATGAATAGACTAGAGTAAAAATTAAAACTGTTGATTGTTTATCAAAATAATTTGTTTTATAATTATTCAAAAATAACTAAACATTTTAAAAAATATATAATAATTATAATATTGTATAATTTTCAATAAATTATTTATTTATAGTCAAATTAACATCAAATAAGTAAAATTGTCATCCTTTTGTTATTGAAATATTTTTTACCTTAGTTAATAATATGTAGAAACACTTAATTTTAATTAAAATGACAAGGGAATAATTTATAGAAAATTTAGACTAAAATATATTAGTTGATGATATTATAATATTATCTCATATCATCTTCAAAACTCATAATTTTTTTTGTATTTTGTATGTGGTTTGATTTTATTATAAATATATATTTTTGGAGATCCCGAAATTTCCCCTCTACTCAATTATAATAGAGAACCTACCCCCTCATTTATTCACAACTCATTGAGCCATAATTCATGTAAAACCCCATCAATTTTCTTTTCTATACTTCCCTAGTGATATAAAAGAGGTTATTTTATTCTCTAAAAACCAACTCTTGTTCTTTAGTATGTTATTTAGAGAGAGCACATTTAATAAGAGGTAATCTCATCCTATGATTCTGTCAAAATTATTTATTATTCTACATCCACTTCATGATTTTTTTCTATTATAATGTTATAAATATTGTATAAATTAAATTCTGATATTTTATAATGACTATGGAATAAACCTATTCCACCTTCTATCCATCCTATGAAAAGATAAATCACCACGCATGCGTACGTACAACTTACTATCTCCATGCCATAGTGTAATATCTTTTTACCCCCACCTTACTTTGATGGGTATAACGATGTAAATAATAAATATATATGATTATTATAATATTATTTATATTCTATAACAAAATTAATATCATCACTACCCATACCATTTCACAACTGTGAGAATGATACTATCAGTCATGCATACGTAAGTCTTACTGTCTCCACGATTCGATGTCATTCACTCTACATTATATCCATTAAATCGTGATTATATAAATTACTAAAATGAATAAATATGGTATATATTATCATAATATAATTTTTTAATTATATGAATATGACCTATTAATTATAACCAGAACTTATTTGACAAAACATGAATAGAAAAATGAAGTAGTTAATAATCAAATAATGAGTAATAATGAAATTTTTTTAGCAAAAAGATGATAATATATTCATATATGATATCCTAAGAATGAATTCGATTATATAATAAGTTTATGTCATTATTTAAATCTTTATATAGTATTTTTTGATACATAAAAATGATATCAGACCTAAGGTAAGGGATAATATTTTTGTCTCATTATTATTATGGAATGTTTGTACATAAGAATATATTGGGGTATATTTAACATCAATGTCCTTGTTTCCTAAATATGTATTCCAAAATATTTTGTATAACCTTATAAAATTTTATAAATTCAATTTTACCCATTGGAAAAATTTTATTAAATGGTGTGAAAGGTACCATTTTTTTTCTGATACAATGTATTTTTTGACATTCTAACAAAAGTCCAAGAAAAATGTTTTATTTTAACTAATACAAAATCAATGAATTTTAAAAAAATTACAACTCTTTATTTCATTTAATATTCCTTTAAAATATTTAATTTTTATTTTTAAATAAACTATTTTATTTTAAAATTGTGAATAATTTTAATAGAATAAAAAAAATTTAAAGACGAAAGGATATTTTTCTCAATAAATAATTTGAAATGTTCAATCACAATTGTTTTGTATCTAAGATGGAATTATTTAATAGGGTTATGTTTCAACTATAGTATACCAATTTTTCAAATGTTTTGATTATTTTTATTGTGGAATTATATTTATGAAATTGATTTTTTTACAAGGATTATGTAATTGTGGAATTATATTTAATGAAACACATTTTATTCCTTCGATTATGGTGAATGATTTATGTTTCTATACAACATATAATAATTATTTCATTATGAGATGGGTGGGAAATATATATAAATCCAATTAATTGGGTAAATATTTATATATCATGAGTTAGACAGCGTTGGAATAGGAAATGACATCGATTCATTAATATAGGGCAGAAAAGAAGAGTGAACATGGTTTAGAAATAGAAATTTTATGCTATAATGGTCATCAAAATGAGTCATTACAAATATGAAATTATTTTCTATGCATATGTGTTTGCCACAAAGTTTCATGATATATGTTATGACTTTCGTGACTACGCTCATTGATTTTTATGATCTTTTATGAGTTATCCCATGACATGATATCCTGATCATTCGTATACAGGATATGTTTTTCAAATGTTATGTTTTTATATCTTGATATTATGATGTGATTGATATTGACCTTGTTTACCATTATTGATAATCTAACCTCTCCCTTCATATGTTTGTTTTCCCTATGTCATGAATAAGGGTATTATGTAAGATATTTCAAAAGGAATCTAGTTATGAAGTGGTAAGTGGGAGATAATGTAGATGTCCTGTAAACCAATTATTTATTTATCTCATTTTGTAAGGACACTAAACCTATATGTTCTATCATTGTTTTGTTATTTTTTTAATGAATATTCTTCAATTTTTATGTAATATAAATGTATATAAATTATGGGTCATTATAATTTGTATTAGAGAAAAGGTATAGTTAACCTTTGGAAACTTTGATGAGAAAACCATAGTAAGAACCATAAGGATATGTTGAAGTTTAGGATACAATCCTACTGTTTTAAAAATAGTCATCACTAACCTAGGATAAAACATAAAGTATCATAAAATGAAATTTTATTATTTAATATGTAGTTTCCCATTATTATTAGTGTTTCTTACACTATGCTTCTTTGTTTTATTTAATGGATGGTACCCAAAAAAATCATGTTAATTCTAAATTTAGGGGGAAATGAAATGATTATCCTCATATATAACCAATTGTTATGGGAGACAAAATAAAAAATCTTTTAGATATGGTCTTATGACCATATGAATATTTTAATCATACATGACTTCCAAACGAGTAAAGGATGGAACAACATTCTATTGAGACCTTCATAAGGCAGCTTCCACCTTCCTTCAGCAGTTCTTCTGATCCAATAGTGGCCAAAAAATGGATCAGTACCATTGAATAGAGGTTTTCATTTTTCTAAATGTTCAAAACAAGATAACGTCACCATATAATTCTATCATTTAGAATATGAATCTGATCAATGGTAGAATATTATCAAGAATATGAGACAATGGGATCAAATTAAATCTAGTGAATGGGTTGAGTTCTAGAACTTATTTTTCAATAAGTAAATTCCTCATTCTATTGGATCAAATATGCCAAAGGAGTTATTTGATCATAAAAACAATTGATGATGAATCTTCTGGTACCAATGAATGAAATATTATAATACTTTCAAGGAATGCTACTAAAAATTTTAACCAACCCGAGAGTAAAATTGATCGATTCTTTAGTGGCCTAAAACCAAGTCTCTAAACAACATTATACATAGGGGACATCAATATATATGAGTAAATAGAACTAAGAAATCTCAAAGATGTGATTGATATTGGAGTAACCCATCATTACTAGGGTTTTGAAATGAAATGAAAAATGAAATTCAATGTAAAATCTAAAGACAATGCTGAAAAAATATGAGTATTCCATTTTAATCAATGTGTGGAAAAACAAGGATGAAATAATCTTTAAGGGAATATAAAATGTTTTATGTGTGGGGGAGATGGTCATCAAGTAGTTTAAATCTGAATTGTTGGAAAAAATATGTCTAATTATGTGAATATAGAAAAGGTTAGAAATAATTCACCTCGATCACTTCAATTCTATATGTTCATGGAAATGGGGTGTTATTCCAACCAATTACCTAATCCAAGGTTTATCAATGATGAACTAAATTATAAAAACTTAAGGCCAATTACAATGGAATGTGACATGATATCACTATTAGTGTTTTAGATTACGATAATGAAATGGTGAAAGGTATACTTACTAACAACACTAATGTAGAAGATGTTTTATTTGATTCTAGATCCACTGAACATTTTATTTCAAAATAATTTTCTAAGGGTATCATCATATTAAATCATGAATTAGATGTTTTTATGGATGTGACAACCCCTAATAAAACAACGGTTTCACCCATAGTTTATAATACATCTCCAGTTTATGTTTCCGGGAAATTACTTCCTTAAAATGGTGTGATCTTTTATTTTGTGGAATTTGATATGATTCTTGGAATTAGTTGGTGTTATCTATATGAAGATAATATCAATTTCAAATGAAGGGAATTCACCTTTTATATTTTGGATAAATCTATGATAATCTATCGATGTTGGAATGAATACAACCTTACAGTGGAAATCCCACCCATCTTATGGGTCTTTGTTCGTATAGATTATGGTTATATATCTCAAATGGTTATGGAGAAACTCGCCAATAATAATAATCATATTGTACGAGAGTGTGTTGGTATCTTTTCGGAAAAATTATTAGTTCATCCCCAAAATCGTGATGTTGAGTTTTTAATATAACTCTTACCAGGTGTTATGCCTATTTCAAAGACACTATATAGAATGGCCCCAATTGAGTTGTAAGAATTAAAGAGGATACTTCAAGTGATTCTTGACAAGGGATTCATTCACCCTAGTGTGCCACCTTGGGGTGAACCTTTTCTATTTGTTAATAAAAATATCGAACAATGAGACTAATTATTTATGATCAAAAACACAACATGATCACTATCAAGAACAAATATCTTCTTCCCCACATTGATGATATATTCAACCAACTACATGGATATCAATACTTTTCCATGATTTATTATCATTCAGGATATCACCAATTAAGGTTCCATAAGGGGGATATAACAAATACAAAATTTTTTACAATGTATGGACACTATGAATTAAAATATATTACATTTTTTCTTACTAATTCCCCCACAATATTCCTGAATCTAACCAATATAGTCTTTAGAGACTATCTCGATCAGCTTATGGTAGTCCTTATTAATGATATTCTTGTATATTCAAAGGGAAAGGAAGAAGATTAATATCACTTCAAAATTATACTAAACACCCTAAGAAGAGTGAATATTTGTGAAAACATAACCAAGTGTGAATTTTTTTCTTTAAAATGATTACTTTTTGGGTCACATAATCTCAAGAGAGGAGATATTTAGGAATCCAAAAAATAAACATTATTGAACATTGACCTAGAGTAACAACGATAATTGGGATCCATTGTTTTTATAGTGTTCTTGAATATTATTGATGTTTTGTGAATGTGTTTTTATTACTATATAATACACTCATGAAGTTGACTTAGAATGGAGTTATGTTTGTATGGATGGAGGAATGTGAAGAGAATTTCGAAGATCTAAAAATATGCATATCTGGTGCACATGTTCTCACACCACCTTATAGTATAGAATAGTTTGTGATCTATAATAATGTACCCAAGAAGGGTATGGGATGAGTTCTCATAAAAAATTATATAGTGATATCTTTTGCCTCATAACAATTGAAAATCTACGAGCTAAATTAACAACCTTGCAATTTGGATTTTTCTATAGTAATATTTTTATTAAAGATATGGAGGAATTATATTTATGTTGAAAGGTGTCATATTTATACTGATCCTAAATGTTTAAAGTATATTTTATGAAGAAAAAAAAGATGAATATGCACCAAAGAATGTGGATGTATTTGAATAAAAATGAGGACTCCTGGATACAAACCCACCTAGGGAAAGTGAACAAGGTGTTAGATGCTTTTAGTTGAAAAGAAAAGGCTATCTTATCCATGGTGAGGATCACAAGAGATCCATTATTTAGGGACATTCAAATGATGGATCTTAAAATTTTAAAGGATGTGGGGAAATATTATCTTTCTCAAATAAATTTTCATTTTTCTGTACAAGGGATGATTAAAGAGACACATAAGGACAATTTTGAGCTTGAAAAGAAGGTGAGAAATGTTTTTAAAGTCAACTTTTATTGTAATAGAATAATAAGGATTCGAAATCGAGTTTGTATTCCACCTATACCAGAATTAATGAAGGATTTTTTAGACGAGGCTAATATTTCGTAATTATTTATTCATACTAAAAATATATATACAGGGTCCTAAAATAGTATTTTTGGCTAGATGGAATGAAGAGAGATATTGTTGATTATGTCATGCAATGCTTTGTTTTTCATAAAGTTAATACTGAGAGATATGTCTATAGGTATGTTATAATCATTAACCATACCAGAATATAAATGGAAAAACATCACTATGGACTTTGATGTCCGACTTCCCAAAATATCTAATGGATATATGGATTTATGGTTTATAGTTGATCTCCTTACGAAGTCGGAACAACTCATTTATATTTAGTAGTATTTATCTCTTAATCATATTTATATGATATATATAAATGAAGTGGTAAAATTTCATGGAGTAACACATTATATTCTATATGATCGAGATTTGACGTTTACCTTGAAGTTGTTCGGATGCCTTCTACTGGATCTGGATATAGTGTTATGTTTCATCATTGATTATCATCCTCAGATAAATGATCATTATGAGATGAAATTTTAAACACTAGAAGGCATGTTGAGAGTTTACTCTAGGGATTTCAAAGGTGGTTGGGATCAGTAACAACAATTAGTATAACTTTCTTATAATAACACATAATAATACGTATTATGACGTCTACATGTTGATGAAATTGAAGAGAGGGTCATATTAATTCAATAACACATATGATTAGTTCAAGGTCAACCTAAAAGTTATTCAAAGAACCGATGCAAAGAATGAGAGATTTACATCGGTTAAAGTGTTAATCTAAAAAAATATCCATGGAAGAGAATAATAAAATTTGGAAATAAGGGAAAGTTGATCCATAGGTATATGGTTCCTTTTCAAATTTTGGATCGTGTTGGGATGTCTACAAATCGATTGGTGATTCCAATGAATCTCTCTAATGATAATGATGTGTTCAATGTATCTCTCTTGAAAAAGTAAATAACGGATAGTTCACATGTAAAAAATTCATAAGTCATACCACTAAAGGAAGACCATTCTAATGAATAACAACTGATAGATATTTTGGTTCGTAGAAACAATGTTCTACCCAACAAGACCACTCGCTTGGTTAATGTTTTATATCAGAACCAACAACAAGATAAATCTACATGGGATGTTAAGGATGTGATGAGGTAGAGTAATCCTTATCTTTTGGTATCCATGTGATGAACTTTCTGGGAAAATTTTATTTTAATAGATGTAGAATGTAACAACCATATGTTTTTATGAAATATGTTCTTTAAATAATTTTAATTATTCAATAGCTTCTGTTGCATGAAATCAGGAATCTAAATGAACCACCAGATGCCATCAATATAAATTGTCCTTTGTAACCTGGTTGTTCAGTTATCAAGAGTAAATATAACTAACATATGAATATGTAAGGTGAATTCATTGACATACAATTATGTATGAAAAACATAAATTAATTATATATTTTTATTTTTTGTATTAAAAATTTAAGTGAATTAAAATTAATAAATGAAATAAATGATATATAAATGTTATATATTTAATAAAATATTTTTAATATTCATCCAATAGATATTTTAGTCATAGGGTATGAATAAACCCTACTTGATATATAAAAACCTATATTTTCCAAGAGTAAAATTTTAACGCCTTCTAATTATTAACCCATTTTAAATAAAAATTTTGAAAAATTAATAATTCTTTTATGAAAAAATAAACCTCATCTTTATAAATGGTATATAAAAATTTAACATGGATGAATATTTGATATTTTTTCGATAACTATCAAGTTTTAATGAATATTAAAAATATAATAACTTTTAATTGAAAATTACTTTTCCCATCAAAAAATATTATTTGGTTAAATTTGATTAGTGAATGGTTTTAATGTATCAATAGAATAAATATTTTTCATTTTATATAGTGTAGGTCATTGGCATTAATTTTACATTGAATTTAGATGTAAATACATTTTAATCTTTTGTAATGTTTTATCTTTTAAAAACTCGTTTTTCTAATAATGGTATTATTTTTAAATTAATTACTGGAACATTTGTGTTTTAAATTTTAAAAAATGGATTATAAATTTTTAATCTGTAGGTAATAATTCTTTAAATATATTTTTTGGGCTTTAAAAATAGTAATATCAATAATTTTTATGAATACGGTAAAAGGGTAAATCGATTGATTACGGGTAAAAATTATATTATAAAATTACCCTAAAACTTTCACTGATATAATTGGATTATTTTGTTTCAATATAATTCATCCATGGGTCAAAACAGTTTCCTTTGGAATCAACTTGGGTGTGATGCGGACATTTAATTATTTTGTTTAATGAAAAGTTAACTATGACATATTCAAATTTTTATAAATATATCAAACAGAAGTTAAAGAAAATTTCAAATACGAATTTTAAACATAAAATGTTTTTCTTTATCATGGTTATTTATTTTTAGTTTTTTATAATAAATAATTACCTTAAAGGTTTAAAAAATCATGATGTAGAAATTATTAAATTAAAGAAAAATCAATAAAATAATCTTTAATAAAATGATAATAATAATTAAAATACAAACACAATAAAAAAAATTATGGGTACAGTATATATTGACTATAACCACCCAAGGGTATAGTTATTTACCATTTGGAGCCACATGTAAATGATTGTTACAATTATAATATTATATTCAAAGTGAAATTAAGGATGTAACATTAATGATTTAATAAATACAACATTTATATGTATGATTTTAGAGAATATATAATTGACTATAGGTATTATTATGAAATCTAAGAGATTTATATTATTTAAATTATTTTATTTCTATTATTTATTATATAAATTAGTATACTAAAAATTTTCAAAAAAATGATGTAGTAATTATTTTATTAATGGGGAAACAAATAAATGTTATTAAAAATATTAAAACAAATAAAATTTGGGATATTTAATATATCTAATGAATTTTATATAGGACATTTACCTATTATGGATATAATGAAATATTTAGATCTAATTTTCTTTGTTATCTTTATATTTTTTATAATCTATGAATGGAATTGTTTCAAAATTGGCACTATAAATTGTTTATCAATATAAAGTATTATTAAATTATTTAATAATAATAATTTTTTAAAAAATTATTCAATAATTATGATATAGTCTAAAATGTTATAAATTATTTAGTTATTGTTTAATTGACATCAAATAATTAAATATTTCACCCTTTTAATATCAAAATATTTGTTTTCACATTTAAAAAATAGAATAACTAAGTGATAATTTAAATGATAAGGTTAAAATTGAAAGAAAAACTTGCTTAAAATTTATTGTATGATTTATAAAAATATTTTATCACCTATTCTTATAAACAAACAAATGTTGGTGGTTTTTGAATGTGGTTTTAATTTAATATCAATAAATATTTTGGGATATTTCAAAAGTGCCCCTCACCTTAATTATAAAAGAGGACCTCCTCCCTAATTTATTCACACTAATTGAGGCTTAAATCATAGATATAGCCTAAAAAATACCATTATAAACTTCATTAGTGACATACTGAAGGTTATGGTATTCTCCAAAAACCAACTCTATTGTTTTAAGAGGCGATTTCAACGAACTAGGTTGATGAAGATGTAATCTCCTTTACTGATTCTTTCAAACTTATTTCTTTTTTTACTGGCACTTAATGAGTTTTTTATATTCAAATGTAATAAATCATGTTTAAATTAAATATTTCATTGTAATTATTTTTATGTAACAACCATATTCCACTTTATATCCGTCCTCTGAAAATTAAAATCACCATGTGTGCATACGTACGACTTAATGACTCGACAATGTAGTGTAACATGTTTTTCACCACCATCTTACATGGATGGGTATAATGATAAAAATAATAACTATATATTATTATTATAAAATGATATTAATTATAGATCAAAATAAATAGAATCCACTTTCATACCATTTAACAATTGTGGGAATGATATCATCCCTTGTGATTACGTATGACCTTCCATCTCCATGGTGTGATGCAATTTCTTCTACATGATACCCATTTGAGAATGATTATATATATCTTTATTTAATGAATTAATATGGTATATATTATGTTATTAATATTTTTTAATGATATAAATTTTATCTATGAAGGTGAATCAGGACTTATTCGACAAAACATGCATAAGAAAATGAAGCAGTTAATACCCGAATAACGAGTATTAAATAAATTTTATTAACAAACGGATGATAATATAATCATATATGATATCATAAAAATGAATATGATTATGAAATATGTCAATGAAAATATTTAAATCATTAAAAATGAGGTTTAGTATAAGGCCCCAGCCTTAAACCTTACTTAATCTTGAGTTATTACAAGATTACACATTGAGGATCTTTTCAGGTTTAGAGTTTTAGAGAATTAGATCATGAAACTTGCATTACATTCCACATTTAAACAAAGTGGTTACATAAAAGACAGTATTCATTCTTCCCATCAACGGAAACATATTTAAAATAAAACACGAATTCTTTCTTGACACATCCTTGACACTATCATCACATCATGTACCTTTCCCTTGACCTGTGAAAAACATTTCAAAAACTTGGGATGAGCATAAAAAACTCAGTAAGGGTTATAAAAATGATGAAAGGAAACATGAGTTCATATATACATAAGAATGAAATCATATGTTACCCAAAAAACATAGGCACTTTAACATACCTCATCAAATCATGAATAAATCATAGAAATCATAAGACATAAAAGGTAACTTGAGGCATTCATAACATTCTTACGTAGGGAGTAACCCTCTTGGTTACGTTTGGAATACCCACCACAGTATATTCCATAAATCTCTTCGAAGAAACCTTAACGTTTCACTCCTTCGCGTTACCCAATGCATTGGAGAGCTATATCGGGCTCACCAGCCCTTAGTTTATCATGGAACCACCCATCTTCATAATAATGCCCAAGAACCATAACATAATCGTATCACATAAAGCATGCATAAAGGAAACATAAAATTTCCACATTTCAATCACAAGATATCAATAAAACACATTGATATAATAAAAACATTATGAAAACCATTTCCAATACCAAAATAAAAGAAAAGTAAAATATGGTATTTATTTTTCTTTTAAAAAGAAGGTATGGCTTGTAGAGGAAGCCGAAACTCAAATAATTGTCACGACGGCGGAGAAGTCGTTGTCGTCGCATACATACGACAAAAACATTCCCTTTTGTCGTTTAATAAACACTTTGTATAAAAAAGATTCCTTTTGAATAAACATAAAAGTAAAAGGGGTTTATACACCGTATAAAAGAAGGTTGTGTATAAAATAGAATATGCCTCAATGAAAGGAGATTGAGACGAAGTCCCTTAAAAAAGGGTATCCTTGGTTTAAGGATAAATCAATTACATAATAATTTTTGACAAAAAAAATACACAAAATATAAGTGTATATTAAGTGTAAAATAATCAAAGTTCATTCACACATATTCAAAGGATGATATATTCAATAACTACATGTTGAACCCAAAGAAATCAAAATTGGGTTAAGAAGTTCCCTTGACAGCCTAATGATGTCACATCAAAAGGAGTTGATGAGAGATTAAAAAAAGGGAATCTAATCACTTGGACATAAAATTTTAATCAATAAGGATATATGAGAACATATCCCAACATAACAATATGTAAATTAAAAGACCCAACAAAATAAGTTTTTTAAAAAGAGGAGGGTGAAAGGTTCCCTTACCGACATTGGTATCTTTCGAAACATACACCTCGTGAAAGAAGGATAATACAACATTGATGTAAATACTCATAAAAGAAATTATATTACACAATGAGTAAAATAATGGGTAGTACATACACCACTCAAAGGAAATTATGGAAAATGTAGCATAAATCTCAAGGGAATAAAAGTGTGATGAAAAATCCCTTACGAAAACTCGGCAGCCTAACGACGCCACATAAAACTTACAAAAATGGATTGATGAGATCAAATAGGGAAAATCATCATATTAACTTAAATTTTATAGAAAGAGGAATATAAAAAAACATCCCCCAACATAAAAAAGAGTATCTTAAAAGAAGTGACATAAAGGAGAGTACTTAAAAATAAAGAGAGAAGTTAGATCTCTTACAAAAATTTAGCAGCCTAACGGCACAACTCAAAACTTCCAAAATGGATATATGAGAAAGAATAGGGTCTCTAATCACATGAACATAAAAATTACAGTAATATTAATATAAAATAACATCCCAATAACAAGAAATATGAGCTTTAAAAGGTATGACATAAAAGAGTGTACTTAAAAAGAAAGAGTGGAGTAGGATCCCTTACCTCAAGTCCAACTTGTCTTGTTCGTTTCTTTATATTCCTGAGTAATAAACATTGGTCAATTAATAATTTCCTAAGTACCTACTTTAGAGATTATTATTCAGTTCATATCACATATTATAATTTTATAATAATTGTTTAATAATGTTAGTTCATATCAGATGTTTTTCCCGATGTTTGGTACATGAGTCAAAAATGAACTAGTTTGAAAAAAGATTGCCCATGTAGTTATAAGTAAATAATTACCAGAATAGTATTAATGATTAAAATATCATATATATCCAGTAAATATTCATTTTATTCTATTCCATATCATTTGGAGATAAAAAACGAAAAGCACTGTTCATGGAGACGGTAGGTCGTACGTACGTATGAACGCTACTTTCATTTTTTGTCATATTAATGGAATTAAAACAAAATGAGAGAGATATATATATGTTATAATTCCAGAATGATATCCATAATTTATATGTAATATATAACATATATATCCATTATATATATGGACTTATAATATTACATAACATTTTGAGATAAGAAATGAAATGTACCGTTCATGGAGACGGTAAGTCGTACGTACGCATGAACACTACTTCCATTTCTATTTCATATTTAATGGAATTAAAACATAATTATACATATTAGTATTTTAATTATAGAATGGTATCATATACAATATCATTAAATATATCCTTTATACGTACCCCATATGTTATTAAAGAATCAAATCACTTTGAGGGGGCGGTAGTCTGCACTTCCTTAAATGAAGATATCGCGTTTACCCATAATGGAAACCATAAAGGTACACCATAAATGAAAAATAAAGAAGATTAAGTAAAACATAAAAATATTATATATCATATATAAATATAGTTTCATCTTAATGGCCACCTTTGAAGGTGTTAGAATAATGTTGAACAATCATCATTTCGGGAGGCAGAAATTCACCATCCACGGAAACAGTACGTTCTCTGACCATTAGATGTAGGTGTGTGTAATTGAAGCTCGAATAATTCTTATAAAAACATCCTAGTATATTTAAGATACTGTATTTGTTACAAAATAAATGAATAAAAAGAGTTTAGGGGGTTGGAGAAGCAAAATAATACAAAAGGACACAAGTGAAGACATTACATTAAAATCGGGTAACTCCATTTGGTTTGAGCTCAAAGGCTTCCTTGGGAAGACTTCTGCCCAAAGTGAGTCTTCAAGGAGTAGGATAGGGAAGTTTAGAGACAAAATGGGCAGGTTTTGGCCGAGCCAAAGGCTTTGGGAGTGTGGGTAAGGAGGTAGAGGTGGTAGAGGTGGGGACCTTTTATAAGAGGAGAGGAGGGGCACTCTTGTAAGGTTACAAAATGTTACTTTATTTTCAAAAGAGTTTCGGATTTTAAAGGTCCCACATTGATGTATTTAGAGGATAAGGTTATAAGGGTTCTAAATACACACATCCAATAGGTTTTGGACTTGTTTAGGTCTTAGATATTACATTATCTTTCCATTTTATTTAAATCGTTAAATAATGAGGTCATCACTGCATCATCATGATGTCATAAATAATTTAATTTATTTAATGTCTAAAAATTATAAAACAAATCCTATGATGTAGGAAATCTTTTTAGCTTTCCAATGACTATTTATAGTAAAACGTATGACTTGTATAACCCCATGTAAAAATTGTTTTAGTAAAACATTTCATGTTTGTGTCATTTTTACTTTAACATTATATAAAAAGATATTTATGTCATTTTCCAACCAAAGTGGCTCCATGGGGTCCCCAAGTTGTTCCATGGATTGTCTTGGTCGGCCATGAAACATCCAATGATGGTAGGACATGTTTCTAGGTAATTTCATTTTATTAAAACATTATTCTTACCATAAACTACACTAATTGCCTCTAATTGCGATTAAAAACTTAATAACTTACTATTCACTAAAAAATTATTTTTATCCCATTGAACCAATTTTTACTTCTAAATGAAGACCATGTATGTCGGATTTTTGAAATTCAAAACACAAAGATGGAAAATTTTCATTTAAACGGAAAAATCAGTTTTTATAAGTACCACTTAGTGGTTTCACTATTCATCAAAAATTGAAGTTTTTCAGAAAAATCCCAAAAATTCACCCTAAGCTATATTTGATATTCCAAATTCAAAAATGAAGTATATTTTAAAAAATTAAAATCATATAAGTCACATTAATTAATTTAATAATTAATTCCCACTGTCAGAGCAAATAGCGTGTTTATATGAAACAATAAGTATCAAAAGATTGACACTAGTTTAAGTTTGATTTCAAAGTGAAATTAATTCCAACAACCACTATTGCATTTAATGGTAAAAATATATTATAATTTAAATTTAAAAACAATTCAAAATATAATATAATCATATAAATAAATTAGATTAAAAAGAGGTTTTGAATTAAAATACAACATTTTACACTATTTATTAAAAAATGAACTTTATCGGAAAGATACCAAAAATTTACACAAAGTAAATTTCGATGTCCTGATTCTTAAAAAGAGTTTTATTTGGTCCAATAAAATGTATAAGAGTGATCAAAACTATATTTAATGACTATTCTCCATCAAAAGGCGATAAGTGATCCTTTAGTGAAAACTAGGGCATATACGCCTAAAATTGAATTCTTTCCATATTGTAAGCCTTTATCTTTTATTGGATAAATGTAAAAACATTTAAAAACATATATAATCTTATTTTAGTTATTTCTATCCATTCCTGCCAATACAACTACTACATATTAACTACCATTTAAAATAATATTATTTTATTATTAGAGTGCAACGTAAGATTCCCAAGAAACTCGTTGTTGCGTGTTCGGTACGCCATCGAGCATAGCGTCCCCTTTAAAGTCATATTAATATTTTATTCACAAATATGGATAAATATGAAAATGTCATATTCTTTATTTACCTGGGTTGTTACATACTTCCCCCCTTTTTGGAATTGCGTCCTCGCAATTTTTATAATTGAGCTTGGAAACATCCTTGAAAGTCCCACATCGGAACAAGAGTCGGTAAAACAATCACTTTAAAATAAATGAAGATAAGTACAGAGGTCACCCGAGTTAACCCATACTAGGATTCCATGTAGAAAAACATGGACATGGAAGAAAAAGTAAAGGGTCATGTTCTTGAGGGAGAGTGATAGTAAACATGTCTAGGAGAAAGTTAACCATAAGAAAATCACAAACTTGTGATGGGTTAACCGGTATTCGATTCCCCAGTAGAAAAAGTTAATAGACAACATTTTTGTTTTAAGTTACTTTTTATTGAGGAATTTATTCATAAGGAAACATAATCACTTACCATGTTGACCTTCAACTTTTATTAGATTCCTTACACAAACTCATATTTTCTCCAAAAGACGAGTATTTAGGAAGACTTGTTCACATTAAGAGTACCATAATCAACTTCTAGAGAATCACCTAATCCAGAAAAGAGAACTATATACATCCCATGTCTTTAAACATTAACCAAAACCAAAACCCAAAAGGTTAGTACAAGGTCAGATAATCCAGAAAAGGATAACCCTTTAAAAAGAAAATCTATGCTTAATCTCCAAAACTTGTCCAACAAAACCCAAAGTTCAACGAGGACCATCCGATAAACAATTTGTCCATAAAATTCTTCAAAGTAAACCAATATAAGATTGAAACCCAAATATTTGAAGGATTTGGTCACATAGTCTTCCAAGTTAAATCGTAACATTTATCTCTAAACAACATCAGTTTCTCCTAAAGTCTCGTATTGAAAAGTAATTAACCTAATCACATATACTCCATGATAGGTTAATCATTTTCATTAATAACCCAAAATCAAATTACTCTTAATTCATAAAATCATATAACTAAAAAGGATCAGTAAAACTAACCAGGGACTTCACATAGTCCAGTGGTAGGCGATAAATACCAGTCACACTTTGGTTGTGGGATCGATTCCCACAGCTTTGTCTGACGCGACGGGTAGTCACACGGTCTGCGTGTTGTCCTTTTTCCAAAACTATATAACTCTCAAATCATTCCCCTAAAAGGGATAAAATCATCAAAAATAACCATAACATAATTTAACCTCAATTTTATCTCATGCCTTTCACTTCAATCATAACATATAGTAACCCATAATTACCTCAAAAGTAAGGATCATATAAACCCAAATGGTTCTTTATAACTATGTCCACAAAATAAAAGATAACTATTCCTTGAATAAAATTTTCATATATTAAACATCAGGGTTACACATAATATAAAAAGTCTTCTAATGTAACCCCATCATCAAAAGAGAATTAACACTCTTAAGAATTTCACCATAACTCTTGAAGCCCTTATATGTTGACATCTTACTCATTCAACATTTTTCATGATCCATTAACCATTCATTTCCAACTTATTCCGAAATACCTCTTTCCTACAAACAAAATCATGAATCATATCCTAAGATTCCAAAATAGGAAAAAAATAGTCATGAAATAATACATAACTTTGATTGGTCATTGTCAGTTTCCTCATCCTCAATCAGAATGGCATTAGGTATTGGTAAACGAACATTTGTACGCTCTTGGTGATCCCATTCACG
This sequence comes from Viscum album, assembly GCA_963277665.1. Taxonomy (NCBI): domain Eukaryota; kingdom Viridiplantae; phylum Streptophyta; class Magnoliopsida; order Santalales; family Viscaceae; genus Viscum; species Viscum album. The sequence goes on along the minus strand of OY728145.1, from coordinate 1,985,951,737 downwards.
AAACTTCTTCATAGGACATGTGTTTGCATAATAACCATGCACACCACATTTAAAACATTCAATTGATCCCTCAGAAATAATTTCTTTCCCTTTCCTTGAGTCAACTGGATGCTTCCTTTTTCCATGGCAGGTTCTTGCTTTATGACCTTCATTTCCACATCTATAGCATATTTCTATCCCTTTGAAAAATTTTCCTAGGTGTTTCCTTCCACATCTTTGACACATAGGTTTTTGAACACACTTAACTTTATGATTATTACCTATACTTCTGTAGGGATTTGTTTATCGCATATATGATGCCTTAGAGAAATCACCAAGGTTTAGGTGGTCAATCATGACTCCAGATAGTTGGTTGAGGATAATCACAAGAGTTCTCATTGCAGCTCCCATATCATTCAGTTGCTTGCTCAAAAAACTGTCACAGTTTCATTCACATCCACTATTACTTTCATGCCTACTAGATCCAGACATTTACTATAACCAAAAAGGTCTGTGTGAGTATATCAACAAAACCATCATGTACTAATGAGGAAGATAAACACTAAGATATACTTACTCATTCACTTTAACTAAAACTAGGAATCTTTCTGAAATCTTAACCATTCTGGTAATCTCACTTATGCTTATGGAATACCATAACCTCTAAAGTTATCTAAACCGACCTTTGATACCAACTATAAGGCCCCAGACTTAAACCTTACATAATCTTGAGTTATTACAAGATTACACATTGAGGATCTTTTCAGGTTTAGAGTTTTAGAGAATTAGATCATGAAACTTGCATTACATTCCACATTTAAACAAAGTGGTTACATAAAAGACAGTATTAATTCTTCCCATCAATAGAAAAATATTTAAAATAAAACATGGATTCTTTCTTGACACATCCTTGACACTATCATCACATCATGTACCTTTCCCTTGACCTGTGAAAAACATTTCAAAAACATGGGATGAGCATAAAAATCTCAGTAAGGGTTACAAAAATATGGAAAGGAAACATGAGTTCATATATACATAAGAATGAAATCATACTTTACCCATAAAACATATGGACTTTAAAATACCTCATCAAATCATGAATAAATCATAGAAATCAAAAGAGATAAAAGGTAACTTGAGGCATTCATAACATTCTTACGTAGGGAGTAACCCTCTTGGTTACGTTTGGAATACCCACCACAGTATATTCCCTAAATCTCTATGGAGAAACCTTAACGTTTCACTCCTTCGTGTTACCCAATGCATTGGAGAGCTATATCGGGCTCACCCGCCCTTATTTTATCACAGAACCACCCATCTTCATAATAATGCCCAAGAACCATAACATAATCATATCAGATAAAATACGCATAAAGGAAACATAACATTTCCACATTTCAATCACAAGATATCAATACAACACATAGATATAATAAAAACATTATGAAAACCATTTCCAATACCAAAATAAAAGAAAAGTAAAACATGGTATTTATTTTTCTTTTAAAAAGAAGGTATGGATTGTAGAGGAAGCCGAAACTCAAATAATGGTCACGACGATGGAGAAGTCGTTGTCGCCGCATATGTACGAAAAAAACATTCCCTTTTGTCGTTTAATAAACACTTCGTATAAAAAAGATTCCTTTTGAATAAACGTAAAAGTCAAAGGGTTTTATACACCGTATAAAAGAAGGTTGTGTATAAAACAGAATATGCCTCAATGAAAGGAGATTGAGACGAAGTCCCTTACAAAGACGGTATCCTTGGTTTAAGGATAAATCAATTACATAATTATGTGTGACAAACGAATACACCAAATATAAGTGGATATTAAGTGTAAAATAATCAAAGGTCATTCACACATATTCAAAGGATGCCATATTCAATAACTACATGTTGAACCCAAAGAAATCGAAATTGGGTTAAGAAGTTCCCTTGACAGCCTAACGGCGTCACATTAAAATGAGTTGATGAGAGATAAAAAAAGGGTATCTCATCACTTGGACATAAAATTTACATCAATAAGGATATATGAGAACATATCCCAACATAACAATATGTAAATTAAAATACCCAACAAAATAAGTCTTTTAAAAAGAGGAGGGTGAAAGGTTCCCTTACCGACATGGGTATCATTCGAAACATACACCTCGTGAAAGAAGGACAATACAACATTGATGTAAATACTCATAAAAGAAAGCATATTACAGAATGGGTAAAATAATGGGCAGTACATACACCACTCAAAGGAAATTATGGAAAATATAGCATAAATCTCACGGGAATAAAAGTGAGATGAAAAATAACTTATGAAAACTCAGCAGCCTAACGACACCACATAAAACTTACAAAAATGGATTGATGAGATCAAATAGGGTTTCTCATCATATTAACTTAAATTTTATAGAAATAGGAATATAAAAGAACATCCCCCAACATAAAAATAGGAGCTTAAAAGAAGTGACATAAAGGATAGTACTTAAAAAGAAAGAGAGAGGTTAGATCTCTTACGAAAATTTGGCAGCCTAACGGCGCCACTCAAAACTTCCAAAATGGATTGTTGAGAGAGAATAGGGTCTCTCATCACATGAACATAAAAATTACAGTAATATTAATATAAAATAACATCCCAATAACAAGAAAGATGAGCTTTAAAATGAATGACATAAAAGAGTGTACTTAAAAAGAAAGAGTGGAGTAGGATCCCTTACCTCAAGTCCAACTTGTCTTGTTCGTTTCTTTATATTCCTGAATAATAAACTTTGGTCAATTAATAATTTCCTAAGTACCTCCTTTAGAGATTATTATTCAGTTCATATCACATATTATAATGTTATAATAATTGTTTGATAATGTTAGTTCATATCAGACATTTTTGCCGATGTTTGGTACATGAGTAAAAAATGAACTTGTTTGAAAAACGATTTCCCATGTAGTTATAAGTAAATAATTTCCAGAATAGTATTAATTATTAAAATATCATATATATCCAGTATATATTCATTTTATACTATTCCATATCATTTGGAGATAAAAAATTGAAAAGCACCGTTCATGGAGACGGTAGGCAGTATGTACGCATGAACGCTACTTTCATTTTTTGTCATATTAATGGAATTAAAACAAAATGAGAGAGAGATATATATGTTATAATTCCAGAATTATATCCATAATTTAGATGTAATATATTACATATATATCCATTATATATATGTACTTATAATATTACATAACATTTTGAGATAAGAAATGAAATGTACCGTTCATGGAGACGGTAAGCCATACGTACGCATGAACGCTACTTCCATTTGTATTTCATATTTAATGGAATTAAAACATAATGAAACATAATAGTATTTTAATTCCAGTATGGTATCATATATAATATCATTAAATATATCCTTTATACGTACTACATATGGTATTAACGAATCAAATCACTTTGAGGGGGCGGTAGTCCGCACTTCCTTAAATGAAGATATCGCTTTTACCCATAATGGAAACCATAAAGGTATGCCATAAATGAAAAATAAAGAATCTTAAGTAAAACATAAACATATTAGATATCATATATAAATATATTTTCATCTTAATGGCCACCTTTGAAGGTGTTAGAAGAATGTTAAACAATCATCGTTTCGGGAGACAGAAATTCGCCATCCACGGAAACAGTATGTTCTTTAACCATTAGATGTAGGTGTGTGTAAGTGAAGCTCGAATCCTTCTTATAACAACATCCTAGTATATTTAAGATACTGTATTTGTTACAAAATAAATGAATAAAAAGAGTTTAGGGGGTTGGAGAAGAAAAATAATACAAAAGGACACATGTGAAGACATTACCTTAAAATCGGGTAACTCCCTTTGGATTGAGCTCAAAGGCTTCCTCGGGAAGACTTCTGCCCAAATTGATGCTTCAAGGAGTAATAGAGGGAAGTGGAGAGACAAAGTGGGTAGGGGTTGGCCGATCCAAAGGCTTTGGGAGTGTGGGTAAGGAGATAGATGTGGGGGCCTTTTATAAGAGGAGAGGAGGGGCACTCTTGTAAAGTTACAAAATGTTACTTTATTTTCAAAAGTGTTTCGAATTTTAAAAGTCTCACATTGATTTATTTCAAGGATAAGGTGATAAGGGTTCGAAATCCACTCATCCAATAGGTTTTGGACATGTTTAGGTCTTATATATTACATTATCTTTCCATTTTATTTAAATCGTTAAATAATGAGGTCATCGCTCCATCATCATGATGTCATAAATAATTTAATTTATTTAATGACTAAAAATTATAAAAAAAAATAATATGATGTAGGAAATATTTTTATATTTCCAATGAATATTTATAGTCAAAAATATGACTTGTATAACCCCATGTAAAAATTGTTTTAGTAAAACATCTCATGTTTGTGTCATTTTTACTTTAACATTAAATAAAAAGATATTTATGTCATTTTCCAACCAAAGTGGGTCCATGGGATCCCCAAGTTGACCCATTGATTTTATTGGCCGGACATGACACATAAAATGAGGTTAGTACATGTGTCTAGGTCATTTAATTTTATTAAAACATTATTCTTACCATAAACTACACTAATTACCTCTAATCGCGATTAAAAACTTAATAAGTGACTATTCACCAAAAAATTATTTTAATCCCATTGAACCACATTTTACTTCTTAATGACAACCATGTATGTCGGATTTTTAAAATTCAAAACACAAATATGGAAAATTTTCATTTAAACGGAAAAATCAGTTTTTATATGTACCACTTAGTGGTTTCACTATTCATCAAAAATTGAAGTTTTTCAGAAAAATCCCAAAATTTCACCCTAAGATATATTTGATATTCCGAATTCAAAAATGAAGTCTATTTTAAAAAATTGAAAACATATAAGTCACATAAATTAATTTAATAATTAATTCCCGCTGTCAGATCAAATAGCGTGTTTTTATGAAATAATAAGTATCAAAAGATTGACACTAGTTTAAGTCTGATTTCATAGTGAAATTAATTCCAACAACCACTATTGGATTTAATGGTAAAAATATTTCCTAATTTCATTTTAAAACAAATTAAAAAGATAATCTAATCATATTAATAAATTATATTAAAAAGAGGTTTTGAATTAAAATACAACATTTTACACTATTCATTAAAAAAATGAACTTTATCGGAAAGATACCAAAAAATTACACAAATAAATTTTCATGTCCCAATTCTTAAGAAGAGTTTTATTTGGTCCAATATAATGTATAAGTGTGAACAAAACTATATTTAATGACGGTTCTCCATCAAAAGGCGATAAGTGAACCTTTAGTGAAAACTAGGGCATATACGCCTAAAATTGAATTCTTCTCGTATTTTAAGCCTTTATCTTTTATTGGATAAATGTAAAAACATTTAAAAACATATATAATAATATTTTAGTTATTTCTATCCATTCCCGCCAATACAACAAATACATGTTAACTACCATTTAAAATAATATTATTTTATTATTAGAGTGCAACGTAAGATTCCCAAGAAACTCGTTGTTGCGTGTTGGGTACGCCATCGAGCATAGCGTCCCCTTTAAAGTCATATTAATATTTTATTCACAAATATGGATAAATATGAAAATGTCATATTCTTTATTTACCTGGGGTGTTACATTCAGATACATAAAAATGATATAAATCCTATGGTAATGGATAATTTTACATTCTCATTATTATTTGAGATTTTTTATATGTAAGTATATATTGGGGTATATTTATCATCCATATCCATTTTTTAAAAATATTTATTCAAAAATATTATTTCATTCCTTATATCATTTTTTAAATTAAATTTTACCCATTGTTAATTTTTTATTCAATGGTTTGAAAGGAATCTTTTATTGTTTTTTATAAAATGTACCTTTTGAAATTTTGAAAAAAGAAATGTAAAGAATGTTTTCTGTTAAATTATATGGTATAAATGGTTTTGTACATTTTTCCATGATGGTTTTGATATGATATTTCATTTTTTTAAATAAATTATTTTTCTTTAAAATTTGTATGCTATTTTGTGAAAAAATGGTTTTTTAAGAAGAAATGAAATTTTACGCTAGAATTAATTTCAAGTATTATACCAAAATTATTTTCTATATAATATGGAATTAATTAATAGGTTTGTGTTTGAAATATATTATACCTATGTTTCATATTGTTTTATTGTTTTATTATTGAATTCTAATTATTAAATACATTTGATTTACATGGGTTATGTTATGCTGGAATGACTCATTTTATCTCTTGGGTTATGATGAATGATTTAGGTCTTCACAGCATATGTATGAATAATTTTATTATGTGAGGGGTGATAGCTATATCTCCCTCCAATTAATTTGTTTACAATTTATATCTAATGAGATAGACATTCTTAGAATGAGAAATAATATAGTTTCGTAATACAAGGCTAAAATGTGGAGTGAACTCAGTTTAGTAATACACATTGTCTACAATGACGGTCTTGGAAATGAGCCTTGACTAATATGAAATGATTTTCTATGCTTATGTTTATGTCACAAATCATCATGTCTTATGCTATGAATTTTGAGATTATGTTCATTGATTTTTATGAACTTTTATGATTTAACACATGGCATGATTTCATGATCTTTCATATATAGGATAAGATTTTGAAATGATATGTTTTTATGTATTATAATTATGATATGATTTATATCTCACTTGTATACCATTACAGAGAATCTGATATCACCCTTTCATATGTTTTTCCCTAGGTCTTGAAGAACATTATAAATTAATATATGATTAAAATGGGTCTATTTATGAATAAATAAGTGGGATACATTGTAGATGTCTTATGAACCAATTGTTTATGTTTCCTAGTTTCTAAGGACACTAAACCAATAAGATCCTGGAATGGTTTTGTTATGTTTTTTTAATGAATATTCTCAAAATTTTAAAGTATTATCTATGTAATATCCTATGTTTTTTGAGGTACGTATCAATCATTTTGGGTTAAGGTTGTTTCTTTCCTTTTTGGATTAGACCCTAAGTTGAGCCATAGTCCGGTTGGGTTGTTTTTGGGAAAGAAAGTGGAAAAAGGCTGAAATATGGATGTAGGCCAGGTACACAATGTGTACTTAGTCTACACGATGTGTACTTCTAGTACACGCCGTGTACTAGCCCGTCACGACATGTAGCCAGTATGGCTCAAAATAAAAATAAAGGGTAAGTAAAAATTGTGTATTTAGATGCCACATCTTATAATTTCCCAATGTGGGTTTTTTATAAAATAAATTGTATATTAATATTTTAGCAGATAGAATGTTTTTCTCTCAATTTTAAACCCAAAACCCGTTTAAACTTGTTTTTCGTATATTGAAGTTGTCCAGAATCTGATTCAAACATCTTCTAGCATGTTGAAACTATATCAGTAAGTACTCAATTCCATTTTAGAATTTCATGATTCATAGGAACAATGTATGTGCTATTTGGATTTAGGATCATATGCTCTAATATTCTGTTCTTTGTCCGTTCTTCAGATTTCATCCAAATCAGGATGAACTAGGACTTGATACTGGACCAGCTGTCTACTACCGAGTCAAGTTAGGTTGTCTGTACATTTTTTAGTCTTTTCTTGTGCTTCCTAGGTGTTCAGTCAATATTCCACCATTCGTACATTCTGGAGAAACCTTGTTTTTGAAATAGTGGCTTGTCAAAGCTATTTTTGGACCAAGTGAGGAAGATCGTAGATTTTATATACGTGTGTATAACCCGGTTTCTCATTTTAGTATCACCGAAGGGGTGCATTGTGATGTCCCAGACCCTCAAGGTCCAACCCTTTTCCAATTTCCATATCCTAAGGGTGACGTCTCTGTGGTAGGATGTCATTTCGGTGAGCAATCGACTGGAGTGCGACCGATCGGCGTCCGACCGATCGGCGCGACCGACCACTGCGACTTGCGACCGATCGGTGCGGTCGATTGCTATCACCCAGCCATGTCGGGCTTCTCTTCTACAGTTTTTACCGTAACACCTTTGTTGGTCCTTTTTAACCCATTTTAAGTGGTTCAAAGCCATTTAAAGCCCATAATTATTACCCAAAAATCACGGGGAACCTCCCCAATGGGGGATATTAAATAAAAATTAATCTTGTCATGTTTAACCTCCCAACCGTTTGGGGAACCACAATCTGAATTTAAAGCCATTAAAATCCCCATATCCCGTAACAATGAGATCTTTTCTATATATCACATGATAATTTCTCCATCCTTTTTCTTCCTCTTGGATGGCTCCCTTTTCTTCTTAGTGAGTTTGGAGTTCCCGACATCCCTCCCCTACAATTCGTGATTTTCCATGTTCTTGGCGTGTAGAGAAGAAATTCAATCCCTGATCAATCAGGTAGGGTTTTTTTAGCTGTCCTTACTGTGCATCATGTGGGGTGGGTATCCATTTGTTTCTGTGGGGATTGATGAAACCAATCTTAATGAAGATAATGAACGTAACTTAAAGAATGAAGGGGGTTTTATCGATGTTCTACTGTACTCTTTTATGTTGTTATGTGTTGTAAACTGTATGGACTAGTGCTCACTGAAAATCATGGTTTTTGGTGGTCTTTACTTCCACCCTAATAAGCCCTTGTATTTTTTTATGACTAAATAACTATATCATGATAATTGGTTAGTCACCTAAAGTCGTTTGGTTTAAATGGGTGTTTAGTAAAACAAAAATCCTGGTGTGACCACCCTGATTAAAAAACAAAAAGAAGAACCTAATGAATGATGTGCTTGGACTTGGAAGTTTCCCACTATGTTTGGTGGTAGGAGTTTTGTTCTTCATGGCTATTATGAGAAGGTGTGGATGGGGATGGGATCCTCAGTTATGGTATGGTTGTTGGCTGTAAATCTGAAGCTGTGTGGTTTCTCTACTATGACACGAACTTGGGTGGGATCCTCTATTGTTGAGAAATTATTGGTTCCTGGTTTTGGGGACATGGGGTGTGTCAGGGTTTTCACTATTTCCAGTACTTCGAGGGATCTCACTTATCCCTTTTATGAGGTTTCGTTTGGTTCCAGTACTTTGAGGGGTCTCACTAATCCCCTTTTGTTGTTGTAACTTTACAAGAGAACCGGGTGTGAATGCTTAAATTTCTGTTTGGATATTTATCTTTTCTTAGCTTGTGGTTATTATTATTAGTTGCCTAGTAGTATAGAATCCACCTAAATGAGATCACATGAACATGTAAGAAATAATTTTTTTAAATGGGAATTGGTTTTGGGATGAGTTCTGGATTTGTCGTGAGTGTTTTACCTTCCTCTTACGAATGAATTGTGACAAGGGTGTTTGTGCTTAGGTTAGATTTTGGAACCCTAGGTTGGGATGAGTTCCTGTTAACTATATATATATCTGTAGTTTCTCTGTTTCTTATTCGCGCTCTACCCAATTTGATCACTTAGTGTCGAACACCCCAATTTAATGGGGTAGGGTGTTTTTTCCAAAACTCCTATGAGTGGCTGGTTATTAGCTCCTTTTCTACTCCCTTTCCTGAATATTCCAAGACTCTTCAGGTAGGTTGTGATGGCCTGAAGTCCATCATTAGCCCAAGAATCTTCGGGTAGGGTAGTTGTGGTGGTTGGTCCAGGTGTTTGCGGGCAGGTTGTTTCCCAAGTGTCTTCGGGATGAGGACCAGGTGTCTTCAGGCATGGCAGTAGTTGTTTTGACCAAGGTGTTTGCGGGTGTGGTTATGCAAGGAAGTTGTGGCCCAGGTGTCTGCGGGCGAGATATGCGGTTTTGGCCCAGGTGTCTGTGGGCGGGATGTGCGGTTGAGGCCCAGGAGTGTGCGGGCGGGTGTGGTAGTGGGACTACGGTGAGAATGGAGGGATTGGTTCGATGCATTAGATGTATTTAATAACAAGTTGGAAAGAGGCGCGGGGTAGACAAATATCGATATGCTATTACTATACATTACTTGCCTTGCGTTATTTCGGGAGTTTTCCATGGTCATCATTGGGTGGGTTGTTTTCCTTGTTATGTTCTTGGGTTTCTCTTTTCTCACAGGGCATTAGAATGCCTCCCCACTTGTACACGAGATCTTTTGGTTTTTCCTTACTGGGTATACTTGTTTGCTCACCCTACGTATATAAAACTGCTTTCAGGTTTCCAGGATGACTTCAGGGATCGTGCGGGACCGTACTAACTCGGACCTTGGGGAAGTTTCTATTATCATTTTCCTTTTTCTTTGTACATTACCCTTGATTTTTTTGTGGCTTGTATCATTTAATATTTAACACGCATATGGAAATGGGTTACTATTGGATTTACCTTTACTTTCAGCTTGGTTTTTTGGGGGTTTCTATCTTATCTTTCGATCCTATAAAAATAAAATGGGTAAGTCCTTCCATTTTGTGTGAAATTATACACCCTTGGTGATGGTCGCCACCCCAGGACCTATTGTAGGCGGTTTTCGGGGGTCATTATCTCTCCTTCAACTTAATCAAGGAAGTTCCTGGCAATCTGCAGTCCCTTCCCTCCTTTTGGTGAAAGCGGGTCGTGATAGAATGGTATCAGAGGGAGGTTGAGAGATAGGATGGAGTCTGGAATTAGGCACAGTGAGGATTGCGTGGGGTGGTAGGGAAATCATGTTGGGCGACCATGGTGTGTGAATTAGGATAGGGAAGATTGTCTAGGACACGGGATTTTAGGGGCCCTCGTGATCCGATGCAAGGACTCTGGACCTTCCGAATGACCAAGTGAGGCTACAATGATTGTATTCTAGAAACACTAGGAAAGGTACATACATCATAATGACTTGTGTTCTTATGTTTCATGGGTGTATTGGGAATTAAAAAATAAAAAAATAATTCTAATAAAATTAAAGAACAATATTCGACACTACATGGGCTTAGGCATTTCTTTTTTACCTTGTAGTTATGGCACCTGGGAGGCAACCACTGGTAGTGTGCACGATTGAGGACCAGGAGGTTGACTTGGTTGATCGATAGAGGACCGACCGAGAGGAGGAGGATGATCTGTGGAAGAAGACGCTTCGATCCTTTCCGCTATAGACCCTCTGGAAGTATGAGGGCAACATATAATACTTGTAGATGGAGAGTTGGAAAGAGGAGCTGGTGATAGCCTTCAGCTTGATCCTAGCTCTGATGGAGTACTGGGTTCCTCTGGCTATAAGCCAGATGTGTGGAGCAATGCGTCAGTGGTGGAAGTTTTGTCTCGGGGAGAAGAGGGAGACCGAGGAGACGTGATCAGAATTCGAGAAGGAGTTCCGGGTGGAATTCCCTTCTTCCACGATGAAGGCTGAGAAGAGGCAGGAGCTACTCTCCCTCTAGTAGGGGAGTATGTCCGTCAGAGAGTTGGGTATCATGTTCAAGGACCTCATTCTCTTCGCTCCAGACCTCTTTCCGGATGAGGAGTCTCAGGAGAGACATTTAGAGGAGGCACTCTGACCTTCTCTTCAGTATGCTGTTACTCCCTTCACCCTAACGACAAGCTTCGAGGTGTAGAAAAAGGATGAAGTGGTGGAGAGGATGCCCACACTGGGAGGTGTGTTATGAGAGGGGATCCATTTGGGCTCGTCAAAAGGGAAGGTCATTAGTAGCATGCCTCCAGCATCAGGACCCTCTAGGTTTCGGCCAGCAGGGAGTAGGCCTCAGCAGTTCCAATTTCGACCTTCCGGCCCTTGGCCTTTTCTTTTGGGGCTAGGGTCGAGATGATTTATCTTTGGAATCCATGGGCACATTTGGATTCACTGCTCTGATAGAATACATTACGGTGGGGGTGGGCAGCTCCAGCACCCTCCTCAACAGCAGCAATTCCCATCTAGGTCCTTTCAGTAGCAACAACAAGGGAAGCAGGCTCCCACTCCACCGAGGGCAGATGTTGCGGGAGGAGTCTGACCTCAGGGTGCTTCTCAGGGACCTAAACTCGGGCATGTTCAGGGAGGTGGCCGACAACCGAGATGTTGAGGAGCTGGGCGAGGGCAGTTTCACGTCATGGAGGCATCAGTTCCACCAGGGCCAGTGGTCGTTCAAGGTACCATCGGCTTGTTTAGTATCTTTTCATATGCCTTGTTTGATACAGGAGCTTCACACTCTTTTCATAAACCCAGTCTAGCTCATGCTTTGGGTTTAGACACTGAGATACTTCCAGTTCCCCTGGTGGTAAGCACACCAGTCGGAGGTCAGACCAAATTGATTTACATTTTTCAAGGATGCAAACTGATGATAGGGCCACATCAGTCAGTCAGGGATCTTCTACTATTGCAGATACAAACATACGATGTCGTCCTGGGCATTGACTGTTTGTTCTATATATGTGCCATCATTGAATACTTCCGAGGAAGGGTTGTATTTTCATACTTGTGCAGCCAATGAGTGACTTTCATCGGCAAGCAGAGATGCCATGGGAGCAGCAGGTGAGGAGAAACCCTCCTCTCTTTGTTAGCTGACCTATCAGTTGATTCAGTGGATACAGAGATGGTGGAAGTTACAGGGGTCGTTAGTGAGTTTATGGATGTCTTCCCTGAGGAGGTGATGACTCTACCCCCTCGATGTGACATCGAGTTTGGGATAGACTTGAAACCTGGTGCTCATCTAATTTCGATGGATCCCTACCGGATGCCACCTTTGGAGCAATGGGAGTTGTGGATTCAGATTGATGATATGATGAAGAAGGGTTTTGTTCAACCAAGTGCGTCATCGTGGGGTGCTCCAATCTTATTTTCTAAGAAGTCAAATGGTGGCCTCGGGATATTCATAGACTATAGGAGACTGAACCAGGTAACTGTCAAGAACCGTTACCCCCTCCAAAGGGTACACGATCTCTTTGACCAGCTAAAGGGAGCAGGTTGGTTCTCTATGATTGACCTGTGGTCAGGATACCCCCAGCTGAGGGTGAGGGAGGGTGACATCTTGAAGACTGCCTTTAGGTGCAGATATGGACACTTCAAGTTTTTAGTCAGGTCGTTCGGTGTTACAAACGCTCCAGCTATGTTCATGGGGCTCATGAACTCTGTCTTCCAGGAGTACCTGGATCATTTTGTAGTCATATTTATTGACGACTTCCTGATCTACTCAATATCAGAGGAGGATCATGTTGAGCACTTGAGAACGGGTTTAGAGGTCCTCCGATGACACCAACTCTATGGGATGTTGTCCAAGTGAAAGTTTTGGACATGAGAAGTGGACTTCCTTGGGCACGTGGTGTCTGATGAGGAGATAGCAGTGGACCCATCGAAGGTCGAGGCGGTTGTTTTGTGGGTATCACCCAATAAGGTGGTGGATATTCATAGTTTCCTCGGGCAGGAAGGTTACTACCGGAGATTCATGCCCATATTCTCCCAAATTGAGGAACCTTTGACATCTTTGATGAAGAAGTATCGGGATTTCGTATGGGATGGAATGTGTGAGGCATCCTTCAGCTATCTGAAGGAGAAGTTGGTTAGTGCCCCATTGCTGAGGCTATAGGAATAAAGGGAAACATATGAGGTGTTCTGTGATGCTTCGGGGTAAGGCCTTAGATATGTGTTGATTCAGCAGAAAGGGGTGATCTCTTATGGGTCTAGGCAGTTACATCCCCATGAGTGTAACTATGACACCCAGGATCTAGAGCTTGCGGTGGTCGTGTTCGTACAAAATTTGTGGAGGCACTACCTCGTCGGGGAGTACTTCGTGGTCCTCCCCGATCACAAGAGCATGAAGTATGTCTTCTACTAGTGGGACCTAAACTTACGGCAGTGAAGGTGGATGGAATTCCTTCAAGACTATGACATCCAGATTTCCTACACCACAGGAAAGGGGAATGTGGTGGAAGATACCTTGAGCAGGAAGTCGCAGAAGGATGCGCTCTGAGAGTCGTCAGAAGCTTGGAAGGTGATGGATGAGTTGGCTGCCCTACATCTGGATGCAAGGATGGATTGTGGTAGAGGATTCCTATTTTAGATTACACTACTATCTTCTCTATTATGGCAGGTAGAGGAGACTAATTGGGTAGACTCAGAAATCAAAGTGGTGCGTGACCAAGTAAACCAAGCTAATGCTCCGGAATGGTGGACGGAGGACGGTTAGAATCGGGTTCCAAGGAAAGCTATTTGTTCCAAAGGTGATGTGTGATAGAGTTCTTAGTGAGTTCCACAACTCACACCTAGCGGTGAACCTGGAGTTTCTAAGATGTACCAGGGACTTAGGAGACAGTTTTGGTGGCTCGGGGTGAAACGGGCAGTAGCAGAGTTCATAGAAAAGTGCCCAGTGTGTTAGCAGGTGAAGGTTGAACACCGTGTTCCAGGCTTCTTGTTGCAACCTTTAGATGTTCCTGAGTGGAAGTGGGATGACATATCGATGGATTTCGTCTCGGTACTACCCAAGGAACAAGGAGGCGGTGAAACTATCTGGGTAGTGGTGGACCAGTTAATGAAATCGGCTCACTTTCTGGAGATCAAGGAGTCGAGTGTAGTGGATGCCTTAGCACGGAGGTACGTGGATGAGGTGGTGAGATTTCACGGAGTTACGAAGTCTATAGTGTCAGATAGGGATGCATGGTTTACCTCATGATTCTGGAGGGGATTGCAGCACGCTTTTGGCACCCATCTACGTCTTAGAACTGCTTTCCACCCCCAGACAGATGGACAGATAGAGCGCACCATCTAGACCTTGTAAGATATGTTGCAAGCATGCGTTCTGGGATTTGGGGGTTCATGGGAGTGACACTTTCCTCTGGTAGAGTTCTCCTACAATAATAGCTAACACTCTACCATGGTATGGCTCCATTCAAAGCCTTATACAGGAGGCCATGTCGCTCAACCATGTGCTGGAAAGAAGTCAGAGAGGCAGGCGTCCTTGGCCCGGAGTTGGTGCAGAGCACAACGGAGAAGGTGCATCTTATACGAGAGAGGGTGAAGGAGGCTCAGGACCGGAAGAATTCATATGCTGAAGATAAGAGGAGACCCTTGGAGTTCAAGGTTGAGGTCCAAGTGTTCTTGAAGGTCTCCCCTCGGTGTGGGAAACAGAGGTTTGGTAAAGGGAGTAAGCTTTCTCCCAGGTTCGTCAGACCCTTCCAGGTGTTTCAGTGAGTCGGTGAGGTGGATTACCAGCTTGCATTTCCACCACAGCTACAAAGAATTCACGATGTCTTCCACGTGTCCTAGCTTTTTCGGTATCTGCATGATGACTCGCACATCCTTGACTGGGGAGAGCTGGATATGGAAGACAATGCAACGTTTGTGGAGCAACCAGTGATGAAAGAGGATCATGAGGAGAATGTGCTTCATGGATGAACTATTCCTCTGGTTCGTGTGTTTTGGAGGCATGGTGGGCTTGAGGAAAGTACCTGGGAACAAGAGACACAGATGTGCACCCAGTACCCAGAGCTATTTTGACTAGTTTTGTTTGTTTTACATGGTTGTGATGGAACACTTTACCTTATTAACTATGGAATGCTCCTAACTGTGGAGAGTGGAGATCCAGATCCCCAATCAAGATGCATTAAGGTGGATGCGATTAAACCTGTGCAGGTGATTCAGTGCCTCCCAAAGAGGATAGTATCATGACATGTAAAAAGAAACTCCCTAACCCGTATGATTGGACAGCTTAAACCTTAAATGTTTCATGGTTTCTTAAGGAGAGAAGGTGTTCCAATGTGTCGGAGAGGTTCACTCCTGAGAGGTATTGTCCTAGGTGGTTGTTCAGACCCCCCCCCCCCCTCCTTTCTTTAGGTTTTGTTATAAATTATCAAGGGTGAGAATGATTTGAGAGGTATCTGATGTGATGACCCAGACCCTCACGGTCTAACCCTTTGCCAATTTATGGATACTAAGGGTGACGTCTCGATGGTATGACGTCATTTCGGTGAGCGACCGATCGGCACGACCAATCGGGGTGACCGATCGGCGTGACAGATTGGGGTGACACATCGGCGCGGCCGATCAGTGTCACCCAGCCATGTCGGGTTTCCCTTCTATAGTTTTGCCCATAACGACTATATTGGGACTTTTTAACACTTTTTAAGTGGTTCAAATCCATTTAAATCCCATAATTAATAACCAAAAATCCCGAGTAACCTCCCCAATGGGGGATATTAAATAAAAACTAATCCTGTCGTGTGTTACCACCCAACCATGTGGGGAAACCGATCCGAATTTAAAGCCGTTCAAATACCCATATTCCGTAACAATGTGATCTTATCTATATATCGCACAGGAATTTCTCATTCCTTATTCTTCCTCTTGGTTGGATCCCTTTTCTTCTTTGTGCGTTTGGAGTTCCCGACATCCCTCTGCTGCAAGTCACACTTTTCCCTGTTCTTGGCGCGTGGAGAAGAACTTCGATCTTTGATCAATCAGGTAGGGTTTCCTTCGTATTTGCTTGTTGTGCATCAAGTTGGGTGGGTATCCTTTTGTTGTGTGGGAATTTATGAAACTAAACTTAACTATGATAATGAAATAACCTTGAAGAATGAAGGGGGTGTGATCGATGTTCTTCTGTACTCTTTTATGTTGATATGTGTTGTGAACTATATGGACTTGTGCTCACTGAAAATCATGGACATTGGTGGTCTTTCCTTGCACCCTAATAAACCCTTGTCTTTTATGATGACTAAATAACTATAGCATGGGAATTTGTTAGTCACCTAAACTCTGTTGGTTTAAATGGGTGTTCAGTAAAACAAGAATCCCTATGTGACCACCACAGTTAAGAAAATTGAAAGAAGAACATAATGAATGATTTGATTGAACATGGATGTTTCCCACTCTAGTTGGTGGTAGGAGTATTGTTATGATTGGTTCTTATGAGAAGGTGTGGATGGTGTTGGGATCCTCAGTTATGGTACAGTTGTTGGTTGTGAATCTAAAGTTGTGTGGTTGCTCTGCTATGACACGAACTCGGGTGGGAACCTGTATTGTTGAGGAATCATTGGTTTCTGGTTTTGGGGACATGAGGCTTTGTCGGGGTTTTCTTTGTTTCTAGTACTTCTAGGTATCTCACTTATCCCTTTTGTGAGGTTTCCTTTGGTTCCAGTACTTTGAGGGATCTCAATAATCCCCATTTGTTGTTGTAACTTTATAGGACAACTGGGTGTGAATGCTTAAATTGTTGTTTGGATATTTCTCTTTTCCTAGCTTGTGTTTATTCTTTTTAGTTGCCCATTAGTGTATAATTCACCTAAATTAGATCACTTGAAAATGTAATCAAGAATTTTTTAAAGGGGTATTGGTTTTGGGATGAGTTGTGGCTTGGAAATGAGTGCCATAGCTTTCTCTTACGAATGAATAATGACGAGGGTGTTTGTGCTTAGGTTCACTTTTGGAACCCTAGGTTGGGATGAGTGCATGTTAACTATATATATATATCTTTAGTTTCTATGTTAATTATTCGCGCCCCACCAAAGTTGGTCACTTAGTGCCAAACACCCCCATTTCGTGGGGGAGGGTGTTTTTTCCAACACTCCTATGAGTGGCTGGTTATTAGCTCCTTTTTCTGCTCCCTTTCTTAAATAACTGAAGACTCTTTGGGTAGGATTTGATGGCTTAAACTCCATTATTAGCCCAAAATCATTGGGCAGGGTAGTTGTGATGGTTGGATCAGGTGTTTGCGGGCAGGTTGATTCCCAAGTGTCTTCGGGATGTAGCTTAGGTGTCTTCGGTCATGGAAGTAGTTGTTCTGACCCTGGTGTTTGTGGGTGTGGTTATGCATGGCAGTTCTGGCCCAGGTGTCTGCGGGCGGGATGTGCGGTTGTGGCCCAGGTGGTTGCAGGCGGGATCTGGGGTTGTGGCCTAGGTGCGTGCATGCGGGTGTGGCATTAGAACTGTGGTGATAATGTCAGGATTGGTTTGATCCGTAGGATGTCTTTAATAACTAGTGGGAAAGTGGCACGGGTTACCCAAATATCGATGTGCTATTACTATACTTTACTTGACTTGAATTATTTGGGGAGTGTGCCTCTCTGAGGCTTGGTTGGGTAGTTTTCCTTGTTAGGTGCCTGGGTTTCTCTTTTCTCACAGGGCATTAGAATGACTCCCCACTTGTGCATGAGAGATTTTGGTTTATCCTTACTGGGTATACTTTTATTCTCACTCTACATATATAAAATAGCATTCATGTTTCCAGGAGGACTTCTGGGATCTTGTGGGACCGTACCAGCTCGGACCTTGGGGCAGTTGTTGTTGTGGCTTTCCTTTTTTTGGTACTTTACCCTTGGAGTTTTTGTGTCTTATATCATTTACTATTGAACATGCATATGGGAATGGGTTAATTTTGGCTTTACCTTTACTTTCATATTTGTATTGTTGGGTTTTCTATCTTATCTATCGATCCTATAAAAATATAAAGGGTAATGCCTTTCATTTTGTGTGAAATTCTATACCATTGGTGTTGGTCGCCACACCGGGACTTATTGAAGGCGAGTTTTGGGGGTCATTATCTCTCCTCCAACTTAAAGAAGGAAGGGTCTGGAAATCTACTATCCCTTCCCTCCTTTTTGTGAAGGCGGGTCGTGACATGCACCATAATAGAAATAACTTGTTATGCTAGTTTAAACTAGCCAAGGGGTGTGTTCTTGTGCTTTTCAAGTTAGAGGAAGTCTGTTTGTGCTTTGATAGATTGAATAACATGTTTATGAGGGGTATTTCCTCCATGATTAATCAATATCATGTAATTCCTTGTCTATTTTGATAGTTTGGATTGTTAAATGTATAATATGGGTGGGTATACCAATATAAAATGACTAATGTCATGTTAAATGGTTTATATGGGATGTTTGGCCAATATTCTTGTTTTGATAAATCGTTTGGATGAGTCGGTATACTCATGGATTGTGAAGGTTGATGTGAGTTGGTATACTCAAGTGGAATGAATGTCAATTTGAATGCTTGAATATTTGAATGAATGGATTTAGAACATCGTAGTGGAGGCCTTTCGGTTAACTATGCCCCTTGGGTCTTGATTCCATAGGAAGCCTCATTCCTTGTTACCCTAGGGATCCATCATGCTTGGGCATGTATAAGACATTCTATTTTTATTCTCCTAAGACCCAAACAAGTTCCTAACCGAGTTTCCACCAGGGTCACCCATGGGACTCGATGGGATGTATTGGATAAGATCCTTGAATACAGAACACTCTAGACTAGATATATTTTACATGGGTGCCCTAGTCTGCTGACACGTTGGATCCAGACCTTGCGATCTACACTTCACTATATGGCATGGCTGTGGGATATTTGACATCACTATATTTCTTTTCTACGGGATACATAGCTTCTATATACAGTGTAACTATGGGATACATGATGCAAATGGATGTACGGCATGGCTGTGTGACATTCTAATTTACTTTTATTTTATATTCCTTATTAGGATATGACTCTTTTGTAGGTAACCTTGATAGCTGGTTGTTTTTATATATTTCAGTAGACTTATACCATGGGCATACACACATTAATTTTCTGGTTGTTTATACTTTCAAGAACATTTGAAGAATTGTTTTTAAAAATATATATACCTGGGTGGTTGCCAACTGGGACATTTATCTCACACTTTATTTGGGCCTCCTCAAGGACCTAAATAGATTTATGGTGGTAGGTGATTATAGGGGAAATCTATATAGTATAGGTTGTTAATTGTGGCTTTAGAGAAAGTGAGCATCAGACTAAGAATGGGCTTGTAATGATGAAATAGCTATTTGGCATATTGTTCTTTTTGGGATACTTGTATTTTTCTTTATTTCCATGCACTGTTCTGGATATTTTCTAGACACTTCCACCATCTACATAATTTTGTATATGAGACAATTCTGGTTATTGATTTGTATTCATGTCTTTCCTTTCATTCAGTTCTCTGTCGCTTATTTCGCTTCTTCTAGTTTTTATATGTTGGACTTCCACACTGACACTCTGGTAATGAGGGAATATCCTTCTAACATACTCACTTAGGCCCTAGGTTTTAGTCAGCAACCATTGGCACATGAGGAGATTCGCTTTAGGCCATGTTTCCAATAGATACCAGGGCATTATAGGGTGGAATCCATGTCTAGGATGTTACAATCTATTTATATACTCTATTTTCTGTTATACTACTACTCATTATAAAAAAATAGTCTGACCCTTTTACCTAAAATTAACTATTACGATTATAAATATTAAATCCATTCTAGATTATTAATGTTTTAGAAGTTGAAAAAATTAATTCTAATACAGAATTGAAAAATGTTAAGGACTTTGTTGGTAGATAAATGATTGTTTTATGCATAAAAATTATCTGAAAATAAAATAATGTATCCTGTTGATTCAAATTGAAATAATTTTATATTTTAAAATATAAGGATTATATTTTCCATTAAAAACAACCCAAAACTGAGAGGTACCTTTTAAATACTTGACTATAATAAAATAAAAAAATGTTCTTTTATTTGAACAAAAAAATTACTTAAACATCCATAAAAGATAAGAATATTTTTTAATGTTAAACATTATATTATATATATTATATATTTACAGTTTATCAAAAATATTTTTCTAAAAATTAACATAATTTTTATATTTTTTAATATCATTAAATTGATAGTTTTGCAAGATCTGTATTTTTTTAGAATTCGTCCAAAAATAAAATATTTTAGTAAAATATAAAATAGGGATAATAAGATAATTTTGAAATGGTGATTTAAAAAATAAAATTAATTTTCCATATATAAATTAATAAAATTATTTAGTTTAATTTTTAATTAAATTATTGAATAATTTTATATTCATTATGCTATGGTTTGTTTAAAAAGAAAATATTACTTATTATAATTGAATATTTGGTGTTATAGTTATCTCTTATTTGAAAATTTCATCTTCAAAATTTAATATAGTTTTATGTCATAAACCTTTAGGATTTTTTCCTCATAAAAACTTATTCAAGTTCCCAATTTGTGTGATTTCCCTAAAAATTCACTCCCAAAGGTAGTGCTAAAAACCTTATTTTACATTTATAGATTTCATAGAGAAAGATATGACCTGATTTCTACTATAAAAAAATATTATAGAAAATGATATATTTTGTCTTATATATACCAAAAGAAATTTGTCATTTATTTTTTTATAATATTATGAAAGACTCTTAAATAAAAATACACATGTTTTAATGTTACTTTTTCCCCAACTATACCCATATTTTCTTATTCTAAATTATTTCTTTGATATCCTCCATTAAATTCATTACACATGAACCCTATTTATAAATAATTAATTTTACATTATTTTTTCATAACTAAGAAAAATAGAATACAAATAAAAGGGGAGCTCAAATTCTCATTAATGTTAAACATAAAACTTTACATTTTTGTGTCATTAGTGGGAATAAGATGTGTATAAGGGTATAATGACATAATAAAAGTTCATGAGAATAAAATAATTGAATAAATACAAAATAGAACATTTTCTTTAAATCATGGTACATGGAATAAATATTTAGCACAATAATAAGATCATTTAATTTAACAATCATAAGCTATTTGTTGTCAAACATGATTAGGGAACCATTGAAACAAACTAAAAAAATAGAGAAAAATTATTGATATCAGGAAAAATTATATTCATATCCAACATTCACTAATGTTATAAATTACTAGAGCCTAATTAAATCCACAGTATAATCATCCCTAGTTAACATTATAATTCATTACATTAAAGACAATGAATAATAAAGAATTCATTGGAGAACATTATCAGGATCCCCCATCATATAAGTTATATCGAGATCACATGTTATATAAGTGTAATCATGCTAAAAAATCATAAACTTTCTAGCAGGCTCACCCTTAATCATCAATAATTTCAATCAAGCGTACATGAATATGAAACATTGTATCTTTATATTTAAAATTAAATCATTTTACAACATATTTCATTATTGTATAACTTGATTTACCAATGGAAAATAACTAGGTTTTGTGGAATTCTCCTTAAAATAATCATCATAATCTATTTCTAGAAGGAAGATAGATGGTATAAAAAGATCATGATCCCAATTGAAATAAATGAAACATTAAAGGATATATAAATAAATTGAAATAACATTAAAATAATGTTTAAAAATATCATGGAAAACATGGGGAAATGAAATTTTATTTTATCACCCTAAAAAACTAGAAATTATAAAAATATCAAGAAATGTATTTTCAATAAAAACAACCACGAAAAATTGTAAATTTAGATTCGTTTAAAATAATAATCATGATGGCATAAAATTATTTTCATGTTGTATACATTAAATGAAAAAATTATTTTTAAATTATTTTACAATGAAAAAAATTGAAATGTAAAAAAAATTAGAATAAATTATTTTTAAATAAATTTTAAATAATGTTAAAAATTTGAAATTTAATTTTTATTAAATAAATATATAGTTAATATTTATTTTAAAATATTTTTAAGGGTTTTTATATTAGAGAAAATCGTTAACAAACAAAGTGAAAATAATTCAATATTTTTTAAAAATATATTCTGAATAATTTTGAGTAATAATGTAAAGAAATTGGAAGTAATAAATAAAAAATATAAAAATAATGAGGAGAGAATAAAATATATAATAACCAAACATTGTGACCCATATAATTTCCCTTAATGAAAATTTATAATATACAATCTAAAACATAAATTAGACTGTAACATAAAGATTTTAAAAAATGGTAAAATTCAAATCAAAATTAATTGAAATAATTATTATGATACAATTATATAAAACTAAACAAACCCAGAATTAATATGTAAAAATTATTTCACGTGTCAAAAATTTCACCATTAAAATAAATAATGTTGAATGACTTGAAACATGTCTCAAAAAAATGATATTGAAATGAATAATCCTTTTCAACATTGTATTATTAGTGTTAGATGTAGTCAATGATGTAATTTTTTTTAATGATTTTACAATTAAAAAATAATTGTAAATAAATCATAAGAAAATCATATATCATTTCCCACATAATATTTCCAAAACATATTTGATGATGTACATATCTAACCCAGTGAATAGAAATTGTGTTAAAAAAACCCCTTCCCTCACGCCCCCAATTGACACATACATTCATTATGATCCTAAATAATAAACTTATTTTAATTATTTTATTTATTTATAACCATTTTCATTTTTATTACCCATTTAATTTCACATTTCCTTTTCTATAAATAATTACAGAATCAATAAAAGTCATGTTAGGTGTTTTTAGGTTTTTCGATTTGTAATTCCAAAATGATTTTAGAAGGTTTACTCTTCTAGAAAGAGTCATGGTTACAATATATCCATAATTACATTTATAAAAGAATAATTTTTTGAAACACTAATATCATTTTTATAGAAATACATAGAAGGAGTACATGAAAAATGAAATATGTTATATCTTAGAGGTTGTAGTCTATATTTAAGTGTGAGTAACATCTTAACATTTCAATGAGCATGTGTAAGAGAAGATAAGTGGGATTTTAAAATTGAAAAATTATTATTATATCATAAATATCATATTTATTCATTAAATTCATCAAAATGACCATTCCTGAGTGTAAGTTATATGAAAAAAATTGCATCATCTTGATAGGTGGTAGTCTATCATATGCTCGAGAGGTGTTTTTATTTTTCATTTGGATTAAAAATAAAAAAAATATTTATTATTTTTCCAATAATAAAATTATTTATATATAATATATGTCATATTATACCATTTTTATCGATAATTTTGACAATTCATGAGAGGCGGTGAAAGAAAATGAATGGTTTCAATTCGTTATGTGGTAGTCGACCATACACTAGAATAATGGTTTTATTTCTTATTACAAGATTAAAGGAATTGATTTAGGTTAAAAAATAACATATAAATATTTTTTAGATAATTTTAATAACATATCACAATTGTGGGGAGATTTTTAAAATAGGTAGAAGAATAAATAAAACTAAAACATTTGGTGAAAATCAATATCACTTCCTCAAAAAACTCCTTTGGTTTTACAACATACCCCCTCTAAGGTTTTTATGTTGTCCCAAATAAGAACACTGGGATTTTGGTATGGATTTTATAAATTTATATCTATAATTATTTTCCAAAAATGGATATATGATATTATAGAGAAGAGGACATGGGATGTCATTTTATATGTGAGGTATAGGGAACATTTTGTATTTCTCAAATGATTTAAATATCTTTAAATCAATTTAATATAAAATTGATCCATACTAATTTAAATTTCAATAAAAATTTTATAAGTTTTGAAACAAATACGTCTAATATTAATTAGAAATTATTTTTGGTCATTTTAACCTTTATCACATTAGTTTATCCCTATGTAACTCTTTTTTAACCTAAACCATAATAACACATTTGAATGGTTTTTACTATTAATTTTTTAATAAAATTAATCCAAACATATTAGATAAAATAAATTTTGAACATTACAAATAAATAATATATTTTATCAAATTCAATAAATAAAATTGGCATAATTTAATTTAAAACTAAAACCTTAGAATGTGATAAAAAACGTTTTCCCATGAATATTCTCTTATAAAGTAAAAAATAAATTCATAAATTTAAAAAATAAAATCGATTCTAATTACCTAAATCAGATTATTCAAAATATAATCGATTTTTTTCCTTTTTACTCAATTTAAAATAAAATGTAACTTTTTAAATTCTTTAAATGAAAAGATAAATTAAAATAAAAATCCAAATTTTCACTATTCTTTTGAAAATTCAAACTTTTCAAAAAATTATTAAATATTAAATAAAAGATAATTATGATATTATGATTTTATAAAATAAATTACTTCCTTTTAATTAAATTTCCACTATGTCTCAGTAAATAATAAAATATTTTCTCAATAAAAATAATAAGTCCCATTTTTGGGGAAAATTGTATTTCTAAAAAATAAAATTAGTGTACAAAAAAATTATTTCTTATTTAATCAAATTTAATAAAATAATTTTTTCATTTACTAGTACATTTATAAATTTATTACAAAATGTAGTTATTCTGATTCATACACTCAAATTAAATGTCTAGTATATAATGGTAAAATATAAATATTAATATATCTTGGTTATTTTTTCTTCATATTGGGAGTCATTTACACTATCAAACAGATATTATTCTATTTAAAATAATAGGGTACTACATGATTGTAATTATAATTTATGATTTCTCTAAAGGAACATCATCAATCGATTAGTCCACATCCAAAACACTTATAATCAATTATCATCAATCTGGATTTTCTCTTCGCAATTATATAAATGGGGTTTTAAATCTTTTTCCTCTGAGGATATCACATGTGATGGGTATAACATGTCCATACTTAGTAAATAGATATGAATCACATCACTAACCATAGATATAATAAGATGAATTTCCAAATTATAATCCATATCATCAATTAAAACTATAATTTTAAATGCCATAGCGCAGCTTTAAAATAGTTTCCCTTCCTATCGATACTTTTTTCAACCTTACATGGAGATATATTCAAGAGAAAATCATCTCCAACTTTAAATTTAATATACTTCTTGTTTTTTCACATATCTATTTTTCCTTCTTTGATCTACCTTAATGTTTCTCTGAATGGTTCTCACTTTCATTATTTTCTATTTAATGTGTTCTGGGTGTAAAACATTCCATCAATAACTTCACCCCAAAAGGTTTATTTATGAAAACATTTATCATAGAATTCTTCATTTGGTAATATTAGAATGAAAAAAGAGAATTTTTTATCATATTTAA
This sequence comes from Viscum album, assembly GCA_963277665.1. Classification (NCBI taxonomy): domain Eukaryota; kingdom Viridiplantae; phylum Streptophyta; class Magnoliopsida; order Santalales; family Viscaceae; genus Viscum; species Viscum album. The sequence goes on along the minus strand of OY728145.1, from coordinate 1,985,926,013 downwards.
ATTACACAAAATACGTATACTATTTACATGATCCTTGAAAATTAATAAATAATAACCTGAAAATTTCATAAAATATCTAAATATCATTTTCTATTTTTCCATCTATTTAGGGACGATTCAATGTGTAGAAATGTTACTCAGTGTCAAGATCTTTCTTAATACTTTCTTATAATTTTCATGACAACCATGTGACAAGATCAAACATAATCAAAATTCATGCATCATGAAGTATAAAAACATAATTAATATAGAGTCTCATGATGCTCTAATAAAGTTGTCCATCCCTTATAGTGGGTCAATGTTGAGACTTGGTATTGTTATCAATACTAACCAATATAGAATCTTTTTTTTCAGAGAATTTGGAAATCCAATGATATAGTCCATAAAAATATCATCTCATTTAAAAATAATAATAGGTATATGTGGGATTGATCCTTTTATAATTTTTCCCCAAACCATTACCTATTGATAAACCAAGTATCATGAGATATACACTATTATTTATTGTTTCCTATTATCCAAACTAAAATGTTCCTTTAAATATAGATACATGTTTGTGATACTTGAGTGCGTACGTAAATTTTTTCATTCAACTTCATATAATAATAATAATTTTATCTCATACATGGGTATAACACATAAACACATTTCATTGTTCAATATAAAAATATCAATTATGAATGTTACAAACTTATAATTATTAAACTCATTGATTTTCTATTGAATCTTTTTACTATCAAAGTATGAGATTTTTAATTTCTCCAGTAAGGATGGTTTCTCAATAATTTGTATACATGTGTTGTTTATCATTCCATAATTATAACCATATCCAAAATTAATAAATACATTATTATAGGATTTTTGGAATCCCCTATTTTAGTTAAAACTACATGATCTTTCTATCTCAATGCATCAGCCACATTATTTTTATTCTTGGAGTGGTAGTATATTGAGGAATCGTAATCCTTGAATAATTATGTCCACAATCATTGCATTGTGTTGATCTATTTCAATTCTAAATTTATTTAAAACTATTTTTATTTATATGTACTACATATTTTTCACAAAAAATGTAACAAATCAATGTATTTAATGAAAAAATTACAATTCACAAATATAGATCAAGGGTACGATAATTCTATTTGAGAATATCTAACTACCATAATTCATATAAAACAACTCTATAATTTAGTATAAGTACACATCTAAGACACTTATTTTATTAATTACTATATATTAATCACTTAAACATAATGATCTCTTCAATTGGGTCATACAAATCATCAATGTTGGGAATAGGATATCCATTCTTCATCTTAATGGAATTGATTAACCTATAGTAAATGCACAACCTCATTGTCCAATCATTATTATTAATGAAAATAGTAGGGGATCCCAATGTTAAAAACTATGGTGTATAAATATCATATCATAGAACTCCAATAGTTGTTTCTTAAGTTCTACTAATTCCATCGTGGCCATCCTATAGGGTGTCATAGATATAGGTTTATCATCAAGGATGATAATAATAGAAAACATTACATTATTCTGTATAGTAAGTATAGGGATTTATTTAAGAAACACATTAATTAATTACTATATAATAGGGATACCCACTATACAAATGAAAATTTCCCATTTATAGTTTGTGTTTGCTCCTCACCACCATTAATTTCATTAAGAATTGTTATTGGGGGTGGATTGAGACATGATATGATGAAGTATTCTACCCTCTATAGATAAAAAATTATAAATATCTATCATGAATAATAAACACCTTCTCGTAGAATAAAACATTTGGATTATAATTAACAACATAATCCTTACAATGGATTATATAAAATTCAACTATAGGTATAATAATCAATTTTTCAATTTAGAAATGTTTATGTGTTTTAATGTTAAAAGATAAAAATATCTTCTTTGTAACAATATTCTGATAAATATTCTTGATTAACAATTCCCTTTTTAGGGTTATAGGTAAATATCTATTTTACATAACAAACATTGAAAATATACAAGAGTATGATGATCCAAAATAAAATAAATCATTCGATAATTTTGAGGTTATGGTCAATGTAACTGCAATAAAATCTTTAAGAACATAAACCTTATCTGTATTAATGGAATATTCTAGGACTTCTCTCCATGGAGACTTTTATTAAAGGTTCCTTGAATATTATGGACATTGGTTTAAATATTTTCCCACCGTATTACAAATAAGGAACTGGATTGTAAATTTTTTCCACTTTTCCATTAATTTAGGATCCTTATGTATCCATTCGCTAAACTATAAATAAAATATTTTTCCCATGGGGACACAAATTTGGTGTTGACTGACTGAAAAATTAACATTTTTATAAATTTTATTTAATAAATACCTCAAAAGGGTATATCACGGGGGTCTATAGTAGTGAATTACCAAAGCATCATTAACAATAAATTTTATTCCATTAGTGGTAAAGGATTACAAGTTAAGGAACTAAGATTTACATTAATTTGAGGGATCCACAGATGCTAAGAAATCTGCTACGATGTTGCCTTCCCACCAAGGATGAGTTATCTTTATATGGGCACCCATAAGCTGTTAGCACTTCTTGAACAAGTAAGAAATGTTCTAGGGGTTATTGTTCATGGCTGATAATTCATTATAGAGGATCATTGAGTCTGTCTCAACCACTTTAAGGTTGATGTGACTTTGTTTTCCTAACTCCAACTCAATAACTATGGCCATGGCCCCCACCTACACTAAATCACCTTGACCATACCAGGAAGAGAAGGAAGCTAAGACCCACACTTCTTGGTCACTAATAACACCTCCACCATGCATATCCCTGATGAGAAGAGACCCATCTGAAAAAAGTTTCAAATCACAACAGGGACAACACAAAAAGACCCAATACCCCTTCCCCTGCCTGCTGGTCTTCTTAGTAACAACATGATTCTAGAGAGAAGGCCTAACCGACGGAGCATCCTGGCAGTTGGTTCAGAAGCTGACCATGTCTAGCAGTGTATTCCTCATTTTTAAGGTGAGTCTAGTATAAGAGCCTATTTCATTACTATAGCGAGCATCATTTCAAACCTCTACGATTATCCAACATCCCACCATGAGGAGGACATCCCTTCTTTTCCTCTCGGGCCTCTGATTGCCCGCCCTTGGAACCAAAACCTGAAAAAATCGTCGAACGTGCTTCCTTGATCATCTTAGCCTGTGAGGACACCCTATGCCTAAAACAACCATCTCTCTCAATCAATGCTAGTAAAGAGGTTTCTGACCATTCCATTTTTTTCTCTTTTCAACAATAGCACTTGGAAGCCAATATCACTCTCATGCGTTGAATACTATCATATATGAGTAAATAATTATGTATCACTCTTCAAAACAAGATTATTAATTTGGATGGCACCTTCTTTCACCACATTATCTCCCCTCATAGATCTAATTTTACTAAAACCCTCCTCACACAGGCAAAAGCTTTGAATGAAAACTATTTCGATATGGAACCTAGTAAAATGAGTCAGTCTGGGTCATCGATAAGCACAATTATGATGAAAAACGTCTACTATTTCCCATCCAGAATGGCTTGGATAAATATGGGATGATCGCATGCATCCCTGAAGGAAATTAAAGGAGTGGTACATCTCAAAAACCACAGCCTGCCACCCCCACATTTTGGGTCCCAGAAATTAATATCACCTTTTCTCATTATACATCGTGAGAGAGGTCCAATAATATCAATATACAGATGGATATTCTTTCATATCATTGAAGTTTGTGATCCCATTATGATCACATCTTGTCTATATCTCTCTTGGATGGTCATTCCCCACAGGTTCTTTCATTTTATTGCCTCCCATGCGATTTCCAGGATCAACCCTTTCATGGATGTGGAAATACTCCTCTAATTATTGCCACCTTCCGCAACTGGTCTTGAAAGATGCTACCCCAAAGCCCATTTTTGTCTACCTTCTATCTTCTAATCCCATATAAATTCCACCAAAACCCTTTCCATGTTAACAATGATACTTTTTTGGACCATTTGGGTGGAAGGAATGTGCATGTGAATAGACACTACGACAGTATTTATGAAACTTATGTGACCACTGATGGATAAGAACATGTTCTTCAAATGGAATATGTGACCCGTGATCTTAGTAATAATTTTATTAAACTTGAACACTAAGAGAGAATTAGGACTAGCCGTCTCTCTGAGATAATCCAGAGGAAATACCCCTCTTCTCATATTCAGGCTGACATCAAGGACCCTTTCCCTCTCACCTGAGATCTTATTTATAGTAAAATAAAGGCTTTTCTCCCTATTAACAACCATTCTTCTCCACATAAAGTAGTCACCAAGAAACCGGTTCATCCCAAGCACTGATATTATACTTCCATTGATGAACAGAATTATTTTATCCTCAAACATCAAGTGCATGGTGCCCCCTGATGCATGTTTGTTCTTGTATGGGAGGATTTTCCCAATCCGAATGCCCCAGTTAATAGAGTATATATGAAAATTTTGGGAGAGGATAAAGATAGTAGGGGAGGGGGTATACCATTTCCTGATACCTCTATAAGCCTTGAATAAAAAAAATTTATTTCCTATAAAAGAAGTTGAGATTCCCACCGAGTTGAAGCAACGAAACAGATGGTCCCTGTTCTACTAGGAGAACCCCATGCAGGCCAATACCCTTATAATAAAACCCCATTCCATCCTATTATTGGCCTTTATCATGTCAAATTTTATCACCAGATTACTCATGAACACCTTTTTGTTAATTTCACTATCCATATCTTGCAGAATTCCAATCGCACCTTATATTGATCGCCCTTTAATAAAACCATGCAGCTCTGAAGTTGTATAGGAGTTCAAGTAAGGAACCATCCATCTAATGATAAAACATGGAAAAATCTTGTATGGAAATTTTCACATACTTATAATAAGATACTAATCAATGGATTGGGAATTACACACCTTCCGAAGTAATACCATATTAGTTGCACAGGCAATACGCGGCAGGTTCCCCCCTTGGATTTAGTCTTTCACTACACTCACAAGATCCCCCTAAACAGTCTCCCAAGCTTCCCTGTAAAAAACCGGGTATAATGTTGGGCCATGGTGCACTATTCAGGTCAAGGTCCATATCACCTCACAGATTTATTATTCTTCTTCAATATTCCTTCTCATCCTCCCATCTACATCCACCGACACACATCTTATAATGTCTTCAAAAAAATCAGTTTCCCCACTCAGATACCCTTCATTCATGTTGGGATTGGGCATGTAATGAGATATTTAATGTTAGCATTGTCAAACTCCCCCTATTACTTGTGGTCATTGGTGTTTGTTCCGTCCCCCATTAGGATGTTTGTCTGATGGCAGTGACGCCTTTCATTTATGCACACATGAAAATAATCGTAATTCTTGTACCCCTCCGAAAGACATAGAACTCTACCTCCCTATCTCGCCATAAATTTTTTTCACCTAAGGAATCAGTGGGGTGGTCCTTTATTATCCTTATCTCTTTAAACATGATTTCATCCCATTCTTGTTCCAGACATGTCTCGAGACATTCAACCTCCCTTCTAAATTTGACAAGCTCGTGAACTCAGGCAGGGAGAGTCTTCCTCTATCTGTGAAGTTAATGATTAAGAAACCATAAATTTCTATGGATTTTTATCCATGGGCTCCCCGTATGGATGAGAGACCATGATATCCAGACCATATCAGTGAAACCAGGTTCCTCCACCCACATTTTTGAGAAATTCATATACTCTTCTCTTACAGATCCCGACACCATGGTAATGTGCAGCGGAGAGTGGTCTGAAAGGAATCAGACCATATGAGAAATGTTAGTGTTAGGAAAGAGATAAATATCAGCCTCATTCATTAAGCACCAGTCAAGACGAAATCTTGACTGGCGGTTCTTAGAATGACGCCTCCCCCTTTTTTCCCTCAATATGTGCAACAATGTTAAAGTCTCAACCAACAACCCACGAGATGTCATCTGCATATTATTTCTTGGACATTATGGAAAATTTATACTATATAATAATATGATGAAAAATTTTATAAAATAATTACCTTAATAGATAATTCTAAAACCCATATATGAAATATTCAATCATCCTTTTTATATTATATATTTCATGTACAAAATTCTGTGATAATTTTGAAATATTAGCATCTTACTCGGCAATAATTTCTTCTTCCTTCTACTTTAATTTTATCAAATTCCCATCCATTTCATTTTCATGTTCTCCTGAAAAAACTTCTAGAAAAATATCATTTCAAATGTACATACATTCAATTCCAACAACCACTTTTTTATTCTAGATCAATAAGCACTCTTGAGTAGCATCTGCTTTAGACAATATACTTTTAGAATAAAATTTTACCTTTTATTACATCCCAGATCAAAGTATATATTTTACTAAGATATAATCCACTATTCATCTACTAATGTGTTAGTTTAAAATACAAAGTCTCTTTTTGTGAATCAATACAATTTAGGTGAATCTAGTAGTTAGAAACCATGTTTCTATATTTCCCAAGGTTCTTACTAAAATATATCTCGTACCAACTATAAAATATCGACTATAATAACCCAGATTCATTTTTTATTTTTTACATTGGTATAATATACAAATAATCTAACCACACATGATCAGTATTTTTAGCAGTTTTGGAAGAATAGAAACATATATGATTTTGATAATATATTGTAAATATAAAATAACATAGAATAAGAAACCCTCTCACAAAATTTAACTCATTCATAATATCATCCTTTATTTCCAAGGGAATATTTGTAAAATAAAGGGGAATATCAAATACATATAAAGGATTAGGTATTTTATAACATATAATGAGTACATAAGGTATAATCAATATAGAATACTAGACAATCCACATGAATATAATCTAACAAAAAAACATGAGTTCAATGAACATGCTTGAATATTATCAACACAAAAATCTTGAGGTTAGTTGAAACTACAATTTCAATATAGTATAAACAAAATTATGAGCATTCATGGTCAATGGATCTTAACCAAGATATCATGAATCCTTTTATCAATTCCTTTCAAAAAAGTGATAATTCTTAATAAATTGGTAGGTGTAAACCAAATACCCATAATATGGAATGCCCTTTTTTGTCTCCTGAGACATGTCGATGCATCATGGGGTTAACTATAATGGGTCTGGATCTATCAATTTCATTCCCTATAAATTCCTCAAATTTTTAATGATCAATATAATTAATTTTAAATATTCTATATAAATCAATAATTGTCTATATTTTATCACGAATGTGGAACATCGATGTTTATGTAGTTAGGGAAATAACCTACAAAATATGATTCCTTAATATAATAATATGTATTGAAAATATTTACTATTGATGGAACCTCAAATTAATTTAAATAATCCTAAATTTATCTATTATATTAATGATATGAACATGATGGATAAAAATAAATACCTATTAAATATGGAAAATGATATAAAACATGATCATAAGAATGTGAATGATCTTTAGATAAGATATAATCCATTATCATCAAAGGATGATACCAGCCTGTGGATTTAGAAATGTAAAGGTTTGTTTATTAAACCAAGCCTCTAGAAAAGAAAATATAAGTAGTAAAGTCCTTGAAACATCATGTATTAATAGATTTAAAAATCACATTTCAATATTATTATCATCAATTTAAGAAAATAATAACATTTTCCTCTGATATCATTTGAAAAAAATTCATAAAAAAGTAAGAAATATTTTATTTGAACAGAATGATGGAAATTTGTAAATTAATCTTCAATGTAAAGAGTAGTCATTATAATAGGAAAATCCTTATTTGCGAAGTACGCTAGAATTAACATTTTTTCACACCTTTAATAAAATGAACTTCTATTGGAAAATGTTAAGAAGATTACATTTAAAAACATTTATAGAATGTTAAAGATGTGTAAACAATTTAATATATATTTATAAAATAATAAACACATTCTTCAAAATATTATAAAGAAAATATGGACATGGAAGAAGATGTATTGGATGGAAAACTTCAAATAAATATTTTTATAATCAAGTCCCTTATTAGTAAATTACTTATTAATTATTTTTTCTAAAAATAGATAACGTGTAATATATATATATATATATATATAGGTAAACCAAAAACATAATAAATGGAGAAGAAAATATATCGGGTTCAAAATATTAGGATTATATAATTATCCCCAAGGAAATATGAATATAAAAAATCCTAAAATAAAATGAGATTGTAATAGAAATCCCTCACCTTTTCTCTCTTCTTCATCATACATTTTTCTTCATTGTGTATAATGAAGTCAAATTTAATTAATAATTAATTAAATACACATTTTTATATTTATTCCATTTTTAATTTTCTTTTATTTTCATTTTATATCTATTTATTGAATAGTTCTTTCTTATGTTGACCACATTTATGTTCTTTGATCAATTTCAACAAAATTACATTGGTGTATTTTATATGGTTAACGGTGGCATGAAATGGTTCCGTAATAAAAAAAATTAAAATAATAAAAAGACAATATATATTTCTTATATAAATATTTATATTTAATAATTAATTTCTAATTATAAAAATTAATCACATCTCTTCCTAATTGTGGTAGTTTATATATACGAATGAGCATTGTTTTTAGTTTTTTAATATGTATATGGATTAGAATATAGATGATCTATATTATTTCTAGAATCATAATTTATTTATAAATATTATAATTATTTCATTAACTCATGCTTTATAAGTATATAAATAAATTGTAAATGAAAAATGAATTATATTTCTAGTGAGGATGCTAAGTCATACATATTCATGAGAAATGATTCTATTTGTCTTATGAAGGAAATGAGATGTCCAATACATTATAATATTCATAAAAAATCTCAATATTATTTTTATACTAGATTCATTATTTTAGGATGTATAAAACAATGTTATTATATGTAAAATAATATTTAATCATTGAAGGATTTTGTTAAGAGGATTACCTCTTCTTTTAGAGACCCATGTGGTCATACAAATAAATCCTTCATAGAATGGTATTATATAGCTCACCAAACTAGTTTTACTTAACCCTTAATCTAATTTATCATAACCCATGTCTTAATTAATGATCTCAATCCAGCGGTCTAGTGACAAGCACTGAGGAAAAATTAATAACATCAAGGGAGTGGATTTGTATATGGTACACTATAATGACCAATATTAAAATTTTATTCATTGAACAACATAATAATTTTCAAGAGTTGTTATCATACATTAATATAAACTAATGAAAGTATAAATGAATAACACAAAAAACTCATTATCACATATAATATGGAATATAAAATGCGTAAACATTATATCCCATGTCTTAACCCCAAAAACAAAATACATGAATCATGAACCAAATTTAAAATAAATATATACTAATTATATAAAATGAAATAATAGCATCTCATGGTAAATAAACATGAGAACATGTATCATCAATCCAAACGATCTTTTGTAGTTGTAATCAAGAAGACCCATATAAATGTGTTTTAACCCTTTCCTTTACTTGTGTCTAGAAAAATAGTCTGCATATGCCCAAAGGAATATAAAGGATGTGAGGTACAAATCCCAGTTTGATATAACTATTAATAAATTAATGGATTTTTAAAAAAAATACCACCAATAATTATTATTTTGAAAACCCATTTTATAGAACCATTCTCCTTTCAAAATATTTCAATTAAAATCAAACCATTTAAAACACCTTTTTCTTTTTAATCCAAATAGAAAATGTTTAAAAAACTTAATTAACAAATATCAATTAAACAAAAAATTACATAATAACTAAAATTATAAAACTTAGAAATTAAGTTATAAATAAATGTATATTCATAAACATCAGTATATAAAAACTAAGTGGAAATGATAATAACATGAGGTATTACAACTTCAAATCATTTTTTTTTATAAAACCATTTTTCAAGGTAAAGTAAAAACACTAAAATTTTCCCAAACATCACACATTTCAGTGGGAAAAAATTAAAAATTAAAAAAGAACATATATTCATGATTGTATCCCTAAATTATTGGAAACATCTGAACCACCCTGCAACAAAGAATGACACGTCAAGTCTATTGCGACATCCACATTGTCGCTTCCATCATCACAACACTATCATCATCATTTCACCACATCCATCCAAAAAATCATCAACATAATCATTATCTTTCAGTTAATAATTGATCCCCCCTTATATTAGGTCATCAAAAAGATACCCCACAAACCATATTCATAGAATCCCATAGAATCAACATGCTTTCTATCACCTCTTATACATAATCGACGGGAAACCAAACTAGTAAACATCGTAAAACCACGAAACCAATAAAAAATCAAATATGGCATAGAAATAGTAATTACTTATGAAGTACCCAAGAAAAATATATTATGTAGTAAAATTTACTATAAGAAGAGAAATGCCGATAAAACTCAGAGGAAGGGTTGAATCCTACTCTAGTCGCACCTCCTGGTACACTATCGAAAGACGAACTAGCACATCCCAAAACCTCGTAGTAAACTACAACACCACACTAAACAGGGGGAGTAGTAGGAAATGAGGAAAGATAATATATTAATGTATGAAATTGTCTCAAAATTGATCCATTTCATTATTAAAGACAAAAAAACCTCCCTTCAGATGAAGAATTAAGAGAAACTGGAACCATCGAGCACAAATGTGTCTCCATGGGTCGAGCCATCTAACAATCACAGTACTCCACGAAAACCCTCATGTTATACCATATATAGAGTCTATCAAAAAGGGAGGGTGAAAAGTGAAGAAGAGGTGAGCTAAGATAGCAGCTACAAAGATCGATGTCCCAAAAGAGAAAATCAATACAATAAATAAAAACATAGGAGAGAAAAGAGGGGAGATGATGATGGAGTGCCAATGGAGGAAAGATTCAAGAGGATTTGGAGATGTGGAGATGATGTTTTAGTTCCATTATAAGGCCTCCCCCACTCCAACACTAAATAAGTTATTATGAAAAAATAGGGCACTAACACAATGCATGAAATAATATAAATAACCCAGGAATAAGTAATTCTCACCATGGGATTTAAACATTTACTTCTATTATAAGATAGTCTAAAATAACACATAGTATCTAGATAAACTAGTATTATTTTTTTAAAATATCGAATAGTCTTCCTCAAACCCAACTCCCAAGAGATCACTCGGTATCTTAGTTCTCTTGTTGTTCCTCTCCAAAAACTCTCTTGGTGATTTGGATAATACATCCTTACACCATAGGAATCCCATTTTCTAATCAGTTCTAAAGATATCGACATCCTTTTTTTCATACATAAATTCCATTTCAAACAACTTTATAACAAACAAACAAGACCATTACAATAAATACCTTTCACATAGAAGAAAAATTTCTAAAAAATATTTATATGTCCATTTTAAATCATAAAATCAACTTGTTCCACATTAACTAATACATGGGGTTAATTAATACCAAACCCAATTTCAAAAACAACATTTATAATAAAATTTCAAAAAAATAACTATTAATAAAAAACCAGACTAAAAACTAGCTATATATCAAGTTAATATAAATTTAAAAAACAAAAATCAAATTTCATAAAACATTTAAACTTTTCCTGTGTAAAATTAAATTAAAAAAATATACTTACTTCATAAATGGTTCCAATCTTTTTTACATCAATGGAAACAACTTAATATTGGATGGATATGTCCTTGCTCACCTAAAAACCATGATAATATAAAAAATCTCCATTACTAAACTAAGATTCATCTAACCCACTATCTAGGTTTTTTACACTCCATATAAATATTAGAACAAAGAAAAAAAGGGGGAAATGAATAATTATTGAAAAAATGGGCCTTCACCAAGATAAAAAATAATCCAATGATAATTCAACAAATATGAATGGGATGAATCTCTTAAGCCTGGGGAATAAGTTGTACACAAAATGGATATAATTCACGCAATATCAATTTGTAAGTAATAACATGGTTGACCGCCTTGGATTTGTAATGAATTATAACATTGTGTAATGCCATTAAGAAGAAAATAAATCTATTAGGTTTTATAATTCCTTTGAAATGATATTATATTTGTCCAGGATTCATTACATTGATTGTTATGGTGAGGATCCACATTATATTTGGGTAAAGTTTATACATGTTGAATGACATAGATTAATGATATGAATCGTTAAAGGAAATCCTAATTTAATTTTTCAGGATGAGATACATGGATTCATTTTTTTATTGGTATGGAATATCTAAAATATGAGAATTAGATTCCAAATTATTTGTGCCTCTAAAATTCAAGGATGGTCAGTTGATTTTGGAACTAACAATTGGTTTTCTTGGTAATTTATTGATTTTGATTCTTGATTTAATCCCATATATACATATGGGTTTTATGATCACTATTTCCATCATGATTCACCCTGGAACCACATTAGGCTATGAAACCTTCTCTTTGTTAAGATACAAGCATTGGTTGAAGAATATAGTGTCAGACCATGTTTTCCCATTGAGACCCAAGGCTCGACATGGTTCCATTTATTTTCCATTATATCTTATTAGTTAACCCACTTCACTTATATATAAATTAAAAAACATTAAGTTCTACATCACTAAATCGATTTTCATTAGACATAATATTTATTGGCCCACTAAATCTTCCTCTCCACCAGTTCAGGCTTCCACATATTACCTAAGAAGACTTCATGGTTATAGGTCAATATTAGGGAAATCAAACTATACATTATTCATGGTGATATGAATAGGTTTAGAGATTGGATCTAGAGGTAATGATGGAGATTAAGGCTTCTAATTTTAGTTATCCTTTGGGTTTGACCTTTTTCTCATTTTTGGTCTTGATGTAGTATACATTACTATTATATACACATACCTAGACTATGGGTGAAATAAATATATTATTTCATGGGTTAAGACTTGAATTGATAAAAATTATTTATTATATATAGATGTGTTGTGTATGTATTTTCTGTTAATGTTCCACATATTTTTCTACATTGATATGTGGTTATAAACTCCCCACTATTACAACTTTTACCCATGATACCAGTCAGCAACCTCTACCATATGAGGAGGTTTACATGAAGTAATGTTACATATAAACTAGGAGAACCAAATTAGAAGCACACATGTACGAGATTTAGAAATTGGTATCGGGTATTTTTTTAATACTAATTTTTTTATTTGGACCATATAAATATGAGATTAGGATGTGTTCAGAATTAGAAATGAGCTTATTCCTAGGAGTATCTAACCCATGTATGGGGTAGAATAAATGTTTCTGGATATGTGATTTTTGTTCCTAATTTTTAATTATTTGTTTGATCTATTTTCATCTTGAGTGAATTATTTATTTTATATGGTTTCAATTTATGGGATTTACACTCTTATACTAGTATGGAAAGAGTTCTCTAGGAGTAATGTTAGGCTTGTGGGTATTTATATTCCATTAACATGATTGTTTTCTTAGGATGTTTTATAGAACATGGGCTGGATAAATAAAATTTACAATATAACCAAAAAAATGTTTTATATCATAGTTAAATAGTAGTATTCTATATAACTAGTCATTATGTAATGATCTATTTGAAATTTTTACATATTATATGAAAATTATATTATTTCTGTTATATGATATTTATAAAAAAAATTATGAGGGTTTTACACTAAAACCTATGTTTGACACTTTATACTGCCACACCAAGTTGATAAGCCTTCAATATTTAAAGGATTCTGAAAAAGATAATAATTTAAATGAGTATGATATATTGGGATCAGGTTTAATTTAAATATTGGTTTGTGTAAAATTAAATGTTAGTTGGAATATTATAAGGAATTTTCCCTAATATCTTTTTAATGTAATCTTATTTACCCATGTTAGGTGGCATGAGGCTTACTCATACATCTGAATAGACCTTATATTTGGTAGTTTGGGAATATGAGAGTCCCTAAATTGTGATTTCATCCCTTTCTTTGTTATATATTTCTCTATATGCGGCATAATGATATATATTGGTATCATGTTCTGAATTTTCAAGGAATTTTTAGATAAATTCATCCTCATCAACCACTAGATGACTTCTAGGAGGGTACCGTCATGTATCCCACCATGGTGTAGGGGCATGATCTAGTTACAATACTATGTCTAGGTATGCATGCTCAGCTAAGAGAGAGTCAAATTCACGTGATATAGTGTATGGAGAGGGACATATATCGAGTTCCCAATACAAATTGTTTTGTTGATATTATATTTTCTAATACAAAATCTTCTTACATTGTATTGTAAGGGTGGACCCAAGTTGACTATGAATTATATTGAGGTGATGCACATAATATTTAAGCATCTTGAGACACCCACTAGGAAGAGGGAAAATCATTAAACCAACATGATTTGTGTTTAGGATAGATGATTTTGGTACATTATGAACTGTGTCGATTAGCATGTGTGGATAGTATAGAAGGATTTTCAAAATTGATTCATCAATCATTTATTATTCATTACCCTATAATCTAATCATGATAGATATTTTATGCATCTTTATTATTGGAGATTATATTTATTAGATTGTACAACTTTGTTTACTTATTTTTAATGGATCTCTATTTTTATGAATATTGATGATATTTTGATGTATTTTAACTTTGAGGATGGACTTCTGTTGGAGAAAATTAATCAAGTCAATTTCGTTAATTTTACTTTTTTGGGATGGTCAATCTATCCTTGAATTCTGAGAGTAATCTAAGAGAGTATTGTGGATTAGGGTAGGTATTTCATGTTTTATATGAATTATATCATGGAATGAAGCACCATTTTGATGGGAATCAATAGAGGAGTGGAAGTCAGACTAATCAGAGAGATAGCATGGACATCTATCATCAATGTGTTTTGATGTGTTACTTCAATTTTTAATTATTACATGATTCTAGATCAATGATGTTCTTATGGGATGATGGGACATATTTTTTTGATTTTCTAGAAGTTATAGGAACGTGATGATAGAGACTCTATCATTGTTGGTGAATTTGGTGCAGAATCAGATACACTGTTGAACCTGGGTAGTTAGAGTTTGATGGGTTAAACTAGACAAGGAGGTGAAAGGGTTATGAAGGGTAAGATTATGTCCCACCGAAAGGATATTACAGTTCCATGGAGACATACTGGAATGTATGGTTTTTTAAGGGTATTTACAGGCAGTGAAAAATCATCTCATAGCCTAGGATATTGGGATTTATATGGGGAGATGAATGATTCTTGTGGATTACATTATTGGTTTTTATCTTTTTGATATAGGGGAATCACAGGATTCCATCGAACCTTAGTGTGGGGAAGGTTTATATTGGGTGTTTGAGTACGCATATGATGTGATGTCTACCAACTCCATGTTGGGTTTCTATTCTAAGGGAGTCTAACATTATAGAGAGTTCAATCTGGAGTGTGTAAATTACAGGTAATGAAGGAATATTTTTAAGCTAAATATGACAATTTTGGCATGATTCTAGAAAGATATTCGCTAGATCAATTTTAATAATATAGAGATGGGTAATGACGAAAGGTTTTTCTCATGTAACCTAAATCCATTAGTAATGTTAATATAGGATAATGAGACTTGTTGAATACGTTTACATGTCCTGGTTAGATGAATCATAATGGTTTTCATATTTTTTGGTGGGATATATTTTAGAAGAGGGAGAGTATCAATTAGTGTTTTACTCTTCAATGGTGGACCGGTATATATCTTTCTTTCAAGATAATGCATAGTTATTTATACCTAAAAGGGATGTGGAGTTATCCATTGATCATGTTTCATCCACTAAGCCCGTATCTAACCCCCATATCGTATTTCTTTAGAAGATGTCTATTAGTTAAAAAACTAACATGAGGTCTTATAGGCCAATGAGTTTATCCACCATTGTACATTCCCATATGGCTCTCCTTTACTATTTTATTAGAATTAAAATGTCACCTTATAGTTGTGTTAGGATTATCTATGGTCAAATCATTTGAATATAAAGAACTACTATACACTATAGCATATAAATAATATCTTTGATGAGCTTAAGGGTTATAAAATCATCTCCAAAATTTAATTGAGGTTAAGAAGTTCTAAGGTGGTGGTGAGACCCTCAGATATACCATGAACATCATTATAAATTAGGTATAGCCACTACAAGTATATGGTGATTCTTTTTAACCAAGTGAACAAACCAAACATATTTATGGCCTTGATTAATAGAGTCTGCAATGTATATATAGACACTTTAATGGTGGTTATTTTATAAAATATAATCATGTATTCTCATGTAATGGAATATTCATGGTACCTTTAGATCATTTTGGGCACACAACAGTTGAATTTTATTTATACCAGGCTCTTGAATTGATGTTTTTGGATTGACCAAGTGCACATCTTGGGGAGTATCATTTAAAGGGTGGGCGTGTAGGTTATCCCGAAGAAATTCTGAGTCAAGGATTCTTCTAATAATCCCATTAATATATTTTATTTTTGATGTTTCATAAGCACGTATATATTATTAATGTTTATAAAGAAAATTTTCTATTATGTGGTGAGTCTGATTGGGATGAACACACTTGTGGTAATTCTTTTTTCTTCATAATCATAAAATAATAACTTCTCTAAGATTAAGGTTATGTTGACCTTAGTACCGACACTCATGTATCAATATCCAATAAGGGAGCATGTTTCATATTATTACACATTAGATATCTCACTAGGTGAATTTATAATATAGGTCAATCAAGTCATGGAATATTTTTCATGGCATTTGAGGCCTCAAAAATATAATTAACATATTCATGATCTCGAGTTAGAAGTTACAGTGGGTTCCTTGAAGTAGGGGTGACACTACCTCTTATGAAAATGGTTTATGGAATATAAATTCTATAGTATTTTGGTTTACATATTTACACAATGAGACCTAATCCTTCTATAGAGAAGGTGGGTTCAGTACTTCAACTATTATCACATTGAGATGACATATACACTAATAAAGGGAAATCGGTATTTCATCACTACGACCCAGATTAAATAGCATCAGGTTGCCAATGGATTTTATAAAATGCGATAGTTAATGGTTATCTTTGAAAAAATTATTCTTATGTTTTCTGATCAAGAAAATATAGTGTTTAGATCCAACATGTCTAATCCTTATAGGCAATATTGATGGTGGTGAGATACTACCACCAAGGTTTAAAGATTATTATTAGATAATCCATGTTTATTTGTGTGTATTACTATCTATAGACATGTTATAGGAGTGTATGAGGGAGTATCAAACTTTTAAGGGGGTAGTAAACCTAGAATCAATGAAGTTTTATCAGGATCTACATCATCAAACTTTTTTTTGTGTGAATAAGTTGAGGGAATGAATTTTCACATTGATCATTCCATTTCTATAAGTAAATTTCATGCATAGTTGGACTAATAACATCCTGTAGTCTTTTCCAATTCTTAATTGGAAATAGTATGAGGTCACAAAGGTCTATATTATAGGATTACAAAAGATTACCAGGGGAAGCCTCACTATAGGTCATCATAGATTGGATGAAGTAGGTTGGTTATTTATTACCAATATATGTGACATTTTCGATGGATGATTGATATCCATACAACTATCATTAATTATCATAGGGTTATGAATTTATAAATTTAAATAATGATACAAACAAACCTCTAAACAAAATGGTATCGTAATATACACATGTCCTAGGTCAAACCCACGGAGATAAGGTTAAATAAAATATTAATTAAATAAAATAAACCTAAACTAATTCTAACTTCAATATATGGATAATGATATGTATTTTAATAAAAATGTAAAAATATGGTTGAAAAGTTTAAATATAGTTTCATGATTGATTATGGTATAAAATACTTAAATTAAAATCATATGGTGTTAGAAGCGAGTTAGGGAGAATCCAGTGGTCATTGTAGACAACCCCCAAAATCAATGAAATTCTCTTTTCACAATTGTCATTTTACTTTAGGTATTAGTTGACATGATAAAAGGGAACCAATTTTATGTATAGTGGAAAATTCACCCAATGGTCAGGGTTCGATTCTCCCCCTAGTAAAATGTTTTAAAAAAATCACTCCCCCACAATCACACAATGTTCATGAATGAAAAAGAAAGGAAATGAATTTAAGAATTCAGGGTTGCGACAAAATACGAAAATGAATTTCATTTAAAAAATAATATACCTTAATAAAATCAATAAAATAACAATGCAACTACATTTCATAATATCTACCCCCTAATTCTAGACAGTATTGTTAGTAAAATAACCTATTTGACACATCACACCAAGAGATGTACTTGATCTCAAGGGTGGAAGCTCAAAAATATACCCATTGAGAGGATATCTGTCCTATTATTCGTATGATAAATATGGTCTCCAATATTAGCGAGGATCATTAAGATTTGGCACATTCGTGGTCTCTGGTTGATCTTATGGAAAAATTGTTTAAAAAATCGATGATGTGATGAATCTAGAAAGTTGAATATTATTTTAACATTTTAAAAAATGTATAATGTGTTTACACATCTTGTAAACCATTAATTAACAGGTGCAATGATTTTTGGTGTATTTTCTCCAAAACAATATCTCAAAAAAAATCCCGACATGTAATGAGAATAATTGACATGTAGTTGTCTTTTATGATGTAAAACAGTGTCACAGCTTCTCCTGACAGTTTTTTTTAAAATGACTAAATGACGTGTAATTGAATTACACATCGTGTAATCGTTCTATTCTATGTTTTGCATCCCTTCTTTCACTTCAAAAAACTAGTGTCGTGTCACTTCACTTTTCTTATGGTGTGAAGTTTCTATTAGATCCAAATTTCACCATTTTTCATTCCTTTAGAATATATTTGGTGTTTCTGACCATAAAAAATAAAACTAGTTAAATATCTCACAAATTAGAAAGAATATTCAATTAAATATAGAACTCAGTATAATAAAACACTCTAGAAAGTATGAATGAAATGATCTTATCAAAGAGTTGGGAAGGTCCTTTATCTGATATATTATAAAAATTTAGTGGATGCCTCATGGTATCATTTCTGATTTTTATGAATAGTTTACATCATGTTTCTATAATGGGTTTCAGAAAATTATTAAAACCTAGGTACTTTTTATTACACTATACCTCTAATAGACTAATTGAAAATATAATCAGATAAATCAAGTTCTAGATAACATGTTAAGGGAATGTGTCTATAAATTTTGTGGTTCTTAGGGGAATAATCTAGAGCTCAAGGAATTATCCTAATGATATTAGTATATGATAATTATGATTGATTCATATGTGTATTTGTATTGAAGGCCATGTTTTTTACGTTTTTGTTAGTTGGAGGTAGTTGATGTGGTGGTGGTTTAATCTTTTTTTGTTTGGAAGATTACACAGTTCTTCTAATAAATCTATAATAGGATCGCTAATAGACATAGTAGATAGAAGTAATTCTAGGTTATGCATTGTGAAGAGTTAGTGTTTGAGATAGGGGACTGTTTGTTTTCCCATGTATCATCCAGTTTAGGACACCATATTATATAGTGGAAGAGCTTATTGGAACATAGGTACTTGGGTCCATTTGTGATTGTGGAGAGTGTCTTCCTAGTGTCATTCTAATAAGCTAATCTGTAGATATTATTTTCATTTCATGATAAATTCCTTATATTATAGCTTCAATGGTACCTTCCGGATTCATCTCGTCTTATTGATGCTAATGATATATATCTTTAGGCCAACTAATCTTTCAAATATTATATAGTTTATACTCAAGATATCATTGATAAGAGGATTCATGGGGGATGATGTTCATATCATCCTTGTGTTTTGTTAATAAGGATATATTAACTTCGAAATTTTGGGCAATAATCAGATGTGTGAGCTAAGTCGTTGTGAATTTTCCATGATGAGGATGATAAAACATTGAAGTTATAGCTTGAGGATGAGCATTCCAAAATTGGGGAGGTAACAATGACCCACCCTTCATTTTATGTCTAAACCCTTTAATATGAACTAAAATCATTTTTTATTAGGAATAGATAATGTGGGTTTGTGTTGTCTTGGGAGTGTTAGAGAAGAGGAAGGGGAGTTTTGATAATGAAGCTTAAGGACTGTAGTTCTACTAAAAATCATATTGTCTTCCTAAAGTAAGGGTGAGATAAGAGAATTCCCCCTATCTATCTAGTGCGGTGAACTATCCTATTGAGGGGTTTTAACTATAATTTTTTTTAAAAAGGGATAACATTCCCATCTAACCTTTTCAACCCTTATTTTTCTTTTTCTAAATTTTTACTTACGTTTTGGGAAAACTAGCATCATAGGTCTTCTTCACTCCTCCTCCTGGTGTTTGAGTGGAACTACTTTATCCAACCTCAAATTTCTACACTATATATCATGTTATAATGGTCTTAGTAAATATTTAATTCATCAATCATTGAATATCTTTATTTATTTCAATCTAATTCTCCTATTATTTATTTAAAATTAATTCCCTAAATTAATAGTTTAGCTCTATTTTCTTATTTTATCTTGTCTTATCTCAAATGAAATATTTTTACTTGATTACCAGAACTTATATAAGATATATTATGTGGTCTCATCATTTTTCCTCAATGTATGGATGTGGTATTGAGGTATTATCTTGTTTGGTCATACCATCTTCTCATATTCTCAACCGAAATTAATAAAAAAATTAAATTTTTTCCATGGGATTTTAGTACCACTATTGGGTTTAAAAATTTTAGTTTTGTTGGAAAAAACCTGTATGTTTTATGTAATATGGTGGGTTCTTCTTTATTCCATACATTAGGGTGAAATAGAAGGTTGTTTTATGAATTACCTTAAAGAAATAATAAATTATTGGGAAATTAGGATGCCTAGGATGAATTCTAGGATCTTTAAATGATATTTCCTTACATGTTTAAATAGATGTGAGAATTAATACCTAAAAAATTTGAATGGATTATATTATGGAATTATAATTCAGTGTATTGTGGGATTATAACTTTTTTTTAATTATTTAATTAATAATTAGTATGAAATTACATGTTGGAAAAACATAGATACCCAATAAATAAAATTTTTGTGGAATTATATAAAATGACAAAAATTGGTAGATATAATGAATTGATGGAATAGAGTTACTGATTAGAAAATGTGTATTTATTTAGTTTATATGATCATGGATTCTTCAATTATTTACCATGTAAACTCGTTAGTCCATGAAACCTTATTCTTGTATAGAGACAATTCTTGGCCGAAGAAGGTTGTGTGGGGCTGGGTTGTCCCGTGAGACCTAAGACATGATGTGGATACTTTTATTTCAATTTTACATTAATAATTATCAATTATTTCTTATATATATAATGCACACATTTACGTTTTAAAAAATGGACTATATTTACAATAGAAATCATTGGAGGTATCATATTGAGTTTTATCGATACAATGTTCAAGTCACAGTTTGGTACATTGGAAGCCTTCATAGAAATAGGTAGAGATAAGGAAATTCACCATGTAGTTGATTCTTGATGATTTTTTTAAGTTTGTTTTTTGAATCATGGGGATGGTATATATCTCTATACCTTTGGTTTTTTTATATTTTTTTCACTTTTTCTCACCTTTGGGCATGATGTACTATAATTATCTTTTATTCATGCTTTCTAATTTAGTATATGGAATCATAAAATTATTCCATCATTTATGAATTTGATTTATTTAATCTATTTATCATATATGATTTAATTTGTATGGTTTATCCATTATTTAATATAGATACATCCACTCTGATATATTGGTATAGTCTCCCCATTGTACCACTATAAACTCACTCTTCTAGTTGAAAGTCTCTAGAAAACAGGGGTTCATTATAGAAGCTATATGGAAGACCATCATGGATCACTAGATCAATGTCACACAAGAAGGGTAATTACATACACTAATACCAAAAATATTTATTCAAAACAATCATAACATAAATGTAATGATTAAATATTAAATCCACAAATAATATTTTCTTTAATAATGGATTTACCTGATATTACCAAGATATATTCCCTTATTTCATTATATATTGTTCCTAATTCTACATTGAAACCACCATTATGTTAATTATAACCACAAATAAATTAGGTTGAACAATATAAAATTATTTTTCCAACATCTAATTAAATATGGTCGAACTCATATTATTTCAAATAATGTTAATATCTTTTTGAAATTAATTATATCGACCCATGAATTGTATACATATATATCACATTTTAATAATTAAATATCAAATACATAACATTTGGAAACATTCTATAATCCTGTAGGATAAGTGTCTTTTAAAACATGGATTCAAAAACAACTGGGTCATAAGAGATCTACATTATATTTCTCTAAGTTCATGATATATATCACCCTTCTTCTACATGTCAAACATATTAGCTTTCATTTTAATGAGGGGAAAGGATAAACAAGAAAGTGTGAACTCTGATACTCAATAAGGGTAAACAAGGGAGAAATCAATTATCACATAAACATAACCTTACCATAAGGGTATGAGGACATTAGATTAAAAATTAAAAAATATACCTTATATCATATATCAAAATCTTGATTCGTGGAAAAAATGGTTGGAGTTAATAAAACATGAAACACAAAGGTATCAAAGCACATAATCTACGAGGAATTAACATTGGCGTAAGATATTGGTTTATGGAAGACACCAAGTCATAGAAAATAATTTCATTAGTTGTCATGCCTCTCGCCCAAGAATATCATAGTGTATTGGGTTCACTCACTAAATCATTGTTTCATTAGTCAAGGTTCACTCCCAAGACTATTATAGAAGAAAGAGTCCCTTAGTAATGTATGTTCACACCCCATTCCAATCCTTATTATATCATGACATTTTCATCTTTACCCAATCTATTTGAAGTTTATATATTTATGAACCATTTTGTCACATAATTAAAATCATACATATGTATTACACAATAAAATAATTCATTCATCATAGAATAACCCATATAAAGATAATGTGTATTATAAATATTTCATCATATCATTATTGAACAACCCAAAGAAATTTAATCTATTTCAATGAGGTTTCATCAAGACACTATTAGTCTATGGGAATGAAATAGGTTGCATAAAGTCATCATTAAATCACCATCATCATCATCCATCCAAATGATTAAATTGGATCATATCATTGGATCATATCTATGTTAAAGCATAAGTAACATTAATGGGTATCATATTATAGTAAATAACATTTAAAATATATCTCTACTATTTATTAAACAAAACTTTTAATTTTGAAAAAAAAAATTAAAATCAAATTGTTTCCCAAATATTAAAGTAAAATAGTATTTAAACGAAACATTTAAAATTTAAATGGAAATATCAATGAATGACCAGTTATGATATTAGTAAATTTAGTTCATTTATTTTACCTTGAAACATATATTCCATTCATATTTTTGGTTAAAGGTCAATAATAACTCATTCGAAAAATGATAAGAATATTATTTTTAACCATTTCTAAAAAATACAATAATGGATAAAAAGGGATCTAAGAAATAATTTTAAAATAGGTAAAAATATTTTATTTTTTTTATAAATCCTATATATGAAATAAATAGTATTTTTGAGTGAATTGAAATATAATTTCCATTTTATATAAAAAATTTAATTCAGGTATAAAAAGTGAGTAAATGAAATAAAAATAGTTGTTCTGAAGAAATCAGTGAAGGAGGAGAAAAATATTGAGTTTCATGAGAGTTGAATAAAAAAAATTCATCATCATAAACTTATTTAAAAATAATTTCAATGAACAATGAGATGGTAAAATAAATCAATTAATGCTTTGGTAACTATTGAATTGTAAGCCCCATTAATGAATAACATCTAATGAAATATTAAATACCTTGAAAACAAGATATTTAACATATAAAATTTAATATGGATAGTGTATATACCACATAGAATAAGATAGGTTCTTAATATAACATATTTACTATAAAAGACAATTTGAGACAATAAACCCTTACATCGAGTTCAACTTTCATCGAAAGCGCCATAACCTATATATAAATTTAAATTAATTATAATTTTATAAAATAGTAATATAAAATCAAATATTATAATATATGATAAACATATGAAATTATAACACCCATTTATTGGAAAATATTTTAAAAAATCATTATTTTGAGGTGTTTATAGTTTTGTGTTTTATGATAATTTTTTAGTTTGGTGGTTCTGGTCCATGTATATAGATAATGGTTCGGTCATATCTAGAACGTTAAACATGATATTAATTTAATTTTTATTAAATATAATATATATATATATATATTCATCAATAAATGATAAATAATTATCCACCCTTAAATGATAATTTTTATATTATATTTCTATTATATATTAATTAAATAAATCCTTATTCCCATCTTTGTAAAGTGTAAATGAAAATTGAATCACATCACTTCTTGGAGGTGGTAGTCCACATGTACACATGAGCGATGTTATTACATTTCAAATGATCAGTAAAAGATAGATAATGGTTGTTCCATAATAAAATTATAATAATAATTAATATTTAAGATACATTGTTAATTAATTTAGAATGCATAACTTTAATTTATATGTGGTATAAGAAGAAATAAATTTTAAAATCCTCAGTTCATAGTTATACCTCAGTGTTGAGATTACAGCATAATCCTTGAACGAATGGTATTTATAGAAAACTATAATCTCTTTTATGTATAAAATGAAGATATTATAGATTTATGGTAGGGATTGGATGGGCTATAAGGCTCAAAAATTTTATATAACGAAGCATAAGTGGTTCATTTCTATAAGTGAGGGGAGGGGGCACTCTTTGAATTACTTTAAATAATAAATTAATATGAACTAATTATAAATAAAAAATTGATCAAAATTGATATAATTTGATGTTAATATGATTATAATTTTAAAGACTCTGATTAAATAAAATTTTATCAATATTATATTATTTTTACACAATTATTTTATATTTTGACCCCCTGATAACCCTTGTGAAATTTACCAAAAAATCAATGTTTTTAACTCAATAAGGGTCAATAATGATATAATTAAAATAAAAGTCAATGTAAAATGAACCAAGATTTATATGGTAAATCATATAAAATTAATTTTGAAAAATATAATATTTTATTAGGTTAAATAATTCCAGTAAATATTTTTTATTATGAAATATCATTTACACAATTTTTGTAAATATTCATTTAATTTGGATTTGAAAACCACTTGAAAACAATAATTTTAATATAAATGTTTGGCAATTCAATCATATGATATCTTTATTATTAAAATAAATGGGAGCTAATAACTTTTCCAAATTATAGGACATTTAATATTTTTAATTATATTTATTTAGAGATCAATTAATTTAAAAAATATTATGTCGATGTTTCATAAGTATTTATGGTAATCATTATATCAATAAAAATTATAACAAAATTTCTATGATAAAATAATTAAATTATTTTGAAAATAAAAAATCATAATCTATTTTAACATCAATTAATCTGAATAATAAAAACATACACTTATTAAATTCAAGAGAGTGTCATTTTGTATTTATTCATTTCTTTAATTAATATTATGGTTATAATCAATAAAAAAATAGCATAAATAGGCCATATATTTTATTATTGGATTAAATTGAATAAATACAGTCAACCAATGGGATAACATTAAGTGTTAGATATGTTTCAAATGGTTGGACAATATTTTTCACAAAATTTTACTCATTTCAGCCTTATTGAGTTGATAAAAATATATAATTGTTACTATTCATAATGACCAAATATATAAGGGAAATATTAAAAAAATTATATATAATGATTACAATTATGGGATATAATTTTAAATATTTAATTTATTAAGTGGAAGAAATTAATTTTAATAAAAAAAACACAAAGAAAAATATTTTTTTCGAAATATACCTTTTAAGTAATAAAAAAATATAAAAATTTCAATAATAAAATTGAGACCAAATTAATTAAATTAGGATAATTCGAAATTTAATAGAAATAATTTTACTTTGAAAATTTTTTAAATCAAAATTTATGTTTTTAAATTTCTAAAACAAAAAAGAATAATTTTTAATAAAAAAAATTATTTTTAACTGTTCATTGAAAAATCGAAAAAATAAATTTATAGAAAATTATTCTAATTCTATTATTAAACTGTTGAATAAAAAATGAATATTTTTTTCAGGTATAATGATTAAAATTATAAGAAATTAATTATAATATTATCTTTCAAAAATAAATAAAACCATTTTTTAACAATAATTATATTTGAAGAATAAAATGAATTTACTAAAAAAATGGGTTCATATTATTTTATAACTAATAACTAATTTTTATTAAAGTTACCTTTATTTATATATATTAATGTGATTAATCATATTTATACCCACTAATTCGAGGGCTTAGTTATAGCTATCATATTTAAATTAAATTATTTCTTGATTCATTTGATATCTGTATTGTATATCTTGTACACTATTGAACAATGTTTTTTTTTAAATGTCGAGATATTATAATCTACACCACCTAATAATATTCATCCTCACAATTTTAAATATTTCTCAGTAATAATGCTTATTATATCAAAAAAAATACTTTGTTGAAAACCCATATCACGATAATTGTTAATAATACTTCAACTTGAAAAGTGATAAAGGGAAAAATAATGGACATCTAAAAAACAAAAAACTATGTTTCAAAATTTGATAACATTTATGAGATTTATAAATATTAAAATTGAGGAAATATGAATATCCAATCAATAAATGAGTCTGATAAAATACATTAATCACAATAAATTTAATGATCATAAGAAAGTTATCACCAGAAAACCAAAAATCAATGAAGTATGAAAAAAAATATTATCTCATCATAAATAGGTTTAATGGGATATTTTTGGTTTTCATGATCCCTTTAATATGGTTGTGTGATTCCATTACCATCTAGAAATATAACTACAGTAAATATACTTAAATGACATGTATAAAATAATCATTTAAAATTTTTCACATTAATATCATCTTTTCCCAAAATGACTAGTATTAAAGTTTAATATTTCATGCATGAACCATTAAAATCATATTTTTCATAGGTTTAGTATTCTTGGACCAATTTGTTATAGATATATTACATGTATATCTAATTTACAGAATAATAATAAAACTTCTTATTACATGTTGTTTATTATTCTACATAACGATAGCGTAATAATGTTTTAAGCACATGTATCATTGGTAAGTTCGTGGAAGTTCCATGATACGATGAGAGACATGCTGTTATATAATGATATTATTAAATAATTTTATGTTTTGGATAACATGAAATGATTTTAAACATAGTAAGTAGACCTTAGTTGGGAGTACTCATAAGTGGATGATGATTCTTCTCATGATGTTCACACTTTGCAATCTCTAGGACGGGAGATTATTTGAATAGAACCCTATTAGGAATTACACATTTAAGGGTTTCAGTGGTCATTACTATATATTATCAGGTATAATAGTCCTTAGACATTAATATAATCAGTAATTAAAGTCATTACACATGCAATTAGATTTTATGATAAAAACCACGAAGAAATATTTTTAGAGTGAGGTAGTGTATGTTTTGTGTACCATGATTGAAATTTAATTAATGGATATATTGAAGAAGGATTGGTCCCATACAATTTTATAAATGTTTACAATTGTACACTGTGATATGAATAGAACCAAATCATTAAATTCCATCTTTATGAAGTAATTAGGTGTTTATTTTTAGATGGAAAAAAATTATGTATAAAGAAAACCGGTTGGGGACAGAGATTTGAAACCTGATTGATGAAAATTTTTGATAGTGGGATTATAATACAAAGTGATAATTCATTTTTGGTTTTCATCATTATGATATTAAGGACTTTCTATTGAGTAATTTGACCCCTACTAGAAAGTAATCTTTGACTTTATAAAATCTCGCCCAATGTGATAATTGTTTCTGATGATCACAATTAAATTCTATTTAAATACAATTAATTGAGTAAATATTATTCTCAATACTGGGGGATAATTTAATTCACAATTTACTTATTTCATAAATTTATTGATGAATAAAATATATAATTAAATATTTATTCGTGTGATAAATGTTTTCCAGAGGAGTTCGAGCAGAATAAGATCATTTCTGGTTTAAAATTTTAAATAGAAAGAGTTTTAAATAATATTTTTTTATTTTGGAATCTATTGTAAAAACAATTATTATTATTATTATTTTCTTTGTTTTATTATAGTTTATTATATTATTTATGAATCATCATTCAACTAAATAATTATTTTAACCTAAACCCTACCTCTATAAATAGCTTGTTATGACTATTGTGTTTGTTGTGAAAAACATTATCAATGCGAACAAGAAAAAAAAATCGAACAAAATGAATTATATATTGACTTATCCTTGTATCTCCCTCTCCATAATTATAAATTTAAGATAAATTCATTGAATAAAAAATGATGAGATATCAATAGAAACCAATCAAGTCAATTGAATCATCATGCTAAGACACGAAGATCGATTGGAATTTCTTAGAGATCAAATGAGAATATATGGATCACTGCTAAAATGATTCCTTCCATGGATCCTAATAGTGTAATAAAGGAAATAAAAAATGGTCTTCTCAGATAACCAACATTCACATGGAAGAATGATCCAAATCCCATCAATTTTTTTTTATCGATTTTAATGTTTTTTTAAAAATTATGGGTATGATTATCACCCATTGTTTTCAGAAACTCAAATATTAAAATAAATTTTAATATATATCCAACCAATTCATGCTTATGTTACACCTACAACTAATATGTTGTATCTGAGTGGGTCATATTTAAATTTATAATAATGTTTTTTATTATTGATCCATGTATAACCACAGTTGAATTTTCATTTCTTATTATTTTTTCTTTAATCCAATTTAAATTAATATGTTATTGATATGTTAATATTGTTTGATATGTGATTCATTTCCATAATGGAGTAAGAACAAATGATAAACAACCAGATACACTATTGGTAACTACCAATAATATGGGGTTACACAGAGTTACACGTTGTGCACTTTGAAGTACATGATGACTACCCTAGTACGCTGCAATTGGCCATTCCACTAGATACATGACATGCCACACAGTTATTACAGGAGATGTTGGCCTTGTACCGACTATCTTTCCTAGAAGAGAGTTATTTTATTAAATGGAATATATTTAAAGACACAATGTTTAGTCTACACTTATTAACGGCATAAATCACACTATCTATATGGTCATAATAAAAAATCAAACAACAAGAGACTAACAACCTAGAACATTTATGATATAGAGGATGTGAAAGTTATTTACATGGTGTATTGTTTATTAATTACATTTTTTCAGATACAAACCAAGTTATTTATACAATGACATCAAAGATACGTGACATGTAGTTGTAGTGAACACATTGTGCAGTCTCTCGCTTGAGTGCACACCAAGTCTTTTAGCCAGTTGCATGGGCACATGGAATTTGAATAAAATGATTTGTTGCTAGTTTGTACACACCATGTAATTAGACGAGCTATACACTAATGGCCAATGTGAGTATATTAGTCACATAAAAAGTGGATACATGACATGTAATTGTCATGTAAACATTGTGTATTTTAGCCAAGTCTACATGTTGAAGCCCTATGTGTATTACCAAGATAAAAAAAGGTACATGGCATGTACTGGGATAGTACATGACATATAGTCTCAAAATTAATGGAATAATTGAATTACACTAAATTGAATAATACATCATTAAAAAGTTAATTTTTTTATTGGAAGTTGTTCTGGTTTTTATGATTAATATTGTTTTCAATGAATTTAAAATTATCATTTAACTTATTGTAATAAATATGAAATATTTGGTTCTACCATAAATTTTTCATTAATTATTTTATAATGGTTATTCCAAGAGGATTCATATGTTTTTTGATAATAAAGTAAATTAATTAAATAATTAATTAGTTAATTAATTAATGAGAACTTTTTTATCTAAAGAAAATGAATGAATAATAAATTAATGTTAGACATTTACTTTTTGCATATGCATTTTATGTATGATAGTTCCTGATCTTGACCAAAAAATTACATGTGTTAGAATTTATTTAATTTTATTTATTTCATAGTTTTTCAAATATTTATTATAATGTTAATCATAATGTATTGAGATTAATCTATCCCTCCATTACTATGTAGGACCTGTGTGTCTAGGAATATTTATCCAATTCTCTTTTAACCAATCCTTTGGTTACCTTCACCTTTATATGAGTAATAAATATTTTTAATTACACAAGTAGAGAGTTGGAAATCTATAAATCCTAGAAAGAACGACAACCAGAGACATTTCCCTGTGTTCAATGGTTTATTTAATCTCTACTAATTAATTAAATCGTTAGTTAAATATCATGAATGGTTTATTTATTTATTTATATATATTCAATTATTTATTTTACATATACAAGGTTGTAATCATATAAATAAATAAATTAATGTGCAAATATGAAAATTAAATATATGAATTATGAATATATGTTTTATTCAATAATGATAAAAAATAATTAACATCCACTTGATAATGAAAAGACATGAAATATATAAAACAACATGAAAGTTACGCATAATAAATTAAAATCCCTCAATTAAATATTAATTTAGACTTGGCCTTCTATTATTTTATTATTAATGTAATCCATAAAACTATGTGTTTTCATAAACCTTATTGGAACAATTACTTTTAATATGGAGTTATTTTGAAGGTTATGGGCTGACATAGCCATCCCATGTCAACATAATTAGCTCTCTCTAAACTTCATGTAAAATGGAGGCAGGTGTTGAGTAAATCCATGCCATGATTTTCAGATTTGGGAGTCCACTCAATGGATCAAGGAGTTAGAAGACTATAGTTGGAAAAGACCTAGCTACCTAAATATCTTCATTTTTCTTAACCAACACTCCTTCAGGTTATGTGAAGTGGCATTTGGATCTGTTCCAATAAAATTATAAAGAATCATTAAATTATGTTTTCAATGTTCAGGGTTATTATGGACTGATAAAATAGTGGTAGATTTAATAAAATTATTTATTTATTTGTTTATAATATAATTTTTTTGAAGGAAATTTTATAACAATATATTCTTTTATTTGTACAATAAAATTGAAATCTCTTTATTTTCACTATCACTAATAATAATATTTGAGAAAGACAACCTCGTAATAGGTAGTAACTTCTGTGATTGGTTTAGATGCCTTCGAGTTTTACTCTTCCATAAAGATAAATCTTATGTGCTGGTATCTTCAATGCCCGAACCACATTCTAAAGTGTCGATTAAGGAAGAGTTCCATGTATATAAAAATATTTTAGTGAAGTGGTGGATATTCAATGTTTGGTTTTTCATTCAATTTCAGTGAAACTGATGAAGTCTCATGAATACAAGCATACATATATCATTCTTGATAATCTCTATGGTCTTTACTAGATTACACAATATAGTAATGGTTTTCGATCTCCAAATTTATATTTTAGAGAAATTATGGTGAGGGTTTCCCATATAAGACTCATGTAGTAAATATCATTGGCTATATTGAGTACCACGAGGTTTTAGTGTTTAAAAACCTTTAAGAAATGTTAACTGATATCACACTATAGTGTTTTGATTAGAGATTCTCAAGATTTGCTATGAATTTTAATATGAACAACATTAATAGATCACTGCCAGATCTTCACACTCATCTTCTCTAATTAGATAAGGATACAAAGCATAAAAATCATTCCATATTTATGGTGAACACATGGAAAGGACAAGAAAATAGGGTTAAGAGAAAAAAATATTCACACCCATCCAAGAATATGAAGATCAAGTAGAAATATAATGTATAACATATTGTCTATTTCCAATGTAGAATGAATGGTCACTGGAATAAATAATTCACTGATCCAATGAAGAAAGGGGAATATTTAGGTGAATTTTTTATCAATTGTAAGGTACCTATTTCTAAAAATTGGTTATTAATTATTGTTTCTGGTTCTCACATATGTATTTAAATACTAGAACAATGAACATTAAAAAATATTGACTACCAAAAAAAATATTTTGGTATCCATACTTGATATTGATGGATTTATTTTCAAATAAAGAAACGAATGTTGCTTATTTTATAATGATATCTGGTTTTATGGTATGGTGAATTTAAAAATAGACTATATGAGTTTGATTACATATGAGAAGTAATGGAAATGGATAATGAAACTGATTCACATGACTCACACTACAGAAAAAATGGTATCCCAACTGGGTTATGTAAATGAAAAGTTATAGAATAAATTATTGTAAGAATTATATTAGTAGTATTTTGAAATAAAACCACTTGACCTATGTCAAAAATGATTAGAAGGTTAAATAACCAAATGTCATTTAGTGGAAAATTTGAATTAGAACAATATAATCTTTAATTAGTTCATATGTAACACCCTAAGCTTCCATGGTACGCTTCTCTTTAAATAATACAATAGCTTGCGTTGTACGCAACATCGAGTTTTAACACACCACAACCAATCAAACTAGCTGTTATGAATAGTAGTACCCACTTTTTGATATTTTATAACTTTTATTTTGCAAAATGGTCTACATTTTTGGATTGGGAATATCAAAAACAACTTAGGGTGAATTTTGTTTATTTTTTTGAAAACATTCAATTTTTTATGAATATTGAAAAACATTGTGTTATTGGTTAAAACCAACTTTTTATTTAAATAATTAATTAATTTATTCAAATTTATTTTAGGGAAAAATATATAAAATATACATATAAATGTTCAATTTAATTCAATAGATTCATTTTATAATAATATTATATATATATATACAATGTTATTTCACTTTTTACCATCTTTTACCCACCTTCGAGGTGCATTTGAAAATTTGGAAACAAAATAATTTTACTACTTTTGTGTACTGAATTTTAAAAATCTGAGAGACATGGTTGATATCAGTAAGTAAAATTCTGCTCTATAAGATGAAAATAATTTTTGGTGAATAGTAACTTTTGACTTTTATGTACCATGGTTAATAGTATATACGGTAATTAAAGGTAAAAAATTTATTATAATTTCCCTAACAGATGTCCTAATTCAATTGGATAAGTGTATTTCATCGAAAACCAACCTCAGGAATAAAATATGATTCTTTTGATCTACTTTTATTAGATTAGGACATTTATTATTATTTTATTTTAATAAGATTTAAAAGAGTTAAATTCAATGTTTAATAACTCAAACATTCTTAATATTGGGTTATACATAAGAAAAATTCGACTATAAATATTCATTAGAAATCTAATAAGATTTCATAAATAATTTTATTTTATTTTTAATTTTTAGACCATAAATAATTTAATTTATAAATGACACAATGATGATGCAATAATTACCTTATTAATGAAATATTAAAATAATTAATATTATAAATGTCCAAATAAATGTAAATTGAGACTTATGATAAATTACACTAATTTTATAGGTTAATATTACATGTTAGGGTTGATTAAATAAGCTTTTTTTGACGTTATAAAGTTTTTATGTCTTTCACAAAAACAAAATACCAAATAGTGTCGAAGCTGACAAAAATTATTTTTTAAAACAAATGCTATATTATTAGTTGATATAATATTATTAAAAATATAATGTGTGGCCAAAGGACTTAGATAAGTTTATATATATCAATAATTAACCACTTTGGGTTCAATTGTCATTTTATAGTATGATTATTAATCATTTATTATAATAATAGAAGAATACATGGTAGAAGTTAAACTATTTAACTAAGAGTTAAATATAAAATATAAGGTTAATATTGGGATCTAATCTTGTCTAAAACCAATTGGATGAGTGGTTTTAGACCCATATCCACCTTATCCTCGAAATAAATCATTTTTGAGACATTATAAACTAAATATTATTTCATAATAAAATAATATTTCAAGCTTTTCCTAAAGTGACCCTCACCTCTCTTATAAAAGGGCACTTCCCCAAATCACAAAATAACACCACTAAATCTATTTGGATCAGCCAAACCCTGATCAAATATCCTCCAAACTACCCTTAAATAAATTTAGAGGCCTTACTTTGGTCATAAAACCAACCTAAGGATCCCTTTTGATCAACTCGTCAGAAAACTCTCGAAGAAGAGGTAATAATTTCCCCACCTATTTCAATGTTCTTTTATTATTCCACTTCCTCTTTCTTTGCTGTTTTCATACCAAAATAATAAATAAAGTACCTTATACATACTGTTGTGTTATTATAAATATGGTATACCCATATTCATTATTCAATTCATCCTATTAATGACAAGTCACCATACATGCGTAACTACGGCTTGTCATCTCCACGTCGTGGTGTAGTTTGTTATTCAAACACATAATTATTTGGATAGTTATAATAATGAGTATAACTAATGTAACTAATAAATAGAAAAATTAATATATTTTTTATATATGATATACCATCCAATTACATAGTATTCCATCATCAATAGAATGATATTTTCGCTTGTGCGTGCGTACGGATTACCTTCTCCACAAACGCGATAAGATTCATTCCCCGTCATAACCATTCAAAAATAATTTACATTGTAGGATTAAAAATAATTTTTAAGAACCTAATATAATTCTGGATATGAATCAAATAAATCCTATCAATAACAAACATATCTTACTTAACCAAGCATATAAAGGGTAACAAATCTGTTGACACCTGAAGCAATGATACTATTGAAATATTATTAACAAAGTAATATTAGAAGATCATTTATCATATCATATATATATATATATGTGGTTCATGTATAATCTAATAACAATTATTTAAGAATTATACAGATGGTTAATGTACCCTCGACCAAGGAAATGTACAAGGTAAGGGTTAATTCTACAATCTCTTCATAATCTGAGGTTGTTTATACGTGAGTATCTAATGGGACCTCTTTATCATCCATATCTGTGTTTCTTAAAAATGCATTTCAAAAAAAAATTTAATATTTACAAGACTATGGGTTAATGTCATTTATAACTTTGTTTTACATTTTATAAAAAAATTTATAAAGGAATATTTTCATCATTTTCAAAAAAATGTCATTTACGACCTTTTCGAAAAAATTAAGGAAAGAATGTTTTTAAACTTATATGGTGAGTGCGGATATTTCCAGCCATTATAACATCTTAGAAGATACCCTAACAAGAATATAAGAATATTTTCAAAATAAATGATTTTTTATAATTATGTGACTTTTTAATTATTTCCAAATAGAAGTTGATATTTCCCTAAAATATATTTGATTTTATCTAGTTCAACATCCTATGATGGATTTTACATTTTTTGAAGTTGATTTATTATGATGCAAATCTTCCATACTATATTGAATGTTTTGTGAAATGTTTGCCTATGGATGTGTTATTTTTATACCATTTAAGGTTTATGGATAAATTATTGACATTTTGAATACTAGTTTTAATATGAATGTTTATGTTATGTTTCAACCTTTTTATATGAAGAATGCATTGGACTTAGTAAGTGATAGGTGAAGCCTACAATAGCTCCTCGATGCATCGGTAGATCTCTTGAGACAAACTAGTATCTTGGCACAAGCCCTTGAAAAAAATATTATTGTTAGTCTTGGAACGAGGCATTGACTATGTAGTTATGATGTTTGGCATTTTTCATTCCATTGATATGAAATTGGCTATTGATTTTGCATGAGATTATTCGACTAGTAGAAATTTCATGTGAATAAGTAAATAGAATTATTTTATTTATATTTTATATATTATTTTGAATATTATGTTTAAAAGGATTTTTTTAGTCTTATAAATTTTCTTAAATGTATATGCTTATTTATAAAAGTTTCTACTATATTGTTATCCATACTGAGCATCTGAGCTCACCCCTATCTATGTTTTATTTTTCCCATGATGTGTAGAAGTATATTATGACTGCCCTACAAGGATAGTCTAAGGGAGGTGATTGTGTTCAATGGAGACACAATGTTGTTGTTTTTTATTTCATAATTTAATGTAAAACTTTTGTACATATCCAGTACTTCAAAGGCTACTAAACGGATCAGTATTTCGGGATTTGATCCTTTGTGATCATGATAATGTTATGTAATATTAAACTGACTCTGGCTAATTAGGTTCAGGGTGTTACATTGGGTATCATAGGAAATTTAGTACAAACCATGGAAGCTAGATTTAAAAATACTCTGATTAGAGAACATTATGCAATGATAGACTTTGAGTATTAGTATAGAATAATTTTCAAGAATTTTATTAATGTAGAGATTTTTTGAGTCTTCTAAGCAATACATCCCTGTCTGGATATGATCAGGTAGAGGCGGCTCTGGCACAGATATACCTCATAGTGAAAACTTTGACAAAGATTTTTGGGAATGACCTAAGGTATCCTGGTACACAACAACGACCCTTGCTGCACTCTTGGTTAAGAAAATCTTGGGGGATATGGTTACAATAATTAACATTTTCATTACAAACCATTATGAAGCATTTATGAGTATATACCTCCTCAAAGAAAACGTTTTTATGATTATGTATTATATCCATAAACTATTCAATTTATGCTATGTTTTTTACATGTTTGGAATTATGTATTGTGATTCATAAACTAATCTAGTGTATTCCATTGTATAGAAATGGCTCATAGTGGAAGGAATGGAAAAAGTATCAATGCACATAACCCATTTAGGGATTTCCCTCCTACTCAAGATAATTATAGTGGATCTAGTGATGCAACTTGTGTTGATCAGCTTATCATCATTCTGGGACAACTCACTCAGGTTAAGAATAATATCATTACCCGTATAGAGCACCCTGATCTACAACGTAGAGGATCAATGTTAGATTGCTTCCTGAGGCAACAACCACCCACATTCAATGGTACTAAAAATCAATTTGTAGCTGAGTAGTAGAAAATTTCTTTATAGAAAATATATCATGCTTTGGGGAATAATGAAAAGGAAAAAGTTGTAATGACTATGTATCACCTCATAGGAGATGCAGATCAATGGTAGTCATTAATTAAAAACATATTGGAAGATGAAGAAGTATCAAATATGGAATAGAGGGAGTTTAAAGATAGTTTCATAGAAAAATACTTTCCTCGTGACCATCAAGAAGATATTGAAAGACGATTACTGAGTCTGAGGAAAAAAGCAAGATGAGAATGTTTCCCAGTATGAGCCTAACTTTACAAGGATATCATGACATGTAGCTGATTATATAAAAAACCCAAGGAGTAATATTTATGTATTCCTTGATGGGTTAAAACCATTTCTTTGTTGAGCATTAGTCTCACAGTCCTTCTCATCATATAAATATATTGTCTCATGTTCTATCAAGACAAAAAAGAAATTCACTATGTCTTACGACATTAAATCACAGCAAGAAACGAAGAGATATACTGAACACTCTATAAATTTAAATAAGGGGAAGAATGGAAAAGTTTAATTTCCATCCTTTGGTAAATGTGGGATGAAACACCCTAGTACTTTTGTAACACCCCAAGATTTTATGAAAAATATTCTTTTAATATCATTGATGTCTTGTGTTGTATGCTACAAAAAGATTACCTTGTACTACACACAACACCGTATGAGCTTGCAGTATACACAACACTATTCTTGGATCATGATACACACAATTTTGATAGTAGTTATTCTACGATACATTGAGTGTATATATATAAATATATATATATTCAATGTATAAATGAAATATGGTTGGATTCTGTTATAAGAAACAATGGAAGAGTCTTGCACAACACGCAACCATGACTTGGCTTGCATTACATGCAATCGCAACTTTCCTTGATAGAGAGTGTAGTACGCAATACCGAGTTTCACTAAACGAGATATTATTATAATATTATTATGAACCAGCTGTTATGAATAGTAATACCCACTTTTTGAAATTTTATAAATTTTATCTTTCAAAATGGACTTCATTTTTGGATTTTTAATATTGAAATTAGTTTAGGGTGAAATTTTGGTACTTTTTGGATAACTTTCATATTCTGATGAATAGTGAAAATTACTAAATTTTAATTAAAAACAACTTTTTTAATCGAAATAATTAATAGTGATAAATTATTAATTTGAGTAGTTTTAAAGTATATTTAGAATATATTTTTACAATTTATTACAATGTTGGTCATTAAATGTAATTTCACATTTAAACCATACATAAACAAGTGTCAATCTTTTGATAGTTATTATCTCTTAAAAACATGCTATTTGTTTTGACGACAAGAATTAATTGTTAAATTAGTTAATGTAACTGATATGTTTTGAAATTGGTAAAATATAAATCATTTTTGAATTTATAATATCAAATATAGCTTAGGCCTACTTTTTGGTATTTTTCTGGAAACTTTCATTTTTTTAATGAATGGTGAAACCACTAAGTGGTAGTTAAAAAACTGAATTTTTCATAAAACTTAATTTTACCGCTTCTGTGAGTGGAATTTAGAAAATCCGAGAGACATGGTTAATATAAAAGACTAAAATGTGGTTCAATAAGATGAAAATAATTTTTGGTGAATAGTAACTTTTTACTTTTTTTTACCACGGTTAAAAGTAAATAGGGTAATGAAGGGTAAAAGTGTTATTATTATTACCTTAACACATGTCCTAATTCTATTGGATAAATGTAATTCGACCAAAAACATCCTTAGGAATAAAATATTGCCATTTAGGCCCACATGGATTGGATTAGGACATTTATTATTAATTTATTTAAAGAAGGGTTAAAATAGTTAAAATCAAATTTAATAACTAAATAATTTTTAATATAGAGTTATACATAAGAAAAATTCGACTATAAATATTAATTATAAAGATAAAAGTATTTACTACATAATGGTATTTTATTTTTAATTTTTAGACATAATATAATTTAATTTATTTATGACAATAATGATGATGCAGTAATTATCTTATTAATGAAATATTGACATAATTGATGTTATAAATACCCAAATAAATGTAATTTGAGACTTTTTATGAATTCCAATAATTTTATATTTTAATATGAAATGTTAGTATTGATTTTATTAACCTTTTTAAAACTAATCATTCTGTTATGATTTTCACAAAAATCAATAACCAAAGAGTGTCAAAATTGACATAAAATAGTTTTTTAAACAAATATCATATTATTAATTGTTATTATATTCCTAAAAAATAAAGGTTCTTCAAAGATACTTATATCATGATAGGTGTATCATTAATGGACCAATTGGTGGTCTCTTGGATGTATATGGTAAGTTTATTAACTATATAATATAAAAATACAAAGTGACATGGTAAATGTCAATCTAATTAAATAAGAGTTAAAACTAAAATATATGGTTAATATAATGACCTAAACTTGTATAAATTCTATTGGATGAAAGGACTTAGACCCATCCCCACCTTAGATTATAAATATATCAATTTTTAGCTATTAAAAACCGAATATTACTTTATAATAAAATAATATTTTTAGTTATTCCAAATGTGCCCCTCTCCTCCCTTATTAAAGGGCACATCCTCATTATCTTCCTCACACCACTTTGAGCCTTCACACTCGGTCAAACCCTGCCAAATTCTCTTCTACACTTCCCCAGAAACATCATATATGTCCTGGTATTCTTCAAAGAGCAATTTTCTTGCCTTAAGAGGAGGTCTCAAAGAGGCGATTCAAAGAAGAGGAAATGTATGTTACCGATTCTTTCAACTTTATTTCTTCTTCCACTTATTATTCTTAGGTTGTTTCATTATGAAGTAATAACATCAGTATCACTCATATACTGATATGTTATTATAAGTATGAAACAACCCTATTTCACCATCTATCCATCCTACGGAAAATGAAATCACCGCGCGTGCGTACGTACGGAATACCGTCTCCACGCCGTGGTGTAATCTATTTTCTACAACCACCTTACTTGGATGGGTATAATGGTGTAAATAATAACCATATATGATTATTGTAAATTGATATTGATTTTTTAATAGTATACATACACTCCAATAAAATTCCATGATCATGGGAATGATATCATCGCTCGTGCGTACGTACGGAATACCGTATCCACGACGCGATGAGATTCATTCTCAATGATTAACCATTCATAAATGATTATAAAGTATATATAATAAGTAATCATAAAATATATGAAATAATAATTATAATCTATTTATGTATATATTTATTTATTTCATCCAATTAATTCCATTCAATTCAATGAGGAAACGAAAACAGCGTTCATGCGTACGTACGGCCTACCGTCTCCATGAAGGGTGTATTTCATTCCATTTATCGATCTATTATATATATGTATATTATGAATATATATTATATATAAATCTTGTTTTATATTCTGTAATTAAGTAATCATGATCTAAGTAATCATATGAATAATTACAAGTCAAAACACGGACGACAAATGATACGATTTTACCCAAAACGCTCTTTAACATGTAATTTACAAAAGAACGGGTAATATAAAGTCATAAGTGAACCATATATGATATCATAACAGTGAATATAATTTTTTAATAAGTCAATGAAATTATTTAAATAATTATACAGGAGTGTCGGATACATGTGAAGCATATCAGACCTAAGGTAAGGGATAATTTTTTCAAATCTCATTGTTATCCGAAATTGCTTATTCATAAGTATTTACGGGGGTTATTGCTATCATCCATATACATGTTTTATAAAAGTGTATTCTTGTATGTTTAAAGTCATTTTACCAATTTTGACTTTTACCCCATGGTATGAAAGGAATATTTCGTTTATTTACCCTACAAGGTACTTTTTGACTTTTCCGACAAAAGTACGAGAATAATGTTTTTTTAACGTATACGGAATGAAAGGATTTTTACGGTTTTATAAAGCAATATTTTCATGAAGCTTACTCCAAAATATTTCATTACTATTTTCAACAAAATCCTTTTCTTTTAAAATTTCATGACATTTTGTGAAAAGAAAATGATTTTGAAGAAAAAAGGATATTTTCCTCAAGAATTCATTTCAAGTGTTTTATCAAAACCATTTTTATCTAAGATGACATTATTTCATATGTGTATGTTTCAAGTATAATGTCTCTATGATTTATATGGTTTCACTTTTCTTATTATGAAATTATATCCATTTCTTTTATATGGATTATGTGAGGATGGGATGATGTTTATGAAACCCATTTTATTCCTTGGGTTATTTTGAATGATGTATGTTTATTTTGTGGCACAAGTAAGAATGATTTCATTATGAGATTGGTGGGACCTATATCTCCCTCTAATGCATTGGTTAAAATTTTATATCTTATGAGATAGACATGGATGGAATGGTAAGTTAATCCAGTTCAGTGTTACATGACAAAAATGAGGAGTGAACTCGATTTAGAAAGGGACATTGTCCACTAAGATGATCTTGGCAGCAATGCCTTGGCTACTATAGAAATCATGACATTGATGAATGGTTTCCACAATTCCATGTTTTATTCCCATTATATTTTATCATGATTGATGTTCCATTATGATATATTCCCTACTTACTTCCACGATTTATGTCTTTGCTCAAGGTTTTAATGTTTAGATTTCATGTTCAAGTTTTTGCTTTCAAATGTTTATGGATTGTTTTATGTTATCTATGTTTTCCCTTACTGAGAATTTGAGCTCACCCTTTTTATGTTTTATTTTACCCATGAAATAAAGAAAGGTTTTAGGTAAGGAAATGAAAAGGGGAATATCATTGTGCGAGATGTTGAAGATCTTTCAACATGATTATATGTTTATATTATGAATTTCCAAAGACACTAAACTATTACGATCCTTGTGTGTCTGTTTTTGTTATGTATTAAGTATTCCAAAAAAGTAATGTATTGTCCATATACGTCAATCTTCGGGTCTCTACAGTTGGTATCAGAGGAAAGGTTTAGTTAACATTTGGAAACTAGGATTCGAAAACGTTAGTGAGATCCCTAGAGATATTTCTAAGGTATGTCTAGGGATGTAACTAAGGATAAGTATACGTATAGAATATAGTCCTAGAACTATGGTAACGATCTTAGAATTTAACCTAGGTAGTTAGATATTGAAGTTAATCCCCCTTTATTATGATTTTTGCTTCTCACACTATTCTTTTTAGGTTTTAGAAAATGGTCGGAAACAAGATGATTCACGATAATGGAGGATATGATGGACAATGGAATGATATTCTTAATGAGAAACCAAATGAAATGGTATTTGTAAGTCCAAACATAATTATTATGCTGAATCAGTAATCTCATAATATGATCAATAAACTCAAATGTGGTAAGTTTCCTGACTCGGCTAATAAGATAATGATGGAGTTTCATGATGATTATAGGGGAAAGAAAGTTCAATTTCCCCTATGTAAATCATGTGGGAAGAGGCATCAAGGAGAATGTTTCAAAGGAACTGGAAGATGATTTGGGTGTGGAAAAGAAGGACACAAAGCTAGTAAGTGCAAAGAAAAAGGTTCAGTTAACACCATGGATGAGGATAATGGTATTGCTATGACATCAACAATGGTTAAATGTTTTAAATGTGAAATGTATGGGCATTTTGAAAACCAATTCCCTATGGGAAAGTCTCATGAAGAGAATCAGTATGGTCATATGGGTAGTATTTATGTTGATGATGATGAAGAGACTACAAATGATATGTGAGATGAAAGAATTGTTGAAGCTCGGTCAATGGTTTAGGAAGGTAGTGGAATGATTTCATGTTTATCAAGTGTCATGTTGTATAAGTAATCTCATGGTACTATGGAATAAAGAGACATCTAAGGATTGTTACACTGTTGTCTTTCCTTAAGTTTTGAAAGTTTATGATTAATGGTATCAACAACCATGTAAGGTTATTCATATATTTTTGGAATGTAGATGATATGCACATAATGAAGGGATAAGGAGAAAATTAAATGTTTGATAGTATTCATGATCTCATGACTAATATAAGGAGAAGGTTATATCATGGTTTAAGTATATAGAATTTTTGGATTTTGGTATGTGGAAAGAGTTAACTTTTTACAGCATTAATGTTTTCACTAAGGTTTAATAGGTATTCATTATTCAATATAATATATGATTAAGGTATTCACATGATTGGAATGTGACAGCAAGATATATGGGGGATAAATGTTGGTATTCACATGCTTGGTTGATGACCTTTCAAGTAATTGTTTTCTTTATACTATGAGATTGGACATATGTATTTTGGATAAGCCTAAAGATTTGAATGAATTATGTTGGACATAAGTTAGTATTGTTTAAGGCTAGAATTTTGTTTTATAATGTAGTTTTAGAAAAAGGACAACCTGCAGGACGGGCGACAGCCCATCGCGTCGGACAAGGCTGTGGGAATCGAACCACAACCGAAGTGCGACTGGCCTTTATCGCCTACCACTGGCCTATGTGAAGTCCCTATTTAGTAGAAAC
Organism: Viscum album; assembly: GCA_963277665.1. Classification (NCBI taxonomy): domain Eukaryota; kingdom Viridiplantae; phylum Streptophyta; class Magnoliopsida; order Santalales; family Viscaceae; genus Viscum; species Viscum album. The sequence goes on along the minus strand of OY728145.1, from coordinate 1,985,882,228 downwards.
TAGTTTTATTATATTAATAAGTATGATATATTAAGTATAAGTTCATTTTGGGAACCATATATGATTAATCTCACTATAGATGGACTTATGTATTTTTTGATAACATTTCTAACCTTTTGTTTGAGACAGATGGAATGACCCATCATTCTATCACATGATCTGCTAACACATCACGAATGAAAAATTCAACTTCATTTCTTTAAGATATGAAGTTGAAATTGTCCAAAGAACAACCGACGGTGAGACTGTACCAAAATCATGAAAGTATTTCTTTTAATCCCAATTTCATCAACTTTAGGGAAATGATCTTGAAAACAAAAAATTGTGTCCTAGTGCTCTTATATCCGATGAATCAGATGGTACCTTAGATCTTCACAAATTTATGGATTTGTGATTGTTGGCTTTTTCATAGCCATGTTCTCTACCACTCTTCATCAGAACTTGATGGTTAGATTTTTCTTCCATATCCATATTTTCACCAATGTTCTCCTATGTGGAAACCCAGTGATGAGTTAATTTGGGTAACCGTTACATTTCATACTTTAGTTTTTAAAGCCAAGTTTTTCTATTCCTTTTTATGATGTGGGTTTCTATTAAACAAAATTTCCTTTAGTAAACCATTTATAACCGCAATGAATTTCGAGGGTGAAATTCATTTTAAGGGGGGTAGAATGTAACACCCCGAGATTTTATGAAAAATATTCTTTTAATATCATTGATGTATTGTGTTGTATGCTAAAACAAGATTAACTTACGCTACATGAAACACCGTATGAGCTTGCAGTATACACAACACTATTCTTGAATCATGTTACACACAATTTTGATAGTAGTTATTCTATGAAACATTAAGTGTATATATATTAATATATATATATAATCAATGTATAAATGAAATATGGTTGGATTCGGTTATACGAAACAACGGAGGAGTCTTGCAGAACATGCAAACCTGACTTGGCTTACATTACACACAATCGCGACTTTCCTCGATAGCGTGTGTAGTATGCAATACCGAGTTTCACTAAACGAGATATTATTATAATATTATTATGAACTAGCCGTTATAAATAGTAATACCCATTTTTTGAAATTTTGTAAATTTTAACTTTCAAAATGGACTTCATTTTTGGATTCAGAATATTTAAATTAGCTTAGGGTGAATTTTTGGTACTTTTTGGATAACTTTCATATTATGATGAATAGTGAAAATTACTAAATTTTAATTAAAAAAAACTTTTTTAATCAAAATAATTAATAGTGATAAATTATTAATTTGAGTGGTTTTAAAGTATATTTAGAATATATTTTTACAATTTAATACAATGTTGGTCATTGGATGTAATTTCACATTTAAACCAGACATAAACAAGTGTAAATCTTTTGATAGTTATTATCTCTTAAAAACACGCTATTTGTTTTGATGATAGTAATTAATTTTTAAATTATTTAATGTAACTGATATGTTTTGAATTTGGTAAAATAGACATCATTTTTGAATTCATAATATCAAATATAGCTTAGGCCTAATTTTTGGTATTTTTATGGAAACTTTCATTTTTTGATGAATAGTGAAACCACTAAGTGGTAGTTAAAAAAATGAATTTTTCATAAAACTTAATTTTACCGCTTCTGTGAGTGGAATTTCTAAAATCCTAGAGACACTGTTAATATCAAGGACTAAAATGTGGTTCAACGAGATAAAAATAATTTTTGGTGAATAGTAACTTTTTACGTTTTTACCACGGTTAAAAGTAAATAGGATAATTAAGGCTAAAAGTGTTATTATTATTACCATAACACATGTCCTAATTCTATTGGATAACTATAATTCGACCAAAAACATCCTTAGGAATAAAATATTACCATTTAGGCCCACATGGATTAGATTAGGACATTTATTATTAATTTATTTAAAGAAGTGATAAAATAGTAGAAATCAATGTTTAATAACTAAATAATTTTTAATATAGGGTAATAGATAAGATAAATTCGACTATAAATATTCATTAGAAAGATAAAAGAATTTCCTACATAATAGTATTTTATTTGTGATTTTTAGACTTAAAATAATTTAATTTATTTATGACACAATGATTATGCAGTAATTATCTTATTAATGAAATATTGACATAATTGATGTTATAAATACCCAAATAAATGTAATTTGAGAATTTTTATGAATTAAAATAATTTTCTAGGTTAATATGACATTTTAGTATTGAGTTAATTAATGTTTTTGGAACTAATAATTCTGTTAGGATTTTCACAAAAATCAATTACCAAATAGTGTCAAAATTGACATAAAATAGTTTTTAAAACAAATATTATATTATTAATTGTTATTATATTCCTAAAAATCAAAGGTTCTACCAAGATACTTATATCATGATAGGTTTATCATTAATGGACCACTTGAGTGTCTCTTAGATGTATATGGTAAGATTATTAACTATATAATATAAAAACACAAAGTGACATGGTAAATGTCAATCTAATTAAATAAGAGTTAAAACTAAAAGATAGGGTTAATATAATGCCCTAAACTTGTCTAAATTCTATTTTATGAGAGGATTTCGACCAATACCCACCTTATATTCTAAATATATCAATTTGGAGCTATTAAAAACAGAATATTACATTATAATAAAATAATATTTTTAGTTATTCCAAAGGTGCCCATCTCCTCCCTTATAAAAGGGCACCTCCTCCCTCTCTTCCTCGTACCACTTTGAGCCTTAAATATTGGCCAACCCCTGCCTAATTATCTTATCCACTTCCCTAGAAACATACTAGAGGTCCTGGGATTCTTTAAAGACCAATTTTATTTCCTTAAGAGGAGGTCTCAAAGAGGCAATTCAAAGAAGAGGTAATGTCTATTACCGATTCTTTCAACTTTATTTCTTCTTCCACTTATTCTTCTTAGGTTGTTTCATTATGAAGTAATAACATCAGTATCACTAATATACTGATATGTTATTATAAGTATTAAACAACCCTATTTCACCATCTATCCATCCTACGGAAAACGAAATCACCGCGCGTGCGTACGTACGGAATACCGTCTCCACGTCGTGGTGTAATCTATTTTTCACCACTACCTTACTTGGATGGGTATAATGGTGTAAATAATAACCATATATGATTATTGTAAAGTGGTATTAATTTTATAATAGTATACATACACACCAATAAAATTCCACGATCATGGGAACGATATCATCGCTCGTGCGTACGTACGGAATACTGTCTCCACGACGCGATTAGATTCATTCTCAATGATTAACCATTCATAAATTATTATAAAGTATATATACAATAAGTAATCATGAAATATATGACATAATAATGAAACTGGATTTATGTATATATATATATGTATATCATCCGATTAATTCCATTCAATTCAATAAGGAAACGAAAAGAGCGTTCATGCGTACATACGGCCTACTGTCTCCATGAACGGTGTATTTCTTTCCATTTATCAATATATTATATATATGTATATTCTGAATATATATTATATATAAATTAGGTTTTATATTCTTTAATTAATTAATCATGATCTAAGTAATCATATGAATAATTACAAGTCAAAACACGGACGACAAATGAAACGATTTTACCCAAAACGCTCTTTAACATGGAATTTACAAAAGAACGGGTAATATAAAGTCATAAGTGAACCATATATCACATCATAACAGTGAATAGGATTCTATAATAAGTCAATGACATTATTTAAATCATTATATAGGAGTGTCAGATACATATTAAGCATATCAGACCTAAGGTAAGGGATAATTTTTACAAATCTCATTTTTATCCGAAATTGCTTATTCGTAAGTTTTTAATGAGGTTATTGCTATCATCCATGTCCATGTTTTATAAAAGTGTATTCATGTATGTTTAAAGTAATTTTTACCCATTTTAACTTTTACCCCATTGTATGGAAAGAATATTTCTTTTATTTACCCTACAAGTTACTTTTTGACTTTTCCGACAAAAGTACGAGAAGAATGTTTTTTTAACGTATACGGCATGAAAGGATTTTTACGGTTTTATAAAGCCTTATTTTCATGAAGATTCCTCCAAAATATTTCATGACTATTTTCTACAAAACCCTTTTTTTTTTTAAATTGCATGACATTTTGTGAAAAGAAAATGAGTTTTAAGAAAAAAGGATATTTTCCTCAAGAATTCATTTCAAGTGTTTTCTCCAAATCATTTTCATTTAAGATGACATTATTTCATATGTGTATGTTTCAATTATAATGTCTCTATGATTTACATGGTTTCACTTTTCCTATTATGAAATGATATCCATTTCTTTTATATGGATTATGTGATGATGGGATGATGTTTATGAAACACATTTTATTCGTCGGGTTATTATGAATGATGTATGTTTATTTTCTGGCACAGGTAAGAATGATGTAATTATGAGATGGGTGGGACATATATCTCCCTCCAATTCATTGGGTAAAGTTTTATATCTCATGATATAGACAAGGCTGGAATGGTAAGTTAATCTAGTTCAGTGTTACAGGACTAAAACGAGGACAGAACTCGATTCAGAAAGGGACTTTGTCCACTAAGATGGTCTTGGCAGCAATGCCTTGGCTACTATGGAAATCATGACATGTGATGAATGGTTTCCACAATTCCATGTTGTATTCCCATTATATTTTATCATGATTTATGTTCCATTATGATATATTCCTTACGTACTTCCACGATTTATGTATTTGCTCAAGCTTTTAATGTTTAGATTTCATGTTCAAGTTTTTGCTTTAGAATGTTTATGGATTGTTTTATGTTATATATGTTTTCCCTTACTGAGCATTTGAGCTCACCCTTTTTATGTTTTATTTTCCCCAGGAAATAAAGAAAGGTTTTAGGTAAGGAAACGAAAAGGGGAAGATCGTTATGGGAGATGTTTAAGATCTTTCAACATGATTAGATGTTTATATTACGAGTTTCCAAATACACTAAACTATTACGATCCTTGTGTGTCTATTTTTGTTATGTATTAAGTATTTCGCAAAAGTAATGTATTGTCCATGTATGTCAATCTTCGGGACACTACAACTTTTTTGAAGGGAATGGGAGTATGTTACAAGTATAGTGAAAAATTCTATCAAGATCGTGATTACAAGGGAAGGAAAAAGTTTGTCAATGTTGAATGCTACAATTGTAGAGAAATGGGGAATTATGGAAATGATTGTCCTATGTGCCAAGGAAATATACCTCATAAAAGCCCAAGGGAGCATGTCCAAGCTTATGTGATCACTAATTCTGAGATTGAAGCTATGAAAGACGTGGTGGAAGGTAATTTAATGGTTTTCTCATGTTTAACCAATGATTTATTTCATTCTGGATCATAAATTTTTTTCATATCATCCCAGTTTTCTAAAAAATTAGATATTTCCTATTTGAATTAACATGGGGTTTGTTAGTCAAAACTCGTAAGGGAAGTATCATTACAATAAAGTTTTGGGAATCAGTCACCTTTAGGTCATATAAATTTTATTTATCTACTGATCTCATCCTCATACCCATTATTGAATTTGATATAATCCTCAGTATAGATTAGCTTTCAGACCATGATGCGAAAATTTATTGTAAGAAAAATGATGTTACAATTTTTGATGATAAAAAGAAGTACCATATATTTAGAGAAGAAACTTCACCAACTGATTTTTATCTAGATCCACCACCAGTATCTCAACTAAACTCAATTATTGGGGAGTAAGAGAGTGAGATAATTGTGGGTGAGGAAAATAATTTTCAAATAGAGTGTGTACCTATTGTGAAATAATATGTTTATGTGTTTATAGAGGATTTACCTAGACATCCTCTTGAATGATAAATTTAGTTTTCCACTGATTTAATTCCTGGTTCAAGACCCATATCGAAGACCCCTTATGGAATGGTCATCATAAAATTAGTGTAACTTAAGAAATAACTAGAGGAATTGAGTGATATATTATATATTCTCCCTATTTTTTATCCATGGGGATGCCATTTTCTTATTCTTAAAAAGAAATATGGAACCATGAGGTTGTTCATTGACTATATGGAGATCAATGCTATGACAACAAATAACAAGTATCCCCTACCTCACATTGATGATTTAATTAATCAACTTAATGGAGCTAAATATTTTTCAAAGATTGGACTTTGATCTGGATATCATTTGTTGTGTGTGAAGAAGGAGGACATTCTGAAAATAGCATTTCGAACCAGGTACATGCATTACGAGTTTACAGTAATGCCTTTTGGACTGACTAATGCACCCTCTATTTTCATGGATCTAATGAATATAGTTTTCAAGTAATATCTTGATGACTTTTTAGTGGTATTTATTAATGATATCTAGGTATACTCAAAAAGAAATGAAGATCATAAAAATCACTTGCACACTATTTTGACAACCCTCAGAAGAAAAGAATTATATGGGAAATTTGGAAAGTGTAAATTCGGGATTCTTGAAATTTCTTTTCTTGGACATATATTCCCTAAGTATGGAATCCTTTTTGATCCTTCTAAGATAAGATAAATACAATAATGGCCAGCATCGGTGAGTATAATTCAAGTACACAGTTTTATTGGTTTAGCAGGTTATTAACGGCATTTCGTCTAGAATGTTTCCCGTTTGGTTAACCATTTAACCATTCTCTCACATAAAGGGGTTACATTTGTTTGGGGAAAAGTGTGTGAAGAATGTTTTTAATAACTGAATATAATATTAGTCAATGCTCATATCTTGACTCTACCATCGGGGAATGATAGTTTAGTTATTTATAGTGATGCTTCAAATAAAGGACTTAGTTGTGTTCTTATGTAGAACGATAGAGTTATTTCCTATGCATCACAATAGCTAAAAATTCATGAATAAAACTATCCCACTCATGATCTTGTGATAGAGGATATAATATTTATTGTGAAGATATTGAGACATGATCTCTATGGTAGAAATTTTAGATATATACCGATCAAAAGAGTTTGAAGTATATTTTCTCACAGAAATAACTCAACGTGAGGCAACAACAATGGATTGAACTATTCAATGATTATGATTTCACTATACACTACCATATAGTGAGGGAAAATAAGGTGGAAGATGCATTGATTAGAAAGGATCATGGAATTTTGAACAAGATGATAGTTGAAAGAGATCCTATGTTCATGGATTTAGTAAATATGGATATGGGAATAATCATAGAAAGTTAAACATCAATAATTTTTCAATTGGTTGCCAAACCATCTTTACTAGAAAAGATAAAAATTTATCATACTGATTATGAGGATTTTCAAAAGAAAATTAAAGCTTTAAATGATGGGAGATATATTGAATTCATATTTGAAGATGAAATTTTGAAATTTAGGAAGAGACTTTGTGTTACTGACATACCCAATATAAAAAGGGAATTGTTTGATGATGGTCATAGCTAAAATTTCTATATTCACCCTGGTATCACTACGATGTATAGAGATTTGAAAGAACATTTTTGGTGGGACAACATAAAGAGATAGGTTCTTGATTATGTGTCATGATGTCTGGGTTTTCAAAAAGTGAAAGATGGAAGACAACATTTTAGAGGAGTCACGCAACATCTTCCCATACCTGAGTGGAAATGGGATGATATTACGACGGACTTTGTCATGGGTCTACTAAAGACTCCAAGAAGAAGTGATGCAATATGATTCTTTGTTGATCATCTTTCCATGTCGGAACTTTTTCTTGTTATAAAAGAATATTTACAACTTGAATGTTAAGGAAAACTACTTATTAAAGAAGTCATAAGACTTCATGGAGTACCCCAATTGATTGTTTCTGATCATGCTCCCTATTTTACATCAAGATTCTATAGAATTATTTAGAAGTCTGCGGATATTGAACTTCATTTGAGCACTACCTATAACCCTTAAACCGAAGGACAATAAAAATGGACTATTTAAACCTTAGAAGACATGTTTAGATCTTGATCACTTGACATTAAAGTTATGTGGGATCAGTATTTACCACTATTAGAATTTTCCTATAATAATAACTTCCATTCAAGTATTTAGATGGCACCATATGAGTCATTCTATGAAAAGAGATGGCGCACACCAACTTTTTAGGATGATAATGCTGAAATAAAACTTGTAAGGATAGAACATGTTAAGGAAACAATGGAAAAGGTGAATATTACCCAAAACCACATCAAAGTAGCTCAAAGTAGGCCAAAGAGGTATGCCAATAACCAAAGCAATGATTTGGAATTTCATATAGAAGATCATGTATTTTTGAAGTTATCTACATGGAAGGGTGTTATAGGTTTTGGTAAGAAGGGTAAATTAATTTCAAGGTACATTAGACCTTTCAAAATTCTTGAATGAATTGGAGTTGTAGCTTATCATTTGGAAATTATACTAAGTCTCTCTAATGTTTATGATGTGTCTCATGTATCACTATTGAGAAAATACAAGCCATACCCAATGCATGTACTCACCTATGAAGAAATTGAACTAAAACTAGATCTATCTTATTATGAAGAGCCTTTCAAGATTCTTGATACCAGAGAAAAAGTGTGAAGAAACTATGCGACTCGTCTTGTAAAAGTTCTATAGAGAGATCATAATATAGAAGGGGAAACATGGGAACCTGAGGAACATATGATGAAGAACCACCTGAATCTTTTTATGTATTAATATTCTAGAAATATTGAGGAAATCATTATTTGAAAGAGGGAAGAATGTAACACCCCAAGCTTCCATGGTACGCTTCTCTTTGAATAATACAATAGCTAGTATTGTATGCAACTTCGAGTTCTAACATGCCACGACCAGTCAAACAAGTCATTATGAATAGTAATTCCCACTTTTTAAAATTTTATAAATTTTATTTTTTAAAATGGACTTCATTCTTTGATTCAAACTATCAAAAATATCTTAGGGTGAATATTTGGTATTTTTCTGAAAACATTCAATTTTTTATAAACAGTGAAAACAATGTGTTATTGGATAAAACTGACTTTTTATTTAAATAATTAGTTATTTAATTTAAATTTATATTATGTGAAAAGAGTTAAAATATACCTATAAAAGTTCAATGTAATTAATTGGATTCATTTTATAATAATATTATATATATATATAATTTTATTGATCTTTTTACCATCTTTTACCCACCTTCTATGCACATTTGAAAATTTCTATAAAACGTAATTTTACCACTTCTCTAAATTAAATTTTAAAAATTTGTGAGACACGGTTGACATCAGTAAGTAAAATGTGGTTAAATAAGATGATATTTTTTGGTGAATTGTAACATTTGACTTTTATTTACCACGATTAAAAGTAAATAGGGAAATTAAAGGTAAAAAATGATATTATTATTAACCAAACACATGTCTTTATTCTATTGGATAAGTGTATTTCGACCAAAGACAAACTTATGAATAAAATATAATCCTTTTGGTCAACTTGGATTAGATTAGTACATTTGTTATTATTTTATTTAAAGAAGTGTTAAAAGAGTAAAATTCAATGTTTAATATCTAAAACATTTTTAATATTAGGTTATACAAAAGATAAATTAGACTATAAATATTCATTATAAATATAAAAATATTTCATATATAGTTGTATTTTAATTATAATTTTTTGACATTAAATAAGTAAATTTATTTATGACACAATGATGATGTAGTAATTACCATATAAATGAAAGATTAAAAATATTGATATCATAAATATCCAAATAAATGTAAATTTAGAATTATGATGAATTGCACCAATTTTTAGGTTATTTTTACATGTTAGGTTTAGTTAAATAAACTTAATTTTATGTGATAAAGTTGTTTTTACGTTAACAAAAATGAAATGCCAAATAGTGTCAAAATTGACATAAATGAGTTATTAAAACAAATATTGTATTGTTAATTGATTTAATATTCCTAAAAATATATTGATCATCCAAAAATACATATATAAGGATATATATATAAATAAATAAAAACTTGGGATTCTTTTGTAATTATATAGTAATTTTATTAACCATTTATTATAATAATACAAGAATAAAAGGTAAATGTCAAACTATTTAACTAAGAGTTAAATCTAAAATATAAGGATAATATGGTGACCTAAACCTCTATGAAACCTATTGGTTGAGATGTTTTGACCCATTTCCACATTATTCTCTAAATAAATCATTTTGGAGCCATTATAAACCAAATATTATTGAATAATAAAATAATATTTCTATCTTTTCCTAATGTGACCCTCACCTCTCTTATAAAAGGGCACATCCCCTTCTCTCAAGATCCCACCACCAAAGCTATTTGGATTGGATAAAAAATTATAAAATATCCTCCCATCAACCATCACATAGACGTAGATGACTTACTTTTATCTGAAAGCCATATTAAGGAGCTATTTTGACCAACTCAAAAGAAAACACGCGATGAAGATGTAATAATTTCACCACCTCTTTCAAAGTTATTTTCAAATTCCACTTATTATTTCATTGTTTTTTCCATACAAAAATAATAAATCTAGAACATTACACATAATTTGATGTTATTATAAATATGTTACAACCATATTCATTATTATATCCATCCTATGAGTGAAAAGTCACCAAACATGCGTACGTACGGTATACCGTCTTCATGTCGTGGTGTAGTTTATTATTCAAACACTTTATAATTTTGATGGGTATAATAATTAGTATAACTGATTTTAATAACAAATATAACATGTTAAAGATTATTTATATATAATATATCATCCAATTATAAAGTATTTCGCCATAAATATAATGATATTGTCACTCGTGCGTACGTATGGATTACTGTATCCCTGAACACGATGAGATTCATTAACCATCATTACCATTCAACAATAATTTTCATTTTATGATTACAAATAATGTTTAATAACATAATATAATTATAGATATTAATAACATGAATTCATTTTATAACAAACATGGCTTACTTAAAGAATGAAATAAATAGAAACAAATCTGTTAACACCTGAAACTATGATACTACTGAAATATTATTAAAAATGTAATATTAGAATATCATATTTGATTTATATTTCTTTATGTGGTTCTTTTATAATTTAATAAAAATTATATAACAATTATACATGAGGTTAATGTACCCATGACCAATTAAAAGTACAAGGTAAGGGTTAATTATACAATCTCTTCATAATCCTAGGTAATTTATACGTGAGTTTCTAATGAGACCTCTTTATCATCCACATATATGTTTTTTAAAAATGCATTTCAAAACATTTTTAATATTTACTGGAATATGGGTTAAAGTCATTTATATCCATTTTTTACTTTTTATAAATTTTTTATAAAGGAATTTTTCCGTCATTTTCCAAAGAAGGTCTTTTAAAACTTTTTCGACAAAATTAAGGGAAAAATGTTTTTTCTAAATTATACAGTGAGTGAGGTTATATTTCAACATAATAACATATCCGAAAATTACTTTAAAATATTATAATAATATTTTCAAAATAAATTTTTCTTTTATAATAATGTGATATTTAAATTATTTCAAAATAGAAAGTGATATTTCTCTAAAATAGTTTTGATTTCATCTATGTCAACACCATTTGATTGATTTTACACTTGTTTGAATATGACTTATTATGATACAAATCATCCATATTTTATTTCAGTTTTTTTGATATGTTTGGCTGTGGATTTGTGATTTTTATACCATACATGGTTCATGGGTAATGTATTGACATTTCGTATGATATTTTTAATATAAATGTTTATGTTATGTTTCAACTTTTCATATGAGGAATTAATTGGACTTAGTAAGTGACAGGTGGAGCCCTCTATAGCTCTTAGATGCATCAGTAGGTCTCATTTGACAAACTAGTTTCTTGTCACAAGGACTGGACAAAATTGTATTTGTAGTCTTGGCACAAGTCCATGAATCTTTGGTTATGAAGTCTGGCATTTTGCATTCCATGAATATAAAATAATCTATTAATATTGAATGTGATTGTTTGATAAGTATAATATCCATATTAAAAAGTAAATAGAATTATTTTATGTATATTTTCCATATTATGCTGAAGTTTATGCTTAAAAGGATTTTTTAGTCTTATACATTGCCTTAACTTTTTATTCTTATTTATGAAAGCTTACACTATATTGTCTTTTTTACTGAGCATCTGATATCACCCCTTTTTATGATTTATTTTTTCCATGATGTGAAGAAGTATATTATGACTGACCTACAGGGATAGTCTAATGTTGATGATTGTGTTCAAAGGAGTCACAATGTTGTTGGTTTTCATTTTATAATGTAATGTAAAACTTATGTATGCTTGTAGTACATCAAAGGATACTAAACTGATCAGTATTTCAGGATTTGATTCCTTGTGATCATTCCAATGTTATGTAATATTGCACTGAATCTGGTTAACTATGGTTGGATAATTACATCATACATATAAATGTGGATCATTTCCAATAACGAAAAATTGTGGAAACTCATTATTCATAATATTTACTACAGATTTTTGTCTATATGGTCATGTATTCATAATGAGGTATACGTATAATTATTTTTATAAGTTCATATAATAAAATAGTGAAGTTTTGAACTATATTGTTTTGAAGATTAAGAATTTATTCTCAATCGAAGGAAGAAAATTTCATAATCAAGATTTCATTTATTAATTTTGAGAGTTAGGGATCCTACATCAGATCACTCCTCCTTATACATCATAAATGAATAATTTATGTGAAAGTGGGGACCAAAACTTTTTGGAAATTTTAGATAAGTGATAATTCATAAGATTCTTCTATTTTCCTTTTAGGGGTCTTTATTATATATATTAACCGAAAAACTAAACCAAGTTATAACTAAAGTGGAATATGGTATACCATATAATTTATGGAATGGAAAAAATGAAGTGTTGTCATACTTACATGTGTGGGGTTGGAAATAATTTTTTAAGCCACTTCATGTAACAAACATAAACATTGAGGCAAAGAGTGATAAATTATAATATATCCCAAAGAAAGATAGAAATTAAACCTATATGATCCCTCAAAAAGGAAAGAGTGGAATGATACACCATATTCCTTGAGGGATATAAAATATCTAAAACATATTGTGGGAGTAGGATAACCATCAATGATGTTGATGTCAAAGGTATAAAATAGTTGGCATAAGAATATATTCTAAGTTTCCCCTTGGTATAAGAAACTATACCAAAGACACAAGTGATGTCTATGAGTAAATGGGAGGTTATGGAACCAAAGTGGTATAGTTTTCTCATCACTATGGATGGTGAATCATTATTAGTAAATAATAATTACCCTCTAAACTATAATGAAGTAATAAGTGTCACATATGTTTCTAATTGGAAAGAATCCATGAATTCTGAAATTGATTCTATGTACTAAAAACATGTTTGTATTATTGTAGATACTCTTGTGGATGTAAATCCCATTTACTAAAAATTATAAATATAAGAAAATATATATTAAAGTAAAATTCAGTACCTATTAGGAATTAATGGTTACAAAAGTGTCTAAAAAAAGCCAAGGAATTGACTACAATGAAAACATTTCACTAGTTTAAATGTGGATATAATTAAAAAATATACATGAAATTTAATATTAAAATTACTAATAGCTTTGGAAAATAGATGTAAAAATAGTATTATTTAATAAAAAACTATTGAAATATATATATAAGACCAAATTTTATGGGTTTGTGACACCAATGGATGGAAACAAGATATGAAAATTAATAAACTATATAATTGATTAAAGGGAGAATCTTGGTTATGAATCATTAATTTTAATGAAGCCATAATTGAAATTTTTTTCATAAAGAATTATTTCTGGGACTAGGTTCTGTAATTTGTTTAGTGGGAGTTTAGTTGTTTTTTAGTAGTATGTTTTATGACATCTTACTAATAGTAAATGAAATACCAATATTCCAATCTTTTAAGATATGGTTGAATAAGTTATTCAATTTGAAGGACTTGGGTGAGGCCGCATATTTACTTGGGATGATGATCTATTATGATAGATCCAATATATATTCTATCCTAATTTAAATTATGTACAATAAAAAGATACTAAAAATATTTAATATGAAACAATCTAAAAAGGAATTATGTCTAGTTTGACATGACATTCATCATTTTCGGAAAATGTGTCCTTAGACACATGATGAATAAAATAAAGTGGTATGGATTCCATACTAATAAGTGATTTGGTTATTCGTGAATGTTATTGTACATACTTGGATAGATGTAACCTATCCATTATGTGTTTTTGGAAGATATGAATTTGATATAGGGTAACATTATTGGTTCGTAGTCATGATTTTCCATAAAAATCTAATGTGAACTAAGAATATGTTCCTGTTTTTTTGAAAGAGATGATGAACTATTTATCAAAGGATATGAAGATGATAGGTTCCAAACATATAAATATTTCATGAGGTCACAAACAGGATACACAATCACTTTTAATGTAGGTGTTGTTAGCTAGAAGTGCCCAAATTATCCCTCAATCATATATTATACAATAGATTCCTAGTGTATTGTGTCTTTTGAGATGGATAAAGAAGAAGTATGGATGTTAAACATCATTTAATATCTTGATGTGGTTCCTAGTAGTAATGATCCCATCACACTCTACTATGACAATATGGTTAATGTGATTTTCAAAAAATATCCAAGGTCTCATTAGAGGAAAAAAAATTGGTATGTGTTAGTTATTGAGATAGGATTATAAGATATGTGAGGTAGTAGTGAGAAGTACTTCCACGTCAAGAAATTCGGAAGACCCCTTGAAGGAATCCTTAACTCAGAAAAAATATGATTATCAAGTGAGGTGTATTAAACTAAAATTCATGGGATGTTGGATGTAGTCCATGTGGTGGTTTTAGTAGTTAGTGTCCAAGGACCAAATGTGTGTACCTTGATTAGATTTATATTATATATATGGAATATTAATAATATTTGTATTTTATATTACTCATTTTATATCATGAATCTATTGTAATAATGTCCTAGAGTACATTTTTCATTGATAAGGTCATAGAATATCCCGATTGTGATGAGAACCTTGAGGCTCTAAGATGATAATGTTATATAATATTCCATGGTTGGATAATGTACTGTGATTGGACACATAGTACATAGACTATCAGGGGAGATTACTCATAAGTGGATGATGATTTTTCTCCTGAATTATCACATGTTCATCTCTATGATGGTATATTATGAGAAAATATTATCTAGTAGGAATTCAACATTTTTTGGTTTCATAATACATTCCTATTTGTGAGGGTGTGTAATTATCATTAGAAAATATGATAGTTATTTTTGTATTTCATGATTCGCACATTAAGATTTTTTTGGTCAAAAACTATGAAGACATATATTTATTCTGATGTAGGATATGTTGGGTGCATCGTGATTGACAAGTCATTAATAAATAAGTCAAAAAAGTTTTTTTCACTTCTAATTTTGAGAATATTGATATCTTGCTCCATTTATAAGAATAGAACTGTCAAATTAAATTCTTTCGACATGGTGTAATTACATGTTTATTTCAGATAGTCTAAGATAGAATTATCAAGAAGATATGATAAAAATAAATATGTGAAAATTATTGGTGGTATTTTTTGACAAAGTCATTGTAAAACAGAGTGAACATTCATATGTGATTTCCAATGTTGTGACGTTAAGTTATTTCTCATAGGTTCCTTGTCTCATTAATCCACATTAATAAAAGAAATTAGGAAAAAAAATTAATACCAATGGAAAAGAATTCTATAGGGCTAGACACTATTTTTTACTGATGTTATTCATTAAATTCTATTTTAATTTAATTATTTGAATAAATAATAATCTCAATAAGACTATTTTTGATAATATACCCTCACCCCACATTTTCCTTGAATATAAATACATTAACCTCCTATATAATAAATATAAATTTATTATAATTCTATAAAAGTCTCATTTAAATAATTATAATACAATATATGATCTATCTATAGAATTATAATTCCAATTTATTAATAACTACTTATTAAAATCATCATTTTGGTTGTTCATTAGTTTGTTTTTCATGAGAATATTGGTTTGGTAAGTCAATTAATTTTTCTTGGATCATGGTTCCATAATATTAATAATTTTATCTATGATATAAATAACACATATATTAATCATATATATATATATATATTTATATGTTTATATTCATCCATATAATTTTGATAGCTAAAAATTAAATACACCTATCATGGAGATAATAGGTCACACAAATGCATGAACAATGCCTTAAAATTTAAAAATATTGAAAAAAATAAAGGTAAATAATATTTCACTTATATAGAATCATTTTATTATCTTATATATATTAAATATTTCTTAAATATACCATTTTTTAAATCCTTTTATATAAGAAATTTAAATTTAATCACATCACTTCATGGATGTGGGAGTCTAGAAGTATGCGTGAGAGATGTTACCATTTTCAAATAGATGCAATAATTTGGGGTATTGGGTGTTCCATCATGATAATTATATTTAAATAAATTTAAAATAATTTTTTTTAATAATGTTTAAATTGATTTTTATAAATTAGTAGAAGATATAACATTGAAAAATAGCTGTTAATATTTATAACTCTTCTTTGAGAAAACAACATAGTCTTAAACCTTAATCCTTGGAAGTATAGACCTTTGTAATGATCGAAATATCTACTATGAGGTAAATGAATCTATTATCATATTGTGGTAGGAATATACTAAGCTGTAAGGATCAATAATTTCGTATAATGAATTTTAAGAGGTTACAAATTTTTATGTGAGGGAAACTCTTGGAAATAAATTGATATTATTCAATGATATGATGTTAATGATTCTAAATAATATCAGAAAATAAAATTTGAACAATTATAGGATATGTATTCACCCATATCTTTTTATTTTAACCCCCACCCCCAGCTGAAATTGTTTACAATTACAACAACAACAAAAATTTACTCCTTAAGGGAAAAGAATGTAACAATAAATATTGAAATAAATTTATATTATTCAAAGATATGATGTTAATGATTCTAAATCATATCATAAAATAAAATTTGAACCATTATAGAAGATGTTTTCACCCATATCTATTTCTTTTAACCCCCCCCCCCCCGGCTAAATTGGTAGGCAATTACAACAAAAAATTATTTACTACTTAAGGGTAAATAATGTTAACATAAAAAAGAAAATTTTGACATTAATTGAAAATGGATGGTATTTCAACCTCATACCATTCACTTGGAATAATTTTAGTTCTTTATGAATTTTAAATATTTAATAAAATATTATTTTTATAAAATATCATTATTGGTATTGTTTTGATCTATTCATTTAATTTGACATTGAAAGGTACGTGATTACAATGTAATTTAAATATAAAGATATTATACACCCAAAATATATTATAATTTTATAAAAGATTCATTAGAAAAATATATTCTATAATATACCAATATTTCTCAATATAATATTATGTTCGATAACGTATAAAATACAAAACAATGAGATCAAATAAAAAATAAATATTATCATGATGTCATTATTACCTGGAAGTTAAGTTTTTGTTTATAAATTTTAAGGAACACATTTTTGAAAATACTTAAAAATGTTTTATATAATTTAAATCAATTGATTAATTCATAATACAAAAGTACACAATTTTCAATGAAGACATTTTTTGCTTCAAAAAATGTGGTTTCATCATAATTTTTTTTATTATTTTTACATAGAAAATATTATTAATTTATTTGACATTTATAAATATTTTTTTACCAAAAATTAAATTATTTTTTTATCATAATATCAATATTATCTTATGGTGCAATATTTGGATTTTTCTTAAAAGATTGAAATTTCATTAAATAGTGAAAATTACATATTTTTTTGTAAAATTACAATTTGATTTCATTATTGAGAAATATTTTTATTTGAAATAGATATTTAATTAATATATTCCACTATATTGTATATGTATTTTAATTAATTACATAGTAATCATTTTTATACATTACTTTTTTTATATGTTCATATTTTAACTTGAAAGCACTTTCAAAAAAACCTATTTTTTCTTATGTTTTTCATTTTAACACGAAATTAATTTCATCTAATTATATAAATTGAATGTTGAAAATTTATTCTATATTTGGAAACGGTAGGTCAAAATTTGGAATATATTTCCCTTTTTCCATATGAGTAGTGCATGTTGTAAACATTTGTCATCATAGTATGGAAAAATCATGTAACTATGGTTAAAATTATCTTAAATAGACTAAAACTATCCCCAACACTAGTATTTAATTACAGGATATTTTTTATTTTAACATGACTATCCAGTATTTTAAAATTTTGTAATGATACAATATCCCACTGATTACAACATTTATATTACTTTAATAATTTTAAAGTCAAAAATGTCACTCTCTTTATTTTAATATATGTAAACATTTATGATATAGATAAAAAAATATGTCTAGTAATAAATAGAAATTTAAAATTAAATTATTATTTTCTATATTGTTAATTTATTTCTATTTTTTGTGGTGAAATAATGACCTTAAATACCTACGCAAAGCCAAAATGGTATTTATTTATAAAATTGAAAAATAAAATAACGATTTAACAAAAAATAAAATTAATATACATTTATTGAATTATTGTGTTACATATATTTCTTAAATAAATATAACATGTTGGAGATGTTCTATGGGATTATATTCAAATTGTAATATTTTCATGCTTATTTACAGGTAAAATAAAATTAATAGTGTATAAATGGAATTAATGATATTTTATGTTATATATTATTTTATTAAGACATTTAAATATCACAAAAATATTTCCTAAGATTTATGAGATTGATAAATGGTCAAAAATTTATTCCCTTGTCCAATTATATGCTAATTTGTACCTAATAACTAAAATTATTTCCCTTTCATAGTGAAATAATTATTTTTGCAGTTAAGGTCAAAATTTGGTAACAATTTGGTTATTCAAAAATATAATTTTAAAAATGAAATTAAATCCTAGAATAATTTTTTTAATAATTCTATTAAAAAATGTAATCAATATATTTTGATCTAGGACATTTTTACACCATTTTAAATATGTTAGGAACAAATTATATTTTAATATTTCCTTATTTCAAAAAATGACATAAATGATATTTTATAATAAAAAATATTTAAACAAATGATTTAAAATTCCAAAAACACATCAGACAAGTGAATGGTATATGGTTGAAAATATAAACCACACTCCATATATATCCACTACTACTTTTATATTATCTTTATTGATTCCTTTTGTGTCAAACAATCCGATATCAAGTTAATCATCAAAAGGGCCAATGGAAAGATAAATTAAATAGATAACGGAAAACACGACATCTAAACATGTTAAAAGATTATTAAAAGATTTTATTTTTTTCATAATAATGTTATCTTAAAAAAGTATCGTTATAGATACATTTTTATCTGTGATTTTGTTTATACTAATTTAATAATTTAATAAATTCTTAGAATCCCCCTGCCCTCACTTATAAAAGGGAACATTCTCTGATATTTTCTTCAGACATAAAGATATATTTCTATCATTAAATACCATCCAAATACCTTCCGAACTTACATACCCTCATTATTAAAGTCTTAGTTTGATTAGATAACCATATAAGGAATTCTTTAGGTGCAAACCTTACGACATTTCATAAAGAATAGGTACAGTTCTTAACAATGCATTTTCATTTTATTTATTATTCCGAACCCTTAAAATATTACTCAAACATGATGAAAAAATAATTCTATTATTATAAATATACTAGTATTTCATACCAAATATTCATATCCTCATTTTTGAAATGGGAAATGAAATGGTTATTCGTGTGTATGGTGGACTATCACATTACAAACAGATGTAATTTTTTTTCAACCACTACCTCTCACGACTGGTTAAAATGATGTATTTAATTTTTATATATGATATTTATTAAATATTTATCATTTAAAAATTATAAAATATCATCTAATTTACTAACTTTCTATCATTTAAAAATGATAACATTACTAATGAAAATGTGTGACTACAACCTTAGTGATGAGATGTGGTTAATTTTCCATCAAAAAATCAGATGAATGATATATTCAAGTTTATTATATAAAATAATGCTGCATTTATGATATAATAATAATAATTTTTTAATGATAAAATAATACTTAACTTCTATACATCATCATCATTGAGAAATGAATGTTTCACTCACACAAACGTATGATATACTATCTCCATGATTGTTACATAATATATTTTTAAAAAATAAACACATCATAGATTTTATTATTATAATTTATTTATACAAATAATAATTATTTCATTAATTTATTTCTTGAGATGATTTAACATTCCCCTCTTTGACCATTGTCAATCTACCGAAATCATTTTGGAAATATGAGTCAAATCAAGTCCAAACATCTGATGTGAACAAAATTGAATATGTAATTAAAAACAAAATGGCAATAAATAATATAAAAGAAATAATAAAACTGAACAATATTCATATGAAAATACATAATTAACATAAATTTTTTATTCCGGAAGATAAATAACATATGTGAAGATTTGGACCCAAGGTAAGGGAATCTTTAACTTAAAGACTTGTTTTAAATATTTGAAAGACTAGATTTCAAAATATTTTTTATTTTATATCTATATTCATAAATTTATATTATATATGTATTTATATGGACTGAAAAAAAAATATAATGTATATTTTTATGCCACTTTTTAATTTTTCATTTAAGGGTTTTCTAAACGAATATTTTTATGTATTCTATATCGAATGTTTTGAGTCTTTTTTTCCAAATGGAAAAAATGTTTATTCTATTTCAACATATATATTATCAATACCTTTTCAAACTACTAAGACTGTTATTTTATATTTTCTATCCTTTAAAATCTTCCATGTTTTCTTCGATGAAAAGTCACCTTTCCAATTTTATGGTTATTTTAGTTTTGAAAATGGGTTTTTGAAAGGAAATGATATTTTGATATCTGAAATTATTTTACATATGTGTTAAATATAGTTTTTCAACAGTCTCTGATGAAATTTGATAGGATAAAATGATTTATAAATCATTTGGTAATTGAGAAATATATAATAAAATGGGTGAACTAGATATAGCGTATAAGATGTGTGAGCCACATTATAACTCTCTAATGCATAGGGAAAATTTCCTTATCTACATAAAATATGAGTGGGTAAACTAGTGAGGTTCCTCTTATGGATTTAAATGGGATCCAATTATTTCTAACATGGGTTTAATAGAGGTTATAAATATGATTCTCTATATTTCCTAAAATGGTTTATAATTTCCCATTATTTGTTTTATTTTTTTTATTAGAGTAAAGAAATTTGTGTTTTTCATGTGGTTATGTTTTATTTTTAAAATCAATCAATATGGTGATAAGGGTAATATTTTTATATGTTTTTATGTTTTTTACTCGACTAAATGATTTAATATGTTTATATTCTTTTCTCTATTTTTTTCTCTCTAAAAATTTTTATGCTATTTTTCATAGGGTTTTTTGGATGAGTAGAAATTTTAATAAAGTACAAGTTCATAATATATAAGTTTCAATGAAGGAATAGACTATGTCATTATTAAGTTATAATTTTGTTGGGAAATATATACTATATGGAAATTTACACTTCAAATTTTTGTTCTTATTTCTCTCAAACACTAAACCAAGATGGTCATTGGCCTTGTATGTGACTGTATATTTCTCTATGATCTAGTAAGTTTTGGAAGTCTAAAATTGGATCACCTTTATTAGTATCAAATCTAGAAATTTTTTATTATATTTTTCCACAAAATATTGCAGTACAGATTTAGTATGGTCAAATATTTATCCAAACTATAATACATTAATATTTTTCAAATAATTTATTTTAATTTTCAATTAAAGGACTAAATATTTCATCGATATTGACTATGTATTTAATTTAACTATTTAATATCTAAAAATTAAAGAGAAAAAAATAAATAATTTTTCTTTAAAATAAACATTTTGAACCTAACATGTCTTCTTTTATCATCAAAATAAAAATTTATTGTAATTCAATTTATGAGATTAGAATTTTATGTTTATTGTTTTCCTAAATTAATATGAAGTACACAATCAATGAAACATGGAACAAAGTGGCTAAATATTAAATACATTTATGTAAATGGTAAAACCCATCACATCCAATATGATAAAAGTAAGTGGAAACATATTTTTATAATTATTCCCATTTAAACCATATTTTACACATTTTAACCTTAGTAGGGTAATAAATAATCACCATGATTAACAATCATAATAAAAAAATAAAAGGAAAAAACATAAAAAATATAAATATATTTAAGTCAAATATGAGATCAATTTTTTTGGATTGAAATTCTCTATGTGGTGGAAATTCAAATTAATATTAAAAATAAAAATTGTTTCTAAGAAAATAACTTCTAAATTATGAAAAATTAAAATATAAGAATCAATCCAATAAAAATATTTTATTGTTATTAATTTAATATAATAAATTATAATTTAAAAATAATTTAAATGAAAATTTACGTTCTCAATGTTTTTTAAGTAAAAAACAATTTTCAATAAAAATAATTATTTTTCATTATTCATTCAAAAATAAAACATTTAATAAAATTATAAAAAATAATCCAAATATTTTTTTTAGAAGAATTCAAAAATTAAATCATTTTTATCAACTATTATTTTTATATGTTCTTGAAATTAATAGTAATATTCGCTCATAAAAATTAAAAAAACCCATTTTTGAAGAAATTTTATTAAAAAAAATTATAAATTCTTTACTGGAAAAAGGGTTCCTATTTTTTAAAAATTAATCAATACATTTATATTTATTATGAACTTTAAATATATATATATATATATATATATATATCATAATTCATTCAATCATATTTATACCCATCAATTCAACAGCTAGTTTATAATGGTCATGTCTAGAAAACAATATTTCTTGGTAAATTAAAGATCAGTGTTTCATATCTACTACATTACTAGATATAGTGTTATTTTAAAAATACATATATGTTAGAAAAATTATGAAATTAGAATAATTTTATCCATTTTTGAAAATGAGGTAAAATGGAATAACACAACATACTTCTCTAATTCTATATTAATAGAAGCACGTAAAAATTTCCTTAATCTTTTTTACCTTTCCATAATAATTTAGCTTATTTTAGAATACCTATATAGTTTTGAAAACATTTTTTCCTATTCAATATATAAAAATTTTCTAAATTACATTACAAAATTCATCATGTTCCTCATTACTTTAATTGATCCAATTTTTATCTTTAACCACTTCTTCAGTACACCTTGGTTCTATAAATGAATTTATAATTATTCAATGTGATATCACCATTATTCATGATTGAACTAAATAAAATTTTTCAGTAATTTTTTTTCTCTTTATTTAATCACGAAGTCATGAAAATTTTAAAACATTTCAAGTGTACTAAATTCATCTTTAATGACATAATAAAATATATAATTTTCAACTACCTCCTATAAATTATATGTATTGTGTATTTATACCACTTTATCGTCACTTTTAGATTTATTAATTATTATATTTTTAATAATTTAGAGACATATATATAAATATATATTAAATATTTTTCATTTCATTTTATTATATAGAAAATAGCCCTATTTTTTGAAATATATTCAAATAAAGATATATTTATATATTTTCCCAAAAACATCCTTTTATCTCCATCCTTGTTTGAGATGTAACACAAAATTTCAATACTTTATTGCAATCCATATATCAATTAATATTTTGATTATCATGTTATTGAAAATTTGATTAAATAATTCAATAATATAGTTTTTCAATTTCCTCATTAATAAAAAATGAATTTATATCCCAACATTCAGAATATAATCTTCGACTTCATAATATATAAACTCATTACCATTATCATATCATAGAATTAATTTTTTTTCTCCAAAATCATTTCATCAACTCCTATATACCTCTTTATAGAGTCCAACACAAATAATTTAGGATAAATCTATAAGAACAAAGTTATCCTATTACAATTATAAACAAATTTTTTTATTTTCCTTCACAATATTTGTATTTATCTTTCATTATTATGAGCACTTCAACGAAGACCTCCGACAATAAATTCTATGACTTATCATTCATGGATTTAAAGGTATTAATTTTGAATATATTTTTAGAATCCCCATGATTCCATAGAAATCCATAAAAAATAATGTTTCTTTATCTAGGTAAATAATTATAGGGTATGTTTTTATATATCATTGATAATATATAATAGTTTTAATAATATTTTATTTGATATAAATGTATTATTATTCTTAATCAATTATTTGTTATCAGGCTATAAATCAATTTTATTTTTAATATATTTATATTTTTGTAATTGGAATGACTAGAGTAGCAAAGATTACATACACTTAGAAACTTTTTTCTCATTCCATCTACTGAAACACATAAACTCTTATCATATATTTACCATCAATTATTAATTTCCAAAATTTCATGAATTTAAGTGACATTAAATTTATTAAAAATAAGATTCTATAAGAAAACATGTTTTTATTATTTAGATATTAGTATTTAATATAACATGAATGTAACATGAATTATCCAGTGTACATATTTCTTTACTTATTGATTATCTAGAAATTAATTTCATTGATTTTTAATTTCTATTATCTAATTATATTAATCTAGATAATTTATAGATATTGGTAGATATACTTATAATTACTCCAACATTAGGGGGGTTCATTAATATAATTTTTCCCAAATATAAATGTTATTTTTAAAAATTTATACTTATTTATTTATTTTTTGGTTGATTTGTTCTTATAGGCGAATCATTCATTATTGTTTCTTATCAACTATAACATTTTGGATAGTAAAATCAATGATTTAATTTTTTTTATCTCTCATACTTACCTAAAATAATTTAATAAATACAAATGCATAAAATAAAATGATTTAGAAGTTTTAGAAAAAACACAAACTTGGTCATATGTTGTTTATTCTCTCCTAAGGAGATTCTCAAATTATTAATAATTGAAATTGGGATAGAGATTCCAACAATATATCTCCTTAATCCATATATGAGGTTCATTATACTTCATCCCATGATGTTTTTATAATCTACACAGGTCTGCTCAAGAATACATATTAGAGACTTTTTCTATTAAATCACAAAAGAGACTTCTCTTACTCCCACCTTCAACTAATATACTTTTTACTTTATTTAATTATTCGTCCACTTCATTGTAATATATTTATATTCTTCCATGAGATCAGAGAAAAAAACATTCCTACGAACCTGTTCAATTACCTTTATAGTCTACCAGTCTGACTTAATTGTCTTTAATCCCCAGTATCTAATCTGCTGCCTTAGAGCAACAATGCATTGGAAATTATTTCTTCTTTCAGATGAAGTCACATATAGAATAAAATGTTTTAAATATATGAACACAACATCTTCAAGAATATTATATGAATGAAATATCATTCACAATGGCAACTCAATCTGTCTTCATTAATTATCAAACATTATCAATGAATGCAACTAACAACAAATAATGATGGAAAATGATCATAAAACACTATCATTATTATTAATAATTAAAATATTTAATCTCATAATATTTCAATAAAAAATTAATATCATTATTTTCATATTATTTAAAACACTTGATAATTATTAATTATGTCTTGTCAGTGAAAATGCATTAATGTATTCAGTAAAATAAGTAAAAAGAAGCCAAAATTATCCATGCATCCAAATCTCATTCCTAGTTATATGCGACTAAGCTATTTCATAATCATGAAATCAAGATCAGGAATCAAAAACATTATACTTACCTTTTTCAACACTTGTACACATATAATTTTCTCAGGCACCATCGGCATCCCAGATATGGTGTGAGACAAATCATAGAAGGCCTCCACAAATGGTGTCTATACCATATTATTTTTTAATATAAACTGAACATTGTACAACTATATATAAATACGAAGAACTGTATAAATGTAAATTTCCTGATACTTGATTCAACATCAACAGTTTTTTGAATATGTAACTATTTATTTAATCAATTCATTTGGGTTTAGTTTATATATAAAAGTCATATGATGTAATATACTATGGAAAATGAAACATAAAAATTATAATAATAATAAATTATCCGAGGTGTAACATAAAATACAGTAATGATAATAATTATTAATGAACCAAAGGAAGTAACTTATTATTTCTGTGATGATGATAATAAAGGGGGTATAATGTAAAAACCATGGAAGACTTTACCTTAGAGTTTGAGTCAAATCAGTAATAACATGAAGCTTAGATGTAAGGGGTTTGTGTGTATTCAAAGGGGAATCTCTCAATTCACTACCTCGTAAATAATTATAACTAATTCTAACGATCTCTTCCAAGGTAAAAAAGGAAAAGAATGACTATGACCAATAATGTGTTTCCTGGGGTGCCATGTGTCTGAACACATCACAATGTAACAATGGAGTGCATGAAACACATCATAAATTCAAGAAGAATGTGAAGGTATCCTATGGTGTCATATCCATAATGCACTAGTAGAAAGGGACCATGTTCCATGGTGGGTATCTCCCTTGAAAATTATCTTCTGGAATTGGAATGGAATCCTTTTAGTGATAAAGTAATTCCCTTAGGAATCTAAGGAATAGCTCAAGTCTAATCCCTAAATAAAAATGAAACGGTCCATATGAAATAGGAACCTTATACTAAATTCTTTGTTTATGTTAGGCCATGTATAAATCATTCCATTTAATAATTCAATATGTTCATTATATGTCTTCTGTACATGTCGAAAGGATATGAAGGATTGAAACTATATAGTATCATAATTACTAAATAATTAATTAGGTTCACTCTGCTTCCTTTTGTTAAGAATAGAATGGTGTTATATGGATGAGAAACCACGTCATTCAATTTCCATTAATGAGGACGAGGGATACATATTAATATACATTCCATTTAACAAATTAAAGGTTTATTGACTAATTTTAAACCCATAACTTTGAAGAAACAAGTGAAATGTTATATATATAAGTTCTATTCATAATCAATTTTCAATTAATATAATTAAAAAGGGATTACCACTAGCAGGGTCAATCCATACACCTGAACGGTGTCATAGGTAAACCCACATGGGTCACCAAGTCATAATTGAGAAAGCACCCTATAAGAAGTGGAAAGAATTGGGGTATCATCCTCTAATGATTTGGTGATAATATATATAAAGGAAACTATAATAAAATCATAATTTTTATAATCAAGCAATAAAAATGTAATAGGCAATTCTTGATGAAATCACCTTGCACACAATGACAATGGTTTATAAAACAAAAAGACTTCAGGGATGATTCAAGGACCACATGTTGTATATATGTTTCACTCTCATTATTTAGTATCATTATTTATTTTGGAATAGATTAGATGAAATGAAATGAATGAATCCATTACCTAAAAATAGTTTATTTGATCCTAAAATAATATATCATCGTCAAGAGAAAGGAAATCAATAAACTGATCTGAATGATTAAATCACATACCAGTGTACTTATGACATGATAGACATATATGAAATCAGATTCCAAAACATCAAGAAACAAAAAATAAAAAGTTTGGTCTCAAAAGTGGCCTCTTACATGTTGGGAATAATGGTAAAGGATTCTATTAAATAATATAGGTTGTACCTTTTATTTTAATAAATGGATATGGGAATGTATATGGTGTCAAAATTATGTACATGTTGTGTAATGATCAGGGTCTTCCTCTCTAAGAAAAACATTTTTCATGGGATGAAATGTTTTGGTAATAACAATACCCATAGTGTAAGTGATACATGTCATTTATTCTGATTACAAGGTGTGTAATTGGCCTACATACAACCTAGATCACTTCCTCCCCTTATTTCCCAAAACTACCCAATCAGCCCACATTCTAGATTTCAGTTCTGAGAAAAATAAAAACAAATTACTAGATCTTATAGTGGAAATTAATTGGATCCATAATTTTTGTAAAAATTAACATCTTACAGTCTTCCCAGCTTAAAGTAACTCATCCCCAAGTTCACCTTCCAAGGGAGGCAACACATTATCTGAGAACAACTCCGAACATTGGACATAGAGGTTGCCCTACCTCTCCCATACATCATCCTGTACATTGTTGTGATACTATTAAACATGTACTAATGTTACAAAATGGATTTGGATATCCTTCATGCTCCATTAAACAATTCGTATAGTATATTCCATAAAAGAAGCATTGATATCCAATTCAATATCATCAGGATCAATATTATGAGATGGGATGACATTATAATGAAGAAGCTATGATCTTTGGATGATGGCATTCATATAACAGTTCCACTGAGGAAAAATCAACTGATAGTCTACAATATAAACTATATATAGAACTTAAAATGACTTTACAATGTTAAGAGACAACTTCACTTTCTTCTAAATCTTTCTATCCCCATGTCTTGGTGATATGTGTAGGAAAACATGATCCTCAGCCATGAACTCCATAGATTGTCAAAAGAAATAAAAATATGATTTATACCTAGATTGACCAGTAGAAATCCACTTCTTGATCATCCAATCCTACTATGATGTTTCCTATACGATATGAGGACCAAATACCACTACCTCTCATATCTCTAGTTGGCACCAGGGGGAGAGGAATGGCCAACCATACATGGTCTCATAGGGATCCATCTAAATCATCTCCTAATCACTATTATTATAAGATAAATTTTTATATGGATATGGTTATCCAAAAACTATCAAAATAAAAGATGCATTCTTGGATCATTTCCTCAAAAACGTCTATTTTCCACTTAGACTAGGCATCATTCTGAGGGTGAAAGGATATTCCAAGGTGAACATATGTACCCATATCTCTCTATAACCTTGGAAAAAACCCTATATGAAAAAAGAATACCTAAATAATATGATATTATATAAGATGCTATGTATCCATATGATCTTACAGACATACAATCTTCCCAGATCATAAATTAGGAAATTATTTTAGGATAGAAATTATGTGGGAATATTTTTTATATCTTTCAATGAATACCCAAACTATGTCACTACCTTGAGGTAACCTTGGTAAGATGACTGAAAAATCCATTACAATATCTTACCATTTCCATTATGGTACTAGAAACGTTTGTAAAAAACAAATATGTCACTAGTGATCCGCCTTCACCTACTAATAGATTGAACTCCTATTGATAAAACCCATGAATTGATGATTTATACTATTCTAACAATAATGGTGTCGCATATCCAAATACATCATGGATTTACCTTGATAAACTATCCCCTAATATGTATAGGACCACAACATCGATTCCTTTATCATATATTTTTCAACTGAGACATTTCCTTGTATTCTTATGATGTTGTATCCATCCACACACTAGTCCATTTGAAGTTCCTCACTAGAAAAACACTCTCAGAGAACCAACCCTTTAGGTTATGAAAAATTCATGTTGTTCAGCCTCTAAAGACCGAAGAGGTATCTATCAAGGTTATAAGGAAATACTATTCTTGAATCTCATGAAACTCTATGTGTATATCAGAAATAATGGCCATCAATTTCCATTCATCACTAGATTTATTCAAAATATGTTTCTGGTTTATCTGACTTAGTGCATCCGCTATGCCATTTCCTTTTATAGTCATATAAAAATGTTAAAATTCAAGGACAAGAGATTATTAACCCATAACCACTATTTCATATGCAATTAATGATGTTTCAAGATATATTTTAGGATATTGTGCTCCATATATGCCATAAAATGATCACCCATCATATAGTGTCTCCAACAATGTAATACATGGATAATAGCTGCACGATCAAAGTCATGTGTTTTGTAATTCTTATCATATGTCCTCAACTACCAATATATGTATGAAATGAATCCTAATTAATTATAAATACTCCCATTATAATTTAAAATGAGTCATATAACACTATATAATCTCTTCTAGAATCTGGTAGAATCAGAATCGGGGTAGAAACAACTCAAACCATCAACTCTTGAATGGATTTATTAGATGATTCTAACCACATGAACATCACACCATTATTTTTAGATGAGTAATTGGTGTTGAAAGGTGTGATAATTCCTATATGAAATTCATAAAACATACATCCTGCCCCAAGAGTCTCCATATATTGAACACGTTCTTGGGATTATCCAAGGAAACAATAACACTAACCTTCTCTTTGTCAAATAATACTCCTGATTATGTGATTATATGACCTAAGAAGTGAACATTTGTTGATAAAAAAGTGGTACTTATTAATCTAGGAATGAATTTGATGCTCCCCCTCTATTTTAAAAATTACTTAAAGAAGTATATCATGGTTATTTGGCATATAATAATACACCAAGTTTTTATCCACAATGACTATGATGAAAGAATCTTGATAGGGATGGAAAAAACTATTAATAAAATCCATGAAAATGGTGGGAACATTCATATAACTGAAAAAAATAACAACATACTCATGCATACCATACCTGATACAAAAAGCTATAAAAGGTAAGTATGAATTCTGGACTCACACCTAATGATATCCAAATCTCATATAAATCTTTGAGAATACAATATCTCCACACAACCAGTCAAAGAGATCATCTATTCAATGTAGTGGATATTTATTCTTAAGTTTAAATTGGTTCAGCCATCGAAAATCCACACATAATGAAAGGGTCACATCATCCTTTTTGGGGAAAAGCATGGGTAAACCCAACGAATAATTACTGGTTATGATAAAAGTTTTATAATCCCGATCTTCTAACTATTCATTGAGCTCATAGAGCTCATTATAGTCCATCCTATATAGAGGAATGTATATTATAGATTCTCCTAGAATGATCTCGATCGTAAACTCAACCTCACTCTTACGAGGAAATCTTACAAAATAATTGGAAATGAAATCCATGCAATAATATACAATGGGAAAAAATACTAATGTATTTCTTGAACCTCCATAAATAGATTACAAACACGAGTAGTCACTCCACCTGGCCCATGATTCTATAGTATATTTCTACTATCCTTAAAAATCTAGTCACCCTTGTGAAGATAAAGGCAACCCTATGGTTTGGTAAATGATACCATGGGGTGATAGAAGTCTGTAATGGTGTGATAGGGAACTAACAAATCCAACCTGAGAATTACATCGAATCCCATTATCTCAACAAAAAAGATGTCCTATAACAAATGATAACTACCTTCCACATGGGGGAAGTCCCTTCATAGGAATATACCCTTGGAATGTAATATCAGTATTGTATCCAGGGTCATTACCCATCATAATTTTGAACATCCAACCCAATACTTTCCACAATTAAAAAGGATATAAGGGAGTGTGAAGCACCTATATCGAATAGATAAGATAAAATACTAGTGGATTATAATGGTCCATTACTCTAATACATGGGTATCAGCTATAAGGAATGAAACTGGCCTAGTCTATAGCCTTGTGCTATAGTTAGAGTACCTTGAGCAGGTCTACATAGTTAGATCTGATAATAAGAAGTCTAGCTACTATGGATACAAAATCTTCCTTGGCTAGTCATGTCATTAATACTCAAAATACCCACAAAATACGATAAAAATACCATGTCCAATATGTTGGATCTAGTATGAATCCTCTTAAATTAGAATCACCTGGAAAGGTCCCACATTATCTTTGATGATTTCAGATCTAGATACAATCAAGGAACTCCATCGGGTCTCTATCACACAGAGGCTTTAGATGCCCTTTTTTCCACATAGACGGAATATAACTAAGCATCCTATGTATATAATATGACCCCCACTGATCTGATGAGAAGCTTAAAAGGTACAATTCCTACTACTAGAAGAAATACATCTCTATCTCAACACTAATCCTATGTGCCCAAAACTATCACCATCCCTCAGGTTGTGCTAAATGAAAAGATCATGGTTCATAATCATTGAAAATATGGGTATGTGGAAGAAATTAACCATAGTATGGATAGAATATGTAAGCCCATACTTGAACTGTATAGAATTTCATATCTCATCATTGGATAGATGTGTTGAAAATCATTGCAACTTAGTAAAACATGCTGAAAAATCCTTGACTGAAAAAGTACCACGCTCCAGGTGCATTAAATCTTATATTATTCAAATATCAGTGCCTGAGGTGATTTTTTATCATATAAGGAAGTCTAAAAATCATCCAAAACCATTCCCTAATGAAACCCATCCATGTTAATCACATCCCACAAGTACTTGGACAAATCATGTAGCATGTAGGTTGAAAGATTGAACATAAATTTTAGAGGCATTTCCAGATGAGCAAAGATATATTGAGTGAAATATAGCAACAACTTTGAAGCATCTGTACTACCATTCCCAAAAAATATTGGAGGACACGACTTCTAGAACTCATGGTTCATAACAACCATATTAGTTTCTTGCCATTGATAACTAATAATAGAGTTCATCGGACATAACAAACTCTCTCAAATATGAGTTTCAGTACTGAGATAATGTATAATAGTCATTATCACGTGTTTAACTCCAAGTGGTAAGACTGTAATATAGAGGCCCCCATATCTAGAGCATGGTTGTCGCCACCCTCCAAAGAGACAACATAATGTTGTCTAGGAGTAAAATATTTAAAAATTCATAGAACACTCCTCATGTCATGATTTGGGAATAGATAAAATCACTAGAGCTATCATAACATAAGAACATGGTCTTAGTACCCAAGGTACCTATCCAAATACACACTTTCAAGGGTAAGGTATTTTTAAGATCCATGTTTAAATTATAGGGGTTCTAGGAGGTGAAGTGTCAAATATACCATTCCTCATCATTTAATAGAAACAATTATATATTTAAAAGTCATAGTATGTATTTATATTTTTATTTTATCATATAAATGTATGAAGGTTTAATTAAAATGGATCATCATTACCATTGAAAAAGGGTCAATACACCTCACCACTAAAATTATAACCCACTTATTTTGTATTCAACTCCATATATATTTGGTATTAGAATGTGATGGGTAATATACAATGGTTAGACTTTGTAAACTAACCATTCCAACCCATGAGGGCCCATATAGCACTTGTAATGAAAATTGAAATCACTCAATCTTTTCCAAAGTGAATCCCATGTAACCAGTTGTAATATGCTATCAACAAAAAATATAACAACCATTTGTCACTCAAAAATCATAGGAAACACATGAAATGCATGTAGTATAATGTGCCAATATGGAATCAAAAATTCATGGGATGTGAATTCTAGGTTCCTATAATGATTCATATGATAGTTATACTTGACTTCATCACACAAGGACAAGGATAAAATGAAATTATCAAAAATTATAATAATAGTAACAACCATCACATGGCATGTGTTTCACCTAATGGTGACTGGATATCGACTATAATAAGTGAAATAGAGAACAACTTTTCCTCTTCAAGAAACTTAGTATTTAACTCAAACATGGGTCAGATACACCCAAGAATGACATATATTCAAGTTCAAAAGAGTTATTAATCACCTATCTATTGTTTCAAAATATTATGGCCTTAAAATAAATCTTATATAACACTTTTTGACATCCTCTCCCAAATTCCTCTCAAATGTTCCCCGAAGATGGTTGTCCATATGGACTGAAGCGCACCTCCACATATTATAGGGGCTACCAAAAAAAAAAGAGGGATAAGGATTTGTCATTGGGGATACTACACCATCATTAATATATTAGATTATATTGGATAAGTAATAATAGATAAATAGATGAAGAATATGTTAAAATATTTCACTTTGGAAACAGATAGTATAAACACTGGACTAGTAACCCTCCATAGTAGAAGTAAACATACAAACCAAGAAATTGATAATAATACTAAGTATAAAACTTAATTATATAAACAATGATGATAATTTATGTCAGGTATCTAAAAAAATAGAAAATATGTATACATGGTTATATGCAATACATGAAATAAAAAAAATAAAAAAAATCCAAAAATTATCCCTGAATCTGGAGCACCTTCTAGAATATATGTTACCAAGATCCTTCCTAATTAATCAATCAATATGAGGTATCCAAATATTGATACTTCCATTTTTCAATATAGTCATACATATAATCTTCTCAGGTACCATTGACGACCTAAATAGGGTGTGAGATACATCTCAGTAGGTCAGCACCAATTGTGTCAATACCTCCTAGTCTGTTAATATAAAATAAATAGTGTGAAGGCATGTATAAAGGTAAATTAGTCTGGAAGTGTAAAAACCTCGATACATTCTTCATCCTTCACTTATGAATCGTCATGTAACAATTAAATTCATTAAATCCTTTGAGTTCTGTTTATATAGATATGTCATGTGAGGCAAACCAGTATTGAAAATGTTACATGATAATAGTAATAATAGAGGGCATATGAGAAACAATGAATCTTGTATTGATGATAATAATAATATGATCTAGGGTAATAAACAAGGAATACAATTATCATTATAGTAAATAGTATCCAAGGTAATAACCATAGAATCCTTGACATTAGGGGTTGATCCTACTCAGTAATAACATGTAGCCTAGCTATAAGGGGTCTGAGAGTAATCCAAGTGGAATTGCCCAAGGTATTACACTATAAATAATTATATATAATTCTAATGATCTAATTAAAGGTAAAAGGTGTTAAGTGTTAATGGTCCCAATAGTGTATCCATGGTGCCACATTTTTTAATACATCATGCTAGATCAATGGAGTGTATCAAAGGCATCCTAATAATTGGAATATACTAAAGGGATCTTATGAAGTCTTTCTGGGAATCCTCTAGTAGACAAGGGCCATGTTACGTGGTGGGTATCTCCCTTAGAAATTATATCCTTTGTATTTTAATAGTGTCCTCCATATTATTAAAGAATTACCTTAGGAATTGAAGTAATAGATCAAGTCTAACAACTCTTACAAAAATGAAAAAGTCCATATTCAATGGCCACCTTATAATTTATTTATTATTAAATTTCATCCATGTAATACTCATAAAATTCAATAAGTTAATAGGTTCATTCCATGCTTCCATTCTATGTGTCAAGGAATAGAAACAAATTCAGCCATTTAATACCATCATTATTTAATCATTAATTATGTTCACATTTCTGGCTTCTATTAAGAATAGAATGGTGTCCTACTAACAGGCATCAAAGCCATTCAATTACATTTATTGAGTCCAAGTGATACATATAAATATAATTTATATATAAAAAATTTAATGGTTTATTGATTAAATTGAAACACTTAAAATGGAAGGGTAATGTGAAATAAAAAATATAAAAGTTCCAACCCTTACCATTTCAAAATTTAATTAATTAAATAAATCTTACCACTATTGGGAAAAGCCACACACAAAAACGGTTTCATTGGTAAACCCACATGGGTTTCCAAGGTGTATTAGGGGAAACATCCTACTTGGGGTGGAAGACTTGGAGGTCTCAACCTCATAAGGTGTTATGAATATATATATAAAGGGATTTATAATATGAACATGATGATTAAAATAAAGGCATATAAATTTAATAAGAAATGTCTGAAGAAATCGGTGTTCAAAAATAAATAAATTTTATAAAACAACGATGCTTGTGGGATGAGTTAGAAACCACATATCATATACATTTTCAACCCTCTTAATCTACTATCATCCTTTATTTTGTCCTAGATGGGAAGAAATATAAATAATGGATAAATTATCTAAAAATAGGTCATATGAGTTTGAATCAACATATCATTATCAATAGTAATACAAATTATTAATTGATCCAAAATATTGAATCAATTACTAGAATGCTTCTGAAATGATAGACAGATTTAAAATCAGAGCTTGGATCATGAATAATCCCTAAATCCAATGTTATGGGTCCAAAGGGGATCCATCATGAGAAGAATGAGGGTGAATAATTAATTAAAAAATATATATTCCATGCCTCTTATTTTAAAAAAATTGAAATTTACACATCATGTAAATGAATTTCACATCAGGTAAATCTCGGGGTCTTCCTCCATGGAAAAGATCCTTTACATGATGTGAATGGTTCTTGTGAGACTATTACACATAATTCAATTGATACACACTGTGTATTCTGATTATAGGGAAGGTAGTTGTCATGTTTCCAACTTAAATTGGTTCCACCCCTTCTGTCCCGAACCAGGCCGGGTCGCCATCTGACCCGGTGCCCGACCCGGTCCGTGGAAAAACCCGAAGGGCGTTCCCAATCCCCACGGGCTGGCACAAGTGCCCGAGTATCAAGTTTAACAAGTGGGAACGGTTTTACCCGAAATACAAGACAGAAAAACAACCAACCAGATAAATAACTGAAACAGGAAACAGACTACAAAACACACTTCTAAATTATAACCAGGTTTAGGTCTACAATTCAGCTAAAAACCCAAAATGAACAACAACAGGAATAGAGAACTAAGCTCCAAAACCAACCTCATGCGACACGGGAAGTTGTATCCCCAAGCTACCAACACCAACCTGCACACGAAGACCAACAGAAACCAGAGATACCATCTCTGTGCACGACGCATAACCTGGAATACAGAAGAAACAGAATCTACACACACCCAAGGGTGTATGTAGGGTGTGAGCTAAAAGCCCAGTAGGATGCCACCGAGAAAAAGTTCCATGCCACAACATCAAAAGACAATTTAAAGTGCTTATTAAAAATTATACTTTCAAAATTCTTTTAAAGAAAACATTTACAAGAAAAAAGCTAAAGAAAAAAAACTAAAAAGGATTCATTTCACAAATACGATTTTGAAGAGGAAGAGGAAAGTTCATTATGGGAACACACACACACACACACACATACTCACACACACACACATACACACACACACGCATGCTCACACACACACACACATACTCACACACACACACATACACACACACACACATGCTCACACACACACACATACACACACACACACACACACACACTCACACCCAAGTGGTCCTCCATATGTCGACGAAAAGCACCATGCCAAAGATGGTATAGCACTATGGGTGCATTCCCTAAGGTTCATCTAGCTCGAGTGGGACCCTAGAACCTCGTGTCTCGGTGAAACGTGGCTTAGAAGGCCACGACCCTCAGAAAACGTGGCTTAGAAGGCCACGACCCTCAGAACACGTGGCTTAGAAGGCCACGACCCTCGGATATCATATGTTTAGTTAGTGTTGCAATCTTCAATCCATCTAAGTGAAACAGGGATGATACCCATCCGGTTCACTAGGGCACTAGTTTAAGTCTTCCCACCTAGATACCCAGGGTTTTCCCATGTTCTCAAACAAGTTTCACATTCACATAGCATATTTATTTCTCATTTCACAGACCAAACAAGATATTGCACACAAAAGTCACCATTTACATACCAAAGCACTGTTTCAAAGACACATGCACATGACATGTCTCCTTTTGATAAAAATACACCACTTTAAAAATGAAAGCATATTAAACTCCTATAAAGCACCATTTTAGCGTCAAATAAATGAACCAATAAATCATTTGAGTTATTATTGAAATCATTTCAAGAAAAGACAAGAAGACCTTACACCAAAAACAGCTTGATTTTATATAGAGGCGTCACATTAAAACTTGATACACGAGGTAACCATGTCAAAACTTGTTTTCCATTATTCAAACAATTTTGCATTTCAACTTCAAATATACACAACAAAGAAAACACACCAAAAGTGATTTATATACTTTGAAAATGTCTATTTAAATACACAAACACCTAAAGTGACTTGAAAACACCTTTTTCACCTGCCAAACAACCCTCAAAAACTGTTCAACCATGTTTCTCACTCAAAACGCCAATTAAATAAACAATTCCTCAATTTATAAAACATATCGCATGCAAAAGAAACCATTACAAAATCAATTTCACAAATTGACCCTTCTAAAACCTCATTGTCACCCTATAAACAATTATTAAGAACTTCTAAATTTTACCACACTGGATCGAAAGGAAAAACATGACAATTTCTAAAGGCAAGTGCAATTTTCATCCCGCATGCATGTTACACCATTTTTAAAACACATTTCGCAAAACCTCTACAGCACTACCAAAACATTATAAACATAATTCGCATCATGCAACTAAACCATATAACATATTAAGCTAACTAAACAAACAAATTAAATTATCTAAATGATGTAAAGACATGGAACCACCTATGTCATTGTAGGAACGAAAGAAAAAAAGATACGGCGCAATACTCCCGCTGCGCAAAGGTCGCACTGCACGGAACCGTCAAAAGGGTCCTAAAACAGTAGTCCAAAAATTCTCATCGCCAACCCATCACAACATCAGCGATTTAATAAGTTAACTAACAATAAAATAAATTCAATAATAACTAATAAAATTGAATAATTAATTAGAAAATTTAATAGTAATTAAACAAATTTATTAACAATTAATCAAATTCAATTAACTAAATTGATAAACAATTTAAAAGATTAAATAAAATGATTAACCAACTTAATAATAATCAAATAATTTGATTAACAATTTTAAACACATGCGATAATAACTGAA
This sequence comes from Viscum album, assembly GCA_963277665.1. Taxonomy (NCBI): domain Eukaryota; kingdom Viridiplantae; phylum Streptophyta; class Magnoliopsida; order Santalales; family Viscaceae; genus Viscum; species Viscum album. The sequence continues at coordinate 1,985,843,382 of OY728145.1, read as the reverse complement.
TATATTAATTAACAACTAAACAAATCAATAATAATTAAATAAAATAAAACCAACCATTATCGCGGAATTTTCGGGATCCAACCGAGGGGCGCACAGCGGCTGTCCGGCGAGCGCGAGCCGGGTTGCGGGGGATGTTCAGCAGCCAAGCGGGGGTGCGGGAAGGGCGGTCGACCATCTATTGGGAGGAGGTAAGCTGAGGAGATAAGGAGAGAAGGAAATAGAGAGATAATAGAAGAGATAATAAATAAATAAATAAAATAAAAATAAAAATGAAAAAAAGAGAAGAAAGGAGGGAGATGGAGGTGAGGCGCCGCTGGAGAAATGGGGGAAAAGGGGGAGCACGCTGGAGACGTGGGAGAGAAGGGATGGGAAGAATAGGAGAGAAGTGAAGAGATAATGAGAAGGAAAAAAGAAAGAAAAAAAAGATATAAGAGGGGAGGGGGTCCGCGGGAGGGGATGGGGATTGGGGATGCACTGGGAAAAAGGAAGGGAGGGGTGAGGCGCGCTGTGGGAGAAGAGAGAAAAGAGAGGGAGGAGAGAAGGAGAAGGGGGGAGAGAAGAAGAAGGGGGAGAGAAGGAGAAGAAAGCGTGGGGGAGAGGAAAGAAAAAAAAAGAAGGGGGGTGGCAGCTAGGGTAGGATTAGGTGGGTTAAAAAAAGGATTAAATAAAATAGAAGGAAATGAAATAACAAATATAAAATAAATAAAATAAAATAAAAATGGAGAGATATAAATAAATATATATGTATATACATGCATATATATGTGTGTGTGTGTATGTATACACACACAATAATAATAATAATTAAACTATTCTAAAATAGAAAATGATAAAGGATTTAATAATATAAGTTAAAAATTGAATGGTAATAAAAATACTAATAATATTTATAATAAAAAGGAATTAAGAATAAAATAAAAGAAATACTCGCTGAAAAAATTAATATTAATTATACCAAGTAAGACCACCCGTGTACCGGACAGGCCATAAGGCTTCACCTGTGTCGTGCCCATGCGTCGGGCAACGTCAAGCCCGCGTCCATTTATCAGTGCAGGTGCGTACCACTAAAATCGCGCTCAGCTCGAACTCCAACAAAACATTTTACAAAAAGGCAATAAAACTTATGTGATAAAAATTAAAATTAAATACATACCTCAAAGTGAAGGCCAGATTTGACAATTCTACCCACCATGAAAACTTTCCGTCCCCGGAAAGCCAAAGCTAGGGTTGAGGCACAAAGAATAAACTGATACCCCACTAAAGTTCAAAGAGGATCTCTACAACCAACAAGCGAAAAGCAGAAAAAGAAACGTGCTCAGAAAAATTGACTCAAATGACAACCTCAAGAAGCATGTAAAAAGACTTTATGATATGTGTGGCCCACCCCAAAGATCTAGAACGCCTCCAGTTGATTGATTCAGGAAAGTGACTCTCGCACCCGTAGAAACCAAACTCACAAACCAAAACATCTCAAGCATCACTGAATGAAAAACACACCATTTTACTGGAACGAAAATACAAGACCAACCCACATCCAAAGAATACTTCAATAACCTACCACTAAACCATATCTAGGAACAAAACTGAATGGCCCACCACAGGAAAGCCCAATGGGGCTCTCCACTATAAAAAAAACTTTCTGACGCCCGATACGAGACTAGAAAATCGACACGAGGTGGCCCGGGTAGACTCCCCACCATTAAGAACCTACTATCACCCAAGATGGGTTTGGGAGATCGACATCGGGAGGTCCGAACGGACTCCCCACCATTTAAGAAGAGTCCATCATCGATTCATTCCAGATATATTTGTAAGAGATCCGATGTGGGTGTCCCCGCCATTAGAACTAACAGTAGGTACAAAGATTTAGAAAAAAAATATTCTCGATGGTGACCAAACTTCCCACCACAAGGGGCGGGGAGGGGGGGCCGACTACCGGGGCGTCAAAAGCAGGACCCAATACAAACCAGTATTTTCATATTCCTGGATGAGAATTATTCAAATTTGAGACAGATTTACTCAATAAACCGCATAAGGCCACTAAAGCAATTACATCTAGTGGAACGCGACCCCCGAGGCTTTAATGCATGAGACGAACACTCCTACACATGGTCTCGAAAACCTTATGCAACCAGACGGATCATACGAACAGAATAACCATAGAAAACAATTTAAGATGCTTTCACTTTCAACACCGATGATAGAAATGAAATCGGTGTTTTATACAATCCCGGTGTTCCTGACCACGCGCCAGCTTCACTATGAGGCCTATGGATGGAGCCCTGATGTTTGAAACATCTCATTCCTCGCAGTCAGGAATTGAAGACTCCAGAACGGAGCTTCTCCTTTTGGTGTCACACGCAATCATATTGCACCCGTGGCAACACCATCAAACACAACACATTACAGTATCTGAATAATCATATGCGGGACATTCACCAACACCAGAGTTGAAATAGTGCATGCGCATCACCCTTTGTCACACTAAATGAGAACACGACACCACCAATCATCACCTGAACATGACCGTTGCTGTTGAGAGGAATTTTTCGCTGAGAAATACCTTAAACCATGTCTTGAACAACAGGTGATTCCTGCGAATGACCATAGCAGCCTCATACGACTGGGTCTGCCAAACTAGTATCCTAACACGAACCATTCCTTAAACGTAACAAACCAAAGACCAGAGATCATTTAGAATGATATACCGCACCAACAACTTCGAGTTGCTTCCACCTTTTCCCCACCAGAGTCTCCTTTACCGCTTCCAAACAACCGTTGACTATCAAAGGGACCTCATGCTACAAGACATCACCAAACATGACCCTTGCATCTGATGAAAGTACTACAAAGCCCTCCCAGACACTGTTTAACACTGAAAATTCTGAACCGCCTTCACCCTTCCCCGCTAGATTTCCTTTCGCTATTTCCAGGGGGAACCTTCAAACATGACGACGTCAAACTTCATATCTGACAGGTTGAGACACTCAATGGGACAGAAACTGCCCTCAGTTCCCCTCGCATATGTTATCCCACTGCGAGAGAGTCTACTTAACCTAAAGGAGAGAGGAGAAGACTTAGCACTATCTCCCAAAAGGTAGATCCCTTACTTTAATCAACTGGAGGGTTGGCCAACGGTGATTTTCCTTTGGCCGCAATTCAATCACATTTCAACACTTTATGGGGGGGCATACACTAGTCAAGAAGGAAAACCATGGACCCAACCAAACTGGTCCGATGGTCAATACATACCACCAGCGAACACCAAACGTGCAGGGGGGACCACTACAAGGGCTCCCCGGTGTATTTTTTTTAAAAAAAGAGACCATTAACCACATGCTTTCACACCAACTGACCAACAAAAATTCAAACTCAAGACACAAATCAGTCAAAAAGGATCCTCGGCTCAAAACGCCTCACAGCCAACATTTCCAAAACACAAGGACATGCCACACAAACGCTGGTTATCAATACACCGAATTTTTATTTAACAAAACTTTATGAAAATAAGAAAAGAAGGTGGGTTACACAAACACCAATGGTGTCCCATGGGCCTCGTACATGCATGTTCTCGTGCCGCACTGGCACCCACCTCATATCCATCCAATCACTCATCTGCTCGTGCCATTAACCATTCCCCATTTCGCATACACTCATGCATGTGGTTTCCCACGAGAACACCAAGGGTTAAAAACAAACCATTCTATTTTTCAAAACCAAAACATCCAACCCACACTTTTCAAACCTCACACACCATTTCATTTTCAAAGCGCTTCATTTGAAAACATTTTCCAAGACCAAAACATTTTTACTTAAAAACCAAATTTCCACGAATACAAAACAAAGATACGAGAAACAATGGAGGAAGAAACTAGGTAAAGTGGTTGATTGGAAAGTATGGTTGGCGGCCATACGCCAATCTCGCCACTGGCCACAGAGAGTATTTTAGGACAGTGTCCCCAGCTCCACAAGGCTTTCCAGACCCTTCGAGCTCACTAAGACCACTGACCTTACTCCCTTTTCATTTCCCCTTAGACACGAATATCCGCAAGAACCAAAAACTCAGACAAACCTCAACATACTTTGGTAACTCGAGTCCCGCCACGAGGTGTGCTGGCCAGGCACATTTCTCGTAGTCAGGACGTCGAGTCCTGACAACCTTAACTCAAGTCTACCGTGACTCAATCCCAAAATAAAATGACCCAAGAGAGCAAATCTTGCCCTCTGATACCATTTTTTCATGAACTAGGCCGGCTCGCCATCCGACCCGGCGCCCGACCCGGTCCGCGGAAAAACCCGAAGGGCGTTCCCAATCCCCACGAGATGGAACAAGTGCCCGAGTATCAAGTTTAACAAGTGGGAATGGTTTTACCCAAAATACAAGACAGAAAAACAACCAACTAGATAAATAACTGAAACTGGAAACAGACTACAAAACAAACTTCTAAACAATAACCAGGTTTAGGTCTACAATTCAGCTAAAAACCCAAAATGAACAACAACAGGAATAGAGAACTAATCTCCAAGACCAACCTCATGCGACACGGGAAGTTGCATCCCCAAGCTACCAACACCAACAAGCACACAAAGACCAACAGCAACCAGAGCTACCATAGCTGAGCATGACGCACAACCTGGAATACAGAAGAAACAGAATCTACATACACCCAAGGGTGTATGTAGGGTGTGAGCTAAAAGCACAGTAGGATACCACCGAGAAAAAGTTCCATGCCACAACATCAAAAGACAATTTAAAGTGCTTATTCAAAATTATACTTTCAAAATGCTTTTAAAGAAAACATTTACAAGAAAAAAGCTAAAAAACACTAAAAAGGATTCATTTCCCAAATACGATTTTGAAGAGGAAGAGGAAAGTTCATTATGGGCACACACACACACTCACACACACACACACACACATACTCACACACACACACATACACACACACACACATGCTCACACACACACACACATACACACACACACATGCTCACACACACACACACACACACTCACACCCAAGTGGTCCTCTATATGCCGACGGAAAGCACCACGCCAAAGATGGTAGAGCACTATGGGTAAATTCCCTAAGGTTCATCTAGCTCGAGTGGGACCCTAGAACCTCATGTCTCAATGTAACGTGGCTTAGAAAGCCACGACCCTCATAAAACGTGGCTTAGAAGGCCACGACCCTCAGAACACGTGGCTTAGAAGGCCATGACCCTCGGATATCATATGTTTAGTTAGTGTTGCAATCGTCAATCCAGCTAAGTGAAACAGGGACGATACCCATCCGGTTCACTAATGATCTAGTTCTAGTCTTCCCACCTAGATACCCAGGGTTTTCCCATGTGCTCAAACAAGTTTCACATTCACATAGCATATTTCTTTCTCATTTCACAGACCAAACAAGATATTGCACACAAAAGTCACCATTTACATACCAAAGCTCTATTTCAAAGACACATGAACACGACATGTCTCCTTTTTATAAAAATACACCACTTTAAAAATGAAAGCATATTCAACTCCTATAAAGCACCATTTTAGTGTCATATAAATGCACCAATAAATCATTTGAGTTATTATTGAAATCATTTCATAAAAATCCAAGAAGACCTCACACCAAAAACAACTTGATTTTATATAGAGGCGTTACTTTAAAACTTGATACACGAGGTAACCATGTCAAAACTTGTTTTCCATTATTCAAAAAATTTTGCATTTCAACTTCAAAGATACACAACAAATAAAATACACCAAAAGTGATTCATATACTTTGAAAATGTCTATTTAAATACACAAACACCTAAAGTGACTTGAAAACACATTCCGCACCTGCCAAACAACCCTCAAAAACCTTTCAACCATGTTTTGCACTCAAAACGCCACTTAAATAAACAATTCCTCAATTTATAAAACATATCGCATGCAAAAGAAACCATTACAAAATCAATTTCACAAATTGACTCTTCTAAAACCTCATTGTTACCCTATAAAAAATTATTAAGCACTTCTAAAATTTACCACAACCGGATCGAAAGGAAAAACATGACAATTTCTAAATACAAGTGCAATTTTCATCACACACGCATGATACACCATTTTTAAAACGCATTTCGCAAAACCTCTACAGCACTACCAAAACATTATAAACATAATTCACATCATGCAACTAAACCATATAACATATTAAGCTAACTAAACAAGCAAATTAAATTATCTAAATGATGTAAAGACATGGAACCACCTACCTCAATGCAGGAACGAAAGAAAAAAATATACAGCGCAATACTCCCGCTGCGCAGAGGTCGCACTGCACGGAACCGTCAAAAGGGTCCTAAAACAGTAGACCAAAAATTCTCATCGTCAACCCATCACAACATCAGCGATTTAATAAGTTAACTAACAATAAAAGAAATTCAATAATAACTAATCAAATTGAATAATTAATAAGAAAATTTAATAGTAATTAAACAAATTGATTAACAATTAACCAAATTCAATTAACTAAATTGATAAACAATTAAACAGATTAAATAAAATGATTAACCAACTTAATAATAATCAAATAATTTGATTAAAAATTTTAAACACATGCGATAATAACTGAATATATTAATTAACAACTAAACAAATCAATAATAATTAAATAAAATAAAACCAACCATTATCGCGGAATTGTCGAGATCCAACTGAGGGGCGCGCAGCGGCTGTCCGGCGAGTGCGAGTCGGGTTGCGGGGGATGTCCGGAAGCCAAGTGGGGGTGCGGGAAGGGTGGCTGACCAGCTATTGAGAGGAGTTAAGGTGAGGAGAGAAGGAGAGAAGGAAAGAGGGAGAGAATAGAAGAGATAATAAATAGATAAATGAAAAAAAATAAACAAAAAAGAGAAGAACGGAGGGATATGGAGGTGAGGCGCCGCTGGAGAAATGGGGGAAAAGGGGGACCACGCTGGAGCCGTGGGAGGGAAGAGATGGGAAGAAGAGGAGAGAAGGGAGGAGATAATGAGAAGGAAAAAATAAAGAAAATAAAAAAACAGAGATAAGAGGGGAGGGGGTCTGCGGGAGGGGATGGGGATTGGGGGTGCGCTGGGAAAAAGGAAGGGAGGGGTGAGGCGCGTCGTGGGAGAAGACAGAAAAGAGAGGGAGGATAGAAGGAGAAGGGAGGAGAGAAGAAGAAGGGGGGAGAGAAGGAGAAGAAAGTGTGGGGGAGAGGAAAGAAAAAAAAGAAGGGGGTGGTGTATAGGGTAGCATTAGGTGGGTTAAAAAAAGGATTAAATAAAAAAAATAAAAAAAAAAGGAAATGAAATAATAAAGATAAAATAAATAAAATAAAATAAAAATGGAGAGATATAAATACATATATATATACATTCATATATATATATGTACGTATATGTATAGAACCACAATAATAATAATAATTAAACTATTCTAAAATAGAAAATGATAAAGGATTTAATAATATAAGTTAAAAATTAAATAGTAATAAAAATACTAATAATATTTATAATAATAAGGAAGTAAGAATAAAATAAAAGAAATAATCGCTTAAAACGTTAATATTAATAATACCTAGTAAGACCACCTGTGTACCGAGCGGGCCACAAGGCTTCACCCGTGTCGTGCCCATGAGTCGGGCAACGTCAAGCCCGTGTCCATTTATCAGCACAGTTGCGTACCACTAAAATCGTGCTCAACTCCAACTCCAAAAAAACAATTTACAAAAAGGAAATAAAAATTATGTGATAAAATTTAAAATTAAATACATACCTCAAAGTGAAGGGCAGATGTTACACCTTCCTTTCTAAAACTACCAAGCACTCCCACAATCTGAATTAATGTTTTGTGCCAAAAAAAAGTACATTAAAAGTGATTAAATAGGAAATTTAAAAGATCCATACCTGATGCAAAACACGAGTTCATACAATGCTATATCATAGTTATTTTCTATATTCCTCACTTTTCTGTCTACATTGGATCATTTGATATTTTGATCATCATGGGAATGATTCACATGATTACTCCTCCTTCACATGATAGATTATTCTTCATAATTACGTATCATCACATGAATGCGAGATAGTGGTTTTGTACAAGGGTAGATTGACCTTTCCATTAACTCCTGAGATGATCTTATGTGATGGATGACATGTGATGGAGTTAGGATCAGTTTTCACTTGTAGTAAAGAGTATTCAACGATTATATTTTGGTGGTTGAGGTTGAAGATTATGGGATTATTCAAAAACTTACAATGTGGAAGCCATAAAATGGTGGAGATCACCTAACTCATGCAGATCTCACACTCTATATTTTTAATGACATCAGAATAGTGAACAAGCTTTTTTTTTCCCAAAATTTCCATTGCCTAAATTAATCTCATCCATTAATTACATTTAATTACACTATCAAAAAATTCCATGGAACCAGGGACATCTTTTAGATACATTGTGCACACTTGGGCCTCATAGTCAAGGCCTACCCATACTGGCCCATTTACCCTATCCCTAACCCTTGTGTTCTTACTTAAACATGCTCTTCTTTGATTTATATGTGGTCCCACTCATCTTGAAACTATGCCAGATATGTGTAAAAATTCACCCATATGGTTATTGTCTCATCCAACATATAAGGGTTGATTTATTATATTTGGATAAAATGTTGATCATATATTTTATGTAAGGAAAAAATATATACAAAGTGAAAAAATATTATTATTTTCAAATGACATCAAATACCTTCTAAAATAAATGAATCTTCATGTAAAAAATATATTTTCTTTTCTATTTTTACATAGAAATTTATAAACATCATATAAATTGATTTTTTCAGATTTTCATGGTCTTCTAATGTTTTGAAACTTTTCATCATCCATAAATGTATGGAAATTTAATCCATTTTATTTTTGTTAACAATGTTCTTTCACTAAACACCAATCTAAAATTTCTATTAATTCGAAGACTAGATCAAACAAATGTCACATATGTAACATTGAGAGCTACTGAAGATGGACATTCAATTACAACAAGTGTGTCTATAACTATTTTCCAATCATCAGCACTTCATCCACCAACAATTATTGACTAATTGCCCAAAAATGAAACCTAGGCCCCAGAATCTCCACATTTTTATTTTTTCCCAATATTTTCACATATAATTCAATTCCATATTTGATGAAAACATTATCCCCCTCATTGAAAATCTAATGAAAATAATAAGTGGGTTCTTCTCATATCATCTTTTCATAACAAAAATATTTTTGCCTCCATTTTATGAATATCTTCTTCGAAACTTCAGATATAGAGATGATACCACATGGTTCTTTTAACAAAGTTCTATTATTTAATAAATTTTAAGTATTAATGAGACATCCAAATATAAAACACAAGAGAGATAACACAAAGGTCTTATATGTTTTCTATAACATTACATGAATGTGATATCATGCTCTAAAATTCTCAAATCACATTAAATCTATTGGAAATAATCAGATTTAATAATGAAATGTTATTCGCTTAACACACTTCACAAAAAAAGTAGAATAACAAAGTGAAAAAGATATATCTCTCTATTTTCCTCATCATATCATCATCCAATATCAACCACTTATTTGATATAATTAGTTCAATTAACCATAATTAGTGATATTGTGACTAGAATAGAACATATTCCAATTATAAAAATTGATTTAAAAGTTACGAATTAACTATATAGTGATTACATGATTTATTATCATAATCAATGATCACCATTATGGATGCATCCATATCCTTTAATTCCGAACATGTCAGTAAAAATCATTCATATATAAGGGAATTAGGAGGGACCATTTGGTTACTCGAAAATAACATTTAGAATGAGATCTTCCTTTCAATTTGGACATCTTTTTCTTATTGGATTCAACTTGAGACGTATCTCATGTCATGGTTTTGTTAGAGTTTAGGATCGGTTTTCCCTGATTGGTTGACTCTTTGGTTTTGTATGTCTCATTCTCTCTAGAAATACCAGAATTGCGCTGAGATTTCTACATATTCTTCATTCTTTATACATGTTTTGGTTTAATTGCATACTATATTTTATCGTATAACTAGTTTTTCTACACCATTCACATTTAAGGATATTGATGTTATCATTTGGAGATGTCATATCATCATATATAACATATTCAAATATCACCAATTTCATTCCTTTTTTCCTCATTAATTTTTTTACCTTTATCTATTTTTTATCCATGTTCTATTGATCTGGCTACATGACTAAAACTAATTTGTTAATGTTATCATATTTTTTCAGCTTCTCACATAATACACAGGGGACAACATATTTATTCAATAATTTTATTCTCTTCAAATTTACATTATGAGAAATCTCACTTGGTGAAATAATTCTACATTTTTCATAATCTGGACCTTCTTGAATGCATCTTCAAAAGATATCATCATGAATTAAAATTTTTTATGTGTTGATATATTTGATGTTGTATTGGTCACATGCTTATTTTTTTTAATTTTATCTAATATTATTATCCCACTCGATTAATGCTTTAATCCTAGAAGTGACATATTATATATACATTAATAAGATTTATAACCAAACACTCCACAACTAATATAGTAACTTTTGAATATTCATATTCTTTTCTAATTTTGGTTATTCTTTAAATATAGTTGTTACTATTTTTCAAAGACTGTGCGTCTTTAATCAAAGGAGGAAACATTAATTCAAAATTTGACCACTATTCTACTGTGGAATATGTTTTATAATTATTTGTTTTGGTGCATCCAAATTAAATATTTTTTCTGGCCCTCATTTACTAGAAAGAAAAATTTTATGTAGAGGTTCATTACGTATAGAAATGTCTCGTTATTGTGTACCATTCATATCAAGATCATTTTAATATTGACCCTCAATATTAACAAAAGTTTTTGAATTATTTTTCATCTTCTTCAACCTACATAGACATGAAATATATAAATGATGTGTCTCAAATAATTTGAACTATTTCTTATTAAGTATTTTATCAATATTGTTCATTAAATTTTCATGTTTATCTATATTTAACTAGTTTTTTATGTTTTCATCAATGAATATTGTTTCAAGATTATTGATTTATACTCTTCCAGGTGAAATTTCTTCATAATAATTTAGTTTCCTTTCTAGATCAGCTACATTCTTCATATATTACCTTCTGTCATTAAGATGTGTCTCTTCCTTATTGACATGTTTTTCAGTTTTCTTTATAATTCTTTTTTCTCCTTGATGAGAATCATGTTATTATCCAAAGTAGCTTCTAGATGTCATTTTATGTACCATTCTAGATCAATTATCTCACTAAATTATACATCATAGATTCTATCTTTAGGTGATTTGGATTTTCACATAAGGAACACATGATTTCTAGAATGTCGTTTATCTTCAATCGCAGACCTTGATTATGAAGCTTCATAAAATTCCAATCTCATCTGATTCATTCTATTAATTATTTTCATACATATTATTCTTCATCTCAGATTCACCCTTTTTTTATTTCTTATATTTTTTTTATGTTGTCTTAGTCTTCACTAGACTTAGTTACAGAAAAAAAAAATTGGGTAGTTTTCACAAAACAAGTCGGGTCAACCCCAAAATGTTTACCCGAGTTGGCCTATAACACGGCCTAAGAGTCGTCCCCAATCCTCCTAGGCTAGTGGATAACATCAGGAATCAAAGATATCACTATGGGAATTATTTAATCCAATAAAAAACTAGAATAGGATAACTAAAATAGATCATAAAAATTAGAGCATTGAAAATTATACAACTAGATCCAAAAATCACATCATTTAGACAAACAAATATTAAACAAACCAAAACCAAACCATAACTAACACAATCTCCAGGTTACCTCATCGTTACCACCATCCACAAACCAGATCCCACCATAGAAAACCTAAATGAAAAACCTGATCCTATAAAAGATAAGAAGTCTACAGACACATTTTTAAAGAAGATGGGTGTGAGAAAAAAACTCATTATGTAAGAACCACCTTGTCCATGAATTTAATTTTCTAGAATATTTCATAAAATATATCTTGAAATATATCTAAAAAAATAGTTTTATCATTTCAAATAAAAGACTCATCTTTCACATTTTAAAACCAAAAACAACACATTCTTTTTTTTAAATAGGCTTCGATTTTAAAAAAATACCAGTTTTATAATCAAGACCCAAATTATAATCCAGTCTAGGTTGTTATGTGGTATATGTTTAAAATTAATAGATATAAAACAATATGTTGAAACACTAGTAAGAAAAAAAATACAAGAAGGAAAATATTGGTCGAATAGGTAAATAAACACATCAAAAAAAGAAGAAACATAAAAATAGATAGTCATGGTAGTTTCTTAAACATATATAGAATCAATACTTTGGCGAACTCATTTTTGAAACCCATATTAGAATATGGTGAATCTCCATCGTAAATTAACAAATGGAATCCCTAAAAAATACAATCCAGTGGAACTCCCCACCTAGCCTCTAAACAAATACAAGGGTACCAAACCATCTAATCGAGGATGATAAGTAACTTTCACAAAACCCTCTAGATAATGTCCATGAATCCCATGAAAATAGTAAAACGTTTATGTGGAGGTCGTCATATACATGGCTCAACCTAGTAAACCACATCCATCATGCTTACCAAGCCAAAACAATAGTTCCACCTATGTGATGACCCTATCCTTAGAGATCCCACCATAGAGGATCCCATCACACATCACATTATACAAAGTTCTAACCATGCCAACACTTCACTTGAATTTAAAAACCAATTATCTAAAAATAGGAATGATCAAACCAGGGCTTCATATCAAATGAGTGTCACTTCTACTATCTGAATCATTATAAAATGTCAACTTGGCCATTAACCATTTCCGAATCGAGTTGTATTTTAAAAAAATTCCAAACCAATATAAAAACATACAACATTAAAAAATCCACATAATCCTTTATCCCATTTAGAAAAAAATTACAAAGTACCAAACAGACCAATATTTGTAAAGAAAAATTCAAAAACAACCTTTCAGAAAATTTAAGAACTATTAGACATGAACTGGATTAAGTAATAAATTAAAGAGGAGGAAACGATATTTCAAATCACATATTTAAAATGAACATTTACTTAGATGTGAATATTCATTTGTGTTCATATCCATAGTTTCACCTCATATATCAATGGATATTCGAAAATCCAATGGCACGTCCACATTAAAACATAAAAAACCAAGAACCTATTTAAAAAGACACCACATACATCACCACCAATAACACATGAACTAACAAAGAAAACCTCACACATTAATCTCAACCTTCAAATATACAAAATTAAAAAAATGGATCTGATTCTATAAAAAACCCCAAACACACATAATTGAATATTTAAATGGAAACTAAAATGTTAATAAACAATTTATATACATGAATATGTATAAGAAAAACCTTATAAACCTATTTTAACACCAGTGACAAATAATCGCCACTAAAGAATCACCAAAATGATTTGTATTAACACATAAAAATCAAAATACTCACATTTAAGAAATCATTTAGTAAAGATAAATCAACAAATAGAATGTGTTAGAAATGAAATTGATGGAGACACCTACCTCAATGATGTGTGATTGTGAGGAAGCTCTTTATGATGGAAGGAACAAGACCTAAGAACAAACTGCACCACTTATAACCAAATAAATCAATAAACACAACAAACCTTGCTTCTAAGGTTTATATGGGAGAGTAATAACCCATGGGAAACCATGAAACTATGGGGAAAAAATAAAGGAGATGAAAATTTCCAAAAAAACACTAGAAAATTACATTAGATCTTAAGGGTAAGCACCAAAATAGGGAGAGGAACAATGTCATGGGAGTTTGGGTGCCCCTTCATGCACCAAAAAAAGACATGGGGGTCCTAAAATGGTTTAAAACATAAAAGAATATAACTTGAAATTTCATATTTTAATAAATATTTGAAACACACATGGTTAGACCACACAATTTGACAAACCGTGTGGAAACCATGCACACCTTATTATATAAGAAGGACACGCCAGAATTTTTTTCTAATTAGATTGAGAAACTATGGACCAACCTTGTAAAATGAATCTATTGAATTATAGAACCTCCCCCAAACACATTTTGAAGAGATTCTCCAAAAAAGTGCAATTCATGTTCCATGTCCCAGAAAACAAGACCACTCTTCACGGTTTCTCCAAGGCCCTACACAGTTTGGACCAAATCTAGTGTAGGACGTGAAAATAAAACCATGATTGATTAAAACCCACTAAAAACACCCTCTTAATGAACCGTTTACATGGTCAAACCCCAAACCATGAATATAATATGAACACATTCCAAAAAGACACCCAAACTCTAAAAATAAAAAAATGAATGTTAACTCGACCAAAACCTCAATCAAAGGTACCAAAATCAATAAAAGAATAAAATAATAGAAAATCCATGATAGTTTTTGATAATTGTCCCCACCAAAAGAACATTATACACCCATAATGTCACCTATCCCAATGAGGAATCAAACATGATCTCAATAATGAACAAAACCAAACAAGGCCACAAACCTAATGTGATTTTTACTCTATGAGTGCCATCCCTCCAACTGTAAGATAGAGATATAAAAAATGAGAACCACATGGAAGAGATCCCCCCAATATAATAAATTAACTAGCATGTCCATCATTAAAATTTTCTATATGACAGAACTCATAGGGAACTTCAAACATGACAAAACCAACAACGAAAACTCCCCATAAAGAAAAATGAGAACTCCAAACCCAAACCCAAAACCATATGAACTAAGGGAAAGTAATAAAGGAATTTGAAAACAAAAACCAATCAAACCAAGATACATCAATACTGAAAGGCCCTAGAATCTCTAAATAAGTACATCACATAACCAAAGGAATCCCACAACGCTAACAATATGGTTTTAGTGAGACAAATCAAAAAAACAAAACCCACTAGATAACAGGGCCACAAATCACTTATACAAAAAAAATACTAAAAAAACTGAGAAACTGAATCAAAAAAACATTGACCAACTCCACTCCAATGTTGGAGACAAAAAATGATCCAACCCCTCCACCACACCCAAGATTCCTAATTGTGTGAAAACATTATTTAGGGTATTATAACTGGAATCCTAATGACTGAAGCATCCACTTCCCCAAAGTAAGGTACTAACATCTCTAGAAAGGACTTCCTTTTCTGACAACCTCCATTATATAACTTGTCTAGGTGACCCAAACTGCCAAAATGATGAAAACCCTTTAAAATATTATGGAAATAAAGATTAAAATGTCCAAACCCCCCACACTAGAATCACATGAGAATATTCTCCGATGAAAAAGAATCCAAAACCAACAAATATGAATCCAAAATAATAAGCTCCTCTGGCACTCACTCCTTGCCAAATGGGGAACCTCCACGAGTTCCAACATCTAATGAATGTACCTCTTGAACCAATTCTTATAGGAATACCTAATCCAATTAAATATTAAAGAGGACCTTTCTTAATGAATGAACATACTCATTGATCTCTGTATGATGACCCCAAATATATATAGGATTGTTCAATTGATCTTGTGACACAACTTCCTTAAAAAAGGAACAAACAACTTGAAGTGATCAAAATAGGTCATAAATGTCTACTGGCATTACTTAACACCCAAGAGATCTACCAAATTCTTTATATTCACTTCATCAAGTAAAAACATAGGGAGAAAGTGGAATTAGAAACATCCAAATTTCTCTAACTTGTGATGACTCTAGGATGATCACCTTCCATCAATCTAATGATGTACCTCAAATGAATCCATAATAACATAAACTATCTTAGCTTTGGGAGTTAAAAATGATCAAAATACACATTATACATCCTCAATACCATTCAAAGACTCTAAATAATCCCAATAAACATTGAAAACATGCAACAGATGAGAGTAACCAAACTACGCCACTCCCACAGGAGACTGTTCAAGGCATAAACCTAGAAAAAAATCACTGGAAACCTCTATGTATATTCAAGTAAGCATAATATGAATAATAAAAAAAATTGATTAAAAATCAAACCAAAATTAAACAATAAATAACATCCTATTCAATAAAACCTATCCTATAAGAGAATCACCTCAAATGAGACCAAAATTAGTTTTAAAAAAAATGTCTCATCCCAATTTTAAAACCAATACAAACCCCAAACTTCTTTTCAAATAAACAACCCACATTCAAATATGGTCCAATCATTGAAAGAAAACTTTTAAAACAAATGCAAAACTCAAAACCAATTTTTTTTTGAGAATTTCTTTTTTCCAAAAAACCATTTCTGTTTTTAAAATCCACTTGCACCAATGAAAAACTGAACCAAAACACAACTCACGATAAACTCCTGAGATAGGGTACTAGAATCATTGTATTACCCAATGACATGGTTAGTGTAAAATTCCCCATGAAATCACGAACAACTAGGAATATCCTAATCCATGCACTCGGACACCACAAGGATCACTACTCTAAAGATATCACCACATCACACTGACTCCCTTCAATTGTTATCCCCTATAAATGAAAACTAAAAAAATAAAGACAGAAATCTCATACTCCCCTGATAGATAAATGATCATAATGAGAAAGGGTTCTTAATATCCTTATTGTACCTACAAATTGTGTCCTAAAAACCCAAATCTCTAGTGTACCTGGCATCCCAAAAAATAGAGGGGCTCTTATGATACCATTTTTTCATGATCCAAATAGGGTCAACCCCAATGCTGTCACCTTATTCAGATCGGGACAAGTCCAGAGAGGTGTCACCAATCATCTGAGACATGAAACTAGTTTCGCGATTCAAAAATATCACTCTAGTAATGATTTCACCAAATAACCAACACAGATACAATTACTAAAAAAATTACATTGTAAAACCAATTATTGAACATCAAAAAATATACAACCAGACCCAAAAACAGAAACTACTAGACAAATAGAAAAGGAAAAAAACACCAAAACAAAACTTCAACTAACACGATCTCTATGTGACCTCATGACCACCACCATCCGGAAACTATCCCACTCCACATACAATCGAAACCAGAAACATAATATAAGAAAACAAATCGGATCTATCAATTCTAAGTGGTAGAGGAAGGTTTTGAGAATAAAAAAACATAGAAGGTAATATCCTAGAGTCCATGAATTTCCATTCCCAGAACATTCCATAAACAATGGTTTAAAATAAAACTATATAATATATTTTTACAATTTAAAATTAACAAACTCAACATTCTTATTTTAAAACAACACAAGCCACTTTATATCTTAAAATAGATTTCCATTTTAAAACCTTCTAATTTCATAACCAAGAAATAATGTGGGATCGATACTAGGTAATAAATATGGATAAACAAAAAAATAATGGATATAAAATATAAAAGAGAAACACTATAATGACAATATAAATACAACCAGGCTGATACTCGTGGAATCGGTAATTAGATCTCACAGAAACAAGAAGGAACATATAGATTTATAATCATGGGAATTTTGAAAACATATCTAGAAAAAATCCCTGGCAATACTCAGTTTAGACTCAACATCCATGTTATGGAGAATCTCAAAAGTCAATAACCAACTAGCCTCTATAAACTAGCCAACCTAGTGCAATCTCTCACTTAGACAATTAGAAAATTATGTGGGTGCCAACCCATCTAATTGGGGTCCATAAGAAACTATCACTCAACCATATATATGATGCTCTAGAATCACATGATAATATTAAATGGTGAATGGGAATGTCCAAACATAGGTGGATTAAACCAAAAACCCAAATCTTCCACTATTTCCTATCCCAAACACTAACACCACCTATGTGATGACCCCCTCCTCGGAAGAACTACCGTAGAGGTGTGAATCACACATCACCTAATCCGAAGTTCCAACCAAACATACATGTCACATGTGTTTCAAAACCAATTCTTAAAAAATATAAATTTTCCAAATGTCCCTTAACATTATATTGGTTTCACCACAACTTTCCCATTTTTTATAAAACTGTTTTCGGGCCTCTAAACATTTAAATATCCAATTCTATTTCCAAAACAATTTCAAAACCAACGTAAAAATATACTGAATGAAATGTTCAAAATGGTCCCTGAAATATTTAGAAACCAAAACATGTTACAATATACCATGTGGGACAAAAACATTAAGTAAAATTTTAAAACCACCATTCAGTTCATTTCGAATCCATTTATTGGGGTGAGGATTAAGGAAGAAAAGAATGAAGAGGGAAACGAATCTGGAATCCAATATTTTAAATGAACATTTCATTAGAAGTCCATATTCATTTATATTTCTATCCATATGTGCACATCATACACCCATGGATATGACCACATCTATTTTCACATCCAAGGTAAACCATAAAACACACAATAACTAATTTAATGAGTCATCACATATATCAATTCCAATCGAACAATTACTAAAGTAAAAAAACCAATGATCATGATTGACTATAAAATATACTAAATTACCAAAACACATCCCTAAAACACCCCATTTAAGTTATAAATGGAAATTGAAATTTTAACAAATACTTTACATACATGAATATATAAGCTAATAATTAGAAACTCATTTGAACCCAATCTCCACCATATTGCCACTGAATAAATACCAAAACGATTTATACTAACACATATAAGAACGTTCCTCAAATTTAGAAATAATTTATAATATATAAATAATAAAATAGAATGTTTAATATAGAAAATGGATGGAAACACCTACCTCAATGATGTCTGGTTCTGATGAAACGCTCGAGGAATGAAGGACCAAGACCCATGGAAAAACCATGAACCAAATAACTAATGAAATCCAACCACACATCAGCCCAATATTCTATAGTTTTTTCAAGAGAGAACAAACCCATGGAAAACCATGAAACAAGAAGAAAAAGAAAATAAGAGAAAAAATATCCAAAAACCACAAGAAACTCACCTTATATATGAAGGAGAATCACCAAAAGAGAAAGATTAACCTAGTCAAAGAAGCTTGGGAGAATATTTACGTGCCAAAAATGAGCATGGGTGGAATTATAAAAGGGGTTGAAACATAATAAGAGGAAAATTGAAATTTCATTTTCTAATAAATCTAGACATTCCACTCAGTTAAGCTACACAGATTGATAATCCATATGATAAATGTGTTTACCTGACTAGTGAATAGGGACACCCTTCATGATTTGGCCACAAAATGTAGGAAACCATGTTCCAACCATGAATAATGGCTCTGAAAATTTCCAAATCCTCCTAACACACATTTCATGTGGTTTCTTCTAACCATATTCAAGTCATACGCCATGAATCAAAAAACACAAACCTACACAACACCTTTTAGGTTTCACATAGTATGGGTCAAACAACGTGTAGGCTATGAAAAGAAACCCATGAAATAAGATAAAGAACCGAAAATCTCCTCTATCTCAACAGGCACCACAGTTAACCCCCAAACTATCCACAAAACCCGTGAAAAGACCATAAAGCCACTTTAATACTCCAAAAATAAAAAAAATCACCCAGAACTTGATCTGAACATCAAAAAAATAGAAATAAACCAAGAAACTAATAATAGAAAAGAAAAGAAAGTTCAGTGTGGGACTATATTCAAATTTAAAATGACCACACCCATTATAGTTGGAGCACTATAACGCTATATTTTCGTTTTCTCTTATGTATCAGTTATACCACATTCTAAACAAGGATCTCATTTGATTATCATCCTCTATAGAATTCTTATCATCATATTTACTTGATTATGGTTTCGATTTAACTATATCATTAAATTTTATTAGGTAATTAAAGGCCACCTAATATTTTCCTTTCATATTAAAAGCTAACATTTTTCTCATTCATATTTATTCAGATATAAATCTCCACTTTCTTCTATTATAGAGAAGTTTCAATCAAATCTATCTATAAATTTTATCATCAAAATATTTATTATGGTTTTGTAATCCATATTTTCCAGTAATCCTATAATGCTACTGAATATATTCCTTACTCTTATAAACGGTTCATTAATACTTTCACCCTCACCCATTTTGATTTATTAAAATATTATTCTAAGGATTTACATGTTTTATTATTTGACATTAAAATTTCTTTATTTACAACTTCTCAATTTAACCTCTATTTCCTTAGTATTTTAGACAGTAATTTGTTTATTATATACCTTTTCTGATATATCAATCAAGATAAAATTATGACTCTTTCTATACCTTTAAAATTTCCTCTTACCTTCATAATTTATAGTTGAATTATAAATGTAGGGAGGATATTCTATTGTAACTAAATCTCTCACTTATCCCCAAGTGATAAGATGTATAGTATCATTCTATTTCTCCAACTATGATAGTTTTCACCAATGAAAATGGGAATACCCCTACTATTTACTAAATTTGTATTCTCAAACATCATAATTATATTGGGAATTTTAGTGGTAACCTTCACTTAGATACCAACTAATGTTTCTTGATCATTGTGAAATCATTGAGAGGGGGGTTGGTGAATCAGGTATCCTTTTGCATTAATAAAAATTATTTCTTTTCAATTAGTCTTCTTTGGCTTGTTAAATCCTTGATCCACTCTTCTTCTATCTCTAATCCATACCATGAATAATACAGTAAATAAAATGTCATAGAGTGGAATGATTTTCATGGATTAGTCTAAAGACCTAATCCTGTTCATGTTAGTTATTATCCCTATCATGGATTCTCCACCTATTATAAATTACAATGGTGGATACAGATTCATGTAATATCTATCATGAATCCCCATAGTA
Source organism: Viscum album (assembly GCA_963277665.1). Taxonomy (NCBI): domain Eukaryota; kingdom Viridiplantae; phylum Streptophyta; class Magnoliopsida; order Santalales; family Viscaceae; genus Viscum; species Viscum album. The sequence goes on along the minus strand of OY728145.1, from coordinate 1,985,822,487 downwards.
GGTGATTTATACATCATCCCACAATGTTACTAAAATCCACACTTTCCTTCTCAAAAATATGTATGAGATACTTGTGCTTCCAAATCACATAAAGAGACTTATACATCTTCCAAAGATAATTGAAAAATCACTAATTTATTCATGTCTTGATCCACATAAGGATGATTTTTTAATCATCCTACATAGTTTCCCTAAATCACAATTTCTTATGTAACTTTTTAAGTGCCTTTGTAGTTTACTGATATTTTTTTATTATCTATAATCAAAAATATCTGATTAGTTGCCTCCATGAAACAATTATCAAGAATCTTTATCCATATTTTGGATGAAGTCCCATCCTCAATAAAATTTGTGGAAGTGATGCACACAAAATCTTTAAAACTGTTATATGCAAGAATGATCTTTTAGAATGTAAAATCTGTATTTCTTCTTGAATTATCAATCATCCTTCATGAAATCATGTATTAATTCATAGTGATGAAAAATGAAAAAAATCTTATTGACATTATCATTCTCAATTAAAATATATAATTAAAAATGGTTTAGCAAACTTTTTTAATATTCTTTAGGTCTTAGTATGAAAAAAACATGACAATAATCAATGGTGATGCTTGAGTTACATTGAATGAATGGATTTTAGAAAGGCTTCTCTACCTCTTCTTTCTAGTGATGGGTTCGTGCAAAATATCCCCCTTAAATACACTACCTTCATGTAAGATAAGTTAGAATCCGCTCCATATTTCATGTAAGTGTTTTACATATCTAAGGGTATGAATATTAGTTCTTTTATTTGAAAAGACTTTTATCTGTGGGTTTCTTCACAACTAAAGAGTTTGTCTGCTGGGTTTCTTTTTTATGAAAAGGGATTTTCCAACACATTTAATTTCATATGAAAAGGGTTTTCAGTGGGTTCTACCCAAATACCTTCATGTAATAATTTGGTTATTCGAGTGATTAAATTCTCTTGATAATGTATTTTACATGGTTTCTCCTCATTTTATTCATGTAAATAGGTTCGTGTGATATTAATTTTTTCACATGAATGAGTTAAATGACATTATTATTCCTTCAGGAGAATGAATCATGTGAGATCCTATATTTCGATATATTATCTCTATATATCAGAAAGAAACATTATTATAAACATACCACTTTTTATATAAGTAGATGTGAACCACATAATCTCCAATTATTATTTCATGCTAATGACATATTGAGTGACCATATATCTTGGATCATCTCAGTCATTTTGAATGGATGAAAGTATCCAATTCATCATATGTTATCGATATGATCATTTTATCTCATGATAACTTATCTTGATCATGTGGAAATGTGTAACACCATGTGATCTATACATATTCCTGAAATAACATGTTGGGCAGTCCCTTAAAAATCAATTAATTGTTTATGTGATAAAAACTGTAAATGGTGCTGCCGTATTACCATAGAATATACACTATTCTTCATACTATGCTATATCATGATGATTTTTTTCATTATATATCATATAGATTATATGAAAAACCTTATTTATTATCTACATTTTGTCTAATGATTAAGTGATTTCCATAAGATGAATTCATTTTATGACTACTCCTTCTCATGATGCATACTTATTCTCACTTAAGTATCATCACGTGAATTAAATATTGTGATATCATGAATGTAAAAGGGTTAATACACCCTTAAATGAACTATTGGTATGATCTTAAGAGATGGATGGCATGTGATGGAGTCTGGATTTATGATCACCAACTACCAGGGGAATATGTGGATAATCATCAGTCGACCAAGTCTGAAGATGATTGACTTATTTTAATACATGTTGTGTGGGAGACATCAAACAAAATAAATCACTCTAATCATGTGAAACTCATTCTATAAATATTTTTCATGAATAAGGAATAATTAACATGTTTTATTTTGTACCACTTAATTCAACACCTCATTTTATATCTTTTATTTATTACAAGCCATGTCTCTACCACCATAAACCACAGCACCGAGGTCGGATCTTGGATACACTTCACACAAGTATCCCTCCCAAGATATTCCTCTCCATTATATCCCAATACCAATAGAACAAACCATTATTCATCTACCTATGCAATCTACTCTTGGATTTATACATGATTTCACTCACATGGCCACTAAACTAGCTATATGAATTGATTCCCCCACATGGTTGAGGTTTCATCCCACTTGTGTGAGGTCGAGTTGGTCCACATGGCTCACAAGGTTGTCCATATTTTTATTTAAGGAATTCATATATTATATGTTTAGTATAATAATTATTATCAAATAACCTCAATCTACTTCTAAAATAATTGAACAATAAATCAAAATAGATATATACATTTACCTTTTTTCAAATACTTTTAGAAACGTCATGAAAATGTACATTTTTATGGTTGCATGATCTTGTAATGATTTACTACATCTCAAAATCTATAAATAGATTAAAATTAAATTATTAATATTTTTGGACAAAATTATTGTACTAAACACAAGTAGAAAATATCTTTGGCATTGATGATCTGTTCAATCAAACATCACATTTGTAACACAGATAATTTATCAAGAATTTCATATAATGTCATCAAGAAAGTCTATAAACCTTTTCAAGAATAAAAAATACATACATTAACCCATATTGACTTATTGAGACCAAATGAAACCTTCGCTGAGTAGTCATATTGTGAGTAGAAACTATATTTTTTCTCAAATCAATTGAATTTGAACATGATTTTATTTTTTACCCGGTCTATCCTTGAATTTAATATATTTTCATTAATGATTTTTTAATTATAATAAATTAATTTATTATTAACATACATATATCTCTATTTAGAATTCAATAGACTTATTAATTTTATCAATTTATATATTTTCATGGATTTTATTGTTAAACTGAATTAATCATTATGGTTTATCATAACATCAACAACCTCATATAATGATCTTCAATTTTTTACCTCTACTTTTCAAGAAATATATCAATACTTAAATAATTATTTGTTTTTATCAACATATAACATTAATTAAGTTTCTATTTCTAGATTGTGATATTTTTCATATTTCATGTTATCAATAATTTTTCTCAATACTTCTTTTTATTCATAGTATTTCAAAATAAGAACATTTTAATCATGAAAATTTCGGTTGGACGTCAGTTTTCACCTTATACATAAATTCATTTTCAAGGAAACAAAAAAATAATCATTTATGATGGTCATTCATCTGTCATGTTTTATTCAACATTATTGACCTGTTAGTTATTTTTTTGATATCCAATGTTGTTCTATTTTGTTTCTCATCCTCTACATCATCCACTAAGAAATTCAATTATTAAATAATAATAATAATCCAATATTCCTTTATCAAAATCACACATATAATAAATTTTATGTAAATTTGTATTCCCTATGTTAATATTTGAGGATATTAATGTTATCATCTCATCTACATAATCACCATAATGATCATCTTATGTTAATAAATTATTTAGAGTCTTGAATTATATTACCTTATAATTTTTCTCCACAGTAAAAGAATTTTATATTATTTGTATCTAATAAAAAACGTGATTCATTTAGAGACCATTGATTGAACCAATTTTAATATATTTATAGTAGATTATTATTATCTTTGGATTAAGATAAAAAATTATATTTCCTGGAATTTTCATCAAAATCATTATATCTTCAATAATGTTTCTTAGCCTAAACATGTCCCAAATTACTTTAAAAATCCATTTATATCATTCATCAAAAGATTACTTGGGGTTTATATTTAAAAATGAAGAAATATACCTCATGAATTAAATATTTTTTCTTATTATAATTAATTTTTTTCATATACTAATATGAGATTTTTCAAAATACACTTGAAGGATTTTAATCCCTTTATTCTGATATAAATTTTATTTTTTATTTACACCATCTAGGTTTTTCATTTTTTTTCATAACAGAATCCATCTCATTAGGTTGTTTATCGAAGAGTGATATCCCTATCATTTCGTATACATTAATTCCATGAATATATATGATTAAAACCTACATTGTATGTGATTATATGTATTTTATCAATGGGATGGTGTATTATTATAATTTTTTTAATAGAAAATATGTATATATTTCAGGTTCACCAAAGTAAACTTATTATGATCATAAAATTTGGAGAGAGAGAACCATACATAGAAACATGTTTTGATAACATTTTTTAGGTTCATTGTGAATAAAATATATTAAAATATCTTAAATCAATATATTCTAGGTTAATTTTTTAAAATCCAGTACCTTATTAAATTTTTTCTCAATATTTTATAATGAATTTTTTATATCAACCTCACTATTACATACAAGATAGTATGTGTTCCTCTAATAAAATAATATATTTATTTGGTTTAACTCCATTTTAGAGGATAATCAAAAGAGAAAGAATGAAACAATTTTCACCCTACTCAACTTCCTGATCCCACTAAAAAGAGTTATTTACATAAATTCATACTCCCCCAAGGAAGAAAATTCAAAAATATAATTTTCATTATTCACAAATAAACATGGATCATATTCCTTAAAATAAAACCACTAATGAAAATAAAAAACTAGGAGAACATTAATAATTTGTTGAAATAATGGATATCCATTTTTTATTTGACATTTTTTATTATTACAATTTTATAATAGATTAAACATCTAATTTTTTCTATTTATACTTTCATATATTATCCTCACATTTATTTATGCTGAAAAAGAATTCTTATAAATAATATTTTATATCTCTCTACCAAAAATTACACGACATTGTTTAGGTATACCACATTTACAACCTATAATCCTTAGTCAAATGAAAATTAATTCCATTCATTAAATTTTAACATGATGATATATGATAATCCTCAAAATAACTATTTCTATGAAAACATATAAAAATGAACTAAAATTATAATTAACCATTTTGATTCTCCTCTGTTGACTAATGATTCTCAAAATATTGAAAACTTTATTAATAATTTATAAAGAAAGATTTTTTATAAAAATATGTGATTTTTAAAACCATAGTGTATTCTACTTTAGTGCGATATGGGTTCACCTCTCCATATTTCCAATAGTAGCTATCACCATCCCAATAATATGACTAAAAGGTTAAATTTTTTATCTATTAATCGGGGTGTTTTATACACATCTTCTAATTGTATCCCCTTATTAAATATCATTTTTTCCACTATCACATTGTTTCATATTGCGAAAAATTAATTTTAACCAAGAAATAACTAATACCATGGATTGTTGTGATGTCCCGGACCCGGATGCCACTTAATAGGTGCCCTGAGCCTCATGGGCCACATGTCCTCAACAACATATCCCCAAACGATAGAGGTAGATGAATAGTATCAAGGGACTATGGGGTGTCTGTGGGGATACTATGTCCACATTACCAATTTGTATAATAGAAGATAATGTAAACAACGATAAATAGAAGAAGCGATATAAGTAAACATATGTAACATTAGAAATAGATAAAGATAACAATAACTAAATGAATAGAAATAACTGATGATGATATGTCATGTCACTAGAAAATGGGAAAACATTTTTACATAATAGAATGCATAACATGTTTCATACAAGTATAATAGAAATAAATTAACTATCCCAAAAATCTTGAGCTCCATCTCGGTCATCAGCTATCAACCTCCATCCAAAACAGTATGCAATCAAGTGTTCGAAGCTATTTTGTTCCCTTTGTCAACACTTGCATCCATGTAATCTTCCCTAGGTTCCAAATGGTGCCTAGAGAGTGTGTGAGATAAATCTTAGTGGGCCACCACTGACATTGTCTAAAACATCCAACCTATGTAATGGAAATGTAACAGTGTGCATGTGTGCTTATATAAAGTATGTAGTATAGTGTATCTAAATACCCAAGTACCTGCTTCATCCATTATCTAGTTTATAAACATATAACCAATTCATAATTTCATTGTACCAATTTATAAATAAAATACACATTATAAATGGTGAATGTTCCAAGATGTAATATGTGACCCATAATTAATAGTTAATAAGATGTGTATCCATGGTATTTACCTAGGAAACCTAGACCTCAGGGGTCACTAACTCAGAAGTAACTAGGTCTATCTATGGGTAAGAGTGTAATCCAAGGAGTATAGTCCAATTCATTCAATAATAAGATTCCTACTTAATCTAAGGTGATAATCCAAGGTAAAATAGAGATAAACAGTGACTGAGCCCAATGGGATTTAACCATTAAATCTTCTTGTCAATGGTGGATCCAAGGAGTGTATCCATAAATTCCATTAATAATATTTATGGGATCTTGCAGTTTTATAACGTGCATCCAATATTAGACAGGGATAGAGATGTTGGTGGGCCTCTTCCTAATAATGCCACATCATTAAATCATAATGGTGTCCTCAACTACTCAATTCATTCAATTATAATAATATGAGGTGATTTCGAGTAATTCCAATCTGGTTTGATAATGATTTCATGCATAATTTCAATTAGTTCAATCCTTGAAGTTCATTAGTGTTTGTCCAAGTGGCGTGAAACCTTTATTAAATCAATTTATGTCATATTCAATAAAAATAAGGTCCATTCTAATACCTTCTATTGATGTGGTAAGGAGTTATATGGACATGCAACCTATTATTTATTTACATTTAATCCGGTCAATTCATATACTTAATATACATTCCAATTACATTTTATAATTTATTATCAATTGAAGCACATACCTTAGGTGAGTTAAGTAGTGAGCATACATGGTACTTGCTTTTTGGAAATTCACAATATAAATCAAGACATTTAATATAGAACATCGTACCATTAGAATGCTCAAGCAGAGTCACACCCATACGGTATCTCAAACATGTAAAATACTAAAAACCCTATTATGGAATAACATCATACATGTGATGGATGGAGTCATGGGAATAGCCATTGAAAAATTAATCTCATATATGGAATGTTGATAACCATATGGTTCTAATGAATATAATCATGGACTGTAAATTCAATAAATGACTCCCAATAAAAACGGTGGGGCCAGAAAAAAAATTTAAAAATCAATAAACATGAGGGATGAGTTATAGACCACCCACATTAGGATTTTACAACTCTCCTCCTCTAGTATCAGTCCTTGATTTGGTTTGAATCGGAGTATATCTATGAAAAATCAGAAAATTCTCACACCTCGATAAATTGGTCGACATAAATAAAGGGGAATAATAACTAATAAGGAATCAAGTACATACCATTTCACATCAAATGTTCCAAATGGAAGCTAGATTAGTTCTCATATGAAATAGAACCATCAATCCCTACCAGATGCCTTCAAAGAGATCCAAAATGAGGGAAATGGTGGATAATCCCACTTGAACTAGGATAAGGAGGAAGAAGGAGGCTTGATTGGATCATTATGGTCACCAAGGTAAAATTTCCAAAAATTTCGCTTATCGATGATTTGTTAGAATGGTTTTCCAAACCATGAGAAACCCTGTAGGGGAGCTTGTGAATAGGGGCACTAGAATTGTTAGGCCAAATGGTTGAGGAAACCGTGCACCAACTGAGTAGTAAGACTCTATCCAAAAATACCCAACATCCATGGTATGATATAATAGTGTGGAATTCCCACATAGTGTAATAAAACTATGCGCCACACATTTTTTTCCCAAAAAGTTATGTTCTATCTCCGAAAAAGTCCTGGAAACCAACCGAACCTTCCTTAACTTATTAGTCATCCATTTTATATCGAAAATAATGAATTAGACTAAAATTTAAAGGATTTATTCCGGAGTGAAAACGTGGGTTCTTAAACTTAGTATCATTCATTTTTATATTTCACATAATAAGAAATATTTTTGTAACTTATAAACTGATTAAGAAATAAAATGTGTTTTTATTCTGTATCATTTGTCTTATTTCCTATTGAAATACCAAAAATCCCAATTTCAACCTTAAAAATACTTTCATAAAATTGAATAATCAAAATACAAGGTCATCAGCATTGTTGTAATACCACTTGAATTTATTACATGGAATTTTTAATTAAAATAAATACTATATAGAATATCTTATTTCACAAAAATCATTGATCTAAAACAAATCGCAATAAAATTTATTTAGATAAAATATTATATTGTTTTTTAAATATTAAAAAATTATGATAATGTAATATGTTTGATCATTATAAAAATTAAAATAGGAATAAAACCCGAATTAAATTAAATTACTAAGGGGACATAGTTGTAGATTTTTTGGATTCTAAGGTAACTTATTGGATGCAAATTGTATATTTTTCTAGTTTGTGGTAACTCCCCTTAAAGAGGGATAATCATGTTAGAGATTATATAACACCCCATTACTATTTAGGTATTCTCAAACCCTCTTGTGTAAAATTATTAATATCTTTTTTGGAAAAAATGATTTATCATAGAATTTCTGATAAATGTCTTATAAACCTTAAATTCTAGTTAACTTCGTGGATTATTAAATTGATTTTTTTTGAGTTCGGTAGTGAGTTAGTATGATCTCTAGAGGCTCAAATATTCATTGTAAAGAAAAAGTAAAATATTAAATATAATATATTAAGAGCTCACTTTTTATTCAAAATAACTAAATAAATCCAAAACTGAGTGTCTTATGAAAAATCTGATACCACTATTATGTCTGAAATATGGTATTTACCATAGGAGGGGTATCACATTTGAAGATGTGATACATTTGGATGCCTTTGTCATAAGACATGGTTATTCCATAATATTTAATATATTATTTTATTAAAAATAACTAAATATCTCTCAAACGATGAATTTTTTCGAAAATCTCATACCACTGATGGTACCAAAATAAGGGGTTTACCCAATTCTTCATATAAAATTTGTATGAGTTGGTTGATTGGAAGTATCATGTAAATCCTTGATCCCTCACTTCATATTATCAACAAAAACATGATATGTATTTTTCTGTATAATATATAACTAAAAATACATAGTACATTATAAAAATGAGGACCTTTTCAAGTTTAGGTTTGGAAAAATTATACAACAACTTACTTATGTTAAACCAGAGTTTACAAAAATAATTACAAAATATTTGATTAGATTCATCTCTAGTATCACCTTAACTATACTTTGAACATCTAATGAATCATGTGAAAAATATTTTAGAAAAATGTTATAAGAACAAAAAAACTCATTAAGGTACATACTGACTTAAAAAACCTATTAGTCGAATGGAAACATGAAAAACCTTTTATAATCCATTTTATTGAAAACTCATAAGCATGCCTTGAAACATCAAATTGTTTACTTGAGACATATTTATCATATCAATCTTAAAATAACCCTTACATAGGGAATAACCATTCAGTAAAATTCCCTCTATGGTGTACCCAATGCATTGGAGAGCTATTATGGGGCTCACTCATCATATCTTTAGTTATACTGACCTCAACCCAACATATCTTGGGAAATAATGGGCTCAAACCAGCATATCTTGATCTATTATGGGCTAAACCATAAATATATTGAGTAATTATGGGATCAAAAAACATAACTATGTCCGAGGAACATATCATAAATAAAACACTTCATAACTCATTTACACCCCTGAGAAAAACACATTCACAATTTCAAATAATATTTTTTCATATAAAAATGGTCTTAGAATATAAACATCATGTGCAGAATAATGAAATAATATTATTCAAAAATAACTATGAAAACATATAAAGGATATATTATATAAATAAAACATTATAAAATCATAAGATAAAACATTTGATATTAAGAAAAAGAACAATCTCCTTGTAATTCATAAAGGAGACATTTAAAAGGATTTAAGAGGAATATTCTTTACAGATACCATAAAATTAAAGAGATAATTTATTAAATGAAGGTATTGTTTCTATATATTTTATAAAATCACTATAAAACATAATATAATCAATTAAATATTTCAAGTCATATTATCGTGATAAAAATATTAAAGTTGAAGGATATCCCAAAGAATAGAAATTGGGTTTAGAATCCACTTATGAAATTTCATCATGGAAATAGATGTATATGTGAGTGATTAATGAGATATATGTGGGGTATATAATGATTAATATATTATATGTGTAGTATGTTAGAGGTGAAAAAACATACACAATCACTAAGAATTAAAAATTAAAGAGCATAATATGGGGGTGATTAACTACTAAAAGTGAGAAAGAGAGGATCCATTACCTCGTCTTTGACTTCCCTAAAACATGTTCAACCCTCCTGTATTGAGGTTAAAATAGTGTTATTAATAATTTAAATAAACATATTAATGTTTATAACACCTTTCATGATCATTTTATAACATCATTCCACCCATTCTTTAATAATTTTTTGTTAATTCCATTGTTTCAGGTTCGTGCATTACATTGTTTTCATGAGCGGTTCGTAATGTATTTTTATGTAGGTTGTAAGAGAAAATATAAATTCAGAATGAAATTGTATTTTAATGTTTCCTAACCATACATAATATAATTTTATATTTTGAATTCTAATATGAATATGATTCATTAGTTTAATCATTAATGATGTTTTTTTAGATCATTTCGGTGGTTTTTTTGATAATAACGAACTCAATTTGTTTTGTAAATTAATATCATGTGTAAAAAATATATAATAACATTAAAATATATATGATTCATAAATTATAATATGGTTCAACCATAAAAAATGGATTCATGACCAGTATTTAAGGATGTAAAATAATTTGAAATCACATCGTCTACGATATTGGTAAATCGACACATCACGGACGGTGTTTTAATTTCTAGAATAAGATGGAGAGGAAAAGAAGTATAATGGTGAATCTTCTATAAACATGATGAACTCCAGAATATGTAAGATACTAGATCATTCATGAATCTTGGATAAGGGGAGCAGAGGAAAAAAGAATAATATAAAAGAAAATAAAGAAAACAAAAGAGGATGTTTACCTCTAGATCTCTTCTCTTTAAGATCATTATTAAGTCCCTTGGTTTTAACCTTTTGTGAGACCCCAAGGTATTGGAATTGGGAAGGGTCTTTAGAGGAGTACTTGGCAGAACATTGGCAAGGATAAAGTCTTGAGAATTTTTGGGGTAAGAGGGGAAAGTAAGTGGTATTTATAGTGAATGAGTTGATGAGTTTTCCCTTATTTTAATCATTATTTTATTATTTTACCATGAATCATAGAATAGTTATTATTCCATGAAAAAAAATTGTAATATGTTTATGTGAGTTCGAGATAAGTTTTTTTACAACAGAAAAATATCATCCCTGACTCCATAAGTCATTTATGAATCTTAATTATTAAATTATGGTATTTCATTATTCATCACAATTTCAAATATATCAGAAAATTACAAAAAATTCACCACAAAATTTTTTTTTAGAATTCAAAAATAATCTCCATTTTTTAAAATAGTTTTCTTAAAATTATTAATCAAATTTTTAAATAAAATCATAATTTACTGGAAAAAAAATAAAATAAAAACTGCTTTTTCAAACACATTAAAAAATTACTTAAGGTCTCTTAAAACTAATTTAAAATCATAATTCATAAATTTTCATATTCATGAATACATTTTATGAAAATAAAATTTCATTTAAATTGTTAAATTAATCCTAAATTTTTAATTAAATATATATGACTCACAAAATAACCAACACATAATCAATAATTTTCTAAATATTTATTTATTTATATTATTAAATAATTATATCATATTGAAACTTATAAGATGGGTAAATTTTATATACAATTTCATTTGTGAATTAAATATTCATAAGGGTACATTACTATCCATAAGGTTCAAGTTACTATTTATCAGGGTATATTACTATTTATTATGGTCAAGTACTATTCATAAGGGTACATTACTTTTCATAATGGACATGTTACTATTCATATCAGTACATTACTAATATTAAGAGTCGTGTTACTATTAATAAGGATATGTTATTATTCTTAAGGCTCATGTTACTATTTGCCAAAAATTATTTTTGATCTATCAGACTCCAAAAAACATATTGACCGTAATCGTGTATATCTTTTTTTTAATTCAAAACACAAATGCAGAAAAAATTATGTTTACTAATTATTTTATAAATTTCACATAGTATTTATTAGTTCATTTAATCACATAGTGTTTCCTTTTAAAATATATATATGTTAAGTTATCCCCCCCTAAAATTAATTGTGCCGTCAAAATTCGTTCATTGCATTTATATTTCTAAATTTATGTATCAACATTATGAAAAACTAATTTTCATGTGTACTTAATTAACTAAAATTTTAAAAGTAAACAATATCACTTAAATTTCTCTAAAAAAATGACAATGTATAATCTCCAATTTTATCTAGACTGTTCCTCTGAAATCGACTATAAAGCCTTTAACTCGAACATACTGATTTTTTACTATAACGTCTTGTGTATTTTTTGTATAAACGATAACTAAAAAATAAAAATTAAATTATAAAAATGATTACCTTATTCAATATAGGTTTTGTAGAATTATACAAAACTTACATATATTGAATCAGATATTACAAAAAATATTACAATATAACTAATTGAATTCATCTACAACAACACCTTAACAGTCCTTTGAATATATAATGAATCCTGTGAAAAAACATTTTAAAAACATGGGATGAGAACAAAAATCTCAGTAAGGTAAAGAAATAATGAAAAATGGTTAGTCCAATGGAATCATGAAAAACCTTTAAAACCCACTTTTCATGGAAACTCATAAGTAGGAATAGAAACATCATATATTTTCTTTGGTACATATTTACCATATCACACATACAATCACCCTTACACATTGAATAACCATTCGGCCAACATCCATATTAGGAGTACCATATGCATTGGAGAGCTATAATGGGGCTCAGCCATCATATCTTGAGCTATAATGGGCTCACCCCAACATATCTTCAGCTATAATGTGCTCAACCCAACATATATTGAGCTATAATGGGATCAACCAAACATATCTCCAGTTATAAGGAGATCAACACAAAAAAACTAGGTCCAAGGAACATATCATTAGTAAAACACTTCATAACTCATTTACACCCTTGAGCAAAACACATTCACAATTTCAAATACCATTCTCTCATATAAAAATACTTTTAGAATATAAACATCGCACACAAAATAATGAAATAATATTATTAAAAAATAAATATAAAAATATATGATGGAGATATTATATGAATAAAACATCATAAAATCAGTATATAAAACTCATGATATTAAGAAAATGAACAGTTTCTTTTTATTTCATAAAGGATATGTTTAAAAGGATTTAAGAGGAAAACACTTTATAAATGAAATAACATTGAAGAGATAATTGATTAAATTAATTTATTATGTATATATACGATAATAAATCATAATACATCATAACATAATAAATTAAATTATTAATTTCATCTTATCGTGATAAAACCCATTGATGTTAAAGGTTAACCCAAAGAATAGAAATTGTCTTTAGAATCCACTTATGTAATTTCATCGTGGAAATGGAGGTACATGGGAGGAAATAATGAGATAGAAATTAGATATCTCATCATTAATATATCTTAAAGGTATGATGGGGGAGATTTGAAAACATAAAACATCATTACTAATTAAAAATTAGAGAACATAACATAGGGGTGATTCATGAATAAAACTGAGAAAAAGAGGATCCCTTACCTTGGGATAGACTTCCCTAAAACATGATTAAAACTCATGTATGAAAGTTAAAATAGAGTTAATAATATTTTTTATAAACATATTCTTGTTTATGACACTTTTCTTCATAATTTTATAACATAATTTTACCCATTCATTAATAATATCTTGTTAATTCTGTTGCTTCGAGTCTCTACATTACATGGTTTCCATGAGCGGTTCGTAATGAATTTTCTTGTCTATTGTAAGAGAAACTATAGAAGTAGAATAAAATGGTATTTTAATTTTTAATTAACATTATTTTATAAAATTTATTATTTTTAATTCTGATGTGAGGATGATTCATTAGTTAAAAAATTAATGATGTTTGTTTAGATCATTTTATGGTTCCTTTGATAATAACAAACTCATTTTGTTTTTTAAATTAATATCATTTGTAAAAAAATATTACATAACCAAAAAACAGATATAATACATAAATTATAATCTATTTCAACCATAAAAATGTCTTCATGGCATGTATTGAAGGATGTAAAATAAAATAAAATCATGTCGTCCACAATGCCTGTAAAACGACACATCACGGGTGGTGTTTTAATTTCTAGAATAATTTAGAGGGGAGGAGAAGTTTAATGGTGAATATTACATAAAAATTTTAAATATATAATATGTTATATACTCGATCATCAATTATTTTTGGATAAGTGGGGTGAGTAATGAAGAATAATATAATATAAAATGAAATGAAAAAAATAGGATGTTTACCTCTTGATCCCTTCTCCTCGAGATCCTTCTTAAGGCCCTTGATTTTTTCCTTTTGAAGAGACCAGAAGGTTATGGACGTGGGGAAGGTTCATTAGAGGAGTATATTTTTAGAATGTAGAAAATATAATGGCTTGAGATTTTGGGTAAGAATAGGGGGAAATGCGTGGTTTTTATAGTGGTGGAGAAGAGAAGTCTTCCCTTATTTTAATCATTATTTTTTTATTTTTCCAAAATACAAGAAATATTTATGATTAAAAGACCAAAAATAGTAATAAGTGCATGTTAGTTCAAGATATGTATGCTTACATCAGCAATATATCATCCATGACTCTATAAATCAAGTATTGAGCTTAATTTTTAAATTAAAGTATTTCACAATTCATAAAAAAAATAATGTATTTCAAAAAATTACCAAAATTTCACCCCATACATTTTTTTATCTGTAGAATTCATGAATTATCTCCATTTTTTGAAAATAAGTTTTTAACATGATTAATTTAATTTTTAAATAAAATTAAAATTTACTTCAAAAATAAAATTTTCAAATTCAAAATGGTTTTCTAACACTTTGAAAAATTACACAAGGTGTCTTAAAATTATCTTATAATCATATGTCAATAAATGAAATATTTATGAATATATTTTCTGGAAATATAATTTGATTTAAATTATTAAATTAATCATAAATTTATAATTAAATACATATGAATTAAAGAAATACCAACACATAATCAATAATTTTTAAATATTTATTTACTTATATTATGACATAATTATATCATATTGACACTTTTAAGATGGATAAATTTTATTTATAATTTCATTAGTGAAATTACTATTCATAAGGTTACATTATTATTCATATGGTTCAAGCTACTATTCATAAGGGTAAATTACTATTCATAAGGTCAAGCTACTGTTCATAAAGGCATATTTCTATTCCTAAGGTCCATGTTACTATTCATAAGGTTATGTTACTATTCCTCATGCTAGGTTACTATTCACTAAAAATGAATTTTGTTCTATCTGACTTCAAACAACATACTGACCGCAACTATGTATATTTGTTTTTTAGATTTCAAAACATAGAAGTAAAAACATTATGTTTAATGGTCAGTTTATAAATGCCACATAGAATTTAATAGTTCATCTAAGAACATAGTGATTCCTTTTAAATTTTTTGGTTGTTACATCTCATTTGAAAAAATAACATTTTTTCTTATAACTTGTTATATGTTCTTTTTTTTTAATAAAAAATCATTAATATCACCCAAACGATGCATCCAACAAGAAATACAATACCAACACTGAGTCTTGAACAAGTTGTTTACTCTAGATGGGGTACAGCTTTTATGTATAATGGTCATTTATTGTTATTTATTTTTTAGGTTAAATAAATAATTATATTAATTTAATATTTTTAATTTTAATATAATTTAATGAAAATTCATTTTATTTAACCAAGTTTCATATCAATGTGTGAACAACACCTCCAAGCCACCATTACTAAATGTAGAGAATTCTAAAATATTGAATTCGTAAATATTTGACTGTATACAAATTAAAAATCCCTTAATGGAGTTAAATTAACACTCCACAATGATTTATTTTTTGAAATATTTTTTAAATTAAATGTCTAAATTGTGGTTTCGTGTACCCAAAGTTCACATGTTTTGGGGTTCTTTAAATGATATTTTCATTTCAAATAGGTTGTTGGATGAGTTGGTTAAGTACAATGTACTAAAATACCCTATTCGCATGACTAGAAAACCTCGACAGAATGCGTTTCAGTCCTCGATGATAAATGTCAAATGAGACACTCCTACATTTAGGTTTTGGGTTTGTATTATTATTTTTGTTTTATTTTTTCAATTTAAAATTATAAATTAAATATCTTTTCCATGTTAATAGGATTTACATGTCGTCAGTTCCATCGGTTTTGTATAGATTAGTAGAACCTACATATTTTTGTGAAGGAACTGTTGTAATGTTCAATATTCTTTCTCTTATTTTAAATGTATTATTTTAAATAAATTACCATGCCATAATTACATTTGTTATCAAAAGAAAATTATTTAAATAATTTTAAAAGGATAATCAAATGGTTTTATCTAATGATAATTGATAAACTTTTCATACAATAATTGATTTGAATTATAAAAGGACAATTACAATGTTTATTTGAAATAATTATGAAAAATTATTATTGGATATTTATAATGAAATGATCATGTGACATATATTTTTAAAATTATCATGGTATAATCAAGTGTTTTGTCAAAGGATAATTATTATAATTGTAAAATGATAATTTGGAAATTATCAAAGAGAGATAAAATATTATTTCTTGTAATATTTTAATTGATAATTTTAAATTATCCAAGAGAGATGAAATATTATCACATGTGATATTTCAATAGATAAATTGAAATTATCCAATATAGATAAAATTTTTCCACATGTAACATTTTAATCAACTATTTTAAATTATCCATGAGAGATTAAATTTTATGTCATGTAATATTTTAATTGATAATTTTAAAATTATCCAGGAGAGAGAACATAAAATTGCTTGTGTTATTTAATTTCCTTTTGAAATAAAAAAATTGGTATTGGTTCTAGGAACACTTGATGAACGTTGACCATCGGTGTGTCGACGCTTCCGATAATATGGTCGTGAGGAGGTGTATGGAACTACACTTGGGGGGTTTATCATTGCTGCTGATGTCGACAACCTTGAGGTACGTGGTTCCATCCTAATTATCCAAATTGAGTAACCTTGTATTTATTTATTTATATCAACTACTAATTAAAAATTAATTTCTAAAACATTCTTTAAATTGATTTGATAAAATTTTATTTCATTGAATTGAGAGACATAGAAATGGGTTGTCATTAGAAATTGGGAACCCTCATTTCCATTGAATTAGGGTGTGATTATGGAAATTGGTTAATTAAAATTTTGGATTGATGGAAATTATTTCAATTAAATTTTTGAATTTAATTGTGGAATCGAATAGTGAAATTTTTGGAATTGGTTCTTAATGTATTTCAAACATTTGATAATGGATTGAATTGTTTTGATAGAAACCTAGTTGTTGTATCTTGTCAAATAGGCATGTTTTTTTAATTAAAATATGTTTTTGTTTTAAATGAAAAAATTTCATTTAAAATAAATTGTGGGATTAAATTTTATTTTAAGTAGTCTTAAAATAATTTTTCCATGAATGATTGTGTAAGATAACATGCAATCCGTTGGTAGATTGTGAGTTATTTTGAATCAATCTATGATTAGTACAATGTTCTTAAACATATATTCAGCATGTTACATCCCTAAGGTAGTGGTGATGAGTCATCTCTGACAAGAGTCCAAAGGAAATATGTGTACACATATTACCATGCTCTCTTAGAGCATTCAGAGTCCTACAACTAGAAATACAATTGTAATTATTTTGAAAATGACCATGTTGCTCTCTTATTATTAATATTTGAGATATAAATGTATTCCAATGATTTTGAACCACTGAACATGCCTACTTAATTTACATAAACTATTTTTGTATCTTTTTTATTTAGCCCATTGTTTTAGAAATATTCTATCATTTGTTAATCCTTTTCATAATGTATTTTTTATCATGTGAACTGTAAAGCATGATTTGTTTAATTATTTCTTAAAATGTCAAACATGTTTATCCATAAAAAAAATAAAAGACTTACTTTGGATAATAAATTTTTTTCATCTATTATAGGATCTGTGTCAATTCAATACTGTTCTTTTTATCTCATACCCTATGTTTTCCTTCAAGTGTTTGTAGGCTTTCTCTTTCTAGGTTCGAGCAGGGAAAAAAGATCTTTTAGAGGTGGATCCAGCTATTGAACTTTGGACATGGTGAGGTATTTCCTTATGGAAATTGAGTTCCTTTCCTATTTTTTGGTACTTGGGTTATATTACCCTATGCGTGTTTATGCGTTCTATTTTTCTGGTACATTACCCATTGTGTAGATTCTTCTGATTTTCATACTAGATTGTTTCGTCTATTTCATCATTATTAGTGGAAAAATGATTACCACTATTTGTTTGTATGATTTCATGTGCTAGTAACTATCCCATGGGTATCAGGAATGCCCTTCAAGAAATGTTAGGTTTGGATCAGTTATTGAGTTACCAGGGTACTTGGGATGGTTCTTGAAAAATGGTATCAGAGGTTGGTTGAGCTTTTTCCTTGAATACAATATGAATTTTTTAAATCCTTTCGGGACGTAAGAGCTAGTTATCATTGAGTTTTCGGATATCTCTCACCATAAAAAACCTTATGTCACCATGGGTGGTTTCGGAAAGATGTCTTTTTGATTAGTTGTAGTCTTTTTTATATATTTATTTATATAAAGTGAAGTAAAGATATTTTTTCCCTTTATATTGGGATTAATTTCCCTCATTTCTCTATTTTAGAACTACCTAATGTCTTCAATGTTGTATGATAAAGTTCTGTAGCATCATGCCTAAAATAATACATGGTAATTAGATATATGTGGATGCTATTTTTGAACTATACTAAGTGATTCCTATTGTAGATTCTAATCTAGTTGAGAATATCAGTCGTACTGTCCATGATTTGGGGAACACAACTCCCCTAGTCCTTGTTCAGGCTCCAACTATTATTTCTTAGGGGGATGTTCTTTGAAATAATTTCCATGAGTTCTTTCACCATTAACAATCCATTTTCAAAGGATCCATTGATCCTAAACATGTTGAGGGATGGTTTTGTGGGATAGAACATCAGTTTGAGTTCTTGGAGACAGAGTATGAGATGAAGGAGTATTGTGTCACCTTCGGGTTAGAGGGACCAAGAAAGAGATGGTGGGAAACAATGGTGAGAGAAATGAAACATGAGGGATTTTAGTGGAAGGACATAAATTTTCTTTTCACTAAACACTTCTATCTAGAGTCAGTGGTGTAGGCCAAGGATATAAAGTTTATCAAGCTTGACAAGGCTGAAAAAACTGTGGCTCCTGTGAATGTTTAGGGAACATGAAGAATTTCTGCCAAAACATTTTCACACTACATAGTGGCATGGGATCATTAGAGCCTTCAAAAATTAAAGGGAAATAAAATTATTCATGTAAAAATTGTTACAGGAATAGGAATTTAGAAAAAATATTCTTCACACAGTGGAAGAGTCTCTCAAAGAATTTGATACGTCTATAATGACTGTGAGAGGTTCCACAATCGTAGATTTTTTTGTTATTTATCTATTTTATATTGGTGAATCTCACTCATTTATTTCAACCCATACCATTAATCTACATAATACTCCAATGTGTATTTTATCATTTTTAATTGATATTACTACTACCCTTGGTAAAAAGATAAAATAGGGTCTCTTTAGTCATACTTGTGTCTTCTCTCTATCAGATATCTAGATTTCGTGGAATTTTCTGGTACTCCACATGGAATCACATGAATTCATATTCAGGATTAATTTTATAATTTCCAATCAACCTTGGATTTATTATTATATTCAACAGGTATACCTTACTAAACCTAGTGATGTACCTCTTTTCTTTCTAGGAGAATGGGACATAATGTCTAGTAGAGTCAGACATTATTTCACTAGTCGTCACTGTGTTTTCCTTTGATCAAGATAGAGATTTAATAAGTGGTGATCTTACACTAGTATTCACTGTGAATCTCTATGTATTTCGATATGACCTCTCTGGTTTTCCACAGGTGTGGGATGATGAGTTTTCATTTTAATTAAGGCCTAGTACTCAACCAGTTTCTACTCCATCATACCAAATCGGTCCAGTTAATCCGAATTAAATTATTTCCCACTTGGATGATCTTTTAGAGAAATAATTTATATGCTCGATTGTGCCACATTAGGCAGTGTTGGTTCTCTTCGCTAAGAAATATGATGGTTCTTTTCACTTCTGTGTTTATTATAGAAAGATCAATAGAGCGATAGTAAAGAACAAGTATCTGTTAAAATGGATAGATGATATGTTTGATAAGTTGAAAGGGGAAAAAGTTCCTTTTGGAATATTTCTGTTGAAATATTATCTTCTCAAGATGATTATTCCATAAAAATAGATTTTTGATGAATTCTGGAGCATTAGAGACTCTCTGTATGGTGGGGAGACCAATACCAAGTTGTTGTTCATCATAGAGGGTGTTCTGTGTTGTTGGAACCGTTATATTGTTCCATTATCAGTATGGAAGGTTGTAATAGAGAATTTTTATAATTCCTAGTGGTTTGTACACCCATGAACCACTAAAAAGTTCTAATTCATGTGGTGGTAGTTCTGGTGGCTAGGTATGAGGTAGGTAATTGATGAGTTTTTTTTTCTCATTATTATATGTTACAATAGTTGAAATCCGAGCTCCCGAAACCTTTTGCTTTGCTTCAACGACTTTCAGTAAATACTTGGTAGTGATATGAAATCTCTACAGACATTTTGGTTTGATTTCCTTATACCTAAAAGTAGAATATTGTGATAAGGGATTTGATTGTTTGCGCATGTGCATATTTCCTTTAATTTCATTTCATATGATTTTGTTTGATTACTTTTATTATGTATTTTTATGATGTATTAATTTATGTTATTTGGATTTTTGTGAATCTTATCACATTGGAAATATAATAAATTTATCTATATTTTATTAGTTAATTAGGAAGTTTAAAAATGTTTATCTATTTCTCAAAAATTCAATTAAGTTGCTACTATTTTTTTAGAAAATCTACATTTCACTATTTTAAAACGTTTATGTATTTATTTTACTACAACATCGATAGTTGTAAAATTTGTATGAAACTTGATTATATGGAAAGATAATCTTTTTATATTGATTTAATTAATTTACATCAAAGTATAAAAATATCGTTTGAATGGACTTTTAATTACATGAAGTTTTGATATTCTATTTTAAGGTAGCAATTTTTCCAGAATTGTTTTACTTATATTTTTTAATGATTTTAGGATCTGTAGATTTCGGTTTTAATTGATTCTTTTTTTGTTGGAAATATAATACGTTTTTATACAAATAATTAGATTTGACCAAAGTCTGAAGTGGCTTTTAAGGTCCCTTAAAAATTATTTGAAGTTTTTTAAAACATTCTGTCCAAATTTTTTCTCAAAAGTATGGTTCATTTTTTCTCAAAAGTATGGTTCATTTTTTTTTCAAAAGTATTGTTCATTTTTATCAAAAGTATGGTTCATTTTTATCAAAAGTAAGGTTCATTTGTTATCAAATGTAAAGTTTATTTTAATCAAAAGTAAGGTTCATTTTATTTATCAAAAGTAAGGTTTATTTTTATCAAAAGTAAGGTTCATTTTTATCTCAAAAGTATGGTTAATTTTGTTAACAAAAGTATGGTTCATTTTGTTATCAAAAGTATGGTTATTTTTCTATCAAAAGTAAGGTTCATTTTTATCTCAAAAGTATGGTTTACTGTTCATACCCTACGTTATTGTTCATACCCTACATTACTGTCCATACCGTATGTTACTGTTCATACCCTACGTTACTGTTCATACCTTACGTTACTGTTCATACCCTACGTTACTCTTCATACCCTACGTTACTGTTCATACCCTATGTTACTATTCATACCCTATGTTACTTTATTGTTCGTTCCAATTTTATTGTTCACTCAGAAGTTATTATTCGCTCAGAAGTTATTGTTCACTCTGAAGTTACTATTCACTTCGAAGTTACTGTTCATTCCGTGCATTTTTTTAAATTGATTTTCTGCAAATAAATGGGTTATTTTTAAAAAAAATTAAAATACCCTTTAAATATAATGATCGTAATGAATGGGTATTTAATGTTTTGGTGCTATATTTAAAGAGAAAATTTAATAACGTTCGTCAACGTATTTTACAAATAAATTTGGATGTTTCAAGATTGTTTAAATTTAAATGTTTGAATTTAATTCCAGAATCTCATACTAGTTTTTAGAAATTGTTTTGACTTTGTTTAAATCATTTTAAATGGATTTAAAATGATGTTATGAATCATTCAATGCTTTTATTATTCTGGATATTTTATTGAAAGACTAATTCAAAATATTTTGAATTCCACTATTTGATATTTTATTCTATGGGAATAAAGAAGAAACAGTTCTGCTATTATTAGGGAGATATTTATGGGATCTCTTAACATAATTATGTTTTAATATCCTAAGGAAGCACAGCTGCTGCACCTCCTAGATATTTTTAATCTTTATATATATATTTCTCTCTTGCAGGAAAAACAACAACACAATATAAAGAGAAAGTGCTGTGAACTTTGAATCTGTTTTTCATTTGCAATATCCTGTGACACTCCGCTTCACCACCTGCTCTTTCTCTCAAGCACTGAATTAATTCTGCTTCGACTACAATTTCATTGACGAGACGTGCTGAACTAAACCTCAAGAACCAGTACCTGTGATTTAATTTTTATACTCTCTTTCACCTGGTTCTGAGTCAGTAACACTACTTCTCATCTCTCACACGCACTCTATTTTTTTCTTTTTATGCTTTTGTACACAAAAGCATTAGTTGTTATTCTTTTTCCTCGGGTTGTGACTCCCGGATTCTAAAGTTAGGATCTTAGGGTTGTGACTCCCTGTATCTAAAGTTAGGACTGTTTGGGTTGTGACTCCCAGTATCTAATGTCAGGTTGTAAGGGTTGTGACTCCACACACAAAATTCAGTGTCATTGTTATCCCTCCATTAGAAAATGATTTTGTAATTGGGTTATGATTCCCCTTTAAAAATCATTTTTAGTGCACAAATATCTCTCGCCGAGTAGAGAGGTATAAGAGTAGAGTAGGCCCACTTTGGACCGAACTACTATAAAAAACATCCTTGCATTATTTAATTTTTCTTCTGCTAATTAAATTTAATATATAACTTTGATAATTAATTTATTTGATTAAATTTTTTAATCTGGTCTATTCACCCCCCCCTCTAGACTATCTTCCATTACCATGTCTGACCTAACAATTGGTATCAGGGGGTAACCTTCTTAAGAATAGTTTTTCTCTATATTTATATTTCATTTTACTTGGTTGTTACTTCAAGAATTTATCCAATCATTGCTTTTATCTGATTTTATATTTTAATGTGATAACCTATTCCTAGACCTCACAGTCTAAGGATAAAGATCTTATAAGATGGCATGATTAAACCCGAATGATGCCTGGATTCCTCAAAATCCACAACATTTTTATGGTAATGATTATGGATACTGGAAATCCTGAATGGAGGCATACCTCAAACAGTTGAGCATTGAGCACTGGTCTATCATGTCAAAACAAAACACACTTCCTGAAGCCGATCCAGATACTCTTACAGGAATTGATGCTACTAGATATGTCTTGAATTACAAAGTCGTTAATATTTTATATTATTCTATTAACAGAAGTGTTTTTAGTCATGTTTTTACATGCATGACAACTCATGAGATTTGGAAGATTTTTCAAGTTACTCACCTTGGCTCTGACAAATTGATCCGAACCAAACTTGGAATGCTTCATGCTGAGTATCAAGACTTCAAGATGGTTGAAGATGAAACTATAAATCAAATGTTCCATAGATTCACAAGCATTGTGAATGGAATGAATTCACTTAGAGAATCTCTAGAAAATCCTATGCTTGTTGAAAGAGTCCTGCGAGCATTACCGATGAAATGGCATGCAATGAAGGTTGCCATTGATTAAAGCCAGAACTTCAAAGAGTACACACTTGATGAACTGATTGGATCACTACTCCAATATTAACTACAACTGAAGAACAAAGCTGATGAGGAGAAACAAAAAGAAAATGTATAGCTTTTAACTCTATAAATGTAATGTCTAATAATTCTTCTGATTCTGATCTATAGGATATTGAAAAGAAAGACATGGCTTAGATTGTAACTGGAGTCTACAAAATAATGAAAAGGAAAGGTTTCAAAAACTAGTTTTGTAGAAATCCTCAAAAAGAAAAATATAAGGGAGATAAGAAAGGTGATACAAATTACAATGCTTCAGATGTAACATTTTATGAGTGTAGAAAGAAAGGTCATATCAAACCCAATTGCCCTAAACTAATGAATAAAGACAAATACAAAAAGAAAGATATAAGGGAATTAGAAACTAGTTGGAGTTGTACTGAAGAATCTGATTCTAGTGAACAATATAGAAATGACAAAGAATCTCCTAACTTGTGTTTCATGGAATCACTAGATAAGGTTTGTAATTCTAGTTATTATTTTGAATGTTCTGATTCTGAATATGAATCTGAAAACCCCAATTTTTTGAATTAAATAAAGAAATTGAAAGATTAAGAAAAGATATTTTCAAAGCTGTTGATTTTTATAATAAACTTAATAAAGATAATGAAAAACTTATTTCTGAAAATAAAGTAATTCTGCAAGAAAATAAAATGTTAATAAACATTGCCTCTCCTTCTCATTCAACAGTTTATGATAATTTGAAAACTGCTCAAGATTTGAATGAGAAATTGAAAAAGGAAGTTGAATGTCTTAAACAAAATTTATCCTCTTTTATTCAAGGTCGTGAAAAATATCATGAGATGATGACTTTGACTAAAACTGATAAAAATAAATATGGTTTTGGTTATGATAAAAGATTACCTCAAATGTATAAAACCTATTTTTTTAAAAGTACAAATGGTTTTACCTCAACTGTTACTTATTTTAAATGTTGCATGAATGGTCACTATGCTAATGAATGTTCACTTAGATTTAAACAATCATAGGGATTTACAAAAACTAATATTTCTAAATCGTTGTTATTGAGAGTACCTTGCAATACATGTTTAAATTTTGTATGGGTACCTAAAACTTTTATTACTAATCCTATTGGACCCAAAGTAGCTTGGGTACCAAAATTGTAAATTAATTGATTTTTGTAGGAAAAATGCCTTGGATGTCTCAAGAACGACATATGGTACATGGAAAGTGGATGCTCTAGGCATATGACTAGAGACCCATAAAAATTTACCACATACATCACATGTGATGGAGGAACTGTTACTTTTGGAGACAATTCCAAAAGAAAAGTAAAAGTTTTTGGTAAAGTTGTTATTTCAAATTCTACATTTATTTCAAAAGATTTATGTTTTGAAGGTTTAAAACATAATTTAATTAGTATATCACAATTATATGATGATGGAATGGAAGTTAAATTTCAAATTAATAAATATTTAGTTTTTAGAGGTGATTCTTTATTATTTTATGCTAATTGAAAAGATAATATTTATACTATTGATTTTTCTGAACTAACTATTCAACATGTAAAGTGTTTGAATGCTGTACAGAATGACTGCATCCTTTGGAAACGACATTTATGTAATGTTAATTTCAAAATTTTACATAATCTCTCAAAGCATGAGAATGTTTTACAGCTTCCTTCTTTGAAGAAAAAACAACTTCATGTTTGTGATGCCTACATGAAAGGGAAGACACACAAAATTTCCTTTAGACCTATCAATCAGATAAGTACAAATAATCCTTTATAGTTGGTACATCTTGATTTATTTGGTCCAACTCAAATTTCTAGCCTTGGTGGAAAGAAATACACTTTATTTATTGTTAATGATTCTAGTATATTTACTTGGGTATATTTTCTTGCTCATAAAAATGATACTTTATCTAAATTTACTTCTTTCTCTAAATTAGTTCAAAATAAAAAAGGTTGTATGATTATTTCAATTCGTAGTTATAAAGGAGGTGAATTTCATAATTTAGATTTTGAAAATTTAAGTGAAAATAATGGATATTTTCATAATTTCTATGATTCTAGAACACCACAACAAAATGGGGTTATCGAATGGAAAAATAGAACTCTTATTGAAATGGCCCGAACTATGTTAAGTGAAAATAATTTAGATTTTGAAAAATTCTTTATTATTTCTATTCTAAAATAATAACTCCAGTATCTTCTATATATTGTGATGTTATTATAAATATGGTACAACCATATTCAGTATTCTATCCATCCTTTGAATGGCATGTCACTATATGTGCGTACGTACGGCTTACCGTCTCCACGTCATGGGGTAATTGTCATTCAATAAATTATTATTTGTATGGGTATAAAAATGATGTGTAATTAATTTAAATAATAAATATAACATGATAATAATTCTTTCTATATGATATACCATCCAATTATATATTATTTTAACATCAAAAGAATGATATTGTCGCTCGTGCGTACATACGGACTACCATCTCCACGAATGCGATGAGATTCATTCTCCATCGTATCCATTCAAGTATAATTCTCATTTGATCAATAAAAATAATGTTGAAGGACTTGATATAATTCTGGATATTAATAATATACAACCTATCTGTAACAAACACGGCTTACGTTAGAAAGAATATAAAGGAAAAAAAGTAAGTTAACACCCGAAATGATGATAATACTAAGATATTATTAACAAATCAATGTTAAAAGCTCATATATGATATCATATTAATGTAAATTATTATTCGATAATTTAATAACAATTATTTCACCATTATACAAGAGTTTAACCAACCGCCGACCAAGGAAAAATTACAAAGTAAGGAGTTTCTTATCTCACTCTTAATTTCGTGAGAATTCCATTGTTCACCACTTATTTATTGCATGTGGTGTATGTGTACTTCCCATGATTGTATTAATTGTGTAATATACTTTAATTTATGGATATTTACATCATCATTTTATTATCCTTCTTTCATGGGTGCAAGTTTTATAAGTTACCAAATCGATAAGGGAATTTGAAATTTCAATTTCCACTTATTCGTCTTTACGCATACTTCATTGATTATTTTACTCCAAGATTATGTGTGGAATCACTACTCATTTGGTTATGTCATAATTTCCACTCCCCTTTATGTGGATATACTTTTGATACACATAATCACTCCATTGATAAATTCTCAAGTGATCGGTATGAACTTGATAAGAGTAATTTTTAACTCAATCTCTATTTGTTGAGTTAAATATCCAATTCATTGGTGTTGTTTTTACAAGAATATGGGTGAATGTCCTCTGATTGATTTACACAAAATATCCAATCATATCGAGTTTATTTATATTTGTCACACATAATTA
Organism: Viscum album; assembly: GCA_963277665.1. Taxonomy (NCBI): domain Eukaryota; kingdom Viridiplantae; phylum Streptophyta; class Magnoliopsida; order Santalales; family Viscaceae; genus Viscum; species Viscum album. Next base: position 1,985,794,885 of record OY728145.1, on the reverse strand, counting down.
TGTCTTTGATTTATCCTTAACCTAAGGATACTGTATTTTTAAGAGATTTCATCTCAATTTACATTCCACTGAGACTTCCTTGTTGTTATACACCAATTCACTTTTATATGGTGTATATATTTTACTTTTACATAGTATATCATGAATCCCTATATTCTCATGATATTACAATGTTTTTATTACCTCAATTATTTGTATTCAAGTTTCTCTCTTTTGGTTAGGAACTCTAACTAAAATATCATTTTAGATGTTTTAAAGATTTATTATTCCAAATCTTTCTCATTAATGTCCATGTTTTAAAAATAGTTTTAAGGATTTATTTATATGGACATTAATTTTTTCAAATCAAATATCCTTTTAAAAGTTTCAATGTGGTATGGGACACTTTGATTCAAAAATCTGTTTTTAAATGGCTTCTTGACAAATAGTGTGACTTTTAAATGATTTCAAGAAAAAAGGGGATATTTTTCTCTAATAGTTTTAATGATTATTTTCATATATGTCAATATCCTTCATTATTCACTATTGAGGTTAATCTTATACAATAAAATCTTCCATATTGTATCGAATGAGTTATGTTTAACTGTGGATGTATTATTTTTATACCATTCATGGTTTATGGATCAAGTATTGACATTTCGTATTAAAGTTTTAATATGAATGTTTATGTTATATTTCAAACTTTTCATATGAGGAATGCATTGGACTTAGTAAGAGACAGGTGAAGCCCGTTATAGCTCCCATATGCATCGGCAGGTCTCATGAGACAAACTAGTGTCTTGGCACAAGGCCTTGACAAAATCTTATTTGTAGTCTGGCATTATGCATTCCATCATTTTGAAAGTGGTTATTGATATTTCATGTGATTATTCGATTAGTAGAATATCCATGTGAATAGGTAAATGGCATTATTTCATTTTATTTCTGCCATATTATGTTGAAGTTCATGTTTAAAAGTCTTTTGTTTTAGTTATACATTGCCTTAAATGTTTATTCTTATTTATGAAAGTTTCCGCTATATTTTTATCCTTACTGGGAATTTGAGCTCACCCCTTTCTATGTTTCATTTTTCCTAGGATGTAAAGAAGTATTTTATGAATGACCTGTAGGGATAGTATTAGGGGGTAATAGTGTGGACTATGGAGCCTATATTGTTGTAGTTTTCATTTTATGATGTAATGTAAACTTTATGAATGTATCCAGTTATTCCAAGGATACTAAACTAATCAGTCTTTTGAGACTTGATCTTTCTTGTGATCATGCCAATGTTATGTAATAATGCACCGACTCCGGGTAACTGGGGTCAGGGATTTACAGTTGGTATCAGAGGGAGGTTAGTACAATCCTTGGAATCTAGATTTAGATAATCTATGATTAGAGCACGTAGACCTAAGATGAAATTTGAGGATTAGTATAGAATAACTTCCTAGGATTTTGGTATTGTAGAGATTTTGTGGGTTTTCCGAGCAATACATCCCTGTCTGGATACGAGCAGGTAGAGGCGGCTCTGGCACAGATGTACCGAGGGGTAAAACCCGAAAACACCTCTTTGAGCTAGACTCGAACGGGAACTGGTGCATGAAAACGGGCCTTACTTCACTCTTGGTTACGACACTCCCGGGGGATATTCTTATGATAATTTAAATTTTCTTTAAAAACCGATTTGAAGTATTATATATATAATATGAGAGTAAATGACCTTGGTTAATACTAATATGTTTAAAATTGAGAATATGGTGACATGTTAATCTCTAAATGATTTTATGACTACTGTTACTCACACCATGCTTTCTGGTTTTAGTCAATGGTTGGATTCCAACGAAGTCATAGTGACTTTGAGAATGATTTACAAGGTGGTAACGATGGTGGCAATGAGCAAAAAAATGGAATGTTGATAGGCATAAAAGATATCATCTTTATGCCAAATCAATTTTCCAAAAATATGATCAACAATATATATATTAACCAATTCCCGAACTCAACAAAGAAGAGAAAGTTTATGAATCATAAGATCTCCAGCAGTGGAGACCATAGAGAAAGGAATCCTCAATTTCCATCATGCCGGAAATGTGGAAGGAGACACCCAGGAAATTCTCTCAACAGAACAAAGAAATTATTTACGTGTGGGAAAGAAGGACATAAAGTGAAGAATTGCCGATGAAAAATATAGAGTACTATGGAAGAAAATAAAAATGGTCCCATGAATCCATTTACAGTCATTTTATGTAAATGTAGGGGACCTGACTATTACCCAAGTGAATACCCCATTCTATAGAATATTTTCATGGTCAAAGACGAAGCTATGTGGAAATAAATGGTTGGATAAATGTTTAAAAGTATTCGTTCTCCTTGTTGATGGGATTACTTTGGAAAAAATTTCTCTTATATTTGTAACCCCATAGTTTTCCATGTGATAATTATATTTGAGGAATTATTATATTTTCCCTTGTGGATGTTGTTATAAATAACCATTTGGTTTATATGATCATTGTGTTTGAGGAAATTACAAGTTATTATATTTTGGGATGAAAATGAAAGGTATGAGATAACATTTCTGGTTAAAATTAATTTATGGTTATTTTGAGGAATTTATCTCATTTTGGTAATGTTATAAAATATAATTTTTGAAAAAGGACAACACGCAGACCGGGTGATAACCCGTCGCGTCGGAAAAGGGTGTGGGAATCGAACCCACAACCAAATTGCGATTGGGATTTATCACCTACCACTGGACTACGTGATGTCCCTGGTTAGTGTGACTATTTTTTTAGTAAAATGATTTTATTAATCAATAATAATTTGATTTGGTCTCTTATGTCTTATCAAATGAATACCCTTAGTATAGGAAAATGATTTCATGATAAAGTGATAAATGTTATTTTGGAAGATTTTTGCTTTGTTAGGAACACTATATGCCCAAGGAAAATTGAATAGTATGGGATTTCATTTGAGGAGTAATGGTGGATTTTTATCTATGTTTTTATTGTGGATTTATACTGATTTGGGTTATTTATGGAAATGATTAACCCATAATAGAGAATATGTGATTAGGTTAATTACTTTTAAGTATGTGACTTTAAGAGTAATTAATTTTATTTGGAAAAACAATTTAACGTGGATGACTACATTCTTATAAGTTTGTGGTTTCAATATTAGTTTGGATTATATTAAAGTATTTTAAGGACAATTGATTATTGAATGGTATATATTTAACTTTGGGGTATTGATGGTTTAATTTTAGAAATTAAGATTAGTGTTTTTTTCTAGTGGAATATCCATTTGGGGGATAATTAGATATTATACTAACCATTTTGGTTTTTATTAATCTCTAAAGACAAGGTAAATATATAGTTTATCCTATGTGGATCATGTATTTCTATAGAAGTTTAGCACTTCCATTGTAACCAAGTCTTCTGGAATACTCATTGTTAAAAAAATGAGTTAATGGTAAAAATTTATTAAAGAATGAAACTCTACTTAAAAAGTAAGTATATCTCTTTATGTTCTTAGTCAATATCATAAATGAATTCCTTGTCCTTATTTAATGTAACTTAAAACAAAAAATTTTGTCTGTTTACTTTTCCTACTGGGAGACTAATGACTGTTTGTCCCAACACATGTTTGTGATTTTCTTATTGTTAACTTTCTCTTGATCATGTTTTATATCCCTCTCCATCATAACATAACAATAATTTTATCATCCATATCCATGTTTTCCTATATGGAATCCTAGTATGGGTTATCTTGGGTGACCTTTATACCTCTCTTCCTTTCTTTTAAAGTGATAGTTTTATTGACCCTTTTTCCGATGTGGGACTTTCCATTATATTCTCAAGTAAAATTTTAAAAAAATTGCAAGGACGCAATTTATTGTAGGGGACAATGTAACACCATAAGCTTCCACGGTACGTTTCCCTTTGAATAATACAATGGCGTGCATTGTACGAAACTTCGAGATTCTAACACACCACAACCAATCAAACTAGCTGTTATGAATAGTAATACCTAATTTTTAAAATTTTAAAAAATTTATCTCTCAAAATTAACTTCATTTTTGGATTCTAGGTATCGAATTTAGCCTAAGGTTAAATATTGGTACTTTTCAGATAACTTTAATATTTTGATGAATAGTGAAAATTCCTAAATTTTAATTAAAAACTACATTTTTAATCAAAATAATTAATAGTGATGAATTATGAATTTGAGAGGTTTTAAAGTATATTTAGAATATATTTTAACCATTTAATACAATTTTGGTCATTGGACATAATTTCACAATTAAATTGGACATAAACAAGTATCAATCTTTTGATAGTTATTATATCTTAAAAACACGCTTTTTATTTTGACTGCGGGAATTAATTTTAAATTAATTTCTGCCACTTCTGTGTTTTGAATTTGAAAAAATGGATTCCATATTTGGAATTAGGATGTCCAAATTATGTAAATAGGTAACTTTTATTTGTAGACATTTTGAATAATTACTTCGGTAAATATTTTATTTACCATGGTTAAAGGGTAAATCCGGTAAATAAGGGTTAAAAAATATTAATATAACAATACTAAATTACCCTCAAACGTGTCCTAACCTTAGTTTTGGATACATTTCGGACCCCAGGAATCTTTGGGATGATTTTGGGACCCCATGGAGCCACTTATATGTGATAGGGACACTTTATTTTAATTAAGTTAAAATAAATACAAAAATGACACAAGCATATATCTTTTAGAAAAACACTTTTTACATAGGTTTATATATGTTGGATTTTTGACTATAAATATTAATTAGGAAAATAAAACGATTTCCTACATAATGGTATTTTATTTATAATTTTTAGACATTATATAATTTAATTTATTTATGACACAATGGTGATGCAGTAATTACCTAATTAATAAAAAATTAGAATAATTGATTTTATAAATACCCAAATAAATTTAATTTGAGACCTTTTATAAATAAAAATAATTTTCTAGGATAATATGACATGTTAGGATTTATTTAATTAACTTTTTTCTAAGTAATCATTCTGTTATTATTTTTACAAAAATCAATTATTGAATAGTGTCAAAATTGACATAAAATAGTTTTTAAAACAAATATTATATTATTAATTGATATTAAATTCCTAAAAATATAAGGTTCTTCCAAGAGACTTATATCATGATATTTCTATTGTTAATGGGCCACTTTGGGTTCTCTTGGATGTATATAGTAAGTTTATTAACTATATAATTTAAAAATACAAAAAGACATTGTAAAAGTGAAACTAATTAACTAAGAGTTAATACTTAAGGATAATGTTAATATAGTAACCCAAACATGTCTAAATCCTATTGGTTAAGTGTTTTTAGAATTATCCCCACCTTAAACTTTAAATAATCCACTTTGGAGCCTTTATAAACCGAATATGAATTTATTATAAAATAATATTTCTTGTTTTTCCAAAGGTGTCCCTCACCCCTCTTATAAGAGGAAACTCCTACTTATCATTAATTCACACCGTCAAAGCCTTTTGGTTCGTCCAAAACCTGCCCAAATACTATCTCAACTTCCCTCACTACAACCTAAAGTCCTTATTTTTATCAGAAAGCCAACCTAAAGAGCCCTTTTTATCAAATCAAGAGGAAGAACCCGAAGAAGAGGTAATGTTTTCACCACCCTCTTTCAAGTTCCTTTCTTCTTCAACGTCTTCTTTATTTGTTATTTATATTCTAAAATAATAACTCCAGTATCTTCTATATACTATGATGTTATTATAAATATGTTACAACCATATTCAGTATTCTATCCATCCTTTGAATGGCATGTCACCATACGTGCGTACGTACGGCTTACCGTCTCCACGTCATGGTGTAATTCAAATTCAATAAATTATTATTTTGATGGGTATAATAATGATGAATAATTCTTGTAAATAATAAATATAACATGATAATCATTCTGTATATATGATATAGCATCGAATTTTATATTATTTTAACATCAAAATAATGATATTGTCGCTCGTGCGTACGTACGGATTACCGTCTCCACGAACGCGATGAGATTCATTCTTCATCGTATCAATTCAAGTATAATTATCATTTGATGATTAAAAATAATGTTTAACGACTTGATATAATTCTGGATATGAATAAGATACAAACTATCTGTAACAAACATGGCTTACATAACAAATAATATAAAGGAAAACAGGTAATTTAACACCCGAAATGACGATAATACTAAGATATTATTAACAAATCAATGTTAAAAGATAATATATGTTATCATATTAATGTAAATGATTCTTTTATTATTCAATAACAATTATTTCACCATTATAAAGGAGGTTAACCAACCACTGGCCAAGGAAAAAGTACAAAGTAAGCGGTTTCTTATCTCACTCTTAATTTCGTGAGAATTCCATTATTCACCACTTATTTATTGCATGCGGTGTATGTGTACGGACCATGATTGTATTAATTGTGTAATATACTTTAATTTATGGATATTTACATCATCATTTTAATATCCTTCTTTCATGGGTGCATGTTTCATAAGTTACCAAATTGATAAGGGAATTTGAATTTTCAATTTCCACTCATTCGTCTTTACGCATACTTCATTGATTATTTTACTCCAAGATTATGTGTGGAATCACTAATCATTTCATTATGTCATAATTTTTAATCCAATTTCTGTGGATATACTTTTGATACACATAATCACTTCATTGATAAATTATCAAGTGATCGTTATGAACTTGATAAGAGTAATTTTTAACTCAATCTCTATTTGTTGAGTTAAATATCCAATTCAATGGTGCTGTTTTTACAAGAATATGTCTGAATGTCCTATTATTGATTTACACTGAATATCAAATCATAGTGAGTGTATTTATATTTTTCACACATAATTATGTCGTTGATTTATCCTTAACCTAAGGATACAGTATTTATAAGAGATTTCATCTCAATCTACATTCCATTGAGACTTCTTTGTTGTTATACACCAATTCACTTTTATATGGTTTATATATTGTACTTTGACATAGTATATCATGAATCCCTATATTCTCATGATATTACAATGTTTTTATTACCTCAATTATTTGTATTCAAGTGTCTCTCTTTTGGTTAGGAACTCTAACAAAAATATCATTTTCAATGTTTTAAAGATTTATTATTCCAAATCTTTCTCATTAATGTCCATGTTTTAAAAATAGTTTTACGGATTTATTTATATGGAAATTAATGTTTTCAAATCAAATTTCCTTTTAAAAGATTCAAAGTGGTATGGGACACTTTGATTCAAAAATCTTTTTTTAAATGGCTTCTTGACAAATAGTTTGACTTTTGAATGATTTCAAGAAAAAGGGGATATTTATCTCTAATAGTTTTGATGATTATTTTCATCTATGTCAATATCCTTCATTATTCTCTATTGAGGTTAATCTGATACAATAAAATCTTCCATATTGTATCGAATGAGTTATGTTTGATTGTGGATGTGATGTTTTTATACCATTCATGGTTTATGGATCATTTATTGACATTTCGTATGCAAGTTTTCATATGAATGTTGATGTTATATTTCAAAATATTCATATAAGGAATGCATTAGACTTAGTAAGTGACGGGTGGAGCCCGCTATAGCTCATCGATGCATAGGTAGGTCTCATGAGGCAAACTAGTGTCTTGGCACAAGGCCTTGCCAAAATCTTATTTGTAGTCTTGGCACAAGGCCTTGGGTATGTGGTTATGATAGTCTGGAATTATGCATTCCATCATTATGAAAGTGTTTATTGATATTGCATGTGATTATTCAATTAGTATAATATCCATTTGAATATGTAAATGGAATTATTTCATTTTATTTCTTCCATATTATGTTGAAGTTCAAGTTTAGTAGGCTTTTTTTTAGTTATACATTGCCTTAAATGTTTTATTCTTATTTATGAAAGTTTCCTCCATATTGTTATCCTTACTGGGAATTTGATCTCACTCCTTTCTATGTTTTATTTTTCTGAGGATGTGAAGAAGTATTTTATGAATGACCTACAGGGATAGTATGAGGGGATAAGAGTGTGGACTATGGAGACTATATTGTTGTAGTTTTCATTTTATGATGTAATGTAAACTTTATGAATGTATCTAGTTATTCCAAGGCTACTAAACTAATCGGTATTTCGAGACTTGATCTTTCTTGTGATCATGCCAATGTTATGTAATAATGCACCAACTCTGGGTAACTAGGGTCGGGGCATTACATAAAATAAATTCTGATTCTAATGTTATTGATGATGAGTTTAGATATTTGAATTTTGGTGAATATATTCCTCAAGATAAGAGTAAATTAATTGAGGGGGAGCTTACTCCTTCTCAACCTGATCCAAGATCATGGAATATTCACAAAGATCATCCTGTTGAAAATGTAATTGGAAATGTTGATTCGTGTGTCAAAACCAGCAATTCTATTTTAAATTATTGTGTCAATTGTGCTTTTATTTCTGATTTTGTTCCTGTTAATATTAATGATGCTTTAAAATATGAAAACTGGATTGTTGTTATGAAAGATTAATTAAATCATTTTGTTATAAATAATGTTTGGACTTTATTAGAACTTCATAAATATAAGAGGGTAATTGGAACTAAGTGGATCTTTAGAAACAAGCTGGATGAATCTGGACATATTGTCAAAAAAGCCATAATTTTTCCTCAAGGATACTCTCAAGAAGAATGTATAGACTTTGAAGATTCAATTTCACATGTTGCCAGGTTATAGGAAATTAGAATTTTGTTGGCCTTTGCGTGTTTTCATGGTTTTAAAATATATCAAATGGATGTAAAAAGCGCTTTCTTAAATGGTTTTATTACTAAAGAAGTTTATGTTTCTCAACCCCCTGGTTTCGAAAATGAAGAATTTCCCAACCATGTTTTTAAATTATCTAAATATTTATACGGTCTCAAACAAGCACCCCGTGCTTGGTATGAAGGATTTTCTTTATTTTTATTAAATAATGGATTCAAGAAAGGAAATTTTGATCCAACTCTTTTTATTAAAATATCTTTTGAAGATATTTTAATTGTTCAAATTTATGTTGATGATATAGTTTTTGGATCATCTAGTGACATACTTTGTAATAATTTTTCTTTATTTATGTCTTTTGGATTTGACATGAGTTTAATGGGAGAAATAAATTTCTTTCTTGGACTTCAAATTTCTCAAAGGAAAGATGTAATTTTTCTTAATCAATCTATGTATGCTAAAGATTTAGTTAAACGATTTGGACTTGATTCCTATAAATCTATGAAAACCCCTAGGGGTACTAATTGTATATTAGATAGTGATGCATCTGGTAAATTAGTTGATTTAACAGTTTATAGAGGTATGATAGGTATCTTGCTATATTTAACAGCATCTAGACATGATATCATTTTTAGTGTTTGTTTATGTGCTAGATTTCAATCTGATCCTAAAGAAAGTCATATTAAAGCTGTTAAAAGAATAATTAGATATGTTAAAGGAACTGTTCATTCTGGTTTATTTTATCCAAACTATAACTTTTTTTATTTAACAACTTATTCTGATTCTGATTTTGGAGGCTGTAGAATTGACCAAAAAGCACATCAAGTATGTGTCAATTTTTGGGAAAATGTTTAATATCTTGGTCATCTAAGAAACAATTATCTGTTGCTTTATCTACTCCAGAATCCATGTATATCTCTGCTACTAGTAGTTGTGCTCAAAGTTTATGGATTAGGAAAAATTCATTTGATTTTGGTGTTTATTTTGATAAACTACCTATTTATTGTGATAATACATCTGCAATTTCTATTTCTAAAAATACCTTACAACATTCTAGAACAAAACATATTGATATTAGATTTCATTTCATTAAAGATCATGTGAATAAGGGTGATATTGTTTTAGAATTTATCCCTTCTGAAAATCAGTTTGCAGATATTTTTATAAAGCCTTTAGACTCTGTTCAATTTGAGAAAATTAAATTTTCTCTTGGTATGTTGGAGTTTTAAATTTTATTTGCTACATTTTTTTAGGAGGATCATGTTTTTAATTTTTGTTTATTTACAAAAAGGGGAGAAGTTTTGGTGAGAAATCATTTGGTTTTAATCATTTGGATTTAATAATTTTGTTTTAATCATTTTAAAAAATTCATTTATGGTTTAAATGTTTTGGATTTCTAATCAAACAAAAGGGTGGATATTGTTTGTGCATGTGCATATTTCCATTAATTTGATTTCATATGATTTTGTTGATTACTTTTATTATGTATTTTGATGATATATTAATTTTAGTTATTTGGATTTTAGTGATTCTTATCACGTTGGAAATATAAGATATTTATCTATATTTTATTAGTTAATGATGAACTTTGAAAATTCTTATCTATTTCTCAAAAATTCAATTAATTTTCTACTATGTTTTTGAAACTCTACATTTCACTATTTTAAAACGTTTATATATTTATTTTACTACAACTTCTACAGTTGTACTATTTACATGAAACTTGATTATATGGAAAGATAAAATGTTTATCTTGATTTCATTATTTTACATAAATGTCTAAAAATATCGTTTGAATGGACTTTTAATTACATGAAGTTTTGATATTCTATTTTAAGGTAGAAGTTTTTCTAGAATTGTTTTGCTTCTATTTTTTAATGATTTCGGGATCTGTAAATGGTGATTTTAATTGATTCTTTTTTGGAAAGATAATATTTTTTTTATAAATCATTATTTTTTTACCAAAGTCTTAATCAGCTATTAAAATCCCTTAAAAATTATTTGAAGTTTTTCAAAAAATTCTTTCCAGATTGTTTCTCAAAAATATGGTTCATTTTTTCTCAAAAGTATGGTTCATTTTTTTTTCAAAAGTATGGTTCATTTTTATCAAAAGTAAGGTTCATTTTTATCAAAAGTAAGGTTCATTTTTTATCAATGTAAGGTTCTTTTTTATCAAAATTAAGGTTCATTTGTTATCAAAAGTAAGGTTTATTTTTATCAAAAGTAAGGTTCATTTTTTATCTCAAAAGTATGGTTCATTTTGTTATCAAAAGTTTGGTTCATTTTTTTTCAAAAATATGGCTTTTTTTATCAAAAGTATGGTTCATTTTTTATCTCAAAAGTATGGTTTACTGTTCATACCCTACGTTACTGTTCATACCCTACGTTACTGTTCATACTCTACATTACTGTTCATACCCTACGTTACTGTTCATACCCTATGTTACTGTTCATACCCTACGTTACTGTTCATACCCTATTTTACTATTCATACCCTACGTTACTTTATTGTTCGCTCTGAAGTTATTGTTCACTCCGATGTTATTGTTTGCTCAGATTTTACTGTTCACTCCGAAGTTACTATTCACTTCGAAGTTACTGTTCTTTTCGAAGTTACTGTTCATTCCGAAGTTACTATTCATTCCGTGCATTTTTTTTAAAATTGATTTTCTGCAAATATATGGATTATTTTTTAACGATTCTTTTGTAAAATCCACTTTAAATATAATGATCATAATGAATGAGTATTTAATGTTTTGGTGCTATATTGAGAGAGAAAATTTAATAACATTCTTCAACGTATTTTAAAAATAAATTTGGACATTTCAATATTGTTTAAATTTAAATGTTTGAATTTAATTCCAGAATCTGTTGCTAGTTTTCAGGAACTGTTTTGACTTCATTTAAATCATTTTAAATGGATTTAAAATTATGTTTTGAATCATTCAATGATTTTTTTATTCTGTAGATTTTATTGGAAGACATATTCAAAATATTTTGAATTCCTCTATTCGATATTTTATTCTAAGGGAATAAAGAAGAAACGGTTCTGCTATTTTCAAGGAGATATTTGTGGGATCTCTTAACTTAATTAATTTTTGAATATCCTAAGGAAGCGGAGTTGCTACACCTGATAGATATTTTTAATCTCTATATATATAGTTCCCTATTTCATAAAAAACAACAACACAATACAAAGACAAAGTGCTGTGAACTTTGAATCTGTTGTGCATTTACAACGTCCTGTGACACTCTGTTTCACCACCTGCTCGGTCTATCAAGCTCTGAATTAATTCTTCTTCGACTACAATTTCATTGAGGAGACATGCTAAACTAAAACTCAAGAACCAGTACCTATGATTTAATTTTTATATTCTCTTTAATCTGGTTCTGAGACGGTAACACTACTTCCCATTTCTCACAAGCACTCTATTTTTTTCTGTTTATTCTTTTGCACACAAAATAATTATTTGTTATTCTTTTTCCTCGGGTTGTGACTCCGGGATTCTAAAGTCAGAATCTTATGTTTGTGACTCCCTATATCTAAAGTCATGACTATTTGGGTTGTGACTCATAGTATCTAAAGTTAGGTTGTAAGGGTTGTGACTCCCCACACAAAATTCAGTGTCGTGGTTATCCCTCCACTAGAAAAGATTTTGTAATTGGGTTATGACTCCCCTTTAAACATCATTTTTAGTGCACACGTATCTCCTGCCGAGTAGAGAGGTATAAGAGAAGAGTATTCCCACTTTGGACCGAACTACTATAAAAAACAACTTTTTGTTATTTAATTTTTTCGCCGCTAATTAAATTTAATAATTAACTATGATAATTAATTTATTTAATTAAAATTTTTAATCTGGTCTATTCACCCCCCTCTAGACCATCTGTCATTACCCTTTCCGACCTAACAGTGATTGATAGGTTGACCACGTCATCTCACTTTATACCAATTTTGGATATTGATAATCGTTGAGGAGTTGGTAAGTCTCTATGTGAAAGATATTATCTGTTTTTGTAGAGTTCCATCTTCCATGGTCTTTGATAGGGATCCTTGGTTTACTTATCTATTTTAGAGGGGCCTTCAAGAGGATTTGGGATCTCAGATCTGTTTGAGCATGACCTATCATTTTTAGAGGGATGTCCAGAGAGATAGAACTACAAAGATCATTGAGGATATGCTTCATAGTTGTGCTCTCAACTTTGGTGGGATTTAAGATGGTCATTTGGGGCTGGTTGAGTTTTCTTATAAAAAATATTTTCCCATACACAATCAGAATGGCTAATTTTAAGGCCTTGTATGGTTGTTCTTTAAAATCTCGTTTATATTAGTCAAACATTGGTGAAAGTTTATTGGTTGGACAATGTTTTCCGAAAGAGATGAAATCTATGATTTAGATGATTTTTCAGATAAAATCGATAACACAAAGCCAGTATAAGTCTTACACATATTTTTGTCATAGGCCGTTGTTATTATTAGTTGGTGACTAGGTATTCTTGAAGGTTTCACCCTGGTTGGGTCATTGACAGATTATGAGGAAATGGAATGTTTCTCCTCATTTTTTGGACCTTTTATGGTTGTTGATATAGTGGGAAACATTCTTTACCATTTATCTCTACCACCATAGATTACATTCATACATAACATGTTCCATGTATTGTAAGAGTGAAAGTATCACTCTGGTCTATCTCATGTTTTGACCTACTGTGATCCGGAGATTGAACCTGATTTATCTGTGACTAAATGAAAAATCAGAGTTGTTGATTCTAAGACGTAGGTTCTTAATGGGAGGGTGATATCTCTGGTCTATGTGATATGGATACATGGTACTGGTTGTCATGGGATGTGGGAGAGGGAGGCTCTAGTGGTAGAGGAGTCACCTCATCGTTTTGATGTGGAGGATTTTTCAATGGATTTATGGGAATTGAAAGATCTTATGGTGAGGAGATTGTAAAATCCCATTACTATTCAAGTTTTACTAAACCCTCTTGTGTTAAATTATTAATATATTAAGTGAAAAAATTATTTACCAGTGAATTTTCGTTAAATTATTTAATGGACTTAAATTCCATTTAACATATTAGATTTTTAAATTGAATATTTTTTGTAGTTCGAAACTGATTTATAATGATATTCCAAGGCCCACAAAGTCTCAGTGAAGAATAAATAAAATTTGAAATATAATATATTAAGTACACACTTTTTATTCAAAATAATTGAACAACACAAAAATGGTGTGTCAAATGAGAAATTGGAGATCAATTTTATGTCTGAAATATGGTGTTTACCCTAGGAGGGGTATAACATTCAAATTCGTTGGAAATTATGATGAATCTTTCATGAGATAATGTCATTACTAAATATTCAATATATTATTTTATTAAATATAATTAAATATATCCCAAAGAATGCATCTTATGGGAAATATGAGACCACTGATGGGTCTAGAATGATGGTTTTACCCTAGAAGCGGCATAAAATTGGTACACATTAGGCGTTTGGATGTCTCACTTTTATAAATAACTCTATTTATTTTAATTAATTCTGTATAAATTTTTAAAAATAATAAACCATTAATATCTCTCAGACAGTGAATCCAATGAGAAATATGACACAACCTTTGGGTCTAGAATAGGGTGTTTACCCTAGATAGAGTATAACTTTTTGAACCATAGTCGTTTTGTGTCATTTAATTTTTAAATTAACCAATTAATTTTATTAATGTAATAATCCGTAATTTTATTAAATTAAATGGAAATTAATTTTATTTAACACTTATTCTTCTCAACACAGGTGCAACACCTCCAGACCACCATATATAAAATGGAGAATTATAAAATATTGTATTCTTAACTATTTCACCATTTAAAAATTAACAACACCATATTTTAGTTAAATTTAACACTCTGTAATTATTTATGAGTTGAAATATGTTTCAAATACATAGATTAAATAGGAGTTTCATTTTACCCAAAGTTTACCCATTTTTGGGTTCTTCAAATGAGTGATCCATTTCAACTTGATTGTTGGTTGTGTTGGTCGAGTCTTGTCTAACCAAATACCCTATTTTCATGATGAAAAATCCTCACAAGAATGGGTTTTCGGTACCTAAATTTAAACATGAAATTAACATTTCATGCATTTAGTTTTGGGTTATGTCTTTTTAATTTTATTATTGTATTTCCAATTCAAACATAGAAATTGAATATCTTTTTCTATATTAATCGTAATTACACACCGTAACTTTTTTTGGTTTCAGATTCATGAGTAGAACCTATATATATTTTTTCATTTGAATTAACCACTGTTTTTTTCAATATAATTTTTCTCATTTTAAATAGATTATTTTAAATAAATTATCATTGGATAATAACATGTATAATCAAAATATAATTTTTGGAATAGTTATAAAAGGATAATCACATGGTTTTATCTATTGATAATTTATCAAATTGTCATATGATAATTGATTTTAATTATTATAAGAAAATTACACATCTTATTGAAAATAATTATAAAAAATTATTAATGGATAATTATAAGGTAACAATCATGTGGCATTGATTATCAAAATATTTATGTGATAATCCCGTGTTTTGTCAACAAAAAATTACTATAATTATAAAATTATAATTTAGAAATAATCAAAGTGAGATAAAATATTATCATATGTAATATTTTAATCGATAATTTGAAATTATCTTAAACAGAAAATATACTATCACATATAATATTTTAATCGATAATTTAAAATTATCCTTGAGAGACAAAATATTATTTCATGTTATATTTTAATCAAAAATTTGAAATAGACCATAAGATATAAAATATTATCACATGTAATATTTTAATCGGTAATTTTAAAATTATATTGGAGAGAAAACCTATAATTTCATATGTTATTTAATATTCTTTTTACATAAAATAATTGTTATTGGTTCTAGGAACCTTGGATGAGCATCAACCATTTGTGTGTTTATGCTTACAATAATAAGGCTGTAAAGAGGTGTATTGAGACACACATAGTGGTTTATCATTGCTTTTGAAATCGATGACATAGTAGTCGGTGGTTCTATCCCAATTAACCAAAATAATTATCCTTATATTGATTGATTTATGTCAACAACTGATTTAAATTTAATTTTTCAATATTAATTTCAATTGATTCGATAAAATCCAATTTCATTGAGTTGGGGTATTTAGAAATGGTTTTATAATGAGAAATGGGGAACCCCTAATTTTATTAAATTTTTGTGTTCTTTTGGAAATTGGTTTATTAAAATATTTCATTGATGAAAAAAATTCCAATATAATTTTAAAAAATTATATCTGGGAATGAATTGTAAAATTGATGGAACTGGTTTTGAGTCAATATCAAAATTATGAAAATGGCTTATACATTTTTTATAGAAACTCATTGGTTTTATCTTGTTAAAGAGGAAAGTGTTTTTAATTGATACACATTTTGTTTTTAAATAGAAAATTGGCATTAAAATGGAAGTATGAGATTTAATTTTAAATTAAGTAGTCTTAAAATAGATTTCCCATCATTGACAATCTAAGAGAACATCCGATCCTTAGAGAGATTCTAATTTATTTGGACAAACTCTATGATTACTACAATGTTATAAAACATACATGCATCAGGTCACATCACTTATGCGATGGTGATGAGTCATCTCTTACCAAGTTCTAGAGGATGTATGTGTAAACATATTGTCATGATAACATAGAGAGTACAGAGTCCAATAGAAACAAATAATATCGTATCTATTTGTAAAATGAGCATGTTGATCGACTTTTATTTATATTTCAGAAATAAATTCATGACAATGCTTTTTTTCTACTTTTCATTCCTATTTAATTTACATAGAGATTTATATGTAACATTTTTTAAAGCCATTGTTTTAGAAATATTCCATCATTTTTTAATCATTTTCTTAATGTATTTTTATATCATTTGAACTGTATTGCATGATTTGTTTAATTATTCCTTAAAATGTCTAACATTTTTATCTTTAAAAAATTGAAATAATTTTTTTTCTTAATCAATTGCTGGAATATGTTATGGAATCTGTGGTGAGACCTTTCTGGGATTTTTATCTCACACCCCACTTTTTATTTCGTCTATTTGTAGAATTTCTTCTTCCCTATTCAATTAAGGTAAATTCATCTTTTGGAGGTGGATATAGTGTTGAACATTATACTTTGGTAGGTGTTTCTCACAAGATTAATAATCTCATAAACGTTAGGGATAACATTAACAAAGAGAATTTCAATGATAGATGGTTTAATGGAAGAGATAGAAACAAAATATTCTTCAATACTATACAAAGGGTCCAGAAGGCGAATAGGCCTTTATTCCTTCTTAAGGATGGTGATAAAATCTTAGAGAGTAGACAGGAGCTTGCTGATCACATTGTTGCATTCTATCAGAACTTTATTAATGGACCAGTTAGGATTGAATGGGTTAGGGTCAACATTATTTGTAATTTAATTACTGAGGAGGATAACAGACTACTCACATCTCTTCCAATGGATACTAAGATTAATGATACAGTTTTTGGCCTAAAAAAAAGACTGCTCCCTTGGGCCAGATGGTGGGATGTCATTCAAAATTAGGTGTGCATGCTTATTAAACACTTTTTCAAGGATGGACACTTCCCTCTGGAATTTAATTCCATGTTTATTTTTCTCATTATAAAGGTGGAAAATGCAATAGAAATTGTTTAATTTTGGCTGGTTTCATTGGTGAATACCATGCACAAAATTTTTACAAAGATTTTTTCCAACAGGCTTGCTCGAGTCACTAAGAAAGTTATATCTAGGAATCAATTTTGCATTATCAAAGGAAAAAATATTCAAGACTACATTCTCACAGCTTCAGAATCCTTCAGTCTCCTCAGGAGGAAAACTAGGGGACGATATCTGGCCATTAAACTGGACATCCAAAAAGATTTTGATAAGATGGATTGGGATTTCATTAAACAAATCCTTCAATGATTTGGCATCAATGTTGTGTTTATTAAATGGATTTCAAATTTTATGGAGTCTGGTCGTATTTCAATCCTAGTTAATGGGTCATCAGAGGGATACAGTTCATGCTCAAGGGGTGTGAGACAGGGAGACCCCCTCTCTACTATCGTATTCCCTTTTGATAAGGATTACTTGAGCAGAATTTTAACTAACATGTTGGGAAACGAGAAACCTGCCACAATCAAAGTGGCCAAAGGTATATCAGCCCCTTCCCACTTGTTCTTTGATGATGAAACTAATATATTTACATAGGGGGATAGGAAAAATATTAATATCATAAAGGAGACCCTTCTTCACTATGAGAATTTATCAGGACAAGAAATCAGTTTGAGCAAGTCTTTTATCTTCTTGGGAAAGAACATTTTGGTTGCAAGAATGATTCATCGCATCATCAATCTAGGTCTAATAGAAGGTTCTATTCCATTCAATTACTATGGGGTTCCATTGTTTTGGGCTAATCCTAAGGCACCACACTACTCAACCGCATTAGCCCAAGTCACAAAAACTCTTACATATTGGAAATGATCAGCACTCTCAATGGAAGGATGTGTATGCCTTGCCAAGCACGTTGTTACTTCACAGATTGTTTACTCTCTCATGGTGTACATGTGGCCTTCCTCAACACTAAATAAAGTCAAATAATTTTTGAAGAACATTTTCTAGAGTGGAAATTTTATTGAAAGGGGGCTTCTTACAATGAAATGGAGCAAATTATATATGCCTACCTTGCTTGGACGTATGGGTATTAAAATTATCAGTTGTTTTAATAATGCATTGTTGGCCAAATTTATATGTAGTCTCATTCATAATTAATCTTCCTGTCTAGAATTCATAAAGAGCATAATTCATTCAAGGCTCAGTGATAATAAATGGGGTTATATGGACTCTTCTATTTGTCCTGGACTGTGTTCTGTATTCCATACTATGATGAGCACCTCTCGATGGGCGGTTACTGCTAACCCCTCCCTTCTTTTTTAGAGCACCATCTAGACTTTCAATCCTTTAGATGATAGGTTATCATATGTTGAAAACTATGTTGATAGTAACATCACAATCAAAGAGAAGCTAGATAATTTGGATGGCCACCCAGAAGATAATATTTCCATGGTGGAAGGTCATTATTTTATCGAGTATGAAGAGCTGCTGCTTTGGGTATGGTCCCCATCTGGTCTTCTAGACTCAAAAAAATTCTACCCTCACTTGATACAGGGGGAATACAACTGGATCGGAACCTGTAATAGAAGATGGATGCTACCTTCATGGTTTAATCTTATCTGGAGAATCTTTCGTAACAAGTTACCTCTGGATGACAACCTTCAAAGGGTTGGTATATCTCTATGCTCAAGATGTGTATTATGCCATCAACATCATGAAGATGTGAACCATCTGTTCTTGTCCCGCAACAGTGCTACCTCCCTATGGAAAGTTTTTATTTACCTCTCTGAGCTGAAATTTCCTCATACGGGATTCATTCTTGATTTTCTGGATCTTCTATCCATAATTCAGCACTCAAAGAATCTTATTTCTCTTCTAAGAACTTCATGTGATGATGTAATACACGTTGCTGGGAAAGGGCACAACAGTTCCATTCATTGACCAACCAAATTTTATGTTGGCTAGGCTTTTGATACTATCATTAAGGCTATACAAGATGCAGCATCTAGGACCAAATAATGATGTAGCAACACGATTAATGATTTCAATATCCTTAAGAGGCTAAAAGATGAAAAAACAAATCTCTGGTGAAGAGGCATATCGGAGGTATTCTTTTTTAAACCCCTCAGTGGATGGTTGAAATGAAACACGGATGGTGTTCCAGAGAAAATCCAGGACCAAAAGGAATTAGGGTTATCTTTAGAGGCCACTAGGGTGAAGTGGTGGAATGTAGTTACGGATTATGTTGTATTTCCACAACACATGAAGATGAAATGATGGCGGTTGTTAAGGCAGTGGATATTGTTCACCAAAAAGGATGGAGAAATATATCATAGTAATGTGGCTCAATGGTGGTTGTAAATGCTATTAGAGTAGGTCAAAAATACCTCTCATGAAAATTGGCATGTTAACGGATCAATTGCCTAGGATGAATCTCCTCCTTGAATCATGTTGTCACGTTGACCTTCTGAGAAGAAAACTACATTGCAGATGCACTTGCCAACAAAGGTGTCTTGGAAGTTAATTGCACAAATCTCGACAATGTCCCTAATGAAAGGACTTCTGTTATAGTATGAGACAAATTTAAAATACCCTCTTACAGCATTGTATAACTATTTTATTTCTATTCAATATAAAATCCTATGCACTCACATTTATCAAAAAAATATTATGTTTTATTTAAAAGTTAAAATTTTCATATTTAGAATTTGAATAAGTTTAAATGGAATCAAAATTTGGGGTTATCATGTTGAAATTGGATAAGAATAATAATTTTCTATTTTTAGTTAAAAAACTATCATCTTAAATAATTAAATAAGGAAAAGGGGTGTCATAAGTGGTAAATTATCAAATATTATTTTTTTATTAATATGATATTTATCGATTATAGATGTCAATTGTTAGGTATTGGATTCAAGACTACAATTCTCATGAAATAGTTTACACCTAACTCACCTAACCACTAATTGTTTTCATCATTACACGTAACCTAAGGACATACCCAATATTTTCAAAAATAAAAGGAGATACATTCCACGCTCTTCAAAATAAAATATATCCTTAGAGTTAATAATAAAACCTTAACCATTTTCCATATCAAAAATATTTCTTAGTCTTTTGGTAGCTTTTAGTTATGTGAAGGAATCCTAAATTTTTCATTCCCAAGGGACCTAAATAGATGATAGAATTTATAAAAGTAAGTACCTAGTTCATAAATATATTTTTCACTTATTTTAAATTAATTTTTTTTAAATAACATTATACACTATAGTGATGTTATATTGATGGAATTATTCTTATCAAAAAAATTATTACTATTATATACCTCAATACTCATACCAATTCTTTATTACAACAAGTGTTTGTTTGGTTCAGTTATATCACCGATATAAATGATATTATACAATCATCACTATTTACAACAAAAATTAAATTCAATACATTAATAATAGTAATATATAATATTAAGGTGAAAAAAAATTAATGAATAATCTATATAGGTATAACACACAAATATTCCTATTACAAACTATCTAATTATTATCTAAATGCTTCTCAAAACATTATCATCGTGGATTTTCTTCTCATGATCCTTGCCCTAATTTTTTTTAAAAAATGTACATTCTAATACCAATAATAATTGAATAGAAATGATCACAATAACATGACTAATTTTTTAATAGTGAAATTGGTATCGAATAATGAGGATCAACATCTCCATTACCAAAATGATATAATAAAATTAAAATTACTAACACCTGATGACGAAAATAAACCATCATTAATAAATATAAGTAAAAATAATTAATTAATTTTATGTTATAAATGTATATAAGTATATATAATAAAAAAAATTAAAAAATAATTGATAATGTTTGTTATGATTAATATATAAGAAATTAAATTACTTTATTAGAATTCAATAATAAAGTTAAATATTTTTTTCTGATCACATATTCAAACTGTTATTTTATATGAATTAATTTCCATGTGGGATATTATTGATTAATTACATTTAAAACCCCATATATTTTCTTCTATGGTTATTTCAATGTTTTCATAGTATTTCACACAAATTTGATTAAAATTTGACTGAAATAATGTTTTTATGTGGATCAAAACATATCTTCTCTATTTTCATGTCAATATTTCCCCTCCATATCCACATTCATAATATTGTTTTATGAATGTATTTATATCTAATTGTATTATTTTTCAATTCAGATTCAAATTTATTTGACTCTTAATACAAAATAATGATTGTAATTATTTATTATATTTTTCATGTAGATCATTTTCTATTTAGTATAACCATTTTTATAATCTGTGAAAATATATATTACTTTTTATCATTTTAAAAAAAGAACATGGTTACTTGAATTCTTGTTAAATTGTAATTAATAATGTCATTTCCATGTTTTCATGGTTTACCAAAGTAGTTTATATTTCTATTTTTATAAAATACTTTATATTAAAAAAAAATTCAAAAGAACATTATATTTTTTCAAAAATTTAATATATATTTTCCAATTATTTTATTAAGGGTGTTTTAATCTATTTCAATGTCATTTAAATTTTATTCTGATTCACTCTGCAAATTAACTAATGATACCAGCCACATTTTTTCTTTTAATTGATTATGATAATTTCATAAGAAAGTTTTTATAAAATATATTTTTTTCCCATTATTTAATTAAGATATGTTAAAATTTTGAATATTTTTAAACGTATTTGTTGGAATTATGTTATGTTTGGGTTACAAATAACCCCCAAATAAATTTTATAAATACTTATATATCATGATATAGTGGTGTTTTTCAATGAATTGTTTTCAGATTACTTTATTCAGAAGTTCATGTGTGGACACGATTATGGTTTTTTTATCCTCAATATTGAGCAATGAAATTATTTTAGAAATATTTATTTAAAATATTGTTCATATACATTAATACCTATATATTTTTTTACTACATTTTTAATGGATATGATTGTGGATATCTTATTTTAGGTGTTTTCTTGTTGATATGATTGAGGGTTTCTTTTTTCACAAGATTGTATATAATCATGACTTCAGATAGCCATGATAACAATGTTATGATTTTTTATACATATTTATTATCTATATTATTATTATTTTTTAATGTGTTCATAAATATGGGATCGTTTTTTCAAACTCTAATTTATTAAATATTATGTTATGACAAATAATATATGCCTTTAATCATGATTTGTTATTGATGTTTTCTTGGGAATGATTCTCTTTTTATTATATCCATGAAATTTAATTTTTCTCAAAACATTACACAATATTTTTATGATCAATTATGATAAGTAATTATTCTATCTTTATTTCCTAAAAGATAATATGATCTTACCACTTTCTTATGTTTCCATTCCCCTTGATATGAATATGAGTGTAATATATGTCATTTTTAGAAGGGGTTCTAGTGGGTTGAAACTAGAAATAAATGTTCACAATGTTCTAAATTATATCTTTTATATATCTCATATCCATAGATACTAAACCTTTGGAATCTATTATTTTGATTAAATTTGAGATGTTGAATATTTAAATTATGAAAATGATGTAAAATATATCTTTGTTATACTTGTATACATGTCACCCTATATCAATGCTTAATGGTAAAGTTTGTTTTTTCGCCTTGGATCATGGGGGTGAATGTCTGGAGAGTCTATATTGGTATTACATTGGGTTTTAGTTAATTTTTGAGATTAAAAGACTTAGAATATGAGGGTAGTAGCTATTATAACCTATTTAAAATTGATTTTCATATATGATGAACATAATATTTTATAGGTTGAAATGAAGGGTTCAGAATTGAAAACAATTGAGGATTTATTTTCTTTTTTTATATGACCCATTACATGGATCATAATTTAATAATACTAATGATAAAATTTAAATTTGTTTTGTGAGAGAACCTGGAGGAATAGTGTTAATAGTGTGTGTGATATACAGTAAAATCATTATCCTAATAAGAAAAAAATGTCACAGTAGAAGTTGTGAAAACATTTATAGAAATACTGTTTTATGTTGTGATTAATAACATTCTACATATTGTAACACCAAACCCACGAAATAAGGGGAAATATGTTATTTTTTATTTAATTTTGCAATGTCCATACTCCTTTATTGGTTCTTCTAATCTAATAATTACCATTCAATGGATCAATACAATTGAAATGTCTTTTTCCATTCTCATGTTCTGAGAGTTTGAATATGATATTTTATTAATTTATCATTAATAAGTTGAGATAGATCGATGGTGAACCTAGAATATGAATAAAAGTCCAAGAGAAGAAGATAAATCCATGTAATATATGTAGTTAAATAAAATATTTTTCATAAAATAATTTCCTTAAACACTTCGCATTAAAATGATATGGCAATTCCTCAAGATAAAATAAAATGAGGACAAATAAATTGTTACATATGAATAAAACATAATGTACTCCCTAGGTAAAAAATTTACTTTATTATTTACCATTAAAAAATATTGAAAATTCTATTAGAGTGTGAAAACCATGTCATTTAATGGCATTACACTTAAGATACTTGTTTAGTTATAAATAAGTGTTCGATTTTCACTTGTTGTTGACATAGAAACATGATATTCTAAAAATTCTCATGTGTATTATGATAAAAAAATGGAAAATAATGTTTTATGGAAACTATAAAGATATATCATAATAAATAATGAAAATTTACTTATATACGTCAAAAAATATAGTAAAAACATTCTATTAAATTTCTCAAAAAATTATTTTGTGTGTGCATGGATTTTCAATCAATCTCTTGATGTCAATGTAATTCCAAATGATATATTAAAATATTTTTTCAAATTAATTATAAATAATTTGTAACTTTTCATTACACAAAAAACTAATTATATATTTTGTTATACTCCATACTATGTTTGGATTTTGTTGTACACAACACTAAGCTTATCTTGTGTTATACGTAACGGTTAGTCTAAACAAAAGGTGATATATTATTAAAATATTATTATTTAATATGATCATTATCACTATGTTGTTAAAATTTCCCTTGTGAATAAGATTGAATAAGTTATGAAAATATATATTTTACACATGTATACAAAATGAATTAATTTATGACCAACTAATTAAAAATTAAAGTAAACACTATTTAAAAATAACGTGAATCCTTTTATGAAAAACTATTTTTATCCAACAAAAAATATTTTACCTCAACAATGTAATATAACCACTTTAGATGAATTATTTTAATGAATTTTATATGTTATATATTCAATAAAATTTCTAACTTTCATCTTATGTGTTTTTTATACAAGAGATAATAATAAATCCAATTTTAAACAAAAAAATTTTATTTTTCTAAAAAGAAGTTTTATCACACAATAAAATTTTATTTTTTAAAAAAATGGAAACGTATATAAAACATGTTTAGAAAAATTTAGTTTTTTAACCATGATATCATAATTAGTTTAGGGTGATTTTTTTAGTAATATCAGAATATATTAATTTTTAGATAAACTATGGAAGTGCTGAATTTATATTTAAAAATGTATTTTCATTAAAATTATTTATAAAGCTACATTATATTTAAAATTTGTTTTAAAATTAAATTGGATGAATTATTTGTCTATTAATACAATTTAGTAAATTTTAAACAATTTTAATATTAAAATTGGAAATAAAAACATCGTAAAATTTTGAGCATTTTTTCCTTGAAAATCTGATTTCTCATCACATCTACTAGAAAAATTTTAAATTAAAATTTACTAATTATATGAATTGAATTTTAAGATATAGATACCATAGTTGTAGATAGAATTTTATATCTATTTTAATAAGGACAATATACTTTTTTACGAAAATCAATTGTGAAAAAAGTAAATATTAATTATTGTGGCTAAGGTAAAATGTGTTTACTTGGGGGTAAAAATAAAATGTAAAGGTTTAAAATAAAATAAAAACATTTTTAAAACCTATTTTATGTCCATATTTATAAATAATAATATATAAGTCTCTAAAATAATCTATTTTTACCTTTTTTAATGTGAAAAAATGGTTATTCCTTTTTATTTTAAAAAATTACAATTCGTCCACTCACCACACTTATTAATGGTCACCCCCTCTCTCCTCCTGTTAATACCTTAAAAACCTTCTGGATCATCCAATACCAACCCAAATAAATTCCAAAATAATTCCTACCATTATTTACTCCATATTATCAGATTAAATCCAACATATAAAGGATTTAAGTGCAAACTTAAGTTGGTTACTTGAAGAAGGGGTAATATTCTTCAAAGAGTGTTTTTATTTAATTTCTTCCTTGACTTCCTTAAATTATTATTATACCATTATGATATAATAATATATATATCTTACATATCCTGAGATGTTTTTATATTAAAGGAATTACCTAAAACAATATCAACTCCCATCCAATGAGTTATGAAATTACTATTTCTATGTACGACAGACTAGCACCACACAAACTAATGCATTTATTTTTTTATTATCACTGCTCACAGATGGGTATGAAGATGGATATAAAGTATATATAATTTATTTATAAAATATTTATACATCTATAGTTTTTTATCATATATATATCTTTTTAATTTTTCATTTCTTAAGGGATGTGATAAAGTCATTCATGTGTATCATAGACAACCACATCACGATGCAATGCGGTTTTTTTTTCACTAAATCTTTACACGGAATATAATAGGATAAATTTAGAGAATTTATATGATATAAATGAAATAAATATAATATTATATATTTATTTATAATTCTATAAAAATAATATATCATTTCATTTCTTACCTTTTCACTCCTTGAAAGTTGATAATGTCGTTCATGTATGTGTGAACTATCGCCACAATGAAGCGATGCGACTATCTATTTTCATCACAACACCGCATGAATGAAATGAATGGGTATATTTAAATAAATATTATGTTTTTAAAATATAATTTTCATTCTAGAATAATAAAAAATTACTTAACTCATTTCCATAGTGATTTCCGAAAAATGGAAATGATACTCATGCATACGTACGACTTAAGGTCTCTATGATCGTAACGCATGTCAATTCTCGAAACCATAATTATTGATGGGTATTAGAAGTATAATATATGTAAAAATATTATTATTATGTCATTGATATTATTTTTGAGAATATTTTACCCAGATCAAATTAAGGGTACCAAAAATAAAAAATCAAAACATATATAAAAAACAAAGTAGTTATTACCAAAAACATGAATTGAACAAATAATTATTAACAAAATAGTAATAAATTATCATGAGTAAATTATATTTTTCATGATATATATAGTTATGCTTCAGTAATATGTTTTTAAAAACATATATTTATTATTCAGGATGTTATAATTAGTATGAAGGATGTCAAGACTTACACTAACATACCTCTAGTCTCCCTTTAATTTTTTATAGTCATATAAAAATTAACCACTCATTCCAATTGTGTGGTGTACACTACTCTATTTTCATGTTATATCATGAATCACATTATTATTATGATATTTAAAATTTCATTTAGTTTAATTATTTTTTAGAATTATGATTCAAAATATTACTAAAGTGTTTATAGTTTTTTGTCTCAATTTTCCTTGACTGAGACATATGTCATGTTTTGGACTTATCATAATTAATGACATTTATATAAATCCCCATTTAAATTTAATATCATATATTTATTTTTTCTCATGATATTTTATGTTTCATTTAATTTTATCATTTTAGGGGTCTTGTGAGTCAATGTTACAATAGTTTTAGGGGTTTTACATTACAATCACATCATTTATCGAAATTTCACACGATTATAATTTAAATAATGAAATATTTTGATCTATCTCACAATAACTCATTAATTTTATGTTAATATTATTATTTAATTAGAATACATGGTTTCCCATCATATTCATCTTTTTTTGTGGATAATGTTTCAAAATAATATTTTATGAAAAAATAATCTTTTAGGTCGAAAACATTTTTTTCCAAAAGCCATGATTTCTTAAAATTCATTCAAAAAAATTTTAACATTATTGAAATTAGTTATAAAATAAATTATTACCCTTTTTTACCTTTTACAAAAAAATTAATTTAAACTTCATTTAAGTTTCAAAACATTTCCCATTTGGATTTTACTAAAAATATGAATGGAATAATCTTTTTAATGTGTATGAAATTAATGGATTTTTACACCCTTAATAATATTATTTTCATTGAAGAATAATATTATATTTTTTCATTATTATGTTAAATGAAAGGTATTTCAAAAATGTTTTATGAATTTTTAGTTCTAAAATGTGAATTTAAATGAAAAGTTATTTTCCTCAAGAAATTGTTTTAATGATTCTTAAAGAAAATTTTCTATCTAAGATAAAACTAATATATGTAACCTGGGAATTATTTGGGAAATAATCCAAGGATTAAATTATTATTCCTTCACTAATTGGTTTATTTTTATGATGACAATATATTTATAAAACTCATCTCTATTCTACTGGTTATACCATAATAAAATTATAATGCTTCCCACCTAGTTTTCCATGGGTTATGTTACGATAAAATAATGAAATTATTAAGAAACTTGTCTCAATTACATATGTAATGATATTATGTTTATGAATCCCATTTCATTTCATTTTTTATGTGATGATTAATTATTTTTGATATTTTAAAAGACATACGTATGATTTTCTTTATTTGATGGTTGGGAACTATATCTCCCTCCAAGGCATTGGGTAATCATTAATGTTATAAGAGCTCAAAGGGTACACATTAGGTTATCACAGGCCCAAAAAAAGAGGGTTCATTGGAGGTCATCCAACTCCCAAAATAAGAATGTACAAGCGAGGTCATCCCAAGCCCGAAGTAGGTACATAGGTGGTTATCCAAACCCTATAATTTTATGAATGTCTTACTTGGTATCATTGAAATATGATTTTATATTCTTATCTATATCCCATAAACACATGAATTATTCCAATATGAGGGTCTCATGGATATTATTCTTTTATTACCTTATGATTGATATCTTATAAACTTCCAATATTTATTCCATTACTCAATATTATGATATTTGATATGATGTATATGGATCTAAAATATTATACTCGTTTTATAATACCCTTATGTTATTGTTATTATAAAATATCCTTGTTGTTTACTCATAATGACTATTTGAGATCACCCATTCTTAAGTTTTCATTCCCTACATTATGAAGAATGGTTTTAATTTGGGTCGGTTTATGATGAGTAGTAAATGAGAATATCTTTATGGGTGATTTTGAATATCTTTACCCAAAATAAGAGATCCCCTAAATAGTTTCCAAATACAATAAACTATTATGATCCTCCTTTCTGTTTGGGGTAATGTTTTTATATATTCCTATGTATATTTCAATAGATGTATCTAATAATAAGTATACATAAGATTGAAATAATAGGGAAATATCCTGGAATTTTGGTAAAGTATAGAGAAATTAATTTCAAAAAAATTACATCACTCTCTCAATTCTATAATTATATTTCCCTCTAGAACAAGGGGTATCTTTGTTTAATAACTCCAAAATGGGGGCATTAAGCTCAACACTATCATCACGTGGTACATGAATATAGGCCTCGTTATATGCCTAATTTGACACTACGAAGAGATATGCTTTGTAAATCAACAAACTCTTCATAAACCATCATAAAGGAATTAAATATTTGATGATAATAAATGAAATAAGTAAATCCTAATATGTAATTGATTTAAAATATTTTTTTCACAATTTAAAAATCCTATTAGTTATATTTTAGTATTCAGCACTTTACCAGTAAAATAATTTTTGCTGAAACTTTTTTTTTATTCAATGGAAGGAATCATAAGTAACCAGGTAAACATTAAATGTGAAAAAAAATTTATTAGTAACTAAATGGGATGATAAATAGAGTGAATGACATTTTTATTACATCTAATCAGTTATCACATAAAATTATTAACAATATATAACTTACACAAATCTCTAACTCACCAATAAATATAGGGATAGAGTTTTCTAAGAGATTGGGCAATATATATGATGGAGGAAAAATGATTCATTTTCCTCTAGTTAAAAAATGTGGGAACATGTACTCATGTTAATGATTCAGTGGAATAATAATATGTTTCAAGGGTGGAAAATATGGACCCAAAGCCTGTTATTTCCAAGGGAAAAAGGAAAAGTTCAGTCAATGAAATGTTTGGGAATATTAGTCTCCATAAGATATCCTTGATGGTTAATTTTTTGAAATGGGAAATGAATAATAATTATAAAATTAAATTTTTTAAGGTTTAATATCATCAAGATAATCATAAAGGTTGACTGAGTAATTCATTTGGTGTTGATAATGAGGTGAAATTGAATGAAAAATGAGAGGAATGAGGTATTTAGGAATCAGAAGATAAATCCTAGTAAATGGTCAGAGAAGGAAGTGGGATTATTGAAGTAATTATGCCTTGGAATTAATGAATTATGTAATATTATAAGTATTATTCATCATATATTTTTCATTAAGGATTTTAAGGAATATGTTAAATGATTTATATGACATATAATGGTGATTTAAAAGAATGGTTATATTTTATGTAAAATTCATGATTATGAAAAATATAACCCTTAATATGTTCTTAATTATGAGTTAGTGATATTGGGATAAATAAATGATTATTAGGCATAATGTAAATTATGTAATACTAATTACTATGTAACTAGTTAATGTTGTGCTAAAAAGTGGTGTATAGTATCATTGATTGATATTACAACATTTATGGATTCAATAAATATAACCAATAATATGTTTTTTAGGTAAGTAATGATTAAGATTATATATTTTCAATATTTATTTATGGTAATTTAGGTTACTAGCATGTTTCAAGAGAATACATGATTACAGCATTCACATGTTTAATTTATGATGATCAAGAGACACATTATTATATATGGGGGATAAAGTTAAGTTTATTTCGAGAAATTTAGTTCCCTTCCTTATAAAGTTTAAATTTTTGAAAGGTTATACGATTAACTACATATGGAATGGTTAATATTGAAATTTTGAATAGGATATAAAGATTATTGTATTATGTCCCATATTAAAATTTATGCAACCAATGCTAACCATTTTTGTTGTGAGGATAACTAAATATAGTTAAAATCAATTATCATTCTATTTATAGATATTATGATATGACAGTTCTTCAAGAATAATAAATACATGTTCATTTTTTAGATTAACGATTATGTGAAGATTGATCAAGTCCCAACTAAAGGTTTATATTTTCTTTATGAAATTGAATCAAATCAATATGTATATCTTCTCATGAAAATTATTAAACATAATGAAAAAGATATTGAAAAAAATTTATCCTATTATCATCATTTTTTATGATGTCGGTGAATTTTTTCATGCCTATTTGATTTCGGTTTTTTTGGTTGTAAACAATATATAGATAACCGACTTTTTGGTGATCAATGATCTTTACCACACTATAATTATTTCCCAATATCTTACATGTATATATCATCACATCCCAACTATGTTCTCCAATTTTGAAAATAATTATGTTTTATTCCATATGAATTTAACATATAACATTCACTTTTTCAACAGTTTATTCTATTAACCGTTTTTTCGATGTAGGTTTCTAGAAGGGTATTTTGAAATATGAAACCTTTGAAGAACAAGATGAATTTTGAGGGTGAAATTCATTTTATGTGGGGAATAATGTAACAGTCTGCAATTTTTTAAAAAAATGTAATTAATTTAATCTATTTGATATTGTTCATTACATGATTTTTTTGGATTTGATTACACACAACACTATGTTTTCCTTTAGTTACAGGAAACACCAAGCTTAGATTTTATTACCTACTACATGGATTTTAAATGAAATATGGCATATTATTTAATATTATTACATAATATGATAGTTAGCACCAAAAAGTTGGAAAATTGGTTATAAATAAGTTTATCTAATTCATGAACATATATTTTCACATGTTTTTATAAAATTAATTATTTAGTGACCAGTTAATTAAAAACTAAAATAAAAACTATTTCAAAAAGAAATGAAATATTTTGATAAAAAATTATTTTTAAGAAAAAAAACACATTTAACCTAAATAAAATAAGAAAACAACTTTTGGTAAATTATTTTAAAGAAATTTTTATATTATATATTATAAACATTTAAATTTGTCTTGTCGATTTTATATACTATATATATGAATGAATCCAATTTTATGCTTATAAATTGTATTTTTATATAAAAAAAAGTTCCCCTTCTACACACATTTTTTTAAAAATAATTTATTATGCTTTTAGGAAATGTATTTCAAATAACAATTGTAACACATAGAGATTCTAAAGTGAGAACATTGTATTTAATGGCGTGTATGACATGCAACACCAACTATATAAGGTAATATAATATCTTACGATTTTTCAATATAATTACTTTTTCAAATAAATTCATTTAATGATTTAGATTCCAACGAATGTGATATTGAGTTAGGGTACATCACACACAACAGCGAGTTTCTTCAATGACATGTTTTACATGGAAGACCGAGTTTTACCAAATAACATTATATTATTAAAATTTAATTATTTATTATAACAAGATATAACCCAGATATTAAATTAGAGTTTATGTGTAATATTAACTATATTATGAAAATATATGTTTTATAAAATTATAAAATGAATTATTATAATACCGATTAATTGAAAAAGAATATTAGAACCAACAAAATATAAAAGAAATGTTTTTATAGTCACAAAGGTATTTTATCTTAATTAATTAAATTAACTACTATTATTGAATTATATTAATGAAATATATATATAATTTATTCAATACAAAAATTTAGATTCATTTAATAAATTTTATAATAAGAAGATAATAATAAACCTAATTCTATATATATAAAAACATTTCCTAAAGGCAATTTTTAATCATTTTAATAGAGAACCTTTTTTAAATGAAATTTATGGAAATATTATATATTTTATATCAAAAATTAAACTTTTTATTGAAATAATAACATCAAAATTATATTTGGGTGATTTTTTGTATTTTTTAATGAATCTTCATTTTTCATGATTATTGAAAATACTAAACTTTAATTCGAGACTACATTTTCATTTAATTTTTTTATAAGGAAATATAGTATTATTGATAGTTTTTAAATATTAATCAGTTATATTATAAATAAATTAATAATATTTAGTTCATTATAATCAATTTCACGTTGAAATTGGGTTTGAAAGCTTAATAATATTTGTAACATTTTTACTTTAAAAACATGCAAAGTCATCCCATCTATGGAATTAAATTTAAATTAATTTCATCCAATTTTGTGATTTGAATTTTAAATAATTGATTCCGTATTTTGAGTAAAAAAAATTTATAATTTCTAATCAATTAGACTTAGATTTTGACCAAAAGTTTTATTGAAAATGATTAAAATTAATTACAATAATTAAGAGGAAAATTAGCTTAATATGGGGACTAAACCATAAACATTAGTCCCAAAATGAATTAGAAACATATAAAGAATCATTTTATGTTCATTTTTAAAACCTATGATCCAATTTCTAATTTTTGGTCCATTATTTGATTCACATGACATGTAAAAAACGTCCGTGGAATTCCCTTTTCAAAAATTTACAAGAATGACACTACTCCACCATAAAAAAACACACACCTCCCACTTAATCCAACCTCTCAAATAATTTTATTCATAAAAACATACCAAAATAAAATTTCATGTTCCCTCCCATTATCCTAGAATCCTAACATAGTTCAAAAATCACACCAATTATATTTTTTAAAAACACAAAGGAGTAACTCGAGTAAGACGTAACCAAAATCAATGATCACTTTTCATTCATTTACCTCTCCACCCCTTCAATTATTTATATATAACTCATATATAATAACCTCAGTATATTAAATATACGTATATTTTTTTAATCTAATATTTTTTGTACAATTTTCATGAACATACATCAAATGGGATACACAATCATCGTTTGTATGTACGGAGAACTACAGCCTCAAGAAAAGATGTCATTCATTTTTCTTTTACCAACTCCCATGGTCAAGAATTATGATATACATATTGTTTTCAAATGATATATATGATATTTGTTTTGTATTTATGATTATCTAATTTTTATATAACACATACCATCATGTGTTCCATATTGAGGGGACATAATAACATTTTTTGGGGACGTGTTGACTACCAACTCTTTAAAGCAATGTTATTTGTTCATACTAAACATAGAATGTATTAAGGATGATTTTAATAAATATACATAAAATATATGAGATAAATATAAAAATATAATTATAATATAAAAATATATATCTCATTTAATCTTTATTATTTTAAATATTACCATGAAATCGAACTAGCGTTCATGCATACATATGGCCAACAGTCTCCACGAACGACGCATTTCATTTCCTATCATCAAATATTGTTATAAATACACACACACACACACACACACACACACACACACACATATATATATATATATATTTAATATATATATAATTTAAATCACTTCTAACATTTTTAAGAATATGAAATCTTGAACTATGTAATTGGAAAATATAATATGTATAAACATACCCGATAAACTATGCAATTAACACCTAAAATAGTGAAAATAATGAATTATTATTAACAAAAAGGTAATAAGATACATAAAAAGTTAATATATGAAATTATAAATATAAATATATTTCTTTAATAAGTTATTTACATGACTAAAAGCATTATAAATGATGATAAAAACATTCACCCGAAAGAAAATTCATTGTAAGGGATTTTCATCTCACTTTTTACATCTCTAAGATAAATGTCATATTCATAACTTACATTTTTCTATTGTATATCTACTTAAAATTATAATATATTATGACATTAATTATTTTATCTTCATGATATTTTGAGTTTTAATTTTATTTATTCCTTTTAATGGTATTTTAATTAAAAAAAATTCAAGTAGTCATAAATTTCATAACCCAATTATTTTTCTTTAGGTTATATTACTTCTCCATTTTCGTTAATATTCTATGATTATGTGTGTGATAAATTTTGAATATATATTTTTGTATTTCCATTTTTTGTGGATTTATAGTTGACACACATAATCAATTCATTGATTTTTTATCATTTCAATGTTACGGTCTTTTTAACGGTTTAATTAAAAATCTTTTTGTTTTGAAGATTGTTTACACCAGAATATAAATTAAAGGAAATTATTTTATTATTATTTAATAAACCCATTCAATTTCCTCTATTATTATTAATAAACTTTTTCATATATTATTACCATTGTTTACAAAAAATATCATACAAAATGTTTTTAATAAAAACATGAGTTCATTTATTTCTTTAGTCATAAAACCTATTTTATTTTAAAAAATCCATTTTCTAAAAAAATTTCAAAAAAACATTTAACCTTTATAAAATGATTAATTAAAAGAATTTTACAATTATTTCCTTTCAACACTATTTTTAAAAGAATCTTTTTATCTATTTCTAAATAATCCACTTTGCTACTTTTTTGACCATATAAAAGGAGTGTTCTTCTAACATTGTACGACCTATAAAGAGTTAACCATTATTATTTATTTTAAGTTTTATTTGAATGTTTAATAGGATACCATTCTAATAAAATTTAAGTTATTTACAATGAAAATGATTTAAAAATGACTTTCAAAATAAAATTTATATTTTTATCAATAAGTTTTTTAAAATATATTTTTATAATATTTACATTCATCAATAAAAACAAAAAATTAGATTTACTCCTTTTGGGATAGGTTGTATTGATATTATTCATATTATTCTACTAGATTTTTTTTAATGATTTGACCACAGATAATATTGTCCCTAAATTCTTTGATTCTTTTTTTAGTTCCCTTAAAATATTCAATTTTCCATGATCATTGAACACTAAATTTATATAATTATGGATACCATTTTTAATGGATATGTTAATTCCCAAAAAAATAAAAAAAAATTATATGTGGTGTTTACTATGAAATTTATTTGATTTTGTAGGGATATGTTGATAAATATATATCCTTTACTCAATACGGATATTTGATAAGGAACATTTTTTTGAAAGAAATCGATTATTTTAAATATTAAGAATGATTTAGAAATGAAAGAAATGGGTTGGGGACCATATGAAGTAATCCCCTCGATGCATCGGTTGTCTAATGAGATGAAATCTATTTCCTAAAAAACCCTTATAGTTTGTTTTCAAATAGAAATGTGGTTTTCTAACCACATATTTAATCTTTCTCTTGAAGGTTCTTTATAGTATTATGTTAAACCTTCTAGTGAAAGGTCTTGAAGGTAAAGGTATCATGTTCTTGAGAAACATGAGGTCATATGATTAATTATTTTCTTCACTAATTTTCATTATTTATTATAAATAATATTTCCACTATGAAAAATACTATGAACGAATTTTATTCTCAGTTTATTTTTTAAATAGAATTTATTTTAACATTCTTACCATTCCATAGTGATTTTTCCATATCTTATAATTTAAATGGAATAATTTTTTAATTATTTAACATTCCATATTGATTATAAAATTCATAATTAGTCTATTAAAATCATTGAATGTGTATTCATATGTTGAAATTTCCAAAATTATTATTCTCATTGATTCATTATCTCTTCTTGTATACTTAACTCATACTAAGCATTTAAGCTCACCCTTATTTTGTTAATTTTCCTAGGAATCCAAGAGGTGAAAAAAGAAAGATATGTAAGGATATTTTAAGGGGATCAAATTTATTATCCTTGAAATAAATAAATAAAATTATTTTTGAATTATTTTATTCATTGTAAATACAAAACTTATATATGTATCTAGTTTACTAAGACTACTAAACTCTTCATTCCTTAAGTGTTTTATTCCCTGTAATAATAATAATGTAATTGTGTGATACAAAATCTCTATGTTTCTTGGATAGGGTCACTATAATAATGTTATTTTCTTAAAATTAGGATGTAAATATTAGTTTATCGCAAATATTTGGGAATTTTATCAAAAGATTATTTTTTATGAATTGTGAGAAATTATGAATTTTAATTAAATATGTCCTTCTAATTTAAATTATTCATAAATATAAATTATATTTTAAATTTTATTTTAATTAAAAATAGTTCAATTATATAAATTTAAATCAAATTCAAGTTATTTTGGTCAATTTTATTTTGAAATATGATTTAAAAACATTGTAAACTTGTACACGTTTTCTCTTTGAAAAATTGCTTTCTCATCGCGTCCATAGAATTAATTTGAAAATGAATTTTTCAACTTTTATGAATATAATATGGAAAAATGGAATTCATATTCAAAATAATAATAATTTATATTATAAAAAATGTTTAACATAATTTTTCAAAAAATGAATAGTGAAAACAATAAAATTATATTACCATGTTTAAGGTAAAAATGGGTTTACCAACGAGTTATTCTAAAAATATAAGTGTTAAAATGAACTAAAATTTATCTAAAACGTATTATATTCACATATTTCTAACATATAATGTTTATTTATTTATAATACTCCATTTTAGAGACTTTTCATTTGATAATAATTGATACACCTTTTTCTTTTCAAAAATTACTAGTGCCCCACTAACATCACTTATGAAAAGCCACCCACTCCCCCTCTCCACTTCACACCTTAAAAGCCTTTTAGTTCAACCAATACCTGTCCAAAAAAAGTTCCAAAATTTATTAATGTCATCTAATAATCCTTATTTTTGTATGAAATACTATCAAGGAAGGGTTTTGTAAAAACCTGAGAATGTTACTTAAGAAGAGGTAATGTTCTTTAATAAGAATATTCATTTTATTTCAACATTAAATTCATTAATTTATTATTAATCCATGAAAATAAAATAAATATACAAATTTAATATAATAATTTTTTATTTTATGTTCATTAGCTATAACCATATCCTCTTTCTTAAAATAGGTTATGAAATCATCATTCTCATATACATCAGGCAACCACCTCATGAACTGATGTCATTCATATTTCAAATACCGCCTCTCACAATTGGTAATGATGACGGGTATAAATAATATATAATATATTTTAAAAATAATAATACCTATTTATTCATTATATCATATGTATATATATATTAATTTTCTCTTCTGTGGCTAATACAATAATGTCCTTCTTGCATGTGGCGGACTACCGCCTCATGAAACAATGTGATTCAATTTCACTAATGCTTTATATGAAAGATAAAATGTATAAAGTTATTATATATATATATATATCTATGTTTGGGTTATATAAATAAAATAATTATTATATTCATGATTTATATATCATTATGAAAAGATAATAGATCACATTCTATCTTATTTTTTTACTCACTCAAAGATGATAGTGTCATTCATTTATATGTGGACTACCGCTATCATAAAGCGATGCCACTATATATTTTCTTAAAAAACAACATTCATGATATGTATAAGTATATTAAGTGAAAAATTATTTTATTTATAATATTATTATCATTATTTAATGTTAAAATATTACTTACCTGTTTTCAAAAAATATCATTGAAAAGCTGAAATGTTACTCATGCGTACATGCGACCTACCGTCTCCATGATCATAATGTTTTCATTTAAAAAACTCATAATTCATTATATGTATAGAAATTATAATAGGTTTATAAATATTATAATTATTTCATGTTTTTTATTCAAGTTATTATGGAACCATGATCAAAGTAAGGGGACCACCAATAACAAATCAAGACAAATGCAAAAAAATACTGTTATTACCGAAAACAAAATATTAATAAGGATTTTTTAATAAATGATAAATAAATGGTCATAAGTAAGTAATATATGGTATTATATATATATATATTGGTTTTTAATAGATT
This sequence comes from Viscum album, assembly GCA_963277665.1. Classification (NCBI taxonomy): domain Eukaryota; kingdom Viridiplantae; phylum Streptophyta; class Magnoliopsida; order Santalales; family Viscaceae; genus Viscum; species Viscum album. The sequence goes on along the minus strand of OY728145.1, from coordinate 1,985,756,368 downwards.
TATAATAAATTTATAGTTATTATATTGATTTTTTTGAATGAGTATGATGGAATTCAAAACTTATGGTAAGGGAAATTTAGTGTATCTTTAATTTCTAGGAGACGTATGAAAATTGACCACTCATCATTGTTGTGTGGTGAAAATAATAACCTATTTAAATGTTATATAACGAATAAAATTAATTAAATAATAATTAATGTTCCATTTTATTTTAGGAATTATTTGGAAAGACAATTCAAAATATAACTAAAGCAGTATGATATTTTTGTCTCAATTTTCCATCTTTGAGATGTGTATCAAGTAATGAACCTATATTATTTAATGATATAAAAATAAATTAAATTTTAAATTTAATATAATTAATTTACTTATTCTCATAAAATTTTATTTTTCATGTATTTTTATCCATTCTTTTGGATTATGATTCAATGTTACCAAATGTGTATGGTTTTTAAGTTACAATCCCATGTTTTCTGGAAATTACTCACGGATAATATTCCTATGAAAAAATATAATGATATATATCTGTATGACTAAATTTTTTTCTCCTCCTATATTTATTTACTAATACTACATGTTTCATTTCATTTTACTTTCTTTAGGTACTCAATAGTTTAAAATAATATTTTCTAATAAAAGTCATCCTTCTTGTCAAAATCTCATTTATTAAAAAACCTTGTTTTCTAAACAAATTTAAATTATTTTCCAAAAATTAATATAATTATTTATTAAATACGTTGGTGCCTAATTTTTTACATTTTATAAATAATATATAAATTAAATCTTTATGTTTTTTCTAAACAATGCTTATTTGGATTTCTCTGAAAATGTGAAAGGAATCATTGTTTAAACGTTTATGACATGAACAGAATATTCCACAATCCGGACCATTTTTTCTTTGAAGATAAAATTATAATTTTTCATGGTTATTTTTAAATAAAATTATTTCCAAAAAGGTTTTTATAATTTTTTGTTTCAACAAGTTAATTTCAAAGAATACTGATTTTCTGCAAGAAATGTTTTAAATGATCATTGAAAATTATTTTCCATATATGATGATAAAAGTTGATGTTACCTATGGATTAATGGGGATATGATACAATGATAACAAAATTTTATTTCTATAAAGGGTTTATTATTATGGTAATAATATATTTATAAAACCCATCACTTTTCCATGTGTTTTACCATTAATGAATTATTATTAATCATTCCTCGTTTTCCATGGGTTAATTCTGGATGAAATGATGAAATGATTATAAATCTATTAACTTTTCCATTATCTATGATAAGATGATTATGAAAGCCATTTAATTAAATGGGTTATGATATGATGAATATTTTATCATCCTGGGGTACACATATATATGATTTTCATTATGTGATGGGTGGGACCTATATCTAGATCCAATTCATTGGGTAGTGATTAATGTTATATAAGATCAAAGGGTATGTGAGAGGTTATACCAAGACCAAAACAAGAGGGTATATGGGATGTTATATAAATTCCAAAATGAGAGGGTATGTGGGAGGTAATTCTAAGCTCTATTCCAGTAGAGAGGTGGTTAGACCATTCCTAACATTACCTGAATGTCTTGATGGGTAGCCTTGAAATTATATTTTTTATTCTTATTTGTATTCCATAAACTTATGTCTTAGGCAAATTTCATATTTTAGGGATCATTTTCTTGTATTACCTTATGATTCATTTCTTATGAACTTCCAACTATTATAACATTACATAATATTATGATCTCTGATATGAAAGGTATGGTTTTAAAATGTTATGAGTATGTTTTTATACCCTTGTGTTAATTTTAGGCATATATATCTCCCTTTTTGGACCTTACTGAGCATCGCAGATCACCCCTTCTTCTGTTTCTATTCCATGTGATAAAAATAATGCTTTTAACTAGGATATGTTTGTGAATTTTACTAAAGGAGAATATATTGATATGATATGTTGATGATATATCACTAAATTAAAATATTATGGGCCTTCACTCCAAAGAAACTAAACAATTATAGTCCATTGGTGAGTATTTGTGTAATATATTTAATATTTATCTAAAATGATGTAATATCTAGGTATGAAAATTTATTGTTTCAATATTCAATGAGATATAAACTTTTCATCCAATATAATTAATGGTATGAATATATAAATTAATGCACCACCCATAGTAAAACACTTTAATTATATAGAATTTGGAATCTATGAAAGTCCACTCCCCAATATAAAGATTACTGAGGATAATATTCATCAGTAGCCTTAATAAAATAGGGTGTAACGACCCAAAAATTCATTAATGAAAAAATATTATTGGTCTATTTAAATGTATTGTTATGGTTATGTAAAATGTATTAACATATTTGGTTATATGTTTTGGTCATTAAAATGCCTTTAATATTTGTGACCACTGATAATATAGTCATTGAATAGTGATCACATGATTAGTATAAATATTGGGCTTTAACAAATCTAATTTACTCAGACAAAAGAAGTGATGACCTCATCTAGTATAAATTCCCTATACTAAGCCCATTTGTCAAAGCAGGGAGAAGAGGTGGTGTCATTAGGCTTCACTATCGACCAAGCCCAAGTTGAGCTTTAATACATTAAGCTTGAGTGGAACCGCCTGTGAGATAAGTGAATGTTGATAGAGATTACCACTCGAGTAATGTTATCCGAGCCACCCCAAAAGTCTTTCACCATCACACACATTACCCTTTAGTTGTATTCATGTGTTATAAGGGGTTATGTAACGATACCTTAGTACTATGATTTTGTACATTATTTTGGTATAGAGAATATACATTATTTTTATTATTGTTACATTGTAAATAGTTTTTAAAGCACAAATAGTATTTTTTGTTAATATTCAACTAAGAAATATATTTTGATAAATTATTGGATTTTTTAATTAAATAATATTTTAATAAAATATTATTATTAATAAATTTCTTTTTATTAAATATAAATGATCGTATAATTTTATAAATGCAATTGTTGTTTTCATTAAGGTTTGAAAGTTGTTTTGGCCCAATCCTATGAATTTTAAATATATGTCGGTTTTTTATTTTAAAAGTAAAAATTCATATATTTAGAAAATTATTTATATAAAATGAATATTTTTTTGGAATCGGACATCTAAATTATCCAATGGTGAATTTTTCATAAATTTCTGAGAAATTCAAATATTTGGGTAAAAAATTAAATATTGTTTAGATATATAATGTGTTTTATGACATCATAATAACCCAATAGTGATGTAATAAAATAATATCAGTATTTTGTTATTCCAATATATGTTTTACCATTAAAATAATGTGATTTTTTGGAAGTTTTATTTATTTTACAAAACCTTAGTGGACCCTTCAAGACTTATAAAACATTTTGTCTTTTTAAATTGTTTTCCTTGAGAGTGTTACTCACCTCCACATAATCAACCCTATTATTTTAAGATGTTTAGACATTGGACATATAAAATATTGTTTTCCACTCCCCTTTGGAAAAAACCATGGGCAAAACCCATGGTATGTTTTGTGGTTTTGATTAGTTAAATGTGTGGTTTCCCAAACCTAAATAATAAAGAGTTCCCTCTCCTTACATATATAAACCCACCCAATCTCCCACAACAATAGGCCTTGCTGCAGACTTTTTTACGACACTCCCAAGGGATATTATTTGTTAAATTAACAAGATTAGTATAGACCATTATTAAGGGAATTAAAAAATTCCTCTAAGAATTCATGTTATAAAGTATATCATGGATAACATAGATTGAAGCATATAGATTCATAAGTTAAGGAAATAAAAGTTATTTATACGTCATCCCTTTTTTCTTTGGATACCCCTTTATGTTTTTAATAGGTTAAGTCACTCATCCCGTGTTTATATCGGATAAGGTAGAACCATAATCCAAAAGTGAAAGGTAGGGTTATCATCCATAGTTCTACTCATTTTTTAATATCCTGAATGTTTATAATAACAATCCCAACACCACCACAAATCATTGAAGTAAGGATGTCGGTGAGTATGGAATATTGGGTAATCCTTGAATCCCATAAATATTACTCCTCCCTATCATAATGTGTGGATTTATCTTCCCAAATAACCACATCATATTCTATCTAGTTTAATTCGATTCAATTCTTACCATAGATTGGCTTTCCCTATATAGAGGTAACATAATTTTTTGGGAGAAGGAAATCACTCTCCATATGGATAATCGACCCCTGATTCTATACAAGTGAATGGAGGTGGATGAATCTTCTTTAGCAACATCATATCAAGAATGGATATAACGGACTTATGAGTATGTGTATCTGGCTTAGATGATAGAGTCTAAGGAGGAAACCATTCTTGAAGACATGTGTATTGTGAGGGAATCTATTGAAGTGTTTCCAGAAAAATTTCCTGGTCTTCCTCCTAAAAGAGTTGTTGAATTCTCAATTGATCTTATACCTGGGGTGTTTCCAATATCCAACACTCCATATAGAATGGTTGTTGTGGAGCTTGAAGAGTTGAAGAAACAACTACAGGAGAATCTCGATAAAGGGTTTATACACCCAAGTGCTTCACCATCACTACTACAAATACGCCTTTTATCAGTGCTAAAAGTGGCCTTTAACAGCGCTAGAAAAGCATTGTTAAAGACGGTGAAGATAAAGTGGGGGTCCCCTTTATCAGTGCTCCAAAAAGCACTGATAATAGGGTCCTTTATCAGTTCTTTCATTTTAGCGCCGATAAAAGCCCTCTTTTATCAATGCTTTTTTAGCACTGATAAAAGTAAAAAAAATTAATAAAATTAAAAAAAATTAATAAAATTTTAAACAATTTAAAAAATTAAAAAAAATAAAAATAAATCCTGCCAATCGGGGGGATTTTATAGCGCTTGACCCCTCCCTTTTAACAGCGCTTTCCAGCCCCTCAAGCACCCACACCCCCCCCCCCCCCCTCCACCCTATATCTTCGCTACACACCCACAGACTTTATAATTGCTATCCCCCAAATCCACCGCCATGTGCGCGCCCTTTCCTCCACCAAGATTTGATCTCGAGACCTCCCCCTTGCACACCTAAATCCTTTACAACTCTGCCATATTGATTTTTTCTCCAGTTAATTACATATCTATTTATTTATATATATATATAGTTATATTAATTCATATAGTAATATATAGTTATATTAATATATATATATATATATAGTCATATCAATATATTTATATATAGTGATATTAATATATATATTTATTGTTATATAAATATATATATATATAGTTATATTAATATATATATATAGTTAGATTAATATATAGGTATATAAATATTTATATATTGGTATTTTAAACAAAATGGATATTAGTTATTATTTAGATAAAGCTTATATATTTTATATGTAAATGGTATATGAATATTTATATATTGGAAACTCAATGTGACCGTTTGAATGAGACTTCAGGACGATTGTAGGTCAAGTGATATTTTCATTGTACTTAAAGGCTTATCATGGATAATAATTTCTAAGGGGGGAGGTTTTAATGACCCATGTTTTCAATACATGGTATAATTCCATGGGAAATTGAAATTTTGGCATTTAATGGATTGTCCATTCTTTTAACTGAGCTTCAAAACATAATATGTAGTTATAATAATATATATATAGTAAGATTAATATAGTAATATTATATATATATATAGTTATATGAATATATATATAGTTATATCAATATATATATTTATAGTGATATTAATATATATATTTATAGTTATATCAATATATATGTAGTTATATTAATATATATATATAGTTAGATTAATGTATAAGTATATAAATATTTATATGTTGGTATTTTAAATAAAATGGATATTATTTGTTATGTAGATAAAGCTAATATATTGTATATGTAAATATATTTAATTATTTATATTTAAAATTAAATTTTTATGTGTGAATATATAAAAAATATTTATATATTTTTATATATTTGATTATAAATAAAAGTGCAATAAAAAATGATAAAATTTCAAATACATAATATCAATATGAATGTAATCCTTTGGAATATATTCAGTCCCCACCAAAAAAGCTAGTAATACCCCCTTAAACGAGGCTGAAAATACACAAAATGTTAAAAAATCGTGGTTCCCTGAATAACAACTCAGTTTTGGAGGCCTTATGGGCCTATTTTGGCATCAAAAAAAACCATGATCGGGGTCCTAATAGTTTACATAGATGTAGAGCTCGTCACAGGATTCTATTTGATATGTGATATAGCTCAAATGGACATCCAGATCAAAATTTATGGCTCTTTGAAGTTCGAGTTGTGTTTTCAACATATTTTGGGTCGTTTTTTAATTTTTTTTATTTTTTAGTCTTAAAATTGTTATTAAATGACTATTTCTCCATAATAATTATCAAATTATTAATTAAAAATATTTTTTTAATTTTTTTATAATCCATTTTCACTAAATATATTATATATTATGTGTATTAAGTGTAAATGTATATTTATACTTATTTAAAATATATTTAAAAATTATATATTATATTTATATCAATATAACTATTTTTATATATTTATATATTAATAAATTATTTTTAATTTTTTTTGAAGTCGACCCTTTATCAGTGCTTTTAAAAAAAGCGATGATAAAGGCCCCCTTTCTCAGCGCTACTAAAAAACCACTGATAAAGGGGGTCCCTTTATCAGTGCTTTTTCGTTAGTGCTGTTAAAGGTTGGAGCCGATAAAAACCATTTTTGTGGTAGTTCATAAGGTGCACTAGTCCTCTTTTTCAAGAAGAAGGATTGGTCAATGTGCATTTTCATCGATTATTGTGATCTTAACAAAATCACGATAAAAAACAAGTATTCTCTCCCACTAATTGATGACTTGTTTGATCAGCTGGATGGAGCACAATACTTCTCCAAGGTAGATTTGTGATCTAGGTATTATCAAGTAAGTTTGAAGAAGTTAGATATCCCTAAGACTGATTTTCATACAAGATACGGGCACTATTAATTCATAGTAATACCTTTAGGATTCAGTAATGCTCCAACAATCTTTATGGACTTGATGAATAGAGTCTTTAGATATTACCTTGAAAAATTTGTGTTAGTCTTTATAGATGATATTCTAATATACTTTAAAACCAAGGAGGATCATGAGAAGTATCTAAGAAGTGTACTAGATACCTTGAGAAATGAGATCCTCTTTTTAAAATACAGCAAGTGTGAGTTCTTGTTGAAGGAGGTCACATTCTTGGGTCATATCATCACAAGAAATGGGATATCTATGGATCCCTCCATGATAGCTGCAATAGAGGGATGCCTGAGGCCAACATCGGTAATAGACATCCATAGGTTTTTGGGGTTAGATGGATATTATCGACGATTTGTGAGAAATTTATCATGAGTTTCCTACCCTCTTACCAAGAAAACACGGAAGGGTGTAAGTATTTCTTAGAGTGATGAATGTGAAGAAAGATTCATGAGGTTAAAAAGAAGTTTTATCAGTATTCTCGTCCTCACATTACCAACAAGTGGATAATTTTTTTTGGTATTCAGTGAGGCTTAAAAAATGGTCATATGATGTGTGTTGATGAAAAATGACAAATTCATTGCCTATTCTTCATGGAAATTGAATGTTCATGAGTAGAATTATCCAACACATGATCTAGAGTGGGCTGTGGTGATCTTTGCTTTAAAAATTTTGGCGGCATTACCTCTTTGGGGAGATGTGTGAAATATACATCGATCAAAAAATCATCAAGTATATATTCACATAGAAAGAGCATAATATTCACCCACGAATATGGATATAACTCATCAAGGATTATGAATGCTTAGTCCATTACCACCCTGGAAAAGAGAACAAGGTAGTGGATGATCTATGTAGAAAGGATCCAACAATTCTATCATTAATGAGAATTAAAAACGATCCAATCCTCTTGGATTTGACGAATATGAACATGGGAATCATAATGAATTTATCATCATTAATCCTTTCAAAAATTATTGATCAACTGTCTCTTTTAGAAAGGTTAAAGGATGCACAAAGAAAGGATGTGGAAATTATGAAAAGGGTGGAAGCCATCAGAAATGGTAAATCCTCGGAGTTCAGGGTTGACAAAGATGGAATTATGATATTTGGGTCATGATTATGTGTACCATCCAATCCAGATATAATGAAGGAGCTTCTGAATGAAGTACATAGCTCAACCTTCTCTATTCACCTGGGGATCAAAAAGACATATTGAGATCTCTGAGAAAACATTTGGAGGGACAATAGGAAAAGAAATATTATTGAATATACATCAATGTTTTTGGTATGTCAGCAAGAGAAGGATGAGAGGATAAGTCTAGAGGTATGATGCAACCACTACCAAAACCAACATGGAAGTGGGAGAATCATACCATGGACTTTGTCACTGGACTTCCAATGACATCCAGAAGAAACAATGTTATATGGATCGATGTGGATCCTCTTAATAAGACATATCACATTATTGTGATTTGAGAGGACCTATCATTGGAGCGACTTGCATGGATTTACCTCAAAGAATTGTAAGGATGCATGGAGTAAAACTATCTATTGTATCCGATCGTGATCTGAGATTCACCTAGATGTTCTGTAAAAGTTTCTAACATGATCTAAGAATAGAACTGAACTTCAGTACAACCTTTCATCCTAAAACTAATTAACAATATAAATGAACTATTCATACACTGGAAGTTATGTTAAGATCATGTTCTATAGACTTTAAAGGATGATGGTACCAACATCTTCCACTGGTTGAATTCTCCAGTAATAACATTTTCCACTAGAGCATCTAAATGGCACCATATAAAACCATTTATGGTAAAAGGTTAAGAATAATGGTGTGTTGGGATTAATTTAGTGATTGTAAGTTGTTAGGACATGAAATGGTCGAAGAAATGTTGGATAAGGTGAAAATCATTCAGCATTATATCATGGAAACCCAAATTCAATATAAAATTTATGCAGATAACTGTCGATGAGACCTTGAGATCAAAGTTGGAGACATGGTGTTTCTATTAAAATATCCTATGGAAGAAGGTCATGAGTTTTGTAAAGAAATGGATGTTAAGTCATAGGTACATTGGCCCCTTCGAGATTCTTCTTCGTGTCGGGGTTGTGGCCTATCGACTAGCACTTACACTTACTATGGACAAAGTTCATGATGTCTTTCATGTATCCTTATTGAAGAAGTACATACCAGACCCATCACTTGTACTCTATTCAGAGGTAGTATAGCTAGAGGATGATATTTCTTATGAGGAGTGACATGTGATGATCATAGATCGTAGAGAAATAGTTCAATGAAATAATACAATGCCCCTCGTTAAGGTGTTGTGGAAAAACCACTTCTTTGAAGAAGCAGTGTGGGAATCATAAGAAGTGATGGAGCATAGTTACCCACATTTGTTTTAATGGGGTGAAAGTAAATTTTGAGGGAGAATTTTCTTAAGGGGGAAGATTGTAACAACCAAAAAATTCATTAATGAAAATTTAAATTGGGTTATCTAAATGTCTTATTATGGTTATGTAAAATGTATTCACTTATTTGGTTCTATGTTTTGGTTTTTAAAATACTGGTAAGAATTTTGATCATTGCTAATATAGACATTGAACAGTGATCACATGATTAGTATAATTACAGGGCTTTAACAAATCCTATTTACTCAAAAAAAGGAAGTGATGGCCTCATCTAGTAGACAATCCCCATACGAATCCCATTTGTCAGAGATCTAACAATAGGTGGTGTCATTGGGCTTCGATTATGAACAAGCCCAATCCAAGCTTGAATATGTTAAGCTCGAACGGAACCGCCTATGAGAGAAGTGGAAGTTGATAGAGATTACCACTCGAGAACTATTATATGAGCCACCCCTAAAGTCGGTCACCATCGCACACGTTACCCTCTGGTTGTATGCAGATATTATAAGGGGATATTTAATGATACCCTTGTACTATGATTATGCACATTATTTTTGTATAGAAAATATACATTCTTTTTTATTATTGTAAATTTTTAAATTGTTTTTAAATAAAAAATAGTATTTTTAGTTAATATTCAACTAGGAATTTTATTTTGATGAATTAATTTATCTCTTAATTATATAATATTTTAATAAACTATTATTATTATTAAATTACTTTATATTAAATATAAATGATTGTATAATTTTATGAATGAAATTCAACTTTTCTTAAGGTTTGAAAGCCGTTTTTGTCAAAACCCATGAATTTTCGATAAATGACAGTTTTTATATTAAAATTAAAAATTCACATATATAGAAAAATATTAATATAAAATGAATATTATTTTTTGAATCAGGACATCGAAATTATCCAATGGTTAATTTTTCATAATTTTTTGAGATAATCAAATTTTTCTGTAAAAAATTAAAAACTGTTTAAATATATAATGTGTTTCATAACATCATAATGTCCCAATAGTGATGTAATAAAATACTATAAACATTATGTTATGAAAATATATGTTTTAAAAATAAAATAATGTGATTTTAGGTTTGTTTGATTTATTTTACAAAGCCTTTGGGGACCCTTCAAGACTTATAAATTTTTTTTTCTTTTTTAATTTGTTTTCCTTGAGATTGTGACTCACCTCCACATAAGCAAACCAATTATTTTAAGTAGTTTGGTCATTCCTGTATAAAATATTTTTTTCCACTCTTTTGAAAAAACCATAAGAAGAAACCATGGTCTGGTTTGTGGTTTTGATTTCTTTAATGTGCGGTGGCTCAAACCTAAATATTAACGAATTCACTCTCCTTTCCTATATAAACCCACCCATGATCCCACTTCCGCTTCGCAAAAAGCCCTTGGAGTTTGTCAAAACTCTGACCACCTCTCACTAGAATCCTCCCATGTCTTCCCAATCTCCCAATAATCCTTTCTCAAGCGTTACCAAGCTTTTGGGATCACATCTTCAAGTAAGAGATTCATTCTGGTCTCATTTTATCCATGTTTTTTAATGTTGGTATGCCCATTTATTTTCAATTATAAATGTTGGGGTGTGATTTAAAACCTCCCCCACGCTTCCCTATTTATGTTTTAAAGATGATATACCCCCTTTACTCTCATTAAATTCATCCCATGTACACTCGTTACTATGCCGAAATTCCGAAAGGAATTTCACTCTCCTCATTTACATTTGAGCAATTATTTTGTATCATGAATCTAAATTCCATTAAAATTGTTTGATCATATATCTATATGAACCACTTACCATCATTTTCATGTAAATATGATGATACACCACTTTCTCTCTCATCAACCATTTTTATTAGTTCTTATGTCACGCAGTTATGCTGCTGAAATTGCACCGCATTTTTCTATGACAAAGTCATTATGTATTGAATACCATTCCCATTTATCTATAATTTGTATTCATATTTATTAAAATTTACTTAATTATTATAGAGTTTCATGTATTAATTCCATATACCTTTATTGTGAAATAAATGATAACATTTAATGAATCCATGTTTTCTGATCCATGTGGCACACTTATGTATGAAATGAAATGATTAAGAAGGGTGTGCCCTGATAGCACTCCAATGCATTGGGTAAAGTATAATAGCATGATACATAATGTGTAATGAGTGTTGACTCATTCTAATTCAATTTCAATGATGGTTTACTCTGGATTCATGTGCAATGATTTTTTACTCATGCTCTATGTGCAGTGAGTCTTGGCTCATGCTAATTCCATGTAATGTATTGTTACCACATTTAAATTTTATGATTATCATTATCTATAATAATTTATCATGATTTTATGTTCATGTTTCTTTTGCGCGCCATTTAAAAGCATATTTCCTAACATGTATTATATTCCTCATGTTATTCCATGTATATTCCCTTACTAGTCTTTATAGATCACCATTTTCTTACACATGTCCTTAGGTTATCCCATGAAATTATAAGTATGAGGTAATGTTGGGGTAATTTAAAGGATGTCTTCAATAATATGTTGTGTTTTATGTTTTAAGTTGTTATGTATTGTCCAAATAATCTATACCTCTCAATCTTCCATGTTGTATCAAGTCAAGATATTAGGTAATAAATCCTCTTAATGTGTGTAATAAAAATCATGGTTGTAATAAAGGGAACAAGTAATACACTTTTAAATAATTTCAACTAAAGTGGATAATGATTATGATGTAAATAAAAGCACATTTTTTCCCTACTCTATATCAAAAAATTTACTTTTTGATTAGGTTTCTTCACATTATTTCATAACATAAATGCTTGTTAAGAATATCAATTCACCACCTCGAGCATGGGATGTTAAATTATTAATGAGCATACTTGGTAGTTTTATGATTTCATATAAGGTATATAAATCAGCTTTTATTAAGGGGTATAGTAAGGTATTTTCTATATATCATGTTCTTATTTCCTTTGTAAAATTTTATGTGATTTTTGTCATGGATTGGATCTCCCAACATTGATATCATATCATTTTTTAGGACACATAAATATAATATCCTATATCACCTAATGATCAAATATTGGGGAAGGTAAAATAATGGAATCCATTTTTGTTCGAATTCCATAATATGGGTCATCATACCTAAAAATGAGGGATACATGGATAAAATTAATTTTATGGAACCCAATTTTGAAGATGTTCCTATTACGTTGGAATATGTGGAATTATTTCAAAAATAATTACTCGATATCCCCAAATATTATGTATTTTCATGTTTTAGTTAAACACATACCAGGTTTTATTTGTTTACCAATGAGTCCCTAACAATTGGTTCTCATTGAATTGGAAAAAATGATGATTCGGCTTCAATAGAATCTAGAAAATGGTTTTGTAAACCCCTATTTTTTATAATTGAGTGAGCCAATTCTATTTTTAAAAAGATCGATGGATCAATGTGCCTTATATTGATTATCATGACATAAAAAATCATGATTATGAATAAATAATCTCTACCTATATTGATAATTTATATAATGAACCTAAATGAGCTATATATTTAGTATTTATTGACATTAAATTTGTATGACATTGAAAATTTGGAATTTCATGATATAGATAATATTTTCATTTGAATAACGTAACTACACTGTTAACTCATAATGATTTCATTGAAGCTTACAAATAACATGATTATAATCATGGATCTAAGAAATAGAATCATTATATATTAAATATATCAATTTATTATATTCATTAAGAACGTATTATAATTCACGATAATATAAAGAAAGATAACAAAGTTTATTGGAGTATTTTCCTATAGAGTTCAAGAAAGGATAAATTGTATGAAAAATTTAGGAAGTGTGAAATTTTCCAGCATAAATTATCCTCCATAGTTATATGAATCACAATTATGGGTTTATATATAGATCCTTCATAGGTGGATCTATTTTAAGAATATACTATACAAACTAATGTAAAATAAATTTGACATGCTACTATATTATATAGAAACAATCAATTTATAGTGTGAAATATATCAATTTTTTCAAATCCACTGACTAAGTTAACATGAAATGGAATTTTGTTCATTTGGATAAAGAAATGTGAATGAGTTTTCAAGGATATTAAGATATGGTCAATCACGAAATCTGTACTCACATTACCATATGGTGTTGATTTATTATTCATATAAATTGATGTATCCACATATAGAATGAAATATTGATATCTTATTTCTCATGTCAATTATGGAATCAAAAAAATACCTAATATGTGATTTGGATCTAGAAGATGTATTATTAGAATTTAATATATAATGGAATTATCTATTGTGAAAATTGTAAAATATATACTCATTATAAGTTTTTAATGTTTATATTCACACAGAATGAGTTGAGAATCCTCCATGTAAATGGATGGAGTTAATCAAGGACTATGATAGATCGATACATTACCACCATGGGAATAAAAATGGTTGATGATTCTTATGTAGGAATAATGATGCTATATTATCCATTATGAAAATTGAAATAGATTCAATACTCATGGATTTACAAAGGATTGACTTCAAAGAATAATAGAATGAGAGAAATCCTAAATTTTCAAAATTGATAATCAAACATCCATCCATGTAACGATCAAGAAGGTGTATAAGTAGGATAAAGTGCAAAAAATGTATTGGGTAATACTTTGGACTAGAATTTTTATAATTAGAGAATTATAAAATTCCATAAATGAATGTGTGTTCCATCAAAACCATAATTAAAGGATTTATTGGATGATGATTGAATATCATCATTATCTATCCATCATAGAATCACAAATATGTATAGATATCGAAGGAATAATTTATTTTGGTATTGAATTAATAGGGAGACTATAAATCATATATCATTATACATTATATGATTGCATGTTAAAGTAGAATAACTAAATTTATGGATGGTCCAACCATTACACATAAATGTATAGAAATATTAGAACATCATAATAATCTCAATTGTGGGCTTCCCCAGAATTATAAAATATATAATAGAATTTGGATTATATTTGATCAACATAGGAATTTAATTCATTACACTATAATTTAATAATATTTGACACTCATTCAAAATTTTAGTATATAAATAAAGTAAAATGGGTTGATTGAGTACCACTTACAATTGTATCTCGTTAGGATCTACAGATTACTTGGATGTTTCAAACAATTATTCAATAATAATTTTATACATAACAGATTCTAATTACATGTTGTCATCTTAAAACAAATGGACTATCTAAACGGACCATTAAAACACTGGAAAATATCTTAAGATAATCTTTAATGGAATTCAAAAGGGGTTTTGATCAACACCTTCTCTATTAGAGTTCACATATAACAAAAATTTCTATTCTATCATCCAAATGGAACCTTTTGAGATTCTATATGGGAAAAGTTTTAGAAAAATAACTTATTGGGATGGGTTTTTAGAGCATAAGTTTTTATCGCAAGATCATTCTTATGGAATATAAGAGAATATTCACACTATTTACTGACACATTAGAATGGAAAATATGAAATAATAGTTACACTGATAACAATTGATGATATTTTTAGTTTGATGTTTGATAAATGGTATTCCATTAAATATTAATATAGAAGGGGGTTATAATATTCTGTTAAAATTGAATGTTCGGACTAGAAAAATTGGACCTTTCAAAATCCCCAATCATGAGGGGATGTAAATACCAATAATGCAATTCCATTGAATCTATCCTAAGTAAATCATATGTTCTACGTGTAACTTTTAAGGAATTAAATACCTGAACCATAAAATGAAATTAACTCATAGGTTGTACAAATAGATCACAACCTCTTTTAAGATGAAAACCCAATATAAATTTTTGATCATATAGATAACATACTATTAAAAAGTACTACTCACCCGGTTAAGGATTTACAGAGAAATCATAAATTTTAAGATTTAAAAATGGATCCTAAAGATATAATAAGGAATAAATACCCTTATTTATTTTATTTTGAAAAATGAAAAATTATGGGAGACACAATTTTATGGGAGGTAGAATGTAACACTCAATGATTTTACTATATAATTTTTTTAAATAAGTTATTTATTGAATAGATTCTTTTACATGAAAAATTAAACTTAAATGAGCATAAATAAATCATATAAATATATTATAAATTGGGATTAAAATTAATAAATTATGACAAGGAAATATTAAACTTTTGTAAAAAAATCACAAGGGTAATAAAACCACAATTTAATAAAAAATCATGAGCATAAAATTGGTATCAACATTGTTTTCCACATTGATAAAAATCCCAACTAAAACCATAGATAAAAGGAATAGAATTAGAAGTATAATAGATATATTTAGATATATTTAAATGAATATGAGGAATGATTCTAATAATGTGTGTAAGAATAATTTAGAGAAATAAATATGACTGTTATATATATGGTCATTGGAAATATGTTCATTGGATATATTTCATAGAATATATACTCATTGTGTATTCATGTATAAAATATATATATTAAATTTTTTTAATTTTTAATAAAAAAATAAAAAAAAAATTATAATTATATAATTAAATAAAAAATAGTATTTTTACATTAATTATTTTCTATACAATACAAATTATTATTAGTGTCCATAGATAATTAATTGATTTATTTACAATATTAAAAGAAATATTTTAATATGGATGTATTTATAAAATTAAATAGATATAAGATGAATTATTAATTCTAATTGTATGTGGCTAAAGTGAATTATTTTTTAAAGTGGAATTTTTTAAAAGAACTATTTTTATGTATTTTTTATTTTTACTTTAATAAATTAAATTTATCACATTTAAATGATAAATATAATGTATATATTAAATTAATGAATGAATATAGTAATAGTAATTTAATTATCAATTGA
Source organism: Viscum album (assembly GCA_963277665.1). Lineage (NCBI taxonomy): Eukaryota > Viridiplantae > Streptophyta > Magnoliopsida > Santalales > Viscaceae > Viscum > Viscum album. The sequence goes on along the minus strand of OY728145.1, from coordinate 1,985,739,939 downwards.
TATGAAATATGGTTATGAATACATAATTTTTTAAAATACATTTTTCATTTATAATAGTATTTAGTATATATTATGTATTAATTTAACAGTTAAATTAATCATATTTAAGATTTAAATTATTTTAAATAGAGTCTTAATTTAGAACCAACATGCCTCAATTAGATATGAAGGGAAATTTTATATTTTATTAAAAAATAATTACTATAATAAATAAATAAACCTGGTAAAAGGGTGTAAATTATCAAGGGTTGAATATTTAATATGATATTTATGCATTTTATAAGTCCATTTTAGATGTTTCAGTCATACATAACATCATTTATAAAATTTAATTACCTAAATCAACTAAATACTATGTGATTCAATACAAAAAATTTATCTAACTTATGTTTACAAATAAATTACCCTCATTTTCACCTATAAAATAAAGTATATTACACCCACTCCAAACCTATCCTTCGAATTACTCTTGAACCCGGACCAATTTTCCCTCTCCAAAATATTTCATAGAGGTTTGGTAAATTATGGTAACATATTCACCTTTCACCTAACAAAACATTTTAAATACCATGTTTTACTAAAATGATCATATATTAATATCAACATGCTTTTAATAAAGGTATATTGCATTTATATAACTCTATAATTTTACTCATTCATTAGTATTGAGATATTGTGTTTGGCTTAGTCCAATCACCTAAAAAATGATATAATATTGGTAATTATTATTTACAACATGAAGGAGTATAGATACATTAATACTAGTAATATTTGACATTAAAGATTAAATTATTTCATGAATACAATTTTGGAAGTATGACATGCCAAAATTATTAGTCATTACAAATTAACAAGTTGTTATAAAAAACATTTTGAAGCATTTTCACCTTATATTTTTTCCCCATGAACTTTACCCATATATTTAATTAAATGAACATGGAAATTCAAAAATAATTGAAGAAAAATTATTCCACTAACCATAAAAATATAGAATTTATTTACTTGGTATCAAAGAACATGGATCAACATCTTCATTATGAAACATGCATGAAACTATCTAATTATTAACACCTGATGATGATAATAAATATCTAATACATAGCTAATGAATGACTTTAATCTGAGTATGTAAAAGGTAATAGATATGAATAGTTTTATTAAATAACTGCTTCTTATGATGATTTTTATTATACATGAATATAATGTGCTTTTAAAGAAGTAAGGATTAAATGTAATTGATTCTTTATAATCACATTTTCAAATAAATATTTCTTATGAATGAATTTTTAACTAGGTAAATTATGTGTTTGGTAACTATAAAATATTTATTATTTTATTTCCTATAAGATATTTCTAATTTTTCTTGTATCCTTATCATTTCACCTTTATTTGGTTGAAAATTCAATCAAAAAGATGATTGTAAGTGTAGCTAACCAAATATTTTTTTGGTAATCATTCACCTCCATGTCCATATTCATAATATAATTTCGTATATTTCATTATATCTAATTCTATGATTTATTAATTTCTTATTCAGTCTTCCTTGTTCACATTAAACAATAATTAAAAGAATAATTTTGTAACTTTTTTCTTCTGGTCATTTTAAATTTACTTTGACCCTCTTTCTAAAAGAATAGAAATATTATTTATTTTTTATTTTTTTCTACAAGAAATTATTTCCATAAATTAATATTCAATTTATTTTAAATTAATCCATTCTTATTTTTCATGATTTTTAATGGAATTACTATTCCAATTCATTTATAAATAAATTTCCCTTAAAATGTTTTTATCCAAAGAAACATATATTTTTTATTATTACTCAAAGTAAAATTAAAAGGAATTTATAAAATTGTTTTCCATAGAAGTTAATATAAATCGATGTTTCGTCTTCTTCACTAAGGATAATCTATAATGATATCATCTAACTTATTTATCTGAATGTATAATGATAATATATTATGGTTTTTTATGTAACCCATTTTTTCTCTTGGATTAATAAATCCATGATAGAATTAAATATATTTTCATATATATGGTTTATCATTATGAGATGGTTTGGTCAGTCATAACCCCATAATATATTGGTTAATGTTTTATCTCTCGTGAGATAATAATTTTTTTATGTACATGGTTGTGGATAGATTTGTTCACATGTTTGAGTGTAGATAAGAAAGTGGTTTTCTTTTATCATATTATTGTGCATGGAAATGATTGTGGATTGATTTTTCAACAATATTATTCTTGTACATGATAATGGATGTGTTTTTTACAATATTTCAAATGGAAATTATTGTCGATACCAATACTTACATGTTTTTATGTGGACATGATTGTGAGAAGTTTCATTCACAAGATCGTGCTTGGACATGATTTCAAATAGCTATATTCACATTAATATGATTTCTTATTCTTATGTATATACAATATTATTATGCATATTTTATTTTTAATTTAGTATGGGATCATTTTTTCATGCACCAATTATCGATGTATTATTTTATCATAAAATATATATGTCATTACTCGTGATTTATGATCACTATTGTGTTTTTTATAAATATATTATTATATATCCATACACTGGGATTATGATATCATACACACATGCTCATCTTGATACCATATATGATCTTTTGTTGTTATTTCCTATTTTTAGACATACGAATAATCTGTGATCTCCCCTTTCTTATATTCCCATTACCTAGTTTATGAAGAAGAGTGCAACATATGATAAGTCTAAGAGGGGTCCATTGGGAAAAAATAGATAAATACTCACAGTGTTATATAATAATTTGTATATGTATCTAATATATAAAGATACTAAAACTATCTCCTTAGGGATTGTGTGTGATTTTTTGAGATGTAGTGGTTAGATTAATAAAATATTTTAACATGTATGTTTGTTATTCAATTAATCATGTCTCCTAAAATCAAATCATATGTTAGAAGTTTATATTATAGAATCGGATCCAAGGGTGTGGATTTGAGGAATATCAATGGTTTGATTTGGCATTGTCTACAAGATATACTAAAACCTAATATTGGATTCATAAGACTCGTAATTTTTTATACTAAACTTGGAATGATGTTTTAACTATATTTCACAATATAAAATGTATTTCAATCACATTAAAACATCTTAAAAAACATTGAAACTATTCTCATTTATTAGATTTAAAATATAAACAACCTAACACCATAAAAAATATTGGGCCCAATGAATATGATTTTATATGGGTTTCCCATGGATATTGGTAATTGGCCGATATGGGAAGTTTTCCACAATAGTGATATTCCATGAATGTAAGAGGAAATAGTCCTCATAGATTTTTATCAATCCAATTTAATAAATAACGATTCTATCATAATGAGATACACCCATAAAAATTAATAACAAATTGTGCCTTTAGTGGGTGAATCAAATGGTTAATACCTATGGCTAGTTCTAAACCCATTCATTTTTTTTTTGGAAAAGTGGTGTGTGCCTAAGATTTTGGTATGAAAGTTGGAAATGGGTTGGAATCATTGTGGTGACTCAAATATATAGTAATTATATACAATATTTACAATGGTTTTAGTAGTGTAATTATTTTCACTGTTCACAATAAAAAGGATTCATCTAGTGTGAGATGGGTTTTAGAGCACCCTACATTCTATTAGGTCTAGTGAATTGTTAGTATGTTGGTCCCAATGTGATACCCAAATAAAAATCAGTGGCATATTAAGCTTCTAATAATCGAATCAAATAATTTTATCTTAAGTGTTGTTCTAATATCAAAATTCAATTTTTTATTGTATAGTGATATGCACTAGATGTTATAACATTATCTTTCATAAATAACCACTCATTAAATAGTTTACTTATTTGAGTTATTTTAATATTTCTATAGTGGTTGTAAAAGAAAATGTATGTGATCCTTTGAAAAAAACACATTTATGGAAAAATTATAATAGTCATGTAATGTACATATGTTCCATTACATGGGAGATTGACTCCAATTTATATCATTGTTTTGTATATGTAGGTTTAAACTCTTAATATGATTTAATTATTAGGAATATATTACTTACCATAATTTTATAATTAATTTAAACATATAAATTATAATCTATCCATGCATCATTCATTTATAACACCATTTGACATAAAAATTGATTTATCCTTAATCAATTATCATCTTGAAAATTCATTGTTTTTAATGATATTAAAATATGAGAAATAGTATGGACTCATATAAAGATACAATTTCTACTCATATGAGAAAAATACTACTATTTTATTTTGATTGATCCTCTTTGATTATATCCTAAGGAATATCAAACATATATGTCATTAATATAGTTAAGATGTATAATATATGGTAATATCTATGACTAAATAATAAAAAGTTTGAATACATGTGAACATTCATACATAGATGGGTATCTTATGGAATGTTTTTCTTCTAATATGACTAGAGTGTAGTGAGATATGTTGCTATCAATGGAGATAAATTTTAGTAATTAATTTTGGTATAAAATATGGTCTATTGACTATATAATACTAAAATATTATTGTTTGGAAAGAATCCCTCAATGTCCCATCTTGGTAAGTTATGGTTGTGATTGTGTTTGTTGAAAAATCCAGATGACCTCATATGAGAAAGGTTCATGGTAGGGGAAAGGTCGTATGTCGAACATCAATGGAAATAAACCAAGGAAGGGAATAGAAAACCACGAGATGTCGACCATGTATGAGAAGGTTTCATGGGATGGAATATGGTTCATAGTATAGTCATGGGGTACATAGAAGGCTTGCGGTATGTGGAATAGTTTTTTATTTGCATAAACGTGGCAGTGATTTGAAAATCCATGGAGGGAGTCATTGGTGAATACGTGACAGTGATTTGGGCCATCATATACGAAGACTGGTGGTATGCGGACCGCGTAGGGAAATTGTTCCCATAATTATTAGTATTCGGTGAAGATGGTACCACATTTAAGAATTGGGTAATATCATATTAGAAGATTTAAAAGATCTATTTCGTATATAATGACTGATAATAACCTAATTAATTCGATATATTTTCATAAGAATCTATTTTTTGTCTTAGAATTCGGTGAAGTCCGAAAGGGATTTGTGAGGGAAAATTTTGAGAAGTGGTTCACACATATGAAATTATACCAAATATTTTTGCAAGGAACTATATCTCATAAAGGAAGTGTTTCATTTACTTTTGAGTTCCTAGATCTTGGTGAGATACACCAGGGGGGACCTAATGTCGTGTTTGTCAATGTGATGGTGGTAGCCTCTGCACCAGTCCCTCTCTTAACAGTGGGGTAGGTTCCCCCGTCATCCATTGAAGGAGTTTCTCCCACCTTCCTCACCTTCCTTAATCCTTCCTTTCAACCACATTTCCCTCATGTATTTCTTTCAATGAAAGATCTAGATTTTCTGGGTGGTTTCCCAAATCTCCTGATCTCGACTGCAGAGTTCTCAGTATCCTCAGATCTCATAAATCTTATATTGGTTTCTCATTTTAAGAAGGTTCTCCCTTCAGTTGATTCATTCTATAGGAATGTCTCTGATGCTTGGAATTTGTTGGAGATGGTGACTGTGGGCCTTCTGTGCAATCACCATATAATGATTCATTTTAGTTCTAAGGCAGACCTAATCAAAGCCTGTTCATGTGCACCAAGTAGCTTAAATGGAATCTTATTTTTACTAGTTATATAGTCCTTTTATTTCCATATGAATAATTATGTTCCTAAAATGGTGATTTGGGTGATTTTTCCCATCTCATCATACCATTTCAAAATCATGCTGTAATTAGAATTCTTGTGAACCTTGTTGGTAGGTATATGTGTTTGGACTGTCACACAGAGGCCCTTTTTCATCCTTTAAATCTGTGTATTTCTATTGAAAAGTACATTTCAAGAATACCTTTAAAATATCATTAGATTAAAGTTGCAGAGGAGTACCGTTGCAAACCAAGGGTGGTATATGAATCCTAGACTTACTTCTATGATGACTGTAAGTGATTGGGTCATGTGAGGGAGCCTTGTTGATGGGGGTATCTGTTTCCAGCTAAGACCGGAAGTGGTAGTGGTAAAGAGACATATATTTATGGTGTGGATGTATTATTAGAATAGATGAATACTGGTATGGAAGATAGTTCTCTAAATTTTCATTTTCTAGGGGGTGAGCTACACCAGTCTACGCTGCCTCGGAATGAGGAGTTTGTGGATGTTGAATGGTCAAGCAGTGTCTCAATAGTTCATGCGAGTAGGGTGGATGTTGTTAACGGGAAATAGGAAATAGAGGATCTAGAAAACCCAAAGTTTTATATGATCTTTAGTAGGTTGGGAAAGTATTTGGTTATCCCTTCTAGTAGTTGTGATCCTAGAAATGCCTATGTCTGAGGGTGAATGATCTTTGTTCGGAAGGAGGTTGACCCTTGAGATCCACAAATGGATGTGGGTGTTACTACTATGGTTAAGGTGGAAAATATAGAATAGGTTGTTGCTGCTTTTTCTTATGTGTTAGTGGTTAGTTCAGGCAGTGGGATACTAACACAAGTAAGAAGGGGTCTGTCAAGGGTGTGGACATCCAGATTGGTATGTCAGGGTGTCCGGCTCCATGGAACCAGTCTCTAATTCAGTTAGAAAATAGATTTGAATGACTTTCAATTGAAGGATTAGGCTCTTTATATGCAGACTCAGACTTTATTGACATGGTCTATGTGGAAGATCCCAATGATCTTGATTATAGAGTTTCCTTAGGTGAATCATAAATACAAAGGGAAAATAGGGGTATGGGGAGGGGGGAGGGTAGGAAGGATTACTCCTCTCTACCACACCCTCTGGTGACTTGGTCAGAAAAAAAAAAAGAAAAATGATAAGAAGAGGGATGGTGAGGTCATTAGTCAATAGAAATCAGGAGGTTTGGATGACCCAGGCTTGGATCCGATTATGAGTTCAGAAGATGAAATGGTTGAGAAGGTGTTGTTACTCAATTACTCTAAAGAGGATACGGCCCAAATAATTGTTAGGTCATTAAAAATGGGTCCAATTGAGTAAAAATACACCTGGATTGATAAGAAGGACCTGATTCTGGTAGGGGGATTCAAAAAGGGGAAAATCATCATTGAAGAATATATTAATTCCTAGGATAAGCTGACATCTACTTTTGAATAGTTGTTAAAGGATGAGCCAAGCCCTCAGGTAACCACCATCTCTTGGAACTTGTTTAATAAAAAGAATTATGGTGTGCTTAAAACTATCTTTAATGATTATGATCATTCTGGTTGTGGTCGATGCTTGGTTTCCCAATTTTTCCTTAAAAGTTTTGAAATAAGAAATTAATTTTTAGTTAGTTAAATGAATAGGTACATGGAGGAGGAGAACTTTGTACGTCAAAGGAGGAGTTCATGGCAACAATTTGTGAAGGGGTTTACGAGGAAATGTATCCTACAAAGGAAAATGATATACTAAAGGAGAAGTGATTCATAAAGGAGAATCAGTCCATATATGAGGAAATCCATGGAGGAAGAGAGTTTGGTATGAAGAGGAGGTACACAGTAGTGGAAGTGAAGGCAGTGAACATAAGTTCAGGTCTGTGTATCATATGAACTACATGGTACATGGAAAAAGAAGGTGGTTAACTAAGGGACATAAATGGTTCACAAAATTAATTTTTGCTAACCTAACAGTATGAGAAAAAGTGTAATTCATCTATATGTAAAAAAGTGACTTCAACATATAATCTATATATATTTGAGGATGTTTGTTTTCATGTGAATGAATAGACCGAAAAGTCCATAAACTATGAGTGGGTCCCTTCCATGAAAAGTTAGTAAAGGAAAATTTTAACGGTGATCCTTCCCACCAGTAGTGAGCTAGAGGATGATACATTGGGAGTGACCCTTGGGAATGAAGTTAGTAGACCCTAATCCTTGTAAAGGAAGTGATCATGGGCATAAAAGATCTAACTTGAACCTTGTAATTGGATATTTTATTTAGTGTATTAGGTATATTGGAACATCATCATTGTATTATCCTTGGACATAGCCCAGTGAGGTATAACCAAGTAAAAATCATTTTCATGTGCATGAAGTCATTTCTGTTCATATATTTCAATGGGAGAAATAGAGAAGTGTTTTATTTAATGTTGAAACATGATCAGAATAGTCTAGTAATATTAATCTATCATACCGAGATTCACCCCCCCTAATGGATACTCACTTACTTGGATAATTGAAAGAATATTTAATAATGTTTGAATTTAAACAAATATTGATAATTGGTAATTTATTTTATGAACTACAAGGAATTAATACATTCCATTTAGTAAAATCGTGAATCATTTTAAGGTTAAAGTGTTAGTATAGGTGTACATGTGATATATATATATATATATATATATATATTTGTAGTTCATTGTATGTCAAAATTATATGGTGATACTTTTATTTAATGAAAATAATTTAAAAATTCTTATAGCATGAGTAAAAATTCGTTATTTCTAAATATTACACTTTTTATATGCTTGCAGATTAGAAAATGAAAATCATTTTAAATGCAATAAATTCTCAACTGGTGATATATTTTGTTATATGAACATGGATTGTTGCCATAAATTGAGTATCCAAAATATTATTTGACATACTAATAACTTTATCTGAAGATATTGGATATGTATTAAAAACTATAAACATATGACATAGAGTAAAATAGAATATGTATGTAGTATAAAAGGATTTTCTAAAATTGGTATATTGATAAAATTATTCCCTCAAACCATCATATTATATTTCATGAAATTTTGTTTCTCATATTTTACAATAAAAAATTAATATCAAATTGAATGACATGTATATTATTTGATATGATAAACATTATACAATACTACCAATGGATATATCACTCCATAGACAATATTTTATTTAATTAGTTACCACATCATTTGATGATTTGTTTAAATATAATTTGAACATTGATTAATATAATATTTATATTTATACAGATGGAATAAATATGAAAATAATTATTATAAAATTTGTAATATTATATAATATTAAGGTTTTAATTTAGTATATAACTTTTTCCAATGATCCAACTTCATTTATTGTAGAATGGTAATATTAAAGGGCCAATACTCATGTAATGGATATTTGATCTAAATATTAATCTTAATTCAAAATTATTTGAATTCCTTTCCTATATTTTTATGGAGGTGTTATAATTCCATAAAGAATGTAACAAATCAAAAATATAAGATTCTTAATAATGTAGTATGTGGATATCTTTTGGAGGTTGATTATTTTATTTTTTATTAATTAAATTATATAAAAATATATATAAGAGGTGCATTAATAGATATTTCATAACCCAGCCTCCCTAAGCCAATAACATACTATTTTGACCCTATGGGTACCAAATAAATCTTTGGCATCCTTCCCATCACAAAAAGTTGTTATTTCCATTTAGTTTCACTTATTAGACTAATGAAAATCCCCTATTACTATACATGTTATTCTATTTTTCATTGTCATTATTCTCACTCACACGACCCCAGAGTCACATATATGATCAAATTTTCATTCAGTGTTCCTTTTCAACCTTAAAACACACCTTCAGATGCTTTAAAGGAGGTAACCCATCCAAGAACAACTCTAATCTAATCATGATTAACTATAGAGTTCTAATAAGTTATACCATATAAATAAAAGGTTCACCTTGGTGACTTTGGTTGTAACATATAGTCTCATTATCCCCACTTTTCTATGCTTTTTTAAACACTCCCCACCCCTACCACCTTTAAATTAAAATCACCCTCACTATGGACCCCACACCTCATAACCAGGTAAGGCCACTACACCTCCATTTCGGTATTGAATTTGAAACCATTTTCATTAATCATATACCCTATTTGATGAAAAAAGGCATATGAACCCATGGTTATCTTTTAATACCTTGATTTATTTCCTAACACACTATATTTTATAACAAAAAAATATAACTGATTATACTAATTTTATCCCCATAGACTCTGACCTTATAGGTATCCAATAATATTCTAGATGAGTTCTAATGTTCTTTCAGTGTTATTTTTCAACACTTACGCATGCCATAGGAAGCATCCTAGAAGGTATGCTATCCGACCACCACCATAATCCAATAATTTATAACTATTTAGTTAAAATAAATTAGTATCCTAAAGAGAACGTTGCAACACCGTTTCATCGGTATTGTCATATAGTTTCTCATGTACAGAGTTTCAACCCCCCCCCCCCCATTAAAATTACCTCGTATTGGGATTCACATATCAATAATAGGTATTTCCACTTCACTTCCATTTAATTATTTTCAGTCAAACAATTTTCCATGACCTAAGCACCATGATTCATCAACAAAGTCACATAACCACATGGGCCTCCTATAATACTATAGTTTTCAGTATAACACACAAGAGATTATTACCCAAAATAGGAACTTATTATACCAATAAAGGTAACCATAGGCTCTTACCTCATGGGTATCCTATAAAACCTTGGATTCCATCCCATCACACCTTATGCTATTAACCACCACAGTCATTTATCAGACTACTGATTTTTCTCATAATCTATAACATTTTCTTTCAGTGTTCATTGTCCTTAAACACACACCCACTAGAAAACATACGAATATTTCACCTATCCTAACCCTATTCCATGATAATAATTCATAAATTTTTACTTCTAATGAATACAACTCTCAAAAATAAAGGCATGCATTGGTGTCATGTGCTCTCTAATTTAGACATTTAAGTCTCACTTTTTCATGGTAGTTACAAGATAAAGCTATAAATATTAAAATACATCATTTAATTGTGATACTTACCAAAAAATAATCAAAACATTTACTCACTAATCTATGAACAAATATTCCTTAGAGAAAATTGAAATTTAAAAAATATATGATATATATCCCAAGATATAATACTATCAAAAATGATAAAGTCACTATTTTTATACTGAAGCATAAAAACATTGTAGTCCAGATAAAACATCCCTCCAATTAGAACCCTAGTCAAACCACAATTATAAAAGGAGTTATTAATGAAAAAATATCTAAATATATATTCTAACCAAGATAATAGTCACACCTTAAATTGATTAACTAAAATCAACCCCTATAGTTTAATCTCACTCCCATAATGTCACATGGGATCATTCTTAGAAAATGTAAAACACATCAATAGAGAGTTGTGTCACTCAAATAATTTCCTTATATTCAAAAAAAAATAACATTATTAAATTTTTTACACTACTAAAAGGGGAATCATAGTAAAATTTATATCGGGAAACACCATGATCTCCTCATGATTTCCTTACCTTTAGAGAATTAAGAAATTCCTTATGTCACTTTTCATAATGGGATTACTCTTAATAGTATAAGAACATATAAATATATTATGATCCATTTATCATAATATTATAATGAGGACTATTCTGCTCATGCATTTGATATAAATTTTAATAAATATATTAACCCCACCTCCATCTAATCTATTCCGAGTATAAGAAATGAAAATTCCCTATGGTATATTAAATTTGTTTTATATATGAGTAAAAACGATCATCTCTAACCTCCCAAAGAGTATAGTAAATTTTCTAACTAAATTTCATCACCAGGGAGTAAACACATTATGTTATAACTCATATGCCTTTGAAAAAAATTCCATAACCCCCAAAAAAATTTGCCTTAGAAAAAAAAATTCTACAATTTCTCATGGGTCTCACTTAAAAAATCTATCAGTTGGTGGTAACAATAGAACTAGACCAAAACACATTATAAAAATATCTCTAATAGGTCATCACTCAAATACCATATATAACTACCACCACCAACATGTCCTAGGATAATGATGTAACTATTTTTAATATCCATAAATCAATATCTAGTGTAAAATATAACAAATCTTATCTCAAGGGATGAACTTAAAAAAATGAATCTGGTTCCACTTATCAAGATCCAATGAAAAAAAATAAAAATAGAATAAAAATTTTGGGTCTCAAAAAATAAAAAATAATATTTTCCTTCATCACACCCACACTCGTGGCATCGAACCAAAGTAATCCCACTTCTAGGATACTATTGTAATAATAAAACCATTATTAGTCACTATGAACCCATCACATATTTTCCATAAATAATAAAATTTAAACATAATAAGGGTATCTTTTATAAAAACAATTTATATAAATATCAATAAAAATATTCACATATCAAAACATTAGTATTAAATTTAGGTTTATCTCATATGTCATTATAACCCCAAGATTGTAATATCAAATTTTTGGACATGATTACAGTTTCTTCAGGTTTCAACATCGACACAGGATGGGATTTCCATTTATGGTTTGATTGAGGGGAATTTTATGGCGTCTTTTAATTGTGCACAATGGGTTTTCAATTTTTCCCATATTCCCTAGAAACTCTCAATGGTTCTGTTATCCTTAGTTGGGTACATAATTCCTTTCCATAGGTCGGCGGTCGTCTAGGTTTTCATGAAAAATGACTCTTGGGGACTCACATTGATCACGAGGATGGGTGGTCAGGCTCATCGCAACCTTTTGGGGGAGTTGTTTTTTTCTATGGTACTCTCTTATAGATTTAATATATTCTTTTGAATCTCTTCTTAATCACGACATGGGACCTATTACCCTAAAGAAATGACTATATGTTAATTATTTTTTATAGGAAAAATATATCAATATATTTAATTAATCTATCTCTATGTATCTGAGGTTCTCCAATACTATCCGGTAATAGGTGGATTCTTATATACCGAATTTGTATCACCACGTTCTTCACAATATGTTACCCTATAATAAAGTGGTAAATATCTCAAGGTGGGGATTGATCAATTATGTGGCTTTCTACATATCCTAGTTATTGTAGGAATCAGAACCCAAGTAGTTTTTTCATGTCCTTTGGACTAAACCAACAATATATACCCTTGTATATGATATGTCTATATCATTTCCCTATTTAATGTATATTCATGATTCTCAATGAGGTCTTAATTTCATCCCCCTTAGCCCACATGAGCTATGCTGGGTGAGGGAATCAATGGTGTCGTAAATGATTAGCCTCAAGGTGTGTAGATATAGATCTTGGGTTTTATAATAGTCCATCAGGTGTTCGTTATAGGGTTTGTTCCATGATAAGTTTCCCTACGTATCCTGAGTATGGAAGGAATTATAGCCATCATAGTTCAGTTTTTTTAAGGGGCTTGCATACTGAGGCTATGCTAGATGATCAATATAGATCTTGAACCTCAAGGAGAGGTAGCATGCATATCTAGACAATGGCATGAATCAGAGTCTACATAGGACCCTTTATGTCTTAAATTAAACTCTAAGGAATACATGTACCATTGTGATGTTTTATAGAGCATATGTCATGATCATTGCAATTATGTAATCCCACATGCACCAAGATCATTTTGAGAAACAAGGGATAATAAGTAATCAACATCATTTTATTGAGTAAGGGCCTTAGATACTAGGATTACCCTAGATGATTAATACGGAGATCGAACATCAATGAGAGGTAGCCCATGTATCTTGGATATGGAAAGAATTAGAGTCATCCTAGTTCTTTTAATGTTGGTAATTACACAATGAGGCTACCATGTACCATTGTGATGGATTATAGTGAAGGTGTAATGATAATTATTATTCCTTGAGCCCATGTGAGCCATTATAGGTGTGATAAACAAGGGATACCATGAAATCAATGTCATTTCTTGAGTAAGGGCCTTCGATAATAAGATTTCCCTGGATGATTAATATGGAGATCGAACCTCAAATATAGGTATACAACATATCCTGGATATGGAAGGAATCAGAATCGTTGTAGTTTCCTTTTTGTCGGGACTTACACACTATGGTTTCCTTATTGGTTTGGGATTACATGATGAGGATGGGATATATTATTGAGTCTTGGGATTCCCTGTTGACATAGATTTCTTGTAGAAAAGTCATCTAATGACCCAGTTGGGATGTCTTGGTATCCATCACATGACCAAGATCAAATCCTATTGAGGTTGGCATGGGATCCAGTGTGGCAAAGTTTGAGGGGTGTCACATGTCTTTGTTGAAACCTTATAGAGGCATTACGGTACTTGGTCGAAACATCTGGAAGGAACCATGAGTCTCAGCTGACTTTCCTAGAGAGTGTCGTAATTGCTTAGTTTTCATGTCCAGATGCTTTTGCGAGACTCGACAGACATGATAGGGAACCATTATATGATTCAGGAGATAATTCTGGGGGGGCATCTCAAGTCTTGTGTGATTAAAAAAGGGGGTCCACAATATCAAAGTTGAGTCCATGGGCGATCTGTGTGACTCATTGTGGCATGTTAAGAGTATTCAATGTGTCCCATGTGGCATATCGAAGGAGTGTCACAAAATCTGGGCAACATGTCCTAATGTTGTCACATGTCTTCGAAAGAAACACATGAAGCACATGGGGGAATTGATCATGCCTTATGCATAATCCAAACTCATTTGATATTGTTTCTCACCCATATATTGTGAATACCACTATTTTGATTAGTGTTAGTTATCTTGAATCATGCATGATACATTGGGCTTGTATAATGATCTTCCCAAAACCCACCAAACACCCTTAGAATGATCTATAAATGATCGTCCATAGTGCCTTATACCTAGCGTATTACTTCTAAGGATACCCACCAGTATAATACATGATAGAATGTTGGTTGGTCGAGTGATATCTATAAGAAGTTCGTAGAAGTTTAGAGTTTAATCCTGCAGAGTCCTTATGTATGGTGTGTGTAATCATAGTCAAGAATAAACCATTTCTTCATGTTCCTACAAGGAATTTATAAGCCTCTCCACCTCATATAATCACTAGGTTTTGCGGGGTATCTAGAATGAAACCAGGATAGAGCCAGTAAAGGGGCCTAGTGCCACGTGGTTTCATGATTCACATACATGGAATGATTTGGGTGTGTCACCATATTTTATGAAATCTCAAGTCTCTCCCATCAATGCTTCCTTTATTAGATTATTTACTAATTATTGAATAATTATTTGATCATTAAGACATGTTGAATGACCTCCTTTTGTAATATTGACATGCCCAAGGGTCCACGCAAGATCTGAGTGATTGTTAGAATACACTCATGAGACCTCAGGTGACTTGTCATGGGTTCTTGAAAGACAACATTTTGGGTGCCCTAGGAGTGTCACATGCCTTTCAGAAACCTTGAGTACCTCCCACATACTTTCTTTTAACCCCCTTTGTTTTTATGTGACAAATTTTTAGATTCATGGAGGATTTCCAAAGTGATATTGAGGTTATTTCTTCTATTGTTTATGATGCATCATGTGGCCAGTATGGGGGTGTGTGAGCATTTTGTTGAAAACACCTGGAGATGAGGATGACAAGAGAAATGTCTTATGTGAGGTGAGGCAGGCATGTATTTTAGGAATCACAGTTCCATATGGGCCATCAGGGGCACACCACATGTCTGTCAGCGATTGAGAACTCCTCTCACCTCCTCCCTTTTAAACCCCTTTTTATCATAAATGGGTTATGGATCAAGAGAGTTTTTAGGAGTAATATCTATGATTTTTACTCGATTTATCAATGATGTCTCCCCTAAGCAATATGGGTCATGTGGAAATTTTTCAAGAATGTAGTGGATTTGTCTTTCTATGTATCCTTAGAGTGTCATGGAGTAGTCTAGACACTCTTGAGGAGTTCTGTGCGGTGAGGCTGACAGGCCATAGGGCTTATGTGAGTTGATGATGAGGTCTCATGGTGTCTTGTGGATCTCTCGGGGTTTTTGTTGCATGTCCCTCATCGACTCTGAACGCCTCTCACCTCCTCCCCTTTATATCCATTGTTTTACGAGAAGAAGGATCTAAGGTCTTATGAGTTGTCTAGACCAACATCAAGGAATTTTATTATTCATAATGATGATTTGGAACAAGATCATTGTGACTGTTATGGGACTCATTTTTTGAATCTCATACCTCTATATTTTTTATGGATTTCTGGTGGTTTGTTAGGCACTTTCCAATGAAAAACTTTGTGGATTGGACGTGCTCATTTGATTACTCGGGGGCCTTCATAGGAGCAGGATAGTTTGTTAATGGGGGCTCCACGAGACATTATGTGGGTTATAAAAAATGCAAGGAGAATTCATGTGACCTTTAAATGGTCAGGCTTTCGCGAGTCCCTTAGTGACTCAAACAATCCACATTTTTTTGACCATCCTTCTCTTCCGTTTCTTTTGTGGAAAAAATAATCCCCATATTCATGTATTTCTTCCTTTGTGATTTTTTCATTGCATATTTGGTGGGAATCAAAATATTCCCCCCTTAAGAGAAATGTTTGAGGGGACAAGGAGTTGGTTTTGATGAATAATGGATGCCCACTAGAGCCTTTGATGGTGTCACGAACCAATACTTCTAGTGAAATTTTCTTAACCAAGAGACCTTTTTAATTCAAAAAACTGCTTATATTTAAAGGTGTGGAAGAAAATTAATTCCACCAGTCACCTCATTTTCAGAGTGTTCCCACTATGGTTTCCATTACATGAGTGTTATTATAACCCTACATGTGAGCCTACATTGGAAATCATGATCACTAGATATCATACACAAGACTTCTTCCAAATTAGACACCCATATTCCTCAACCATGAACTATTCCTCAGTTTTCCCATAGACTTAGGCTATGAGGGTTATGATCGCCTAGAGGGTTTTAAAATATTCACTAACCATATGGTTTGATTTATTATGATTCTCATGACAATTCTTAGGTTACGTGATGGTATGTTTCCAATGGGGGTTATGCGATGCCAACGATTCCTTTCATGGGTTATGCACCCAGTGAGTCTTCGTGAGATCAGGTGATTGAAAAACTTCTTCATGTGTTCCTTGTACAATTGATTGAGTTATACTATGTTCATGATGCTCTTGTATCATATCATATCTTTATTTTTATCTATAATTGTTTTTCTCATTGAATGAAATGTTCCACTTACTTATTTTCCTATGGATTATTGTTCACACTAAGGATCCTCAGCTATGGCCAATCAAAGGGCCATGACTTTCAGGTATTGTAATGTTAATCCCCTGTTTTATCTTGAATGGACTTCAATGCCTAAAATTGGATCTGGGAATTTTGAATGACTCCCTTTGAGATATGCTCATAAAGTCTTACTCATATTTGGTTCTATATTGAAGTTAGGCTCCATATATCTTGTGATATCCTAACGTACAATGGAATCATCAGGGAAGGATATATTTTTATAAGAATGAGTGCTTTGCATATAAATGAAAATCATCTCAGGTATGATAAGTACATGTTGTTGGCCTCAAAATAATTTTCATTTTCTTTAGTTTATGATATTTTATCTTGTACCATCTATCACATTAGTTTAAGGAATTTTTTCATGGACCATCTGTCACTTTAGTTTATAGTATTTTAACTCAGACCATCTATTTCTTTAGTTTAATATTGTGTTTAGCTCGGACCAACTATTTCTTTTTTAAGGTATTTTATCTTAGAATAGTTGTTACTTTAGTTTAGGTTCATATATCATGTATCCCATTTCAATGTATTTTAGGTAATTTTTTCTTGGACCATCTGTCGTTTTAGTTTAGGGTTATTTAGCTTGGACCCTCTTTCGCTTTAGTTTTAGGTCACTTAGTTTGGACCATCTATTTCTTTAGTTTATGGTATTTTATCTTTGAAAATATGCTGATTTCGTTTAAGGTATTTTATCATGGACCACTTATTTCATTATTTTAGGGACTTTTAGCTTAGAACACATGTTTCTTTAGTTTATGTACTTTTTTCTCATCCCATTTTTTACTTTAGATTAATCTTATTTCGGTCGGAAAATCAGTTGATTTTGTTTAGTGTCATTTATATTGGACTATATATTGCTATAGTTTAGGTAATTTTAGCATTGACCATCTATTTATTTAGATTGGGTTCTTTTATATTGGAATACATGTTGCTTTAGTTTAAGGTCTTTTATCTCTGACCGTCTATCGCTCTAGTTTAAGGGCTTTTAGGTCATACCATCTATCACTTTAGTTTATAGTAATTTATCTCGGACCATCTACTCTTTTATTCAAAGGTCTTTTAGCTTAGACCACCTATTTATTTGGTTTATGGTCTTTTATCTTGGAACACCTATTTCATTACATTCAGGTCTTTTAGATCAAACCATCTATTTCTTTATTTTATGTTCTTTTAGCTCGGACCATATATTTATTTAGTTTAAGGGATTTTATCATGGACCATAAGATCATGTTATATATGAATACATGCCAGGAATTTCCCAAAACACTCTGAGGTGCTAGATTCTACCATGGTGTTGCTGTTTATAACAAGGATTGCAATACAGTTTTCCCAAGTGACACATTTTATTGATGACCATAGGTGCATATATAGGATCCAGGAGCATGTCTCCAAAATAAGACTAATATTCCTTGAATTATATTATCTTTTACAAGGGATATGAAATATTTATTGTGGTAATATTGATGAGGTTGGAATATTAGGGATGATAGGCCTTCTTGGATTGTTGGAACATGGATGTTGTATATCAAGTCCTCAAAGTTTGAGTCCATAAGTATGAGGTGGTGGAGAGAGTTTTGGTATGTCCCTTGATATTCCTAAATTATAGGTTCCACCATGGTACTGTAAAGGCTCCTAGGAATTGAATCTCTTTTCTTTCAAGGAGAAGATAACATTAGTTTGAGGGTTAATTCCATTATGCTTTGATATCATCCCAAGAGAAATATTCTCTCCACTTATTTAAAAGAGATCAGAAAGATTTTTTAAGAATAAAACATCCAAATGGTGAGGTTTGGTATGGGATGATTGATATTCAAAAAGGTTCCTAGCACCCTAGGGTAGCTAGCTCTTAAAGTGAAGTTGGAGAATGGTTCCCTGTGGTTTTGAATCATGATACGTGGTCCATAAAATGTTTTTCAATGATATTTCATAGTACATCCTTGAGGAAGGGTACAAAACACTATGATATGACATCGAGTATATCGAATTTGATTATATAGTTTTTTATGGGGACTATAAATCATTATCTGGAGTGCTCCGGCTAGGAAAATGACATGGGACAGTCATAAATGGAGTGGTTTAATCATATTGTGATGTATTTGGTTGACATCCATTGGTGCATATACAAGATCCATGGGCATGTATGCATAGTCAAGAAAAGGGCCCTTAAATCCTAATATCCTTTCCAAGGGATATGAAAGGTTATGGTGATTTGAGACACCCCAACTCATGAAGTGTCGTTTGCAGAAGATATAAAATCCATGGAGGGTTTGAGTACCCTAAAAGATGCACTACCACCTAGCGATCATATTCTCAAGGTGAGGATATGTGACAAACATTAGCCAAACTTTTTCATATAAAAATGGGTTCAGTGAGCATATCTTTGATTTTACTAGGTTTATAGACCCTATGAAATTTATGCCTTATTTAAACCCTAATATTTTCCTCAAATCTAAGAATTAGAAGTTTAGTATGAGGAGATTCGACTTTTTCACATGTCACCATTTATGTGTTTTTATCCAAACAAGATTTTTTTATCTAATCCAAATTAGGATACCCATGATTAATAGTACTCTAACATATTTATATAAGAGGGGTAAAGATGTAATAAATCATGGATTGCGTTTATTCGGCGATGAGTAATGATGTGGTATAGTCATAAAAGGAGTGGTTTAGACATATCGGGGTGTTGAGTGCTATCTCGATGATGTCAATGCTCATGAGAATCTGAATTTACATTTTCATAGTGATGTATTTGTTTTATTGAAATATGTGCATATGAAGGGGACATTTTCATTCATTCATAGTTAGGAAAATGATCCTTGTATCAGATATCCTTTCTAAGGGCCATGGAAGGTTGACGGTGACCCGATACTCTCAATAGAAGAAGTATGTTATAATAGTTTGAAGTTATCTTGAAGGGTGGGGGAAGTAACCCATAATCAAGATGACTGAGGTAAGTCTTTTTTGTTCCTTTGATAAGGAAATAAAAATGGGAGATGGTCTTCACAATTTATTATCATGTAGCAGATATGTTCTTCTTCATTTAGATTAACATCATAAAGCAAGAATGTATTTCGATGCAGCTTAACGTCATGTAGTGAGTAAGCACGTAAACAATCTTCAATAAATGGTAATGTAACAATTAGACACATGAGTTGAGATTGTGTGTCAATACGTATATGATTAAAATGAGAATAAAACCACACATTGTTCATGAAATCCGTGTAGTTTAATCTCTTTTAGTGAGGATGGTGTAGTAAAATTTAATGTCATGTTTAAGGGACCTATGTGAATGGTTTAGAATCATGTGGTTTAGAGCGCATAATAAAGATACTAACACGGGGACACACTGTGTGGTTACATGAAGAAACCTGATGTGAATGAGGGCTAAAGAGGTCTTATCCACACCGTGGAGCCTTCTAGGAAAACTTAGTCCAAGGGGTTGAAAAGGATTATACCCATGATTCGTCCTAAGGGTAAAATGTTTGGGAATCAATACATATCTCTTGAGGATAAGACTCAATCCACATGAGGTTCTGTAAATTAAAATAAGTTTAATTTCATGCAGCAAAGATGAATGAAAACCATCCTAAATTGACAGGGGCATCCGTGGTAAGCCAGAATTTATAGGTCTAGGAATCACTATGTATCTCATAAGGATTAAAATCGAACCACACATAGTTATTATAGAGTCGTGAAGTTTAACATCATTTAGTAAGGACCCATGACATTACTTTTATGGTCTTGAATTCAGGATGTAAATG
Source organism: Viscum album (assembly GCA_963277665.1). NCBI lineage: Eukaryota > Viridiplantae > Streptophyta > Magnoliopsida > Santalales > Viscaceae > Viscum > Viscum album. The sequence continues at coordinate 1,985,719,070 of OY728145.1, read as the reverse complement.
GACTTATCATGCACCTTTATTCTATCCGAGAGAGGGTGGGTCTTTTCCAAAATTCCTAAGATCGTGTGAGATCTGGTTGGTGTGACATACAAGGAATGGCGTGGAATATCCTACTGTGTAGAGACATAATAGTGGAACAGTAAAAGAATTTAATACCTTGTAGTGGATAGACTAGGAAATTGTATCATGGAATCCTATGTATCCCATTGGAAATAAGAATAAAGCTATACATAGCTCTAGAAGGACTGTTCAGTTTAACATCATGTGATGAAGACATGGGTGAGTTGATATGAATAGAAAGGGGGATTTCTTGACCCGTGTAGTTTTATGTAATGCGGTGAGGAAATATAATCACCTATTGTGAATGGAAGATAATCCTATTCCAGGGTCTATATGTAAATATTTTTGCATCACTATGTATCTAGTAATGATAGGAATCAGTCCATACATAGTTCTTGATACACTATGTTGTTTAACGTCATGAAGTGAGCATGAACCCCCATATAGTTTAACGTCATGTGGTTATGAATCACCTGTATGGTTTAAAATCATTAACTTAGGAAGGGACATACCGTGCAGATTAAAGTCATGCGGTGAGGATGTTTGATGGGAGTTACACCAATGTGGATGCCCTAATACTAGTAGTTATGCAGTGTATTTATTGAGAAATCTCACATTAGGGGTGGTGTGAAATGATCCCAATATATGGTGGCCAGAAAATAGGATTCATTATGATAAACCATATGTATGATATAAGGACTAACCCACTTGGGTTTCAACATCAAAAAATTTACCCACAGTATCATTGGGGTTCTGGGGGCCATCACCAGTTCTCCTTGGAGAAATGAATGGAGGTGAACCTTTTTATTGATGGATAGTGCTATCTAATTCTAGTGTACCTCATTGTTGGTAATTGTTTTCATCCTTTTTACATTATTTGTTCCAACTCATCCAACCACTTTTGGAATTTTTCATCATCAAAGAGCTATTTGCTAATAGATTTTCAGAATGAAGGTAGTTGTACCTCTATGGGCAACACTATCTCGGTCCCATACATCAGTGAGTATGGTGTTGTTTTTATAGTAGTACACATGGTTGTACAAAAGGACCATAAATAATGGACGAGTTTTTCTGGACAAGACTTCTTATCCCTATTCTACATCTTCTATATTATATTCAATAGAGTCTTATTTAATGCCCTAATCTGTTTGTTTTCCACCACATAATTGTGAGATGGGTGATGGGACTTGATATTGTTATCCTAGATCATATTTTTAAACTATTTGTAAATACAATCGGTGTCATTATCCGTCAATATTGGGGGACGGACTCATATCCTATTAATGATATGGGACTTCATGAAGTTGATGATATTCTTCATCTTGACTTCCTTGAGGGATATTGCCATAACACACTTGGAAAAGAAGTTGGTGGTAGTATGGATGTACTTTAAATGCATGGGTGTGGCTACGGTATATATCCCCACAACATCCATCCCTAAATGACATATGGTTATTTAGTTTTATACAGAAATCATAAGGGATTATGGATGAATTTTTCATGGATCTCTCATGCATGACATTTGTTAGTGAATTCCATGCATTCTTGTATCATGATTTTCCAGTAATATACCAAACTCCTAATTTGGTTGGTTACCCTGGTTCTAGATTGATGGGTGCCATAAGATACTGTGTGGACTTCCTATATGGGAGTGACAATTTTTAATCTTCTATTCCCCTAAGGCGAATTCCATCAAATTCACACTTGTAGAGGATTTCATGATCATTTATGCCATCCTACAGAGTGAAGTTTTGTTCTCAGCACCCAATCTATTTCCTTTCATTGCAGTTTATTGAGAGAATATCATATCATAGATACCCAATTATGGTCCCCATACTTCCATGTAATGTTATTGGTTCATTAGAATCTAGGGTGGTGCAGAACTGGTTGATCTCTCCCCTATCACACACCACAATCGACGGGACCATTATTAGATGTGTAAAATAGAATGTGGATTTCCCATGATCGTGGTTGGTCAAGAGAGTGGTTTTTTTATCCAATGCTTCATCGTGTGTATTATGTGATTAGGGGATATAATGAAATGTGGGCTCAAAGAGGAACTCTTCCATTAGTCTCCTTACATAGCCAGTGAGGGGGGCCAATTCCGCATTTTTTATGGAATATTCACCGTTGACTTTCATTATCACCAACTTTTAGGTAGGATATGTTCTTTGTAAGGATACTCCCAATATATTAATGATGGATTTGTACTTGGCCTCATTATTTTTTCAGCCTTTACACATAATGAATGAGTAAGGAAAAACTGCTTTCTCTGGAGAGAAAAATACAATCCCTAGATTGACTCAATTGTGTTTCATGTTTTCCATTCCTCATTTGATGGGACTCTGAGAGGTGCCATAAAAATACATATCCCAGGTCTAGGCAGTGTCGTGGTAATAAAACACCTCTTCATTGGGAAGCTCTTTGTCATGCAGTGTATTTTTTGGGGAAGTATGTGCTTCTAGGAAGTCATCCAAGGCTTTCCCTTTCACTGAATTCTAGGATATGAATTTTTTGTCATATGTTTATAGAATTTCAACCCACTGAGCCAGGAACCTAGTCAATATAGGTATTCAAATGATGTACCTGAGTGGATCAACACTAGAGACCATGTTCACTTCATGGTGCTGCATGTAATGCCTCACCTTTTTCTATGTGAAGATGAGTGCAGGGAAGTTCTTTTCAACATTTTAATATCATGTATTTGTGGCTGTCATGGTTTGGATAATGTAATATAGACTATTATTTCTTCCTGCATCATTATTTTGATTAAGGAGGGTGCCCAATGAGCATTCCATGGAGGCCAAAAATAAAATGAGTGGACTCCCTTCCACCAGAAGCATCAAAACTAGTGGGTTCATCATGTACAACTTGAGACATTATAAGGGATTCTATAATTCATGGTCCCATGGGTAGGAGACTCTCTTCAGCATTAGTCTCATTAATGGGAGGTCTTTTTCGGCTAGGTGGGTTATGAATTGCTAAACGTAGGTGAGGTTACCTTGGAGTCCCCTTTGTTCTTTCATATTTCGGGGGGATACATTTATAGAATAGCCCCAGTCTTCCATGGGAATACATCGTTGTCACAGTGGAATACCACAAAGCCGAGAAACATGCCTAATGTCTCCCTGAAAGAACAATTTAGCATATTCATCTTTAGACTACGCTATCACAACTTGCTATATATTTCTCTCTGTGAATGGATCGCATCACTATTAGGATTTAACAACAAGGTCATTTACATAACACTTGGTTATTCATCCCAAAAATAGATTAAAGATGTGATGCATTGCATGCTGATATGTGGCACTCACATTATTTAATCCAAAGGCCATGACCTAATAGGAGACGATACCTTAAGGCACTCTCAAGCTAGTGGCTTCTTCATCCTCGGGGGAAATCTTGATTTGATTGTACCCATAGTACTCTTTGTAACCACCCAAAAATTTAGCAATGCATTTTTCCATCTTATAATAATGTAATATAATTTAATCATATAAAATCACATTGAGGAAAATAATACCCTAAAATCTATGTGACCTTTAGACATTATTTTTTCACTTCGGTGATTTGAATTTCGAAAATATGACAGACAAGATTGTGATCAGTAAGGTGTTTGGAGTCTGATATGACTAACATAATTTGTCATGATTTTTAACAAACCCTTATGAATAGTAATGTTACCCTTATGAACAGTAAATTGACCCTTATGAATAGTAAATCTTCCAAGTGAATAGGAACCTTACCAATGATAGTATAAATAAAATATTTCCATCCTATAAGTGACAAAGTTATATAATTATATTATTGTGGTTGTAATTTTGAAAGTCATGAATATTTAATAACTAATATAATAATTTAAATGAAAATTTATTACAATAAAATGATTCCATAAACAAGTATTTTGATGTCTTATGATTTTATGATAATTTTATGAGAACGTAATTAATTTTTCAAATTGTTAGAAAAGAAATTTTATGTTTAAAATTTATTATTTTAAAGTAAATTATGATTTAAATATAAAATTAAATTTCTAATATTTTGAAAAATATTTTCATAAAATGGAGTAAATTTTGGAATTCTATATGTTCAAAAAAAATTAGGGTGAATTTCTGAGATTTTTCAAAAATACTATAATTTTTGTTGAAATGTGAAATTAAATTATTTACAAAATATGCTAAATAAATGAATTTATGCATCATTCTTGAGTCATGGATGTTGTAAATGTCCATTGGTTCAAACACACGCACCCTCTTTACTATATTTATTATTGGAATCATCACTATTTATTGTCTTTTAGAGAAATAAAAAATTAATGGATATATTATTGAGAAAACCCCTCTCTCATCCACTATAAATACCACCCCACACAACCTCATTTCCTCACACCTCTCATGCTTCAAGCCTTTCCCAAATTCTACCCAAACCTCTTCTTTACCCCCTCCCACATAGAAAAACCCTCTTGGTTTCATCTGAAGACCAATAAAATAATAGAATAAAATAATAATGAACCACATTCAGGTATAAATGTTTATTGAATTGTTAATTAATGATTCTAGTGTCATTATATTGGACATTAAAGTGAAGAAAACGTTTATAAATAAGGTAAGGGTAATTCACGAACCCAAAATTATTTCTTTGGGGTTTCCCTCTTCCATTCCATTTTCAGTATGGTTATTCCTTAAAAATCATTTTACCATCATTATATTACCTTTCATGGGATATACATGTTTTCCGCTATAGTTTATGTCAAACATAATGTTTTCCAAAAGAACAGTTATTTCAAAAAAAACAAACCTTTTAATTATCACTCATGGTTGATTGTTCTGGTATTAGGTATGTTATTCCCACTTTCATTTGGGAACCAAAAGATTATGAATGTATGATTTATGAAGTGAAACACATTCCTTTACATGGGTTGTTGTATGTTCAAGATTGATATATGTTCTATGTGAAATGTATTATAATGTAAATGTTATGATGTGATGGGTGCGCCCATAATTATATAGTGCAATGAAAATGATATGATCTTATGGGTGCACCCAGAATTTTATAGCGCTCCAATGCATTGGATAATGTAATGAACCTTAAGAGTAATGTAAAATATGTGTGCACATGATTCTAGATTTGTTCACAACTATGTGTGGTAGTTGACCACTAAGAAATGATGCTTCATTTTGATGTATATCCACACCCACTGTTAAAATATAATGCTTCTTATCATGATTATGGTGACCATTTTATTCTCACCCCATGTTACATTATTTTATATTCATATCTATCCTCATTCTTGGATTTTAACTAACCCGTTTTTGATGTATATACTCATGTGACTACTTGTACTAAGGAGAACTCAAGATCCAATAAGAATCTAGATAAGAAGGAATTAAATAAATGTTCATGTTTTATGTTGTAAATTCTATGTATGGTCCTAGTTTCTAAAAGATACTAAAACTTCTTGTCCTCATGGTATAATTTTTTTATGTTCATTATCATTAAAATTGTGTAAAATTATATAATAAAATAAGGGTCTCTATAGTTGGTATCACAGGCATGATTTATTTAATTCGGTAATAAAGATTAGGCAACCATAGTGAAAACCCTAGTATGCGACTAAAAATATAAAAGCGCACAATAAGCTTTTATAAACATAGGGATACCCTAAGATGTGGTTTTAGTGTTTATTTCACAAAGGAATAAATTATTTTTTAATAATTGTTGACTTATGTTTTCTTCTAACCTATTTTATTTTATATAATTCTGGGAACTAGGAGAAACAATGCCAATAACTTTAGGGACATAAAATGAAGTAATTTCTTGAAATATATCCCTATTTATTGAGTATGTGGAGTTTAAAACTTCATTTTGATGCTTACACAAATGTCTCAAGTTATGAATAATAACCAGAATAATGTGGAATGCTCTCCTTCACCTAAGAGGGAGCAACAATCAATATAGTGTTTTATGTGGTAATGACCAATAATGTTTAGTGTATCTTCTAATCCAAGAGTTCTTGAATATTGGGTCCACTCAATGGAGGAGATCTATTATGTTATTCACTTTTTGGAGATGGAAAAGGTGACTTTGGCCATTTATCATCTCAATAGAGAGGCTGACTAATGGTGGGATTTGATTAAAAAGACCATGCTGACAGAAAAAATTGAAGATAAGGAATGGGAAGACATTAAGATAATTATTCTTAACAAGTATTTCCCACAAAATATTAGTAAAACTATGGAGGTATAATTTATAGAGCTAAAGAAAAAGGATGGATAATATATAAAAATATACAATGAGAATTTCACAAGGATTACAAGTTACTCTTCATGTTTTGTTATCAATAATGATAGAAAAATTGTTATATTCTTTAATGTATTAAAACCAAATCTTAGAAAGGCTCTTGAAATTTGCGTCTTTGGGAGTTATAAATATGGTGTTTGATGTGATCTCAAAGTGGAGATGGAGGTTGAAGAATGGTCCAATGGTTATGGAGATATGAAAATAAAGGTGGAGTTTCATGCCAGAGGATCTAATGACAATAGTGGTAAAAAAATTCAACCACAAAAATTTCAAAAATGTGGGAAGAAGCATCATGGGAATTTCCTCAAAAGGACTGGAAAATGATTCATGTGTGGGTGAGAAGGACACCAAGATCAAGAGTTTTAAAAATACATTAGAAGGTGGGAGAATGGGTTGAAATAAAGGAGAGAACCACCCATGTTCCAATGCTAAACCTATAGGGAGAAAGGGTACTATGAAATACAGTGCACTAAACCTCGAGTACTCAAGGGTAATCAGCGTCATTAGTCACCAAAACCAAATTAGGAAGGTAAGTATTATACAATCACTTGCGAGTAAGTGTAGGAAAAGAATACAATCATAGAAGGTATACTTCTTAATAAAGCAGGATTTTAAAAAGTCTTATTTGATTCTGGTTCTACACATTCCTTTATATCTCACAAGCTTTCTAGAACTGTTGAATCGAAGCCTTGAAACCTTGAATTAGAGATATTTGTAAAAACATCATGTGGTGAAATCATTACAACTCAAGTGTTAAAATATTCTTCAGTTGGCATGTATGGGAATATTCTTCCAACAAATGTCATGACACTTCCCATGGTGAAATTTCACAATATAATGGGAATGGTTTGGTTTCGTCATGTAGAGAACATATAGACTTTAGGGAAAAGGAAATATCTTTTCATATTCCAAACCATCCCATTATCCACTAAAAATTCTAGGAATATCATGAATCTATTTTGAAAAATCCTTCAATGGTGTGGGTGTTGATTCCTTGTGGAGAGGCATACCTTGCTCAAATATTTGTGTTAAAGGAATGTGTCAACCTAGAGGAAATTACAATCATGATGGAGTACAATGATGTATTTCGCAAAGAGTTACTCAGACTTCCACCAAATCATGAGGTAGAGTTCTCAATAGAACTCATCCCTCAAGCTACTCCAATCTCAATGTTTCCCTATAGGATAGATCCAATCGAAATCGTGGAGTTAAAGAAGAAAATGCAAGAGAATTTAGACAAAGGTTTCATACTCCCTAGTGCATCACCTTTGAGTGAACTTGTACACTTTGTGAAAAATAATTATGGATCAATGTGGATGTGTATAGATTTTCAGGAACTCATCAAGATCACCCTGAAGAACTAGTATCCTCTCCTAAGTTTTGATTACTTGTTCGATCAGCTACGAAAAGATCAGTACTTCTCAAAGGTGGACCATCGTTCTGGATATCATCAGCTAGAGGTGAAAAAATGAAGATATTCAGAAGAATTCCTTCTGTACAAGGTCAGGTCACTATGAGTTTCTGGTGATTCCCTTTGGACACACAAATTCCCATAAAAGTTTCATGGATTTGATGAATATAGGATTTATAAATTACATTGAAATTGTTTTGGAAGTGTTTTCAATGATATTATAATCTACTCCAATATCAATAAGTAACATAAAGAACATCTAAGGCTTTTGTTGGAGAAATTTAGAAATGACAAGTTGTATGCCAAGTTTATCAAGTGTGACTTCTGCATAAAAAAGTCACATTACTAGGAATTGTCATCACAATTGAGAAGCTTTATATGGACCCTTAAAAACTAAAGGCGTATGAGGAATGGCCAACTTCCCTCTAGTGTCATAAAAATCCATATTTTTCCTAGATTAGTTGGGTACTACCAACATCGTGTGTGAAATTAATCATGATTGTCAAGCTTGTTAACAAAGTTATCAAGGAAATGGGTAAAGTATTTCTAGATATAATAATGTGAGGAATGCTTAAAGGATATAAAGAGAAGGTTGATCATTATACTTGTACTCATATTACCAGAAAGTGTAGAATTTTTTGTGATGTACTGTGATGCTTCCATGAATGGATTGGGTTGTGTACTATTTAAAAATGAAAATGTGATAGCCTATGCTTCACGGTAGTTGATGATGAATGAGTAGAACTAACCGACATATGATATGGAGCTATCAGTTGTGATTTCTACTTTAAAAATATGGCAGTACTACATCTATGGTGGGAAGTGTGACATATATACAGATCACAAGATCCTATGGTATATATTCAAACAAAATTATCTCAACATGCATCAAAGGAAATGGTTAGTGCTAATAAAATACTATGTTTGGTCTATTCATTATCATCCTGGCAAGGAAAATAAGGTACATGATGCTCTTAGTAGAAAAGAACATGCTGCTCTATCTATGTTTCAGATTGAGAAAGACTTTATCTTGATGAATATGAAAAAGGATGGATTTGGAAATCATAATGGTATGGAATACATACATTCTTTCCCAATTGATTGCAAAGCCTTATATCTAAGAGAAGATTAAAAAGGTAGAAAGAGATGATCCAGAGTTGCAAGAGAATGTGGATGTAGTGAAGTGGCAAGGGTATCATATTGATGATGATGGTGTGATTTTGTTTGGAATGTTGATTTTATATCTTCATCACCTTGGATAAAGAAGGATGTTTTTCATAATGCACATAGATCACCTTTTTCTACCCATCCTGGTAGCACCAAGATGTTCTGTGATCTCCGAGAACACCTCAAGTGTGATAACATGAAGAAGAATATTTCTGTGTATAAATTAAGGTTCTAGATATGTCAGCAAGTTAAAGTATAGTGGCATGAGATCAAAGGGGTGATGGAACCATTTCATATACCCATGTGGAAATGGGAGAATGTCACTATGGAGATCTTTATGGGTCTTCCGACGACATCCAAGGGAAATAATGTGATATAGACTGTGGTGGATTGACTTTCCAAGACTACCCACTTTATCGCTATTTGGGAATATCTCTTTCTTGAAAAACATGAAAGGATATATCTAATATATGTGGTGAGACTTAATGGGTTTCCACTCTGTATGTTCTATTATCACAATTCATGGTTCACATATAAATTCTAGAAGAGTCCTTAACATTCTTGAATTGCTAAATTAAATTTCATCCCGGCATATCACCCTGAAAACTGATGGAATGTCTGAATGGACTATTCAGATGTGTGAAGATATTATAAGATAATTATCTTAATAATTAAAAGTTGGATAGAATTAGTATATCCCATTATTAGAGTTATCATATAAAAATAGGATCCTCTCGAGTATTCAGATTGCTCCAAATGAAGCTCTGTATGGAAATTGATGTAGAACACCAAACTATTGGGATGAAGTTTTATAAAAGAAGATACATGGACCAAACCTTGTTCAAGAGATGAAAGAGAAGGTTCAATTCATCCAAAAATATATCAAAGCTTTTCAGAGTCCGAAAAAGTACTATACTGACAATCATTGAAGGTACTTGGGGATCGATTTTGGAGATAAAGTCTTCCATCGAATATCACTATGGAAGAGTGTCATGTGGTTTTGGGTGAAAGTGAAACTGAGCCCATGGTACATTGGACCCTTTGAGATCCTTGACCACATCAGATCCATGCCCTATGGGCATTCACTTACACCGAATATGGATCAAGTTCATGATGTGTTTCACATATTCCTCCTAAGAAATTACATACCAGACCCCTCCAATGTAATGAATTCAGAGGTGGTAAAACTATAATATGATATCTCTTTTGAGGAGTGTCCAGTAAAGATTCTGGACTAGAGAGATAATGTTTTATGCAACAAGACAACCCACCCTGTCAAAGAATTTTAAAGGAACTATAATAATGAAATAGTAACTTGGGATCTAGAGAATTCAATGAAGTAGATGTACCATCATCTATTTATTTAAAATTAATTTTAAAGGGAAAACTTTTAAAATGGGGGAAGAATGTAATTACCCATACTTTTAAAAATGAAATTCCTCCCTTCTGGATGTTATTTCATATAATATAATCACATAAAATCACATTGTGAAACACAATGCCCCCATAATATATGTTACCTTTAAACATAGTTTTTCAACTTCTATAAATTGAATTTAAAAAAATTTACATGCATGGTGGGGATCAATAAGATATTTGGAGTTTGATAGGACAAACAAAATTTTGGTGAATAGTAACATACCCTTATGGATAGTAATGATACCCTTATGAATAGTAATATGACCCTTATGAATAGTAAATCTTATTTGTGTATAGGAACCTTAATGATGATAATATGAATTAAATATATCCATCCTAAAATTGATAATATGATATATTTATATTATAGGGGTGGTAATTTTGTAATTCATGAATATTTAATGAATAATTTAATAATTTAAAAGAAAATTTATTTTTATAAATTTTTTTCATAAACAAGTATTTTGATGTCTTATGATTATATTACAATTTTATGTGACCTTAATTAATTTTTCAATGTTTTAGAAAATCATTTTTAATTTTAAAATTTGTATTTTTGAAGTAAATTATGATTTTAAATAAAAATGTAATTACTCCATTTTAGAAAACTATTTTCATAAAATGGGGTTCATTATTGAATTCTAGACATCAAAAAATGGTTAAGTGGAATTTTTGATATTTTTTCTGAAATTATTTAATTATTAGGGAGTAGTGAAATTTGATGATTTAGAAAATATGCTAAATAAATGAATTCTTGCATCATGTTTGAGTCATGGATGATGTAAATTACCATTGGTTCGAACTCAGATGCTCTGTTTACTATATTTAGTCATGGAATCATCACCATATCCTTTCTTTTGAAGAAATAATAAATTAATGAATATAATATTGAGAAAACCCCACTCCCCTACACTATAAATACCACCCCTCACAACCTCATTTCCTCACACCTACAAATCTTCAAGCCTTGCCCAAATTCATCCCAAACCTATTATTTAGCCCCTTACCCATGTCCAGGAGTTCTTGGTCTCATTTAATAGACCATAAAATAACATAATGAAACCATAATGAACCATATTCATGTATAAAAGTTTTTTGAATTGTTAATTAATGAAACGAATGTCATTATACAAGACATTAAATTGAATAAGGAATTTAGATACAGTGTAAGGGGAATTATTGAACCCAACATTCCTTCGTTGGGTTTTCCCTCTTTCACTCTATTTTCAGTATGGTTATTACATAAAAATAATTTCTCCCCCTTTATCTAACCATTTCTGGGATATACATGTTTTCTATAATAGTTTATGTCCAACACAATGTTTTCCAAAATAACTCTTCTTTTAAAAATATACCTTTTACTTCTCACTCAAGGATGGCGGTTCTTGTATCAAGTATGGTATTCCCTCTTTCACATTGTAACCCATTGTTTATAAGTTTATTATTTATGATGTGAAATGAATTCTTTTCTTTGGGGGTTTTATGTTCAAGATTGGTAAATTTTCTATGTGGCATGCATGATAATGTAAATGTTATGATGTGACGGGTGTACCCAGAATTATATAGCGCAATGAAAATGTTATGATGTGATGGGTGATTAAAAAAATTATATGGAGATTCAATGAATTGGGTATTATCAAAAACATCATGATTAAAGTGAAATATGAATGAAAATGATTCTAGATTTGTTAATAACTATGTGTTGTAGTAGAACACTAAGACATGATGTTTCATTTTTATTCATTTCCATATTCTATTCTATTATATAATGCTTCTTCTCATGATTATTATTATAATGTTATTATCACCCCATATTAACTTGTTTTATGTTATTATCTATATTTTTACTGGGATTTTAGCTTATCCCTTTTTATGTATATCCTCATATGACTACTTATACTAAGGAGAAGTGAAGAGCCAATAAGAAGCTTGGGAAGAGGGAATTAAATAAATGTTTTTTTATTCTGTAAATGTTATGTATTATCTCAGTATTCCCAAGACTCTAAACCTTTTTAACCTCATTCTGTAATGTTTTTATATTTTATACCATTAATATGATGTGAAATTAATAAAATTAAAGCAGGTTTACTATAATCTTCCATGAAGGTAAGGGCATAGAAGCCCGCAGTTGCATAGATTAAGAGTTTTTTAATCAGTAATGGTAAATATTCCTTCAGGTAATTCTGATTAAGGCCGATAAAGTCAATGTAGACCATATTATTAATGTTATTCTTCTTCATAGGGACGATGTTGGAAAACCATCTTTGGAATTTTACATCTCTGAAAATGTTGTCTTTGACCAATTTTTCATTATATGCCTCTACATTGGTGGTGTCTGAGGTATGCATTATCCTGTATTTCTTCTTGAAGCCTCTATTTTCATCATTCACTCCGAGATAGTGCATAGATACATCTAGTTTTAGACTAGGAATTTTATGTATAGTTCCATGAAAACACATATTGGTGATACTTTAGATATTGAATGTACATCTCTTTCTCTTCGAGAGGCATGGTGAAACTAATAATAGTAGGTCGTGGAACTGTTTCTTTCCCTAGATTTATCTACTTGAGCTCATCAATGGTGGTAGAAACTGCTTCCTCAAATGTTGGAGGGGTTTTCCTAATATCCTCCTCATCTTCTTCTTTTTCTAATTTTGTGTAGACATCTTCAGGAGAAGATGGAAACCTGGGGGCCTCTCGGTCACTATCAGGGTGAGGGAGTCAATGAAAAAAATCCTCATCACCCCTTTCCATCTAATTTATAGTAGGAAGATTCCAAATTGGATTTTCACTGAGGATATGAGAGGATTAGACCTCTGGAATTGGATCTTCTATTTTGACCTTGTTTATGGAGAGAAAATAATCACTTTCAAGGATGATCCCGAGATTTGAAGGGGTGTTTCGTCAGCCATTGGGTTATGAAACCATTATATCATCATCATCCATTGGTTATCTATAACCCTTCTTGTATAATTATAATTTATTATATACAGGTCTAAATGTCTCGAAGGGGGAACTGTCACCATATAGTATGCCAATATTTTAATTAATGGGGTACTTCAAACACTTATGGAATGTTGAAGTTATTTCTAGGTGGCTATGAAGTCTAGGAATTATCAGTAGGACCTTATACTAGGATCCTTGTGGGATTATCATGAACTCTATTTCAGATATGAGCTCTCCAAATCAGGTCTCAAGAACAATTTCCCCAAGAGGTCTCTGATCACACTTATCATATCTTCGTATGTTCAACATTTTAGAGGATAAGTCCCCTTCGCCATTCCCCAAATATCGGAGAGTTTGGGATTGGATGAAATTTATCCCAGATTCATTATTGATCAACACCTTTTAAAAATCAACATTATTTAGTCTTACTGAGACATAAAAAGGTCTGATATGTCCTTTGATGGTCTCCTCAATGTGTTGGATGGTGAATGAGACGGCAACAAGAATCCAAACGAAACTGTCTCCACGCAAAAGACCTCTACTGTTATGCCTTCTATCACAAATTCTTTTGGTCTTTGGAGATCTTCAACAGGTGTCTCCTGGTGTTTATTTTAAATACAAAGTGAAAAATGTATTGAGTTCTTGGATGGTACCTTATCTAGCTATTTCAGAACATAGTACTTCTGCACCAGAGTTTGGAACTTCTTAATGTGGGTCTAATTCTGGGTGTGCAACTCAGCGTCTGGAACATGAGGTTCAGGAGATGAAGCATTTATGGTGGATGGACATGAATCTTGTGTGGGGGTTGTGGGGGTATCTACTACCAGTGTAACAGGTCGTACTAGCCTTCCCCATTTCCTGGGATCATCAGATTGAAACCCCACTAATCTGTCATTCAAGTCAATCGGATGTAGTAGACCACTAAAGGGCATTGAGGGACATTATTACCTTTTCAAGAGAATTCTGGAGAACTTTACCATGAGTCTCAATTGCATATATATATATATATATATATATCCCCCATGGGAATATTACTATAATATTAAGTCTGACCACATATATGTTGTCCCCGGTATCCTCGGATTTGGTGTATGCAGACTCCCATTCCCTGATTATATTTAGGAAAACCATATTCAAGGGAATACTCATCATCAAATATGGGTTTTTGAAAGTGTATTGTGTTGACAGAACTAAATTCTAATTCTTCATCTGATTAGGATTCTGATTGGTGGGGTGGTGCTCATGCTGACGACATTGTAGGGATGAGATCTCCGAGAGTCAGGGATTGCTTTGAAAAAGAATAAAGGTCTTCCTCATCTGTATATTCTTTCTTATGATGTTAATGCTCACCCTTATGAGATAGATTTGACATATCCTTCTTTAGTGGTGGATCTATTAAATGTTTGTGAAACTATGCTTTTAGATAACCATGAACTTGATTAACTATTTTTTGAGTCATCCAGTTGTCAAACTTTTGCATTCTCCCGTCTGTAACATTCTGCCAACCATCATATTCTTATGATTGGATGAAGGTTATGAATGACACATGATCTAGAAAATTGACAAGTGTCACCTATATAAATTTGACTATTCCATGAAGGACGTCCTTGAAGGTAAAAAAATTATGGATATTATTACCCATACTTCTTATAGAAAAGGCAGTAATTGGGATTGTCAGTGATGTTAACTTCATCAAACCTTATGGGATATAGAAGAGTGAGAAGTTTTATATACATGGATTACAAGAAATATCATGGGACTTGTTTATTTTTGTAGGTGTAAATTTTTTTTATGCATTCCTAAAATCCCGAGTCACTCTGAATTCTCTGTAATTCTATCCGAGTCTGGTAGTGTGATTGTCGCCACTCAACATGTGGTTTTGGGACATTCTGAGATATCTAGGGTTCTTAGATGGGAACCAATTTGGGATTGAGAGTGATAGCTCTAGATTCTATTCTACCTTGATTTTCTCCTATGTTGTGTGAATGAGCCAGGACATGGCACGAGTCCACTGAATGGTCTTTTGAAGAAGTTGTGTTGTTTCAACGAACTCTTGGACCCTACCTAGATATTTCATGGGAATTACAGTTGTTTTAAACAACATCCATAGGGTTTTGATCCCAAATTTATTGCATTGTTTTCCTATGAGAGGGGTATGTTGAGGAAATAGGTAAGTACCTTTCATATTTCTATAAAATCAGACACCATAAAAAATTCACGTTGTATTCAGTTTGTCAGGTATATTGTCATAATTTTCTTTAGTGACGAACAAAACTAATAAATGAACTTATGAAAAAGTTCTTCCCATCCTATGAATGATCTTGCTCGCAGACTACTATACAAAACAAAACCACAACCTCAAAGAGTCTATGTTACGAAACTCATCTTGGTTACCTTCTATTGATCTCAAGGGCCCATCATCATCCCATACTAGGATATGATGTGGGTGTGGTTCATTTTAGGGTGGCTTCCACAGTAGAAGGTAGAAATGGTAGGTTTTCATATGTTGCATGGTGGTTGTGTTTCATCTACCCATTCAGTATATGGATTCTTTTTAGGATGAATGGGTTCATGTCACCCCTCTGTGGATTCCATCCAGTTATCAAAGGATTCAACGGTATTAAGTAGCTTTGGGGGCATGATTTCTTGTGCTACCTCACATATACAGGGAGCTAGTGGGGGCGATGAGGTGGTCCCACTTTCACCTCCCACTGATCCTAGATTTGTCTTATGACTAAAGATTTACCCTTGCTATGGTTATGTTTTCACCGAAATTTAGGGAATTCTCAATCACTTTTGGCTTCATCATTTGTATGGATTGGCTATTAAGACTGATAGTAATTATGATATTCAGATACCTATCTTATTGGTGGATCATCCATGGGAAATAAATATTCATCTCTAGATGGAGATGATACATATTAAGGATGTTTTCTCTGAGAATCTCCTCATTCGGTTATCAGAGAGATTGTATTTAACTATCATATTATGACAAACTTTCTTCTGATGATGGAAAATGATATGTAGTTGTGTCTCTCACTTTATATTTTCCAATATTATACCAATGATGTGGAAACTCTTTATTTGGTTCTACAATCGTTTGAAGCCTTCTTTGGTCTTGGGTGTGTGAAACCTCATTTGGTTCGTCAAAATCACCCTCCTCTTTGGGGGTTTTTTCCATGTTTTAGGCCTACGCATCTACATATTATTCAATTTCTACCATGTTAATAGTGAAAGAATTCCTAGAGGCATACTATGAAATAGTGTTCATTCCATTTCTATCCACGAAACAATTTGATATTGTATGGCTTCAATCAGGTTCATTATTTGAACCATTGTCCTTATTGACCCATTTTGGATTTTGACCCCGATGGGGTCTGATTTCCTTTGTCTTATACTCATATCCTCTCAGTTTATGAACAATGACTTTAGGGATTTTCCAGTAGTGATTTTGGAGTGGTCCCCAAGGAACAGAGGTTTCCCTTGCAATGTGAGGAACTAAAGGGACGCTGACCATTGATTCATTCTTCCCTACCCCGACAATACTAATTCAATTTGTGGTGTGGATGATGATGAAAATTCCACCAGCACTGGGGGGTGGGGGTAATTGGGAGCCGCCATTGGCATGGATCTGTCATGTTGTTGAGGATCCAGTGACTTCGATTGGGGATTGGATGATTCATAGGACGAAAATGTAGGTATAAATTCCATCATCTTGATAGGATGGGGATGATTTGGAATAACTATTGATGTCTCCAGTTTCCTTTTAGGAGATAATAATCATTTTGAGAGTGATTGAGGTATAAATTTCTCCATCCCAGTGGGCTGGGGATCACTTGCGGCTACCATAGGTATGTTTCGAATCCTTTTGTGTATTAATGACCCAAAGTGTGGAGGCACCAGTAGATATTCTCATAGCTTAGGGGGATGACTCCACTCCCATATGGCTACTATGGTAGTTTCTATTATTTTCTCCATGATGTGGTGTGGCTGTGTATGTGTGCGAGTTGGGTGCAATGGCATCCCATGTTGAGAATCGTTCCTTGTGGGATGTTGATTGGGTGTTGTAACTTAGATTTTCGTGTTCAGAACATCCTCCTATTGTCTTGAGAATCCCATTTTTAAGTTCTTTTTACTCTCTTACCTCCCCATCTATGATGACTAGGCACTCTTGGAGTGGGGGAATTCTATTGTTGTGACTAAGAAGTACAAGGATTACCTGGTCCCTTGATTTCTCTAAAGATAATAAAATTGCAGGACTTCTTATTTGAGGGGTCCTCATGTTCCAGGGGTTCTAAAAAGAGTAATGATAAATACAATTCCCATCCTTGAATTTGGATTCCTGATGTGGCTTTGGATATCAGTTGTCGAAGCGTTATGATGAAATTGAGGCAAGAATGTTATAGATATTTTTTGCGATTTTCTAGTTTTGGATCATAGGGTTGCTAGGCCAAGCTAGAAACAAAGTGTCCATATTTTTTGAATGTGACACTCATATACTAGATAAGGGGGATATTGATCCTTCAATGGAAAATGAGTAGCCCTTATAATATGGTGTAGATAGGGAATTCAGTCTTTTCCTAGCTCATCTGGGATCCCATTGATGGAAGTATCGAGGGGAAAGAACATGATAGGGAGGTTATTTTCTACATAATCTTTCTATATTTCAATGTGGTAATCCATCTCATTGGACATACATGGGCATGGAAATCATCCCTTTAAGATATGCCACTTGTCTTTTGTTGGAAGGAGTTAGAGCCTGCCCCGATGTGCCTACCACTCTCATCTGGTGAGCCTCAGTTGGATTAGTAATATAGGCTTGGTTTCAATATGTATTCAATATCAGAATAGTCCTATGGACCTCTGGAATGGGAGAAGGGATATAAGAATCCTCCTATATTTCTTTGGAATGATTTTTCCAGGGTCATTTTTTGGCGGAAGTAGGAATATGTGTCTTACCTCTCTGATCTACCAAAGTATGCTGAGAAGATTCACTAACAAGAATAATAGCATGTCACGAGGCTTGTGCCACTCTCTACTGGTTTTCCTTGTCCAGAGTAGGTATATATGCCTGATCATTGGCCTTTGGATTGTTCTGCTATACTTTTTCTATAGGAATTTTCCCCTATCCCGAGGTGTGTTCCACTCTGACCTAGTGGGACCCCATTGGAATAGGATTATGAGTCTAGTACGATGCCTCCCCCTACATTGTAATATGTTGATAATCCTTTTGAGAAAAAGAAAGATTATATGCTTACTTCAGTACTACCAAATGATCGTGATGATAAGAGTGTTGCATTTCATACCTATAAAGATAAGAATAACTACTTGTCCCTTTATTAGAAATATTTCTAGAATATACCAAAGGATCTCTTCAGCTGTTAAAAAAACATATTCTCATTTTCGAAAACTGTGTGAAGGGTTATAAGCCTACACATTTTTTGTCTCCATTATCTGTTGATAGACTCTTTCATTGAATTAGGGATATGTGCCCACATATTTCCTCTTTGTGCCATTGGAGTATGTTGATGGGCTTTAGGTACAAGAGTAGGAGTTTGAGCCTCCCCCATGTCTACTGTGGGAATATTCCCACATTCTTGTTTTCATTGAGGAAAGTTTTGAGCCTACTATATTGTCCCCTATAGAGTATATTAGTAGGGGTTGTCATCATAATCAAGGATATGATCCATCTTTTAGATGGTTGTGGGAATAAGCCCACAGACATGTTCAAAGTCAACTAGTATATAAGCCCGCTTACTAGTTCCTACCAGAGTATGTTAGTTGGAATCCTCGATAGGAGCTGGAATATGAGCCCTCTTTTGAATGTCCAACACCTCCTGCTATGATGAGTGTTCCTTGATGATTGTTCATGGTAATTAGAGACAGTTTTGCATCAGATGGTACCTGCATTAGGCATCTGATGGGTACTAGCGGGATACTTCTAGTGACGACAGTCAGTAGGTGTCCTCCCCAGTGGAACCTAGTCTAAAAGGAACCATATATGGAATTCTTGGTCCACCGTCATCTGATATGGATAGTGGTAGTTTCAGACTTTAGGTATAAGATTCTAAAGCATGTTTTCATAGTAATGGGGGGTACTATCCAAGTGGTATCCTTCGTCGGGCCATGCAGACTCTCCATCAATAGTGCTTGAAGGAACTCATGGGAATATTTCATATTCTGGATTGTACCATATCACTAGTACTCATAGATCATTATATTCTCTACCTTTTATTAGAGTCTCCTAGTAGGTGACATTGCTTTATGACCGGTATGGGTCATAACAGTGGATGTGGTACCAGAACGAGTGTTGGATGATAGAGACATTTCCTTGGGATAGAATGTTTCAATTATGAAAACAATAAGAAACAAGTTTACCAATTAGTGCTATATCATAGGAATAAAAATGCTCAATCATATATTCATGTTGTAGGGTCCCGAAAATTCATAAAATATAAGGAAAACACTCTCAAAAGGTTGTTAATGAATATAGATGAATGTGTGATTGAAAAATTAAGGAGAAAAGTGATAAAATCAATTTTTTCTATTGAATTCTGGGCTGGCTATGTATCATCAATGGGAAAGGTTATCAGAAAACATAAACCTCAAATAACTAATACGCAGAAGTCCTATGATGCGCTGGCATGTGGGGCATTGGCCATCGAATGAAATTGTTCACAGTGAATTTCCACCCCCCAACCGAAGCCACCACGAAAAATTTTCACAGGTGAGAATCTGGTAGAAATGTACCCCGCACACCATCCCTACAAACTATGTGGTTAACAGATGAGGAGAATCCAACATTACCCCTCACCCCCCACAAATTATAGTTGGTCGAGTCATTCGTGGGCCAGATTTCCTCCATGGGATTCCACAAAAGGTGTCACGTGAATTGTAGATACAGCTTCCCCAAAAATATATAAAATGACCACTGGGGGAAATCAAAAGGGGGGATATAGTGGGAGAGCTCATGGATGTGCGATGAATAGAAAAATACTATAGAGGGTGCGGGTTGAATTTCTCTCACACCTGAAGCAGTTTTCGAGACTCGAGACCGCATAAAAAATAGTTTGCGGAATCCATCCCATGAACTATATACTGAAATCGATTCTTGGAAGTCCTACACATGAACTGTATTCAGAAGAAACTCTGAAACAAACCAGAAAATAAAAAAATATATAATAAAAATGGTTCACATACTCCCATATGTTGAAGATAGTTCATGAACGCCCATATGGGGAAGATAGTATGTGGACTCCCATATGCAGAACCCAGTATGCAGATGGTCCATGGAAGCCTGGTCTTCTGCATCCCATCCTTTATGGCCAGATCATCATTGTACCATCCTTGGAAGCCATCCCCTCTGTGTACTAACCTATGCGGCCATCTCCTACATGAATAGAGAGATCACAACCAGCTCCTATGTAACTATCACTACAAAGAAAAACTGTTTGTGCCCACTGGTCCATACCATGGGGGCTGTGCCCCTGCACCCCTTCTCTAGATCAATGTAGGGCTTCTATCCTAGCCCTTCAGGCTGGTCCCTTCGCTATCACTGACCCCAATAAAAAATTGCGAGTCACACCACAAACTTTTCTGGCAGAGTCGGTGACGTATTCCATTTCAACCTTATGCCTCCCAAACATCTGTTCGATAAATACTATCAGAAGTTACATTCCTTATGCACCTTCTAAAAACCCTATCACTTCCCTCCTTTTCCAAATTGACCTAGAACACTAGAGAAAATCATAGCATGAATGTTTCTTAAATTTTAGAACTCATCATTTCCATCCATCAAACTCTATGTCTCTGATGATACGAGATCATAATAAACCTTCCTGGTTATATGAAGAGGAAGGCCAGTGCCCTGAGGACACCTTTGTTTGACTATTCATATCATGCCCTAGTGGCTCTGCATGTGTTTACAAGAAAAAATTCTGTCAACCAAAGGCAAATTATTCCTTAGGGGAGCCTTTTCCTAACATTATACGCCTCAATGGCTTCCATGCCCCATGTAATTTATCTTAATCCGAGAATCCCCAGATTCATGGTTTACACATTCCTTCCCTCTAATGTTCAAGGCATGTCAGAACATCCTAGATCGATTATCTTAAGGTAATCATGGATTTGATAACAGGTTTTCCATGCTATATTACCCTAAACAATGATTCATCATCCAAATCACATGAAATTAAATTTTATGGTATTAGTCCATGAAACATGACAATAAATTGTGATGCCATTTTCCAAGCTATATGACATTAAACTGTAGTATACAAGGTGATTTCAGATTTTCATAAACCTCCCCGGCCATCAAAAATGGATGTTCAGTGTCTCTAGGACACTTCTGATAGACTATGCACATCATTCCCCAGTGGCTCTGCATATGTTTCCTATGAAATGGTTGTCAACCAAAGGAAAATTCATCCTTAAGAGATTCTTTTCCTATTTATTTAGGCCTCAATAGATCCCATGCCTCATATCATTTATCCTTATCTGAGATCTTCCAGAAGCATGGTTTGCATATTCCTTCTCTCCCATGGTCAAGGTATGTCAGAACATCACTACATGATTATCCTCTATTTAATCATCGTCCAATCTATATGACATTAAGTTGTAGTATACCCCATATGATATTCTAGGGAAATCCCATTGAGGTAGGTCCCCAATATTTTGATTCTTGGTAAAAAAACTTTGAATGTCATTTCACATTGAAAGGCTCATCACTTTGTGCCCTTTCCCACCATCACCTAGCCTCTCCCAACGTAGTCTCTCCCTCTCCCACCAGCAGGATAGGAATCATTTGGTTGGTTGAATCTCTAACATCCTCTTGTTTCTCACACTGATCATGACTCATTTGGGCTTAGATATTTGTGATGATTACAACATCCAGACAATTCTGAACTACAATAACTATAATTATTGATCAAACAAGGATACGTAGGATGCATACTTGATGGCCCGAGCTGAAAAGGGTTCCCATCCAAAAGGCTTTACCCAATCATGTCCTATTAAATGGGAAGATGCTTTGAGTAAGACCCATCAATAATGAACATTGAAAACTCAGATTCATGATCAAACCAGGATACATAGGACACCTATTTTATGGCCTGATATCATAATGGTTCCCTTCAAAAAGGGATCACCTTATAATGTCCCCCAAAATGGGAAGTGTCCATGTGTATTCCTCATCCATTTTGAAATACAAGGGATCTGATTCTACTTATCAACGATAACTATGAAACCAATCTTATGGGTCTGATCCCAATATCAAGTCACCTTTTGTCTCCCCTGTATGACAATAAACTCTAAAGGGCCTAATTGTGAGGCTCAAGCCAGCATTACCTTCATAGCATCAAATCCATTTATTCTTATGTGGACAAACTCTTTGAAAATAAGCTAAAGAGTCACAAACATATGAACACAACATAAATCAATAATAGAGTCCTGGAATAGGAAATAATTCCCCCAAAAGGGGTTTGGTGAGCCCGAATTCCCAGCTTCTCGACCAATGGAGTCCTTAAATGTCATTAGAAAAACCATTTTCCAACGAGTGTCTAAATTTGGAAATAAGTCCATGAATCATGGATACAAGGGTCGTTGGATGTTTCTGGCTCCACGAATAAACACGTTGGAGACCATATGAGAAAGTTATATATATGGAGGACTAACTTCACAAGTACATGACCCCATGAAATTTCCCTCTGGGACCATATGGTTATGGAATCTCCTTCACAATACGAAAGGTGTGAATTGCCTAGTCCTCATGTGGTTAATACAACATTCCTTTAAAAGATAATGATGTGGAATAGGTTGAAACAAAATGTAGGATGAACTTGAAGAGAGATCATCTCTAGAAAAAGTGATGGGTGATGATTCTTGTTGGACCATCTCACTATCACCTGAAACCCGCCACCATGGAGGCGAAACAAAAATGGTGAACCCGATGTGAATTCTTAACCAATGTGGCTGTTCTACCCCAATGATAATAGAAAAAAAAGGTATTATAAGTTAGACCATTTTGTTCACCCCTCTATGTGCTGAAGGCGTCACCTCGAGGATCATACAGAAATGGTGAACCAGACATTAATCTTTAACTAAGGTAGTAGTTATACCCAAATGATAATAGAAAAAATGGTATTTCACGTCAGACCATTTTTTCACCCCCATACACGTCGAAGGTTCCACCTCAGTGGTCAAAAAAAAATAGTGAACCTGACGTGAATCTTTAACCAAGGTGGAAGACTTACCCACTCGAGCCCCTTCTCCCCACGACAAAAAAATGAGGGGAAGGGGGCCAAGGTAAATTGTTATATATTCACAAGTTAAAAAAATAAAACTTTTATGGTATTCTGTGGTATGTATGTCATATATTTATGTTGCAGGTTACCATAGAGCCTACTTTGATCCAAATGACATCCCTAAGACCGATGCAGACACGCACATCAACGATCCCATAGCCAGCTAGATCCCCAATGAAAAACAGTACCCCATCACCAACCCAGTATCTTCATTACTGGGTATCCAACATGATGGTCAAAGAGTACTACCGAAACGATAATCTCCCCACAGTAGAGTATGCAAGACCAGCCCTACAGTATGAAATGGGTCGACAACGGCCTCTTAAGCTGTGGCCAGCACCCCAGGACAAGGTGGTCCCAATGTTTATCTGAAAAAGTTTCAGGATTCTGTCCCTAGAACATTAAAAAGAGTACCTCCATTATCTTAGGGAGGAAAATGAAGTCGATACTGGAAGACTCTTCTCAACTGCACAAGGGTCCTAAACAAGGGCCCCTACCAGAGAACGTCACTACCAAAATCTAAGATCCAAGACTCCTTACGTTGAAGAGGGAATTATGCTTAGAGAACCTACTGAAGTCCATGAGACCCAGACCCCTCTGACTACCCACCAAGGGCAGAATATATTTAATCAGGGACACACTATCTCCCTGGTTCCTAAGGAGAAACTCTGTCGTACTAATGAGGAACCATCCAACGAGTAGACATACAAATCTTCCCCCTCCACTCATGCCCACCATATAAATAGAGTGGCACAATACGACCACATGCCCATTATTTCTAGTTCATGCCAGTCCTACCATGTAGAAAGTGCAGAAAACAACATGTAGATGTAGATACCTATTGATGCACAATAAGCCCGCCTACCAAATAGGGCGACAAGAAAATACGGGCAGAGTCCAATTAATGTGGATGCATACAAATCCTGTGAGATGAATACAAATAAAAGAGAGTTGGTGAAAATCCATGCTCATGATTATAAATCCCACCAATCAAATATAGTGGAAACCAAAGAAGACAACTGGTGGAAAACTCATTACTCTATCCTGACACAGGAGAACTGTCGGTATTTACAGGCAACTCATGGAGGACTGGAGCAAGCACAAAATCCTACTCCAATATCGGAATGGGCCTTAATACCTATTCCATCCAAAGATGTATCTCATCACATCCTATAAATAATGGATGATAAAATTTCGATCCTAGACCACAAAATCCAAACATGCCAAGACATTATTGTATCGGTGGAAAAGGTGAGAAATCAGACCCACGACCTAGATCCCTTGAACATAATGACTTACTTGCATAATGTTGATGTTGATCCAGAGCAGTCATGTATTCCTTATCATGTCCATGAGGGTCGACAAAAATATCCCACAATACATAGACAATCAGATAGGGAACAAACACAAGTTCTAGTTAGGGGATGCCCGTCCAATAAGGTGGTCGCTCCACGGAAGGAATATATCCATGCCAAAACTCAAGATGCTCATCCGCATATCTTGAGGGCATCACAGGACCCAAACAAATAGGTACCCATATATGAAGGCCTTTTTCAACAACAGATGGCCCCAGTTCCACACAAGATATTGCTCAAAAATAGAATGCGCCAAGGGAAAACATAAAATGAAGAGCACGTATATGATTTATTTCTACTAGGAGAGGGGGTTTTTGATGCCTTCAAACATATATAAATAAAGTATGAATAACCTATCAGTCCATTATCACATTATGGAAGTGGTAGTAGCAGTTTCAAAATACCTCCCATCAATGTAACTATCAGCAGCTCCGAAGGTCCTCCACAGAGCACCACAGGGGCTCACTCTGTGGGCCCGGAATGATCGATCATGAGATCATATCTATTGATTCACATCGGGTTATCCCTCACCTAGACCTAATGATTAGATATTAAGAAGGTCCTCCACTCACCATCGTCCACCCGGATGATCCTCCCCAGGGTATACATTGTAGATATGATTCTCTCTACTATGGAACATCAAGTCATGATGGTAGTCGTCACCATGATGATAGTCATTGAGAAGGTCGTCCCTGCAATTGCAGTTTCTATGAAGTCCCTCACCATAGTAACATCACGAAAATAGAATTTTCTCCCTCATTGTAGTACATCCTGATGGCCCTCCCTAGGATGTATAATACCTAAATTCTCCTTAAATCTTCATATAAAGTCATGATAATATTCCTCACCATCACAGATGTCTTCGAAAAGGTTTTACCCATGGTGACATCAAGAAGAAAGAAGGTACTCCCCTCGTTGTAGCCCACCCTAAATCTTATCCTTAGTGTATACACCATAAATACATTTCCCATATTTGGGCATAATGTTGCAATAGTATCCCCAGCCATATCAGCACTAATTGCAATGGTCCTCCCCACAACCAAAATTAATTCCATAAAAAAGGCCCTCCCCTTTCTTGAAAAAATATGAGAAACTCCCCTATGATGAGGTTCTCAGAAATATGGATTCATACATATCATGTACTCTTTCTATAACGAGTTATATCCTTTCTCAACCAAAGGATGGCCTGAGGCCATACTCATATTATATGCCACCCACGTGTTGTTCACATATCAATGAGGCTCTTACCAGCCCAATTTCTTGGAATGAAATTATTAAGAAGCAATCTAGCTAGGAATATCAATTTGATGAGCCCCCGAGAAAACAATAGTAGGATATGTTTCTTGTGATAAGACAATTATCTAAGGATAATATACCAGTTATGTATTAACCTACGACCACTTCTTAGTTAAACATATAAAATGATATATCTGGGGAATGAACCCATGACATTCCCCTCAATATATGGATGACCCTTCATTAGTTGAATGAAAAATTACTACCCTACGAAGGGTCTGAAGACCATATCAACACGATAGGGGAGATTTGTTTTCTAATCAACATAGATGTCATCCTGTCCGCTTTGAATCCACAATCAGAGAGGCAGAAGAAAACACTTGAACTGTCATTCCTCCATTAAATTCATATGCAGTGTTGCCTCATTAGAAATGCCCCGATCAGAGATCACATTTTTGCATGGGGGGAACTTTGAGCTCTGCACTTCACCCCACGCCCCATCCAGCAAACCTCATTTTCAATGTTATCCTGCAATGTCATCACCCAATGAAAGAAATAATATAAAATTCACTCTTATAAAATATGGGATAATCAACAAAAACCAGCCCGGAGTAAATCTAGAAAGCATACAGTCTGAAGAGATTAAGCCATCAAAAACCGTCTGAGTCAAAAAACCAAGAACATCTAGAAGGATTTCTGCCTAAGGGAAGCTAACCGACAAGAAGTGATCATGTATTTAAAAGACCATAGACTTCATGCAGATCCAATTCCATACTCGGGTCACACCCACATGGGAGTACATTAAATTAAAAAGGTGTAAATAGCGGTGGCTACCTCCATAATTCTCGAACAACCACAGCCAAAAGGGATGGGGCATTTTTAAATCAAAATTTTCCTGTAAAACCAAAAAATCTTGGACATAGTGCATCAGTAGAAGAATGGGGACCACCCCAACGCATATGGTAGGGGGAATTTTTAACTCAAGTCCCCACACACCTAACATTTGTCTTCTATAGTTTAGGGAGAATGATGGGGTGAGGAGTCACGCATTCCACCCCTTCTCATGGCTTGAACCCTCCGAGACAAAGGCACATTACGAGGACAGATCAACGCTCCCTTCAGGTCAATTTGATCTAAGAAACCTGAATAATATAAAATAATGAAAGGAGAAAATCCAGAAAACGACTTAGAAAGTCGTCTTACCATTCGGGACTAGGTACACCACCCCCAATGCAGTATACCTCAGTGAACATGGTAAACGTCAACCCCACAGTTCATACAAGAAATGATGAAAACAGAGAGGACTCAAAGGAAGATGGTTCCCTCCCAGTGGTATCCCACACTGAGCTTGATGGTGTGCATACCCGGAACCAGAAAGAGGTCCTATATTTGAGTTCCCCTTAGTTAATCTGACACTAACACCCTCTCATAACCCCAACAAAGAGAAGAAACAATCCAAGGTCGCCTATGACCCACCTTCTCCTCCCTATGAAAATGTGTCCCTCACTCTCGAGAAATGGTTTACCATGCTGGAGGAAGAAATGAAGGATCTTAGAAAAATTAATGTTGAGCTATGTCATGGGAGCTACCTTGCCCGATATGTTCCCCCTACGAAATGCCAGTAAGTATTCCCAAAATAGGTTCCCTTACCATAAGCACTAATCCTGGTGAATGAAGCCAAGATTGAAGGCCCGTCCAATCTGAAATCGGGACCGGTAACCTACTTTAACATTGACCCATAAGTACATAAATAATTTCCCCCACTATGAATGCAGCTAGAGAATATCTATGTATACCTAAAAAGAATACCCCTGGCTAGGTATCCTCCCAAAATTCCAACTGCACCGGTATGCCGAACATTGGGTTCTGCCGCACTAGCCCATGCTCATGCTCGGAGAGATATGTATCAAGGGCTCTTGAACATCATCAAGAAACCAACAAATTTACTAGAATACATGGAGGGGAGGTGCGCTCCGATACAACCAGACAGAAAACCCTACCCCGATTGGGTGAGAAACGTTTAGCCACCGCTAAATATCAGAAACCCTATATTCCCAGTATTCAATGGCTCGGGGGGACCAATAACAACATTTAATGCACATTGAATATTATTTTGACCCCATGATGTACACTTCAGAGCAACAAGAAGCAATAAAACTTAAGTGATTCATACAAACCCTGTAAGGATCAACCTTTATATGATAAACTAGCTTGCCACCCAATTCAATCATAGGCTAGGACGACCTACTGTGATAGTTTCTCTTCTAGTTCAGTTCAACGCTGCCTAATTCAATGGTCCGTGATCTCATGAACTGTAAATAGTCAAAGAATGAAAGATTCTCATACTTCATTTCTATATTGAATATTCTAATTAATTCCCAAAACCAGACACTCCCCCATGTTGAGATGTTTGATATTTGCATCGATATCCTTTGAGATGAATTGAGAACACCACTCCTCCCGATTAAGTACACAAGTGGGTTCTGAGACATCTCTTCTATTACCCAATGAATAGAAGAATATTTTAAATGGGCCAACCTCAAGTCCCAAGTGGCCCCATCATCCCAAGGGAAAAGAATGGGAGAAGTTGAAGCAGCTTCTATCATGCTTAAGCCACCCCAAAACCAACTCCAATTGCGATCCCCCCACCAAACAGTGTGGGACCCCCTAGATGCCGACATCCACTCCCACATCATCATGATTATCAATAGAGTTCTATGAGAAATCAGTTCAAAAAATTAAGAAAAAAATTCTACTCGTTCAAAGATGACTATGTTCATTACTATTTTATAGTTTCCAAGAAATGAAACTCTATCCAACTACTGGAGCCAAAGATAACTGATGAGGGGGTCACAAAGACCATCCAAATTATTTTACTTATCACTAGATACAAGGTACCACAATAAAATAATGATTCGTCTTCAAGGATCTCCTGCAAAATATAGTGGATTCTGGGAAAGTCAAATTGGGCCCAACACCATCACAAGTGGTGTATATTTCCACAAAAAACTCAAGAGAGGAAGATGAATGAAAAAAAATCTCCAGTAATAAGGAGAAAAAATTTGAAAATTGGATGACTCAAAAGACATTCAAACGAGTCCACGGAATCCTCCAGGTGTAATTGAAATAACAAACCACGCCCCCAAAAGCTCCTAATACAACACAATTGTACTCCTGAACCCCACGGTCCTCTAAAAACCAGAAGGGTGGAAATAAAGAGAAAAAAGATGGGTTGAAACTGAAGCCAAATTCAGTGTTGATATTTTTATAATTCATACCAATAGACTTGGTAAAAATGGAAACACCCCACCAAATGGTACAACAAACACCGCCCCTCCAAACGACACCATCATATGGAAACAGTCTAGAAGAAATAGTGTCAGATAAAGAACTGATCTCTGGCTCCATTAATGTCCTTCACTTGATGGACTCCTTCTTTTATAAAGTATATAAAAATGAACCCAAATTCCCCGCTCCCAACCAGAGAGCCATAGGAAGAGGCTAACTACACCAGAGGTTTCTTGGAAGGCATGATCATGATAGGAGTCAAATTCGTGGCCATGCCATATCTCAAAACGTTAACATCGTGGAAACCTATGAAAGGACCCTCTAAGAGGCACAAAAAGAACTGGAATGCTCCTCCACCCCCATCAGAGGAAATCCAAGACCAGTTATATTGGTGTATCCATCAGAGAAAAAACAAATATCAAATCTCTTGATGCATATGTGTGGACCAGTTTGGCCAGGCCCAAAAAGAAACGAAGTGCCAACAACTCCTATCATAGAGGCTGAACCACCAACGTCCAATGCCCAAGCCCCTAACATGTCTATGAAAGGGAAACCCCATTCTAGGAAGCACTGAACTTTAGTTTAGAATTATGACATTTTAATGAATCTGTCTTATGTACTAGAAAAATTTTCAATCCTTGATGTGTTAAGCCAATCCGCAGATCTTCAAGAGGAACTCATAGAAGCCTTTCTGTGTCCCCTAGTGTTTGAGGCTGAAGTAGCAACAACCCTAGTCCATAAAACTTATACCATTCCCAAATAATGTCACGATGTCATCTTCTTCACAGACAAGGATTAATTTTCCATCACAGAAGGGCACATAAAACCCTTATATATGTCTGGAAGGATAAATGGAACTGATGATAGGAGGATTTTCAATGCTAATAGCTCTGAAGTCAACCTCCTCCCACTAAAAAATATTCTTTATATGGGCTATGATGAATACAACATGAATCCCTACACAACAACTCTGCTAGGATATGACAAAAGAGAATAGAAACTATTGGGAAAAATCAAGGTTAAAACTCGGCTTGGAGACCTCACGTCAGATTCCGAGTTCTTGGTAGTGCAAGAACATAAGGTCGTCAAAGTCTAACTGGGGAGGCCTTGGCTACATAAGAATTCTGTAATTCCATCATCATACCATTATTGAATCAAATATTTCACTATTGGAAAAAAACAGGACATTTCACATCGATAAATCCCTATTTGAGTACTCTGGGTCACATTATATCGATACAGGGTTCTATGAATCAGAAGAAAAGAATCCTTCGTCCTACAAAATTTATTGGATTATTGCCCCGAATGGATTGTAAATGACTGCTGATGACCCCCTCATATATCTTGGGGAAGATTATGTAATACCCATCAACCAAGTTCAATGCATAAGTGAAAGTTTGATTACAGACTCAATTGTTTTTACGATCTCTGTTACGACCACCAAGTACAAAGACATGGGAGAACATTACGACTTCTATGATGACAGGAAAGTACCAATAAATGATTCTTCTGGAACATTCATGGGAACCCTAAATAACCTTGCCTCAATCACTAAGGAAAAAGATGATTCCTCTCCAAACATTGGAGATTTTGTCTCAGGGATAATATCTTCATCATAAGAGGAAAAAGAGATAAAAGAGAGAAAAGAATAAGAAGAAAAAGAAGATGAAGAAGGAGAAGAACACAAATATTCCCCTCCAGCATTTGATGAAGGTGTCACCACCACAATCGACGAACTTAAAGAGATAAACTGGGGCACCTAAAATGACCCGCGGCCCACTCTGACTAGTGTGGCTACACCTGTCATGGAGCAGAAGACATATACCTCCTTTCTAATGAAAAATTGAGATGTTTTTTCCTGGAATTACATAGAAATTCCCAGACATGATCTTGGGGTTTCCCCTCATCATCTAGGTTTACCAGTTGACCACCGATTTAATAAGCAAGCAGCCATATGGACCCACCCAATGCATGCTGCCAAAATAGAGACTGAAGTTGACAAGATGATTAGAGCCAACTTTATACGTGAATTCCAATATCCAATGTGGATGGAAAACATAGTCTTTATCAAAAATAGAAATGAACGTATTATAATCTTCATTGACTTCAGGGACCTTAATTGACATTTCTAAAAGGTAATTTCCCAGTCCCGACCACAAATTTTTTGATCGATGAAACTGCCAGATACGAGGCTCTCTCTTTAATGGATGGCTATTCTAGATACCACCAAATCTGGATGGCCTGAGGATATGAAGAAGCTACCTCTTTTAGGGCCCCTTATGGAGTGTTCTGTTATAAGGTGATGCCCTTTGGTCTAAAATGTACTTTCTCCAGGTATCAGTGCGCTATGAATTGAATATTCAAGCCCATTTGGGAAAATGCATTGAATGTTATGTCCACTATCTGGTAGTTAAATCACAATAGTTCTCAATCCACTTATCCGATCTTGAAACTATCTTCAACAAACTATGAAAACATAGTTTAAAGTGGAATCCCCATAAGAATTCCTTTGGCATTACCTCTAGAAAAATTTTCAGCTTCATTGTACACCATAACGACATTGAAGTCGACTTTGAGAAGACAGAAGCCATCCTTGGCATGTCTCCACCTCGCAACCTCACTTTGTTTAGAGGTATCAAAGGGAGACTGGCCTACATCTGGCACATCATATCCAAATTGGTGGGTAAATTTTCACTTTTCACCAGGTTAATCAAGAAATGGGCCACGTATGAGTGGGTTAATGATTTCCAATAAAAGTTTGACAATCTCAAATGATATCTCCAGAGCCCAATGGTGCTAATGTCGCCAATTGAGCAGAGACCACTCATTTTTTACATAACCTCCCTCGAACGGTCACTCGGTGCCTTCCTTACGTAGAAGAATGATGTTGTTAGTGAGAATAACCTATATTACCCCATCCAAACAATGATTGATGACAAAAATTAATATTAAAAAATCGAACAGAATTTCCTAGCCCTAATCTTTGAAGATAAAAAACTCATCCATTACCTGTAAAAACATGCGGTCCACATGGTCTCCTGCTGTAACCTACATAAATATATCACTAACCATCCCAAGCTAAATAGACATCTATCAAGATTGGTTGTCATCTTATAACTAATTGACATATGGTACGTACCCTAGAACTCTATCAAAGGCCAAGCATTATCAGACCTCTTTAAAGAGCACCCCTCGGAAGAAACAACACTATTGGATGGTGAACTTCTTAATAAATAACTGTTATCCAACTAGGAGGACCCCCAAACAAGGGAAATGTACATTGATGGTGCTTCCAGAAGCCCGATAGGAAAAATAATGGAGGATCCCAAGATCAGTAAAGTGGGACTGGGAATTATAATTGTATCCCCCCAAAAGGCCATCCTACCTTATTTTTTCCTTCTTTCATAAGGGTGTACAAATAATGAAGAAGAATATAAGGCCCTCATGGTAGGCCTGGAACTGGTACTTCATGTACAAGCCAAGCACCTGAAGATAAAGGGGGATTCAAATCTAGTCATCAAACATGTCAATGGTGACTGTGCCATTAAGAAAGAAGTATTGGCCCCATTGATGAACCATGTTCAAGAACTAATTGATGAATTACCCTCAGAACTCACATTGACCTATGTCTCCTGGTCTCAAAATTCTCAAATTTATGCTTTCGAAAATGCAGTCATGGCCTTGGATGATCTAGAATGGGATAAAATGGTCATTAGCATTGCCCACCGTCGGATTTTCTTGCCATTTATCAAGAGAAATATAGAGGAAATCGATGAAATTAGCCCTATTTTTTAGACTTATGGTTACACCTATGGCTAGATGATTCCCAATGAATGTTACCTTTAAGAGGGATAACTCCCACCATATACGGTTGTAAGGGAACATGTTCGAAGACGACAGTCAATTTTTCCTTGTTCAATAGGGTAAACATAGAAATGGTTCTCTATAAACAAGGCCTTGATGGATTCCTTATTAGGAGCATTGATGGAGAAGATACTATTTCCATCATTAATGAATTACACACTAGAGCTTGCAGAGTTCACTAATCAGCAACCATGCTCTCTCACCAAATCCAAAGTCTTGGGTATTACTGGACCAATATGATATAGGATTGTGCCATATTCACCCAGAAGTGTCACTCCTTCCAAGTTCATGCCAATTTTATATACCAACTCCCAGAGTTACATCATGAAGCTAGGTACTCTTGTCCATTTTCAACTTGGGGGATGGTTGTTATGGGACCATATCCCCCCATTACAATCAGACAGTTCAACTTCATACTCACAGTAACTGAATTCTTTTCTAAATGGGCCCAATCCATACCCCTTAAAGAAGTCAAGGAAAAAAATGTCATTAGATTTTTGATCGCCAAAATTATTACCATATTTGGTGTCCCTCATACAATACTGATGGACAACATCACCAACTTATACTCTACTTATTTGGAAACATTATTCAAGGAGTATGGAATCTAATCCAATCATTTATCTCACTACCCCGTGGTGGCCAATGAGAAAATAGAGGCTTTCAACAAAAAATTGTCCAACATACTCCCAAATATGGTGGATGATTATAATAAATTGTGTACAGAAACCCACCTTCATGCATTGTGGGCTTATCAGACCATGACCCGCATAGCCACCCAGGAAGCCCATACTCACTAGTATATGGGGAAAAGGTAGTTTGGCCTATCTAAATCCAAGGGCCTTCACATCGTGTGGCCATTTGCGATCAATTTTCAATGAACATGAAATCCTAGAGATGTTTTGATGAGTAATAGAAGCTATATGAAAAAGGATACATACTTTACACCATTTGGAAATCTACCAAAATCAGATTGCATGAGCCTTTAAAAAAATGTTCTCCTTCAATCTTCACTAGAAGGAGAAATGGTGTTAGTCTTAAGAACCTCAATGATACTCAGGAAGAATACCCCAAAGCATAAACCAACATTGGAAAGACCATATTTCATTCATATAGTCTATTAAAATGGGTCATACGCTTTGATATCAATGGATGGAAATCTCATCACAGCATCTACAAATGTAATGTTTCTGAAGAAGTATTTCACGTAACAGCAACATGAAGTAATGGTCCAAACTCTAAGACCATAAACTATGCGTGTTAATACCAAAAATTCATTGGCCAAACATTATTACCTTAAAATAGGATTTTTAATACCACGAAATCATGATCCAAATTCTATGACCTTAAACTATGAGTTATAGTCTCTTCCATAAGACGTTAAACTGTAAAGAATTTGTCCATAAAACATAATATTAAACTGGGAATCATGTACTCACTGTTAGACATTAAACTTCATGGTACAAATCATCCAAATAGCATGACGATAAACTGAATGATCACTCATATAAGTAAATACTAATTTATTCTTGTCCTCACAGGATACGTAGCGACAGCTTGATCCTCGATCATAGCCCACTCCCCCAAAAACAAATTACACTATCATGACCTATATTTCCCCACACCGGCATGGGAAACCCTTGTCCGTCCTTATTTCTAAACTTGAGTATAACTCACATGAGCTTAGTATTAGTGGTAAGTATTTCTGTATGCAAACAATTTATAGAGAAATATGCTACACTCATCACCCTTAAAAAATAAAAGAAAAATTTTCCTACCCCATGAACCAAGCCAAATCAGTATGGGGAACATTCAAAACTATGTATGGATTGATTCATACCCTTATAGGATATGTAGTGACACCCAGATTTTTCATCCTAGTTCATGCACTACAAAAAATCCCTTATTCTCTGTATATAGGCCAGACTTGTACGAGGAGTCCATGAACGGTTCTAACTTCATGAAGATAAACTGGGAAATTTTTCAAGAGTTATGTGTGGAAAAGTTTTAAGTTTTATGGGATCCTGCACATGTCCCCTAACTCATGAGAAGTCTAAAGATCATGCTTCCCCCTATACATATGACTCAAATCTATGTGGAAGTTTCAGTAGTTCATGTGTAATAATGATCTGGATATTTTCTCTATTCTGAGACAAATATTTCCTATTTTTCAAACACCATACCCCATAAAAACTTGGATCCCCATAATCATTCAAGTACATCTAAGATGGAAGGCCAGTGTCCTATAGAAAACTTTTGTTTGTCCATGCACATAATGCCTTGATGGCTATGAATATGTCACCTAAAATGGCTACCAATCAAAGGAAAATTTGTCCTTGGGAGACTCATATCCTATATCATTATTCTGAATGGATTTCAAGAACCAAGTCATCCCTATTGATTCATGTTCCCCATGGAATATGGTTTACACCTTCTATCATCACCCACATCTAAGGAATTCCAGAATGTCCTAATTGTGATTAACTCAAATCTATTAATTATTTTTATGATATCATAATCATCCTCACATCATGAATCTAAACAGAACATCATCATGTCCTCACCGCATGACATTAAACTGCAAAGCTAAAATTATCCTTGATATATGAAGATAAACAACATAATAATGGTTTATGCCAAAATTTCTCTCTAATGTTGATATTTATATTCTTAGGTAATGACCCAGAATCCTCGCAATCCCTTCTTTCTCACATCGATCATAGCTCACATGAGATTGGGGATCTTAGTGAGAGATCCACTGTGAAATTATGGAAAAATAATCTAGGAATTGGGTCATATAATCATGACCATAAAAGGAATGTCACGGTTTTATTCCCCATAATAAACCTTTTGTCTAAGCCACACATCATTAAATGATGGGGTACCCCAAAGAAGGAATTAAATACTCACCATGTGTGTGAGTTATATCTAACTAAGGGATATCTGATTACATGAGTAAATCACAACCCAAATGTTTTCAATATGTTTGAATACTCTCTATCCATACCTCAATCTCCATGATCTGAGTTCTCTTAAATCCCAATAACCCTCCATGGCCATCTGAGATAGAATTCTAGTGTCGTGCGGCTTGTTTGGAAATGATCATCATGGACAGGTGGCTCTATATATGTCTCCTACAAAATGGTTTCCAATCAAATGAAAATTCATCCCCTGAAGAGTCCTCTCCAATCTCAGTACACCTAATGGCTTCCAATCCCCATAACATCCAGCCAGATTTATGGGACCTTAAATTCATAGTTTATGTTTTTCCTTCGTACACACATCTTGGATATATTGGAACATAGGGGTCCAATTCATCTATGGAATCTTTTGATATTTCTAAGGATACCCCATCCATATGTATCAATTTGATCCACATAAATAAGAATAATTCTTCCACTCATTTCTGGGTTTCCCAGAGAAGTTTAGTTAAAATTTCTTTTTCTTGTTCAGGTGCACCCCTTGTCGAATGTTACATACCATATTCCAAATGTCCCCAATAACCATATCCAATGGATATAGAAGGCCAATGTCCTATGGAAACCTTTTTTTTTTGACTATGCACATCATGAACCATAGGCTCTTCATATACTACCTACAAAATGATTATCGATCGAAGGAAAATTCTCTCTTAGGAATGTTCTTTCTCGTTTCTATACTCTCAAAAGAAATTAATGTCGTGTCACACCCCTAGATTTAGAAAACCACTGGATAATGAATTATATATATTCCTCTTTCCAAATTCCCCTGATATAAAAAAATGACATCTAACTGAACTGACCTATCACCAGCTCTCCCTTACGCAAGAAAGAACTATGCAGGAATAATTTCCCACTCAAAGATGATATGAATGTCCCTTATTTTCGAACACCATTACTAAGAACAACTGCCCACTATTTCTCCCAACATCAAAATAAATTCAAAGTGTTGCAAACCCTATATTGATATCTGATATGGAAGGCCAGTGTCTTGCTGACACCTTTGATTGACTATGGACAACCTACCCTAGTGGCTCTGCATATGTCACCTGCAAAATGGTCACCAATCCAAGGCAAATGTTTCCTCAAGATAGTCCTCTCCTACCTTTATATTCCTTAAAAGGATTTTGATCCTTATGCATTTCTAGAATTCACAAATTTAGGTTCATGAAAAATCTCTACTCCTGGTTTTAAAGATATTAGAACATTCCCAGCTGAAGAATCCTGAATTGGGTCCCCTTTCCTGTTAAGTTTGGTCAAAGATGTTCGAAATAAAAATCAGTAATGAGTTTTATTGGAAGGAATGTGAACTACTAGTGAAAAATATTCCATAATCTCTAGATGAAAATCCTCAGATGGTACCTCTGGGTAAAAGTCAATAATTAATTTGTTAATCATACAACATGTATAGTTTAGTAAAAAAATGTTGATCCATTAAAAGAGATGTATGGTTTTTTAGGTTGAATACCTACAAAGGGTGGCCTATGAAAAAGTAAAGTTATTCCCTCTAAGTCTATGTCAAGCAAGATTATGAAAAAATTAGGGTAATAATTAAAAATATATAAAAGTTCATGAGATTCTTCCATAAAACTAAAGCAATGGTTGAACTATATTCAATGAGTCCCCCAAATCAGGAAAAAATTAGATAATTATCTTACCATTCATGTTAGGACCACTTCTGCATCTAGCTTTCCTACTCTTCATTTTGATTGGACCCCATTCCAATTAGGGGAATTTTGTAGGGTCTTGAAAATTCAGAAAAGGGAAGGAAAACACTCACATTAGTTTGGTGAAGAATATGGATGCATGTTTGATTGAAAAATTGAGGAAAAAAGTGAATAAATAAGATTTTTAAAAGGAAACTAGCCTAGTTGGGTACAATCGCCGAGAAAGGTTAGCAGAAGACATAAACCAAAAACCACTGGTATGCGGATGGCCTATGACACACTGGCTCGTGAGGCTTTGGCCAGCGAACAAAACTATCCATGTTGAATTTCAACCCACGAACTAAAGCCACCATGAATCATTTTTGCTAGAGAGAATTCGGTAGAGATACACTATGCACACCATCCCCTCGAACGATGTCGTTCATGGATTAGGAGAATCTGGCATCATCCCACACCCCCATAAATTGTGGTTAGCCAAGTCATCCATCGGATAGATTTCCACCATGGGATTCCACAAAAGTTTTCACATGAATCTTAGATATAACTTCCCTGATATCCAATAAAAGGACCCCTGGGGGAACTGAAATGGATGATAAGATAGAGGGAGATCTCTAGGATGGGGGAAAAGGGGATGAAGACTATAGAGGGTGTAGGAGAAATTTATCTACCAACCAAAGTAGCTCACAGGACTCGATCCCTCATCCAAAACAGCTTGTAGAATTAATCCCACGAACCATATGCTGAAATAAGTTCATGTAAGTCCTCCCCAAGATCCATATTCACAAGACTCTTTCTATCCAACCAGAAAACCAATAAAAAATTATAATAAAAAATTGTTCGTGTATGCCAATATGTGGAAGACAGTTCACAAAATCCTATATAAGGAAGATAGTATGCAGACTCCCATATGTGGAACCCAGTATGTGGATGGTTCTTATCAGAGAGATCTTCTTTGTACCATCATTGGCATCGAGTTCTTTAGTGTAAGATCCTTAGAGGCTACACCTTCCATGTACCATCCTTCATGGCCACCTCCTTCATGAACAGAGAGTTCACATCTAGATTCTACGCGAAAAACCATATGCAAAAAACCATTCACGCCCACAAGTCCATATCGCGGGAACTATGCCCTCGCACCCCCTCCCCCCTCAGGATCAGTATCGTGCTACCATACCAACCCCTTGATTCGTTCCCTTCACTATCGTTACTGACCCCCATGTAAAATGGAGAGCCACACTGAAAACTTTTCGATTCTGGTCGATGAAATTTTCCATTGCACACTTATACCTCCCAAACATCTTCCCCTTAAATACCATGAGAATAGACATTCCTCAGGAACCTACTAAAAAACTCTATCACCTTCCTTCTATGCCAGCTGGACCCAGAACACCACAGAAAATCACAACCTGAATGTTTCATAAATGCCAGAACACATCCTTTTTATCCATCAATATTTGGGTCTTTGGTGATCCCAGGTCTTCATAAACATCCCTGGATAGCATAAGAGGAAGCCCAGTGTCCTGAGGACACATATTTTTCACTATCCACATCATGCCCTGGTGGAGCTTCATATATTGCCCACAAAAACAGCAATCAACCAAAGGCAAATTCATCCTCATGAGAGTCCTTTACTACCTCTGTAAACCTAAATGGAAACCATGCCACATGTAATTTATTATTATACATGAATCCCTAGGGTCATGGTTTACACATTCCATCCATCTCATGTTTTAGGCATGTTAGAATATCCTAGCTAGATTATCCTATAACTAATCCTGGATTCGATAACATGTGGTCCAAGCTCAATGACCATAAACTATGAGTCATTGTCCTGACCACATGACATTAAATTGTACAATATTATTCCATGGAACATGAAAATAAAAATTGATTCCATTGTCCAAGCTATATGACATTAAACTATAGTATAATGGGTAATTTTTTATCTTCATAAACCTCCCCTTTCATCTGATATAGAAGGGCGGTGTCATGGGGACACCTCTGCTTGACTATATACATCATGCCTCGGTCACTCTTTATATGTTTCCCACAAAATCATCTTCAACTAAAGGTAACTTCATCTGTAGGGGAGACATTTCCTACCTCTGTATGCCTTAATGGATCCCATGAATTATATCATTTCTTCTAACACTAGATCCTCTAGAATCATGGTTTGAACGTTCCTTCCCTCTCATGTTCGAGCTATGTTGGAACATCCCTACATGATTATCCTACAATTAATCATTGTACATGCTATATGACTTTAAAATATAGTATACCCCATATGATGTTATGGGGTACTCCTACTAAAGTATGTCCCCAATCTTCTGAGGCCGATTCACATGACCTTCATGTCATTTCACATTGAAAGGATTATCACTTCATGCCCTCACCCATCATCGGCCTAGTATTGTCTAAAATAGGCTCGCCCTATCCCACCAGTAAGAGAGAAATCATGTTGTTGGTCAGATCTCTCACATCCTCTTTTTTCTCACACCGATCATGAATCACATGGGCTTAGAGATTTGTGATGATTATAATATCCGAAAAATTTGGAAATAATAGAACCCCGATTCCTGATCAAACCATGATACATAGGATGCCTATTTGATATCCTGATCTCAAAAGGGTTCACATCTAAAAGGGTTTACCTAATCATGTCCTTGTAAATGGGATGCTTCTATGCGTAATCCCAAACACTTCTGAACTACAGAAACTTAAATTCTTGATCAAACTAGGATACGTAGAATGCCTATTTGAAGGCCTTAGCGAAAAAGTGACCCCTTTCAAAATACATAACCTGATAATGTCCCCCTAAAATGGGAATCATCCACGAATAAGCTCCAGCAATTCCAAACTGTGTGGGTTTTGATTCCTCTCACTATGATACATAGAAAACCCATCTTATGGGTATGATCCCAATATCAATTCACCTTCCATCACCCTTGTATGGAGATAAACACCAGAGCGCCTTATTGTATGGCTCACCTCAACATTATCTTCGTAGCATCAAATCCATATATGCTTATGACAATCCTGTAAACCAGGGGTAGCCTATGGACACACTCTTCAAGATTGAAACAAGTATTCATGAACATGTGAACACGACATAAAACTATATTAGAGTCCTAGAATAGATAATAATTCCCCCAAAATGGGTACCATGAGCCTGACTTCCCATACTCTCGACCAATGGAGTCATTATGTGCCATTGGACAAACCATTGCTGAACAAGTGTCTGCCTTTGGAAATGAGGTCCATGAATCATGGATACTGGGGTAGTTGGGAGTTTCTGGCTCCATGAATAAACTCATTGGGGACCGTGTGAGGATATTATATTCAAGTAGGATCGCTTGTACAAGTATTGGACCCCATGAAATCTCACGTTGGGACTATATGGTTGTGGCATATCCTTCGCAATATGATGGGGGGAATTACATAGTCCATGCAGGGTTAATGAAACCTTCCATTAAAAGACAATGATGTGTAATGGTTTTCAACATAAGGAATGGTGAACATGATCAGGGACCATCTCTAGAAAAATTGATGGGTGATGATTCTTGTTGGACTATTTTACTATCACCTGAACCGTGCCACCTCACAGGCGAAACATTTGTTTAACACAATTTTCATGTATTCCCATTCAGTCCAATATACTTTTGTGGACTTGTTAGTGCGATTATGGACTTATAATAATCCCAATTTTTTCTAGTCATACTTATTTGTTTGTAAAAAAATATTCTTTTCAAAACAAATTGGCATAAGAGATTCATATCAAGAATGTTAGTTAATTTTTCATATAGGGGAAAGCAACATGGATCGACAGATTGTATACCAATTGTTTTCTATTAGACTGATACACTTTAGGTCCACCATTTTTTTCTTTGTCGGGTATTGATGTTTAATGTGGAATGGGATTCCCCTATGGTTTGACTGAGGGTTATTTTATGGCCCCATTCAATCATTCATATTGAGTTTTACATTGGCAATGCCTTCCAAAAAAAACTCCAACTAGTACCCTTATCTGTAACCGGCTATAAAACTACTTTTGAAAAACCAAAGTTTGTCATGGTTTCTTAGGCCCATCAACTCTTGGATATTTTCATTGGTCAAGAGGATGAGAGTCCGGGCTCATCTCAAACTTTTGGGAGGATTTTTTTCCTACTCTAGAACACCCTTATAGATTTAAGATATGTTTCTAAATCTCATCCTAATTCTGATATAGGACCAATTACACAAAAAATGACTATTGGGTAAATCTCTTTTATATGAAAAATAAATGGATATATTTGATGAATCCATATATATGTATATGAGGATATAAATCATTTTATGGTAATATGTGGCTACATATATGTTGATGTCTCATAACCATGTGCTTTAGAATATGCTTCCAAGTAAATAAACGATTAATATCATAAGTAGGGGATTGAGCCATTATGTGGCGCCAACGTATCCTGGTCATTGCAGGAATCAAAACCCACATACTTCATTAAAATCTTTTGGACTAGCCCCAATGTATATACCCTTGTATAAGGGGTTTAAATACTGTTTCTCTAGTTAATGGATATTCATGATGCTCAATGAGGTGTTCATTGTGTTCCCCTAAGACCACATGAGATATGATCAGTGAGAAAAAAAGGGGGTACTAGATGATTGTCCTCAGGGAATGTAGATATAAATCATGGGTATTAGAACAATACTTGGGGTGTTAGAAATAGATATAAGTACTTCGGAAGGTGACATTCATATCCGGAGTATTCAATGAATCTGATACATTGTAGTTCGGCTTGTATCCAGTGTTTACACATTGAGGACACTCTGGATGATCAATATGGATCTCAAACTTTAGGGAGAGGTAGCCTATGTATCTTGAGCATAGCATGAATCAGAGACATCATTGTTCCATTTTTTCAGGACATACACACTGAGGCTTCCCTGTACCATTGTGAACGTTTAGAGTGTAGATTTCATGATCATTGAAATTCTCTAAGCCCATGT
Source organism: Viscum album (assembly GCA_963277665.1). Lineage (NCBI taxonomy): Eukaryota > Viridiplantae > Streptophyta > Magnoliopsida > Santalales > Viscaceae > Viscum > Viscum album. The sequence continues at coordinate 1,985,676,077 of OY728145.1, read as the reverse complement.
GATCCATGCTCGTTTTGAGAAAAAAAGGTATAACAAGTAATCAATTTCATTTAATTGAGTAAGGGCCTTAGATACTAGGATTTATATGGATGATTAATATGGATCTCAAACCATTAATAGAGGTATCTTACATATCCTAGATATGGTATGTATCAGAGTCTTCGTAGTTCCCATTATGATAGGACTTAATCACTGATGCTTCCTTGTAACAGTGTGAATCCTATAGCGAAAATTTCATGATCATTTCAATTCCATAAGACAACATGAACCATTATCATTGTGAGAAATAAGGGATAACAAGTAATCAATGCCATTTTGTGAGTAAGGCCCTTGATTATGGAATTTCTGAAGATGATTAATATGAAGCTCAATCCTCTAAAAGAAGTAGCTTACATATCCTAGATATGCCTGGAATTATAGTCATCTTATTTACCTTTATTTAGGTACTTACACACTAATGATTCCCTATTAGATGGGGATTACACGCTGAGGGTGGGCTATATTATCGAGTCTTGGGATTCCTTATTGATATATCCTTTTGGTTGAGATGGAATCAAATGACCCAGTTTGAAATTTCATGGAATCCATCACATGACATGGATTGAAACATGTGGAGGGTTCTTCGAGAGCCAGTGTGAAATAGTTCGAGGGTTGTCACATGTCTTGGATGACCCCTCCTGGAGACATCACAAGACCAAGATGACACATCTGGAAGGCACCGTGAGTCTCTGCTGACTTGTTTGGAGAGTGTCAAGAGGGATTAGTTTTCATGTCTATATGAATTCACAAGACTCGTTTGACATGAGTAAGTGTTTTATATGAGTCATTTGATGTGTTGATAGACAAATCATGTTCTGAGTGATGGAACTATGGGGTCACCAAGAATAAATTAGTGTATGTGGGGGATCCATATGACTCATCCTGGAATGTTTGGAGTATTTCGCATGTCCCAAGTGTCATGTAGAAGGAGTGTAATGAGATCTATAAAACATGTCTGGGAATTTACACATGGCATTTAGTGACATAAATGAATCACATGGGGTTATGTGAGCATGTATTTCATTTAAGCCTTCCATATTTGATCTTGGTACTCACCCTTAAATTGTGAATAAATCAGTTTTTTTCAGTATCAACAGTCACGAATGTCACATGATCTAGTGGGATTGTGGGGTGTCCTTTGAATAACCATCTGAAGGACCTTTGTGTCATCTTTGAATAATCATACGATGTGATTTATGGTGAACACATGAATACTATAGCTACCCACTAGTATATTTTCTAACAGAATGCCAGCCGGTCATGTGATCACTCTGAGAAGTCCATAGAATAGGAAAGATAAATCTAACAGAGTCTACTCAACATATGTGTGTAATCATTGTCAAAAATACAACCCTTTCTTCATGTTGGTGTGGGGAATATATAGGCCTAACCCCATTGAATACTCTATGGTTTGTGAGGAATATCTAGCAAAGTCTAGGCTAGAGCCGGTGAAGGGGAATTGCGCCACATGGATTCATGAGTCTCTGGCATGGTCTGCTTTGGGCACGTCGCCTGATTTTTAGTGATCACAAGTCTACTCCTTCAACCCTTCATTTATCATATTATTTTATAATTATTGAAGACTTGTTTGATCATGTGGACATGCTGAAGGAACTCCCTGTTTTCATGTTAAAATGTCCAAGGCTCCTCATGATATCTGAGTTTGTATTAGAATACACTCATGAGACCTCAGGTGAATTATAATTTTTTCTCACTAGACAGTATTTTGGGTACCCTATGTGTGTCGCAAGAATTTCAGTGACTGTTAGTACATCTAACCTCCTCCCTTTTCATCCCCTTTTTTTAATGTGAAAATGGTTGGGAGTAATGCATGATTTCACGAGTGATATTGAGGGTAATTCTTATATTTTTTTGTTATGTGGCGCACAACCATTATTGGGGTGAGAGAGAATCTTATTGATAGGTCCTAGAGATAAAGTTTACAAGATAAAGGGCTTATGTGATGCAAGGAAAGCATGTTTCCAAGGACTCACAGTGTCATGTGGGTCATCAGGGGTAAACCACATTCCTTTCATCAACCATGAACTCCTATTGCCTCCTCCCTTTTTATCCTTTATGATTTATCTTACATGGTTTATGGATCTTGAAGTTTTCAAAAGTAATATCTATGATTTTTGCTCGATTTCTTGACTGTGTCTCTCCAGAACAATATGGGTCTTGTGGAGAGTTTGCAAGAATGTAGTGGAAATTTCTATCTGTGTGTCACTAGATATCCATGAAGTTGTCTCGACACTCCTGATGACTTATGTGTGGTGAGGCTGACATGCTAGAGGACTTCCATGAGATTACACTAAGGTCCTGAGGTGTCTCACTGATTACTCAGGGTGCACGTCAGATGTCTCTCAATGGGCATGAATCCCTCTCACCTCCCTTTTATGTCCTTCGTTTTATGTGATGAAGGATCGGAGGTCTTGAGAGTTGTCTCGAATATAATCAACAAATTATTTTCCTCCAAATGATGATTTTGTGCATGATATATTCAACCACTAGGGTTATTACTCTTTGAATCTCTTCCCTATTTATTTGTAAAGGATTTGGGTGGTTCGGCAAGAACATTCCAGTGAAATAAAATGTGTCCTAGGGGTCCTAATTCGACTGTCTGGGGGGCCTTTGCAAGAGCAGGAAGGCTTGTCAAAGGTGGATCCATGGGACTCATTATGGGTTATATGCTATGTGTGGAGTCTTAGAGTGACCTTGAAATGGTCCTGAGAACGGGATTCACACAGAGGCTCAAAAAATCCAAATGTTTTTTACCATCCTTCTATTTTCTTTTTTAGGGAAAATAATACTCATATTCTGGTATTTATTCCTTTGATATTTTGTCGATTCTTATTTGGTGTGCATCAACGATTACATAAATTTTTCAATTCACATAAAAAACCATAACATTTATAGAATTTAAAATTCCAATAATTTATTTCTATTTCTAAAAAAAATTATCATTGTTGCTTTCCCAATGTTTCATTTAAAAAATATTTCCAAACATAATCTAATTATTCATTATGATCATTTATATGAACAATTTCAACACATGCCACCAATTATCATACAAAATTACATTTTTTTTCTCTTTAAAATATATCTATATAAAATAATTAAAAATTATTCTATGCATATATTTTACGAAATAATTCATCGTAATGATCAACAAAAACTCATAATTAATAACTCATTAGATAATTTGTTACATGTTTCGATAATGAGAAAATTTAAATAATTATAAAAAAAATTCCATTTTACAGGAAATATATTCACAACATAGTTTTTTTACATTCCCATATTTAAATCATTTTAAAATAGTTTTTTCATAATTTATCTATCATTTTTATGATTATAAATAACCTAAAAATCAACTAAGATTCTATAATTGTAATAACTTGTTACTAAAACAGTCATTAATTATGACTTCAATAGAAAAGGTTGTACATTATCAAATTATAATTATATTTTGAAGAATAGAGTTTTAGAAAATTTAGGAAACTATTTCATAAATAAATGGACACTTCAACACATTTTACATTTTTAACAGACAAAAACAGATAATTACCCATAAAAACTCTCTTCATTCAACACACTTTTTCTTCATTAGAGTTATCTCACCAATACTGAATGATTTAACTTTATATAGTTCCACAATATCATTATTCCAAGTAAAAATATATTTACAAATGTGTGATGAGCATAAAAATCTCAGAAAAGGATATAAAAAAATAAACTTTTTAGTCCATTGAAATACATGAGGACCTGGGGAAAAGTTTTGTCTTTTCTAATAATATAACATTTTGCTCATAAATTAATCATATTTTAACGAAGAACAAAACATTTTTTAATAAAACCAGTAAAACACATAGAGAACATATAAAAATAAAAATTATATATTATAAATCTGTATTCGTCACTTGGGTTCACTTCAATTTCACACTTTATGGGGGAATTATAAGTAGTTAATTCTAATAATTATTTCTCTAGAGAATAAATATTTATGTAATTAATTATAAGGATATATATCAATCCCTCACATAATCATCTTATATTTAAAAAACCATTAAATAAAGAAAATATATAGTTGCTTTCACTTTTCATAATAAAACACATTTGAGCCTCTAATCAAAATCCCTTTAAAATATCTAATAAAAATAAGAAGAAATATAATTTCCTATTGATAACTCTAAAAAAATGAAAAATTCCCCTGAAATCGGGAATTGAATTTATTTTGGAAATACAAGAAAAAGTGAAGAAAATAATTTACAATGAATAATTTTTTAACAGAATAAAATTTTCGTATTTTAGTAAACATAAAAAATAATCATTTTTGACACTTTTATAATGAGTGTAAAATGTGGTCCCTATGGAAAATGTTATTAATACATGTATAAATAATGCCATGGTCTATACATAATATGATTAAACATTAATGAAGTGTAGAGAAATATTAAAAAAAGAATATGTATATGTAATAAATTCTGTTGAAAAAACATATAAAATCGTTTAAAATAAGTTTTAAAAAATATCTTAATTATATACCTGAAACACTTCACACGAAGTCTATACTCAAAAATAATAAATTTATATTAATTATTTACATAATTAATATCCATTTTCATGTGTATTCCTTTTTTATTATTAATTTTATTTCATTCATTGTCATGTTTTATTTATTTACTAAATCGGTGTAGTTCCATTAGTAATATTAGGTTCATTCAGTTCCAAAACTCCAAAATAACATTGATATTTTTTCCACGGTCAAATTTTATTGGTTATTAGACCATATAAAACCATGAGATGGGATAGGAGAATCAAGATTTCAGATTTTTCATTAAATCAAATAGATAGTTTCCCTATTATGGTATGATATTTTAGAACCAACCTAATAGAATTGTGTATTTACCCAACACACGTATGAAAAAAAGGAAGCCCAATAAAGAAGATTCGTGCAATATTCTCTTTACTGGGAAAATTAAAATTTTCTGAACTGGAATATTCACTTATATCACTTTGTCTTAGTTGACTCAAGTTACATTCCTCACCCAACTGATGTAAGTATTAGTTCTACATGCAAGAAATAACATCACTAAAATCTTCTTCACCCCACTCTACTTTGGGAAATTTATTTTTAATAAAGAGAAACTGAAATATTGTTGAGAGTTTGGATCCCTAAAATAATGGGGATATACTCCTATATATATATATGATCACCCTTCTCACAACTATACAATATTTGACTGATCTTATTTATAACTTTCCTGGTTCACCGAGCTTCATAAATATGAAATTAACTTTAGATTGCAACACATCAATATCTTGAAACTCCATATGTATTTTATGAGTATTCAAAACTCTAACTTTCAAACAATGTACAAAACTTTTTCAAATCAGAAACCTTAGTATCATTTTTATCTGGTGTTCCTAAAACATAACTTGTGTGAAACATCAAAAATATCCCTTACTTTCACACAGCCTTTAACATGAGTGTTGATTGACAGCTAACACAATATATTGACAATTTCAACATTTGATAAACCAAGGTTACTACTTTAGTTAATGGGTGCATAAGATCATAAAGTGTCATGGAATTACATTCTTCCCATTATTGTATTAGTGTAGTAAAATAGTTCATGAAATTTTTACATTCCCATGAATATTCTATAATATGCTTATTTGTTTAGACTAATATTTTTGATTGTTTATATTTAACTCAATTTTAATGATTTATATTTTGAAATAAAAAAAATAAACATAAAATTAATTTAATATCAATTTTATTATAAATCATAAATTTAAATTTCAAAAGTATACATGAAAGGTGTAATTTTATGAAAAAATCACTATTCACTTAGGAAGTATAAATCCACCAGGGTGAGAAATGTTTTTCAAAAGAGTTTTGAAGAAGGGAAACACAATAATAATTTTAGATTTATGAAAAATTATATTAAAATAAAAAATAATAATTTTAGGTACATTATTAAACTTTACATATGTTATTTAAAAGAATAAGAGCATAGTTTAATTAAAAGGACATAGTTTTTGAAAACCCGGTATTTAGACATTATAATAGATTTTAAAAATAGTTATTTGAGATATATTAGAGGATATTTGATCAATGATGAGTCATTAATGTTACAAAGTTATTTAAATATAATCACTATAGTGGAAGTTTTTTCCTAAAATATGTTGGTAATTAATTATCACAAATAAAAAGAAGTTGACTTGTGAATGCTTACATTTTTCTTTGAACCACCCATTTTAGATTGAGTACAATACATTTTTATAAGTGAGTTTTGGGAATTTTATAGCCTATTTTACATGTGAAAGTATGTTTATATAAGGTTTTTCAGAGAATTAAGTGATAAAACTAAACATGATATGTGTTCTCAAAACTACATAATGAGATCCATGTTATAGGGAAAATCCACTAAAATTTTCATAAATACATAATATTCAATGGAAAATTTGTAATATTAAAAGGAAAAGTGTCTCATAAAGGTAAAATGGATGAAATTTTGAATTTCTAAATTTCCAAAATATGTTATGAAAGATTTTACAAATTATTAATAAATTTGTAAGTCATTGTTCACATTAAAAACCCATTGAATTCATTTTTTGAACTATTTTATAATTTAAATTGAAAAAATATATATATAATTTGATTTATAATATAATATAATAAATAATAATATATACATAATATTCATATATAAAATTCATGGAACACCCTAACACGTCTAAATGATGTCAAATTTAATGTATTTAAAATAAAATAATTTTTTATCACTACTACATACGCAATAATTCTATTGATACTCTCTAAAAATATTATACAATAATATTATTATTTAGAATTAAAAATAAAAATAATTTATTATAAATAAATATAGTCATATATATATTCATTAATAATGTATCTTTACTATCATGCATGTCATGAAAACATATTCGAAATGTAATTTTCACTTCTATCACCCTACATAAGCGATGCACAATCATTTGGATAAATTAATTTTTATATAACTATAAAAAAATTAATGTGGATAAAAATAATAATTTTAATTAATATTTATTACTCATATTGAGAAAAGAGTTTATACTTTTCAAATTATCTCTTAGAAACACCAAAACATTATCTTATGCATGTTTTTAATAGATTACACTGAAAAATATGTCCATTTTAAAAAATTAAAATTTTAAAACATAGAGATTTAAATTTTAAATTTAAATAAATTTTACATAGTAAAATATATATTTTAAATAAAAAATATTTATATTTCAAATGAAAAATCATCTACTTAACCAATAACATAATAATTTTTTCTATGCTTATCATAATAAAGAGAAATATTGATTCATAGAATTAAAATGATAAAAATAGATATATTATCTCATTCAATCCCACCTAAATAAAACACCAAACATGGAGCTAAAAAACATTTCTTTATTTAATCTTCATAAAGGGCTCTTAACATCCTATGAACCTTTACATCTACATAGGGTACCTTGGGGAACACATTAATAAAGGGATGAGCTGAAATGCCTTATAAGGGAATGAACATAAGGATACGTCCTAAGAACGTGATTTAGGAGGCATGACAAAATGATATCCAAGTCATGAAACATATTTAATAATATCAAAAAATCATGGAATCATATAAATATGGCAGGATAATAGATCATGTCTTTAGTATGGGTCAAGGATAACCACCAATCCCATTTCACATTGCATCTCAAGAGACTCAACTTTACCCAATGCATTGGAGCGCTATCTAGACGCACCCATCTCAAAATTTTCATGGATATTCCTTTCACATAAATATTCTTTCCACATAAATAATCATATATAAACACAAGGGTACCCATAGAAAGAATTAGGTACCACAATCATGATATAAATCATAATCAACGGGTGTATAATGAATGTGTCTATGAAAGAAAATGATTAGAACATACAAGGATGTTCATAGGGTAAAATTGGAATATAACATGGTAAGTGGGTCAAATAGAATGTACAACATAAATGAAGTGTATTTGAGTAACATTGGCATTAAATCATTTTTATGCGGTTTTAAGGAAAATGCTATAGAGATTTTAAAACACAATAGAGGAAAATATTTTATATTAAACCAGAATTGAACCAATAATGTTTTAAAAATAAAAATTATGATTTTGTAAAGATTATGGTGGCTTAAAAAATGATATAGTTAACTTTAAATTGGGTAAAAATTTGCGAAGTACCCTTAAAACATGTTTTCTTATCGGAAATTTCAAAGGAGGGACTCTTTTAAATTCATGTATTTCTCAAAATAAGAGTGATGAAGGGGTGTTCACAAAAGAATTTTTGTAAAATTAATCATAATTTAGAATATGTACAGAAACAGATAAGATATCTCCATTTTTATATCAAGAATTATAAGGAAACCTGAAAGAACATAGAAGGTTCATGTATAATTTGTTACGGTTTATCGGCATGGTGTTAGGGGTACCAAAGAGGGATGGATGAGAGTGAAATGGGTTTTTTATCCCTTAGAAATCATGAGGGAAGTATGAGGGAGGTGGAAATCATAACCCATTATTTTTTATTACACATAAAAAGGTCTAGTATAGACAACAATCTTTATTTAAGAGTGAAAAGAAGAGGATCCCTTGCCATAAATTTGTTGGTGTTCTCCACTTGTTATTAAAGACCTAAAGAAACAAATTAGTTTTATTAATTAATAATTACAGAACCTATTCAATATTTAATTGGTTTATTATAACTGTTTTAAGTTAATTTATAATTGTTTTGATTGGTTATGAGGTTCAATTTCGTTGTTTAAGGTCGTTTGTTTACTTGTTTTTAATGATGAGTTCACTTATATTCATGTTTAGATAAACATGTAAGATGAAAGTGGTTTTCCAGAAATGATTTTATACTCAATTAGTGCATATACATGATATTTCATGGTTTTAAATTTAATTTTGTTAATTATAGTGAAGATAAATTATTATATAAAACCATAGTGACAACCGTTCTTGTTAATCAGTGGGTTTGATTACAAAGAACACCCTTTTCTTTATAACATAATACCATTTGTATAAAAATGAATAAAGAACCAAAAATAAGATATATGACATATATAATAATATGGTTCAACTGTAACAAAAATGGTTTCATGAACATAATTAAAGATAATAATAGAAATCGATAAACTATTGTCCTTAAATGTGCTCAATTAGCATATCTCAAATGGTTCTTTTATTTCATTCAAATAAAAGGTGGTATAGGAGAGAAGAAAATTAAATATTCCATTAGCATAAAAACATTACAGAACACGTATGTTATTGGAGTTAACATACTATTTGGGTGAAGGGAGGGGAGGAAAGAATCAAAAAGAAAATAACTTAAAAGAAATGATTGAATTGGAAAGAGGAATTTATCTCTTAAGACCTCCTCCAATGAGAACCTCTTAAGGGGAGAGGTTTTGGTAATTTGAAGAGGCTAGGAGATTTTAGACATGGAAAAGGATCTTGGTGAGAGATTTATTAATAATATTGGAATGCTGCAAGGATTGAGAGGAGTGGAGAGAAGAGGGAGCGAGGGGGGTTATAGTGGAGGAGAGGAGGGTTTTCATAACTTTTTAAATAGTAGTTTATTATTTCTTTTCAATACAAGGAATAATAAGTATTTCATGAACAAAAACTATAATAAATTAATTTAAATTGGATCTAATTGGGCTTACATAAGTAGATTATCTTCAATGACTCAATAAATCCATTATTAAGCATTTATCGTAAATTGTCTCTAGAAAAAGTGACGGTTGATGATTCTTGTTAGACCATTTCACCATCACCCAAAACATGCCACCTCAGAGGCGAAACATATGTATAAAACAATTTTCATGTATTCCAATCCTATCCAATCTACTTATGTTGACTTGTTAGTGCGATTATGGACTTAGAAGAATCCCAATTTTTTCTAGTCATACTTGTTTGTTTCTAAAAAAATATTATTTTCAAAAAAAAGTGTCCTAAGATATTCACATAAAGAATGTTAGTTCCTTTTTCATATAGAGGAAAGCAACATGGATCAACAAATTGAAAACCAATTGTTTTCTATTAGAGTGATACACTTCAGGTCCACCATTTTTTGTTTTTTCGGGTATTGATATTGAATGTGGAATGGGATTCTATTTATGGTTTGACTTAGGGTTACTTTATAGCCTCATTCAATCATTCATATAGGGTTTTCCATTGGCTACAGACCTGTGTTCCAAAAGCCAATGTTCGTCTTGGTTTCTTAGGCCAAACAACTCTTGGGGACTTGCATTAGTCAAGAGGATGAGAGTTCAGGCTCATCTCACCCCTTTGGGAGGATTTTGTTCCTACTATGGAACACCCTTATAGATTTAAGATATGTTTTTGAATCTCTTCCTAATCCCGATACAGGAAAAATTACACTAAATACGACTATAGGGTAATTCTCTTTTATATGAAAAATAAAGGGATCTCTTTGATGAATCCATATGTATGTATATGAGGATCTCAATCATTTTATGGTAATATTTAGCTACATATATTTTGATGTCACATACAATGTGATTTATAATATGCTTCCATGTAAAGAAACGATTAATATCCTAAGGAGGGGATTGATTCATTATGTGGTGCCAAAGTATCCTAGTCATTGCAAGAATCAAAACCCACATACATCATTCTAATCCTTGGGACTAGACCTAATGTATATACCCTTTTATAAGGGGTTTAAAAACCATTTGATTGGTTAATGTATATTAATGATACTCAATTAGGTGTTTATTTTGTTCCCCTAAGACCGCATAAGCTATGCTCGGTGAGAAAAACTAGGGGGTAGTAAATGATTATCCTCATGGAATGTAGATATAAATCTTTAATATTAGAAAAATACTTGGGGTGTTCGAAATAGAGATAAGGACTTCAAAAGGTGTCATGTATATCCTGAGTATGCCATGAATCTGACACATTCTAGTTCGGATTGTATCCCGAGTTCACACATTGAGGACACTATGGACGATCAATATGGATCTCAATCTTTAGGGAGAGGTAGCCTATGTATGCTGAGCATGGAAGGAATTTGAGTCATCATTGTTCTATTTTTTTAGGACATACCCACTAAGCCTTCCCTGTACCATTATGAATGTTTATAGTGTACATTTCATGATCATTGAAATTCTCTAAGCCCACGTGATCCATGCTCGTGGTGATAAAACAAGTTATAACAAGTAATCAATTTCATTTCTTTGAGTAAGGGCCTTAGATACTAGGATTTTCCTAGATGATTAATATGGAGCTCGAACAATGAAAGGAGGTAGCCTATATTTCATGGATATGATAGGTATCAGAGTCGTCGTGGTTCCCTTTATGTTAGGACTTAAACACTGATGTTTACTTGTAACAGTGTGAAGCCTATAGTGCAAGTTTCATGATCATTTCAATTGCATAAGACCACATGATCCATGATCGTTGTGAGAAATAAGGGATAACAAGTAATCAATGCCATTTCATTGAGTAAGGGCCTTGATACTGGTATTTCTCTAGATGATTAATATGGAGCTCAATCCTCCAAAAAATGTAGCCTATATATCCTGGATATGGATGAAATTATAGTCATCTTATTTACCTTTATTTATGTACTTACGCACCAATGCTTCCCTATTAGTTGGGGCTTACATGCCGAGGGCGGGCTATATTATCGAGTCCTATCATTCCTTATTGATATAGCCTTATAGTCAAGAGGGAATCAAATGACCTAGTTAAAATGTCATGGAATCCATCATATGACATGGATTGACACATGTGGAGGGTTCTTCAAGAGACAGGGTGTCATAGTTCGAGGGGTGTCACATGTCTTGTATGACCCCTCTAGGAGACATCACAAGGCCAAGATGACACATCTTGAAGGCACCGTGAGTCTCAGATGACTTTCCTAGAGAGTGTTGAGAGGGATTGGTTTTCATATCTAGATGCGTTCACAAGACTCGTTTGACATGAGTGGGTGTTTTATATGAGTCAGTTGATGTGTTGATAGACATCTCATGTTCTTAGTGATGGAACTAGGGGGTCCTTAAAGACAATGTAGTGTATGTGTGGGATCCATATGACTCATACTGGAATGTTTGAAGTATTCCACATGTCCCATGTGTCATGTAGAAAGAGTATCATGAGAACTAGAAAACATGTCTGGGTATTGACACATGGATTTTAATAACAGACACAAAGCACATGGGGTTATGTGAGTATGTATTTCTCTTAATCCTTCTGTATTTGATCATGGTCCTCCCCCTAAAATTGTGAATAAATCAGTTTGGTTCAGTATCAATAGTCTTGAATGTCGCATGATCTAGTGGGATTGTAGGATTTCCTTCGAATAACCAACCATAGGCCCTTTGTGTCATCCATGAATAGTCACATGATGTGCTTTATTCTTAAAAAATAACAACTCTAACTACCGACTGGTATATTTGCTGACAGAATGCCAGCCAGTCATGTGATCACTCTTAGAAGTCCATAGAAGTGGAGAGACAAATCTTGAAGAGTATACTCATAAAATGTGTGTAATCATGGTTAAAAATACAACCCTTTCATCATTTTGGTGTGGGGAATTTATAGGCCTCACCCCCTTGAATACTCTTTGGTTTTTGTGGCATATCAATCATGGTTCTAGGCTAGAGTCGGTGAAGGGGACTGGTGCCATGTGGTTTCGTGAGTCTCTAGCATGGTCTGCTTTGGGAACATAGCCTGGTTTTCAGTGATCAGGAGTCTACTTATTCAAACCTTCCTTTATTAGATTATTTTCTGATTATTAAATACTTTTTTGATCATGTGGACATGTTGAAGGACCTCCCTGTTGTCATGTTGACATGTCCAAGGCTCCTCGTGATATCTGATTTTGTATTAGAAGACACTCACGAGACCTCATTTGAATTACTCTTTTTTCTCACTGGACAGTATTGTGGGTACTCAGGGTGTATCGCAAGAATTTCAGGGACTGTGAGTACATCTAACCTCCTCCCTTTTCATCCCCCTTTTTTAATGTTAAAATGGTTGGAAGTCATTCATGATTTCACGAGTGATGTTGAGGGAAATTCTTATATTTTTTGGTGGAGAGTCGCACGACCATTATTGGGGTGCGAGTGACTTTTGTTGATAGGACCTAGAGATAAAGGTAACAAGACATGGGGCTTCTATGAGTCAAGGAAATCATGTTTCCAAGGACTCATAGTGTCCTGTGGGTCATCAGGGGTAAACCACATGCCTTTCATCGACCGTTAACTCCTCTTGCCTCCTCCCTTTTTATCCCCTAAGATTTATCTTACAAGGTTTATGGATCTTAAAGTTTTCACAAGTAATATCTATGATTTTTACTCGATTTCTCGATGATGAATCTCCAAAGGGCTTTTATAAGATGACACTAAGGTCTTGAGGTGTCTCACAGATCACTTAGGGTGAACGTAAAATTTCTCTTAATGACCATGAATCCCTCTCACCTCTTCCCCTTTATCTCCTTCGTTTTATGTGATGACGGCTTAGAGGTCTTGAGAGTTGTCTCAAATATAATAAACATATTTCAGTCCTCCAAATGATGATTTGGTGCATGATCTTTGGAACCACTAGGGTTATCTCTCTCTTTGAATATCATCCCTCTTTATTTTTAAAGGATTTGGGTGGTTTGGCAGGCACATTCCAGTGAAGTACAATGTGTCCTAGGGGTCCTAATTCAACTGTCTAGGGGGCCTTCGCAAGTGAACTAAGTCTTGTCAAAGGGGGATCCGTGGGACTTATTGTGGGTTATTCGCCATGTCTGGATTCTTAGAGTGACCTTGAAATGGTTCTGAGATATAGATTCCCTCAGAGGCTTATAAAATACCAATGTTTTTTACCATCCTTCTCTTCCTTTTATTTTTTAGGGAAAATAGTACTCATATTCAGGTATTTCCCCCTTTGTGATTTTTTCGATGCTTATTTGGTGTGCATCAATGGTTACATAATTTTTCAATTCACATAAAAAATAAATCACATTTCTAGAATTTAAAATTCCAATAATTTTTTTCCATTTCTAAAAAACATTTTATCATTGTTTCTCAACCGATGTTTCATTTATAAAATATTTCCAAACATAATCTAATTATTCATTGTGATCAATTATAGGACCAATTTCAACACATGCCACCAATGATCATACGAAATTCCATTTTTTCTCTTTAAAATATATCTATATAAAAGAAGTAAAAATTATTCTATGCATATATTTGATGAAATAATTCATCGGAATACTCAACAAAAACTCATAATTAATAACTCATTATATAATTTGTTATATGTTTTTATAATGAATTTTTTTTTAATAATTGTAAGAAAATTCTATTTTACTATAAATATATTCACAACATAGTTTTTGTACATTACCATATTGAAATCATTTGAATATATTTGTTTAATATTTTATCTATCATTTCTATGATTATAAATAACCTAAAAATTAACTAAGAATCTATAATTGTAACAACTTGTAACTAAAACAGTCTTTAATTTGGACTTTAATAGAAAAGGTTGTACATTGCCAAATTATCATTATATTTTGAAGAATAGATTTCTAAGAAATTTAGATTACCATTTCATAAATAAATGGATACTTCAACACATTGTACATTTTTAAGACACAAAAAAAAATTCTTACCCATAAACACTTGCTCTATTCAACACAATTTTTCTTCATTTGAGTTATCTCACCAATACTGAATGATTTAACTTTATATAGTTCCTACACATCCTTAGGACCTATAAAAATATATTTATAAATGTGGGGTAAGTATAAAAATCTAATAAAATGATATAAAAAATAAACTCATTAGTCCATTGAAAAACATGGGGACCTGGGGAAAGTTTTTCTTTTATAATAATATTACATTGTGCTAATAATTAAACATATTTTAATGAATAAAAATAAATTGTTTAATAAAACCATTAAAACACATAGAGAATATATAAAAACAAAAATTATATATTATTAAATCATATTCGTCACTTGGGTTCAATTGAATTTCACACGTCAGGGAAGAATTATATGTAGTTAATTCCAATAATTATTTCTCTAGAGAATAAATATTTAAGTAATAAATTATAAGGACATATCTCAATCTCATAGACAATAATATTTAATTTAAAACAACCATTAAATGAAGAAAATATATAGTAGATTTCACTTTTCATAATAAAACTCATTCGAGCCTGTAATCAATATCCCATTGAAATATCTAATAAAAATACGAAGAAGTATCATTTCCTTTAGATAACTCTTAAAAAATGAAAAATTCCCCTAAAATGGGAGTTGAATATCTTTTAGAAAAACATGAAAAAGTAAAGAAAATGATTTACAATGAATAATTTTTTTAATAGAATAAAAATTTTGTAATGTAGTAAACACAAAAAATGATCATTTTAGACACTTTCGTAATGAGTGTCAAATGTGGTCCCTATGGAAAATGTTATTAATACATGTATAAATAATGTCATGGTCTATACATAATATGATTAAAAATTAATGAAGTGTAGAGAAATATTTTTTAAAAAAATTAAATAATATGTATATGTAATAGAAACATTTGAAAAAAATATAGAATCATTTTAAAAATGTTTTAAAAAATATATTAACTGTCTCCCGGAATCACTTCATACGAATTTTATACTCCTAAATAATAAGGTTATATTGATTATTTACATAATTCATATCCAGTTTCATGTATATTACTTTTCTATTATTCATTTTATTTCATTAATTGTCATGTTTTATTTATTTACTAAATCGGTGTCATTCTATTAGTAATATTAGGATCATTCAGTTCCAAAACTCCAAAATCAAATTGATATTTTTGCAACTGTCAAATTTTATTGGTTATTAGACCACAAAAAACCATGATATGGGATGGGTGAATCAAGATTTCAAATTTTTTATTGAATGAAATAGGTGTTTTCACTATGATGGTATGATCTTTTGGAACCAACCTAATATAATTGTGTAGTTACCTAACACAGGTATGCAAAAAAAGAAACACAACATAGACGATTCACAAAATATTCTCTTTACTAGGAAAATTCATATTTTCTGAATTGGAATATTCAATAATATCACTTAGTCTAAGTCGAATCAAGTTACATTCCCTACCCAACTAATGCAAGAATTACTTCTTTCATGCAATAAATAACATCACCAAAATCTTCTTCATAGAACTCTACTTTGGGAAAATCATTTTTAATAATGATAAACTGAAACATTGTTGAGAATTTGGATCCCTAAAATAATAGGGAAATACACCTATTTATATATACAATCACCCCTTCTCAGAACTATAAAATTTTTGACTGATCTTATTTGAAACTTGCATGGTTCACCAAGATTCATAAATATGATATTAACATTAGATTAAAACACATCAATATCATGAAACTCCATCTGTATTTCATGAGTATTCACAACTCTAACTTTCAAAAAATGTAATTTTTTTTTCAAAGCACAGACCTTAGTATCATTTTTAAGTAGTGTTCCTAAAAATTCAATTGTGTGTAACATCACAAATATCCCTAACTTTCACACTACCTTTAACACGAGTGTTGATTGACAGCTAACACAATATACTGACAATTTCAACATTTGAGAAACCATGGTTAGTACTTAATAAATGGCTTCATAAGATCAGAAAGTTTCATGGTATTTCATTCTTTCCATTATAGTAGTAGTGTAGTAAAATATTTTAGAAAACTATTACATTTCCATGAATCGTCTATAATATGATTATTTTTTTAGAACAATTTTTTTATTGTTTATATTTAACTCAATTTTAAAGATGGATATTTCGAAATACAAAAATAATAAACATAAAATTAATTTAATAACAATCTTATATTAAGTCATAAAATTATATGTCAAAAGTATACATGAAAGGTGTAATTTTATGAAAAAATCACTATTGACTTAGGAAGTATAAATACAAAAGGGTGAGAAATGTTTTCCAAAAGATTTTTGAAGAAGGGAAACACAACAATAATTTTAGATTTATGATAAATTATATTAAAATTGAAAAATAATTTTACTTACATTATTGAACTTTACATATGTTTTTTAAAATAATAAGAGCAATGTTTAATTGAAAAGACATAGTTTTTGAAAACCCGGTATTTATACATTACATTAGATTTTAAAAATAGTTATTTGAGATATATTAGAGAATATTGATCAATTATGAGTGATAAATGTTACAAAATTATTTAAATATAATCACTATAGTGGAAACGTTTTTCCTAAAATATTGTGGTAATTAATTATCACAAATAAAATGAAGTTGACTTGTGAATGTCTACCTTTGTCTTTGAACCACCCAATTTGGATTGAGTCTAAACCCTTTCTATAAGTCTATTTTGGAAATTTTATAGCCTATTTAACATGTGAAAGTATGTTTAGAGATGGATTTTGGTAGAATTAAGTGATAAAACTGAACATGAGATGTGATCTCAAAACTACAGAATGAGATCCACATTATAGAACATGAGCCTTAGACTGGTTGGTAAGGACTCCGTAAGTGCATCCAAGAGACCTGAGATCAAATCCAGGTGGAGACATAATTTCCAGGTATTGTAGCGGTAATGTAGTAGGTACTATAGCGGGAAATGTGTGGTATTGTAGTAGGTACTATAGCTGGAACTGCAGCAGGTACTGTTTGGCACTATAGCAGCCGAGAATATGCCCCCATTTGGGCCTTTGGGCCACCGATTTCGTCCCTGAGTCCTTTAAGGCCTTCAGTTCAGTAAGGCCTTTGGGACACATCAAGGCCTTTAGGACACCTTAAAGTGTAGATGCAAACCAGACGACCTACAAAGAACAAGCTCTACACAGAGAATGAGCAAGGAGCATTCACCACCGCAGAAGCTAAACAGATTGAAAGAATGATAGGGTATGGAACCTGCCATCGGGAAAACCCTGTGCATGCATGGGAATGCCTAGCTGAACATCCACGCAAAGGTGGAGAGTTTATTTCACGATGAAGATGCTGGGGAGGAGCAGTTCCAAGTAGTTAGTATGGGTTGTATGTAGTCTTTGAAGCCTACGGGAAAATGAATTCTTCTAAGGCCCACGGTCCATGTAATACTTACGCCTACCGGCCTTGTAAGGGTTCCACTTCACCCCATGAAAGGTGGATTATCAAAAATCAATAAAAACTGAAGGCATTCGGGCCATTAGATGGAGATCCACTTTATAGGGAAAATCTACTAAAATTTTCATAAATACATAATATTTAATGGTGAAAATTGTAATATTAAAAGGAAAAGTGACTCGTAAAGGTAGAATAGATGACATTGTGGATATCTACATTTCCAATATATGTTACGAATGATTTTTCAAATTTTTAATCTATTTATAAATCATTGTTCACATAAAAACCCTTTGATGTCATTTTTTGAACTATTTTATAATTTTAATTGACAAAAAATATATATAATATGATTTATAATATAATATAATAAATAATAATATATACTTAATATTAATATATAAAATTCATGGAACACCCTAACACATATAAATAATGTAACATTTAATGTATTTAAATAAATTTAATATTTTATCACTACTACATGAAAAATAATTTTATTGATGCTCTGTAAAATATTATACAATAATATTATTATTTATAATTAAAAGAAAAAATAAATTATTACACATAAATATGGTCATATATATTCATTAATAATGTATCGTTACTATCATGCATGTAATGAAAACGTATTCGAAATGTGATTTTCACTTCTCCCACCCTACATAAGCGATGTACAATCATTTGGACAAATTATTTTTTATATAACTATTAAAAACATTAATTTGTATCAAAATAATAATTTTTATTAATTTTTTTTACTCATATTGGGAAATCAGTTTATACTTTTCAAATTTTCTCCTAGAGACACCAAAACATTGTCTTATACAGGTTTTTAATGGATGACACCGGAAAATATATCCATTTTAAAAAAAATAAATTTTTAGAACATAGAAATTTAACTTTGAAATTAAAAAAAATTACATGGAAATATAAACTTTTAAATAAAAAATATTTATATTTCAAATGACTAGTAATATACTTAACCAATAACCTAATAATTTTTTTTATGCTTATCATAAAAAAGAGTAATATTGATTTGTAGAATTAAAATGATAAAAATACCTATATGATCTCATTCAATCCCAACAAAATAAATTTCCAAAATAATTTTATTAATTTATAAACAAGTGAAAATATTTTTCTCTCATATCCCTTTTTTTTCTGGGTTTCTTCTTCAATCACGAGATATTTTAATAAAACATTAACCAGGTGAGTTTTTTTAATGACCTAACTTTGAACATTACTTACTGTAGTGTCTTTATATATTAATTCAAATTATTTCAATTCAAAAGATATTTTTATTTTCTAAAATATGATAATTAGGATAGAATTATTAAATAAAAAACATTTATATTATATGTGGACAATTATACTCAATATCTATTTTCCCATAATATATCACTTTTAAAATGTAACATGTTTTCTGTTCATGGAAATCAATATTAATTTCAACACCTATTATTTTTTTCTAATAATCAACAATAAAACCTCTTGAAAAATTTAAAATATCGGATGATCATAAACAACTCAATAAGGGAAATAAATGTAATAAATCAGTTAATTCGGTGAAAGAAATGAAAACTTGTTAAATGGTTTCATTTTCCCACATTATTCATCAATCATATAAAATAAATCAAATCCCCATTGAAATAAATTTTTTTAAAATAAAACCATTAAAACCTATACTAAGAAAATAAAAACCCTTGTATGTAAGATAGAGAACCATATTCAAAACACATGTTCACTCATGTTATAAGTAAATTGATCCCAATTAAATCTATAGGTGAAACCACTAGGGATAAATCTCTCATTATTTCCTTTAATGATAAGTAATATTACCTAATGCATTGGAGAGATAAGTTGCGCTCACCCATTTTTACATGTTTTATCAAGATCATCACTTCTTATAAGACGTATCAAGATCACTCATTCATATGATATATATTGTGACCACAAATTACAATCTAAAATTCTCAATTACTATATCATGATCAAAACATTTTACTTTTGTACCTTTTTCATCATTATAAACCTCCAATTACTCTTTAAACCCGTATGAAAAACACTTTCAGATATCGAAATACGCATTCCTTCTAAAAACTCATTTTCCAAACTAAAATACCCAAAACAACTGTAAATAATATTTTTTATTTGAAAAATGAATAAAATATTGTAATGTATCCTAAACATAATTTTTTTTATGAATGTTGGAAACCCCATTGATGTCATATATGTTAAAATATAACATTTTATCCTTTATGTCAAAATGTACAGTAAAAATATTCCTTCTCAAAATAAATGAAATATATTTAGAAGTGACATAAAATATCCATTATAATTCATTTATTTAAAAATATAGAAATAATTTTTTTATAATGACTTATAAAAAATGATATAGATAATAAATCTTGATAACTTTTAAAATTAGATTTTTAAGGTATAATGCCCCATACCTTGAGTCTGAATAGTCGTGCATGTTCTTTATATTCATTAATAATATTATTATGTTTATTATTTACTATATTAAGATATTTTTTTAGTTTAATATTAATTTACTTTTATTTAATAGCATCATATATACAAGTACATAGTTAATTAATTTCACATCAGATGTTTTAATGATATTCAGCTCATACGACCAAAATGACTTTAGTAAGTTAACTATGGTAAAAAATTTCATTATTCTGTCGTCCTCATAATAATAATAATAATAATAATAATTTATCATTTTTATACATAAATTATACTTTTAAAATAAACCATCAAATATAGTTATGAAAAATGAACTATGTCACTATCCTGGAGATGGTAGGTCATATGTACGCATGAGCAATGCTTCCATTTTTTAATGATCATGATCGAAAAAATTTAGGTATATTTTTATTATTAAATAATTATTATTATATCATAAATATAATATTAACTCCTAAAATAATTTATATATATCATTCATGTTATGCATTATGGAAAAAATAATCGTGTATCTTCATGGATTTGGTAATCCATAGAACAACCCAATCCTTTTACATATAACATTACATGATTTTACGCATAATTATGCATCACAGTACAAGCCAAGGATAGTTAAGTCTAGTTTCTTGGAAGACTAGGTACATAAAACACCAAACATGGAGCTAAAAAACATTTCTTTATTTAATCATCATAAAGAGATCCTAACTTCCTATGAACCTTTTCATCTTTATAGGGTACCTTGGGGAACACATTAATAAAGGAATGAGCTGAAAATATCAGTAAGGGAATGAACATAAGGAAACATCTTAAGCACATGAGTTAGGAGGCATGACAAAATGATATCCAAGTAATGGAACATATAAAAGCGTATCATAAAATCATGGAATCATATAAACATGGAATCATATATATATATTGCTTCATAATAAATCATGTATTTACTATGGGTTAAGGCTAACAGCCAATCCCATTTCACATTTCATCCTAAAAGACTCAACTTTACCCAATGCATTGGAGTGCATTCTAGGTGCACCCATCTCAAAATTTTCATGAATATTCTTTCCACATAAATATTATTTCCACATAAATAATCATACATAATCAACCATATATAAACATAAGGGTACCCATAGAAATAATTGGGTACCACAATCATGAAATAAATCATAACTAATAGGTGTATAATGAAAGTGTCCATGAAAGAAAATGATTAGAACATACATGGATGTCCATAGGTTGAAATAGGCATATAACATGGTAAGTGCGTCAAATAGAATGGACAACATATATGAATTGTATTTGAGTAGCATTATTATTAAATCATTTTTGTGCGGTTGTAATGAAATGCTATAGAGATTTTAAAACACAATAGAGGAAAATATTTTATATAAAACCATAAGAACCAAGAATGTTTTCATAATAAAAGTATGATTTTTTAAAGATAATGGTGTCTTAAAACAAAGGATATATTTCACTTGAAATTGTGTAAAAATTTGGGAAGTTCCCTTAAAACATGATTTCTTATCGGAATGCTCTAAGGAGGGACTCTTTTAAATTCATGTATTTCCAAAAATGAGAGTGATTAAAGGGTCATCACAAAAGATTTTTTTTAAAACTAAACATAATTTGAATATGTAAATAAAAAGATAAGATATCTCAATTTTTATATCAAGAAATATAAGACAACATGAAAGAACACAGAATGTTTGTGTAGAATTCGTTACGGTTTATCGGCATGGTGTCTGGTGTACCAAAGAGGGATGGATGAGAAATAACGGGTTTTTAATCCATTATAAATAATGAGGGAATTATGGTAGAGGTGTGAAATCATACCCCATAATTTTTTATTACACATAAACAAGCCTAGCATAGACAATAATCTTGATTTAAGAGTGACAATGAGAGGATCCCTTGCCTTAAATTCATTGGTGTTCTCTACTTGTTATTAAAGACCCAAAAAATATATTATGTTTATTAATTAATAATTATTGAACCTATTATATATGTAATTTGTTTATTGTAACAATTTTAAGTTAATTTAAAATAGTTTTTACTGGTTATGTGGTTCAATTTCGTTGTTTGAGCTCGTCTGTTTACTTGTTTTTAATGATGAGTTCACTTATATTCATGTTTAGATAAACATGTATAATGAAAGTGGTTTTCCAGAATTGATGTTATTTTCAATTAGTGCACATCCATGAGATTTAATGGTTTTAAATTTAATTTGGTTACTTATAGTGAAGATGAATTATTATATAAAACCATAGTGACAACCATTCTTGTTAATCAGTGGGTTTGATTACAAAGAACATGTTTTTTATTTCTAACTTGGTACCATTTGTAAAAAATTATTGAAGAACAAATAATAAGATATATGACATATATAATAATCCGGTTCAACTATAACACAAATGGTTTCATGAACATAAATAAAGATAATAATAGAAATCGATAAATTGTTGTCTTTGAATGTGCGAAATTAGAATATATCAAATGATGCTTTTATTTGATTCAAATAAATGGTTGTGGGAAGAGAGTAGATAATAAAATATTCTATTAGCATAAAAACATTCCAGAACTTGTTTTTTACTAGATTTATCATACTATTTTGATGTAGGGAGGTGAGGAAATAAACAAAAAAAATAACTTAGAAGAAATGATTGAATTTGAAAGAGGAATTTACCTCTTGAAACAAGCTCCATTTATAACCTCTTAAGGGAATCGGTTTTGGTATTTTAAAGAGGGTAGGAGCTTTCAGACATAGAGAGTGATCTTGGGGAGATATTTTACTAGAATATTGGCAAGCCTCAAAGATTGAGAGAAGTGGAGATAAGAGGGAGTGAGGGGGTGGGGTGGGGGGTTATAGTGGAAGAGAGGAGGGTTTCATAATTTTTTAATCATTAGTTTATTATTTTTTACAAGACATGGAATAGTAAGTATTTCATGACTAGAAACTCTAATAAATGAATGTGAATTAGATCTAATTGGTCTTACATCAGAAGATCATCATCAATGACTCAATAAATCCATTATTTAGCATTTATCGTAAATGTTCATATTTTAATATTCATAAAAAATTCATATACATTAGAAAAATCTAAAAAAAATCACCCTAACCATTTTTTGACGTGTAAAATCCAAAAATGATGTCCATTTTTCAAAAAAAAATCCAAATATGATTATTTTAATATTTAATTAAAATCGTAATTTATTATCGAAAACCAGATTTAAAATAGTCATTTAATTATTCTAAAATATAGGTATATTATACTTTCAACATGAATAATATTTATATTTTATCATAGGTAATGTTACTATTCATTAGGGTATATCACTATTCATAAAGGTATGCTATTATTAATAAGGGTAGGTTACTATTCACCAAAAATTATGTTTTCCTTATCGGACTCCAAATAACTTACTGATTACAACTGTGTATGTCATATTTTCAAAATTCAAAATAAGTGAAAAAATTATTATTAAAGGTCACTTAGCACTTAGTAGTTCATTATTTTGTGTTTTTATGTGATTTTATGACATGTTTATTTTAAAGGAATTTCCATTTATAAAAAATGGGTTGTTACAATATTCTCCCCTATGAAATTTCTCCCTCAAAATTTTGTATTACATTCTAAGTCAAAAACAAGTGTGGCTACTTTTCCATCATAGCTTCTGCTAGTTCCCATGCTTCCTATTCGTACTTATGGTTTCGCTATAGTACCTTGACTAGATCGGTAGTCTTGTTGTGTAGATCTTTGTCTCTATGATCCAAGATCTTCACTGGATGCTCCTCATAAGAAATGTCATCCTCCAATTATTCCACCACTAAAGAGAGTACATGTGAAGGGTCTGGTATGAACTTCTTTAATAGGGTTACCTTAAAGACATCATGTACTTTCAACAAGGAAGGGGGATGTGATAGTCGATAGGCCACAACTCTGACTCGATCAAGGATCTCAAAGGGGATAATGTACCTAGGACATAACATCCCTTTCTTCCTAAACCTCATGACCTTATTACACAGATATATGTTTAGAAATAACATGTCTCAAACATTGAACTCAAGGTCTTGTCAGTAGTTATCTTCATAACTCCTCTATCGACTTTGGGCTACATTGATATGCTGCTGAATAGTTTTCACCTTCTCCACCATTTCAGGTCCCAGTAGCTTACGATCACCGACTTCATCCCAACACACTGGTGTTCTGCACCTTTTCCCATAAAGGGCTTCATATGGTGCAATTTGGATGGTCGAGTGGAAACTATTGTTATAGGAGAATTCAACCAGTGGAAGATGTTGGTCTCATCTTCCATTTAATTCCCTAAAACAAGTTATCAATTTGTCTTCCAGTGTATGAATAGTTCTCCTAGATTGGTCATTAGTTTGAAGATGATAGGTCGTGCTATAGTTCAGTTTATTACTTAGAGCATGTTGGAGACTTTTCCAGAACTTTGAGGTGAATCTCTGATCACGATCGAATACAATAGATTGTTGTACTCTATGCAGCATTACCACTTATTTGATGCAAATCTATGCACGTTGATCCAATTATAATTTCTCTAAAATCATGATAAAGTTATATTTCTTTGTAAGACGATCCACAATGACCCATAAACATTGATTTCTCTGGATGTCATAGGAAGTCCAGTGAAAAAGTGCATGGTAGTGTTCTCCCACTTCCATGTTGGTATGGGTAGTGGTTGCATAATCCCCATAGACTTTTTCCTCTCAGGCTTTAATTGCTGACATACCAGGAACTTTGATGTATATTTCACAATATCTCTTTTCATATTGTCCCACTAAAAGTTTTCTCAGAGATCTCAATAAATCTTTGTGCTTCTTAAGTGGATTGATAAGGTCTACCTATGTGCATCAATCAATAGATCATTTTTTATCTATGGATCTTATGGTACACATAGTCGTGTCCCAAATCTTACATAACTTTCCTCATCAATTATGAAATTGGTGGATTTCCCTTTTCTAATAGCTTCCAGCCTTCTCTAAATTTACACATCTTTTCTTTGCGCATCCTTTATTTTCTCTAAGAGGGATGGTTGATCAATCATTTGAGAACGTATTTATTTTGTTACTCCCTTAATTATTCTCATGTCCATTCTTTGCAAATCAAATAAGATCGGATCCTTTTCAATTCTCATCATTGATAAAGATGCATTATTCTTTTTTACTTAGAGCATTTTCCACCTTGTTTTCCTTACCGGGATGGTAGTGGATTGAGAAGTAATAGTCCTTGATGATATCTATCCATCTTCACTGATGCATATTACTCTCTTTTTGTGTGAATATATATTTGAGACTCTTTTGGTCAGTATATATCTCACATTTCTCCCCATATAGATAATTCTGTCAGATTTTCAATGCAAAGATCACCGCTACCAACTCCAGATCATGCGTGGGATATTTTTGCTCGTGGATTTTAAACATCTGTGAGGCCTAGGATATCAATTTATCATTTTTCATTATCACACAACCTAATTCCTTCTTAGAATCATCACTATACACCACAAATAATTCTACACTTGTAGGGAGTTTGAGTACTGGTGTAAGGATAAGCCTCTTTTTTAACTCCTTGAAATAGTCTGCACATTTTTGTGTCCATAAAAACATTACCCCCTTATGTGTTAGCTTGGTCATTGGGTTTTACAATCATGTAAAGTTCTTCAAAAATCGTCTATAATACCCCAGATAGACCCAAAAGCTATGGATCACTGTTACAGAAGTTTTCATGTTACACTATTCAATTTCCTTTGTCTTGGAAGGGTCTATAGATATCCCATTGTTGGTGATAACATGCTCAAAGACTGATACTTCCTCCATCCAGAACTCACATTTACTGTAATTTGCATACAACTTCTCCCTTCGCAATGTATTTAACATGGTATTCAAATGCCTCTCATGTTCTTCCATGCTCTTGAATTATATCAAAATATCATCAGTAAAGACTACCACAAATTTATCGAAGAAATATCTAATGACTCTAGTCATTAAATACATGAAAATTTCTGGAGTATTAGTGAGTCCGAGGGGCATCACTATGAACTCATAGTGTCTATACCTCATTCTAAAGGAATTCATTGAAATACATTCCTTTCTAACCATTAATTGTTGATATCCCGACTGGAGGTCCACCTTAGAGAAATAAATGGGCCCATAAAGTTGATCAAAAAAGTTTTTTATCTGTGGAAGTGGATACTTGTTATTTATCCTGATTTTATTGATCTCACAATAATCAATGAATATATGCATTGATCCATCATTCTTCTTGAAGAATAGGACTGGTGAACCCTATGGTGTAGTATTCAGGAATATAAAACCCTTCTATATATTCTCCTGCAACTGCTTCTTCAGCTCATCCAGCTCTATGGTGTTTATTCTGTAAGGTGTCTTTGAGATAGGTAGAGATCCATGGAAAAGTTCAATTGAGAACACAACCTCTCAGTCAAGAGGAATACCAGAGAAATCTTCAATGAATACATCAGTGTAATCCCTCACAATGGGCATGTAATCAAACATGGTTCTCTCCTTTGTGTTAATCATTTGAGCTAGATATGATTGCTCATAAGGTAGTAATATCCACACTTGAGACGATGATTTTAAAAGAGATTCATCTTCCTCCTTACACATGTATAGAATTTGAGGATGCTTTAGGATGTGAAGAGTGATCTACCTTTCCTGACATTTGATGTTGGATTTGTATAAAAACAGTCAACCCATTCCGAAGATATCCTCAAACTCCACTAAACGAAGTATGACAGGATTTTATGGGAGTTTTAGTCCACAAACATTAATTGGAGAGGAGTAAAAAACATGGACGCAATAATTTTCACTTTTTTGTTCTCGTAGATAACT
This sequence comes from Viscum album, assembly GCA_963277665.1. NCBI lineage: Eukaryota > Viridiplantae > Streptophyta > Magnoliopsida > Santalales > Viscaceae > Viscum > Viscum album. The sequence goes on along the minus strand of OY728145.1, from coordinate 1,985,648,522 downwards.
TTTCCTCCAAATTTTGAGGGGGTGTTTGAATAGTTATACTAAACATTAAAGATATGAAAAAATGCATAGAACCAAAATCAAATGGTACGTTCGCTATTCTTGAATGAATAACTAGAATACCTGTCACCACATATTTTTTTGGATCTACCTCAAAAGTAGTGATAGCATACAACTTTATATTTTCCTTAGAGGTTTTTTTGATTCCCTCCAACAATCCTTAGATTAAAAAAATAGTTCGTATAATGCCCAGGCTCCTTCAAGTTGTAACACTGCACTGCAGGCTAAGTGTTGATCTGAACCTTCATTTCTTCTTCAATATTAGTGAGATTTTTCATACCTCTTCAGCAGTTCTTATCCAAATGACCAAAAATTCCTCATTGGAAGAAATTCTTTATTCCCTTCAGATAGTTACTATAATGCTTCTTCCCACAAATTTTACAAGGGGAAAAGTCAGGCTTTTTTCAATCATGAGATTTGATTGATGAGCCACCCATGTTGTTCTCCATTTTCCACTTCTTGTCACAGGGCCCACGAGACCACTAAGAGTCTCCAAAATCCATTTCAACCTTGAGGGAATAATATAAAATCTCCTCATAACTGTTTAAGTATTGAATTTCCAACGCTTTTCATAAACATGGATTTAGTCTTCTAAAGAATCGATCCACATTGATTTCGGTGTTCATGACAAAACCATAGGCATACCTTGAATGCCTTGTAAATTTTCTTTCATACACCCTGATGGACTCTTCTTCCTTCTACTTGAGTATGAGGAACTCTCTTTACATCATGAGATGGAGGGTTCGAGGAAAATATATGGTAAAAAACAACCTCTTGAATTCCTCCCAAACCATGAAATAAATATGTTATTGGGAATTTGTATTCTTGATCAATGTCCACCACTGATCAGCTTCCCCATTAATATCATAGATGGATAGTACAACCTTTTCTTCTTCAGAGCATTTGATGATGAAGAATATATTTTCAATGGTGTTAATCCACTATTCCGCGAGGAGGGGATCGGAAGATCTGCTAACCATGGGAGGTCATTTCTATATGATAGATTCTACAACAGGTTGCTCTTTCATTAGAGGAGGAGGGTATTCTGCATGATTCAAGCTATTATTCATTACTTGAGCCAGCTGAGAAAGTACTGGAATAAAGATTTGAGCACCCGCTCCCATCACATTAGGCATATCATTAGGGAAATCTTCACATTTCCTATCACCTTGTTTGTTGGAACATGTTTTTCTATTTACTTCCATTAACTAAGAAAAAGAATCTATGATTAGAGGTATTGAATACTTAACTATTAAGTATAAACAAGGAAACTTTGAACATAAATGGATAAACTTATATAGAAGAAGTATATCCTAACTTGGGATTCATAAGGCTTATATCTAGGTTATGCTCGATCTGTTTATTAACTTATATTCTTATGGGATTTTTTCCCTTAATAATGGATTTTACTAAGCTCATGAATCTACCACGAGTTATGCATGATACTCCTTGTTAGAGTTATCACTCCAAGGTACATCTATGTCAAACCTTCCTCTACCTAATCGTATCTCGACAGGAATGTGTTTTCTTGATAATCCACTTACTCAATACTCACTAAAATTTAGGAATGTTTTCTTATACTTAGTCTCATCCTTAAGGTTCTCACTAAGTTTATCTATTCCTTATCTCCAAAAATAACTAGACCATCCTCTGATACCAACTATAGTGACCCGATCTTTTTACATATAACATTACATGATTTTAAGCATAATTATACATCATAGTACAAGAAAAGGATTGTTAATTCTAGTGTCTCGGAAGACTAGGTATATAAATCAAAAAATATGGGGATAAATATTTTTTATTTAATCTTCGTAAAGATATCCTAGCTTCCGTTGAGCCCTTAAATCTGCATTGGGTACCCTGTTGAACACATGAACAAAGGGATGACCTGAAAATCCCAATAAGTGAATGAACATAAGGATATGTCTTAATCACATGTGTTAGGAGGCATGACATAATGATATCCAAAGCATGAAATATATAAAATCGTATCATATAGACATGGAATCATATAAATGAGGCAGGATCATAAAGCATGTCTTTTGTATGGGTGAAGGATAACTGCCAACCTCATTTCCTATTTTAGTATGGGTCAAGGCTAACTAACAATATTGTTTCCCATTTTAGTACGGCTCATTTCTAACTACCAATCCCGTTTCACATTGCTTCTCATGAGACTCAACATTAGCCAATGCATTGGAGCGCTATCTGGGTGCCCCCATCTCCAAAGTTTCCTAAATATTGTTTCCATATAAAGATTTTTCCCACATAAATAATCATAAATAATCAAACATATATAAATATAAGGGTACCCATGGAATTAATTGGGTACCAAAATCATGTCATAAATCATAACCATTGGGCGTATTATGAAAGTGTCCACGAAGGAAAATGATTTTTACATACATGGATGTTCATAGGGTAAAATAGGAATATAACATGATAATTGGTTTCACAAAGAAGGGACAAGATATATTAAGTGTATTTGAGTAAAATTATAATTAGAACATTTTTGTGTGGTTTTAAGAAAAATTTTATATAGAATTTAAAAAAATAGAGGAAAATATTTTATATAAAACCAGAATTAAACCAAAAGGGTTTTATAATAAAAATACAGGTTTTATGAAGATAGTGGTGTCTTAAAATAGGGGATATAGTGCACATAAAATTGGGTAAAACTTTGGTAAGTTCCCTTAAAACCAGTTTTCTTGTTGGAAAGCTCTAAGGAGGGGATCTTTTAAAAATAAGTAAATCCCCAAAAGAAAGTGATGAAAGGGTCTGTATAAAATAATTTTTAAAAAATAAACATCACTTAGAATATGTATATAAACATATAAGATATATTAATTTTGATTTAATTAATGATAAGGAAACCTGAAAGGACAAAGAAGGTTCATGTAGAATTTGTTACGGTATATCAACATGGTGTTGGGTGTACCTAAGTGGGATGGATGAGAGAGAAAGGGGTTTCTAATACCTTATCAATCATGAGGTAAGTATAGGGTAGGTTTTAAATCACACCACATCATTTGGGATTACACATAAAAAGTCCTAGCATAGAGAACAATCTTGATTTAAGAGTGAAAAAGAAAGGATCTGTTACCTTAAATCCATTCATGTTTTCCACTTGTTATTAAATACATGAATAAAAAAATTAGGTTTATTAACTAATAATTAAAAAACCAATTCTATATGTAAATGGTTTATTATAATCATTTTATGTTAATTTATAACAGTTTTGATTGGTTATGAGGTTTAACTACATTGTTCGAGCTCGTTTGTTTACTTCATTTTAGTGACCGGTTCAATTATTTTCATGTTTGGATAAACATGTAAGATGAATATGGTTGTCCATAATTGATGTTATATTATATTAGTGAACCTAAAAAGTATTAAGTGGTTTTAAATTTAATTTGGATACTTAGAGTGAAGTCAAATAGTTTTATAAAACCATAATGACAACCGTTTTTGTTAATCAGTGGGTTTGATTATAAAAAACATGTTTTCATTTATAACTTAATAGCATTTGTACAAAAGAATTAAAAAACCAAAAATAAGATATATTAAATATATAATAATCTGGTTCAGGAATAACATAAATGGTTTCATGACCAGAATTAAATATAATAAAAAAATTGATAAAGTGTGGTCCTTGAATGTGCTAAATTAGCACATCTCAAACGGTGCTTTCATTTATTTAAAATAAAAGGTGGGGAAAATAGAGAAGATAATGAAAAATATCATTTGAATAAAACCATTATAGTACATTTATGTTACGGGAGTATTAATACTATTTGGGTGATGGGAGGTGAGGAAAGAAACAAAAAGAAAAGAACATAAAAGAAATGAAGTAATTGGAAAGAGGAATTTACCTCTTGAGACATCCTCCTTAGAGAACCTATTAAGGGGAGAGGTTTTGGTATTTTGAAGAGTATAGTAGATCATGGACATGGGGAAGGATATTGGGGAGATATTTGGGAAGAATATTGGAAAGGAACAAGGATTTTGAGGAGTGAATAGATGAGGGAGTGAGGGGGGGATAATAGTGGAGGAGATGAGCGTTTTCATAAATTTTTAATCATTAGATTATTATTTCTTCACAAGACAAGGAATAGTAAGAATTAAATGACCAAGAATAGTAATAAATGTATGTGACTTCTAACCAATTGGTCTTACATCATTAGATCATAATCAAGGACTCAATTAATCTATTATTTACCATTTATAGTAAATTGTCATATTTTACTATTCATCAAATATTTAGGTATTTTAGATAAATCTCAAAAATTCACCCTAATCATTTTTCAACTTGTATAATACTAAAATGAAGTCCATTTTTCAAAAAATAATTTTCTGAATATAATTATTTTAATATTTAAATAAAAACATAATTTATAATGAAAAACTAGTTTTAAAACATTCATTTACTTATTCAAAAATATAGGTATATATTACTTTCAACTTGAAAATTATTTATATTTTATAATAGGTATGATTACTATTAATTAGGGTACATCACTATTAATATGGGTATGTTATTATTCATAAGGGTAGGTTACTATTCATTAAAAATTATGTTTTCCTTTTTGGACACCAAATAACTTAATGATTACAATCATGTATGTCAGATTTTTTAAATTTCAAACACAAAAGTGAAAAAATTATGTTTAAAGGTCACTTATCACCTATTAGTTTATTATGTTGTGTTTTCATGTGATTTTATGACATGTTTATATGAAAAGAATTTCCATTTATAAAACATTGGGTCGTCACAATCCACACATACACACGAATATATTTATCATTTCTCAATGGATTAAAATGGTAAAAAATAGAATATATATTATGTTTGTATATTTCTAATTATTTAATGAATATAATATATCTATATTATATATTATATCCATAATTAAATTTATCTATTATTGGTGGAGATGAAAAAACAATTACATCAGTTCTTGAGGTAGTAGTTTGTCACACAAACTAATGATGCATCTATTTCCAATTTAATGGAAGTGGATGTGGATATATGTCATATAATTAATATCAAAACGTAAAATTATATATAAGTTGATTTTTTTATTTTCTGTATTTGAATTAGATTTTATGGATGTAGACAAATAAATAAAACGAAAAAATTTATTCAAAACGTACAACTCTTCTTCAGACAACCTCCATTTCTTAATAACTTAAGACCTATAAAGTTAAAATTAATCCTAGTATAAGACCAATAGAACATGTTAAGGAATTTTGTGAAGGAATTTTGTTTCATTGATTATCTGAACCAAATGGTTCTTGATGTGTGATTAAAATATTATAGGAGGTTCCCTTTCATAAGTAACAGGAGGGTCATTCTTAGAATTTATTAAAGTATTAAATTAATATAAAATATTTTTCATGGAAAATGGATTAAAATGATATAATTAGAATATAAGGTGAGGATGCATTGAAATTCTCTTACAAAATAATTTTTTTACATGTTTATCTATTTTTACCCTTTTGTATATGTTTACCCCCCCCCCCCACAATAACCCTTTTGGTAATTATCGTGATATTAATTGTGTTTACATAGTAAGAGTTGAGAAAGCTATAACAAAAGGAAAAGTGGTCCAAAATGGATCAAGATTGAAATTACAAACAATATAAAAATAACTTCAAATATAATAAAAATTAAAAAAAAATTAAATCATATAATAGAATATTGTCTACTATAAAATATCATTAATATAATTTTTTGAACTATTCAATTATTTTTAAATTAAAAACCACATGAGAATAAAAAATTAGTGTAAATCCATTAAAACAAAAAACATAGTTCATATTGATATATAAAATTCTTGGGTCACTAATACTCAAAAAATATTATATTTGTAGTTTTTAAAATCATTTACTTGTCATTTCTTCTGTTTGCACACACACTATGTTGGAATTGTGTTAGGATTTCATATAATTATATAATTTATAAAAATTTAAAATAAGTTACAATCATACAATAAAATTAATTAAGTTAAATATATTACTTTTTTCTTTCAATATGTATATATACAGAAATATATGTCATGAAAACTAATTTGATATGTTATTTTGACTTTTCTAGACATGCCTTAGCCCTGCATAAGAATTTGGATAAGTCACATGTTATATTTCTAAAAAATATAATAAATCTTTAAATATAATAAATAATGATTTATATTTATTATCCATATTTATAAAATAATTCACCATTTTCAAATATTATCTGTTGAACACCAATTTTTATTTTTCCAATGTTGTGAAAGCACAACGTCAACACTGAAAATGAATTTTTATATTTTTCATCAAATAAATTAAAGAATAGATATTTTTAATTATTTATGTATGAAATTTTTATTATATTATCATATACTATTCGTTCCATAACATTATTAAATTTTTTATATAAAATTTATTTCTTGGAGATATCATAAAAGATAACATATTTCAAAAAACTATATTTTTTACTATTAACCAAAACATTTTTCTATTAAGAAAAGTATAAAATATTACTAGGAGGATAAATTTGAATTTATGTATGTTAAAATTAATTATATTGAACTATTTTTAATTTTTAAAACCCCAATATTTCATAGTATTTTATCTTTTAAATGTAATTCATTAACTTACGCTACATGAAATACCGAGTTCAAGCGCACCACGACTTACCAAATTAATCATTCAAAAGTGGTTATGAATTGTATTTACAGAATTTTGAATTTTATATATTCCATATAATTTTAACATCCATATTATGTGTTTCTTAGCCATAATATAATAAAAAATTCAAATTTTCAGATAAATGAAGAATTTTTCAGAAAATGCAATTTCACCACCATTTAATGGAGAACCCTTCCTAAAAAAATATATATAACACTTTTATTTATTCAATTTCCTTAAATTAAATTCTTATTTATAATATGGACATAAAAATTTAGTTTGGATAAATTTTTGGTGCTTTTTAGATAACTTACTTATTTTGATGAATAGTTAAAAATGGTAACTTTTAATTGAAAACAAATTTTTTATTCGAAATAATTTATAGTTTTAAATTATTAATTTTAATGGTTTGAAAGTATAATTAGATTATATTTTATCATTTAATACAATTTAGGTTATTATAAGTAATTTGAAAATTAAATTTGACATAAACACATGTCAATCTTTTGATAGTTTTTACATTTTAAAACCCCTCTTTTTGGTCTGGATAACAGGAATTAATTTTAAATTAAATAATGAAACTTCAATATTTTGAATTTTGTAAAATATAATTCATTTTTGAATTCATAATATCAAAATTATATTAGGGTGAAGTTTTGGTATTTTTTGGAAAACATTCAATTTTTGATGAATAGTGAAAACCCATACGTTATTGTTTAAAACCGACTTTTTATTTAAGTAATTATTTATTTTATTTCAATTTATTTTTATGTAAAAATAGATATATAATACCTATATAAGTTCAATGTAATTCCTTGGAGTCATTTTATGAAAAAATTAGATGTATAAATTTTTATTGAATTTGTTACTGTCTTTTACCGACCATCTAGAAGCATTTACAAATTTGCATAAAACATAATTTTACCGCTTCTGTGAGTTGAATTTCAAAACTCTGAGATACACTATTGAAATAATTAATTAAAATTAAGTTCAATAAGATGAAAATAATTTTGAGTGAATAGTAACTTTTGACTTTTATTTACCACGGTTAAATGTAAATTGGGTAATAAAAGGAAAAAATGATATTATAATTACCCTAACACAGGTCTTAATTCTATTGGATAAGTGTAATTCGTCAAAAAAAATATAGGAATAAAATATGATCCTTTTGGTAAACATGGATTAGATTATGAAATTTATGATTATTTTATTTAAAGAAGAGTTAAATGTGTTAAATTCAATGTTTAATAACTAAACTATTATTAATATAGGGTTATACATAAGATAAATTCCACTATAAGTATTCAATAGAAATATAATACTATTTCCTACATCGTGGTATTTTATTTATAAATTTTAGACATTAAATAATTAAATTTATTAATGACACAATGATGATGCAGTAATTACCTTATTAATAAAAGAATCAAATAAATGGTATTATAAATATTAAAATAAATATAATTTCAAAGTTTTTATGAAATCCAAGAATTTTCTAGATGAATATGACATGTTTGGATTGATTCGATGTTTTTTTTGAAGTAATCAAGTCATGATGACTTTCACAAAAACCAAATACTAAATAGTGTCAAAATTGACATAAATGAGTTTTTAAAACAAATATTATATTATTAAATTATATAATATTCATAAAAATATATCGTTTAGAGAAAGAGATTAAATAATATTATATATGTCATTAATGAACTACTTTAGGTTCTCTTGGAAGTTTAGAGTAAGTTTATTAACCATATAGTGTAAGAATACAAGAAGACACGGTAAAAGTTAATCTATTTAACTAAGAGTTAAATCTAATAGATAAGGATAATATGGTGAACTAAACCTATATAAAACCTATTGGTTGTATGGTATTATACCCATAACCTTCTCATCTAATAAATAAATCAACTTGAAGACATTAGAAACCGAAAAGGATCGTATTATAAAATAATATTTTATGATTTTTCTAAAATGACCCTCACCTCTCTTATAAAAGGATACTTACCCATATCTCAAAATAAAACATCCATATCCATTTTGTATCATTTAAAACCTACCCAAATATCCTCTAAAACTCCCTAAAATCAACATGGAATCCTTACTTTGATCATAAATCCAACTTAAGGATCCCTTTTGATCAACTCAAAAGGAAACACGAGAAAGAGGTAATAATTTCACCACTCTCTTTCAAGTTCTTTTCTCCTTCCACTTCTTCTTTATTTGTTGTTTCCTTACCAAAATAAAAACTAAATAACCTCCTATATACTGTGATTTTATTTTAAATATGGTACAACCATATTCGGTATTCTATCCATCCTATAAATGACAAAGTCACCATACGTGCATTTGTACGGCTTACCGTCTCCACATCGTTGTGTGGTTTGTTATTCAAACACTTAATTATTTAGATGGGTATAATAATGAGTATTAGTAATTTAAATAATATATATAACATGTTAATTATTCTATATATATGTTATACCATCCAATTACATACGATTTCACCATCAATATAATGATATTTTCGCTCGTGCGTACGTACGGATTATCGTCTCCACGACACGATGAGATTCATTTCCACATTCACCATTCAACGATGATTATGAAAATATATATTATTAATTAGTATGTAATATATGTAATTATAATTATACATAATAGATATATGTATATGTATGTATATTCTTACATATATCATTTTCACTTACTTCCGTTCAATACGATATTAAAATGGAAACAACGTTTATGCGTACATGTGGTCTACCGTCTCCATAAATGGTTTTTTATATTTCATATATCTATATATTATACAAATTTATATTATAAATATATATTATATAAAAATCATGTGTTATATTCTGGAATTATATAAATCATGATCTAAATGATACGATCAAGAATAACAAGTTAAAACACGTATGATAAAGAAAGCGATTATTACCCAAAATGTTAATTTAACATGGATATCATTATTAAATGGGTATTATAAAGTCATAAATGAATCATGTATGATATAATAAATATTAATATGGTTCTGGTATAATTTAATAACATACTATGGTCATTTTAAAGGATGTTAAACGTATCATCGACCAAAGGAAAGTGCTAGGTAAGGGTTAATTTCACAATCTATTTATTATCCAAGGTTGTTTTTAGGTATGTATCTACTGGGAAATATTTATTATCCATGTAAATGTTTCATAATTTTTTTTCAAAAATATTATTTTTATGGGACTTTTTTACTAAAACATCATTTTAAATGTTTTAAATATTTACTCTTCTAAACCTTTCTCATTAATGTACAGGTTTTCAAAATTGTTTTAAAGATTAATTTATATGGAAATGAATGTTTTTAAATGTTAATTCCTTTAAAAAATTTCAATTTTATTTGGGACACATTGATTTAGAAATATATTTTAAATGACTACCTTTATAAATTATGTGACTTTTAAATGATTTCATGAAAAAGAGATATTTCTCTCAAAGATTTTTACTGATCATTTTCAACTATGTCAACATCCTTTAAGAGATATTATTATTGATCAATGTTGATTTATTATGATACAAATCATCCATATTGTATTGAATGTTTTGGTATATATTTGACTTTTGATGTGTTATTTGTATACCATTCATGGTTTAGTGGAAATGTATTGACATTTCGCATGTTAATTTTAACATGAATGTTTATGTTATGTTTCAAACTTTTCATATTAGGAATGTATTGGGCTTAGTAAGTGACGGGTGGAGCCTACTATAGCTCCTCAGTGCATCGGTTGGTCTCATGAGACAATTAGACATGGAATTGGCTGAGGCCTTTCCAAATTTTGATATATCTTTTTGGATGAGGCCTTAATCATTTTTAGACATCTTGGTTAGGTCCATGACAAAATGATTCAGAATGTCCTCCATTATACATCCCATCATTATGAAAATATCATTGATGGTTCATATTGTTATTTGACAAGTAGAATACCCATGAATATGTTTTATTATGGAATTATTTACTCATATCACATTCCTACCATAAATTGTTCATGTTTATTATTTGTAAAGGTATGTATTTTAAATTATTTACCATACCTAATGTTTATGTTATCTTCCACTGTATTGCTTACCCTTATGGAGAATTTGAGCTAACTCTTTTTTTATGTTTTATTTTCCCCGGATTCCAAGAAGTGTATTATGATTGATAAGCAGCGTTAAGCTAGAGGGATTAATGGAATTTTGCAAGGATCATTTTTTGTGTTTTATTTTATAAGGTGTAATGTAACGTTTATGTGTGTAATATATTCTCTAAGACTACTAAACTGATCAGTTTTTTGGGACTTGATTCCTTGTAATCATGATAATGTATTAAAATAATGCACCGACTCTATGTGAACTGAGGTCGGGCGTTATAGTCAGTATTAGTGAATGTTTATTACAATCCTTAGAAACAAGATTTATATTAACTATGATTAGATAACATTTCCCTATGATAAACTTTGTCGGTTAGTATAGAAGAACTAGCTCAAATTTTGGTAATGTAAAGATTTTGTGTATTTTCCAAGCAATAAATCCATGTCTGGATACGGGTAGGTATAGGCGGCTCTAGAATAGATGTACCTAAGAGTGAAAACTCTTACAAGGAGTTTTGAGCTTGTCCCGGGGTATCCTAGTTCATAACAACGGGCCTTGCTGCACTCTTCGTTACGACACTCCCAAGGTATATGCTTAAGATAATTCAAATTTTCATTAGAATCATTGTGAAGGATTTAGGAGTAAATACTTCCACAAAGAATACATTTTATTATTATAGATTATATGCATAGTGATTTCAATTTATGTTAGGTATTTTACATGTTTGTAATTATGCATTGTGATTCACAAACTAACATAGTGTATGCCATTATTTATAAATGGTGCCTAGTAAAAGTAATTGGAATTACAGAAATATGCATGATCGATAGATTAAGAAGGATCCTATCATTCATGGTATTACACCAACATTTCAAAGGGAAATTTTATCCCATGTATTCTCATCATATGAATAAATAGTATCATATGTTAATAAGATATGAAAATAATTCCTTGATTCTTATGAATTTGAATGGAAGCACGAAAAGTAATGGGTGGAATAGAGAATGATGGATAAAAGGAAGACGAAAATGAGGGATTTTCCCATATGTGATAACTGTGGAAAGAATCACCTTGGTAAATTCTTGAAGGGAATGGGAGTCCGTTGTAAGGGTAGAGAAAAAGGAGACCATGTACATGATTAAAAGGATAAGAATTGTTTTTCAAATGAACAATGCGTCATCTTCAAGGAGTTTGTACACTACGCGAATCAATTCCCAAAACATCAAAGTATACCTGAAATGCTACTATTCGATAATAATCAAGTTATGATACTACCGAAGATGAAGAGGAATGATTAGATTTCTTATTTTGTTATTAATTTATTGTTTCATTTGAGTATTATATTAATGATGTGCATGTTATAAGAATTATAGAGTATATAAGGATTATACTACAATACTATTTCATTAAGGACTTGAGATTCTGTGGAACCATGAAAAGTGACTCAATAATAGGTTAAATTGTTTTGAAAATTAATGGTTGAGATAATGATAAATCATAATATATTTTTGATACTGAGGTTGTGATTTTGGAATAATATATGAATGATTTGGATAAATTATATTGGATATTCTTGAATACCTTGAAACTGATTAATGATTTGTATATTCCATCATTGTTGGAGTTTACAACATTTTTTGATTGATGGATTATATACAGTATTCTATAAGGAATAAGGGATAATGAATGTTATCAATAAGGTTTTATTGTAATTGAGGGTGTTAATGTGTTTTAAAAAAATACATGATTAAGGTATTCATATGTAATTCTGTGCAAAAAAGGATCTTAATTGTGTTCACCTTCCTTATAAATTTTGTACTACGAGTTTGGACAGAATTATTCTGGATATGTATAATGTTTGGAATCGATTAAGTTTGAAATTGGATACTATTGTTAAGGTTAAATCATTTCTTTAGATTATTTTTGTATTGTCATAAAAAGGACATCCCGGAGGTCGGGCGATATCCCGTCGCGTTCGGAAAGCCCGCGAGACTTGAACCCATAACTGAAGGGTGACAAGGGTCGATCACCTACCACTGGCATACGTGATGTCCTGGTTTGTATAATGTAGTTTTTTAAATATCCTCACAAATGAAATAAATTTTTTTATTTTTGGAACCCTATAATATTAGGATAAATAGAATATTTTGGAATTCTATTATCTTTTGGAGTGAAAGACATGTATGTGGTAGGAATTAGTTAAAGGATGAAACTCTACTTGTCAAGAATATTTTTTTCCTCTTATTAAATGAATAAATTTATTATTAAATGTTTGGTAAGGGATATTAAAACCAAAAATATGTTATCCTAATACCTTATGTTTTTTGAACCAATGATTTTTAATATCATCATAGATTAATGTCTTTAAGGCCCTCCATTTTACACATATTTGTGATTTATGATATCAATCACTCCCTATAAATATTTACGTTTTACCTCCAATGTTCTTCTAATCAAGATCATAATTTGGTGGTGACTATTTCATTTCGGTTTCCCTCTTATTAAGAGTAAATTTTATTAACCCAATTTATGTTGTGGGGTTTCAACAAAGGTATTTTTCTATTTTTAACCATGTATTTTTGAAGAACATTTTCAAATTTTGAGTATGAAATTTAATGAAGGAGGGTATAATGTAACACCCCATGATTTCATATTATGTTACCTCTTCAAAGTAATTTAATAACTTGTGCTACATGACACACCGAGTTCAAGCGCACCACAACATACCAAACTAGCCATTCAAAATCGGTTATGAATAGTATTAACTGAATTTTGAATTTAATATATTTCATATATTTTTAATATACATACTATTTGTTTCTTAGACATAATATAATAAAAAAGTCAATTTTTTAGATAAACGAAGTATTGTTCAGAAAATGAAATTTTACCACCTTTTAATAGAAAACCCTTTTCTAAAACCAATATCTGAAACTTTTATATATTTAATTTCATGAAATTAAATTCTTTTTTAGAAGCAGGACATAAAAAATTTAGTTTGAATAATGTTTTGGTACTTTTCTGATAACTTTTATATATTTATGAATAGTTTAAAATAATAAATTTTAATTGAAAAAAACTTTTTAATTGAAATAATTTATAGTGTTAAATTATGCATTTGAATGGTTTGGAATTATATTTATATCATATTTTTATCATATAATAAAATTTAGGTCATTATAAGTAATTTTACATTTAAATTTTACATAAACACAAGTCAATCTTTGGATAGTTTTTACTTTTTAAAAACCTGCATTTCGGTTTTGTCAATGAAAATTAATTTTAAATTAATTAATGAAACTTCTATGTTTTGAATTTGGTAAAATATAATTTATTTTTGATTCAGAATATCAAAATTATCTTACGGTGAATTTTTGGTATTTTTCTGAAAACATTGGATTTTTTAATCAATAGTGTTAACACTACTTTATTGTTTAAAACCGACTTTTTATTTAAATAATTATTTATTTTATTTAAATTTATTTTAAGTCAAAATATTTATATAATACTTATAAAAGTTCAATTTAATTCATTGGAGTAATTTTAAAATAATATTGGATTTATAAAATTTTATTAAACTTTTTACCATCTTTTACCCACCTTCTAGGAGCATTTTCAAATTTGACTAAAACATAATTTTACCACTCCTGTAAGTCGAATTTCGAAAAACTGAGAGACACTATGGACATCAGAAATTAAAATTTGGTTCAATGAGAAGAGAATAATTTTTGGGGAATAGTAACTTTTGACTTTTATTTACCACGGTTAAATGTAAATAGGGTAATTAATGGTAAAAATGATATTATAATCACCATAAAACAAGTCCTAATTCCATTTAATTAGTTTAATTAGACCAAAAAAAACCTTATGAATAAAATATGATCCTTTTGATCCACTTGGATTAGATTAGGACATTTATTATTATTTTATTTAAAGAATAGTTAAAAGTGTTAAATTCAATGATTAATAACTAAACCATTTTTAATATAAGGTTATACATAAGATAAATTCAAATATAAATATTAATTAGAAAGATAAAACGATTTCCTACATCATGTTAATTTATTCATTATTTTTAGACATTAAATAACTAAATTTATTTTTGACACAATGATGATGGAGTAATTACCTTATTAATGAAAGAATAAAAAAAATGACATTATAAATATTAAAATAAATATAATTTCAATTTTTTATGACATAAACGAATTTTCTCGGTGAATATGACATGTTTTAGTGATTAAAGGTATCTTTTTCTAAGTAATAATGTTGTGATTACTTTCCCAAAAACCAAATACTAAATAGTGTCAAAATTGACATAAATGAGTTTTTAAAACAGATATTATATTATAAAATTATATAATATTCCTAAAAATATAAGGTTAGTCCAATGGGATTAAATAATATCATATATGTCATTAATGATCCACTTGATGTTCTATTGAAGTTTAGAGTATGTTTATTAACTATACTGTGTAATAATAAATAAAGACACGGTAAAAGTTAAACTATTTAACTAAGAGTTAAATCTAAAAAATAAGGTTAATATGGTGACCTAAACCTATATAAAACCTATTGGTTGAGTGGTTTTCGAACCATCCACACCTTATACTAGAAAAAAAAATCATTTTGTATCCATTATAAACCGAAAATGATTTTATTATAAAATAATATTTCAAAGGTTTCATAATGTGACCTCACCTCTCTTATAAAAGGATACTTCCCCTTCTCTCAAAATCACACCTCCAAAGCCATTTGGCACAGCCAAAACCTACCCAAATATCCTCCCAACATCCCTCACATAAACCCGGATTCCTTACATTTATTAAAAAGACAACATAATGAGACCTTCTGATCAACTCAAAAGAAAACACCTGAAGAACACGTAATAATTTCAACACCCTATTTCAAGTTCTTTTCTTCTTCCACTTTCTCGTTCGTTGTTATTTCCATACCAAAATAATAACTCCATTACCTCCTACATACTATGATGTTATTATAAATATGGTACAACCATATTCTTTATTCTATCCATCTAATAAATGACAAAGTCACCATACGTGCGTACGTACTGTTTACCGTCTCTATGTCGTGGTGTAGTTTGTTATTCAAACACTTCATTATTTGGATGGGTATAATAATGAGTATAACTGATGTAAATAATACATATAAAATGTTAATTATTCTATATATATTATATGCTATCCAATTACATACAATTTCCCCATCTATATAATGATATTGTCGCTCCTGCGTACGTACGTATTACCGTTTCCACAATGCGATGAGATTCATTTCCACATTCACCATTCAACGATGATTATAAAAATATATATTATTAATAAGAATGTAATATATGACATAATAATGATACTTAATAGATATATATATATATATATGTATGTATGTATGTACTTACATATATCTTATTCAATTACTTCCATTCAATACAATATGAAAACAGAAACAACGTTTATGCGTACGTACGGCCTACTGTCTCCATAAAAGGTGTTTTCAATATCATATATCTATCTATTATGCATATTTATATTAAAAATAAGTATGATATATAAATCATGTTTTATATTCTAGAAATATGTAAATCATGATCTAAATGATATGATCAAGAATAACAAGTTAAAACACGTACGATAAAAAAGAGATTATTACCCGAAATGTTAATTTAACATAGAAATTATTATTAAATGGGTAGTAAAAAGTCATAAATGAATCATGTGTGATATAATAAATATTAATATGGTTCTGGTATAATTTAATAACATTCTATGGTCATTATACATGAGGTTAAACATACCCTCGACCAAAGGAAAATGCAAGGTAAGGGTTAATTTCATAATCTCTTTATTATCTGAGGTTGTTGTTACATAAGTATCTGTTGGGACATATTTATTATCCATTTCCATGATTAATAAAAGAGTTTTCAAAGGGATTCATTTTAAGTTAATTTTTACTAATACATACTTTTAAATTTTTTAAAGATTTATTTTTCTAAACCATTCTCATTAATTTCCATTTTTTCAAAATTATTTTAAAGATTTATTTATATGGACAATAATGTTTTAAAATGTTAATTACATTAAAAAGTTTCAAATTTGTATAGGAAAACTTGATTCAAAATTATCTTTTAAATGAATTCCTCTATAAATTATATTAATTTTAAATGATTTCATGAAAATGGATATTTCTCCCAAATATTTTTACTGATCATTTTCAACTATGTCAAAATCCTTTACGGGATATAATTCTTGATCGAGGTTGATTTGTTATGTTAAAAATATTCCATATTGTGTTGATGGTTTTGTGATATTTTTTATTGTGGATGTTTTATTTTTATACCATCCATGATTTAGGGTAAAATTATTTATATTTCGTATGCTAGTTGTAATGAGAATGTTTATGTTATGTTTCAACATTTTCATATAA
Source organism: Viscum album (assembly GCA_963277665.1). Lineage (NCBI taxonomy): Eukaryota > Viridiplantae > Streptophyta > Magnoliopsida > Santalales > Viscaceae > Viscum > Viscum album. Next base: position 1,985,631,224 of record OY728145.1, on the reverse strand, counting down.
GAATTGTATTGGACTTGGTAAGTGAGAGGTGGAGCCCGCTATAGCTCCTCGGTTCATCGATAGGTCTCGTGAGACAATTAGATATGGAATTGGCTGAGGCATTCCTCAATTTTGATATATAGTTTTGTCCAAGGCCTTAGTCATTTTTAGACATCTTGGCTGAGGCCTTGAGAAAATGTTTCAAAATATCCCACATTATACATTCCCTCGTTATGAAAATATTATTGATGGTTCATGTGGTTATTCAACTTGTAGAATACCCATTATTACATTTTATAATGGTATTATTTACTCATCTCATATTCCTTCCATAAAGTGTTCATTATTAATATCTGTAAAGGCATGTATTATAAATTATTTATCCTGCCTAATGTTTATGTTATATTTGGCTGTATTTTTTACCTTTACTGAGAATTTTATCTCACCCCTTTCTTATGTTTTATTTTCCTAGGATTACAAGAAGTATATTATGATTGATAAGAAGGGATAATCTATGGGATTAATGGAATTATCAAATGATCATTTATGTTGTGTTTTATTTTCTAAGATGTAATATAATTTTTATGTATGTAATCTATTTTCCAAGACTGCTAAACTGATCGGTCTTTCAGGACTTCATTACTTATAATCATGCCAATGTATTAAAATAATGCAATTACTCTTGGTAACTAGAGGTAAGGAATTAAATAATTACTATAACTTAAATATGTTAATTTAATTATAAATTTCTAAAATGCTGTGAAAACTATATTTTAGAAAAATGTGTTTTTAACTGAAAAAAATAAAATTATACCAAAAGTATATATAAAGTAGATTACAATGTAAATAATTATATTTCTTCTAAATAAATTCCAATTAAGATAATTAAATATATAATTCAAATCATAATGGTAATTTTAATGAAAATAAATGTGAATTTTATATATAAGTAATTTTAACTATTCACTGAAAAATCAATCATTCTATACGAATATGAAATTTTCACCCTATAAAAATTTTGGGTTATTTATTTGAAAAAATATTTATAAAAAATTCCATAAATTAATTATAATATTCACCCACAAAAATCAATAAAAATAGTTTTTAGGAAAACATATTTTCTAAGAATAAAATTTCATTACTATAAATTTATTTCTTATTTTATAAGAATAAATCAATAGTTTTATATTCCTTGATACCTTATTATATAATTATTAATGTGCTTATTAAACTTAATACCAACCATTTTATTTATTATTCTATAACAATTTCATTTACATATTAATATTTCACAGTTCTTTTAAGATCGGTGTTGCCTGTTGTATACCATATTCGAAAAATGGTCTTATTCTAATATCTCTTGGTATTATACACTCCAACACATTTAATAAATATTATCCTCAAATTTTGATATTATGTTAAATAAAAAAGAGTCTGAAATTTTAAAATACCTTTTTTTAAAACCCATATCATAGATATTGTTAATAAAAATCCATTTCAATTAGTGGAATTGGAAAATATGATGTTCATTTAGAATATAACATAATCATATTTCCAAGTAGGAGAAACTTTTTCATAAGTGAATATATGGAGAATTAGTAAAAATTTCATGTCTAAATAATTATAGAGTGATATAGAATATTTATCATAATAAACTGAATAACCATGAGAAAATTATTGTGTATAAAACAATAAATTAACGAGGCATGAAAAACATAATCAATTCATGAGAGATTAAGGTAATATGATAAATTTTTTATTTCTAGATCATTTTCCTGGAGAATAGGAATTCTTATACCATATAGAATAACAACATAATCAACAATAATTATTTGAAAATTTATATTTCACCCATTAAAAAGTTTCCTCAACAATATCATATTTTTATTGAAATGATGAGTATTCAAGACAAATTTATTTCATTCATAAAGTACTAAAATAAAATTTTAACGGATCACATAATCGTCAAAATGACAAAAACATATTCCCCATGTCTTTAGATATTATCTAAATATAAAATGGTTGGAATAGGGTATGATAATACCCTAATTGAATGAAACTACATATGAAAAGATAATACAATAATCTTTAAAAATAAACAATAACACTGAAGGTTCACCATAGACCATTCCATAAATAAATAACTTTCTTACCCAAATAACCTCAACAACCTCAACACTATAGAATGTTTTATACTCAATGTTTATCTCATAAAATTGAATATAAATCCCAAAAAATGTAATATCATTCCTCTAAAATAATACTTCATATTATAGTGTGTGATAAACCTATGGTTTACGTATATCGAAACCAAATAAATAATCTCCCAAAACATCAATAATCACCTTAAAATACTATCACTTAAAACCTAAAAATGGGTGACAAAGACTTTTAACATAAAATAACCCTTATAATTAAAAACCAATTATGGTATCCATAACCACTAAGATAACCTCACATGAAAACATCATAATATCAAATTTTTTCCAAAACATTTGCTGATACAAATTGTAAGTACATGGGCTTAAAAATAACATAATCTAGATTCTCTAAACTAGAATTTACATTATTTCATTCCCAGAGTTATTTTAGGTTTATATTTATTGAGAATTATATCATAATTATTACATAAAAACCTATTTTAATAGTGTAAATTTCTTCTCAATATCCATTTTCCCACAATACTAAACTTTTAATATGAAACATGTTTTCTTTCCATGAAAAATATTCATTACTTATAACTTGACTTCTTTATTATTCTAACATATATTTAAACCACGTGAAGGAAACATATAAATAAGGGATGTTAACCAAAATCGTATTGAGGGATAAAAATTATTAAATCCCTTATTCTAATGAAAAACTAGAAAACCCATAAAATGATTAACTATTTCCATGTTATTCTTAAAGACAATAAAATAAATAAAATCCACATGGAAAACACCATTCATAATAAAAGAAAAATAACAAAACCCATTGAAATAAAATATAACCCCTTGTATGAAACATAAAGAATCATATTCATAATCCATGTTTGCTCATTTCAAAACAAAATTGGATCCCAACTAAATATATAGGGTAAAAACTTTGGTAAACTCTCTCTTTCTTTCCTTTGAACAAAATGAACATTACCCAATGCATTAGAGAACTATATCGGGCTCACTTATTCATATAATCTGCATCATGCTCTCCCATACCTATATGATGAATTAATATTCCTCATTTCTATATACTATATTGGGGTCACCCATCATTTTCAATGATTACCAATTTCTATTAAATGGACAAAAAAAATAATCTTCCACCTGTTCATCAAAAAAACCCTCAAAAATTATATTGAACTCATATAAAAAACACATTTTCATATAGAATTACGCTTCAATTTTAATACCCAATTTTCAAAAAAAAACAATAAACTATAAAAATTTATTTTTTATTTTTAATGAAAAATGTCAAATCCTATAAGGGAATTGATACATCAAATAATGGTTAAAGTGGAAGGAAAAAACCATTGTCACCATTTACATTATAATAGAACATTCATTTTGATTTTTTTTCAAAACATTTTATAAAATTATTTATTTTGGAAACATTTTAATAAAATTAAGAAAGTTACATAAAATGTATATAATAATTCATTAATTTATATAAAAATGAATTAATAGTGTAAGAATAAGTACATGGAAGATAAAAATTTAAAAAATAAATATTCAAAACATTTAAAACTATGTTTTTAATGTGAGTTATGCCATAACTAATTTCCTACACATCATATATGTAATTTTTTCTTGAATATTAAAACTAATTTAATTATTTAAATTCTTAAGAATGTTTTTTATGATTATAATTAAATTAATTTTATTTTGGTTAATGTTACATATAATTAAGTAATCAATTAGCTTCACGTTGAATGTTTTGAAGATATTCATCTCATATATTAAAAACAAATATGGTATGTTAACAATGGTAAAAGTGGTCATTATTCCATTATAACCAAAATAATAATAATTGAATTATTATCATTATTATATGAATAGTATAATTTTAAAATGAACCTTTATCTATTGTTAGGAAAAATAAACTATGTTACAATCATGGAAACATTATCCCATATGAACTCATGAGTAATGTTTCAATTTTTAAATGATCATGATCTAATGTAGGTAAGTATTATTTAATATTTAAATAATTATTAATATATTATAAATATAATATTATATTTTTAAATACATTATATATATCATCCATGTGATTCGGTAAGGAAAAATAAATCACATCACTTCATGGAGGTGGTAATTCACCCATACATACGAATGTTCTTATAATTTTTTAATGGATTAAATGGTGAGAAAATTGATGATATATTATATTTAAAAATTGACACTTATTTCATGAATATAATATATATAAATTAATTATATCACTATAATCATCCCTGAGAGGCAGTCATATAAACATAATTACATTAGTTCGTGATGTGGTTGTCCCTTATACACACGAATGATGGTTCTATATCCCATATAATGGAATAGGATTAAGAAATAGGTAGTGAAATGTACATAATATAATATTAATATATGGAATATAATTATAATTTTATTTCAGAAACATTCAATATGATTTTATGTATTTAGAATTAAAAATAAAATAAAACATTTAGTTAAAAACCTAAATTATTCTTCGGATAACCTCTATTTCATTACACCTTATGCACTATAAGGTTATTATTCTAAGAAAACTATAACCTATGAGACATTTTAATGTATTTTATAAATTCACATTTTCTAGGTTTTTTCAAACATAATGGTTCTTCACGTGTGATGAAAATATGAGAATAGGTGAAATTTTATAATTGAGGGGAGAGGCACTCTGGGAATTAATTATACAATTAAATTTATATTAATTAGTTTTCATGGGAATGTGGATCAAAAATGATATATTTACAAATTAGGAATAGTTAGGATTTAAATCCTCTCATCAAATAAAATTTTAACAAGTTGACATTATATTTTCTCCTTTATGTATTATTTTAACTCCTTGTTAACCCTTTTGACGAATACCTTGCTATTATTATTTATTACATTATAGGAGTCAACAATGTTACAATAAAAAGAAGTGGTCCATAAATGGATTATGGTTGATATTATGAATCATATTCCATTCAATTACCATCATAAAAATATTTTTAAAATTACTAATTCATTTCCTAAAATATTTTTAATTATAAAATATCATTAATGTTAATTTTTGAACTATTCATTTAAATCGATTTTAAAAACAACATGAAAGAAGCCTAATTATAATAAAAACCCTTAAAAATAAATAATATTTTATTTTGGTAAATTAAATTCATGGGGCACTAAAATAAAGAAATAAAATATTACTTTTAATGTTTGTATTGTCATTTACTTGATTTTCCTACTACTTGCACATGCACTATGTCAGCATTGTATAATAATTTAATGTAATTATTTCATTAATAAAAATGAAAAATATATAAAAATCATAAAAAAATTACTAAATCCCAATATAAATATTTTCTTTAATATTTCATGTATATTTAATCATATAAATTTCATGAAAACATATTTAATTAACCCAGCCAATTGAATGTATCTCCCTTATCAAATATTATATTTACTAAAACAAACTTGAATTTTCTTGTGTTGTGCAAGCACTACATCATCACTAAAAATAAAATTTCATGATTTTCATGAAATAAATTTTAAATAAATTTTATTAAATTATTTTTTTATTTATATTTGTAGTATATTTTGATAAATTATTTTTTCCATAATATTAATATTTTCTTATGAAATATTTATATCTTCGAGGTATTATAAAAAATATTATATGTCAAAATAAAACTGTACTTTTTTACTATTCACTAAAATTTTATCTTTATTATAAAAATAAAAAAAAAATCATACTTGGATAATTTAAAATTTATCAATATAACAAATAATTCCAATTCATTAAATTAAATTTGTATATGTGATAAAATTATATTTTATTATAGAACGCAATAAAAACCAATAGGCAAATGCGTTTTAGTCTCTAAAATGAACTTATGCCAAAAATCAAGTATAAAAATGATTCCAATGTAAAACATAATATTATTTATAACTTATTAAATTTTTCCTTAATTTATTATTCAATTCAATGAATAGTGGTATTTTATAATTAATATATAAGAAAATTTGTATGAAATCTATATTTTTTCACTATTCACTGAAAAATCGTTTTTTAAGAAATTTATAAATATTTCACCCAAAATTATTTTTGGTATACTCATTTAAAAATTGATATGTTTTTTATTCAATAAAATTTCTAATATTTCTAGAAATTAATTATATTATTCACTCAAAAAAATAAATTAAACCCTTTTTTGAAGAAAACATTTTTTGAGGCACTAAATTACTTACTAAATATTTTGTTACTAATTCATAATAATTAATAAATATATTTTTATTGAGTGTGACATTTATATCTATCATAATTAGTTTAATTATATTCATAACCACTAATTTAATTTATATTTTATAAATATAACAATTAAATATTAATATTTCATTGTTCGTTTGGCCTTAGTGTTCTGTATTGTATTTTCTATCGTATATAGTCTTATTTTAAAATATTGGGATATTGAACTTTAATTCGCAACACCTACTCTTGATAATTAATTATAAATATAGTATTTCCTTTATAAGAAATAGTTCATCACAGTAAACTATGTCAATTCTCAAAACATAATATACAGTGGGTATATATTTCCCTAACAACAAAAGATAAAAAAACATTGTGTAAAAAAGATAAACTTGGAGGCAAGGAAATATGATATGAAAATGATACCAAATTCTAAAAAATATCATATAGATCAAAAAAAATTGAAATTATTTTCCCATTCTTCTAAAACACATGACACCATTCTATGGGTATATTTTTACAAAAACATGATCTTAAACCTCAAAACACTAATCTTTCCTCTAGTAATGTGTATAACTCTTCATCCTGCTCTAAAAAATCCTCAAGTAGAACTAAATCATTTTTAAATTAAAACCATATCTTCTACCAATTTTATTCCCAATAATGTTATCTCACATACTCTATCCCAACATTTTGTAGTCTCATACAATTTTCCATATAATTCTTCACATGGTGCAATCTAGATATGTGAAATAAACTGTTATTATATAAAAAACCTAAGGAATATTGTTTATCCATATTTCCCTAATAATAAAATGAATAATATTAGACCATATAAACCAATATATGAATTTTAAATTCCAAATATCCATTATATTAAGGGTTAAAAGGTGTTTATAATTTTAACATAGTATTCATTGGCTTATAAAGTACTTTTCCAAAATTAGATGTAGTGCTGGGATAACGACTAGAAATAGTTGAGAGATGGACACTATGTAACCTGAATTTCTCTTTAAGATATATTTTAGATAGAATATCCTAAGTCGTGTTATTTTAAATATGAAGAAAATTCATATGTTTAGTAAAAATATAAACAAAAACGTGTTTCACATTATTTCCTAAAGAAGTATTTAGTAATACAATGAAATCCATATATATATTCTACCACTTCCATTCATAAACTGGAAACTACATTTCATCAGCATTAACATGTTGATAAGTGAAACATTTCAAGGTAAAATTAGAAATATATTTATTCATTCCTACCAACCAAAAATATTATGAAAGGTCACTATACTTTTCAATAATACCAGAATTAAAAGAGTATGGAGAGTTGTGAGCTTCACTCAACAACTCATTTTTCAACTAGAAATCACTCTGTTCATATATACTTTTTCCAAAGGTACATTATATTAAATAGGAATAAAATTAATATATAAAGTTAAACCATCAAAAATATCACATATTTCATTTTATTCTTTAGATATCTTGTATAATCTGACAATTAAATCAATGGATATATTCTCCTATTTTGTTTTAGGAATTAGAAACAACATTCACCCAATTTTAACCAGTTAATAAATAAAAAAATTCAATAAAAATTTGTAATATATTTTTTCATTCCCAAAAACAAAAAAAAATTAGTTTTCACTATATGTCTTAATGATACTAGTATGAACAAAATATTGAGATCTCTAATCATCATAGAAAAAATCATTTTTCAACAAAAAATCACCTGAAACATAAAGCCTCTATCCAAATATTATAACACCATATTTTTTTAAAAAATTAAACTTAGTTTAGTTTCTATTATAATCCAATTATATTCTTTCTTATAAATTTTGATCGTCTCTCTGATCCTTCTTAATTCTCTCTAACAAGATTTATTGTACTGATACCAAATCTAAACAAGAAAATCTTATGGGATATATTTCTTCCAAACCCATTTATATTAACTCATTAACTATTTGACCATGTTCCAGACATATCATGGTTAATGATTCATTATTCTTTTCTCACAAGGAGTTTGGTATCTTGTTTTTCACCTATATGATAGTGAATTGTAGCGTCAAAATTATTTATCAGTTTTATCCATATTCTTTTTCTTATCTTTAACTAAATTTTGAGTGAATATTTATTTTAAAATATTATTTTCTATATACATAACACATTCTGTCCTAATGAGAAGATTCCTCTAATATTTTAAAATTTAAAATATCACATCATACTCTAGGTATTATGTTGTATAATTATATTTTTTGGTTTTAAAATTCCATAATACATATAACATTATTTAATCATATTACATCTAAATGAATCCTTGTCCTTTGAATGATGAATCGCTATAAATTACAAATTCATTAATTCTTAAAGAAATCAGTAATAAAATCGAATTAATCAATATCATTTTTAATTCCTAAAAACATTCATCACACTCCTTTTTCTAAATAAATTTAACTATCTAATGAGTTATCTTGGATACTGGGTTAGCTAACTAGAAATAGTGTTCAATAAAACAATGTTAATAACCCACTAGTATAAGGAAACTACAAATAACTATTACATTTCTAGTACATAACAATTCATAAAATACTCTAGTCTGATTATAATCAATTATTATTACATTTTTTATGACATATCCAAAGAATAATTCAATTGCAACCAATTTTAATATTTTCTAAATTATTCATATAACTACTTTGATTTTATTATTTTATGAATAATCCTCATATATTTAACATGAACCTTATAAAATATGGAATTTACCAAATTATAATCAATATATTCCACTATAAATTTATCAAAATACTCATGAAAAAATATTTTCATAAAATCTATAAATATAGCAAGTGTGTTTCTCAACCTAAAGGGGGTCACCAAAAATCCATAATGGAAATACCATATTTGAGATGTCACATTTTAAATGTTCTCTTCCTTTACCTTTAACTGATGATATATAAAACTAAGCTATATCTTCAAAAAAATATTGAGAATTGTATATCTAATCAAATAAATCATCAATATCAGGAAAATGATAATTTTTTATAGTAATGTTATCGAGTACTTACTCATCCGCATGAATTCTCCTAGAAAAATACTACTTTGAAAAAAAACTAAAATAACCCTAAGGTAAAGTTCATGGATGAATGAAATCATATCAAGAAACGCTTGTAACGAGTTTTTAATATTTAATAACACTTCTAAATTCATTAGAGAAGATGGATTTTAATTTTTCTTAGGTTTTAGAATAAAGTCAATGATGAATTTAACCTATTTATTAAGTGTAACACAAGAAAAATCATTAGTAAATACATCCATATATTCATTTACAACATTCACATCACAAATTTGAACAATTTAATTCATTTCAATGTTTTAAAAAAGATAATTTCCACCTTTATATTTATTCAATTCCTTATCTTCTTGATATTTTTCTAAATGTGTAAACACTTTCTTATATAAAAATTATATCCCTTTCAAAAAAATTACCTTTTCTTCTTTTCCACAGTAATCTATATTAACAAGATAAACCAAAATTCATTCCATATCCAAATTAACTCCAAACAAGAATAGCATAATGGATTTTTTTTAAATTATCCTAGAGATGATAATAGAATGATTCTAATAAATCCTTATTCCCTAAATACTTACCCCATGAGTTTTTATCAAAATTTATATATCTATTTCTTGAGATGGTATATCCATTTCACTATAAACATTCTAAAAAATAAAATAATATATGGATCCTGAATCAAATAATACATTGGAATGATTTTATTAAACACATATTTTTCCTGTCACTATATAATTTTATAGTCAAACATCTATTGAAGCAATAGGAAATACCTTTTTGTACCTTTTTTATTTCAATCTTTTTTATTCTTAATATGAGTGTCTAACTTCAAAAAAGAATTTTCTTAATGTCCCAACCCATTGAAATTAAAAAAATTCACAATTGACTAACCATATGATTTAACATTAGTGATTAAATAGTTTTTATTTTCCTTATAGTTAAAGGAAAAATGAATAAACATTAAAAAATTATAACACTGTTTTGATGTAGTAAAAAATTATTTAAAATGATTCTAACAGAATTTGGAAAATATGGGTGGATTACATCCAAGTAACCATATCAATTATTTATTTATTTATTTCCCCATATAACGCTTCTTATTTAGGATACCGTAAGATATATAAGTGTCAATAAACTCCATCTCAATATTATCAACATATCAAGTAACATAAAAATAAATTTTAAACTCATGAGAGGTGAATACTCTTCATAACATTATTTTTAATATAGTTAAAATTCAATGAAGTTTACTATCATAGTCCAAAAAAATTATATATATATATATATATATATATATGTCCAACCTAGTAAAATTTTCTTTGTAAATAGTAATTTCTTCATCTTCCCTATTATCCACCTCCCATAATTTCCAATCCATTCTAATTCAATAATCATTAATAAAATATTTTGTGAGAAATAGTTCATTACATACCCACCACTTTGTGGTATAAATTAAATTATTCTTCTTGGTATTTTAAATTAATGGACATAATTGATCAAATTCACCTTCAAAATGATAAATGTAAGATTTACATTTTGATGTTCTGAATAACCAAAAATGTTGAAAAAATTTATAAGTAATTCATCCATCATTCATGTACTACATGATTTGATTTTCAACAAAAATATGGATGGTGTTATTTCGTGAAATTAAATAATATTGAAATGTTCATATAAAGGTAATTCAGTCTCCCAAATATACATACACCACCATTAATAGCTTCTTCCAATTTCATTAACAGAAACATAAACAACCCAGTTCCAACTTCAACCATTTCAAGTCACTAATTTAGAAGGATATTTCTGTCAAATGTTCAATTAACTAAATTTGGCCAATTGCCTTTATAGAATAAACTTTTAAATATAAATACATTATATGAATCAACATATAAAACCATTAAAGGCTATATCATGATAGTATAACAACATAGTAACCTCTCAAAAGTGTTATTTTTTAACAACATCTTAACCTCAAAATTTATATAAACCCTACTTTGATACCAACAATAAAATATTGTAACTTAAAAAACATAATTATGATATTATTATCATGAATTGAACTTTATTAAATTTTAATGATCATCTATTATTATTGTTTTATTGAGTTATGAGAGCTAGTATAAAACAATATAGAAACTTCTATATAGTGTATATTTTTTCTAAAAAAAATATCATATGATTAAACACATGATTCATTTGTGATTATATTTATTTATTCAATATGTATTATAAATACTAAAATATTGAACTTATGAAATATCATAGATATCTTTACTCCATATAAAAAATATTGAAAACATGGGATGGGAATAAAAACATAATAAGTGATCCAAAAGACCAATTGGTCTATTGAAAAAATAAGAATAATTATTCGAATGTTTTCTAATTATAAAATAAAACATTGAAATCATATGTCAACCACCCCCCCCCCCCCGATCCACTGCTACATATTCTGTCACTACCCGTCCTCGGGGCCCGTGCCGTGACTACCCCAAGCCCGCCTTCCATAGGCTAGGGGTTGGCGACTAGCACCAAAGGCGTAAATCCCGGTAACAGGGAAGGCATTGCCTTTATAAAAGAAAACAAGCACCAGAGAGTACAAGCGGAAGCAAAACACTAAGTACAAAAGAAATGCTGAAAAGTAAATGGGCCAGAATACAAACCCAAAAGAAAGTACGACTACAAAAAGACAAATAGCTGGAAGAAGGAAGCAGCTCCTGGGTCGTCCTCCTCGGATCCTACCTGAAGGGTAGGTACAGATAGTGCAGCTCCTGGTCACCCACCACGGATCCTACCTGAAGGGTAGGTACAGATAGCCTCCTCAACGCTCTCGTCTGTCAATATCCTCTGTGAGTCGTCACGTCTTGTAGTCCACCTCCGGGTACTGACTCGTCGTGTAGTCCACCTCCGGGTACCGACCAGTCCTCGAACACTCGGCCTCCGTCAGCACTGCCCGTCGTCTGCAACCAACACAACGAGGTGCGGGCATAGCCCGTTCAAGGGTGAGTATAACGATACTCAGTAGGGACCCCGAGACCCTCAAGGTCTCACTAAACCAACAAGGATAACCACAAGAAGATCTCAACAGATAAACTCTACTTAGATATATGCCCATACATATACCTAAGTTATCAAGTAACCCATCTCAATCATGAGGAAACACAAGGATTGTGAAATCAACGGATAACCACTACCCAGGTATATGCCCATACATATACCTAAGTTATCAAGTGACCCATCTCAATCATGAGGTAAACACAAAGGTCAAAAGTCTCAGCTCAAACCAGGATTTTCATTATCGAAACCGTAACTGCTGAAGAGCTCCGTCTCTGGAGTGTACAGTGGTCCTGTCACGACTCCGAGGTACTGTTCACTAACCTAAGACTGCTGAGGTACTCCTCCTGTCGAGTACCGCGGGTTTGCGGCCAACTACCGGGCGCTCCGTCCGCTGAAGGTCTGTCGCCAAATACCGGGCGCTCTCCCTAATAGCCTACAGAGGTACTCCTCCTGTCGAGTACCGCGGGTTTGCGGCCAACTACTGGGCGCTCCGTCCGCCGTGGGTCTATCGCCAAATACCGGGCGCTCCGTCCACTGGGCTAGTCGACTCACTCCAAGTCGAGTCGGTCAAGCAGTCGTCAAGTCTCAGCCGGCTACACGGTCTTCGTATTCTGTACGCTCGTCTCCGGGAGGGTCCGCTCCACGAGCTACAGGTCGATACTCCAAGTATCTCAAAGTCCCACGAAGAAGTACCTCAAAGTACCGCCTCGTCATAGGGGTCTCAACGCAACAGACGGCGCGTCAATCGGACGCCCGGTCTGTGAGTTATTAGCCTTTTCGTCTCAGGGGCCTGGTTGGTTTCGTGAGCGAACCAAACCCGGCCGTATCTCAACTGTACTCCGTACTCTCATAGGGTATACTCATAGGGACCGTTTCTCAACGTGAACATCAACGTCGCTGACAGTTCGTCAAACGGACGTCTGGTCTGAAAGATATCAGCTTTTCTGTTCCAAGGGCCCGGTTGGATTTCGAGTGCATTCCAACCCGGCCACTATCCAACTGTATCAAAAACTCGAGAGAATCATTCCAAAAGTTCCGCCTCATCAAGAGGAAATCAACGAGACAGACGGCACGTCAATCGGACGTCTGGTCTGTGAGTTGTTGGCTTTTTCGTTCCAGGGGCCCTGTTGGTTTCGTGAGCGAACCAACCCGACCGTACTCCACCTGCGTCCAAACCTCGGGCGGAATATGCCAAAAGATCTGTCTCACTAAGAGGAACTCAACAAAGCTGACGGCACGTCATTCGGACGTCCGTAGCTCAAGATATGAGCGTTTCCGCTCCGAGGGCCCGGTTGGTTTCGTGTACGAACCAACCCGGCCGAACTCAAAGTATTCCAAAACCTTGAGTGCGATATACCGAAACGACCGTCTCGATCCAAGGATCGCGTTTCCGCTGACGGTGAGTCATTTGGAGGCTCGTAGCTCAATTTACGTGCATTTGACCAAAAGTAGTCCGAAAACGGGGGTATGGGCCCGGGCCGACCCGACCCGACCCCCCCCCCCCCCCCCCCCGGGTCGGCCCGAACCGGGTCGGCCCGAACCGGGTCGGCCCGAACCGGGTCGACCGACCCGGGTCCGACCCGGCTGGGCCCGGCCCGACCGGCCGGCCGCGGCTCGGCCAGCGCGGCCGAGCGGACACGCGGGCGGGGTGCGCGGTTCCCCCGCCCTTCGCCGCTGATTGAGGCCGGCGGTTTATCGGCCGACTCCTTTCCGACGGCGCACTGCCGCCGCCTTCCGCGGACCACCGGACGCACTCCGGTGGTCCGTTCCTTCTGTCGTCTTCGCCTATGGTCCCCCCGGGACCCCACCTTCACTGCGAAGGGATTCAAACGCCCAAACGGCCTGCTTCGTCGTCGCCCGTCAATCCGCACGACAAAAAAAAATGAAACACGCCGTCTTCATGGTTCTTTGGCGCGGCGCGACGGCGCCGCGTCCTTGTTCTTTCTCTTCACGGCGCGGCACGACGGCGTCGCGTAATACTTGTCGTGCGATTCTCGCGTGGTGCGACGGCACCACGTCATTCCGCTCCATCCACAAGAATCAAACATGAACATAGGAGGGGGGTTCGGCCGTGTTTGTGCGGTCTGGCCCCCCTCTCGTTAAATGATAACATCTAGTCGAAAAATCCACGATGATCGATAAACTAGAATCATGAACGGAAAATAAAATAAATTAACAATAATCCCCTACCCCAGTTTCAAGATCGGAGCACGTCAACGAGCCGCGGAAGACGAGCGTCGCGGAGGTCGGGCGTCGCGGGAGAACGTCGATGTCGCGAAGCGAGGATTCGAAGTCGTTGACGGCGATTTCGTCGCGGAAAACCGTCGCGGAAGAGACGACGCGGAAGGAGAACGTCGCGTCGCGGATATGGCATCGCGGAAGAACCGTGTTCTTCGACGGAGAAGTTCTTCGTTGAAGAATGGTGTTCTTCGCGTTCTTCGTCGAGATTGAAGAAGAAGAAGATGATGAAGAAGCTTTCCCCAAACCTCTCAAGGTGGTAAAAGAAAATCAACCAAGATAAAATAAGTCTAAGCCTTATTTTATTTACACAACTCAACCTCTTTGAATTCAAAAGTTTGAAATTAAGTAACTCATCTCAATTAATAACTCAAGTTGTCAAAATTAAAAAGAAGAGGAGTTATTGGGAGTTTAAAGGGGAGTTGAAAAGTTAGGGTTCATGTGGGCCCCACCATACTTAATCCTCTCAAGGGAGGTTAAGTGGGTGTGGGTCCCACCTCTAACTCCCTTTGGGAGGATATAACCAACAAGGTTTAAAATAAATTGTGTTCCACAATTTATTTAACTACATCCAACTTTCCCCAAAACTAACTCTCAACCCGCATAAAACGCAACCTCGGAAAAGGTCTCCTTAAGCGAAAAACGGCGCTGCGAGTTCATCGGTGCCCTCGGAATTCAATTCCGGGCACGGGTTCAAAAGTTAGAAAAACCCACTCGCTCGTTCACTGAACGTACCCGAGCCAAACTTCAGAAATTAATTCCGGGCACACCGGGCCTCGGAATCAAGCGCCGTCAGAAACTGCGTTCTTGTAAAATTCCAAAAAAAATTAAGAAAAAAATTTCCTTGAAATTTTCGGGTCTTTACATTACTCCCACCACAGGGCTTTACGTCCCCGTAAAGCTTCACCACAAACTTAGGGAAACAAAGGCGGTACTGAGTACACATATGAGCCTTCCGCTCCCATGTGCTCACCTGGAGGTTCTCGTGCTGCCAAAGAAAGTGCACAAGAGGAATCGACCATCCTCCTAGGATCCGCTCCTGTCGATCCTCGATCCCCACAGGAACCCCCATAGAAGTCACCTCATCGCCACCGTCCAGCTCTTCATGGTCGATGATATGCGGAGGGTCGAGCACGTATCTCCTCAGTTGGGATACGTAGAAAACGTTGTGCACCTAGTGCAACTAAAGTGGATGGGTCAAGCGGTAAACCACCTCGCCTACCCAGCTGAGGACCTAGAAAGGTATGTTGAACCTCGGAGATAACTTGCCTCCCTGGCCACATCTCTGTAAACCTCGTCGAGGTGAGACTTGTATAAGGACGTGATGGTCATCCTCGAACTCTAGAGGCCTCCAAGTCCTGTCAGCATAAGGCTTCTTTCGACCCTTTGCCGTCCTCATCCGCTCTTGGATGACCTGGACCTTCTCTAGTCTCATAAGAGCTTCTATGATTTCTTCTTTTCCGATAATATAAATCCGGTCTCATCCCCTGGATGAACCACATTCGTTGCCTAATACAGTCAATCCTGACATGAATGATGCATTCATGCCATGGATGACGTCGTAAGGCCTCGACGTAACTACCAAGAGATCCAACTGTCACTGTCTCCTCCAAGGGTCGAGTCACACTGTCAGCATCAGTGTGTGGTCACTAGGTCTCCTTCAGTAGAAAACTCGAAAGTGAGGGTCAAGTCAACAGTCTTAACCGGGACCACTTAGTATCAACCAAACAAAAGGATAGGAAAGAAAACAAGATAAGTGTCTTTTTTTTACTATTGCAGCTCATAGTACAAGACACAAAGCAACTACAGACAAACATCAACAAAACTAGAAGCAACAGGATCAATAGCCTCCAGGTCGGAAGCTAGTCCCGCTCCTGTCCATCTGCTTCCGAACCTCCATGACCATAGGCCTCAGCTGCCTGAAGCTGAGCTCTCCCATGTCCTCCTATCCCCTGTGGTCGGGGTGGGCCTCCTGGTGGTGGTGGCAACATCCCGAAGCGTCGTCCACCTCCAGCTGCACGGCCAGCTCCTCTTCCATGGCCGCCTGCTCCTTGCGGTCCGCCCTGATCAAACCTCTTCCTCTGCCTCGGAGGTTCTTAATTTAACTGTTGGTCATCTGCATGGCGGGTCGGACAGTCACGTGTCACGTGACCAATCCCGCCGCAGGAGTAACACTGTCCACTCTCGGCACGTCTGGCTCTGACTCCACCCCGGTTTCCCCACACAACTGAACCTGAGTCGTGTATTCGGCCACCGGTAGGTCTGGTCCTCTTGGACCTCTGCGTCATCTGTCTACTGCCTGCTACAGAAGACTCTACCGCAAGCCGGCTAGTGGTGGGTCCTGCTGTTGGAGACTGCTCAGTAAGGAAACTCTCCACTAAGAGGGCTCTCTCCAACACCCCTGTCTGCGTCGGAATGCTGTGAGAAACAACAGAAGCTCTAATCTCTCGCATGAGCCCCTGCTCGAAGGTTCGGGCCCTGAAGAACGGGTCCCGTACCATATCTGTGGAGTAGCGCGAGAGGTCTGTGAACCTCGCTGAATACTGTTCCACTATCATGCTACCCTGCCGCAGCTGAAGTAGCTTCTGTATACGTACCGCTCGAAGGGTGGATGGTACAAACTCTGTCTGGAACAGGCTCTCGAAGTCTGCCCAAAGAAGTGTCACCTCGTCATGCATCTGGAGCATCAGGCTCCACCATCTGCCTGCTGCTGTCTGAAGAAGGATGACAACAAGGATCACCATGAAGTCTGTCGGCGTCCCCACTAGCCTGAAGACTCTCACCACAGCCTCCAGCCAATCCTCAGCCGCCTGCGGGTCCGTCCCTCCCTGGGACCTGGGTGGCCTCTGGCGCTGGAACTCGTGCAGTACGCTCAAGCGACGTGCACCCTCTGCTGCTGGGGCTAGTGGCATCGGTCGCCCAACGGGTAGCAGTACCGCTGGTGCCTCCGTTGGTGCCTCAACTGGAAAAGGGCCCTGTACTGAGGCCACGTCGCTCGGCGGGCTGTCAGTACGAACCACTCTCGGGGCTCTAGCTGGTCGTCCACGGGGAGGCATCCTGAAAGGAACAACGTGACACGGTCAAACGATTTATACCTGGTGAGCTGACCTGGTTTGAGCTGATATTCAAATAAAACTTCTGGAAACACACACGCAATCAGTGTTTTCGTGCACAAATTCGGAAATCAGAAGTCAGGGTCCTGGTGTACAGATACTTCGGCCGCCGCACCAACACTGGACTCCCTGGACTGATAACCACACTCAATACTCTAAACACTATTGCTTCACATAGAAAAGATCAGAGTTCGCGGTAGAACCGAACTCCTCTGATACCAATTTGTCACGACCCGTCCTCGGGGCCCGTGCCGTGACTACCCCAAGCCCGCCTTCTATAGGCCAGGGGCTGGCGACTAGCACCAAAGGCATAAATCCCGATAATAGGGAAGGCATTGCCTTTATAAAAGAAAACAAGCACCACAGAGTACAAGCGGAAGCAAAACACTAAGTACAAAAGAAATGCTGAAAAGTAAATGGTCCAGAATACAAACCCAAAAGAAAGTACGACTACAAAAAGACAAACAGCTCGAAGAAGGAAGCAGCTCCTGGGTCGTCCTCCTTGGATCCTACCAGAAGGGTAGGTACAGATAGCGCAGCTCCTGGTCGCCCACCACGGATCCTACCTGAAGGGTAGGTACAGAGAGTCTCCTCCACGCTCTCGTCTGTCAATCTTCTCTGTGAGTCGTCACGTCTTGTAGTCCACCTCTGGGTACTGACTTGTCGTGTAGTCCACCTCCGGGTACCAACCAGTCCTCGAACACTCGGCCTCCGTCAGCACTGCCCGTCGTATGCAACCAACACAACGAGGTGCGGGCATAGCCCGTGCAGGGGTGAGTATAACGATACTCAGTAGGGACCCCGAGACCCTCAAGGTCTCACTAAACCAACAAGGATAACCAAAAGAAGATCTCAACAGATAACCTCTACTTAGATATATGCCCATACATATACCTAAGTTATCAAGTAACCCATCTCAATCATGAGGAAACACAAGGATTGTGAAATCAACGGATAACCACTACCCAGGTATATGCCCATACATATACCTAAGTTATCAAGTGACCCATCTCAATCATGAGGTAAACACAAAGGTCAAAAGTCTCAGCTCAAACTAGGATTTTCATTATCGAAACTGTAACTGCTGAAGAGCTCCGTCTCTGGAGTGTATAGTGGTCCTATCACGACTCTGAGGTACTGCTCACTAACCTAAGACTGCTGAGGTACTCCTCCTATCGAGTACCGCGGGTTTGCGGCCAACTACCGGGCGCTCCGTCCGCTGAAGGTCTGTCGCCAAATACCGGGCGCTCTCCCTAATAGCCTACAGAGGTACTCCTCCTGTCGAGTACCGCGGGTTTGCGGCCAACTACTGGGCGCTCCGTCCGCCGTGGGTCTGTCGCCAAATACCGGGCGCTCCGTCCACTGGGCTAGTCGACTCACTCCAAGTCGAGTCGGTCAAGCAGTCGTCAAGTCTCAGCCGGCTACACGGTCTCCGTATTTCGTACGCTCGTCTCCAGGAGGGTCTGCTCCATGATCTACAGGTCGATACTCTAAGTATCTCAAAGTCCCACGAAGAAGTATCTCAAAGGACCGCCTCGTCATAGGGGTTTCAACGCAACAGACGGCGCGTCAATCGGACGCCCGGTCTGTGAGTTATTAGCCTTTTCGTCCCAGGGGCCCGGTTGGTTTCGTGAGCGAACCAAACTCGACCGTATCTCAATTGTACTCCGTACTCTCATAGGGTATACTCATAGGGACCGTTTCTCAACGTGAACATCAATGTCGCTGACAGTTCGTCAAACGGACGTCTGGTCTGAAAGATATCAGCTTTTTCGTTCCAGGGGCCCGGTTGGATTTCGAGTGCATTCCAACCCGACCACTATCCAACTGTATCAAAAACTCGGGAAAATCATGCCAAAAGTTCCACCTCATCAAGAGGAAATCAACGAGACAGACGGCGCGTCAATCGGACGCCTGGTCTGTGAGTTGTTGGCTTTTTCGTTCCGGGGGCCCGGTTGGTTTCGTGAGGGAACCAACCCGACTGTACTCCACCTGCATCCAAACCTCGGGTGGAGTATGCCAAAAGATCTGTCTCACTAAGAGGAACTCAACAAAGCTGACGGCACGTCATTCGGACGTTCGTAGCTCAAGATATGAGCGTTTCCACTCCGAGGGCCCGGTTGGTTTCGTGTACAAACCAACCCGGCCGAACTCAAAGTATTCTGAAACCTTGAGTGCGATATACCGAAACGACCGTCTCGATCCAAGGATCGCGTTGCCGCTGACGGCGAGTCGTTTAGAGGCCCTTAGCTCAAGTTACGAGCATTTGACCGAAAGTGGTCCGAAAACGGGGGTATGGGCCCGGGTCGGCCCGAACCGGGTCGGCCCGAACCGGTCAACCCGACCCGGGTCCCACCCGGCTGGGCCCGGCCCGGTCCGGCGCGGTCCGGCCTGACCGGCCGGTCGCGGCTCGACTAGCGCGGCCGAGCGGACACGCGGGCGGGGTGCGCGGTTCCCCCGCCCTTCGCCGCTGATTGAGGTCGGCGGTTCGCCGGCCGCCTCCTTTCCGGCGGCGCGCCGCCGCCGCCTTCCGCGGACCACCAGACGCACTCCGGTGGTCCGTTCCTTCTGCCGTCTTCGCCTATGGTCCCCCCGGGACCCCACCTTCACTGCGAAGGGATTCAAACGCCCAAACGGCCTGCTTCCTCATCGCCCGTCAATCCGCACGACAAAAAAAAATGAAACGCGTCGTCTTCGTGGTTCTTCGGCGCGGCGCGATGGCGTCGCGTCCTTGTTCTTTCTTTTCACGGCGCGGCGCGACGGCGTCGCGTAATACTTGTCGTGTGATTCTCGCGTGGTGTGACGGCACCACGTCATTCCTCTCCATCCACAAGAATCAAACATGAACATAGGAGGGGGGGTTCGGCCATGTTTGTGCGGTATGGCCCCCCTCTCGTTAAATGATAACATCTAGTCGAAAAATCCACGATGATCGATAAACTAGAATCATGAACGAAAAATAAAATAAATTAACAATAATCCCCTACCTCAGTTTCAAGATCGGAGCACGTCAACGAGCCGCGAAAGACGAGCGTCGCGGAGGTCGAGCGTCGCGGGAGAACGTCGATGTCGCGAAGCGAGGATTCGAAGTCGTTGACGGCGATTTCGTCACGGAAAACCGTCGCGGAAGAGACGACGCGGAAGGAGAACGTCGCGTTGCGGATATGGCGTCGCGGAAGAACCGTGTTCTTCGATGGAGAAGTTCTTCGTTGAAGAATGGTGTTCTTCGCGTTCTTCGTTGAGGTTGAAGAAGAAGAAGATGAAGAAGAAGCTTTCCCCAAACCTCTCAAGGTGGTAAAAGAAAACCAACCAAGATAAAATAAGTCTAAGCCTTATTTTATTTACACAACTCAACCACTTTGAATTTCAAAAGTTTGAAATTAAGTAACTCATCTCAATTAATAACTCAAGTTGTCAAAATTAAAAAGAAGAGGAGTTATTGGGAGTTTAAAGGGGAGTTGAAAAGTTAGGGTTCGTGTGGGCCCCACCACACTTAATCCTCTCAAGGGAGGTTAAGTGGGTGTGGGTCCCACCTCTAACTCCCTTTGGGAGGATATAACCAACAAGGTTTAAAATAAATTGTTTTCCACAATTTATTTAACTACATCCAACTTTCCCCAAAACTAACTCTCAACCCGCATAAAACGCAACCTCAGAAAAGGTCTCCTTAAGCGAAAAATGGCACTGTGAGTTCATCGGTGCCCTCAGAATTCGATTCCGGGCACCGGTTCAAAAGTTAGAAAAACCCACTCGCTCGTTCACTGAACGTACCCGAGCCAAAATTCGGAAATTAATTCCAGGCACACCGGGCCTCGGAATCAGGCGCCGTCAGAAACTGCGTTCTTGTAAAATTCCAAAGAAAATTAAGAAAAAAATTTCCTTGAAATTTTCAGGTCTTTACATATTCTCATCCAACAATGAATAGAAGGAGTAATCCATGAAGACTAACTCCCATATTCCTTCGTTTGGAGACTTGCATCAAGGGAATAAAATACATAATTTGAGATATTATCCACAAAACATAATTTAATGGTAATTGATATGATGAGAAATATTGATCAACACTATATCATATAAAATAAACCAATATCAGAAAAAAAAATGAATACAACAATATATGTAATTTTATACGGAATACATTTATATAAAAAAGTAAAAAAAAGAATCATTTATTGGAGCTCTAACTACATCTTCACCTCCAAGATAACTCAATCCATCTCGATCACCAAAAACCAATTAATCTCGTAGATGGTTTATATATTAGGGTGAACATAACGTTAATACCCAGTCATATCCTCCTTAAGACCCCTCATGAAAATATGAGAAAAGGATACAACTACTATAGTGATTAAATAGTAGAACGAACATTCACCTGATAAGTAAACAACCCATTCCCATCATTAGCCAAGATCACTCACTGGGTATCACATCCAAGTGTGATAAAATAATATCATCAGAGTATAATCATAGGTTCCATGAAACAACATCCACACTAGTTTTCCACTCTCAAGGCCAAATTAAAGAAATATTTTTCTCTTATTCCTTCCTTACTCATATGTATCGATTCATAATCATAACTACCACAACATCTCACAAGGTACCACATGTGATGTTTTCATTTAGGAAAACCAAAAGTCACATATTTTAGCCACAACCACAAAACATCTACATCAGTCACATGAGTACCAAAGGAGTAGCCTATTGTAAATAAGGAGGACACAAACCTCATACCATCCTAATACCATGCATGACCCCCTCCACATAACCATTTCATATCTATATCATCATTTAAACAAAATTCTACTATCATACCTTTCATTATCATGCCATCCTTGATTCATCAAAACAAGTCTACTCCTAATGTGGGAGAAGGGGATCATGGGTATTCAACTAACTTCCATAACCAATGTGGATGTTAGGTAAAACAACTAGATCCAAAATATTTCCCATTTGCAGAAAATAATCTTTTCAAAAAACCCTTTATCCAAAGGTTAATATTTTGGGACATCGATTAAGGAAGAGAGATGATGAACCAAAAGTACAACCTCCAATAGGCCAAGAGATGGTGACTATAAATAAGGGAATAAAATCTATCATATGGGAGGAATTACATACTATATTATATAAGATTACGATATAGGATAATAAACCCCCAAGAAACAATGTCACATAATATAAAGATCAAACCAATCAATCCTACAATAAATGAACAGTGTTAACAAAATAAAAATAAAAATCCCAATGTAAATACAAAAAGACAGACTTATAGTAGATACTCTACAACAAATCCAAAACTAAAAATAGTAATGTTCATGTTGGTCTCTGGAGTCCTTCCAAAAACCCAAAAACATTATATATATATATGGTGAGCATAAAATGTATACTCAATACGATGATAAGAAATGTCTCTACTAACATGCTAAAATATCATATGAATTGTTAGTGGACAAATAGTATTACCACCACGCACTTAAATGGGTCAACTAGTCAATACATACCTAACCCTAACCCACTCACCAAATTATGCATCCAATATTGTAAGAAAATATCTAGAATATAATGAAATGGAACCTGAAAACTAATACGCCATTTATTTTCCTCTCTAATACTCATACATAAAACAACATGTTATCTCATACCTTCTAAACATTTCACATCACATATACAGTAATCTATGATGTTGTTCAGGACATATCCCTACCTACCCCACCCTCGTAGGGTTTATAATCTGGTGTTATCATCAGTCTTCATCACAGTACAACCTCATCACATCACATCACAACCATATCATAAAAACAGATAAGTATGGTATTATGAATGTAAAGAAAATCAATCACATTCCATCCACCCATCATGCATGAACCCCACCACATATCATATCCTCATCACCATTGGGTAATATAAAACACTAACCTATATAATTATTATTTAATATCTAACACCAACCCATATCATCACTTTCTAGTCTACGAAACCAAACCATACCATCGTTGGGTAATCTCCAACACAAAACTATACAATATCAATTACTGAATGAGGATTGGGGAAGTGGGGGTATGCATCCATATATATCACAACCAATCTAAATGTTTGGATAAACACCAAAAACACAAAACAATTTGGTGTTGGTAAGGTTATTCAAATAGGGTGGGCACATATAGAATTTATATAAAAATACATGACAGGTAGATGTCAGACAATTCCAAACCTATGGATTCAAATCAACTACACTATAATAAACCAAACACTACCATTACACTTAATTTCTTCTGTCACAACTACCTCCATAACGAATACATCACACCACACAACCACCATTCATAACCAAAAAATTACACATCCAATTCTAAGTTCCACCATTTTTTGGATTTTAATGATTTTCCACTAAATCCTATTTACTAATCCATTAATTCACATTTACATCACCCATTAAATAATCATTCAATTCATTTAAGCCAATTATCACACATAAATTCCAACCCATTCTTATTCATTTAATAGCCAATGATTTTTCATTCTCGTCATTATAATTTATTCCATGTCTAACTGGGAATATTACACAATCATGACACACATAAAAACTCACCCATATTTCACAAACAACATCCACAACACAACATAATCTAAACCATCTCAATAAAACCACCACACATCACAACCACTGCACATCACAACCATAACATGAAACAACCACTACCCATCACCACCACCACACATCAAAACCGTTGCACGTCACTCAGATCTCACAACCTCATAATTCACATCCCATGCACAACAACAATTTAATCACTACCCCCACTAGTTACAAACCCAATTTAGTTACTAAAATCACCACACAACATCTATCTACACACAATGAAACAAAATAAACCCAACTGAACACACCCCCACAACCTAGATTCCATAATTTTATATGAAATACATGATTTATTTACATTAATTCTCTACATAAAATGGGTATTCTCACATATATTCCATATTTACATGGGAAACCAATTCATAAACCAGATATAACTTAATAGACATTTCATTTGGGGTTATATCAATAAATCATGCAAAAAGAGTCTCATAAATATATCTACTACGGTATAAGAAAATCTCCCAATAGGCGTGATTTTTATCAATGGATACAAGCATGTATAGAATAAATATAAATAACATCAAAATGAGTAAAATATTTCATTTATCCCTATTACCATAAATTTTAGTTGATCCAATATATTATCTTCATTAAGAAGGCCCTCACTATCTACCTGGTAGAAGCAAAAATCATGAAATCCCCACAAACACACACACACACACATATTTATATATATATGAGAGAATTATGGTCCCAAAACACAAACATCATTTATGAATCATCATACACAATAGGTCAATGAAGAAATAATTGGGAGAATATATTCACTTCAGGAAATCATGTTTCAATACGAATGTCATTAAAGATCCTAAAAAATAAATCCTAAACATACCCCTTTCAAAATAACATCACCTCAATGATTTTCCTAATGTAAGAATAATAGGAAATAAATGAATAATGATGATAAATCACCTTCTATTTACAATATAAAACACCTTATAAACCAACGATCATAGAAAAATGAAAGGGGCAGATGGATCATCTAAATTTTTCTAGGGTTCACCCAAAAGTAAGACGAATTGGATATTAATAGGTTAAAATAAAGGGTTATTATAATTTATTAATAGGTTTTTCTTTGAAACATTCATTTAATGGATTAAAGGTTCATTTTTTGAGGTTTTTTGAGGCCCTGAAATGTAGGTCATAAATCATATTCATCAAACGAATCCCTAAAACTCTAAACCAAATGAACGTCAAGAAATGTTAAGCTGATTATTCGGATTGTGAAAAAATATTTCACATAATTAGATCATTAATCATATAAATACCATATAAAACATCATTTCATGAATCATTAGCCATTAGGACATGAATAACATCTTATTTATTGATAAAATTCATGTGATGAATTACCTGCTACAACCAAAATGTAGCTCAGAACTTTATCAAACTCTACTCCATCCTCCTCCAAACACCTCCAAATACAAAACTAGAATTTTAATGGGATGAGAAGGCATGGAATGTTACATAATATACCTATCAAATTATTCTCATCATAGATAATAAAAACAAAAATTAAATTACATGGAAATTTCAGAAAAACCATCCTATGGGAAAACCCGTAGTGATGACATTATAAAAAAAATACCACCATTCAAAAACACCAATCCATGAAAAATATTTTTGATAAACACCCCCCACAAAACCACATCAAAATATCACTATCTGGAAGTTTCATATATTCCATTATTTTACATGAACAACAATTTTATCCTCCACATATCCCATGAAAACAACGAACTCAAATGATAGGAAACACTACCCCAAACCCACAAGTTAAGGAAACCTTCAAATCCTTCTCATCATCCCATGTAATCTCCTCTAAGACACTTGTCCTTCGCATCATATGAACCAATTTGATGGTCCATAAATAGAGAACTTTCTACTGATAATCCTAGATCTCTACTAGTTTCTCTATAAACATCATGTCATCCTTGATATCTGACTCTCCCCAATCAGTTATTGGGGGGTCATCATGCAGATACCAAAAATATTGGACACCTAGAAGACGTCAGTAATCATATCCATCCATGGTGGCATTTCTCGCTCAAACACAAGAATTCCAATAAGATCTAATAGCTTATATGTCCCAAAAAACTAGGGATAAATCTAAATTCCCCTTATAAACCTATATCTAGTACAATAGAAAATGACATGGCTACTCATACAATTCCATAAATTTATTCATACCAATATAAAATTGATACCAATAGTTGTAGGTAAAATCGACCAAAGGAAGTTTCTTTTACCTGGATCCATAAATTTTCATGACATAAGATCTCAATTTTTCTTCTAACATCTAGATGGCCCTCTAAATATATCCTTTTGTCTATGGGTATAAAGAATTTATAAGTATAAACTATGTGAAAAAGTCATGATACAATCCCCTCCATACATGAACGGTAAATCAAGGATCCAAATCATAGATAATATTCTTTGTTACCCCGTAAATCCTATCCACATCATCCATATACGACCACCTCAAAACATGCATGGTAATTTATTCACAAATCTCAAAAAAATTAGACAACTTCATCAATAAATACATATCACCCAAATTTCATTGCATCCTCTTTGATCCTAGGGTAACTCAATGATGAAATAAATAGATATTTTCTCACATTTCCACACATGTATATCAACATCTTGAAAAAACCCATGACGAACACGGTGTTTACGTTTCACTTACTGACAAATGGGAAACTTCACCACAAAATCTTCAAGGAGGTTTTCATCCATTCCAACCAAACATGACTCCACAAGACATTATATAGCTTAGTCACACTGTCATACACTACTAACAGTAATTTATTAAACTCATGTATAATTTTTGTTCTGATCATCAAAAGAACATTCAGACTCTCTAGAAAAAAATCCTGTTATTACCATCTTATGACCAACCATCTGAGGTATCACCATGGGTGGATTGGTCATGCATTAACTATTTCTATAAGTCTCCCCATTGAAACTCCTCCAAATACTTTATTAGGTATGAATTCATAGTCATATGTTAAATAAAACGTCAAACGCTTCATTCTATGATATCAATATTCAATATTATAATCTCCTCCATCACCTTCCAAACGTCTTCAGACTCATGAACCACATCCTATGGGGGATTATGACTTAATGCATTAGCAACAACATACCCCTTTCCTAGGGTGTAATAGAAAAAAAATATAATCATAGATAATCTCATTCCATAGTTACATTCATAGACTTAGATCCCACTAAAATAAAACCTATTTTAGGATACTGTGTCAATAAAAACCACAAATCTTTCCTTGATGAGATAATTTCACCATGTCTACAATGATAAAAAAAACTTTCACCAACTCAAGATCATAGGTGGCATAGGTACACTAGTGTGTATGACACTTTTATGAGACATAATATATCACTTCCCTATGCTACCTTGAGGATCATCTTAATCAAGAGAGGTGCATCTAGAAAAACCTCAAAAACCCACACCCTCTCCGTCAAAAGATATCTCTATAACACTAATTATCTACTCCTTCAAGTAAATGAATGCTTCCTAGAAATAATTGGTAAAAAAAGTTCCCCATCTTGGTCAAAGATATCAACGGGGCCACAATCCGAGACAAATCAAAAAAAAATCTTCTGATAATAGTCTGAAGTCCAAATAATTGGAAACCTATACTACATTTTTTGGTTCTTTTAAAGAAATAAATCCCACTCCCATTTATGGGTATGTGGCACACCCAACTGAGATGCCATATCCCAAGGAAATGAACCTCTTGCATACAAAACATAATCATGGAAAACCTTCCATGAATTTAGTGGCGTGAAATAACCATTATTACTTATATCATATGATCGACATGGTACACCTATAACTTTTAGTAAATTAGGATATCACCATTGAATTCAATAATGAACTATTCCAGGA
The DNA here is from genome assembly GCA_963277665.1 of Viscum album. Lineage (NCBI taxonomy): Eukaryota > Viridiplantae > Streptophyta > Magnoliopsida > Santalales > Viscaceae > Viscum > Viscum album. The sequence continues at coordinate 1,985,602,788 of OY728145.1, read as the reverse complement.
ACTAATGGAATATGGAGTGTGTGATCCTCATTAACAGAATCGTTACATTAGTAACAGCAAATTGAAAGACCATGAACACAAAGATTCTATATATTAACCTAATGGAAGTCTTCATAATATCCTAAAAATTTACAATCATAAGATGACATCCATATCACAAATATTTCTTAGAAAACCAATTATATCTCCTCGTCATTTTAAAAAAGATCATCAATCCTCAAGAGGGGTTATTGGTTATTTACAGTCACCTGAATTATCCTTTTCTGGTCATTGAAAACCCTCATACTACCATCCCACGTCATGAAAAATAACACTGGGGTACCATAATGAGATAGACTAGATTTGATGAAAACCCTTTACATCAGATTATCATCCTATGTCCTCAACTCTCACATCTCAATAGGCTAAATTGAATATGGTTACATCAAAATCAAGGATGTGCATGGTTTCATCTCTATACTATTATCAACATCCTATTGAGGGGGGGGTGTAGTTCCATAACATCATTTAGAAAAAAATTTAAAAACTACTACAAAACTCTGGGAATATACACATAATGATCACATATTGACAACTCTCCTAAATGAGACAAAATAATCTTCACTTCTCGACCACCCATCTGATAAATCTTCTCACCAAAGAATGCCACTCATTGGACCTCTAAATTAGAAAATGAAACTATACAATACATATACTAAATGTATGAAGTATGAAATACATTAAATATGTGTCAAGGATTACATAGTATTGTTGTATATGTAAGGAAAAAACTCTCTCATTGACTGGTGTTTCCCCATCACTAGCCTATATCCCCAGTAGACATCATACAAAGAATATTAACATCAAACTGGTATAGATAGCAACATAGGAACTAGAATACTCTCAACATCTAGTCCCAAGGTATTTTTCAGCAGTTGGATAGTCTCATGGATCAAGTAGCTTGTCTTGTACTTGATGATGAAAGAGGGGAATAGTTTGTCTTCCCTCCAATGGTGGATCAGTTTCAAGATGTGTTTCTTGAGGATTTCTCGGGTTTGCCACCCGAGAGGGACGTTGAGCTCACGATTGAGTTGCTACTGAGAGCGGAGCCAGTTTCTATTCCACCATACCGAATGGCACTCGCAGAAATCCAGGATTTAAAGGTCTAGCTTGAGGAGTTGGAATGTAGGGGGTTTATATGTCCTAGTACGTCTCCTTGGGGATCTCCTGTGATTTTTGCAAAGAAAACTGACGGATCATTAAGGTTGTGTGTTGATTATCGGAAGTTAAATCAGATGGTGGTGAAAAATAGGTACCTTCTTCCTAAAATTGATGACTTGTTTGACCAGTTGAGGGTTGCATCGGTGTTTTTTAAGATTTATCTGAGATCAGGTTATCACCAGTTGAGGGTGAGGCCTTCTGACGTACTGCTGATAGATTTCAGGAGTTGGTACGGGTTTTTTGAGTTTGTGGTGATGCCTTTCGGCTTGACCAATGCACTGGCGGTGTTCATGGATTTGATGAACCAAATCTTTCATCCTTATCTAGATTAGTTTGTGGTTGTCTTTGTTGACGACATCTTGGTGTACTCTAAAACTCATGACGGTCATGCCCAACATCTTGACATCGTTCTGAGTACACTAAGAGAGAATTAGCTATACATCAAGCTATCAAAGTGTCAATTCTGGATTAGAGAAGTGCATTTTTTGGGTCACATCGTCTCTTAGTAAGGTGTGCCGGTGGATCTAGAGAAAGTGCAAGCTGTTGTGTCTTGGGATCATCCCAAGAGTGTTTCGGATGTTTGGAGTTTTTTGGGTTTGTTCGGGTATTACCGGAGGTTCATCCAGGATTTCTCTCACTTGGAAGCACCACTGTTGGGCTTGACCAAGAAGGGAATCAGTTTTGAGTGGTATGAGACTTGTGAGGATGCCTTTAAAGAGTTGAAAAAGTGATTGACAACCACACCAGTCTTGATCTTACTTGAGCTAGGTAGGAAGTACGACCTCTTTTGTGATGCGTCTGGTATCGGGCTTGGGGCTGTGTTGATGTAAGATGAGCAGGTTGTGGCTTATGGGTCAAGGAAGTTGAGACCCCATGAGTGGAATTATCTCACTCATGATCTTGAGTTGCCTGCAGTAGTGTATGCCTTAAAGTGCTGGAGGCAATACTTGTTGGGGGAACAGTTCATGGTGTATACCGATCATAAGAGTCTAAAGTATATCTTTTCGCAGCAGGATTTGAATCTTTGGAAACAAATATGGGTTGAGTATCTCTAGTACTTCAACTTTGAGATGGTATGTACACTGGGAAAAGGGAAAAGTGTCATTGATGCTTTGAGCAGGAAGGCTCAGAACCAAGTGGTTCAGGAATCCAGCACCAAGTGGAAGGTGATGGATTTGTTCGCAGAGATGCACCTGGAGGTGCATGAGGAAAACGGTCAGGTGACTCTTGCTTCCATGGTGGTTGAGTCGACGCTTCTGAGTTGTGTTAGGGAAAGTCGTCTCGACGATTCTGAAAGTTTGGCCATGAAGGAAATACTTAAAGGTGGGGAGCCACCTTCTGGTTGGACTGTCGGTGTGGATGGGATTTTTTGTGTTCATGGTCAGGTGGTTGTGCTAGTATGCTTACGGAAAGATTTGATGTGTGAGTTCCATGCATCGAAATGGGAGGTGCATCTTGGTTTGACCAAGATGTATCGTGATCTTTTCAGACAGTTTTGGTGGCCAAGAATGAAAAAGGAATTTGTGGAATTTGTGGCATGGTGCCTTACATGTCAGAAGGTGAAGGCTCAACATCAATGCTCAGGTGGATTATTACACCCATTGCCCATTCCAGAATGGAAGTGGGATGATGTGACGATGGATTTTGTGGTGGGTCTTTTGAGGATGTCTCGGAAGAATGATGCAATATGAGTGGTTTTTGATCGGCTAATGAAAGTGACCCATTTCTTACCGATTCAAGAGACTTATACAGTTGATCAGTTGGGCAAGTTGTATGTCCAGGAAATAGTGTGGTTGCATGGTGTACCGTGGACTATAGTTTCAGATCGTGATCCTCATTTCACATCATGTTTCTGGAAAGTGTTGCAGAAGATGCTAGGTACACAGGTGCTTTTGAGTACGGTTTTCCACCCACAAACAGACGAACAGTCGGAGCCTACAATCCAAGTGTTGGAAGACATGTTGAGGGCTTGTGTCTTGGATTTTGGTGGTTCTTGGGAGAATCACCTGTTTCTTGTTGAGTTTTCCTGTAACAACAGTTTTCAAGATACAGTTAAGATGGCACCGTTTGAGGCTCTTTATGGGAGGTCGTGTAGATCTTCATTGTGTTGGTTGGAGGTCGGTGAAACCGGGCTGTTGGGATCTAGTTTCATTCATGAGACTTCGGAAAAAGTTGAGTTGATTCGGAAGCAGATGGAAACCGGGCCATTGGTGCGAGTACTATGAAAGCATGGAAATGTTTAAGAAGAAACTTGGGAGCGGGAATCAGACATGCGGGCTCAGTGGCCCGATCTCTTTTTCTTGGAAGTATAGTGAAGCTTGGGAGCTCGGCTCAAGGAAGAGCCATTATAAGGTGGGGAGGTTGTAAGATCCCGGATCTTGGAAAGGTATGTTCTTGTTTAAGTTTCAGTTGGGATCCCTTATTTTGGTTAATTAAGTGCTTACCCAAGTCCTAGAGGAGGATTGGAGTGTTCCAAGGGCTTGGGGCATGAAAAGTAGAGAAAAGAAGGGTTTTTTTGGGTAGGTCGCACGGTCTGCGCACGGTTAATGCGGACAACCCAGGAAACCGTGCGGAAGATGTGTTTTTGGACAGTGGCCTCTGCACTGTTTGCTCACGGTTTGGAAAACTATGCGGGTAAACCGTACGAGGGTGCCTTTTTTAGACAGAAACATCTGCACGGTTTGCGCACAGTTTGTGCACGATTTGGAAAACTGTGCGGGTAAACCGTGCGGCCGAGAAACCTTTTAAAAATTTGCAATTTTGCCACTCTGGGATTTTTATCCCCAAGTCGGGATTTCCTCCCATTTCACCCCTCTTCACCCTAGGAATGAACCAAACCTCCCAAGGGCTCCAAGAGACCAATCTCCCTCGCTTCTAAGGCATTTTTGGTTTCGTTGGTTGTGGATCGAAGCTTCGGGTAAGGCTAATCTCATCCTTGCTTCTCTTTTGAGTTTAGGGTTTGTATCTTCTTCTCCTCTTTTTCCGAAGCTCTAAAACCCTAATCTTTGGGTGAGATTTAGGTTGAAGCTTCAAAGGTTGGTTGAAGTGAAATCTAAGGGGTTGATTAAGAGTGCGTTCAACCGTGGAATCGAGGTAGGTGGTCAACATGTTATATCCCATGGTTTATTTGTGGATTTGAGCATGTGTGGTTTTGTTCTTGGGTGTCTCTTGGTGTGTTTTGACTACCCATGGCATGTTTTGGTAAAATGTTTGTTAAAAGGGTAAATGGGAACCCTCACGATCCCCATGGGATGCATCGAGGGTGATGAGACAAAACTAGGGCCACCTATGGGGTGAGCCGAATTTTCCGGGCCTAGGGATTGTGAAGAACGAGTAGGATTGTTGTGTGTTTATGATGAGCCCTTGATAAACATATTGATGAGATTGACTGTGTTGGGGTAGAAGCTAGGTGATTCACCTAGGCTTAATAATAATAACCTAAGGGATGTTTGGTTAATATAAAAGTGGTTTATATGGGTGAGCATGGCTACGTTAAATGAATTGTGAATAGTGTTGGAACATGTAATGGGTTAGTATGTGGAAATGATGAAAGACCATAATGGAATGGATTATGAGTCTAGTAATGAAGCCTAGTGAGATACGCATAATGAACAATGCTTAGTGAGATAAGAATTACAAAAGGGAATTGGGCTAAATGGTCGAGTTGGACTGATGCTCTAAACTCCACCCCAATGCACGGGTTAGGGATAGACTGATGCCCTATCCCTCTAACGGTTGCATCCACCCGGACTGATGCTTCGAGGTGATAATATGGTTGATGGCGAGTTGGACCGATGCTCCAAACTCCACTATGTGTTTTCCATTAGGTATGTGATTGTGTACTTGAGCCCGTGTAATTTGTTGTGTTTCATGAACCCATGTTAAATGGGATGAAATGGTAAGATATGGAAATGGTAATAAATGTGGGTAATGCAGTGATCCTTAGCATGATTTGCATGTGCTTTGGTTTTGTACTGTTTGGGATTTGATTACTTGCTTTGGCATATGTGATATGATTTGAAACGGTTTTACCTGGATTGTTTAGAACTGTGGAAAAAAGAGAAATGTTTTACCATACTTTGGATATAAAAAACTATCTAACTTATCATCATTTTTGGTTTTCTTTAAAAGTTGAGCATGTTTGGATTGTTGTACATAGACTTGATATAGAACACTTGGGTGGAAACCTACTGAGCATGTTTAGCTCACACCCTACACACCCTTTCGATGGTGTGTAGACCATGTATTGTCTTTCGATGCAGGAAAAAGGAAGGCGCCGCAGTGAGACTATGAGATTCATGTCAGTTGGGTTTGAGCAGCTGGTGGTGAGATGGTGAGACATTACCCACATATCACATGGAGTAGCGGTTGTTGGTTTTGGCTTTTTTTCAAACTTGTACCATTGGTTTTTATCGGGCTTTCGAGTTAAATCGCTATCATTGTATGCCATATATTTCTTTTAATTCTCTTCTTCTGTTTCTTTTCACTGTGCATATATTTCATGTATCTTATTTTAGGTTGGGCAAAATCATTCTCTCTAGTTAGTGTTTGATGCTCAGGTGCTAGTCGTCAGCCTGTGGGGATCGAGAATCCACTTCGAGTATGGGGCGGACCGAGTTGGGTACCAGCTTGTGAGGGTAATCTGGGTCGGTTCGTTACAGAAACTTTGTCACTGCATCTATTGCCAAGCACTGCAACCAATATTTGATATTGCTTGTTGGGGATGAGGGCGCAAATTCCGATCACCAGAAGTTTGCCCTTCCAGTAATTCAACACAACATAACTTCAATCTTTGGAAGCAATGTGGCTTCCCATTGAATCATCCCTTGTGACTTTGAAGATTGGAATTGGGAAGACTAAACCCCTAGGCGCTGCATTGAGTCGTCCTCCACCTTCTGGTTCTAGTCACCTCACGATCCTCCTTCCAATGAGCAAATAAGCAAACAAGCACACAACCAACACACACATGTAAACACAAAGATATAAACACAATACACGTAAGGATTACATGATTCAGACATTGTGTCCTACATCCATGGAAGAATGGTGACATCACTTGTATTCCATTGGAAACAGAAGTACATCTGAGTTACATGGGATACCGCCTTTTGACAATCCTCCCCATACCACCGGAAGAAGTCTCACCAATGTCATAGCAGTTGCATCTTCTGGTGCTTCTCCTTACGGTCTTTCGTTTTTGGCTCTTCGGCCTCTGGCACTTGGATGTGCCCAGGTGTGCTCCTTCATAAGCCACTTCCGCATTCGGGTCAGGCCATGTTAACTCCTCTATCAATCATTGTCAGTGTACTTTACATAGGTGGAACAATCCCACTCTTTATAGTTGTCTTAACTGATCATCCAGTCAACACCACCATCTGACGTGTGTGGGCAACCCTCTGTTGGACTGTGTAACTTCCGATCACTGATAGGTTTCATTGCATCTCCCACCAACACCTGATGAACAATATATGTTGCCTTTCATTCTCTACTAATGACTCTGACAAACATTTACTTTGTTGCATTCGCAAGGAAAGCTGCACACCTCCTGCTATCAACGACTTCGCACAAGTCTTGAACCATCGCACTTTGCATCACCCTACTTTAGACTTTTGTTAGGCTATCAGAAGTTGCACATTTTGTTTGCCTCACTCCATCCTCAGGAACCATGATCGACTTCCTGAGTACATGCACCGAATGTCCCTCCTTAGCATTCTCACACTTGGACTCCACTGTGGTGCATCCATTGATCCGACATTCTGAATCCTCGTTGAATTTCCATTCGACTGACTTTTTGCTCCTAGTGAACTTTACGTCTCATGGTGGTGGTGTTCTACCTTCATCTGGATTTACTTAAGTTTTACTTCAAGTGAATGAACTTTTGGAGTTTTTACACTGGACCAAGAGAACAATTTTCACACCAAACTCAACATTTTTTCTTGAATAAAAGAAGCACTTGTCCTCTCATAGATGTAGGACTAAAGTGTGAACCACTATTCTTGTGTGTGTTGTGCTTGTGTTTCATTTGTTTGTTTGTCTCGAATGAAAAATCTTTTTGAAGACCATAAAGGGTGGATCAGTATGATGGATGGGGTGCAAGTACTTCTCAGTTTTAGACATTGATTCATGGGGCATGCCGCAACGATTGAGACTTCCAAGTGGACTGTTCCACCATCTAAGGTCCAAATCTGAACCGCAAACTGATAATTTAAGATTTGAATAAAATAGAAAACCGTGTATCCGCCATGTGTCTAAACGGCGGAATAAAGCGCTTTTATCTAGATTATGTTTGACGATAAACTCGGGAAATTAAATTTGATAAAAATAACCGGATATCATTCTAATATCTGTCACATCCCGTCACCCACACCATAATGCAATCCCCGCAGCAGCAGCTGAATAACAGCTTTCCGTCCCCCGTCAAATCACCTCTCATGTCATTGATGATTTCACCATCCTGGACTTCCAAAATGATTCAAAAATAAAATTAAAAATACAACTGTTTTTTATTTCAAGAAAAACGAGGGAGCATTGTAATTAGGGTGGGCGCTCCTTCCAAGGCTGCCATTGGATTCGGTGACGCTTTCTGTAATATGATGAAACCTCGGGGACTGAAATTTTTGAAAAAGATCATGCACTGTTTACCATCATTGCCCCCCGCTCTGACTTGGCCCGCTGTTCCCACTCAGGAATATTCCCCCACTACCCAATCACCACCGCGAGTATAACCTTAACCCTATCCGCTGTTAAAATATGAATTCCCCTAGAATACTGTTATCCTACATCCTATCTTGCCAGCCGAATATGTTTGTATTAAATATTGTTTATAAAACTCCCACACGCTGAATTCGTGAACTCCACGTCCACCCTCACCCCGGACAACCCTGGATTCCGGCCGGAAAAACGTAGAAAAGGACGAAACGTCGGCGTTTTGATTTAGGATACCCATTGCGTCGTCTTCTTCAGGGCACAATCCGTTTCGTGGTCGGTCTTTACACTTGCAGAGAAACAGGGGATGACACGCACGAACCCACCCCGCAGCTCACCTTCACTCAGAAATACGAACCGTCTTTAGAATAACACCGCTGCATTCGAACGCCGCTGATGCTGTTCCGGGAGGCCAGGATTTCCTCCAGCGACACCGCCTTCCTCCCCGCGCCCTCCGGCCGCGGCTTCGGCGCAGACTGCGACCTCAGCTTGGCCTTCGACGATTTGGTGTTCGCCATGTACCCCGGGAAGTTGCAGTACGGCCGGAAGAACCTGTCACCGCACACGCTCTTCGCAGGAGTCGCCGGGGCGGCGCTCGGCGTGCCGGAGTTTCCGAACCTGGGGGAGCTGTGGGTGGTCGAGGCCCTGCACTCGTCGACGGAGAACGCCCAGTCCGCGGGGTCGTGCAACAGCCTGGAGCCGCCGGTTCTATGCAGACGGACGGGAATGGAGGATGGGAGGGGCGAGGAGAAGGTGTGGCAGGGCGGCGGCGGCTCGTTGCTCCATTCCGACCGCGATCTGGGCTTGAACGTGTCCATCTCCACCGTCTTCGGGCTGTCGTCGAAGCCATTTTCGAGCGACAGCGGCAGCTGCCTCTGGCTGTGGAACTCACTCCTTACGGTGGATCTTCTGGCCCAGGTTTCAAGGCGAAATCTGTTCTCTCTGGTAAGTGATCGGCGAGCTCTGTCGGATCGGACGGCTACCTGAGCCCTCATCAGCGCCTGCATGCTGTACAGGGTTGCGGTGGCTCGCTTCCGGACGAGATAGCCTCGAAACAGAGCCTGCAGCTTCACCAGTCCCTTCAGTGCTCGCAGCGCCTTTCGAGCCTGAAGACGAAGTACGGAATACAAATTTCGAATTTCAAAAGGTTAGGTGGAGGACATAAGACTTCATGACGCAGAAAGGGAACGCCCATTTACCAAATATCCCCTGAACACGGTCTGAATCCTCACGGCGGCGCACCACTCTTTGCCCCTGCCGAACACACCGCTTCTGCCCTGACTCGTCAGCCTCACGACGGCCACGGCGGCGTGGGCGGCGGCCACGGCAGCATCCGCGGCGGCTGCAGTAGCGGCGGCGACTGCAATCGCGTGCTTGCTCTGTTCTTCCGTCTCGTAGGATCCCGCCCAGGAGAGATCGGTTGCCGGCGCTCGGCCGGAATCCTTGCCGACCTTGCCGAAGCTCCACCTTTTCCGGTCCTTCAGTTTCCCGGAGGTGGAATTATCGAGGTCGTCCTTCTCCTTCTTCCGCCCCAGCAAGCTTCTAAGCCACCTCGCCGCTCTCCCCATTTCCTTCTCAGTTCTTAGCAGAAAACTGGAGAGAAAGCAGGACTATCCTTAAAACCCACAAAAACGAAAAACCCGGGGGCGGTGGCGTTATAAAATAACACAGGAAAGGTGGGGTGGCTCGGAATCATAACAGGCTTGCAAACAGGGAAGCAAACAGGGAAGATGACGAAGAAAAGCTCTTGAGTTTGTGGGTGGAATATGGAGATGGGGATTGGGGGTGTCGTGTTTTTGAAAGCCATTGTTCTGACAGGGCCTCGTGATGAACTGCGATAGAAGACAAACAGACATGGCAGAAAAAACACCGAGGCAGAAAATAACGAGGGGGAAAACACAACTGTTAAAAGATAAAAGATGGGCAATCAGTTTGCAGGGGAAAAAGTGGAATAAACAAGGAGAAATCAACACAAGTGATGAGTATAATGAAAAAGGACTCATCATGGCGAGAAAAAGGTCGTACTAACCTTCTCAAATTCAAAAACAATACGCCGAATTCGCACTTCCGCCTACCAGTAGTTAACAGAGAATCTCCCTCTCTCCCTCTCTCCCTCTCTCAATTACACTTTCTCTCTGGAGTCACTTTCTAGACCGCCGCGTGCATGCAAACCCTTGCAGATGAGAACCTTTGGGCGGTGGGGGCGGTTTCCGGTGACCTCCCTCTTTGCCTCCTCTAAACGAAGATCAGGACACAGCGGCAATCGGCCGATACCGAAACCTATTCGCTGCCGGTGCTTTTTAGGGAAAGTGCTGAAATCATGAGGCCCTCTCTCTTATAATTTCATGTACGATTCCACTGAGCAGCCATTAAAGACTTACACCCGAAGAAAAATGGGTTTTGATTTTCCTTATTTGATGCGATTCTGCTTTCTGTGCGAAGCAATGGGGCAAAAAAAGTACTGAAACGCTTGCTCTGTTTCGGAAATGCCGTATCCCACTGGTGAATCTTCCGAGACTTTCAGCGATCTTCGACGCGACTCGCTCTGCAAAATTTCTGGTTTCACGACTTGGTGACGCGATCGGAAGTGAAATCCGACTGGCTGGATCTGGCTCGGGCGCCTGACAGATGCGGATGGTTCTTCTTCGCGAATTTCTCTGGAGGCGGATTTATCGGGTTTTAAGAGCTCTGCGAACCCTAGGATGGTGACGACGAGCGCCCGGTAACACGGATTTGAAAACTTTTTAAATTTTGAAAAACCTGTGTGCTGAAGCGTCTGAAATGAATTGCATTTAATCGAAATGAAACGGACCTTACTCGAGCCTCTAACCAGAATTCCGAGGGATTTTTTTAAAAGTGTCGGTTTATTTTTATTTTTTAGTTTTTTTTTTCGTTTCAAAAAAAGTATACGATTTATAAAATTATGATTTTAAAACTGATAGTTTTGATTTTAAAAATGTTAATTAAAGAATATTGTATGTACTAAAATATTAATGTGTTTTAAAATTTTAGAAGAGGCAAACAAAATAAACTGTGGCATCGGATAAGTTTTAAATGGATAAAAAAATCTGGTCATTGTCATTCTAAAGATGATTGCGAAAAGATCACTTAGAGATATTAAACATTATTTTAACTAATAGTTAAAAAGATATAATAAATAATGGGAATAAAATAAAATATTCAAAACTATGCTAGAGTTGGCATGCATTAAAATGCTTTGTATGAAACAATAATCGAATAATTAAAAAGCAGTAAAAAGGAAAAAAGGCACCTGGAAATTTAAGGGATTACACAGTGTGGCGCGCTTATTTAATAAAAAGACAGCTTTAAATTTATTTTTTCAAAGGGGTGCATATTTTAGTACATAAATTAAATTTTACATATAATTTAATATCAATTATTTTAGATGGAAGTCGAGGATACTTCAACTCGAGATCTTGCTGAGGACAATTTAATATTAATTATTGATAATTACCAAGAATTTCAACAAGACTAATCTATTTATCCGGGTCCAAAGTTGTATGCACATCACTATATTCATTGTGCAAACAAACAAACAAAAAAAGACAAAAATATTACATCGAGTTGAGAAAACATGTTATAAAAAAAAACTTTCTAGCATTTAATATTTATATACATCACCTATGTATAAAATACATACATATAAATTTTTGTGGACATATAACGCATAATATTCGACAAAAATGTTTACATAGCACTTTTAATAAATGTTATTCATTATTATGTGATTCGTTATATGTTCTATACATGTTTAAACTAAGATCCAATTGTGGTTTTTTCTAATTGGTTGTGGTTTTAACCGGTACTAGTTAGTTTAACAAAAGTTTTATGAAACGTTGCGTATTTCAATGTCGGAAATTGATTAGTCGAGGTTTTGATTAATTGAGCACTGGTTTATACGAGTGTCGTTATTCCACATTTCACAACAGTTGTTTATTCATTAAATAGTGGTTTATATCATAGAATTTTATATTTCGGTTTAGCAATGCTTTATGCAAACCAATGTTATAAATGTATTTAAAAAAAACTTTGACACAACCGCTGCTACATTATTTCCAAAATGCCACTAAACAGGCAAAAAAATAAAAAATAAGTTCCAGGTGCACACACTATTCACCGGAAGCAAAGGTGGAGTTGGTGTGTAAAACGAGCAGCTGGCAGTGGCCTTGATTGAGTACGGTCACTTGTACAGTGCTTGATCATGGTCACTATTTTGATTATGGTCGTTTGTCACTATTAAGCAGCATATCTATGTTGGGCGCTTGTAACTTAGCGAGTCTTTTCTCCCTTTTATCTCTTCTATTGAAGTTGCAATGTTTCCAATGAAGCATGACTTGTTCTGAACCATGTAAATCTCTGGTGTTCTATGTTTCGTGTTTCTTACGTTCTGTTGTTTTGGAAGTGGGTCGGGTTTTCATGGGGTGCGATTCAATGCGTGGTTGAGGTGCATTGTGTTATCGGTTTTAATAAACTGAAGTCGCAACTTCGCTTCAATTTGGAACATTCAGAAACCTTGTTCCACAAGTTGATGTCTCAAGCACAGTTTATGGATTGCCTGTAACATCCTTAAAATTCCTTCTATGATTAATAAATGAACTTTTTTTTTCATAACATCTGTTTCATTTTTTTTCCGCATAATGGAAGTACATAGAAATATTATTTCAAAAGAAATATTACATGTCAAGTAATGATACCAATTAGTATAGCTAAGAACAGTACATAAATATAAAAACCAAAGAATGTCGACCTAACAATGGTATACTTCATGTTGGTTTCGGGCGCAGCAAAAACGTGCGGTGGTAGACGATATGTTAAAATTTCTTTTAATATTGAGTTGCCCAAAACCCCAATAGATGATCTTGCATGTCAAATTTATAATTAATTTATTTAATATTGGATGAAACAGATACTTGATTTGAGGATTCTTTCTTCGATGTAGATGTCAATCGTCCGAAAAGACCTTTTTGGTTTGTATTTGTTGCGCTATGAAGATCCAAGGATGAAATCTCTCTAGCGGTGATCAACGCGTGTTCCTTTAATCTCTAAGTAATGTCAATCGATCTCTGAGTGCAACACGGCGAATCAATTGTGTGATATTCTTCTTGATCGTTTGTTCTTTGGTCTTGAAAGAATATTTCTCGCGTTTCCCATTTTTGAGAGGGTGAGAGAAGGAGTCGAGAGAGAATTCGTCATCTCGGGTCCTGCAAGGCTTTCGGGCCACCTAAGGCCTTAGAGCCAGTTGTCTCTCAAGGCCTTCGGGTCAACTCAAGGCCTTCAGGTCAGTTTTCTCTCAAGGCCTTCGGGCCGCCCCAAGGCCTTCGGGCAACATGAATATGCAGATGTACCAGTCAAACTACAAGGGACAAGGCTCCAAATGAGGATCGGAACAAACACATTCACCAGAGCAGAGCTAACTAGAATTGAAAGAACGAGAGGGTATGACATTGTCATCGGTACCGGGCTTGTGCAGCTCTGCACAAGACAATTAGCCGACCAGCCTTGTGAAGGGGGGTGGTGATATCATGACATGTCTTGGTGAGGAGCAGTTCCAAGTTGTCTTGTTTGGGTGATTTTCTCTAAGACCTACGGGTCATGTAATTGTCTCTAAGTCTTCAGGTCTTGTAAGGGATCCACCTCACCCTTTGAAAATTGATAAAACGTGAATAAAATGATAAAACGTGAATAAAATGATCCCTCAGTCTTAAGCATAATATTTATTCGATTAATTAAATTTAAATAGAATTTAATCGAAATCATCGGAAAACCTTAGTGTGTGACCATCTAAGATTTTTTTCTGATTGACATTAGATGAGGTTGTCTAAAGTCCAAGATTATTATCTAGCAATGTGTTAAAACACTCAAGAAAAAGAACTTAATGTCGTAACGCCGACAACCACATACGAACACTCATTGTGTAATACAATCCCTTTGTCGCGATATCTCATCAAGCAGGTTGCACATCTGTGTCACCAACCTATATGCTCGATACGTCTTTCTTTGACTATCTGAAATAAATATGTCGTTACACCATGACCATAGAATTTAGGGCGGTAGTTCTATTCCAATCAAAGGGTCGAGATATCAACTTCCATAAATATTAAAGGAACAAATCCTTCATCAACTTATCCATTATGACACGTCAATCGCGACGCATCAAACGTACCTTACCTCATCGCAAACATATGGCGTCACAGTTTTCATCAACAAATCTAAGTGTGCAACTCGTGACATGCATTAATAATAATCTTAAAGTATAAGTACCATTACTTACGCTCGTAGATAGGAATATCTGATGACACTAAAACACGCGAAATTCCTACTGGCGGGTCGGTTTTCATAATCCCCCATCTTGGAGATTACCAAGTGATAACTTCATGACAAAAAGTTTCATCCGCTTATGAGTATTCACACCTGACAATCTATATATTGATCCTACCCTTTTACACATTATATTATATAATTTTAAGCATAATTAACCATCAAATTACAAGCCAATGATTGTGAAGTGTAGTCTCTTTGGATGATTAGGTACATAAAACTGAAAACATGGAAATATAATAAAACATCTTTATTTTAATCATTCATAAAGAGCTCCCATGTAAGAACCCGGTTTTTCACTCAGGTATGAATCCCTTTAAATTTCGGTTTAAATCTTTACTTTGGACCTAATATAGATGCCTAATGAGTTAGTGAAGGTCTCGAGGGTGTCCACAGCTTGTTCGGAGCTCAGAACATCTCTTTTTGGGAAAAACAGGCCTGGCGAATGGTTTAGAGTAAACCGTGTGAGATTTTCACATGGTTAGACCAAACTGTGCATATGCTGGATTTTCGAACAGAGCCTTGTCGCACGGTCGTGCGGCCTAATCGTGCGAGCGCCCCTTCTTCCCAGGTACCTGTGCATGGTTTGCGCACGATTTTTCAAACTGTGCAGACAAACTGTGCATAGGCTATTTTAAGGGTAAATTGTCCTTTTTGCCCTTAATGATCTAATTAACCTCCCTCCTCCTCCCATAATCTGAGATTATGCGGGATTTACCTCCACGACTCTCATTTTGGAGCTTTTTGAAGGTCAAAACTAGGGATTTGAAGATCTCCTTCGTTCGTGATTCATTTGAGCTTCTGTTTGTCACGTTAGATGCATAACGGTAAGTACTTGAGTCCATTTAAGCCTTTCCTCTTCTCTCTTACTCTCGACCTAGATATCGAGGTATGAGCGTTTTCTCTCTCTTTTTTAGATCTACTCTCATCCAAGCCAAATCAAGGGCCGATACCGGAGGAGAGTCGTACAAGACTAAGGTGGGTGGTCTATAACTCATCCCTAAAGTTTGTTGATTTTGGAATTGTCGTGTGGGGCCCACCGATTCCATCAGGTGCCGTTATTAAATTCATATGTCATAATTATACTATTTAGAACAGTATGATTATGCCCTTTTCAAATATGTGACTAGTTGTTAGTGGTTACACCCACAACTCTATTCATCTCATGTAGGATGTTATGCCGTAATTGGGTTTTTAGTGTTTTGACACGTTTGAGCCATCGTTCGGGTGTGCCTTGACTTGACTTTCCTAAGGGTAAGTGTTTCTACATTAAATGGTTCATTTATAATGAGAATTGCATAATGGCAAGTACCATGTATGCTCACCAATTGACCTGCCTAAGGTAAGTGCTTCAATTTGATAATTAAATGAGAAATGTGAATTGACAAGTATATTAAGTATACAACTTGGCTTAATTAAGAGTAATTAAATAAAGGTTGCATGTCCATAGCACCCCTTGCCATGTTGATGGAAGGTAGCAGAGTGAACTTTGATTTATGAATATGCCTTAAATGGATCTAATAAAGGGTTTCTTGCTACTTGGCCCTATGACACCAATGAAAGGCAAGGCTCGAACCAAATGTATTAAATGATTGATTATGATTTGATTGAATGGTTGCATGCTCAATTATCCTTGTCACACTAATGAGAGGTAATGGCTTAAACCTTATGAATTACATATGACTTCATTATTAAATAGGAATGATCTGACTTGAGCTCGCCTTGGATTCTGATTGGATAATTCCATGAGCACTCAGAAACCCCATTCTGATTCAAGGATACGACTTGCTTAGGTTGAGTCCCACCTAGAACTCGATCCTTGTCTAATCTTCGGATGTCCGGTATGATACCGTAGGATCCCACATGTAGTATTATAGGATGCCTTGGATACACTCCTTGGATCCAACGCTGAAAAGTAGGTGCCGCGGTTAAATCCCATTGGACCCGGTCTTTGCTTAGCCCCGTTTTACCTTGGATGAACTCCTTGGACTCGATAGGCATCTCATTGTGGAATCCCTTAGACTATAATCCTTGGATTACACTCTTATCTCTTGTCAGGCTACAGTTATTACTGAGTTGACAACCCTTGAGGTCTATGTCGCCTTGGTCATTACCTTGGGACTTCACTATTAAATATCATTACAGGTTGCCTTATTATAACTTGAAACCTTTGCAATTGCTAACATGTGACTTATGTATAAACTGGTAATAATCAAATAATGAATTTTTTACATGTTCAGACACCAACTGAGGGATGAAGCGGGTACTTGGGTATTTAGTTACATCGTACTGCTTTACTTTATATATATGCATGCTTGCACACTCTTACATTTCCATTACACGGGCTTGATGTTATAGACACCGTTGGTGGTGGCCCACTAAGATTTATCTCACACCCTCTCTGGGAACCATTTGGTACTCGAGGTAGATTACATGAATGCAGGTGTTGACAAAGGGAAGCATACAACTTCAAACACTTGATTGCTTGCTATTTAGTACAAAGCTTGATAGCAGATGACCAAGCCAGAGCTCGGGATGCTTGGGATAGTCTTTTGTTTTTCTTTATTATTTTGTGCAACATGTTATGCCTACTATCTTGTATCCATGTTTTTCTAGTTTTCTAGTGACATGACATATCATCATCAATTGTTCTAGTTGATACAATTATTGTTATTCTTGCTTATCTATTGAACTTGTCTGTTTTCGCTGTTTACTTATAATGATTACATTATTTACCTATGTTTATATATACCCATTGTGCTACACTTTGGTAATGAGGGCATAGTCTCCCCACAGACACACCTTAGACCCTCGCTTCTAGTCGGCAACCTCTGACGTTTGGGGAGATGCGCTTGAAACCATGTGACCCACCAGACTTGGGGAACCTATTAAGTGGAATCCAGGTCTGGGATGTCACATCCTAACTTCCATTTGAGATCCTATATCTGCATAGAATAACTTGGAGAATACATGAACAAAAGAGATAGGCTAAAAAGCCCAGTAAGGGTATAAACATAGGAATAAAGCAAAACACATGGTTCAGAAGGCATAACATAATGACATAAAAAAGGCATGGATCATGAATAAACATAAGGAATCATAACATGTAGAGCATAAAGACATGTAATAATGTCATCATAGCAATGTGACAACAACAGACAACATGACATAAGCATGAGTTAAGTCTAACTGCCAAGACCATTGCACATGGCGGACAAAGTCCTATAAAGGAATCAGGTTCACTCCCTGTCCCAACATGAAATCTCATGAAACTAAACATAAACCAATGAATTGAAGCACTATCCGGGCACACCTATCATAATATGTTCATGAATATGTGTTCCACATGAAAAAATCAAATATAAACATAAGGGTTACCCATGGAAAGAGATGCGTATCGTAATCATGTCATAGAGCATAACAAATCAGAGTAATATAAAAGTGTCCATAGAAGAATGGATTTAAATCATACATGGACATTCATAAGGTAAAATAGACATATATCATAATAAATGATGTCCAATTGAAGTGGAAACATGTAAAAATAGTGTTTAAGAAACTTTATAAATAAAACATTTTAGTTAGGTTTAAGGAAAATATTAAAGAAAATTTAAAGTGAAAACTGAATATTTGTTTTCATGAAACCCGAAATGAACCAAGATAGTTTTTCATGTCAAAATTATTGATTTTAGAAAATAATGGTGGCTTAAAATAGATTATGGAGTGAACTTGAAAATAAGTATGAAATCGGGAAGCTTCCTTTAATCGGGCTTGATTATCAAGTAGATTTGAGAAGGGAACATTTTTAAAACATGTATTTCCCTGTCAAAGAAGGATGAATAGATATAGATACATGATTTTGGAACATATAAACATAATTTAGAATAAGTAAATAAGAAGAATTAATAATTACATTGGGGTAAAGAGAGAGAAATCGTAACCTGAAAGAAAAATGGAGGTTAAGAAAGAATCTCTTACCATATGTTCAAAAGTGTTCTGCACTTGAACTTAATGTCCTGGATAATCAAATTAAATCCATTAGTTTATTAATTTAGAACCTTTTACACATGTATTTTTTTAGTGTAATTTTATCAAGTTCATTTATAGCCTTTTTGGTGGGTTATGAGAATCAATTTCATCATTCAAGAGTGTTCATTTCCTTGAGTTTCTTGATTGATTCACTTGTATAAATGTATGAAAGATCATGTAAAATGGGAATAGATATCCATAATTAAAGTTACATTTTATTAATTAATATCCATAAAATTAATTGGTTATATAATTCATTTGGTTATTTGGGGTGAGGATGAGTCATTAGATAAGATGTTAGTGATAATCGTTTGGATTATTTTGGTGGTTTTTCCGATCATCAAAAACTAGTTTTGTTTCATTACTCATTATTGTGTATAAAAGTTAGTTTAAAAAACATAAAAGGGTTATAACATAAATTTTATAATTTATACCAACTATTATAATTGTTTTATTTCTATCCTTGAAGTTAGTAAAGGAAAATGAAAACCTGTCATCCTCGAAGGTGATAAATCAACACCTAGCGGACGATATTTTCATTTTTAGAATAAAAGGAAGAGGAGAAGAGACTAGATGGTGGATTTTCCATTAACATAATAAAATTATAGTATATATAAGATACTGGTGTTATCATGAATGTTTGGACATAGTAGGTGAGGAGAGTATAAGAAAAGAAAATAAAGTGAAAAGAAAATATAGAAAGCGAAAGAGGATTTTACCTCTTGAATTCTTCTCCTTGAGAACCTTCTTAGGAAAATTGGTTTTGGTATTTTATTGAGACCAGAATATCTTGGAGATGGGGAAGATACTTGGGTAGAGGATTGTGTATAAATTGGACAAGCTTAAAGGCTTAAGAGGTGTGATGAGAAGAGGTGGTGAAGGGTGGTATTTATAGTGGAGGAGATGAGTGTTTTCTCATTATTTTATTTATTAGTTTATTATTTTTCCTCAAGACTATGAATAGTTTGAGAATTATCACTAAATATATTAAAATAATAAAGGGTAGTTCTAGATTATGTTGATTAAATTATAAATGACTCAAGTAATAGCGTATTTAAGTTATAATGTATATATACCATAAATTACTGTATTTTACTATTCACAAAAATTCAATTATTTTAGAAAAATCCCAAAAATTCACCATAATAATTTTTCGATGTATAGAATTGAAAAATGAACTCCATTTTATGAAAATAATTTTCCAAATATTAGAAATTTATTTTTTAATTAAAATCACAATTTACTTGGAAAATAACAATTTTAAAATTATAATTGGTTTTATAACACTTTGAAAAATTAATTAAGGTCTCATAAAATTATCTTATAATTATAAGACAAAATAATATTAATTTATGAATACATTTTATAAAAATAAAATTTATTTTAAATCATTATATTAATTATAAAATTGAAAATAAACATTTATGTTTTATAAAAAATATCAATACTTAATTAATAATTTCTAAAACATTTATTTACTTATACTATGATATAATTATACCATATTACCATTTATAAGATGCCTAAATTTTATTTATACTTTCATGAGAGAGTTTACTATTCTATAGGCTAGATTACTATTCCTAATGGTCATGTTACTTTTCCAAAGGTCAAGTTACCATTCCATTGGTATATATTCCTTAAATTCTAGAAATAACTCTTATTTCATTCATTATTCATTTATAACGTTTGTGTTGTGTTCTCTATGTGATTTTATGTGATTTATACTATATGGAATAATTATAAGAAGGGAATTTCCATTGATAGAATTCTAGGTTGTTACAGTTTATATACTATATGTTCTATCATAGTACGTTATCCAACTATAGAATATTATTTAAGAATATAATCATAACACTTCAATGTTCTCATCATAGCGAAGGAATGCCATGACCTTATCAATGGGACGTATACTCTAGGACATTATTACACTAGAGTCATGTAAAATGATGAACAATATGTAACAAGAAGTTTTATTAATATTCAATGTATTGAATATACATGTAATCAAGGTACAAACAGTTGGTCCTAGGACACCAACTCTAACAAACTACCACTTGGACTAGAGCGTGATAGGATATTTACTGCTAGGTACCATGTCAAACTCTTTAATGAAGTTGCACATCCATATTGATTCTTTAGCAGCCTCATAAGTCACAATATACTTGGACTCTATTATAGAATATGCGACCACAATCTCTTTTGAGTTCTTCCAGATCACAACACCTCCATTCAAAGTGAAGATGTATCCCGTTTGTGACTTTATGTCATCTTGATCAGTTTGGAAACTAGCATTTTTATATCCTCTAATGTCCAGTTCATCATCTCCTCCATAAACCAGGAACATATCCTTATTACACCTCAGATACTTAAGGATAGTATTGACTTCTATCCAATGATGGTCACCTGGGACAACTTGATATCTTCCCATCGTACTTAATGCGTAGGCAACATCTATCCTAGTACATAGAAAAACATACATGAATGAACCAATTGTTGACACGTATAAAATCCTTTCTATTCTATTTCTTTCATCATGTTATTGAGGACACATTTTACTGGAAAGATGAATGCCATGTGATGTTGGAAATAATACCCTCTTGGATTGTTCCATAATGAATCTATTCAATATCTTGTCAATGTATCTACTTTGACTTAGGATGAGAAGACTCTTGGATCTATTACGATAGATCTTGATCCCAATAATATATGCTACCTCACCCAAGTCCTTTATAGAGAATCATTTATTCAACCATGCCTTAATAGACTGTAAGACTGGTATTTCATTTCCAATGAGTAATATGTCATCACCATATACTATTAAGAAAATGACTGCATTCCCACTAAATCATTTGTAGTCATAAGGCACACACTTATTCTTTATGAAACCAAATTCTGTTATGGATTCATCAAAATAAATGTTCTATGACATAGATGCTTGCTTTAATCCATAAATGTTTTTTTTTCAATTTTTATATCTTGTTGGCATCCCTCAGAGTCACAAACCCTTCAGGTTGTGTCATATAGACAGCTTCCCAAAGTTTCCCATTAAGGATGAATATTTTGTAATCTATTTTCAAAATCTCATAGTCATGGTAAGATGTAATGACAAGTAGAATTTTGATGGATTTCAACATTGCAACTGGTGAAAAGGTTTCATTGTAGTAAATGCCTTGATGTTGTTTAAAACCTTTTATAATCAGTCGTGCCTTATAGGTGCTGACCTTCTATGTCTAATTTCTTCTTTAATACCCATTTGCAACCAATGAGATTTACATATACTGGAGGATCTACCAAAATTCAGACTTGGTTTTGGTACATGGAATCCATTTTAGAATTCATGGATTCTTGCCACTTTGAAACATCTATGCCACTTAATTATTCCTTGTAGGTTAGAGGATCATTATTATCAACTAATAATGAGTCACCATCCTCAATGAATAGAAAAACATATCATTCTAGTTATCTAACCTCTCCAGTACTCTTATGTAGTACTTATGTCTCTCGAACAACTTATTCTTCCATGGGGCTTTACAAAATTTGTTCCTGTACCAAATTTTGTATTTCTTGATCCTGAACTTCATTAAAGTCTATCTTGCTCTCACTATATATTTTAAAGATAAGATCCTTCTCAATACATGTGGGAATATTGTCAACAACAACCTCTTTGTCTCAAGGATTGTATAGGTAGTATTGTTGGAGTTGGTACCTTAGAACCAACTTCTGTGTACTTTATGATAACTTGTATTCATAATTTTTAATATTAATAAAATCCTTATCAAATCATGATTGTTCTTATTCATAACATAGTATGTGATAATGTCCTAAGAGTAGCTGTCACACTAAAAGGTCATAACAGTTCCCTATTAAGATGAGAACCCAGAAGTGCTACGATACTATTATTAAATATATGTTCTATAACTAGATGATATCATTTGAGGGACACAAATGATACATGATATCATGGGTAGATACTCATAAGACTTTGAGAAACCTTCTCATGTTGTACGCCATTGCTAATATACAATGTATGATATTATGATAATGAGACCCGCTAGTAAGAAATACACATTTATATGTGTCATTAGATGTTCCTATATGCAGATGTGTGTATTGATCCTTATACTTTAGTATTATTATTAATGAGTATTATGAGTCATTTAATTTGATGTATTGATGAAAATCGTGATGACAGATGTTCGTGGAGAGTTAGGATACATTGGGTGCGTCATGGGTAATAAAGCATTAATGAATAATGCGAGAAAGGTTTTTTCTCTTCTGTTCTTTAATGGAAGTTGATATATCAGGCCCTTTTATAGAAATGATATAGCCTAAATAAATCCATGGCCATGGTTTTCTATAGGCAAGTTCATTTTTTGAGAAGTCAAAGAAAGAGACATCGAGCACATAGGTTGATGGCACCAGCATGCAACCTTCTTGATTAAAGATATCATGATAAAGAAATTATATTAAATAATAAACATCCATATGAAGTATCATGTCATTGTGGTATTGACTTCTTTCTCTATGGGTTCCTTAGCGTGTTTCTAAACACTAATCTTGTACTTTAGGCTACTTTGCCTAATGCCATTGAGAAAGAGGCCTAGAGAGTCACCCACAAAGTGTATCCAGAATCTTAGTTAAATAATAATATATTATTTATTATTTAACAAGTTGAATACATATTATTCCCACATGTGGTTTAATAATTATTCATGTTTTTCTGATAGCATATATTCTGTCACCAGTTATTCGAAAGAATATAATGTGAGCAAAATATTTAATAAATATTTACTTTCTATTTAGTGATTATAATATTTATTTATTTATTAGCAAATAATACAGTGATATTTATTTGATAAATAAATAGTCATTATTCAAGGCTCGATAAATATCGTGGAGTAATGACAGACCAAGTTTAATGGTCCGGTGAGAAATACTAAATATTGAATATTATTGGATTAAATACTATTTAATTCAATTCATAAGTTAAGAGCATGTCAAGAAATAATAATAATAATAATATTATTATTTAACATGGGGTTTTGCAGGTATTAAATAAATAATAAAGGGAACTTGTGCAATTATTTATTTATAACCCTAGCGATATATAAAACCAAATATATTATTTTCTCTAAGAGCCAATTCATTTGTTTTGGTTGTACACAATAGATTTTGAGAATCCTCTCAAGCCCTAGAGAGTTCCCTTCTCAAAGAACACTCCCAAGAACGAAGAGTGATCTTTCTCCACCTCCCACTCTCAATTCAAGAGAGATCAAAGAGAACACTTTGGAAGTAGTTCTCAAGGCGATCAAAGGTGGACGATGCAGACAATAGGATCTGCCATGCTAGCACCCGAATATTCCTACAACAAAATTTGGAGATTTGTGGAACATGTGTGGATCATCACTAGAGGGAGTCTTATCTTGATTCCTACAACACAACAATGGTACAACACATATCTGTTGTTAGATCCATCAATGAAGAAAGAATTCCAACAAGGTAATTCTTTAATTAATTAAATTGATTATAAATAACATGTGATGATCCACTTTCTGGTTCCATCATTTTATCCCTTGTCTATATTCTTTGATTCAATCTTGTAAATCATGATATTTATCATTTTGTAAATCTCGGATTGATCATTGATCATGGAAAAAAGCAGAGTAGGGCACGATCCATCACACGCTTCCACTATGCCTGGAACCTACAAGTGGTATCATAGTGGTCACATAATTATTTATAATTATTTAAATATTGTTGATTGATTTATGCATTTGTGATTTTGTTTTCAATTCAATTTTATTCATTTTTTAATCCTAATTGCGAGATATGCTTTTTACTCCTTTACTTATCGTAGATCTAATCAATACGATTAATTTTATGAATAAAATAAAATCAAAGATCTCATCTGAATGTACCAAGAATTCTGGACGGATAACACAAGAGTACACAATGTGTAACCAGAATTACACACTGTGTACTTTTGTTCAATGCATTAGGAATTAATTCAGAAATTAATTCAAACCATGTGCATTGATGACACACGGTGTATTTATTTCTTACACCGCATGTTAACTGGGCCAAGGTGGAGCACAGTCAGCCGAAGTACATGCCAAGTATCCCACATACATGATGTGTATTTCCTTTGAGTCATAGATGAGCCGTGTATTACCATACACGACCTACCTAAATGGTGACTGTGTAATAAGGAGACCACACACCGTGTAGTCGATTATACATGCCATGTACTCCAATTTTCTAAGGCATAATTTATATGCCGAGTCCCTAGGTGTGTGACTCAGATACACAGTGAGAGATGTACATACAGTGTAGCTCGGCTGTACACACCGTGTACTTATAACAAATTACACAGATTTAAAATTTATTTATTATACTATATAAACCTTATCGACATGTGCTTGCGTGTGGTCATTAAGTTGATAGGACACACCATGTGATAAGTTTTAGTATATATATATATAAATGTTTAATTAATATCCGCATAATTTTCAGATCTACATATCATGTATGAGTCGTATTAACAGCTGTTACTCAACATGCATTGAAGCATAACACGTGACCAAAAAATCATGTAATTAGTGTAATCATTAAGTTGATAATACACGCCATTAAATTATGTGATAAGCCGTGTATTCCATATATCACAAGAGTAAATTGTATACAAGTATAATACATGTTGGGTAGATTTGGATGGGTATTCACTGTGTTGCCTCCAAGGTACATTTATGTGCACAGTTAATTTTAAATAAATTTATTTAATTTGTTTAAAATTATAATAGATGAGAATCTCAAGGAATTTCAGATGATAATTAAGACAAAATAAATGATTAATTAAAGTTGATAATTAATTGATTCAAGTGTGATTTATCTTAATACGATTAAGAATTTAATGCTAGTTTTATTAAATGTATAATTCATTGCATGCATGTGGATGATCATGAGAATAGACTAGACCTTTGTATGTGTTTGGTTTCATTTAATTTATTATTAAATTAAATTTTTGGCCTGCGTGCCTTCTCTCCTCTTATTATGTAAGGGCCTGTGTGCCCATGGTTTCTTTTATGTAAAACCTTTTCTCCTCACCTGTGTGTGAGTAAAAGCATATATAATGGATGGAGCTTCCAATCTAGTGGAAGCAGTTCAAATTTAGAGCTGAGGTAAAACCAATCCAAGAGAGATACATATGTGGATAGGTGGAAAGTTGTAACACAAACCTTAATTGGTTCAAGGTATTTCCGCCTAGGTCAATAATTAGTTTATCAACCACTAGATAAACTAACCATTATTAAAGGATCATGATCATACCACTTTATTATTTTATTTCCATCAAGTTTCATGGTTATTTATTTATGGATGTTTTGTCGTGATCATTTGAATTAATGAAATTAACAAGCATTCATGATAGAACTAAAATAAATTGTCTTATACGTAAATATTATCTAAGACATGGTAAATCACTTAAGTAAATCCACTTAATATTAACGAGCATGTAATAAAGATAAAAATTGGCAATTTATGCATAAAAGAATAAAATCCCTCAATTATATATATTAAGTCGGTATAACTTTCCACTACTTCCATTAAAATTGAACCATATTTTAATGTGCTTCAATAGTCAAATTTGGGGTGATTTCAATTATCAGGGAATTCTAACTTGAAGTTTTGGGTTGAATTAACTTAGTTCACATCAAGGGTTGACTTCCAAAGTAGGACTTGGTGTAACTAAGTGGCAAGGGTTGAGGAATTCCAATTTAAGGATTTCATGATTGGGGAGTCTCCCTAACAGATCAAGGAACTATGAGTTAATCCAGTTGACATTTAGAATGCCTAACTAAAACCATTCAAGTTACTTGACCAACCAAAGTTGGGGTAATGAGAAAGGGAATATGGATCCTTTCCACTAGAATGTCCAAGCAACAGGATATTCCGAATCCAATGGTGAGAGCTATTGGGTTTCTATAAAATAGTGGGTGACTAATAAATTTAATATTTATTTATTTGTAAAAATTTTATCAGTCAAAGTAATAAAATTATTTTCATCTTATTTGTAGAAACAAATTTAAAATGACTTTAAACATATCACTAAGATCTATACCTGATAAGGATAACATTCTCACTGACACAAATTTCCAAGAATGGAAAAGGCACTTACATGTTATCCTTCACCATGAAAGGAAATTGTATGTTCTGGAAGAACCTATTCATGATGTTCCTGGTAATGAGGAAAGTGATGAATAGTTATCACTATATGAGAAACATTTTAATGATTCCACATATGTTCAATATTTCATTCTATATTCCATGTCCAATGAGATTTTGAAGCAACATGAGGATATGAATTTGTATAGAATGATGTCTCACCTTTAGGATCTCTATCAAGAGAAGGCGAAAAAAGAGAGGTATGAGATCTCCAATGTTTTGTTTACAACTAAGGTTGGAGAGCCTTCACCATCTAGGACTCATATAGTCAAGCTTATTGGCTATATTGAACGCATATATATCTTAGGGATTAAATTCCAGGATGATTTGCATACAAATATCATACTTTCATCATTTCCCAAGACCATATCCAATTTTATTTTTAATTACAATATAAGCAATAATGAGAAGAGTCTTTTAGAACTTATTACTTTGATTCACTAAGTGGATAAAGACATGGGGTGTGATAAACCTACTTTCCTTAAGGTGAACAAGAAAAGGAAGAGCAAGGAAAAGGGGACCAAGACTCACAACAAGTCTAAAGATCCTAAGAACTATCCTTCCAAGAAGAGGAATATCTATAGGCAAGGTAAGGAAAATGAGGTAGGATGTTTTGCATGTGGAAAGTTAGGCTACTAGAAGATAAAATGCACCCAAAAGCAAGGGGAGGCTAAAAGTGCATTCTTCATCAAGTGTAATATTTCAATATCTACATATTGGGTATTAGATACAGATTATGGTTCTCACATATGTATCCAAATTCAGGAAGCAAGTATATTTTGAAAGATTATTAGAGGAGAGGTGGATCTGAGAGCTGCTAATGGTGCGAGGATGGCTATCCTAGCCATTGGTGACTACCAACTTTCATTGCCAACATGAATGATTTTGGTTTTAAAATATTTTTATTCTATACCGACAGTTACCAAGAACACAATTTCTATATCATGAATAGATAAAGATGTGTTTATTTTCATGTTTGTAAATAAAAGTTGTTTCTTTTACAAGGACAACATATGATATGGAATGACACATTTAAATAGGAGTCTTTATGTATTAAATTATGAAAACCAAGTATTGGAAATTGATAATGAATCATGTTCACATGACTCATATAACACCCTTCTACAACATCATCGTCTTGGTTATGTGAATGAGAAGTATTTGAAAAAGCTCTGTCAAGATGTTTATTTAGACTCATCTGAGATAAAACTACTTGAAAGATTTCATGCTTGTTTACAAGGAAAAATGACCAAACCAACATTCGGTGGATAGGGTGAAAGGGCCAAAAATATTATAGGATTGGTATATACTAATGTGTGTAGACCATTTCTAATAGAATCTAGAGGTGGGTATTCTTAGATCATAACTTTTACTGATGAATTTAGTAGATATGGTTATGTCTATTTGATGAAGTACAAGTCCAAGTCTTTTGAGAAATTCAAGGAATTAAAGAATGAAGTAGAGAATCAGTTTGAAAAGAAGATAAAGGACCTTCGATCAAATCGAGGTGGTGAATATCTTAACCAAGAGTTTATCAACTTTCTACGGGAGTTTGGGATTTTATCTTAACTCACCCCACTTTACACACCACATTGGAATGATGTTAGTGAAAGGAGGAACTGTACCTTTTTAGACATGGTAAGGTAGATAATGAGTCATGAAGATCTTCCATTATCCTTTTGGGGATATAAATTACAAATTGTAGCATACACATTAAACTGAGTACAAACTAAAGTATAAAATGGAATTCCCTTCTAACTATGGAGCGGAAAGAAACCCATTTTTTCGCACACACGTGTATGAGGTTGTGAGGAATTTTTAAGGATTTATTAGGTAAAAAACTAGCACCCTGAGGCACAAAGTGTATCTTTATATGGAATCTTAATGAAACAAAGGGATAATACCGATACAACCTCTCAGACAAGAATGTGACAGTTGTTATACAAGCCGTATTTCTTGAGAGGGAGAACATCCTCAAAAATGATAGAGGGAGAAAAATTGACTTTGATGAAGTAGATTCTCAAGATACATAAGAGTTAGTACGATAATAGATTCCACAGGTCCCCAGGGAAGAAGTAGTTCCTGGAACACAAGTACTATATAAGACCGTAAGAGAGGTAAGAGAACTAGAGGAATATGGTTTTCTAGTCACTGATGATGCTTACTCATTATTGGTTGATAATGATGAACCTATATCCTACAAGAATGTAGTAGAGAGCTCAGAAGATGAAAAATGGAAAGAATCCATAAATCCTGAAATGGATTCCATGTATCAGAACTAATTTTGGGTTTTGGTTGATGTGCCAGTTGATGTAAATCCCATTGGATGAAAATGGGTATTCAAGAGGAAAATAGACATGAAAGGTAAATTAAATACCTATAAAACAAGGAAAATGGATAAAGGGTTTAAACAAAATCAAGGAATTGACTATAATGAAACTTTTTCACCAGTTCTAGGTTTAAATTCATCA
Source organism: Viscum album (assembly GCA_963277665.1). Lineage (NCBI taxonomy): Eukaryota > Viridiplantae > Streptophyta > Magnoliopsida > Santalales > Viscaceae > Viscum > Viscum album. Next base: position 1,985,573,821 of record OY728145.1, on the reverse strand, counting down.
TAATTCTACTTGCTATAGTATCTTACCATGACTATGAGATTTGACAGATGAACTTCAAAACTGCATTCCTTAATTGGAACCTTCAGGAATATGTCTATATGACACAACCAAAAGAGTTTGTGATTCTAGGTGATTCCAAACGGAATTGAAATTTGTAGAGATCCATTTATGGATTTAATCAAGAATCCAGGTCATGAAACATATGATTCAATGAATCTATAAAAGAATTTGGTTTCATTAATAATGAATGAGAGCTGTGTGTTTATAAGAGGTTTAGTGGGAATGAAGTCATCATCATAGTAGTATATGTTTATGACATATTACTTATTGGAAATGACATACCAATCTTACAGTCTGTTAAGGGCTGGTTAAAAAAATGTTTCTCTATGAAGGACTTAGGTGAAGCAACCTATATTCTAGGGATCAAGATCATTCATGATAGATCCAAGAGGCTACTTGGACTAATTCAAAGTTTATATGCTGACCAGATACTAAAGAGATTTAGTATGGAATAATTCAAGAGGGGATTAGTTTCAGAGTCACACATAGTTTACATCTTTTAAAGAAAATGTGTCCTCAAACACAATAGGAGAAAGAGAGAATGAGTAAGATCCCATACACTTCATAAATAGGATCAATCATGTATTCCATGTTATGTACTAGACTTGAAGTTTCCTATGCACTGAGAATGGTAGGCATATATCAAGCAGATCCAGGAGAACAATATTGGTCTGCTGTTAAGGCTATCCTTAAGTATCTGAAAAGAACTAAGGATATGTTCCTAGTGTATAGAGGAGAAGAAGAGCTAGTCATCAGAGGATATACTAATTCTAGTTTTTAGATAGATCAGAATGATCTGAACTCACAGTCAGGACATGTTTCCTATCTCAATGGAGGAGCTGTGAGCTGGAAGAGTTCAAAGTAGCCAGTTGTCACTGATTCTACAGTGGAGTCTGAGTATATAGTGGCTTATGATGCAACCAAGGAATCCATTTGGATACAAAAATTTGTTCAGGAGTTTGATGTGGTACCTAGAAGTAAATTCCCCATCAAATTGTATTGTGATAATACTACAACGATGGCTCTTATAAAAGAACCAAGGTCACACCAATGGAAAAAACATATAATTTGGAAGTATTACCTCTTGATGGATTTTTATTAAAGGGTTGAATTTACAGTGAGTAGAGTACCCATGAAAGAGAATGTGGTGGAACCCTTGAATAAAGGCCTATCTCAGCAGAAGCATGATTATTATGTGGGAGCTAGATGATTGAATGTTGTTACCAGTTGGCTTTAGTACAAGTGAGAGTATATTGGATTCAGTGCCCTAGAACCAACTTCTATGTACTTTATGATATATTGTATTCATAGTTTTTAATATTAATAAACTCCTTATCATATCATTATTGTTCTTCTATGGAACATAGTATGTGATAATGTCCTAAGAGTAGCTATCACACTAAAAGGTCATAGAAATTCCCCGATATGATGAGAACCTAGAAGTGCTATGAAATTATTTTTAAATATATGTTATATTGTGGGATTATATCATTATAGGGACACACATTATGCATGTTATTTTGGACGGAGACTCATAGGACTTTGAGGCACATTCTCATTGTGTATGCCCTTGGTAATGTCTAGTGTAGGATATTATGAGATCGGGATCCACTGGTAGAAAATCCATATTTATATGTGTCATTGGATGTTCCTATCTAAAAATGTGTGTATTGATCCTTAGAATTTAATATTATTATTAATGAGTATTATGAGTCGAGTACTTTGATGTATTGATGAAAACCGTGATGACAGATGTTCACGGTGAGGTAAGATACGTTGGGTGCGTCATGAGTAATATTGCATTGATGGATAATGCGAGAAAGGATTTTACCCTTATGTTATTTAATGGAAGTTGATATCTCATGTCCTTTGATGGAAATGATATAGCCTAAATAAATCCATGACCATGGTGTTCTATAAAAAAGTACGTTTTTTGGGAAGTCAAAGAAAGAGACACTGAGCACATAGGTTGATGGCACCAGCATGCAACCTTCTTGATTAGAGATATCGTAATAAAGAGATTATATTACACAGTAAACATCCATTTGATGTATTATGTCATTGAAACATTAAATTATTTCTCTATGGGTTTCTTGATATGTTTCCAGATACTAACCTTAGACTTTAGACTACTTCACCTAATGCCACTCAGAAAGAGGCCTAGAGGGTTACACACTAAGTGTATCTAGAATCTCAGTTAAATAATATAATATTATTTATTATTTAACAAGTTTAATAAATATTATTCCCACAAGTGGTTTAATAATTATTCATGTCTTTTTGATTGTATATATTCCATCACCAATTATTTGAGAGAATATAACGTGAACAGAATATTTAATAAATATTTAATTGATATTTAGTGAATATAATATTTATTTATTTATTGGAAAATAATGCAATGATATTTATTTGATAAATAAATAGTCATTATTTAAGGCCTAATAAATATCATGTAGGAATGACAGACTGAGTTTAATGATTGGATAAGAAATAATAAATATTGAATATTATTTGATTAAATAATATTTAATTTAATTTGCAAGTTAAGTGCATGTTGAGAAATAATAATAATAATATTATTATTTGACATGAGGTTTCATAGGGATTAAATAAATAATAAATAGAACTTGTGCAATTATTTATTTCTATCCCAGCGACATATAAACCCAATTATATTATTTTCTCTAAGAGCCAATTTATTTGTTTTGGTTGTGCACAATAGATTTGGAGAATCCTCTCAAGCCCTTGAGAGCTTCCATATGCAAGAATGATCCCAAGAATACAGAGCGATCTTCCTCCACTTCCCTCTCTCAATTCAAGAGAGATCAATGATAACACTTTGGAAGCGGTTCTTGAGGTGATCAAAGGCGGGCGACGCAAGTGATATGATCTACCGTAGTAGCACCCAGAGATTCCTATGGCGATATTGGGAGATTTTTGGAACACATATGGATCACCACTAGAGGTAATCTTCTTTTTATTCCTACGATGCAATGGCAGTACAACACAGATCTATTTTTAGATCCATCAACGAAGAAATAATTCCAACACGATAATTATTTAATTAATTAAATTGATTATAAATAATATGTGATGATACTCTCTTCAGTTTCAGTGTTAAATCCCCTCTCTATATTATTTGATTCAATTCCATAGATCACAATGCTTATCGTTGCATAAATCTCAAATTGATCATTGATCTTGGAAAAAAGAAAATTTGGGAACGACCCATCGCACACTTTCACTGCACTCAAAACCTACAAGTATCCATTTTTTTGGGATATCCTATAAAAATACAAATTGTGCCTCAGGGTTCAATATTGTTACCAAAATAAGCCTTAACAAATGATTCAAAACCCCACACATGTAAGTAACACAACAAAAGTTTCTTTCCATTCCATAATTGGTATGATATACCATCCATCACTTTAGTTGGCACTCAGTTTAGTACATATGTTGTTGTTTATAATGTGTATCCCTAAAAGGATAATAAAAGGCTCACATGACTCATCATTGATCTCACCATGTCCAAAAAGGTGTGGTTCCTCTTTTCTCTTAAACTATTCCACTGAGGTGTATAAGAAGGAGTGAGTTGAGATAACATCCAAAGATCTCATAAATAATCAATGAAGTCTTGATTAAGATATTCCCCACCATAGTTTTAGTGGAATTTCTTAATATTAATTCCAAGTTGGTTCTCAAATTTATTCTTGTATTCCTTGAATTTATCAAAAGAATCCGACATATGCCTCATTATATAGACATATCTATATCTACTAAAATCATCAGTAAAAGTTATGAAGTATGTGTACCCACCCCTTGATTCAATATGAAATGGTCCACATACATCGATATGAACTAATTCAAGAATCTATTTAGTTCATTCACCTTTCCCACTAAATGGGGATTTGGTTATTTTACCTTGTAAACCTATGTGACATACACTAAGTGGTTTTAGTTTAAAAGAATCTAAATATCCATATTGATGTAATTTAATCAAACATTTTTCATTTACATGAACTAACTGGTGATGTCAAAGTTGGGTGTGGTATGAGTCATGTGAAGTAACTTTGTTATTGATTTCCATTACTTGGTTTGTGTAATCTAATAGATAAAGACCATTATTTAAATGTGCCTTATCATAATAAATGGTATCTTTATAAAAGAAGAAAAATTTATTCCCAAATTTGAAAATAAATCCATTCTTATCAAGTTTGGATATAGAAATAATGTTTTTGGTAATATATGACACATAATAACAACCCTTAAAAACCAAGATCATTCCGATCAGTGATGTGAGGTGGTAAACCCAATAGCTATAATAGTAAGTTTAGCTCCATTGGTTGATCTTAGATCTACCTCTGCTTGGTCAATATTTTTGAATCTACTTGGTTCCTGTATTTGAATACATATGTGAGCACTAAAATCTGTATCTAATACCCAATTTGTAGAAACAGATAAATTGCACTCGATAACATACACACCTGAATCTTCCTCTTGCTTCTTTAGTCGGGTGTAGTTTTCTTTCAGTGGCCCTTATTTCCACATGTGAAACAAATAACATCATGTTACCTTGCTTTCCCTTGATCTTCCTTTACTTAGAAGGTCATGAAGAAGATTTGTACTTAGAACTCTTCGCTTTCCCTTTCCATTTGTTCACTATAAGGATGAAAGACCTTTTACAATTTGTATCCTTATCTACTTGGAGAAGGAGAGTAAGTAGATCCAATAGAGACTTCTCAACATTGTTTATATTAAAATTTAAAACAAATCCAAAGAATATCTGAGGGATTAATTCAAGAATGAGATCAGTGACTTGTTCTTGGGGGAGTTTAAACCCCAGAACTTTTAATATCTCAATGTAGCCAATGACCTTAAATACATGAGACCCATATGGGAATCCCTATTCAAGATTTATCTGAAAGAGCACCTTGGAAATCTCAAACCGTTCCTATCTAGATCTCTCTTGGTAAAGACCACAGAGGTGCTCAAACATATGATACACATCCATGTTTTTATGAGACTTCATGAGTTTACTAGACATAGATGAAAGCATCAAACATTGAACATCAACCATGTCGATTTTTTTGTAGACAAATAACTCTTCATCACTCATCTTCTTATAAGGAAGATTAGGTAGATTAGGCATTGAGAATTCTAGAACATAATATTTCTATTCATGGAGTAGCACAACCCAAAAGCATCTAAACCACTCTTGGAAGTTACTGCCAACAAGGATGAAGGATTTATCCAAAATTGATCATATGGATAGCGTGAATGATGTGATTTCCATTTTAGTCTATAATTAAAGAGAATATTATTAGTACTTTTTCTTGATTAAAAATTATGTTAGAAATAATAAATTAATTGATTTTATTAATTAAATCTTCCACTATTTTATCAACTCTCAATAACCCTCATTATTTAATTCATAATGTCTAGTTTCTAAGACATTCTAGTGCCAATGATCTCAATTAATTTTTTAAATAATTGAGACTTTGGTCATGAAGACCATAAGAAAGTAATTATGTAGGCAGTATTTCCAACCGTAGTCATGCAGCTCCTTGATCCGTTGAGTGGATTCCCCTATCCTAAAATCAAGACTTGGATTTTCTCAACACCCACCTCAAAATTTTTATTGAATAGACTTTGTCCATTAAACTCAATAAAAGTTTGGTAAAGTCAACCCAAAACCCTTATGAGAACTCCTCAATAATAGTAAGTGTCTAGACTTTGTCCATGTACTACACTTAATTATATGATTTTATTCCCAATCAAATAATGGAAGGCTTAGTTTGACTAAATATTAGGTTGAGGGATTCTAATTAATTATGAATAAATTTTATCTTATTTTATCCTTTACATGCCTTGTTAATATTAAGTGGATGTTACTTAATTAATTAACCATGCTGGATAAAAAATTTACACACAATCCATTTATTTAAATTCTATCTTTTCACATTAATTCATTTATTTATGTGATCGCGGTCTTGCATCCATAAAATAAATAATGCATATAAATAAATAAATAAATAAATAAATAAATGACATGATCATGAGATTATCTAACAATTGATTTAATAAGAAGATATTAAATCAACCTTTAACCTAGGGGAAATAACTCTTTTTTTTGGCATGAGTTACAACATTTCACCTATCCACCTATGTATCTCATAGGTTGGCATCATTATGATTCTTTCTTGAATCGCCTCCACACACATTGGTGAACTCCATTAATTAAATGTATTTATAACTCACATACAGGTGAGAGGAACCAAAGGATTGGTAAATGGGTATTACATAAATAACCCTTGACACACAAGTCCTATATAATAATGGAGGGAAAGATGAATCACATACCATCATATTTAATTTAATAATAAATAATTACGAACTCATGAAATAAATTAAATTAAAATATCCAACACATACACAGGTCTTGGTCAAGCTCATGAACCTTCATACATGCAATGTATATGAAAAAAATAAATGGCTTACATTCATTTCTTATTAATTCTTTATTATTAAGATAAATACACTTATATTAATTAATTAATTAGTTAATTAATTCCCTTTCATATTAATGACCATCCAAATCCTCTTGGAGATAACCATCATAAATGTATTAATGGAAAATAAATAGAAGTACCAATATTTATAGATTTATTAGAACAAAATTAATTGAGAATTTATTTTTTTAAAACCCTTATTAAATTTCCAAACACTTAAAGTTTCAATCAAAGCAATAAGGTTTTAATGATATAGTTGTCAATTTAATGTAATTTAATTATATCAGTAATTGGGAGACTACACAGAGTATAATATCTAGTTACATGCTGTGTATCTTGGTTTCTGTGTATCTAGGTTACACGCCTATGGTTTCGGTGAGTTGACTTGTCAAGACTACATAGCATTTACATGTTAGTTACATGCCGTGTATCCGTTTCCATGTGCCTGAGATACTTGCCCAAGTCTTTGACATGTATATAGATGGATTACATGGTGTGTACAAGCTAGCTACATGCCATGTGGTTTGAATGTTGAGTTCTCGTGCAACCCGCCTAAAGATTGGATTATTCTAGGGTGAGAGACAACATGATGTGTTCTTCCAGCTACATGTTGTGTATCTATAATGTCATGTGTACAAATAATAAGACTAAGGAATCAACATGTATCTCAGATGCAAGAATTGATGAATCATATGATGTTTACACTACATACACATTTTTTATATCATAAATACTCCTGGTTTTTAGTATCACATGGTTTGAATATGTATAACGACCACACAAATTGTATGATTTACGCCACCAACCCAACCCATACAGACCACACAACGTGTATTCCATATACATTCCATGTCATCTGACATACCGTGTGCCAGGTTAGCCAGTCACATGTGGAATAAACCACATGTAATAACTTTGTGGCATGTCGTGTATCCTGTGATATGTCCAGATGTATCATACTAGGGTACATGGTGTGTACTCCAACTATACACCATGTAAACCTATCTTACCATCCAAAAAATTGGCAGTTCCTGATGGAATCTCTGTTCGTTCTTCATATGTTCTTAGACATTTAAGAAAATTAAACACAGAATAAACATGATTAACATATTGATAACATGTTGATTCAAAACAGATTAAAGAATGAATAATATGAAATGAAAATTCAACCATGATTACGTATGGATCAACAATCAAATAAATAATGATAAATTTAATCATGACCGCTCTGATACCACTTTTTCATTTCAGGCGTAGTGGAAGCATGCGGTGGGAGGTGATATATTAAAATTTATTTTAATATTGAGTTTCCCAAAACCCCAATAGAGGATCTTACACGTAAAATTTATAATTAATTTATTTAATATAAGAAGAAATGAATACCTGATATGAGGATTCTTTCTTCGATGCAGATGTCGATCATCTAAAAATCCCTTTCAGTTTGTATTTATTATTCTATGAGGATACAAGGATAGAATCCATCTAGATATGATCCACATGTGCTCCTTTTATCTTAGAGTAAGGCCAATCAATCTCTAAGTGCTAATTCAGTGAAGTGATTGTCTTGCATTATTTGTATTTATTGCTTGCCCTTCAGTCTTACATGAATCTCTGTTGCATTTCTCATTCTTGAGAGGGAAATAGAAGGAGAGTTTGAGAGATAATTAATTGTGTGCAACAATTCTCTATTTTCAATTTTTTGGATTCAATATACAATATACATAACCATATATTTACAGACCTTGGATTTAGGTTAAAATATTATTTAATTACTTGTTGGACCTTAAATAATATTATAATATTTAATAAACCCCATCTCACATAATAATAATAATATTTTGTGGTGCATGCTAACTTGTATAATAACAAATATTATTTAACCAGATTGTTAATTAACATTTGTCACTGAATACAGTCTTGGTCTGTCTGAACTCCTCTAGCATTTATTGAACACCCGAATAAATATTTAATTTAAATATTTCTATCATCAATAAATATTTATGATCGATAAAATGTGAATAAAATTATCCATCGATCTTGAGAATAATATTTATTTAATTAATTAAATTCAAATATAATTTAATCAAGATCATCAGATTCACTTAGTGCATGACCCTCTAGGATTCCTTCTCATTGGCATTAGGCGAGATTGCCTAAAGTTCGGGATTACTATCTAGCAATGGGTCAAGACACCCACTTGAAAGAACTTAATGTCATAATGATGATAACCATATACAAATGCTTGCTATATAATATAATCCCTTTATCCTAATATCTCATCAAGTAGTTTGCACATCCGTGTCACCAACCTACATGTTCGACACATCTTTTTTTGACTATCTGAAATAAACATGTTGTTACACCATGGACATGAAATTTATGATGACAGTTCTATTCTAATCAAAGGGATGAGATATTAGCTTCCATAAAGATAGAAGGGAAAAATCCTTCCTTGACTTATATATTAATGAAATGTCAATCCTAACACACCCAACATAACCTACCTCACCACGAACATATAGTGTCATGGTGTGAGTCATGACATGTATTAATGACAATCTTAAAGTCTAAGGACCATTACACATGCTCATAGTTAAGAATATCTGATGACACCAAAACATGTAGAATTCTTATTGGCGGGTATGTTCTCATAATCTCCCATCTTGGAGATTACTAAGTGCGAACTTCATGAGAAGAAGTCTCATCCACTTACAAGTACTCACACCTGGCAGTCTAAGTACTATTTATCCCATCATAGTATGTCATCCAACTGTAGAAAATTATTTAAGAATATCACCATAGCCCTTCAAGGTTCTCATTATAGTGGAGAAATACTATGACCTTATCAATGTGACGTATACTCTAGAACTTTATTACATTATATTAATGTAAAATAATGAACAATATGTAATAATAAGTTTTATTAATATTCAATATATCAAATATGCAGGTAATCAAAGTACAAACAGTTGGTCCTAGGACACCAAATCCAACACTCCATAGGTTTGAACTCTGAAAATATGATTAAACCTACCATGAAAACTATTAATAGAAAAATAAACATTAAGAACATAATTGACATTATCAAAGGAATTGTAATAACCTTTGGGAATAAAGTAGTAAATGTTGATGAATAGTGAATTATATATAGGGTATAAAGGGAAATGAGACCATTGGGGTTCAACCATTATATGATCATTGGTCAATATAACCATAGGTCAATTTGACCATTGGGATCTATACCCATTAGTAATAATTTTACCATTATAATTAGTGTTTATAAGTAGTAATGAAAAAGGTAATTGATGCAAAAAGGAGAAACGACAGTCTCAACCAGTATAGTCTTTCTGTTTGAAGCCCATTTGTCAGAACTTAGGAGGGAGGTAGCATCTTTAGGTTTCACCCTTGAACATGCCCAATTCGAGCTTCAACAAGTGAGGCTTTAACAATATCAACTATAGGAGAAATTCATGTTAGTGGAGATTACCACTCGATCAATGTTAACTGATCCATCCCATGAAACTACCACCATTACACACCTTACCGTTAGGGAATATGCGGGTGTAATAAGGGGTTACGTGTCTAGGAATTAGTTTTTCAATGTGTAATTTACTTTGTATAAATAATATTTTTATTCCATAAATCCCATTCTAAGAATAATTTTTTTAATAAAATTTATGTTTAAGTAAGACAAATTGATTTTTGGACATAAATAAAACATAATTGTATTTTCAAAATATATATACTTTTATTTAAAACTCAGGAATTCTAAATAATATTTGTTTTAATTAAATAGTATTTTAAAACACTCTTATTTAAATATAAATTATAAAATAATTTTAGAATGACCTATAATTTTTTTATAAGTGTCAAAAATTTGACAGTGTCGTAAAAATTTCTATTTTCAATAAATAAGGATGTTTATATTTAAAATTTAAAATTATCATATTTATAAAATTTTTGTTAAAAAAATAAATATTATATTTGAAATTATAATGTTGAAATTAGGTTAGGGTGATTTTTGGAGAATTTTCTAAAATAATTTATTTTTCAATGAATAATAAAAATATAGTTTTGGGTTTTCATTACGTTTTATGAACTCGTATTTAAGTAATAATGATGTAATAATTAATTAACCCCAATATATGAACTAAAATATAAATTTTATTAATATTATTCATTTTAATATATTTTAATCAATTGTTAAACCTATAAGCGACTTTCCATAGTCTAAAATGAAAATTTTATTTTAAAAACATTATTTTGTGGAAAATTTACTTTTCCATATCCAAAGAAGTATTGAAAAATAGTGTTTGGTTCTAATATATTAAATAATCATAAAATATTACTCAAATGTACAAAACCATGAGAAAAAACCATGGGTAAGTGGTGTCTCCCAAATTTACCCAAGTTCTAAGGTTAAAGCGGTCGCTTGCAGTGCAACTTGGGTTGTCGAATCTTCAGAGACCTAAGAAGAACCTTTAGACACTCAATGAAAAGAGATGGATTTTTGGATATGAAGTGGACAACTAGGGTTGATTTTAGATGGTTTTAAAATAGCACTAAAAGATCTATGTGAATTCAAATTATGAGAAAATGAGTTGATCCTAGGTTATTGCTCAGGGTGGATTGGATGAATTATTGTTTTGTTTTACAATTTCAATTTCATTAACTTGAGAAGAATTCATGAAATGAATTCAAACTAAACTCACCACTTACTGATTAAACACCACCAAAAACACATAATAATCACCTATACACTTGTAGGATCATTTTCATGAGCACTCCAAGGTAAAGAATCTAATTAGCACATAAAAGTGGGGCGAATAAATTCAATAAGGAAGAGGAAGAGAGAAAATCATTTAATGAAAGAAACTCAAATAAAAGAAATTAATAACATTTAGAGAGTGATATATAACATCCAATCCATCCCCTTGCTACCCCTTAGATCAACCCATAAAAGATCTAGCCCTCCATTGATAACATGTTCTCAACGGAAGCGGGAAGTAGACTTACGAGGGTGGAATTAAAGAAGTAAAAACTCAAAAATAAAGATCATTCCACCGTTGTGTGAACAAAATCACAAGGTTTGGTGTGAAAAAGATCACACCTTAAGGAAACGGTATCAAGGTGATATGAATAAGAATATAAAAAGATAATAAGAAGAGCCTTTATTGAAAAATAATGTGATTCGAACAACTTACATGAGAAGGAAAAATGCTATAAAGACAATTTGGCATAATAACATTACAATAAAAAACAAAGCTCCAAGATCCTTCAAATACTCAAACAATACTGCCTTAAATAGGAATTTTGGAAGTCTTTGGATGAGACCCCATCATACCATGTGCCATTAACTAATTTTCTTGGGGAAAGGTGGGTGGACAATTAATGGAGATGTGACTTTTCCACTCTTCCCCCGAAATGGAATCCAGCTTGCATCCACCGGAAAGACGCGCTGAAAGGACCTTCTAGAGGGATGAATTGAAGTGGTCCATATAATAATTAAATTAATCCCTGAATTTATCCTAATATCTTGTCAAATTTCATCCCAAAATACTTTGTGGTTCACGAGATATTATTTAAATGGTGGGATGTTTTTCTGGGCCGCAGAATCTGGCCTAGAATTTCATCTTCAACTTGGGCCACCTGGAACTCCTTTAAAAAATTAAAATTAGCTTGGGACACTTTTTAATGAAAATTTAACCATGATGTCTTCTATCTCCATTTAAATTTTTAGACTTTTTGGGCTTGAATCATGGTCTCTACAGTTATTTTATTTGGCTGCTGTCCAAATCACTTCGCCTAGAATGTGGTTGGTTCAAGGCCCACTTTGGTGGTCTTCCAAATTGAATCTCCAAGTGATCCAAAAGAATAAATTGTTACTTATATCATGGTAGACCTTAAAATAGACTATTAAAATAAAATCAAGACCATTTTGTGTTTTATGATCTGTTCAAGAATGTACCCTGTAATAGTACACTTTAGGAAAGAATTGCAATCATGATGTGAAATGATGTTCAAAGTGTAAAATGCACTAAAATGGTATTTATGAGTAAAAAATCACATTAAAACTATATAAATTAACAATTAATATTAGCCTCTTCCATTGGATAATCAGTAAGCTAATGGTTTTTCATTTTCTACAACCTAGATTTTCAAGACCTATATTTGGAAATTATTAAACAATTTCTCCACTTTTGCTATAAATACCCATCCATTTCCCCTTCCTATTCAATAAAAATTCATCCTCCATGAATTTTTGATCATTTTTACTCCCAAATATTCTCCCTAAGGTTTCCTTAATCCCCCAAGGTTCCATCCTCAAGTTTAAGGGGCAACTCTTCAAGGTAAGGGAATCCTCCACTTCTCTTTTCCATTCAAATCCCCTTCCTTATGATATATATTTAAATGGATAAAATACTTTATTTTAATCCAATTTCTATTATCCCATTACTGAAAAATAGTCTTTTATCAATGGGATACCTTCATTTCCACTTGTTTTTCACTTTTCATAAACCACGTTTTATACTCGTCATGCTGCAGAATTCGTTTCTTGAATTTATCTCTTTTTCATGAGAATTATCATATAATGAATACCCAAACATCTACTTATCAATGGGTATTTATCAATATTTAAATATAATTAATTTATTTTGGGATTTACATATACGAAACCCATATTCCCTTTCTGTGAGTTAATAATGCTATTATGGTCAAGTATTTAAGCACTTACGTACTCAATGCTTTTATATATAACCATTAATTTATTCTCCCCAGGTTATTGATGAAATGATTAATTATGATCAATACACATAACATGAATTAATACATATTAAGTGTGCACCCTGATAGTTCTCCAATTCATTGGGTAAAGAATTTCATCTCTAGAGATGACATATTTTACGATACTTTGGTGAATAACCTCAATAATTTTCATTTATTACACCTTGGTGATAAAACATTGTGAAATGCTTATGAATGTCTCATTTTTATATTGTGTATTCATTTCCATTTTATTATTCATGTTGTAACACCTCAATATTTTGTGATTTTGTTTTTCAAATGAATTTAATCTTTTCAAGATTCTACGTTACCCATAACACTGAGTTGAGCTTGTGTTTCATGCAACACTGAGTTTGCCTTATATTACACATAAAACTGAGTTTATATAGAATTATATACAACACTAAGTTTAGTTTGTGTTACAAATAATACTAAGTTTATCTTACATTACATGCAACATCAAGTTTAAATGAAACTTGACATACTATTAAAATATTATTATTTAATATGATAGCTTCCAATTAGCTGTTCGAATGGTGGGTATGAATAAGATTAAATAAATTATAAAAATATGGTTTAAACATGTATATAAAATGAATTATTTGGTGACCAATTAATTATAAATGAAAATAAAACCCTTTTTAAAATAAAGGAAATCATTTTCTAAAAAACTATTTTTACGCATACAAATACGTTTTACCTCAATAAATTAAATGAATCACTTTTGGTGAATGATTTTAATTAAATTTAAATACTATATATTCAATAAAATGTTTAACATTCATATTATTATTTTTTTAGACAAGTGATAAGTATATATTCAATTTTACCCTTAAAACTTTATTTTTTAAAAAGAGTTTTGCCTCCTTTAGCGCACTTATCTTAAAATTAATTTATATAATTTATATAAAATTTATTTGAAAAAATAAGCTTCATTTTTTAAAATTTAATATAAAAATTAGATTAGGGTAAATTTTTTGGATTTTTCTGAAAAGTTTCATTTTTTTGTTGAATAGTGAAAAATACTGAATTTTATTTGAAAATCGTCTTTTTGTTTAAATAATTTATAATGTTAAATTAAATTTATAATTAGTTTTAGAGTAATATTAGTTAAATTTTATATAAATTAATCCAATTTAGGTCATTGAAATCATTTTAATATTGAATTTTTATATAAAAACTTTGTAAACATTTGAACATTTCCTCTTTAAAATCCTATTTTCTCATCGCGTCTATGAGATTGATTTTAAGTCAATTTTTTCCAATTATGTTAATAGAATTTAGAAAAATGGATTAATTATTTTTAAATAGAATAATTTATGTTATATAATAATTTAATATTATTTTTTACCAAAATGAATAGTAAAAAGAATAAAAATTATTTATCTCGATTAAGGTAAAAATGGATTTACCGAGGGGTTAAACTAAAAAGATCAGGGTACAAAATGACCCAAAACTTTTCTAAAACCCATTTATGGACATATTTTGACCTTATACCTTTTAGTATCTATAATAATTCATTTTTGTGACTTTTTAAATGAAAAAAATGTGGGGGAAATTCATTCTTTTCAAAAAATTACAAGTGTGCCACTCACCTCACTTATAAAAGGACACCCCTTATCCCTTTTTAATTACAGATTAAAACCCTTTTGGTTTAGAAAATACCTAAATAAATAACTTATAAAATTTCATACTCTCATCATATAAGCCTTATTTTGTATATATATCCAATCTAGGAATAATTTTGGTGCAAACCTAAGGAGGATACCTAAAGAAGAGGTAACATTCATCAACGAGTGTTTTTGTTTTATTTCATCCTCAACATCCTTAAATTGTTATTATACCATGATAATATAATAATATAAGTATATATCATATAATTAAATGTTTTTATGTTAAGGTAATGACCTACAACCATCTCCACTTCCATCAAATGGGTTACGAAATCATCATTTGTGTGTACGACAGACTACCGCCTCACGAACTGATGTCATTCATTTTTACATTACCACCCCTCACAGTTGAAAATAATGATGAATTTATTGATTATATATGATATTGATTATATTATTCTTCTTCTTGAATTATTATATCACACATACCTTCATACCCTATATTTTTTGGGAATACAATAACGTCGCTCGTGTGTACGGAGGACTACCTCCTCACGAAGCATTGCGATTCATTCATGCTTTATATGGAAGGTAATAAGGATGTTATTAATGAAAATATGTGATATATATGAAATAAAAATGATTATTTAATTATAATATATTATTTTACTTTATTTATTTTAATCCATTGATAAAATGGAAACAACGTTCATGTGTACATACGATCTACCGTCTCCATGAACGGTGTAGTTCATTTTCTATCTCTAAATTTTATGGATTACTCTAAATACATGTATAAAGAATATATATTATATTTATATCATGGTTAAAATTATGTATATTATTAAACCATAATCAAAGTAATAATACAAAAATAACAAGTCAAAACATAGATGAAAAACAAAACAGTTATTGCCTGAAATGCGACTTTAACATGAAATTGTTAATAAAAAGGTAATAAAAGGTAATAATAAAATAATATATGGTAATATATATATATATATATGTATGGTTTAGTAATATATTTATAATAAAATTATATTTATTATATAGGATATTTTAACATGTACAATGAAAGTCAAGACTTAAGGTAAGAGATTTCTGTCTCACTTTTTACTTCTATGAGACACGTGCCATATTCACCACCTATTTCATTTATGTGGTGTATATAATGAAATTGAATGTATTTTATTATTATTATCCTTAAAATTTATGGGTATTTAAATATCCATTTAGGATCTCTATTTTATGGGGTTTAATTTTTATACGTTATCAAAGCGGTAAGGAATTTTTGTCTCAATTTGCCTTCTTTGAGACACATGTGATGTTATGAACATATATTACTTTATGAGGTCTTTATACAACCAATTTGACATGTAATATAATTAATTTATCTTTATTCATGATATTTTAAGTTTCATTTAATGTTATTCCTTCACAAGGCTTACGATTCAAAGTTATCAAAGTGGTAAAGATTTTATGTTACAATCTCATCGCTTATCGGGATTGATTATGATTATACTTACAATGATGAAAAATTAAGATCCATATCTCAATAAAACCATAATTTTTTTTATAATTTTTTATTCATGATATTTAAAAGTAATAGTACCATTTTACTACTCCTTGTAGCTTAAAATAACTGAGAAAACATTTTTAAGAAAATTCGACTTTATTTCTCTTTGGTCAGAAATCTGTTTTCTTCTAAGACCAAGTTTTATAAAAATGTTTTCCAAAATGTATTATTACTCTCTAATAATTTTTAAAATACATTTTCAAACATTTTTTAATTTTTAAAAAAGTTTTGAAAATAATATTCATGTCGTTTTTACAAAATAATTCCCATTTTATTTTACCAAAAATTTGAAAGGAATCTTTGTTTTTTTTAAAAGGAAATGTCCTGGTCAACGACCAAGACATAAATATTAAAAAAAAGAAAGAAAATTAAAAAAGTATGAAAGAGGGAATTTTATTACAATATTTAGCAAGGAGAGGGAGGAGATCATCCGGTAACTCATCAGACCACGTAATGTCTAGGCTGATCCCATTGTTGGCAAGACCATCTGCCACCATATTAGCTTCATGGTAGGCATGAGTGGAAATATATCTGATATCTAGAAGCGAGTCCAGGAAGATCTTTCAACTCGCAGTAAGGGTCCAAGAGAGGTGAATGACCCATTCCAAATTTCCTGAACAACGGTGGTGGAGTCACTTTCGATCCAGATGTTGTTCCATCCTTTAATATTAACAAATCAGATGGTATGGATGAGAGCCAACATCTCTGCTTCAAGGGAGGATGTGATCCCACAGCTTCCATAGAAACAACCATGACAATGACCTTTATAGTCTCTGAAAATTTCTCCACAACCCGAAGGGCATGGGTTTCCTTTTGAAGCTCCTTCAATATTAATCTTGATCCATCCTGGAAGCGGGGCTTTCCAGAAGACCTCAAGAAAACATTTTTTCTGAGGAAAAATGCCTCAAATCTTCAGACGTCGCAGGATCATGAAGTCACTGATCGAGTTGTCACAATTAGATTTCTGGATCGAGGAAACATCGTTAATGGAAATCAGGATTCTCATACGACCTGCAATGAGGTTGGGCGAGTGATTATTGTGAATAATGGCATTTCTATCATACTAGATAATGTGTAGAAGCTCCGCCACAACAGATAGGAAGAGATTTTTGACTTGTGGTGAGGAATTGAACTTCACACAATGCTTTAGGTGGGAAATAATATTATCATAGGAGGGACACCTGTAGTTAAAAATGTTAGCAATAAAATTCCATATGAAAAAATCCGTAGCACAAGATAAAAATAGATGGTTGATATCCTCACGGTGTTGATGACCGAGGGGGAATTTAGAGCAGAGATGAATAACAAAGGATTAGAGACAAGTCTCAGTAGGGATACGATTGTGCACCAAGCGACAAATAAGGTAAATCCTAGAAGGTTTAATCCAAGGTTTTTTAAAGAACTTCAGCCAAGAAAAATCAGACTCCAAGTTTGAAAAACAATGATTGTAAAAATTTCTTGAGTTAAGAATACCATTGTGAGCCGGTTCCCAAACTAGGAAGTCCTCATCATTAGAGAAAGGGTAACGATCTACCACTCGCGTGATAGAGTCAGGTATCTCCAAGGTTCTGGATTGCATCACTTCCTTTATAGTGCAGTTAATGCTATCAGGACAAGAATTAGGAGAAAGCTTGAAGATAAGAGGAGAGCCCATCCAGTTATCCAGCCAAAAGCAAATAGTGGAGTCCAGGCTAACATGTACTCCATGAACATAATTTTTCAACATGATGACCAATCATTTCTTATAATCTTACTTTGTAAATTTTCACAGTTATTTTCAAATAAAAACATTTTCAAAATGTTTTATGTTTTTAAAAAATCATTTTTCAAAGTGAAAAGGATATTTTACTAAATATTTTTTAAATGATTTTTAAAGATTACTTTATAAGTTTTAAAGGTTATTTTCAATGAAAATGATTTTGAAAACACTTTAGGTTTTAAAAAGTGATTTTCAAAGAAAATTTATCTTCCTAAAGAAACATTCTGAGTGATTTATCTTTCAAAATCATTTTCTATCTAATATGACATCCCTTGATATTACTTATGATTTATTAGGGATATCATCTAAATATACCATTCTTATTAATTCTATGAACGGTTAATTTTTATGATGACAAGATGTTTATAAAAAATGTTTCTATTTTATGGATTATACCATGATGAAATGCTTATAAAACATACTTCTTTTTCCATAGGTTGTGCTATGAGGAAATTATTATGAAACCTGTCTCTTTTACATAGGTTATGTCATGATGAAATGTTTATTAAACTCATTAATTTCACGGGTTATGATATAATAAATATTTTATGATCTTGTGAAACACATAAATATGGTTTTAATTATGAGATGTATGGGACCTATATTTCCCTCTAATGCATTGGGTAAAGATAGATAAATCATGAGTAAACATGTTATGCATAAACCTGATTATTTGTTCACAATATTATACATGAACCTGATTACATGTTCCAAATTTTATGAATGAACCTAATTACATATTCTCAATGTTATGAATGGACCTGATTACATGTTCATAGTGTTATACATGAACCTGTCTTTCATATCCATAATGTTATGCATGTACCTGGTTGCATGTCTATAAGTTTATGTGAGGGCCTAATTTCATTACCTCAACTTAATGAGTGAACCTATCTCTATTTATACATGTTCATAATGTTATAAGATTATGTTTATGCCAAAAATATATGTCTTATTCCAATGTTATTATCTCATGACTCATGTTATCTGATTTCCTTATGATTCATGTCTTATGAACCACTAATATTTATGCCATGACTTAATATTATGATCTTTGATATACAGGTTATGGTTTTCAAATGTTATTTTCATGTTCTAAAACCCTTATATTTATGTTATACTTATTAATCTCCTTTTTTTATCCTTACTGAGCATTTGATCTCACCCTTTCTTATGTTTCCTTTCCCTAGGTTATAAAGAAAGGTTTTATGCAGGGTATGTTTACGAGGAGTACTAAATGGGAAAATATTTGTGGGAAACATTGTATATCTTTCATGAATTATGAAGATTATGTTCCAAGTTTCCAAAGGCACTAATCTATTATGGTCCTTATGAATGTTTTTGTGTAACATAATGAATATTCATCTAAAATGATGCAATATACATGTATGAGAATCCTGAGTCGCAATAGTTGGTATCAAAGTAAAGGTCTAGTTAACCTTTAGAATCCAGGATGGGAAAACTTTAGTGAGATTCCTAGGGATATTTATAAGGATATATCTTAGGATGTTTATAAGGATAAGTCTAAGGATGAGTCAAAGTATAGAAAAATGTCTTGGAATTATGGTAAAGTATAGAGTGAGTGGTTTCCAAGAAATTTCATCCCTGTTTAGATAATGTAAGTGGATGTGGATATGGAATAGAGATACCTAAAGGTAATAAATCCAAAAGGTCACATTTATATAGACTCAATCATCACCTGTTTCATGTTAATAATCCTTACTACACACATGGTTTGACACTCTTGGGGGATATTCTTTAGAAATCCATAAACACTTTATAAACCATCATGAAGGATCTAAATAGATGATGATCATGGATAAAATAGGTTAAGACTAAGGTTTTATAGATTTAAAATAAGGTGTCATGATTTAGACCTCCTAAAAGTGATTTTTCATGATTATGTGATTTCCACTATGATTAGTGTTGTTTAAAGTATGATTTTTGGTTTTATTCAATTGATAGAACTAGAATGAAATGGGTTAACATTGAATATGATGGAAATTTTGTTCATGAGCATCCAAATGGGATGATAACTGGAGTGAAGGATATTATAATTATTCCTAATTAGTCATCACAATATATGTTTAACAATGTTCACCATAACCAACTCTTGGACTCACCAAAGAAGAGAAGGATAGAGTTCGTTGAGAGTTCAGGTAATGGAGACCATGGAGAAAAGAAGATTTAGTTTCCTATATGTCAATAATGTGGAAAGAATCACTCTACAAAATTTCTCAAAGGAATAAGAAAATGTTTTATGTGTGGAGAATAAGGAAACAAACTAAGCGATTGTCGAGGAAAAATGAAAATCTCAGTTAATGCAATGGATGAGAATATTAGTCTCATTAAGGTATTATCAATGGATGAAAATTTAAATGTGTAAAGTATGAAAATTATGAAAATCGATGTCCTAAGGGGAAATATTGTGAATAAAATCAGAAAGGTCGTACGAGTAATGGTTTTTTATTAACGATGAGGAGGCTACAAATGGAATATGAAAGTTATAGGCAATTTTAAAGGTATTATTTATGTTAAATGTGAGATTCATGATTAAATTAAGGTTTATGAGTGTTAAAACATGATTCATATTTAGTATTGTAGGAAAGATGTATTAAGGAATAATATGATAAAGCATAGTTAATGGATTAAGGATAAGGTGGAATAATTGAAGTGTTTATGTATTGGAATTCAAGAATTATGAAATATATAAGGATTGTTCAATATAAGTTTTTTTATTAAGGATTTGAAAGAATATGTCAAATGATACTGACAACTAAGAAAAGTTATTTAATAGAAAGGTTATATTTTATGATTAAGGAAATATAACCCTTAACATATTCTTGAGAATTATAAAATGGTGTTTATTTTGGATAAATTGATTATTGATATGGATAAAGTAAATTGGATAGTATTGATGACCTTAGAACTAATAAAGGATTTGTTGAAAAAGTAGTTTATGTTATCAATGATGGAATTTACAAAATTATTAGATCTATGGATCATGTTCAATAATCTATGGATTTATTCAAGTAATGAGGAAACATGCATGTTTTCATTGAGATTTTATGGTAATTTTGGTTATTACCAACCTTTAGGAGAATATATGGCCAAGGTTTTTGACATATTTGGAATGTGACTATTAAGATACAATTAATTATATTTTAGGATTAATGTTAAGTTGATTTTGGGAAATTAAGTGATATTCTTTATAAATTATGAATTTTTGAAGGGTTATAAGGTTAACCATTTATGGAATGGTTTAAGTCGAAATTCAGATGAGGTTTTAGAGATTAATGTATTACTTCACCATATGAAAATTTATGCATAACCTATGATAACTATTTTTTTTGATGATAACTAATGAAAGGTAGAATGACTTATCATTCTGTTTATCGATTTTATGATTCATTAGTACTTTAGGCATAAAAAATCCACCTTAATTTCTAGGAGTAAGAGATGAAGTGGAATTCAATCAAGGAATAACCAAAGGATGAAATTATTCCTATGAAATAAAAATATATCAAGTAAGTACATTTTAATATGTTCTCAACCTAGATGGTAAAAGTAATTCCCAAAAATTAGGAAAAAGACCATGAAATAAAATGTTATCCTTTTATTGTTATTTTTGATGATATCGATGACCTTTTTCAAGTCTCTTAGGTTTATGGATTTGTGATCATTAAATTTATACTGACTATATTTTCTATCACTCTCCATCAGTATTTGGGTGTTATTTCTCCCTTTTATGTCCATGTTTTCATTTACCACATATTTTCTCCTATTTAGAAACCTAGTATGCATTTTATATGACTTTTTTTTCATCCCTTTCTCTTTTTTGAGATGATTTTTTATTAACCCTTTTTACGATGTGGGTTTATATGAATTAATTTTAAAATGTTAAACCTTTGATGCCCGAGATGAATTTTGAGGGAAAAATTCATTTTAAGGGGGTAGAATGTAACACCCTTAGGTTTTGTGAAATATTTTTTTAAATGAACTTAATCTTTTCAAGATTTTATGTTACATGAAACACTAAGTTTAGATTTAATTAAATGAAACACTGAGTTTAGTTTTAATTTCATGTAGCAATGAGTTTATCTTGAGTTAAATGTAACACTAAGTGTGGCTCATGTTATACGCAATACCGAGTTTTAACGAAGCACGACATACAATTAAAATATTATTATTTAATATGATAGTTATCACCTAGCTCTTGGAATGTAGGGTATGAATACGATTAACTAAATTATTAAAGTATGGTTTAGAAATTTATATATAATTAATTATTTTGTGACCAATTAATTAGAAGTTAAAATAAAAACATTTTAATAAAGAAGGAAATCATTTTCTGAAAAACTATTTTTATGCACATAAACGTGTTTACCTTAATAAATTAAACGAACCAATTTTGGTGAATTATTTCAATAAAATTTATATATATTATATATTCAATAAAATGTTTTACATATATCTTATGTGTTTTCTAGATAAGAGATAAGAATAAATCCAATTCTTCGCTTAAAACTTTATTATCTAAAAAACATTTTTTTCGCCATTGGCGCAATTTTATTAAAATTAAGTTTCACCAATTTTATAAAATTTATTTTAAAAAATAAAATTAATTTTTGAAATAAAAATATAAAAAATATATTAGGGGAATTTTTTTAAATTTTGAAAAGTTTCGATTTTTGATGAATAGTGAAAAATACTGAATTTTAATTGAAAACTTCCTTTTTTGTTTAAATAATTTATAATGTTAAATTATATTTATAGTTAGTTTTAAAGTAAAATTAGATCAATTTTATATCAAATAATACAAATTGAGTCATTATAATCATTTTCATATTGAATTTTAATATAAAAACTTTGTAAACTTTTGAACATTTCCTCTTTAAAACCTCACTTTCTCATCACGTCTGCAAGATTGATTTTAAATAATTTTTTGAAAATTATTTAAATGGAATTTGAAATAATGGATTCCATATTTTTAATCAGAATAATTTATATTATATAATTACATTAACTTAATTTTTTGAAAAAAAAATGAATTGTAAAAACAGTAAAAATTATTTACAGCGGTTATGGTAAAAATGAATTTACCGGAGGGTTAAGCTAAAAATATAAGGGTAAAAAATTACCCAAAACATGTAAAATACCCATTTAATGGACATATTTTTTTCTTATACCTTCTATTATCGAAAATAATCCATTTTGGAGCCTTGGGATATGAAAAAAAACATGGATGGGATTCATTCTTTTTAGAAACTTACAAGTGTGCGACTCACCTCACTTATAAAGGTCACCCTTTTTTACTCTATTATTCACACCTTAAAACCCTTTTTATTTGGATAATACCTACCAAAATAAGTTCCAAAATTACCTAATATCATCATAGAATCATTATTTTGTCCATAAATCTGACCCAGGAAGGATCTTGGTGCAAACCAAAAGAGAATACACGAAGAAGAGGTAACATTCATCAATGAGCATTTTTGTTTTATTTCATCCTCCACCTCCTTAAATTATCATTATAAAATGATGATACAATAAAAAAATTATATCACATATACTAATATGTTTTTATGTTAATATCATGACCTAAAACCATGTCCACTTCCCTCAAATGGGTTACAAAATCATCGTTCATGTGTACGACGGACTACCGTTTCACAAACTGATGTCATTGATTTTTCCATTACCACCTCTCACTATTGAAAATAGTGATGTATTTATTATTTATATATGATATTTATGATATTATTATGCATCTAGAATTATTATATCACACATACCTTCATACTCTCTATTTTTTGGGAATACGATAACGTCGCTCGTATATACGATGAATTACCGCCTCACGAAACGATGTGATTTGTTCACGATTTATATGGTAGGTAATGAGGATGGGTATAATGCAAATATGTGATATATATAACATAAAAACTATTTTTAATGATAATATATCATTACCTTTCTTTCTTTTTTTAATTTTTTGAGAAAATGGAAACAACATTCATGCGTACGTACCGCCTACCATCTCCATGAATAATGTAATTCATTTTATATCACTAAATTTTATGGATTAATATAAATATATATATAATTAATATATATGATATTTATATAATGTTTAAAATTATTTATATTATTAAATCATGATCAAAGTAACAAGACCCAAAAATAACAAGTCAAAACATAGATGAAAAACAAAGTAGTTATTGCTCGAAATGTGACTTTAAGATGGAATTGCTAATAAAAGGGTACTGTAGCAGTACTGTAGCAGACTGTACACTGTATAGGTACTGTAGCAGAACTGTACACGGTACAGGTACTGCAACAGTTACTGTAGCAGGTACTGTTCGGTACTGTAGCAATTGGAACTATTCACCTTGGGCCACCAGTTTGGGCTTGGAGTCCTTAAGGCTTTCGGGCCACCCAGGACTTCGGGTCAGTAGGGCTTTCGGGCCACCTTTAAGGACCTCGGGCCACCTTAAGGCCTTCGGGCCACATAAAGTTTCCCCAGACACACTACAAAAAAGGAGCAGCCCCAGATGAGGATTCAGAGCAGGTGCACTCACCAGAGCAGAACCAAATTGATTGTCAGAGTGAGAGGGTATGGCTATGCCATTGGTACCATCCTATGCTTGCACAGGAAGCCTAGCCAGATGGCCATGAAAAGGTGGAGAGGTACCATCATGACGCAGATGCTGGGGACGGGCATTTCCTTGTAGATAGTCTGGTTGAATTCCCTAAGACCTTCGGGTCATGTAATATCTTAAGCCTACGGGCCTTGTAATCTATGAGCCTACGGGCCTTGTAAGGGTTCCCCCTCATCCCTTGAAAGGGGGGTTATCAAAATCAATAAAAATGAAGGCCTTCGGGCCATTCGGGCTAATAAAAGGGTAATAAAATGTCATAAGAAAATCATATATGGTATGATATATATATGTATGGATATTTAATATATTTATAATAAAATTATATTTATTATATAGGAGGTTTTAATGTGTACTAAGTAAGTCAAGGCTTAAGGTAAGAGATTTCCATCTCACTTTTTACTTCTGTGAGACAAATGCCAAATTCACCACCTATTTCATTTATGTAGTGTATATACTACCCATGAATATATTTCATGATTATTATATTTAAAATTTATGGGTATTTACATATGCATTTTAGGATCTCTCTTTCATGGGGTTTAAGGTTTAAAATTTACCAAAGCGGCAAGGGATTTTTATCTCAATTTGCCTTTTTTGAGACATATGTGATGTTATGTACTGTAAGATCCTGATCTTTTTTGGAGATGAATCGAGCTTGATTTCAGGAACTATGTTTTCCTTGTGTTAATTAATTTCCATTTGGGTTGTACCTTGGGGTTATTTTGGGGGAAAATTTAGAAAATTGTAAGAAAAAGGCATAGTACATGATTGGCACACAATTAGGGAAAACCGTGCAACCCAGCCCAATAAACTGTGAAAACCCAAAAGGAGGGGATTCACACCGCTGACACATGGTTTGGAGAACTTTGAATCCTAAAAGGAGAAAATTTTCACCCCTATAATATAGGCACATAGTTAGGCGCATGGTTAGGGAAATTTGTGCGCCCCTACCCATCAAACTATGTGCAAGAATTAATTTAGCCCAAAAATTAGTTTTAAAAATTCCCGAACCCCCATTTTAATCTCAATTCAACACCCTTTGACCAGAGCCTCTCTTTCATTATTCTAGATCCTACTGGATGGATTCCAAGCCTTCTTGACCTCCATTATTCACAATTTGAAGCCCAGGTTGTAGATCTTCACCCTCCCGATAAGTGGATTCAATCCTGTTGGTTTCCCATTCATTCTCATTTATCCTCCCATAATTGAAAGGATTTATTATTCTATTTTGATTAAATATAGATCTATGATTGTATATCTAGATCTTGATTTGAAGTATCTTGATTTATTCAATCTTGATTTAGGGTTTTAGATCTGGATATCGTTTTACGACGTTATGCTACTCAATTTTGGGGATTTCCATTGATGAGCATTCTTCATCAAACTTGTGGTAGGTGGTCTAATATTAAAATCCCATAGTCATGATTTTTATTACGTGTATTCAAATTTTAGAATTTATAGAGTTGTTTAGAAATTGAATTTCCTAGTTAAATTAATTAATTTGATAAATTAATTAATGAAGGAATTTTGAAATTTGGGATTTTGGATAATTAATTGTAGAATTAATTATGAGATATTTTTTTGTTGATTTAGATAGTTAACTGTTGAATTAATTATGAGATATGTATATTTTTTATTGGAGATATTTAATTTATGGATTATTTATAGTATATCTAGATATGCGAATGAAGATAATTAATTGTGGAATTAATTATAGGATTTTGAGTTTGAGGATAGTGATTAATTAATTAATGAATTAATTAATAGGTTGTTGTACTTAATAAATTAGGGAATTAATTAAGGGGATTTATCTGATAAACTAATTGTTTAATTAATAATGGAATTGATGTGGATAATTAATTGTTGAATTAATTATGTGTATGAATGGTAACATGGTCATTTAGTTGTGAAATAAGAATAAGAACATGGTCATTATAATGTGTATGTGTATAAACGGTAACATGGTCATTTAGTTGTGAAATAAGAATGGGAACATGGTCATTCTAATTTGTGTGGTATTTATGGTAACATGTTCATTTAGTTTTGAATTAATGAATTAGAACATTATCATTCTATTATATAATGTATAGATAGTAATATGGGCATTTAAGTATGAATCAAATAATGGTAACAATGAAATTTTATGATATGATATACCATAGACATACTTTGGGCTCCGGCATGAGGCACGAGTGTCTATGGGAACCTAGGGGTTATGTGGTTAAATAAAGATTAATTAGTAATGTGATAATTGTTTACTTATGAATTGTAATTATTTTCTTTATACAACTGTATACACTATTATTTTACTGGATATTATTTTAGACACAGTTGGTGGGGGATTACTAATTTGTAATCACACCCTACTCAGGCTACCTGATCGGTACCCGAATATACTTTGTGTTTTCTGGACAGGTTAAGGGAAAAGGGCTCGAGTTAGATGGATCTTAGATGAGGGAACCCGATATGGATCAAGACCCTCTTGAGGAGACTTCAGTGTCTTTATTTTGGGTTGCATTTTAGACACTTGAAACATACATTGACATGACATATTTTCTTCTTTAGTTTTGATATTGTATTTCTAGTTTTGGTTGTCATGAGATATTGGTATTATTCATGGTTATATGTTATTTTTCTATTGTTTATTTATTTACGCTGGTGTATTACTCTGATAATAAAGGGTATGGTCTCTCCATGATTAATATATCATACCCTCACTACTGGCCGACAACCTCTGATGTACGGGGAGGCACACTTGAGGTTATGTGACCGATCGGTTCAGGGCACCAGTGTGTGACACCTGGTATGGGATGTTACAAAGTGGTATCAAAACTAGTTTTAATTTGTTTTTATTTTGTATTAATTTTTGGGAAAGGTATACTTGAGACCAGGAAGAGTCAAACCTTAATTATGAGATCTTTCATGAGAGTAGCTACCCCATGTATATGGAAAAACCCAAGTACCCAGGGTGGGATTGTTGTTATTACTATTTTCTATTATAGTTGAATATTATTTCACCTTGGGTGACTCACTTATTGTGTGATGTGATTATTATTTATGAGATTATTGAGATTTGAATCGTGGATTGGTATGGCATGAGAGTTGGGTTATCATGCATCATTTTAGGCACTCAAGATTATTTTGTGGCATGCATTATCTTAGGCACACACAGGAAAAATAGGTTATGTGTAAGTTTTTGAACTTGAACTATTTTTCCTTTCTTGGGAAATTGAGCTGAAATTTGTGCCTGACATGAAATTGAGAAACATTGTAAAATGAGATAATATGAGAATAAATGGGTGTCTAAATGAGAAATTTTATTAATGAAAATTAATTGGCCTTTTTAACAATAACCTAGATGTATGATGGTTAGGTTAGTAATAACACCTCAATTTTGACCATGTGGTGGGATTTAGGGAAATGTATTATTGTGTTTTTCCTCTTTCATAAATGTGTTAATGTTGTGAATTTTATCCTATGGTGAGTGTTTAGCATTGTAGAGATATGCCTCAGTGATGATGCTTGTTGAGAGTACGCTCAGGGATCATGGATAAAGACGAACTACCAGTAGTAGGACCCGAGGCACCGATCATTCTAGGTGAGGAAGTTAGGGAATTTTTCTAGGATAAATTTTCCCATTTCATGCAATTCATGGGAAGATACCCAGGGCGGGTTGTGAAGAGTATGTCTAATATGACAAGAGAGTTCCAGTTGCAACACTCTATGACTTTTACTAGAGAGGGTGGATCTAAGGGAGATGATTTTTGGGTTGAATCAATTGAGAAAATACCTAAACATTTAGAGACTCCTGCTGATAGGAGGGTTAAGTTGGATGCTTATATGCTATAAGTATTAGAGAAACACTAGTGGGATATTTAGGTTTGAACTTTATAGGATGATGGTATGTTATGGAAGGAATTATTGGAGAAGTTCTTAGAGTACTTCTATCTCGAGACACTGAGGCAGGAGAGAGAAGCTGAATTCATGAGGCTGACTTAGTGAAGTATGTATGTGATAGACTATGCTGGATGCTTTACAAATTTTCAATGATTTTATCTAGTGTTGGTATTGGACAAGACAACTACGATAAGGTGTTTTCAAGATGGGATTAAATGTGAGATTAATTCCCAATTTAACCTTTTTTGGTTAATGAAGTTTACTGAGGTGGTAGATCAGGCTCTCATAGATGAGGGGAACCTGAAAGAGGCTTCCAGTGCAAGAAAAATAGTTACAGCTGGACGATCAGGAGATAAAACTTCTGAGAGAAGGAACCATCGCTATGATAGCATCAGCCAGGTCAGTGGAAAACGAACTACCCAAACAGAGGGTCCAGTTGCATTGGACCCTACTCGAGTGATATTTCACTAATGTGGTAGGTTGGGACACTTCTAGAGATAGTTCCCATGACCACCAGTGTAGTGCTGGTCTTGCATTAAAATGAGACATCTACAAAAAATATGCAGGACCCAATGACAAATTGGAAGTAAGGGCACATCTAGAAAAGTAAAAGTGTGGGATGAAGATCTTCTACACCATATCAGGCTGGCAGCTGGAGTTCTATTGGATGAGGGAGTAGAGGTAGTGGATGTGGAGTTTTGGGGAAAGAGAACCCATATCAGCAGGGTGGTGCAGCTTTGGGGAGCCATACTATTTCATAGGGAAGAGGGGTAGGACAATTACATGCTATGCAACCTACACTTGTGGTGATCGAGGCTAGACTGTCAATAGTGAGAGGTAATATTCTTGTAGATTCTAATTTATCTAGTGCCTTATTTTATATTGGTTCACCTCATTCCTTTATTTTTTCAAAACTTGTTAATGGTTTAAGCATGGTGGGGGAGTTTGTGAGTGGGATAATGATGATAAATACACTGTGGGGAGTACGGTTTAGAGACATCTATATGTGAAAGGGATGTTCTCTCAAGGTTGGGGACTATCAATTTCTATGGGATTTATATGTTCTTGACATGTCAGGCTTCTAACTAATTATGGGTATGGACTGGTTAGTGACATTCTGATCCCACATTGACTGTTATCACATGAAGGTGACTTTTACATCACCTAAGGGTGACAGTTATGTTCACCATGGAGAGTGGAATATCCAGGAAGGCTGAGCAGGGCCAATTAATCAACAACTGGAAGAGTTCACAACCCAGGTTTCTAGTTTATTGTTGGATGATTGAGGTTTATAGCAAAATATTTTTCTACCTATAATGGACCAGTTTCAATATGTCTTTCCCAAAGACTTCTCAGAGTTTCCACCTGAGAGAGATGTGGAATTCACCATTGAGCTCATGATAGGGATAGAGATAGTTTCTATTACACTATACAGAATGAAACTGGAAGAGATTAAAGATCTCAAGATTCAGTTAGAGGAGTTAGAGGATAATGAATTTATCCATTTGAGTATGTTTCCTTGGGGTTCACTGATTTTGTTTGAAAAGAAGGATGATGAGACTCTATGTTTGTGTGTTTACTACCGATAGTTGAACCAGTTGGATATGAAGAACTGATATCCTTTTCCTTGTATAGATGATCTATTTGACCAGTTGATAGGAGCTTATGTACTCTCAAATATTGACTTGATATTAGGGTATCATCAGTTGAGAGTTCGGACTTATGATATACCAAGGACTGCTTTCAGAAGTAGGTATGACCTTTATAAGTTCATTGTATTTCCATTTGTGTTGATGAATTCAAAAACAATGTTTATGGAATTGATGAATAGGATATTTCATCCATACCAAGATTAGTTTTTGGTAGTGTTTTTGGATGACATCTTGGTGTACTCTAAGACTCATAAAGATCATGCCCAACATCTTAGCATCGTCCAATGTACACTGAGAGAGCATCAACTATACACCAAGCTATCTAAGTGTCAGTTTTGGATTGATCAAGTACACTTCTTGGGTCATATCATATAAGATGGAGGTGTGTTAGTGGATCTAGAGAATGTGCATGAGTGTTTTATTAAGAGAATCCCAAGAACATGTTCAATATCCTCAACTCTCTGGTATTAATTGGATATTATAGGAGGATTATCCAATAATTATCCCATTAGGAAGTACTTCTTATGGTCTTAAAAAAAGGGAATAAGGTTTGAAAGTTCTTAAGATTGCGGGAATAATTTCCAGGAGTTGAAGAAGCTCTTAACATCAGCACTGATCTTGATCCTACCCAAGCTGGTGAGGAGTACACAGTGTATTGTGATGCTTTTGGGATTGGAATTGAAGCTATGTTAATGCAAGGAGATCTAGTTGTTTCATATGGGTCACATAAGTTGAGGCCTCATGAATGGAACTAACATATGAATGACCTCTAGTTGGCTACAATGTTTTATGCTTTGAAGTGTTGGTTGCACTATCTTTTGGGAGAAAAGTTTATTGTGTATATGGATCAGAAGAGTTTGAAGTATATATTTTCACAATGTTATTTGAATTTTTTGTAGTAAAGGTGGAATGAGTATATGAAATCATTAGATTTTGAGCTAGAATATAAGATCATAAATGAGAATAGTGTTTTTGATTCTATAATAAAGAAGACACAAACTCAAGCGGTATAGGAGTCTACCGATTAGTGGAAGATGATGACATTACTAGCTAAGATACACATTATGGTTTAGGAGAGTCAGGAGCAGATGAATTTGGTATCAGTTTTAATGGATTCCACACTTTTGATATAGATCATAGACATATAGTATGAGGATATAGAGTGTTTGGCTTTGAGGGAAAGCCTTGAAGGTGGGGAGTCACCTTCCGATTGGAGCATATATGAGGATGAGATCGTCTATTTCAGGAACCGGGTTGTTATGCCCACGAGCATGCAGTAGGAGCTGATGTGTGATTTTCATGCCTCTAAGTGGGTAGTATATCTAGGGGTGACAAAAATATACCATGGACTACGTTGATAGTTTTGGTTTCCGAGCATGAAAAAGGAGATAATAAGGTTCGTGAAATGATGCTACACCTATCAGCAGGTGAAGGCGGAGCATCAATGACCCATAGGTTTTCTACACCCATTTTCCATTCTGGAATGAAAGTGAGATGAAGTTATTATGAACTCTTTGGTGCTTATCTCAAGGAATACTCAGAATAATGATGCTATTTGGGTGATGGTGGATTGACTGACGAAATTATTGAATTTCTTTTCTATGTAGGAGAATTTTTAGTGGAGTATTTGGGAAAATTGTATGTTTGAGAGATAGTCCATCTACATGGGGTTCCAAGGACTATTGTTTCATACCTCTACTCATGATTAATTTTGTGCATCTGGAAGGGATTAAAAAAGGTTCTTGGTACACAAATTTCATTTAGTATGGATTTCCACCCACAAATAGATGGGAAGTCAGAATAGAATATACTGGTGCTTGAGGATATGCTACGAGATTGTGTTCTAGACTTTGGTTGGTCATGGGAAAAGGACCTGTCATTAGTGTAGTTCTACTATAAAAATAGTTATTAGGAAAATATTCATATGTAACCATACGAGTCTCTTTATAGTAGGCCATACAGATCACCTCTATACTGGATGGAGGTGGGAGTGTTAGAGTTATTGGGACTCAGTCTTGTAAAGGAGATGTTAGAGTAGGTGCAGTTGGTTCATAAACATATGGAAATGACTGAAAGTAGAAAAAATTCATATGCTGTTAGATGTCAATGAACGATAGATTTTATAGAGGGTTATCATGAATTTCTTTAGGTATCACCTAGGTTGGTTCACCGTAGGATATAGAGATAGGGCAAGCTGAAGTCTAGGTTCATTGGACCTTTTGAGGTTGTGGAAATAATCAGGCCAGTGGCATATTGATTGGATATTCCATAGAGATACAGTGCTATGCATGATATTTTCCATGTGTCACAACTACAAAGGTATCACGCTGACCCTTATCATGTGATAGATGTGGATAATGTTGAGATTGATATAGATGCATCCTTTTAGGAGCAACTGATACGTGTGATGGATTATAGTGAAAAATGGTTGTGGGGAAAGACCATGTTGATATTTTTAATTTTGTGGTAACATGGATTTTTGTAGGAGGAAACATGGGAAAGGTAAGTGGATATGAGGGATCAATGGCCCAAAATTTTAAACTCATAATATTATAGATTCTTGGAAGTGTAACTCAAGGATGAGTTGTTATAAGGTGTGGATATTTTAAGATCCCAATCTTTTCTAGAGATTACTTGGGATTAATTTCAGGTACTCTTTTTGCCTTATGTTAAGTAAATTTTCTTTGGATTTTACCCTAGGGTGCATTTTTGGGAAAATTTTGAAGAAAAAGGGGTAGTGCATGGTTAGAGAAAACTGTGCACCCCATCCCAGCAAACCATACGAACCCAAGCAGAGGGGATTCACATGGCTAGCACATGATTTGGAAAATTGTGCACCCTAAAATGAGAAACTATGCACCCCTAAAATAAAGGTTCATTTTTAGGTGCACGGTTAGGGAAAACTGTGTGCCCCTACCCAGTAAATCATGCACGAGATTTAATTTAGCTCGAAAATTAGTTTTAAAAATTCACAAACTCCCATTTTAATCCCAATTCACCCCTTCAACCATAACCTCTCTCTCATGATTTTAGATCCTATTAGATGGATTAAAATCCTTCTAGAACTCTATTTTTCATGATTCAAATCCTATATCATAGATCTTCACCCCTCCTGGTAAGTGGATTCTATCCCGTTGGTTTCCCATTCATTATACTTTCTCCTCTCATCCTTGAAATTATTTATTCTTATATTTTGATTAGATATAGATCTAAGATTGTATATCTAGATCTATATTTTAAGGATATTGATTTATTCAATCTTGATTTAGGGTTTTATATCTGGATCTCATTCTATGATGTCGTGATACTCAATTTTGGGTATTTTCGCTGACAAGTGTTCTTCGTCAAACTTGAGGTAGGTGGTCTAATATTCAAATCCCATAGTTGTGATTTTGATTATGTGTATGAAATTTTTAGAATTTATAGAGTTATTTAGAAATTGAATTTCCTAATTAAATTAATTAATTTGGAAAAGTAATTGATGAGGGAATTTTGAAATTTGGGATAATTATTTACTAAATTAATTATGAGATATTGAATTGTTGATTTAGATAATTAATTATAGAATTAATTATGAGATATGGATATTGTTGATTGGAGAAATTTAACTGATGGGTTATTTATAGGATATTGAGATATGAGAATGGATATAATTAATTGTGGAATTAATTATAAGATTTTGAGTTTGAGGATAATGATTAATTAATTGATTAATTAATTAATATGTTGATGTGATAAATTAATTGAGGAATTAATTTAGGGGATTTATGTGATAAAATAATTTTTTAATTCATAATGTAATTGTTTGGATAATTAATTATATAATTAATTATATATATGAATGGTAACATGGTCATTTAGTTGTGAAATAAGAATGAGAACATGGTCATTCTAATGTGTATGTGTATAAATGGTAACATGTCATTTAATTATGAAATAATAATGGGAACATGGTCATTATAATGTGTGTGGTATGGATGGAAACATGGTCATTTAGTTGTGAATTAATGAATGCGAACATGGTCATTCTATTGTGTAATATATGGATGTTAATATGAGAATTCAAGTATGAATCAAATAATGGTAACAATGGTATTTTAAGATATGATATCCCACACACATACTTTGGGATATGGCATGATTCGAAGTAGGGATTAAGGTATGGGTGTCTACAGGAACCTAGGGGTTATGTGGTTAAATAAAGATTAATTGATAATGTGACAAATGTTTACTTATGCATTGTAATTATTTTATTTATATAACTACATACACTATTGTCTGACTGGATATTTTTTAGACACAATTGGTGGGGACCTACTGATCTATACTCACACCCTACTTGGGCTTCCTGATTAGTACCCGAATTGACTTTGTGTTTTTTTGGAAAGGTTAAGGGAAAAGGTCCTGTGTTAGATGGATGAGTTGGGATAGAGCTTGGACAAGGGTACCAGACGTGGTTCAGGACATTCTTGGGGTGTATTAAGTGTCTTTATTTTGGGTTTAATTTTAGACACTTGACATGTACATTGACATGATATATTTTCTTCTTTAGTTTTGATATTGTATTTATAGTTTTTATTATCATGAGATATTGGTATTTTTCATGGTTATATGTTATTCTAATGTTGTTTTTTAGTGTATTAATCTGATAATATAGGGTATAGTCTACCCATTCTCGATATATCAGACCCTTTATACTAGTCAGTAGCCTCTAGCATATGGGAAGGCACACTTGAGGTTATGTGACTGACTGGTTCAGGGCACCAGTGTGTGGTAGCCGAGTTAGAACATTACATGCACATATCTTCATTTATTAGGTGTTTGTACAACCCCTTTGACATGTAATATCATGCATTTATCTTTCCTAATTATATTTTAAGTTTCATTTAATTTTTCTTCTTCATAGGGATTATGATTCAAAGTAACCAAAGTGGTAAATATTTGATGTTATAATCTCACCACTTATCCTAATTGTTTATGATTCTACTTCCAATGATAAAATAATACGATACATATCTCAAGAAACCCATTAATTTTCTTCTACTTTTTTTATTCATGATATTTATTATTAATATTACCATTTTACTACTCTTTAGTTCTTAAAATAATTTAGAATTTTTTTTAAGAAAATTTAAATTTATTTCTCTCTTTTTTTGAGAAATATATTTTCTTCCAAGATCAAGTTTTGTAAAAAGGTTTTCAATTTTTTTTATTACTCTCCTATTATTTTTAAAATACATTTAACCATGTTTTAATTTTTAAAAAATGTTTTTAAAGGAATATTCATATTGTTTTCCAAAACAATGCTTGTTTGGATTTTACCAAAAATATGAAAGGAATCTTCATTTTAACATGTACGATATTAATAGAATTTTCTAAAATCACGACCAATCATTTAGATGAAGATTCTTTTGTAAATTTTCAAGGTTATTTTCAAAGAAAAATATTTTCAAAATGTTTTATGTTTTTAATTTTTTTTCCAAGGAAGAAAGGATATTTTCCTCAAGAAATATTTTAAATGATTTTAAAGCTTCCTTTATAAGTTCTAAAGGTTATTTTCAATGAAAATGATTTTAAAAATGTTCTATGTTTTAAAAAGTGATTTTCAAAGAAAATTTATCTTTTTCAAGAAATGTTCCAAGCGATTTATCTTTAAAAATCATTTTCCATCTAAGATGACATCCTTTGATGTTACTTATTCTTTATTAGGGATATGATCCAAGTATACCATTCTTATTATTTCTATAAATGGTTAATTTTTATGATGAAAAGATGTTTATGAAATCTATTTCTCTTTCACAGGTTACACTATGATGAAATGATTATGAAACATGCTTCTTTTTTCCACAGGCTATGCTATCATGAAATGATGAAATGATTATGAAACATGTTTACTTTTCATAGGTTATGATATAATGAAATGTTTATGAAACCCATTTTATTTCATGTGTTATGATATGATAAATGTTTTATGATCTTGTGGAACACACAAATATGGTTTTGATTATGAGATGGGTGTGACCTATATCTCCCTCTAATGCATTGGGTAAATATGGATAACTCATGATTAAATATGTTATGCTTGAACCTGATTACTTGTTCACAATGTTATGCATGAATCTGATTATATGTTCACAATGTTATG
This sequence comes from Viscum album, assembly GCA_963277665.1. NCBI lineage: Eukaryota > Viridiplantae > Streptophyta > Magnoliopsida > Santalales > Viscaceae > Viscum > Viscum album. The sequence goes on along the minus strand of OY728145.1, from coordinate 1,985,537,159 downwards.
CATGAACCTAATTACATGTTCACAATATTATGTGTGAACCTTGTTACATGTACACAGTGTTATGCATGGACCCGTATTTCATATCCATAATGTTATGCGTAAACCTAGTTGTATATCCATAATTGTATATGAGAGATTGATTACATGTCCTTAACTTAATAAGTGAACCTGTTTTTATTTATACATGTTCACAATTTTATAAGATGATGTGTATGAAAAAAAAAATATGTCTTATGTTAATGTTATGCAATAATGACTCATGTTCTCTAATTTCTTAATGATTAATGTCTTATGAACTACCAATATTTATACCATGAGTCAATATTATGATATTTTATATACAGGTTATGGTTTTCAAATGTTGTACTCATGTTCTTATACCCTTATGTTCATGTTATGTTTACGTATCTCCTTTGTTTATCCTTAATGAGAATTTGAGTTCACTCTTTCTTATGTTCCATTTCCCTACATTATGAAGAAAGTTTTTATGTTGGCTGTGTCTATGAGGAGTAATAAATTGGAAGATCTTTATGGGAAACATTGAAGATATGTCATGAATTAAGATGATTGTGTTACAAGTTTTCAAAGGAACTATACTAATATAGTCTGTAAGCATGTTTTTGTGTAATGAAATGAATATTCATCTAAAATGATGCAATATACATGTATGAGAAGACTAGGTCACTATACATGTTATTTTTATTATGATATTCCTCATGTTTTCTTGATCATGATATATTTTTATCCCCTAGGTTATTATTGATATGCCTCATGATCACATGCTAAATGTCTCCCTTTCTTATTCCCTTACGTTCTCCATGATCACCCCTTTCATTTTATGCATGTCCTCAGGACATGAGATATATAAAAAGTAACTTAGGGTGAACCCATAAACATACCTTTCAAGTGTATTATAAGAATGTTGTATGTTTTCATGTATTATGTTCCTAATTTCCAAGAAACTAAACTTTAAAAGAACCTTTTCTTTGTTCAATGTAATGAAAATTTTATGTAATAAAAAGGAGGGATTACATAGTTAGTATTAGATAAATGTTTAGTTATTTATTGAAATTAAGAATTTAAAACTTTAGTAGGAAGCCTAGGAATAATTTTAAATATTTTAAAACATCCTGGAATTTTAGTGTTGTATTAAGTAAGTGGTTTACAAGTAATGAAATCCCTATATAGATACTACAAGTGGATGTGGATATGGAATAAATGTATCTTGGGGTAATAACTCTAAAAACACCATATTGACCTAGACATGATTGGGAACTAGTTCATGTCAACGAGCCTTGTTTCACACATGGTTTAAAACTCTCAAGGGCTATGTTTTCTTATTTTAGAAAAATAGTGGGAAATAGGAGGAACCACGTAAATGATGAGTGAAATAAATGGTGAACTAAAAAAATTCCTAACATGATGGAGACTATAATGTAAAACTTCATGAGGATAAATAATCGACTATCTCTAGTTATGAATAATAACTTGAATCACATTGAACAAATAAATTCTGCTTGAAAGGAATAATTTTCCATTGATTCCTTCATGCGTTAACAACCACCTTATTTTAGTGGATCTACTGATATATTGATTACTAAACAATGGAATACCCCTATAGAAAAGATATTTTCCATACTCTACTATTAAAATCTAGATAAGTTCACCCTAGTAGTATACCACTTAGAAGAAGAATCTGATCAGTGGTGGACACTGATTAAAAACATGAAGCTGAGAGGGGAGATTGATGCTATGGAGTGAGAAGAGTTCAGGGGAATATTTTTCAATAAATATTTTACGTATTTTATGCAAACCAAAAAAGATAAGTAATTCTTAGATATGAATAAAAAGTTAAATGAATCAATGGGATGCTATGAAATGAACTTTGAAAGACTTGCTCGATACACCTTTAGCTTTGTTATGAATCCTAAGAGAAAGGTTGATAGATTCTTTAGCGGACTAAAACCCCATCTATAGAGGAATTTAGTAAATTAAGAATATTAAAGCTATGAAAAGATAGTGAATAATTCTATGAAGGTTTAATTGATGTTTGGAGATATTCAATGGTTATATAGTTTGAATGAATAGAAGAGAGCAATGGATCTAAACTTAGGGAAGAATTTTGATCAAGGAAGAGAAGGAAAGAAAGTGAAACTTCCCACATGAAACAAATATGGGAAGATGCATTCAAGGAGATGATTTCTTGGGAGTGGAAAGTAATACAAGTGTTGAAGATATTTCCATATAGCTCAGAAATATTGTAGTGTGGTGAATCCTTAACTTCTCAATACTAAAAAAAAGGGTAGATAGTGTAGGACCAATATGACGTTCAATGCTTTAAGAGCGGGAAACTCGAGAAATTTTCCAATTAATTTCCAAATAAAATGAAAATGGAGGTAAACTACCATTAAACTCAGAATAGACCAACGGATCAAGTTTAGGAATTTTCAATCAAGACAACTTAAGTAGAGGCTCCAAATGATGTGGTGGTAGGTATATTCATTTCGCTCTCAAATATATAAAGTACTTTGTTTGATTCTGATTTTGCATATTCCTTTATTTTATCTAAGTTTTCAAAGAATATATAATTTATCCCTAATATGTTAGAAGTATAGTTATTAGTCAAGACTCCTAGAGTTATTATACTAGTATCATCAGTGTATAAATACTCTAGTATTAACTTTGTAGAGTACAATATCATCGCAAATCTAGTAGTCATTCCCATGCTGGAATTTGATACTATACTAGGTATGGATTGGATCTCAATGTATAATAATAAGATCAACTGTATAATCAAGGATATTTTATTAGTTTTTAATGGTAATCCTATAATTATTTTTAAAGGAGACATATCTTGACCTGATCTTTATCTAGAATAACTTCCCATAGACTTCTTTATGAAGATGACCGATGAATAAGGATAAAGAAATGAAAGTATAAAGATAGAAAAAATCCCCATATTTCATGAATAAATTGATGTATTTTCTGATGAGCTACCTAAAACTCTCCCATAAAGAGAGGTAGAGTTATCCATTGAACTTATACTTGGCTCCAAGATGATATTGAAGACCCCATATCAAATTGAAAATGTGGAGTTAGATAAATTAAAGAAACAACTTCAAGATATTTTGGAGAAGGGATTTATCTGAATAGTGTGTCTCTTTGGGTAGCACATGTTCTATTTTATAAATAAAAAGGATGGATCAATGTGGATATGCATTTATTATAGAGAACTTAATGGGATCATAGTGAAGAAAAAATACCCTCTCTCAAGGATTAATGATTTATTTGAACATATTTGTGAGGCTAAATTATTCTCTAAGATTGACCTTTGATCTAGGTATCATCTTTTGAGGGTGAAGAAAGAAGATATTCCAAATACTGCCTTCCAAATAAGATAAAATCATTATGAGTTTGTTGTTATTCCCTTTGGTTTGACTAATTATCATTCTATATTTATAGATTTTATGAATAGATACTTTAAGTACTACCTTCAGAAATTCATGGTAGGTTTTATTTATGATATTCTAATATAGTAAAAAAGCCGTGAGGAGTGTGAGGATCATCTAAGGGTTATATTGAAAACATCGAGGATGAAGAAACTATTTGGAAAATTCAGTAAATGAAAATTTTGGTTACAACAAGTTTCATTATTTGGGAACATTATAACCAATTAAGGAATCTCAGTTGACCCTTCCAAGACAAAGGTTATATAGGAGTGGCCTCATCCAATAATAGTAACTAATATTCATAGTTACCTTGGTTTAGAAGGATATTATAGGGGGTTTGTGAAAAAAATTTCATGAATTTATAATCAACTAACCATGTTAACATTAAAATGTAATAATTTCATCTAGATAAAGGAGTGTGAAGAAAGTTTCCAAGAACAGAAGAAGAGATTGATTACTACACCTATGTTAACTCTACCATCTATCATAGAAGGATTTGTTGTATATAGTGATTCATCTATGAATGTTATTAGGTGTGTACTCATGTAAAATGAAAAGGTCATCACTTATGAATCTAGATAGTTAAATACTCATGAGTATAATTATTCTACTCATGACCTGGAGTTAGATGCATTCATTTTTACTCTAAAGATACGGAGGCACTATCTTTATGTGGATAAATTTGATATATACATATACCATAAAATTTTGAAGTATATATTCACACAAAAGTAATTAAAAATTACATGAAGGAGATGGTTGGAGATTCTTAAATACTATAATGGTTCAATTCATTATCACCCTGGAAAAGTAAACAAAGTCACTGATGCTTTAAGTAGGAAATACCCTATTGTGCTAGTAATGATGAGGATTCAAGGAGATCCATTGATCAAGGACCTAGTAAGGTTGGAAATGGTAATCATAAGGGAATGTACCTCATCAATCCTATCCCAAATTATTTCTTAACCATCACTTCTAGGGAATATCAAGAGATCTCAAAGAGACAATCCTTTGATACAAATGAAGATAGAGGCTGTGAAGAATGTAAAGTTTCCTGAGTTCAAAATTGATCAAAAAGGTGTATTGAAATTTCATACAAGGATATGTGTCGTATCTATCCTAGAGATAAATAAGGAGTTAATAGATGAATATCATAGCTCAACATTCTATATAAATCCTAAAAGCACTAAAATATATAAGGAGAATCATGAACATTATTAGTGAGATAATATAAAAAGTTTGATTACTAACTACACTTAAATTTTTTTAGTGTGTCAACAAATGAAGGAGGAGTGACAAATTCCTAAAGGGGTATTGAAACCACTACCCTTAGAAACATGGAAGTGGGAAAATATCACCATGGAATTTGTCACTAGTCCCCCAAGGAAATCTAAATGAAACAACGTGATATGGGTAATAGTGGATTGAATCACCAAGATTTCCCATTTCCTCGCTATTTAGGAATATTTATATCTTGAAAAACTTTCCAAGATATACGTACAATAAGTGGCAAGGATTCATGGGGTGAAAATTTTAATCATTTCTGATCATGATCCAAGGTTCACATATAAATTATGAAGAATTATTCAACATGCTCTGAATAATGAATTGAATTTTAGTACAACCTATCACCCCCAAACTGATGGCTAATCTGAAAGAAATATTTAGAGACCTGAGGAAATGATGATAACATGCTCAATGGAATTTAAAGGTGGATGGGGTAAACACATCCCATTATTTGAGTTCTAATTCAACAACAACTTCCACTTGAGTATTACAATGGAACTATATGAAGCTCTATATGGGAATCAATGTTGAACTTAGAGTTGGAAGAAGAGCTATACTGACAAACATTTATGGGACTTGGATTTTGAGGTTGGAGATAAATTTTCCTTTGGATATCACCAAGTAAGAGAGTCATGAAATTTGGAAAGAAAGGGAAGCTTAACCCTAGGTACATTAGCTCCTTTGAAATCCTTGATTGTATAGGAGTAGTGTCCTATCGGATAGAACTTCCACCAAATATGTCTCAATTTCATGATGTATTCCATGTCTCTCACTTTAGTAAGTACATACATAATCCCTAGCATGTACTGAATCTGGATGTGGTACAACTGGAACATGACCTCTCTTATGAGGAACAACCAGTGGAGGAGATCTTGGACATTAGAGACAAAGTTATACACAATAAGGAAACTCACATTGTAAAAGTATTATGGTGGAACCATAAATATGAATAACTAACATGAGAATTAGAGGATACAATAAGACAGAATTACCCTCAATTTTTCACAATAGAGAGAATGAGTTGAAATTCTAGTGAAGAAATTTCTTGGGGGGGGGGTGAATTCAATGACCTGAAAATTCCTTCTATGATTAATCAAAGTTTTTTTCATAATATCTATTTTTTTGCACAATGGAAGTATATAAAAATACTATTACAAAGTAAATATTACATGTAAAGCAATGATACAAATTTATATAGCTAAGAATAGTACAATAATATAAAAGCCAAAGAATATTGACCATGAAATGGTATACTCCATAGTTAGAACTCTAAAAATATGATTAAGCCTACCATGAAAAATATTAAGAGAAAAAAACTGTAAAGACCTAGAAATTTCAAGGATTTTTTTCTTAAATACTTCGGAATTTTACGAGTCTGCGCTTTCTGACGGTGCCTGATTCCGAGGCCCGATGTGCCCGGAATCAATTTCTGAAGTTTTGTTTGGGTACATTCAGTAAACGTACATGCGAGTTTTTCTATCTTTTGAATTGGTGATCAGAATTGAAATCCAAGGACACCGATTAACTCGGAACGCCGGTATTCGCTTAAGGGGACCTTTACCGCAGTTGCGTTTTTTCGTATGAGGTAGTTAAAATTTGGGGATTCGTTAAGACTGAAATAAATTGGTGTGTTACAATTTATAAGTGTAAGTTAATTCCACCAAAGGGAAGTTGGAGGTGGGGCCCACACCCCACCTTACTTCCCATGGGAGGATATGACTAAGGGTTGTGGGGACCGCACAAACCCCTAACCCTTCAAATCCCCATAACTTCCCCTAAACTCCCTTAAACCCCCTTGTTTAATTCTTGACAACTCCCCTCATTAACTCTTAAACATTTCACCCTCCTCTCTCTATTAAATATGCCAACACATGTAATCAATGACTTCATTAATTATTTTGGTGTGTCAACAATTCTTTGAATTGTTTTATTTTTCATGGAAATGTTAATATATTTAAGGGCCTTTTATAATATTTGCTTTAGAAAATATTTTGGGTTGGCAAATATTTGGTGGTGGAGTCTTTAGAGGTTTTGAGGAGAGCTTCACCCCTCACCAACAAAGAACATGAAGACACTGGCAACGACGCTTCTTCCTCGGTTTCTTCCTCGGAACCCCCTTCCGACGCGATACTTCATCGACGACTCTTCTACCCTCCTCTTCGTCATCAACGGACCGACACACAAGCTCACAAGTGGAATCTTACGATGAACGACGAAAACATCGTCTTCCCCCATGACGAATGAACGCTCGACCACCGCGACATTCGTCTTCCGCGGTTCGATGACGTGCGATGTCTTTTCGAGGTAGGGGGATTTTTTATAATTAAATATACGTGATTTATACCATGAACATGGGTGTTTATTTGTTGGGTGTTTATTTGAACCACTAACGCGGTGGGTATGGGCTAACGAAAAAGTCCGGACCCACCGCCAACTTCTTCATGATGTGCAGAATATTTGGAGATGGATGAACTGAAGGTCAACGCTGATTAGAGGTCGTCGTAGTGTAGAGCAGGACCTGAGGAGGCCGTAGGCGCAGACGAGAGCTAAAACGGACCACCATAATTACTCCGGTGGCCCGCGGAGTATCGTGGTGGCACGGGTCGCTGGTGGAAGACCGCCTTGGCATCAGCCACGGTGGCGGAGGAAGGGAACCCGCACCGCGCGGGTTCTGGGGAGTCCAGGCGGCGCCAGCCTGGCGCCGCCGTTACGGGGAACGAGGAAGCCGCCCCCACCCCCCCGCTCGGCCTACCCGGCCGCGCCGCGCCCATCCGGGCCGAGCCGTGCTCAACCAGGCCAGACCTAGACCTGGGTCGAGTCGACCCGGTTCGGGCTGACCCAAGGTTGGTTGGGCCGGGTCAGACCGGGCCCAGACCCCCCTCTTCGGACTGTTTTCGGTTAATTTCCCATAACTTGAGCTACAGACCTCCGATCAATGAACCGTCTGTTGCGTAGGATTCCTAGGATCGATATGGTCATTTAGGTATATTAAACTCAAGGTTTTGAGGAAGTTTGGGTATGAATGAGTTGGTTCAAACTCGAAACCAACCGGGCCCTCGGAGCGGAAAAATTTATAACATAAGGACCGGACATCCAATTGACGTGATGTGAACTACATTGGTTTACTTTTGATGAGATGGTAATTTTGGTATAATCCATATGGGATTAAAATTTGATTGGAGTATGGCTGGGTTGGATTGTACCCGAAATCCAACCGGGCCCCTGGAAAGAAAAAACTGATAACTCACAGACTGAGCATCCGATTGACGCGCCGTCTGTTGCGTTGAAACCCCTTTTACATGGAGGTCCTTTGAGATAATTCCACCTGAGACTTCTTGACACTTGGAGTATCTACCAGTAGCTCATGGATCGGATCCTCCCGGAGATGAGCAAACAGAGTGCGGAGACCTAGTAGGTGTAGACCTGACGACTGCTTGACCGATTCGACTCGGAGTGATTCGAATAGCCCAATAGACGGAGCGCCCAGTTTGGAGGAAGACCCACGGTGGATGGAGTGCCTGGTTTGGAAGCAGACCCATGGTACTTGACAGGAGGATTACCTTTGACGGATATTAGGGGGAGTGCCCGGTTTGGCGGTAGACCCATAGTGGAGGAGCACCCAGTTTGGCAGCAGGCCCACGGTACTCGACAGGAGGAGTACCTCAGCAGTACAAGGTTAGTGAGTAGTGCCTCAGAGTCGCGACTGGGCCATTGTACTCGACAGAGGAGGAGTTCTCTAGTAGACTTGGTTTCGATAATAAAAATCCTATTTTGAGCTGAGTCAATGACCTTTGTGTTTTCCTCATGAGTGAGATGAGTTACTTGATAACTTAGGTATATGTATGGGCATATACCTAAGTAAATATTATCTGCTGAGATCTTTCTTTGTGGTTATCCTTGTTGAATTTAGTGAGAACTTGAGGGTCTTGGGGTCCCTATTGAGTATCGTTATACTCACCTCTGCACGGGCTATGCCCGTACCTCGTTGTGTTGGATGCAGACGACAGATAGCGCTGACCGAGGCAGAGTGTATGAAGACTGGACGGTACCTGGAGGTGGACACTCGGCATGACGGTACACGGAGCAGACCGTTAGACGCAGAGTGCTGAGGAGGACATCTATACCTACCCTTCAGGTAGGAACCCAGAGGACGATCCAGGAGCTGCTTCCATCTTCTAGTTGTTTTTCTTTTCAGTTGTACTTTCTTTCAGTTGTAGCTGTACCTTTCTATTGGGCTTGTATTTTCAGCCCCTTTTTACTTTCAAGACACTTGTTATACTTCTTTAATTAGTGTTTGATTCTGCTTGTACTCTGGTTGTGTGTGTGTTTACGTTTTATAAAGGTAATGCCTTCCTAGTTTTTAGGGAGTTACGCCTTTGGTGCTAGTCGCCAGCCCCTGGCCTATGGAAGGCAGACTTGGGGTAGTCACGACACGGGCTCCAAGGACGGGTCGTAAAAAATTGGTATCAGAGGGAGGTTCTACCATAGAACTTAGGACTCTGATATTTATTTTCTGTGAAGCAATAGTGTTAAGGGTACTAAGTTAGGTTTTCAGTTCAGGGAGTCCAGTGTTGGTGCGGGCGGCCGACGTATCCATACACCAGGACCCTGACTTCTGATTTCCGAATCAGTGCATGAAAACACTTATTGAGAGTGTGTTTTCAAAAGTTTTCTTTAAGTCAGATCAAACCAGGTCATCTCACCAGGTATAGTCTTTGACCGTGTCACATCTGTTTCTTTCAAGATGCCTCCCTGTGGACGACCAGCTAGAGCCCCGAGAGTTGTACGTACTGACAACCCGCTGAGGGACGAGGCCTCAGTGCAGGGCCCTCTTCCCGTTGAGGCACCAATGGAGGCACCAACAGTACTACTTCCTGTTGGTACACCAATTCCACCGGCCCCAGCAGCAGGAGATGCATGCCGCTTGATCACGTTGCACGAGTTCCAGCTCTAGAGGCCACCCAGGTTCAGGGGAGAGACGGACCCGCAGGCAGCTGAGGATTGGATGGAGGCTGTGGTGAGAGTCTTCAAGCTAGTAGAGACTCCATCAGACTTTATGGTGATCCTTTCTTCCAGCCTCCTTTAGGTAGCAGCAGGCAGATGGTAGAGCCTGATGCTACAGATGCACGACAAGGTGACACTTCTATGGGCAGACTTCGAGAGCCTGTTTCGGGTGGAGTTTGTACCAGCCACCCTTCGAGCGGTGCGTATACAGGAGCTAATGCATCTGTAGAAGGGCAGAATGACAGTGGAAAAATACTCAGAGAGGTTCAAAGATCTCTTGTGCTACTCTACAGATATGGCACAGGACCCGTTATTCAGGACCTGGACCTTTGAACAGGGAATCAGGCGAGAGATTAGAGCTTCAGTTGTTTCTCACAGCATCTCGATGTAGATGGGGGTGTTGGAGCGAGCCCTCCTAGTGGAGAGTTTCATTGCTGATCAGTCTCTAGCAGCGGAACCCACCACTAGTCAACATGCAGTAGAGTCTTCTACAGCTGGCAGTAGACAGATGACGCAGAGGTCCAAGAGGACCAGACCTATATGTGGTCGACCGCACGACTCAATATCGGTAGTGCGGGGCACCCAGGGTGGAGACAGAGCCAGGAATACCAGGAACGGAAAGTGTTACTCCTGCGGTGGGCTTGGTCACATGGCACGTGACTGTCTGAACCGCTGTGCAGACGATCAGTAGATAGATGAAGGACCTCCCAGGTAGAGGAAGTGGTTTGATCGTGACAGTCCACAAGGAGTTGGCCGTGCAGCTGGTGGTGGATGACGCTTCAAGGTGTTTCCACCACCACCACCAGGAGGTCCACCTTGACCACAGGGAATGGGTGGACAGGGGAGAGCACAGCTTCAAGCAACTGAAGCATACGACTATGGAGATCTGGAAGTAGGTGGACAGGAGTAGGACTAGTTCCAGGCATGTAGGCCTTTGTTCTTGTTGCTTCTAGATTCATTGATGTTGTTGTTTGTGGTTAATTTGTGTCTTTGTACTTTGAGCTATAGTAATAAAAGACACTTTTCCTTGTGACGTTTTCTTTTCTTCCTTTTTGTGTACTAAGAGATTCCAGTTTAACTATTGACTTGACCCTAACTTTCGAGTTTTCTACCAGAGGAGACCTAGTGACCATACACTGATGCCGACAATGTGACTCAACCCTTGGAGGCAAGAGTAATGATTAGATCTCTTGGTAGTAGAGTCGAGTCCTTACGACGTCGTCCATGACATGAATTAGTATCATTCATGTCAGGATTGACTGTATTAGGCAAAGGATGTGGTTCATCCAAGGGATGAGACCGGATTTCTCTTTTCGGCAGAGGAGAAAACTTAGCAATTCTTGTAAATCATATACGGATAAGGGTGTAGATGAGAACTTTTAAATTGGTTAGTCTCACCTATTGTGCGTTGTGCGAACGTTTTACGATTCACTCTAATCTCTATAGTCTCATGTGTATCTTCTCTCAGAAGGACCTGAACCTGAGACAGCGACGATGGCTTGAGATCCTCCGGGACTATGACTTCGAGATAGTATATACTCCCAGGAAGGAGAACATTGTTGAGGATACGCTCAGTAGGAGGTCTGGTTTTCAGCAGCTAGGAGAGCACATGGGAGCGGGAGACTCAATATGCGTGCACAGAATCCACCTTTGTTTCCCTAGTGTGTGTTGTAGCTTTACGGGGATGTAAATCCCTGAGGCGGGGGTAATGTAAAGACCCGAAAATTTCAAGGAATTTGTTTTCTTAAATACTTTGGAATTTTACGAGTCCACGGTTTCTAACAGCGCCTGATTCCGAGGCCCAGTGTGTCTGGAATCAATTTCTGAAGTTTTGTTCGGGTACATTCAGTAAACGTACGTGCGAGTTTTTCTATATTTTGAACCAGTGCTCGGAATTGAAATCCGAGGACACCGATGAACTCGCAGCGCCGATATTCACTTAAGGGGACCTTTACCGCAGTTGCGTTTTGTCGTATGAGGTAGTTAAAATTTGGGGATTCATTAAGACTTAGTGGGGCCCGCCCGAACCCCTAACCCTTCAAATCCCCATAACTTCCCCTAAACTCCATTAAACCCCCTTGTTTAATTCTTGACAACTCCCCTCATTAACTCTTAAACCTTTCACCCTCCTCTCTCTATTAAATATGCCAACACATGTAATCAACGCCTTCATTAATTATTTTGGTGTGTCAACAATTATTTGATTTGTTTTATTTTACATGGAAATGTTAATATATTGAACGAACTTTTATAATATTTGCTTTAGAAAATATTTTGGGTTGGAAAATATTTGGTGGTGGAGTCTTTGGAGGTTTTTAGGAGAGCTTCACCCCTCACCAACGAAGAACGCGAAGACGCCGGCGACGACGCTTCTTCCTCAGTTTCTTACTTGGAACCCCCTTCCGATTCGGGACTTCATCAACGAATTTTCAACCTTCCTTTACGTCGTCAACGGACCAATGCATGAGCTCGGAAGTGGAAGCGTACGGTGGACGATGACAACAATGTCTTCCCCCGCGACGAACAAACGCCTGACCACCGCAACGTTCGTCTTCCGCGGTTCGATGACGTGCGACGTATTTTCGAGGTAGGGGGATTTTGTATAATTACATATACATGATTTATACCTTGAACATGGGTGTTTATTTGTTGGGTGTTTATTTGAACCACTAACACGGTGGGTATGGGCTAACGAACAAGTCCGGACCCACCGCCAACTTGTTCGTGATGCACAGAATGTTTGGCGATGGATGAACGGAAGGGAAACATTGATTAGAGGCCGTCGCAGTGTAGAGAGGGACTTGAGGAGGCCGTAGCCATAGACGAGAGCTAAAAAGGACCACCCGAATGACTCTAGTGGCCCGCGGAGTATCTCAGTGGCGCCGGCGACTGGAGGCTGCGGCAGCGCCCTAGAGCGCCGCCGGCGGAAGACCGCCGAGGCACCGGCCGCGGCGGCTGAGGAAGGGAACCCGCGCTGCGTGGGTTCCGGGGAAGCCGGGCGGCACCAGCCTGGCGCCGCCGTTACGGGGAACCGGGGGGCTTGGCCCCCCTCGCTCGGCCAGCCTGGCCGAGCCGTGGCCAGCCGCGGGCCGGGCCGCACCCAGCCGGGCCAGGCCGCACCCCGTCGGGCCGGGCCGCACCAGCCAGGTCGGGCCGCACCCAACCGGGCTGGACACGGACCCGGTTTGGGTCGACCCGGTTCAGGATGACCCAGGGTGGGTTGGGCCGGGTCGGACCGGGCCCAGACCCCCCTCTTCGGACCATTTTTGGTTAATCGCCCATAACTTGAGCTACGAACCTCCGATCAATGCACCGTAAATTGCGTAGGATATCTCAGATTGAGACGGTAGTTTTGGTATATTAAACTCAAGGTTTTGGAAAAGTTTGTGTATGGAAGGGTTGGTTCAAACTCGAAACCAACCGGGCCCTCAGAGTGGAAACACTTATAACATTAGGACCGGACGTCCGATTGATGTGCCGTCAACTACATTGGTTTAATTTTGATGAGACAGTCCTTTTGGTATACTCCATACGGGATTAGGATGTGATTGGAGTATGGTCGGGTTGGATTGTACCCGAAATCCAACCGGGCCCCTGGAACGGAAAAGTTGATAACTCACAGACCGGGCGTCTGATTGACGCGCCGTCTATTGAATTGAGTCTCCTTTGACGTGGGGGTCCTTTGAGATACTTCCACCTGAGACTTCGTGAAACTTGGAGTATCGACCAGTAGCTCATAGAGCGTATCCTCCTGGAGATGAGCAAACAGAGTGCGGAGACCTAGTAGCTGTAGACCTGACGACTGATTGACTGATTCGACTCGGAGTGATTCAACTAGCCTAGTGGACGGAGCGCCTGGTTTGGCAGTAGACCCACGGTACTCAACAGGAGGAGTAACTCTGACGGCTATTAGGGGGAGCGCCCAGTTTAGCGGTAGACCCACAGTGGAGGAGCGCCCAGTTTGGTAGCAGACCCGCGATACTCGACAGGAGGAGTACCTCAACAGTCTAAGGTTAGTGAGTAGTGCCTCGGATTCGCGATAGGTCCACTGTACACGATAGAGGCGGAGTTCTCCAGAGGACGTGGTTTCGATAATGAAAATCCTGGTTTGAGCTGAGTCAATGACCTTTGTGTTTTCCTCATGATTGAGATGGGTTACTTGATATCTTAGGTATCTGTATAGGCATATACCTAAGTAAAGGTTATCTATTGAGGTCTTTGTTTGTGGTTATAATTGTTGGATTTAGTGATACCTTGAGGGTATTAGGGTCCCTACTGAGTATCGTTATACTCACCTCTGCATGGGATATGCCCGCACCTCATTGTGTTGGATGCAGATGACAGATAGCGCTGACCGAGGCAGAGTGTACGAGGACTGGACGGTACCCAGAGGTGGACACTGAGTGTGACAGTACACATAGCGGACCATTAGATGCGGAGTGATGAGGAGGAAAAATGTACCTACCCTTCAGGTAGGAACCCGGAGGACGATCCAGGAGCTACTTCCATCTTCCAGCTGTTTGTCTTTTCAGTTGTACTTTAATTCAGTTGTAGTTGTACCTTTTTGTTGGGCTTGTATTTCTGGCCCCTTTGTACTTTCAGCACAATTGTTATACTTCTTTACTTAGTGTTTGCTTCCTCTTGTACTCTGGTTATGTCTGTGTTTACGTTTTATAAAGGCAATTCCTTCCCAGTTTTTAGGGAGTTACGCCTTTGGTGCTAGTCGCCAGCCCCTGGCCTATGGAAGGCGGGCTTGGGGTAGTCACGACACGGGCCCCGAGGACGGGTCATGACAGAAACATTAAGAATATAATTTATATTATGAAAGGAATTATAATAACCTTTGGGAATGAAGTAGTACATTTTTATGAATGGTGAAGTATATATAGGGTATAAAGGGAAATGTGACCATTATATAACCATTGGCCAATATAACCATTGGTCAATTTTACTATTGGAATCTATACCCATTATTAATAATTTTACCATTATAATTAGTGTTTATAATTAGTAATGAGAAATTATAGTTGATTTATAAAGGATAAATGATGGCATCAAGTAGTAGAGTCATGTCGTTCAAAGCCCATCTGTCAGAACTTAGGAGGGAGTAATGTCACTAAGGTTCACCCTTGACTAAAACCAACCCGAGTTTCAATAAGTGAGGCTTTAATGAAATTTATTATGGGATAAGTTAAAGTTAAAAAAGATTACCACTCATTCAATGTTTTCCGAACCACTCCATGAAACTATCAATATTTCACACCTTACCCTTAGGCCGAACCACTCCATGTTAGAATAATTTTGTTTAATAAAATACATGTTTATGTATGGAGAATTTGATAAATTTATTTTTATGATAAAATAAATATTATATTTGAAATAAGAACATCGAAATTAAGTTAGGCTGAATTTTTTATAATTTTTAAAAATACTTTATTTTTCACTGAATAGTAAAAATACAATTTTGGGTTTTTTGTATGTTTTATGACCTCATATTTATTTCATAAGGATGTAATAATTAATTAACCACAACCCATGACCTAAAATATATTTTTTATTAATATTATGTATTTTAATAGATTTTAATCAATTTCCAAACCTATAAGTGACTTTCCAAAGTCTAAAAATGGAAAAATTGATTTTAAAAACATTATTTTTTATAAAATTTACTTTTCCATGTCAAAAGAAGTAATAAAAAATGGTTTTAGGTTATAATGGATTAAAATATCATAAAATATGACTCAAATGTCCAAAAACATGTGCAAAAACCATGGTTAATCCAATGGTTTTTCATTTCCCACAACCTAGATTTCTAAGACCTATATTTAGAAATTATTAAACAATTCTTCCACTTTTTCTATAAATACCCACCCACTTCCCCTTCCCATTCACTCCAAATCCATAATCCACAATTTTATGGTTATTTTTCTTCCTAAAGAGCCCCCAAGGTTTCCTTAAGACTCAAAGGTTCCATCCTCAAGTTTTAGGACCAACTCTACAAGGTAAGGGAATCCCCTACTCCTCTTTTCCATTAAAGTGCCATTCTTTATGGAATATTTTCACATTTTTAAAATAATTTATTCTCAACCAATTTATATTATCCCATTATTGAAAAATAGTATTTTATCAATGGGATAAATTCATTTCCCCTCATTTTTCACTTTCCTTAAACCACGTTTTGTACCCTCAATGCTGCTGAATTCATTTCTTGAATTCCTATCTTTTTCATGAGAAATTAATATTCATGAATACCCAAACCTCTAATTTTCCATGGGTATCCAACTAGATGTAAATATAATTTATTTATTTTGGGATTTATATATACTAAACCCAAATTCCCTTTCCATGGGTTAAAAATGATGTTATGGTCAGGTATTTAAGCACTTATATACTCAATGCTTTTATATGAAACCCATAATTTATTCTCCCTGGGTTATTGATGAAATGATTTTTTATTATCAACGTGGTCATATAAATTAATACATATTAAGGGTGTTCCCTGATAGTTCTTCAATTCACTGGGTAAGGAATTTAATATCTAAATATGAGATGTTTTATGATACCTTGGTGAATAACCTTGGAAATTTTCATTTATGATACCTTAGTGATAAACCATGGTGATATGCTTATGAATGTCTCATTTTTATATTATAGACTCATTTCCATGTTATGATTAATGTTATTTTTATTATGATATGCCTCATGTTCTTTAACAAATGGGTCCTGGTGACAGCACAACCACCCTGCCCTAACATGGCCGTCGGGTCCTGGCTCGCCAGGTACCACCAGTTGCCCTGCAGACACATGGTCCCCACCCTGAGGCCCACCCACGTGCCCGAACGGGTCATATGACTAATGATTTCCCCCACAAGCCAACACATGTCCTTTCTAAAGTGTTTTTTCCTCACTCGCACACACCCTAGGAAACTTCCCAGAATGTCACCCATCCTAATCACTACTCCAAGCTAATCACACTTAACTCTGGAGTTCTAAACAGGTAGGATTCCAAAAAGGAAGGTGCATGTTGTTGACATGAGGCATGTCATTTATTCATTTGAGGGCCCACCCACGTGCCCGAATGGGTCATCTGACTAATGATTTCCCCCACATGCCAACACATGTACTTTCTAGTGTGCTTTGTCATCACTCACGCACCCCCTAGGAAACTTCCAGAAGGTCACCCATCCTGATCACTACTCCAGGACAAACACACTTAACTGTGGAGTTCTAAGCAGGTAGGATTCCAAAAAGGAAGGTGCACCTTGCTGACATGAGGCATATCATTTATTCATTTAACCCTTTATCATTTGGGGGTGTTATAATCACCCCCCTTTAGAGCACAACGTCCCCATTGTGGGCCCTACATCTCAACCCAGGCAGTGCACCACACTTAATGCTGGGTACCACCTCTGATACCAAATGTAACAACTGGACCCTTCCCACCAGTTGCCCCGCAAACACATGGTATATCATTTAGTCATTTGACCCTTTATTATTTGGGGGTGTTACAATCACCCCCTTTTAGAGCACAACATCCTCGTTGTGGACCCTACATCTCAACCCAGGAAGTGCACCGCACTTAAGGCTGGGTACCACCTCTGATACCAAATGTAACAACTGGGCCCCATAGACACATGGTCCCCACCCTAGGGCCCACCCACATGCCTGAACGGGTCATCTGACTAATGATTTCCCCAACAGGTCAACACATGTCCTTTCCAATGTGCTTTGTCCTCACTCACACACCCCATGGGAAACTTCCCAGAAGGTCACCCATTCTGATCACTACTCCAGGCCAAGCATGCTTAACTGTGTAATTCTAACCAGGTAGGATCTTGAAATGGAAGGTTCACCTTATTGATATGAGTCATATAATTTAGTCATTTAACCCTTTATCATTTGGGGGTGTTACATGTTATCTTGATCATGAAATATTTTTATGCCTCGTGTTCTTATTGATATGCCTTATGATCATATGCTAAATTCCCCCTTGATTATTCCCTTAACGAGATTCATGATCACCCCTTTTATTTGATGAATGTTAACAGGATATGATATGTAGTAAATGTAACTTACAGTGAACCCATGAAGAATCCTTTCAAGTGGATTAGAATAATGTTTTATTTTTTATTTATTATTTTCCTAATTTACAAGAAACTAAAATTGAAAATATCTTGTGTTTTTTTCTATGTAATGAAAAGTTTATGTAATAAAAAGGTGGAATTCCATATTATAGAGGCTAGAAAAAAAGTGGTATCAGAGCTTGTGTAACATCTTGACCTAGGAACCACTAAATGGTTCCCCAAGTCAGTGGGTCACATGGCTTCAAACGCACCTCCCCGTCTACTAGAGGCTGCAGACTAGCAGTGAGGGTCCAATGTGGTACAGTGGGGATACTATACCCTCATTATCATAGTCACACAATGGTGTAATAAATAAATTCAAAAACAATTTAAACATAATAAATAATAACTAAAACAATATAATTACAACATCTAGATGATAATCATAAACAATCCATCAAAAGTAATATCTAGTACCATATACATCATGATGTAATTTCATGTCTATAAACAAGCAGACATGGAAGCAAGATCACATACATATTGGTATATCAAAATACCAAAAATACCAAAAGAATATATACATATATAATCATGATCCATAACTTGGTCCTATGCTTCCCCGCTCCCATGCTATAATCAATCAAGTATCAATAACTGGGTGCTTTCCCCTATCCCTACCTGCATCCACATAATCTACCCAGGCACCATCTGTGGACTGGATAGGGTGTGAGATAAACTTAGTAGGCCACCACCAATAGTGTCTATAACAAATCCAACCTATTCAAATAACTACAACTTTGTGTAGGTATAACAGATAAGCAATAAATTAAGACAACTAGTCCATAAAATAAGATGTAATGAGAAACAAGATAAACATATGAGAATCAATATATATAAAGTACCAAAAATAGGTAGTAACTAGATTGACATAAGAAACATATGATAAGAGTAATAGAACTACATGGGATAGGTCCTTGGGGAATATAACTTGGGCGAAATATATCTAGATATGTAAATGTATAGGGGAGTCATAGGTTCCATACCTTGATCCTCCTCATTAGTGCCATACAATAAATAATCATAGTTAGGAGTTGTAGGTTTCATACCTCAACACCCTAGAAAGTTCCATGCCATGATTTTATAGGTGACATACATTTATAACAAGTCAATACCATACTGAAATGTACAGGTTCCATACCTTAATAATCATAGGTTCCATACCCTAAAAATAGGTTGGTGTCTTACCGATAAGTGATAGGTGACATACCTCCATAATAATTCGGTTCCATACTGATATGTAAAAACATCAAGTAAGTAATATAATAAAATATGAGGGTTATGTTACAATCCATACCCATTTACAATCACCATTTAATCAACTGTTTAATAATTTTAATAACCTTTAATAACATTGAAAAAAGTAATGATATTTTACAACTATATCATTAAACTTATAGAGGATCCCACTATAAGGGTAGAGAGATCACATACCCAAAGGGGTGTTTTAATACAGGTAAGATAAGGGAACACACCACATGGGTGGATCTGGTTGAGTTTGAAAACCTCCAACCATGATCAAGTGCTACAAAGGCGACCCAAACTAGGTAAAACATTTTTTTAAAGAATTAAAATTTAATTATGAAGCAATGACAGAAAGGTCTGGTGTGAATAACAACAATGATATTCAAATAGACTACAAAACTTTACGGAAAAGGTATAGACAACCTAATTTAAGCCTATGGTAGAACACACATCTAGTATCAGCCTTTTTTGATCTATATTATAATAAAACGGAATAATATATGAACACCCTGAAAATAGGGCATAAGATCTTCCACCAAAATAAATCTATATAAATAAATAAGAATAATTAAAGGAGATAAAGGATTAGAGAGATTACTGGTATCCAAAAAACAAGACCGAAAATGAGAGATTTGGATTCTAGAGGAGGGAGATATCACCAAGCCTAGGTTTAGGATTTGAGTGAGCTCAAAGGAGGTGGAAGGGGGATGCTATGCATCCGCTGGAAAGTGGAAGGGGGGGGGGTGAGCCCTTAAAATGAAAGAGGAGAAAATGGTAAAAATGTACAAGAATTAAAAGTATTCTAGTTTGTATTCCGTGTTGACCAAACCGTGTTCCAACCATGCACACTCCACTGTCCAAAGATCACACCCCACATGACCTGTAGTGAATGATTAGACAAACCGTGCATAGCCTGTGCACACCCTATGTCTTATCCTAACACGACCCAAGTGTCCCTATCACGGTTTGAGTCCAAGTATGTGGACCTATGCTATTCTCTAAAAGTAACTTCATAGTTTAATCTAACCATGCAGATTGAGATGCACATAATCTATTAACCATGGGGACTAATTATTTCTTTCAAAAGTCAGGGATCTAGGCTCCAAACAAGCCCCAAACACCCTCATTTCCTTCATAACCTAATTATAAACATTTACAAGGATAAAAGTAAGGAATCTAACTAAAAACAAAATGTTTCATACCTTAAGGAAAAATTGGGTCTCTACAATCTTCCCCCTATTAAAGCAACTTATACCCAAGTTTCCCCTACAAGGGTAGTAAAATATCATTTTTAAATAACTACAGACACTAAGCATGTATGTGAGACTCTCTCCTAGGTCTCATCCTATATGTGTCTATGATTCTATATCACCCACACCAAAGGAACCGACCTACCTCAGATAACCTTATTTCTCTAGTCCACAATACAAAGAGGATGCTCCTCAAAGGACACATCTACCTCCAACTCAACCTCATCAGCCTGAAAGATATGAGATAGATCTAAATTGTATCGACAAAGCTGTTAAAATTGAAAGGAATCATGCATGTCCTGATACCTCTAAGGTAACTAAAACTAATAGGCTACTGACCCAACTCTTTCCACAACCTCAAAAGGTCTACAAAACTGAGGTGAAATATTCCCTTACTGTCTAAACCATCGATGCCCCTGTCTAATTGATACATGAAAGAATACCTGATTTCCGACCTCAAACTCTAATGGTTAATAATGGCGATTGAAATATGAATTCTACCTTGACTAAGTTGTATCCATTCATTTCCTGATCAACTAAACCTACTTTGACGTTTCTTGAATTAGATGAGGTCCAAGTAAGGTTTCCTTACCTACCTCTAACCAACACAAAGGTAAACGACATGGTCTACCATATATGGCCTCATAGGGATCCATATGTATTGTCGCATGAAAGATGTTATTATAAGAGAAATAAATAATAGTTATATGTTTATCCCATGAACCTCCAAAATTATGGATGAATTCTTAGAGAATATACTCTAAAAACTATATCGTACATTCTAACTGACCGTCGGTCTGAGGGTGAAAGGATGTTCTCAAAAGAACCTATATGCACAAAGCTATATGTAAACCCTACTAGAACCTCAACATGAAATGATAATCCCTATAAAAAATGACAGTATAAGGGATCCCGTGTAGTCATATAATCTTATGGACATATAATCTCTTAAGGTTATCCATTGAGAAGGTTTCTCTGATAAGTAATAACTGAGCGACCTTTGTGATCCTATCGATGATCACCCATACTATATCACTAATGCAAGGGAATATTAGTAATCCCGTCACAAAATAAATCATGAAATCTTCCCATTTACACCTAGGAATGGACAATGGCTATAGAAGACCTAGTGGTCATTGGTGTTCTTCCTTCACCTGTTTATAGGTGGAACATTGAGTAACAAAACCAACTACCTCCCTTTACGTACCAGGACACCAATACTAGTGATTTAAATAATAATAAATCTTGGTATGAACAGGATATACCACCTAATAAGAATCATGATATTCTCGCATCAATTCATCCTAGATGTTTGTAGGGACCTAGATGTATACATGGATGTGAAAGTCCTCATCCTCATCAATGATCCAACCTAGTAGTAGAACCTCACATGAAACACTCTCCCATTGGACCAAGCCCTCAAGATCTGATAACTTCCTCATCTTCAATCTCTCTAAAAGTGAATAGATAACCAATAAAAATGCAAGTACAGGGTTTCCATGATGGTCATGAACCTCTAAGTGCATCTCAAAAAACAGATCCATAAGCTACCACTCATCATTGTCCCCTCAAACTGCTGGTGCCTAAGTCCTCTAGCTTAGAGTACCCACTACAATATTTCCTTTACTAGGAATATAGACAAGATCAAATTAAAATGACTATAGGTATTCAATCAACCTTTTATGTCTATGGTTTAAGTCATGCTGTGTGAAAATATACCTAAGGATTTTGTGGTATGTAAACACCACAAAATGCTGACCCTGTATGTATTTCCTCCAACAACATAAGGCGTGAACCACAACTACTAACTATATATCATGCATCGGGTAATTCCTCTCATGTGGTATCAACTAACGAGACTTGTATTCCATGAACTGATCATCCTTCATTAGATTATCTCCTAGCCAGATATTTGATGCATCATAATATACTGTGTAGCTTCTTCCCAGCTCTGGAAGAAATAAGAGAAATGATGAAGTCAATCTCCCTTTTGTTGAAATAGTGGGTGCCCTAGACCCAACTATGCAGTACTTTTGATTACCATATCATGTGTATAGTTATTTATACATGATGTCATCTTACCATTATAGTGTAGATATTTCCACATCCACTATATAATGGTAATGTCCGAAGATTAATTTTTGTGTCAATAGGTTATAGCAGATCCCAAACTATAATGAGAACCTCGAGATACCATGAAATTAATCTTGAATACATGTTATATAGTCTAGATACATATTACTGAATGGAAACAGTAGATGTTTGACTATCAGGTGCTGGGGCCTCATAAGCATTGAGACTTCTTCTCATGAAGTTCGCACTTGGTGATCTATAGTAGTGAGATCATGAGGACATACCTGCCAATAGGAACACCACATGTTTTGTGTGTCATTGATCGTTCCTATCTACAAAAATGTGTATTGGTCTCCTGAATTGAGACCATTACCAATGTGTATCATTTTATTGAATACTTTGATGCAAGGAAAAAAACCATGGTATTGAAATTGTGGCATGGTATCTTGTGTTGGGTGCATCGTTAGTGGTATGACATTGGTTGAATGGTCAAGAAAGGATTTATCGCCTCCAAGTTTTAGAAGTTGTATATCACTGGCCTGGTTGATTAGGATGGTGCTTTCTTCTTAAGTCTTTGGCCAAAGTAGTCGAAAGAAAAATACATCTAGAAAGATCAAAAAATAATAAATCAAGAAAAGGATGATGTCATAAGTGTGCATCCTACTTTATGAGATATTTAATGACAAATATATTATAGTACACATTTAGTGTTTGTAGGATGGTTTTTGTTGCTATAAAAATACTTATCTCTTTAGGGGCCTTGATGGGTTTCTAGAATCCACTCTTGGTCTGTGGATTTTATTTACTTCTATCGAGATAAGTGCCTAGAGGATCACACAAAATAGATTATTCAAGAATCTCCCATATTCAAATGAATAGGTATATTGAGCATGGTCGACCCCACCATGAGGTCCGAGCATTGTTCAAGTTGTCAATCACCGATGAATTAAATAAATTCATTAATATTCAAGTTATGAAAATTTGGGATTGAATTTATTTAATGTATTTACAAGTCTAGCAAATATGAAATTATATTAATCAAACAAATATTATTTTAATATTCAAGGTTTGTTTAAAATTAAACGGGATAGCGAGTCGAGTTAAATGGATCAGTTTTTATCACGTAATATATTTTATATAGATGAGCCCGTAAGGGGCGCAGCGGGGTTAGGGTTTCCCCTGTCACCGCCTTCCCTTCCCTCTTCTCCGGTGGGCCGCGTTTCCTTTCTCGGCGCTCTCTCGGCGTGCTCGCAGTGCGGTGGTTGTGTGGATGCGCGCTCTTGATGTTCTGGCTCGGATCTGGTGTCGCGGGTTTCTTCTGCGGCGTTGCGGCTTCCATCTCTGTGGCGTTCGTGTGGGCTCAGATCTGGCAACGTGGGGTTCGTCCTGTAGCTGTGGGGTGTGATCTTCCTCGATGAGGTCTCTGGCGGCGGCGTGGTCCTTCCGTGGCTCAGCTCTGGCATCGCGGCGGGGTGTGTTCTTCCTTGGCGAGTTTCTGGGCGGCGGCGTGCTTCGGTTGTGGTGTGGGTTTGGCGTCGCGGCGGTTTCTATCGTGGTGAAGCTTCCTGGCGGCGGCGAGGCTTGTTCATGGTTCAGGGCAGGGGTCTTGGAGGGGCACGTTTCTTTCGCGGCGTTATCTCAGGGTGGCGGTGGTCTGTCTGTGCCTTGGATCTGGTGCGGAGGGGGGTTGTGCTTCACCGGCGAAGGAAGCGAGCTTCCGCGGTGTTGGGTGGTCCGCTCTGCCATGGTAAAGGGGCCGCGTTCTTGATCTGCTGGGGCGAGGGTGGTCGGTCCTTTCTTCCGCGACGGCATGCTCTGCCAGGAGTGGTTTGGATGGGTTGTGTGGCCTGTCTAGGAGGTCGTCAGTATTTGGGTGGCGGTGACGGGATTTGAGGTTATTTTTTCAATTCTGGAATTACTTGTTTGCTGCGCCTTTCATTTGCTGCGTTTTTACGTTGGTTTGCTTCGGATGAATCTGCTCCGGAGTTTTCGGTTTTGTGTTGCGCTGGTGTGTTGTTTGATGAAGCCTAGTTCTTTGGTGGTGATTCGTGGGAGGTTGGGTCGAGTGGGGGATTGTTTATCCCCTATTTCTCCAGTGAAACCTTATGCGAGATTCGCTTTCGCGGTGATTTTGATACTCTGCGGTCTGTGAGATTGGTGTTTGATGATGGTGATGGTCTGAGTCTGGTAGAAGGGTTACGGCGACGAAGGAAGCTCACTGTTTTTTAATCTTTCTTCTATGGTTTGTTTGTTCTGGTCACCGGCCCCGACAATGGGCGGCGACGAAAATAGTTTCCAAGGTGTTGATGTTTTCGAGGTTCCAATGATGGCGCTGATGGTACGACGGTGATGATGGGGTCGGGGGTGCGGCTTTCCTGATCGTGTCCCGAGGTGGTGCGCTGATCTTTTTTGATTTTTTTTACCTTCGGGTTGTGTTATCCACTTATGGTGCTTCTGGTCACTTGTCATGGGTTTTCCCATTGGGCTCTTATGTTTTGGATGGTGTCTCTAATTGGGCTTTGTCCCATTGGACCTGCGGGCTTGTAATGGGTTTTACCTTACCCATTTCAAAAGGTTTTACTGTCCTTTTTCTTTTCTTTTAATAAAGGGGCATGACCCCAAACCTTTTTGGTATATTTTATATATATTAAAAGTATGAGATAAAATAATAAATAATATTGACACAGTTTAGTTCATCAAAATTATTTATTTTAGTGGACGTTGAAATAAACAGGGGCCGGGGAACCCAACCGGGTATTTACCAACTCCACTATAAATACAAGGGAGACTCTCTATCCTTGTGACTCATGGAGTGAAATCCAGGGCATCTCTCTCCTCCTGATCTCTAGAGAGATAAGTTATCAATCCAAGAAGATCATATCAAGATCTCTCTCAAGCATTGAAGGGTTCTCGATGCGGTGATCGTTGGGATGTTGAAGACATCGTCGGATCGCCGCACTAGCGCCTGGAATTCAATGATCGATGTTCCCGTTGATTTTTGAAGCTTGTTTGGATGATCTAGAGGGATATTGCTATGGATTCTTCATGCAGTGATCGCCAACGATGAGTTTTAGTCAAGAGAACCTTCTAATTTGAAATGGGTATGTTTTCAATTTAATTATGTGCTCTTTACAATTTAGGAGAGATCCTTGGACCTCACCGAGGCTCAGATCGTTAGCATTGACAAGTACCGTCAATCCGCTTACAAAAATTTTAAAATCCCGAGCCTAGATACTTCCTCTTCGACCCCCGGAACCTTTAAGTGGTATCGAAGGGATCACATATATTTTCTTAGCCTAGAAAATTATATTTTCATTACAATTAAGTAGAGGGTTCAAAAACAGTCTCATCTGTTCAAACCGTGCGTCGATCTAATCTTGGACGACCAAGTTATAACCATTTTAAATTTTTGGATTGGATCAAATTCTCGGTTTGATCTCAGGTATTAAGTTTTATTCATTCCTTAGAACCGATCGAGTTTAGATCGGTTCATCGGATATAATTAAAATTGTGAAAATTATAAATTTTACAATTTTTCTAATTTGCATAATAATTTTGTTGTTATAATAATATTTATTTTATTATAATAATAATATAATAATAATAAATTATTATTTTATTATAATAATTATATTATTATTATTTTAAAAGGCTAAGTAGCCTTTTAGAAAAATTTGGGCGTGGAAAATTATTTTTGGGAAGACTTGACTCAAAATAAAAAGGGGAGGAGACTTTAAAAAAGGGAAAGGGAAATAAATAAAATAAAATAAAACCTAGGGGGTGCATGAAGGAAAAAGAAAAAAAGGAAGTTTTTTCTGGGGTCTGCGCGGACCCCAGGTTGTGGTGTCCTCTACATGCAGAGCCCAATGCGCTTTGTAGCACGCTGCAGCGTAGGAGCCACCGCCTCCCACTTGAGTGTCGCCTAGCCCAGGCCTCCGGTCCCCTTCTACAGCGCACACAACAAGCTGCTACCCCCCTTGCCGTCCTGCCTGATCTCCTTGGTAAGCCAGATCATGGCAACCCCGTAGGGTTTCATCCCTAGCCCGGTGCAGACATTCCCTCCCCTACGACGTCTCGCCTGCCAGGTTCCTCCCCTGGACGGCTTCCCGGCCATGTACTGACCCTGGCACCACCCTTCGTCGGCTTCCCCTAGCCACAACTGCCGGATGCAGATGCCACCCCGCACTCCTCCGTTGCCCGGACGCCGTATTCAGGCCAAACCCAGGCCACCACCCTCCTTGAAGCAGGCCACCACCCAACTGGTGTTTCTATTGTCTTGTCGAGGCCACACTCCAACTCCTTACCTTCTCACCTCGAGGCTACTCCACTTCCCTTTAGGGCTTGAACTGGAACCAGACCCCCGTCCCGCCTCCTCGCACTACATGGGTCCAGCCTGATGGAGCCACCGGCGCCGCCTGCAGCCTGCCTTTGTCGTCTGGTCCCGGCCACTGGCTCCGGATAGATCTGGCTGGCCGCCTCCGTGCCAGCTAGATGACGTACGACCCTCCCGGCCGCTGCTTCAGCTCTCCTCTGACCGCCTTTAGCACGCCACATCGGTGTAGTCGGGCTTCACCGTGCAGCCGGCCGACGACCACCCAGTCGTGTGACCAAGGAGGTACTCCTTTTGCCTGCAAGTTATTTTTTTGCAGGGAAAAATTGGCCCCAAAATGGTCCCGGTGGATCCTCCCAACCCAAAACGGGTTTGGGCAGATCGACTCGACTCAGTTTGACCCTGCACGGCCTGGTAGGGTCCTATGCGGATTTTCCATGACCCGCACATGCCCTACAATGGTGTTTTAGGGACCGACCAATTTAAATTAATAAAAAATAATTAATTTAATTTTAGTATTTAAATTAAATTAATTAAAATTAATTTTGGTTAATTATTTTTAATACCGAGATGAAAATTAATTCAATCTGATTATTAATTTGAATTAAGTTAAATTAATTTAATTTTGTTATAAAATTAAAATTAATTAGAGGACAGATAATTAATTAAATTATTTGAATTTATTAATTCATTTAATTTAATTTATAACCCTTGTACTTATTTAATGCATTTTTAATTTTATTGCACATTA
Source organism: Viscum album (assembly GCA_963277665.1). Lineage (NCBI taxonomy): Eukaryota > Viridiplantae > Streptophyta > Magnoliopsida > Santalales > Viscaceae > Viscum > Viscum album. The sequence continues at coordinate 1,985,509,647 of OY728145.1, read as the reverse complement.
TTTACCCGCCTACTAGTCTTGATCACCGATCCGTGTATGTTTTCATTTATTTAATTAATTATTTAACTATGTGCGATGATTGTAATTAATTAAATAGAAGATATGTGCATCGTCTCTATTTTTCGGTTAAAATTTATAAGGACTATGTGTCCAATTTACGTGATGTACATTTATTCCCCTAGTCCCCCTCATCTGTGTGAGAGTATTTTTGTACTTCAGATGAAGATGGTGAACAACGTGGACCCCGCCAAGATGAGGTGGTGCACGTTGATAAAAAATGTACAAGACGACATGTGGATCCTGCCAAGATGAGGCGGTACTCCAAGACGTGATGTGGACCCCGCCAAGACAAGGCGATATTTCATATGTGAAGCAAGCATACAGAATGAGGAGAGCTACGTTAAGAGTCAAGATTCGACTCAGGTTTGATGCCCCTAGGTCGTTTAGATTCTCAAGACCAATCGGGTAGTAGTTTACCTTTAGGCATTTATTTATTATTTTATGCATTTATAAACTGCAGGAGAAATACATAAAATAATAGATAATAAATTGCATAAATAAGCGGCGTATGTTTTTTTATTAAAGTTTAGTTGTGAGTGCGACAACATAGATGAACAATATTAATAGAAATGGATTACATTCGTTGAGAGAAAAATAAAAAAACCTCAAAGAAATATTAAGTCACCACAGCTTTCCATCATTCAAGTTTGAACAAAACCGGGTGTTTGGGGTGCTGGTCATGCCATAGATGAGGGTGCCTCTTACTACCAGAGAGTTCTTATTAGGGTGGTGGGTTGACGTAAATAAAATTGAAGTAAAGAAATAGCTATAGCTAGCTTGTTGTAATTTTAGAGGCAAGCATTGAGTAAATCAAGAAATGATTTTTGAAGTTGGGACTTCACTCAATAGATCAAGTAACCACGAGTTAATGTAGATGGCCAACCAAAAGCCTACCTTGTACCCTTCAAGTAGTGGTGTATCCATAACTTGTAGACTATGAAGGAGGTTCAGGGATCCTTGCCACTAGAATACTCAAACAATAGACTATTTTGATTCTATTACAGAGGGTTCCTATAATTTGAAAAATTAGTGGGAGACATTTAATGATTAAATTAATCGGTAATGTCACATAGTAATCGACATAAAAGTACTAATCTGCTAAATTTTATTTGTAGAGAATGAAAAGTAATACCATGATAAAACTAAGATAAATATTGGATAAATTTGATGTTTAAACTGGTAAAAATTTCAAATATAGTAGAGAAGCTTGCACATAATATTAGTATATCAGAAATTCAAGGTGTTAGTGTCCCAACATGTTAAGCCACCTTAGGAAGTGCGGGTGTAAAATTGCTTACAAGAGACTCATTAATTAAGAATATGATGGTTCTATCATAATACTATCATCAAAGTTTGATATTAGTTGTATTATTTAGATCATGACATAGATGATGTTACATGTAGTCTCATCTCCAAGAAGTTTCCAAGGAGAAAGATAAGCAAGATTTGAATGCGATGATTGCACTCGGTTTGTGTAAAGTGAAAGATAGTTCACAATATTTCATTTCATCCCATTCTTATAAATTTTACCCCCAGTTACTCTAGTTTCATTTAAGGATAAAAATTAATGGTATAGATTAAGTGCTTCATTACCTTTTAGGCAACATTCTCTAAGTAATAAGAATATTAAAGATATCACCATCTTTTGTTCTTATAGCGAATAAATTGAATGAAAAAGTGAATAGGCCTATGGAAAGTTATTCCAAATGCACCTTAATGATGTCCTTAAAAGAAAAGAGGTTGGTTATTAAATAGTAGGTTATTTTCATCACATAATGAAATAAATTTATGGAAGTTTAAAAATGCAATGAACTAAAATACAAGAATCAAGTACCCGCTTCTCGTTCAGTTTATATTAATCAAATAAAAGTATTATTTATCACATACTTCTTGGGTATTAAATAAAACATGCCAATAACATATATGTATTTAAATATAGTAACCAAGTGAGTAGAGAAACATTACTAGGAGTAAGGTGTCTTCTATAATCAGCTGAGAAAGGGTGATTTCTAAGTCAGTAGTGAGAAACACATAACTTCTAATTGCCAAGAGAATGATTCTAGATGAATAAGTTGTTGAGTATAACCAAAACATTTATCTCATGTGCCCATTTGGTCATGATGATACATTATTACAAGTTCAGTAATGAATGTTGTTTGTGGTATAGCATACTCAACAAATAATTCATACATACTTGAATCAACAACAATATATGATGAATATAAAAATGTAAGACTTACCCAGTTATGGAAATATAATTATTTGTAAAGTAAAACTAAAAGTGGATTTCAAGAATATACCCAGTATGATATTTAGTCTTGGCACATCTAAACACCATTGGTATTATTGACATCTTTAGTTTAAATAAATAAACCTTTAGAAATAAAGGTATGCCACCAAGCTTCTGGGGTTAGTTCAATAAGAGAGTGTGAACTATTCCAAAGGAAAGCTAGAGGTAAAGATACTTTATAAGATTCCTGTAAGTTATTAAGGAATTTAATAGTGAAGTATATGTTTGGTCCAAATATATGAGTTGCTTCATATTAGCATGCCGAAGAATATCTTAACCAAACATTCATCGATCATGATAATGTAGCATGGATTAATTCCTAAATGCATGTTACCTTATCTACATCATGAAATTGATGTTCATAAGGAGGATCAATGATTAAGTCTTACATGTCAGCACAGATCAAAAAAATGCAGTGTGGAGTAATTCCTAAATGCGCATTTTATACATGAAAGTTATGATGTAAGTAGAATCAATGTTACAAGCTACAGTAAATTCCATTATATTTCAACATGTACTTTGAAAATAATGACGTAAACCAATAACCAATATGAAAACTAAAATGAAAAATGAATATCATACGAGTCATATTATGATGAAAATCCATTATGTCATAGATCATGTGTTAGGATGTAAAGATTTTTTTAAGATATAAAAAAACATGCATCAAGCTAAACACATGGTTCATCTAAGTATATATATCCTAAAAGTTTTTTAGGATATTACATAAATCCCTAAGATATAAAATATGTAGTCAAGTGATAGAATACATTTTTATATAATGGTACACATATTTATTATATATAGTGGGAGACTTGGACTAAGTCAATGCTCAAGATGCACAAATGGTTGGAATAGGAACAAGTTCCACAAGTACACCTAGAATAGGAATGTTCTAGTGACACATACCGCGTAAGAAGGATGAAACCATGGTGATGGTTTTATATTCACCACGGTCGATGATAAATTATTCATTAAGAATAATAAATCCTACAAGTAAGAAGTATATGGAAAAAATCTAAGATTGACAAGACAATTTGAAATTAAATAATGGATTCCATATATCAAATTGAAAAGGGGATTATAAATTGAATACTATGGTGGGTATTCAATTGAGACGACACATTCATGGTACAAGACAGGTACCAATAAGGTTCGATTTGTTATACCAAATCGGTATACCTAAATCTATTAGAATTTTACTTTTCATAGATAAATTCTAAGATCATTCTATTGGTAATTGGATTTCAAAACCATCTTTTGTGGAAGGTGTCTATATGACGCAACCAGAAAGGAATGATGACACCATCAAATTCCAATGAAGGTTTCAAGTAATTGAAATCCAGTTCTGGATTAAAGTAAGCAACAAGATCTTAGAGCATTCATTTCAAATTAATATTTTCCTTGTGTATAACAAAGGTTAGTGGGAGCGCCAATGTTTTCCAAGAGAAATATGTTCGACAACATATGGAAAACATTTATTGGTCTTACAGTTAAATAAGATTAGGATAAAAGTAATTATACAGCGATTGATTTAAAGTAGAAACCTAAGTTATAGGGAACAAGATCTATTGAGGTTGATCTAATGGTTTCTTGGACCTATTCAATTGTACATAAAGTGACTTTGTATTGAAAAATACAAGTTGGAACAATTCAAGTTCAGAATTGTTGTCAATGTCGCATGGAATAATCTCTCCAGGTTGACATATTCGGAACATGGGAAGTGATTAAAGTTGTGAATTAAGTTCCATATGATTCATTGATGGATCAATCATATATTCCATAATATGTAAAAGAATTGAAACTGCCAGGATATACTTATAGTTGGCGGGTATCAATTATATCCAGGAGCACCGCAAGTGATGTAGTCAAAACTACCATCTTCTACTTTAGTGAGTACAAAGTGATATGTACCTGGTATATAGAGAATAAGGTATACTAGTTTTTGTGGGACACAAACTAGTAATCCTCAGATCAATTTGATCTAGTATCACAGTTAGGCTAAGGAGACGAGTAAGTCAAGATCATAATAGCTAGTGGTAGCCATACCTAAAAATACTGAATATATTGCAGCTTCTATGGAAGCTAAGAAGCGATTATCAATCGCAACAAATTTTTCCAGTTCTTAGAATTGCACCTAGTGAGAAAATTATTATCACAATATAAATTATGATATTATTACTAACCAAGTTGTCAAGTTATGACAATGGAAAAAAGTGATATACTCAGGGATACCTTATCTTGAGAAGTTTTACTCAAGGAGATGAGGCCGCATACAACAGATATGCCACACGGTGAAAATGTGGTAGGCCCAATAGTTAAATACATTACTTAGAAGAAGCATGATCTTTATCATGTGAGTATCTAACATGTTTGGTTGGAAAGTTGGATCTAGTGCAAGTGGGAGCATTGAAATAGTGGGTGCTATAGACCCAACTAGGAAGTACTTTTGATTACCATATCATGTGTATAGTTAGTTATACATGATTTCATCTTACAATTATAGTGTAGATATTTCTAAATCCACTATATAATGGTAATGTACAAAGATTAATTGTCATTTTGAGAGGTTATAACAGATCCTAGGCTATAATGAGAACCTTGAGATACTATGACATTAATCTTAAGTATATGTTCCATAGTATAGATACATCTTACTGACTGGACATAGTAGATGCTTGATTATCAGGTGCTGGGGGCTCATAGGCATTGAGGCTTCTTCTCATGAAGTTCATACTTGGTGATATCTAGTAGTGAGATCATGAGGATAGACCCTCCAATAGGAACACCACATGTTTTGGGTGTCATTGGTCGTTCCTATCTATATACATCTGTATTGGTCACATGAATTGATACCATTACCAATTTGTATCATTTGATTTCATATTTTTATGCAAGGAAAAAACCATGGTATTGAAATCATGAAGAGGTAGCTTGTGTTGGGTGCATCGTTGGTGGTATGACATTAGTTGAATGGTCAAGAAAGGATTTGTCGCTTCCAAGTTTAGAAAGTTTTATATATTAGGCTTGGTTGATCAGGATAGTGCTGCCTTCTTAAGTCTTTTTCCAAAGCAGTCGATAGGAAAATACATATAGAAAGATGAGAAAATAATAAAGAAATAAAAGGATGATGATACAAGTGTGCATCCTGCTTTATGAGTTATTTATTGATAAAGAGATTATAGTACACAGTCAGTGTTCGTAGGCTGGTTTTTGTTGCTATGACAATGCTGATCTCTTTAGGGACCTTGATGGGTTGCTAGACTCTACTCTTGTTCTGTAGATTTTATTCACTACTATCGAGATAAGGGCCTAGAGGGTTACACACAATAGCTTATTCAAGAATCCACCCTATTCAGATGAATAGGTATATTGAGCATGGTCGGCCCCACCACGGGGTATGAGTGTTGCTCAAGTTATCCTTCACCAATGAATTAAATAAATTCATTAATATTCAAGTTATGAATATTTGGTATTGAATTTATTTAATGTATTTATAAGTTTAGTAAATACGATATTATATTAATCAAACAAATATTATTTTAATATTCAAGGTTCATTTAATATTAAGCGAGACATCAAGTCGAGTTAAATATGTTGGTTTTTATCACATAATATATTTTATATATATTACAAGTATGTGATAAAATAATAAATAATATTGACACAGCTTAGTTCATTAAAATTATTTATTTTAGTGGATGTTGAAATAAACTGGGGCGGGGGAACCCAACCGGGTATTTACCAACTCCACTATAAATACAAGGGAGGCTCTCTCTCCTTGTGACTATTAATTTTTTTTCATGGAATGAAATCCAGAGCATCTCTCTCCTCCCACTCTCAAGAGAGAGAAGCTCTCGATCCAAGAATCTCAGATCAAGATCTCTCTCAACCATCGAATGGATCTTTATGTGATGATCGTTGGGATGCCAAAGACATTGTTGGATCGCTGCATTAGCACCCAGAATTCGATGATCGACGTTCCAACGGATTTTTGAAGTGTGTGTGGATGATCTAGAGGGATCCTACTATGGATTCTTCAAGTAGTGATCGCCAGCGTCGAGTTGCAATCGAGCGTGCCTTAGAATTTGAAATGGGTATGTTTTCAATTTAATTTTGTGCTCTTTAAAATTTAAGCGGGATCCTCAGACCTCACCGGGGCTCAGATCATCAGTGTCGAAAAGTACCATCGATTCACTGATGAAAATTCTAAAATCTCCGACTCACCGGATTCTGCTTTGGGCCCCAGAACCTTTCATCTTTTAGCTTTTGAAAGGGTGATTTCCAAGACTTTAACTATATAAACTTCACACCCTTCTTTGTCAAGCTTATAAGAGGTGCTTATAGACATAAAAATTATTGTGTAAAGTGCATTTAATATCCATCCATCCCCAAGAAATTCCATATGTTAAAAATGTTCTTGGGCTGTTCCCAGGTAATTATAGCTCTCACCTTCTCTGGGTCAATTGATACTCTATCCAATTTTGTAATGTGTCCCAGGAAGTGAAATTTATCTATCCAAAAGTAGTATTTAGAAATTTTATCATAGATATGGTGCTATATTAGTGTATTTAAAATGATCTCAAGATGTTTGACATGGTCAGTTTGAGTATGAGAATATACCAAGATGTCATCCAAAAAGACTACCATAAATGAATCCAAAAATGGGTGGAAAAACCAATTCATCAGGTCCATTAAATGGATGGCACATTCATGATATTGAACAACATAAACAAATACTCATAAAGACCATACCTAATATGAAACATTGTATGAGGTATGTTTGATGGTCGAATATATACCTGGTGATAGCCAGACCTCAAATCAATCTTTAAGAAAACCTGATCTCCTTGGAGATGATCTAAGAGGTCACATATATAAGGAAAATGATATAAATTCTTCATAGTAAACTAATTCAACTTCCGGTAATCCACAAAAATCCTAAGTATTCCTTCCACATTTTTGGAAAAAAGGATTGGTGAAACCCAGGGAGAAGTATTGGTTCGTATAAAACCCTTATATTCTAAGTCCTCCATATGTCTCTTGAGTTCCTGCAAATCAGTAGCAGCCATCCTATAAGGAGGAATGGATACTGGTACAAGTCATCGAACCATATCAATAAAGAAATCCACCTCTCAATTAGGAGGTAAAATATACAATTTTTCTGAGAGGACATCCTCAGAATGATCTATAATAGGTGGGAATTTAGTCTGATGTAATCTCTGATCATCCATATAAAGGCAAGAAATCCAGGATATCATTCCACTTAAGCCTTGATGTTTTTCTCTAACTCTAACTTACTAGAAATCCCACTCACCCTTTTGAATATAAGTTCTACCCTATAGTGATGTAAATGATAGCCTCTAGTGATAACAATCCAATTGGGAATAATAAGGAACTAACCAATCCATCATGAGAATAATGTCAAAACTAGATATATCAAGAAAAAATAAGTCCCATAGTAAATGATAGCCGCCTCTCATAATAGGTAACCCAACACATTAGCATATACTCTCAGAATTTATACCCAAAGGGGTTTCAAGGGACATAAACTCATAGAAGTACTGAATTTTGAGTATAAGGATTTCCACAATATCCACAGAGATAAAAGAGTTTGAATCCATGATGTAAAAAAAAACAAATACTAAGGTAGATGATACTAAAATTGTACCTTGAATTGTATAAGGTTCAGGACACTTCTCACCTAGAACATGATGCACTTCATAAATATGGATAGTTCTGTGGACTTGAGATACAACATGAATACCCTGAGTAGAACCACTCTACCAATGCTGCATAACTAGTGTCTGGATCCCCTGGCCATGACCACCTCCTCGACCTAACTAACTAATCATACTCCAGCTTCAGACCTATCGTGGAGATAATAATCCAGATCGAGCACCCAGAGTTGGTGCTGATCCTCTTTCACTATCCATTAGAGGGAAGATTCTTCAAAACCGCTGTAAATAGACCATCATGTCATAGGATCAAAACTCAATTGGGGCCCTATCACACTAATTTTTCATGTACACCTTCTTCTAGGAATGATGAAAGACTACAAAATTTCTAGTACGTGCACTCTGACTGGTACTTACCTAATGATATTTTTCAAAGTGATGCTTCTTACCACCAAGATACTGTACTACTAGGTCCAGAAGCCGATCCACTCGAATCCATACCTCTATCTTTCCTCATATTACACTTATTAATAATAGATTTATTTACTATATCAGACATGGTATTCAACCATAAAACATTCAACTGATAAAAAATAGGATACCCAATCTTATCCTCAAAATTTCTTTCTTTTTATGGATCATCAATGGTATAGATAGGCACAAAGAACTGAATCTCTGTAAAACGAGCTGAGTAATCCAAAACAGACATCAAACCCTATTGATAGTTTATAAAATCCATGGAATGGTCAACCCTTAGGGTCATAGGAAATAAATAGTCATAGAATACTATCTAAAATATATCCTAGGACATATCCCGATGTCGTCATCTTAAGATATAATATCCTACCAATTCTTGATGGTGTCTCAAAGAACATATGTAGTGATCTTCACTCTCCTCTTAGGAGGTGTCTCAATATTCTTGAATATAGTCATCATTTCCTCTAGCCATTATTTTGTAGACTAAGGACCTCCATCCCCCAAAACATGGGTGGATGCTGTTGTTGGAACTCTTGCATCAACTCTTCCATAGAAGATGAAAGTCATGGAGATCTATGTGTAATATTTATATGCTATATAAAACCCCCTTTAAATTGGGCGTCATCACCCAAATCGGGAATAGAAGGAGGTTCCATAGGCTACACTATAGAAGTTATCACTAGTGGATCATGGCTAACCACCTTCAGAGCATGGTCATCACCACCCTACCAATGCACGACTTGAGGGCATCATGGTGGAATATATCTAAAAATTTCAAACACATGTCTTAGATAGGATTTTACAAAAATAATGTCAAATATATAAGAATATTATAGGTACAATCCTTCATATATAAGATAAAAAACCCTATGCCTACTCCTAAATCCAGTTCTGGGTGATAAGAAAGATCATAAGGAACATAAGAGATGCTTCCTACTTCCCACTACTAAGGTTGAGTATGGGTCAATCTCTCTATTTCACTAAAAGTGTTCCAGTATATGGACTTTAAATTAAAAGTTATAGAGTAAAATAGCCTTTAAGTTATATTTAGAATCACCATTCAATAGAGACCATATTAGAACTTAAGATTTATCAATTATTTCATTAACATAATAGACCAATTATATGAAATACCAATCCCAATTTATACAATTACATTATTAATAAATTTCAATTGGTAATTCATATAACTACATCCAAATATTTACATCCAATTTCAGAATGTAACAGGTAATATAATATGATTTGACTAAATGAATCATCATTCCCAATCTATAGAGTTACATTCATTCTTTAGATTATAAATGAAATTGATTTATTCCAAATCAACTAACATTTTAGTCTATGTAACCTCGGTTACATAACTCAAACATGTGATAATTGTTTAACTAAGGTTCCATCATCAACCTATATGGGAAAACAGAATTTAGGTTGATCCAAACAATTTAATAACCAATTATTCAGTCCCCATTTTCCTGTAGAAACATTGGTTGCATAACAGATATATCACTCAAGGAACATACAACAAGTATCATGCAATCAGGTAATGAAACCTATATGACATGACATAATGCATGCCATATTAATCCTATAAGGTTCCTAGAATGATGCATGATCAATGCTTCCTTTCCATATTGGGCCAAAGAAAAAATGTAACCCAACACCATAATAACAACAACAAAAACAACAACAACAATAATATCACATATCATATAAATCACCCAACAGTGGAATCAAATCAACTGTAACATGCATTAACCATAACATCAAATCCCATACCTGGTGATTTGTCCTTTTCTCTATACGCGAGTTAGATTCTCCTAGTAAAATACTCATTACCAAATTTTGACTCATCTTACTCTCCTTTCTACTATACCAAAATAGTAAGGAAAAGAAAATAAGGCTCTAATAAAAATTGTAATGTCCTAACCTGGGAGCTACTAATCGGTTCCTCGAGCTGGTGGGTCACTTGGATTCAAGTGTGCTTCCCCATATGATAAAGGATACTGACTAGCAATGTGGGACCATGGTGGTATGGTGGGGGAGACTATACTATCATAATTAGAGTTACACAATGGTGTAATAAATGAATGAATAAATAATGGAATCATAATAAATGATAAAGCAGTAGAAGTAAAACAACCATATGACAATTATAAACAATCCATCAAAAGAAATATACAGTACCATATACATCATGATGCAATGTCATGTATCTAAACTAGAATGAAACAAGAAGATATGGAAGTAGACACACATACATACAGGTATATCAAAAGACCAAAAAGTCAAAAAAACTATCTCCATATAGAATTACAATCCATATCTTAGTCTTGTGCTTCCATGATCCCATGATATAATCAATCAAGTATCAACAAATTGGTGCTTTCCCCTATCTCTACTTATATCTGCATATCTACCTAGGTACCATCGACGAGCCAGATAGGGTGTGAGATAAACTTAATATTCCACCACCAATGGAGTCTATAAAAAATCCATCCTATGAAAATAACTATATATGTGAAGGTATAATAGATAAGCAGTAAATCCAGACAGATATAACCAATCCATGAACTAAGATGTAATAGAAATAGGATAAACATATGAGCATCAATATATATAAAGTATAAAAAATTGTTAGTAACTATATTGGCATAAGCCACATATGATAATAGAAATAGAACTACATGGGCTAGGTCTTCGGGGAATATAACCACAATGACCTAAATCCAAAGATGTTAATATTTAAGGGAGTCATAGGTACCATGCCTCGATCCTCCTCATCAGTTCCATACCATAAATAATCATACCTAGGGGCCACAAGTGTCGTACCTTAATACCATAGTTAGTTCCATACTATGATGTCATAGGTTTCATACCTTTATAATCAATCAATTACATATCAAAATGTACAGGTTACATAACTTAATAATCATAGGTTCCATACCCTAATAATAGGTTGATGTATTATCGATAAGTGACAGGTTCCATAACTTTGTAATTAGTTGGCGCCATACTGAGATGTAACAACATAAATCAAGTAATATAATAAAAGTATAAGGATAAGTTAGTGTCCATACCCATTTATAATCACTATTTAATTAACTATTTAATCATTTTAATAATATCTAATAACATGTCAAAAAGGCCTGATACTTTCCAACTATCTCATTTAATTTATGAAGGATCACACTATAAGGGTGGAAAATTCACACACCCAAAGGGGTGGTTTATCATAGGGTAGATAAGGGAACACACCACATGGGTTTCTTGGGCAGAGGTTGAAAACCTCTAATCATTATTAGTTTTTACAAAGGAAACCCAAACTTAGTGAAACAATTTCTTTCAGTCTTAACATTTAATTATGAAGCAATGAATGGATGGTATGGTGTATGGAATAAAAATGATAGTAAAATTGACAAAAAAACCTTAGGTAAAAGTTATAAACTACATAACTTAAGCCTGTGGTAGAATAGTCATCCATTATCGGCCTCTGGTTTGGTCCATATTAGAAGAAAATGGAAGAACAGATGAACGCCCTAAAAATAGGGTATAAGTTCTCACACAAAAAACTCCATAAATAGGAATAATAACAATACAAGAAGCTAAATTATTATAGATATTTCTAGTACACAACCAATGAGACTAATGGTTAGTCCGAAGGAGGGAGATATCACCAAGCCAAGGTTTAGGTTTCGAGAGAGCTAAAAGGAGGAGGAAGGGGTTGTTGTGCATCTAATGTAAAGAAGAAAGGAGGTTTGATACCTTGAAATGAAAGAGGGTGAAAATAGTAAAAACACCCAAGAATTAAAAATCACATGGTTTGGATGTATAGTTGACAAATCCATGCACTAACCATGCGCACCCCACTGTCAAGGGAGCACATCCAACATGACCTGCAATGTACGATTAGAAAAACCAAGCACATCCCATGAACACCCTGTATCTCAACCTCACATGGGCCAAGCATCCCCCATATGGTTTGAGTCCAACTATACGACCCTCTGCTATGCCCTGAAAGGCCCATTATGGTTTACTCTAACTATGCAGACTAGGCTATATGATTACTACTAACCGTGCGACCTAGTTATTTCTTCAAAAATTCGAGGCTCCAAGATCCAAACAATCACCATACACCATAATTTACTTCTTAACCTCACTATACACATTTACAAGTATAAAAGTAAGGAATCCAACTAAATAAAAGGTTTCATACCTCAAGGAAGTACCGAGTCTTTATAGTTTTCTTGGAAGATTTAGCTTAGAGACTTATAGAAAGTAGATATTCTTGTTATTTATTGTTTTCAATTTTCTTGGGAGTTTTATAATTTGTAAGGATTATATTGGAATAGGGAAAGGTGCAAAAAGAAATGTGACAATATTAAAAGGAATCTTGTATTGGAATTTCTGCCCTGGAACCAACTAACCCGTACCTTTGATTACCAATATATTAAAGGTCCTTAATATTTATTGATATATTATCACATGATATATATTTTTCTATGTAACATTAATGTGATACTTTTAGAGTATCAGTTTCATTTAAAGTTCATAACAATTCCCTATTATAATAAGAACCTTGAAGTTGTATGATGATATTTTTAGACTTTTTCCTTATGACCAGTATAACATTCTATGTCGAGACACATAGTATATTTTAATGTTAGGTGATAGATACTCATAAGGTGATGAGACTTCATTTGATGAAGTTCACACTAGATAACCTCCCTGATGATATCTTATGAGGATAAGTAGTAATTCCACACATTTGCGTGTCATTGGATATTTCTAAATGAGAACATGTGAAATGATCTTTAGAATTGTGATTATTATTAATGAATATTATGAATCATATTATTTAATTAATTTTTAAAAATTGTGACAACGTATGCTCACACTAAAGTAGGATACGTTGGGTGCATCATGAGTGATATGTCATTAATGAACAAGTTAATAAAGCATCTCTCAATTCCAATACTAGAAGATGATATCTAGACCATTTGATTGAAATAAAACCATCGAACTAAAATACATGGTCATCGTGCTTGGTGAGTTCATATATTGAAGTCAAAGAAAGACATATTGAGCATACAAGTTGATGGCATGAGTATGAAATATTCTAGATGAGATATCACGACCAAAATATTATATTACACTATGAGAATTCATATATGGTTGTCGTTATTATGACATTTACTTCTTTCTCTATGTGTGACTTTATATGTTTTAGACATTAATATTGGTCTTTAGACAAACCCACCTAATGTCATTGTGGAATAGGTCTAGAGATTCACACACTTAGTATATCCATTGATTTTAGTTAAATTTTATTTAAATATAACATTTGAAATAAATATTATTCTCAAGATAGAGAAATAATATTTATTTAGGATTTACTAATCATAATTACTCAGTCACTAATTATATTTGAATTAGAATATAAATGTTATTTGAATATTTAAATAAACGATTATTTGAAAGACTGTGATTTTAATATTTATTAATTTATCGAATGAGTAATATTTATTTATTATTTGAGATTAGATAAACACTAAGGAGGGTGATCGGGCTAAGTTATGTGTCCAATAAATAAAATGATATAATCTTAGATATCATGTAAATAAACAAGGAATTATTTCTTTTATAAAATGATAATTATCTTCACAAGTCATCACATATCATTATATAATAAAGATAATAATATTATTGTCATGAGGAATATATTAGGTTTGTTATTTTATTAAGGGCCTTTATGTAACTATCAATATTAAACCCTATCTCTATATAATCCCACTTATATCATTTTAGAGGTGATATAAATCTATTACCGAGAACAATTAATTTCCTCTCTAAAGAATTCTCTCTACAAATAATATCTCTAGGGTTACTATCAAGACAGATATAATTTCTACATTTCCATCCTCCCTCCCAAAATCGAGAGAACAAGAGAGACAATCCTCAAATTGAAGGATTGTGTTTCAATCAAAGGTGAGCGATGCAAGATGATTGGTATCTCCATGTAAGAACCTAAAGTTTCATTGGTGACATTATAAGAGTGTAAAGAATGTACATATCACTGCTAGAGGGATTATACTTTGGATCCTCTTATCACAATTATAGTATAACTCAAACATGGTTTGAACGATCACCATCTCCATTGAAGAAATAATCTCAAGACCAAATTAATTCTTGTTATTAAATTAATTATAAATTTAATGCGAAAGATCATATATTATTAGTTCTAGGATCCTTTTCAACTTTATTCAGTTACATTCATTGGAAATGAATTTTTTTCGTCATTCTCTTGTGGGTTATTCATTGTATCTAATGAAAACCCATCATTGGGTATTGGTCAGACCATATTTCGCTGCCCCTAAACCTTCACATCAGTGGATGATCATTTAAATGAATTAAATGTTATATTTATTGGATTTGTTTCTAAAAAACAAATTGAATTTTTTCCTTCAATTACCAGAATACCAAAAAATATATTATCACATAATGATTTTTTTATGCATTACATTAATGTGATAACATCCTAAGAGTATTTATCTCATAGAAAGGTTATATTAGTTCCCTACTATAATGATAACCTAAATATTTTAGTAAAATATTATTAAACATATGTACTGTGGTCTATAGAAAATCTATGGGCTCATATTACATTGATCTTTCTCATGAAGTTCTCACTCTGTGATCTCCAAGTAGGGAGGTCATGAGGATATACCTGATAATAGGAATTCCACATGTTTTATATGTCATTGGATATTCCTATATATGAATGTATGTATTATTCCTTAGAAATTTGGTTAATATTAATGTCTACCATGAATTATGTACTTTTATGTATGGATGAAAACTGTGATGATATATACTCGTGGTGAGGTAACATACCTTGCGTGCATCATAAGTGATATGACATTAATTGAATAAGTCATGCAAGGATTTTCCCTTCCATATTAATATAATAAGATATATCTGACCCTTTGATTGAAATGTAAATTTCTAATTAAATTCATGATCATATAGTTCATCAGCAAGTTAATTTCATAAAATCAAAGAAATATATATCAAGCATATAAGGTGATGGTATAAGTATGCATCCTAGTTGATGAGATATCAATAGACAATGTGATTATATGACACAATAACATTCATAGGAAGGTTATTTTCATTGGAACATTTGAAGGAGATAATTTATAAAGCCTTATATGTATATTATATATGTAATCCATACTATATTTCATGAAAATTATGTTTTTCATGTATGGTGTATATCATTTAATGCAGACTACAACTTCATCACCAATCATCCACATCAGCTATCATTAAAAGATCTGTTTCATAAAGTGAAATGTGTGAGAGGAGATTCATTCATACGATTAATGTTTAAATTGGTTGAAGCATTAACTCATGCGTTGAAACACATGAGTTAATTCATGTACTGCCGAGGATCAACCTAAATGGTTTTATAAAGCCTACTATCATGCAATGGTGGATGTGGGTACTTACTATAAACTAGACCAAACCTCTGTATAACCTGAAAATCTCACCTTCTTCATCCTTAGCACAGTAAGGTTCTATTAAACCAATGTACAATGAGATATTTAGATCAATATATAGATACCTACATAGGTGTGGGGTCTTCTTTTTTCCACTCTTTTGATCTTCATCAAACTCATTTGAAGGATTTTTTTTGAAGATGTTGCTGTAGCTAATTCAGTGTAAGTTATTCCATTTTTTGTGTTATTCATTTCCAATTTTTATGAATTTTTATATTTCTTGCATGGAATCCTTAGGTAAGGAATTTTATATACTTCTTATTGTTCTAATAATCATTATTAGTCTCATTTAAATCCACAAAACATTAAATTCTTTTTCTATGAGTTCTTTGATGCATTGTTATACGATGATCTTGAACTTTAGTAAAGTTCACTTTATGAAACTGAGAAAGAGGAGTAGATTATTACACACTAAGTGTGTCCATAATTTTACTAAATTATATTTAATTTAATATTAATAATAAATATTATTCTCAGATCATGAAATAAAAATCATTCAAGTAAAGTTGATCACAAATATTCAACCATGAGATATTTGAGTATAGAATATGTGAGTTTTATTTTATCACTTTTTTACCTTTAAAAAGGTAATAAATAAATAAATATTTATTCACTAGTTTAGTGAATAGATTAATATAATTTTTTTATTTAGTTACATGAATATTAAAATAAATATTTATTCATGATTTTAGTGAATATAATATTTATTTATTTATCAAACTAATACTATTTATTTGAATAAATGTTTTATTATTCAGGTTTTGATAAATTCCATGGGAGGAATAATAGTTTGAGTTAATGACCTAATGGAAATGAGATATTTTATTTAATATCATTTAATCACATATAAATTTATTTATTTAATAAATTATATTTAATAGATGCATGTTATGGGATAGAATAATAATATTATTATTATTTGAAATGGGGTATTACTTAGATTAAATGTATTGTATTCTCCTTGGTGCTCGAGATTTGGTGATAGTGGCTCTTGATTTAACTTCGAAGTTGGTGATGATTTTTTGATGATCTAGTTCTGATGATTCATGCTACTGTGGTGTTTCCAGTGGTGATAATTTCATTGACAATGTGCAGAAGTGATGATGGGTACAATTGACCTTGGATGTTATGACCTTGGGTCGCATGCGACACATGGATCGAGGAGCGATGTGGTAAGAACCTTTCATTGTTGAGCTATACGTGCAATGATATAATTTTCCATATTTTCACAATTTTAAATTTTATTTTTGTATTTAATTGTTTAATTGGGGTTGTTCTAATTGTTTTGGTGGTTTGTGTTTTGGTATAAGGGTAGTTGTTTGGGTTCCCACTCAACCTAAAAAATTCAACCTCATTTAAAAATAAAAAAATATTAGAGGAATTTTTTTAATCCAAAGTATAAAATTCTTGATATATATATTTTATATTTTTGAAGAGACTTGAAGTGTAAAACAAAATCTCTCTAAAATTTTCTCAAGCCCTAGAGAGAACAATCCTTTCATCCTCCCAATCAATAATGTAGAGATAATATGAGAACTCTTTGTTGTGATCAATAGAGAAAAATTTAAAGCACTAGGTCCCTCTGTGTTAGCACTCAGAATAATAAGAATTCCATTAGAAGATTTGTGGAGCACATATGAATACACTTAGAGGAATACTTGATTGGATTCTCCACTGTAATGACAAGGAACTAATAGAAAAATAAAAAATTAATCAAGTGGATCATCATGTTTGAGGTCATTATTATTTTAATTAAATTAAAAATTAAATGATAAATATTCCCTATAGGATATTTTGGGGATTCATTAATAATATTCTTCAGATTTATTCATTGAAACCAATGAAATACCAAAATTAGATATTCTCCCCCCACTTATGTTGTGCCCCGAAACCTTCAAGTGTCATTAAAGTGGTCACATTATAATTTATAATTATTTATAAATTATTTTATCAATTCCCTATGTGTCTTTGTTAATTTTCATTTTGAGATTTTTTGTTATTAATCTAATGGTTGAGATAACATGCTCATTTAAATTTTCATGGCTATGAATAGATCAAAAATAAATGAATAACATTAGAAGAACCCATTAAGAGATTCTAAGTTTTTTGGTTTTTTGACATGGATACATGGCATGAAATGGTAAATTAAACATCATGTACTTGTGTTCAACTCACACAAGGTGTGATCCGTGCAAACGTCGTCTCACCGTGTGACTCAATATGCAACATGATTACACATCACATATTAACAGCCAATGTGACATACAATTTGATAGGTTTTACACCACATGTAGTTGGTGTACATGTCATATAACCCCACATGATTTTTACCCCATGTAAATCATGGTAGGCCATATGCTCTAATATATGTAGTCATTTCATTTCATGTATTGATTTACATCAGAGAAATGAGGCCAAACATGGAATATACAACATGTTTCTATCATGTACATGTTTTGTAACACATGTTAACCCATGAAAGGTACATACTAAAAGTTTAGGCATGTCGTGTGAGTCAAATAATATAATAATTAAAATCCAGACATGATTATAAGGAATGTAGCTGGGTGTACACACCATGTTGTAGGTTCCAGGCACAATAAATGAACCTTGGTGGGTGATAAACTAATATGGTTTTGTTAATTCATTGAATAATTCACAATATTGTACATTATGTGAAATCCATGAACAAATAAAATTTTCAAGAAAATATTGTCTTAGAGGAAAACCTGAAACCCAAAGAGAATCATTTCATATTAAATTTATAATTAATTAATTTATGATCGATATAAAATGTTACCACATCTTCAGAACTTTCTTCGATGATGATGTTGATCTTTTAAAAACCCCATTTTCGGATTACCATTATTAAATTAGGATTATTCAAGAGTGGAATCCCTCTAGTAGTGATTCACACCTGCTCCTTTGATCTATGAGTGATTCCATTTGATTTCTGGGTGCTAGCATGGAGAATGAATTGTCTTGCATTGTTCATGTTGATCGCTTATAATTCCTTTGAGCTTGAAGGAATCTCTCTGGAACTTCTCATTTTTTAGAGGAATGTAAGAGGTTGAAATGAGATAGAATTCTATTATGCATGATGATTCTCAAATCTTGATTAACTCTATACAATAAACATAAAAATCTATTTATAGAGTCGAGGTTTAGGTTAAAATATTATTTAATTGTGTACTGACCCTTAAATAATATAATAACCATTATCAAAACTCATTCCATATAATAATAATAATAATAATAATAATAATAATAATAATAATATTGTTATTTTATGGCATGCACTATCTTACACAATGATAATATTATTTACCTGCTTGAAAATAAATATTAGTCAGCAGAAACAACCTTGCTCCACTCCAAATCCTAAATATTTATTGAATACCCAAATAAATATTCAATTAAAAATTTCATTCATAGATAAATAAATATTTTATCTACAATCTAGTGAATAAATATTTATTATATACCCATGAAATCAAATAAATTATTTATTAATACATAAATAAATTTTTATTACCTTGTTAATTTTAGCTATCAATAAACTTGAATAAAATTATTCAGAAATGTTGATAATATCATTTATTCCATTAAATAAATTCAAATTTAATTTAATCTAGATCAATAGAAACACTTGGTGTGTGACTCTCTAAGATTCATTCTCATTGGCATTATGTGATCTTGCCTGAAGTCCAATATTACTATCTTGCAATGGGTCAATGCACCTAATAGAAAGAACTTAATGTCGTATTGATGATAACCACATATGAACACTCACTGTTTAATACAATCCCTTTGTATTAATATGTCATTAGGAAAGTTTCACATCTGTGTTATCAACATATATGCTTTATATATATTTCTTTAACTTTTTGAAATAACCACATTATTACACCATGACCATGGAATTTTTTACAACTATTCTATTACAATTAAAAGGATGAGATATCAAATTCCATAAATATGGAAGGTATAGATAATTCCTTGACTTATCTATTAATAATATTTCATTTATGATGCACCTAATTTACCCTATATATCGTGAGCATATGCAATCATAGTTTAGGTCACTAAGTGACTGATTCATGATACGCATCAATGATAATATTTAAGTATAAGGAAAATTAAATACATCCAAAAATAAGAATATTTAATGAAACCAAAACATGTGGAATTCCTATTCACAAGTTTTTTCTCATAATATTCCTCCTTAGAGATTACCAAATGTGAATTTCATGAGAAGAGCCTTCTTCCGTTTATGAGTACTTGCATATGAAATTATACATACCATGTGACCTATCATAGTATGTTATTCGACCAAAGAACTATATTTAAGAATATCATCATATCATTTCAAGATTCTCATCATAGTAGGGAACTTTTATGACCTTATCAATGTTCCATATAACCTAGGACATTATTAAATCAAATTCATAATAAAAAATATGTAATAAGTTGTTTTATTTTAATGTTCAAATATTCAAATATATATATATATATATATATAATCAAAGTAAAACTAATTAGTTATAGAACACCAACTCCAAAAAACTACCACTTGGACAAGATCCATTTTCATATGACTTTCAGTCTGCTAGACCTCACATGATGATCATGTTTATTTTGAGTCAAGGATTTAGTGAAGGGGTCCACCATGTTGTCTTTCAAGGAAATTCTATTCACTATAATTTCAAATTTTTGAGATAAATCCCTCAAGAGATGATACTCTTGAAGTATATGCATCATCCGATGAAGTGACCTTGGATCCTTGGAAAGAACCACCACTCTAATTTTACTACAATAGCGTGTGATATGATCTTTATTTATAGGTACCACATCAAGATATTAGATGAAGTTTTGTATCCATACTACTTATTTCGCTACCTCAGTAGCTGCAATATACTCAGACTCTAATATATAATCTACAACCAAAGCCTTTTTTGATCACTTTAAGCTCACAACACCTCCATTCAAAGTAAATATGTATCCCTAATGTGATTTTAGATCATCTTGATCTATTTGAAAACTAGAATCTATATATCTTATGATTACTAGTTCCCCATCTCCTCTATATACTAGGAACATATCCTTTGTATGTCTAAGACACTTAAGGATTGTCTTGAATGCCATCCAATAATGGTCACTTAGATCAACTTCATATCTACCTATCACACTCAAGGTGTAGGAAACATCTAGCACAGTAAAAATCATAATATACAAGACTGAACCAATCACCGACACATATGTAATCCTTTATATTATTTCTATTTCCTCACGAGTCTAAGGAAACATTTTTCGAGAAATATAAATTCCATGAGACATTGGAAACAATCCCCTATTGGATTGTTCAATACTAAATCTCTTTAATATCTTGTCAATATATGTACCTTGACTTAGGATGAGCAACCTCTTAGATATATCACAATGTATCTTGATCCCAATAATATATATTACTTTTCCTTAGTCCTTCATGGAGAAGAATTTATTCAACTAGGCATTATCTAACTGTAATATCGGTATTTTATTTCTAATAAGTAATATGTAATCGACATATACTATTAACAAAATAATCACACTCCCACTAAACATATTATAGGTACAAGGCTCATATTTTTTATTTAGAGAACCAAATTCCACCATGCCTTCATTAAAATGAATGTTCTATAACCTGGGTGCTTTATTTAATCCATAAATGGATTTTTGTAATTTTAAAACCTTTTTGGAATACTTTAGAGTCCCAAAACCTTTAGGATGTGTCATATAGGAATCTACCTTAATGTTCCCATAATAATTCTATTTACATATCCATTTTTTAAATATCATAGTCATGGTAAGATACATTGACAAGTAGATTTTTGATCGATTTTATCATAGCAACTGGTGGAAAGGTTTTTTTGTCATCAATTCCTTAACACTATTTAAGCCTTTTGAAACCAAGTATTACTTATAGCTCTTGAATTTCCAATCCATGTATATTTTATTCTTAAATACTTATTTACAGCCAATGGACTTTACATCCACTGGAGGATCTACCAAAATCTAGAATTGGTTTTGGTATATGGATTCCATTTCAAAATTTATGGATTCTTTCCATTTGTAAACATCTATGACACTTACTTCTTCCTTGTAGGTTATAAGATCATTATTATCAGCAAATAATGAGTCACCATCCTAGATGACTAGAAAATCATACCATTCTAGTTCTGTAACCTCTCATGTACTCCTATGCCATACTTTTATCTCTAAAAATTATTTTTTCACGGGGATTTGTGGAATTTGTTCCTATGTTAACTATAGAGACCCAAAGATTGATGTACATGGACATTAAATTACTTTTGCAGAATACTTAGTACATAACAAAAATAGACACACAAGGACCATAATAGTTTAGTGTCTTTGGAAACTTGGAATTTAATCTTCTAATCGTGGTGAAAGATCTTCAACTTCTCCCATAAAGATCTTCCCCTTTTGTTTTCTTACCTAAAACCTTTATTTATATCCTGGGGAAAAGAAAACATAAAAAGGGTGAGCTCAAATGCTCAGTAAGGGTAAGCATAGATAACATAAAACAATCCATAAACATTTCAATTAAAAAGATTGAACATAAAATCTAAACTTCAAAATCTTGAGCAAGGACATAAATCTTGGAAGTACGTAAGGAATATATCATAAAGGAACATAAATATTGATAAAATAGCATGGGAATAAATCATGTAATTGTGGAAACCATTCATCACATTTTATGATTTCCATAGTAGCCAAGGCATTGCTTCTAAGACCATCTTAGTGGGCAAAGTCCCTTTCTAAATCGAGTTCACTCCTCATTTCAGTCCTCTAACACTGAACCGAATTAACTTACCATTACATCCATGTCTATATCATGAGATATAAATCTTTACCCAATGCATCGGAGGGATATATAGGTCCCACCCATCTCATAATTAAATCATTCTTACTTGTGACAAAAAATAAACTTACATCATTCATAATAACCCAATAAATAAAATGAGTTTCCTAAACATCATCCCATCATCACATAATCCATATAAAAGAAATGGATATCATTTCATAATAAGAAAAGTGAAACCATGTAAATCATAGAGACATTATACTTGAAACATACACATATGAAATAATGTCATCTTAGATGAAAAATGGTTTTGATAAAACACTTGAAATGAATTCTTGAGGAAAATATCCTTTCTTCTTCAAAATCAATTTCTTTTCACAAAACGTCATGCAATTTTAAAATAAAAGGATTTTGTTGAAAATATTCATGAAATATTATGGAGGAATCTTCATGAAAATAAGGCTTTATAAAACCGTAAAAATCCATTCATGTCGTATAAGTTAAAAATAACATTCTTCTCATACTTTTGTCGGAAAAGTCAAAAAAGTACCTCGTATGGTAAACAAAAGAAAGATTCCTTCCATACGATGTGGTAAACATAAAAAAAGGTTAAGAATGACTTTAAACATACATGAAAGAAAATTAAACATTTTATGAAAACATTTTGAGAACATATGGACATGGATAATAAACATAACCCCAGTAAATACTTACGAATAAACAATCTCGGATAAGAATGAGATTGGAATAATTATCCCTTACCTTATGTCCGATATGCCTCATATGTAACCGAACCTACTGTATAATGATTTAAATAATGTTATTGACTTATTACAGAATCATATTCATTGTTATGATATCATATATAGTTTACTTATGACTTTATATTGCCCGTTCTTTTGTAAATTAATGTTAAAGTAGTGTTTTGGGTAAAATCGTTTCATTTATCGTTCATGTTTTAACTTGTAATTATTCATATGATTACTTAGATCATGATTAATTACATCCAGAATATAAAACATTATTTATATATAATATATATTCAGAATATAAATATATATAATAGATCGATAAATAGGAAGAAATACACCGTTCATGGAGACGGTAGGCCGTACGTACGCACGAGCGATGATACCATTCCCATGATCGTATAATTGTATTGGAGTGTATGTATAATATTTAAGAATCAATATAAATTTACAATAATCATATATAGTTATTATTTACACCATTATACCCATCCAAGTAAGGTGGTGGTGGAAAATATGTTACACCACGACGTGGAGACGATATTCCGTACGTACGCACGCGCGGTGATTTCATTTTCCGTAGGATGGATAGATGGTGAAATAGGGCTGTTTCATACATATAATAACATATAATTATATTAGTGATACTGATGTTATTACCTCATAATGAAACAACTAAAGAAGAAGAAGTAGAAGAAGAAATAAAGTTGAAATAATCGGTAACAGACATTACCTCTTCTTTGAAGCACCTCTTCTTAACCTCCTCTTTGGGTACTAAATATGGTCTTTTAAGAATACCAGAACCTCTAGGATGTTTCTAGGGAAGTGGAGAGGAAAAATTGGCAGGGGTTGGACGATATTGAAGACTCAAAGTGGTGTGATGAAGAGAGGGAGGATGTTCCCTTTTATAAGGGAGGAGAGGGGCACCTTTGGAAAAACTAAAAATATTATTTTATTATAAAGTCATATTCGGTTTTTAATAGATCCAAATTGATTTATTTAGAATATAAGGTGGGGATGGGTTAAAATCCTCTCATAAAATATAATTTAGACAAGTTTAGGTTTCTATTTTAACCTTATCATTTAGATTTAACTTTAATTTAAATAATTTTACTTTTACCGTGTCTTCTTGTTTTCTAACACTATAAGGTTAATAAAATTACTATAACAAGCCAAACAATCCCCAATTTGTTTATTATTAATATATATAACCTTATCTAAGTCATTTGTACGAACCTAAGATTTTTAGGAATAAAATAACAATTAATAATATAATAGTTTTTTTAAAAACTATTTTATGTCAATTTTGACACTATTTGGTAATTGATTTTTGTGCAAATCATAACAGAATGATTAGTTCTAAAAAAGTTAATTAAATCAATAATAACATTTCATATTAACCTATAAAATTAGTGGAATTCATAAAAAGTCTCAAATTACATTTATTTGGATATTTATAACATCAATTATGTCAATATTTCATTAATAATATAATTACTGCATCATCATTGTGTCATAAATAAATTAAATTATTTAATTTCTAAAAATTATAAATAAAATACCATTATGTATGAAATCTTTTTAGATTTCTAATTAATATTTATAGTCTAATTTATCTTATGTATAACCCTATATTAAAAATGTTTTAGTTATTAAACTTTGATTTTAACTATTTTAACTATTCTTTAAATAAAATAATATTAAATGTCCTAATCTAATCCAAGAGGACCTAAATGGTCATATTTTATTCCCAAGGTTGTTTTTGGTCGAATTACACTTATCCAATAGAATTAGGACATGTGTTAGGGTAATAATAATAATATCATTTTTACCCTTAATTACCCTATTTACTTTTAACCGTGGTAAAACAAAGTAAAAAGTTACTGTTCACCAAAAATTATTTTCATCTCATTGAACCACATTTTAGTCCTTGATATTAACCATGTCTCTCATATTTTCAAAATTCCACTCACAGAAGCGGTAAAATTAAGTTTTATGTGAATTTGCAAATTCTCCTAGGAGGTGGGTAAAAGACGGTGAAAAGTTCGATAAATTTTTTTTATATCTAAAATTATTATAAAATGACTCCAATGAATTAAATTGAACTTATATAGGAATTATTTATCAATTTTGACCTAAAATAAATTTAAATAAAATAAATAATTATTTAAATAAAAAGTCGGTTTTTAAATAGTAACCCAGTGTTTTCACTATTCATCAAAAATTGAATGTTTTCAGAAAAATACCCAAAATTCACCCTAGGCTAATTTTGATATTCTGAATCCAAAAATGAAGTCAATTTCAAAAGTTAAAATTGATAAAATTTTAAAAAATAGGTATTACTATTCATAATGGCTAGTTTATATAACATATCGTTGTTTAGTGAAACTCGGTATTGCGTACAACACACGCTATCGTGGAAGGTCGCGATTGCATGTAATGCAAGCCAAGTCAGGGATGCGTGTAGTGAAAGCTCCTTTTGGTGTAGTGTACAACACAAGACATCAATAAAATTAAAAAGAATATTTTTCATAAAATCTCGGGGTGTTACATTAACTCATGTTTATCTTGAGACACAACTTCATCGAATCATTTCTCACTCACATTATCACTATTATATAAGTAATCCCTCTTAGTTAATATATCATATCTTTCCACTATTACCTTTTTTTGAGGGGTCGTATAGGTAATATCCCCTTATTTTCTTAGGGTATCCTATAAAGGTACACTTTGTGACTTAGGCTGAAATTTTTTTACCTAAAGAGACCTTAAAAAAGAATTTGCAACCCCACACATGTAAGTATGAAAAAATGGGTTTCTTTCCATACCACAATTTATCATGGTATATCGTATTCTACTTTAGTTGGCACTTGGTTTTGTGTTTATGCTGCTTTTTGTAACATGCATCCCATAAGGATAATAGAAGAGTCATATAACTCATCATTAATATCACCATGTATAAAAATGTGTGGTTAATCATTTAACTTATACCATCCCTTGAGGTGTATAAGAAGGTGTGAGTTGAGATAGAATCCCAAACTCTTATAAATAACTAATGAAGTCTTAATTAATATATTATCCCCCATGTTCTAAGTAGAGTTTCTTAATATTATTTCCAAATTGGTTATCAAATTCGTTATTAGATTCCTTAAATATCTCAAAGGAATCTAACTTATACCTCATCAAATATACATATCCATATATACTAAAATCATTAGTAAAAGTTATAAAATATGAGTACCCAACCCTTTCTTCAATAGGAAATGGTCCACACACATCTGTATGAACCAATTCAAGAATATCTTTGTACCGTTATCCTTTTACACTAAATATGGATTTAGTCATTTTTCCTTGTAAAGATGCATGACATACACCAAGTGGTTTTAGTTCAAAATAATCTAAATATCTATCTTGATGTAATTTAGTCAAATTATTTTCATTTAGATGTCATAATTGGTGATACCAATGTTGGGTGTGGTATGAGTCATGTGAAGTAGTTTCATTATCTATTTCCATTACTTTCTTCTTGTAATCAAACTCATAAAGACCATTATTTAAATATTACTTACTTTTAAAAAGATTATATTTATAAAATAAGAAAAATTTATTCCTAAAACTAAAAGTTAATCCATTTGTATCAAGTATGGATAAAAATATATTGTTTTTGGTAACAGATGAAACAAAATAACAATCCTTCAAAACCAAGATCATTCACATTTTCAATGTGAGGTGTTAGTCCTTGATAGACACAATATAAAGTTTAGATCCATTAACTACTCATAGATCTACCTCCACTTGATCAATTTTTTGAATCTACTTGGTTCTTGTATTTGAATACATATGTAATCACCACAAGCTGTCTCTAATTCCAAATTTGTAGAAACTTATAAATTACACTTGATAAAAAATGAACATGAATCTTTCCCTTACATCTTTGGATGGGTGCATTTTTTATTCTAGAAGAACTTCTTTCCACATTTGAAATAGACAAAATCATATTCCGTTGATTTCCCCTTGATCTTTCTCCTCTTAGATGGGTGCTCCGAAGAATATTTGGGATTAGATCCATTCTCTTGGAATTTCCATTATTTCACCATAAGGATGGAAGGATTTTAGTTCTTTGTTTCCTTATATACTTGCTGAAGAAGAGTTAGCCGATTTGGGAGAGACTTCTCAATGTTGTTTATATTAAAATTAACAACAAAGCTGAAGAATCCCTAAGGGAGTGGTGAAAGAATGAGATCAGTGCATAGTTCATCAGGGAGTTTAAACACTAAAAACTCTTAGAGCTCAATGTATCCAATGATATTGAATATTTGATACTCAGTTGGTGCACCTTCTCCAAGAATTATCTAAAAAATATCCTTGAAAATATCAAATAGTTCATGTATTTCTCTCTCCTAATAGATACCATAGAGATGCTCGAGCATTCTATAAGCCTCTATGTTTTCAAGATACTTATTGAGTTTACTAGAAATATAAGAAAGAATCAAACATTGAATGTTGAATGCATTGTTCAAGTGTTTTTCATAGAAATTTAATTCTTTATCACTCACCTCCATGGTAGGTAGATCATGTATTGAGGATTATAGCACATAAGGTTTCTGTTCATGGCACAACATAACCTGAAGGCATATAAACCACTCATGGAAGTTACTACTAGTGAGGAGATGGTATTTCTCCAATATTTATCATAGGGATAGTGTGGATAAAGATATTTCCATTTATTTTATAATTTAGAGAGAGTAGATTATTAGTAATTTGATTGATTACAAATAAAGTGAGAAATAATAATAATTAATTTTATTAAATCTCCCTCTATTTTATCAAGTCCAAATTACCCTCACCATTTAACTAGGAATGTTTAGTTACTAGGAAATTCTACTTGAAATGATCCATATTCCCATTCATATAACCCCAACAAGGGTTGGTCAAGCTACTTGAAGGTATTTAGGTAGGGAGGTCTTTTCCAGCTTTGAGCCTGAAGATCCTTGATATGTTGAGTGGACTCCCCAATCCTGAAATCAAAAATTGGATTTCATCAACACCTTACTCAAAGTTAAATCAAGTCTACCAAGGGATACTTATCATATTTTAATATGGTTAATTCAACCCATAACCTTCATAAGAACACCTTTTTAAAATTAAGTGTCCTAATAAGGGTTGGTCAAACACTTAGTTCTAAGGATTTCATTTATAATCAAGTAATGGAAGGCCAAGTACAACTTAATATTTAATTTAGGTATTTTTTTGGTTAATATGAATAAATTTATATTGTTTTATCTCTTACATGTATTATTAAAATTGAGTGGATTTTACTCAAGTTATTAACCATATTTTGATAAAAAATTTATGCATAATTCATTTATTTATATTCAATATTTTCACATTAATTCATTTATTTATGTGATAGAGGTATTGCATCCAACTATGGATGGTATTCCTACTTTAAGGATTTATTATAGAAGTGTAACTCATGGGAATTCACACAATTTAATCAGATGTTTTAACAAATGATGGATCAGAACTTCTGGATTCACACTACTTTAGACGCTGGTTTTTTCGAATCACCTAGTTGAATCATGTCTTCAAACTGTGGGAATCTCACTACACTCCAGATACAGCCTTTTCTATTAGCTTAAGGAATATGTAAACCACCTTTTCTTAATATGTTACACTATAGTTTCCTTATGGTGGGCTATATTTGATATGTTTTAAATACATTACCCTTAAACATATACTATTCAAGACCTTCTCAAAACCTACCATAGACTTTTCCCCTCTCAAAATCTTCTTAATAACTTTTAAGACTCCAATTCCATACTGGTTCATATCATATATAAAAATAGGAATAAGAGATTATATGACCACACCGCCTTAAACATATAGTCTTACAATGTGCATATAGAAACTCATGCTTAACATACATGGATATTATATCATTTTAGATGTATTTTTATCACATTACAAAAGTACATGTCTGAGGACTGTAATAATTTAGTGTATTTGGAAACTTGTAACAAAATATTATAAATTGGTGAAAGATCTTCAATGTTTCCCACAAATATCTCCCCATTTAGTACTCCTACTAAAAACCTTTCTTCATAACCCAGGGAAAGGAAACATAAGAAAGGGTGAGCTAAGATGCTTAGTAAGGGTAAACATGGGAGGTACATAAGCATAACATGAACATAAGGGTATGATAACATAATAAAAACATTTTAAGATCATACCTTATATATAAAATATAATATAAATTAATAATGGAATAAATATTTGTAGTTCATAAGATATGAATCATAAGGGAATAAAGAGAATAATACATGAAAGCATGACATATTTTAAGACATGAAATTGTGTCAAACACATAAACTTATAAATTGTTTTCAATAGTAGTCAAGGCTTAATAAAAATTCCATATTAGTGGAATGAGTTCACTCCTAAAACCATATTAGTAGTCAATTTTCACTCCTAAGACTATCTTAGTAGAAAATTTCTTTACTGAACTGGGTTCACTCACTGTTCCAGCCCTATATTACTAAACCGAGTTCACTCCTTGTTCCATCCCTGTATCACTAAAAAAAGTTCAATCCTTATTCCATCCCTATATTATTGAACCGATTTCACTATTTTTTAATCCCTGTATTACTAAACCAAGGTGACTCCTCATTCCATCCTTGTATTACTGAACCGAGTTCATTCCTCATTCCAGCCTTGCATTATTGAACTCAGTTAACTTCCCGTTCCCATCCTATCTATATCATGAGATATAAAAATTTACCCACTGAACTGAAGGGAGATATAGGTCCCACCCATCATATAATGAGATCATACATATGTGTTCCATAATATAATAAAACATCTATCATATCATGACCCATAAACAGAGATGGGTTTCATAAACATCATTGCATAACCCATGAAATGAAATGGGTATCATAAAAATTTAATCATATCATAACTTGTGAAAAAAGATAGGTTTCATAATAATTTCATCATATGATAACCCATGAACAGAAGTGGGTTTCATAAGCATTTTATCGTGGTATAACCCATGGAAGAGAAACATGTTTCTTAAATATCTTTCCATCATAAACATAAGCCATTGAAAGAAATAATAATAATGGTATCCTTGGATCATATCCATAGTAAATAATCAAAAATAAAAAGGGATATCATCTTAGATGGAAAATAATTTTTAAAGATATTTTAAAAACATTTCTTGAGGAAAATATCATTTTCGTTTGAAAAATTACTTTTAATTCATAAAACATTTTGAAAACCATTTTCTTTGAAAATAACCTTGAAAACTTATAAAGGAAGATTTGAAAACATTTTAAACACTTTTTATAACATAAATTTTTTTTAAAATACTTTTACTTGAAAATTTTCTTGCAATATCATTTAAAAAAACAGTTTTTAAAATAGTTTTAGAAAACATGGTTTTTTAATAAAATAGATTTTCGACAGAAGAGAGAAATAAGGTCGGGTTTTCTTAAAAAAACTTTCCTAATTATCTTAAGTACTAAAGAGTGGAAAATAATAACATTACATGAATATACCATTAATAACTACTGGATAAGAAAATAAGAAATAATTATTGAGATATGGATCATAATATTTCATCAATGGAAGTATAATCATAAACAATCCCGATAAATGATGAGATTGCAGCAATAAACTCTTACCACTTTAGTAACTTTAAATCGTAATCCCCATGAGATAATAACACTAAATGAAGATTAAAATATCACAAAAATATGTAAATTCATGATATAACATGTTAAAGGAGAATTAGATTCCCCTCATAAATTAATATAGGTACATAACATAATATGTGTCTCAAAGAGGAAAAATTGAGACAAACATTCTTCACTAATTTGGTAACTTTTAATCCATAAACCCCATGAAAGAGAGATCCTAAAATGGATATGTAAATAAAAATAATTAGAAATATAAAAATAATAAAATAAATACATTGTTAGTGTACACACCATATAAACTAAATAGGTAGTGAACATGGATTGTGTCTCACATAAAATAAAATTGAGATAGAAATCCCTTACTACTTGAGTAACTTTTGAATCATGAGATTTATCAAAGAATAAAATAAATTGAAGCTTTTAATATCATGAAATAAATTAAATTCATGATATATCATGTCATAGAGAAGTATATACACCACAAAAAAGAGTGGTGAATATGAAAAAAGTCTCATGGAAATAAAAGTGAGACTAGAAATCCCCTTACCTTAAGTCTTGATTTCTGTTGTACTTGTTCAAAATTATTGTATAATAAATATACATTTTTTATAAATTTATCATAGAAGAATATTTATATATACAATAACATATATTATTAACTTATGAATTTATATGAACCATTTGTTAACAATTGCATGTTAAAGTTATGTTTCAGGTGATAACCGCTTTGTTTTTTATACATGTTTTAATTTGTTATTCTTGGTACTCTTACTTAGATAAATATTTAGTTATTTATAAAATGTAAAAAAGGATATAAATATAATATATATATATTAATTATATATTTATATATAATAATATATAAGATATATAAATAGGAAATGAAATACAACATTCATGGAGACGGTAGGCCGTACGTACTCATGAACGTTGTTTCCATTTTCTTGTCGTATTGAAAGAGATACAGGTAAATGATATATATTTATATATATATTATCATTGTATTATAATTTTTATTTCTTATATATCCCATATTTTTATTAAACCTATCCTTAACACATTTCATGCAAATCATGAATGAATCACATCACTTTGAGGAGGCAATAGTCCATATGTCTACAAACGATGTTATCGTATTCCTACAAAATGTAAAGAATGAAGGTATGTGTTATATAATAATTCCATAAGCATAAATAAATTATATATATCATATATATCATATAAAAAGAGTATTTATTTCATTATTCCCAACCTTGATATGTGGTAATGGAAGAACGAACCACATTGTTTCGTGAGGCGGTAGTCCACCGTACCCATAAACGATGATTGCATATCCCATTTGATGGAAGTGTGTGGAGTTTTAGGCAATAAAATTAACATAATAAAATTTTAGTATATTTTTGAAAATAAGGTTATTATATAATAATCATATACAAATAATTGAAGGGGTGGATAAATAAATAAAACAAAAGTGCTCATTGAAGAATGATACCTGTTCTTTAGGTAAATCCTTTGGTTTGCACCAAAGGACATACTTGGTTTAATTTAATACAAAATTTAGGATTATAGTATTAGATGAGTTATGTTTTGAGTTTATTTGGTAATTTTTTGGATGGTCCAAATATTTTGATAGGTGTGAAGAAGTGAGGGGGGTGAGTGCCCTTTTATAGTGGAAGAAGAGTGAAATTCTTGTAAATACCAAAAGATAAGCACTATTGAGAGATCTCACTTAAATAATGTAACTAAAATAATATTAAATTGCAGATAAAATATTTTATATGGTCTAAATATTTCCATAAACTTTGTTTTGGAAAAGTTTATGGTCATTTTTACACTTAGATTTTAATTTTTACAATTAAATAATCTTGTTTTGACCTTAATTGCTGTAATTAATTTTAATTTATTTCACTAATCAATTTGGTCAAAAATTAAGTTGAACATATTATAAATTATAAATTATTATTATTATTCCAAATATGGAATCCATTTTTCCAAATTTTAATAAAAAAAGTGTCTAAATTAATTTAAAATTAATCCCATAAATGGAACGAAACAATGGGTTTTTAAAGTAAATTTGCAAAAGTTTAAAATGTTTTTATATCCAATTTCAATGTGAAATTAATTTAAATAAACTAAATTGGATTTATTTATGTATAACTGAACTAGTTATTCTTTAAAAACAATTTAAAATATAATTTAACTACATAAATAAATTATAAGAAAATACAATTTTCAATTAAAATTCAGTGTTTTTCACTATTCATTAAAAAATGAAGATTCTCAGAAAAATACCAAAAATTAATCCTAAGTAAATTTTGATATTAATATTTAAAAAATAAATTTTATTTTTTCACTTAAAAATTATAAAAGTGTCAAAAATTAGTTTTAAAACAAGCCTACCATTAAAATATGGTAAAACTACTTTTTAGAAAAAATACAACTTTTTATGCGTGAAATTGGATTTGTTTTTATTTTATACCTATAAAACTTATTGGATGATTGTACAAAAATTTATTTGAATTTATAATATATAAATTTTATTAATGTCTTTCATTGATAGTTATTTATTTAATTTATTAGGATAAGATGCCTTTATGGGAATAAAAATAGTTTTTTTATAAAAACACACCCTTTATATTCAATTGGTTTTTATTTTAATTTATAATTAATTTTTTATAAAATAATACATTTTATAAACATGTGTAAACCATAATTTCATAATTTAGTTAATATTATTCATATCTACCATTCCAATGGCTTGGTGATAACAAAAATTATATTTTAATAAAAATAAAAATATTATATTGTAGTTCGGTAAAACTCTGTCTTGCGTGTAATGAAAGATATCAAAGGAACTCAAAATTGTGTGTAAAATAATCCATACATAGTGATGTGTGTATTTAAATATTAAATTTGTCTTTTGTATAAATAAATAATAACTTGGTATAGATTTTAATGCAATCCATCGAATAAATTTAATTTATTTGAAAAAAATTATTTCATAAAAATTTGGGGTGTTACATTCTACACCCCTTAAAATGAATTTTGCCCTTGAAATTCATCTGGTTCATTAAAGTTTTAATACTTGAAATATACTTTCATAGAAACACATGTCTTAAAAATTAATACTAAATCTTTATTTAAAAAGGTAAAGTTATAAATATAACGGTTACCCAAAGTAACTCATAACTAGGTATACACATAAGAGAACATAGGTAGAAAATGATGCATTGGAATGGAAGAAATGCATAAATAATTATAGAGAGTGATAAAGATCACTAATAAAAAGAAACTGGGTGATCTAAAGAAGTTTAACAACCAAAAACCACAACCTAAATAGGAGTGAAATTTTCATTGATATCATCAAAATGATGATAAAAATATAACATTTTACTTCAATATCCTTTTCTAAAAGTTGAAATATTTTCATAAGGAAATATAATTACTTGATTTCATTCAATTTCATATGCACAATCTCACCCTTTGGTTGTGACTTGATCAATTTACACTTCATCTCTTACTCTAAAAAATTAAGGAGAATTTTTTATCCTTAAAGCATTAAAAGATCACAAGATCTATAAATAAACCAATAATTCATTCCTTCTATCTTGAGGTATCATAAAAAAAGGTCAGCACAGGATATATAATATGCATAAATTCTCACATTGAGAGTTAATACTTTAATCTCTAAAACCTCATCCGAAGTTTATCTTAAACCATTACATAAATGGTTAAACTTGTAACCCTTTAAAAAGATGAAAACCCAAACTTTATAAAGAAATTCATTAAATTTAACAAAACTAGATTAACATTGATCCCCTATATATCATAAATTAGCTATTGGTTGTCACATACCAAACACATGAATACCTTCATCATGTATTCTCTTGAAACATGTCAATAACCTTAATTACAATATAAGTTTAATGAAAACAATAATTCATACTCATTCATTGAATAAAACCACTATTGATGGTCCTTTCCGTCACAAATTCTAAACGACTGGAAAAAGGGAAATGCCTCAGTCCAAAGTGATTATTCCTTTGAGGAAACATAAAAAATCAACAAAGGTATGAAGAAGCATTTCTTCCCACTTGGGTCGTGCAAGTTTCATCATGGTCACACAAGTATACTTGCACGCCGCATAATGGTCACGTAGGTGACTTGCGCTCCCTCTTTGATTTTCGCCCAAGGTCTTCCTTGGCCTATAAATACCCCTTGTGGTCCCCCCATTCCAGGATGAAAAAATTCCAAAACTCAGATTCTAGATCCCGATGCCCTAGTCTCTTCTATAAGTCTTCAGAACATTTATAAGGTAATTTATTACCTAGAATGAAAGATCTAAACAGGGGAAACAAGGCCTAAGTTTTGAAATTCATCAACACTTGTGCGCCTAAGTGGCCAGCCCTTAAGGGAAATGGCCACACTTTTGCGCCGCCTTATCCCTTCAATGAAACTTGCGCGCCACTCTTTTGGAATCCTTTAGGGATAATACTAAGGGCTTGAGCCAATCCTCGCCCAAGTATTACCCTAAGGGTTGACCGTCACCTAAGTACCCATGTGTCGCGCAAGTATACTTGCGAGACCAGGACTTACGCGCCCACGCAGGACTTGCGCGCCTATCTCTTTTTGGGTGCCCCTCCTGCCTATTCACTTGATTTCTTCAAATCCACCTCTCCTTTTCAAGATTTAGCCTTCAAAACCCTCTTCAAAGTCATTTATGACATGGTTCCTTTGTTGGATTCTTTATCTGAAAGGAATTCTGTGGAGCATTTATCAAAACCTAGTGATTTACATATCTTTATATCACTAAGGTGAGAGATTTCATTAATTCAACCTCATCCTTTAATATGAGAAGTTCCCTAACCTGGGCCTCCTTTTCAGGAGTAATCCCCAGTCATAATTTCCATTAACTTAGGCCTCCTTCTCAGGAATAAGTCCTAAGTCTCAAGTCTCCTTAACTTGGGCCTCCTTTTCAGAAGTAAGTCCCAATCTCAAGATTTAGCCTATGGGCATCCTCCTTAAGAGTAAGCCCCAAGTCCCCTAACATGGGATTACTTTTCAGGAGTAATCCCCAGTCTTCAAATTCTTTTAATATGGAAATACTCCTTAAGAGTAAGCCCCAATTTCCCAAAATCCAAATTCCCTTAACCTGGGCTTCCTTTTCAAGAGTAATCCCCAGTCATATTTTCTCTTAACCAGTCTTAATTTACTTTTGATTTGGGATTCATTCTCAGGAGTAAAACCTAATCATAATTCCCCCAATTTGGGCCTCCTTCTCAGGAGTATGCCCCAAGTTAGAGTATCCAAATATCCATAAAACACATATAACTTTATGGACACTTTTCCCGGACTTCTTCTCTAAAATAAGTCCCAATCTTCATCTCCCTGGGCAGTTATACATACATAATCCCCAAATCATTTCTTATAATTGCATCTTTCATGGAACAATTGTTTGGTTTTACAAATACCTATTGTTTCTCACACCGAGCATGACTCACGTGATCTTAGAGTGTAAAAGTAATTATGACATCTTTCCTTGAGCCAGTAATCATGCATAAACCTCATAATTCTTTACTCAAACTACGTGGGTTCTGATTCCTTTTCTAGCAAGGATATGTAGGTATCCCATTTGTGGGTACGATCCCAACTTTGAAATAATCTATGTCATTCTGAATGAAAATAAACTTCAAGTGCCCCACTGAGTGGCTTTAAAACTAGTATGGTTATCATAACGACCAAGATATTTCTATATAATGTGTCGAAAAATATCATTGACTAAGAATCTCTAAACAAATACAGATGATTATCTATCGATGAATAACCTCGAATACATATAAAAGATTCTCTAAATATTATACATATTAAGTCATTGATTGTTAGATCTAAAGGAAAGATCATTTTCATACTTGGTAATGTAATAAGGATTCACGAACATAACTTAAATCTATAAGGAGAGTCCCTGAGTAGACAATAATTCCCCCCATAAGGGTGTGATGAGTCCGACCTCCCATCCTCTCGACCAATGAAAATTATTAAGCCTCATCAGTTCATAACTAGTGAGAACCTACCTTTGGAAAGTAGGTCCAAATGGATATAGAATCATTGGATGTTTCTGGTTCTATGAACAAACCCATTAGAAACCGCTTGGAATGTTTGAAACTTAAATCAACGAGGTCATCCCCATTTCTAGATGAAACAAAAAGTGGTGAACCCGATGTGAATATTTAACCAAGTTAAAATGACATTTTACTTATTTGTTAGGACCTTATTTAAAATCAATAAGAGGTCCAAAAAAGAAATCAATAACATATGTGCTCATCCAAAAGATGCAGTGGATGAACTTATCTTGATTATTTCTATTATATTAAAGAGGCACTCTTTTCCAAGATCTTCTGCGTTACAGAAATGGATTCTCTTAAGTTCACTCCTGTGAATACCTCTGCTGTGAATGCCTCTGCTGCTACTCCTGTTGGATCGTCGTCCGCTCTGAGGACGACATCACCTACTCAGCATCTTCAATGTTGGGTATCAAATGAGATGGTTAAGGAATATCGTCAAAATGATACTATTCCTACTCTGGAGGCTGCTCGACAAGCCCTCCAAGTCAATAATTCACCCTGGTCGTCCGGACAGCGATGACCATCGATCAAGAAGTAGGCGGTGGCAACCACCGTATCCAACCATTTAGGGTCGTTATCCTCGGAACACAACAACCATTCCCTCCCATATTTTGAGGAGGTTAATGAGAAGGTCCCTCAAGGCCTTAATTCAAAGAGACAGAAGTCCTTCCCAAGGGCTCCCATCAACAATCGCCTCTAGACTCGTGCGGCAGTGCGCCCTCAACATGATGAGGGTATCACCTTCAGGGGTTCAGCTTAGGTCCCTCAGACCCGAACACGCAAGACGAATTACCAGAGGGGAAATCTGGTCAACAATGAGCTGGTTCTTATCTTTTCCGTTTCCAGAGAAGTCCACCAACCTAACTTGGTGGAAAGCAACGAGTGGGCACACACACCCGTCCGTTTTAATTCCGCTGTCCAGAAGACTCCTCTGGTAGAAACACGCCAATTCCGCCAGGAAATTTCGGCAGAGTACTATAGACAGGAACATACACCTATTTATAAGTCATCAGCTAGTCAGCAGGCTCGTCTGACTACATACGATGAATCCCACCAGCCCAAGGTGTTGACAAATGGTAAACAGGCACATACACCTACTTACACTCATCAATCCTACATATATCCTCGTCTATCAGTATTAAAGGAGGTTCTTCAACCACGTTCGGCGGAGTGCAATCAACAGGCACATACACCTGCCAGTATTGATCAAGACTACAAACAGTCTCATTTGGTAGCACCCAGAGAAGTCAGTCAGAAAGCCCCGGTAACAAACAGGAGGCAGACTCAACTCTCTGACCTCACACTTGAGTACTGTCAGAATTCACTGACAAGAAAAGGAGGACAAAAGTAGGAACACACAACTACTCCAAGCACGGAATGGACATATATCCCCGTTCCGGCAGCTGAAGTCACCAAGAATATTCTATCAATGGTGAAAGAGCAGAAGAAAATCCCTACTCATATTCTGGATGCCTGCCAGAATATTATAACAGCTTCAGTAGCATCACAGGGAAAGAAATGAAAATCTATCCCTACCAGTGGAGTGACACATCAACAAATCACTCCAGAACAGACACACATCTTTGTTCCAGTCCAAGAGGGTTGTGGGGCATACTCCCCCATGTTATACGGACAACCAAGTCAGGCACATATACCTAATTTGAGTAGAGATAATCAGCCTAACCTGTTCCTTTCTCCTGAGCAGGCACATAAACCTACCCATAATAACCACTTTCATCAACAAGTGGTTCCTAAAGTGAGTAATAAGGCATCTAAGAAGAAGACCCACCCATCACAGTCAAGAAATCAAGGGACAATCTGTAATAAGGCCTTGCTCGATGCTGGAGTTTTTGATGCACTCAGACAATTATCTGTTGCAACTCAAGATTATACTCTCTCAGTTACCAATAGTGGGAACATTAATTCTGAAGGTCTGCATCAGACACTTCCTCATGAAGTCTTGCTTCATGACAGTTCGGTCGATCTTGAAGTATCGTCATCATATGAGAGACACAAGAACCCTCTGTGTGGCCATAAGACCAAGGATCAAAATGTTTCATCTTTTACTGTAACCCACCATGGTGGTCCTTCCCATGATGATGAATTTAGCTACAAAAGTCCTCTCCGCAGTAGTGATTCACATTTCCTGGAAAATGCTCCAATGGAAAATGTAGTAATGAGAAATCCCTCTTATCTTGACGCACGTGAAAATGTGAAGCTAGTCATGTCTGATGATTTACCATTAGCAGGTGAAATACTTTCTCAATCAGAAAATAACCCAGGGTGTAGGTCATTCTCTGAACCACCCCTAAGTCATGCATCTTCTAGTTTGATAGGTGAATTTTCTACCGATCTTGTTGAATCTAATGAAGCAACATGGAAGCACCAGCTCTGGTCTAATTAGGTAGAAGAATATTCATTTAATGATAAAGAGGAAGTGCTGAATATGAGAAACCAACTGGAAAAAGGTGAAGTGCCAGTCATGTTTTTGACTCCGGATGACTCTCAGTATGACATTACAGAGATGTTGATAGAAGATGGAATTCATGATATTCATCTCAACATATGGAAAACTCTTTGTTAGCTGAAAAAGAAAATATTATCTTATGATGAATATGAGAATCATGTAAAGATAATATAAGGGTTACAATGCCAAATTGATTTGGCATCTCTCTCAGTTTCTCGATATCCGAAGGCTGAAAAGTAGCAGAGAGCCCTTCAGTGTTCATGCCTTGGCGCACTAAGAAGATTGCACCAGTTAATTGCCAATTCCCCATCTGGTATTCATATTAGGAGATGGGGTGTCCATGGAGCACTACATTTCACTATACTCTCCAGTCAACAAAGCCCGCCGAAAATGGTCTCATGCAGTGTTATTTCCCATGGCCGACCACAACCAATTGGCTTTGTTTGTAATCAATGGCTCGCTCAAGAACATGCCTTAACTAGTTCCTCTCAGAATCAAGAATACAGAGAAAAAGTTATTGAATTAATCCTGCATCAAGAAAATGAGAATATTGAACATGATTCTCATTTGGAGCGTGCATGTAATCAAGTAACAGAAGTGTCAGAAATCATCCAACGTTCATTTGAACCAGATGATAAGAGTGGATGTAGGTTGGCGCATCCAGCCAATTTCCAGACTAAAGTCTGCAAGATCAGGAGAGATTTGAAGAAAGTCTCAGATGTAGCAACTCAAGAGACACCCCGGCTTGCCAGACTGAGGACTCTTTTAACCCAACCCTCAGAATCAACAAATAGGATTCAAGGAGTTGAGACGGAACAGCAGGAACAACCCCAGTCTACAGGACTAGGGAATTTTTTAAATCCTCAATCTCTTCCTCATAGAAAGTCAGTCTTCTCTCGATTAGGGAAGAAGCCCCAAGAGGAACGAAGAGCCGAATTATCAGGAGATTCCCTACACATAATGGTTTGTCAAGAAGTTCATAAGGGATCGAATCAATAAAAGGAAATGTCTCATTAAGGACATGGAAGAATACAATATCGTAGAAATGATGATAGAAGGGATGCAATGCGTTATGCATCAATCAATGTCATCAATGCCGTTGTTGTTGATCCCCCATATGAGGCTCACTCAGAGGGATCATATGAGGAAGCTCCTGCTCAAGAGGTTGTATGCACATACACAAATGAAGAAGGTGTGCATACAAAAAATCAAAGGATTACCCAGAATCTTGGTAATCCTTCAAATAATCCACTTCCCCCTCTCCGAAAAGTGTCTAATAAGGAGAAAGGAAAGAATAAGGTTACATACCCTTACTCTGTAGAAGGACAATCTCTCTCATTAGAGCAAAGATTCGAACAACAAGAGGAAGAAATGAAGGAATTAAGGAGGTTGAACGCAGAACTTCTTCAAGGTAGTCTTCCTCCTAAGCATGCTGGAGTCAGTCAGCCAAGGGAATTTGTTGTGTCTACTGTGATGGATCAAGAATATCCCCCTCTATCAGTACACCCTCACAGGTCTAATCCTATGGGTCATGTGAAACAACAGTCGGTGGTGCTACCATCAGTCGTAGTACCAGCCACCACACCTGTCCAAGCTCTAGTTATTTCACCTGTTCAGGTCCAAGCTCAACCAGATGTTTCTCAAAAGTTAATAACTACTATTGAGTATTTAACAGCTCGGTTGGAAGCTATATAGGAAAAAAGATCTCAAATTCAACCATAAAATAGATCTTACCCTGAACGGGTTGATGCAATTCCTCCCCCATCAAATTTTGTAAGTACCACATTCCCAATCTTTAATGGTTTGGGAGATCCGGGGAAACACTTAACACATTTTGTTTCTCGATGCGATCCTATGATGGGAACCCCTCAGCAACAAGAAGCAGTTAAGCTCAGGTGTTTTGTATAGTCATTAAAAGGTCCTGCTTTTGTTTGGTACACAATTTTGCAATCCCGGTAAATTTCCAGGTGGGAGGATCTCTGTCAATGATTCCTTCTTAAATTCAGCTCAACGTTTCCAAAGACAAAATTTTTTGATCTTACAAACTGTAAGCAAAGGGAGAATGAAAGGGTTTCAGATTTCATTTCTCACTGGAAGGGATTAACATATTCCCTAAGATTAGCACTCCCTTAAAAAGATTTGTTGCCAATTTGTGTGGAAAATTTGCGTGATGAGTTGCACACACCATTGATCCTTATGAAATACACAGGAGGGTTTCGAGACCTTACTTCGATCGCTCGACAGATTGAATATTATCTTATAAAGACTAAGGTTAAATCTCATTTAATTCCATCAAATATAGGAAGGAGAATGGGTAAAGCAGATACTGCTACATTTACGCTTAAACAAGAACCTATACCTGCTTTCACCTCAAAACCTTCATCTTCCTGAAGGGTTCCACCTCCTGAGCATCAAAAACAGAGGCCATTTCGTCAAGATGATCAAAGAGATCAAAGAAGGAAACAATTTG
Organism: Viscum album; assembly: GCA_963277665.1. Lineage (NCBI taxonomy): Eukaryota > Viridiplantae > Streptophyta > Magnoliopsida > Santalales > Viscaceae > Viscum > Viscum album. The sequence goes on along the minus strand of OY728145.1, from coordinate 1,985,467,204 downwards.
AGTATCTAAAGAGAAAATTTTACTATTTTAAAAATGAAAAAGTTCCTGGTTACTTCATTTCAGATATGGAAAATAATTTGGTTCAATTTCCAAGACCCAATAAGTCGAACAAGGAAGGAGATGAAGATGGTCCCAATTATTGTCCATTTCATCAGATGTTGGGGCATCCCATTCAGGAGTGTTTTTTATTCAAAGACCTCTTTCAAAAAATGGTGGACTCATGATAAGTCAAGTTGAAAGGTTCTTCAGCTCAGGTAGCATGTGTAACTACTACAAATACAGTGGAAGAAGGCGAGTGGAAAGAAGTCAAGAACAAAAATATGCAGAAATATGATGATTGGATGGTCAGAAAAATGATCAACCAAACTCATGCCATTTTTCTAACGCAATTGAAGAAACCAATTGTGTCTTCTGCTATGAATTCTACAGCAAATCCCCCTTCATCAGAGGGAAAATCCTCAAAGAAACAATATAATTCAAAGAAAGAAGAGAAATCAAAAGAAGATAATATCGTGTCAAATCCCAAATTTTCTTTGACTCTGATAGATTTTATGCCATCTAATTCAAAGCAATGGGCACCGCCCTACCAAACGGCACAACCTAAAGTGGCTAGCTAGGCAGAGTCTTCCTCAGATGAAGAGTTGATCTTTGGTTATGTTAACATGACTCACTTAACATATCCATATGCCAACCACAGTTTCGATTTTGATGATCTTGAGTTACCTGTATCAAACAAAGGAATTAGAGGGAGTTCCATAGGTTTGGGATACAGAGGAAGATGTGGATATCCTAAAAACCACTATTCTAATTCCACCCCTGCTAGAACTGTGTATACATCAGAAACTCGTGGTAGAGCCCTTCAGTGGGCTCAATAAGAATAGAAAAATTATTCCATGCATAGCAGATTCAGTCCTGGTATAGTTATTTTGGAGGATCAGTTAGAGGTTCCACCCTCTTCCTCTCAGTAGTTAAATAGACCTATTCAGTCTAATCTTCCAAATCCAGGAGTATTTCCAACTCCTACCCTGATACAAGATGCATCTACGTCCAAAGCATCAACTTCTAAGGCACCTACGAAACCACATGTTCCTGTTGGGAAACACAGACCTTTGGATCAAAAGTATGATGTATTGAAACACTTGGCCCAATTACCAGACAAGTTATCAATTTTAGATGCCTTGAATTTATCAAAGGATCTTCGGGAGGCACTCATCGAGGCTTTGTCAAGTCCTCATGAATTTGAAACTGAAATTACTGCAGCTAAAGTCTACCATGTAGAGAATAATCCTAAAAAGTTTCATGCAGTGATATCTTTCATAGATGAAGATGAAGTTGATGTCATGTATGGACATATTAGACCTTTGTACTTATCCAAAAAGGTCAATGGTGTAGACGTCCGAAGAGCTTTCATTGATAATGGTTTAGGAGTCAACCTCATCCCCATTCGTACACTTTGTCAATTGGGCCTCAAAGAATCTGATTTATCTCCTTCTACTATGATGTTTCAAGGATATGATAAAAATGAACAAGAACCACTTGGTGAGATTACACTCAGAACTCAGTTTGGAGACCTTGTATATAATTTAGATTTCATAGTTGTTGATCACGATACATCATTAAATGTTTTTCTTGGGAGACCTTGGCTACATCAACATGAAGCTATCCCCTCATCATACCATCAATGCCTTAAATATTGTTTCGATGGTCAAATTGGGAAATTGTATGGTTATAAAGCCCCATTAAAAAAATGTGAATCTCAATACATTTTAGTGGAATTCTACCACATGAAGGGTAAGAAGAAATCCACAACAAGGGAGGTTACCAAGGTTAATGCTCCATTTGGTTTGGAAAAGATTCTAGTAAATCCATTTACACATGTGAGTACAGATTATGTGTTGCCTATCAGTCAAATTGAGGGGATAGACCCAAATCAAAATACTCTTATGGAAACCTCCATAATGTCAATTACGGTAATCAATCCAGACATCATGGGAGAAATTGGTGATTCGCCAAGCAATGATGAAAGCTCAAATGGGGATGTCTTCATTTCATCTGCTGAAATCCAACAAATATATACTTCACCAACTAGGCCAGAAGAAGTTATAACAATGTCAGAGGTGAACGATGATGTCGATTCTCAATCCATCATCTCCTCTTTATTACCCCGGGAAGACCCTTCATCATCAATTGTGTTGGAAATGGAAGCTTCTTCTTCAAGATGTTCAAATTTTAACATATCTTCTGATCATGGAAATTCTGCTTCCTCATCTACTATGCAAGTAGAAACAGAAGAAATAACACATGTTGAAGAAGAAGAGGAAGATCTCAGGGATTCTCCTCCAGCATTTGAAGAGGGTATGTCTACCACCATGGATGAACTCAGAGAAATAAATCTGGGGACAAAAGAAGATCCAAGCCCCACTTTAATTAGTATGGCCATGACTCTTGAAGAGCGAGAGATGTATATTTCATTTTTAAAGAAAAATAGAGATATATTTTCTTAGAACTATAAAGAGATGCCAGGGCTTGATCCTGATGTTTCCACTCATCATTTGGGTTTTCCATAAGAACATCGAGGATTCAAACAAGCCGCTAGAAGAACACACCCAACCTATGCTTCCAAAATTGAAACTGAAGTGGATAATATTATCAAATATAACTTCATTAGAGAAGTTCAATATCCCAAGTGGTTGGCTAATATTGTCCATGTGAAAAAGAATAATGGACAAATTAGAGTTTTCATTGATTTCAGAGATCTTAATTGGCATTGTCCTAAGGATGAATTTCCAGTTCTGATTACAGAACTCTTAATTGATGCAAAAACTGTCTATGAAGCACTTTCCTTCATGGATGGATATTCAGGATATAATCAAATCCAAATGGATCCAGAAGATGAGGAATCTACAGCCCTCAGAGCCCCTCAGGGTGTGTTTTGCTATCGGGTAATGCCCTTTGGCCTGAAGAATGCAGACGCAATATATCAGCGTGCCATGCATTGTATCTTCAAACCCTTTTTAGGGAATTTTTTTTTGAATGTTATGTGGATGATTTAGTGTTTAAGTCCAAAAAAAGTTCTAATCATTTGGCTGCTTTGGAAGTCATATTCCACAAACTTCGGCAACATAATTTGAAGATGAACCCCTTTAAATGTGCTTTTGGGGTAACCTCAGGAAAATTTCTCAGCTTTGTTGTATGCTGTCATGGTATCAAAGTCAATCCTGAGAAGAAAAATTCAATCCTTGGTATGTCACCTCCTCGTAATTTGAAATAATTGAGAGGAATTCAAGGACACTTAGCCTATATTCGGCGTTTTATCACCAATTTAGCAAGAAAAAGTTTACCCTTCACCAAATTGATGAAGAAGGGAGTCACTTACCAGTGGACTGAATAATGTCAAGAGGAATTCAATGTTGTCAAGAAATATCTCTTGAGTCTACTGATATTAATGCCACCTATTGAAGGAAGACCACTTATCCTCTATGTGACAGCTTTAGAGCGATCATTGGGTGCCTTTCTTGCTCAGAAGAATAATGCTGGGAATGAAAACAGTCTCTACTATCTCAGTCGGACTATGCTTGAAGCAGAAAAATGATATTAAAATATTGAAAAGTGTTTCCTAGAATTAATCTTTGCACTTCAGAAGTTAAGACACTACCTGCAACATCACGAGGTCTAATTGGTATCTCTCAATAACCCGCTCAAATTAATCCTTAGTCGTCCAATGCTAACAGGACGTCTATCAAGGTGGGAAGTTATTTTGTAGCAATTTGATATTCAGTATGTGTCTCAAAAGGTGATAAAGGGACAAGCTTTGGCTGATTTCTTTGCTGAACACCCTTTAGTATAAGACACATCTTCAGATATTGAACTTCCTGATGAGTAAGTCTTCTCTATTAAAGAAAGTATTCAAACATGGGAAATTTACTTTGATGGTGCTTCCAGAAGTCCAATAGGGAAGAAAATAGAAGATACTAGATTCAACAAAGTTGGGTTAGGAATTGTTCTCATTTCTCCAGAAAAGGAAGTTCTACCTTATTCCTTCTCATTATTGGGAGTCAGTACAAATAATGAAGCAAAATACCAAGATCTCCTCGCAGGATTGGAATTGGCGCTTCAAGCACAAGTGAATCACTTAAAGGTGAAAGGTGATTCAGACCTGGTAATCAAACAAGTCAATGGGGATTATGAAATCATAAAATAAGAACTAATCCCTTTGTATGATTACATCAGAGAGTTAATGGTGGAATTTCCTTCAAAACTGACATTTTATTATGTCTCGTGATCATAAAATGCCCAAGCTGATGCACTGTCTAATATAGATACAACTCTGGAAGATCCAAATCAGGATGATACAATCATCAGTATTGCCCACCGTCGTACAATTTCACCTTATGTTCAAACCAGAACAGAGGAAATCAATGAAATTAGTCCCATCTCTTAACCATACGGTCATACTATGATATGGATGACACCTATCAGGGAATACCTTCAAAATGGAACACTTCTATCTGATAGAGCTGAGAAAGAACAAATCCAGAAACATGTGGTCAATTTCACTCTTTATGATAGCCTAGATCACCTAGAGAAAATTCTATACAAAATAGGTTGTGATGGAATTCTCTTCAGATGCATTGACGGTGAAGAGACAATGGCTATCATGAAAGAAGTGCATGCAGGAGTCTGTGGTGCCCATCAGTCTGGACATAGACTATCTGATCAAATTTGAAGGCTTGGATACTTTTGGCCTTCAATGATACAAGATTGTATTGATTTCACAAAGAAGTGTCATTCTTTACAAGTACATTCCAACTTCATTCATCAACCCCCGGAGTTGCTTCATACAGCTAAATTCTCATGACCATTTTCCACATGGGGAATGGATGTAGTGGGACCTTATCCTTCGGCTACATCAGAGCAGTTTAAGTATATTCTTACTGCTACTGACTTCTTTTCCAAATCGGAAGAGGCAATACCCCTCAAAGAATTCAGTTCTAAAAGCATTGTTAGCTTCATCAAGTCTAAAATCATTATCAGATTTGGTGTCCCTCATACCATATTGACGGATAATGGCACCAAATTTTGTTCATCCGAGGTAAGGAAGTTGTATCGAGAATACAACATCAAATCCAACCATTCCTCTCGGTATTATGCAGCACCCAATGGCCAAATAGAAGCCTTCAACAAGACTCTTTCAAATATACTACAAAAGATGGTGGATAAAGATAAGAAATCTTGTCCTGATAAACTCTTTCATGCTTTATGGGCTTATCGGACCACCAACCGCATTGCAACGCGGTCAACTCCATATTCATTGGTACATGGAACGGAACCAGTCTTGCCCATTGAGGTTCAATTACCCTCAATCATAGTATCCATTTGTGATCATTCATCTATATATGAACAATCTCAAAAGTTATTGTATGAATTGGAACGATTATATGAGAAAAGATAGTGCACCTTGCACCACTTCAAAGTCTATCATAATCGAATAACACGAGATTTCAACAAAAAAGTTCATCTTCATTCATTCATTCAGGGAGGATTAGTATTGGTTATCATAACTCCAATGATACCAAGAAAGAAACCTCCCAAGCTGGATCCAAAATGGGAGGGACCTTATTCAATACATAAGGTCTACTCCAATGGAGCTTATTCTTTAATCTCAATGGATGGAGAACTAATCACTACTCCAACCAATGCCAGATTTCTGAAGAAGTATTTTGTATAAACACAAAATACATCAGTGTGGTCCATGTATATGAACTAAAACTATTTGCATCCTTATTGTCCAACATGACGTTAAACTGTGATGTCCTAACTACATGGCGCTAAACTGTACAGAAGTCCCTTACGTCCAGCAAGACGTTAAACTGCATAATTGCTGGTCTATGCATATGACCTTAAACTATTCGCAACATTGTCCAACATGACGTTAAACTGTGTCCCCATTTTCCTTACTGCATGACATTAAACTGAAAAGTCCCCATTTCATCCAACATGACATTAAACTGTATTGTCCCTGCTACATGACACTAAACTGTGCAGCACCAATAGTCCTCACTACAAGAATTTAAACTGCATAACCCATTCTTATGTCCAACATGACATTAGACTATGCATCTTTAAGGTTGTTTCTACCTATTGTTTCTCACACCGAGTATGAATCACATGAGATTAGAGTAAACTTCATACCATAACACCCTCTTGGGGCCGCTAACCATGCATAAGTCCCAACACCATTTTATTTTGGGTCATTGTCCTAAAAAACAACCCGATTACTAATTCATTCTTTAATTGAACTACGTGGAATTTGATCCTTGCCTTCTAGACTGGGTACGTAGGCAACCTCCTAAGGTTCAAGCCCAAAATCAATCTCTTCACATCGGTTCACCTTCATCTCATACGATGTTTATTCATGAAACCGCCCCCAGAACCAAAATTTTTTACATTGGTTCACTATCGTCCTTTCTATATGACATTAAACTGTTTGCACTTTTGTCCTGTACGAAAATAAACTACAACATTATTTGACACCCTCACCTGATAGGGAGTCATAATTTACATTTATCTCCAATCATGTTATATTCTAAAAGACTACGTGCATACATGGCAGTGCTCGAACCTTTTATCTTGGGTAAAACCATCATTGCACTAAAGTCCCCTTTCACCCTTCACTTGTACAAACCAAATCTGTACAAAATGTATTTTAAGAACTATGTGCAGCTTGATTCCCATCCTTATGGGATACGTAGGAACATTCGAACATCCCTCGAATCCAGCCCCAAGTCTTTGAGCCTAACCCCAAATTCGACTTTCAGTCCCCTGGATGAAAATTCACCCTATGAAAACACACACTGTGTACTCATTATTATGGTCCGAGCTCTATGACCCTAAAATAAGATCTTCTATACTTTCATCCCACATGATGTTAAACTGTATTTAAATAAATACATTTGGATTGATTCTCATTCTAATGAGATATGTAGTGATGCCCAAAATTTCAATTCAGGACCCAGCCACAACATGATTATGGTTATCATTGGTCTATGTATCTCTAAATGCATTGAACAAATGCCCATTTTTATGTGTCATAATCCTAACCTTAAATACTTCCAGATCTCCATAACCTTTTTCTTGACTTCTAGTCACAAAATGTCCAATTTTTGAGAGTTCTTTTACCTGAATATGTAGCATGTTCCCTTAGGCGGCCTTGCATAAACAGTCTACATAATAGACTTGTTAGCCAAAAGATGCTATTATTTGACTATGCAGCCAATTCCCTTAGGTGTCCCTGCATAATTCAACCCCCTAACGGGTTTGTTAAATAACGATAACTTCATTATTGGGAGAAAAACCTCTTTTGTTCTTATTTTTATTAATAACAATATGTAGGGATCCACAAAAAATAGCCATCCTTATCATATTTGTCCCATACTCTTTTTCATGATCTAAAAGTACTCAAGTCTATGGTTTATATTTCCCTTCCCTATGTTTGGGTCAGACCTTCGTAGGAGTGACATTCATCCAGTTCTTAGAAAATCTTGTTTGGAAATATCTTCTCCATATTCAAGTACCTCTCTCCATACAACAAACTCTGTGCTTTGGAAAATTTGAATCCCCATAAACTTCCACTGGCTTTTTAGCAGTAGAAAAGTAAATTTCTGAGAGTTCTTTTGCTTGACTATGTAGCACGTTCCCTTAGGCGGCCTTTCATAAGTAGTCTACATAATGGACCTGTCAGCCAAACGATGCTATTATTTGACCATGCAGCCAATGCCCTTAGGTGACCCTGCATAATTCAACCCCCTAACGGGTTTGTTAAATAGTGGTAACTTCATTCTTGGGAACTACTTCTTCTAATGGATTTTAGCCATTTTTTCATATCATTCCTCAGATTCAAAATTTCTTAGGTCATCATTTACATATTTTACCTCATACTTGAACATGGTAATGTGTTTTCAGATAAATTATCAAAGAATTGAGTCAATATCAATCCATTCGGTCAAATCTATTTCGACCTTAAACATTATCCTTTCTTTTTATGTCTCACGTGCATGACTTTAAACTGCCTACAAAAGACAAGGGAACTCTGAATAAAAGTCAAGTCCCGACTCACTAAACATAAATTCTGTATGATTTAGTTAATATTGAGCAATAGAAAGATTCATAGTTTGTAGGGTTATTTCAATAATCCTATCAAAAAACCAAACTATGCTTACTAGGCCCATTGGTTTAGGTAAAATTTAAAGCAAGTAGAAAAAGAATAAAAGCGCAAATGATTGAAGATGAAAGTATTATTCATTAATGCACAAAAGTTAGATGGGCATCCACATACTAGAGTCTCTTCTCTTTTCCAAGAATTACAAAAGGTTGTCAACATAAATCTTCATTTGATTTACAGCATCCCGAGCTTCATCAGCAGCCACTTGAAGCTCATGAACTTGACCAACTTCATTATTTTCTGCTTGATGGAGTTCTTTCTTTGCATCTACAATTGATTTCATACCATTCGTTTGAGATCCTTCCAATGAATTATTAAGTTGTTCAAGTTCCCCAGTAACATCATCTAACTGTTGCTGAAGATGCATCTGCTGGACAACTTTCTCTTTTATCTTATGCTTCATATCCTTTAGCTTGGAAGCATAATCAGCCTCAGATCGGGATACCGTAGCCTCAAATTCGCCGATATTGGATGACAACCTTACTCTGGTCAAATCTTGATGGTACTTCTGCTCCTGCTCCCTTCTTAAGATGACTTGTTTTACCGCGGCATGGATATTTTGATATCCAAAACCGCCAAGTCCCAACATGACAAACAGGGATGATAGTCGGGGGTCTTCGATGATATCTCTTCAAGAGGCACTTCAGATATGATCTTCCATATATTCTTCCATGCCTTGCGTTGTGAAAATTGGAGCGTCTTTTGTACTTCCGGGTCTGACTCAACATCACTGTAACAGGGGGGAATATAATTCGGGATTAATGCACTTGAGGAAGTGCCCTGCTTTGCTCCTTCCCCCCTGACCCATGTTTCTTCACTTTCAATTTCATTGGGGTGGAGGCTGAGACTTCACCTTCAGATCTAGCCGCTGATGTTGATGGCCCTGCATAACCAATTGAAATATTTGGTTAGTTTCAAATAATAACAAAAGTTGATTGGATTTTTTATAAATTAAGTACAGTTTCAAAAATTGTTATCTCTTATCCAACGATAGATCGGTAACTTGAGAAAGCTACTACCTATATTTCCTAGCTTCAACAGGATTTTCAGGATGAATTTGAGGAAGCTCCAATGTGTTCAGCTCCACTTGATCTAGTGCCTCTGCAATAGTAGGATTTTCTATACCCCCTTCAGGCATTGGCAGTTCAACAACTTTCTCAGATGGAACTGCATATTTGAACTAATCATGATCAGAGATGTAATAAGAAGTTATTTTTAATAGGACGAAGGAAAAAACTCACGTCAGTAATATTCTAAATTACATGGTAATTTAACATGATCTAAAAAATCTTCAAAAGATTCACCAAGTTCCATCATTTCATCCAATGTAATTTCAGAATCCTGGTTAATCTCACCAGTGGGAGAATTCGATATTTCTGCTTGGAAACCTTCATTTTGCGGCCTCTGACCCTAGACAGATTCTTCAGATAAAATAGCGGCATCATTTGAAATGACCGCCAAAATATCTAGTGCAGGGGTTGAACCTAAAGTATCACAGAATGGAAGTTTGTTTATGTTTCATTCAACATTTTATGAATCATTGTTAACTTACCAGAATCAGACTCTTCTCTCCTTGCAACAGAAGAAGGAGGGATACTAGGAATAGACGTTGTCTCTTCTCCAGGAGCATCCAAGTTAGCCTGAACTTGTGGTTTCTCACCAGCACCCTCCGTTGTTTTTAGAGGAGGGTAATTCCTCTCCCTCAAAGGGGAAATTGAAGAATCCCATGCAATCCCAAAAAGTATGAGTAATCTTTTCATGGATTAAGAATCATGATTATTCGAAGGACTTACCACTACCGATGAAGCATTTAGCTGTGGACTTACTCCTTTGATGATTTTGCTTCTTTGGCGTTTTGGGAGTGAGGGTATCATCATCTTTAGGTACAGGAATTGGAATGTTAAAAGCCATGTCTAATTCCTTGTCCATGTCTTACTGACTTGGAGATATTTTACCCTACTCATGAGGAGATTCATTAGCCCCGATGGCAGTACCACTAGGGCTATATTGTGGTGAAGGAACCTCAAGAGTTCCTTTCTTTGGAAGCTGCAGGATAAAGAAAATAATTTCCTTAATTAACAAAGCTTTTACTGAAATCAAATTGCAAAGCAAATAAGGAAAGAGACTTACATCTTCAAGATCCATGTAATCATGACACTCCTCATCTCCAGAAGCACCAATCCCCTTAGTGGTTCCACGATCTATCATTTCCTTCACCCGCTTGGTGACAGGAATGGAATCATCGGTGGTATATATATGAGCATTTACAGCTCTATGATATAAGCCCACACTTCATCGGGGTTATCCTTGTAACATATATTTGTAGAAGCCAGAAGATTCCCTATTCCAGGGAGGTGTAGCCCCTCGTACAAATCCAGCCAAGCAGTTTCAGCACCGCAGTATAAACTCTGCCATGTCTGGACAACCTCTGGTCATAGATATTTAGTATGTGTACTAGAAGGCTGCGAGGAAGGTCCTACAATCTTGGACTTCAACTTCTTCCCAGCTCCTACAACTACAGATAGAGAATAAGAAAATAAGACTTGTTTCTCTATAAAATAATGATGATTAAAGTTCCCTATTGAAGTAACTCACTAGGAGTCGATGGAGTTGGTCTCTTGATTCTGACAGGAGGATTATATCTAGAATGAGGCCACTTTGCCGCATTTTGTGCCTCATCATCCCCATACTGGGAATCCGGTGAGTTGGCCCTAGTTGAAGAACCCAACGAATCAACTCCGGGTGGTGTAGAAGAATCACCTTCCAAATGAAGGGTTTCTTTCTCCACGGTTCTTTTCCTTTTCCCCACCTGATAAACCGAATGATTCAACACCCCTCCAGGGTATGATGCTATCCAGTTCTCGGCATACAATCTAGTTAAGTTACTTGCCGCTTTATCAACTAGTAGATCAAACACTACCCCAGTCTTCTCCCTATATGTCAACAACCAGAGTTGTCAGGAAACCATTAGATGTTGCTCTGACCTGAAATGTACAGGGGGAGATACAACTGCCTACTGAAAACACTTGAATTGACATGAAATTCTGTATGGAGCATAGGCCTCTCATATAATCTCTCCATCAATCCTGGTGGCCAGTACACCATCTCTGCAGGCCAGCATGTATGCCCTCAATTCCAGGATGGTTGTTCCATCATCAACAAACCGCCCGGTTGGCGGGTTTCCATAAGGAAATAAATTGAATTCCTTATACATTCTCAACCTCACCTTCATGTCATAGGAATTGAGAGCTAGAAGAGCAATTACAGAGAATTCCTAAACTGATGGCCTGAAAGAACTTCCGGGGATCTGTACTCCGTTCTGTACATTATATATTCTGAAGTGAGTGGCGATCCATCCCCATAAAACTTTTAATGGTCCCACAATTCTCAAGGGAGACTTAACCATGAAGACATGGAGTAAGATCCTGTGAATCTTTGCTAAAATGGGGGTAGCCAACCCAACCATTTTTCCTTCAGCTAACTTGGCTGCAACAACGAAGGTCCCTGGCCTGACACCTCCCTTCGAGTCCCTGACTGGAAAAAGATAAAAACTGATCCACAAGGCCAATAAGACCACCATAAAAGTATTTTTTTGGGATTATCTTATTCACTCTGTATCCCCACTTCTCAAATTCACCTACTTCTAGAGTCAGCCAGAATGTGCCAGGAGCACCCCTCTTCTCTATTTTAGGGCAGGTGGTAGGACGAGTACAGGTAGGCCCCTTATCCTTGGGCCCCTTCCCTTTCAATCCCTTATCCTTTGGATTCTTCTCCTGCTTCTTGGTAAGAAACATATTCATACACTCCTCTGGATGAATATCCTTTGTAGAATGAGTTAAGGAGGTGTCTGAACTCTTGAGCTTGTTAAATATTTTCAATAATTCCCGAGCCAAAGCCGGGGCCTTCTCCGAATCATTCGAAGTCGCCTTGGGGGGGATGAATTCATCATACATGTCACCTAAAATTGGATCCCCTGAGATCTTGTGGACATACCACAGACTGATGCCTACTTAACCATGAGTCAGATGGAAAGAATTGGTTTCTGGGCTCCAATGGATGAGTATCTCTGGAACAAAGTCATCATTTTTATAAACATATGTTTTCCCATCCCAGACGGATTCATATATTACATCTTCTTTTAAATCCTCGACAAAAGCTTCACAAGTTTGTCGCACCCAGTATGCCCACATCCAAGTTGGCTTCACACCTCCTCCAGGACGAAAGTCCCAGCTCTTCTTCCAGCCTTTGTATTGATCCATCTAAGAGTTTCAGAAAATTGATGGATGACAATGTGGTTGCAGCTCAGGCTTGTGAGGTTTCAGATCTAAGGTACATGGGCTATGATACATTATGTAGGCCTTCTCCACTGTTCTGGTATTTATAAATTCTCCTCCACAAGAGATATTTTCTGAAGAAAAATTGTAGTAATTCTGAAACCAAGAATTTGGGAGATAGTTCTTTGCCTATGGAATAGTGACTTCTCACAGATGACCATAGCCATAAAAAGGTAGATAAATGTTCTTTGGGAAGTCAATATGATACTTCTTCAGGTACTTAGCCAAATCTGGAAGAGTGCTATTACAGATAGTATAATAATCATGGCCAATGATGCTCATCATATCATTAATTCGCTTGCTAGCCAGTTCTTCAGCCATTCCAATTCTCCTGGGAGCCATTTAATCTGCAAAAAGGTTGAATAATTAACTCTTAAGTAAGTTGATTTTTCATAAAATTTGTGAAGAAAAGTGAAAAAATGTCTAAGAGATTAAGGAAAGAAATTCCCAAATTGGCGCGCAAGTATAAATGTGTCGCGCAAGTTTTGGCGCGCAGGTATCACCACGCAAGTCCAAATACCTCTACAGCAGCGCCACACAAATTAAAGCAGCGGAAAACAGAGTAACTTGCGTGGTGAAGGAAACTTGCGCGGTGAGAACTCAAAAATTTGAAATCTGGGTGCTTTGCATGAGAATGACTGAATATATATGGGCTATGCCTCAACCCTGCGTGCCTAAAGCCAGTGCGCTCAACCCTTGCGCGCTGCCCTTTTGCACGCTCAAGAATTGCGTGCCGCCATTAACACGCTCAACACTTGCGTTCCGCAAGTTCCTTGGCTTTCTTCTTTACCTCAGAGTCACATCCTCATTTCTTTCGGATCCAACTCTGAGGGGGGACTTTTATTGATGCTTCTTTCCGTCACAAACTCTAAACGACTAAAAAAACGGAAATACCTTAGTCCAAAGTGATTATTCCTTTAAAGAAACATAAAAAATCGACAAAGGCATGAAGAAGGATTTCTTCCCACTTGGGTCACGCAAGTTTCATCATGGTCGCGCAAGTATACTTGCGCATTGCATAATGGTAGAGCAGGTGACTTTCACGCCCTCTTTGATTTTCACCGAGGGTCTTCCATGGCCTATAAATACCCCTTGTGGGCCCCCATTTCCGAACGAAAAAATTCTAAAACTCAGATTTGAGCTCCTGATGCCCTAGTCTCTTCTGGAAGTCTTTTGAACATTTCTAAGGTAATTTCTTACCTAGAATGGAAGATATAAACAGGGGAAACAAGGCATAAGTGTTGAAATTCATCAACACTTGTGCGCCTAAGTGGCCATCCCTTAAGGGAAATGGCCACACTTGCGCGCCGCCTTATCCCTTCAGTGAAACTTTTGCGCCACTATTTTGGAAGCCTTTAGGGATAATACAAAGGGCTTGAGCCAGGCCTCGCCCAAGTATTACCGTAAGGGTTGACCATCACGCAAGTACCCATTTGTCGTGCAAGTATACTTGCACGACCAGGACTTGCGCGCCCACGCAGGACTTGCGTGCCTATCTCTTTTTGGGTGACCCTCCTACCTATTCACTTGATTTCATCAAATCCACCTCTCATTTTCAAGATTTATCCTTAAAAACACTCTTCAAAGTCATTTATGACATGGTTCCTTTGTTGGCTTCTTTATCTGAAAGGAATTCTGTGGAGAATTTATCAAAACCTAGTGATTTACATATCTTTATATCACTAAGGTGAGAGATTTCATTCATTCAACCTCATCCTTTAACATGAGAAGTTCCCTAACCTGGGACTCCTTTTCAAGAGTAATCCTTATTCATAATTTCCATTAACTTAGGCCTTTTTCTCATGAATAAGTCCTAAGTCTCAAGTCTTTTTAACTTGGGCCTCCTTTTCAGGAGTAAGTCCCAATCTCAAGATTCCGCCAATGTGCATCCTCCGTAGGAGTAAGCCCCAAGTCCCCTAACTTGGGATTCCTTTTTAGGAGTAAGCCCCAGTCTTCAAATTCTTTTAATATGGGCATCCTCCATAAGAGTAAGCCCCAATTTCCCAAAATCCAAATTCCATTAAACTGGTATTCTTTTTTAGGAGTAATCCCCAGTCATAATTTATCTTAACCAGTCTTAATTTACTTTTAATTTGGGCTTCATTCTCAAGAGTAAAACCCAATCATAAGTCCCCCCCAATTTGGGCCTCCTTCTCAGGAGTAAGCCCCAAGTTAGAGTATCCAAATCTCCATAAAGCACATATACATTTATGGACCCTGTTCCCAGACTTCTTCTCTGAAAAAAGTCCCGATCGTTATCTCCCTGGGCAGTTATATATACATAAGCCCCACATCATTTCTTATAATTGCATCTTTCATGGCACAATTTTCTGGTTTTACCAATACCTCTTGTTTCTCACACCGAGCATGAATCACGTGAGCTTAGAGTGTAAATGTAATTATGAAATCTTTATTTGAGCCAGTAATCATGCATAAACCTCATAATTCTTTACTCGAACTACGTGGGTTCTGATTCCTTTTATAAAAAGGATACGTAGGTAGCACATCTGCGGGTACGATGACAAATCTGAAATAATATATGTCCTTTTGAATGACAATAAACTTCAAGTGCCCCGCTGAGTGGCTTTAAAACCAGTATGGTTATCATAATGACTAACAGATTTCTATATAATGTGTCAAAGGATACCATTGACTAAGAATCTCTAAACAAATACATATGATTCTCTGTCGATGAAGAACCTCGAATACTTATAAAATATTCTCTAAATCTCATACATATTAAGTCATTGATTGTCAGATCTAAAGGAAAGCTCATTTTAATACTTGGTAATGTAATAAGGATTCACGAACATAACTTAAATCTATAAAGAGAGTCCCGGAGTAGACAATAATTCCCCCTAAAAGGGTGTGATGAGTCCGACCTCCCATCCTCTTGAACAATGTAAATTATTAAGCCTCATCAGTTAATAACTAGTGAGCACCTACCTTTGGAAAGTAGGTCCAAATGGATATAGAATCATTGGATGTTTCCAGTTCTATGAACAAACCCGTTAGAAACTGCTTGGAATGTTTGAACCTTAAATCAATGAGGTCATCCCCATTTCCAGAGGAAGCAACCAAAAATTATTGAATATATTCCATAGATCCAATAATTTTGTAAACTCCATCCATGATATCATAAAATAAATTTTCAAAAAAACCTTAATCTATTTCCAAGGTACTTTATACTATAAAATTAACTTTATTCTTATCCCATATCTCTTTATCCAAACTAAAAACCATTTTCTCAACTTCAAAAACATATTAAGGGTTAGCTTCCCTTAATGTGGTTATATAAAATATAACCTTTCCATCAAATTATTTTTCTAGGGCATTGATAGCATCCTACAGGCTCTTTTAGATCCATAAAGAAATAATTATACTGAATAATCCTTATATATTTCACAATTAATAATTCTTGAATCCAAATAAACACTTTTATTATTCCACCTCATCCTTAAGCCATTAACTGGGCTTCCTTATATCATTCCTTAATACTTTTTTTCCTTTCACATGCCATATATAGTCTCATCATCATAAGAAATATTACCATTACTTGTAAAACCTTTTGGATTTTCTTCATGAGATTTCCCTTTTATTCCTTATGTAAGATCTCATATTATAAAAAATAATTTTTATTGGAAGCTTGTGTAGAAAGACCCATTGTCATGCACTAATTCCTGATCGAGTTTATCTCAATACAATGCCTTCAGTATTTTTACACCTAGGTACATCTTTTCAAGAGCCATATCAAATTGTAGTATCCAGACCAAGATGCATTGATGGGAAACTACTCACTCTTTCCTTTACCAAAATTCTAGGACATTTTCCCATACTTTGAGTCATCTATATACTTATTCTTAGAGACATCTCTAGACATATCCTTAGATATATCCCTTGGGATATCACTAAAGTTTTCACATCTTAGTTTCTAAAGGCTGAATAAATATTTCCTTTAATAACAACTATAGCAACCCAGGATTAACATACATCAATATTACATCATTTTAGATGAATATTAAACACATTAAAAAATTACATTATCGAGGACCATAATAGTTTAGTACCTTTGTAAAATTGGAACAAAATATTATAACTTGGTGAAATATCATCAACGTTTCCCAAAAATATCTTCCCATTTTGCACTCCTACTTGAAACCTTTCTTCATTACTTAGGGAAAAGAAACATAAGAAAAGGTGAGATCAGATGCTCCATAAGGGTAAACACGATAGATACATAATCATAACATGAAAATAAGGGTATGATAATATAATCATAACATTTGAAGATAATACATATCATATCAAAGATCACATACATGTGTCATGGAATAAATTTTAGTAGTTCATAATACATGAATCATAAGGGAATCAAAAGCATAAAATATGAAATCATAGCATAGGAATAAGACATAAAATTGTGTCATACACAAAAACAGCTAAAAAATGATTTCCATAATAGTTAATGATTACTTTAAAGTCCATCTTAGTGGAATGGGTTCACTCCCAAAACCATATTCATAGTCAAGGTTCACTCACAAGACTATCTCAGTAGACAAAGTCCTTTACTGAACCAGGTTCACTACCTGTTACAACTCTATATTATTGAACTGAGTTCACTCCTTGTTCCAACCTTATATTAATGAACTGATTTCAATCCTCATTCTAACTGTATACTTTTAGGACCAAGATGAAGAGGATGGTGTTTGTTTTCAAATGTTGTCGTTTTTTTCAAGGAAAGTTTTTGAATAAAGAAAATCACCTCACTTTGTATTTAGTGAAAATCGTATTGATGGTTGTTTTTAGAAGAACCAGACTCACTTTGTACATCATTATGAGAAAGATCTTTTTAGAAGAAATGGTTCTAATAGAACTCAACTTAGGTCTAGAATAAAAGAAAAAGTATCTTTTTGGAAGCAATTGGACAATCAAATTCAATTTGAATTTAGTGTGAAAGAAGTGGTTGTTTTGATGGGGAATTGGTGTCCCTATGGATACGATAAAATAAATGTGACGATTCTTTGATGATTTTTATTCCACATAAATAATAAGTTGATTGGAGAACTTATGATTCTATCTTGATGGAAGAAAATGAAAAGAGGGGTTACCAATTGTACCATGATTTATCATATTCGGGTGGAAGAGAAGAAAGAGATGCTACTGATTGGAAAATAATCACACCTAGTATAATCATATCTAAGAGGAAGAGAAGGAAAAAGTTCATGGGAATCATACTCAAAATATCACAGCCAGGATAATTGTATCTAGGCTAATCATACCTAGAATGATCAGGATAATTGTATCCAGAACAATAGTACTCAGAAATTTCATACTCATGATAATCAGATTTGGGATGAGAAGAAAATAAATAGGTTTATAGAGGATTAGAAAGTTTTAATACTTTCAATTGTAATTCAGTAACTATAACAGCTAATCCTTAATATATTCAAAGGAATGAGAACAAAGTTGATGGGAAAAGAGAAATAAGTTTTGAGTGGTATCATATTTAGAAAAGAAAAAAGAGGCTGATCAGACTCTATATTCCATTTTAATCAGAGGAATAATTACTTGGGGCCGATGAATGTAAAGAAAATAAAAAAAATGATCAAAAATTTAGTCAACCATTTAAAATGGGTTTAATTTCTTTGTTTATCAATAAAGCGGGTCAAGAGAAATGGTGAATAAGTTAAAGTGGTTTGAGATTAAAGATAAAGGAGATTTCTAAATATGCTATCAAGGGGGAGCTTGACATTCAAAAGAATAATTGTATTCAATTGAAATAGAACACTGTATTCATAAAATCAGAGTGGTATCAATTTCTTCATACATTTACATTAAATTGACACAATGATTTGTTTTGAAGAAATAAGATTTGTAAAATCGAACTTATGAATTGAAATCAGACTAGAAATTGAATATTATATTTAGAGATAAATATTATAAAATATTTGAGAAGAATCAAGAAGGGTTGATGAAGTCAAAATACACATGAGATTTTAGGGGAAATTGAGATTTGGGTGAATTTTGTTAATCAATAAATATTTTTGGGATTCTTTCCAAAACATTCATTGGTCACCTATAAAATGAAAAAAGTACATTGTACTTTTCTGATAACCAATGTTCCATTCACCATAGGTTATAAAGAGACTTCGAGTTTCAAAGAGAAGAATAAGTCTCCATATTCACACGTGTGGACGAAGTTTTGACATATTGAAGTGAAAGTGAAGAGAAAATATCACAAAATTGAATTCAACTGATCAACATACTTAGTAATTATCATAATTATATGATTACCATATTTATATTGTCAATCATATTTAAATGATCATCGTATCGAGCTGGATTATTGGATCAGGATTTCTGTAGTTGGATTTCCATACTGAGGAAAAGGATAATTGAAGTGGTGTCGATTCATCTCTACCATATTCTATCAAAGTAATATTTTTTATGCTGGGGAGAATCATACTGGTAAGGATCATTCCTAGAAGATTCAATCAGGAAGAATTTTACTTTGAAGAATCAGATTGGGAAAAATGGATTGGGAAAATCGAACTGAGTTTTCATAACCAACCCCAGGAAGTTATTACCATCTTCTGAGTAAGAAGTTGAAAAAGTGTTTTGAATTGAATACATTTTTGGAATTGAAAAGAAACACATGTAACATTAGTTGTTACATAATAATTGTTTTACCCTATTTGTGATAAAAGGGTGTACACACACTACTGAAATTATTTACATAGTGCTTGTCATGACCCACCTTCACCAAGATGAGAGAAGGGACAACATATTTCCAGGCCCTTCCTTATTCAAGTTGAAGGAGAGATAATGACCCCCGAGACCCGACTTCAATAGGTCCCGGAGTGGCGAATAGAACCATGGGTATAGAATCACACACAAGATGGAAGGCATTACCCCTTTTTCTTTAATAGGATCGGGAGATAAGATAGTAAATCCCAACAACACCAAAACTGGGGGGGGGGGGGGGTAAAAGTAAAGCCAAAGAAAACCATTACCATATGCATGTTAGAAAAGTAAATGCCACAATGTACAAGGAGACTAAAAAGGTAAAGTACAAAAAATAAAAGAAAAACAACAATTGCAACTGTCCCAATGCCCGAGCTAGTACGACCCTGCATGATACCAGAAGTCCTCCTGGAAACCTGAAAGAAATTTTATGTATGTAGGGTGAGAATACAAGTATACTCAGTAGGGAAAACCAAAGACTCTCATTCACAAGTGAGGAGGCATTCTAATTCCCTATGAGAAAAGGGATAACCAAAGCACCTAGCATGGAAAACTACCCACCCATGCCTCACTAAGGCACACTCCCCAAATAACATAGGTCAAGTAATATATAGTAATAGTACATCGATATTTGGTTACCCCATGCCACTTTCTCGCTGGTTATTGAAGACATCTTATGCATCGAACCTCTCCCACAGTTCTCACTACAGTCCCACTGCCATACCCCTCTCACACACACCTAGGCCACAACCATGCATCCCGCCCACAAACACCTGGGCCACAACCAACACCCCGCACGCAAACACCTGGGCCAGAACAACTACTGCCACGCCCGAAGACACCCGTGCCTCATCCCGAAGACTCTTGGGAAACAACCTTCCTGCACACACCTGGGCCAACCACCACAACTACCCTGCCCAAAGAATCTTGGGCTATAATGGACCTCAGGTCTTCACAGCCTACCCAATGAGTCTTGGGATATTCGGGAAAGGGATCAGAAAATGAGCTAATAACCAACCACTCATAGGAGTGTTGGGAAAAACACCCTCCCCCATGAAATGGGGGTGTTCAGCACTAAGTGCTCAACTTGGGTGGGGTGCGAATAAGAAACATAAGAACTACAATTATATGTATAGGTAACAGGCACTCATCGCAACCTAGGGTTTCCAAAGCCAACCTAAAAAGCATAAAAACCCTCGTTACTATTCATTCATAAAAGAAAAGCACAACACTCACGGCCAAGTCACAACTCATTCCCTAAGCCAATTCCCCATTTAAACTATTTCTACTTTAATGTTCAAGTGATCCCATTTAGGTGAATTCTGTACTACATGGAAACTAACAGGCATAACCACAAGCCAGATAAAGAGAAACAGCCAAACAACAATTTAAGCATTCACACCTAGTTCTCTTGTGAAGTCACAACAGCAAAGGGATCAGTGAGATCCCTCAAAGTACTAGAACCAAACCAAGCCTCGAGATAGAGCCCCACATATATTCAGATTCACAACCAACAAATGTGTCACAATAGAGGATCCAATCCTCATCCACATCACCCTATAAGCATCAGACATAACAACACACATACTACCAAAATAGATTAGGGAAACTTCCAGGTTCAAGCACATCATTCATTAGGTTATTATTTCCGTTGTTTAACTGAGGTGACCACACAAGGATTGATGTTCACTAGTATTCATTTAATCCACCAAGTTTACGTGATTAACCAATTTCCATGTTACAGTCATTCATTCATCATAGAAGATGAGGGTTCAATAGTTCTCAAGGAAAGACCACCAAAAACCATGATTTTCAGTGAGCATAATCCCATACAGTTCACAACATATAACAATTATAAAAGAGTAAACCAGAATTGTCAAACTCACCCCATCATTCTTTAACAGTCTGTTTATTATGTTTGTTAAGGTTTCATCCATTCCCACAGAATCAGTAGTGTACCCACCCCGCATGATACACAGTAAGGAGAGATGAAGGAAAATCCCTACTTCATTGATCAAGGATTGAAGTTCTTCTCCACGCACCAAGAACTGGGGATGCACAACTCTCAAGGGAGGAAATTCAAGGACTCCAAGGGTGAGTAGAAAGGCTCCGGCACAGGCGCACCACTTGCCTCGGGATGGGGAACTCCAAACACACAAATAATAAAAGGAGACTAGCCAAGAGGAAGAAGAAGAAGGAAATCCCGTGCGATATAAGGATGAGATCCCGTTGTTATGGGATATGAAATTTTGAGCAACTATAAAGTTGGATGGTGGTTTCACCACGCGGTTGGGAAGTTACGCATGATGGAATTAATTTCCATTTAACAATTCTCCTCAGAGGGTTGGTCATAATGGCTATACGTTAAACAGTTTTCTTTAACCATAAGGAAACACGTAACCGGGGAAAAACTGGAAGGTACGGGGAAGGGCGTTACACCAAGGAAAAACCACACGTTTTGGTAAGTTAAGGGTTTCCCGACCCTTGGGGGGGATTTTAGATATTGTTTATGGGATTTAAATGGCTTTGAAAGGGGGCATTAAATCATCTTTACGTCAAAAGATATGTTGTGGGAGAGGAAAAGTCGAGAACTAGAAAAGAATGCGGTGAGGACACGGTGCCACCATCACGGTGTCACCCTTACGGTGCCACCGTCATGGTGTCACCCTTACGGTGCCACCATCACTGGTGCCGCTGTCATGATGCCATCGTGACCGCTGTTCGACCGTCACGGTGCCACCATAACTGGTGCCACCGTAACAGGTGCCACCATAACAGGTGCCACCGTAACTGGTGCTAACGTCACGGTGCCACCGTCACAGTGCCACCGTGACTGGTGTGCGACCGTCACGGTGACACCACAACCGGTGCCCCTGTAACCGGTGCCACCATTTTAGTGGAACCGTGTTTTGGAAAAGTAATGGACCCGGTGGGTCCGGGTCATTACATCAGATACCTCTCAAACTATTCTCGCCCTCGAGAATCAAAACTAGACCCGAAGAAAGGAGGGGGGGGGGTCCGAACGACCACCTACAAAGATACCTCTTGGGAGTGAACCTCATTGACATATAGGAACACCTCTCCCTTAAGAAACCACACAACATTTGAAGGTCAAACTATCCAATCATACGGGTTAGGGAGTTTCTTCCTCCATGTCAAGATACTGTCTGCTTTGGGTGGTACTGAATCACCCACATGAGTTTAATCGCATCCACCTTAATGCGTCTTGATTAGGGATCAGGTCCTACCCTCCTCATAGTCAGGACTCTTTACACACATATATAGAATAAGGAAAATCGCACGTTCCATAGTTAATAAGGTAAAGCGTTCCATCACAAAAAAGTACAAAAAAAAGAACAAAACTCAAAATAGATCTGGGTACTGGGCACGCATCTGTGTATCCCATTCCCAAGTACTTTCCTCAAGTCCTCCATGCCTCCACAACACGCGAACCAAAGGAATGGTTCATCCACGAAGCACCTTCTCCTCATGATCCTTGATCCTCACTTGTATTTCCACAAAAGTCATGTCGTCCTCGATATCTAGCCTTCCCCAGTCGATGATGCGCGAATCGTCATGTATATATCGTCGGAGCTGAGACACATGGAAGACATCGTGCAGTCTCAGTAGCGGCGGTGGTAACGCTAGCTGGTTAGCCACTTTACCGACCTGCCACAACACTTCGAATGGTCCGATGAACCTGGGAGAAAGCTTACTCCCCCTGCCGAACCTCCGTTGCCCACGCCGAGGGGAGACCTTCAGGAACACGTGGTCCCCGACTTCGAACTCCAAGGGTCTCGTCCTATTGTCGGCATATGATTTCTGTTGGTTCAGATCCACCTTCATCCTCTCCCATATAAGCCGAACCTTCTCCATCATGCTCTGCACCACTTCCAGGACAAGAACACCTGCTCCCCCAACCACGGTCCAGCACACGGGTCAGTGACATGGCCTTCTGTACAAAGCTTCGAACGGAGCCATGCCAATGGTAGAGTGATAAATATTATTGTAGGAAAACTCTACCAGAGGCAAGTGTCATTCCCACGATCCCCCAGAGTCCAAAATACATGATTGTAGCATATCCTCCAATGTCTGGATGTTGCACTCTGTCTGTCCATCTATCTGGGGGTGGAAGGCAGTGCTAAGACGTAACTAAGTGCCAAAAGCATGTTGAAATCCCCTTTAGATTCGTGAGGTAAACCGTGAGTCCCTATCCGAGACTATGGACCTCGTAACTCTATGCAATCTCCCCACCTCATCCATGTACCTCTGTGATAAGGCATCCACTGCACCCGACTCCTTGATCGCCAGAAAGTGAGCTGACTTCGTCAACCTGTCCACCACTACCCAGATAGCGTCGCAACCTCCTTAAACCTTGGGTAGCCCTGTGATTAAATCCATCGATATGTCATCCCACTTCCACTCAGGGACATCTAAAGGCTGCAAAAAACCACCTGGAACATGGTGTTCTGCCTTCACCTACTGACACACTAGGAACTTTGCTACGAACTCTGCCTCTGCCCACTTCCCCCTGGGACACCAAAAATGACTCCTCAGACCCTGGTACATCTTGGAAATTCCCAGGTTCACTACTAGGGGTGAGTTGTGGAACTCACCAAGAACCCTCTCGCGCATTGTCTCTGGAACAAACAACTTCCCTTGGAAAATCATATGATTCTGACCATCCTTCGTCCACCCTTCCGGGGCATCACCTTGGTTAGCCCGATCATGCATCACTTCACTCTCTAAGTATCCCCATTGAGACTCCTATACCTTCCATAACAGAGAAGACTATACTGTCATCTGATACAAGAAACCTCTACCACCATCCATCCCCGTATCCAGGTGTAGGGTAGCCAACTCCTCCATCGCCTTCCAAGTATCTTCCAACTCTCGAACCACATCCTTCTGCGACTTCCTACTCAAGGAATCGGCCACTACATTCCATTTTCCTGAGGTGTAGAAAATATCGAAGTCGTAGTCCTAAAGGAACTCCATCCCCCTTCACTGCCGTAAGTTCAGGTCCCACTGGGAGAAGATATACTTCAAGATTTTGTGATCTGTGAAGACTACGAAGCGCTCCCCGATGAGGTAATTCCGCCAAAACTTTAGTGTGAAAATGACCGCCTTAAGCTCCAGATCGTGGGTGGCATAATTACACTCATGAGGACGTAACTGTCTAGACCCATAAGAGATCACCCCTTATCGTTGCATCAACACACACTCGAGTCCTTGTCCTGAAGCATCACAGAACACCTCATACGCCACCCCTTCTTCTGGACACCTCAGCACTGGGGAACTTACTAACTTTTTCTTCAGATAGATGAAGGCTACCTCGCACTTCCCATTCCACACGAAAGCCTGGTCCTTCTTGGTCAAAGCTGTCAATGGTGCTGCAACTCCAGAGAAGTTAGGCACAAACCTCCGATAGTATCCTTCCAGTCAAAGGAAACTATGAACCTCTGCCATGTTCTTGTGTGCTACCCAAGAAAAAACCGCCTCAACCTTCGGTGGGTCCACTGCTATTAACTGCTTAGATACCAAGTTCCCAAGGAAGTGCACTTCTCGTGTCCAGAACTTGTACTTGGACAACTTCCCATAGAGTTGGTGCTGTCGGAGGACCTCTAAAACTGTTCTCAAGTGCTCAGCGTGATACTCCTCTGATCTTGAGTAGATCTGGATGTCGTCAATAAACACGACTACGAACCGATCCAGGTTTTCCCAGAAGATGGAGTTCATGAGTCCCATGAACACAACTGGTGCATTCGTAACGCCGAACGACATGACTACAAACTCAAAGTGCCCATTTCTGCACCTGAAGGCAGTCTCCGAGATGTCACCCTCCTTCACCCTCAACTGATGATATCCAGACCATAGATCAATCTTCGATAACCAACCTGCTCCCCTCAACTGGTCAAAGAGATCGTCTATCTTTGGAAGAGGGTACTGATTCTTGAACGTCACCTGATTCAGTCTTCTGTAGTCTATGCACAGCCTGAGACCACTATCTTTCTTATTTAAGAACAAGACTGGAGCACCCCATGGTGACGCACTTGGTCAAACAAAACCCTTCTTCATCAGATCATCAATCTGAATTTGCAACTCCCGTAACTCAGAAGGTGACATTCGGTAGGGAACCATTGAAATCAGATGGGAACCCGGTTGCAAGTCTATCCTGAACTCAACATCACATCAAGGGGGTAGAGTTGCCACCTCTTCAGGGAAGACATCCATAAACTCACTGAATACCCCTGGAACTTCCACCATTTCTGCATCCACTAACTCCACTGATAACTTAGATAACAAGGAAAGGAGGGGCTCCTCTCGCCTGCTGCTTTTCTGGCCACCCCGATCGCCGAAGAAAGTTACACGTCGGCCGCCCAAATATGAAAACATGACCCTTAATCAGAATCAGTCAATGACGACACATATAGAGAACAACCAGTTAATGTCTAGGATGACATCTTATGGTTGTATATGCAATAGTAGAAGATCCCTAATAGACTGATGTGGCCCTATCATCAGTCTACACCCTCAAAAAACATAAAATAAGTCGGTCTAACCTATGACTGGTGTGCTCAGCACCAGGGGAACTGGAAGTCTCTCAACGTCTAAACCCAGAGCACAGGCCAGACTGGGTGGAACGAAGGAGTGTGAAGCTCCTATATCAAACAAGGTATAGGGAAGGGTTCTAAACAAGCTGATCGTACCTCGAACGACTTTTGGCCCTGCTAGAACCTCTGTCTATACGGCATGCTACTGCCCACGCCCAGCTCCCCTGCCCCTCGACTATCGGCCGCCTTTCTGACCATTCCCTGGTTGAGGTCCCTGAGGAGTACCCTGAGGTCGGCCTCCTCCAGCCATGCCTTCCCTCGGAGGATCGGGGGCTTGCTGCCCCTTCTACTGCTACTGAAAGGGCCGAACTAGAAACTGCTACGGCTGGGGCGAGTACTGCACTGGCCCACCCCCATTGTATTGCACTATGTCCGAGCACTGATTCCGAAGGTTCCCATGGCTTCCATAGATGAAGAATCTTGGCCCTGGGATCAAAAGAAAAGGGTGAGGGCCGGGAGATCGAAACTGGAACTGCTGAGGCCTTCTCCCTACTGGTCGAAACCTAGAGGGTCCTAATACTGGAGGCCTGATGCTAACGGCCTTCCCCTTCGACGAGCCCAACTGGATTCCCTCTCGCGATACACCTCCCAATGTGTGAATACTTTCCACCACTTTAGCCTTCTTCTGGACCTCCAAGTATGTCGTTAAGGTAAAGGGAGTAACGTCATACTGGAGGGAAGGTCAAAGTGCCTCCTCTAAACGTCTCACCCGAGACTCCTCATCCAGAAAAAGGTCCGAAGAAAAGAGAACGAGATAATTGAACTTGATTCCCAACTCTCTCATGGACATGCTCCCATGCTAGAGGGAGAGTAGCTCCTGACTTTTCTCAGCATTCATCGTGGAAGAGAGGAATTCATCCCGAAACTCCTTCTCGAAGTCAGTCCACATCACCTCAGCCTCCCTATTCTCCCCAAGATAAATCGTCCACCACTGACGTGCTTCTCCACGCATCTGGATTACAGCCAGAGGAACCCAGTACTCTGTCGTAGCCTGGATCAAGATGAAAGCTATCACCATCTCCTCTAGCCAGCTCTCTATCTCCAGGTCAGAGATGCCGCCCTTGTACTTTCCAAGGGTCTGTCGTTAGAAGGCACGAAGCATCTTCTGCCACTGATCATCCTCCTCCTCTCGATCATCCCTCTATCGATCATCCATGTTAACCTCCTGGGCCTCGATCGCCCGTACTACTCGTGGTCGTCTCCCAGGTTCCATAGCTGCAAGGTAAACAAGGAATGCCTAAGCCCAAGTAGTGTAAAATATTCTTAGACTTCTTATTCATTTTAAATCCCCACATACCCATGAAACACAAGAACACAAGTCATTATGATGCATGTACCTTACCTAGGGTCTCTACCCTGCAATTAGTGTAGCCTTGGTCATTCGGTAGGCCAGAGTCCTTGCATCGGATCATGGGGGACCCTAAAATCCCATGTCCAAGCCGGTCTTCCCTGGCCTATTTCACGCACTAAGATCACCCAACACTGTTGCCCTACCATCCCATGCAATCCTCACTGTGCCTAATCCTAGACTCCATCCTATCTCTCAACAACCTCCCCTATGATACCATTCTGTCACGACCCACCTTCACCAAGATGAGAGAAGGGACAACAGATTTCCAGACCCTTCCTTCTTCAATTTGAAGGAGAGATAATGACCCCTGATACCCGCCTTCAATAGGTCCCGGAGTGGTGACTTGAACCAAGGGTATATAATCACACACAATATGGAAGGCATTGCCCATTTTTCTTTAATAGGATCCAGAGATAAGATAGTAAATCCCAACAACACCAAAACTGGGGGGGGGGGGGGTCAAGTAAAGCCAAAGAAAACCATTCTCATATGCATGTTACAAAAGTAAATGCCACAAAGTACAAGGAGACCAGAAAGGTAAAGTACCAAAAGAAAAGAAAAACAACAACTGCAACTGTCCCAATGCTTGAGCTAGTACAGCCCTGGATGATCCCTGAAGTCCTCCTTGAAACCTGAAAGTAGTTTTATTTATGTAGGGTGAGCATACAAGTATACTCAGTAGGGAAAACCAAAGACTCTCGTGCACAAGTGAGGAGGCATTCTAATGCCCTGTGAGAAAAGGGATAATCAAAGAATCTAGAAAGGAAAACTACCCACCTAGGCCTCACCAAGGCACACTCCACAAATAACACAAGTCATGTAATATATAGTAATATCACATCAACATTTGGGTACCCCGCGCCACTTTCTCGCTGGTTATTGAAGACATCCTACGCATCAAACCTCTCCCTCCATTCTCACTGCAGTCCCACTACTACACCCTGCCCGCACACACCTAGGCCACAACCATGCATTCCGACCGCAAACACCTGGGCCAAAACCACCATCCCTCCTGCAAACACCTGGGCTAGAACAACTACTGCCACGCCCGAGGACACCTGGGCCTCATCCCGAAGACTCTTGGGAAACAACCTTCTCGAACACACCTGGTCTAACCACCACAACTAACTTGCCCGAAGAATCTTAGGCTATAATGGACCTCAGGACATCACAACCTGCCCGAAGAGTCATGGGCTATTCGGGAAAGGGAGTAGAAAAGGAGCTAATAACCAGCCACTCATAGGAGTGTTGGGAAAAACACCCTCCACCATGAAATGGGGGTGTTCGGCACTAAGTGCTCAACTTGGGTGGGGCGTGAATAAGAAACATAAGAACTACAATTATATGTATAGGTAACAAGAACTTATCCCAACCTAGGGTTTCCAAATCCAACCTAAGCACAAACACCCTCGTTACTATTCATTCATAAAAGAAAAGTACAACACTCACGGCCAAGTCAAAACTCATTCCCAAAGCCAATTACCCATTTAAACCATTTCTGCTTTCATGTTCAAGTGATCCCATGTAGGTGAATTCTACACTACTGGGAAACTAATAGGCATAACCACAAGCCAGAGAAAGAGAAACAACCAAACAACAATTTAAGCATTCACACCCGGTTCTCTTGTGAAGTCACAACAACAGAGGGATCAGTGAGATCCCTCAAAGTACTGGAACCATACCAAGCCTCGAGATACAGCCCCACACAGCTTCATATTCACAACCAACAACCGTGCCACAATAGAGGATCTCATCCTCATCCACATCACCCCATAAGCATCAGACATAACAACACACCTACTACCAAAATAGAGTAGGAAAACTTCCAGGTTCAAGCACATCATTCATTAGGTTCTTCTTTCTGTTGGTTAATCGAGGTGACCACACAAGGATTAATGTTCACTGGTATTCATTTAATCCACCGAGTTTACGTGATTAACAAATTTCCATGTTACATTCATTCATTCATCACAGAAGATGAGGGTTCAATGGTGCGCAAGGAAAGACCACCAACGACCATGATTTTTAGTGATCATAATCCCATACAGTTCACAACATATAGAAATTATAAAAGAGTACAACATAATTGTCAAATGCACCCCATAATTATTCAACAGTCTCTTTATTATCTTTGTTAAGGTTTCATCCATTCCCATAGAATCAGTAGCATACCCACCCCGCATGATACACAGTAAAAAGAGACGAAGGAAAATACCTACTTGGTTGATCATGGATCGAAGTTCTTCTCCACACACTAAGAACTGGGGATGCACGACTTGCAGGGGAGGAACGTCGGGGACTCCAAGGGTGAGCAGAAAGGCTTCGGCATAGGCGCACCACTTGCCTAGGGATGGAGAACTCCAAACGCACAAAGAAGAAAAGGATACTAGCCAAGATAAAGAAGAAGAAGGAATTGCCGTGTGATATAAGGATGAGATCCCGTTGTTACGGGATATGGAATTTTGAACGACTATAATGTCAAATCGTGGTTTCACCACACGGTTGGGAAGTTACACATGATGAAATTAATTGTCATTTAACAATTCTCCTCGGAGGGGTGGTCACATAACAGATATACATTAAATAGTTTTCTTTAACCATAAGGAAATGCGTAACAGGGGCAGAATTCGAAGGTACGGGGAAGGGCGTGACACTGAGGAAAAACCACACGTTTTGGTAAGTTAATGGTTGTCTAACCCTTGGTGGGATTTTAGATATTGTTTATGGGATTTAAATGGATTTGAAATGGGGCATTAAATCATCTTTACGTCAAAAGATATGTTGTGGGAACAGAAAAGTCAGGAACTGGAAAAGAACACGGTGAGGACACGGTGCCACCGTGACGGTGTCATCCTTATAGTGCCACCATCACGGTGCCACCATGACCTGTGTTCGACCGTCACGTTACCACGGTAACTGGTGCCAGCATCATGGTGC
The DNA here is from genome assembly GCA_963277665.1 of Viscum album. Taxonomy (NCBI): domain Eukaryota; kingdom Viridiplantae; phylum Streptophyta; class Magnoliopsida; order Santalales; family Viscaceae; genus Viscum; species Viscum album. The sequence goes on along the minus strand of OY728145.1, from coordinate 1,985,437,003 downwards.
CACCATGACCGGTGCCCCCTTCACGGTACCACTATGTCCTGTGCCACCATGACCGGTGCCACCATCACAGTGCCACCATGACCGGTGTGCGACCGTCACGGTGCCACCGCAACCAGTTCCCCCATGACCGGTGCCACCATTTTGGTGGAGCCGTGTTTTGGTAAAGTAATTGACCCAGTGGGTCTGGGTCATTATAGTGCTATTTTATTGAAAGGGTATATCCTACTCATTGTAATCTAAGGATTGATTTCTAGTGGATTTTTTGGAATTGGATCATTTCCAAACCATACCATGGAAGTAGCTATTCTTATTGAATAGTGATCCTTGTAAATTTTTATGTTCCTTTGGATGTGTGGTTGAATTTTTTTCTGTAAGAAATTGAATCTTTAAAAGGAGGTGAAGGGTTATTTCAAGGAAACATAAAAGAAAATTTTTCACTAATTCACCTCTCCCCCTCTTAGTGATACAATCATCTCGACTCGTAAATTTTAAGTGGTATGAGAGGGAGGTTCCCTTCAGTTATTATTTACTAATGGAGAATTTGAATTGTGTAAACAGTAAAGGTATTCCAATATATTATAGAAAGAATCATCATATCTGGAAATATAGAATGTTTCCTTTTCTTATGTCTATTGGAAATGATGTTCTTGAATATGCAACAGATAGGTTTCCTCCAATTTATTTTAATGATCCTCTTACATCAGTTGATAAGAAGAATATTTAGAATGATGGAAGGGACAAGAATTCTATATTATCATCAATTTCTAAAAGTGAATTCATAATATTGAAAGGTGTTTCCATAACCAAAGGTATATGGGATAAATTGAAAAACATATACAGATGCAATAAAAAGGTGAAGAGTGAAAAGTTACAAATATAAAGATTGAAATATGAATATTTGAGTATGAATGATCATGAATCTATTAGAGACTTATTTACCAGGATAAATGACATTGTGAGTACTATCAAATTTCTTGGTGAAAATTTGGACGATCCTACAGTTGTTGAAAATATCTTGAGAATCCTTCTCAATAGTTTTATGTAAAAGTTCCTTCATTAGAAGATAGAGATAATAAAACGTTATCTCTTGATGATTTGTATAGTAATCTTATCACTTATGAAATGAGAAGGGAGAAAGCTAGGAAAATAAAAACAAGAGTTGATAGAGAAATTTATTTCAAGGATACTAAGAAAAAAGTTCAAAGAAGACACTTTTTAAAGAAGAATCTAGTGATTCTGATTCTGAAAATTAGTTATGTAAAAATTTTGATGAAATTTTATCCTTGTTTTCTAAAAAATTGAAAAGGGGTATAAGGAAATACAAAGGGAAACTTCACATGAAATGTTTTGAATGTGCAAGAATTGGTCACTTTATGTCTAATTATCCTCAAAGAAAGAAATAATAGAATAGTAATGAATAAGAAATAAATCCAAGAATATCATGGAAGAAACAAAAAGATAAAGGAAAATTGTTTTCCAAAGGGAAAGAAAGAAAATTCTTCAAATCCAAAAGAAAAAGTTTCTTATCTAAATATGAAGAATAATATGGAATTGATGTTGAATCTAAAAAATATATTGATTTTGGTATTGAAAGTACATTCATTACAATAGGGAATGCAGAAGAGTTTGGAAGTAGTAGTTTTGAAGAAGAAGAAACTCAACTTGAATATCATTTAAAATAAGAGATGAAAGACTGTATGAGAAATATTATAATACTTGAGAAGAAAAAAAAGAAGTTGGGAGATGAATATTATTTAAGAAACAATAAAGAATTTATTTTAGATGAAAAAGAAAGGTTCATAAAAAGATTGATTATTTGAGTAAATCTCTTGAAGAATAAAATAATCACAATGAGTATTTGGAGGTAAAGCTGAAGGCAAAAGAAGAAGAGTTGTAACTTCTCCAATAAAAACTTTAAAAAGATTAACAATTAAATACAAGTTTCAAAAGATCTATCTCAAAAGTTAGTGAAAGTTCTTGAAAAGAGAAACCTGAGAAGAATCAATAAGAGATATCTTTGAAGGTTAAAAATAATGATGGATTTGTTTCTGTAAAGAATAAATCTAGGAAGGTTATGTATGTGGCGAAGACCAAAAAAGTTGGGAATTCAGAAGTCTTAAAGAACCTTGAGTACAAAAAATTCTTGAAACATTACGATACAAGAAAATTTTACAATTATTCAGGTTCCAATAAAACTTAAAAAGAAAGATTCCAATTGATAACAGAAAGGTTGGTGGCTCATAAATGGAAGATAAGAATGTGGATGAGAAACGTTTTCATAATTCTGGTCAATATGGAAGTTTAAGAGGCACATACTCTTTTTATGGATATTTATGGTACTGTATTTGATTCATAGGTACTGGAAACATGCATTGGTTTAACCAATAACATTACTATTATTCCACATGCTATGAAAGGCAAGGTTTGATGTGTAAAAAATTACTTCAAAAGAAGAACTTTGAGAAGATTGTTGTGAAGAAACCTGAAAAGGTTGGAGTAAAGATTGAAAATAGGTTCCAACCCCTGGAAACTATTTGTGAGAGATGTGGACAACCTAGACATCTTATAGAAGGATGTGTTATTTTTTACAGGCAGAGCAAAATATTCCTAACAATTCTTAGAAGTCGAAGATAAATAAATAAAAGGAAGAAGAAAAAGCTCTTGTTGTTGAAACTGAATTGAAAGCTACAAAATGAGAATGACAATGGATTATTTATAGTGGGTGTTATTATCATATGATAGGAGGTTTTTAATTGTTAAAGAATGTGAAAGATTTTAAATAAGGCACAATAGAATTTGGAAATGATGAATCCCTGAGAATAAAAGGTGTTGGATTATCCATCATTGGGAAATAAAAGATGAAATCCAAAAAAGATTTGTAGGTTGATGGGTTGAAACACAATTTTAAAATTGTTTCACAATTGTGTGAAGAGGGTAACAAATCTATCTTCAGAAAGGATGTGTTTTTTTGTGAAAAGGGAAAAATATTGAAATATTGTTAGAAGAGGTCAATATACAAAAAGAAACTTGTTTAAGCTTGGTGAAATACAAAACTCTTGTTACATGAGTATGGTGAATGAAAATCAATTGTTGCATAAAAGGCTAGGACACATGAGTCAAAGAAACATGAGAAAGTTATCTAAAGGAAATAGTGTCCAATATATTCCTAATTTGACAAGAAGAAGATATTGGCGTTGCACTATATTTCAGAAAGGAAAGATTACAAATTTATTGCATAAGAAAGTTGAGATTTTTTCAAAATTACACATGGAGCTGATTCATTCTGATATTTGTGGGCCAATGAGAAAAGAATTAAAAAATGGAGATAAGTATTTCATTACTTTCATTGATAATTTTACTTGCATCACTTGTGTTATGTATATGAAACATAAGTGAGAAGTTTTAAATATTTTTAAGACTTTCAGAAGGAAAGCTGAGAAATAATGTGAGTATTTAGTGAAAAAGTTGAGAACAGAAAATGGTGGTGAAAATAATTCAAAACCAGTGTTTAACAGTATTGGTATTTATCAGCGCTACAAAAAATCATTGATAAATGGCATCTTTATCAGTGCTAAAGAAAGCGCTGATAAATTTAATCTTTTATCAACAATTTTTTTAGCATTGAAAAATTGAAGCTTTATTTTTAGCACTGATAAATACAGATTTTATATATAATTTCTTAGCACTGATAAAAGTATGAATAAATAAAATGAAATTATGAAATAAATAATAAATAAAAAATGAAATTATTAAATAAATAAAAAATAAAAAATGAGTTTATTAAAAAAATATTACAAAATTATTTAATTAAATAATTGTTGATAAAAATTAATAAATTGATTATACATTATTAAATATTAAAAATTTTATCAATTAGATAAATATGATAATTAATGTTAATAAATTGTTTATATTAAATATATATATATACATTAATGTATATAAATATGATTTATTTATTACAATATATTTATGCGATTTACATTAAATAGCCATATATTTAGTTAATAATGGTTTATAATTAAAAATTAATGTAAATTAAAAATACTAACTAATTTCATATTGTAATGGACATATAATTGAATGTATCATTTGTTTTTTTTAATTTAACATAGATCAAATGTGTGTTATATTGATTCCACATATATGAATTTAATGATTTTTTATATACAATGCACACACATAAAACTTATCCATTTTTTCAATATTGTTAAAGTGTACTTATTTTTAATTTATTCAATTTCACTCATTTTTAACATATATGCATATGAATGCACTTAAAATTAGATATAGATATTATTTTTCAAAAATATTTCTATAATTACAATTAAATAATTATAAAATTATAATAAATATATTTTAAAAGGAACATATTTACTATATTTATATTTATATTTATTTATTAAGTATATATATATTTACACTTTTTTATTTATAATCATAATTCTAAATACTTTATATGTTCTTAAGTAATAAGCACTAATAAAGGTAGGTCTTTATCAGTGCTTTTTTGCACTGATAAAGATTAGGCTTTATCAACACTTTTTCCACACTGATAAAGATTAGGCTTTATCAATGCTAAAACTTTAGCACTGATAAATATTTATTTTATCAGCTCTTATCACTCATTCAATGGTAAAATGACTCTTTATCAATTCTTATTTCTAAGCACTGGTAAAAGTGTGTCGATCTATTTAAAAAACCCTAACCATTTTCAAACCTTTCATTATATCAGAATATTTCCATGGAAGACACACACTGCCAACACTCTTTCTTGATTTACCGAAGCTCGAATCACACCACTCAATTTCCTCAAGTTTCTCAAACATCACCAAACATCCGATGTTCAGTTGTAGTTAGGGTTTCTGTAGTGGATCTTCTTCAACCTAGCGAGGTAGGTCTTTCAATTTTCTTTATGTATTTTTATTTTCATTTTTGATTTCTTATTTGATGATGTCATGAATTATTTATGGTCCGATGCTTGTATATTATTTCACTATCTACATCTATACCCCACCTTGCACTACAAGCTTAATTCATAGTTTTTAATTTATATTGATCATTGTTTGATAATATTTCCAATTATTCTTTATCTATTTCTTTATAATGATCTTGGTCATTGAACCCTTTTCAAGATTTAATCTTCTTTTTAATACTAAAGTTATTATAATTACAGTTGAATTATGAGTTAATATGTTCCATGTTCATTCCATGGATGTTTTAGGTATGGTTCCCCAACACAAAATCTATAACATACTTCTTTTAGTAAATTTTTAAGTACTTAATATTATTTATTAATATTGGGTTAAATTGTCATGTTACATTTATACAAACATAAACAAAAATAATTTCTATATAAATATCAAATAAAAAAATAATTATATTTTCATAACATTTCATGATATCATTTTATGTTATCCTTCATGTTAGTGGTTAAATTGACCCAAAAAAAACATGTAATAATCAATGGATGATAATTAATATTTAGTTAATTTTATTATAATATATTTATTACATAATTATAATTATTTTATTTTGATTTTATTAAAGTGCTAAATTAGTATTAAAACTAGGTAGTTGAAGAAACTAAATGGAAAAAATATATAATAAATTCTTAATTACATAAATAAAATCATATATTTGGTTGAAATATTTTTTCGTATTGAATAATTTCAGACATCCTATTAAGACTAGGACCACTAAATAGTGTAATGGATGAAAATTATAAAGATTATTTTTATCTTATTTTGAGGGATCATAAATTTAGTTATTTTTTTAAAAGGATTGTGGGGGGTTTCTTATATAATTGAGGAGTTTCATTTTCTAAAATACTCATTCCTTAATCTATGATAAATAAAAATATACATCTCATTTGGATCCAATGTGAAGAAATAATAGATATGTTTTGCGCATTACCTATAAATATTAAGGGTGGGTATGCCTCATGGAAAATTAAATGAGGATGAGTTGTCTATAAATTTAACCTTTAAATGAATTCATAGGATAACACCTACCATAGTGGAGTAATTGTTTTGTTATATCCAATTACCCACTTTATTCAATATACCAAAATTCTTTGAAACAATCAAATGTTGAGTTTCCCTTTTTAGAATTGTCTATAAATTTCACCTTTGATAATGAATATCTTATATGTATTTATTTATATATTTTAAAACATTAATCTTTTATGAACCCAATAGGATGGATATGAATCAAAAATTGATGCATTCTAATTGTTTGGTGAATTAGTATGAATATGGAGTTAAAGAGTTCATCAAGTTTACATGATAGTATGAAGACAACCCTTCTAAAATCCTATTTCTGTGTTTATGTTGTTGTTATTCAAGAAAAATTAATCTAAAAGAGTTGGAAGAACATTTGATTTGTCACATAATAGATAAAAGCAATAAATTTTGGAGTAAACATAATAAAAAACTAAATATGGAAACCAATTGTGATGATACTAAGATTTATGAATCATTTCATATGAATACCTTTATAAATGATGATGGAGATCATATGAAAGAAATGACAATGGGAATTGAAGATGACCTTTGTGATTGTCTAAATTTGTTTGAGGAGTTAAATAGAAATTCCAAGAAACTATTGTATACAGGTTGTACTAAATACACAAAATTGGTAGCTCTATTTAAGTTATATAATTTGAAAGATGGAAGTGGATGGAGTGGAACCAACTTTACAGAACTACTTGGTCTCTTGAATGATATGCTACCAAAAGAAAATGAACTACCATGCCAAACATATGACTCTAAACGGATGTTATTTTCAATGGGCATGATCTCTAAAAAAATAAATTCTTGTCTAAATTATTTAATATTGTTTTACAAGGACCATGAATCACTCATAAAATGTCCTAAGTGTGGCGAAAATTGATACAAGAAAAATGAATCAAGTCCTCCAAAATTTGTATGGTACTTTTCTATCATTCCATGGTTTAGAAGACTATATAGAAGTCAAGAAACCTCAAGACAATTAACATGGAATTTATATACAAGAATTAGAGATGGGAAACTACGTCATCCAATAGATTCTTCTCAGTGGAAGAAAATTGATTACGAGTTTCCTGAATTTGGAAATGAGTTAAGAAACTTGCGTCTTTCATTACCAACAGATGAAATAAATCCTTTTGGTGTATAGAGTAGTACTCACAGTACATGGTCCATCATATTGGTAAATTATAACATGCTTCCATGGTTCTGCATGAAGCACACATACATTATGTTGTATCTATTTATATCTTCACCAAAGCAACCCAGTAATGATATTGGTGTCTATTTTGGTCCAATGATCGATGATATGAAATTGATGTTGGATATAGGTGTTACAATGTATGATTCTCATATAAGTGAAGAATTCACATTGAGGGCCATGTTTTATGGAATGATAAATGACTTCCCCACTTATGGAAATTTATCAATCTATAGAATTTAATGAATTTTGGGGTGTCCTATTTTTGAAAAATGAACATACTCAGTTTGGTTGAAACATTCCTCAAAGATTGTGTTTTTAAGACATCAAATTTTTTTACCTCGACGACATAAATAACAATCCTGTATGACAACATTCAATGGGAATATCGAATCAGGTACAACACCATCTCCAGTAATGGGAAATAAACTGTATAATAAAGTAATAAATGTTGACACTATTTTCAGTAATCCATTTTTAGAAAACCATAAAAAATCAGGTTGGAAGAATAGATCAATTTTATTTGAATTACTGTATTGGAATTGTCTGTATGCTATACATTTTCTTGATTCCATGCATGTATGAAAAAATGTATTTGATTGTGTTATTGGCATGTTACTAAATGTTCCTGAAAAAAATGAAAGATAAAATCAAGGATTTGTTAGAATTGATTTAAATTGGGATATGGGAAGAGTTAGTACTAGCGAAGGGTAAAAGTTGATCTTTTCTTCCTCCAACTGCTTACGCTCTATCCAGATTGGAAAAATTATAATTTTACCTTTTCCTTACTTGTGTAAAAATTCCACAAGGGTGTTCATAAAATATGAATAATGTAACATAAATGACTAATTTTAAGGTATAAGGACTAAAATTACATGGATGTCATGTTTTGATGCAAGATTTAATGCCTGTTACTTAACATTGATTTCTGCCTCAAAATATATGACATATATTAACCATAATCTGATTCATTTTCAAATCTATATCAGTAAATTTGTAGACCCAGGGAAGTTTCCAATCATCAATAAGGATATTGTGGTCATATTATGTGAATTATAGATGTTATTATCACCGTTATTCTTTGATATAATGGTCCACATGATGGTTCACTTAGTTATAGAGGTTCAACTTTGTGCTCTTATCCATTACAGATGGATATACCTCATAGAATGGTATATAAAGATGTTAAAAGGGTATGTAAAGAATCTAAGTTGGATAAAAGGTTGTATTGAAGAATGATATATTGTTTAAGAAGCTATTGAATTCTATACTGATTACCTATCAGATGTTGAAAACATTGGTCTCCCAAAGTCTCGTCACAAAAAAAATCTTCTGGGTGAAGGGATTTCTGGAAGAGATGTTGTTATGATTACCTTGATAGAGTAGGAGAAAACACAACTTTACATATTACATAATAGTGAATATGTTGATACATATATTGAATCCTAGAAAGAAATTTTTAGAGATTTAAATCCATCAAAGGATTAAGGATGGATATAAAATACACATAATAAACAATTTATAGGATAGTTCAAATATCAAATTTATAAGGAGTTATCTAAAAATCCAAATTCAATTACCGAACAACTTTAATTACTAGAGAGGGTATTAAATGAAAATGTTATATCTTACATTGGTTTTGTAATAAATAGTTATATTTTCTATACAAAAGAACATAATGAATTTAGTATGATGCAATACAGTGGTGTTACACTTATGGTTAAAGGGATGAAAATATATGGTTCCAAGGATAAAAATCCAATTTATATAAATATTTCATATTTTTTCATTATCAAATAGATATATGAATTGGATTATACAACATTTCAAGTGCCACTTTTCTGTTGCAAATAGACCGACAATATCAATGGAGTGAAAGTTGATGAAATGGAATTTGTGAAGGTGAATTTAAATATGAAAGGGAAAAAATATGAGCTATTTATAATGGAATCATAGGAAGTGTAAGTATTTTATGTCTATGATCCAAAAAACAAGAATTGGTCGATTGTCCTACTGGAAACTAAAACAAATGCCGAGTCAGATGAAAATTCAATTGAGGGAGGCCCTTTCATTGGGACATCACAATCAGTTCACATCGGTCCAAATATAGAAAATGTCTTGTATGTTAGAGGGGACCAAAAGGAGGGGATTTGGATTCTTGATAGAGTAAACATTTCATTGAAAAATTAAAAAAAAGAAATAGAGTTCAATGATAAGGTAAAAGTGTCTTTGAATATATTATGTTTTTCCTCATAATATTATATGTTATCTACTACATTAACATAATATAAATTAAATGTTTGACTACCCATGAAGACAATGTATTCTACACATGATGATGTTACCAATCCCTCGGAAGAGCAAACTATAATAAAGGAAACCCTTTATGAATATATAAAGGTAATGTTACAATATACTTTCTCTATTTTACAGAAAAATTATATACTAAAACGTTGATTTAATTTTCATTATTCCATGTAAAGTTCATTTATTTTAGAATATTTATGTCCATGTGTCATGCCTTTGTAGGAAGAGAAATAATGCTGCCTCTACTCAATTAAAAATGTAATCTTGATGTTTTCACAGTAAAATCATTGTCTATAGAATTAATGTATTGTTTCATATTTATGCTTAATTTATTTATTTTTAGTATCACTCACATAATAATTGTTTTCTTTTACATGTAGATTCTTTTGTTCAAATTGAGCTACTATGTCCATCTTTCATGCCTTTCTGTTCCAAAAATTTCACAGAATTTTTATCCCTAAAAACCTTTTCACCCCTGTAGTGTTTCATTTATTACTTTCTTTCAAGTTATCTCCACTTCATTTACAGTAACAGAAATGATGCTACCTATGCTCAATTAAAAAGGAAATATTTATCTTTTCACAATAAAATCTTTATCTATATAATTAATTTATTGTTTCACATTTATGTTTAATTTATTTCTTTTTTATTACTACTCACATAAAAACTATTTTCTTATACAAGTGGATTATTTTGTTTGAGTTGGGGTTCTCAATCCATATTTTATGCCTTTCTACCCAAAAACTTCCCCAGAATTATCCTCCCACATTTTCACCCCTACAGTGTTGCATTTATCACTTTATTTCAATTTATCTCTACTGCTTTTTCAGGAAGAGAAATGACGCTACCTCTGATCAATTATAGAGGTAATATTGATGTTTTCATAGTAAAATAATTGTCCATAAAATTAATGTATTTATTCATATTTATATTTAATTTATTTCTTTTTAGTATTTCTGACAAAATAATTGTTTTCTTATACAGGTGGATTCTTTTTTTCGAGTTGGGGTGATCTGTCCATTTTTCTTGCCTTTCTACACCAAAACTTCCAGAGACTTATTATCCCTCAAAACCTTTTCACCAATATAGTGTTTCATTTATCACTTTATTTCAATTTATCTCCACTTCCTTTGTAGGAAGAGCAACAATGTTTCATCTTCTTAATTATAGAGGTAATCTTGATATTTTCACAGTAAAATAATTTTCCATAGAATTAATGTATTTTTTCATATTAATGTTTAATTTATTTATTTTTAGTACTACTCACATAATAATTATTTTCTTAAATAGTTGGATTCTGTTTTTCGAGTTGGGGTGATATTTCTATATTTCATGCCTTTCTGCATCAAAACTTTCACTACTTCTTCTCTCTCAAAAGATTTCACCCATACAGTGTTTAGATTTATCACTCTCCTTCAAGTTCCCTCCACTTCTCAATCATAGGGGTAATATTGATATTCTAAAATTAAAATCATTTTCCATAGAATTAATATATTATTTCATATTTATGTTTAATTTATTTATTTTTATTATTACTCATAATAATTGTTTTCTTATACATGTGGATTTTTTTGAGTTGATGTGGTTTTTACAAATATGCTCATGAAGTGTTGGTAGTTTAATAAATAAATTCAATGGAAATCATGGTAACATTGACATTTAAGATTTTTTTTAGACTTTTTGATTTGTTGGAATCAATCACACCTCAATCCGACACACGATGTGATTGGTATGACTCAAAGTACTTCTTTTTATTTAAAATTGACATTATTTTTTGTAAAAAATACTACTGACATACTCAAAATAGAGAAAGAATTTTTATATTGTTTTTATACTTTACGAAAATGATTCATAAGTAATTTTTGACATATAAGAATCAGCCTCACCTCAATCCAATATACGATGTTCCTGATATGACTCAATGTGTCTGTTATCAATTTAATATTGACATTTGACTTTAAAAAGTTTCACTCATTGAAAACCAAGAAAATGTGCTCATATTTTCTTGATAATGTAGGGAATAGATTCATAAATAATTTGTGACATGTAGGAATCAGTCTCACATTAAACTGATACACGATGTGATCTGTATGATTCAATGTGTGTGTTTCAAGTTTAAAATGACATTTTAGTAAAAAAGAAAAGTGACATACTCAAAACTGATAAAAAACATTCAGTTTTATTTGATAATTTAGGAAAACAATCCATAAGTGATTTGGAATGTGTAGTAATTAGACACACCTCAATTCGATGAACAGTGTGACCAGTATAACTCTAAGTGTATCTTTATTTAAAATTGACATCAATTTTAGTAAGAAAATGACCTACTCAAAACTAAAAAAACACATTCAGGTTCTTTTTATACTTTAGGGAAATGATATATAAGTTATTTGAGATGTTCATGAATCATTCTCACCTCAATTTGATGCACTGTGTGACCGCTATGACTACAAGTGCGTGTTTTTATTTAAAATTGACTTAAATTTTAGTAAAAAGGCCAACTGAACTGATAAAAATTGAGAAAACACATTTAAATTATTTTAATAAATTAAAAAAAATGATCCATAAACCATTTTTAATGTTTAGAAATCATCCACACCTTAATCAGATACACAATGTGATCAGCATGAGTCAAAGTGCGTGTTTCAATTTTAAAATGAAATTTTAGTAAAAAAGATAAGTGATGTACTCAAAACCAAGAAAACATATTCCTTTCATTTTGATACTTTAGTAAAATGATCCATTAGTCATTTGGGATGTGTAGGAATCAACCGAACATCATTCCGATGCACGGTGTGACCAGTATGACTCAAAGTGTGTCTTTTTATTTCAAATTGTCACAAATTTTAGTAAAATGGAAAACTGTTCTACTCAAAACTATGAAATTAGATTCATTTTTTTATTACTTTACAATAATTATCCATAAGTCATTTTTTATGTTTAGAAATCAACTGAACATTAATCCGATAAAAAATGTGCTTGGTATGACTCAAAGTGTCTGTTATCAGTCTAAAATCAATATTTTTGTTCAAAAAGGTTCACTCAATGAAAATTGATCAAACACACTCATATTTTCTTGATAATTTAGGAAAACAATTCATAAGTCATTTTTATGTGTATGAATCCATTTCATGTCAAACTTATACACGATGTGATTGGACGGAGTCAAAAGTGCATGTTCTTAGTTTAAAATGACATTTTTGTAAAAAAGACAAGTGTCTTACTCAAAACTGATAAAAAACATTCATATTATTTTTGTACTTTAGGAAAACGATCAATAATTCATTTGTGACGTTTAATAATTTTTCGTACCTCAATCTGATGCACGGTGTGACTGGTATGACTCAAAGTGCATTCTTTTTATTTAAAATTGTCATCAATTTTAGTAAAATGGAAAACTGTACTACTCAAAACTGAGAAAAAACTTTTGGATTGTTTTTATACTTTATAGAAATGATCTATATGTCATTTATGATTTGTTTGAATCATCTTCCCCAAAATACGATACATGATGTTCCCAATATGACTCAAATTATCCATTATCAGTCTAAAATTGATATTTTAGATGAAGAAGTGTCACTCACTGAAAACTGATCAAAAGCGTTCAGATTTTTTTGATAATTTTGGAAAATGATTCATAAGTAATTTTTGATGTGTAGGAATCTATTTCACCTAAAAATAATACATGATGTGATTGAAATGAGTTAAAATTTCATGTTTCTTTTTTAAAAGGACATTTTAGTAAAAAAGATAACTAACGTACTCAAAACTAAGAAAACATGTTCATATTGTTTTGATACTTTAAGAAAATGATCCACAAGTCATTTGAGATGTGTCAGAATTAGCTGAACTTAAATCTAATGCATGGTATGACTGGTATGACTCAAAGTGTATGTTTTTATTTTAAATGGACTTTAATTTTAGTAAAATTAACACTTTATATTAATTTATTTCTTTATATTATTACTAACAAAAGATTTTTTCTTCTTTTACATGTATGTACATTTTATTGAGTGGGGGTGGTTTTTTTTGGTAATTACATGAGTTAGGTTAGGATTACAAGACAAAGAAACATTGATGTTTTTGAAGGTAATAAGTTGTATTTATATAAGTGTGTAAACCAATGTTTGAAATGTCTATAATACAGTGTTTTCTCTTGTGTTTTTGTTGTAAATTTCATTTAATTTAAATCCTATATTGGGAATTATTGTTTTTGATATCTGGTGTGTTTCTGGTGATGTAATGTTCTATTACATCACATTGAGTGGTTCTATAGTGTGCTGTTACATCACACTACAATATGGCCCTTTATCAGTGCTTTTAAAATAACTGATAAAGGATATATTTACCATCACTGTTAAAAGTATTGATAAATATATACTTTATCAGTAATTCTATGAGAAATGACAAAAGGTCCTTTATCAGCACTTATATAAGTGATTATAAAGGAGTAATTTATCAGTGCTTCTATAACCGCTGATAAAAGACCATTTATCAATGATTTTAGAAGCACTAATAAAAGACCAGGGAATTTAACCTCGCTCATGTAGTCAGTGATTTTCTATCATTGATAAAGGCCATTTATAGCACTGTTAAAGGCCTATTTTGAAGTAGTGTGAATACTGTAGTAAATAATTCAAAAGTTATCTTGAGAATCATGGAATTTAGAATGAGTATAGTTCCCCATACACTCCTCAATAGAATGGGGTTGCTAAAATAAATATTAGAGGTTTGGTCGAAATGGGAATAACTATGTTACTTGAACATGGTATTTCTCATTAATTTTAGATTAAAGACCTGAGTTCTACTATTTATATTAATAACCTTAGTTTCTACAAGCCTCAATAATATTTGACTCCATAGTAATTGTTTTATGGAAAACTTTAAGTTTGAAACACTTAAGAGTTTTAAAGAGTCCATGTATTATAAATAAGAAAGGTTGAAACTATGAAAAGTTTGAGTAGAAAGGTGAAGTTGGAATATTTCTTAGCCATGATTTAGAGTGAAGAGGATATAGATTATTCAAAAAAGAGACAAAAATAATTGTTGATTCTGTTGATGTGAAAGTAGTTTAAAGATATGATAAAGAAAAATATATTCACACATAAATAGAAGTTGGAAAAGTTGAATAAAATAATTATGATAAGGATACAAACAATTTTATTCATACTCAAGAAGAATAATCATACTCAACCATCTCTAGTGATGAGGAAGATACTCAAAAATCTCATTCAAGGCTAAAGAAGCAAGTGGAAGCTTAGAACATTATTAGCGATCAACATCATAAGGTTCAAACAAGAAGAACAACCAATTACATTACACATACTTCTTTGAATTCAAAAGTAGAGTTGAATGATGTAAAAAAATCTTTTGAGTATCTGAAGTGGTTTTATTCTATGAATGAATATTTGGATCATATTGAAAAGAATGATACATGGGTACTCATACCAAAGCCTAAAAACAAAAACATTATTGGCACAATGTGGGTTTTCTGGAACAAGATGAATGAATAAGGATAAGTGGTAATAAATAAACCAATATTGGTGTGTAAAGGGTATTTAAAAATTTAAGGTATTGGTTTTTATGAAACATTTTCTTAGGTTTCAAGTATAGAAGCAATTATAATCTTTCTTTCTATTGATACACAATGAGGCAACAAGATCTTTCAAATGGATGTTAAATTCCTAATTCTTGAATGGTGATCCTAAAGAGGGAGTTTATATTGAACAATCTGATGGATTTATTGTTAGTAAATATGAATTTTATGTATGTAAATTGAAGAAGGAATTGTATGGGCTAAAAAAAGCTCCAAGGGAAAGTTACTCTAAATTAGATACATTCTTAAGGATATTGAATTTCAAGAAATGAAGGGTGGATAACAATCTCAACATCAAATAATGTCAAGAGTATTACCTCATTGTAATTGTTTATGTTGATGAAATTATCTTTTCTAAGAATGATGTAAGAAGTTGTGAAAGGTTTTCTAAAGAAATGATTTTTTTAAATGTTTGTGGTGGGGGAAATAAAATAATTTCTTGGGTTTAAAGTACAAAAAAGGATAGAGAATATTTTTTTTCTCAAGAAAAGTATGCTAAGGAACTTTTAAAGTGGTTTGACATGGAAAAATCAAAACCTGTTTCCACACCAATATTAGCGGGAACAAAATAGTCCAAAGATAGAGAAGAAATTTTTTTTATCTGAATGAATTTTGAAATTTGATTGTATTTGAATTCCTCGAGACCCAACAATTTTTTTTAACCTTATATGAAATATTTTAGAGATCTCTAAAAGAATCAAAATTAATTTCTGGAAAAATAATTCTTAGATACATCAAAGGCACAATAGAATTCAGAATTAGGTATGGCAGCTGAGATAGTATTAAATGGAGTCCTTGGATCATAGCCCTACTAAGGAATAAAATATAAGGAGGGATTTAATATTATATGTAAAATAAGTTTGAAATATATTTTAAAAACATTTCTTGAGGAAAATATAATTTCTTCTATGAATTTTTTGAAATCATAAAACATTTTGAAAACCTTTTTCTTTGAAAATAACCTTGAAAATTTATAAAGGAATATTTAACATTTTAAACATTTTTTAAAAACATTAAACATTTTTAAAATAATTTTCCTTGAAAATTATATTATAAGTTCATTTTAAAAAACATTTTTGAAAACATTTTTAGAAAACACGGTGTTTGAATAAAATAGATTTCCGATTGAAGAGAGAAATAAGCCTGGTTTTATTAAAAACACTTTCTTAATTACATTAAGTACCAAAGAGTTGGAAATGGAACCATTTCATGGAGATATCATTAATAACTATAGGGAAATAAAATTAAAGAAAATTCTTGAGGTATGTATCATAATATTTAATCAATTTAAGCATAATCATAAACAATCCCGATAAATGATGAGATTGTAGTAATAAAATTTTACCACTTTGGTAACTTTTAATCATAATACTCATGAGAGAATAAAATTAAATGAAGCTGAAAATAATATTAAAATAATAAAATTTATGATATAATATGTAAAATGGTAATTAGATACACCTCATAAAATAATATAGGTGTATAGGATAACATGTTCCTCAAAGAAAAAAAATTGAGACCAAAATCCTTTACTGATTTGGTAAATTTTGAATTGTAAACCCCATGAAATAGAGATCATAAAATAGATATGTAAATACAAATAATAATTATTATAATAATAAAAAAATACATCCATTGGCACTATACACACCATACACAAGAAATAGGTGGTGGACATGTCTTGTGTCTCGTGGAAAATAAAAGTGAGACAAAAATCCCTTACTACTTGAGTAACTTTTGAATCACATGATCTGTAAAATAATAACATAAATTGAAACGTTTAGTATTATGAAATAAACTAAATTCATGATATATCCTATCATAGGGTATTATATACATCACAAAAAGAAAAGAGTTGTGAATATGGCCTATGTCTTGCTGAAATAAAAGTGAGACTAGAAATCCCCTTACCTTAAGTGTTGACTTCCATTGTACTTGTTCAAACATACTGTATAATAAATATAAGTTTATTATAAATCTATCACATAACCATATTCATATATATATCACCATATATTATTCACTTATGAATTTATATTACTTGTTTATTGATAATTTCATTTTAAAGTTAAGTTTCAGGTAGTAACCGATTTGTTTTTTGTATATGTTTTAACTTATTATTATTGGTAATCTTACTTAGATAGTGATTTACATATATTTAGAATTTAAAACATGATATAAATATCATATATATTAATTATATATCTATTTATAATAATCTATAAGAGATATAAATAGTAAATGAAATACAACATTTAGGGAGACAGTAGACCGAACGTACGCATGAACGCGATTTCCATTTTCTTGTCGTATTTAAAGAAATAAAGGTAAATGATATATACACATATATATTATCATTAAAATATAATTATTATTTCTTATATATCATATATCTTCATTAAATAAATCCTTAATACATTCCATGTAAATCATGAATGAATCACATCACATTGAGGAGGCGGCAGTCTACACGTCCACAAATGATTTTATCATAATTCTACAAAATGGAAAGCATGAAGGTATGTGTTATATAATAATTAAATAAGAATAAATACACCATAAATATAATATAAATAATATAAAAATAGTATTTCCATCATTATTCCCAACCTTTATTGGTGATAATGGAAGAACAAATGATATCAGTTCGTGGAGCATTATTCCGCCATATAAACGAATGATGATTGCATATCCCATTTGATGGAAGTATATGAATATGTGGGTCATAAAATTAACATCATGATATATAATTATATTTAATATAATTATGTTATTATATAATTATGATAAAAAATAATTTCAGGGGTGGAGAAATAAATAAAGAAAAAGTGCTCGTTAAAGAAAGTTACCTCTTCTTCCGGTAACTCCTTTTGGTGTACACCAAAGGAATTCCTTGGTTTAATTTATTCCAACATTTAGGATTATATGAAAAGATTATAGATGTTTGGAATTTACTTGGGAAGGTTTTTTATGAGACATAAGTATTGATAGTCATGAATAAGCGAGAGGGTGAGTGTCCTTTTATAGTGGAGAAGAAGTGACATTCTTGTAAATATCCAAAGGTAAACACTATTGAGAGGTCTCCCTTATATAATGTGCCTAAAATAATGGTAAATTTTCAATAAAAGCTGATATATGTTCTAAATATGTCCATAAAATGGGTTTTGGACAAGTTTAGGGCGATTTTCACTCCTTAGGTTTTATGTTTATCCACTAGGTAATCTCGTTTTTACCTTAATCGCTATAATTAATTTTAATTACTTTCACCAACCACTTTTTGAAAAAATTAATTTAAACTTATTAGAGATTATAAATTATGGAAATTAAAAATATGTAATTTATTTTTCCAAATTATAATAATATAAGTGGTATAAATTAATTTAAAAATAATCTCACAGATGGAAAGAAACAATGGGTTTTTAAAGTAAAAATTTGAAAAGTTTGAAAAGTTTTTATATCCAATTTAAATGTGAAATTGATTATAGTGAAGTATATTAGATATATTGTTTTATAATTGAACTAATTATACTTTAAAATCAATTTAAAATATAATTTAACTATATAAATAAATTATACAAAAATATTGTTTTCAATTAAAATTCATTATTTTTCATTATTCATCAAAAAATAAAAATTTTCATAAAAATATCAAAAATTCATCCAAAGTAAATTTTAATATTATTATTTCAAAAGTAAAGTTTATTTTTTTACATAAAAATTATAAAATTTTCAAAAATTAGTTTTAAAACAAGACTCCCATTAAATAGCGGAAAACTATTATTTAGAAAAATATAATTTTTTTTACCTAAAATTGGGTTTGTTATTATTTTATATACATCAAACTTATTGGATTAATGTCAATTTTTTTTTTCTGAATTTATAATATATAAATTTTATTAAAATATCTCACTAATAGTGATTTATTTAATTTATTAAGATAAAATGCCTTTGTGGGCATAAAAATAGTTTTTTCAAAAAAACACATCCTTTATATTCAATTGGTTTTTATTTTAATTTATTATTAATTTATAAAAAAATATTAATTTCATAAACATGTGTGGACCATATTTTCCTAATTTAGTTAATCTTATTCATGTCTACCATTCCAATGGCTAGGTGGTAACTAAAATAATATTTTAATAATAATATTAATAGTATATTGTAGTTTGGTAAAACTCAGTCTTGTATGTAATGATAGCTATAAAAAAAACTCTACATTGTGTGTAACACAATCCAAACATAGTGTTTTTTGTATCTAAATATTAAATTGTTGTTTCATATAAAGAAATCATAAATTTGTGTAACGTACAATGCAAGCCATCAATGAAATTTAATTTATTCAAAAAAATTAATTCATAAAAACTCGAGGTGTTACAGTGAAAATTATAGTTGTAGTGAGGAATGCTAATTCCATATAGAATGATCATTTAAATAATTATATTCATGATGCTTTAATTTTGAAACCTCTTGATATTATAGGTAATTACCATCCTCCTATCGAAACTCTAGAAGTCATATGAAATTATCTATTTATTTGATGGATTAAATGCAACTCAGGCAGAGTATCCAGAGGGAATCTAGGCCATGCAGGCTTCAGATCCATATTTATAAATTATAATGGTGATGTTATGAAATTTATATATAGACCATATATAATTTAATCATATATTGTAGCTGAAATTTTTTAATTGATCAAGGTAGTGGATATGGCAAGGCGACAAGGCTGGAATAACCTATAGTTTAAATGTGATTATACTTCTGTTATACATGATTCCAGAGCTAGTAGTTTTAACTTCCCATGGAGGATGGCTTACCAAGGGATTAAGTGCTTGGATATTTTCTCATCCATTAAATACTTCATTACACATGTATTTCATGTGGCGAATTACCTTTTTGATGGTCTTGAAAATAAGGGGTGGGATGTGATGATCTCATCTTGTCTAATACCCTACATAAGGAGATAATTCCCCTCTTTGTAAGAGATAGTTTCAAAATTACTTCACCCAAATTATTGTGACATTTTTATTTCTAATAAAATAGGCTTGTACCTCTGGATAGGTTGTCAGTTCTTCTACTCTTGATTTATAACCTAAGGAAAAATCCTTATGCCAGTCTTGACATGAGTTACAACATTCCACCTATCCACCTATGTATCACCAAGGTTGGAATCATGTATGTTTCATCTTGAACTGCCTCTATTCAACTTTGGATACTCCCTTTATTACAATTATTTATAACTCACACAAAGGTGAAGGGAACTAAAGGATTGGTTAAAGGGAATTACACAAATTACCTTGGACACACAGGTCCTCTATAATAGATGAGGGAGGGATGAAACACATGCCATTATTTTAATTTAATAATTAATAATTGAAAACTCATGAAATAAATTAAATTTATTCATGAAAATATATACACAAGTCTTGGTCAAGCTAATTGTCGGTCATACACATGCATTGATTACCCAAAATTACACTAGATAACAGTCATTTTTATGTGTTCATTATTATTAATAAAAACACACTTGCATTAATTAATTAATTAATAAATTCCTTTTCATCTTAATGAATATCCGAATTCTCTTAGATATACCCATTATTGAAGGTATTCATGGAAAATAAATGGAAGAACCAATAATCACACATTATTACAATAAATCAATTGAGAATTTAATAATTCTTTAAAACCATTATTAAATTGTCAAACACTATTGGTGCCAGTAAATAAAATATGGTTTTAATGTTGTAATTATAAATTTAATTTAATTTAATTCTATACTTTATTGTGAGACAAAACCATAATGAACCTATCCTTTTACACATATTATTAAATGATTTTATGTATAATTTTCCATCAAATACAAACCAAGGATCGTAAATTCTAGTGTATTTGGAATATTAGGTATATAAAATTAAAAATATGGAAATAGAATAAAACATATTTATATTAATCATCCATAATGATATTCTAATTTCCTTTGAGAACCTACATATACATTGGTTAACTTGGGGAATACATGAAAAAAGGGATGAGCTAAAACGCCTAGTGAGGGAATAAACATAGTAATAAAGAATAGTACAAGGGTTAGAATGCATAATGTGAGGACATAAAAAGGAATGGAGCATGAATAAAAATATGGAATCTTAACATATAGAACATGGTAACATGTAATCATGGAAACATAAGAATTTTTAAGCAACATATAACAGGACATAAACATGAGTTAAGTATAACTTCCTTAACTATATCACATGGTGGAAAAAGTCCCATAAAGGAATTAGGTTTACTCCCTGTCCCAAAAAGAGACATCATGAGACTAAATAGTACCCAATGAATTAGAGTTCTATCTAGGAACACCATTCATAACATGTTCATCCATATGTGTTCCACATGAAGAATCAAACCTAAGGATTACCCATACAACGAAATGGGTATCATAATCATGTCATGTGAAATAACCAAAGGGAATATCATAATGGTTTCCATGAAAGAATGGATTTAAATTATAATTGTACATTTATAATTTAAAATGGGAATATTTCATGATAAATTGTGTCCAATTGAAGTAAAAACTAGTAAAAATAGTGTTTAAGAAACTTTATAAATGAGCCACTTTAGTGTGGTTTTAAGGAAAAATATGAAAGAGACTTTAAAGTGGACAAAGGCATAATTTTTGTATAAAAACATATTTAAAAAATTTATTTTTTCATAAAAAACTAAGTTATTTTAAGAAAATAATGGTGGGTGAAAAAATATTATGGATTGTACTTGAAGATGGGTAAGAAATTGGAAAGTTCCATTTAATCGGGCCTGCCTATCGGGAGGAATTGAGAAGAGAACCTTATAAAACATCTATTTACCCATAATAAAAGGAGGAATTGATCTAGATAAATAAGTTTGTAATATATATATAGAATTTATCGAAATAAAAAAATAATAATAAATAAATAAATTGGTTTAAAGAGAGTGAAATCATAACCCAAAGTTAATTTAGAGGTTCAGAGAGAATCCCTTAACTTTTGTCCAAAAGTGTTCATCACTTGAAATTGATGCATTGGATTATAAAATTAGATCGATTAATTAATTAATTAATAACTTATTAAACATGTATTTGATTTATGATAATTTGATTAAGTTCATTTATGGTTTTTTTTGATGAGTTATAAGATTCAATTTCATCATTTCAGAAGCGTTCGTTTTACGATTTTATAATTAGTTCACTTGAGTTTAATTATGTGAGTTATTGTCAAATGGAAGATAAAATACAGAAGTGGAATTATATTATATTGATGATCCTATATAATTTTAAATGTTCCTATATATAATTTTGTTTTTAGACATGATAATGATTCATTGGATAGAATGTTAATGATGAACGTTAGTTTATTTTGGTGAAATTTCGATCAATATGAACTAGTTTTGTTTCACTATTTAATATTATGTATATATATTAGTTTCATAACATAAAATAAGTTATAATATACATTTTAAAATATTTTTTAACTATTATAATATTTTTACTTCCAGCCATTAAGGCTGTAATTGAAAATGAAAAATCATTATCCGTGAAGGTGGTGAATCAATACATCGCGAACAATGTTTTCATTTTTAAGATAAAAAGAGAAGAGAAGAGATTTTATGATGGATATAACATTAACATAATAAAATTACACTATATATATGGTACTGGAGTTATCATGTCACTTTTTATTGGGAAGGTGAGGGATGGATAAGAAAATAAATGAAATTAAAATAAAAAGAGGGAGGGTTTTACCTGTTGAGTTTCATCCCCATGAGAACATCCTTAAGGCACTTGGAAATGGACTTTTGGTGAGAAAATCAAGAACATAACGTGGGGAAGAGGTTTGGGAGAGTAATTAGGAACAATATAAGTAATATCCAAGGCTTAAAAGGTGTGAGGGGAAGCGGTGGAGAGGGGTGATATTTATAGTGGTATGAGAGAAGTGTTTTTGAATATTTTATTAATTTATTTATTATTTTGGCTCTAGACTATAAATCATATTGATTATTGTGACTAAGTACAGTAACTAGTGAATTTTAGTTTAAAACAATGGGTGCTTATCTCATCCATGCATCATCCATGTATCAAAAATTTGTGTATTTACTTATAATGTTAAATGGCGTAAACTACCATATTTCACTACTCATAAAAAATTCAACTATTTTAGGAAAATATAAAAAATTAACCCTAACCCATTTTCAATATTTAGATTTTAAAAATGGACTCCATTTTATGAAAATAATTTTCTGAAAATAGTTAATTTAATTTGTAATTAAAATTATTATTTATTCGAAAAATATCAATTTTTAAATTATAACTGATTTTATTACCCTTTTAGAAATTAATTAATGTCTCATAAAATTATATTATAATCATAAGAAAAATATATATTAATTTATTAATCTATTTTTTGAAAATAAATTTTTCTTTTAAATTATTATATTAATTATAAAATTTTAAATAAATATTTACGTTTCACAAAAATTCCAATACTTAATTTTTCATTTTTAAAACATTTATTTACTTATTACATGATATAAATATATTATATCTTCATTCATAAGATACCTAAATTTTATTTATACCTTCATAGGTGAAGTTATTGTTCTACTGGCAGATTTACTATTCCTAATTGTGATACTACTATTCCAACATCCAAGTTACTACTCCATTGGTACAAGTTTTTTAATTTCTATAAATACCACTTACTTCATTATTAATTTATGAGAATAATGTTTTTATTAAGAATTCAATGTGATATATGAGAAATAAATCATAACACATATGTTCAAAGGCATAATAGGATGACATAAAAAGGCATGGAACATGAATAAGCATATGAAATCCTAACATATAGAACATGGGAATATGTAATCATGGAAACATAAGAATGTGGAAATAACATATAACACGAAATAAACACGAGTCAAGGCTAACTTCCAAGACTACATCAGATGGTAGAAAAAATCCCATAAAATGAATCTAGTTTACTCTATGTCCCAACATGACGTATCACGAGAAAAAACATTACCCAATGAATTGGAGATCTATATGGGTGCACCCATCATAAAAAATGTTCACGCATATGTGTGAAACATGAAGAATCAATCATGAGAGTTACCCATAGAAATAAATGAGTATCATAATCATGTCATATGGCATAACCAAAGATAATATTATAATGATGTCCATAAAAGAATGGATTTAAATAATACTTGAAAATTCAGAAGATAAAATAGGCAAATATCATGATAAATGATGTCCAAGTGAAGTTAAAACATTTAAAAAGAGTGTTTAAGAAAATTTATAAATGATCCAATTTAATGCGATTTTAGGGGAAAATATTAAAGAGATTTTAAAGAGGACATATGCAATTATTTTCACAAAACAATAAATGAACAAAGATAGTTTTTTCATGAAAAACAGAGTTATTTTAGAAAAATAAAGGTGGCTTAAAAAATTATGGTGTGTTCTTGGAAATGGGTAAGAAATTGGAAGGTTCCCTTTAATTGGGATTTCCAATTAGGAGGAATTGAGAATAGAACCTTATAAAACATGTATTTCCCCATAAAAGAAGGATAAATTGATCTAGATTCATAAGTTTAGAATATATACACATAATTTAGAATAATTACATAAGAATAATGAAGAAATAACTTAGTGTAAAGAGAAAGAAAACGTAACCCAAAGATAATTTGGAGGTTCAAAGAGAATCCATTACCTTCTGTATGAATGTGTTCTACGCTTACAATAAATTTCCTAAATAATAAAAATAGATCCATTAATTAATTAATTAAGATCCAATTCAACATTTATTTTTTTATCATAATTTTATTAAGTTCATTTATGGCCTTTTTCATGAGTTATTTGATTCAACTTTATCATTCTAGAAGTGTCTATTTTATGATTTTATGATTGGTTCCCTTGTGTTTAATTATGTGAGTTCTTGTAAAATGGAAGATAAAATCCCAAAGTGTAATTATATGATATTTATGAACCTAAATAATTTTAAATGGACCCATATATCATTTTTTTCACATATGGGAAGGATTTATTAGATAAAATGTTAATGAAAAACACTAGTTTATTTTGGTGAAATTTCAATAATCACGAGCTAGTTTTGTTTAATTATTTAATATTATGTATATATATTAGTTATAAAACATAAAAAAGTTATAGTATATATTTTAAAGTATTTTTTATACATTATAATAGTTTAATTACCAGCCATTAATGCGGTAATATAAAATGAAAAATCGTCATCCACAAAGCTGGTGAATTGACACATCACATGCGATGTTTTCGTTTTTAAGACAAAAAGTGAAGAGAAGAGATTTTATGATAGATATACCATTAAAATAATAAAATTAAAGTATATTTATGTTAATGGAGTTATATTGTTACTTTTTATAGTGGATATGAGGGAAGGATAAGAAAGGAAAAGAAATTAAAAGAGAAATATAGAGGGTTTTACCTCATGAGTGTCGTCTCCTTGAGAATCTTCTTAAGGTAGTTGGAAATGGTATTTTGGGGAGGCAAGAAATAACATAATGTGAGGATGAGGTTTGGGAGAGTAATTGGGTAGAATATAATCAAGCTACAAGGCTTATAAGGTTTAAGGATAAGCGGTGGTGAGCATTGGTGTTTATAGAGGGAGGAGAGGGGTGTTTTTGATTATTATATTCATTTTTTTATTATTTTGGATCAAGACTATTACTAATGTTGATTATTGTGACTAAGCATAGTAACTAATGGATTAGAGTTTGAACCAATGGGTTCTTACCTCATCCATGCATCATCCATGTCTCAAAAATTCATTTATTTACTTATAATGTTAAATACCGTAAATTACCATATTTCACTATTCACAAAAATCAACTATTTTAGAAAAATTCCAAAAGTTAAACCTAAATAATTTTAAATATTTCTATTTCAAAATATTCCTCAATTTTATGAAAATATTATTCTAAATATGAGAAATTTAATTATTAATTAAAATAATCATTTATTCAAAAAATACAGATTTTAAAATAATAACTGATTTTATGAAACTCTAAAAAATTAGTAAAGGTCTCATAAAATTATCCTATAATAATAATACATAAAAATATTAATTTATGAATTTATTTTTTGAAAATAAATTTTTGTCATGACCCGCCTTCACCAAAAGGAGGGAAAGGTCAACAGATTGCCAATCCCTTCTTTAAGTTAAAGGAGAGATAATGACCCCCGAAACCCGCCTTCTATAGGTCTCGGAATGGCGACTAGCACCAAGGGTATGGAAATTACACATAAATGGAAGGCATTACCCCTTTTTGTTTTATAGGATCGGGAGATAAGATGATGAAACCCATCAACACCACAACTAAAAGAAAATTAAGTCCAAAAGTAATCCATTCCCACATGCATGTTCCAAAAGTAAAAGCCACAAGGTACAAAAGTGACTACAAGGGTAAGTACCTAGGAAAGGAAAACAGCAACTGCAACTGCCCCAAAGGTCTGAGCTCGTATGGTCTTGCGGGATCCCCGAAGTCCTCCTGGAAACCTGAAAGAAGTTTCATATACGTATGGTGAGCATACAAGTATACTCAGTAGAGAAAACCAAAGACTCTCGTGCACAAGTGGGGGAACGTACTAAAGTCACGTGAGAAGTAGACAACCAAAACTATCAAGGAGTTCACCCATCCCACTCACCGGATACACTAA
The DNA here is from genome assembly GCA_963277665.1 of Viscum album. Classification (NCBI taxonomy): domain Eukaryota; kingdom Viridiplantae; phylum Streptophyta; class Magnoliopsida; order Santalales; family Viscaceae; genus Viscum; species Viscum album. Next base: position 1,985,410,163 of record OY728145.1, on the reverse strand, counting down.
CCAAATAACGCAAGTCAAGTAATATATATAATAAGAGCACATCAATGTTTGGGTACCCCACACCACTTTCCCACTGGTTATTGAAGACATCCTACGCATTGGACCAATCCCGCCATTCTCACCGCAGTCCCACTGCCACACCCGCCCACACACACCTGGTCCACAACCGCACACAGTCCCACTACCGAATCCTGCCCGTAAACACCTAGGCCACAACTGTCACACGTAACCACGCCTGTAAACACCTAGTCCATAACAACCACCACCACACCCGAAGACACCTGGGCTAGAAGATCCACTGCCATGCCCGAAGACACCTGGGCCTCATCCTAAAGATACTTGGGAAACTACCTGCCAGCACACACCTGGACCATAACCACCACACTACCCCGCCCGAAGGTTCTTGGGATAATAATGGACTTCAATCCATCATAGCCTGCCCGAAGATAATTGGGATATCCGGGAAAGGGAGTAGAAAAGGAGCTAATAACCAGCCACTAATAATAGTGTTGGGAAAAACACCCTCCCCCATGAAATGGGGGTGTTCGGCACTAAGTGCTCAACTTGGGAGGGGTGCGAATAATAAACACAAAACTACAAGTATATGTATAGGTAAAAAGCACTCTCCCAAGTTTAGGTTTTTCTTCAGCCAGCCTAAAGAACACAAATAACACTCAGTCCGAGTCACAACTCTTTCCAACAAAACCCATTTTTCCCATTCGTCCTCATATTCAGTAATGATGTTTAATTAAGTTCTTCACCTACTTGGGAAACTAACACCATAAGCACAAACCAAGGAAAATAATCCCACCAAACGTGAATTTAAACATTCACACTCGGTTCTCTTGTAAAGTCACAACAACAAAGGAATAAGTGAGATCCCTCAAAGTAATGAAACCATAGAAACCCCCCGAGACACTACCCCGTTCCCCCCAAAATGGTCTCTTATCAACAGAGGATCCCACCCCAATTCATGATGTAACCAAGGTAACCACCCGGTCTTAAGACTCACAACCACTGAATCCATAACAACTGGGTATCCCATCCCCAATTTCACAACCACCGAGAGTATAAAAACAGGGGATCCCATCCCCTCCCACATCTCCAGCAATCGGCCCATAAAAGAAAACAACCAAACCACTACCACCAACACAAAGCAGGACCATGCCGGTATTTTCAGATTTATAAGATTTAACACACTCCATTATTTCAATTTCCTTGTGCTTTAACTGGGGATTATCACATAAGGGTTGATCATGGTGCTTTCAATTTCTTTAGCTGGGTGTACGTGATTAACCAATTTTCTTTTAATATCAGGAGTTAACAACCACACACAAGCCATTTAAAACATCACCAGGGGGTTTATTAGTGCACAGAGAAAGACCACCAATAGCCATGATTTTCATTAGGCGTAATCCCGCACAATCCAGAAAGATGATCATACTATAAAACAACATCAATGATCAAAACCCCCCTTTTTCTTTATAGAATCCATTCATTATCTTTATTTAGGTCTGGTTTATCCAATCCTACAGAATCAGAAGCACGCCCACCCCACATGATACACAAAAAGAAGAGGCGATGGAGAAATTCCCTACTAGTTGATCAACAATCGACGCTAAGGCCGGGTGCGGAACTTCACAGATAGCGATACGGCTCACCTGAATGAAAATCACCTCATCTGAACGATGGGTACTCCTCGCAGAGGGTGATCGAGAAAAAGAATAAACCCCCGACGAACACTTTAGTTATAAGGGCCACAGACGGTTGAGATAATAATGCGAAACTGCGTAAGGAGCGGGGGTCGTGATTTGACCACGTGGACCCCACATGTTATTAAAGGGTCCGGTGTTCTAAACCGACGCACACACTAGGTTAATTCATTAAATATTTAATTAAAACATTTAGGGATGTTACCGGGCTTTAAAATGAGTTTAACGGGGTCAAAATAGGGTTTAAAACCCTATTTGCGCAAGAAGGAGTGCTACTGGAAAGGACTCGTGGGGGTAGTCTAGATCCACCGATAGCTGAGATCTACTGGTGGGTTATAGCTACCGGTAGCCGAGAGCTACCGGTAGCCGACAGCCTCCGGTAGCCGAGCTACCGGTAGGCTTCAGCGTCCGGTAGACCAAGCTACCGGTAGGCTGCAGCGACTGGTAGACCGAGCTACCGGTAGACAGAGCTACCGGTAGGCCAAGCTACCGGTAGACAGATCTAACAGTAGGCTGAGCTACCGGTAGACAGAGCTACTGGTAGGCCTGCTACCGGTAGGCTAAGGCTACTGGTAGGCCTACCAGCTATACTTCATTGACATTCCCAGACCCAAAAACCCAACACAATATTTTCACAAAGTAATGTACCCCAAAAACACGGGACATTACATAAGATACCTCTTAAAAGATTCTCATCCTCGAGAATCAAAACAAACCAGAAGGAAAGAGAGGGTCCGAACAACCACCTCGAAAGATACCTCTTAGGAGTGAACCTTATTGTTAACTAAGAAAACTTTCCTTTCAAGAACTAAGCGACATAACATGTCAAACTGCCCAGCCATGTGGGTTGGGGAATCTCCTTCCCCATGTCAAGATACTATCCGCTTTGGGCGGCACTGACTCGCCCACACGTGTTTAATAGCATCCACCTTAATGCGTCTTGATTAAGGGTCGGATCCTCCCCTCCCATACCCAGGTCTTTTCACACACATTCAGAGGAAGGAAAACCAGTACATTTCATAGCCACCAGGACCAAAACGTTCTATCACAATAGGTATAAAAAACAGAACAAAACTCAAAACAACTCTGGGTACTGGGCATGCATCTGTGCTTCCCTCTCCCACGTACTCTCCTCAAGCCTACCATGCCTCCATAACACACAAACCAAGGAAATGGTTCGCCCACGAAGTGCCTTCTCCTTGCGATCCTCGATCATCACTGGTCTCTCCACAAAAGTCACGTCGTCCTCTATGTACAACTCTCCCCAGCTGAGGATGTGTGAATCATCGTGCAAATACCGACAGAGCTGGGACACATGGAAGAAATCATGTATCCTTAGTATCGGCGGTGGTAATTCTAGCGGATAAGCCACTTCGCCGACCCGCCACAACACTTTTAAGGGCCCGATGAACCTGGGAGAAAGCTTACTCCCCTTGCCGAACCTCCGTTGTCCACGCCGAGGAGAGATCTTCAAGAACACATGGTCTCCAACCTCAAACTCCAAGGGCCTCCTCCTAGTATCAGCATATGACTTTTGTCGGTCCTGGTACGCCTTCATCCTTTCTCGTATGAGCTGAACCTTCTCTGTCATGCTCTACGCCACCTCCGGGCCAAGGATTCCTGCCTCTCCTACTTCGGTCCAACACATAGGTGAATGACATGGCCTCCCATAAAAGGCTTCAAATGGGGCCATACCATTGGTAGAGTGGTAGCTATTATTGTAGGAAAACTCTACTAGGGGAAAGTATCGTACCCATGATCCTCCTGAGTCCATAACACCTGCCCACAGAATATCCTCCAAGGTCTGGATAGTGCACTCTGTCTGTCCATCTTTCTGGGGATTGAAAGCAGTGCTAAGTCACAGTTGGGTGCCAAAAGCATGATGCAATCCTCTCCAGACTCGCGAGGTAAACCGTGCATCCCTATCTGAGACTATAGACCTCTGAACTCCATGAAACCACACCACCTCATCCATGTACTTTCGCGCCAAAGCATCCACTGCACTCGACTCCCTGATCGCCAGAAAGTGAGCTGATTTCGTCAACCGGTCCACTACCACCCAGATGGCATCATATCCCCCTTAGACCATGGGTAGTCCCGTGACAAAATCCATCAAGATTTCGTCCCACTTCCACTCGGGTACATCTAGAGACTGCAGAAGGCCGCCTGGAACTCGGTGTTCATCCTTCACTTGTTGACACACTAAGCACTTGGCCACAAACTCTGCCACTGCTCGTTTAACTTCGACCCACAAAAACTGTTTTTTTAGTCCCTGGTACATCTTGGAAACTCTGGGGTGTACCACCATGGGTGAGTTTTGAAATTCACTGAGAACCTTTCCATGCATAGCTTCGGGAACAAACAACCTTCCCTGGAAATGCATCCGGTTTTTTCCATCCTTTTCCCATCCTTCCGGAGCATTGCCCTGGTCAACTCGGTCACGCATCACTTCGCACTCTGGGTCTCCCCACTGAGACTCCTCCACTTTCTGCAATAGAGAATACTGCACTGTCATCTGATACAAGCAACCACTACCGCTATCCATCCTCGCATCCAGGTTTAAGGCAACTAATTCCTCCATTGCCTTCCAGGTGTCTGCCGAATCTCAGACCGCATCCTTCTGCGTTCTTCTGCTCAAGGAATCGACCACTACATTCCCCTTCCCTGAAGTGTAGGAAACCTCAAAGTCGTAATCCTGGAGGAACTCCATCCACCCTCGCTTCCGCAAGTTTAGGTCCCGCTGGGAGAAGATATACCTCAAGCTTTTGTGATCTGTGAAGACCAAAAAGCGTTCTATGATGAGGTTGTGCCGCTATAACTTTAGTGCAAAAATTACCGCTGCAAGATCCAGGTCATGGGTGGCATAATTACGCTCGTGAGGGCGTAGCTTCCTAGACCCATAAGAGATCACCCCTTGTCGCTGCATCAACACACATCCCAGGCCCTGTCCTGAAGCATCACAAAACACCTCATACGCCACCCCTTCTTCTGGTAATCTCAGCACCGGGGCACTAACCTACTTCTCCTTCAGATAGCTGAAGGCTGACTCACACTGCTCACTCCACATGAAATCCTGGTCTTTCTTGGTCAGGGATGTCAAAGGGGATGATACTCGGGAGAAGTTGGGTACGAACCTACGATAGTAACCTGCCAGCCCGAGGAAACTACGGACCTCTGCCACATTATTGGGTGCTGCCCAAGAAACAACTGCCTCAACCTTTGATGGGTCCACCACTACCTCCTATTCAGACACCACGTGCCCGAGGAAGTTCACTTCTCGTGTCCAGAATTTGCATTTCAACAATTTCCCATAGAGCTGATGCTGTCGGAGGACCTCCAGAACTGTCCTCAGGTGCTCCGCATGGTCCTCCTCTGATATCAAATAGATCAGGATGTCGTCGATGAACACAACTACGAACCGATCCAAGTACTCCCGGAAGATGGAGTTCATAAGCCCCATGAACATAGCCAGGGCATTCGTAACACCGAATGGAATGACCACGAACTCGAAGTGTCCATATCTGCACCTAAATGCCGTCTTCAGAATTTCACTCTCCTTTACTCTCAGCTAGTGGTACCCAGACCGCAGGTAGATCTTCGAGAACCACCATGCCCATTTCAGCTGGTCGAAAAGATTGTCTATCCTAGGAAGAGGGAATCGATTCTTAATCGTCACCTGATTCAACCTCCTATAGTCTATGCACAACCTGAGACCACCATCTTCCTTCATTGCGAACAAGACTGGAGCACCCCACGGTGACGCACTCGGGCGAACATAACCCCTCTTCATCAAATCGTCAATCTGAATCCGCAACTCCTGTAGATTTGAATGTGCCATCCGGTAAGGAGCCATCGAAATCGGATAAGCGCCAGGCTACAGGTCTATCCCGAACTCGATATCACGTCGAGGGGGTAGAGTCATCACCTCCTCAGGGAAGACGTCCACAAACTCATGGAAGATCTCTGACACCTCCACCATTTTAGCATCTACTGACTCTACTAACAGCTCAGCTAACAAGGAGAGGAGGGGTTCCTCTCGCCTACTGCCCTTCTGACTGCTCCGCTCACCGGTGAAGGTAACACGCCGACCGTCCAAGTCCGAGAACACAACCCTTCCTCGGAAACAGTCGATGACACACACACATAGAATATCCAGTCGATGCCTAGGATGAAATCATATGGATGTATCTGTATCAGAAGAAGATCCCTAACTGACTGATGTGGCCCTATCATCAGTCTGCATCCCCAAAAAACAAACAACAAGTCGGTCTGACCTTCGACTGGTGTGCTCAGCACCAGGGGCACTAGAAGTCTCTCGGCATCTAGACCTAAGGCATGGGCTATACTGGGTGCAAAAAAGGAGTGCGAAGCTCCGGTATTGAACAAGGCATAAGCTAGGGTGATAAACAAACTAATCGTACATCGAACAACCTACGACCCTGCTAGAACTGCTGCCTCCGCGGCGTGTAAATATATACACCCAGCTCCTCTAACCCTCGTCTGTCGGACACCTCCCTGACCATGCCCCGATCGAGGTCCCTGAGGAGCGCCCTGTTGTCGGCCTCCTCCTCCTACATCTGCCCTTGGAGGAGCGGGAGCTCGTTGTCCCTGCTGCTGCTGCTGGAAAGTCATGGCTGGAAGCTACTGCTGGGGCGGGTGCTGGGGCTGTCTGCCACCGCCGTACTGTACCCGGTCTGGGCACTGACTCTGGAGAAGTCCAGGGCTCCCACAGACGAATCACCGCAGCCCTAGGCCCGAGGAAAAAGGGCGAGGACCAGGGGATCAAAACTGAAACTGCTGCGGCCTGCTCCCTGCTGGTCGGAACCTGGAGGGTCCTGACACTGGAGGCCTGGTGCTAATGGACTTCCCCATCGATGGTCCCATCTGGACCCCCTCTCATGACACTCCTCCTAGAGCGTGCATCCTCTCCACCACTTCGGCCTTCTTCTGGACCTCCAAGTACGTCGACAGGGTAATGGGGGTAACAACATACTGGAGGGAGGGTCGGAGCACCTCCTCTAAACGTCTTGACCAAGAATCCTCGTTGGGAAAGTGATCCGGAGCAAAACTTAGGAGGTAATTGAACTTGATTCCTAGATCCCTCACTGACATACTCCCCTGTTAAAGGGAGAGTAGCTCCTGTCTCTTTTCCGCCTTCATCGTCAAAGAGAGGAATTCTGCCTAGAACTCCCTCCCGAAATCAGCCCATGCCACCTAAGCCTCTCTCATCTACCCTAGGTAAAGCATCCACCACTGACGTGCCGCTAACCACATCTGGCTGACAGCCAGAGGAACCCAGTACTCGATCGGGGCCCGAATCAAGATGAAGGCTATCACTAGTTCCTCTAGCCAGCCCTCCGTCTTCACATCAGAGGTGCTGCCCTCATACTTTTCGAGGGTCTGTCGCTGGAAGGCCCGAAGTGTCTTCTGCCACTGGTCATCCTCCTCCTCTCGATCAGCTCTCTGCCGATCGGCCAAGGTAGTCTCCGGGGCCTCGATCACCTGTACTACACATGGTCGCCTTCCAGGTGCCATAGCTGCAAGGTAAACAAGGAATGCCTAATCCCAATAGTGTAGAATATTGTTTAAAACTTATTAAACTTTTTATTTATTATTAATTCCAAAAACACCCCCAGAAACACGATAACACAAGTCATTATGATGCATGTACGTTTCCTAGAGTCTCTACCCCACAATCAGTGTGGACTCACTTGGTTTCTCGGTAGGTCAAAAGTCCTTGCGTCGGATCACGGGGGGACCTAAAATCCCATGTCCTAGCCGGTATTCCCTGGCCTAATTCACGCACCATGGTCACCCAACACTGTTGCCCTACCATCCCATGCAATCCTCACTGTGCCAAACTCCAGACTCCATCCTATCTCTCAACCATCACCTCTGATACCATTCTGTCACGACCCGCCTTCACCAAAATGAGGGAAAGGTCACCAGATTGCCAAGACCTTCCTTTTTTAAGTTGAAGGAGAGAAAATGACCCCCGAAACCCACCTTCTATAGGTCTCAGAGTGGCGACTAGCACCAAGGGTATGGAAATTACACACAAATGGAAGGCATTACCCCTTTTTGTTTTATAGGATCGGGAGATAAGAGGATGAAACCCATCAACACCACAACTAAAAGAAAAGTAAGGCCAAAAGTAAACCATTCCCACATGCATGTTCCAAAAGTAAAAGCCACAAGGTACAAAAGTGACTAAAAGGGTAAGTACCAAGGAAAGGAAAACATAAACTTCAACTTCCCCAAAGGTGCAAGCTAGTATGGTCCTGCGCGATCCCCGAAGTCCTCCTGGAAACCTGAAAGCAGTTTTATATACGTAGGGTGAGCATACAACTATACTCAGTAGAGAAAACCAAAGAGTCTCGTGCATAAGTGGGGGAACGTACTAAAGTCCTGTGAGAAGCAGAGAACCAACACTATCAAGGAGTTCAACCATCCCACTCATCGGATATACTCACCAAATAATGCAAGACAAGTAATATATATAATAAGAGCACATCGATGTTTGGGTACCCCGCACCACTTTCCCACTGGTTATTGAAGACATCCTACGCATCAGACCAATCCCGCCATTCTCACCGCAGTCCCACTACCACACCTGCCCGCACACACCTTGGCCACAACCGCACGCAATCCCACTACCGAATCCCACCCATAAACACCTGGGCCACAACTATCACACGTAACCCTGCCTGCAAACAACTAGGCCAGAACAACCACCACCACGCCCGAAGACACCTGGGCTAGAAGATCCACTGACACGCCCGAAGACACCTGGGCCTCATCCTGAAGAAACTTGGGAAACTACCTGCCCACACACACCTGGGCCATAACCACCACACTACCCCGCCCAAAGGTTCTTGGGATAATAATGAACCTCAGGCCATCACAGCCTGCCCGAAGATACTTGGGCTATCTGGGAAAGGGAGCAAAAAAGGAGCTAATAACCAGCCACTAATAATAGTGTTGTGAAAAACACCCTCCCTCATGAAATGGGGGTGTTAGGCACTAAGTGCTCAAATTGGGAGGGGCGCGAATAAGAAATAAAAAACTAAAAGTATATGTATAGGTAACAAGCACTCTCCCAAGTTTAGTTTTTTCTTCATCCAGCCGAAAGAACACAAACAACACTCAGTCCGAGTCATAAATCTCACCAACAAAACCCATTTGTCCCATTCTTCCTCATGTTCAGTAATTATGTTTAATTAACTTCTACACCTACTTGGGAAACTAACACCATAAGCACAAACCAAGGAAAAGAATCCCACCAAACGTCCATTTAAACATTCACGCCTAGTTCTCTTGTAAAGTCACAACAACAAAGGGATAAGTGAGATCCCTCGAAGTACTGGAACCAAGGAAACCCCCCCGAGACACTACCCCGTGTCCCCCAAAATGGTCTCTTATCAACAGAGGATCCCACCACAATTCATGATGTAACCAAGGTAACCACCCGGTCTTAAGACTCACAACCACTGAATTCATAACAACAGGGGATCCCATCCCCAATTTCACAACCACTGAGAGTATAAAAACAGGGGATCCCATCCCGTCCCACATCTCCAGCAATCGGCCCATAAAAGAAAACAACCAAACCACTACCACCAACACAAAGCAGGGCCATGCCGGTATTTTCAGATTTATAAGATTTAACAGACTCCATGATTTCAATTTCCTTATTCTTTAACTGGGGGTTATCACAGAATGGTTGATCCTGGTGTTTTCAATTTATTTAGTTGGGTGTACGTGGTTAACCAATTTCCTTTTAACAACAGGAGTTTACAACCAAAAACAATCCATTTAAAACATCACCAGGGGGTTCATTAGTGCACAGAGAAAGACCACCAACAACCATGATTTTCAGTAGGCATAAGCCCGCACAATCCAGAAATATGATCATACTATTAAATAGCATCAACAATCACAACCCCCCTTCTTTCTTTATAGAATCTGTTCATTATCTTTATTTTGGTCTGGTTTATCCAATTACACAGAATCAAAAGTACACCCACCCCACATGATACACAAAAAGAAGAGGAGATGGAGAAATTCCCTACTTGTTGATCAACGATCGACGCTAAGGCCGGGCACGGAACTTCACAGATCGTGATGCGGCTCACCAGAATGAAAATCGCCTCGTCTGAATAATGGGTACTCCTCGTAGAGGGTGATTTAGAAAAATAATAAACCCACAACGAACCCTTTAGTTATAAGGGCTGCAGACGGTTGAGATAATAACACGAAACCGCGTAAGGAGTGGGGGTCGTGGGTTGACCACACGACCCCCACACATTATTAAAGGGTCCGGTGGTTTAAACCGACACACACACCAGGTTAATTCATTAAATATTTAATTAAAACATTTAGGGGAATTACCCAGCTTTAAAACGAGTTTAACGGGGTCAAAATAGGGTTTAAAACCCTATTTGCGCAAGAAGGAGCGCTACTGGAAAGGACCCGCGGTGGTAGGCCAGAGCCACTGGTAGCTGAGAGCTACCGGTGGGTGATAACTACCCGTAGCTGAGAGCTACCGGTAGCCAACAGCTACCGGTAGGCTACAGCTACCGCTAGAACAAGCTACCGGTAGGCTGCAGCTACTGGTAGACCAAGCTACCGGTAGACAGAGCTACCGGTAGACCAAGCTACCGGTAGACAGAGCTACTGATAGGCTGAGCTACCGGTAGACAGAGCTAATGGTAGGCTTGCTACCGGTAGGCTAAGGCTACCGGTAGGCCTACCGGCCAAACTTCACCAAGATTCCCAGACCCAAAAACTCAACACGATATTTTCACAAAGTAATGGACCCCAAAAACCCGGGCCATTACAATTTTATTTTAATTCATTATATTAAATATAAAATTTTAAATAGATATTTACATTTCACAAAAATACTAATACTTAATTTATCATTTCTAAAGAATTTATTTACTTATTCTAGGATATAAATATATTATATTTTCATTAATAAGATACCTAAATTTTATTTATACTTTTATAGGTGAGATTACTGTTCTATTGGTCATTTTATTATTCCTAGTGGTCACATTACTATTCCAATAGTCAAGTTTTAACTCCATTGGTACATGTTTCTTAATTTCTATAAATAGCACCAATTTCATTCTTAATATATGTGAATTAAGTTTTTATTGGGTTCTCTATGCTATGTATGAGTTTTCTACTATATTAAATAATTTAAACTTTTTTATTTACAATGATTGTAAGGAAAGAAAACTGTTTCGGGAATTGACCCTGCAACTGCAATCGCCACCCCAAACCCCAAACCCCCTACCAGCACAGCTGCTAGCATGGGGCTATATTATATAATTATAAGAAGGGAAAATTTGATAGATAAAATGATGCGTTGTTACATACATAGTGTGGACTTATAAGCTACATTTTGTGTACCTAGGTTGTCATGTAACCTATATACATACCCGAGGCTTCAACGTGTACCTCATCTAGACTACACAACATTTACTAACTAGATACACGCCATGTGTTCCACTTACCATGTACTTGGGATACATGCCTAAGTATTTGATTTGTATCTCAGTGGATTACGTGATGTGTACTGATGAGCTACATGACGTGTGGACCAAATGTGGTGTGTACTGCAGATGTTGGAAATAATGAACTACACGCTGTGTAATCCAACTACACGTCATGTTTTTCTTTATTACTCCATACTTTAAGTATCACATGGTTTTGAACATGTATATTTCTACACATATTGTGTGAATTTCACCGCTAAACCATGTATACAAGACTACATTTACACTAACTACATGTCGTGTAACCCGACATGTTGTGTGCCAAGTTGGCTTGGTCTATATACGATGTGAAATAAATACATCATGTGTAGTTACTTCTAGTAACATCGCGTATCTCTTGACACATCCAAGTGCAATGCACTTGTGTACATGATGTGTACTCTGACTACATGAAGTGTAATTTCATGCTATCCAGCCAGAATCCCAAACAATTCTTGATGAAATCTATGATCAATGTTTGTATTCCTTTTATAAAATGAAACATTGAATGATGATGATTAATATGTAAAAAACATGTTAATTAAAATCATATTAATGAATGAATATTATTGAAATGAAATATCTAACCACTATCGCACATATAGATCAATAATGAAATAAATAATTATAAATTTGAAACACGACCCCTATGATACCACTTGTAGGTTCTGAGCATCATAGAAGTTCCTTGGTGGGTAATTAAGCAAGAAGGTTTTATCGATTTAGTGGATCATTCAGAATATTGTATATGATATGAACTCCCTAACCAAATAAACTTTTACATCAAATATTGAATTTGAGGAAAACCCAAAACTGATAGTGGATCTTTGCACGTTAATTTTATAATTATTTTTTATATGATGGATAGAAAATATAACCTCTTCTTAGGAACTTTCTATGTTGATAGTGTTTATCTTATAAAAACCCCTTTTCTGGATAACCAACATTATGTTAGGAGGATTCAAGTATATAATCCCTATAGTGGTGATCTACACATGCTCTTTTGATCTCTAAGTGACACAAATTGACTTTCAGGTGCTATCGTAGTGAATCAATTTTCTTGCGTTGTTATTGTTGATCGCTATTAGTTACTTTAATTTTTATGGAATCTATCTAGTGCTTCTCATTCTTGATAGGAAGAGAGGAGGAGGAAAGGATAGAGAATTCCATTATGTACAATAATTCTCAAATCTTGATTAACCCTACACAATTGACATAATCATCTATTTACAGAGCTATGATTTAAGTAAAAATGTTATTTAATTGCGTAATGGACCTTAAATAACATAATAACCATTATCAAAACCCATTCCATATAATAATAATAATAATAATAATAATATTACATGGAGTGTGATATCTTGAACAATGATAAATATTATATGTCAACTTGTAAATAAATATTCATCACTCGACACAATCTTGGTCTGATCTAACTCCTCATATTTATTTGAATGCTCAAATGAATATTTAATTAAATATTTCATTCATCAAAAAATAAATATTTTATCCCCAATCAGATGAATTAATATTTATTATATATTTACACAATCAAATAAATTATTTATTAATAAGTAAATAATTAATTATTTCATTTTGAATATTACCAATTAATAAAACTTGAATAAAATTATTCCTCAGTCTTGAGAATAATTTTTATTCTATTAATAAAATTCAAATAGAATTTAATTGAGATAAGTGGACACACTTAGTCTGTCACCCTCTAGGATTATTTCTCATTTTAATTAGATAGAATTTTCTAAAGTTCAAGATTACTGTCTAACAACTGGTCAAGGAACCCAAGAAAAGGAACTTAACATCGCAATAATGATAACCAGATATGAATGCCCACTGTTTAATATAACCCCTTTGTCTTAATATCTCATCAAGAAAGTTACAAATATGTGTCACCAATATATATAGTCGATATGTCTTTCTTTGACTATTTGAAATAAATACATCGTTAAACTATGGCCAGGGAATTTTTTGCGATAGTTTTGTACCAATAAAATCCTTGAGATATTGACTTCCATAAAGATGAAAGTGAAAAATCCTTCCTCAACTTATCCATTAATAACATGGAATTCATGATGAAACCAACATACGGTACTTCCTATGAACATATTGGTTCATAGTTTTGGTCAGAAAATCAATGTATGTGTGAGTCATAAAATGCAACAATGATAATCATAAAGTCCAATGACTATCACACACACTTATAGACATGAATATCCAATGATGCCAAAACATGTGGAATTCCTACTGGTGGGTCTGTTCTCATAATCTCATATCAAGGAGATTACTAAATGTATAATTCATGATAAGAAGCCTGATCAACTTATGATTACTCATTTTTGACATTATACATACTATGTTCCCTACCATAGTAAATTATTTGACCAAAACAGTATATTTAAAAACATTATTATAGCATTTTAAGGTTATCATCATAGTGGGGAAATGCCATGACATCATCAATTCTATATATAGCCTATGAAATTATTTCATCAATGTCATTCATAACAATGAATAATATATAATAAGATGTCCTATTTTAATATTCAAATCTTGAAATGTATATGTAATAAGAGTAAAAATAGTAGGTTCTAGAACATGAACTCAAGCATGTGTTTCATGAGTTGTTCACACTAGGTACATGCTGAGTGAATTTTGACATGTTATATCATGAAATTACATGTATAATGGTTATCTTACATGATGTATAAATGGTTTATACAACTACATGATGTATAATGGTTATCTTACATGTCATGTACTTTATGTGAATTGCTCAAAGAACACATCATATTTATTATAGCGTGTCTTGTACTCATACACACCGTACAGACTATACGACTTAAGCCATAGAACTACACATCATGTATATAATTACATTACATGTATCAATACATTCCATGTAAGTACAAAGATCATGACAAGAACTATACTCCGCATGTGTCGCAGGACATGTCGAGTGATAGTACATGTCATGTAAGTATTAAATTTTTGAAATGGATTTAATTTGACCTAGAAGGAGCACTCTTTGTACTTAATTATTTTAAAATTAAAGTTAATTTAATTTAAAATAATATAGTATAAGAATCTTATTATATCTCAAGTATTTATAGGTTAGAATATTAATATAAAGGATTAATTAACTAATTAGTTGATTAATTCATTAATTCTAGTTAATTTATCTTAATTAGAATGAATGGGAATTATTGATAACAATAATGAATTAATTTTAACTACATGTTAGGATTTATCATGAGCTTGAACAACCTCTATATGTGTTAGATTTATTAATTTAATTGAATTATTTATTTCATGGTTTTGTGTGATTAGTTTTTTAAATTTAATATGATTATCTGTGAATCATCATTCCCTCCATTAGGTAATATATTTACAAGGTTTATTTGATTTAACTTTGAACCTTTGGTACCCCTCACCTATGAGTGAGTAATGTTTTCTAAAATATGGATATCCCAATGAGAGGCGATGGTTCCCGATTCTATCCTAGGTGAATCCAACCAAAGATATACACAGTAAAATAGAGAAATGTTGTAACTCAATCTAAGATTTCACAAAAGGAGTTATTTCCCCTAGGTCAAGATAGGTTTATCACCGCTCAATAATCCAACCAATATTTAAAAGACCATGATCATATCACATATTTTATTTTTATTTTTTTATGCATGATTATTTATTTTTTTATGTGTTTAATTGTTTATTTGGATGATAAAACCCGATCACATAAAGTAAATAAATTAACAAGCATGATAAGATGAAATAAAATAAAATTGTTTAGCTAAACTATTTTATTCTATATGGATAATTTGTTATATTAACTGCACATAATATTAATAATCATGTGAAGAATAAAATAGTTCGTATGTGTGTATAAGTCAAACAAAATCCCTCAATAAACATATTAAGTTTGGTAAATACTTCCATTCCCTAATTTAGGACACAACTATAGTTAAATTGTTGATTTGGCCATAGTCATAATTACTTTCAATTATTAGGGAGCCTAAATAAATATAATGGGATAACATAACAAAATTGGTATTAAGGGTAATGAACATAGTTTACTTAATATAATTTGGAGTCAAGTGTTGAAGAAATTTGAGTATAGTATTTCCAGATTGAGGAGTCCAGTCAATAGATAAAGTATTTGAACATTAATGTAATTAGAAATTAAATACTATATAAATACTTTTGGGTAATTTTCATGATCATTTTCTAGGTTATGAGAGGGTAAATATTGATCCTTTACACTAGAATATCTAACTAACTGGATATTCTAAATCCAATAGTGAGAGATATTGGGATTTGAAAAAATAGTGGGAGATTAATAATTAATGATGTCATAATTAGTGATCAAGATAAAATACCACTAATATAATTTAAATTTATTATATAAAATGGAAATTTTAACCACAATATAATTTTGATCAATATAGGATAATGAAAATTTCCTCACTGACACAAACTTCCAATAGTGGTTTAGGTTCTTGCGCATTGCGCTACTACAAGAAAATTTGTTTTATGTACTTAAATCTTCTATTCCTAATAAAACACCTCAGGGAGAGAGTGAGGGTGATAAGGATACCTATAGGATACATGTATAGTGTGTTTCATATATTCATAGTATCATGTCATCAGATATATTCAGAGAGCTGAGGATGGAAAATAGGGACATGGATGTATACACCATGATAACTCATATTCAAAAACATGAAAAGGATAAATAGTGGCTAAAGATAAATGAGATTATCACTATCATATATTTGTGTAAATGAGAATAAAAATACCAATCTATTTACTGATTACTCAATATTTTTAAGTTTTTCTATTAGTTAGTGAAGTTAGGCTTCCATATGTATAATAAAGATTTCATTAATCTCAAACTGTTATCACTACCAACTAAATTATCTATCTTTTTAAGAACTATAGAATGGATAGTACATAGAACATGCTTTGGAATATTTTGACTATGGTTCATAAAGTTGAAAATCATTGGTGGGAATATGGTTGCTCTCCCTTATGAAGAATTAAGTAAGGGACAATGTTGAAAATACCACGACAAGTTCATATTCAATGGTTTTTTCACAATGTCTATCCAGGAAGAAAAAGATTAATAAGACGAGAAATGAACATGAGGTTATTTTCTTTAAATATGGAAAGAAAGGTAATTGGAAGAGTAATTTCAATTAATTGAAGAAGAAGAAATCACGAGCTTCTACTTTTTATATTTTCAACATTGCATTTAATATTTTTTATTCATTTCTTGGGTATTAAATAATATATGTGATCCACATATTTGTATCCAAATATAAGAACCAATGAAGATATGAAACATTATAAGAATATAATGAAATATTAAAGTTCTTAATGGGGATTGACTCATATATCTACTAAATAAGATCATAACATCAATATCGCTAAGTGGATTAATTCCTATAAAACTATTGTTTTATATTGAGGTTATGAAAAAATATTTCTATGTGTGAAGTTATAGACATAATGATACATTGTTTTATGTTTGAAATTAATATTATTATGGTATATTATACTTAATTAAAAGTTTAGTAATACTTGAATCACAGTTGTCCAATATTTTTAATTAATGTTGAATATAAAATATAAGATACAAAAAATACTCAATCATGACAATATAATTATTTTTCAAGGAAAAATAAAAGAAATTATCAAGAATATTTTTATAAGAGTGTTTAGACTCTTAGGTGATAATAATAGTAGGTATTTTATGTACTTACTATGTTTTAAGACAAGAAAACCTTTAGGGATTAATGGTTTTACTTACACAAAACTTCTATAATTACTTTAGTACAATACATGTAAACTATTATATTTCGAAGCTTGAGGTAAATTTATATACTTCATGATATTACTTTAAGATATTTTTAGAATGTAAAATGGAGTATTGAATATACTTGTTAAAATATATTATATTCTCTAAGAGGATCATGACAGAATTATATTGCCTCACCATTAATAGTTCTATTACTGTGCCCGAGCCTGACCACCAACCTTGTCACCACCCGTCCTCAGGGCCCATGCCGTGACTACCCCAAGCCTGCCTTTTATAGGTTAGGGGCTGGCGACTAGCACCAAAGACGTAAATTCTGATAAAAAGGGAAGGCATTGCCTTTATAAAGTAAAAAAACACCACAAAGTACGCAAGCTGAGTAAACACTAAGTAAACTGAGTACAAAAGTAAGTGTTGGAAAGTAAATGGGCTAGAATACAAACCCAACTGAACGTAAAGTACAACTAGAAAGGGAGTACAACAACTGAAAAGTAAAGCAGCGAGTCCGAGTCGTCCTCTGGAAATCCCACCTGAAGGTTGGCTACAGATAGTCTCCTCTGCTCCTCAGCTCTAGCCGTCCGCTCTGAGTACATCCCATCCAGTGATCCACCTCCAGGTACCATCCAGCTCCACGAGCTCCCACCTTGATCAGCACTGTCCGTCGTCTGCATCCAACACAACGTATTCTGGGAATAGCCCATGCATGGGTGAGTATACGCTACTCAGTAGGGAACCCGAGACCCCTGAAGGTCTCCCAGAATACACATAGGATAAACCACAAAGGAAAGATACAATCATGAAGTAATTGTGATGACCCAGACTCTCTTAGTCCTTCCCTTTGCCAAAATCCGGGTCCTAAAGGAGTGGCGTCTCGGTGAGACCGATCGGCACCACCCGGCCCTATCAAGTTGTTTCCAGTAGCTCTCCTTTTGCGCAAATAGGGTTTTAAACCCTATTCTGACTCGTTTAAGCGTGTTTTAAAGGCCCGTAACACGCATAAGAGTTTTAATTAAATACTTAATCAATGAATGAGTCGGCTTAAACCACCCGACCCCTTTTTGTGACGAGTGGAGCCGCATGGTCAACCCACGACCCCCGCGCCTTACGCTGTTTCACGTTTTCACCTCAACCGTCCCCGACTCTTATAAACTAAGGGTTACCAGTGGTTTCTCCTTTCCTCGATCGTGTATTTTCACAAACAGCTTCTAGTGCATCGGGCGCATCGTTATCCGTAAAGTTCCGCGCCCCCGGCCTAAACGCCGATCATCCATCAACAAGTAGGGAATTTTCTCCTTCACCTCTCTCTTTTGTGTATCATGCGGGGTGGGAATGCTTTTGTTTCTGTAGAACTGGTTGGACTGAAATTAATGAAGATAATGAACGAATTCTATAAAAAAAGAGGGGGGGGGGGGTTGTGTTTGTTGATGTTGTCTTATATTTTGATACTGATTCTTCTATGACCATCTTGTTGAGTTGTGTTGGCTTATGCCTCCTGAAAATCAAGGCCGTTGGTGGTCGTTGTTTGTGCACTAATGAACCCTACTGATATTTTAAATGGCTTGTTTGTGGTTGTAAACTCCTGCAGTGAAAAGTGAATTGGTTAATCACGTATATCCGGATGAATAAATTGAAAGCACCAGGATCAACCCTTCTGTGATAAATCCCGGTTAGAACACACAGAATTTGAAATCATGGAGTGTGTTATGTCGTTTAAATTTGAAAACCACTGACTTGTGTTGGTGGTGGTAGTTGATTGTTTTCCTTTCAGGATGACTACTGGATATGTGGGAGGGGATGGGATTCCTTGTTCTTTTATACCCTCGGTGGTTTTGTGAAATTGGGGGATGGGATCCCCTATTGGTATGGATTCGGTGGTTGTGAGTTTTAATACCCGATGGTTACTTGTTTATATCACGAATTGGGGTGGAATCCTCTGTTGTTGAGAACCGGGTGTGGGTGTTTTGGTTGATGTTTGACTGTTTAATTTCCTGGACTTATGACTATGCCTACTAGTTGCCCAGTAGTGCTTAAACATAAACATTATTACTGAACGTGAAATAAGAAAGGGGAAAAATGGGTTGTTAGCGTGAGTCGTGACTCGGACTTGAGTGCTGTTGTGATCTGTATGCTGTCTGAAGAAAAACCTAGCTTTGGGTGAGTGCTTGTTACCTATATATATATATATACCTGTAGCTTTGTGTTTCTTATTCGCGCCCCACCCAAGTTGAGAACTTAGTGCCGAACACCCCCATTTCATGGGGGAGGGTGTTTTTCCCAACGCTATTCTTAGTGGCTGGTTATTAGATCCTTTTCTTCTCCCTTTCCCAGATAGCCCAAGTATCTTCGGGCAGGCTATGATGGCCTGAGGTCCATTATTAGACCAAGAACCTTCGGGTGGGGTAGTGTGGTGGTTGGCCAGGTGTGTGCGTCAGATGGTTTCCCAAGTGTCTTCAGGATGAGGCCCAGGTGTCTTCGGGCATGGTGGTGGTTGTTCTGGCCTAGGTGTTTGTAGGCGTGGTTACATGTGACAGTTGTGACCCAGGTTTGTGCGGGCGGGATTCAGCAGTGGTACTGCGTGCGGTGGTGGCCTAGGTGTGTGCGGGAAGGATTTCGGCAGTGGGAATGCGTGTGGTTGTGGCCCAGGTGTGTGCGGGTGAGTGTGGTAGTGGGACTGTGGTGAGAATGGCAGGATTGGTCTAATGCGTAGGATGTCTCAATAACCAGTGGTAAAGTGGCGCGGGGTACCCAAACATTGATGTGCTCTTAATCTATATATTACTTGACTTTCATTATTTGGGGAGTGTGTCTTGGTGAGGCCTGTGGTGGATAGTTTACCTTGATAGGTGTTTGGTTTACTCCTTTTCTCACGAGTCTTTATTACGTTCTCCCACTTGTTCACGAGAGTCTTTGGTTTTCCCTACTGAGTGTACTTGTATGCTCACCCTACGTATATAAAACTGCTTTCAGGTTTCCAGGAGGACTTCGGGGATCGAGCAGGACCGTACTAGCTCAGACCTTTGGGGTAGTTGCAGTTGCTGTTTTTTTTCTTCTTTGGTACTTACCTTGTAGTCACCTTTTGTACTTTGTGGCTTTACTTTAAGAACATGCATGTGGGAATGGTTTATTTTTTTGGCTTTACTTTTCTTTTACCTTGGTGTTGTTGAGTTTCATCATCTCATCTCTCGGTCTTATAAAACAAAAAGGGGTAATGCCTTCCATTTGTGAGAAATTTATATACCCTTGGTGCTGGTCGCCACTCCGGGACCTATTGAAGGCGGGTCTCGGGGGTCATTATCTCTCCTTCAACTTAAAGAAGGAAGGGCTTGTCAATCTACTGACCCTTCCCTCCTTTTGGTGAAGGCGGGTCATGGAAGAATGGTATCAGAGGGAATGGTTGAGAGATAGGATGGAGTCTGGAGTTAGGAACAATGAGGATTGAATGGGATGGTAAGGCAACAGTGTTGGGTGACCTTGGAGAATGAATTAGGCCAGGGAAGACCGGCTAGGACACGGGATTTTAGGGCCCCCCGTGATCCGATGCAAGGAATCTGGGCCTACCGAATGACCAAGTGAGGACACACTGATTGCAGGGTAGAGACCCTAGGAAAGGTACATGCATCATAATGACTTGTGTTCTTGTGTTTCTGGGATGTCTTGGGAATTAAGAATAAATTAAATTTTAAGAAGTTTTAAGAACGATATTATGCACTACTTGGGCTTAGGCATTCCTTGTTTACCTTGCAGCTATGACACTTGGAAGACCACCACGTGTGGTACAGGCGATCGAGGCCCCGTAGACTACTTTGGTCGATCGGCAGAGAGCTGATCGAGAGGAAGAGGAAAACCAGTGGCAGAAGACTCTTCGAGCCTTCCAGCGACATGCCCTTGAGAAGTATGAGGGCAGCACCTCCGATATGAAGACGGAAGGATGGCTAGAGGAACTAGTTATAGCCTTCGGCCTGATTCGGGCCCTGACCGAGTACTGGGTTCCTCTGGCCGTCATCCAGATGCGGGGAGCAGAACGTCAGTGGTGGATGCTTTACTTGGGGGAGAGGAGAGAGTCTGAGGTGGCTTGGGTGGATTTCGAGAGGGAGTTCCGGGCGGAATTCCTCTCCTCGACGATGAAGGCAGAAAAGAGGCAGGAACTACTCTCCCTCCAGCAGGGGAGTATGTCCGTGAGGGAGATAGGGATCAAGTTCAAGGACCTACTACATTTTTCTCCGGACCTCTTTCTCGATGAGGAGTCTCGGGAAAGACGTTTAGAGGAGGCACTCCGACCCTCCCTCCAGTATGCTGTTACCCCCTTTACCCTGCCAACGTACTTGGAGGTCCAGAAGAAGGCCAAAGTGGTGGAGAGGATGCATGCTCTAGTGGGAGTGTCGCGAGAGGGGATCCAGATAGGACCATCGAAGGGGAAGTCCATAAGCACCGGGCCTCCAGCGTCAGGACCCTCTAGGTTCCGACCCGCAGGGAGCAGGCCGCAGTAGTTTTAGTTTCGATCCCCCGACCCTCACCCTTTTCCTTTGGGCCCGGGACCGCGGTGCTTCATCTGAGGGAGCCCTGGGAATCTTCGGAGTTAGTGCCCCTACCGGGTGCAGTACAGTAGTGGCAGTCAGCCCCAGCACCCGCCCCAGCAGTAGCTTCCAGCCAGACCTTTCCAGCAGCAGCAACAGGGACAGCGAGCTCCCGCTCCTCCGAGGGCAGACGTAGGAGGAGGCCGACCTCAGGGCGCTCCACAGGGACCTCGACTAGGGCGTGGTCGGGGAGGTGGCCGACAGCCGAGGGGCAGGGGAGATAGGCGTGGACAGTTGCACGCCATAGAGGCATCAATTCCAGCAGGGCCAGAGGTTGTTCGAGGTACGATCGGTCTGTTTAGCACTCTTGCTTATGCTTTGTTCGATACCGGAGCTTCGCACTCCTTTGTTACACCCAGTCTAGCCTGTGCCTTGGGTCTAGATGCCGAGAGACTTCCAGTACCCCTGGTTTTGAGCACACCAGTCAGAGGTTAGACCGACTTGTTGTTCGTTTGTCAGGGATGTAGACTGATGTTAGGGCCACATCAGTAGGTTAGGGATCTTCTTCTACTACAGATTCAGCCATACGATGTCATCCTAGGCATCGACTGGCTATTTTCTGTGTGTGACATCGTCTACTATTTCCGAAGAAGGGTGGTGTTCTCAGACTTGGGCGGCTGGCGTGTTACCTTCACCGGCGAGCGGAGTAGTCCGAAGGGAAATAGGAGAGAGGAACCTCTCCTCTCCTTGTTGACCGAGCTGATAGTGGAATCAGTAGATGCTGAAATGGTAGAAGTGATAAGGATCATCCGTGAGTTTATGGACATCTTTCCTGAGGAGGTGACGACTCTACCCCCTCGACGTGATACCGCTTCGGGATAGACCTGCAGCCCGGCGCTCGTCCAATCTCAATGGCTCCTTACCGGATGGCACCTTCGGAGCTACGGGAGTTGCGGATACAGATTGAAGATCTGATGGAGAGGGGTTATGTTCGACCGAGTGCATCACTGTGGGGTGCTCCGGTCTTGTTTACAAAGAAGGCAGATGGTGGTCTTAGATTGTGCATAGACTACAGGAGGCTAAATCAGGTAACGATAAAGAATCAATACCCTCTTCCAAGAATAGATGATCTTTTCGACCAGCTGAAGGGGGCAGGATGGTTCTCGAAGATCGACCTGCAGTCTGGGTACCACCAGTTGAGGGTGAAGGAGAGCGACATTTTGAAGACAACGTTCAGGTGCAGGTATGGACACTTCGAGTTCGTAGTCATTCCCTTCGGTGTTACGAACACCCCGACTGTGTTCATGGGGCTTATGAACTGCATCTTCCGGGAGTACCTGGATCGATTCATGGTTGTGTTCATCGACGACATTCTGGTCTACTCTAGATCAGAGGAGGACCATGCAGAGCACCTGAGGACAGTTTTGGAGGTCCTCCGACAGCACCAGCTCTATGGGAAGTTGTCAAAATGCAAGTTCTGGACATGAGAAGTGCACTTCCTCGGGCACGTAGTGTCTGAGAAGGGGGTAGCGGTCGACCCATCAATGGTTGAGGCATTTGTTTCTTGGGCAGCACCCAAGAATGTGGCGGAAGTCCGAAGTTTCCTCGGGCTGGCGGGTTACTACCGGAGATTCGTACCCAACTTCTCCCAAGTAGCAGCCCCTTTGACAGCTCTGACCAAGAAGGACCAGGCTTTCGTATGGAGTGAGCAGTGCCAGTCAGCCTTCATCTATCTGAAGGAGAAGTTGGTCAGTGCCCCAGTGCTGAGATTACCAGAAGAAGGGGTGGCCTATGAGGTATTCTGTGATGCTTCGGGACTTGGCTTAGGATGCATGTTGATGCAGCGACAAGGGGTGATCTCTTATGGGTCCAGGAAGCTATGCCCCCATGAGCGTAATTATGCCACCCACAACCTGGAGCTTTCAGCGGTTGTTTTTGCGCTAAAGTTATGGCGGCACTACCTCATCGGGGAACACTTTGTTTTCTTCTCGGATCACAAAAGCTTGAGGTATATCTTCTCCCAGCGGGACTTAAACTTGCGACAATGGAGATGGGTGGAGTTCCTCCAGGATTATGACTTCGAGATCTCTTATACTGAGGGAAAGGGCAATGTGGTGGATGATGCCTTGAGCAGAAGGACATAGAAGGATGCGGTCCGAGAGTCGGCGGACGCCTGGAAGGCAATGGAGGAGTTGTCCACCTTACACATGGATGCGAAGATGGATAGCGGCAGAGGCTGCCTATATCAGATGACAGTGAAGTCATCCCTGTTTCAGAAAGTGGAGGAGTCTCAGTGGGGAGACCTAGAGTGCGAAGTGATGCGTGACCAAGTTGACCAGGGCAATGCTCCGGAATGATGGACAGAGGATGGTCAGAACCAGATGCTTTTCCATAAAATGTTGTTTGTCCCGGAGGCGATGCGCGACAAGGTTCTCAGTGAGTTCCACAACTCACCCCTGGTGGTACACCCAGGAGTTTCCAAGATGTACCAGGGTTTGAAGAGGCAGTTTTGGTGGCCCAGAGTTAAGCGAGTGGTGGCAGAATTTGTGGCCAAGTGCTTAGTGTGTCAGCAAGTGAAGGCTGAACACCAAGTTCCAGGCAGCCTACTGTAGCCTCTAGATGTCCCCGAGTGGAAGTGGGATGAAATCTAGATGGATTTTGTCACGGGACTACCCAAGGTCCAAGGAGGATACGACGCCATCTGGGTGATAGTGTACAGGTTGATGAAATCAGCTCACTTTCTGGCGATCAGGGAGTAGAGTGCTGTGGATGCTTTGGCACGAAAGTACGTGGATGAGGTGGTGAGGTTACATGGAGTTCCTAGGTATATAGTATTGGATAGGTATGCAAGGTTTACCTCGTGAGTCTAGACAGGATTGTAGCATGTGTTTGGCACCCAGTTACGCCTTAGCACTGCTTTCCATCCCCAGACAGATGGACAAACAGAGCGCACCATCCAGACCTTGGAGGATATGATGCGAGCATGTGTTTTGGACTCAGGAGTATCATGGGTGAAATACTTTCCTCTGGTAGAGTTTTCCTACAATAATATCTACCACTCTACTATTGGCATGGCCCTGTTTTAAGCTTTGTATGGGAGGCCATGCCGTTCGCTTGTGTGTTGGACTGAAGTAGGAGAGGCAGGCATCCTTGGTCCGGAGGTGGTGCAGAACACGACAGAGAAGGTTCAGCTCATACGAGAAAGGATGAAGGCGGCCCAGGACCGACAGAAGTCGTATGCTGATAAAAGGAGGAGGACTTTGGAGTTTGAGGTTGGGGACCACGTGTTCTTAAAGGTATCCCCTCGGCGTGGGCAGTGGAGGTTCGGCAAAGGGAGTAAGCTTTCTCCCAGATTCATCGGACCCTTCCAAGTGTTGCGGCGGGTCAGCGAAGTGGCTTACCAGCTAGCGTTGCTACCGCCGCTACTAAGGATACATGACGTCTTTCATGTGTCCCAACTCCGTCGGTATCTGCACGATGATTCACACGTCCTTGATTGGGGTTAGCTGGACATCGAGGATGACGTGACCTTTGTGGAGAGACCAGTGGTGATCGAGGATCTCAAAGAAAAGGTGCTTCGCGGGAGAACCATCCCCTTGGTTCGTGTGTTGTGGAGACATGGTGGGCTTGAGGAGAGTACGTGGGAGAGGGAAGCACATATGCGTACCAAGTACCCGGAGTTGTTTTGAGTTTTGTTCCTTGTTGTACCTGTTGCGGTAGAACGTTTTGTCTTTTGGATATGAATTGTGATGGTTTTCTTTCCTCTATTTGTGTGTAAAAAGCCCCAGCTATGGGGAAGAATAACCTGACCCCTAATCAAGACGCATTAAGGTGGATGCGATTAAACCCGTGCGGGCGAGTCAGTGCCACCCAAAGCGGATAATATCTTGACATGGGGGAGGAGACTCCCCAACCCACATGCCCGGGCAGTTTGGCATGGTATGTTTCTTGGTTCGTGACAGGAAGGTGTTCTTAGTTAACAATGAGGTTCACTCTTGAGAGGTATCTTTCGGGGTGGTTGTTCGGACCCGCCCTTCCCTTCTAGGTTGTTTAAATTCTCGAGGACGAGAATAGTTTGAGAGGTATCTGATGTGATGACCCAGACTCTCTTGGTCCTTCCCTTTGCCAAAATCTGGGTCCTAAAGGAGTGGCGTCTCGGTGAGACCGATCGGCGAGACCGATCGGTGAGACCGATCCGTGAGACTGATCGGCACCACCGATCGATGAGACCGATCGGCACCATCCGGCCTGGTCAAGTTGTTTCCAGTAGCGCTCATTTTTCACAAATAGGGTTTTAAACCCTACTATGACTCATTTAAGTGTGTTTTAAAGACCCGTAACGCGCATAAGAGTTTTAATTAAATACTTAATCAATTCATGAGTTGACTTAAACCACCTGACCCCTTTTTGTGACGAGTGGAGCCGCATGGTCAACCCACGACCCCCGCGCCTTACGTTGTTTCGCGTTTTCACCTCAACCGTCCCCGGCTCTTATAAACTAAGGGTTACCAGTGGTTTCTCCTTTCCTTGATCGTGGATTTTCACAAACAGCTTCTGGTGCATCGGGCGCATAGTTATCCCTAAAGTTCTACGCCCCCGGCCTAAACGTCGATCATCTATCAACAAGTTGGGAATTTTCTCCTTCGCCTCTCTCTTTTGTGTATCATGCGGGGTGGGCGTGCTTTTGTTTCTGTAGAACTGGTTGGATCGAAATTAACGAAGATAATGAATGAATTCTATAAAGAAAGAGGGGGGGGGGGGCTGTGTTTGTTGATGTTGTCTTATATTTTGATGCTGATTCTTCTATGACCATCTTGTTGAGTTGTGCTGGCTTATGCCTCCAGAAAATCGAGGCCGTTGGTGGTTGTTGTTTGTGCACTAATGAACCCTGCTGATGTTTTAAATGGCTTGTTTGTGGTTGTAAACTCCTGCTGTGAAAAGTGAATTGGTTAATCACGTATATCCGGCTGAATAAATTGAAAGCACCAGGATCAACCCTTCTGTGATAACTCCCGGTTAGAACACACGGAATTTGAAATCATGGAGTGTGTTAAGTCATTTAAATCTGAAAATCCTTGACTTGTGTTGGTGGTGGCAGTTGGTTGTTTTCCTTTCGGGCCGACTGCTGGAGATGTGGGAGGGGATGGGATTCCCTGTTCTTTTATACCCTCGGTGGTTGTGTGAAATTGGGGGATGGGATCCCCTGTTAGTATGGATTCAGTGGTTGTGAGTTTTAAGACCCGGTGGTTACTTGTTTATATCATGAATTGGGGTGGAATCCTCTGTTGTTGAGAACCGGGTGTGGGTGTTTTGGTTGATGTTTGACTGTTTACTTTCCTGGACTTATGCCTATGCCTACTAGTTTCCCAATAGTGCTTAAACATAAACATTATTACTGAACGTGAAATAAGAAAGGGGATAAATGGGTTGTTAGCGTGAGTCGTGACTCAGACTTGAGTGCTGTTGTGATCTGTAGGCTGTCTGAAGAAAAACCTAGCTTTGGGTGAGTGCTTGTTTCCTATATATATATACTTATAGATTTGTGTTTCTTATTCGTGCCCCACCCAAGTTGATCACTTAGTGACGAACACCCCCATTTCATGGGGGAGGGTGTTTTTCCCAACGCTATTCTTAGTGGCTGGTTATTAGCTCCTTTTCTGATCCCTTTCCCAGATAGCCCAAGTATCTTCGGGCAGGCTGTGATGGCCTGAGGTCCATTATTATCCCAAGAACCTTTGGGCGGGGTAGTGTGGTGGTTGGATAGGTGTGTGCGGCAGATGGTTTCCCAAGTGTCTTCGGGATGAGGCCCAGGTGTCTTCGGGCGTGGTGGTGGTTGTTCTGGCCTAGATGTTTGCAGGCGTGGTTACATGTGACAGTTGTGGCCCAAGTGTGTGCGGGCGGTATTCAGCAGTGGGACTGCGTGCGGTGGTGGCCCAGGTGTGTACAGGCGGGATTTTGGCAGTGGGACTGCGTGTGGTTGTGGCCCAGGTGTGTGCGGGCGGGTGTGGTAGTGGGACTACGGTGAGAATGGCGGGATTGGTCCGATGCATAGGATGTCTCAATAACCAGTGGGAAAGTGGCGCGGGGTACCCAAACATCGATGTGCTCTTAATATATATATTACTTGATTTGTGTTATTTAGGGAGTGTGCCTTGGTGAGGCCTGGGGTGGATAGTTTACCTTGATAAGTGTTTGGTTTACTCCTTTTCTCACAGGACTTTAGTACGTTCCCCCACTTGTGCACGAGAGTCTTTGGTTTTCCCTACTGAGTGTACTTGTATGCTCACCCTACGTATATAAAACTGCTTTCAGGTTTCCAGGAGGACTTCGGGGATCGATCAGGACCGTACTAGCTCGGACCTTTGGGGAAGTTGCAGTTGCTGTTTTTTTTCTTCTTTGGTACTTCCCTTGTAGTCACCTTTTGTACTTTGTGGATTTACTTTTAGAACATGCATGTGGGAATGGTTTATTTTTTTGGCTTTACTTTTCTTTTACCTTGCTGTTGTTGAGTTTCATCATCTCATCTCTCGATCTTATAAAACAAAAAGGGGTAATGCCTTCCATTTGTGAGAAATTTCTATACCCTTGGTGCTAGTCGCCACTCCGGGACCTATTGAAGGCGGGTCTCGGGGGTCATTATCTCTCCTTCAACTTAAAGAAGGAAGGTCTTGACAATCTGCTGACCCTTACCTCCTTTTGGTGAAGGCGGGTCGTGACAGTAACAACCAAATCTTCTTAGGTATATGCCCATACATACACCTAAGTCATCTATTCCAGCTCATCTCCATCACACGAGCTCAAGTACAACCCAATCCACATAGGAAAGCACAATCCAATCCCCATAGGATAACACAACCCAATCCACACAGGATAACAAAACAATCATATCGAAGATAGTGATTGTAAGTTAAGACTCAAATCACACAGGTATACTTCTTCGTAAGGATATTGAGATGATAAGATGTAGCCATTGATTCATCTAAGCTATCAGACCCACATAGGATACAAGACTAGCTAAGCTGTTGGACCCACAAAGGATACAAGACCTGCTACTCAGCCGGACCCACATAATATACAAGTACAGAGTCAAATACTGCCGGACCCACATAGGATACAAGAACAGTAGTCAAGCACTTCTGAACCCACATAAGATACAAGAATAGTAGTCATCACCGTTGAACCCACAGAGGATTCCAGTACGGTCTTCGTCGCTGCTGAACCCACAGAGGATTTCAGTACAGTCGTCATCGTCGTCGCAGTCGCAGCCAGATCTAGGGTTCCCGAACACAGCATGCTCGATTTCTGGGAGGGTCCGCTCCATGAGCTAAGGGGGATCAATACATCAACTGACACGAAGTCCATAGTTTAATTATCCCAAAGTTCCGTATCATCAATAGGAACTCAACGCGACAGACAACGCGTCAATCAGACACCCGGTCTGAGAGTTATTAGTTTTTTCGTCCCAGGGCCCCGGTTGATTTTTAAGCTAAAACCAACACGACCATACTCCAGATGCATCCAAACCTTAAGAGGAGTAAGGTAAAAGAAGAGTCTCACTAATAGGAATCCATCAAAGTCGACGGAACGTCAATCGGATGTCCGGAGCTTAAGTTATAAGCGTTTCCGCTCCGAGGGCCTGGTTGGTGTCGTGTTCGAACCAACCCAGCCGTACACAAAGTTCTCCGAAACCCTGAGTGTAATTTTCTGATATGACCATCTCGATCCAAGGATCGATACACAACTGACTATGCGTTGATTGGACGTCCGTAGCCTAAGTTATGGGCGTTTGAATGGAACTATCCGAAAGTAGGGGGTTCGGGCTCGGTCCGACCCGAACCGATACCCCCTGGGTCGGCCCGAACCGGGTCGACCCGACTCGGGTCCGGTTCCGCCCCAGGTGGGCACGGCCTGGCCTGGCTGGCGCAGCCCGGCCTAGCCGGTGTGGCCTTGCCTGACGCGGGGTTCCGGCCCAGCGCGGCCGGCCCAGCCCAGTGCAGGCGATCCGGCCTGGCGCGGGCGGTCCGGCCCGGCACAACCGGTCTGGTCGATGCGGGCGCCCATGCGCTGAGCAAACACGGAAGGGGGGGGGGGGGGCTGCCCCCGCGTTTTGAAACAGCGACCCCCACTTGGGGTCCCTCCCTTGCCACCTGTCGGGGGTGATGACCCCCGATCTTATGAAATCCGGCCTGCCGTAATGGTCGGCCAGTGTACCGCCACGGGATCCCCACGGTTCCTGCCTTCCGAAGCACCAAAGGTCGGCGGATCCGGCCGCCCTCCTCTGCAGCGCCGTGGCCCTTTTATGACCGGCGCGGCTCGATGGCGCCGCACCCCTCCGCCGCGGCCCGCCATGGTGCTCCGGTGCGGCGCGACGGTGCCGCGCTCCTCCGTCGTGGCCCGCACCGGCCGTGGTTCTCTCGTTCCCGCACGGTGCGACAACACCGCATCGACTCCGTTCGAATCCATAACAAAGTAGAACAACAATAGGGATGAGGGTCGACCGTGTTTGTGCGGTCCGGCCTCCTCCCCTTAATTCGATAACAAGCATCTAATTATTTAACGATGAACACCAAAATAATCACGAACCTAAAACAATCCCCTACCTTGAAGAAGTTATCGAACGACGATCGTTGTGGGAAACGATGTCTCAAGGTGAAGCTCCATATATGTTGACGGAGAACGTCCGAGGAGGAACGTCGTCTCCCTTTCATTGACGTGGGAAGAAGATCGAAATAGGGCGCGTCGTCATCCTTCGGGAAAGGCGTCACACACACCGGCTGCGGAGTGGAGACAAGACGTCACGTCTATATCTCCTTGCGGTGACGGCGTTCTTCGTCGAAGTCTTGGCGTTTTGCGCGAAGAAGATGAAGATCTTCAGACTTAGATAATTCTCTCCAAAGATCCCCACACAACTAAACAACCCCCAAAATAAAATAAGGGATTCCTTATTTTATTAACACATTCCATGCGTTTTCAAATAAAAAAAAACCCAAACTCAAAATTAAATTAATTGAATAGCTTTAATCAATCAAATTAATGCGAGAGTTGACATGAAATTAAAGAGGGAGAGTGGATGAGTTACAAATTAAAGGGGGGGGGGGGGTTTGCCAACTTTAAGAGAGGTTAGAGGAATTTGAAAAGGTGGGGCTCGTGTGGGGCCCAACTCACTAATATCCTATCAAGAGGAGATAGGATTTAGTGGGTCCCACCTCAACTTCCACATGTAGGTTATAATTACTTATAGTAGAAATAAAATTGTAACACGTATTTTATTTCACTCTTCAATTAAACCACTTCATTTTTAACAACACCTCCCGAGCAAACGCAACTCCAGTGAAAGTCTTCTTAAGAAAAAACTGGTGCTGCAGTTTCATCGGTGCCATCGGATTTCGATTCTGAGAACCGGTTCAAAAGTTAGAAAAACCCACTCGTTCGTTCACTGAACGTACCCGAGCTAAACTTCAGAAATTGATTCCGGGCACATCGGGCCTCAGAATCAGGTTCCATCAGAAACTGCGTACTCGTAAAATCTCAAAGAATTTAAGAAAAAAATTCCCTTGAAATTTATGGGTCTTTACATTACTCCCACCTCAGGAATTTACGTCCCCATAAAGTTACATCACAAACTAGGGGAACAAATGAGGGTACTGTGCACGCATCTGAGCCTCCCGCTCCCAAGTGCTCTCCTAGAGGTTCCCATGCTGCCACCAGATACACACTAGAGAAATCGACCGCCAACATAGGACCCGCTCCTGTTGATCATCGATCTCCACCGGGACCTCTGCAAAAGTCGTCCCGTCATCGATATCCAGCTCCCCATGGTTGATGATATGCGTCGGGTCGTGCATGTATCTCCTCAGCTGAGATACGTGGAAGACGTCGTCCACCCGGTGCAACTGAGGTGGTAGAGCCAGACGATAAGCCACATCTCCTATCCTACTGAGAACCTGGAATGGTCTTATGAATCATGGAGATAACTTGCCACCCAGGGCAAATCTTCGTAATCTACGTCGAGGTGAGACCCGCAAGAAAACATGGTCGACATCATCAAACTCTAGTGTTCTTCACCTCCTGTCAGCATAAGACTCCTGTCAGCTCTGAGATGTCCTCATACACTCCTAGATGACCTGGACCTTCTCTGTCGTGGCCTAGACCATCTCTGGTCCCACAAGTGCTGAGTCCCCAGGGTCTGTCCAGCACAGAGGTGACCTGCAAGTTCGGCCGTACAATGCCTCGTATGGTTCCATCCTAATGGTGGAGTGGTAGCTATTGTTGTACGAAAACTCCACAAAAGGCAGATGATCCTCCCAACTGCGACCAAAGTCGATGACACATGCACGGAGCATTTCATCAAGAGTCTGAATGGTCCTCTCTGTCTGAGGGTGAAATGCGGTGCTCAGGCGTATGTGCGTCCCAAAAGCCTCCTGAAACCCCTTCCAAAGCGGGGAAGTAAAATTATAATCTCAATCATAGATGATATATGATGGCACACCATGAAGTCGTATGATCTTCTAAACGTAGAGACGTCCCAAGATCTCCATAGAGCCCTGCTCCTTGATGGGTAAGAAGTGGGCCGGCTTGGTGAGTCGGTCGACGATCACCCAAATAGAGTCGTGTCCTCTGGATGTACGT
This sequence comes from Viscum album, assembly GCA_963277665.1. Lineage (NCBI taxonomy): Eukaryota > Viridiplantae > Streptophyta > Magnoliopsida > Santalales > Viscaceae > Viscum > Viscum album. The sequence continues at coordinate 1,985,377,930 of OY728145.1, read as the reverse complement.
GGAAGTCCAGTCACAAAATCCTTAGATATCCCGTCCCACTTCCACTCCGAGACCACAAAGGGATGTACCAAGCCTGCTGGAACCTGGTGCTCCGACTTCACCTGCCGGTAGGTGAGACATCGAGAAACGAACTCTTCCACAACCTTCTTCATACCCGGCCACCAGTACTGTCGTCTGAGATCCTGGTACATCTTAGCCACTCCTGGATGTACCACTAAAGGGGAAGTGTGAAACTCTCTTAGAAAATCCTCATGTAATGAATCTGGTACCATGGTACGTCCTTTGAAAAGGACTATGTTCTCCCCTCCTATAGAGAATCCATCAGGTGCATGTCCTGAGGAAATCTGTGCACGCTGCGTCTCATAGTCAGCATCCCCATGCTGTGCCTCTCTAACCCACTGAAGAAGCGGTGGAGTGACTGTGAGTGATTGAAGAAAGGATGCTCCATCTCTATCCACGAAGGATAACTGCAAAGCGGCCAGCTGCTCTGTCGCCTCTCCATGTAGCTGAATGCCCGTCCTCCTACCGAGAGCATCAGCTACTACATTCCCCTTCTGAGGAGTATAGACTATCTCGAAGTCATAGTACTGGAGAAACTCGAGCCATCGTCACTGTCTCAGGTTCAGGTTCTTCTGTGTGAAGATGTACCTGAGACTCTGGTGGTCAGAGTAGACTGTAAAGCGCTCTCCCATAAGATAGTACCGCCACATATTTAGAACGAAGACCACTACTGCTAACTCCAGGTCATGGGTAGCATAGTTATGCTCGTGCTGCCTCAAATATCGTGATCCATAGGCGATCACTGCCCACTCCTGCATCAGGACATACCTCAGTCTGGTCCCTGATACATCGCAGTAGACTATGTACCCTACTCCCTCCTCTGGTAGCCTCAAGATGGGTGCACTGGTCAATCACTGTCTCAACTCCTAGAAGATCTGCTGACATCTATATGACCACACGAAGGGTCTCCCCTTCTTCATTAAAGATGAAAGTGGTGCTGAAACTATGGAGAAGTCTGGAACTAATCTCCGGTAGTACCCAGCCAAACCGAGGAAACTCCGCACCTCCGTCACGCTCCTGGGTGGCTCCCAAGCTAGCACTGCCTCGATCTTCACAGGATCCACCGCAACTCCCACCTTAGAGATGACATGTCCTAAGATGTGGACCTCACGTATCCAGAATTGACACTTCGAGAGCTTACCATAAATATAGTGCTCTTGGAGTGTGTCCAGTACAACCCGAAAGTGGTAGGCATGCTCCTCCTCAGTAGTCGAGTAAATCAATATGTCATCGATGAAGACCACGAAAAATCGATCGAGGTAAGGCTGGAGGATCTTTTTCATGAGACTCATGAACACTACTGGAGAATTGGTTACGCTGAAAGGCATAACCAAGAACTCATAGTGGCCATACTGACACCTGAAAGCCGTCTTATGCACATCCTCGTCCCGAACTCTGAGCTGATGGTAGCCTGACCAAGGTCTATCTTCGAGAACCATCGTGATCCCTTGAGCTGATTGAAGAGGTATTCAATCCTCAGAAGTGGATAATTGTTCTTCACGGTCACCTGGTTCAGGCGACAGTAATCGACACATAGTCTCAAGCTCCCATCCGCCTTCTTGGTGATCAATATCGGGGAAGCCCAGGGTGAAACACTGGGTCAAATGAATCCCTTGCCCTGCAAGTCCTCCAGATGTACCTGTTTCTCTCGAAGCTCAGAGGGAGCCATCTGATATACTGGAGTAGATATTGGGTCTGTCCCGGGGTACATGTCAATATAGAAGTCTACCTCTCTGCGAGGATGTAGTCATGGAATGTTGTTAAGAAAAACATCCGCATACTTATCCACCACGATAGGAAAACTCAGACTCTACACATCAACTGCTCCTAGGATGAGGCTAGCCAACTGATGAGTGATCGGTTGTCCTCTCCTCTGCATGAGTCCATCCTACACTGCAAAGGCTCCCTTCTCACCGGTGAAGGTGAACCTGCTCCCATCGGTGCGGACACACCACACCTTGTTCCTAATACAATCTATATGAGCATGAACTGTAGATAACCAATCCATGCCCAAGATGACATCGTAAGGCCTCGACGCCGCTACAAGAAGATCCCAGACGAAGCTCTTGCCTCCTAGAGTAAGATCACACTACCGACACTAGTGCGTAATCATCGAGTCTGCTCCCGTAGGAGTCTATAGCGGTAAGGATCGAGCCAACGGCTCCGTCGAAATCTCTGAGCTCCGAACAAGTGTAGCGTCAATGAAAGAATGACTCGCTCCTGTGTCTATAAGAACTACAACAAGGGTGTATTAGACACAGATAGTACCTCGAATCATCTCAGGTGCACCGTAGTTATAGGCCTCTGGTGCCTAAAGCTGATCCTACCTCGGTCCACCAGCTCCCTGTGGTCGGGGTGAACCTCCTGGTGGTGGTGGTCGTAGAGCCTTAAAGTGTCGCCCACCACCTGCTGCTCGGGAAGCTCCTCTGCCTCATCCGCTAGCTCCCTGAGGACTACCACGGTCGAACCTCTGCCTCTACTTGGGTGGTCCCTCAACCGTCAGCTGCTCCTCTGCATGGAGAGTCGGGTAGTCACGAGCCATGTGGCCCTGCCCGCCGCATGCATAGCACTGTCTTCTCCTCGAAAGGCTGGATCTACGCCGTGTGCCCCGCACCTCTAAGACAGTATCCTGAGGTCGTTCGACTGATGGTCTGGTCCGCTTAGACCCCTGTGACATCCGTCGACTGCCAGCTGCAGAAGACTCTGCTACGTGCAGCCCTGGGGTAGGTCTCGCTGCTGGTGTAGGCTCAGCAAGAAAGATCTCTACAAGAAGGGATCGCTCCAGTACTCCTGCCTGCGTCGGAATACTGAGGGAGATCATCGAAGCCCTGATCTCATCAATTAGTCCCTGCTCGAAGGTCCGAGCCCGGAAGAATGGGTCCCGTACCATGTACGTGGAGTAGCGCGAGAGATCGATAAATCTCGCCGAGTACTGGGCTACTGTCATGCTGCCCTTCCGCAGCTGTAGTAGCTCCTGAATGTGCACCGCATGGAGGTTGGATGGAACGAACTCCAAGCGAAAGAGGCTCTCGAAGTCCGTCCAGAGTAAATATGCCTCATCGTGCACCAGGATCATCAGGTTCCACCATATACCTGCTGCCGCATGTAGGAGACTCACCGCAAGGATCACCATGAGGTCAGCTGGTGTCCCCACTAACCTAAAAACTCATACAACAGCCTCCAGCCAATCCTCGGCTGCCTGAGGGTCCGTCTCCCCGTGGAACCTGGGAGATCTCTGATGCTCAAACTCCCGCAGTACACTATGGAGACGTGCACTATGAGCGGCTGGGGCTGGTGGCATCAATGGCTCGGTGGGTAGAGGTACCGCCGGTGCCTCCGCTATAATAGGGTCCTACACCGAGGCCTCGTCGCTCGGTGGGCTGCCATCTCGCACAAAGCTCATAACCCAAGCTGACTTCCATCGTGGGGCCATCCTAAAAAGAAACAGGTGTGCCACGGTCAATACAGTATACCTGGTGAGATGACAGAAAGTAATCATAAAGACAACTTTGAAACACATATGCAATCAATGTTTTCGTGCACTAAGTCAGGAATCAGAAGTCAGGGTACTGGTGTATGGATACGTCGGCCGCCGCACCAACACTGGAATCCCTATACTGATAACCACACTCAGTACCCTTAACACTATTGCTTCACATAGAAGAAATATAAGAGTCTTGAGTTTTGTGGTAGAACCGAACTCCTCTGATACCAATTTGTCACGACCTGTCCACGGGGCCCGTGCTGTGACTACCCCAAGCCCGCCTTCTATAGGCCAGGGGCTGGCGAATAGCACCAAAGGCATAAATCCCGATAAAAAGGGAAGGCATTGCCTTTATAAAGTAAACAAACACCACAAAGTATGCAAACTGAGTAAACACTAAGTAAACAGAGTATGAAAGTAAGTGATGGAAAGTAAATGGGCCAGAATACAAACCCAACAGAAAGTAAAGTACAACTAAAAAGGGAGTACAACATCTGAAAAGTAAAGCAGCGAGTCCAAGCCGTCCTCTAGAAATACCACCTGAAGGGTTGGTACAGATAGTCTCCTCTGCTCCTCAGCTCCAGCCGTCCACTCTGAGTATGTCCCGTCTAGTGATCCACCACATGAGCTCAAGTACAACCCAGTCCACATAGGAAAGCACAATCCAATCCACACAGGATAACACAACCCAATCCACACAGGATAACAAAACAATCATATCAAAGATAGTGATCGTAAGTTAAGACTCAGCTCACACATGTATAATTCTTTTTAAGGCGATAGAGATGATTAGATGTAGCCATTGATTGATCTAAGAAGTCGGACCCACATAGGATAAAATACAAGCTAAGCTGCCAGACCCACAAAGGATACAAGACCAACTACTCTGCCAGACCCACATAGGATACAAGTATAAAGTCAAATACTGTCAGACCCGCATAGGTTACAAGAACAGTAGTCAAGTACTGACAGACCCACATAGGATACAAGGACAGTAGTCATAACCGTCGAACCCAGGGAGTATTCCAGTACGGTCGTCGTCGCTGCCGAACCCACAGAGGATTTCAGTACATTCATCATCGTCGTCGCAGTCGCAACCAGCTCTAGGGTTCCCGCACACAGCATGCTCGATTTCCAGGAGGGTCCGCTCCACGAGCTAAGGGGGGTAGATACATCAACTGACAAAAAGTCCAGATTTGATGTATCCCAAGGTTCTGTCTCGTCAATAGGAACTCAATGCGACAGACGACACGTCAATCGGACGCCTGATCTGAGAGTTATTGGTTTTTTCGTTCTAGGGGCTAGGTTGGTTTTTATGATAAAACCAACTCGACCATAGTCCAGCTGCATCCAAACCTCGAGCGTAGTAATCCAAAAGAACCTTCTAACTAATAGTAATCCATCAAAGTCGACGACATGTCAATCGGACGTCTGGAGCTTAAGTTATAAGCATTTCCTCTCCGAGGCCCCTGTTGGTTTCGTGTTCGAACCAACCAGGTCATACCCAAAGTTATCCGAAACCTTGAGTGTAATATACCGAGACGACTTTCTCGATCCAAGGACCGCTACTCAACTGACGGTGCGTCGATAGGAGGTCCGAATCCCTAGTTATGGGCGTTTGAATGGAACTGTCCAAAAGTAGGGGGTTCGAGCCCGGTCCGACCTGGCCCGATACACCATGGGTTGGCCCGAACCGGGTCAACCCGACTCAGGTCTGGGTCCGGCACAGTTGGGCGCAGCCCGACCCATCTGGTGTGGCCCGGCCCGGTGCGGGGGACTGGCCCAGCGCGGGCAGCCCGATCTAGCGTGGGCGGTCCAACCCGGAGCGGGCGGTCCGTCCCGGCACAGCCGGTCCGACCGGTGCGGGCGCCCGCGTGCTGAGCGGACGCGGAAGGGGGGGAGGGTGTGTGTGTGTGTGGGGGGGGGGGGGGGCGCTACCCCCCGCATTTTGAAATGTCTGCCCCCACTTGGGGGCCCTCCCTTGACACCTGCCGGGGGTTACGACCCCCGGTCTTCCGAAATCCGGCCGGCCGTAATGGCCAGACGGTGTGCCGCCGCGGGACCCCCGCGAGTCCCGCATTCTGAAGCACCGGAGGCCGGCAGATCTGGCCTCCCTCTTCTGCACCGCCGCGACCTTAGGCTATTGCCCTTGTCCGACCGGCGCGGCGCGACGGTGCCGCGCCCCTCCACCGCGGCCCGACTCCGGCCGCGACTTCCTTAGGGTTCACCGGCGTGGCGTGACGGTGCCACGCTCCTCCGCCGCGGCCCGCACCGGCCGCGGTTTTCTCTTTCCCGTGCGGTGCGACGGTACCGTGTCGACTCTGTTCCAATCCACAACGAAGTAGAACAACAATGGGGAGGAGGGCGGCTGTGTTTGTGCGGTCCGGCCTCCTCCCGTTAATTCGATAACAAGCGGCTAATTATTTAACGATGAACACCAAAATAATCATGAACGTAAAACAATCCCCTACCTCGAAGAAGTTGTCGAACGATGATCATCGCGGGAAATGGCGTCGCGAGGTGAAGCTCCGTATATGTTGATGGAGAACGTCCAAGGAGGAACGACGTCTCCCTTTCTTTGACGTGGGAAGAAGATCGAAAGAGGGCGCGTCGCCATTCTTCGGGAAAGGCATCACACACACCGATTGTGGAGAGGAGAAGAGACGACACGTCGATCTCTCCTTGCGGTGACAGAGTTCTTTGTCTAAGTCCTGGCGTTCTTCGCGAAGAAGATTAAGATCTTCATACTTAGAGAATTCTCTCCAAAGATCCTCACACAACTAAACAACCCCCCAAATAAAATAAGGGATTACTTATTTTATTAACACATGCCATGCGTTTTCAAATCTAAAAAAAACCCAAACTCAAAATTAAATTAATTGAATAGCTTTAATCAATAAAATTAATGCGAGATATGACATGCAATTAAAGAGGGAGAGTGGGTGAGTTACAAATTAAAGGGGGGTTTGCCAACTTTAAGAGAGGTTAGAGGAATTTGAAATGGTGGGGATCATGTGGGGACCACCTCACTAATATCCTATCAAGAGGTGTTAGGATTTAGTGGGTCCCACCTCAACTTCCACACGTAGGTTATAATTACTTAGAGTAAAAATAAAATTGTAACATGTATTTTATTTCACTCTTCAATTAAACCACTTCATTTTTAACAACACCTTTCGAGCAAACGCAACTGCAGTGAAAGTCTTCTTAAGAAAAAACCGGCGCTGCGTTTTCATCAGTGGCCTCGGATTTCGATTTTGAGCTCCGGTTAAAAAGTTAGAAAAACCCGCTCGTTCGTTCACTGAACGTACCCTAGATAAACTTCCGAAATTGATTCTGGGCACACCGGGCCTTGAAATCAGGTTCCGTCAGAAACTACGTACTCATAAAATCTCAAAAAATGTAAGAAAAAAATTCCCTTGAAATTTACGGGTCTTTACAAACCTTTTGGCCTATTAGTCTATAAAATCATTTACTTGGAGCATTTCTTCACTAAAATATCCTTATCATTTTCTAGAAGGGTGGAAGATAGAGTGGCTCATCATTTGGATAATAGAAGCCTCTCTAAGGTACCTCATGTCTTGTTGGATTTTTTACCTAGTTGAATGATGTCTATTGTATTTCTTGATCTTGGTACTCTTAATATATGTGAAGTTCTTATCCGTAAAAAAATATTCCAAATATATTGGATAATGAACATCATATAAGTTATATTATGAATTAAATCCATTATTTAATATCGTTATATGTTTTTATAATAACCATTTATTAAGGCTAATTCTTATAAAATAACATACATCAGGAAAATCATAAGTGAATATTAGTTAATTAACATAAATGATACTTAGGATATAAACATCCTTAATATAGAAAGGTATTCCTCAAGTGATTGAGTATATTTCTATAATAGGGAAGCACATATATTTTGAGATAATGTGAGATAGCTTGAATTTAATGAATTCAAGGCTTGAGATGAACATGAGTTGGCATAGAAATAATAAAATCCACAAGAATTAGTGGGAGGAATTATTCTAGATACGCATTCTATATAGGAAATATAAAACCAAATATATGTTTTTATATTCACCAGGTTAGGTGATATATTATTTGATGAGAATAATGAATCTGACAAGGAAGTATTAAATAGTGAAATGGTAAAATTTAAAAGTTGATATAAATTCAAAAATGGATACCATGTACCAAAATCTAGTCATTTTTTTCTCTAATTGATATAAATATGTTCATGGGTATTTAATAAGAAACTAAACATGGATGGTATATTTGGTATATATAAGTCAAAATTTCTTATTAAAGGTTTCAAGTGATATCAAGGAATAGATCATGAAAAAAAAATTTCAACAATCACCATGAAAAAATTTATTAGAGTTATACTTATCATAGAAACCTTATATGATCATGAAATTTCTAAAATGGTTATTAAGAAAACCTTCCTTAACTAAAACATTTTGGATTTTGTCTATATGACACAACCAAAAGGGTTAATGACACAAAATAATTATAATATAGTATATAAGTTGTAGAGATATATTTATGGGTTGAAGAAAGAATCACAATCATGGAATATACATTTTGATAAATCTATAAGAGAGTTTGGTTTTATCAATAATGAAGACAAGATATGTGTTTAAAATGTGATAGTGAGAGCACCATTTTCTTATAAGAAAAATATATTTATGGAAAATAGATTATAATTATTATAGTTAGCAGAGATTAAGATAAAATTATTTTTCCTAGAATGAATTATTATAAAAACCTAAGTCAAAGGGGGACAACATCTACTGAGATAGATCTACGAGTTTTGTTAGATCGAGTCATAATATATATATTCAAAGTTCATTGAAAAATATAATATGAAGCAATTCAAGAGTGAGTTGTTGCCTATGTCCCATGGTATAAAATATCACTAAGATGATATGTTAAGGAACATGAGTAGATTATTGTGATGAATAAAATTCCATAAATGTGTTTTATTCCATCACATCTACCATGATATGTAAATATATTTGATATTATTATGCATAAATAATGGTGAAAAATTATCAAATATTACTAGGAGAATTGTATGTGGTAGCAATGATAACTATATGAAAGTACTTGATAAGGTAAGAAGGATGTGTTATTGGCAATTAGAGAAATGAGAATGGTAGTCTTAAAGAAGATATAAAACTAGTTTTACTTATATATCAATTCGATCAAGAGTCAATTATATTCTAATTAAATGATCATGATAGGCCTCTTAAAGCTAGTCTTATCCGTATCTACATATATTGAGTATGTTTTGGCTTATGATGTTGCTTATAAAGCAGTTTAAGTAATGGTTTTTCCTAGTTTTTATAATGGTATCATGAAATCACAGTACAATCACAATATTATTATAGTGATATTGTAATATAAATACTATCCAATAATTCAAGTTGAAGATAGATAAAAAAGGTAATTACTTAGGGACATCACCTCTTATAATATTTTCTCATAAAAGTGAAGTTTCAAAGAGAATATTTTACATTGAAGAATGTGGTAGATCCAAAAGTTATAAGAATACCCTACTAGAAGCATGTTTATCATGTGAGAGTGAAAATGTTATTAGTTAGTAGTTTAATATAGTGAATGTGGTAGTCTTATAGAGTTGGTTCCCAAAAAACAACTGACTTTATACTTTCAATTACTAGAATATTAATAAATATCTCATCACAAAATGATTATTATTCTATGTAACATTAATGTGATAATTCCCTTAGAGTATTTGTCATATCTAAAGGTTATAACAGTTTCCCATTATAATGACAACCTATAGATGATATGAAAATATTCTTTATCAAATGTACTATGGTCTAGATAAAAAACATTAAACAAGATAGAAATAATGTTTGACTATTATGCTCTAGGAGATTATAAGACATCAAGACTTCTTCTCCTGAAATTATCACTTGGTGATCTCTAGGAAGGGAGGTCATGAGGAAAAACCTGCCAATAAGATTCCACATATTTTATGTGTCATTGGATATTATTATATGTGAATGTGTGTATTGGTCTTTAGATTTTATATTATTATTAATGTGTATCATGAATTTTGTACTTTTATGTATGGAAAAAAATCATGATGACATATTCTCGTAACGAGGTAACATACGTTGGGTGTGTTATAAGTGATTTTAGGTTAATTAAATAAGGAATGTATTTTTACCTTATATATTAATGTAAGAAGATATCTCTGGATATTTAATTGAAAATAAATTGTCTAATTAAATCCATGACCATGGTATTTTATTAACGAGTTTAGTTAGGAAATTCAAAGAAAGATAAATCAAACACATAAGGTGATGACACAAGTATGAATCATGTTTAATGAGATATCAATAGAAAAAGGGATTATATTACACAATAGAACTCCTAGGAAGTATATTTTCATCATGAAATTAACTAATTTCTCTATGGGTACCTTTGTGTGTTGCTAGACGCGGATCATGAACTTTATGTTAGCTCATTTAATTCTTCTGAGAAAGAGACCTCGAGGGACACACATTAATTGTATCCATAATATCACTAAATTATATTGAATTTAATATTAAGAATAATTATTTTTCTTGAATTATGGAATAATACTTTTTCAAGTAAATTTGATAATAAATATCCAGTAATGAGATATTTGAATATAAAATATGCGTGTTGAATTTTATATCCTATTTTTTTAATAAAGTAATAAGAAAATATTAATCTATTCACTAGTTTATTAAATATATTACTATATATATATTTATTTCGTTATATGAATATTAGAATAAGTATTTATTCATGGGTTTAGTGAATATAAATTCTATTTATTTCTTAAATGACTAATTTTTATTTGAATAAATATTTTATAATTCAGGATTTGATTAATTTAATGTGAGGATTAATGAGTTGAGTTAATGACCCATTATAAATGATTTATTTAATTTAATATAATTTAAAAAATGTTAATAAATTTATTTAAGAATTTGTATTTATATAAATTCAATCCATGAGATATAATAATAATGATATTATTATTATTATTTTACATCAAGTATTATGTAGATTAAATATATTTATAAGGGTTTGTGTGTAATTTTGAGTTGTTAGAAACTTGAGTATAAAATCCTTGTTATATCATTTTTATATTTATGAAGATACTTATTGTGAACAATATAAAGATCTAAATAATCCTCTCAATACATAGGGAGAACCATCCTCCCTCCCTCACTCTCAAGAAGATAGAGATAACAAGAGAAATCCTTGACATAATCAATGATGAACGACGTGAAGTAGTAGGTTCATATATTATAGCACTCAGAATATCAAGAAAATTGTCAAGAAATTTTTGTATCACATGAAGATACACATATAGGAAAGTTTTCATAGATTATCCACCACAATCATAATGACACAAAGGTGGAATTAGAAATTGATCAAGAGGATTATCGAATTTGTGGTAATTCTTATTTTAAATTAATAATATATTTAATGTGAAATATAATCTTCATAATATTTCAAGGTTTTATTTATCAAGTTATTTAGATTTATCTATTGAAACTGATTAAATACCAAAATAGAGCATCCAACCACCACTTCTACTGCACCCTGGAACCTTTAATCAGGAGTTAACTAGAGTTTGTTAGGTTGATGTTCACTAGAGGCATGTGGGAATTTATACTTCTGTCATCTCTTTCAGAATTATGGGATGTGATGGATATGATAAAATCTAGAGGTAATAATTAATTGGTGTTTAAAGAGATATAGAATATGATTATGTATGAAGTGATCTAGATGATATAATTCTCATGTTCTACCAAATATTCTTTTAGTGTGAAAGGAATATAATGTTTTTCTTTGAGGAAAATTCAAATTCCGGGGAAGGTTTAAAAAAATAAGATAATGGATTTGAAAAAATTCTCATAGCCTAGTTGATTCTAAATTACAACTCTGTGGAAATAAAGATAATTTATGGAGATATGTTCAGGAGTGGAAAGTTAATTCTAGAAATAAAGCTTCTTCGTAATCCACAAAATCTATAGTCACTTAAGATGAAACTTTTATTCTAAGTGTTGAAAATTTTTTAGTCATGGATTCTTAACTTAGGGGGAATATTTCCACTCACCATTCAAGAATTGATGAATAAAAAATTATGTATTCAGAAGGTTCAACAATGTTCATCTTGTAGATTGTAAATTGATCACGATCATGGGTAAGGGTGATGTAGAATTTTGAATGAAGAATTATTAAAGGTTGGCGCTAGAGGGGGTTTGTAATATCTTGGGTTTTTTGAAAATTATAATCATAATTGGTCAACTAGATGATGTGTATTTTGGTATGATTATATGGTTTATATAAAATCACACAAGGTTCTATGATGGTGGTATATGGTGTTAAGGATATAATTTTATACCTGATCATGAATTCATAAGGAACACATGTTAGAGAAAAAACTTATAAAATAGAGAATTAGTTGAATGATTATCTTGGAAACATTAGTGTGAAAAGGTTTATAGACCTTGGTGGTAATATGATTGATGATACTTGACCATGAAAATTCTGAAACATAGGAAGAGTGCATCCATAAGAACTAGTGGAAGGTTTCCTTTACATATATAGGCAAGGAACCTAAGAATCAGATGTGTGAGTTGGTTTATAAAAATTTCCACTACCTTTTTTGAAGGTTCCACACAAAATGTATGATAGTTTTTCCTAAAAAAATTCAATGTTTTTATTAATTTTATAAAATAGAGATCCATAGTGGAGAAGAAAATTGGTTTAAATCTCTAGTGCTTGAGTTTGGAAAATAAATTTGAGTGTAGGTTAAAGATAATATCGAAAGAGGGAGGGTGAATGTCATTTTTTTAAAATGATGATAAATAATAAAAGATATTATCTTAGGAATAATTGATTAAATTATAAACCAATAAAAGTAAAATGGGCGTACTAGAAATTAGAACATTAAGCACAACTAATAATAAATTGTGGAAATTAAAAAGGAACACTTTTATAAAGGAGTTCAGAAATTGCTCAAGAATTAGCCCCTAAATATCCTCACTTAAGAAGGCTTTAGAGTGTTATATTTCTCCTTTGGTTTTAAAAGAAACTAAGAACCAATAGAGAATAAAGTATTCCATTGGTTTTAATATGAACTAAAAACTAAAAACAAGACCCTTGGTTTTTACAGAAACAAAGAATCAAGAACCCTCACTTTAATGATGGTAAGCACCTAAACAATAATATTATAAAAAGAGAGGTTTGGTTTTTCAAACCATTTTAAAGAACTCATATCTCTCTAGAATATTTAAAATAAAATTAAATAGAATATATAGAGAGAGTATTAGATGAGGCTTTAAGAAATAAAACTAGGAAGAAAATGACTCAAAAGAGAAAAGAAAAAATAAATTGGATCAAAAAATTTAAAGCCCGATTTATCAATTAAGAATTGTTATATTTCTTGTAGATATCTTATAAAAGTTGATCATGGATTTATCAAGAATATTTTGGTGGAAATTGGTTGTCGTAGGTATCACAATTATGATCCAAGAATCCCTTGGTGCCTATTTATAGCCTTAAAATGTCTTATAGGTATCTTGGGATGACAATAACCTTTAATGACCTAAGTTAAGGATTTAAAGAGACACCATTAATTCCATTTGACTATTTTGGATCAAATATACTTATGGTGTGATATTCTTCACCGCACCATAGAGGCTGTCTTTGCAGTATAGGGATTTGATCTATGAAATGGAGCCTATAGAATCCTTTTTGAAGGTTTTATTGATATTATGATAGATCTATCATGGACATTAAGTTTCTACATGGATGAATTTTGTGTATAAGTTATGTAGTGTATTCACACACCTTGTGGAATATCCTTACACGAGTTTATAGGATCAGAGGTTTGACTACAGTGTGGATTTCTAAATTTTCACTATGATTCTTGGATAGTAATTTGGAAAAAGTTATATTGTGGCATGGTCTTTTCATGGTGTTGTAGTTCCTATTTCATATCCTTTTTTGATGTGGTGTAGATTATTATTTCATGGTTATGTTGTGATTTTTATTCACTTAAAAAAGATTAGAAATGCCTTTTGTGATTTTTATCATAATAAAGCCATAGATTAAAAATCTATAACCTTTTGATGATAAAAAACCACTATTTAAGATTAAAATAAAAGTTTAGTGATAAAAATAAATTGAATAAGAAAGAGGATAGAAGAATATATACAATATGGAAAAAAATATATTTAGAAATATGGTTTTCCATGAAATAAAATGTCTCTCCCTTTAATCAGGATCATTATATTCCTTTGAAAATATATAATTTTAAAAGAAAAATCTTCCCCATTTTGAAAACTCTCTCCCTATACATTATAATTTTATACCCATACACGTTAAAATTTTCTCCCACATAAAAATTATACATTTACCCCTTGTAATTATAAAAAAACTAATAAAATGATTAGATAGATAAGAGAAAAAATATAAAATAATCAAAGTGATCACAATTTTTTTTGAAAATCTGAACAAGATGTTTTAAAATATAAGAAAATAAATTATTTTAAAAATCCATAACATTTAAAATAAAAAATAGACAATAAGATATAAGAAAAATAATTACAAGCATGCTATTCCTTTCCCCCTTTAAAAAATTAAAATGTTCAATAGAATGGTGTTTTTTGAAGATATAAACTAATTTAAAATCTATACTAATATATTCTAACAAAATATATCCTTTTTAAAATCGTTATCTAAAAAAGTGACATTGAATATCAATGTACTTAGTGAATGCATGATGAAAAATATTTATAGGGATTATTATGGCTCTAGAACTATCACATTTAATTGACACATAAATAAATGTTAGTCCAAAATCTACGAGAGTTTATTTCATCCATATTATTTTGGTGAAAAAAATCCCCATGACTATATATGCCTCTTTGGCTATAGAAATGACAAATGAATTTTTATTTTTTCCACCCCAAGAGATTAATAAATGTTTAAAAATGTGACTAGTCTCACTTGTAATTTTTCTATGTAGTTGACATCCTCCAAAATCATCATTATAAAAACTTGAGAGATTAAAATAGGTTTCTTTTTCATAAGATAAACCATTATTTTTAGAACCTTTAAAAAATCCTTTTAAGATATTTTAAATGTAATTTTTAAGTATATATTGAAAACAAACACAATGGAAAACACTAAATATAATGTATTGTTGGGTCAAATTAATGTAAAGAAGAATTCCAATCATACTTCTATAAAGCTAATTTTCAATTATTTTACTAGAAATATCCAATTTTAGGTTATAATAAATACTCATAGGTGTGATAATTTAATTAGAACTATCCATTCCAAAATTTTTTTTTATATCATTAGTGTATTTTCTTTTTGATTAAAATAGTGTCATCCTTGTTTTGTTAGATTTGAAAACTAATAAATAATTTTAACTCACCCTTAAAACTCATTTTAAATTATTTTCTCATAATATTTAAAAAAATAATTACAAAGAGTTTCATTTTTTGGTCCAAAATTTACATCATCGATATAAATTTGAACAATTAAAAGATCATTTGAAATATTTTTTTAAATAAATTCAAATCATTTTTTCCATTTTAAAATCATTTAAAAAAATGAAAACTTGTAAAGCATTCATATCAAGCCTAATGGTCTTTTTTTAAACCATATAAATCCCTGGTTTACTTGAAAATAGATTTTGAAAATTTAGGATTTTAAAAAATGTTTGGTTGTTCTACAATTTTTTTTCATAAATAAAAACATTTAAAAATTAACTTTTAACATTTATTTGAAAAAGTTTGAAATTAAGATGGGTAGTGAATTTAATCCAGATTATAATGGATTCTATCTGAGAAAAATGTGTAAAGGTTTCATCATAATAAATTCATTATTCATAATTATATCATTTTTCTACAAGTGTAGCTTTATTATGTGTGATGTTACAACACTCATAAAATTTATTTCTAAAAATCCATTTTTACCAAAAATGGGATGATTTTTAGGTCTTTTAAAAGGAGTCTAAACTTTATTCTACTAGAATTGGTTTAGCTCTTCTTTCACAACAAAGACCTAATTTTCATCATTAATAGAATCATCAAGTTTTTAAGGTTAAATAAAAGAAATAAAATAATGATGCCTAAATTCATTTAAGTAAAAACTTATTCTATAAGTTCCAACTTTCAAATTTCAGATAATAATTTCCAAGGAATGGTATTTTTATTTTTTAAAGATTTTGGTAAAGGTGTAGAAGTTTATTTTACTTCAATAGAATTTTTAGAATAAGGTGGACCATTCAAAGTCAACGGATCAAGGTTATAAAAATATTTAAAATGTGAATAAGTTTTATGAATATTTTAATAAAATTTGATATGAATAGTTTTGTTAATGGGTTTGGTTATTTTATTAATGACTTGGTAGGATTAAATTTTTTTTGAGTAGCTAAGAAAAATTTCTTCATCAGATTTTGGATCAGATTTATATAGGTTTTATTTAGTGTTAATAATAATAAAATTTCTTCTAAACACTTTGAAAAAGAAAACATTCAAAAATTCATTTTTCCAATGTTCATAAGTGGAATTTTTGAGAAAGGGTCTTACAGGAACATGATTTATGATATAAAAAGTGGTATTGACCACCTTTTCCTAAAATTATTTTTAGAGTTTGAAATAATTCAATTTGGATTTCAATATTTCTTTAAGTTTTTGATTCCATCTTTTGACAACCGCATTTTTGAGGAATTATTGGAGCAGAAAAGGTATGATTATAACTATATGAGGAACAAATTTCATAGAAATACTTGTTATCAATATCCACCCTTTAAAAACTTAAAATCAAAATGATTTTTCCCTTTTTTATTTTAGAACATGTTAAATATTATGAAGAATTTATAGGACTCATTTTTGTGTGCTAAGAAAAAGACCCAAGTGAATCTTGTATAATCATTGAAAATCACAAAAGAGTTTGAATTTCCTTTGATACTTTTAACTTGAGTGGATCTAGAAAGATCAAGGTGAAAAATATAAAGGGTTTTAGAGTTTGATGTATCTTTTTTGGGCTTAAAATATTTTTTTTTTGCATATAATATTTTCAAGGATCACCAACAATATTATTTTTAAATTCTATTTTGGTAAATATCATACGAGATGATATCAATCAAGCCTAATGAGTGTGTGTGTGTGATAAAATAACGAATTTGTCTATGCCAAATCCAAAACTCACTACCTTTAATTATCAAACATTTAATAATTTTAGAAAAAATATATTTTAAATTGATAAAATAAACATTTTTATAATTGAAAGTAATAAAATAAGTTTTCCTTTAAGATTAAAAACATTTCAAAAATAATTTTTGAAAGAAATTTTAAAACCAGTATCACACAATGGGATGTTGATTAGAAAATTTTGTTTTAAACCATCAGTGGATGAAAAATATTTTATAATCATGAAAATGACAAAACGGATTGTACCTATACTGATGATTTTACTTCTTGAGTTGTCACTGAAAGTCACATATACTCTATTGATTTTTTCAGGTTGATTAAATTAATAGGGGTCACAAAAAATTTATTGAGAGAATCCAATATAAATATAATATGTTGCTTTTTGGGATTCAATCTTTAGACATGTTTCCAATAAAATTAAGAAATATTTCATTTTGGTGCCCATATTTTGGGTCCATATATGTTATCTAAGAAGGATTTTGATGCCCAAATTTATTTTGATTTTTTAGAGACGAGATATGGTATGAAATATAGATAATTTTTATTATACCATATCTAGAATTTTTTTAATTAAATTCATAAATTAGATTCTCATATTCATGAAAATAATTAAAAATCTTGTTTTGTGAAACCCATTTTACAAAAGTCATTTTTATGGATAAACTAATATTATTTGAAAAACCAATTCCAGAACTATTATTTCCATAGATTTTTAAACCAAATATTTTATTTTCCTAGGGGGTTAATTTCATAGGATATTTATTGAGACTATTAATAGTCAATTTTAACTCTTGCACAATCGGTTGATCATTCAATTTTGTAAAAAATTCATCTTTTTTGATTATGTGTTGGCCATTTTCTTTAAGCACTTTATTGTACTTATTTTTAAGTTCTTTTTATATTGATGTTAGTTTAAAAAAAAATTCTTCAAGATGACTTTGAGAATATTTTAAATATTAATATCTTCGGTGATTGGAATAAGAAGGGAAATAAGATGAGATTTTGGATGAATAAGAATAGTAGTTAGAATTTACTTCCTTATTAAAATAAAATTTGGCCATGGGAAATTTAAAACTTTATTTGATTAAATCTCTTAAGAAGAGGGAATCATTATTTTCATTCTAGGTTTAAACCTTAAAGACTTTATTTCCATTGAAAAACAAATTTAAAATGATTCTATAAAAAAAGAGATTATCATTCAAGTGAATAATTTTTAATGTCCTATTTTTTATGAGTGGAACACATAAATTAAATTTCATTTTAAATGTCTTGTTTTATCTATGTGAGAGTGATAAAATAAGTCATGGTGATCCTAAGACTTTTCCAACTCAGTTTAAGGCCAAAATTCTTTTTCTTGGGAGGAAAGTTTGAGGCACATGTTTAGCACAAGATTAGTGATAACCATGTTCCTCAAACCGCGCAACACCGGTTGGGTGACCCAAGATTTTGAAAATGGTGAAGGGTAGGATATAATATCATACAAGGTGATAATTTTTTTTGTAGAGGGTATTTACCTAGGATGTGCATGGTTTTTCAAACTGTGTGCCTAGTCCTTTGAGGGGGGTACAACCCTAGACAGTACTGGCACACAGTTTGACCAAACATGTGTCCAAATAGTGTACCCCCATTTTAAAGTGTGAAATTACATTTTTCTTACCATTATTTTAAAACATTATCCCTTATTTTTTACTTCTTCTATTCTAGCAGTGGTTACCCATGGAACTCCCCTTTTCCCTATTCCATATGCTTTGATCCTTGTTCTTTATCTTAGATAATAATCACTCATCATTTATCTCATTATATTTCCAATGGAAAGTTATTTATTCCTCTTTCTTACTTAATTCATTTATCTTGTCATATTCAGAGTTATATTCATATAGGATAAAATGCCCTATTTTCCGGGTATTTGTCTTCTGTTTTTATTTCTCATGTCCTAGCACAATTTATAGATCAATTATAGATGAGGAGTCTACTACCCATCCAAAGTAGGTGATATAGTAATTTTTACTAAAAGTTTGGATATTTATAATGTGCATCATCATGCTGTACACTGGACCTTATGTGTTGCCCCTTATTTGTTAAATTAATTAAGAAAGACCTAATTCCTTGAATTAGATAGTCTTTAAACCCTATATTTCTTCTATGGAGGTTTTATACCTTGAATAGAACCACCCCTTTTGGTGTTCTCATTTAATTTCTTTGAAAGATTTTCGGTACATGTGACCCGATCACCTTTTAAGTTGGGTTGGGATTGAATTTTAAATGAGGAGGATAAATGAATTATATGTGAATGTGAATGGAATGACCATGCCACTTGCCCCTATTGGTTTCTTCCCAACTTAAGTGTGGTCCACCCCATACAAATTTAATGGACTAATTGAGTACATGATTCGTTAAATGGTATGAAGAGTTGTTATACCATGACCACTTTGTATACTATTTCATGAGTGATACCTGGGTTACGAGTTGAAATGACTCAGACGAGTTCATCAGGAATATCGAACTAAATATATTATTAATCAATTTAAATACACTAGGGGTGAAACTTGGATTCCTATATGGAATTTATTAGAAGGACTGACCAGGTTGATGTATTCTATTGTTCCTTGAGAATCAAAAGTATTCCTTATATGGAATTCCATGGATAGGATCAACGATATTTTTCATTATACAATACATTGGTTGTTACCTGGATTTATTATGTGGAATTACTTAGGCAGGATCAGTGGGGGATGGGTTTATATCATTCCTTAAGTGATACTATATTCCTTTAATTTAATTATTGGGTCAGGATCAAGTTTCCTACATTTTTTCGTGATACTTATGCAATGTATATGAATACACTAGGATGCAGTCAGTGATTTTGTTACAAAATTTTTTTGGGTTACCTTGAACACTAAATATTTCGAACCATGGAACTTGTTGATACCTTATACAGAAATAACTATTTAGGGATGTCTTATTAATGTTCCTTGGGTCCCAAGATTATAAAAATTTGATAAAAAATTCTCATAGAAATTCTGGATTAGGCTGAAGTAGGGATGGCTGGCTAAGTGTCCTGTAGGAAACCTGAGCCCGACATGGGTTATTTTATTACATTGATTATATTTATTATACATGATAACTATTAATTTTATCTTCAAATAATTGATATTACCATACACCATTGGTGGTGGCCTAATGAGTTTTACTCACACCCTGTTCGAGCCATATATAAGTACCTGAAAAAACTTCACAGATGTAGGTTGGGAAAAAGGGAATCACTAAGATTTAGATGCTTGATTTTCTATACTAGGATAAATTACTCGAGAAAAAATAATATATAGTTCTCATGATACTTTATTAGATACCATTGAGTCTTTTTTTTCTTTTTACATACATGTGTGATATGAATTCTTGCTTCCATGTATTCTTATTACTTTTGTGTAGCACCATGAAATCATCATTTTTTATATGATGCTGGTTAGTTTTTCTTTTACCTATTTTTATTTATATGGATGGATAATTATTATAATATTGTTTCATTATTATAATGTTTCACTATTTGTTCTATTTTTTATATACTGATGTGTTTCACTTTGATCTTGAGGGTATAGTCTCCCCACTGTACCACTGTAGACTCTTGCTTCAAGTCAAAAACCTCTGGCATACAAGGAGACATGATTGAGGCAATGTGGCCAACTGGATTCAGTTAATTATGAGTGAAATGGGTTTAAGATGATATAAAGTGGTATTAATGTTTTTTTTCTGTGTATGTTACTATTTTGGGTTGGTAGATTGGAGACTAGAAGGTGTGGAAATTTTGTAATGAGACTGTTCTTGGGAGTTGCTACCCCACATAAGGGTGAACAGACAAATTACCTGGAATTGGGTATGATGTTTTGTATTGTTCCTATTACAGTTGATATTTTATCACCATCATGTGACACCAATGAATTTTTTCTTTTTTTATCTTATGGATTTTAAACCTTGGCCTAGTGTGGTAAGGAAATAGTGTCTCATGCATCATTATAGGCAGTTGAGGATTATATGGCATGCATATTCCATACCATATTTATTTGTTGCATGAATTAACTACTACAAAACTGAGTTTATCTAGTGCTAGGGATTTAAAATTTCTAGATAATAGTGCTGTTAAATTCCTCCTTTAATAGTTCTAAAAAAAGTGATGTTAAAGGGGGTATTTAACATCATTTTTTATAGCACTATTAAAGTCGTCTTTAATGGCGCTAAAAAAAGCGCCGTTAAAGGTGGAACTTTATCAGTTCCTTTTTACAAGCACTGATAAAGGACAAACCTTTATATGTGCATTTAAAAAAGCACTGATAAATGGGTTCGTTTATCAACGCTTGTAAAAAAGCACTGATATAGGGGGGTGTTTATCTGTGTTTTTCTTGAAGCGCTAATAAAGACCCTCCTTTATTAGGGATTTTTTAGTATCACTGATAAAGGGTATATTTTAGAAAATAATAAATTTCCTTTAAAATAATATATTAATATATTAATATATTTATATTGATATAAATATAATATATATATTTTAAATATGTTTTAGATAAGGTAAATAGGAATTTACACTTAATATAAAAGATATTCAGTGAAAGTGACTTATAAATAAATAAAAAAATATTTTCAATGAATAATTTTGAATTTATTATTGAGTAATAGTCATTTAACATCAATTGGGAGAACGAAAAATCAAAAAATTAATAAAAGATCTAAAATATGATGGAAATGTAACTCAAACTTCAAACAACCATAAATTTTGATCTGGGTGTCCATTTGGACGCTACCGCATATCAAATCGAAGCCTACAACGAGATATACAACCTTGTGGATTAAGGTAAACCCTCTATCACATTTTTCAAGGCCAAAAAAGGTTCAAATTCCTCTAAAAATGAGATTTTAGTCGGGGTACCCTAATTCTTTAACATTCGATCAATTTTTAGCCTTGTTTAAGGGGGTATTTTTTCCTTTTTTCATTAGAGACTAAATTTATTCCTAGGGATTACATTAATATTGATCTTTTGGATTTAAAATTTTATCATTTTTAATAATGTAGTTTTATTTATAATTAAATATATGCATATATTCTTGTATTTAATTATAATAAATCACTCTTATAAATACATATATCAACATATTTATGTAGGAATGTATAATATAATATATGTAAATAAGTACATATTCTAAAAATGTTTTCCAAACAATATCTTATCATTTTTTACATTATAAAAATATATTTGTAATGTTTGTATATGAATATATGAGTTTATTAAAAAACAGATATATATTTATATTATATTATATTCTAGTATATGTAAATGAAGATAATATATAATATATTTAAACAAATATAAGTATATATATATATATCACACACACACACATATATTTTATAAATGTATTTAAAATTAATTATATAAATATATAAATAAAAATATATATGTAAATATATATATAAATAAACAGATTTATCAATAAACTCAGAGCAAAACAACATGGTCTAGTGGTAAAGGCATTCCATCTTCGAAGGATAGGTTCATGCTTCAAATCGAAGTCGGTGCGCATGAGGCTGTAAATTTGAAAAGCACCGATAAAAGGGGTGGTGGGGTGAAAAGTGCTGATAAAGGTGTTGGGAACACTATTAAAGGGGTCATAGAAGTACTAATAAAGGGGGTCACACTCATGGACATCTGAAAAATATATAATTTTACACCCTTTAATAGTGCAACCTTTATCAGTTCTAAAAAAGTGTTGTTAAAGGCCCCATTTAATAGCGCTAAAAAAAGCGCAGTTAAAAGGGTCCTTTAACAACATTAAAAAAGCACTATTAAAGGGATCCTTTAATAATGATTTTTTAGCACTGATAAAAGTTTTGGGATTTTAACTACACCGAAATTGGAAGTACTTTTTTAGCACTGATAGAGGCCTATTTAGCACTATTAAATTCCATTTTTGTAGTAGTGATTTTCTGCAACATGTTGTTGTACCTTGAGTGTTATAGTTTTTATTTTACTGAAATTTCATGCATGATAAATGGGGAAAATTATTTATTAATAAATTTTATGGACAAACCTAAATGGTTTTTCCCACATATCTCGATAGTGGATTCATAATTAGACAATTATAATATTTTGATCCACAAAACCAAAGTTACATGAGTTGAATCATTAGTGGTTTTAATTAAATGGATTCCAATTGTAATTTAATGAGTGTGTGCTCCTATATAAATTGGGAATGGTGATCCTTCTAATTGAACCATAGTAAAGTTTGGATGTAGTTACATGGAATGAAAATTACAACTTATAAACCATAGGACTTTATAACATGGGAATGACAGATGCATCTTGTTAAACCAGGATAAATACATATATACCTATATAAAAGTGATTTTTAATTCTTTTATATATTGGTTGTAGTTAAATAGGGATATAAATTAAAAATTATAGGGTGTTTTCCTCTATGAATTTCAATTGATAGTACACGTATTAGAACCTATGATGTGGAACAAAGAAATTGACCCTGACCTGACCGTAGTAGTGGGTAATTGGGTGTTTCTCTTGTGAATATTTATGATCTTCAATATCACATAGACTTGGATTTATGAGTATGAATAGATATGTTGAATTTTTTGTATGAAGGAATTATACCATTGATATTCTTTTATCTACAATATTTTCATTTTTCAAATCTTGTTTTGAGGCATGTGTTTGGAATTTTAGAAATATGATGCCAAAACGGCCTCGAGTCATGCGCTAGGAAGTGGTGACAACCCTTATCCAAGGGTGCTGGGACTTGAACCACCAGTATTACCACCTATAGTTCCACATGTGAAACCTCTTGTAATACATGATTAGGGCACTGATGCCTAGTTTCTAGAGGGTTTCCTATGATTTATGCAGTCCATGAAGGGTGTCCCGAGACCTTCCCCTACCATGTCAGAGTTGTCACAAGAGTTTAAACAACAACATCCACCAATTTTTTTAGGGGATGGTGGCCCCTTTGTTTTCAATTCATGGATGGAGGACATGCTAACTATTTTTTGGCATATGGATATGCCTTTAGAGTGGAGGTTCAAACATTCAGTTTATATGCTATGTGATTTTTCTAAGCATTGGTGGGATTTTATTACCTAGGGAGATAATCATTAGTATATGGTATGCAGGAAATTCCATACTACTTTATTTGATTAATTATTTTTAGAGACACTAATAGTGTGATGAGAGAGAGATATTATGTATCTACAATAGGGTTCTATGTCTATCATAGACTATTCAACTCTCTTTACTAGTCTAGCACTTCACACTGACTCTTACTGGTGATGATCATTCAAGAGAGGGATGATTTGGGGATGGAGTCATATATTCAATCCAATATTAGGTAATCGTTTTTTGGTTGAATTCCATTTTAGATATAGTAAACCATGCCCTCATAAATTAATGAAATCTGAGGGAAGTTGAAGGTGTGGTCAAAGGTAGTTCATCACCTAGACAAGTAAGTAGTTAATTTAGTAGTAAAAAGTATCACCTTGAGTCTATTCGTGGGGATAGTGATGAATAGTTCGTGTAGATTGACACTTAATTGGTATATGATAGTTGTTTTTGTCCAGTTCATAAGAATCCCCAGTGTACCAAGGATCTAGTCAAGTGCTAAGCATGCAACAAAGTGGGTCATCTTCATCATTTCTATATAACTTTTACTCTAGTTCCAATTCTGAGGGGTTCTAACCCAACCCAACATTAAAGAGTAGGATTAGTAGGTCCACATCAGGCAAGGATATTGTGTACTCTAGACTATTTAGGATAATGAGGTGGATGTGGCTATTAGATCAAGTATTATGAGATGAATATCTATTAAATGAGGCCTTCTGAGGGTATTCAAGTTGTATCTCAGAGCTATAGATCAAGCCAGATATTTTTAGTACAACTGAAACCCAAGGAGCAAAGTGCTGAGACTTATACTATACAAGTTATGATTTTAATATCCTCTACTTTAGTATCTTATCTATTTGAAACATGAACTTATCACTATTGTTATGGTGGAAAGTATTGGGATTTAAATTTAGTACTTATAAAGAGTGATGAATCTTGAAACCCCAATGGGTATACAGACATAGAGCATTCTTTATTATAAGAAGTTTCCACTTGAGATAGGAAGCTATCATTCCTTATGGAACCTTTTCATCCTCATGAAGATTGTCTTTGACATTATTCTTGGAATGGACCAGTTAGAACCTTATCGAGCCCAGGATGAATGTTATCACTAGTGGGTGTATTTTACTACACCATAGGCTGGTATTTATGTTCATAAGAGAGAATAAGATGTCCAGACAGGTTAAGTAGTACCTGATCATCATGAAATAGGTATAATTTCTACCTAGATTGCAAGTCTCATTTTAAGTGATCATGTAACATGTTAGATATATTTCCCTCCTATAGTAGATCATTTCAGGTATGTATTCCTTGATGAATTTGTGGGACTAAATCCTGATAGAGAGGTTGAGTTTACTATTGATATAGTTTTGAGATAAATCTCAGTATCTATCGCACCTTAAAAGAGGGAACCAATTGAGCTTAAATAAATCAAGAGATAGTTGGAGAACATGGAATATTAGGAGTTTATATGACCCAGTACATCACCATGGGGGCCATTCACAATTCCCCCCAAGAAGGTGGATGAAAACCTTAAATAATTCATGAATTACTCAAAATTAAATTAAATTATGATTAAAAACCAATAAACATTTACACATATAGATGACCTCTTTAACCATTTATAATAGGCTCAGTTTCTCTTGATGATTTTTTTTGATATTGGGTTATCACTTGGTGCATGTTAGACCCTCAAATATACCACACACAACATTCCATAGTAGGTATGGATTATATGAGTATTTGGTAATGTTGTTTTTTCTGACAAATGCATCGACATTTTTTATGGATTTTATGTTTTGAGGTTTTCAAATAAAATTGGATTAATTTGTGGTATTATTCATATATGACATCTAGGTGTACTGACATACTCAATATGATCATGATAAGCACCTTGGTATAACTTTTATTACACTAAGAGAGAATAGGTTTTATGACATGATTACCAAATTCCACTTTTCATTCAACAAATTTCACTTACTACGTCACATTATATTAGAACTAGGTGTGTCTATTGACTTAGACAAGTTGAGATCCATGGTTTTATGGGATTTATACAAGAATATATTTGACATATGTAGTTTATTGAGACTATATCAATTTTAAAGTAACTTTATTCGTGATGTTTCATGCATAGTAGAACCTATTATGGGATTGAAAAATAACGAAATGAAATTTATATGGTCTGAGGTTTGTGATAATACCTTTCAGGATTATAAAGGATGGTTTACTTAAGTATCGATCCTTACTTTACATGAGCCTAGAAGAAGTTATAAATTTTATTTTATTTAATTAGACATCAATATGGGGGCTGTTATAATGCAGGTAGAGTTGTTTGTAACATATGGTTCTTGATAGTTGAGGCTATATGGGCACAATTATCCAATATATGATATCAAGGTGGCTGTAGTTGTTCTTACCTTGCACTATTGGAGGCATTATCTATTGGGAGAGAAGTCCGTTGTATACATGGACCATAAAACCCTAAAATCAATTTTCAAAAAGCATGACTTGAATATCAGGAAATGAAGGTGGGTTGAATTCCTATTGTACTTCATTTTTGAGATTGCTTATTTTCTTAGTAAAGGAAATGTAGTGGCTGATTCTCTATGAAAGAAGAATCAAATTAATATAGTTTAGGAATCCAGCAACAATTTAAAACTTATGGTGCTATTTTTTGAGATGAATCTTGAGATTTTTGGGCATCATAAGTAACCTATTCATGTAGTTCTAATAATGAAATATTTACTTCTAGATAGAGCAAAGATGAGGAAACTTTCAAATCCCTATGGCTTGGTCCTATGGGAAAGTGCTTCATGTGAGAACCTACCAACTGGTTGTGTGATTGATGAGAATAAGATCTTGTGCATTTGTAGATAATTCTTGGTTCTAGTGGTCGTACAAGAAGATTTTATGTGAAAATATCATGCTTCTATTTGGTTGGTATACCACAAACTTACGATGATGTACCATGATTTTCATTGCAAGTATTGGTAGATGGGGATGAAAAGAGAGATTGTTGGATTTGTTTCTAGGTGTTCCACCTATCAATTGGTGAAGGTAGAACACCAACAAGCTGTAAGGATTTTTTAGTCATTACCCATTTTGGTGTGGGAATGGGATGACATCCCTATGAATTTTGTGACCAGACTACCGAGATCACCCTAAGGTAGTTTCACTATATGGGTAATCCTAGAGCCTAATAAATATCTCCCACTTTATTCCTATTCAAGAGGCCTACTCAGTGAATGAACTTGGGAGGATTTATATAAAACATATTATACACCTCCATGTGGTTCCCCTTACCATTATGTCAGATAGGTATTCCTGATTTACATCTTAGTTTTAGAAAGTTTTGCAAAAGGATCTGGGTTCACAGGTAATATTGAGTACAACCTACCGCTCTCAGACTGACTGGCTGTCGAAGAATACTATTTAGGTTTTGGAGGACATGCTCTAGGAACGTGTCATGAACTTTGGAGGTTCTTGGGAGAAATATATACATATAACAAAGTTTAAAAATAATAATATCTTTCGTGTGACTATACATATGGATCACTATGAGGACCTATATAGTAGGTCATTTCGTTAACCCCTATGATGGTTAGTGGTAGGATAGATAATGATACTTGGAACTTATCTCATTAATGAGACTTCATAAAAGGTAAAACTCATCAGGAAGTGTATGGGTACAACTCATACTAGACATAAGTCCTATGTGGATCTTCACTACTTAAGTCTGGAGTTTGAGATGGGAGATCAGTTCTTCATGCATGTTTCTCCTTGATTAGGGCATCAATGGTTTCCAAAAAAAGCAAATATGGTGCGTAGGTTCATTGAACCTTTTGATATTGTGGAGATATTTTGAAAAATATCCGATTGGTTGTATTTACTCAAAGGTACTAAGACATGCACATTGTCTTCCATTTTTCGTAGCTTCACCTTTATTATTAAAACCCATCTTATGTTTTCCATCCTAACGAGGTGGAGTTTTATGTTGGTGCTTCTTTTGAGGAGCATCCTATATTTTTTTACTAGAGAACGAGGGATCTACGAGTAAGGTTATTTCCTCTAGTGTGAGTGACATGGAATTAAAGATATGTATAGGATGATACCTAGGAGTGAGAGTCTAACATACATGTTTAGTGGCCAAAATTATTCACAAATGATATTCAAAAACCCTCAGAAGGGAAAATAAGGGATGATTTGTTTTAAGGATGGGTGGTTATAAAATCCCAATTTTTTAAATAGGTATGAATCCTTTAAATTTTTGTTAAAATAGATTTCTTTATCGATGTGAAAGTGAAAAAATAAGACATGGAGGCCTTGAGAGTGTCTGAGCTCAGTTTGAGATCAAAATTCTTTTTTTGGGAGGAAAATAAGAGGCACACAGTTAGAACATGGTTAGTGGTAATAGTGTACATCAAACTTTCTGGCCCTAGAGTAGTGCCACATGGTTTTTCAAACCATACTAGGGAGGCTGGACAACCATGCAATGTGGCGCAGAAAATTTGCAGACGGGATCTGCATGGGCTATCCATGGTTTTCAAACTGCATTCCTAGCTATTTGAGGGGAATCCACCTTAGATATTACTGGCACATGGTTGGTTCATGGTTTGGAAAATCATATGACCAAACCATGTTCCCACATTTTAAAAGGGGAAATTATATTTTTTTCCCTCCGTTCATTTAATACTTTATTCCTTCTTCTTCCTTCATCATTTCTATCATTGACCACTATGGCACAATCCCTTTCCCTCTTCCATAGGATTTGATCCACATTCATCATCTGATCTTGGAACTTTTCACCATTTTTCTTGTTGAGTCACCTATGGAAAGTGAATAAATACTCTTGCTTCCATACTTATTTTCTCTTTCCATCTTTGGAGTTACCTTCATGAAGGATAATATGCCCTATTTTTAGGTAATTTGTATTCTTATTCGATTTCCCCTATTCTATCTTAAATTAAAGGATGATAATGGATAAGGAGTATATTACCCATCCGAGGTAGGTGGTCTTGTAATTTTCCCTAAAATTTTGGATGTTTATAATATGAACCATCATTCTATATGCCAAAACTTCTGTGGATTTCCCCTTAAATGTTAAATTAATTAAAAAAGATCTAACACCTTTAATTAGACAGCCTTTCAACCCTATATTTTCATTGATGGAGGTTGTCTACCTCAACTATAACCACCTATGAATGTGTTTTAATTTAATGTCTTTGACAACTTATCAATATGTGTGACCCAACCAACATCTAAGTGGGTTTGGGATTGACTTTTAAGTGATGTGTCTGAATGAATTATATGAGAATTTGAATGTCATAACATGTCACTTACCCCCATTTGTTTGTCACTAAATTAAGTGTTGTAAAATACGTATAAATTTATTGGACTAATTGAGCACGTAATTAGTTAAATGGTTTGGAGCGTTATTAGACCATGACCATTTTGTATAATATATCATGAGCGATACTTGGGTTCCAAGTCAAAACTCCTCAGATAGGCTCAATGAGCATATTGAAATAAATAAATTATATATTAATTTAAATATTTTGGGGGTGAAACTTGGTTTCCTGAATGGAATTACTTGGATGAATTCATTGAGTTGATGAATTCTATTATGTATTGAGTGAAACATGGATTCTGTCATGACACAACCTTCCTCAGGTCATGAACCTATTCACCTGATCCCATGGATCTTCTGAATACCTTGGATACCTTCCCAACACACCATAGGTTATTAACCATATAGGTCACTTATCAGACTAATTACTGTCCCCATAGGCCAACCCATTTTCTTCTAGTGTGCTTTGTCCTCAATCAGATACAACCTAGGAAATTTCATAGGAGGTAACCCATTTTGATCACTACTCCCTGCCAAACATGCTTAACTATAGATTTCTTATCAGGTGGTCTCCTAAAAAGAAAGGCGAACCTTGTTAACATGGGAAGTAACATTTTTTATTTTTAATAATCACTTTTCCATGGGTGTTATACCCACCATTTAAAGTGTAACACCCTCATTATATAACCCAAACTTCAAACCCAGGTATTGCCTATGGACTTCTGATTGGGTATTAGATCTGATACCATTTATCACAACCCTATCTTCTTCAGACCATGAACCTAGCCATCTAAACCCATGTGTCTCTTATAATACCTTGGTTTAATTACCAGAACATTGTAGGTTATTACCCATCTAGGTCACTTTTCATACTATTTATTGTAACCTTAAGAAACCACATGTTCTTATAGTTTTCTTTTTCCTCACTCACAAACACCCTAAAAAACTTTCCAAGAGGTCACCCATCCTAATCACTACTCCAGGAAAACATGCTAAACTATGGATTTATAATAAGGAAGGATCCTAAAAAGAAACTTGAACCTTGTTTTCATGGGTAGTTTTTCTTTTTTAAGTATCAATTTTCTAGGGGTGTTACACTAACTGTTTCACGAACCAAACCAGGCTTCCATCCAACCCAACACCCAAATCAGTCCTTCATAAGGCCTGAAGGGAGTTCCTTACCCCCACAGGATAGTGACAAGTATCTATGCATCACATGAAATCCTTTGTATATGGTTTTACCCCATTTAGAGATAAATCAATTGAATAAATAAAAGCATGAGGCAAAAAATAAATAAACTGCATTCCAAGTAGGTCATAAACAATTACCATGATCCGACCCATTTACATGTAAATAAATAAACTACATGACATGAAAGATGTAGTTAGGTAGAACATAAAAAAATAAGCAAATCTAAACAATGAAAAACTGACTCAATCTGAGATGGAGCCCCCATGTAACCTACGATTGTGCATCACCACCCAAATAACCCTTGTTGGATATGAAGAACAAGAATGATACCAATAAGAACTTGGAACCTGAAATTTTTTGGGCATGAGTTAGAAAGTATAGTAGGTCACCAAAACCTTCTGAAACTATACAATATGTTTCATAAGTCAATTCATCAATGATACTTTGAAAATATGCTATAAATTAGGTTTTTCATACATTTATATTCATGTAATTTAAACAATTTCATTGAATACTACAAAAAAAATTTACTTTGTTTTCCCAAACTGATAACACATGTTTTGAAAACGAAGCTACTAGCCTAAGAAATTTCTAGAATCCAAATTCACACATTTAATATTTAATAAAAAACTCACATGTTTTTATTTAAATGAAATATATTCTACTTTTAATCAATAACTACATGAATCCCTTTCTAAAGCCAAACACCCATTTGGAAATCCCTTTAAAGAACTCAAACACAAGAGTATTTTAATCCAAATTAGGTTTTTAAACCAATCTTTGAAAACTCATTTATAAATAAGGAAACTACACACCCACATGGGTTAGACATCACAAGTAGTAACCACACATATCTCATAAGGCATATAAAAATCCAACACAAGCAAGAAAGGTTCCATATTAAAGAAAGTATAGGTAATGATACCATCATGGAAAATATAAAACTCCCCTCAATGAATAACTCACTAAGTAAATAAATGTGTCATGGTCCTACCCAAAGTCACTGACATTCGATGCATATAACCATATATGGGTATTACCACCCAAACTAGCTATCAAGATATGATAAGTCCACACTATCATCTAAGTATCCCACACAAGACTTGTTGCGATGAAAAACCCCCACCCAAACATTTTTCCTATCACAATTGGTGGGCAACTAGCGGTGTGTGAACCTATTAGGGGAACAAGTTATATCTTTCAATTAGAACACAATTTTCCATGAAAAATAAAGGAAGTGAGGCGTAGTGAAAATGAACCAAGTCTATCACAAAAGGCATAACCGAACCTAACCTCACCACTAACACATAATTATGAAAATCCCCATATACATAACTTGCAATCAAGGAATATCAATCACATCCCCATACAAGGGGATAAATCAAGAATCACACAGTAATTACAAACCTACATAAGGAGTAAACAAGTAAGGGGAAATCAAGGCTACCACATACACTATTTAAAATCAAAATTCTAGACAAACCTTTAACACCAAACTATGGATGGGAATTCCAAGCCCTTTCATGTTTCAAAAATTAATTTCTAAACACCATTTATAAAATTATGGGAAACACATAAGTATTTAAAACATTTCAAAGTAACCCTTAAAAAGGATATCTACTATGAAAATCCAAAACATGGAAAATGGTCTTTATTTCCATCACACTTTTCACAAAACACCATTTAAAACATTTTAAGAGGTCCAAATATATCACCCATTTCATTTAAAACATTTCAAATATAACCTTCAACATGGGTATTCTTCTTTGAAAACTAAAACAAGACCAAAGTGACAACCATTTACACTATTCCAATTAAAACAATCTAATGATGAATTTCACAAGGGGGAAACCACACAAAAATTTCAATTCACCATTCTAAATACATTAAATTACTCATTTATAATCTATTTAGTTGTAAAAAAATTAATTTAAAACCAAATTCCATTCAAAACATTGTGTTCACTTATTTAAAACTAAAACCTAGTAAAATACCATTTCACAACATGAAAAAAATTTCAATAGGCCATACAAAATTTCACAAGAAGTTTATCATAATAAAAATTCCATTTCAATAATAAAAACATGTAATTTGCATGAAAAACCAATTATTCCAAGACCAAAGCATTAATAAATGGTTTAAAAACACCATAAGGACATCACATATATTCATATTTCAATAAAAAGAGAATTGATAAAGAATAATCATGATTAGAATTCAAAAAATTAAACAATTTCATAGTAACACCTACCTCAAATAAGAGGAAAAAAGATGAAATGCTTTGGAACCCATTGACTTCAACTCCTACCACACCCACGGGGTTATAAATAGTGCCTACAACCCCTAAACACCAAATACATATAATTAGAACCACCTATAACCCTAAAATCCATACACAGAATAAGTAGGGTTCATGGGGGGAATCCAAACAAAGAGATAAGAGAGGGAGAAAGAAGGTGGGAAAAGGGGGGAAAATTATATATAATCTATGATGGCTATATTTCTGGGAGTGAACTCTAGTCGAATATGAAGCGGGAAAGTTATGTCGTGAAATAAAAGACAATTCTTAATCCATTACTTTGTCTATAAACAAGGAAGATATAAGTCATGAAACTATGAATCTCATGGAGAGTTCGATTCTGGCTCATGATGAACGCTGACAACATGCTTAACACATGCAATTTAGATGTGAAGTAGTGTTTCCAGTGGCGTATGGGTGAGTAATGCGTAAGAACCTACCCTTGGAAAATAGCAAAGGGAGGGTAAGAATCCAAGGTGAAGGAGGTAGAAACTTCTCCAAGATCTCTAAAGTGCTGGCTGACTCATGTGGGGGATAATAGGGGTAAAATATCTCTCATATAGAAAGGGAAAAAATGGGAATTTCATAAAAATATAAACACCTGGACAAATCACATGGTTTGGCCGCACGATTTGGAAATTCATGTGAAAACCATGTGGGAACCACTACCTACCATAATTTTGAAGATGGAAAATTACCCTTGAGAGGCCACATGATTAGAAAACATTGTGTTCCTTACTCCAAAACCAAACCAAGATTCACATGGATTCCTGGGATTCCCCACACAACTTGATAGACCACTAGGAAGTCATGCAAAGGTCTCTGTAAGAAATTACAGAGCCATATGGAAACTTGTTGCAAGGTTCAATAAACCATTCTCAAGTCACATGCCACAACTTAGACACACCGATGATTCCGCCCAATTTCTCCTAAGGGACTGATGGTTTGGAATTAACCATTCATAGCCTATTCTGGAAAATTGTGCACAACTCAAAATGAACTGAAATGTATTCTCACGAAGAGAGGCCACATGATATCACTCTAACCATTCACATTTACTATGCAAATAAAAGAAACCCTAAAAATTCTCTTTGTTTTGATCTAGAACTCTAGGGAAACTCAAACTAGGCCTCCACTTCAATAAAAAAAACCTAAAGACCATCATCGTGATATGAGGGGTGTCAAAAAATCTCCACCATTCAAATTCAACCCCAAAAAATTCCCGTTCGAAATTAAGGAAAAAAAATGAAAGATTCCAATAGGATCTAACCAAGTGAGACACTCAACATGGATATAACTTGAGGCCAACAACCAATATCTTTATAATGTTCAAAGAAATAAACCATAAGGTAACTAAACATCTCCAAGAAGAACCAAAACAAGAACATTAAACAAGAATCCGTATAGCCATGGGATACCTATCATGGTATTCCAACCATTTATAATTCCATTAAAATGGAATCCCCACCATTTGGAGATCATCTCACATAGTGTAACAAAGGAAACCCTACCAAGAATACATCTTAAAAAAATGAGAAACCATGAGATATAAGCACTCCCAACCATAAGTTCTCCCAAACCCAACATAATGAAGAACAACCATAAAGAGACCTAGAAAAACTACAAGAGAATTCAACTTGTTTAATGATATGTATGGATAATCTAGGGTTTACACTAGATCACCCTCACATAGTGCATCCAAAGAAAGGCCTACAACAAGACACCAGTTAGTATACCATACTCATATAGTTTATCACACACCCTAGTTACACTAACATGAACCCAAAGGCCTCTCTCATGTACAAAAAATGAGAACCACTAGGCTTAACCAAAAGAACAGGCGCAACCCATTGCTATTGAGGGATGTTTTCCTATACAATGAGGTTCAGAGAAATGAAACTCACAACCCAAAAATAAAACAACCAATAGGTAGGCATAAGTGGGGGAATTCCTCAATGAGAAAACACATTCTATAAACCAACATTCAAACTATCTATCAAAAAATTCCAAAAATAATCCATCCACAAGGAACATCCCAAAAGGGAAAACGTCCACAAAATCCAAACAAAAAATCTAAAGCTACAAGGTCAAGATCACAACCATCATAGATAAAGGGTCTATGATGAAAACCACTCAACCCATCATCAAGAGATCAAACCTGAGACCTTTTCTGAAAACCTAACTTATAAAACTTCTTTAGATGACCCAAATGACATAATAGAGGAAAACTTGAAGAAACTAAATCCCTTTATCCATTTTCAAACTCCCATGTAAGAATTATTGGATAAAATCCACCATGAAAATCTCTTAATATAACCATAATATAGAGAAGGAGGAAGCAACAATCCAACTAAATTAGATAAAATTGATAAATGAGTTCTCAACAACTCTCACTTGAGAATCTTTTGGTGTATCAAGAGAATCAATTACCACATCAACCTCTTCTATTCACTTTTTTACTTCTAAAATGAAATAAATTTCCATTTCCACCACTCCATATGGAGTATGTATAGTCAAAATAACTATAGAAACACTTTTCGACCATTCTTTGGGACAATAAAAAAAATACATGAACTACCGCAAATCATGATTTGAAATAAAAACCAAGGAATTCATTCAAAAATAAGTAATAAAAACTACAATATAAATCCCTCAAGAGAGGAATGACATAAACACATCAAAAGACAATTTTCTTTTGAAAACCTCTATTTCACCAAGGAATTTTGAAATTACCTTCCACTGAGGTGCACAATGAAAATCCAAATCATCATAGGTTTTAATACAAAACAACCTTGATGGAATACACACATTTCCAAAACAAGGAAAGACATTAATTTCTTTTCAAAATCTTATTTCACTTTGAAAACCAACCATTCAAAATTCTTATAAAATGCTATTTACCTTTTCAATTTTTTAAAACTTTATTCAAAAACTAAAACATTTTTGAAACATATCATTGTCCCAAAAACCCAGGGGAAACACAATTTCCACCAACATTTCAAAAAGCCAAGTTTGAAAATAAATGTTTTCAAAAAACCACTTTATTTTCCCAAAATAATATTTTGAAAAGTCCAAGAACACTAAAATAAGTACACAATATCAAAGAAAGCATCAGAAAAACTATATCCCAAAAAATGGGAATAGAAAACTCTTAATTCCACCTTAAACAAGTGAAAACCACCTTTAATGAAAATTGGAATCAAGAGGATTCCAAACAAGATCAATGGGGAGAAATAGTGTTATACATGACTTTACCACCTCTTTTTTTTGGTGGTTGGTTGTCAACCATGAAACAAACTCTAAAATGAAGGATGATCAACCACAAAATCACTACATGGTTTCCCAAGATGTGAGAACCAACTATACAGCTCGATTTCCCTTCAACTTTACATTGAAACCAAAGACCGGTCCTCAATATCACATAAATAATAAAGGGGAACCTAAGTATAATTACCATCAAAATTCACCATCAATATATAAAAGAATACTCAAATTCATAATTGAAAACCCAATTACCACAGGAAAATTGAGTATCGAGACAATCAAGAGTAAGATATACTCTTCTTTCCATTACCACTCAAACTCTCAATACCTTAAACTCCTTTCAAGAAGGAAATCCTCAAATAAAAATTGAAACTAAAGAATCTTAGGATCCCACGAAAGGAAAACCTAAATATCAGACACCATTTTCTTATGAACTGTCCCAGACTTCCATCTGAGCCTGTACTCAACCCAATATTTCATAAAGTCCAAAGGGAATTCCCAATCCTCATGGGTTGACGACAAGTGCCTGGGCATCATAG
This sequence comes from Viscum album, assembly GCA_963277665.1. Lineage (NCBI taxonomy): Eukaryota > Viridiplantae > Streptophyta > Magnoliopsida > Santalales > Viscaceae > Viscum > Viscum album. The sequence goes on along the minus strand of OY728145.1, from coordinate 1,985,341,335 downwards.
TAACTCTTTGGGAATGAGTTTTCCCAAATCATAGATAAAACAGTAGAATGAATAAAGGTAGAATACAAGAATAAATAAACTACATGCCAATTAGTTTTTAACCAACTACATGATCCAACCCATTTATATATACATAAATAAAATCCATAATAGAAAATAAGCAGTTACTAAGAACAGAAACAAACTATCCAAATCAAAACAACAAAAACTAACTCGAGATGAGCCCAAGACAACACTATGAAACTTATTATTTTACATCACCACCCAACTTACCCCATATTGGCCACAACGAATAATAAGGATCTAACTGAGAACCAAGAACCTAAAATTTTGTAGGTGTGATCTAAAAATACTAGTAGGTCACCACAACCAGCTAAAACTATACAATATGTTTTATTTGAAAATTCATTAATGCTTGTTTGAAAATAAGCTAGAAGGTAATATTTTCTTAAAAATATATTAATGGGAATCAAAAAATTCAATAAAATACTTCCAAAACATTTTACTTTGTTCTCCAAAACCGAACACACACATTTTAAAAACAAATACACTAGCCTAATCCATTTCAAAAATCAATGCACTCGTGTTTCATTTATCTAAAACAACTCACATGTTTTTATTTTAAATAAAAAAAATACTAATTTTAATAAATAACTGGATGAATCCCTTTTTAAATCCAACCAACCATTTTGAAATCCATTTAAAGAACTCAAACACAAGATTATTTAAATCCAAAATACTTTTTCACAGATATCTTTGAAAAATAATTTACAAAAGGAAGCAACTACACAACCATTCAGGTCGAACATCAGAAGAAAGAACCAAAAAAATATGACAAAGCATATAAAAATGAAGCACAAGCAAGGAAGGTTCCATGTCAAAGAAATTAGGATAAATTATAACATCAAGTACTAGATTAAACTTCCCTCATTCAATAACTCACTTAGTGAATGATTGTGTCCTGGTCCTACCCAAAGTCACTTACATTGAAGCATTTAACCATATTTGGTTACAAACACATGAACTACTAACCTATATATGATAATTCCATACCATCATCCATGTATCCTTCACAAGACTCATTCTGATAAAAAACACCCACCTAGCCCTTTTTCCTAGCACAACGGGTGGGAAACTAGCAACATGTGAACCATTTATATTAACAAGTTAGATCTTATACATAGAATATAATTTATAATGACCAATAAAGGAAGTTAGGTGGAGTGAAAATGACTCTAGTATATCACACAAGGAATAACCAAAACTACCCTCACCCCTAACACCCAATGATGAAAATCCCCATACACATAACATTTACTCAGGGAATATAATTAAAATTCCTAAACAATTGGAGAAAAAAAATCACATAGTGATAAAAACCCACACAAGGGGTAAAAAATTAATTGGAAATCAAGGGTGACACAAAAAACATTTAAAACAAAAGTAAAAAAAAGTTTTTCAACACAAAACCTTGCTTATGAATTCCAATTCCTTTCAAATTTCATAAAATAAATTCGAAACTATATTTGGAAAATGTTGGGAAACACCAAAGTGTTTAAAATATTTTAAATTCACCCTTACACAAGGGATATCTTCTTTGAAAATACAAAACATATCCAAAGGACATTATTTCAATCACACTTAAGAAAACACTTAAAATTTTTAAGAGGTCCAAATAAGTCACCCATTTATTTTAAAACGTTTCAAATCTACCCTTCAAAAAGGGTATTCCCCTTTGAAAGCCAAAATAAGACAAAAGGGCAAAATATTTACACCACACTAATTAAAACAATCCAATTAAGCATTTCAAAAGGGGAAAACCACACTCAAATTTTAGATAACCATTTTAAATTTATTAAAGTATCCCTTTGAATCCATTTAGTGGTTAACACCATAATTTGAAACCAAATTCCCTTTACAACCTTGTTTTTACTTATTTAAAAAAACTAGGTAAAATCCATCAAAAAACATGAAAATAATTTCAAAATTCCATAAGGAATTTCACAAGAAGATTATCATAATAAAACATTCCATTTCAAGCATAAAAACATGGAATTGTCATGAAAAACCAAATCTTCCAAGCCCAAAACATTAATAAATGGTTTTAAAGCACTATAAGGCTATCATATATATTCATACATTCATAAAAAATGAATTTAGAATGTGAAATCATTATTATAATTTCAAAATGATACAATTTCATAATAATACCAACCTAAAATAAGTAGAAACCAAACCGAAAGGATTTGAAACTCTTTTCTTTAAATGATAACCACACCGAAGGAGTTATAAATAATGTATAAAAAACCTAAACACCAAAATACCTATCATTACACCCACCCAAAACCCTAAAATAGATCCACATGATTTCAATGGTTCATGGGGGTGAATGTAAACTAAGAGTAAAGAGAAGGATAAAGAAGGGGGAAAGAGAAAAAATGAACCTCAAATCACTTGGAAACCCTCAAAGGGAGGGAAAGAATCCATACTAAAGGTGGTTGTAACTCCTCAAAGAGATCCCAAGGTTTTTCCAACTCTTTTAGAGAGAATAGGGGGGAAATCCCTCTTATTTTGAAAGGAAAAATTGGAATTACCCAAAAATTTAAATACCTGGAAATATTTCCTGGTTTGGCTACATGGTTTGGAAAACCGGGCTACAACCATGAAAGAGAAACTACATCCAAAAATTTTTAAGCTTCAAAAATACTCTTGAGAGTTAAAATTGTTACAAAAAATCCTGTAACCCTTTCCATAACTATCTGAAGCTTCAGAAAACCTCCTACGGTTCCCCACATAGTTTGACAGACCGTGTAGAAGCCTTACAAAGGGATATTCCAAAAATTATAGATCCAACTACACACATTTTTCATGGTTCACCAAACTATATGCAAGTCGTTCAACACATATCAAACACACCAAGGATTCTACATAGTTTCTCCTAGGGGCCTCATGGTTTGGACTTAAAAATTTGCAACCTTTGTTGAAAAAGTCATGCACATTTCAATTGAACTGAAATGGTCCCTCATGGGGGAGGCCACAAGGTTTCCCTATAACCATGAAACTTTACAATAAATAGAAGGAAAACCCTCAAAATTATCCAAAATTTGAGATGAAACTCCCTATAAATTAAAACCAAGCCTCCACTTCACTAAATAACACATAAATAACAACACCTTGACACAAGGGGTGTCACAAATTCCTTACATGTAATTCCATAGACGAGATCAATGATATTTTTCATTATACCATGACTTGGTATATATCTGGATTCCTTATGTGGATTGCCTTAGATAGGCTCTGTAAGTGATTGGTTTATATAATTCCTTGAGTGATACTAGATTACTTATATGGAATGTATGGGACTGGATTTGGTTTCCAACCTTTTTAAAAGGCGTGTATTTGAAGTCAGAGAACACACATAGATTTGGTCAATGATATTGTTACATAAATACTTGGGTAGCCTTGACTGATAAATATTATCTTCCTTTTAAATTTTTAATCCTTCATTATACTATCACTATTTAGGGAAGCCTTGGTTATGTGGATTGGGTCCCAATATTTTAAAAATAAAATGATAAATGATCAGAGACATTCTAGGTTAGGATGAAGTATACATGGTTGGCCAGGTGTCCCATAGGGAACCTTTGCAAGAGACATGTTATTTCACAACATTTCCTATATTTATTATACCTACACACTGTTAATTTTATATTAATAGACTGGATAGTGCTATAAATAATCTGTGGTGGCCTACTGAGCTTTACTCATAGCCTGTATGGGACACTAATTGGTACTTGGGTAGACTTTGTTGATGTAGGTAGGGACAAAGGAAAGTTCCAAACTTGTTAAATTGATTTTATATACTAGATGAAGTGCGAGAGAAAAGGAACGAGGTAGTTCTTGTGATACTATCATAGATAGCCTTGGGTCTTTCGTTCTTTTGATAGAAAAGTGTGATATGTATTCCCACTTCCATGTTTTCCTTTTCCTTTTGTATAGAATCATGAAATCATCATTTTGTGTCTGATACTAGTTATTATTTCCTCTACCTATTTATATTTATATAGATGACTTGTTTTGGTACTATTGTTTCATAATTACACTATTTTGTGTTTTTTTATATTTATTATAAAACATTTTTTCCATTCTAATCATCAGGGTATAGCCTCCCCACCATACCACCATAGACCCTCACTGCTAGTTAGTAGCCTCTGGCATATAGGGAGGTGCACCTCATGTCATGTGGCTAAATATATTCAGATAATTGTAAGTGAATCTAGTTTGGGATGCTATAAATTAATGTATAAAATAATCAAAGAAAAGTGAGCCTAGTGAAAATTCAAACTTTAAGTATAGGGTAAAATAAAATTAAAAAATTAAAAATGCATACTTTGATATAGGAGTTTGGAAATAATTCAATAATTAAGCATTATGTATCCTCCTATCAAGAAGTTTTGGTAGGGTTATATTTCTCCCTTGGTTCTAATAGAAACTAATAGCTAATAATGAATAAAGGAAACCCTTGGTTTTAATGTAAACCAAGAACAAAATAGAGGACCCTTGGTTTTAATGGAAACCAAGAACCAAGAACCATCACTTCAATAGTTCTTAGAACTTAAAAAAAAGATGAGGAAGATATGAGTTTTTTTCTTAAACCCTTTAAAAAGCATTCAATATAATCTAGGAGACTTAGAATAAAATTAAAGAGAAGATAGAGATATTTAAAGTATAATATGAGCCTTTAAGAAATAGAAAAAGGGAGAAAATGGATCAAAATAGAAAAGGGAAAAAAAATTACATTTAAGAAGTTGAATCCCAGTTTACTTTTGAGAATTGGAATTTTTTTAGAGATTTCTTACAAGAGATCATCATGGAGGTGTCTTGGGTTGATCAAAGCATTTAATGACATAAGTTAAGGATTTAAAGTGCCATAATTAACACCCCTTGAATATTTTGGATCAAATATCCTTACGGTATGGTAGGATTCACTATGCCGTGGAGGTGGTCTTTGAGGTATGGAGCTTTGAGCTACAGTGTGGAGTTTTTAGGATCCATTTTGGAGGTTTTATCAATTTCAATTTAGCTATATAATTACCCTTAAGATTCTTCATGTATGAATATAGTGTAAAATTTCCAAGAAATGGTTTTTCACCTTTTGGTGGTAGGACATGAGGTTTAATGATGGAATATGTTCATGAATTTTTACTATGATTCTTAGAGAGGAAGTTAGACTTAGCTATAATGTGGTGTGGTCCTTATCATTCCACCACTATTCCTATTTCACATGCATTAGTGTTGTCGTGTATAGTATTGTGTTGTGGTGATTTTGGGATGCTAATTTACTTCATAAAAAAGGTTAGAAATACCCTTTTTGACTGTGATAAAAAAGTAATAGATTCAATAGTGAGTAGAAAAGTAAGGAGCTGTATAAGTTATATTGGATGAATGAAATCCAGATAGAGATGATTTATCCTAGAAAATCCGATTATAATGGTGTCGGGAAACATATAAATTTGACTTTTAATGGGAGATCTAGGAGTGTGGTGTCACAATCTAGTTACACAAAGGTGGTTTAGGTATATTCTACGAATCATAACATATATTGTGAATTATTATATGGAACCAACTACCAAATTGTAAACTTCTACTCAATATCCATTTTTTTAACAATATAATACTTTTGTAATTAAATATGTTTCCTTTTCATGAAATATCTTCATGATTTTCAACTCGACTTCATCATTATTCCTAACCATCCTTAAAACTTATGATTTTTTTTGAAAATTTGGTAATATCACAAAAATTTTTGTAACGTAAAAATAAAAAGGAATGAAGAAACCCATTATTCAATTTCAAAATCATGAGATATTTTAAGATAGTTTTCCTATAACATAATAAACTTTGAGATCAAATAATTGTTTAATTACACAATAAATCATCTTTACTATCAAATGTTTTTTCATAAATTAATTTTTTAGAAAGTATAAAGGCAAAATCATAATGATGGGGGTTTCTTATAAAACACGAGCACCCATGAAATACATTTTCTTAAAAACATACCTCTTCACCCTAAAAGAAAGTAATCATTCATTTAAACAAAATATCATTTGATTACCGTAATAAATTAATATATTTACATGAAAAATCATTTTAGAGAATATGAAATTCACGTAGGTTCCTTTGGAAATCATCTTCATATAACCCTTACAAGAACCCTTATGATAACCCTTACAAATGGAATAACATACTTTGTTATTTCCAACATAATACTCTAGAGAGAATATTCATTAACTAATGAATTGGGGAGTAATATTAGGATCACCAATCATCATAAACAATTCCCAAGGACCATAATATGTATGAAACACATAATATCTTTAATTTACATCTAGAAACTCATAAAAATATACTTTTTAACCCATAGTATTTTTTTATTCTGATTTTGATATACCCCTTTATTTTAAAATCCCATTTTTAAAACTGAAATACTGATAAACAAAGGAAAGAAGGGTTTTAATTTGAATAAAACATGAAATATTGTAAAGTAATAAAAATATAAAATAATGGTTATGGAATTGGAAATATTCATTGAAATTTTATATCTAATGTCCTAACCCGATATCCACTTTACTCGTTTCCTGAGCCAGTGAGTCACATGGCCTCAAGCATACCTCCCCATACTCTAGTGGTTATCGAAAAGCAGTGAAGCTGTAAAGGTTGTAAAGTGGTTATACTATACCCTCTTATCAGATTAGAACAATATATATAACTATAAAAATGAAATAGCGGAGGAATATATAAATAAAAAGAATAAATAAGAAGTGTAAGAATAGATAACTAAGAAAATGAATAAAAATGATCATAATCCATTAGGTAGTGTCATATACATGGATGCATGGCATGCTGATGTACACAATGGGGAACAGAGGACAAGCATATACAATCATGCTATACCTAAAGAAAAAAATAAAAACAATCTACGCCACTAGCATCGTGACCCTTGGTCCTCTGCTCATATGATTTATCTATAAGTAAGGAATATCAAGAATCCATAGTATGACACTTTACCTTATCCATACCTGCAGTTATACAATTTTCTCGGGTACCAATGGCACCTCGAGTAGGGTGTGAGATTAAATCCCAATAGTCCACCAACAATGGTGTCTAGATGTAATCGAAGTAGTGCTCATATCTAAATAGTTTAAAGGTATAAGCAAAATAAAAAACTAGTGATGAAATAAATAACCAACCTCCTTAGGTTCCTAGAGGACACTTGGAGGCTCTACCTACTTCGAATCATGGACAGAATGAATGTATGATCAATAAATATATATATTGTAGTAATATATATATATATAATATAGTTATATATTTCATCCTCCTATATAAACCAAGTATGTGCGAATGTAAGTGGCCATACACCCAGAACACTAGGTGCTAGATGGACTGTGCATAACTCAGACATCCATGACCTATCTAAACAAGCCTATAATCTCAAGAAATAGGGAACATTCCCTATATCTCACAATGAGTAGGATACTTCATGATCATCACTCAATATAGTGAGTGTTCTATAGTGTGAACACTCTAAATAGGGGACATGGTGGGTCATTCCCACCATCCAAATAGTGTCAATGGTGTGAGATGTCATGCTCAAAACCTAATGTAAGGGAGTGTAAAACCATCATTCCCAAAATGATCCTTACCATCATACCACAACCTATATCGAAGGAATAATAATATCTTTAACATAATACACCAGGAATTACCTCCCATGCATCTCAATAGTCAATTCTAATTACAATAAGGCATCAAAATCAACAATAAGCATTTAATAATGCATAATAATCGGCGTGGAATTTACACCCTTTTGTAAACCATTTAGATTAATCCATTTAATTAATTTAAATAGGGAAAACCATTATGAACAAGGCACTCAATTTAATACAATTCATTCAATTAACTAAAACAAGGAAATTACATTTATAGGGCGCAATTAGGCACTAAGAATGTGTCATTGGTAATTGAGAAACTACCTACAAGGGTAATTCTATTTATAGACCAAGATGTATTCTGAGAATGTGATCTGAGCATTTAACCAATTAGTTATAAAGGGGAAAATGAAGATAGAACACCCAAGGGGTGCCTATAGCTGAGGTCATCATTCTCTAATCTACTTAACGGGGATCAAAAAACATATATCACTCTACATAGATCAATTGAATATGAAGAAATCAATTAAATAAATGACACACAATAATGATTGGAATAAAACATAATATAAATCTATGAAAAAACCAAAACTCTTCGGGAAAATTATGATACCACTTACCTTGGGGTATTTGACGACTCCTTATCTAATAGAGGATTCAAATTTGAAGTAGATAAGGAGAATTGAAGAAACTGTCCAAATCCCCAAAAATAGGGAAAAGGATCTTACACCTAAATAGAATAGTAGATCTAATGATAAACTTATATCGAAGGTAAGAGGAAGGGAGAGAATACCTCTAGCTATCCAACACCTTATATTGATATCTAATTAGACACCAAACATGGGATATATCAAAGAACCTAGATTAAGGAGGAAGTTGAATCATGAGAGAAGAGAAAACAAATTCATCTATTGGAGGAAAGAAGGAGGAAGGAGGAAAGGGTAAATATATTTAATTAGGGGAAAATGAAATTTCACCCTAAAAAATCAGAACATGGTTTGGCAGCATTATTGGACAAATCATGTACCAACCGTGCTCAAGTCACTGCTAAAGGATTATCCCCACACGATTAAGGCTCAAGATTTACCAAACTGTGCACAAACCATGTGAAATCCCACTGTAAAATCTATGATATTTTTTTCTTGGATATGAACCTAGAGTCGTATGGTTTTAGACAAACCATGTGGCTCCTGTTGTACCTCTGTTTTTCCTTGCATAGTTAGCAGAGACTGTGCAGGCTAGGCTGATCGGTTTCTACTAACCTTATAGGGTAGTTAGTTTTTTTTCCAAAAACCATGGTTCTGACCTCCGAATAAGCCCCATACACCCTCATGACCCTTTTGAATCCATTGAGTAACATTTTAAGGTCCTTTTATAGGAATTAAACAAAAAAATGAGTTGTACATTCATAAAAAGATGGTTCATTAGAGCCTCCCCTCTTTAAAGTAACTTTTCCCCAAGTTGGTATTCTAAGGGTAAAGAGGTATCACCTATAAAGAGCTATGACCATTGAGATCACATATCAGCTTCCCATTCCTAGGTGTCATTCTATACTCATCTATGCTGCTATAACACCCATACCAAGGTAAAGAAACTACACTAAAGTGTCTTCTTGCTCTGATAAATGATACACACTGGATACTCCTCAAAGTAAGAAACTATATCCAATTAAACTTCATCAGAATTAAATACATTTGATGGGTCTGGATAATATCAGCGAAGCTGATATACGTGAAAGGCATCATGAAAATATTGATATCTCTTAGTAAGTTCTATTTGGAATTCCATCGTTCTGATCTGTTTCACAACCTCAAAGGGTCCAATGAACCTAGGTGAGAGCTTACCCTACCTTCGAAAACGTCTATGGCCCATCCTGGCCAAGACTCGCATGAAAACACAGACTCCGTCCTCGAACTCAATATTTCGTTGGTGTCATTGGAAATATGAATTTTTTCTTGATTAAACTGTCATCATTCACTTTTTGATCAACTGGACCTGCTCTGTAGTCTTCCACGCGATATGTGGTATAAGCATAGATACTTCCCCTAACTCTATCCAATATAGAGGTGAGAGGCAAAACCTATCATATAAGGCTTCATAAGGATCCATATCGATGGTGTCCTAAAATATATTATTATAAGTGAACCCAATGAGGGTAATTTGTTTCTCCCAGGAACCCCCAAAGTTAAGGAATCATGCATAGATCATGTCCTCTAGAAACTCAATAGTACGCTCAATTTTTACATTGGTGTTCAGGTGATTGGATATTCTCAGAAGAACCTATGTACACAAGTCCTTCTACAACCCCTTCCAAAACCATGGCGTAAAGAGAGAATCTCAATAAGAAACAATATTACATGGATCCCCATAAATATGTACAATCTCCCTAATGTTAAACCTTCCTAGTTTGTCTATCGCGAAGGTTTCTTACACAGGTAAGAAGCGTGAGACCTTTCCTAAAAAATTCATGACAACCAACACTACATCATTGCCCCAAGGTGATCTGGATAAACCAGTCATGAAATACAATGATACATAATCCCATTTCCACTCAAGAGTGGACAAGAAATATAAAATTCCCGCCTATCGCTGATTTTACTCCTTCACTTGCTGATAGGTGAGACACTGAGTGATGAATCCTACAATCACACATTTCATACCAAGCCTCTAATATTGGCACCGTAAGTCTCAATACATCTTGGTGACATTGGGGTGTACTTCCCATACCGAGGAATAAAACTCATGTATCATATCCTCTATGATATCTTCTGGGATCCATACAAACCCGTGGAATAGTAAACTATCATCCCTATCCACGGTCCAACCAGAATATGTATCAGTGTCTATGATGGTTTCCCTTAGGACAAGGCCTTCAGAATTAGATAGTTTCCTTATTCAAACATGTTCTAGGAGAGTAGAATTTACTGATGAGGCTGTGAGGATAGTCTTTCCATGGTCCTTCTAAACCTCGATTTCCATCTCTAAGAATAAGGCCACAATATTCTATTCTCTATTGGAATCTTGAACCACCTATGTCAATGAAATCCTACTCAGATCATCGGCTATTACATTTCCTTTACCATGCATGTAGGAAATATTGAAATCAGATGACTTTAAATACTTAACCTACCTACTCTACTTGAGATTTATATCTCACTGTGTAAAGATTTACTTGAGGCTTTTTTGATTAGTTAGTACCCCAAAATGTTCTCCAAGTAGATAGTGTCTCAAAAAATGTACAACATGAAATACAACATCTTTCTCAAGTTTTTGGGTCTGGTAATTCCACTCATGAAGCCTCAAGTGACGAGACTCATACATAGAAACACACTTGTCCTGCATCAAAATAGCTCCAAGACAGATACCTGATATATAAAAATACAATATATTGCTCATTACAGACTTTGGAAGAATTAGTATCGATGTCGAATTCAAAGGACCCTTCAACTCCTGAAATGCTACTTCATAAGGTTATGGACATACAAATTTCACACCTTTCTTTATCAAGCCCATGAGCAGCATAAATAGACATGTGAAATCCTGGATGAAGCATTTATAATATCTAGATAGCCCTAAGAAACTATAGATGTCAAACATATTCTTGGAATCTTCCTAGGAAACTACAATTATTAAATTCTCTGAGACTACTGAAACTCTTTACTCTGAGATAATGTGACCCAATAAGTTGAATTTATCATACAAAAAGTATCATTTACTTATCTTATCGTAGAGCTAATTACCAAACTGTCCACAAATTCCGTGAAATACCACTTTCAAATGTCTGTAGTTTTTCACATGGCTATATGATTAGACTCAAACTATTTCCTAGAAATCACGTGGCTCCTACTGAACCTTTTTTTCCCTGCATTATTAGTAGATACCATTTGGTACGAGCTACATGATTTTTACTATCTATGCGATCCGGTTATTTTTTTTCCAAAAACTAGGGTTTTGGTCTCAGAACAAGCCCTAAACACCCTCGTGACCCCTATGAATCCATTTGGTTACTTTTTAAGGGACTTTTAAAAGAATTAAACCAAAAAATATGGTATGTACCTTCACGAAAATATGGTTCGTTATAGTATATGTTCTGATAAAACATTCCTTTTTCCTTTTTGTTAAGAAAGTCAAAATATTCCATAAAAATACAAAAACAGATTCCTTTTGAAAACCTTTGAAAGAAATTCAAAAGAGACATAAAATTTCCTTTATAATTTATTTTTTTCAATAAAATTCATCCATAAAATAATTTTAAGAATATGTACATGGGGGAAAAATATTTAGAAAATAAATATTTGAAACACTTAAAATGAGTTTTTAAGGTAAATTGACCCTTACCTCGAGTACGACTTATCATGTAAATTATTTTTATTCATGAATAATAAAAATATGTTAATTTTTTTACTTAACTAATAAAAATTTTCAAGTTTATTATTCCTTTTTTCTCAATTTTCGACATTATGCTCAATTATGTAATATATTATGGTCACATAAGATTTTTTGAGAACAAATGACTTATAAGTCGGTAATGGATTGGGTTGGTTAAATATGATCAAATGGATCACAATTATATCATTTAAATAATACGAATAATGTTATAATTATTGTTTTTATACATTATTTATACTTTTATAACCGACCATTCAATATGGTTATGAAAAGTGAATTACGTTACAACATGGAGATGGTGGTTTTTATGTACGAATGAGTAACATTTCTATTTTCAATGAAAATTTGGGAAAGAAGTTAAGTAATATTTTATATTTATATAATGATAATTTTATCGTAAATATAATGTAGTTTCTTTAAATACACCTATATATACAATCCATGGTAGGAGGTGATGAAAATTAAATACATTGATTCACGAGGTGGTAGTCTGCACACACACATGAGAGATGTTTTTAATTTTCATTGGATGAAAAATAAAGAAGTATAATATTTACTTACCATTCCAAAATTGAATAAAAATCATATATATAAAATTATTTCATTTTAATACATTAATATTACCATCCATTATATTCAATGATGAAAAATGTAATAGATCGTCTAACGACATAGTAGTCCTCACATATGCTTGGGTGATGTTTTTTTTATTTTGTGTTATATGGTTAAGTAGATGACAAAGGTTTTTACCATAAATATACTTACATTTTTGTATATAAGAGACACCAAATACGTTATATGAAAATGGTTAATTGAGTTTTTAAGGAGTTAAAAGAATAAATAAAATGAAAACACATTGTTAATAATTTTACCTCTTTTTTGGGAAACCTCTTCAGGTTTATACATAAAGCCTTATTAAGAAAGTATTATGATAAAAATTACATATAGGATATGGTTAGGGATGTTAATAAGGTATTAGGGTAGTTATTGGATAGAATAAGAGTCTCTTCAAGTGTATATAATAGAGGAGGTGGGAGTCCTTTTATAATTGAGGGAGAGGACACACTTGTAATTTTTCAAAATATTAAAATATTTTAATGCCCCAATCAAGCCAAATGGATCCAAAATGGACCATTTTAGAATAAGAGATAATATATGGTTAAAATATGAATATTAAATATAATTTATAAATGTTTTTATATCATTTAAACAATTATAATGTTTTTTAACCTTTTAATCCAATTATACTCTTACTGTGGTAATTGACTTTTTTTTACCGAAGTTACTGTTCATAATGACAAAAATTAAAATTGGCATCTATAAATTTCTCTAAATTATGATCTCTATTATAGAGTAAATTTTATCAAATTAAATATATATTTATATATAGAATAAATTATGTTTAAAATCATATCAGAATATGCAATGAAAAATAGTTTTTCAGAAATTTTTTTTTTAAGTATAAAAATGGTTTTATACCAAAATCAAGTGTAATGTTGATTACAATGATGTTGATTGATTTTTTTTAATAAAAATTAGTTAATTAAAATTTTAAACCAATCTAAAACAAAATGATACTATGTAAATACTTGTAATGAAAATATAGTTTTCTTAAAAATCTGTATAATCAACTATTCATTAAAAATCATCTTCATCAAAACATTTCCAAAAAATAACTCTAATATAATTTTTGTTTATTGATATAAAAAATTATATAAATTTTTTAAATTTAAATTATATTATTTAAGTGTTATTATATTTAAATAAAACCTTATAATACATGTAAATGAATTTGGTACAAATTATATAATTTATTCTTTGATTAGAAAATTAATTAATATTCTAATAGTGAATATTAATCTATAAAATATAATTCATAAATATTAGGAATTATATTGATCTATTATAAAAATTAATTGGGTTAATAAATTCTCCCCCCTTTGAAAATTGCATCCTAACAATTTTATTCATTTCTTAAGCAAGTGTGGATAATTTTCCTTCATAGAATTTTTAAATTCTCATATTACATCTTAAATTATATGGGTTTCCACAAAAAATTAACTTGGAGAGTCACCTTTTTCCACAACAAATTCTATCTGTGGTCAAGAATATAAATTGGGTATTCCTCGTAAGAATGGTTCTCTTTCAACTAAATTAATTTAGGACTCAAAACTTGAGATGCATCTAGAATATACTTCCTTAACAATGAAAGATAAAACACATCATGTACCTAAGATAAAATTGAAGGAAAGAACACTAAATAATAAAATGATCCAATATTATTAAAAATTTAATATGGTATAATAAACTATAGATTTAATTTTCCAATCTTACCAAAAAACATAACACTTTTCCATAAATATACTTTAAAAAAGAAATGACTACCAACCTTGAAAAAAGACCATTCCACATGTTATTTTCATAACTTTTTTGACATGGTATGATATTCCCTCATATAATTCTGAATAAACCTTATTTTTTCTACCATATATTATCCCAATTCAGGTCCTAAAAAAATTATTTCACTAGCTTCATCTCAACAAGATCGAGTTTGAAACGGGTTTCTATATAATGCCTTAAATGGCGCCTTCTATATACTGGAATGAAAACCGTTATTATATGAAAACTAATCTAATGATAGATACTCAATCCGAATTCCCTATTAATAAATATAATAGACTCAAATCATCCATTTCAATGTATAAATTGTTTTCTACATTTGTCCATTAGATTGAGGATGAGAATCTATACTAAAATTTAGTTTAGTACCCATCAAATTATGAAGGCTTTTCTAAAAATTATAAGTAAATATAGGATTAGGGTCATATAAAAAAAATATGTACTCCATGTAATCTGATTATCTATTTAATATAATGTATAGAAATATGATCCAAAGAAATATTATCTTTAATAGAAATAAAATGCATAGATTTAGTCAAACAATCAACAATAACCCATATTGTATTATTACCTCGAGATATATTTGGTAATATGTAGATATCTAAAATTACCATACATAAATATTAAATATTTGTAGATGAATATTAATTACATAACTTAATGATCCATGCTTGAGTCGTTTAGGTCTAGTGCCTTTGGAAACTTGGACATGCAAAAAAATGGTCTATAATCGAGCTATGTGATCTCCCACTAAGTTCTTCATAATTAGTACCCTTTTTCTAAAAATCATACACAATACCTTTCTTCATATCTTAGGTAAAGGAAACATAAGTAAGGGTGAACATAAATTATCAATATGGGTAAATAAGATAGATATAAATATAACATGACCAAATTGGTATGGGAATATGAGAATAACATTTGAAATTCATACCCTTCATATCGTAAATCATAAACTCGAGTCATGACATAAATCTTGGTAGTTCATAAGACATTAATCACAAGGAAATAAAAGAGCATGGGCCACGATATCATAACAGGGACATAATAAATGGAATTTTGGCATACATATAAACATGTAAAATTATTTCCATAGTAGTCAAGGATTATTTCGAATTTTATCATAGCGGAATGAGTTCACTCCCCACACCATCATAGTAGTAAAGGTTCACTCCCAAGACTATAATAGTGGACAAAGTCCCTTACTGAAATGTGTTCACTCCCCATTATATTCCTTTTAATCTCATGAGATATTAATATTTACGCAATGAATTAGAGGGAGAAATTTGTCCTAGTATAAAAAAATAACAGATTAAAGGCAGTTATTTGGAGCTGGTTATGCACAACCCCCCTCTAAATTCATTTTTTGTATAATTAGAGGTGGATATGCACAACCCCATCTAATCATAGAATTTAGAGGGTGTTGTGAACCCCCTATAAATTCATTTTCTATATAAATTAGTGGGGGATATGCACATCCCTCTCTAATCATCATATATAGATTGGGTTAAGAAGGCCCTATAATTTTTTTAACATTATTTTTTTAATACCTGATCGGATTTTAGAGGGGGGTTTGAACTCCCTCTAATTTAAGAAAATTTAGGGGGTTCATAACCACCACTAATCCATGAGATTAGTGGCGGTTCCAAACCCCCTATAATTTATTAACTTAGAGTGGGTTGAAAAGGACATCTGATTTATTAAATTAGAGGGGGTTGAAAACCCCTTGTAATGTCTTAAATTAGAAGGGTTTCAAAACCCCTCTAATTTAATAGATTAGAGGGAGTTGTGAACCCCCGCTATTTAAAAATAACAATAATATATATATATATATATAATTAAAACACTATATAGAAATGTATTTAAATACATTATATGAACATATTATATAAAAAATTTATATGATTGTGTCTAATTGTATTTATATATACGCATAAATATAATTGTATAATTTTATGTACATTAATATATATTAATTTGTATACGTTGTATTTCACATAATATTAATTATCTATAATATAAAATAATAAACATATTATATAAATATATACATAAATATAATTTATTTAAAAAATATATCATATAAAAACCCAATCTTTAGTTTTTATTATTTATTAAATAATAATAATAAATATAATTTTAAATAATTTTTAGGATTTTATATTATAAATAATTAATAGTATATGATATACAATTTATACAAATAAATATATATTAATGTACACAATATTATATGATTATATTTATTGAAATACATACATATTAATGGGCATAATATTATATAATTATATTTATTGATATATATATATATATATAAATTAATGTGAATGATAATAAATATATGTATTGAAATATATTATATAAATATTTGTATAAATTTTATTTCATATAATATTAATTATATATTTGTAGAAATTGTTTTTAATATAATATTAATTATATATAATATAAATATTAATTATATATAATATAAAATTGTTTTTCATATAACATTATATACATAATTTTTAAATTTTATTTCATATACAATATTTTTATAAATTATATTTCATATATATGTCTTTCATATAATATTAATTATATATTTTAATTATAGATAATATTATATAATTTATGCAAATAAACATATATTAATGTACATAATAATAAAAATATGTATTGAAATAAATTATATAAATACATTTTTAAAGAAATTATATAAATATATTTTTAAATAAATTATATAAATATATTTCTAAAGACATTATATAAATATATTAAATTAATACTTATATATAATATATAAATAAACATGTACATAGTATATAAATATGTATTTAAGTATATAAATAATTTATATAAATATATTTATAAATATATTTATAAATATATAAATATTTTTGTATATACATAATATAAATAGAATTATAAAATATATTTACCCAAATATATGTAAATACACATATTAAATATATAGTTTATATAAATGTATAAATTGAATATAATATAAATGTATTATAATATAAAAGGATAAATACATAATATAAAAATATATATATTAAATTTTATATATATGTTATATATTTATATGGATTTAAATATTTATTCAAATAATATTTACTTGAATCAACTTCCTAATATATATAAATATGATAATGTGTAATTATTATATTAAAATCTGTTTTCTATGGTGGTTGAGGTATGAGAGAGATATAGTGGAGATCGCCATTTTGAAACTTAGAAGTATAAGATTTACAAGGCGGGTGGGTGGCATAGGGGTGGATAGAGGCTGTCTTTAGTAGAGGGCCTTCTCGGAATGGGAGGGAGTTGGGGGTAGGTATAGGGAATTGTGTGTGTGTGTGTGTGTGGGGGGGGTGCTCACAGAAGTAGGAGAATGAGAAGTGTGGACCCACATGGAACGGGAAGGGTGCGGGCCTATTGAGAAGTTTAATGGGAGGGGGTATCAGAAAGTCGAGTGGGAGGGGGATCATGAGAGCCATGGGTAATGGGAGGTGGTGGGCTCAGAGGATATTTAAAAATAATAATAATAATTAAAGACAGTTTTGGAAGCACCTGTAATATGTGGCTCAATTAGAAGAAGTTTCCTAAATGACCTCTAATATGTGACCTATAACTAAATTAGCGATGGTTTCCAACCACCTCTAATTTGATAAATAAATTAGAGGGGGTTAAAACCCCATCTAAATGGAGATTATGTAGTGAAATTAGAGGGTGTTTAAACTCCTCTAATACAACCGTCACTAAATTAGAAAATACTTTACTAGAGGTTTCTCAAAACCACCTCTAATAACACAAGGTGAGAACATTAGTTGTGATTCCTCAGAACTACCACTAAGATAAAAAGTAACCCCTATTACTGGGTCATTTTTTGTAGTGTCCCACCCATCACATAATAAAAATCAAACGTATGTGTTACATAATGTCATAAACCATTCATCATATCAGAACCCATGAAAATAAATGTGTTCAATAAAACACATTGTTATAGAATAACCCATGAAAAATAAATAGGTTTCATAATAGATGAAGCATTGTCGTGCGCTCTCACAAAAATATTTATAACTATGTGAAGCTTAGGTTGTGACCTCGATCGTTCACTTGAGGAGCTATTTTGGTCAATCACTCACTGCTTCTAATTCAATTTTATGTTTTTATATTTTTTATTTATGAAATTAAACAAAAAAATTAAGATTTGAGATTTGAGAATGAAATACTAAAATTAAACACGCATATACAATGAAAAAAAATGAATATTAATAAAATGATATTATACAGAAATGATATATTCTCGAGAGAATTCCCCACATAGAACCTTCATTATATTATTATTAGTTTCAAATTTACTTAATGAACACACTAGACCATATGTGGGAACATCCTCTTCTTCCTATTGTTGTGAATATACAGTGCTCTCAACCATTTTCAAGGGACTTCACATCTACTACCTCGATCGAGGGAGAATATTTGAAAAGTGAAAGCTAAAACTTAGGTGGAAAGTGGAAACAAAAAGGTGAATTTCCCACTAAGATCCCCCTCATCCTAAAACTAAGAAAATAAGAAAAAATTAATTATTATTTTATAAACAATTGGGTCCATCCCTGGATTACTCCCCTAGAAACTTTCTTGGGTTAGCTACTAATTAACATGATAATAAGAGTTAATAGTGAAGAAAAAAATGGGGTAGAAACACAAAATATAAAAAAATGATGCAATGAGAGTACTAGTAAAACTAATATATATTAAAAATAAATAATACTATTACAGTAGAAAATAAACAAAAAAAATATTGAAAATGGCCACCTTGAGTCCCAACCCTTTGAAAAAAATATGTGATATATTTTTATAGGCAAAAATGGTGAATTTTTTGGATAAAAATATGTCCACCAAAATTCTTCATGTGGTAGAAACATTAAATGGAAGAATTAGTGAATTTTTCCTTCTAAAAAGTAATTACTTCCTCTTCTATATTTTTCAGGAAATTTAATCTTGATTATCCATGTTATAATTGGATTATATCCGATTTACTCTGAATATTTAATTTACTAAGAGAGACTCCTCATATTCCATATCTCTGGTTTTCAATGAATCTATTAATTTTAAAAAGAAGAAATTATGCATGGACACCTTAATTAAAGTTTTTAATTAATATATTATCCATATCCATGTATAATTTAAGATCCATTGGTCCGACTATTTATAGTATATAGTCCCAACATAAAAATTCTCTATATTTGTGCACAAATTCCAAGGAATAAATTTTAAGGTAGTTTTGGGCCTTCAAATGATTGATTTTACTTTGGGTACAGAGGAATTAAATGAATAAAAACATGTATTTAATCCTATTTTTTTTTCAAAATTTCAATTAGTATAGATAAATATATAAGACAAATATATAAACAAATTAAAATAGTTAAAATCCAAAATTATACCATTTTACCAATTAAGCTCAAAATGATACTAAGACCATAAAATGTGATAATCTCACTTAAAATAAAACTTTCTTAGGATTAAAAACATTGAAATTAAATATAAAATAATTGAAAATATTTTCTTGGTATGTTCCCTCACACTTAAACATTACACTCCTAGGAAATCATCTAATACAAAGATCACAACAAAATGCATAATGCATAAATGACAACACAACTCAGTTATCTTATCAAGGAAAATATCATGTATCCTACAAGGATTAAAATTACATAACTATTCAAAAATAATAAAAATATATTCAATATCATGTAACTATTATGTGTATATCATACATACCTCCTTGGAAAAAAATTTCTCTCTTTACTCAAGGATTTTGATTGTAGAGTTTTTTTATCATCAAGAAAATGTGTGATCTTTATAGGATTTGTATCCTCCTAGTATCTATAATTCATAGAGTCAAAAAAATTTCAACCATGAGGTATTTTTTCTGGGGGTTTTCTAAGGATGAGTTTTTTCCAGTTTTATATGTAAAAACATCTAAGGTTGAATGAGTTGGGTTTGGCTCTGAAGAGAAGTAAATGGATGAAAATAATTTTTGTCAAGATTGTTGTACTCCTCAATCGGATAAAAAATGAATCAAATATAAACACATATTTACTTTATTTGTAATTTCACAATTATAATTTCTTCATCAATGATATATTTATTCCTTATTTCCACTATTTTTTAGAATTGCTTCAGCTTTAATTTAGATATGTATTTCTCTTGATAATCATGTTTTGAGGAAAAGAGTGGAAAATTTTGATCTTAAAATATTGATGAACACCAAAACCATATTTGTAATTATATTTGGTTTACCCATACATATTTCCATCATGATATTTATTCCACTAAATCAACAATAATTATAAAATTGCTTTAAGTTCACCTCAATATAATTATTTGGGAAAGAAAAAAACATCTAATCTCCCCCCACACTTGGGTTCAATAATAATAATTCATTTAACTTCTAGATAATGTTATAAAGGGATAAATAGAATATAATGTGGCTTTACAATAAGTTATTTCATATATAATATGGGCTTAATCAAGTTCATATGTAAAGGCAGGCTAAAATAAGAGTTGAATGTAAAAAAGGGCTTTCAATGTGTGGCCTTAATCATAACTGACACATTACATGAACTCAAATAGATTTGAAAAAAGATAAAAACAACATATTATGGATTAAAAAAATTGTATCAAGACACTAAAGAAAAATATAAATTTACATAAGATTTACAATAGGTTTAAAAATCTCACAGGTTGGGAAATATTTTCAACTTAGACAGTACTAGTGCATATGAGTTTCATAATCAATCAAACTTCATCAGATGGAAAGATAAGAAATAAAGAAAAAAATACATTAAACAATTATTTAAATCATCCAAAATTCAAATCATTAAAATTTTCAAAAATACTTAGATGGTTTGAATTTTTCCAAAGTATTTGATTTTGTTCAAGAATCCTAAAAACACACCAAAAATAAAAAAGGAAAACATGAAAAATTCAGAAAAGGATATAAAAAATAAAATTTATGAACACTAAAAATTCATAAGAACAGGTTAAAAAACCTCCCAAATTATTAAATTTACTACCCTATTTTTATCTCAAAGATGATAAACAAATATTTTCATATAGAATTTTAATTGGGCAATAAACAAAATGAGGAGAAAGAAAGACACAACCTGATTTATTTTTCAGTGGTAACCTTGAGTTAATCTTCAAACTGATACCACTTTAAAACTACAATAAAGAAATGAAAAAAAAACATTAAAAAAAATAAAAAAATAAAGTCAAAGGTGAAAGAAAAACTAAAAATTCTTTGTTTAGAACCCCAAACAGTTTCTAGGTTTTTATTTTCTCTAGTTAGGTAGTTGCTATGAATTATCCCAAATTAGAAGTTTGGTGTGGTTTCTTCGAGATAAACCACAACCTGTGAGTTTTCCCAATGACTATGAGTCGACAAAAATAAATGGGAAGACAAAAATAGATAATAAAATTTCCTACCATAATAAAGAAGAAATATAGAATTTAAGTTCAAGAATGGGAGGGAAAAGAAGATTGGGTTTCTTCTTGTTGACTTTTATGGTGTCCTCCTCCATATGTTATACAAGTTTTTGTCGAGTTGGTAGTTTCACTAACTCCTCTTATTATTCTTTGATAAAAAAAATTATGTGGTCTCTTCCTTAACATCCATAGCCTACTCCATTTGTGATTTATCATAAATTTTATAAAAAGAGATGTTGGAAAACAATTCATCTTGAATGAGAGTAAAACATGAAGAATCATTAAATAAATATTCCCTTTCAAGTAATTCAACTTGGAAATTGATATCTTTGGGAAACACCATTAGAAATTAAATCTCATTAGGTTCATCCTTTTCATTTTATTCCAATGTAATAAATATGTATGGAGGTACTATTTTTTATAATTATGGATGAGAAGATCAAGGTTTAGGTTATTTTCAGTAAATTGTTTCATGTATTTTTCCTAAAAACATTGATCTACAATAAGCTCTTCAGATTTAATGTTATTTTCAGGGAACTCCTTGAGAAAAAATTGAGTTTGGTATGATGTTATTAATACCTTTAGTATATCTTTATCAACTTCCTCAGGTTCTTTAAAATAAATATTAATTAGTGAAATATCTTCCACCACTTGTTTTTGTTCGGGTTCTAGCTCAGGTTCTAGTTATTTCTCTTGACATTCATGTATATATTCATCTATCCACTATATTATTCTCTCCAGATTTTTAATTTCATAACTTATCCATTCCTTCCCAGATTCAAGATCATTATGAACTTCTTCTTGTACTTGAGATTTTTCAGTCCAAGCATAATAAATTGAATTAAAAGTCATCATTAATAATGATATTTTTATATTGTTTGAAATTTATATTTTATTGTTTTTTATGGAAAAAGGAAATTATTTACAAAATTTGAAAAAAATAGTGAGTACAGACCACTTGTCTCCCCGAATGTGGTGCCAATTTGATGAAGCATTATAATGCATGCTCTAAAAAATATTAATAACTATGTGTAACATAGGGGATAACCTAGTTCATTCTCTTGAGGAGATATTTTGGTAAATCACTCACCACTTCTAATTCACTTTTAATTTTTTTATATTTTTATTTATGAAATTAAACTAAAATTAATTTAGGTTTGATAATTGAGAATGAAATACTAAAATTAAACATTTATTTGCAATCACTGTTGAAAACTATTTCTTTAACAATGCTTGTAAAGGATTTTATTAGTGCTTCGGAAGAACAAAAAAATCAACCAATGTTAAAAACCGATCATTAACAATGAAAAAGGAACAATTAAAGGCACATTTTAACAGTGCTAAAAAATACTGATAAAGGAACCCTTTACTCGTGCTTTTTAGTGCAATTAAAGGATTCCTTGAACAAAACTTTTTTTGAGCTATTAAAGTGTGACTTTAACTATGTTTTTTAAGACTATTAAACATCATCTTTTAACTACACTAAAATAAGCGTTGTTAAGAAATTAAAAAAAAATAATTTTTCACAAATCCCCAAACCCCCCCTTTCTCAGTGCCTACAACTCCACTTTCTCAACACTTTCCATTCTCTAGCCTCCACTACACACCCTAAACCCTTCCTCATCATTATATGGCTACCCCAAATACCTACACACATCTGGATTTGATCCCATGACCTCCCTTATGTGATGGGATTCTCTTTACCACTATGTCATGCGTGTTTTGTTATATATTTGAGGTCTTTTCTATTTTTTTGTAAGCATTTAAAAATGTGTGATATATATATATATATATAATTATATTTATTTAAGTATATTATATATTAATATTAGTTTAAATATATTATAATAAATATATGTTTATTAATACACACACATATATTAATTCATTTCTAGAAGGTAAATAAAATTGATAATTTTTTAATTGAAATAAAATGAATAAAATATATTTATTTTATATATTAAAAATGTATTTTTACATAAATATGTTATTATATGTATTTATATAGGTGATTTTTTATAGGGAAATATAAGAAAATATGCATATATTTAATTATAAATAAAATTACATTGTTAAAAATGATAAAATTTAAAAACCATAATATTTATATGAATTTAATACCTCATAATAAATTCAATCCCTACTAAAAATAGAAAAAATACCACCTTAAAAGGGGAATATATTCCATCAAATTTTAAAAAATTAGGATACCCCACTAAGAACTCAGTTTTGGTGGCCTTCTAGGCCTTTTTTGGACTTGAAAAATGTGACCAAGGTTCTCCCTAACTATTAGTGTGTAAAGCTCATCATGGAATTTGATTTTATATGAGGTAGATCTGAAATGGAAAATTAGATCAAATTTTTTGTCAGTTTGAAGTTCAAGTCATGTTTTCAATTTATCTTAGACCATTCATTAATTTATTTAATTTTTATGTCATCCAACTGTTATTAAATGACCATTACTCAATAATTATTAGAAAATTATTTTACTAATAATATGTTTTATTTATTTTATAGTCCATTTTCACTAAGTTTATTATATATTAAGGGTAAATGTCTATTTAGTATCGTCTAATACATATTTAAACAATATATATTATATTTATATCAATATCAATATAATTATATATTAATATATTATTTTTAATTATATATATATATATTTAAAATATATCCTTTATTAGCGCTAGTAAAAAAGCATTGATGGGTGGGCGGGGGGTCTTTATCAGTACTTCTAAAAAACCGCTGATAAAGGCATCCAATTTATCATCACTTTTTTACAAGAACTGATAAAGTTCCCTCTTTAGAAATTCTTTTTTAATAGTGTTGATAAAGGATCCCACTTTATCAACACCTTTTTAACAGCACTAATAAAGTGGGTACTATTTTCATTGTTTTTTACAAGCACAGATAAAGGGGGCCTTTATCATCACTTTTTTTAGTGATGATAATAACCCCCTTCATCTGCACTTTTTTAGTACTAATAAAGGTAAAATCTACTAAAAGATGAATATTTGGTATTGCATTCAAAGACAATGAAATAAAAAAAATGATGTTATATGAAAATGAGATGTTCTCAATATAATCACCTTGATAGAACCTTCAGTTTGTTATTATTAGTTTCAAATTTACTCGATAAACAAATTCCATCATATTTGTGAACAGAATTGTAAATACGAAATATTAAACACAAATATGCCTTACCCACTAAGATTACTTTAGACCAACTCTAAGTAAATACAAAATATTAGGCAAGAATTTTCAAAGACTTGGGTTCATCACTAGATTACTCCCCCGGTAACTTCCTCATTTTAGCTACTCATAATCATGAGTATAATAGTTCGCAGTAAGGAAAAAAATATGGTGGAAACACAAAAGATAAATAAATGATAGAATGAGTGTTTTAAGAAAAATAATATATACTAAAAGTTAATAATAATATTACATCAGAAAATAAACTACAAAACTACAGAAAATGGCCACCTAGAGTGCCGAACCTTTAAAAAAGATATGAGATATATTTTTATAGGTAAAAGGGGTGATCTTTTTAGATATAAATATATACACTAAACTTTTTTGAATGGTATACATATCAAATGGCCAAATGGGTAAATGTTTCCTTCAAAAACAATGTTCCTAAATCTCTCTTCCATCGTATCATGAAATTTCAGCTTTATTGGACATGTTTTAAATGAGTTATGTCTGATTTAATCTAGATATTTAATCTGTATAGACAGACTCTTTATATTCTGCATCTTCCGTTTCCAATATATTTCTCTCATTGAAAAAGAAGGAATAACACATGTCCATCTTAATGAAATTTATTTATTAATTTATTCTCCAGAATAATGTATAATTTCATCTCTGTTGGTTTTTATAGTTATGATATATGGTTCCAACATAAAAAATATCTAGATCTGGCCACAAGTTTTGAGGCATGCATTGTGGGATAGTTTTGGGCCATCGAATGATTGATTGAGAATTGGGTTCAGAAGAATGAAATAAATCCCAACATGCATGGAAGCCTAAAAAAGTAATTTCACAATTTAAATGAGTGTAGAAAATTTTATGGATAAAATACAGAAATAAATTGAAACAATTAAAATCCTAAATTAGGACATTTTTCTAATTAATTTGAAAATGCTACTAAAACCATAAAATGTGACAATCACCCTCAAAATAACAGTTTGGTGGGATTAAAAATATGTAAATTAAAATTAAAATAATTGAAAATATTTTATCTGTAAATTAACATTTCAACATTTAATAACACCATATCCCATGGAAAAAGAGAATGAGTTTGAAAAACATCTTATTATTATAAAAAACCATTTAGATAAAGAATAAGAATGGAATATCTGAATCATATCACTAGTAAAATATAAATAACATCAAAGGATGTCATCTTTGATAGAGAATGATTTTTTAAAAGAGCACTTGGTACATTTCTTTAGGAAAATTACCTTTTCACTTTGAAAACCACTTTTTAAAACATAAAACATTTTCAAAATCCAATTTTTTAAAATAATTTCGGAATATTATAAAAAAATATTTAAAAATATTTTAAAACATTCCTTGAAGAGAATATACCTTTTAAAACATAAAAAATTTTCAAATTATTTTATTTGAAAATAACCATGGATGATTATAAAATAATATTTAAAAATCATTTAAAACATTTCTTGAATGAAATAACCTTTTAACTTTGAAAAATACTTTTTAATACATAAGAAAATTCTAAAACCCTTTTCTATGAAAATAACCATTGAAACATATAATTAAATATTTAAAATATTGAGTGGTAATGATGGAGGTAAATGCTGTACATGTGAAAACAAAAACTGCTTTCACATTTTCAGTAAAAGTCAAATGGGCCATGTTTTGAAAATGACATGAAGGTTCATTTTTAAAAAATTATAAAAAAATTAAAAAATGTGTAAAAATAACTTTAGTAAATCTATTTTATAATGTTAAAACATTTTTGAACACATTTTTAGAAATCATGGATATGAAAGAGAAATGGTTTTTTGGACCGAAGGAAATGATAATGTAGATTTACTTTAAAAAAGATTCTTTTTGAATCTTGAGTACCAAAAGTGAGTAAAAAAAAGGGAATATATTTGTTCTTATGGAATAACTATAGGAGAATAAAAGTTTTGAATTGTTTTAGAATTATATCATAATATATCATCATCAAAAACATAATCATATACAATCCTAATAAACAGTGAGATTGTAACATCAAACCCTTACCAATTTGGTAACTTTTAATTGTAAGAACCATTAAAAAATAATATAAAATTAGAATTTAAATATCAATAGGATAATTATATTAATTATATAAAATATCAAATTGGTATTATATACAATTATTAAAATAATATTGGTTTATAACATAACATATTTCTCAATGAGAGCAAATTGAGACAAAAATACCTTATCGATTTGATAACTTTTGAACTATAAACCCCATGAAAGAGATATACTAAAATAGATATTTAAATCCTAATAAATTTTAGGATAATAATAACAAAATAAATTTATGTTAGTATATACACCATATAAAAAATATGTGGTGAATATGACATGTGTCTCACAGAAGTAAAAAGTGAGAAAAAATATCTTACCGTAAGTTTTGAATTCCATCATGCACATTTGAATCTAATAAATAATAAATATAAGTTTATTATACATAAATTATATAACCATAATTATATATATAATATCATATATTATTTACTTATGACATTTTATTTCCCGTTAATTAACAATTCCTTATTAAAATCACGTTTTGGGTATTAACTGCTTTATTTTTTTGTGTATGTTCTGATTTGTTATTTTCATTCCTCTTAATTTTATCATGGTTACATAATATATAAAATTTTAACCCTGATATAAGTAACATATATATTAAGTATATATGTATTTATAGGAATCCATAAAACTTATTTTTATAAAATGGAATACACCGTTCATGGAGATGGTAGACTGTTCGTACGCACAAATGTTGTTTCTATTATATCAATGGATGAATCAAAAGAAAGTTAAATAATATATTACCATTATAGAATAATATTTATGTCATTTATATCACATATATTCATTAAATTTACTCTAATTACCATCTAAAAAAAGCCTTAGTGAAAAATGAATCACATCGCTTTGTGAGGTGTTAATCCGCCATACACACAAACGATTTTATCATATCCCCTACGGTATAAAATGTAAGAAAGAACATGTGATATCATAATTTCATAAGTTTAAATATTTTTAAAATATTTTATATATTCAATTAATATATCCTTTTTACCATCCAAATAAAATAGAAATGAAAAGCACATCATATCGGTTCGTGAGTCGGTAGTCTGTTTTACACATGAGCAACGTTATTATTTTCGAATGGATTAGGAGGTAAGAAGGTAGATGTGGTATTATAATTATAGATATATAATAATATCATAAATATATTATATAAATACAAAATCAATCATTATACCCATCCTTGAGTGGTGGTTACGGAAAATGAACAATGTCAGTTTGCGAGGCGGTAGTCCACCATACACAAGATCCACATTTTCTTTCCCATTTGATGGAAGAAGTGATGAATATTAGTTATGAAATTAAAATAATAAAATCTAAATATATGTGATATACTGGTATTATTATATCACTATACTTAAAGAATATTGTAGGATTTATAATAAGGATTAAAACAAAAATGTAGAGTTTAAAACTTTAACTCTTCTTCAGACAACCTCTTTAGGTTTAACCTAAATCCTTTATATATTGGATTTAGGATATCTACAAGGATTATAGGATGTGAGGAGGGAATTGAGTAAGAAAGTTTTTTTGGTATTTTATCAGCTAAAGTGTTTTTAATGTGTGGGGATGGGAGTAGAGGTGGTGGTCTTTTATAAGTGAGAGAGAGGACACACATGATTTGTTTTGAAAAAAATTAAGTGTACCCACATCTCCCACAAGACAAAAAGCTCCAAAATGGTCTTTTATCGAACATTATAGGTTATAATGTCAATATATATCCATGTAATTTATTTTTTATTTTTTATATTTCAGTTTACCCTTTATCTTTTTAGTTTAACCCCCGATAAACCCATTTCCAACTTAACTACATCAATTTATTTTTATTATTTTTACTATTTATAATGGTAAAAAATTAATTTGAAATAATTAGATATAAATTATTCTGATTAAAAATACGGAAACTATATTTTTAAATTCCATACACATAATTGGAAATTTTTAATTGAAAATTAAACCCCGAGATGTGATGAAAAAGCGGTTTTCTAAAGAGAAAATCTTAAAAAGGTTAAAAAGATTTTATATCAAAATTCAATGTTATATTGATTAAAATGACCAAAATGGTATTAATAGATATATAGTTTTAATAAATTTACTTTCAAAACCATCAAAAAATAATTTGGAAGTTTTTATAATCTTTAAAAGAAATCACAATTCTTAATAAAAACCTGTATTTTTCACTATTGATTGAATAATTTATCTTCTTATAAAATTATAAAAAATTAAAACGGAGATAATTTTGACATGATGATTTAAAAAATTTAATTAATCTTTTCAAATAAATTTTATAAAATTTTCAAAAATTTAATTTAAAAATTAGTGTGTAAAATGCGATACAACTGTTTTTTAGAACAATATAGTTTTTAGCGTAAAATTGGATTTATTCTTATCTCATACCTAAAAAAAGAAAAAAATAAATGTAAAATATTTGAGTGGATATATAATATCAAATTTTCATTAAATAATTCACCAAAAGTTATTTATTTAATTTATTTAGATAAAAAAAGTTTGTGTACATAAAAATAGTTTTTCAGAAAAAGATTTTCTTTATTTTTAGATGGTTTTATATTTTAACTTATAATTAATTGGTTACAAAATAATTCATTTTATATACTTTTATAAAAAATTTATTTTCATAATATATTTAATCATATTATTACCTACCTTTCTAATGGCTAGGAGATAACTATCATATTAATTTATTATATTTGAATAGTATGCCATGTTTTGTTAAAGCTTGATTGTGCGTGTGACTCAAGCTATTTAAGAAATTAAATTTATTTAAAAAAAATTACCTAAAATCTTAGTGTGTTACATAATACCACTATAAAATACATGGATATATTATTCTATTTCTATTATAGCACTGGAAAAGGATGAATCTTTCCCTTTGGTAATTGTTGCTCTTATTTAACCTATTGAGTATTTAAACATTTCATAGTAAATTAAAGAATGCCTCTTTTAATTCCTTCCCCCAAAATATTTTTTTGATAGTCTCTATACATCTTAGTTATTTTTGGATGAATAGAAAATTGAGAATTATAAGCTTTACTAAAAAATCATTTCTTCATTATGAATAATAACGCACACATAATCCTTTTCTAAATCTCAAAACACCTTCTTTATCAATTTGGAATTTTGGAAACATATATTTCCTAAAAAATTATATGTTTTCATGTAAAACATGATCCTACTTGTAATATTTCTTAATTCTATCTTACAATGAAGACTACTCAAACAGATAAAACAAAATATTGGACATTCATACATACATAATTTCTAGACCAACATTAATCCAATCATTTACTAAAATATAATCTTCTCCACATAGCGTAGATAATGATGCATTATATTTCTGACTTAAATTATTAAATACTCTATTTTATTTTCCTGGATTGTAATGACTCAATAATTCATAATTCATAATTAGTTTTCTTCATCTTCTTAACCTCATGATCAAATATTTCTAAGTGAATATATACTTCAAACTTTTATGATCAGAATATATCTCACTTTTTTATCCATATAAATTATGTCTCTAGATTTTCAATGTAAAAAACCATAATAGATTGTTCAAGGTAATTTTTATGGTAATTTAACTCAATATGTTTAAATTGAAAATAATCATAAGTAATTTCTTGATCATTATACATCGAAACATAATCAAGTCTCTGCAAAGAATCACTATTATAGACAAAAAATTAACCATTTATGGATGTAAAGGATAAAGCTATAGGATACAATAATATTCTTTTCAATTCATAGAAACATTCATTACATTCTTTTATTTGTCTGAATTTAACTCATTTTCATGTTAACTTAGTTTTCTAGATAACCGAACAAAATTTTCAGTAAAATGTCGATAAAAACCCATTAATCCAAGAAAACTACGAATCATTGTGACTTTTTTTCATCCTGTACACTTTTCAGCCACTTTATTTTTATATGGGTTAATATTTATTCAATATTTATTTAACATATGTCTAAGGAAAAAATATGTTTCCACCAAAATTGACATTTACTGAATTTTATATGTAACTTCTTTTATTTCAATATTTATAGAACAATACTTAGGTGTTTTTCATTATCCTCATAACTTTTTGAATATAGAAAAACATCCTTAAATAAAATGATAATAAGTTTATCTAAATAGTCATGGAAAACTCTATAAATATGGTCTATAAATATAGCTGGAGAATTTTTTAACCTAATTGGGATAGCCGAAAACTAATAATGCCCATACCTGGTATGAAATTACATATTTGAAATGTTATAATCCTTCACCATTAGGTGAGGGTACCCATAACAAAGATCAACCATATAAAAATACTGATATCCCTAGAGCTAATTAAACAAGTCATCTATATGAGGAAACATATACTTATTCTTAAGATTGTTGTTATTAAATGATCTATAATCAATGCAAAGCCTCGTGGAACTATATTTATTTTTAACAAACAAAATTGGATAACCCAAGTGTGAAGTTCATGGATTAATTAAACATTTTTCAAGAAAATATCGTAACTTCCTTTTTAATTTCAAAATTTACACTTTACCCATTTTAAAATGAGGTTTTGGAATTGGATTAACATCAAGCACTAATTCAATAATAAATTCAATCTCAAGATCAAGAATAATACCAAGAAATTAATATTAAAATACATTAAGATATTAATTTACTCTAAGAATATCACCAATTTAAACAATTCCATTCCTCTTAAAAATATGTGAAAGACAACTTTCATTTCCACATTTAATTAATTTCTCATATTTTTGATATGTTATAAAAGGTATGATTTATTCTTGTATAAAGAAAAAACTTATTTCAAAGAAAAAATTCTTCACCTCTACAATCTATATTAACATGATAAATAGAAATCCAATCCATACCTATAATAATATCAAACTATATAAGGGGAAATACAATTAAAATACTTCCATAGATGATAACTGGAAGATTCTTATAATTTTTTTCCTTAATATTACACCAACATGTTTTTACTAGAAGATTTGGCTTTTATTTCTAAAGGTAAAATTTATAATTAATTGGAATTTTTTTAGAAATAAAAGACTGCTTAGACCCCAAATTAAACAATACATTGGCATTTTTTGAATAAATAAGTAATGCACCTAGTAATACATCTCTTAATCGTCAAAAATTTTCTGATGTAATCACAAATGATTTATAAATACCTTTCTTCTTGTGATCATTTTGTCTTTCATCATGTATTGTTTTCTTTAAACAAGTACTCACATAATGACCTAACTGATTACAATTAAAAAATCTGACCACTAGATTTTAATTATTTGTATAATAATTTACATGATCTATAATGTCTTATTCATGAGCCACATCCCCAAAATTACAAGATTAGAAACACTTTCAAGTTTTCTAAATACACTCTCTAGGGTTCTCTTTACCACACTTATCATATATGGAAACTTGATTTTCTTTTATTTATAAATCTTCGATGAATGATTCACTAGTAATTCTATTTGAACAAATTTTTATTCTTATTTAACAGAATACATGATCATTTGAAAACTTAATTTATACCTTCTCGAAAAATTGAACAATTTTCTCATAAATTTTGAATTTTTGAGAATCTAATTCTCGTCAATATCTGGTCTTCAATCCTAAGTAAAATTGATTAATTTTAATATTAAGATCCATAATACAATTTGGTGTGTACCTTGTTAATCAGGTAAAGTTTTATTCATATGATGATACTAAATCATCTTACCTCTACCTCAATTAAAAATATTACTTTTCCGTCCCACGTTGAAAAAATTTAGGCAACTAATTCTAAAGGAAAATATTCTTAAATTTATCTCATTCCAGAGCATCAATATATTTTTTTCTCACATATTCTTATCTATTTACCAATATTTATTTGATTCACCTTAAAAGGGGTAAGTTGAAATAGTTTAATTATAATGTTATGAACAAACCAAAAATTTCAATATCTCCTCCAATGATTTAACCCATCCTTCAGCTATTAGAGTGTCAGATGATCCACCTAATATTGGAGGGTGTTGTTTCCTGAAATGATCTAAAATAGACATATTAACATATAGTGAATATGGTTTCTTCACCACATGGATACCACCACTATTTATAGCCTATTTCAACTGATACATAATAGAAAAAAATTCTTATTTACAATTCCAACCATTCTAGGTTACTGATTTGAAAGGACATTTCCCTCTTGGTGCCTTCCTACTTCAGATTCCATGTTTCCCTTGTAGAAAATCATTCTTTACCGACATAGATTAGATGAAAAAATGGTAACATTAAAATTCTATATCATGATATCCATACATTAGAATCACTTAAGGGTACTTACTTAAATTATCCTAACATCTAAAATTATATAAACTCTACTCTAATACCAACTATAAGAACCCGACCTTAAAACATTACATAATCTTGAGTTTTAAATCAAGAATTCATTTTCTTGATTTGATGAAGAACTTTCAGGTTTATAGTTTTAGATAATTATGTAATAACTCTTACATAACAATACCATACATTAAAAATATAACCCTTTAACTTAGTATACATTTTTTCACAATAAAAAACTTTTGAAATGACACACATTTCCTTTTAATGGAAAATCTTCACGATTTTCAACATGGATTCATCATTGTTAAAACTCATCCTTAAGATTGATAAAAAATAATTCAAAACATGGGATCAACCCAAAAATCTCAATAGGTTATATATACAAATAAAGAAAGAAACCGATTATCCCATTTCAAAGTCATGAAATCATACACGAGATTTTTGATTTAATATAATACACTTTAAGCTCAAATAATTGTATACTTACCCAAGTAATCATTTTTACTACCCTAATGTTTTTAATAAAAATACTTATGAGAAATTATATAGGAAAAATAATAAACATGAGGGTTTCTTAAAAAACATGAGAACTGATGGAAGACATTTTAAAAAACAAACATTTTTACTCAGAAAGGGCATAATATTTATTTGGAATAAAATATCATTTTCTTAACTTAGTAAATCAAAATATTTCCCGTAAAACTTAATGAAAATCATATAAAATTCATGTAGTTTACTTGGTAAATCATCTTTATAGAACCCTTATAAATGTAATAACAAACTCAGTTAATTCCAATTTAATTCTCTAGAGAACATAATCATTACCCATTTAATTAGAGAGCTATATCACTTTCAAAAATCATCAAAACACTTTTAAATGACAATAATATAAATTAAACACATAAAATATTTAACTTCCAACATAAAACTCATAAAAATATAATTTTAAGTCATAACAAAATAATTTCAAATATTTATACATCCTTTTGTTTTAAAAGCTAATTTTCAAAAATAAAATTCCCAGAAAAATCTAAGAATTAGTTTCTTTAAAGAAAATAATGAATATTTTAAAAGAATACAAATATAGAATTATGGTTATGGTGGTGGGAAACTCTTTGTAAATTGTATATATTAAAATAAAACAGTTCTTTTTTTCCTTTGTGTAAATAACATCAAAACATTATGCATAAAATATGAAAAAAATATTCATTTTTAAAACATTTGAAAGAAATTAAAAAGAGACATAAAATTTCATTTATAATTTAGTTATGTTAATATAAATTCATAGATGAAATAATTTTAATAATAAGAACATTAAGGTAAAATACTTTGAAAATAAATCTTTAAAACATTTAAAATGAGGTTTTATGGTAAAGTGTCCCTTAGATCGAGTCTCATTAGTAAAATATGTTCTTTATCTAATTAAATAATAAAAAAATATTAATTATTTAATTTATTATTAATATTTATTAATTTTATTGTTACTTTTATTTAAATTATATCTATGTTATACTTAATTACTTAATAGATTAAGTTGACGTTGGAATTTTTGAGAATATGCAGCTTATAAGTGGGAAATGGATTGAGGAGGTTGAATATTGTCAAATGAATCATGATTATATAATTTATAAAATATTAATCATTATATAATTATCAATTTTATACATTATCTACAATTTTATAACCTTCCATATAAGATGGTTATAAAAAATAAATTATGTTACAACATGGAGATGGTAGTTCGTATGTTGCATGAGCAACATTTCCATTTTCAATGAACATGAGGGAAAGAAGGTAATTCTTATTTTATCCTTATATAATGTTAGTTATATTATAAATATAATATTATTTATTTAAATACATCTATATATACAATCCATGTGAGTTAGTGATGAAAAATAAAATGCAATGGTTCGCGATGCGGTAGTCTACACATACACAGGAGCGATAATTTTATTTTTTGTTTGATAGTAAAGAAAGAATTTGAATATTTATTTACCATTAAATAATTAAATATATATCATATATATCATATTATTTAATTTGGATCCACTCTTATGTCCATCCATAAGATTAAGTGACTCATAAAGGAATACATCGTCTTGTGAGGTGGTAGTCCTCACATACGCATGATCGATGTTTTTACCCCTTTAAAATCATTTTAAATATTATCATGGTAACTAGATTTTTATTACCAAAGTTGGTATTCATACTAAAAAAACTTTTCATAATTACTAAATTTGGAAATTATATTTCCAAAAACAGGGTCTATTTTGATAAATTCAATTTCTATAAATGGGAGAAATTACTTTTAAAACCAAAACACGTAACATGTCAATTTTTTTTTGAAAAATTCATTTCTAAGTGTAAAAATGTTTTTATACCAAGATAATTTAAAATTTTTATTCCAATGATATTTATTTGATTACATTAAAAATAATTAACTAATCAAAATTTAAAACCAATAAAAAACTATACAATGTAAATATTTAAAAAGAAAAGAATGTTTTTTCAAAATTAGTATTTTCTAATATTTTCCCTAAAATAAAAATTTTCATAAAATTCCCAAAAAATAACTCTAAGAAATTTTTTAACTATTTATATAAAAAATTATATCATTTTTTTCCAAATTTAAATTCTAGATATTGAAATTAAACTTATAAAAACTATAAAATAGATGCTAAAAAATTCAGTACAAATACAACAATTTCCCTTTTATTGGGAGAATTACTCAATATTTTTATAGTGAGAATAAATATATAAAATATAATTAATTAATATTTATAAGGAATGAAATTTATCTATTATAAAATTTACCTATGTTTTTACAATTTGGTCCCTTTTGAATGAAATATGCAATGTCTTCTAGAGGAAATTTTGTCCTAGAGAATGATAGAATTGTTTCATCTCAAAGTTTTAAAAGTAATCAATACATTCATTTAAATTCCATAAAAAGAGAAAAATTAGAATCTATATCCTAAAAATATTTATTTTTTAGGTATGATGATGAAAAAATTAGATTTTTAATCCAGGATGAAAATCAATGAAAGGTTATCAAAGTCTTAAATATACTCTTCAATGAGGAGATCATGTGAAGGATCCGAACTGGGATAAAGATGTATTTGGGAGAAAATAATTGGTGCATTCCAATATTGACCTAAATTAAATTATGGTGGGTATATATTTTTTATTGTGCAAAGAAGTTTGATAGGTATAGGTAATATTTATAAAATAATATTCTAATAATGTTCCAGAAGTATGAGGGTTGGATGTAGTAGAATGTCAAATGAATGAAAAATATCTGAGTAGAGTTTTAGATATATGGGGGATAAAAAGAGATAAAACTTAAGGATTTATGCGTTTTATTAGATTTATAATACTAGTGTAGTTCTTTGAGTCCAAAATTCACTATTTTCTACTTATTGACAATGGAGAACCTGCAATCCTAGAGGAGGTGAGAAACCAGAGTGACTCAGATTAGTGGATGTTTGTAATGAAGGAGGATTTAGACTCCTTGTATATTTCTATAACATGGAAAATAACCAAACTTACTTCCAGGAAAATATAACTATATAAATTTTGGGTTTATTTTCTGAAGTCAGAATCAGATGGTAGGAAATGGTGCTAAGTGAGGATGGTTGTGAAAGGAATTCAACAATTTGAAGGATCAGATTTCTAAGAATTTTTTTTCAGTTATAAACCACAAAATAATTTATACCACACTCATCAGGGTTGGTATGGAAGGTCTATATTTGGAGTATATTTATGTCAAGACTATATTCCTTCACAGTTAATTGGAATAATATATCTACATGGAACAATAGAAAGGTTTTGTGTGAAATGAAATTCATTGTATGGTGTGTAGGCTCAAACTGTGTTTTCATGGGATGAATTAGGAACTAAGAAAATTGAACCAAAATTTTGATGCCTTTATGGTAGAAAAAACTCATCTTGTTCAATATGGATAATTACTACTACTTGAATTTGTTTTATGATGATGGTATTTTCACTATTCTTCACTACATGGATGATATAGTCTTAAGATGGACACGTGAAGGAAAGTTCAGAAAATTTGAAGACTAACATTTTCATAAGATTCCAAATAAATGATCTTGATTTTACAAATTGGATTTCATAATGAATAAATATGAAGTGTAAATACACAACCACCCTACAGGTGCACAAGTTTATGAAACACATTAACTAGGGTTTCCCATTAGTCACATCCACAAGGATGGTGACTCAAAATCCTTAAATAATTCTACCAATACATGTAATATAAGATAATTATTGGTGTGTGTGTGTAGAGTGTGAATCCAAGTAACAAGTAGTGGAGGACTGGAAATAGAAAGAAATATAGTTTTACGAGAGGGTGATCACTAGAGTAATGTGTAAATGGTTTTAATATTCAAATGAGACACTTGTGGGGTATTGGGATTGGTTTTTTTACATAATTTTTCTGATGAATAAATTGACCAATTCATTCCTAGAAGAATCTATTTTATTTTACAAGTGCTCTCTCAAGTCACTCTTTACCTTATTTATATAATTTTTGGCCCTTGTAAGGTTTCTAGTGTCAAATACATTGGGAAAATTAAACTCTTATGTTCTATGAATATTTTATACCTTATCCTCCATATCCCCTCTTATGCATATAGAACTAAGTCACCCTTCCATATACATGAGATTGGATTTCAACTCTCATTTTTTCACCCTCTCCCCTATGGTTGTCTACTAGTTAACCAGGATATCAAATCATTAAGAACAAAAGTAGAAGATGTTCAGAATTTTATTTATCCAAACATTAGAAACAATCCAGAATTACACCCCTCCATTATATATTAAGTGTTTATCCATGAAATATCATTCTGAAATAATAAAAATATTTTAAATAATATGAATATGATATAATGATCATTGGTGTATCTTCCTATAATGGTTTCAATCTCTGAGGTCCATAATACTCTCCCAAAATATAATTCTCAATTTTTTGCGTGGGATATTTAATAATTTCCAATTTTCATTAACTATGATCATCCAGCATGGAAAAATAATATTTAAATCATTAATAGGAATATAAATTTTATCTTTATTCAGTGAAGAACTATCATATTTTCCCAATTTGTTTTTCTTATCTCTTTCTAGTATTGGGTTCAATTTTTACATTTAAATAGTGGTTGCCTAATTTTTTTATAAGTTTCCATGATGATTCTTCTAGGCCCTATAACACATATATGTGTTTTATATAGATTATATATTGATCAATGACCCATAAATGATAGATATCCCTTATTGACTTCCACATTAAGTGTTTGTGGTAGTTTTCAGTGATTTAGGGATACACTTGCACTATAAATGAACTTCTAAAAATTTACAGTTTAACTTGAAAGAAATTATAAAATTAGAGCCCTAAGAAAATTCTTGTATATATGGATGTGGATATGTTGGAGTACTAGTGTATTATATATTTTGGGTTGATTTTTTTAAGGATTTAATATATCCTTTGGGAATGGTATGTGTCATGTTGGAAATAAAAACCCCTAAAGTGCTTCCCCTACACTATGTTGGTGATGGTATAACTCAAATAAGTTAATGAAACATTCAGCGATGAGCAGTAATATCTTCACAATGATGTATGCAGATTTGTGCTGGAGAACCAACATACATGATATGTATATTTTATGCATATATATTTTACAGTTTTTTAATGTATTTAATTGTGTATTTAAATGATAAATCATGCCAATTTTGGTTCAAAATGAATTGTTTTATGTTTTGTGGTATAAAATAGTGGCTTTGTGAAAAAGGAATGAAAAGGAGAGAAAATATGCGTTGAACAACAGATTTTGGAGATGAAGTGGAGTTGGAAAACTAAAGAAAAATTGACAACACACCATATTCCACAAGTACATGTCATGACCATTTCAAGTGAAATAGATCTGCATTGGACAAGTCATGACACACATTCACAATGTGAAATGAAAGTACACGCTGTGTACTAGTAGTACACATTGTGAAAAAATTCCACCAATCAAAGTAGTATCCATGGATTTGATATGGTAGAGAGAAAATCAGATCTAAGGTACACAACGTGTACCCCAGGTACACGTCGTGACATGGGTGACCTGTAGAAAAAAAATAACGATGCGGGATGTGGGTTTTGGAGGAGGATTACCTATAAAAGGAGACCTTCGACCTCCCTTCCAACACACTCTGGGATGAGTAGAAGGAAAGAAACAACAAGGGATATCCCCAAACAATCCAGATCCATTCTTCACCACCATTCCTTTTTGGGTACCCATGTCGCTCGCTCTCATCATGAGCGAGTAGTCTCTTTAGTTTCGGGTGATGTGATATATATGGGATGTGTTTCTAGGGATTTTTTTCAATTATTATTGATGTTTTGGATTATTTCAAACTATTTATCAATTCCAATCAATTCTCTTTTCATATTACATGACCATTTTTGCATTATAAAGTTTTCCATTCTAATTTCATCAATTAATCGATCTATTTTTTGTATGACCATTATACAACATAGGTTAGTTATGCTTAAATATAGTTTTGGGACAACTGGTTTTGTGTTTTCACTAAGTAGATGTACATTTTAATGGTGAAAACACATGATTAGTACTGTCACACCCGAACTTTTGAGATAATATTATTTTATTATTTTATCAAATTTTGAAACTTTCTATCAAGTGGCGAGCCAAGCCTGTTTGAAATTTTTTCATTTTGTTGATGAATGAATGTTTCACCCTTGATTTCGTCCGATGTATGCCATGGTGTATTCAAAGCTACGCGACTTTGCTCGGGTAACAGTGCGGCCTGCCTCATGTTCAAGACAAATAAATAAAATGAGTTTTAATGA
Source organism: Viscum album (assembly GCA_963277665.1). Taxonomy (NCBI): domain Eukaryota; kingdom Viridiplantae; phylum Streptophyta; class Magnoliopsida; order Santalales; family Viscaceae; genus Viscum; species Viscum album. The sequence goes on along the minus strand of OY728145.1, from coordinate 1,985,300,822 downwards.
TGAATTTAAAAAAATTATAATTATAATAATAATAATTATTATTATTATTATTATTTTCACTTATTTTATTTATATAGGGTTGTTATAATGAAGTTATTATTATTAACTTTATATTAATTTTGTTAAGTATATTAAGTTTATTAATATCATATTATGTTTATTATAATTTTTATTATGATTATTATTATTAATATTATTATTGTTTAGTTTATAATAATTATTATTAAGTTATTATTATTATTATTATTATTATTCGAGTTTAGTAAAATATTGATTAAGTTTATTATTATTATTATTTATGAAAGTTTTATTTTATTTTATTTTTTTATTTATTATTTTCTATCTTATTTATTTATTTTTGTTTTTATTTTTTTCTTTTTTGTTTTTTACTCTTTCCGTTCTTCCTCCCTGGGTGTCGTGCACACCACCCCCCTCTCTATTCCGCTCGAGCTACCCCCCTTTCAATCCCATTCGCGATACTCCTTCCCCCTCCCCTGATCCGTCGAACCCTATAGCATGCCTCCCTCTTTCCTCTGGTGAGACGGAACTTCAGCCCACCTCCCCTCTCTCAGACCCGCACACCCCCTCCCTCGTGTTGCGCTACTTCTCCCCCTTGAGCGGTCAAACCCTACCCCGCCTCCTTCCCTTGAAACTACCCCCGACAACCAGACATGGGCACCCCGACCACCTACGCACCACCCATTCTACCTTTGCACAGCCTCGCGCCGCCCCTTGTTCTTGGAGTGACTCTCCAATGAACCCTTGTCGGTGTGCCACATCCCCTCCCATGAACTCCCTTTGGAGTACAACTCTTTTCAGTGGCCTCCCCTTTGCTCAATTTTCTTTAGTATGTTCTCTTCCACTTTTTGTAGGGTTTTTAGTTAGAGTTTATTTTGATTGGGGTTTGATTTCCATGCTTTCTTTCTTGAGTTTCTTGATTTAGGGTTTATTTGATGTTGTTTTCGATGCATTTGGTGTGCGATTGGAGTTTTTCTTCGATATTTGGGGATTTCAACACCAATGGTAGGTGATTTCATCTATAAATATTATTTGATAAAGGAATTTTCCAGATTAATTTATTTAGCATGTTCTTTGATTATTTTGGGTTGTGTGAAATGTGTTCTATAAATATTTTGACATGCATGTGTGATGAAATTGAGTTTTCTTTTTAGAATTGGTTATGTTTTCATATGGGTCTTGCTGTGGGTATTCTTGGACACGTTCAATTAATTATTTTACGTGTGAAAAGTAAGTTTCAATAATAATTTAATATGTGGTTGTTAGACATTAATTTTTCTTTCAAATAAATTGATTTGTGTCATGTGTATCATATTGTAGTGTTTCTTAAAAAGAGTATCAGGCCTTGTTTTGGAGAGTGCGAAATGTTTTATAAAGAAATTAAGGTGCAGGTGTATTAAAAATGTGGTTTGAAGGAAAAATGTGTTATTTTGTATTGTTGAAATTGTGTTCTTTTGAATTTAAATTTTAAATAGTTTGGGTAATGGAAAACATGTTTTGGTATGGTTGTGTTGTGCGTTCGGTTTTAAAGTGACGTTTTTATGTGAGATCAAGTGTGTTTTTGGTGTAAACTCTCTGGTGCTAATTTTTAAATGTTACATAAATTGTTTTATTGATTTATTAAATTGTATGTGTAGTGAGTTGGGCCATGCTTCGATGGTTTTGGGTCGTGGGTTTTGAAGGTCCTACATGTACATACATAGGGTAAGGAATATATTTATATATGCCCTCTTTGTACATAGTCCCTCATAGCGTGAAGAATATGTGCCATGCAGCTAGGGGTGTGTATACATATATGTATAAATGTATGCACATGTATGCACCAAGTGTTGGTAGGAGTGGTCATCGAAAAATAACAACAAATTTGAGGGGCCCTTGTTATTTGGGGTATCAAGTTTCTTGGTGATTAGGTGTGTCGGGACTCGAGAGCTAGGTGCAGGAAGGATGTCGTGAAACCTTTCCCATCTCGAGACTCAAGTTTCTAGGGGTAGTATGGGATTTGGGTTTTTCTTTTGATTGTTCTATGTGGATGACGGATGACAAGGGAATTGATCTGGTGTTATGCGACGAGCATGCATCGAGTAGCGACCCATGTACATCTCGAGTGCACGGTTCAAGATACTTCCTGTGGTGGATGTCCGCTCGGAGCATAGTCTGCAAATCCATGTTATCGAGTTTACATATCCAATAGTTCCTTGTTTTTGGAAATTTTGATGTTAGTTATGTTTGAACTTTGTTTTGGTTGGTGTGGGTAGATCTCAAAAATTAAAATGGATTCTTGTGAAGGTTTTTTCAAAAAGGGAATATTGTTGTTGGAGTGGAAAATGGTTTTTGAAATGGAATATGTTTTGGAATTTGGAAATGTGTTTCTTTAATGATAAGTGACTTTCAAAAATTGGTTGGTAATTTATGCTTTGTGCTGAATGATATGTTTTAGAAATGAGAAGTGTCTTGAATTGACCCTTGGTATTCCTATGAGTGATCACATACATTGAGGTGCACATGTGGAAAGTGGATAAATTGGTTATGTGAGTGGATGGGTGCTTGATCTAGCACATGGATATGTATGTGTGAGACTTCATGGGATACCAATGGTGGATATTAAAGTTGTTTTGTTGGCGGAAAAAAATGGTTTTCAAAAAGGATTTTCCAAATGTTTAGAAAAGTGAGTGAGAAATTGTTTAGTGTTCTCTTTTCATGTTTGGTATCATTTTTCGTGGGTTCTTGGTTTTGACATACTGAATTGTGGTTGTAATATTGATTTGAGTTTGATCATTCGTTTGTGATTGAGGTGTGAAATTTTGTTTTATGGTGAGTTTTGATTCGGATTTTTGCCTCTTGTTTTTGAGTATGATGCCAAGAAAAATCCCAGAAGTTTCTAGTGAGCCTATTCTAGTTGTTGGTTCTACCCGGACTCTTAGCGGAGTGGTGGAATTGAATTATTTTCAGTTATTGTCCAGATTCTGTGGTAATCGTGATCTATTGAAGGTAGTGGACTGGCTTCATGAAATCGTTGGTGTTTTAAGGTTATTGAAAACTCCCAAAGCTATGAGATTCTGTGTTGGTTCAGGTCTGTTTGAAGGTGAAACATTGGATTGGTGGAGAAGATAATCCCAGCATCGTTGCACGATGGGATGTATTGGAAGACGTTTAAAACCACTTTCATATAATGGTTTATACCTAAGGAGGTGAAAGAGAAGAATGTGGCAGAGATAGTGAGTGTTGAGTAAGGCCAACGAGCAGTGAAGGCCTACATGGGGAATTCCAAGGGGTTGATTTAATTTTCTCCGGAGGTAGCATTGTGGAATCAGTTAAAGCTTCTCTTTTGTGGGGTCTTCATCCAGGGTTCTAGGACCATTTCTTTTTGGTGTTTGGGAAGGTTCAAAATCCGTTAATGAGAGAGAATATGTGGAACCTATCTTAGACAAGTCTTCTTGTCAATTCCATCTTCTATTAGTTGGTCCACCCCCTTGTTTGCTTCTAGTGTGCTCGGTTTGGGTACTTTAAGTCACCTTGTCATCATCCTTCGAAGGCTTTCCATCAGTGTGGCTATTTGGGACAATTGGATAAGTTGTTCTAGCTGCATCATTAGCACGAGTCTCAACCGAAGGATGTCAGCTCCTGACTACGGGGAAACATATGCTTCAAGACATCAGAGCTCCTGCCATAGGTCTTGGAGTGAAGCCTTTCACGCTGTCAGGAATCGTTGGTTGAGGGGAACCTTGGTCTAATTTTTGTCTCCAGTGCAGAAATGGGGAAGGTCTGAATTTATTTGTTGTAGCTCCTAGTTTTTGAAGGTTCTTTTTATCTGTAATAGGCACAAAGGTCTCCTTTTCTCATTGTGGTCTTTGTTATTTGAATACCCCACCTTGGTTGTATAAAGGCGTAGTGATCTTGTTTTCTTGTAATTCCTATAGTTGTTCCACCTCAAATATGAGCTTTGGAGTTGTCTCTTTATAGCTGTGAGTCTCAAGATGATTATCCCTCTTGTGTGGCTAGCTCCATGGGTGACCCATTCTTGTTTTAGACTGTGCTCGTTTTGGAGACATATGCATCTTGGGAAATAATGAATAAGGGTTTGGTCTACTACTCAGTTTGGTGTCTTTTGTTGATGACCCCATGTAGTGGGGGACTGGGTTATGCAGAGAGTTAATTGGTCAGTTTGTGATGGGTTTCTCTTATTAGTTTGTGCTAATTGGCTTAAGCTGGTCAGTTCTTAAATGGCGGGGAGACCCACCATGAATCTTGTCATGCATTCTTCGCGGTTTGGTTAGTTTGAAAGTTTCCTCTTGGATCAAGGTAGAAGTTCCAGAGTTAGCTCATGCTTCTAGTCTCAGTGTTGGTTGTGCTAGTCGGGTTTTGTGGTGGGGAGAACCCTCCTTGTTTCCTGATGACTCTTCTCTTTGCGTTTCCCTTGGAGTTGGTCAGGTGTGATTGATGAAGTGAAAAGTCACACCGAGTTGTGATTTTGTTGGCCTAGTTCATTTTCGAACATGAGTTAGTTTCCTCGTTTGGATGGGTGACTTTCTTGGGGCAGAAAGTTTTTATGGTGGGGAGAATTGTCACACCTGAACTTTTAAGATAATATTATTTTATAATTTTATCAGATTTTGAAACTTTCTATCGAGTGGTGAGCCAAGCCTGTTTGAAATTTTTGTATTTTATTGATGAATGAATGCTTCTCCCTTGACATCGTCTGGTGCATGGCATAGCGTATTCAAAGCTACGTGACTTCACCCGGGTCACCGTGCGACCTGCCTCATGTTTAAGACAAATAAATAAAATGAGTTTTAATGATGTATTTTAAAAAATTATAATTATGGTAATTATTATTATTATAATTATTATCTTCACCAAGTTTATTAATATAGGGTTGTTATAATTAAGTTATTATTATTAACTTTCTATTAAATTTGTTAAGTCTATTAAGTGTATTAATATCATATTAAGTTTATTATAATTTTTATTATGATTAATAATAATAATAATAATATTATTGTTTAGTTTATAATAATAATTATTAAGTTATTATTATTATTATTATTATTCAAGTTTATTAAAATCCTTATTAAGTTTATTATTATTATTATTTATTAAAATTTTATTTATTTTATTGTATTTTAGTTTATTTATTTATTTTCTATGTTATTTATTTATTTTTATTTTTATTTATTATTTTTTTTCTTTCCCGTTTTTTTCTCTTGCCGTCCTTCCTCCCTGGGTGTCGCGCACACCACCCCCCTCTCTATTCTACTCACGCTACCCCCTATCCATCCCGCTTGCGCTACTCCTTCCCCCTCCCTTGAGCCATCTAACCCTATGGCATGCCTCCCTCTTTGCTCCGGCGCGACGAACCTTTGGCCGACCTCCCCTCTCTTGGACCCGCACACCCCCTCCCTCGCGTCGCACTGCTTCTTCCCCCCTTGAGCCGTCAAACCCTACCCCACCTCCTTCCCTTGAAACCGCCCCCTTCTGCTTTCGGTGAGAAGCCCCGATGACCACACATAGGAACCCCAACCACCTACATGCCATCCCTTCTACACGCTCACAGCCTCGCGCCGACCCTCATTCTCGGACGGACTCTCCAGCAACCCCTCGTCGGTACGCCGTATTCCCTCCGGTGAACTCCCTTTTGAGCACAACTCTTTTCGGTGGCCTCCCCTTTGCGCATTTTGATTTAGTAAGTTCTTTTCCACTTTTTTTAGGGTTTTTAGTTAGAGTTTATTTTGATTTTGGTTTGATTTCCATGCTTTATTTGTTCAGTTTCATGATTTACGGTTTATTTGATGTTATTTGCGATGCGTTTGGTGCATGATTGGAGTTTTGCTTCGAAATTTGGGGCTTTCGACACCAATGGTAGTTGATTTCATCTATAAATATTGTTTGATGAAATATTTTCCGGATTAATTTATTTAGCATGTTTATTGATTATTTTGGGTGGTGTGAAATGTGTTCTGTGAATATTTTGACATGCATGTGTTATGAAATTGAGTTTTCTTTTTAGAATTGGTTATGTTTTCATATGGGTCTTGTTGTGGGAATTCTTGGAAATGTTCAATTAATTATTTTACGTGTGAAAAGTATGTTTCGGTAATAATTTAATATGTGGTTGTTAGAAATGAATTTTTCTTTCAAATAAATTGATTTGTGTCATGTGTATCATATTGTAGTGTTTCTTGAAAAGAGTACCAGGCCTTGTTTTGGAGAGTGCAAAATGTTTTATAAAGAAATTAAGGTGCAAGTGTATTAAAAATGTGGTTTGAAGGAAAAATGGGTTATTTTGGATTGTTGAACTTGTGTTCTTTTGAATTTAAATTTTAAATAGTTTGAGTAACGGAAAACATGTTTTGTTATGGTTGTGTTGTGCGTTCGGTTTTAAAGTGGCGTTTTTATGTGATATCAAGTGCGTTTTTGGTGTAAACTGTTTGGTGCTATTTTTTAAGTGTTTCATATATTGTTTTATTGATTTATTAAATTTTATGTGTAGTGCGTTGGGCCTTACCTCGATGGTTTTGGGCTGCGGGTTTCGAGGGTCGTACATGTACATGCATAGGGTACAAAATATATATATATGCCCGCTTTGTACATATTCCCTCATGGAACGAGGAATATGTGCAATGAAGCTAGGGGTGTGTATATATATATGTGTATAAATGCATGTGCGTGTATGCTCCAAGTGTTGGTTCGTGTGGTCGTCGACAAATAGCAAAAAAATTGAGGTACGTCCCCTATAACCTAATATTTAATTAGAATTTCCATTTCTTCTCGATGTTTCTTTAAAAGTATTTCCTTGTTTTTTTATGTGAAATCCATATGCACTATATATATATTGTTGTGGTTCTTAAAAAATGGTTTTATTGGGGTTGAACATGAAATGGGTATTTCTAAAAGTTGTGCGTCCTTTCATTCAATTTTGTTATGAATGTCTAATGACATGCATTATTTTTAAAAAAGGGGTTCCAAAGTGATTTTCAAAATGGGGTTTGGTGTGAACATTAGATTAAAGGATGTTTTGACCTCTGTAAAAGTATTACTTCATTTTAAGTGTGTTTCTAAGCTTGTTTTAAATATATAGTACCTTTATGTGTTATAAAATGACGAATAATCCTCCTAAAGCGATGAGGCCCATTTAGCACTTTAAGACTTGCTTTTCGAAAATGGAAAACCCCTCTTGAGACATTCCCCTTAATTTGAAAAAAATGTGATGCAAGTGTTAATGTGCGGTTTGTGATGTGTGCATAGTGTAAAAGCTTGTGCATGTTTGTGTGATGTAAAGAGGGGGAATGCGTGTAAGGAGGAAGAGCAGTGGTGAGAGGTTTAAGGAGTTTTAGATAAAGAAAGTGTTATGTAGTTGTATGTTTTCTTGATAAAGAAAACTCACCACCATTTGAAATAGAGCACAATAGGAAACTTGGGTATCTAGGTGGGTGACCAGGACTAGTAAGCTAGATGACACAGTAGGGGTTCGTCCCGGTTTGTCTAGTAGGATTGACGCAACAACACTAACTAAATATATGACTTTCTGAGGGTCGTGGTCTTTTAAGCCACATTTTCTGTGGGCCGTGGTCTTCTAAGCCACGTTTTCTGGTGGTCATGGTCTTCTAAGCAATGTTTCACTGAGGTATGAGGTCTCTAGGTGCCCACTTGTTCTAGATACCTATAGGGATTACCCGTGGTTGTAATTTGCGACATGCTGCTTGGGATGTAACTTTATTTTTAGTTGTTTCATACTTTATGTCTTGTTTGTGAAAGCCATATTTTAATCCAAACTGGTTTCTTTTCATTTTGAAACATTAATTCATGCTTGGAACCTATTTTGAAAATGTAGTGGGAGTTAAATGATTAACTTGAAAATGAAAACTCATTACTTGAATTTGAAAAGAAGGAAAAACACTATTTTATTATATCTTAATTTCAAACTTCCATAATTGGATTTATTAATAAAGGAGGGGCATAGAACGTGGTTATATTTTGGCATTCGTACTGAGCATCTCAGTGCTAATGCCTACTTTAACTTTTAGTTACAGGTTTTAGTCTTGGATCGATTTTGGGAGCGAGTGTGGTTTACGTTCCACGTTGAGCTGCGGGGTCAGCTGAGGTATGTCACCTTTCTTCTTTATTTCCTTTTTCTGCTGCTAGTTGTTTGGTTAATTTCCCTTTATTTATCTACTTGTTTAGTTTATGTTTATTCATCTTTTTTATGGGCCAAAATCATTCCCAACAGGTTTATTTTGATGCTCAACACTAGTTTCCAGCCTATGGGGATCATGAACGCTCTTCGGGCCAAGTCGCGGACTGGCTCGGGTGACCTGTTTGGGGTCGACCCGGCTTGGTTCGTGACACAGACCATAGACCCCTGCTGACCCAATTCTGACACCAAAACCGAATGTACAAAGTCTCAAGTAAATCCCTAGCACATGCCCCAGAAAATCATTGAACCTAAAATGTACCCATCTATTGATCCATAACCCAATATTTTATTCTTCTATTTGTTTCTTTTTCCAAACAAACTAAATAATTTCAATTTCTTCTTCCAAGTTAATTAAAAACATACAGATTTTCCCTGTGGGTTTGACACTCAGACTTACCAAGTACTATATGTTTAGTTATATTTTCTGAGCCTTTAAATTACTAAATTTGTTTATCCCCATAGAAATTAATGATGCCTTACAGGGGTTTCAATACTCTCAAGTTCAAATTCGAGGTTACATTGAACCTGATGGATGCTCTATATTTCTCTTAAACATCATGTTTTCCTCTCTATCCACTCTTACATAGTACATTTATCATTACACAAAACATATTTACGCTCACCATATTTTATTTATCATTACAGAAAACATTTTTATTCTTCTGTAACATGTCTTTACGCTTAGGAAATTGTTTTATTCTTCTATTTTCTCTTATATGACACCTTTCCTCATGTTACAAAACCTACAAAAATCAGTGATTCATATAAGAAACATCAATAATCAAATTATAGGTCAAATGAATAAAAATTGACTCATGGATATCCAAAATTAATATCTCATTCAAAAAATTGTAATCTTTCTACTAAATGATATTTAAGATCTAAAAATTAAAAAAACACACAAAATACAAAAGGAAAACAAACTAAAATCATTGATAGATTTGTATAATTCACATTCCCCTGAACTTGAGTGATTACTAGTCCTCAAGTAATTTCTCTCAACATGTTTCTTAAAGAATCCAAATCACATCAATTTCAATTTATGACTTATTGAATGTTTTAATGAAAATATTTTATTTGAATCATTTCTCCAACATGTAAGGACTTTAAAATTCCCTCTCCTTTAAGAGTGGTAGGGACACACGAGTGGCATCATAAATTGATAAGGATTATTATCTTACTCTTGATAATTATTATCATAAATAAATTATAAATTAAATGGGAAAGATTATATATAGAATATTATGGGACTGTGTTCATTAATTTGTTTATATTTATTCATTAGAATGAACAAAATGACAAAATTGAGAATTCTCCCACCACTTACACTATGAAATAGAAACATCGAGTGGTATCAAAGTGGTCATATTATAATTTATAAACATTTTAAATTTATTTGATAAATTTTTCATATTTTTTTATTAGTTCTCATTTGGTTATTTTTTCCCTTGTCTAAAGGTCAAGATAACACATTCATCTAAGTTTTTAGGGCTAAGAACATGTAAAAAAATTAATAAACAATTATCTATGATCACATAAAAATGAGATAAGGTTATTGGTCACTTTATGTCGATATAAGGTGTGTAACAGCAAATTACATTTCTTGTACCCATGGTAAACTCACACAAGGTGAGATACATGTAAATCTTATCGCTCTATGTGATTTACTACATGACAACTTTACGCACCACATATTTACAACCAACATAGTGTATAGTTTGACATGGATTACACTACATGTAGTTGGTGTACATGTTGAGTAACCCCATAGAGTTTCCCCCATGCAAATCACAGTAGTATATGTGGTCGAATACATGATTTTATTGCAAGTAGTGTATTGAATTTCAATGAAATGATGTTTCTGGTTGTGGACTAAACAATGTGTGACTAAAATTTAATCTTTATGTAAAACATGTCAAACGATGATTTCCTCATTTGGGAACCCGCTTTTAATGGTGTTCTTGATTCCAAAAGTTTCTACAAAAACAATTTTAGGAATTCTGATTCTAGCTTGGCCTGGTTGAAATTTTTTAACAAACCTTGGATAAAACCCTCAACATTTACTATTTTCTGGCGTATTTCCCATAATAGGGTTCCCACTGATATGTTCTCACAATCCTTTGGGATTACTCTTTGCTCTAGATTTCTTATGTGTAATCAACACCAAGAGGATGCTAATCATTTGTTTTTGTCTTGTGCTACAGCTGAAGCTCTTTGGAATTACATTTTTGACATTTTTGGTTGCAGATGGTCGATTCTTGACTCCATCACCTCCCAATTACAATGTTGTGTTAATGGGGCTTGATCCATGAAAATCAAGAATCTTTTTCTGACTGCAGTGGCGGAACTCCTGCATGTAATCTGGTATGACAGGAATAATTTACTTCATAACAATTGTTCTTTCAGTCTCAATGCAGGTAAAACGCGTATTCTCATGGCCATAAAGGATGCTTCCTCTCTTCAGAAGGATCATTGTGACAATTATGTTGGTGATTTTTTGATCCTTCACCGTCTTAGGATTGCGGGATCTTACAGACAGCCTCAGCGCACTTTTGAAATATTTTGGCAAGCCCCACTTCCAGGATGGATCAAAGTGAATGTCGATGGCGCCTCACGAGGAAATCTGGGTCTGGTAGGTTTTGGTGCCATTTTTAGAGATCATCTTAGAAAATGCCAGCGCTGCTTCTTTGGTGGCTGTGGTACGACCTCGGCTCTGGAAGCTGAAATATTGGGTGTGATTCATGCGGTGGAATTTTCCAAACAAAAGGGTTGGAACAAGCTGTGGCTTGAAAGTGACTCAACCACTGTGGTGAAAGCTATCTGGAAGGGGGTGGTGCATCTTGCCGGCCCGCTCACTCCTCTTTGGATGCAATGCCTTGCTACGCTCTTGGACCTCAGCTACATTGTCACACATGCTTACCGTGAAGCGAACATGGTTGTTGACAGTCTTGCCAACAAGGGAGTCAATTAGGATATTACCTGGCTTGATGATTTGCCTGGTGATTTGCTCCCTCTTTATGATAAGGATTGTAATAAGATTCATTCTTTCAGACTTTTGTAGCTTCCCATTCTTTTATAAAATAATTTGTACCTCAGTCTTTGACTGAGGCATCACCTTCTAAAAAAATGTCAAACGATGCGTGGTGCACACTGAAATTTTAGGCATGCTTTGTGGGTCAACACGTAGAATAATTTCAGGTGCGACATGATTACGTGACATCTAAATAGATGCACAAGCCGTGATTCATGATCTTTTTACACATGGTACACATTGAGTAAATTTCAAAATGTCATGTAGGACTATTGGTATAAAATTAAATTCTATGTAAATTCTATAATGACATTATGCATAATGGTTATACCACACACTATGTACTCCACATGAATTTGTAGTGGTGTAAATGGTATATATAATGGAATATTGTGTGGTTATACACCCCAGGTAGACTGCAGAACCTGGCCAACTAAACTAATCATTATGTATATCATGACATGTCATGTAGGAATAAATTCCTTACAAGTACACAACACACAAAAAGGATCTACACCGCGTGTGTCATAAGGCATATCTAGTGACATTCGTGTAAGTATTAATTTTCAGAAGTGGGGTTAATCTTATATAAAAGGCACATGCTGTGTTGCCTCCTAAATATACATTGTGTACTTAATTATTTTAAAAATTAAATTAAATTTATTTAATATAGTATATGATAAGAATCTCCTTATATATCAAGGACTATTAAGACATAATATTAAGATAATGAATTAATTAATTTATTATTTAATTAATTAAATTAAATTTATCCTAATTAAAATAAATGGAAATGTTTTTAACAATAATAAATGAATTGTCTCTATTTGTTGTGATTGACCATGAGCTCGATCATCCTGTGTATTTTTTGTATTTATTTATTTATTTATTGCAATAATTTATGGGATAATTTTATTAAATTAAATATTATGATATGTGAATCATCCCTACCTCCTTTATTACATATAGGCTCACATTTACTAGGTTTATTTATGTAACCCTAAACCCTTGGTACTAATAACCCATGAGTAAGAATTTTTTTGAAAAGGATAGATCTCCCAATGAGAGGAGATGGATTAAGTCCCAAGTTGAGGTGAATCCGAATAAGGAGATACATAGAAAAATATAGAATTTATACAACTCAAGCTAAGAATGGGCTCAAAGAGTTATTTCCCCTAGGGTCAAGGTTAGTTTATCACCACTTGATAAAAATAGTAGTTAAAATATAACAGTCAAAGCACATTTTTTTTTATTTTTTATATGCATGATTACTTATTTATGTGATGTATGGATTGTTTGGTTGATTAAACATGATCACATAAGGTAAAAAAAATAACAAGAAAGATAATATGAAATAAAATAAAATTCATAAATGTAAATTATTTTATTGGAAATGGGTAATTAGTAATGTAAATTAAACAAAATATTAACAAGAATTTTAAAAATAAAATAAGTCATGTTTATGAAAATGTTAGAAAAAATCCCTCAATGATGATATTAATTTAGATAAATCCTTCAATTCTATGATTTAAGATGCAACCATCATTAAATTTCCTGTTTGGCCATAGTTAATGTAAATTTCAATTATTAGGAAGTCTTGATTAAGATATTGGGATAACATAACCAAATTGTCATTAAGGGTAACACCCATGGTTTACTTAATACAATTTTGAGGCAAGTATTGAGAAAATTTGAGTATTGGACTTCAGGATTGGGGAGTCTAATCAATATATAAAGGATCTATGAGTTAATTTAGTTCCGAAGTAGAGCTTATGTAAATACCTTCGTGCAATTTTCATGGTCGTAGTCTATATTATGAGAAGGTTAGTTAGGTTTCTTTCCACTAGAATATTTGAGAAACTGGATATTTTTAATCCCACATTGAGGGCTATTGGGATTTGATAAAATGATAAGAGACTATTAATTAATTATTCCCTAACTAGAGATCAATATAAAGTACTAGTATTCTAATTTTATTTTATTATGGAAAATAAAAAATTTATGCAGAGAAATATTTTGATCAGTGTTAGATAACGAAAATTCCCTCAAAAACACAAACTTCTAAAATTGGTATAGGAAGCAGTTTATTAAACTACTATAGGAAAATTTTTATTATATACTTGAATCCCATTTTCATGATAAAAAAAACTCAGGGAGTGAGTAAGGGTAATAAGGATACCTATAAGAGACATGTGAAGTATTTTTCAAATGTTCCTTTCATTAGACCATCAGCTATGGTTAGAGATTTGAGGATGCAATATAAGGACATGGATATATATATCATTGGAAACTAATCTACAAAAACATGAAAAGGATAAAGAGAGTATAAAGATAAATGAGATTGTCTCTATACTATACAAGTGTAAAATATAGGAAAAATACCTATATATTTATCACATACACAATATGTTGAAGTATATTAGTTATTTAGTGAATTTAGGCTTCCATATGAATAGTAATTATCTCTTAATATCATAATATCATACTTATGACCTAGATTCTCCTTTTTCATCAAGAAATATGGAATGGACAATATGGATGAACATATTTTTAATATTTTTACTATAGTTTTCCAAGTTGATAAGGATTGGTATAAAAATGGTTCTTCATCATTTTTGGTGAACAAAGTGAGGGAAAAGTTTGAAAATCCCATGATAAGTTTAGAGTTAATTGTTATTTTACACCATCCATACAGGAATAAAAATATTCAGAGGGATATTAACAAACATGAGACTATCTACTTCACATGTGAAAAAAGGTAACTAGTAGAGGAATTTCAATCAATTGGATAAGAAACTAGAAGAAGATTCTACTTTGGATATGTTAACCATTTCATATAATATTTCTTATTATCTTCTTGGGTATTAATTACAATATGTGTTTCACATAGTTTTATCCAAATAAATGAACTAAGGAAGTTCCAAAACATTTCAATAACTAACATAAATCATCAAGTTATTGATGGGGCTTGATTCACACATCATCTAAATAATATCATAACTTAATTTTTTTTAAAAAGATTAGTTATTGAAAAACTATTTTTATTGATTATTTCCAAAAACTTTACCTCAATGTCCAGTTATAGACACAATGATACATTGTTTAATATTTTAAAAGAATATTATAATGGTATATCATACTTAATAAATAGTTTAATAATACTAGAATCACTAATATCCAATATGAATTGTTAATGATGAATATAACATATAAGACTCAAAAAACACCTAGTTCTGGGAAGATAATTCTTGATTAAGTAAAACTGAAAGTAAATATAAAAAAATACGCATAAGAGTGTTTAGAATCTTTTGAGATAAAACACTTAGGTATTTTAAACACTTACTTGTTAAGTTTTATGATAATGAAACCTATGGATATTAAAAGTGTTACTACCATAAAGCCTCAAGAATTAGTTCAGAAAGATATGTGAAAACTATTATAAGTATAAGTTAGAGGTACATTCATATAATTCATGAGATTTATTTAAGATATTTTAGAAATGTAAAATGGATTAGTTAATATACTTAGTAAAAGATATTATAAGATCTAGGAAAGTTAATTGGAAAATATCTTTTCCAAGCCTTCATCGGCCATTATAATATAGAGTGGGGTTAATTATAAGATTACATTATCTTATACACATTTGGGTGATGATGTTATTAAAATGAAGACCAATTAAGAGTTTTATAATTATCATACATCATCTATTACCATTTTCCATACATTCTTTTCAAATAGTGGTGTTAAAAAATTAATGATATTACAATTATATTAACTAATGGATATCTTATAAGTTTTAATATGAAATAAATACACTATGTTTTAGTTTTATATGAATTGATGAGAACCATTTTAAGGCTAACCTTTAGTAACAAACTTACATCATGAAAACTCTAAGTTCATCTTAGTTAATAATCATAAATGTTAACTAATTTATTACCTTAATTAATATATAAAGGTTTTTTTTTCAATTGATTTAATATATTTTGATGAGAGTGAAACACTTATTTTTTGATATGATGGGAGAAAGATTAGATTTAATGAATTCAAGGATTCATATGCACATGAGTTGGTTTAGGAACACTAAACTTCACATGAAGTAGTAGGAGGAATTTTTCTAGAGAAACATACTACATGGGAAAGATAAAACCAAAGAGTTGGTCTTATATTCACTAAGTTAGATAATATTTTATTTTATGTGAATAATCAATCCTATAAGGAATAAATAAATAGTGATTTTCTAAAATTAGAAATTTGGTATGAATTTTGAAATCATTTCCATGTACCAAAATATAGTTCTGTATTTTTTTTCTCTCTAGTTGATATAAATTAATTATTGGGTATTTAATAAGAAAAAAGACATGGGTGGTAATGATGGTAACTATAATGAAAGAATGGTTACTGAAGGTTTCTAGAAATATCAATTTATAAACTATGAAAAAACATTTTCCTCAATCTCTATGTAAAAATACATTAAAATTATAATTCTTATAACAAAATTATATGATTATAAAATTTTGAAAATGGATTCCAAGAAAATATTCCTTAATTTAAACCTTATGAAAGATGTCTATATAATGAAATAATAATGGTGGATGATTCCAAATAATTCCAATAAGGTATTAAAGTTATAGAGATCCATTTATGGGTTCAATCAAGAAGCGTGATCATGGAATATTAATTTTGATGAAGCTATAAGAGAGTTTGGTTTTATTAAGAATAAATGCGATCCATGTGTCTACAACTCGTTAGTGGGCGAAACATTGTTTTAATGATAAAAATATTGATTTAAAATAGATCTTAAGTCTTATAGTTAGCAGAGACTAAGATAAAGTTATTTCACCAATAACGACTTAATATAAAAACTGAATATCGATGAAAAATATCATATGATATAGATCTGTGAGGTTTATTAAATCATGTTATTATATATAAATTGAAAAATTATTGAAAAATCAATTTTGAAACAATGGAATGGTGAGTTGTTCACTATGATACATGTTGTAAAATATATCTAAGTTGATGTGTTGTGGAATATGAGGAGATTATTATGATAAATATAATTATATACACTTAAGTGATTGAATCTATAACATATTCCATGATATGTACAAAGATTTGATATTACTTATGTGTAATGCATGGTAGGAAAATATCACATAAAACTAAGAGAATTGTATGAGGTAATAGTCATAACTATCTGAAATTACTTGATAAATTTTGAAAGAAATGTTCTCGGTAATTGGGGAAATGGGAATTCTAGTTGTCCATGGGATACCAAACTAGTTTTTCCAACAAATAAATTTCATCTAGTATCACAGATAGGATATGTAATTGAGAATGAGAATCCTATTGAATCCATTTATAGCCATATATACATTGAATAAGTACGTTGTTCCTTTTTATATAGCTTAAGAAGTAGTTCAAGAAATGAATTGTTCTAGTTATTTTAATTTTATCATGACATAACAATAAAATCACAATCTATATTATGACAATATTATAACATAAATACTAAATTAGAAGTTAAGATAAAGACAAATAAAAAAAGTTAATAACTTGGGGATATCAAATTCTATAATATTTCTTCAGAGAAGCAAAGTTACAGTGATTAAATTCTCTATAAATGAATATATAAGTCCTAAAACCTATAGCCATACCCATATAGAATCATGTTTATCACGTAAGATTGAACAAGTTTATACTTAGAAATTATATTTAGTGCAAGTGATTTTCTTTTAGAGTTGGTGGGCTAGAACCAACTAAAATCATACTTTCGATTATGATAATATTAAAAAAATATCTTATTACATAACACCACTGAAAAATGGATTATTGCGACTGGTCATTTGCGACAGGATCCCGCCGTAAATAGTCTTTTGTCACGGGACCCCGTCGTAGATGATCCATTACGGAAAACGACATCACATATATTACTTTTTGCAATGGAACTTTGTAAAAACTTATTAGTTGCGATGGGCAGTAACACCATTGCAAAAAACATTCGGTGTTTTTTTTAAGAAACAATTTGTGAA
Organism: Viscum album; assembly: GCA_963277665.1. NCBI lineage: Eukaryota > Viridiplantae > Streptophyta > Magnoliopsida > Santalales > Viscaceae > Viscum > Viscum album. The sequence goes on along the minus strand of OY728145.1, from coordinate 1,985,283,547 downwards.
GGCCCAACGACCTGTCACAAATAGTTTCCCATTTTTTACTTTTTTTGCGACAAACCATAGCAATTACTTCTGGAAATAAAAAAACTCTTTTGTGACAAACCGCCCCAATTAGTATTTGCGACGAACCTGTCACAAATAGTTGAAATATTTAAAGAAAAAATAAAAAATAAAATTATTTTAAGAATAATATATTATTAATATAATTAAAATCATAATATTAATGTTAATAGAATAAATTTTTTTATAAAATAATAAATATAATATAATATTAATATTAATAAAATATTAATATTAATATTCGTAAAATAAAATTAATTATAAAATAATTAATTAATATAATAATAATATTATTAAGATTAATGAAACAATAATATTAGTAATATAATAAAAACCTGAGTATTTTCAAAAATATAAAATTATATTAATTAATAAAACAATAAATATAATAAAAAGATAAAAAAATAATAAAAAAACTATATTTTTTGAGATAATATAAAACACACACTATTTAAAACTTTAAATAGTTAACATTACAAAAAAATTCAAATGTTTCATCATAAAATAAAAAAACATCGCTGATCAGGGGAAGGGTCATCAGGAGGAGTTGGAGGAGATGGTGGGTGGAAATCCATCCCTAAACTGTGAGTCCGATATCGCATGTACTTTATCTGCTTATGCTGCTGCTCCTTCCGCCATTGACACATCTCATCTTACATCTGCTACAACTGTTTCTATCGTAGGAAATTTTCATGTTCTTACTGCTGCCACTAACACATCTCCTCTTACTTCCTACGCATAGTCTCTATAAGCTCACTCTGATTTCTCAACTGCTCCTGATAATGTGCATGAGATGATGATGAATTTCTGTGAGCTCCTCTCAAGCTAGACGCTGACATCACAAATGTGCCATTAAAACTCCCAAGGGTTACTCAAGAAATGATATAAATAACTCAGCCATTCTCAAAGTCATACTTGGTCGCCCGCATCCATTCTATAATATCAAATTAGGGGGAACTAGTATTGACATCGGTCTCAGCCTGACTCTCAACATCTGTCTGAAATGTCGCAGACTCATATGACTATTTCAATTTCAATTTAAGATTAAAATAGTGAAAATATTATTATTAGTAAAATTTAAAACACAAAAAAACATATACTGACCACAATCTGAGGATTGTGAGACCTCTAATCTCCCTAGTGGATGTATCACTGTACATCCTCCTATAAATTTGGAACACCATAATATCGAGTAGTGCGACTTCCAATGTGAATATAAAATAAACCATTTACATTTAAAGTTATATAAAATATTTTTAAAAAATGTACTTTCCATATGCTACCTATACATACTGAATGTACAAATACCAGCTTAAGTTCTCATCTCCTGTCTCCCCTAATTTTGTTGACCTACTGATGATCTACTTTAAAGCCACCTACTCCACCACTGTGTACATAACCCATCCCAAACCTGAGATGAAATATAATTAAGTTGTTGGACATGACATGTCTCACCAAAATCCTTCTCTCTTTCATTCTCCATTTCTTTTCTTTTCAAATTGTGAAACAAATGAGTGCAACGCGGACACATATCTCCCTACCATTCCTTCCAAATGGCCTCACACATGCTCTCCTCAATGGGATACCATAAACCCTATAAATAATTTATTATATTAAGTTATTAATTAAATTAATTTGAAATTTAATATTATCTATTTACGTACCATCCAATGTTCGAACATGCGCTGCTGAATATCACTGGGAATCTGATCCCATGACACACATTCATCAGAAAAATAATTGTACAATAAAGCGCTCCACTGTCCAACAACTATATGTGTAAAGATGTGAAAAAAGAATAATTAATCAAAAAATTAGTATATAAATAAATTAATGAAAACTAAAAAAAATAATAGGAAAACATACCTCTGCGTGTGTGGATTGAACCTAAGATGTGAACATCACTCAGGGATTGTGTCAGGAATAATCAGTTCAGCAAGACCACGCACCCTCCGAGTGCCCCCTGAACTCCCAACAGTCTAAGGGTCGGATGATCTGACCTCCTTATTTTCCAAAGGTATATTATCCTCTGATAACATACGATACAGATCTACGTCCATTTGAAACATGAAATGATTATTGTTAGCAAATAGTAAAAACAACTATTATATATAGATATATATTATATATTATTATAACCATCATTTTACTGTGTCAATGTCCATCTTCATCCTCATCTTCATAGCTTTAAATGTTAATGTTTTCTTCTTCCACCTCAACATCATCAATTTCCATATTAGTTTTAGTTTCATCATCTTTTGTCATTTCAAATTTAGTTGTAACATCATTAACATAATCATCACCAACGACCCTTAACTATGGGGTGTCATCAATGATATTCGTGTCTCTTCTTGAAAAAGATGGATCCAAAGGAGTGTCTTGAAAAATTTCAATTCCTTTCACTTTAACGGAACCACATTCACCTTCAGTAATCTAATTCTCTCGAGATTTAATTTTTATTATGCCTGACCAATCACCAAACTCCCTTGATATTGCATAGTAATTTTCATAACAAATTTGATGTGCCTGATGAGGCAATAAAAATGGTTCATTTACTTCAAGAAGACTTTTATATTTAATATCAACGATTCCATGGATCAGATGAACACACAAGACTCTCTCTATAACCAACCAATTACATTTAAACATCGTTATGTAATGATTTCCCAGATAACACAGTTCAATGATCTCTTCCAATATGTCGTAACATCCAACTTCAGTTTCTATATGTTTTGATCCTCTCAAGAAAACACCACTTTTTATTTTTTTTCTGATTCCCCATATTCATGTGTATGAAATCGAAAACCATTAACCTCATATGAATTATAATATTTAACCATTTTTTATGGTGGGTTACTCAGTATATACAACCAATTATCAATTTTATCAGCAAGTTGAGATACCTAAAAAGTTGTAAACCAATTATGACTTTAAAAAGTTTTAAATTTATTTTTTATGTGAAATGAAAACTAATTTTGGTTACCAATTTTTGAAACCAGTAGGAAAATTTTCTCACCCTGTTCTTCATGTGATACTGCTATAATTTGTTGAATTTTTTTCTTAATATGATTATCATATAACCTAAAAATAAAATAAGACTAATTTATTGTTTTAAAAATTATAGAATAAGTTATGTGAGCACTCATAATAGAAATGGTGTAATTTCTTCATGGTTTAGTAGAGTATATGTATGAGCTCTTTGATTTTAATCATCTGAAATCCATCATTCATGAACTCCACTGAATCTATGTTCTGGCTGATTGAAAACTGATAATTGATCTCTCATTTCATCATCAACATTTCCCTCATTACAGCTCATGCAGTTGTGTTTTGAAGGATATTTAGATTGAACGTAATGATAGAAGAAAAATAAATTTCCTCTTCCATATAGGATTCTACAATTGATCCTTCAATTTGTGCTGTGTTATGTAGTTTTTTTTTCAATTTATGCATGCATCTCTCAAATGGGTACATTCATCAAAAATACACTGAACCTCGATATTTTGTTTCATGAAGAAAATTTAATATTAAATGTTCCATTGAGTCAAAAAAACCTAGTAGGAAGATTTTTTGGAGTTTACATAAAATGAAAACAAAATTTAATTGCAGTTTTCTTATGGAATCGTAGTCTGTTGTCGACACAAAAAATGTCTTGAAAAAAATATGATATTTCTGTAAGCACATCCCAAATCATAGGATTTAACAAAACTCTTAATCCAATTGGCATAATTCTTTTCCATTAAAACATGACAGTCATGACTTTTCAATCCGGTAATATGACCATTTGTGACACATCTTCTCAAATTATAAGCATAACCATCTGGAAGTCCCAAATCTGCAATCCACTAAAAAAATAATAAGAAAATATCTTTGGACAATGTATAAGCTGCTTTTGTCTTCATTAACTTTTATGATTTCAAATTTTCAAATAGTTTAAGTTCTGGTTGCTTAAAAATTTGAGAAAAATATAATCATACCTTTACATTATATTTTCTCTTACCTGGTGTATCCAAAACTATATGAAATAAATTATTAAAATAGTTCTTCTCAATATGCATCACATCCAACATGTGACAGATGAACAAATTAGACCAAAATGGAAAATCCAAAAAAATGCTCCATTTTATCCAATTGTGCTCTTTTCCAAACCCATCAATTTTCTATTGGTTTATTATTTATCCAAATGTGAAGGGAGGTAATGAAGAGACAATTTATTTTAACTATATAACTGAGATCGTTGTTGGAGGCCCATATTTTTCAACTATTCCTTTTCTAAATGATATTTGTTTCTTTGAAAATGATTATCAGTTGTAAGAAATCTATGATGATAGTAAAAAAAGAAGGTTTTTCCATTGATGAGAATAAACACTTTTCTATCTCTGGTATGGTACAAACATGATTTTAGACCATGTATACTCTATCCAGATAACATGTAATATGATGTGAAGTCACTAATTTTCCACATCAATGCGTCTTTCCGTAAGAAGTTTTTTTACAACAATATCATTTGTACTAACACCATTACTCCACAATGAATTTATCTCATCAATCAATGGTTTTAAATAAACATCGACATTTTTTTCGGATGGACTAGAATTAATAAGGTCAAAAAGTTTTATGGATCCTTTATCAACATCCATGGAGGTAAATTATAGGGAGTTATAAAGACAAACAAACATGAATACTGACTACTATAGACACCAAATGGACCAAAACCATCCATATAAAGACCTAGTCACATGTTTCGGGATTCTAAAGAAAACGATAGAAGCACTTGGTCAAAATGTTTCCATGAATCACCATAATAGGGATGAATTAATATTTTACTTGTTGAAATTTTGGTTTTTTACTATGACATCAATGATGTTGTGTTTTGAGTCAAAAATAAATGCTGCAATCTAGGTTTGAGCGGGAAATATCTCAATTGTTTTATAGGAATAAATCCATACTTACCTAGTTGAGTTTATTTATACTTTCATTGTCCACATGTAGGATAACTGTCCAACAACTCATTTTCACCATAATATAAGATGCAATCATTTTAACATGCATGAATCTTCTGATAAAAAAGAGTCAGATTATGAACCAAACTCTTGCTCTCGTAGAAATTTGTAGGTAACATATTTCCTTCAGGTATTAGTGTTTTTAACAATGAGAATATCTGACCAAAACAACTATTTGACATTCCATTATCTGATTTAATGGACATAAATTTAGAAACCAATTTCAAAATTTCTTATCTTGCAACCAGCATATAAGGAATCCTCAACGGATCTCAACATCTCAGATAAATGGGATTATTCCAACTCAGGAGTTAAATCAATATCATCCCGAGTTTCAGTTTGTTGAATAGATGAACTTGCCACATCATGTACTAAATTTTGAAATTGTGTTGAATCTAGAACAAAATAATTAATATCTTCTATGGAACTGCATTCACCATGTTGATACTAAAAAAACATAATCTGGTTGAAAACCAAAACGCAATAAATAGCCTCCAACGCTATCAAATGCATCATACGCCCTCAGAGCACATTTTTTACAAGGACACTTAATTTTCCCTTCTAAAACAAGTTTTGGTTTTTATGATGCAACTAATAAGAAAGTTTGAACACCCTCAATATATATAGGATTTAAACCAGAACCATTTTAATTCCTCCACCGAGATATCCAAGAACGATCATATTATAATTACTTTTATCGACATCGCTATTCCATATTTTTTTCTAAAAAATATGAAATAATTAGTTATTTTGTATAATTAAATATAAGATAAACACTAACTAAAAAAGAGAAGAAAATTATATTCTCTTTTCTAGCAATTTATAATAATTCCTATTATTTTATAGTTATTTATATAATTTTTTAACCTTTTATACTAATCTACACTCATTTATAAAAATTTATACTAGTTACCACAAATTATTATTAATTTCAGTTATTTTGTACTAATTATTGTTAATTACTAGCAACACAATTTCTGATGGATTGGAGGAAACTCTTTTGCCCGATGACTCATCACCTTGCAATTTTCTGTGACTAAAAGTACTACGAAAAGCCTACTCTGACCTACGAATATCCACTTTCATATGTATAAGGATGAAGAGCAGAAATACCTCGTCGCGCTTCTCTCCATGCTCTCATGTATACGAAAATTAATATCTGTACGTCAGAGCAGACTATTCATAGTGATTTGAGTTGTAGAAAGTTATAAATGGATGATTCATTAGGAAAAAGATCCTCTTTTGTGCGACAACTCACCGCCTTTCAACTTTCTCCGACTAAAATCACTCTGAAAAATCTGCTTTGATGTATTCCCAAGAAGAATTTTCATATTGATCTGAGTGGGAGAAATTTTCAAGGAGTTAAGGTGTTGATCAAAAGGAATGTAGCCAATCCACTGGAAATTATGTCATTTTATCAATGTACTCGAATTTATTATAATTTATTACTAATTATTAATAATTATTACTAATTATTAATAATAAATTTTAAATATTTCTAATTAATCATAATTATTACTAATTAATCCTAATTATTACTAGTTAATCCTATTTATCTCTAATTATTGATAATTAATCCTAATTATTACTAATTAATCATAATTATTACCAATTATTACTAATTATTCCTAATTGATCCTAATTATTACTAATTATTCCTAATTATTACCAATTATTACTAATTAATCCTAATTATTTCTAATTATTACTAATTATTGATAATTAATCCTAATTATTACTAAATATTTCTAATTAATCCTTTTAATTTATAATTACTACTAATTGTTGATAATTATTAATAATTATTGATAATTATTAATAATTATTGATAATTATTAATAATTATTGATAATTGTTACTAATTATTATTAATTAAATCTAATTATTATTAGTTAAATCTAATTACTACTAATTATTACTAATTATTACTAATTACTACTAATTATTACTAATTATTACTAATTATTACTAATTGTTACTAATTATTACTAATTATTACTAATTATTACCAATTATTACTAATTATTACTAATTATTACTAATTATTACTAATTATTACTAATTATTACTAATGATTTCTGATCATTACTAATCATTATTAATTATTACTAATAATTAATATTTATTACTATTTAATACAATTTATTACAATTTATTACAATTTATTACAATTTATTACAACTTATTACTAATTATTACTAAATATTACAATTTATTTCTAATTATAACAGTTTATTTCTAATTATTGATAATTAATGATAATTATTACTCAATATTATTAATTATTACAAATTATTACAAATTATTATTAATTATTCCTAATTATTATTAATTATTACTAATTATTAATAATTATTCCTAATTATTATTAATTATTTCAAATTATTACTAATTAATCCTAATTATTATTAATTGTTACTAATTATTACAAATTATTCCTAATTATTACCAATTAATCCTAATTATTTCTAATTAATCCTAATTATTACAAATTAATCCTAATTATTACTAATTAATCCTAATTATTACATATTAATCCTAATTATCAATAATTTTTATTAATTATGGATAATTATTACTAATTATGGATAATTATTACTAATTATGGATAATTATTACTAATTATGGATAATTATTACTAATTATGGATAATTATTACTAATTATGGATAATTATTACTAATTATTGATAATTATTACCAATTGTGGATAATTGTTACTAATTATGGAAAATTGTTACAAATATGGATAATTATTTCTGATTATTGATAATTGTAACTAATTATTGATAATTATAACTAATTATTACTAAATATTACTAATTAATCCTAATTATTACAAATTAATCCTAATTAATACTAATTAATCCTAATTATTACTAATTATTACTAATTATTACTAATTAATCCTAATTATTATTAATTAATCCTTATTATTTCTAAATAATCCAAATTGTTACTAATTATTACTAATTGTTAAAGTTTTTTACTAATTATTACTAATTATTCGTAATTATTGATAATTATTACGATTGTTTTCTTATTATTTCAAATTATTTCTAATTATTACTTATTATTTGTAATTATTATTAATTAATACAATTTATTACTTGTTATTACTAATTAATACTAGTTATTACTAATTAATACTAGTTATTACTAATTAATACTAGTTATTAAAAATTATTAAAAATTATTACTAATTATTACAATTTATTGCTAATTAACACTTAGATATAACTATTCATAAAAATAAATACTGAAAAAACAAATATCTAATTCTAATTTAGTTAATTTACACATAATTTAATTAATTTATATCTAATTGACAAAAAATATAAATAATTTAAAATAGAATAAATTAACTAAACAATAAAGAAATAGATAAATACCTTGAAACTGAAGCTTTTAGAGTATTTAAGTCACAGATAATGCTCTGATTTAAAAGTCTAAACTACGAAAAATATTAGAAGAATTTTTTTAGAAGAGATAGAGGGAGATGTTGAGTAAAGAGTGAAATGAGAGTAAAAATAGATTGGGGTGTATATAAGTTAAATTATTTATGATGGGGCCCATCACAAATGAAATTACCCGCATTAATTACAGTGGGCTGTTAAAAAGTTATTTGCGACTGGCCCTGTCGCAAATTGGTACCTGTCAGCAAAGTATTTGCGACATGGAAAGTATCCCATCACAAATACTAAATACCACTACCTGTTATTTGTGATGGGAATTGGAACCCGTCACAAATACCCTTTCCCCGCGGTTTGGTACGTATTTCGCGCCAAAAATTTTGTGATGGGTCCTTACTGCCCGTCATAAATACTAGTTATTTGCGATAGGGTAATCGACATGTTGCGAATAACCCCTTTCGATGGGTTATTTGCAACAGGCCCTTGACCCGTCGCAAATAGTCGTTTTTCCCGTAGTATAATAATTGTTCTTTTACATAACATTAATGTGATAATTCTCATAGAGTATTTACCACATCAAAAGGCTATAATATCCCCCTTCTATAATTAGAGCCTAGATATGCTATGAAAATATTCTTAAACCTATGCCACATAGTCTAGGTAATATATATCTAACATGACAAATATAATGTTTAACTATCCAGTGCTATGAACTTATAAGATTTTGAGACTTATTCTCTTGTTGTTATCACTTGGTGATCTCTAGGTGGGGAATCCATCAGGAAATACCCACCATTAAGAATTCGACATGTTTTATACATCATTGGATATTCCTATCTAGGAACCTTTGTAATAGTCCTTATACTTGAGAATATAATTTATGTGTATCACGAATCACATACTTTGATGTATGGACAAAAACATTGATGACATATGATCTTAGTGAGGTATCATATGTTGGGTGTGTCATAAGTGATATGACATTATGTAAAAAATTATATAAAGGATTTATCCATTATATATTAATGAAATAAGACATTTTTGACCATTTTATTGAAATGAAACTCTCATATTAAATCCATGGCCATAGTTGTTTATCGATGTGTTCATTTTGGAAAGTCTGAAGAACATTTGGTTTGGTTTTGTAAAGTCATTTTATTTATTTTCAAACTTTTATCTGTGAATGTTGTTATATTTGAGGTAAATCTTATATTTTTTTGGAAAGACAATATTTGTATTTTTAAAAGGACAATAAGATGATTATACAATAAAGGTTTTTTCTATTTAAAGAACCATAGAAGAATGAATCACACCAAAAGATAAATAATTGGAAGAATATTATGTTATTTATTTTTAGAAGAAGATGTGATGTAATTTATTATGTTCATTGAAATTAGAATCCACTATTTGAGACATTGGATTGTGTAACTAAAGTAAATGCAGTAAAAAAAATGATTCTTCAGAAGAAGAAAGTTGTAAGAATAATGATTTGAAGGAGGAGGAAATGGAAGGAGTACATTTATTTATACAAATTTACGTGAGAGAATATTTAATGCTGAACAAGAGAAGAGGAAAAACCAAAAAGAAGTGTAGATTTGTTTTTGAAAATTCAGTTATTTTCTACATGTGATGAACTTTTACTGAAATATACCTGATGAAATTTAGTTTTTTTTGTAAATTCAATTAATTGTGATGATGCTATCCTGGATGATTAATATTGAATATTCACAAAAAAAGTTTATGATTCTACCAGGATTTTGAGGAAGATTTGAAAAGATGAGTTGGCATGGTATTTTTGGGAGATCTATTTTGACTCTAATATTTCTGGAATCTTTTAAGGAACTCAAACAAGTGTATAAATGTTTTATTTTTGAGGAGTTCAAATTACATGTATCCCTTAAGGTTTTGGGATATGAACAAATATATAAAATGGTGATTTCATTTGAGTCTGGGATTTTTTTTTGAGATTACTGAGTGGAGAAACACGGAGGATTAGGCCGACCAAATTTTTTCAAAAAATCAGAAGTGTCGAAGAAGTGTTATTGTTCTAGAAAAATTTTTACTAAGAAAAATGTTCCAAATTACTAAGTATTCAAAGTTGAGAGACCTAAAGTATAAATTATGGTAATTGAGGTTCCAAATAATTTTTTATAGATATATTACAAAGTGTTTATGATTTCAAGTTCCAATATTTTGTTGACTCAAAAAAATAACTATATCTTTTAACTTGGGGGAATAAGTAACATTTATTGTCGAGTTTTAGAAGAAGTTTTAAGAGGCTTGGATCATTTGTTTTCACTTTCATTATATAGTGGGTATACTTGGGCCAATAGGATTTGAAACAATAAATTCTAGGTGCCCACATTATTACTAAACCTTGTAAAAACTCATGTTCATTACATTATCTTCTTTAACACTGCATGCCGATGTGGTCGAGCTATAAATTTTATAGAATTAAAACCTTAATAAGTTGTAGAAGTTAATTTCATGACGGTGAAAATTATAAAATATCACTACTGGTTCACCCCCTCATATTTCCACATATTGTTGGGAAATTCAATGTTAAGGAATGATAAATCAATCATATAGTGTGATGACACATGTATGTATCATGTTTGATGAGATATCAATATACATATGTATTATATTACACTGTAGTGTATGTAGTAATGTTTTTTTCATTGGAACATTATCTTATTTTATATAGGCACCTTGATGTGTTATTAGAAGTTGATGTTGGAATTTTGGTAAGTTCACTTAATGCCACTGAGAAAGAGGTATAGAGGGTCAAACAATAACTATATCTACAATCTAATTAAATTGAAATAGATTTAATATTATGAATAAATATTATCCTCAATTTTTGGAATCATAATTATTCAAGTAAATTTGATCATAAATCTTTAGTCATGAGATAGTTGAGTTTAGAATATATGAGTTGAATTTTATATCTTTTTTATTATTCACAAGGTAATAAATAAATATTTAATTATTCACCAGTTTAGAGAATAGATTGACATATAAATATTTATTTATTTACATGAATATTAAAATAAATATCTATTCATGAGTTTAGTGAATATAACATTTATTTATTTATCTAATGACTATCATTTAATTGAATACATATTTTATTATTCATGATTTTATAATTTCCATGGGAGGATTAATGGGTTAAGTTAATGGTCTGATAGAAATGATATATTTTATTTAATATCATTTAAATAAATATTAATATATTTATTTAAGAAATGATATTTAAATAGATACATGTCACGGGATATAATAATAATTATGTTATGATTATTTGATATGGGGCATTACTTAGATTAAATATATTGATTAGGGAAGCTGTGAAATCATTAATTATTTTAAACCTAAGTATAAAACCCCTATTAGATTTGTGGAGAGACATGTTCACAACATAAACTTTCTAGAATTATCTCAATACCTAGAGAGAAAAATATTTAGATTCTCCTTCTTAAGAATATTTAGAGAACAAGATAATTCCTTATCATAATCAATAGTGAATGACATAAAGTATTGGATTGCTCTGTGCTAACACTTAGAATACTAAGAACATCATCAAGAGATTTATATACCACATGTGGATACATATAGAGGAATCCTCACTTAGATTCTCCATCATAATGATAACGACATAAAAGGGTCATTTTTCATTCATCAAGATGATTATCACATTCATTGTAATTATTATTTTAAATTAATTATAAACTAAATATTAAAAATATTATCTGTAACACCCCAAAATTTTAAGATAAAAACTTTATATTCGATAGTGTATATGACACGCAACACCAAACATTGAATAAACTAAAAAACCTCGAAAATTTATGATATATTTATTTATTTTTAAACAAATTCAATATCTTCAATATATTTCATTACCTGAAACACTGATCTTAACATGTGTTACATTCAACAGTGTGTTTCTTTGATAGCTTGTGTTACATACAAGACCGAGTTTTAACAAAAAATAATATAATATTATTAATATTATTATTTTATATGAAACTCATCACCTAGTCATTGGAATAGAGAATATGAATAGTATTAAATAAATTATGATCAAATATTATTTCTGTGAATTTATTAGTTATATAGAAATAAAAAAAGTATCATTTAAAATAAAATTAACTATTTTTTGAAAAAGTATATTTTTGTAAAAAAAATTAGTCACAATTTTCACACATAATTTAAAATTAATTTTTAAAACTTTTAAAAAATATATTTGATAAAATTAACTTAATTTTTAAAATCGTTACATAAAAATTATCTTAGGGTGTATTGTTTGTATATTTTTGAAAGGTTTCTTTTTTTGATGAACCATAAAAAATACGTAATTTAAAATGAGAACTGCATTTTCATTTAAATCATTTACTATGTTAAATTATATTTTTATTTGGTTTTAAAGTAAAATAAGATATGTTTTATATAAATTAATCCAATTTAGGTAATCAGAATCATTTTTATATTGAATTTTGATATGAAAACTCCGAAAGCTTTTGGACATTTTGTCTTCGAAAACTCTCTTTCTTGTCGTGTCCTTGGGATTAATTTTAAATTAATTTTTTTTACTTCTGTGAATTGAATTTGGAAAAATGGTTTCCATATTTGGAATGAAAATAATTTATAATTTCTAATAAAGTTAAATTATTTTTGGAATAATATGAATAGTGAAAATAGTAAAAATTATTTACGGCGGATAAGGTAAAAATGGATTTATCAGGAGGTTAAATTAAGTAAATATGGTTTAAAAATGATTTTTAAACTTTTAAAAAACCAATGTTATGGAAATATTTTGTCCTTAAATGTAATAGGTTCTATAACTTCCCATTTTGAAGGCTTGTGCCATGATAAAAATGTTGGTACGATTTAATATTTTCAAACAATTAAAGGTGTTCCAATCACCTCACTTATAAAAGGACACCACTCTCATCTCTTATTCACACATTAAAACCAATTTTTTGAGTCAATAAGGTTTTCCATATGAATTTTCCATTCCTTATTTTTTTTGAAAATTACAAACACCTTATACTTAAGCAAATCTATATTTTACTTCCCTAAGGAAAATTTAATTCCTTAAGGAAATTTACCCTAACCTAGATTTCCTTATACATATCAATATTTTTCTTATATATAAAAATAATATTCATACCCAAAACCTCGGAATCATATAATTGAAAGATATGAAGCATTCTGTTTTAGGATCCGAATTCTGGGTACGAACTGTAATGAAGTTCCACTCCGAATTCCGGATATGAACTGTAATGAAGTTCCACTCCGAATTTTGGATATGAACTGTAATAAAGTTCAACTCCGAATTCTGAATATGAACTATAATGAAGTTCCACTCCGAATTCTGGATACGAACTCTAATAAAGTTTCACTCCGAATTACGGATACGAACTCTAATAAAGTTCCATTCCGAATTCTGGATACAAACTTCTATGAGTTCGACTCCGAACTTTTATAAGTTTGACTCTGAATTTTTACTAGTTTGAATACAAACTTTTATGAGTTCGACTCCAAACTTTTACTAGTTCGACTCTGAAATTTTACTAGTTCGACTTCAAACTTTTACTAGTTTGACGCCGAACTTTGTAAGTTCAAATTCTGAACTATGATGAAACCAGACTCCGAATTTCCTTAGAAATTAAAACTCTAGATTTCTACAGAATTCAGGTTCCGAATTCCTATAAAACAAATTCCGAATATCTCTTTATTATAGACTCAAAATTTCATTTTGGTTAGAATACGAACTATTATTTTCTTACATTTTTAACTTTAGTTTTTCTTATGATTATACTTTTTTCATTACAAAACAATGTCGTGCATTCAGTTACACATGTTTTGTTATAAAACAATGTCGTCCATTCTGTTTCTAACTGACCGTTAGTTTAGTGACACGTGTACAGGTCCCTCCGAAATTTAAGGGAAATATGACCGTTGGAGGAGAGAGCCGACCGTTCCAACCGAGCCTATAAATAGGATCTCATTTGAAAGAGCTCAATAACGAGAACAAGTTGATCACTCTAGAGACCACATGTTGTTAATGTGATTTATAGAGAGAGAAGATTTTCATGCTTTGTGCATACTGAACTGCTCGTTCAAATTTCTTCATGTGACTCCGAATTTTGGTGATTATATTCGAGGGCTTCTGGGGATTGGAAGACAGAGTTTCCGACTTCCTTGAAGTTCGAGGGCTTCCTTGCTGAGGAAGACAAAGGTTCCAACTACCTTAAAGTTGAGGGCTTGCGGGGATAGCAATAAAGAGACTCTGATCTCCGTATCGAGGGTTTACCCTGGTGTAGGTAAGATAGACTTTCTTGAAAGTATAAATCAAGGTACCTTTATCCAAGGTTGTTGGATACCCTTCTCTTTGGGTTAAAATATTTATATCTTGTTACTTGTAGTTTTACTACTTGTTTTCCACTGTTTTTTGTATTGTAAAGAAAGTATAACTTTATTATATTTCCTTACACTTGTACTCTGAGTAATTTAGATTCTACACTCTTTTAAGGTAGAATCTCATATTGTAAACTTTGGTTAAGTTTCAATTTCTGGATCCATATTTCTGGAACCTGTTTTCGGAATCACTTTCCATATTTAAGCAAGTGCATAGAACTAGAAGTTTGTAAATTCATAATTTTTACCAATCTTTCATTGGTGTTAGAGGTGTTGTGAATTTTCCTAGTTTAACTTTATTAAACTTTGATATTTCATTATTTAAGGAAATTTTTAAAAGTGTAAAATTCACCCCTTCTTGTATATTGAGCATCTACATCATTATTTCTATCCTATAATTGGTATCAGAGCGGGTCTCTGAAATACTTATACTCACAAATAAGTGTTTCCTTGCTCAATTTTTTTCATTGTTCTATTTTTTCCTTTCTTAGGAATATTATCCTTGAATCCAAACTTTTGTTATTAACAAGTTTTTTGTTTAGAATGATTTTTTTTCTTAAGGATGACAGGAATCAATGTTGGTTCCATTGACAACCTAAATCCTACAAGACCACCAATTTTTGATGGTAATGATTATGAGTACTAGTGAGATATAATGAAGACTTTCATTATCAATAATGGGGTAGATAACTTTGTTATACTTACTGGAGGTTGTAAAATTCCTGATAAGGAAGTTAGTGATTTCAAAAACCAAGAGAAGCATGATTATCAATTAAACTATAAGGTATACAGTACTCTACTATGTTCAATGACTAGAAACATATATAGCCAAACATCTTCTTGTGAAACAACTAACTATAAACGAAAGAAACTTGAAGTTACTCATTTTGGTACATCTAAAGTGATTGAGACAAGAAGAGCAATGTTGATAGTAGAATATCATGGTTTTAAGTTTACTTATGGAGAACCCATTTGTAAGGTGCAACCAAGATTTATGACTATAGTTAATATCTTACAATCTATGGGGGAGAAAGGCCTAGATGATAAAGCTCTTGTAGATAAGATTATAGATATTATGCTCAATGAGTGGGAATCAAAGAGAACAGCAATTGATGAGAACAAGAAGGTTACTCAAATTTCCCTAGATGAACTATTTGGAACTCTTCTCCAACACGAAATAAGGATGAAGAGAGATGATGAAAACATCAAAAAGAAGAATGGGAATGGTACTGTTGTTTTTTCTAAAAATTCGAATCACATGAAAGCTAAGACTCCTAGGAGAGTACCTAGATCCAAGTCTAAGAAGGTTACTATCCAATCTGAATCTAGTGAGAGTGAAGTTTCAGAAAACGAGTTAGAAAATCTTGCTCGAAGAATGAACATGATAGTTGGTTAAAGAAATTTTCAATCCAAGTATAAGAAGAAGGAAAGGAAAGATAAGAAATATTCATAGGTCACATGCTATGAATGAAAGATAAGTGGACAAATACGACCTGATTTCCCCTTGCTTAAAATGAAAGAAAGAAAAGAGAGGCATTCTTAAAGGACTATGAAGAAGTTCTATAAAGCCAAAGCTAAGAAAAGTCTGAATGCTAATACTACTTGGAGTTCTAGTTGTGTAGACTCTTTAGAAAGTGAATATTCAGAATGTGATTCATCATCTCAGAAGAATATGGGATTATTTGTTAATATTTATTTTCCACATACATGTCTTGTGGCTAAGGTACGCTCTGCCGAAGCTTTAACAAATTTTTCTCCTGATAAGAATTACTATTACGAAAATAGTACTTCTAATGAAGATAATTCATCCTTATAAATTGAATAACCTTTTTATGAAGAAGTATCTAGATTTTCCAAGTTACTTGAAGAAAAAAATTGTAAAATTTCTAAGAAATTAGAGAAGGAAAATAATAGGGAAGAAATTCTTAGAAAAGCGATTTCAGATCTTTCTTCAGATCTTAAAGTTAAAGAAGAGCTTTTAGAAAAACTTTCTAAAGACCTTGAGAATTCAAATTTTGACAAGGAAGAACTTTCTAAAGTTCTTAAGAATGCTATTTCCATAATGAATTTTTTTTAGGAAAAATATAACTCTAAGGAAATGATTCCTAAGGATATGAATTTAGTCATTAGATTGAAATCTGAAATTATTTCTCTTAAGAATCTTCTTGCAAAATTTACTTCAGGGAAGAAATTTTTTTACAAGATGTATTGTCAAATTAAACCTCACGGAAACACTTCTGGAATAGGTTATACTCACCAAAAACTAGTTTTCAAAAATAACTATTTTGTTCCTTCTAAAGCCCCTTTTTTCACTAAGTGTCAAAGTGGTGGGCATTGGAAGAAAAATTGTTCTTTGAATAGAGTTCAATCTATTGGGTTTCATAAAGCTTATTTCTCTAAAAAAACGTGGATACCCAAAATTTTGTTATATGAAAATCTCGGATCGAAACAAGTTTGGATTCCGAAAGTCTAATTCTTTTCTTATTTTCAGTAAGATAAAGGAAGTACCAAAAACAATACTTGGTACATGGATAATGGATGTTCCTGGAACATGACTGGTAACAAAAACTATTTTGAAAAGATTATCAAGACAAAAGGAGGAAAAGAAAATTTCGGAGATAATGCTCAGGGAGAAATTGTTGGTAAGGGTAATATTGTTATTCTTGGTAAAACATTGATTTCAAATGTTTTATTTGTAAGGGGTTTTAAGAACAACCTCATTAGCATAAGTAAATTATGTGATGAAGGATACCTTGTGAATTTTAGGAATGATAAGTTCTTAATACACAATTTCAAGGAAGATTTTATTCTCTCTACCAATAGGCAAGAGAATGTTTACACATTAAACTTAGAAGACATTAGGATCCAAGACTTACCTTGCCTTAGTGTAATGGAAGATCATTCTTGGTTATGTCATAGAAGGTTAGGTCACTATAACCTTAGGAACTTATGAAAAATCTCTAAGAAAGGTCTAGTTAAGGATCTACAGGAGCTTAGATTCAATTCTTCTGAAGTTTTGGATCTTTGTCAATATGGAAAGAAACATAAATCTAGTTTTAAATCAATTGGCGAAGTCTCAACAACCGATGAATTACAGTTGGTGCACATAGATCTTTTTTGTCCAACAAAAACTGGAAGCATTGATGGAAAATACTATGTGTTTGTTCTAATTGATGATTAAACTAGTTTTACATGGGTCTATTTTCTAGAAAAAATGTCTGATGCTTTATCTTATTTAAAAAGTTTTAGAGCCCAAGTTAAAAATGAGAAAAACCTTCCACTGAAAACTATTCATAGTGATCATGGAGTAGAATTTCAAAATTCGGATTTTGAAACTTTTTATAGTAGAAAAGGTATTACTCACAACTTTTTAGCACCCAGAACTCCTCAAAAAAATGGTGTAGTTGAAAGAAGAAATATAATTATTCAAGAGATAACTAGAACCATGTTGAGTGAATATTGTATAGCCAGGCATTTTTGGGCTGAAGCTGTAAGTACTTCTTGTTAAACTATAAATCGAGTTTATATTAGACCTTCTCTTAATAAAACTCCTTATGAGTTATGGAATGGTAGAAAACCTAGACTTTCCTATTTCAAGGTTTTTGGTTTCAAAGTATTTATTCTGAATACTAAAGATAATCTACACAAATTCGCACCAAAATCTGATGAATGAATTTTATTAGGCTACTCCACAACTTCTAAGGATTATAGAGTTTTCAATAAAAACACTTGTACTGTTGAGAAACAGTACATGTTAAATTTGATGAAACTGGTCCTTTTGTTTTTAAACCATCCCAACCTACATCCTCAGATTTGTTTTCAAAAACTAATTATCAACCTTTGATAGAGGATCCTTCTGATAAGGAAAATGTTCAAGAAAATATTTCTGAAACATTTACTCCAGAAGATTTTCTACCCTATGTTGATGAACAATTTTTACAAAACCCAAACCAGTCATTTATAAAGAATCATCCCAGTTATAGTATCATTTGTGATGTAAATCAACCTGTAAGGACTAGAAGTTCCTTAAGAAATGAAGTAAAACATCTAGCATTTCTTTCCCAGTTAGAACCCAAAATCACTAATGAAGCTTTAGGTGATGATGATTGGATTAAAGCCATGAAATATGAACTAAATTAATTCGAAAGGAATAAAGTCTGGACGTTGGTTGAAAGACCTAAGGAAACTTCTGTTATTGGAGTAAAGTGGGTCTTCAGAAATAAGTGTGATGAAAATGGAGTCATTGTAAGAAATAAAGATAGACTAGTTGCTAAAGTCTATAATCAGCAAGAGGGAATAGACTATGAAGAAACCTATGCTCCAGTAGCTAGACTTGAATCTATTCATATCTTACTTGACTTTGCAGCATTCTTCAATTTTAAACTTTTTCAAATGGATGTGAAATGGGCTTTTCTTAACGGTTATGTTCAAGAGGAAGTTTTGTTGAACAACCTCTTGGATTTGAAGATAAAAAACATCCTAATCATGTTTTTAGACTTACCAAATCTTTGTATGGCCTTAAACAAGCTCCACAAGATTGGTATGATAGACTTACAGTATTTTTGCTTCAAAATAACTATGTTAAGGGAAATGCAGATCCAACCCTTTTTTTTAAGAAAGATAATAAAAATGTTTTTATTGTTCAAATATATGTTTATGACATCATATTTTGTTCAACTCAGCAATCTTTAACTGATTCCTTTGTGAATCTAATGAAATCAGACTTTGAAATGAGTATGATGGGTGAGTTAACATTTTTCCTTGGTTTTTAAATTTCTCAAAAACCAAAAGGAATCTACATATCCCAACATAAGTATATTAAATATATTCTTAAAAAGTATCGTTATGACAACACTAAGAGTATAAGTACTCCTATTGGTACCTCAAACACACTTGATCTTGATGAATCTAGGAAACTAGTAGATCAAACATCTTTTAGAGGTATGATAGGAAGTCTACTTTACTTGACAGATAGTCGACCAGACATGATGTTTTTAGTATGCTTATGTGAAAGATATCAATCCAATCCTAAGGAATCTCATTTAAATGCAGTGAAAAGAATTTTTCGCTCCTTAAAGGGAACCATGGGTCTATGATTATTTGATACTTCTGGAAATGATTTCATTTTAAAGAGTTTTTCAGATGCTGACTTTGGTGGATGTAGAATGGATAGAAAGAGTACATCCGGAACTTGTCATTTCTTAGGAGATTCATTAGTTTATTGGTCATGTAAGAAGAAACATTTTGTAGCCACTGTTGAAGCTGAATATGTAGCAGCTGGAAGTTGTTGTGCTCAAGTGTTGTGGATGCAACACAAACTTAAAGACTATGGCTTGAGTTTTACTAAGACTCAAATTTTGTGTGATAACACAAGTTCCATTTCCCTTAGTAAAAACCCTTCACATCACTCCCGTGCAAAACACATAGATATTAGGCATCACTTTCTTAGGTATCACGCACTAAAAGGAGATATAATTATTCTGTTTATCGGAACGCAAGATCAACTTGCTGACATTTTCAAAAAATATTTACCCTCTGTTAGATTTGAATATATTAAATAGAAGTTAGGAATGATAACCTTAAGGTAATATTTCTTCATTAACTTCTTGTTTAACCATTCTCCTTACAGTAATAAACTCCTTTTCATAGGGGGAGTACATCTGTTTTTATAGTCTTTCAAAAAAAAAATTCGTAATGAGATAATCAAAATTTTTCGTAGTCTGTTTTTCAAACTTTTGTAAATAAAATTTTCTTAATGAAGTTTTCGGAACTAAAATATTCTTAATGGAAATTTTCGGAACTAAAACTTTCGTAATGAGAATTTTCGTATTGAATTTGTTTTCGTACTCAAAATTTTCGTACTATTTTTTCTTCATTGTTAGTTTTTCGTAGTCAAAATTTTCTTCAAGAAGAATATTACCTATTACGAATAAAATTCCTAGAAAATCCGGAAGGTATGACTTCCTTAATCATGTTTTCATAGTCAGTTTTTTAGTTGCTGGTAATTTCTTTTCTTTTAAAATTTCTCAGATTCTAGTTTTCTTAAATCCGATTGTTTTTCTTAAAAACCTCAAAATATCGAATTCAAGATTTCCTTGCGGCTATGTTTTCAACCTTCAGATCAAATCAGAGAAATTATCAACCTTTAGATGGTTTTTGGAAGATAAAACGTCAACTCCATCGCCTATATAAAGGGGACCCCCCGAGGGTCGTCCCACGTCGGTTTTTCAAGCTCTAGCGTGTTGAAGCTATGCATCAGTTGATAAAGGCCATTCCGAATCTTCCAGAACTCTTCATTCTGAATTTCTGTTGAAGCTACTTCCTAAGATATGTCTACCTCAAAGCCAATTTCAAAATGGCAAGTGTACAGAGAAATACTGGTCCATCTAAAATTCTACATGTATGATTCTATAATCTCCAAGAATATCAAGCTGAATGGTTGGGAAGATGTATGTATTTTCAAGACAGGTGATCAAGATGCTGTCTATCTGTAGTTACTTGTAGAATTTTATGATTAAACAAGTTTTTATGAGGAAGATGGAAGAGAAAAGTTTTCTTTCAAGTTTTATGGAAATACTTACAAACTTACTTACACCAAGGTGGCAAGCTTAGTGGGGATATAATATGAAGGAGAAGCTGAATTTTGTTTATATAAACTATCAGATGCTCAAGATATTTTTTTTAAGGTTAAGGCCGTACAATTTCTTGGACTTTCTGATGTCAAGACAACAAAGATTACCCACCTATCCCCTAATAATCGGATTCTTCAGCTCTGGGTACAAGGTTTTTAGGTTCCGAGAAAGGGAGATAAAGATACCCTGAAGAAAAGTGATATATATTTCTTAGACTTCTTGGTGAATCTAAGAAAAATAAATCTGATGAGGCATGTCCTTTCGATGATCAAGAATATCAAGGAAGGAAACTTGAGAGCTCAAATCATCATGTACCCTGCTTTACTATCAAAGCTGATAGTTTGGTGCTTAGATTTTTTCAAGGTTGCATGTAAGTCTAAAGTACGGAATTGTAAGATTATGCTTGTCAGTGATGATACACTGAAGAGAATGAATATTGATTTTTCTAAGGAAATAGGAGAATTTTATAGTTCTCCAGAGGAAGAGGCTGAGATCATTTCGGAAAATTTAGAGAAGGTTGAACCAATGAAGAAAGTTACTAAGAAGAGAAACCTTAAGTAAGTGGTTGGTGAAGATAAAACCCCCAAAGCCAAGGAAACCAAATCCGCACCTCCTAAGCCGAAGAAACAGAAAGCATATCCAGATGAGGTAACTGCTAAGTGGAGGGAAGACAAGGAGAAGAGAAAAGAAGGGGATCCACAGTTCGGACTAGACCCTGCTGAGGATAAAGCCTTAAAAGAGAGAGCTGCTGATGAGTTAGAAAATCAAGAAAAAGAGAAGAAAATGAAAAAGAAGAAGTCTGAAGCTGAGGTTGTTCAATATCTATTGATATATACTGAAATAGCATCTGAAAAGATTCCTATTCCGGAAACCTTTGATGTACAACCTTTACCAGAGACTCCTGGGAAGAAGTATTCCACTCTAGAAAAGTCAAAGGGTAAAGAAGTTGGTAAATAAGTTGAGAAAACAACTGCTGAAGAAGTGGAAGAAGAAGTAGTAGAGGAAGAAGAAGAAGAATAAGGAAGTGATGATCTAGATGATTTAATCAAATAAGTGGAAGATTATCAAGAAAAGGCTGAATCTTCAAAGTTAGTCACTCTGGGAAAGGGAGTTGAGAAAGATGCTAAGACAGATGATGTTCATAAAGAAGAAAATGAGATATCTGATGAGGAAGAGATCTATGAGAAGAATTTTCTTGAAGAAGGGGCAGAGAAGGAGAAACCAGATGAAGACAAGATTTTTCAATTATATAAATTCGAGGAAGAATCTGCTAGTGAGGAACCCATTCCGAAAGCTGACAAGGGGAAGCAAGTTCTTATGGATACACCGACAAAATATATCATCAAGAAGAAAGAAGTTGGTGGTTCTTCTAGAAGAAAGCTAGTGAGAATTTAAGAAGAGCAATCTCCAAGCAAGGTCTCTGATTCAGAGTCATCAGCACATGGTCATGACTTTGTTTTTGAGTCTATGAAAAAGTTGGTGGATACTATTCCGATATTTCCAACTATAGACTCCAGATTCCAGATGCTGCAACATAGTTTGAATCAAAAGTCATAATCCTTATCTATAGTGATGGATAAGTGTATGAATATTGAGGCTGACCATAGAAATTTTCTTATCAATTATGATGTACATAGGAAATCATGCAGCAAAATCACTTTGTGGTCTAAGAAAATTGAAGAAGACATTGCATTCTTTGACCATTTTCAGAATGAGGTAAAAGATGCTTTTGATACCTAGGATAACAAGATTAAGAATATTCAGGATGATCTGATCATTGAACAAAGTTCTCAGAATCAACAAGTGAAAGAACTGAATGATAAGGAAAACTCTCTTGCTCAAAATTTTATAAGGGATAGAGATCTCCGTATTGATCTCGAAAAAAGACTTGTATAGAAAGATGAGTTAGTGAAGAAGCAAGAAGAGGCCATGAAGGCTCAGGAATGAATTTTTGAAAGCTCAAGATGAAAGGATAAAATCTTTGGAGAGGAAAGATGAGGAGGATCAAAGAGATTTTAAGAAACTGAAAACCTTGTTGAAGAAGATTATTTCAAAGGAAAAGGAGTACAAATAGACAAATCCGATCTTTTGTTGCATTTGTATTTCCTTGTAAAAATTTTCTCAACTCTAATGAAATTTTGGGTGGTTGTATATTGTGTTGTTATATACTAATGTTTTAGGTACTCTATTTATTTTCCATTCCCTTAAATTCATTTTGAAAATTACAAATGGGGAGAAGGAAAAAGAACTACTCAAAATAGGAGAAGGAGAAATTAATAATAGAGAAGGAAAAATCTCTAAGTGAATATATCCTTAAAGTAAGGGGGAGTTACTCATTACAAAGGTTTTTCATTTCCATGATAATTAAAACTTGACTCCAGAAATTCAGAATACAATCCTTAAAGTTTCAATGACTAAGGGGGGAGTTAGTTTTATTCTCTATCATCCATGAACAAAGGGAGATAAGTTTTAATTTCAAAGTCAAATGAAATTTCTCAATGACCTTATATATTTTTTTGTAAGGTTGTTTGTGCTTTCCAATAAGGGGGAGATTGTTGAGTCAATAAGGTTTTTTTATGACTTTTCCATTCCTCCTTGTTTTGAAAATCACAAACACCTTATACTTAAGCAAATCTTTATTTTACTTCCCTAAAGAAAATTTCCTTCCTTAAGGAAATTTACTCTAACCTATATTTCCTTATACATATCAATATATTTATTAAGTATAAAAATCGGATTCATACCCAAAACCTCGAAATCATATAATGCTAAGATATGAAGCATTCTGTTTTAGGATCCGAATTCCGGATACAAACTGTAATGAAGTTCCACTCGGAATTCTGGATATGAACTGTAATGAAATTCCTCTCTGAATTCTGGATATGAACTTTAATGAAGTTCCACTCCGAACTATGAATATGAACTATAATGAAGTTCCACTCCGAATTATGGATACAAACTCTAATAAAGTTCCACTCCGAATTCTAGATACGAACTCTGATAAAGTTCCATTATGAATTCTGGATAATAACTTATATGATTTCGACTTTGAACTTTTATAAGTTCAACTTCAAACTTTTACTAGTTCGACTTCGAACTTTTATGAGTTCGACTTCAAACTTTTACTAGTTCGACTCCAAACTTTTAATAATTCGACTCTGAACTTTTACTAGTTCGACTCCAAACATTTACTAGTTCGACTCTGAACATTGTAAGTTCAGATTCTAAACTCTGATGAAACCAGACTCCGAATTTCCTTAGAAATTCAGAATCTGGATTTCTACAGAATTCAGGTTTCGAATTCCTATAAAACAGATTCTGAATATCTCATTATTATAGACTTTGAATTTCATTTTGGTTAGACTCCAAACTATTATTTGCTTACATTCCGAACTTTAGTTTTGCTTATGATTATACTTGTTTCATTACAAAATGATTTCGTGCATTCAGTTACACATGTTTTGTTATAAAATGATGTCATCCATTCTGTTTCTAACTAAACATTGTTTCAGTGACATGTGTACAGGTCCCTCTGAAATTTAAGGAAAATATGACCATTGGAGGAGGGAGCCGACCATTCCAACCGAGCCTATAAATAGGAGCTCATTTGAAAGAGATTAATAATGATAACAACTTGATCACTCTAGAGACCACACGTTGTTAAGGTGATTTTTAGAGAGAGAATATTTTCATGCTTTGTGCATACTGAACTGCTCATTCAAATTTTTTCGTGTGACTCGGAATGTTGGTGATTACATTCGAGGGATTCCAGGGATAAGAAGACAGAGCTGCCGACTTCCTTGAAGTTCGAGGGCTTCCTTGCTGAGGAAGACAACAGTTACAACTACCTTGAAGTTGATGGCTTGAAGGGATAGTAAGATAGAGACTCCAATATTTGTATCGAGGGATTACCCTGGTGAGGGTAAGATAGACTTTATTGAATGTATAAATCAAGGGACCTTTATCCAAGTTTGTTGGATACCCTTCTCTTTGGGTTAAAAGATTTATATCTTGTTACTTGTAGTTTTACTACTTGTTTTTCTGCTGATTTTAGTATTGTAAGGAAAGTATAACTTTCTTATATTTCCTTAAACTTGTACTATGATTAATTTAGATTCTGTACGCTTTAAGGTATAATCTCATATTGTAAACTTTGGTTAAGTTTTAATTTCCGGATCCATATTTCTGGAACCTGTTTTCAGAATCACTTTCCAGATTTAAGCAAGTGCATAGAACTAGAAGTTTGTAACTTCAAACTTTTTCCCAATCTTTCATTGGTGTTAGAGGTTTTGTGAATTTTCTTATTTTAACTTTTTTAAACTTAGATCTTTCCTTGTTTTAGGAAATTTTTAAAAGTGTAAAATTCACCCCCTCTTGTATATTGAGCATCTACATCATTATTTCGATCCTACACAATTTAGTTCAGAAAATTTCTAACCAAATCACTTCCTAACATCCCTGACCTTATATTATAATACTTATTTTGGGAAGAAATCCAACCTAGGAAGCATTTTGGTGCAATTATAATGAAGATTCCCGAAGAAGAGGTAATGTTCTTCAACGAGAGTGTTTATTTTATTTATTCCTCCACCTCCTTCAATTCTTATTAAGCCATGATGATATAATAAATGAAGTATATTAAATATACTAATGTGTTGTTATATTAATATCATGACTTAAAATAATCTCTAATTCAATCAAATGGGTTACAAAATTATCATTCATGCGTATGGTGGACTATAGCATCACGAACCGATGTCAGTTGATTTTCCATCACCACCTTTTACAGTAGAGAATGATGATATATATATATAGTATATATATATGATATTTTTAACATATTTATACCTATGGATTCATTATATCATATATATCATATTTTTACTTTTTATTCAATAGGGGATACGATAACGTCTATCATGTATACGGTTGACTACCACGTCGTGAAGTGATATGATTCATTTTTCAGTAATGCTTTACATGAAATTTAATAAGTATATAAATAATGATTATATGTGATATAAATGAAATAATTACGATAATAATTACATATTTATCATTTCTAAAATATAATATATATAATTTTATTTCATACCTTTTCACTCAATGAAAAATGATATCGTCATTCGTGTATGTGTGTAATACCACCATTACGAAATGATGTGACTCTCATTTCATCACCACACAACATGGATGATGTATATAAGTATGATTAAAGAAATACAATGGTATATATATTATATTATTATATTTATTTAAATATAATATATTACTTACCTTATTTCCATAATAATCATTGGAAAATTGAAATGCTACTCATGTGTACGTATGGTCTACTATCTCCATGATCATAACATAATCCATTTTTTCATAACCATCTTTCACGATTGGTTTTAAAAGTATAATTTATGTAAAAATATGATATTTAATTCATTATTATTATTATAAATTTTATGTAACTATATAATATGTGCAATAATGGGATCATTCATGACAAAACACGCATGAGAAAACAAGGCAATTAGCACCTGAAAAAATGAATGTTATGAAAGATAAATAACAAACAGGTGATAAGATTTCAAAAAAGGATTATATATGTTATTATAAATGATAATATTGTTATTTTATATGTTAATAACTTTTTTTGAATCACTATATAGGATTTCAAATCACGTTTAACTACTAGAAAGTGTGTGGTAAGAGATTTCATCTCAATTTCTCTTCACTGAATCATATTGTCATGTTATGCAGTGAATTTATTTTATATGGTTTTTATAATGACCATTTGACTTGTAATATCATAAATAATTAATAATTCATTGTATTTTAAGTTTAAATTTTAATTATTTTATCCAAGGGAATTTGAATTAAGAGTTACCTAGTGTTAAATATTTTCATCTCTTAATTTATTTTCAATGGGTTTTATTACTTCTTCATCATCTTAAATATTATAAGATTCAGTGTGTAATGAATTTTAATTATCTTATGTTTTATTTACACCTATTTTATATGGACTTATATTTTATACACGTAACTAATTCTTTGACTAATTCTCACTTTAACATTATTATCATTTCTAGAGTTTATTTTTTAATCTCATTCACATCAAGATTGTTTATTCTTGAATTTCAGTGGAAAGAAATTTTTTTAACAATTGCCTAATAAACCCATATAATTTTCTCATCCATTGGTTATTCAAGATATTTTCATGTAATAGTACTATTTTCCCACTCATTGGTAATAAAAAAAATTGAGAAAATATTTTTTAGAATATCCAATTTTATTTCTCTATTCGGTCGGACATCCTTTTTAATTATAACCCATGTTTTCTTAAAATGTTTTTAATTTTTTTATCCATTTAAAAATTATTTATTAAATACTTTTTTACCCATGTTTTATTTTTTAAATTTTTTTTTTAAAGTAATATTCTTATTGTTTTCCAAAAAAGTCACTTTTTAACCTTTTTACAGTGTAAAAGGAATGTTCTTTTTAACTTGTGTGACATGTATGTAATAAAAAAGATGATGAAAATAATTTTTTTAAAGTTTCATTTGAAATTTTATGAGGATTTTTTTATTTTTTTTTCCTAATATTTTAGAAATTCTTATTTTTTAGATGTGATTTTAAAATAAAATTATTTTCAGAAATTTTTATGTTTTAAAAAGTGATTTTAAAAAGGAAAATGACATTTTCCTAAAGAATGGTTTCAATGATATTTATATGGTATTTCTTTTCATAAATATAAATAAATATTTATTATTATTAAAATGGTTATGTTTTGAAACTATCTTTATTATTACTATTGATGGTTTATGATTATTTTGACCAAGGATAATATTGATATTCACTTCCTTGTTCAATTTATGTAGTTATTAACATACCCTCAAATTATTCACTTTCCTATAGTCCCTAGATATTAAATTTCCCCAAAATATTCATATTATTTATCATGGATATGTTTACTAATTAAACCATATTCCATTTCTATATAATTTTTTCTACATTAAATGTTATTTTTCCATCTAGGGAAATATTTATAAATTCATATTCTTTACTCAATACATATATTTTTTGAAAAGAAATATTGATTCAACAATTCAATAAATTATTCAATATATGAGGAATGATTTGAAAATATAGTTCTAGGAAGGGACTTATATTATATATCTCTTTGACGCGTGAATATATCTCATAAAAAAATGGTAATCTAGCATTAAATGGGGTTTAACTTGTAGAGTAAACTATCTTCTGAAAGGTCTTGATGGTACAGTTTTCATGTGCCTAATACATTATATCCAATAATTAAGAATTTTCGTCATTAATAATTTAGTTACTATTATCCATGATATTTTCACAATGAAATTATCTCTGGTTTCATTTCATTATCAATTTATAGATTAAATGGAATTGTTTAGAATTATTTTCCATGCCATATTGATCATGCTTTATCCAGTTATGATAGTCATGTATTGATGAAATGACATATGTTTTTAGTTATTTATGTTTCTATATTTATTTTTATTCATGATAATTTCACATTAATATTATTTATGGATGCACTTATTTCCCAGTTCATTGATTATATGGCATGTGTGTTCAGTTATTTACCTTTAAAAATTGATTATGATGATTTATTCATGATTTATTCTGTTGTACTTAACCCTTACCGGGCATTCGAGATCAACCTTATTTTATTTCTTTCCCATGAATCCATGAAGTGTACAATGAACAATATAAAAGGATATAGTAGAGGGAATAATGAAATTATTTAGAAAAAATTATATAATTTATGCATTCAGATTTATTATGAGAATCATATATTTATCTAGTTTTCTAATACTACAAAAGTATTCGGTCTTTTGGGATGTGAATCCATGTATCTTATGAAAATATAATAAAGTAGACACTGACATCAGGTAACTGGGGTCAGAGTTGCTACAATTGGTATATGAAGAAGTTTAGTAGAAACCTTGGTGACTAGATTTATGAAAACATAGATTTGTGAAAATAATTCTAATATAAAATGTGATGAAAAGTATAGGATCATACTAATGTTTTGGTATGGTATATATTATGTGTTTTATCCTAGGAAATGCAGCCTTTTCTGGATATTATAAGTATACATTGTTCTGGAATAGATATACTTAGGGGTAATAACTCTAAAAATGAATCATTCTTCTTAACTCAGTCTTCACTTAGTGCATGATAGTGGGCCTTACTGTAGCCCTGGTTTGGCACTCCCATGGGAAATTCTTAGGATAATTTACATTTTCTATACAAACCATTATGAAGGATTTGAATAGATGATGACAATTAATGAACTAGGTTAAACCTAAGGTTTCTTAAATTGAAAATAATATGTTATAATTTAGACATAATATAAATGATTATATGGTTTTTCCATTGTGATTATTTTTTATCACACTATGAATTTTTGTTTTCGTCAATGGATAGAACCTAAAGGAATCATCTTAACATTGAACATGAAGGACAATGTGGTTACTATGAGAAACCAAATGGGATGATGATTGGAGTAAAATATATCATGATTATTCCTAATTAGTTATCTTATGCTAACCATACTGGTTTTTAGAAATAATTAGATATAGATAGAAAGACTCACCACTATTTTATGGATCTTATGATCCATTAATAGTTAATTTTAGTGCTTTTGGCATAAAAAAATCATTTTTTGGATATTCATTTCTCATAGTAAGGTATGAGTTGGAAATTGATCGAAGAATAACAAAATGATGAAATTGTGATTTTGAAATAGATACATATCAACTAAGTAACTTTTTTTATATTCATAGGAAGTAAAATAATTCCTCAAATTAAGGAACAGGATGTTGAAACATAAATGTTATCCTATTACATTCTTATCTGATGAATTAGATGGTCTTTTAAATCATAATAAATTTATGGTTTTGAGGCCCTTAACATTCCATTGATCTTTAAATTTCTTGTGATAAATGACCCCAATCACTATCTATAATTATTTTTTATTTTCTTACATGTGAATATCTTGGCTTACCATGAATGTTCCCCTACTTTGAAACCTGATTATGTGTTATTCCATATGACCTTTGTACATTTGTTTCACTCATATTAAAGGACTCTTCAATTAAATATTCTATGAAATAGGTTTTGAAAAATAATTTTCTAATATCAAACCCTTTATTTCCAAGATCATGTTTAAATTGTATGGTTATAAGATGAGGAGGAAGTGAAACCCCTAAATTATAAAATAAGAACATGACATTCGATAGCGTATATGACACACAACACCAAGTTTAGAAGAAAATAAAACACCCTGAGATTTTATGATATATTTATTTGTTTTAAATAAATTAAATATGTTTAATATCTTGAATTACACTTAACACTGAACTTAAATTTTGATACAAAAAATAATTATTTTATTTGATAACTTTCATTACACGCAAGACTGAATTTTGCTGAACAATAATTTATTATAAATATTATTATTTCTTCTGATAGTTATCACCTAGATGTTGAAATAGTGTGTATTAATATAATTAAATAACTTATTAAAATATATAGTTTATACAAATTTATTAGTTTTCTAGAAATAAAATAGGGATCAATTAAAATAAAAAGAAATATTTTCTAAAAACTGTATCTTTCAAAAAGACGAATTAGTCAAGCTTTTCACACATAATTTATAATTAATTTTTACCAATTTTGGAAAATATAGTTGATAAAATAAAATTATCTTTTAAAATAATCATATAAAAATTATATTAGGTTTAATTTTTGTTAATTTTACAAAAAGTTTCATTTTTTGATTAATAGTGAAAAATATTGAATTTTTATTGAAAAATACTTTTTTATTTAAATAATTTGTAATATTAAATTATAATTTCAATTGGTTTCAAAGTAATATTAGTTAAATTTTATATTAAGTAATCTAATTTATGTAAATTTAATCATTTTCATATTTACTTTGGATATAAAATATTTGTAAACCTTCAGACATTTTTTCTTTGAAAACCCACTTTCTCATCGCGTCTGTGTGATTAATTTTCAATCCAAATTTTTCACTTGTATGAATTGAGTTTGTAAAAATGGATTAAATATTTTTAATTATCATAATTTATAGTTTATAATAATTTTATCTTAATTTTTACCCATAATTAATTGTGAAAAAAATAAAAATTATTTACTGTGGTTAAACTAAAAATGGATTTACTCGGGTGTTAAATTAAGAAAATAAAGGTTAAAAATGAACTATAAATTTACTAAACCCAAATTTATGGACATATTTAGACATTAAATCTTTTATTTTAGATAATGGTTCATTTTATAGTCTTTTTTATTGATAAAATTGGTGGTACGATTGAATCTTTTTAGAAAATTACAAGTGTTCCACTGACGTCACTTGTAAAAGGCCACCACTATCATCTATTCTTGACAAATTCACATCCTTTTGGTTTTTCCAAGACCTATAAAAATAACTTAAAATATTCCCTCTTTTAATCCTATAATACTTATTTTGTGCATAAATTCAACCTAGTAAGGATTTTGGTGCAATCCTAAGGTGGATACCCGAAAAAGAGGTTGTGTTATTCAACAAGTGTTTTTATTTTATTTCATCCACCAAATCCTTAAATTGTTTTTAAAAATTTCTGGTATAATAAACTTAGTATATTAAATATACTGAGATTTTGTTTTAATATGTTATTTACATACAAATATCTCCATTTCCTTCTAATTACTTACGACATCATCATTCGTGTGTATAGTGGACTACCGCCTCATAAACTGATGTCAATAAATTTTCCATTACCAACATTAACGATTGAGTATGATGATGTATATAAATTATATATGTTATATTTATAAAATAATTATGCCACTATAGTCATTATATAATATATATATTTCTAATTTACATTCTATAGGGAATATGATAACAACGCTCGTGTGTATGGCAGACTACCACCTCACGGAATGATGTGGTTCGTTTTTCTCTAATTATTTAAATAAAATATAATAAGGATAAAGTTAAAGATTATATGTGATATAAATGAAATAATTATTATATTAATTACATATTTATAATTCTTAAAATATAATATATATCATTTTATTTCTTACATTTTCACTCAATGAAAGATGATAATGTTGTTCGTGTACGTGTGGACTGCCACCTTCACAAAACAACGTGACTTGATTTTCATCACCAAACGACATGGATGATATATATAATTATGTTTAAAAAAATAATATTATATATATAATATTATTATAATTACGTAAATATAACATATTACTTACCTTCTTTCCATAATGATAATTGGAAAATAGAAACGTTACTCATGCATACGTATGACCAAATGTCTCCCTGATCGTATTATAGTCCATTTTTTATAACCATATTTCCTGATTGGTTTTAAAATTATAATTAATGTAAAAATATGATAATTATGTCAATATTATTATGTAGGTGATATAACTTGATAATATGTGCAATAAATGGATCATTCATGACAAAACGCGCATGAGAAAACAAGGAAATTATCACCCAAAACAATAAAAATAATAAAATATATTTAATGAATGGCTGATAATATTTCATAAAAGGATTATATATGATATTATAAATATAAAAATTTTCATGAACCAACCCAGTTTGACATTGAAATGGTCACCTGAGTTTGCCCATGGAAGGCCTGAAGGGCTTTCTCAATCCCAGTGGGCTGATAAATAGTGACGGGCATAAAAAATAAACAAATAGGAATGATTTGGACCATAAATAGAAGAAAAATAAGTAAATATAAACTGAATGGAGTAAACAAACACTATTAGTAGAAAATAGAATATATTTTCACATCAAAACATGCCTCTAAGTTGCTTCATGAGTTCCCACCAAACATAGTACTATGCTCGCTCTAAGAGTGATCCAACACTAGAGGAACCTGAAACTGAAAAGATAAAGTAGGTGTGAGCACTGAAATGATTAGTTGGAATACCAAAGATAAACCATGGAATCTATGTATTTTACTTTCCTAAGAACATTTGATTAGTACTAGTTTGAAAAACAGTTATAAAAACATGGCTTTTCACATTTTATTAAACAAACATAGGTATTCCCATTTTGAGAACTAACACATGCTACAATCAATTTTAAAAAAAGCATATTATCATTTCAACACAAAAAACTGAACCAAATCATTGAAAAAACAATACTGGGTTGTGTTGAAAATAAACTAACAATTTAAGCTAAAAACTAAATGTAGAAGAAAGTAAAGAAGAACATACGATATAATAACCATGGGTTTTCCTAAACATCCCTAATAGAGCCTTTGACTTACTCGATTGAAAACCACCAACCCGTGTATGGTGAAGCCCCTATGTCTATAACCATCTGGCTACCCTAAAAAATCTAATCTAGTGGTACATCCCACTTGGCCTATCTTCAATCCCGGGTGAACCAACCCATCTAATTGGGATTGATCAAAAACCATCACTTGATCCTATAAAATATTTCCAAGAGCCGTTGGTGGATATAAATAAACCATGTAAGTAAGAGGCCCTTGCATTTGTGACTCATCTTACCTACCATCACCACACTTTCCTACCCCAAACACGGGCATCCTATATGATAACCCATAATGGGATATCCCTTATATAGAGGGTCCCTATATATATATATGCACACCACAACATACAAGGTGCCAACCGAGCCATCACAACCTAAGATATTTCAACCCTTTCTTTAAAACATATAAATTTTCAAACAGGCCTTTAGATTTACATAATCAAATACATTTTCCAAAAACACTTTTGAACTATTTACGAAACAACATCAAACACCACTTTTATATTTGAAATGCCAAACGGGCCTTTAAATTCCAGCTTCCATTATATTTTCATAAAATCCTTACCAAACATTGAAGAGATACACGATCTTATGAAATATACAAAATGACCCCTTGTTCTAAGCATTCCCATTACCCCATGTCTCACTTTATTTCAAAACAATATGAAAACATGAAACACACTTAAAGATTCCAAAGGGGTTTATGCTACACCAAATTAGCCATCACTTTGGAAACAACACTTTAAACCTCTTTTAAAAAAATACAAAAAGGAACCAACAAACCTTTTGAGAAACCAAGGTTTAAAGTGAACACCACCTTGAGGTGCCATCATTATTTGAGTGCACATCCTAGTGTGTACCCTCTACACCCATAGATGTGCCATCATCCATTGCCACCCTCAAATGTTTTC
This sequence comes from Viscum album, assembly GCA_963277665.1. Taxonomy (NCBI): domain Eukaryota; kingdom Viridiplantae; phylum Streptophyta; class Magnoliopsida; order Santalales; family Viscaceae; genus Viscum; species Viscum album. The sequence continues at coordinate 1,985,248,758 of OY728145.1, read as the reverse complement.
ATGAAATCACCCCCAAACCATTTACAAAACTACCACTTTATTTTCAAACCAAACTCAAAAATCCCATATAATAGTGAAACATAAGAAACCCCTTTTTATTTTAAATAATTTCCACTACAATTTTTGAGTCATAAAAATTATCGGTTTAGACACATAATTCCAAAATCACATGTAATGTCTCATAAATTCCATGAATTTTTTTTATTTATATGGAATTATTCTGAGACCACACACACTAACAGAACAAGATTCTGAGGCCTAGAGATCCCAAAACTAAATTTTTATCTTTTTTAAAGTATGTTCAGTAAACATGCGGGCTTGATTTTTCTAACTTTTGAACTCATGCTTGGATAAAAAATCTGAGGGTACTGTTGAACTTAGAATGTTGAGATTCACCTAGAAATGACTTAACTTCAGACAGAAAGGGTTAAGCGGAAAAGTTATTTTTTATGAATTTTCGAGAAAAATAATAAAATAATTTAAAATAATTATTTTATTTCTTTTCTCACCTTTTAGTGGAAGACGGTGACGCTTCATTTGAGTGACAAGGTGGCGATGCGGCACATTAATGGAGGGTCAATAATAACTCATTTGAAACCGTGATGTTGTTAACATAATGACTCATTAAATGTGGATCATTAAATGTTGCTAATTTAATGAGCATCATTGATTGGATCAATGTCGCTGCGTTTTGTATTTCATTTAATAATACAACATGTTGGAGTTTGTGAATTAATAAACATGGGGAAATATCTGACGAATCGCTGGTGGAATCCCTCTCCAAAGAAGTATGAAGAATGAAGCGATGAACGTTGCAGGATCCGATCTGGAGGTTGGAAAGCAGCGACAAATGCCAATGACCGCGAATTGACAATGATGTGAATCGCATCCTTCTTCATTTGCAGATCCAATGAATCTAGGTAGGGGTGTATGAATTCTAATTATTTTATTATTTCGTCCTTGTTCTAGAAAATATATGACAAATGCAGATCAATCGATTAACGGGTTGATCCATGAATCGCTCGTTCATGCGGGTGGAAATTGTGTGAGGGTTTGATTTGGGGTTTTTCAAGTTGTGTGGTTATCACCATGTTTATCACCATAATTAAACTCAAACTCAGAGGGCAAGGGCCGACACAAATTAAGCCCGATCCCTCTACTATAGTTGTTCTTTTTATGTTCTTCGAAGTCGACCAGTCAATTTGTATGCAAGGTGAATTATAAGGCTTTATGGTGTTGATAGTGCCCTATAGAGGCCACATGTGTATATGAATCAAAAAATAACCACCAGATAGACTTCGATTTTCCGTTGAAGGCACCGCTCGTGTGCCGACGACTGATGGAGTCCGTGGGTGAAGGGTGGCCCGTCGGTACATCACAGCGGCAGGAAGCTGGGGACGGACAGCCGCGATGGAAAGGAGACGTAGCATCGGGTGCCACATGGAGGGACAGATTATGTCCAAGCCATCCTGTGGCTGGCGATCCATGGTCCGTCGACTTTGGCTAGAGAAGTCCCCGCGTCCACAGGGCCAGTGGGGGCGAGATGTTGCACGAGTATCGTGTCTCGGGTGGACGGTCCGCCACCGACCACCCTAGCGGTCGGGCCTTGATATGGTGGGTCATGCCCCAACCAGCAGTTTGGACCCACATCACTGTGACAAACCTTCACCCAGTAGGTCGGACCCATGATAGCAAGCTAGAACTGCATCCTTTGGGCTGGTCCAGACAAGACCGGGTCTCCATGTGACCCATCAGGCTAGACCCTCGACCAAACTGTGTCTGGACCATCGAGGCCCATTGGGCCTGGCCCACTGGCGAAGCCGGACCAGACTGACCTCGACCTGAACCGGGTCAGGTTTAGTCCATATAATTGAACTAGGGTATTTGGGACCCCCATTCCAGTCTAGTTGAGTTTGTCCCACCGGGTCGGACCGGGCCTAGACACCACCGGTCCCCTGTTTACTAAAATGACTGTCTCTTGCATACCGCATGTCTAATTAACACACTGTCAGCGAAGTTGGGACCCTTGAGACAAGGCAGTCCTTATGATATACTCCATTTGAGTTTTGGCGAATGTTGAAGTACATCCAGGTTTGATCGGACTCTAATCTATCCAGGTCCTTTTTCTAAAAACCTTATAACTTACAGACCGACCGTCCGATCGATGTGCCATTTATTACATTGGAACCCTTACGAAAAGATATTTCTTTAGGTAACCTCTAAGTGATAATTCATGGTGGTTGAAATATGACTGATGGATTGAGGTTCAGAACCTTCTAAAATCATATTGACACGGCACGGGAATCCAATGGCTGGTTGTCTAGTGAAGAGAGACCCTCCGTGGATCGACAAGAGAGCGAACCACCATAGATCGGAAGTGGTACGACCCTCCATGGATCAACAAGAGAGAGACCCACCATGGACTGCTAATAGTGAGAACCTTCCTGGATCAGCAAGAGAGAAACCCTCCATGGATTGGAAATAGCGCGACCCTCAGTAGATCGACATGAGAGTGACCTTCTATGGATCAACAGTAGCACGACCCATCATGGACCAGCCATAGAGAGACCCATCATGGATCAATGGTAGAGCAACCCTTTGTAGATCGACAATGGAGTAACCCTTCTTAGATTAGAATATGAGCCTCTCAATAGAATAATATGACTTAGATTATGACTAATCATCTTTATTCCCGTTCTTTATGTTTTATACCTAGTGTAAGCTGTCTTTTATTTTGTTCCTTGTGATTGAGATCTTTATTTTTAGTTTACCTTTGTGGATTTATGAGAGACCTTTGGGGGTCTCAGGGTCCCTACTAAGTATTGTTATACTCCCCCCTGAACGGGCTTCTCCTTTACCTGTTGTGTCTTGTGTAGATGATAGACAGGTTGACTGAGACTTGGGGAGCCATGGCTAGAAACTGCTCGGAGTTGATCGGTAGACGTAGTGAGATGCAGTGATGTCAGACAGTGAGCTGTACCTACTCTTCAGGGAGGATCCTTGGTGGACGATCTCTGGAGTTTATTTTTATTTCCTTTTTTGGTATGTTTTTTTAGTTGGGCTTGTATAATGACCCCTTTATTTTTAATACTTACTTTTACTCTTAGGAGTGGTGCCTTGGGTTATTCTTCATGTGTGTACTGTGTCTATGTGTGTACTAGTTTAAAAGGAAATTATTTCCCTTTTTTGGGTTACGCCTTTTTTAGTGTTAGTTACCAACCCATGGACTATGGAAGGCAGGCTTGTAGTAGTCACGGCACAGGCCCTGGGGTATGGGTCATGACATCACAATCCATCTAATTTTTATGAAATCTTCCAATGGAAAAAATCAATAATGTCACCCAATATTTCCAATAAAACACAATAGGTACTTTGTCACACCCATATTGTAAAAATTCACATAGGCATAAATAAAGAATCGCTTAAAAACATATTTTTAACAAACTCAATTATAGTAAAAACTCCACCATAGTGTAGACATAAGAATTTTCAAAGCACGAATCATGAATAAAAATTTATTGCAAAAAAATTAGGCCTTAATAAAACAAATTTTGCATTGACTCATGTAAGCATAAAGAAAAAATCACCTCAAAACCTATTTTTTTAAATTATAACATCATGGAAACACTACAATAAGCTAAACAAATGCACCAAAAGCATGAGAATCAAGAATAAAAATTAATTGAAAGAACAAAAGTGTCATCGAAAAGCGTCAGAAAGGAAAAAAACTCTGATTCACCAACATTAATGGCGTACAGATGTGAATAAATCCTCAGAGGAGGAAGAGTACACCCCGATGAACCATAAACACCCCTAGAATCTGAAAAAATCGAACCAATCATAAACCCTATCTATTAGGGTTCAACTAAATAGGAAAATATCAAAATAAGAACATTAAAAATGAAGGATACTCACCAGAGGGGGAAGAGGGGAGGCCGACTGTGCTATGAGGAGGGACGTCTGTCGGAGTTGTCCCACACTAGAGAGGAGCCCAGCTAGGGGAGGGGAGGCACAAGGGGAGGCATGAGGAGGTGGGGTAGTGCAAGGGGATGTCATGAGGAGGAGAGCGCCATCGGGAGGAGGTTTGGACGAAGAGGGCAACGACAATAGAGGTGGCAGACTAGGGAGGTCGCAAAAGAGGGGGAGAGCAACGAGGGGGGGGGGGGGGGTGCACAACATGTGGGGGGTGGGGGGTGGGGGTGGGGGGTGGGGGTGGGGTGATGAAGAAGGAGATTAGGGTTTCCAAAAAATATAATAGTTTGTAATTTTAATAATAATAATAATAATAATAATAACCATAATAATAATAATAATATTATTATTAATATTATTATTATTATTAATTATTTTAATTTAGTTTTATTTTTCATGTAATTTTATTAATTTAATCACAGAGAAGACGGTGGGGTTTGTCCACACTATCTTTGTGACTGTGTGGAAACCATGCATAGGCCAAGAACTCACCGGAAAGTTTAAAAATTTGAAAATTTTACCTGGTACTCAACCTGAACCTCAACCAAAAAAATTCCAGACCAAGAATAGAATAGAATGAAGAAGTGTCCAAGGTCAGGGTGTGACATATATGATTCTTTTCTAAGTTAATATAATTTTTTAAAACACTATTTAGTAGATTAAATCATATTTAACCAAAAGCAAGTGTTAAGTAAGATATTTCATCTAAATTTCATTTCTTTGAGGCATATTTTAATTTTATGCTCTGAGTTTTTTTAAGGTGTATATAATACCCATTTGACATGTTATATCATGAATAATTCATTTTTCAAGGTATTTTTGGTTTCAATTTCAATTATTTCATATAGTGGTATTTAACTTAAGTGTTACCAAGCAGTAAAGAATTTCATAACTCAATTTCTTTTCATTAGGTTATATTACTTCTTCATCATCTTTACTATTTTAATATTATGTGTGTAATTAATTTTAATTATATTATGTTATATTTTCAATTTTTTTATGTGAATTTAAAATTGATGCACATAATCTATTCATTACATAATTCTGACTTCAATATTATGATCATTGTAAGGGTTTATTTCACCATATCATTATCATCATGATTGTCTATTATTGAATGTCAGTTGAAAGAAATTATTTGATAATTGTCTAATAAAAAAAATTTAATTTTCTCCTAGTTTGGATATTCATGATATTTTCAAGGAATATTACCATTATTATACTCTTTAGTTGTAAAATTTTTGAGAAGATATTTTTAAAAAAATCCGACTTTACTCTTCATTTAGAAATCTTTTTTCATAAAAACCCATATTTTATAAAAATGTTTTTCAATTTTTTTAACCTTTTAAAAACGATTTATTAAATACTTTTTACCCATGTTTTACTTTTTAAAAGGAATATTTTTTATCATTTTTTAAATAAAAAACTTTCCTAAGCTTTTTATAATTTAAAATAAATGTTTGTTTTAACTTGAATAAAATGTATACATTACCCCAAATTATGACCATAATTTCTTTTATGTTTAATTTTCAATTTTACAAGTTTCTATTTAAAGAAAATTTCTCCCTTATATTCTTAAAATTCTTAGTTTTTAAAAGTGATTTTCAAATAAAAGTATATTAAAAATGTTTTATGTTTTAAAAAGTGATTTTCAAAATGAAATGGATACATTCCTAAATAATGTTTTTAAAGACAGTTTTATGGTATTTATATTCATCAATGACAAGAAAAATTTATTTTTATAATAATGGGTATATGTTGATACCATCATTATTATTATTACATATAGTATAGGATTTTTTTGACTATGGATGGTATTGATGTACACTTCCTTGTTTTACTTCTAGTGTCATTAAGTTCCCCTTGAATTGTTGACCTTATTATGATCATTGAAGATTAAATTTACCTTAAATATTTATTTACCATAGATATGTTTATTTCATAAAACACATATCATTTCTACATATGATGTTCTACATTGAAATTTATTTGTTCCTCTGAGGAAATATTAATAAATCCATATCCTTTCCTCTATATGGATATATTTTTTAAAAGTCATAGTGATTCAAGAGTTAAATTGACTATTTGATATATGAGGAATGCTTTGTACCTATAGTGATGGGTGGGTCCTAGTATTATATATTCCCCCCAAGAAATCAGTAGGTCTTATGATACAAATTAATAAGCTAGAATTAAATAGGTTTTTACCTATAGTTTAAGCCATCTTGTGAAAGGTAAAGACAGTAGAGGTGTCATGTGCCTGAGAAATGATTCCCACTAATTAAGAACATTCTCTATTAAGATTTTAGTTAATATTATACATGATGTTTTCACAATGATATTATCTCTGGATGCATTTCTTTATCAATTTATTGTTTAAATGACATGTGTTTTCAGTTAATTTCCTTTCTATATTGATTATTACTTATCCTATTTTAGCATACATATATTGATTAAATAGAATATGTTTTCATTCATTCACCTTGGCATTTTTTTATTATCCATTAATTTTTTACATTTCTAATATCTATAGATTAATTTACTTCTCAGTTTATTGATTAAAAGGAATGTGCGTTCAGTTATATTCTATGCCATAATGATTATGATCATTGATTCATGATCGATTCTATTGTACTTAACCCTTACTGAGCATTTGATCTCAACCTTATTTTGTTTCCTTTCCTCGGAATCCATGATGTGTACTATGAATGATATTAAAGGACATTATAGAGAAAATAATGGTGTTCCTGAAAAAAATGTTATAATTTCTACATTAAAAAATAATATGGGAATCATGTATTTATCAAGTTTACTAATAATATTTAAAGTGATATAGAGGATGTAATTATTAGGTGCTACCAAAAAATCATTTTGGGTGGATGGAAGAGTGTTATCTACTTTGAGTATAATCCAAAGTAAAAATAAGGTCAAGGATAAAAGAGAAAGAAGCCAAGGAAATTTTTCAGTCCTCGTTGATTCTACATACCATCACAGTGGAAAGAAAGATAATTTACAAAAATATTGTCTGGAGTGATGAGTTAATTTTGGAAATATTGATTCTTATTTATTTGAAAACTATCTTGATGAGGGTGAAAATAATTTTATTCTAAATTTTTAAAATTTGTTAGATTCATGGATTCTTGACTTAGGGTAATATTTCTAATCAACATCCAGGAAGGGATGCATATAAAATTATGTACCAAGAATTTTCAAGAAGTTTCATCTTATAGATGATAAAGTGATTAAGATCATGAGTAAGAGTGAGGTGAATGTATAAAAAAAGCATTATTACAATCTATTATTATATGTCTTTCATCACATATAATAATTATTAAAGAAATTAATCCTGATTGGTTAGTTGGATGATGAGGGTTTCTCTATAATTTTCTAGACAACATGTGGAAAATCACACATGGTTCCATGGTGTTGGACCATGGTTTTAAGGAAATAATTTTATAAATGGATGGGAATTACGAAGTTGAGATGAATATTAGAGAAAAAACTTCTAGAATAGATAATTTTCACCTTGAACATCTTTGAATTATTGATGTGAATGGTTTATTGTCTTTGGATGTGTGATAATTGTTGATATTTTACCATGTGGAGTATGAAACATGTGAATAAACATCCTTGGGAAGTAACAAAAGACATATTTTTAATATATAAAAAATGAACCTAAGAATTATAATATTTAGTTAGTTGATATGGACATTTTGGGTACAATGCTGGTTTGATCTCACGTGGGAACAATATACTACGTTATCTTGATTGATGATTCTGAAAAGAAGGTGTGAGTGTTTTTCCTCAATCAAAAGTATGATATTTTTAGAGACTTGGTCATATTGAGATCTAAAGTAGAGAACTATATTGGTTTAAATATAAAATGATAAAGGTAATATAATAAAATTGAGTAAAAAATTATGGAGTTTTAGAAGTTATGCTGTATGAATGAAATCTAGATGGAGAAGATTCTGCCCAAAGAACCTGAGCAGAACGGTGTAGTGGAATGAATAAATTAGACTTTGAATGAGAGATATAGAATAATTAGGTTTTACTTTGGTTTCCCAAATTATTTTTAAGTAGAGTCTAAAAAATATTTATCTTATATTTTCAATTAGAGTCCTTTTGAACCAATTGTAGAGTAACTTTCATTTGAACACTTGATCGGGAGGTTGGTTGACTTGTTTCACTTGAATGTTTTCAGAAATATTTTGTATATCCATGTTAATGCCAAGGAAAATAAAAGTTGAAATATAAGGCCCAAAAATATTTCTTTATTGGGTTAAATGATTAAAACTTAGTATTTTAGCTCTAGGATAATAATAAATGAAGGGTTATGAGAGTCTAAAAGGTCTTCTTTAATGAGGAGATCTTGCTGAAGAATCAAAACCAGGATGAAGATGAAATTGGGTGATAAGAACTGATACATTCCATGATTTATCTGAATAAAAATTTATTGTTACAAATTTTTTTAGGGAGCATAGAAGTTCAAGAGTTGTGTGGATGTTATAGAATGGAAGACATTGGTCAAGTTCTAGAAGTACTAGGGTTTTATATATCAGAATTATCAAGGAATGTGGAATGTTGGGGTAGAGTTTTAGAAATGTATGCTATAAAAAGAGATAAAGCTCATAGATTGAGGTGTTTTATTAGGGTAAGAATACTAAGGTAGTTTTTTGTGTCTAGAATTCTTTATCTGCTTCTTAAGAATGGTTGACAACCAAAAATCTTGGAGGAGGAGAGAATAATGAGAGACTAAGAGCCATGAGGGATAACATTGAAGGAGGATTCAGTCTCCCTACATATTTCAGAAAATGGGTGATAATAAGACTTACTTATGGGTAAATTTCATTGTAGAAAATATGGGTTTATTTTCTAAAGTAAGAATAAAATGGTAGGAAATAGTACAAATTGAGGGTGATTGAGAAGGTATTTTAACAATTGGAAGGGGTGGATTTTATAGAAATATTTTCTATATTTGTAAAGTGAATAATTATTTGGATAGAAATAATCATTTTTTCAATACAAATTCTATTTTTGGATCATAGTGATGTCAATATTATGTTCTTTTATAGTGAATTAGTGTAAGAGGTCAACATTGAACACCCAAAATATATATTTTTTGAAATGAAACGTATTTTTTTAGGTGCAGGATGAAACAATGTTTTAATGGAATAAAGTAGACACAAAGAAAATGGAACCACTACTACAGAATCAGACTTTAATAGTATTAAAAATGGCCTTTATTAACACTAGAGAAGCATTGAATACTGGAGTAATATTAAAAGCCCAAGTCTTTTATCAGCACCAAAAAGCACTGATAAAGGGGCATACTGCAGTGTGATATAACATCACACTGTAACACCATTTCGGTGTACTATAACAACACACCAAAGCCCCAAATACACCACAAAATCATAAAAATAAAGTAATAATATAAAATTTAAATGAAGATAAAACAATATAGGATCGTTTTATTGGTTTTGGTGACACGATGCACGTTTTGAACTAAAATGATACTTATATATTGAAAAAACGTACATGGAGTCATACCAGTTACACTATACAATGGATTGAGGTTTGTATGATCATTACACATCTAAAATTAGCTATAGATCATTTTCATAAAGTATCAAAACAATCTGAATGCGTTTTCTCGGTTTTGAGTATGTTGCTTGTCTTTTTTACTAAAATGTCATTTTAAATTAGAAACATGCAGTTTTACACATAACAGTCACATCATGTCTCAGTTTGACATGATACTAATTACTAAACATCACAAATGACTTATAAATCATTTTCCTAAACTATAAAGATATTATGAGTGCGTCTGCTCAGTTTTTAGTGAGGGACACTTTTTGAACTAAAATGTTGGTTCTAAACTGATAACAGACACATTGAGTTATAACATACACATCATGTATTGGATTGAGGAAAGAATAATTCCTACACATTGAAAATGACTTATGTATATTTTTAAAAAATTATCAAAACAACCCAAATTTGTTTTCTCAGTTTTGAGTTGGTGAGTTTCCCTTTTTACTAAAATTGATGTCAATTTTAAATAAAAAGACACACTTAGAGTCATATTGTCCAAACCGTGAATTGCATTGAGATGAATATAATTCTTAAACATCCCAAATATATTATTTATCTTTTTCATAAAGTATCAAAACAATAAAAATGTGTTTACTCAGTTTTGAGTATGTCACTTTTCTCTTTTACTAAAATGTCATTTTAAAATGGAAACATTCACTTTGACTCATACCGATCACATCATTTATTGGTTTGATGTGAGACCAATTAATAAACATAAAAAATTAATTATTATTCATTTTACTAAATTATAAATAAAACATGAGTGCATTTTATAGATTTTCTGTGAGTGACATGTTTCGAAATAAACTGTCAATTTTGAGATGATAAGGAACACAGTGAGTCATAACTAGAACATTGTGTATCAAATTGAGGTGAGTATGACTCCTACATATCAAAAATGAATTATATATCACTTCACTAAAGTATTAAACAAATCTTAATGTGTTTGATCAGTTTTGAGTAGGTCAGCTCTCATTTTTTTTAAAAATTGATGTCAACTTTAAATAAAAAGATGAACTTGGAGTCTTACTGGTCACACCATGCATCATATTGATGTAGGAATTATTAATACACATCTAAAAATGACTTATGGATTGTTCTAGTAAAGTATAAAAAGAATATGAATGCATTTGATCGATTTTGAGTAGGTCAATTGTCCTTTTTAGTAAAATTGATGTCATTTTTTAATTAAAAGATGCACTTGGAGTCATACCAATACCACCGTACTTTAGATTGAGGTTATACTTATTACCAGATGTCTCAAATGACTTATGGATAATTTTCATAATATATAAAAACAATATGAAATATTTTTCTCAGTTTTGAGTAGGCTAGTTGTCCTTTTTGTTAAAATTGGTGTAATTTTCAAATAAAAAGATGCACTTGGAGTCATACTAGTCACATAGTGAATTAGATTAAGGTATGCCTAATTCCTATATGTCTAAAATGAATTATGGATCATTTTGATAATGTATAAAAACAATCCGAATGCATTTTAATAATTTTGAGTATGTCATTTTTTTTCTAAAATGTCATTTTAAAATGGAAACACACACTTTGACCTATATTGGTCACATCATATATCATTTTTATGTGAGAATTATTCCTACACATCAAAAATTATATATGAATTGATTTTCTAAATTATCAAGTAATTTTTAATGTGTTTTCTTTGTTTTAAGTGAGTGACATTTTTTAACTATAATGTTGATTTTAAACTGGTAACTGACACATTGAGTCATAGTGGTCACACCGTGTGTCAAATTGAGGTGTGAATAATTTCTAAACATATAAAATGAATTATGGATAATTTAACTAAAGTATGAAAACAATCATAATTTTTTTTCTCATATTTGAGTATGTCAGTTGTTCTTTTTACTAAAATTAATTTCAATTTTAATTAAAAATAATCACTTTGATCCATACCGATCACAACGTGTGTCGGATTGAGGTGTGGATAATTCCTACATGTCTCGAAGTCTCAAAAAAATCATAACTATAAATTTTACCATGTTTCCCATTGTATTTATATGTTGAACTACCAATACTAAATATTTAATTGATGTTATTAGCTGATAAACCTTTTTTCATTGTTTAAATTCAAAAGAGAAGATGATTATCATGTGCCCATTATATAATGAGAAGTCACCACAATGGGAACACGATCTCTATATAATATCCTGGATTTTATGGACTTAATTCCATTTGGACTGACTAATAAACTCTCTATTTTTATGGACTTAATGAATATAAAATTAAAGGAACATAGTAATGATTCCTTTATAGTAATAATTGATGATGTTATCGTGTATTAGAAAACCTATGATGAGCATGATGATCACTTTCAGATCATCTTTAAGACTCTTAAATGGGAATCGTTATATAAGATATTTAGTAAATGAAATTTATGGCTTTAAGAATTCTCATTTCTTGGTCCTACTTTCTCTAAATATGGAATATCGGTTGATCATTCAAAGAAAAAGGTAGTCAAAGAGTGGCATAGACCAACAAAGATAACTCAAGAATGTAGTTTCATTGGTTTGGTAGGCTACTATCAGTGATTTGTTCACTTTTTTCCAACTTATCTAACCGATTAACCAAGCTTATATAGAATGGGGTTAATATTTTCTGGAAAAAGGAATGTGAATAATGCTTTGATGAACTAAAGTTAAGATTATTTTGTGCTCTGATTTTGACCCTACCAGCTGGGTGTGATGGGTTTTTCATATATAGTGATGCATAAAAAAAGGTACTTGGTTGTGTCTTAATGAAAAATGAAAAATTTATTGCATATGTGTCAAGGAAACTGAAGAATCACTAATAGAACTACCCAACCCATGATATGGAGTTAGCGGTTGTAATGTTTTCCTTAAAAATATGGAGGCTTTATCTCTATGGAGAAAGATGTGAGATATACACAGATCATATGAGCCTGAAATATATATTCTAATAGAAGGTGCTCAACATGAGACAATAACGATGAATCAAGCTACTCAATGATTATTATTTCTCAATGCACTACCACCTAGGGAAAGTGAAAAATGTAGAAGATTCTTTGAGTAGGAAGGATTATGGAGTTATAACCAGAATGTGGATTGAGAAAGATCCTATGTTCACAAAAGTAGTAAATATATACATGGGAATTTATAATGAAGGTGAGACATCAATAATTTATCAAATGATTGAAAAACCACCTTTATTAGAAAGGATAAATAATTCTCAATCCGATGATGAGGAATTTCAGAAGAAAATTAAAAGTGTGAACAATGGAAAATTAGAAGAAATTGCTTGTGAGTATGGTGTTATAAAACTTGGAAAGAGGCTATGTGTCTCATCTATACCTGATCTAAAAAAGGAATTGTTGTATGATGCTCATAGCTCAAATTTCTATATACACCTTCGGAGCACAAAGATGTATAGGAACTTGAAGGATCATTTTTGGTAAGATAACATGAAGTGGAAAATTTGTAATTATGTATCCATATGCTTGAATTTTTAACAAGATAAATATATGAGACAACATCTTAAAGGAGTCCCACAACATATTCCTATTACTGTGAGGAAATGGGATGAAATTACTATGGACTTTGTCATATGACTACATAACAATCCTAGAAGGAATTATGAAATATGTGTTATCATTGATTCACTAAAAAAATCTTCTCATTTCCTTGACCCAAGAGAAGATATTCCTCTTGAGTTCCTCGTAAGGATCTACATTAAAGAGGTTTTCAGACTTCATGGAACACCTCTATCAATTTTTTTGATTGGGATCCCCACTTTACATCAAAATTATAGAAAATTATTCTTAAAGATCTTGACACTAAGCATTATTTGAGCACCATATACCATCCTCAAATGGATGGAATATTTAAAAGAACAATTCAAAAAATTGAAGAAATATTGAGGTAATTCTCAGTCGACTTTCAAGTTATGTGGGATCACTACTTAGATTTGGTAGAATTTTCCTATAATAATAGCATCTATTAAAGTATTCAATTGAGGAAAGATGAAGCGTTATATGGAAAGAGATGACATACTCAAAATTGTTGGGATAATGTTGGTAAACATAAACTCATAGGCTCAAAACTTGTTAACGAGATGAAAATAAAGGTAAATTCTTTTTCAAGCTAATATTAAATTGGAATAAATGAGGAAACAGATTTATGATAATAATTGGTGGAAGGAATTAGATTTCCAAGTGGGAGATCATGTTTTTTTGAGAGTATCTACATGGAAGGGTGTTATGAGATTTGGTAAGAAGGGAAAATTTACTCCCAGGTACATCATACACTTCAAAAATTCTAGAAAGAGTTGGATTAATTTCTTATTATTTAGCATTGCTGCCAAATATCTCAAGGGTTCATGACATGTTCCATTTATATCTACTAAGGAAGTACATTCCTAGACCAATTAATGTTATCACCTCTGATAAAATTGAGTTAGAACATGAACTTTATTATTTTTAAGAACCCATCCATATTATTGATACCAGAGTGTAAGTATTGAGGAATCAGACGAATCGTCTGGTAAATATTCTCGGGAGAATTCACAAAATAGAAGAAGCAACATGAGAACCGGAGTATTATATGAAGTAGAGTAATCACATATTTTTTAAATTAATAACCTTGATATTTTTGGGACTAAAATTTTGTATGAGGTAACAATATACCAAACATTCTTCTAGATTTTTTTGATATCTTTTCAAAACACATAACACCCAATTTAGACAAAGCAAAATTTAGTCACGTTTTGCATAGTTAATTAAATTATAACACTTTTAGTGAGTTTATATAGTAAATTCATATATTATACATCAAAAAAATATTTTTAAACTCAACTAATATATTTTAGATAGGCATAAGATATGAATAAACCCAATATTACATATAAAATACTATATTTTAATAAATGTAGTTTCACCACCTTTTAATGAAGAACCCATTTTAAATATGAATTTTGGAATTTTAATTAATTAAATATGTCAAAATTAACTACATCTTTGACATTGAAATATAAAAATTATGTTAGGGTGAATTTTTGATATTTTTTGGAAACACATCATTTTTTAATGAATAGTTAATAATACTGAATTTTAGATCAAAAATGATTTTTCATATAATTTATTTATAAGATTAAATTATACTTTTAATTAGATTAAATGTTTAATTATAAAATATTTTTTTATCAATTAATACATTTTACTCCACTACGATCATTTTCAATAGGAAAATGATTATAAAAGCATAGCAAATGTTCAGATGTTTTTACTTTAAAAATTTGTATTGTCGTTCTACCTGTAGAATGAATTTTAAATTAATTTATTAAAATTATATGATTTTAATTTGAAAAAATGGATTTTATATTTTAAATAATCATAATTTATAATAACTAACAATTCTAACTTTTTTTGGACAAAAAATATTAGTGAAAGTAATAAAAATTAATTAAAATTATTAAGGTAAAAATAAGCTTAATAAAGAACTAAACCTTTAACTTAAGAAACCAAACGACTGATACACTTATAAAACACCCATTGGATTGAAATAATTATCCCATTAACCTTAAATTATTGATTTTTAAGACTTTTTTTTGGTAAAAATGTGGGTACACCTAGCTTCTTTTCATAAATACCAAGTGAGTCCTTTTCCTCCCATATAAAGGCCTCCCCATCTCTCCATTCCTCACACCTATCAAACCAAATAGGTTCGAACAAATCTGCCCAAATAGATTCCCAACATCCCTCCTCTCAACCTTGAATATTTCCTTTGGGAAAAAATCCTTCCGAGGAATCCCTTTGGTATACACCAAAAGGAGTTACCATATTATTAAAGTAATGTTTCCCAAGGACCACTTTTTGTTAATTTACTTCTCCACCACCTAAAATATTCTTATTATATGATTTTATAATAAGAAAAATATACTAAATATACTTGGATATTTTTATGATAATGATTCTACCTACACAAACACACACATATTCATCTAATGGGTAATGAACATACTATTTCTGTGAACAACAAACTACTGCCTTATGAAATAATGATTTCTCATTTACTCTTTTCCACTTCCCATGGTAGCCATTATGATGGAAACAAAATTTATATATGTTATTTATGATATTTATAATGACTTTATACCTCGGTAATTATTTTACAACACATAAGATTATGTAATCCATTTTATGGGAATACGATAACATCGTTTGAGGAAGTGTGGACTACTGACCCTTCAAACCGATGTGATTCGTTCACACTATATAGGGAATATATAAAGGACGGTTTTAATAAAAATATGTAATATATATGAAATATATGTGATAATTTAATTATAATATATATATAATTATCAATTAATATTTATTCTATTAATCTGAAAAATAAATGAAATCGGCGTTCATGTGTACGTATGGGCTACCGTCTCCATGAAGAGTACATTTCATTTCTTATCTCCAAACTTTATAGATTATTCTAAATAAATATATAATAAATATATTTGTTAATTAAGTCCTGGGTTTAATTATTTATATGATTAAATCATGACCTAATTAACAGGAACAACCATTGATAAGTCAAAAACATACTTGAGAAAACATGGAAATTAACAACCAAAATAGTGAAAATAATGGAAGATTGTTAACAATCAGGGAATAATATATTATAATAGGATGATATATGGTATTATAAACATGATTATGGTTCTATTATTATTTATTAAAATATTTTAAACCACTATACAGGAGGATAATGGCCACATAACAAAAATGATTGTTTAGGTAAGGGAATTACCTCTCAATTTACTTTTCATTGATACTTATTTATTATTATGCACCAATTCAATTTTATTTGGTGTATATAATTCCATTTTAAATTTATATCATGAATCCAATTATTATAATGATAATATAAGTTTAATTTAATTTCATTACTTGTTGGAGATTATGATTAAAATGTTTCAAAGTGGTATGGGACACTTTGGAATGTTTAAAGATTATTCTCCTCAATATTTTTCTTGATGACTATCTTTGAAATCTCACTTCATTTTGTGATTTCTAAACTTTTATTGAATTAATAAATTTATTGTAATCATTTTTAATTATGAATTTACATGAATAACTATGTTTTTTTACAATGGATATTAGTATTTCCTAAATTCCAGACCATTTTACATATGGCGTCTACTTGGACAGTTATTTGATTATTTGGGAAAATATTGACAATTCAATATTCTTTATTCAATACAGATATTTGATAAGACATATTATTTATTTTTACTATAAGTTATGAGAAATGATTAATATAGGTAATTAAGGAAGGATCTCAGAAATTTTATAGATCCTCCATGCATCGACATGTTCTCACGAGACAAATAAGTTGGCCAAATTAAATAGGTTTCTATCCCTAGTTTTAACCATCTTGTGAAACTCCTTTACAATATAGGTTTTCATGTGCCTTATACATGAAATCCATTAAAAAAGAATTTCCCCCATTTAGATTCAGTTATTATTCATCCATGAGATTTTTCATCACATAAATATAAATATATTTCATTTTCAATTCATTGATTAAATGGAATGTGTTTTAGTTTCTTACCTTATCATATTTATTTTTCTTATCTTGTTATTTGAATGGTATGTGTGATCAGTTATTTACCTTTCCATGATTATTTATTCTCATTGATTCATTATTTCATCCACTATATTTTTCCCTGGCTGATCATTTGAGCTCACCCTTATTATTTTTATTTTTTCAGGTTATGAATAAAAGAACTTTGAATCAGCTTTAAAGGATGTAGTTTATTTTAGTTTATTGTGTTGCATTTTTATTTTGTTTTCCCCAATGTATTATGGTTATCGTGTATGTTTTCTTTCTTTCCAAGACTACTAAACTAATTGTTCCTTTATGATTTGTTTCCTTGTAATAATGTTAATGTAATAAAATAATGCACCATATCTAGGCTTCTAGGGCTAGAGAATTGCACATGATGTAAGGAAGACCACCCAATAGTGTTTTCCTTTTTATATTTACATGAATTCCACTCCTCCTCCACTATAAAAAGGAACTCACCTATCTAACTTATTAAAACCTCTAAATCCATTTGTCTTATAAGAAACGTACTCAAATAATCTTTTTAAATCCCTCTCCTCATCCTATAATCCCAAATTTTGTAACAAATCCAACCAAAGAAGTATGTTGGTATAAACCAAAATGAGTTACCCAAAAAAGAGGTAAGGTTTTTTAAGAAGTAATTTTGTTTTATTTATTTATACACCACTTATATTCTTCTTATATATTTATTGTATAAAAACCTAAGTACCCTAAATACATAATGATGTTGTTATGTAAAGGTTATGATCTACACTTTCACTCACTTCCATAAAAAAGGATACACAATCATCATTCATGTGTACAACAGACTACCGCCTCATGAACCAATGTTTTTTGTTCTTTCATTACCACCTTTCATGGTTGAAAAAACAAGGTAATTAATTTCCAGAATATTTATATCACTTAATTTTTAAATATGATAAGGAAATGGAAGTAGCATTCATGCGTAAGTGCAACATACTGTCTCTATGAATGATGTATTTCATTTTCCATATTCAAATTTTATGGATTACTCTATATAAATATATATTGAATATATATTATTTTTATACCATGTTTTAAATTCTGTAGATTATTATATTAGGATCTAAATAAAAGGAACAAAAATAAAAAGTCAAAACATACTTGAAAACAAGGTAATTGACACCTGAAATGATGAAAATAATGAAAGATTGTTTATGAATGGTAATAAGATGTTGTAAAATAACTATATATGATATTATAAATATTAGTAAGGTTTTATTATAAGTTATTAACATTATTAAAATAATTATAAAGTAGGTTACATCATGTTCAACCAAAAGGAAGCATAATGTAAGATATTTGATCTCAATTTACATTCCATTGAGGATTATTTATTATTATGCAAGAATTAAATTTAATGAAGTTTATATATTTACCATTTATAATTCAATATCATGATTGAATCATATTTAATGGTATTATATGTTTCAATTTGAACTATCTCATCCATGGGGGTTTGAATTGAAAATTTCAAAGTGGTAAAAGTTATGTCTGTAATGTCAGTTTCTTTTATGATTGTAAACTTTCTCTTGAAACCATCACTTCCTTTTGAACATTTCAATTGGAGTTAAAATTTATTTTATATATCTATACTATTATGTGATGGGTATACTTATTACCTTAACCTTATACCATTTTTTCCCTATGGTATGTACTTTAATGTTATGTTATCAATTGAGGAAATATTGGTAAATCCTCACCTTTTACTCAATATAGATATTTTATTAGGCACATTTTTCACAAATTAAATCGATTATTATATGTATGCGGAATGATTTGGATAGTTATGCCCCAGGTAGGGTCCGATTTTAGATATTTCCTCGATAAATTGGTAGTCTCATGACATGCATCATTTGTCCAATCAGATGGGTTTTGAACCGATATGTTATAAACAATACTGTAAAATGTATTGAAGGTAATGGTACCATATACCTTGGAATATTATTAAAATTAAATTATTATTTATACATGAGATTTTTTCTTTGGAATTATCTATGGTTTTAGTTTATTCTCATTCAATTGATTAAATGACATGTGTTTCAATTAACTACAATGCCATATTGATTTTTCTTTAGCATGTTATACAAATGGTATGTGTTCTTAGTTATTTAAATTTCCTTGATTATTTCTATTAATTCATTATTTATTTTATTGTACTTACCATAAAGGAGAGTTTGAGCTCACCCTTATTTAGTTTCCCTTCCCTAATATAGGAAGAGGAAATATTTGAACGATCTTTCAAGGATTCTATTCATTTCAATTTTTCTGTACCATGTTTAATTTTATATTTACCAATATAATATGGGTATGATGTTGGTAAACTAGTTTTCTAAAACTAATAAACTGATTGGTACAATAGGATTTGATTCCTTATAATCATGCCAATATAATAAAGTAAGGCAGCAACACTGAGCTTCTGAGGTCAAGGAATTACATTTTGTATCAAAGTAGAATACTTGGATACAAGGTTTAGGAAAATCTATATTAGAGAAAAAAACTCTAAGATAGACTTTGAGGATTAACAAAGAAGCAAATTTGTATTTATTAAATTAAGATTTTTGAATACCATCACATGATTATTATATTATGTTTGATCATAAAGTATAATTCATAATCACCCCTTTTTGGGATTTATGTAATGGGATTCTACCAATATTAAGGACATTTTGGAGAAACTTATGGAATGTATAAGTTTTAGTGGAAAAGTAATTTTAAGAATAATGTCTTTACATTTTATTGATGTAAGTTTAAAGTTATTGATAACCATTAGGGTTCATATTCTTATCAATTAATTCATATTAATAGTTGAATAATATTATTATACTTTTTAAAATAAATGGGATCATATTTAAAACCATTAAGAAAGGTTGTTTAATGAAAACATTTAATCGACATCCATCACATTTTCAAGAATGTATTAGGAATTATATTAATATAGTTTAGAAGAATGAAAATACACTTTTAGGGTGACAAACTATTGCATCTGATGAAGAAGTGGGCCTTGAAACCCTCACTTAAGGATGATAAGGGTTTCACGCCTACAACTAGCGTATGAAATGTCCTAATTAATATGTATTTTTTAGTTAAACAATTTGATGAATGAATATTATTGATAAACCAATAGCATTATTTTTTGGTTTAGTAATTAATATATTATCTATATTGGTTTTGTAAAATAGTTAGAGACATATTTAAATACATATTTTATGTATCTTAGGATGTGTTGAAGGTGAATTTTAGTGCTTTAGACATTAATTTTTTTATTCATTTCTTCATGTCAAATGATAAATATTAAATTGATCAAGCACAACCAAAGGTTGAAATTGTGTTTATAAAATTATATCAAGTATATTTCCTTATATAGTTATTAAGTTAATTAATTACTCAACAATTGGAAAGTGATGAATTTTTTTTATCCTAATACCTTAATATTTTTTGAACCAATGGTCTTATAAATCATCACAAATTTATGGTTTTGAGGCCCTAAACATTCAATTTATCATTAAATTATTTGTGATAAATGACCTTAATCAATTCCTATAATTATTTATGATTTTACTCCAAGTTCATATCTTCACTTTCTACCGATGTTCCCCCATTTAGAAACCTAGTCATGTGACCTCCTTACTCAAATTTCTCTTCTTATCAAGAGGATATTTTTTCAACCCTTCTCATGATGTGAGATTTAAATGATTGTGTTTTCAGATGTTAATACCTGGATTACCTAGATAAGGTTTAAAGTGAGATTATTCAATTTATTTAAGTTGGATAGTATGTAACAACCAAAAATTATAAAATGAGGATATTGCATTTGATGTCCTGTATAATTGGAAGCATTAGATGTAGAAAGGAATATAACTACCGTAGGCATTATGATAAATTTATATTTTGATTAATTCAATCCCTACAATAGAATCTATTACATAGATCACTAATCTTATTTTATGCTACACACAATTTTTTTTTATCTTTCTCTACTAAGAACACCGAGGCTATCTTTCATTACACACAATAATGAATTTCTTTGGTGGTTTTCATTACACGGAGGACTGATTTTTTTTCTGAATACTATTGATATAATTATTTAAATTGAAAATTACCTACTAGACGTTAAATAATAAATTTTTAATATAATTAACTAAAATATGAAAATATATTTTTGATACAAATATAAAATTAATTCATTGGTTATTAATTAGTTATAAATTAAAATAAAAACCAATTGAATGTAAATGAAATGTTTTTATGAAAAACTATTTTTATAAAAAAAAGGTATTTTATCTTAATATATTAAATTATTTGATGTTAGTGAATGATATTTATAAAATATATATATTATAATTTCAATAAAAATATTTTTGACATTCATGCAACATATTATTTTGGCATAAGATAAGAAGAGATCCAATTTTATTCATAAAAAAATATATTTTTCTAATGGTAGTTTTAATGTCTTTTAATAGCGCAACTATTTTAAAACAAAATATTAGAACTTTTATAAATTTTATATGAGAAAATAATTTTTTTTGAAATAGTAAGAGCTATATTATCTTAGGGGGAACTTTTTTCATTTTTTGTGTAGTTTTATTTTTTGATGAATAGTGAAAATACTAATTTTTAATTGAAATTTTTTTTTATGAAAAATAATTATAGTGTTAAATTATATTTTTAATTGGTTTTAAAGTATAATTCAACAAATTTTACATATATTAATAAAATTTATACTTTTTAAACATTCTTATATTGAATTTAGATATAAAAACATAGTGAACTTTTGAACATTTTCACTTTAAAAACTCACTTTCTCATCCCATCTGTGGGATTAATTTTAAATTAATTTATAAATATTATGTTATAGGAATTTGGAAAAAAGGATTTAATATTTGAAATCATTATAATTTATAATTTATATTAATGTTAACTTAGTTATTTACAAAACATATTAGTGAAAGTAATTAAAATAATTACAAAAATTAATGTGAAAATGCGTTTACTTAATGGATAATCATTAAACTTAAGGTCCAAAATAAACTAAGAACTTGTAAAAACATTTTTGATGACATATTTATACCATATAATCGCATGGTTCTAAGTATTTTCATTTTTGTAGGCACATTATTTGAGGAAGACCTCATAATATTGTTTACCTTTTCATATTCACAAGAACGCCACTCCACTATAAAAGGCAGTCAACCCTCCCACTTTTTCAAAAATATAAAGAAATTTAGATCATCTAATAATTTATAAAATTATATCCAAACATACTTAAACTTATCATATAAGTATTATTTTGGGTACAAATCCAACCATGGAAGTCTTTTTGGTATAAACCAAAACGAGTTACCGGAAAAAGAGGTAATGTTCTTCAAAAAGAACTTTTATTTTATTTCTTTATCCACCAATTCAATAATTATTATATATTTGTTTTATAATAAAATAATAATCCTCAATATAATGATATTTTTTATTTTAATGTTATGAATTAAAATTTCACACACTTCCATCAAATATGATATGCAATCATCGTTCGTGTATACGACAGACTACCGCCTCACTAACCTATGGCGTTCATTCTTCTATTACCACCTTTAATGGTTGGAAATTGTGATCTATTTATAGTATATATATATGTATATATAATATTTATAATTTCATTATGATTTTGGAATTTTTATATAACAATACCTTCATCCTTTTCATTTTGTGGGAATACAATAACATTGTTAGTGGACGTGTGGACTACCACCTCCTCAAAGCAATATGATTCATTCAAAAATTACATGGAATGTTTTAAGAATGATTTAAATAATAATATGTTATATATATAACATAAATATGATACTATAATTATAACACACACACACACAAAGATATATATATCACTTACTTTTTGAATACAACAAGGTATGGGTCATATCATTCCTGCATGTGGATGACCGACCATCTCCATGAATGATGCTTTTCATTTACTATTTAGAAATTAATGGGATTAATCTAAATATGTATATATTGAATATATATGATATTATTATCTTGTTTTACGTTATGTATATTATTATATGAAGATATAAGTTAGAGGAACAATAATAATAAGTCAAAACCTTCTTGGAAAACAAGGCAATTAAAACCTGAAATGATGAGAATAATGAAGAAATATTAATCTATGGAAATAAGATATTATAAAATAATAATGTATGATATTATATATACGAGTAAGGTTATTTTATAAGTTATTAAAATTATTAATAACATTATACAGAAGTTTAGATAACATTCAAACTAAGGGAAGCATAAGCTTAGGGATTTCATCTCACTTTACATTGAATAAAGACTTATTTGTTATTATGCACCATCTCACTTAAATGTTATTTATATACTTACCATTTTTTTAATATCATTATACAATCATATTTCATTTTATTTTATGTTTCAATTTTAATTATCTCTTCCAATGGGGTTTGACTTAAAATTTACCAAGTGGTAAAAGTTATCTGTTCAATATCACTTTCTTTTGTGAATTTTAACACTCTATTGAAACAACCAATTCATTATGACCATTTTCTATTGAAAATAACATTTATTTTATATATAAATACTTTTATTTTATGTATATAATTATTTTTTAAACCATATACCATTTTTACTAACAATGTGTACTTGACAATAGTTTGATTAACTAGGGAAATATTGGTAAATCCAAAAGTTTTACACGATACAGATATTTGATAAGGAACATTATTCATGAATAAAATTGATTATTTAATTTATGATGAATTCTTTGGATAAGTTTTACAAGGGTGGGTCCTAGTTATATATAGCCCCTTTATGCATCGATAGGCTCATGGGAAGAATCATTTAGCCAATCAGATAGATTTTTACCTAATATGTTATAAACCATCTTGCCAATAATTATGGATTCAATTTATTAAAATTAAATTATTATTTATCAATGATATTTTCACTTTGACATTATCTATATATGTAGTTCGTTCTCATTTTATTGATCAAATGACATGTGTTTTAGTTACTTACCCTAATATATTGATTTTTCCGTATCCAGTTATGTAAATGGATTGTGTGATTTATTATTTACCTTTACATGTGGATCATTCTCATTGAATCATTATTTATTATATTTTACAAACCCTTACTAATAGTCTGATCTCACCCATATTTTTTTCCTTTCCCTAGGTTATGAAGAATAGGTCCTTAAATGATATTTCAAGGATGATGTTCATTTACATTTAGTATGTATCATTTTTTATTTTCTACTTCCCAATGTAATAATGGTATCATGTTTGTAATATGGTATTCAAAAAAATACTAAACTAATTAGTCATTCTAGATTTTACTCCTTTTAATCATGAAAACATAATAAAGTAAACCACTGAATCCTGGCTTTTTGGGTTAGGGTGTAACACAAAGAGTCAAACCTCATATTAAGAGGCCTCTCTCATCTGCTTTTAAAAGTTTAAATTTGAGATAAATTGGATCATAATGGAGTGTCTATTTAGAGATGAAGACAAAAAATGTTATAACAACCAATCATAATATGAACGAAACCTTTATGTCTATAAATTGTTGAAGGAAATATCATGTCTATAAACTGACCAAGCCTTCAATGAAGTTGTGTATGGAGAGGAAAAAGATGGATTTCCCCTTGGGTATGTAGTGAGTTATCGAAAAACATTACAAATTCATTGATCGTTTTCATGGAGTGACTATGACCTAATTTTTATTCATTTAAAAATGTGTGATTGTGGATTTTCCACGCATTAACATATTTTTGGTGTGTTCTATTTGGATGTACCACTTTATGGCGAATGAAGTAAATTCCCTCTATATTTGTGTGATTTATATTTTTTTCATCAGTTTATGTTTTGATGAAATAACTATCAAACTGAAAGATTAAATGAGTTTATTTAAATGAGGGTAAAATATTTGAAAAAGGGGTGAACATGATCAATGGAAACAAGTTTTAATATATAATCAATTTTATTCACCCCTTATCAGGTTGAACATATTCAACCTAGTATGAACAAGTGGTATTAGAGCTGTAGACTATGATTTTGCTGTTAAATATTTCAATCTATTTTTGGATTTGTTTCACACACGGATTTAATGACAAGACCACATATTTTTAAGGGAATGAATTATGATGCATACAAGATGAAGTTTGTTTTTGTATAAGATTATAATGAAGTGTTCATGGAATAAATATGTCACAATTATGATTTGATAAATCATTATGAAAGAGTTCAGGAAGTGAATATCCAAAAAATATTGAATAAAGGTCTATCAATTGAGGTATTCAATAAAAACATTTATTATGCTAGTGCATATGATATATGAAAGTTTTTTGGAAGTCATTTAAGAAAAATTATTGGAAAAAAGAAGATTGAGATATCACCATCAGAGGTGGATGAAAATTTAATTAAGTCAAAATCCAAGAATATGGGGAGTATATGGAGGAAAACTCTCATGAAGAAGAAGACACCCGATGAGGCTAAGAAATTCAATGGGAATAATAATATTCCTAATAAAATACTAGCGAAAAGTGAAGCAAAAAAAGGTGGAAATCTAGAATAAATATGAAAATAAAAAATTTATAATAAACCCATAAGTGATATATCTCAAAGGAAAGTAGTTATGAGGTGATATTTTTATGGAATCATGGGACAAACCATGATTTTGAATCAAGATGATTAAGGGATAAATGACCGAAGAAAATCTAATATAGGAACTTATTAACCAATTCATGACTACACAAGGTGTGTTTCTAATGGGAGATGTTTTATATGTGATAAATATGAACATATCTAAAGGCAAAATAGTAATATATGTGATCAATAAGAAAATAGAACAACCCCTATTTACTTATTATGGGGGAGGAAACTAAGAAAATAAAAAGAATATATTTTGAAAAAAATAGATACTTCATATTAAAATAATGAGAGTATGTAATAGACACTGAGTTAATCAATAAATGTTAATTGTTTTTTCACAGCATCCTTCATGGATAGAATTAAATATAATGGGTATAAGGAATACATATTTTTTTGTTGAAAAAAGGTGGATGAACTTTTATGAATAACTGACCAAGGATGAAATTGTATGAGGTGGATTTAATGGAGATTAAAGAGGTGAATCATGAAATTAGCCTAAGTGGTCTCATAGATACTACTATAAAGAAATATGTTAAGAATATTGGAAGATATATCCTATAGTGAAGGACTCATGAAGAAATATACAATGATAAATAATCAAAGGAAGAAACATTTTTAAGTGAGATTAATCTCACTATGGAGGTGAATACTAATCCAAAGAATATGGATAACTAAAAAGAAGATATCTTAAATGAAGAGTGTAAAAGTGGTATCACTCAAATGTAAACTACTATAAAGTATTATAGTTGAGATGGAATAAATTGATTTTTTTAATTAGGCCAACCATATTCCTCTATATGAGGAAGTTTGAGAAGAATCCCTCTCCCCATGTGATTATTTTTTTAACTATTATTTGGAAGTGATATAGATTTAAGAGGGAGATATGATCTATGGCTTGATTTAACTAAACTAAGTTATTTATATGATTAAAGGAGATATTAGTGAAAATTAATTATAGATAAATCCTTAATGGTATCATTTATTTATAAAATTCAACACAGGGTGTCGATCTACTATTTTGGACACCAAAATTGAATATATAATTAAATTCTATGATGAAGAATAAAAAATGTTATAAATCCATTTTTTTTGATTAAAAATTAAAATTAGACCATATTACAATTGTAATTAAACCACTAAAAAAGAATACAACGTGAGGGATAAGTAGAAACATTCTTGGATAATGTAAAGACCCAAAAATTTCAAGGAAATTTTTTTCTTAATTTTCTTTGGAATTTTACAAGAGCGCAGCTTCAGACGTCACCTGATTCCGAGGCCCGGTGTGCCTGGAATCAATTTCCGAAGTTTGGCTCGGGTACGTTCAGTGAACGGACGAGCGGGTTTTTCTATCTTTTGAACCGATGCCCGGAATCGAATTCTGAGGGCACCGATGAAATCGCAGCGCCGGTATTTTCTTAGAAACGCCTCTTCCGGAGTTGCGTTTGCTCAGACGTGGTTTTTAATTTTTTGCGGCTTTAAGTCAGAAATAAAATAAAGTTTGTGCGACAACTTTATTCTATTTCACTTAAGCTGCTTGGAAGCCACTTAAAGCCACTAAAAGACGGCTTGAACTGAGTTGAACTGGATAGGATGCTATCCGGAAATATCCTACCCCCTTGGTAGGATATTTGTGAGGTGGGGCCCGCACGAGCCCCGCCGTTTCTTTCGCTAAGTAACGCACCCGCGAAAACCCGTCAAGGTAACTGAAAAGTCAACCGACGCGTTTTCTTTAATTTCTTAACAGACCATTTAATTGGGCGGTTTATTTCGTGAATTAAATGGACTGTTTCTTTCGTGAATTAAATGGGTCGTTTCTTTCGAATTGTTGGATCGTTTCTTAACCGGTTTCGTGTGTTGGCATGTTTATAAAATAAGACCAACCTAAAAATCCTTTGAAAGGATTTGAGAGGATCTTGTTTCTTCATCTCCCCACGAAGAACGCGAAGAACGCGAAGAACGCGAAGAACGCGAAGAACGCGAAGAACGCCGGCGACCGGAATTCGACGACGCACACCGAGATCTGCGACGTCGACGAGCTTTACCCGCGACGTTCTTCGGCGACGCCTCTTCTTCCGCGGACGATCCTCGTTCGGCAATTAAGGTGAGAAACGAATCGTTTATTTCCCCTTTTTTAATTCAATATCAACTGATTTAAATTAATCCGTTTGATCTTGATCCGGAGGTTGGCGACGCGACGATCCCCCTTCTTCCGCGACGAGCAATCCCGCGACGATCCCCCTTCTTCCGCGACGAGCAATCCCGCGACGATCCCCCTTCTTCCGCGACGAGCAATCCCGCGACGATCCTTTGTTCGGCAACGACAGCTGCGAGGTAAGGGTTGATTTGAAATATATTTTTCCTTTCCCGTGATTTTATTTCTTTTAAAATAAGGAACCGATCACAGAACAATTTTAAATTTATTTAAAATTGTTGATTGGTCGTTTCTTGTTTCTCCCGATGTTTATGACTAACGCGGAGGGTGCGGGTCTAACGAACAAGACCCGGCAACCCTCCGTCGATCTTCCTTTTTGTGCGGATTTGGTGGGAGACGGCAAAAGCATGACGCAAGGGCCATTTGTTGATTCCGTAGTGGAGGACGCGTCCCGGGAGGAACAATGGCGCAGACGGGAGGCAAAACGGGCCACCGGAGCAACTCCGACGGCCCGCGGAAGGGGGCGGCGGCGCGGGTCGCCGGCGCGGCGGCGCCCGGCGCGCCGCCGGAGGAGTCCGCCGCGGCCGAGCCGCGGCGGCGGCGAACCGCCGGACCGCGTCCGCGGTCCGGCCACCCAGCACGCGGCCCGCGCGGGCCGCGTTTCTCCAAAGCCGCGGGTTTGACCCGCGGAGGCTCCCTCGGCCGCTCGGCCGAAGCCGAGCCGGCCGGTCCGGTCGGCCGAAGCCGAGCCGGCCGGTCCGGTCGGCCGAAGCCGAGCCGGCCGGTCCGGTCGGCCGGGCCGCGCCCAGGCCGGACCGGACCCGGCCTAGCCGGGTCGGGCCGGGTCGGGCCGACCCGGTTCGGGCCGACCCGGTGCGGCCGACCCAAGGGGGGGGGGGGGGGTTCGGGCCGGGTCGCCCCGGGCCCAGAACCCCCGTTTCGGGCCCTCTTCGGTCTTTCGCCCATATCTTGGGCCTGGGACCTCCGATTGACGAACCGTCAGCGGCTACGTGATCCTTGGATAGAGACGGTCGTTTCGGTATATTATACTCAAGGTTTCGGAAGACTTTGGGTTCAGCCGGGTTGGTTCGTACACGAAACCAACCGGGCCCTCGGAGCGGAAACGCTCATAACTTGAGCTACGGACGTCCGAACGACGTACCGTCAGCTGTGGTAGTTTCCTATAAGTGAGACAGAACTTTTGGCATACTCCGCCCGAGGATCGGATACAGGCGGAGTATGGTCGGGTTGGTTTTGCCCTAAAAACCAACCGGGCCCCTGGGACGAAAATGCCAATAACTCTCAGACCGGGCGTCCGATTGACGCGCCGTCTGTTGCGTTGAGATCCTGTTGTCGATACGGAACTTTTGGATACATCAACTTCGGACTACGTGTCAGTTGATGTATCAGCCTCTCGGCTCGTGGAGCGGACCCTCCTAAACGAGCTCGCTGCGTGCGGGAACCCTAGCGCTGGCTGTGACTTCGACGACAGAGCAGAGATCCTCCGTGGACTGCGACGACGACAGAGCAGAGATCCTCCGTGGACTGCGACGACGGCAGAGCAGAGATCCTTCGTGGACTGCGGCGACGACTGTGCAGAGATCCTCAGTGGACTGCGTCGACTACTGCACTCAGCGATCCCACGTGGATCAGTGCTACAGGTTCTGTGTGAGCCCGATCCTATGTGGGTCCTTACTACCGGTTCTGTGTGAGCCACTGCCTACAGGTTCTGTGTGAGCCCGATCCTGTGTGGGTCTTCTGCGAGGGTTAGTACCTATCGATCCTTCGTGGGTCCGACGACTTAGATGGATCAGTGATCATCTTTGACGTCATCTGAAAAAGTATACCTGGTTGAGCTGAATCGTATGTTATTCTCCTTTGTGGATTGTGTTGAACTATCCTATGTGGATTTTACTGTTTACTCTCCTTGTGGATTTGAGTCTTGCTTTCCTTTGTGGATTGAGTTGTTCTTGAGCTCGTGAGCAGAGCTGGAATTGGGGACTTAGGTATATGTATGGGCATATACCTAAGTCGAGTCAGATGTTACTTCGCGATTGCATCTTTCTTTTGTGCTATATCTTTTGTGGATTTCAGGAGACCTTCGGGGGTCTCGGGGTCCTTACTGAGTAGCTTATACTCACCCCTGCACGGGCTATGACCGCACCTTGTTGTGTTGGATGCAGACGACGGACAGCGCTGATCACGGTTGGGGCGTGGAGCAGGACGGCACCTGGAGGTGGACCACTGGGCGGGACGTGCTCGGAGCAGACGTGGGACCCGAGGAGCCTGGAGGCTATCTGTACCCACCCTTCAGGTGGGATTGCCAGTGGACGACACGAGGCCTCCGTCTTTTCTTCAGTTGCTGTACTTTACTTTTCAGTTGTACTTTACAGTTGGGCTTGTATTTTCGGCCCCCTTTACTTTTCTGTACTTTACTTTCCGCTTGCTGACTCTGTGTGGTTGTTACTTATAAAGGCAATGCCTTCCCTGTTTACTGGGATTTTACGCCTTGGTGCTAGTCGCCAGCCCCTGGCCTATGGAAGGCGGGCTTGGGGTAGTCACAGCACGGGCCCCGAGGACGGGTCGTGACAAATTGGTATCAGAGGTGGTCGGTTCTACCGCAGACTCTGATCGTCTTTTCTTTCTATATGAAGCAATAGTGTTTAGTGTATTGAGTGTGGTTATCAGTTCAGGGAGCCCAGTGTTGGTGCGGCGGCCGACGTATCCGTACACCAGGACCCTGACTCCTGATTTCCGACTTAATGCATGAAAACATTGATTGCGTGTGTGTTTCAAGTTTCCTTTGTGATTACTTGTGTCAGCTCACCGGGTATACTGATCTGCTTTATGAAAGTCTCAAGTTTTCCTTGTGATTACTTGTGCCAGCTCACCAGGTATACTTTTCTAACTGTGGTGCTCTTGTTCTCCTTTTCAGGATGGCCCCGCGACAACAGCCAGCTAGGGTTCCGAGTGTAGGGCGCGACGGCAGCCCACCGAGCGACGAGGCCTCGGTGCAGGGCCCTTTGCCAGCAGTGGCACCGGCGGTAGCTTTACCCGCCGAGCCACCGATCCTGCCAGTACCAGACGCTGACGATGCACGTCGCCTCAGGGCACTGCATGAGTTTCAGAGCCAGCGACCGCCCAGGTTTCGCGGTGAGGCGAACCCCCAGGCCGCCGAGGACTGGCTAGAGGCGGTGGTACAGATCTTTAGGCTAGTGAGGACACCAGCGGATCTCATGGTGATCCTCGCGGCGAGCCTCCTGCAGGCGGCGGCAGGACGATGGTGGAGCCTGATGCTCCAGGTTCACGATGAGACATCCTTGCTCTGGGCGGACTTCGAGAGCCTCTTCCGCTCTGAGTTCGTCCCGGCCACCCTCCGAGCGGTGCGCATCCAGGAGCTTCTCTAGCTGCACCAGGGCAGCATGACGGTCGCTCAGTACGCGGCGAGGTTCACTGACCTATCTCGCTACTCGACCGACATGGTACGGGACCCCTTCTTCTGGGCCCGGACCTTCGAGCAGGGCTTGCGACAGGTGATTCGGGCGTCGCTGATCTCCCTCAGCATTCCGACCCAGGCGGGAGTGCTGGATCGAGCCCTCCTGATCGAGAGCTTCCTGGCAGAGCCTTCTTCAGCGGCGAGACCTAGCGCAGGGCGGCAGGTAGCTGAGTCTTCGGCAGCAGGTAGCCGACGAATGACTCTCGGGTCCAGGCAGACCAGACCCCCACGCAGACGGCCTCAGGACACCGGCTCAGCAGTGCAGGGCACACAGCGGAGTTCCAGCCTTCCGAGAGGCAGGCTGTGCTACTCCTGCGGCGGGCAGGGTCACATGGCTCGTGACTGCCCGACTCGCCGATCAGAGGAGCAGCAGACGGTGGAGGGGCCACCCAGGCAGAGGCAGAGGGTCGACCGTGGCGGTCCGCAGGGAGGAGGCGGACGAGGCAGAGGAGCTGGCCGAGCAGCGGGTGGTGGGCGACGCTTCCAGGCTCTACCCCCACCACCACCAGGAGGGCCACCTCGACCACATGGAGCTGGCGGGCAGGGACAGGCCCAGCTCCAGGCAGTGGAGGTCTACGACCCCGACTTGCCAGAGATGATTCGAGGTACGATCTGTGTCTATTCCACCCTTGCTGCAGTGCTTATAGACACAGGAGTGAGTCACTCTTTCATAGCCTCTGCCCTTGTTCGGAGATCGGAGATTCCGACTGAGCCGTTGGCTCGATCCTTACGGCTAGAGACTCCTACGGGAGCAGACTCGACGATTACGCACTGGTGCCGGCAGTGTGAGCTTACTCTAGGAGGCGAGAGCTTCAGCTGGGATCTCCTTGTAGCGGCGTCGAGGCCTTACGACGTCATCTTGGGCATGGATTGGCTATCCACGGTTCAAGCCCAGATCGACTGTTTTAGGCGCAAGGTGCGATGTGTTCGCACCGACGGGAGCAGGTTTACCTTCACCGGCGAGAAGGGAACCTTTGCAGCACAGGATGGACTTCCGCGGAGGAGAGTGCAGCCCATCTCTCATCAGTTGGCTAGCCTCATCCTGGGAGCAGTGGACGTGCGGAGTCCAGTTTTTCCTGCAGTGGTGGACCAGTACGTGGACGTCTTTCCCGACGACGTTCCAGGGCTACCTCCTCGTAGAGAGGTAGACTTTTACATCGACTTGTACCCCGGGACAACCCCGATATCTACTCCAGCATATCGGATGGCCCCCGCCGAGCTTCGGGAGATGCGGGTACAGTTGGAGGACTTGCAGAGCAAGGGGTTTATCCGACCCAGTGTTTCACCCTGGGCTTCCCCGATATTGTTCGCCAAGAAGGCGGACGGGAGCTTGCGACTGTGTGTCGACTATCGTCGCCTGAACCAGGTGACCGTGAGGAACAAGTATCCGCTGCCACGGATTGATGACCTCTTCGATCAGCTCAAGGGAGCGTGGTGGTTCTCGAAGATAGACCTCCGGTCAGGCTATCATCAGCTCAGAGTTCGAGACGAGGACGTGCAGAAGACGGCCTTCAGGTGTCGGTATGGCCATTATGAGTTCTTGGTTATGCCATTCGGCGTAACCAATGCTCCAGCAGTGTTCATGAGCCTCATGAACAGGATCTTCCAGCCATACCTCGACCGATTTGTCGTGGTCTTCATTGACGACATTTTGGTATACTCGACGACTGAGGAGGAGCATGCCTACCACCTGCGAGTTGTGCTAGACACACTCCGAGAGCACCAGCTTTATGGCAAGCTCTCAAAATGCCAGTTCTGGTTACGTGAGGTCCATTTCTTGGGGCACGTCATTTCTGAGGCGGGAGTTGCAGTGGATCCCGTGAAGATCGAGGCAGTGCTAGCTTGGGAGCCACCCAAGAGCGTGACGGAGGTGCGGAGCTTCTTGGGCTTAGCCGGATACTATCGGAGATTTGTGCCGGACTTCTCCAGAGTTGCGGCACCACTCTCAGCGTTGACGAAGAAGGGGAAACCCTTCGTGTGGTCAGACAGATGTCAGAAGAGCTTCCAGGAGCTGAGACAGAGATTGACCAGCGCACCTATCTTGAGGTTGCCTGAGGAGG
Source organism: Viscum album (assembly GCA_963277665.1). Classification (NCBI taxonomy): domain Eukaryota; kingdom Viridiplantae; phylum Streptophyta; class Magnoliopsida; order Santalales; family Viscaceae; genus Viscum; species Viscum album. Next base: position 1,985,215,183 of record OY728145.1, on the reverse strand, counting down.
GAGTTGGGTACGTAGTTTACTGCGATGCATCGGGGACTGGACTCGGGCGCGTCCTGATGCAGGAGCGGGATGTGATCGCCTACGGATCACGTCAGTTGAGGCCACATGAGCAGAACTACGCCACTCATGACATGGAGTTAGCAGCAGTGGTCTTCGCTCTGAAGACTTGGAGGCACTATCTGATGGGCGAGCGCTTCACAGTCTTTTCTGACCACCAGAGTCTCAGGTATATCTTCTCTCAGAAGGACCTGAACCTGAGACAGCGGAGATGGCTTGAGTTCCTCCAGGACTATGACTTTGAGATAGTCTATACTCCTGGGAAGGGGAACGTGGTAGCCGATGCCCTCAGCAGGAGGACGGGCATTCAGCTACTTAAGGAGGCGACGGAGCAGCTAGCCTCCTTGCAGATATCCTTCGTGGATAGAGACGGAGCAGCCTTTCTTCAGTCTCTCACAGTCTCTCCTCCACTTCTACAGCGGGTCAGAGAGGCTCAGCGTGGGGACGCTGACTGTGAGACCCGGCGTGCACTGATATCCTCAGGTCAGGCGCCTGATGGCTTCTCCCTTGGAGCAGAGCACGACATCCTTTTCAGAGGACGTACCTTTGTACCAGTCGCTTTACAAGAGGAGGTGCTGAGAGAGTTTCACACTTCTCCCTTGGCGGTGCATCCCGGAGTGGCGAAGATGTACCAGGATCTCAGGCGACAGCATTGGTGGCCGGGCATGAAGAAAGCTGTGGCAGAGTTCGTTTCACGATGCCTCACCTGCCAGCAGGTGAAGGCAGAGCATCAGGTACCAGCAGGCTTGGTACAGCCCTTGGAGGTCCCGGAGTGGAAGTGGGATGGCATATCTATGGACTTCGTGACTGGACTTCCACGTACTTCCAGAGGTCACGACTCCATTTGGGTGATTGTCGACCGACTCACCAAGTCGGCACACTTCTTACCCATCAGAGAGCAGGGCTCAGTGGAGAGCTTGGGACGTCTTTACGTCCAGGAGATCGTACGGATTCACGGTGTGCCATCGTCTATCGTCTTCGATCGAGATTGTCGTTTCACTTCCCGGCTTTGGAAGGGGTTGCAGGAGGCGTTCGGGACGCGGCTCCATCTGAGCACAGCCTTCCACCCTCAGACGGATGGTCAGACGGAGAGGACCATACAGACACTCGAGGACATGCTCCGTGCATGTGTTCTCGACTTTGGTCACAGCTGGGAGGACCACCTACCCTTGGTGGAGTTCGCGTACAACAACAGCTACCACTCCACCATCGGGATGGCACCATACGAGGCATTGTACAGCAGACCCTGCAGATCACCGTTGTGCTGGACAGACCCTGGGGAGTCAGCACTCGTGGGACCAGAGATGGTCCGAGCCACGACAGAGAAGGTCCAGATCATCCAGGAGAGGATGAGGACAGCTCAGAGCCGGCAGAAGTCATATGCTGACAGGAGGCGGAGGCCACTAGAGTTCGAGGATGGCGACCACGTCTTTTTGCGTGTCTCACCTCGACGTGGTTTACGGAGATTTGGCCGAGGCGGCAAGTTGTCTCCATGCTTCATCGGGCCTTTCCAGGTCCTCAGCAGGATAGGAGAGGTGGCTTATCGCCTGGATCTACCACCTCAGTTGCACCGGGTGCACGACGTCTTCCACGTGTCTCAGCTGAGGAGATACGTGCACGACCCGACGCACATCATCGACTTTGGGGAGCTGGATGTGGACGATGGGGCGACTTTTGCGGAGGTCCCAGTGGAGATCGAGGATCGACAGGAGCGGGTCCTACGTGGGCGGTCGATTCCTCTTGTGCGCGTCAGATGGCAGCACGGGAACCTCCAGGAGAGCACTTGGGAGCGGGAGGCTCAGATGCGTGATCAGTACCCCCATTTGTTCCCCTAGTTTTTGATGTAACTTTATGGGGACGTAAAGCCCTGAGGTGGGAGTAATGTAAAGACCCGCAAATTTCAAGGAAATTTTTTTCTTAATTTTCTTTGGAATTTTACAAGAGCGCAGCTTCAGACGGCACCTGATTCCGAGGCCCGGTGTGCCTGGAATCAATTTCCGAAGTTTGGCTCGGGTACGTTCAGTGAACGGACGAGAGGGTTTTTCTATCTTTTGAACCGATGCCCGGAATCAAATTCTGAGGGCACCGATGAAATCGCAGCACCGATATTTTCTTAGAAATGCCTCTTCCGGAGTTGCGTTTGCTCAGACGTGGTTTTTAATTTTTTGCGGCTTTAAGTCAGAAATAAAATAAAGTTTGTGCGACAACTTTATTCTATTTCACTTAAGCTGCTTGGAAGCCACTTGAAGCCAATAAAGACGGCTTGAACTGAGTTGAACTGGATAGGATGCTATCCGGAAATATCCTACCCCCTTGGTAGGATATTTGTGAGGTGGGGCCCGCACGAGCCCCGCCGTTTCTTTCGCTAAGTAACGCACCCGCGAAAACCCGTCAAGGTAACTGAAAAGTCAACTGACGCGTTTTCTTTAATTTCTTAACAGACCATTTAATTGGGCGGTTTATTTCGTGAATTAAATGGAATGTTTCTTTCGTGAATTAAATGGGTCGTTTCTTTCGAATTGTTGGATCGTTTCTTAACCGGTTTCGTGTGTTGGCATGTTTATAAAATAAGACCAACCTAAAAATCCTTTGAAAGGATTTGAGAGGATCTTGTTTCTTCATCTCCCCACGAAGAACGCGAAGAACGCGAAGAACGCGAAGAACGCGAAGAACGCCGGCGACCGGAATTCGACGACGCACACCGAGATCTGCGACGTCGACGAGCTTTACCCGCGACGTTCTTCGGCGACGCCTCTTCTTCCGCGGCCGATCCTCGTTCGGCAATTAAGGTGAGAAACGAATCGTTTATTTCTCCTTTTTTAATTCAATATCAACTGATTTAAATTAATCCGTTTGATCTTGATCCGGAGGTTGGCGACGCGACGATCCCCCTTCTTCCGCGACGAGCAATCCCGCGACGATCCCCCTTCTTCCGCGACGAGCAATCCCGCGACGATCCCCCTTCTTCAGCGACGAGCAATCCCGCGACGATCCCTTGTTCGGCAACGACAGCTGCGAGGTAAGGGTTGATTTGAAATATATTTTTCCTTTCCCGTGATTTTATTTCTTTTAAAATAAGGAACCGATCACAGAACAATTTTAAATTTATTTAAAATTGTTGATTGGTCGTTTCTTGTTTCTCCCGATGTTTATGACTAACGCGGAGGGTGCGGGTCTAACGAACAAGACGCGGCAACCCTCCACCGATCTTCCTTTTTGTGCGGATTTGGCGGGCGACGACAAAAGCATGACGCAAGGGCCATTTGTTGATTCCGCAGTGGAGGACGCGTCCCGGGAGGAACAATGGCGCAGACGGGAGGCAAAACGGGCCACCGGAGAAACTCCGGCGGCCCGCGGAAGGTGGCGGCGGCGCCGGCGACCGGAGGCGGCGGCGCCCGGCGCGCCGCCGGAGGAGTCCGCCACGGCCGAGCCGCGGCGGCGGCGAACCGCCGGACCGCGTCCGCGGTCCGGCCACCCAGCACGCGGCCCGCACGGGCCGCGTTTCTCCAAAGCCGCGGGTTTGACCCGCGGCGGCTCCCTCGGCCGCTCGGCCGAAGCCGAGCCGGCCGGTCCGGTCGGCCGAGCCGCGCCCAGGCCGGACCGGACCCAGCCTAGCCAGGTCGGGCCGGGTCGGGCCGACCCGGTTCGGCCGACCCAAGGGGGGGGGGGGGGGGGGGGGTTCGGGCCGGGTCGCCCCGGGCCCAGAACCCCCGTTTCGGGCCCTCTTCGGTCTTTCGCCCATATCTTGGGCCTGGGACCTCCGATTGACGAACCGTCAGCGGCTACGCGATCCTTGGATCGAGACGGCCGTTTCGGTATATTATACTCAAGGTTTCAGAAGACTTTGGGTTCAGCCGGGTTGGTTCGTACACGAAACCAACCGGGCCCTCGGAGCGGAAACGCTCATAACTTGAGCTACGGACGTCCGAACGACGTACCGTCAGCTGTGGTAGTTTCCTCTAAGTGAGACGGAACTTTTGGCATACTCCGCCCGAGGATCGGATACAGCCGGAGTACGGTCGGGTTGGTTTTGCCCTAAAAACCAACCGGGCCCCTGGGACGAAAATGCCAATAACTCTCAGATCGGGCGTCCGATTGACGCGCCGTCTGTTGCGTTGAGATCCTGTTGTCGATACGGAAATTTTGGATACATCAACTTCGGACTACGTGTCAGTTGATGTATCAGCCTCTCGGCTCGTGGAGCGGACCCTCCTAAACGAGCTCGCTGCGTGCGGGAACCCTAGCGCTGGCTGTGACTTCGACGACAGAGCAGAGATCCTCCGTGGACTGCGACGACGACAGAGCAGAGATCCTCCGTGGACTGCGACGACGGCAGAGCAGAGATCCTTCGTGGACTGCGGCGACGACTGTGCAGAGATCCTCAGTGGACTGCGTCGACTACTGCACTCAGCGATCCCACGTGGATCAGTGCTACAGGTTCTGTGTGAGCCCGATCCTATGTGGGTCCTTACTACCGGTTCTGTGTGAGCCACTGCCTACAGGTTCTGTGTGAGCCCGATCCTGTGTGGGTCTTCTGCGGGGGTTAGTACCTATCGATCCTTCGTGGGTCCGACGACTTAGATGGATCAGTGATCATCTTTGACGTCATCTGAAAAAGTTTACCTGGTTGAGCTGAATCGTATGTTACTCTCCTTTGTGGATTGTGTTGAACTATCCTATGTGGATTTCACTGTTTACTCTCCTTGTGGATTTGAGTCTTGCTTTCCTTTGTGGATTGAGTTGTTCTTGAGCTCGTGAGCAGAGCTGGAATTGGGGACTTAGGTATATGTATGGGCATATACCTAAGTCGAGTCAGATGTTACTTCGCGATTGCATCTTTCTTTTGTGCTATATCCTTTGTGGATTTCGGGAGACCTTCGGGGGTCTCGGGGTCCTTACTGAGTAGCTTATACTCACCCCTGCACGGGCTATGCCCGCACCTTGTTGTGTTGGATGCAGACGACGGACAACGTTGATCACGGTTGGGGCGTGGAGCAGGACGGCACCTGGAGGTGGACCACTGGGCGGGACGTGCTCGGAGCAGACGTGGGACCCGAGGAGCCTGGAGGCTATCTGTACCCACCCTTCAGGTGGGATTGCCAGTGGACGACACGAGGCCTCCGTCTTTTCTTCAGTTGCTGTACTTTACTTTTCAGTTGTACTTTACAGTTGGGCTTGTATTTCCGGCCCCCTTTACTTTTCTGCACTTTACTTTCCGCTTGCTGACTCTGTGTGGTTGTTACTTATAAAGGCAATGCCTTCCCTGTTTACTGGGATTTTACGCCTTGGTGCTAGTCGCCAGCCCCTGGCCTATGGAAGGAGGGCTTGGGGTAGTCACGGCATGGGCCCCGAGGACGGGTCGTGACAGATAAACTCAAGTTCTATTTGTTTTCAATATAACAAAGTGGTATCATTTGCATTTTTTTCAGAATACTAAAATATTATTGAAAAGTAGACTCCCATTGTGTAGATAAATAAATGTTTAAATAGATTAAAATTAGTATAAAGAGATGTGATATTCAAGGGTATGTTATCTTGGTACCTTCAAGGATGATTAATCTTATCCAGGAAGGAAGGATTACCCAATGATAAAGAATTTTTTTTGGGATAAAAAATAGTGTAATGAGTTTGTTAAAACAAATGGTATCAATTGATTCAACTTGTTACTCACACATTTTATACTTTATTAATTATTTCCTAATAGTTTTTTGTAAATGAAATTGAGATCCTATATAAAAATACTTAAATAAGTGAATTCATCAACTTACATGAGTTTATGGAAGTATGCGAGTGTCTTGGACTATAATGATGTTATTTATTTAAATATGGTTTTCTACACTGATGTTAATTTTTTTAGGATTAAATTATTTGTTGATGAATCATTTACAAGTGGTAAATTCGCTCACTGAAATCCTTGAGAGAACACAAATATATTTGAATATGGTTGAAGGATAAAATGGAATATAAAAATGTTTTCTAATAAGTGGTATAAAAAAATTTAGAAATAATGTTCAAAAAGTGGATACTGTATATAGATTCTTATTATATAAGAGATGAATTACCAAAAATTATAAATAGAGACAAAGGCTTAAGAGCTTATGTTTATTTGGAAGTCCCTTAGAGAGCCCAAAATTTTTTAAACTTACTTCATCTGGTTAGAAGAGACAAGTTTTCTGGATGTAAATATGTTCTATATAAAAGGGGTTGTGAAGACATTTTAGGATAGGAGGGATGGGGGAAGAAAATATTATATATATTATAATAATTACGTCATCTAGGAGAAATATAGTTGATTAGATTACCCTTATAGAGTTTAGTGAAAATAAATGGTGAAAGTGATAGGAAAATATAGTAAACATAAAGAAGTATCCAAAAAAATTATCACTTTGAATTTTATTTTATAAGGATGAGTGAGAAAGATGACCCATAAATTCAAACATTATCAGGAAAAATTCTGAGTTAAATGGTGGATTATAATTTTAGTATTAATATCTATAAAATCAAAATGAGTAGAATGTTGCAACCTGGAGGTTGTGTATTGGATTTTTTGAAAATGACTATAGAATGAAAACATGAGATGACATGGTGATGGGATGAATTCAAGATGTTTTCCATGCGTAAGAACCACATTTGGTAAAGGATGAATAAAAACTAAATACATGCAATTGAAGGTTGAGGATGATAACGATAGATCAATAGTGGTATAATTTAATTATATAAAGATAAAAATGTAGATACCCCTTGATAGTTTTACATATTAAGGACATGGAATGTGAATCCTGAATACTGTTAAATCTAGATGAATAGAATTTTAATAATGATTTATGTGGTAAAAATTTGTTATTTTGGTAATGTAGGGAGTAAGATATTTCATTAAGTCATTTTAATAAAAAATTAAGTGTTTTGGTTAAGTAATATCACATCACATTTCAACATTTTATCTCATGTCATGAAATATTTTATATGATATTAATCTAGTAAAACTAAATATTTCATGTGAATTAACATATTTTTTAATAATAAAAATGGTGTGATAGATGGACAGTTTATCATGATGAGAATGATCTGTTTTCAATAATTATACATAGGAAAATATTTAAGATACATAAGAATAATTAGTTGAGGATCATATCGTAGATAAACAAAAAAATTACAATATTTATCACATATGAATAAACAAATCTAGAGAAATAAAGGAATTGCACCATGAAGGGAGCGATATTTCCATAGTTGTTCTTGAAATAGAGTAAAACACAAGCTCTATAAGATTAAACCTCTCCCAAAATGATCATTTCTAAGAGTAAATTTGGGTTATGTAAGATTAACTTATGGTGTACCATGTCTTAGTGGGAAGATAGGAAAAATTATCATGATTCTAGAATGTGATGGTTGGAGGAATCATGCCACAGTGTACGTGTCACATAACAATAGTGTGAGAGACAAAAAGTGACAAACCACAATAAAAGTTTTTTCCCCAAGGATCACACTTTTGGAGGAATGGTCTAAATACTTGGAAGATTTAGTAATATGAGCTCATGTCATAATCGAATGACCATGTGTAGTGAAAGTCATGATTTTATCAAATATAGAAGATCATGTCATGATTATTACAGAATATTATATAATATTCTACCTGATTTTATTGATGTGGATGTTAAAAAATGATCACACTATTGTAGATCACATCAGATTGAAATTTGGGTGAAGTTAAGATATGTCACACCATAGTGAGGAGTACCATTCCAAGATTAATTAGTTTCTAGAATATCTTGAAGATTCAGTTTGAATTTAAATATAAGAAGATATGATATATATTTTAGGATATGTGATCAACCAAATGTGACATATTTGACCAAATTTAATAGCATGGGACACATTGATTAACCATGAAATATTAGAGAAAAAATGAATGAACCCAAAACATTGGTTAAATGGTTGTATTATTGATTTTTTTAATAAAAAATGATCATAGTAGTTCTGAAAAAAGTGACTTATTGAATGATACAACAATATTTAAACATTAAAGTAAGTGATAATATTGAAAATGGAGGTCTAATTATCACATATAGTCAATTTTAGTAAGAAGGGTCAAATATAAAAAATTGCATCACTATATTTTGACTGATTCAATATTTGAAGAAGAAGCATAACAGAGGTAATTCTAGTTTGGAATTATCTTCATTTGGATGGAATTCACAATTTAAATGATTATTTAGAAGGAAAATATTTGACATTCACATTAGGGTATCATTTATATTTGGTTTTTGAATTTTATAAGTATAGAAAAATGAAGCTTAATAGAGCATCTATTAGTAGATGAGGATGCATAGTGTTTCAATAACCTATGTATATCTATAGTATACCTTCATGTCTACAAACTAGTGAATATACCCTTAAATATATAAACAAAACAATCCTTACACAAAGTAGTATCTAATGAGAAATGATCATATTACCCCATGGGTGAGTGTTTATAAAAATAAAAACATTATAAAGGAAATGATCTTTGGTGTGAAGTGACTGTGACTGAATTTATATCCAAAAAAATAGTGCATGATAGTGGATTTTATAACATTAACAAAACATAATTTTGTGTTATTTAGATATAACCCATTATTCTGAACCATGTAAAATATATTTATGCTTTTGTGATATATATTTTTTTATTTTTGTATGTTTTGATATGATAAATATCATGAGATAATGATTGTATGAGTACCTCTAAATTAGATAAAAATATCTAATAAAGTGGTGAATATGATCAAGGGAATTTTTTTAATTGCATGTGACCTAGATTAACCCTCTATCAAAATTAAAATATTTATCCTAGGCCCAATAGATTTATTCTCTCTTTATAATATTATTTTACATCTATCCAGTTGATATTGGATTACCTGAATTAGTTAGATTTTTAGGAAGATTATTTGAGATCCCATAAACCATGAAACTGATTTATGTTGAAGATCTATTAATCAATGTCATCGAATTCTTTATCTCCCTTATTTCCTTAACAATTATTATTTGGAGTAATTTTTATGTTATTTAGGGTCATACAATCACTTCAAGTGTAATTTTGAAACTCTACAAGTTGACTTGAAGTAAATTATAAAATTATATCCATAAGAGTACGTTGGAGTCAATATAACTAATGTTGGAGCCCAATATTATGTATTTTCATCAACACAATGAGGTTTCATTGGAGTGTTGGCGTATCCTATGTTGCATCTTGTAATTGCATTGGGGATTGAACATATCCTTAGGGAGTGATATGGATCACATTGGTGTGGGTGTATCCTTGAAGGTCGACAGTAGTCATGTTATCCTTAATAATGAAATATTATCCTCCTAAATTTTTATATTTTCAAAGATATAGTACCCCAACATTGAGGGAATTTCCCTAAGTTTTTATCCTTTGTTTCCTATCCTTCTTACATTTTATCTTAAACATAATTCACGTTAGATTACATGAGAGAACATTTTCTTTAGTATCCCCACAAGTGTTTTTGCATCAATTGGTTGTAGATGTTTTAGTTCTAGTAATTTGATGAAAGGCCTTTTTAAGGAGTGGAAATAGCCTCACAATGATGGTCATATGATAACATTGGAGATCCATCATTCTGAATCTCAAATCCAAGGTTTCATTGTTTCCAATTATGTGTCCAAGATACTCTTATGCAATGAATTTCTCTTTCATTTACTCTTACATAGTGAATGTGTTCTCCCAATTATTCCTACACAACACTCACCATATTCTATATATTCTTATACAACATACATTTTATTCCTCCACAACACAATTATATTCTTATAAAAGAAACTTGTTCTACTATTTTATCTTACCTGACACCTTTCCTCACATCCAAGAACTTCCAAAAAATAGTGATTTATATTATGAACATTGATATTAAAATTATAGACTGAATTAATTAAAATTCATGCATGGATATAAAAAATTAATATCATATTACCAAAATTATCAAAATACAATAAACATACATTTAATATCTAATAATAAATGAAAAAATGACATAATGTAAATGAAAAAAAAACTAAAAGAGTAGAAAAATGTGTACCATGAATGGATATTGAGGATGGGGATCAGAAGAGACTTACTGTCTAATTTTTTTTCCATATCAGTCAAAGTACATCTGGATGGTGTTGGAAGGATTACAAATGAGATATTATAGTTTCATGAGAACCCTAATAGATGTACACTTATTATTATCTAAGTATAAGGTACCTAAAATATATTATGATGCTAAGTACATGGTGAGGGTTTCATGTCCATTGGCTATGGGAAGTCTGATGTATATCACATTTTGTAGATGACTTGATATTACGCATGTATCAGGAGTAGTTAGCATATTCCTTGAAAATTTGGGTAAGGGACATTGAGAGGATATTATATGGATTCCTTATCATCTTAAAGGTTTTATAGAGTTTCTACTATATTTGAAAATGGATGATTTTTTATAAGGGTTTAAAAATCTTGAATTTGGAGGAGATATATACTCATAGAATATCATTACTGGATATGTGTTTCCTTACAAATTTACTTATGTGAGTTGGATTTAGAAACTAGAAACTATTTTTATATTTTTAACTAAAAAATATAAGTATGTGGCCGTTATAAAATCATGTAATGATTTGATTAAGTTTAAGTGTATGTTAGAGGGAATCAAAAGAACATAGATATTCAAAACATTTCATTGTAAAATCCAAACTTTTTTTCTCACCCAACAAAGAATATGATGTTTCACTTACAGAAAAATCATATTTAATTGAAGTACTGCATTACCCAAACTCTTGTGGAGGATGTTATATTGGATACATAAACGGTTAGTGGGAGTCAAAATTCATCAAGCATGATGACCAAAATCATCATCCGAGAAACTATAGACTAGTGTTATGATTCAGTGGGGATTATATAACTTGGTGGTCAAGATATCATAGATTTGGTGACAAAATGGAAGAAAATAGTGGTAGAAATTATTTCAGAATGTGGTCATGGATTTTAGTGGAGACTTAAATGTAGTTTTCAAGTTTCATATTTCTAATCTTTTTGTGAAAACTAATTTCTGGATTTTATTCCTAATTTATTGTAAGAAACATTCTAAAACTATGTTATAAAACCAAATGTAATGACATATAGTACAAATGGTCTGGAATGAAAAAATATTAAATTTATAAATTGGAATGGGTGGATGAGTTCTAGATGTTTTCACTATACACTATAAGCAGTGTTAGAGTTGGTTCACTCTACATGAAATTAGTTATGTCCTTGATAAAGTGGCGATTGTATATAAATATCAAAGTGTGGTGGAATCATTGGAATTGGAAAACTACTATAGTATATCATATTTAAATTGATGTGTGGGGTTAATTTTATTGTGTTTGGTTATTCTAATTGTTAAGATTTTATTTTATTGTTATTTAAAGTGATTGTAATATCAGGTTCTTTTTTCTCCATAGTAGATTACCCATTTTAAACACTTTTAACTCAATGAGTGTTTTCTATTATTCTCTATTATATTGAAATCATAGTATTTAATTTGGAGTAAAACTAATTCAAAACCATTTAAAAAATTGGTGTTCCATGTTGAGTGTGGCTTATATTTTTCTTTGGTATATTTTGGGTGTGATTTAAGGGTTTTCCTGGGGCCCAGTTTAGTGCACAACTTGGTTGGGTTTTCTTATCAATTTAGATAAACTAAATCCATAACATCACTTTGTCTGAGAAGTAGTTTCTAGATGATGTAGAATGGTGGAACAATTAAGCCTTTTTTCAAATCCATATAAACACTTTAAACAGAAGGTTATACACTCTTTGATTATTTAATATTCAACAGTAGAGTCTTCTGGTAGAGATTTATTACTCAAATATGAGTTTAAATAAAAAAAGTACCCAATGAAAAAAATTTAAGAAACATATTAAAAAAATTTATATACTGATATGATAATATTGAATTCACTAATAAAAATAAAAAATTTAATTTTCCTATCCCGTTTCTCCTCCACCATGATTGAACTAGTGCACTACATACCTCAAGCACACCTCTATACACTATAAGTTATTGACAAAAAATTAGGCTATATTAGTGATTATGGAAAGACAATACCCTTTTGTATATATAATAATAAATTATAGTGGAAATAATAATAATAAAATTTGTTGTATTAATAATGAAGAAATATGGACATTAAAACTAAGATCTATACATGATAAAAACATCCAAAAGATATATAATATGGGCCACTATAATGTCCCAAGATGCATAAAAGAGTGAAAAATATTTATCTTGGGTTGATCATATATAGCATGGTCAAAAAATAAATAAAATACTAGAGGAATATATAAAACTAGACCTTATTCTTTTCCTAATGATACCGCTATGCTCTTACTTAGAAAATACAGCTCAACTATCACCATCCGTAGGCCACTCTCACTTATATGGATCATGAATCATGAAATCAGATGGGGGTACCAAGGTTCCCAATTAGGATGTGAGCATAAAATAACATTCCACCAACAATGATATCTCTAATCAAGTGTAGTATATATAGGTTTATATATAGTATGATAAGTAATCAATGGAAAATGAAAATAATAAAAAATATGTCATGGCCATGGGTTCTATAGAATCCTCTCGGGAGTGACCGTACCTGCTTCAGCCAACGCTTGAGTTGTGTATACATATGACATGTAATAATAACTGGGCATAATAAACATAGTTATAACCATTTATAATATCATCTTATCATATAATATAAATAAATAAATAAATTTTTATTTCATCCCAATAATGATGTCACATCAGTGGGAATAACATCCTAATGAAAATAATGCATAAGTGGTAAATGCATCCTAGAGAAAGAACACAGTAATGGGAATAAAATCCATAGCGATGAGAAATATAACAATTGGGACATGTATACTTATTCCTAGGAATAATTTCAATTGTCAACATCACCCCCATAATTATTCAAAAGGATATTCAAATTTCATCCCCTTTTATGGAATATCTCACAATAGGCAGTTCATCCCTCTTCCATAGAAAATAATGAATAAATGGGTTGAGCTTCCCAGCTCAATTGATATAAGGGTCACATGATAATTATATCATATAGTGGATATATAAACTATTAAAATCATAACATAAGGTAAATGAGTATTACATCCCGTAACATAACTAATTACATAATGAGCATGTTGTCTCATTCTCAAGCCTTCATCTAAGTGAATGGGATGGTCATCCCTCACTCGAGGAACTACATAGATAGGTGGAATTTTGTAAATTATCAACCTAGACCACCAAAGTAGTAATTTTGGTTCCATGTGACCTTGATTTCACCTCTTATATTCCAGAGGCCACCAACTAGTAATAGGGATATGATGAACAATTTATAGAGACTATAACCACTGGTATCATTGCAACAGTAATAACCAATAATAGAACATATATAACATGTATAACATTAAAGTGAATAATATTGAATTATAATAGGAAACAAAACCTAATAAAAACATATCCATACTATAAAAAAATTAAACTCATGAAGGTAGATAATCATAATATAGTCGCAGGGTCACCGAACAACTGACCATAACTAATATAGAAAAATTAAAAGTATAAGATATTGAGAACTGAACACTATCCTAATAATAAACCTAGAAACATATCTATAATACTTAGGAGAAATATAATCTCCTCAAAATTTAACTATACCATCATTCAACCATGCATGGTAAATATAAGGTTTGCAGATGCACTAAATTACCCATGTAGGGTGTGAACATATAACCCAGTCGGCCACCAAAACTGGTGTACCAAATAAAAACTAGAATATATATGCATGAAAGTAATAATTAAAAGGTAATTTTTTAAATTCAAAACATATACATGTCTCCCATTTGGTAACTTATAGAGGCACCCAAATGATCAACACATACCTGGTTTGACCAATGTTGTAATGGGATAATGGTCACACTATCTAGAAACAATATGAGTGTGAAATATCCATCACACCTCGTATGAAAACTATGGTGAATGGGTTATCACCGCAACACAATATATAGGTGGGAAATATACCACATTAAAAATCAATGGGTGAATTAGGTGTCCCTATGTGAATAACATACACCATGATCATTACAATCAGGGAAAATGAACCCCCACTATGTGAACTATGTATGACCCTGATACAATAGGGGAAATTATATATCGCTTGGAGAACTATATATAACCACACTTATAACAATCAAGGAGACTAGTATGCCACCATGTGAATTAGGAATCACTTATCTAGTAAACAAGATGTCAAACTATGTATCTCTAGGTGAACAATACATCAACATGCTCCTCACAATCAGGGTGAATTATGCATCACTAGGTAAGAAATATATAACCAATCCATAATCTCTAAGGATAATGATATATCATTGATCATATTTAATCTAAAAAATGTATTTAATATTAATAAGTCTCTAGGTGGATGATCAACTATTGATACGACAATCAAGGTTTACGATCCACTACCAAAAGCACATCAATTTATGTGAGTAACTAATTACTATTACAATAAATATATCAACACAAGTCATAGATATGGTGAATGAGAAATCACCCTAGGAATGGGTTATACCAAACCATTTCCTCTCTATACAAAACATTATCACTACTTGTACACCTAGTATGCATACATGAATCCCATTTTCTCATGACATGGCTTTAGATCCCAAAAAACTACCCATCTCTCACTGGTCAAGTGATATAGACACTTTACATACTAAAAACATATAAAAAATTGTATATCACCACTTATCCTAACCAACACAAAAGTTTAAATCTATATGGAAAACTAAATAATGTCCTACAAGGATCTCAATATAAGATAGGTTCTAGTATACACTATTATGCTTTCATCCCCCCTATGTGTTGATCCATTTACAAAGGTTTAATGGTAATTGGTGGATTGGTTCTCAATACTCAAATTCCAATGGGGTTACCGTGATCGACGTAGCACAACTCATTTCTAAAGAGACAATAAACACCCTTTTGGTTTCAACCTATCTAATTACAATATTCTTACTCATTCCCATATCCCATATGTCCAACAACATAATAATCAAATAGAATCACCACAATACATTTCTCTAAGTGAGCACCACTTTCCATGTCATGAGCCTCATAGGTCATTTGAGTCAAAGATCAAAGAATGGGAACCCCTCATGTTTCAATATCTCTCTATAACCAAGCATCTCTCATTAGAGAAATAGTCATCAATGACTATTCATAACTTCATAACTCTGGATATCTCTCTAAGAGTCTCACCAAACTCTCTTGGCTTTCCTCAAATAAGGAAAATCATCCATGGATCCCACTTGGGTCACTCACACTCAATTAACCACACATAAGTTTCATTGAGGATATTGAAAACCATGTAAAAGGTAATACTAGGAACCACCTACCTCAAGATTGGAGTTCACCCCTCAATAAACAATCAATCACCATCACACAAGATCATCCAAGCCCTTACCTGGAATCAACCATCCAAATGAGGCCCTAACAACACCAAAATTTATTATAATTAATTATAAATCAATCCTAATTAATTAAAAATATTATTACATAATTAATTATTTAGTTATAATTGATTAATATTTCATAAGATGACATAAAAACGACAAAGCCTCATCCCATAGTGTACAACCTGTAACAGCCCAAGATTTTATAAAGAAATATTCTTTTTTTTTAATGTCATGTGTTGTACGCTACACCAAAAGGAGCTTGCACAACACGCATCCTTGTATTGCCTTGCATTACACGCAATCGCGACCTTCCTCGATAGCGTGTGTAATACGCAATACCGAGTTTCACTAAACAACGATGTGCTATTAAAATATTATTAAAACTAGCCGTTATGAATAGTAATAACCACTTTTTAAAATTCTGTAAATCTTATTTTTCAAAATGAACTTCATTCTTGGATTCGGAGTATCGAATTTAGCCTAAGGTGAAATTTTGGTACTTTTCGGATAACTTTCATATTCTGATGAATAGTGAAAAATTACTAAATTATAATTAAAAACAACCTTTTTAATTGAAATAATTAATAGTGATAAATCATTAATTTGAGTGGTTTTAAAGTATATTTAGAATATATTTTTACAATTTAATACAATGTTGGTCATTGGATGTAATTTCACATTTAAACTAGACATAAACAAGTGTCAATCTTTTGATAGATATTGTTTCTTAAAAACACGCTATTTGTTTTAACAGCGGGATTTAATTATAAAATTAATTAATGCAACTTTTATGTTATGAATTTGGTAAAATAGACTTCATTTTTGAATTCGGAATATGAAATATAGCTTGGGATGAAATTTTGGCATTGTTCTGAAAAACATCAATTTTTGATGAATAGTGAAACTACTAAGTGGTAGGTTAAAAACTGAATTTTTGCATAAAACTTAATTTTACCGCTTCTGTGAATGGAATTTCGAAAATCCGAGAGACACGGTTAATATCAAGGACTAAAATGTGGTTCAATGAGATGAAAATAATTTTTTGGTGAATAGTAACTTTTTACTTTTTTTTACCACGGTTAATAGTAAATAGGGTAACTAAGGGTAAATATGATATTAATATTACCCTAACACATGTCCTAATTCTATTGGACAAGTGTAATTCGACCAAAAACAAACTTAGGAATAAAATAAGACCATTTAAGGCCCACTTGGATTAGATTAGGACATTTATTATTAATTTATTTAAAGAAGAGTTAAAATAGTTAAAATCAAAGTTTAATAAGTAAATCATTTTTAATATGGGCTTATACATAAGATAAATTAGACTCTAAATATTCATTAGAAAGCTAAAAAGATTTCCTACATGATGGTATTTTATTTGTAATTTTTAGACATCAAATAATATAATTTATTTATGACACAAAGATGATGCAGTAATTATCTTATTAATGAAATATTGACATAATTGATAATATAAATACCAAAATAAATGTAATTTAAGACTTTTTATGAATTCCACTAATTTTCTAGGTTACCATGATATATTAGTGATGATTTAATCAACTTGGTTCGAACATATAATTCTGTTATGACTTTCACAAAAATCATATATCAAATAGTGTCAAAATTGACACAAAATAGTTTTTAAATCAAATATTATATTACTAATTGTTATTTTATTCCTAAAAATCTAAGGTTCGGCCAAATGACTTAGATAAGGATATATGTATTAATAATATACAATTTGGGGTTCGTTTGGCATTTTATAGTAAGTGTATTAACCATATAGTGAAAGAAAACAAAAAGACACGGTAAAAGTTAAATTATTTAACTTAGAGTTAAATCTAATTTATAAGGTTTAAAATAAGATCCAAACATGTCTAAATTTGATTGGTTGATGAGATTACAACCCTATCTCATCTAAGCTTCGAGTATGAGTCATTTTTGGAGGTTTTTAAGTGGGGTTAGATTTATTATAAATTAATATTTTTAAGAATTCCTAAGGTGCCCCTCTCCTCCCCTATAAAAGGACACCTCCTCCCCCTCCTCCTCACACCAAATTGAGCACTCAAGCTCGGCCAACCCCTGCCAAAATCCCTTCTTCACTTCCCTAGAATAATCCTAGAGGTTCTGGTCTTCCTCAAAGACCCATTTTAGTGCCCTAAGAGGAGGTCTCAAAGAGGCACTTCAAAGAAGAGGTAATTACCGTTACCAATTCTTTCATCTTTATTTCTTCTTCCACTTCTTCTTCTTAGGTTGTTTCATTATGAAGTAATAACATCAGTATCACTCATATACTGATATGTTATTATAAGTATGAAACAACCCTATTTCACCATCTATCCATCCTACGGAAAAAGAAATCACCGCGCGTGCGTACGTACGGAATACCGTCTCCACGCCGTGGTGTAATCTATTTTCCACCACCACCTTACATGGATGGGTATAATGGTGTAAAGAATAACTATACATAGTTTTTACAACATCATATTGATTCTGATATATTGTATAATCCACTCCAATTCAATTCAATATTTATAGAAATGATATCATCGCTCGTGCGTACGTACGGAATACCGTCTCCACGACGCGATGAGATTCATTCTCCATGTAAACCATTAAAGAATGATTATAAAGTATATATAAGAAATAATAATAAAATATATGACATTATAAAGCTACTGGATTTATGTATATATGTATGTCATCTACTTACTTCCATTTCAAGACAATAAGGAAAGTAAAACAGCGTTCATGCGTACGTACGGACTACCGTCTCCATGAACGGTGTTTTTCATTTTATTAATATATCTATTATATATATATATATACTGAATATATATGATATATAAATCATATTTTATATTCTGGAAGTAAGTAAATCATGATATAAGTAATAGTGATGTCAAGAACAACAAGTCAAAACACCTAAGATAAATGAAACGATTTTACCCAAAACGCTTCTTTAACATGGAATTTACAAAAGAACGGGTAATATAATGTCATAAGTGAACCATATATGATATCATAACAATGAATATGATTCTGTAATAAGTCAATAACATGATTTAAATCATTATACAGGAGGTTCGGACACTTACAAAGCAAGTCGGACCTAAGGTAAGGAAAATATCACAATCTCATTTTTATCCGAGATTGTTTATTCGTAAGTATTTACTGGGGTGTATTTTATCATCCACATCCATGTTTCATCAATATGTAATATTATTTCCATCCACCTACAATTGTTTAAATCCATTTTTACCCTTCGGTGAGTTTTTAGTAAAGAATATGAAAGGAATCTTTTGTCGCTTTTTCATACGAGGTGATTTTTTGACTTTTCCGACAAAAGTACGAAGAATGTTTTTTTTAACGTATACGGCATGAATGGATTTTTAAAACATTATTTCCAAGAATCTTACTTTACAAGTTTTCAAGATTATTTTTAATCAACTTATTTTAAATTAAAGTTTTATGACATGTTAAGAAAGGAAAAATGTTTTTAAAGAAGAAATGATATTTTCCTCAAGAGTTCAATTCAAGTGTTTTATCAAAATTATTTTTCATCTAAGATAATAAAGGGTTCTGTTTCTATCCATATTTTTTACATTGATTTGACTATGTTGTGATGGAATTATATTTATGAATTCCTTTATCTTATATGAATGGTTTTATGATGTCATGTTGTTTAAGAATCCCATTTTTATTACATGGGTTATGCAATGATGTATGATTTATGATTTTGTGGCACACATAAGAAAGGATTCATTAAGAGATGGGTGGGACCTATATCTCCCTCCAATGCATTGGGTAAAGATTTCATATCTCATGAGATAGACATGGCTGGAATGGTAGGTTATACCGGTTCAGTGAAACAGGACTGAAACGAGGATTACTCGATTCAGAAAGGGACTTTGTCCACTAAGATAGTCTTGGCAATGAGTCTTAACTAACAAGAAATGATTCTCTATGATTATGTGTGTATGCCACAATGAGTAATGTTTTAAGTAAGGGTTTCATTTTCACTACTATGATTTATCCCATGTTATGAAATTATGCTCTCTTTTGCAGGTTAAGATTTCCAAAAATGTTATGTTCTTATGAAAATTATGTGATTGATATTTCTTTTGTTTACCCTTACTGAGAATTTGAGCTCACCCTTTTATGTTTTCTTTTCCCCAGGATATAAAGAAAGGTTTTAGGAAAAAAAAAGGAAGATCTTTGTGGGAGATTTTGAAGATCTTTCACCAGGATTAGAAGATTACGTTCCGAGTTTCCAAAGACACTAAACTATTACGATCCTTGTGTGTGTATTTTTGTTATGTATTAATTATTCCGCAAAAGTAATGTAATGTTCATGTACGTTAGGCTTCGGGTCTCTACAGTTGGTATCAGAGGAAAGGTTTAGTCAACCTTTGGAAACTAGGACGCGAAAACATTAGTGATATCCCTAGAGATATTTCTAAGGTATGTCTAGGGATGCCCCTAAGGATAAGTATACGTATAGGATATAGTCCTAGAACTATGGTAACGATATTAGATTAAACCAAAGATGATAGATATTTAAGTTACTCCCCCTTTATTACGATTTTTGCATCTAACACTATTCTGTTTGGGTTTTAGAAAATGGCTGGAAACAAGATGATTCACAATAATGGAGGATATGATGGACAATGGAATGATATTCTTCATGAGCAACCAAATGAAATGGGATTTGGATGCCCAAACATCATTATTATTCCGAATCAGCAATCTCACAACATGATCAATAAAGTAAAATTTGGTAAGTTTCCTGACTCGACTAATAAGAGAAAGATGGAGTTCCATGATGATCATAGAGGAAAGAAAGTTCAATTTCCCCTATGTAAATCATGTGGGAAGAGGCATCAAGGAGAATGTTACAAGGGAACTGGAAGATGCTTTGGGTGTGGAATAGAAGGACACAAAGCAAGTAAGTGCAAAGGAAAAGGGTCGGTTAACACCATGGATGAGGATAATGGTATTGCTACGACATCAAAAATGGTTAAGTGTTTTAAATGTGGAATGTATGGGCATTATGCAAACAAATGCCCTAAGGGAAAGACTCATGAAGAGAATCAGTATGGTCATATGGGTAGTATTTATGTGGATGATGATGAAGAGACTACAAATGATATGTGAGATGAAAGAATTTTTGAAGCTCGATCAATGGTTTGAGAATGTAGTGGAATGATTACATGTTTATCATGTGTAATTTTGGAATAAAGAGACATCTATGGATTGTTACACTGTTGTCTTTCCTTATGTTTTGAAAGTATATGATGAATGGTACCAGTAACCATGAAAGGTTATTCAGATATTTTTGGAATGTAGATGATATGCGCATAATGAAGGGATAAGGAGAAAATTAAATGTTTGATAGTATTCATGAGCTCATGATTGATATAAGGACTAAGTGATATCATGGTTTGAGTATATAGAATTTTGAGGATTTTGGTATGTGGAAAGTGTTAACTTTTAACTACACTCATGTTTTCACTAAGGTATTCAAGAGAATACACGATTAAGGACTTTGAATGTTTGGAATGTGACCAACAAGACATATCTTGTGATATGAGGGGATCAACGACAGTATTAAATCTCTGGTAATCGATGTCACTATATTATGAGAGTGGACTGCAGTATTATAAGCCTAAAGATTAGACAGGATTATGTTGGACATAAGTTAGTATTGTTTAAGGATAGAAGATTTTCGATATTATTGATGGGATGTTATAGTAACGTAGTTTTAGAAAAAGGGACAACCTGCAGGACGGGCGACAGCCCATCGCGTCGGACAAGGCTATGGGAATCGAACCCACAACCGAAGTGCGACTGGCCTTTATCGCCTACCACTGGCCTATAGGAAGTCCCTGTTTAGTAGAAACTAGTTTTATTATATTAAGCAGTATGATATATGAAGTATAAGTCCATTTTAGAAACCATATGTGATTAATCTCACTATAGATCGACTTATGTATATAATTTTGCTAACCTTTTGTTTGAAACAGATGGAATGACCCGTCATTCTATCACATGATCTGCTAGCACTTCACGAATAACAAATTCAACTTCATTTATTTAAGAGATGAAGTGGAAATTGTTAAAGGCACGAACAACAGCGAGATTGTACCAAAATAAAGTAAGTATTTATTCTAATTCAAATTCTTTAACTTTAGGGAAATGATCTTGAAAACCAAAAATGTTGTCCTAGTTCTCTTATACCTGATGAATCAGATGGTACCTTATATCATCACAAATCTATGGATTTGTGATTACTGGCTTTTCCATAGCCATGTTCTCTACCACTCTCCATCAGAACATGATGGTTAGATTTCTCTTCCATATCCATATTTTCACCTATGTGGAAACCCAGTGATTAGTTTATTTGGGTAATCGTTACATTTCATACTTTAGTTTTTAAAGCCAAGTTTTGGTATTCCCTTTTACGATGTGGGTTTCTATAGTAAACCATTTACAACCCCGACGAATTTCGAGGGCGAAATTCATTTTAAGGGGGGTAGAATGTAACATCCCAAGATTTTATAAAGAAATATTCTTTTTTTTTAATGTCATGTGTTGTACGCTACACCAAAAGGATCTTGCACAACACGCATCCTTGTATTGCCTTGCATTACACGCAATCGCGACCTTCCTCGATAGCGTGTGTAATACGCAATACCGAGTTTCACTAAACAACGATGTGCTATTAAAATATTATTAAAACTAGCCGTTATGAATAGTAATAACCACTTTTTAAAATTCTGTAAATCTTATTTTTCAAAATGAACTTCATTCTTGGATTCGGAGTGTCGAATTTAGCCTAAGGTGAAATTTTGGTACTTTTCGGATAACTTTCATATTCTGATGAATAGTGAAAAATTACTAAATTATAATTAAAAACAACCTTTTTAATCGAAATAATTAATAGTGATAAATCATTAATTTGAGTGGTTTTAAAGTATATTTAGAATATATTTTTACAATTTAATACAATGTTGGTCATTGGATGTAATTTCACATTTAAACTAGACATAAACAAGTGTCAATCTTTTGATAGATATTGTTTCTTAAAAACACGCTATTTGTTTTAACAGCGGGATTTAATTATAAAATTAATTAATGCAACTTTTATGTTATGAATTTGGTAAAATAGACTTCATTTTTGAATTCGGAATATGTAATATAGCTTGGGATGAAATTTTGGCATTGTTCTGAAAAACATCAATTTTTGATGAATAGTGAAACTACTAAGTGGTAGGTTAAAAACTGAATTTTTGCATAAAACTTAATTTTACCGCTTCTGTGAATGGAATTTTGAAAATCCGAGAGACACGGTTAATATCAAGGACTAAAATGTGGTTCAATGAGATGAAAATAATTTTTTGGTGAATAGTAACTTTTTACTTTTTTTTACCACGGTTAATAGTAAATAGGGTAACTAAGGGTAAATATGATATTAATATTACCCTAACACATGTCCTAATTCTATTGGACAAGTGTAATTCGACCAAAAACAAACTTAGGAATAAAATAAGACCATTTAAGGCCCACTTGGATTAGATTAGGACATTTATTATTAATTTATTTAAAGAAGAGTTAAAATAGTTAAAATCAAAGTTTAATAAGTAAATCATTTTTAATATGGGGTTATACATAAGATAAATTAGACTATAAATATTCATTAGAAAGCTAAAAAGATTTCCTACATGATGGTATTTTATTTGTAATTTTTAGACATCAAATAATATAATTTATTTATGACACAAAGATGATGCAGTAATTATCTTATTAATGAAATATTGACATAATTGATAATATAAATACCCAAATAAATGTAATTTAAGACTTTTTATGAATTCCACTAATTTTCTAGGTTACCATGATATATTAGTGATGATTTAATTAACTTGGTTCGAACATATAATTCTGTTATGACTTTCACAAAAATCATATATCAAATAGTGTCAAAATTGACACAAAATAGTTTTGAAATCAAATATTATATTACTAATTGTTATTTTATTCCTAAAAATCTAAGGTTCGGCCAAATGACTTAGATAAGGATATATGTATTAATAATATACAATTTGGGGTTCGTTTGGCATGTTATAGTAAGTTTATTAACCATATAGTGAAAGAAAACAAAAAGACACGGTAAAAGTTAAATTATTTAACTTAGAGTTAAATCTAATTGATAAGGTTTAAAATAAGATCCAAACATGTCTAAATTTGATTGGTTGATGAGATTACAACCCTATCTCATCTAAGCTTCGAGTATGATTCATTTTTGGAGGTTTTTAAGTGGGGTTAGATTTATTATAAATTAATATTTTTAAGAATTCCTAAGGTGCCCCTCTCCTCCCCTATAAAAGGACACCTCCTCCCCCTCCTCCTCACACCAAATTGAGCACTCAAGCTCGGCCAACCCCTGCCAAAATCCCTTCTTCACTTCCCTAGAATAATCCTAGAGGTTCTGGTCTTCCTCAAAGACCCATTTTAGTGCCCTAAGAGGAGGTCTCAAAGAGGCACTTCAAAGAAGAGGTAATTACCGTTACCAATTCTTTCATCTTTATTTCTTCTTCCACTTCTTCTTCTTAGGTTGTTTCATTATGAAGTAATAACATCAGTATCACTCATATACTGATATGTTATTATAAGTATGAAACAACCCTATTTCACCATCTATCCATCCTACGGAAAAAGAAATCACCGCGCGTGCGTACGTACGGAATACCGTCTCCACGCCGTGGTGTAATCTATTTGCCACCACCACCTTACATGGATGGGTATAATGGTGTAAAGAATAACTCTACATAGTTTTTACAACATCATATTGATTCTGATATATTGTATAATCCACTCCAATTCAATTCAATATTTATAGAAATGATATCATCGCTCGTGCGTACGTACGGAATACCGTCTCCACGACGCGATGAGATTCATTCTCCATGTAAACCATTAAAGAATGATTATAAAGTATATATAAGAAATAATAATAAAATATATGACATTATAAAGCTACTGGATTTATGTATATATGTATGTCATCTACTTACTTCCATTTCAAGACAATAAGGAAAGTAAAACAGCGTTCATGCGTACGTACGGACTACCGTCTCCATGAACGGTGTTTTTCATTTTATTAATCTATCTATTATATATATATATATACTGAATAAATATGATATATAAATCATATTTTATATTCTGGAAGTAAGTAAATCATGATATAAGTAATAGTGATGTCAAGAACAACAAGTCAAAACACCTAAGATAAATGAAACGATTTTACCCAAAACGCTTCTTTAACATGGAATTTACAAAAGAACGGGTAATATAATGTCATAAGTGAACCATATATGATATCATAACAATGAATATGATTCTGTAATAAGTCAATAACATGATTTAAATCATTATACAGGAGGTTCGGACACTTACAAAGCAAGTCGGACCTAAGGTAAGGAAAATATCACAATCTCATTTTTATCCGAGATTGTTTATTCGTAAGTATTTACTGGGGTGTATTTTATCATCCACATCCATGTTTCATCAATATGTAATATTATTTCCATCCACCTACAATTGTTTAAATCCATTTTTACCCTTCGGTGAGTTTTTAGTAAAGAATATGAAAGGAATCTTTTGTCGCTTTTTCATACGAGGTGATTTTTTGACTTTTCCGACAAAAGTACGAAGAATGTTTTTTTTAACGTATACGACATGAATGGATTTTTAAAACATTATTTCCAAGAATCTTACTTTACAAGTTTTCAAGTTTATTTTTAATCAACTTATTTTAAATTAAAGTTTTATGACATGTTAAGAAAGGAAAAATGTTTTTAAAGAAGAAAGGATATTTTCCTCAAGAGTTCAATTCAAGTGTTTTATCAAAATTATTTTTCATCTAAGATAATAAAGGGTTCTGTTTCTATCCATATTTTTTACATTGATTTGACTATGTTGTGATGGAATTATATTTATGAATTCCTTTATCTTATATGAATGGTTTTATGATGTCATGTTGTTTAAGAATCCCATTTTTATTACATGGGTTATGCAATGATGTATGATTTATGATTTTGTGGCACACATAAGAAAGGATTCATTAAGAGATGGGTGGGACCTATATCTCCCTCCAATGCATTGGGTAAAGATTTCATATCTCATGAGATAGACATGGCTGGAATGGTAGGTTATACCGGTTCAGTGAAACAGGACTGAAACGAGGATTACTCGATTCAGAAAGGGACTTTGTCCACTAAGATAGTCTTGGCAATGAGTCTTGACTAACAAGAAATGATTCTCTATGATTATGTGTGTATGCCACAATGAGTAATGTTTTAAGTAAGGGTTTCATTTTCACTACTATGATTTATCCCATGTTATGAAATTATGCTCTCTTTTGCAGGTTAAGATTTCCAAAAATGTTATGTTCTTATGAAAATTATGTGATTGATATTTCTTTTGTTTACCCTTACTGAGCATTTGAGCTCACCCTTTTATGTTTTCTTTTCCCCAGGATATAAAGAAAGGTTTTAGGAAAAAAAAAGGAAGATCTTTGTGGGAGATTTTGAAGATCTTTCACCAGGATTAGAAGATTACGTTCCGAGTTTCCAAAGACACTAAACTATTACGATCCTTGTGTGTGTATTTTTGTTATGTATTAAGTATTCCGCAAAAGTAATGTAATGTTCATGTACGTTAGGCTTCGGGTCTCTACACAACCCACCCCTGACACCTCCTCCAGACCATTTTCAAACAAATCCATAACACATGACATTAATTTATAAGTTAAATTAATCCTAGTTTGATTGAAATAACAAATTAAATAATATAATTTAAAACCCTCTACTAAAATTTCATAAAACCTTGTGTTTTTTTCCACCTCAGTGTCTCTTTTTCGAATCTAGAAAAAATCCCCATCATTGTTATCCAATTCCACCATGCTCTGGTGGAATCAACATTAAAACCCTATATTCAACCAAAAACATTTAAATGAATGGAGGGGAGGGAGATAAGGATAAAGAGTAAAAGGGAACTCATATCAAATATCTAAATAGATTTTCTCTAAAACATATAGATCAAGATCAAGTATAGGGATAAGGATTAGGAAGATGGGTCAGTTACCTCTTCTTCCTAGCCCAGTAGCCTCTAAAATTAAGTAGGCCTTGATTCTATATTCACTAAAACATATATTTTTTCCAAATATACTAACACAAACTGATGGGTTTTGTTCTAACCTCCACCAATAAAATTTTTCATCACTAATAAGTATCCACATTCATTTCTTGTGAAACACGTCTATTACGAACATTAGATACACATACCAAATTTGGTACTCCCACTACTCCTGAATGTGTTAGAACCACACCTGAAATAGAAAAACACTTGAATATTTGATTCCACTTGTTTTATCCCATACTAAATATTGTTCATCATCCAAATGATGATAATATATCCTTATATAATTATTCATGTTTAATCACACATGAAACATTCTTGAAAATTCCCCCCACTGAATACTATTGAAAACTTGATAGCTTACGCATTGTGGTAGAGACTGCTTCCACAAAATCTATGATGATTCCTCACTTTTGATGAAATTCATGAATTCCCAACTTTTCAATGTCATAGAATAGCTTTTTATTTCACATGTTTAAACTATACCATCACCCACTCAAAAATAAATTTGAGTTACCATGATCATAACATAAATCATCACTTTATCGTACTAGTCTTCATACTTAGAAGCACTATCAAAGAAAAAGAGTAGTAACCGTATTGGTCCAATTATAAAATTAATATTTGGTCATTACACTAGACCATATCCCACAAATAATTATTTTTAATTACTAAATAAACTAACTTTACCCAATAATCATCATTTAGTACCCATATATGGGTATTTTTCATTTACCGAACATAATTGTATCACTTTTATCCAAGAACCGACGAAAAATCACCACTACCCCCCAATGTGGTTCTACTAATACATCAAATCTTATGTTTACCAATATTATACTAAGCATTTTTAACAAAATATAACCATATTTGGTGGTCTCTTCCCTATAAAATTTCACTTTATCATACTCAATGAGCAAGATCCTATCCAAAACCCACTATTTGTCGAGCACTAACACTACCATGCCATGCTCATTACATGAAGATAGACCCATACCATGACCCTTGCTGTAGATTCTATATCATCATGATGAACTACACCAAAATATATTAATTCTATCTATAAACCAACATCATAACATCTAGTCTTAACCATCTCACCATCACATAAATCTCATGTACTTACAAGCCACGAACCACACACCAACCCCACTAGAGATACACCATCTCATTAGTACCCAACTCAACCTAGCTAAGGAAGTATCCCAATTCCTCAATAATCATTTTGATCTAATCATCCCCTCAACATCTCAAAATATCCAACAAACAACTCATTTCATTCGACATTCCTTAAAAGGTAATAACACATAAATAATATGATCAAACAATTTCAGAATTTTTATAATTCTTATCATTTTCCCATAGCCCTATAGAGAGTTTATCTCATGAAACATTCGTATCAAAATGCACTATATTTTATTGGTCAATAAAACCTGACCATCCCTTGAGTAACCATTTCTCTAACCAACACATGATACAACATCATGGTCTAACACCCTTATCATTTCTTTAACTAAGTCAAGGTGCCTCACAAATATTTACCATCACATCATACTTGATGAAAATCCAAGTGTGATCATTTTTTTAATTTCATTGGAACCCCATGACCTAGATGTAGGGAATAAAAAATAACTAAGAATTCTTAAACCCCATCTTGACTTATAGGCACCCATAAAAGTCTTATATCTCGTATAGGTATCAAGGAACTGAATACATGCCCCGCCTAGCCTAACAAACACACTAGTATTGTATCACGTGAAAATAATATGAATTAAAAACATCTCTATGTCCTCACCCACAATAATCACATGACCTTTACCATTTAATCTATAGATCCATATATTTTCTCAAAATCCACTATTTGTCATATCCCATATGACATCTAGGATGACTGTGATTAACCACCACTAAGCTCATTGATCCCTGAATGAGATTAAGTTACATCAAACCACATACCTTGTATATTTATTAAAAGAAAAATATTTTATATCCTAGGTAAGATAGTATTCAATATATTCTCAAAATTATGCATAACATCCCACTTTGTTAGTCAAAGAATATTCAAATGGGGATACATCCTTGTGTAACACTACCATACCACTTAGATTTTACCAAAATGACTTGCATCCAACCGATCCTTGGATCATGCACTTAATAAAATATCTAATTATTTATAATGTTTTCTTAAAATACATTCCTCATACAAATCAAAATTCATTCCTTAATATCCAATACAAAAATAAGGTTCCCCTCACATTCCCATAACAAAAAATCAATTTCACCTCTCATACATAGTTACTATCACAATAATAATCTGTTATGGTACCCATTTATAAGGAATAAATGGGCCTGCGAGAACCCCTACTCTCTATGTATATAATTTTATATCACAAATCAAATTAATAATAACTAGTAAGGAATCCAGGTATTCTACTGACATGCTCAACTCACTAAAAACCAGAGTGAAATTTGTTACCACTAGGCTCTCAAAACTAGTATTTTTACCATACCCACGCAGGTCACAACTCATGAGTAACCCCTGATGCCTCAATCTCTAAACTAAAACGAAATATCACATTACTTCACCCATCCTATTGATCTCATTGATATTAGGTATTACCAAACCCATACAACCCACTATAGGTTCATCATCAAAGTCATATCCTTAAAAAATAGAGGAAAGAGGACTGGAGAAAACACCCCTCGCTAGACTATACACACCCATTGATATAAGGGTTTCACATCACTTGAGAACAAATCTAGTCAACCTACCCACTCTTAGTATAGGTATCCAATACACATAGATTCATATAACTAGTCATCATATACGAAACATGAATTAGTAACCATAGTTCAGTTGAGTAGAATAACACTAAGAATAAGGAAACAAATATATGATAAAAATTTGTAACATATAATACTGAACTACATGAACAGTACCAGACCAATGGATCCATATGACACTAGGTGTTCCTCACTCTATGCCAAAGTATTCCTACTAGTTTCAAGGGTTTGATGAAACACATAGGGAGGCTATAAATTATAGTACCATTAAAATAATAATATTTAGTATCATAATACCTATAATCGGTATACCATCAAAATATGTGATATGAAATTATAGTAAAAATTAAACCACAATAAAAACATAGAAATGTTATAAAAAATTGGAACTCATGTGGGTCACATAGTTGTAATTATGGGTTTGTAAAGATAAAATAACACTTATTCAATACAAAAAAAAGAAAACAGAATAAGAAATAAAAAATCACCATACTATGAAAAACTAAAACCATGTATAAATAGAATACATAAATTGTACCTTACACATTTTTTGGATGAAAAAATAGTACTTAAACACAAGGTTTGTTATAGATTCCTGAGGAAAACATTGGTTCCCCCCCATATGGTGTATCCAAAGATTAACTAAATCACAAAATTATTTGGTGGTATCCTCCTCTTGAACATGATATGATTTTATCTCTTGGTATAAATTTAAGAATAAGAAAGATAACATTGATAGAATCAATAGAGATATATTGGGTTAGGATCACTCATATTCTCATAGACACTTCTTTCTTTTTATATACTTTTGTAGACTCCAACTTCTTCCATGATATTTACTTGAATTTTGTAAAACATTAAAGAAAATCCACCAGTTACAACACTAAACTTATCCTATTTTTATTCTCCCATGTGTTTCATCATATGAAATGTTTGTAGATAATGATATCCAATTTGGAAGAGATTCAAACATTAAGATTTAGTTCTTGATTTTTAATTTCAAATGTAGAGTGTTAGTGTGAATCAAATAATATGACTAGAATAAATAGTGTTTTGATATCAATATATCATGATTTATAATATTTACAAACCAATAAATATGATATTCATTGTTTTCTATATTTCATATCATAAGATATACCAATATCATACATTATGATACACGCATATATACATCATGTATTTATGGAATATATCTATCAACCTCACACTTGAACTGGAGACTCAATGATTTTGTTCAATATCACACTGTATTGTATCATATACAAAGACTTTTGAACTATATCCAAAACACCTTTTATATATCTTCCAAAAAACTTTCATAATGATATTATTAATCTCACCATGCATCACATAATATACCACACCATGTGAATGTCCTTCC
Organism: Viscum album; assembly: GCA_963277665.1. Classification (NCBI taxonomy): domain Eukaryota; kingdom Viridiplantae; phylum Streptophyta; class Magnoliopsida; order Santalales; family Viscaceae; genus Viscum; species Viscum album. The sequence continues at coordinate 1,985,184,218 of OY728145.1, read as the reverse complement.
AAAAATCCTTTTGGATAAACTCTAAAATAATTTTAGAGAAACTATCTAAGTTTTATAAAACTCAATGTCGATTTAGACAACCAAATATTGTGATCCCATAGGACATTATAATGGGTAAAACAAAAAAAATATTGAAATATTAAATCTAATAGAGAGTTTCCTCTAGAAAAGTGTTAGTTTTAATCAAGCTATAAAGGGATCTGGTGTAGTCCCTACTAAACATATATATATATATACCTATATCCACCAGCTATATCACATAAAAGAATACATAATCATATAATCCCTTTTTACAAGTCATGAAGTGACCATGGGACACATAGTATGTCAATCCCATATAAACTCCACATATATTCTCAATTCTCCCAATATAAACTCACTTGGTTGATGAATATATCACATTTCATTCATCTATGTGGATGAGAATATCACTTGACCATCATATAGATATATAAGGACATAACAAGTACCTTATCTAGGTATGAACATAAAGTTACCTGGTTTATCTCAAACATGTTCCCAAATTTCAAACTCTTCATACGATTGGACTAATATCATCTTGGTAAGACTCAATAGACATCATGATTAGTAACATACCCAACCATGCTCTTATTATATGAACCTCAAGGATTTTATAATAATTATATAAAAGTATGAATGATCTCATTATATGTATCATTATTATGTATGATATGTTAATTGAATATGAAGCATGCACCCCTAACATACTAAAGACATAGTGTTTGGCACTCAAGTGATATATTTAGTAGGTTATCCAGGGCACAAAAATTATTTTGTGGTTCCTGAGTAAATTAAATTTGTCTATGTAAATTCTTACCCATTCTAAACTTAACATTTTTTCACAATCTATAATACTCCATGATGAACATCAGTTAATGATAACTTAATGTTGTACTTTGAGTGGTTAATAATCATTTTATTTCATGTGATATATGTTATAAAGGTGAAATAATGATAATGAATAGACTATATTTTGTATAATATGCGATATTTTATCTTTTAAAACACATTTAATAATATTAAAAAATTATTCATAAGTTCTCTTCTAATCATATCCCATAAGATATACCAAAATAAATGCCTTATGGTTACTGTATTTTTTGGGTTTCGTTAAACTCATTATATCTCTATGTAATTCCTACCACTTATCCATGTGAACATCTAATAAAACTATCCAACTACTATATTTAATGGGTATCATTTAAGAAGAAATTTAGTTTGAGTAATGGTTAATCATATTCATAGGTTTCAACTCTTTGAACATAGTATTCAAACTTATTAACATCATAGACTCAAATGTTACAATGTTAATAAGTTTAGTTGTCTAGTTATAATTATTATAAGTTTATCATCATCATCATTCTTGTAACTTTTGTATCAAATATATTTATTGAGATCATTTTGTTAATATCATATATCCTAAACTATTTTAGAATATTAAGTGGAATTCACTTTTAATTTTCACTAAAATATTCTATTATTGGTAATATTGATCTTTTTTAAGTCTCAATATACTCTCAACATCCTTATAAAACTATATTATCTTTATAATATCATGATAATATACAAAAAATATTTTGTTTTAAGAAATAACACTTATTTACTTTAGTAAAAATATTTAATAAATAAACTATTACAACCACATCTTATATGGATTTCTATGTGTTTAGATAATTATTATAAAAATAATAATTTATTATTTAAACTAATTTATGGATGGGTGGTGGTATCAAATCCCTCATATTTTAATATATATCTAGGATAAAATATTTAGGTCAGATAAAACTACATTTATCCATAACTTCTTTTTAAAACATGTTATATAATCTAATAAATCATAAACCATGTGTATTAAATCAATCATAACAACTATTTGTTAGGAAATAAATTATCTTATTATATATTAGAATTATATAACTATACAATAATGGTTATATTAAATATCCATTGGAGCTTGAAATATTTCTTTTCATCCCAAACCCATGATTTAAAAACCCTTTATTTCATCACTTGGATAAAAACTGTAACATCAATTGATTTTTACCTTGATTTTGAACTCACGTGTACTTAAAAAATTTATAAAGTATTCATTGGGTATCTAATACCTTTAAAAATAAAATAATAAATTCTTATAACACTGATACCTATCATAGAATTTCCATAGAGTTTCAAAATCTTCTTTATATGTTTTAGAAAATTCCATCCTATTGAAACATTATGCTACTTCATGAATTCTCTTTTAGGTTTCAATATTCTTGATTGGATACTTGAAGAAACATTATTGGATTTTCCAACTAACCCTACTTTTTCTAGTTCGAAACTTTACCCACTTGTACTAACAATACAACAATAAGAATATGGAAAACTCATTCCCTAGTTAAACTATTCACAATAATTATAGAAAATATGGTATGATTTTATTAAACCAATTCATTATTATTGAAACCATTTTTATAGTAATTCCATAATGAATTCCATACCAAGATTATACGTTAAAGGAAACCTTCAGTCTCTTCAAGTCATTCATGTACCCAATCATATTGAATGCATGAGCTAGAACTAAAGTTCATTTGATCCTATTATATATAAGGCCGTTGAAACATTTATTAAATTTATTTATTCTTATCATAAGTATCTATATGAACTTTTTGAACTACTTCGAGAACAAATTTCACAGAAATGGGTTGCAACTAAAACATAGAATTCCTCACTTCAGAACAATTCTAAAGTATATGTACTAGTCTAGAAAATTATATTAAATTAATATTATCCTTTCAATTGGATTGATCTAAAATTAATGTTAAATGATAATAACTCCATTTTTCTATAGTAAAATATTTTATCAAATGAGTATCTTGTTTTACATTCATTTAATATGGTCCTTTATTAAAGGCGATCCCACTAAAATAATGACCCTTTTATGTTACATCATATCCATTAGTGGGTCAAGATCTATATTTCCCTAATATTTAGGCCGCCTTATCATTTCTCACATCACTTATCTATTTAGGGTGACCATGAAGAAAATCATATCAGATATGAATATTTTATAACTATGTGGATAAAAACATACCCAATTCATCATATGGATAAACTTAACTGTATTATTTTAGTATCTTAATCTTATTAGAGATTCTCTTCTAATTTTAACCAAAATAAAATTTCAAAAATGTTCAACTAATCTTATTAATATCACCCATTACTTAATTTATCTACATAATATAATCCAAGGTAACTAAAATTTTGTGTGACTTACCAGGTTGGATGGTCTAGTTATTGAAAAGTATTTTATCTCAAAGGAATCTAATAATTAGTATTTTTAAAGGGGATTTAATCTCACTATCTTATCTCATGTTATTACCTTTCATGTATGCACACATCTAATGATTTAGTTTGAAATCCATATTCATTTTAGAAAATCAATATGATCAAACATATTAATGTGTAACTCTTTACTCAACTTATGAAAATGTCAAAGTCCTAGTAGATGAAAAATAAATTCTTTATCATACATAGAATGTAACTCCTTAAATGAAAGTATGATAATTTAAATAATCAATTTAACACTTTTAAATAAATTCATACAACACAATTCATAATATAACACTTTTGTTTATGAATAAAAAAGAATTAATTAAACCAAATAAATGAAAAATTACTAAATTGAAGTATGATATAGGTATTTATGAACATTTCAAAAATAAATTATAAACCCCTTATAATTATTCCATGAATCATAGATTTTATATAATTATATAAATCACTTTCTATATATTTTCCATATGAACTCCTTCATATTGATATTTATATGGAATCATACTCAAATATATGATATCTAAAATATAAACATTATATATATATATATTTGTAGACGATGAAAAAGTCCGTATCTCCTAAAGGAAGTTCCAAAATGACGAAGCGAAGTCATATTAGGACTCGGAGGCCCAGTCTGGAGGGCCTGGAAGTGGTGTGTAAAATTAAGGAGGACTTGCGCGAATTTTTTTTCCTGCATGAAGGAAGTCCGGGATTCGCGAAAAAGCACCGTGGTGGCGCACAATTTTGCGCGCCCGGTTCCGTGTGTTGAGGCCTTTCGCGCCAAACATTCCTGGCACAGAAGATTTCGTGCGTCACCCAAATTCTGCGACGCCTGAGGCCTATAAATATAAGGAGACCCCTTCCGTTTCGGGGTTCTGGAATTTGGACCATCTCCCATGCGCGAAATTGGACTTTCGTGCTCATAATATGACTTTTAGGTATTGACCCTTTTCATTCAACCTTGCCTCGGGGTTCGCCTTTGCGTGCAATCCCACCAGATTAAATAAAATTTCAAAATCCTCAGGGTTCCTTCTTTTCACGCAATCACTTCCGTTGCGCGCACTCCCTCCTTTGCGTGCAAAACCCAATTGCGTGCAATCCCATCGTTAGGTCTTTCCCTACCTTAGGGATCGACCGTTGCCCCCGCACGCAATCCAAGCCCGTTTCCCACAATCCCCCAAGTTGCGTGCAATACCTCTGCCCCAATTGCACACCATCCCTGTGTTTTTCGTGCAAACTTTCTCTTTGTGCGCAAACCCTAAGACCCCTCACCTTGACGCCCCCCATGTGCCTGCCTGCATAGGCGCTCGATGTCCTCTATACCGGGCATGCACGCCATGCGTTGTTTTCCCGTACGACCTTCTAGGATCATACGAAGTTACCTCAAGGTCCCTTGGGCGGTGTTTCCCATTGCATTGCTTTTCCTCATGATTCTTCGCATAGTCACGCTAACAGATATTGCTTCTTCGCATAGCCACGCTAATGTGGACCTCTCTATGGTTCAGCCGGTGGCCCCCCTTCACAATGGCCTTGCCGATGCCTTCCCTCCCACAAGGGGTAGAGGTTGTCGGTCATGTAAGCCCTATGGGTGTGGCATGAACCCACCTCGTCCAAGATGCAAGACGTTAAACTGCCAAGCACCTCGTCCTCAAACACAAGATGTTAAACTATGATCCGACCCCGTGCCTCGCACGCAAGGTCCCCCCAGCTCGGAAATTTTTTACACCGCTCGTCTCCACGGGAATGGAATATTCCTCGCATGGAATTATATCCTCCCTCTTAGAGTGGCGTTTGTCCACGAGGGAAGGGATACCTCAGAGTGTAATCCCCTAACCTATCTTGTGGAATGTAGCACCCATGCCCCTCCGTACTTCCCCACTACCAAGGCCAGGGGAGGGTGTGATAGGGAACGAGGAATCTCCTTTTTTCGGTCCCAAATCCCTCTCCCTCTGTTATTTGTCACATCACGGGCCTCCATCCTGGAGTAATCCCCGACAACATGGGCCGCTCAACGCATAATCCCCTCTTCGCTTCTCACGGACGCACCATTCACGACGTGATCGTCTGGTCCATGTTTCCTCTTATTTCTCAAACCGAGCATGACTCACGTGGGATTAGAGTGAGCATGGGCCATGACATCCCCCTATGGGCTGCCTCAGAGCATAAGCCCCATCCCGGTGAACTACAAGGACTTTGATCCGTGCTAAAGCATGGTACGTAGGTAGCCTCCATGAGGTTCAAGCCCACCACCCGGTCCTTCCGACCTCTTCACGTTGGTTCACCAACACTTTGGGCCACCTTAGAGTGTAAGCCCCAAATTTATCGTCCAACATGATGTTAAACTATATGCCCATCCAGCATGATGTTAAACCTTCTTCCTTATCCCACATGACGTTAAACTATATACCATCCTGTATGACGTTAAACTGTATGCCCGAACTACGTGGACTTTGATCCGTGCTAAATCATGGTACGTAGGTAGCCTCCACGAGGTTCAACCCCATCACTCGGTTGTTACGACCCCTTAGTTTCGGTTCACCACCCACCATTATGGTACGACTCAGAGCATAAACCCCATACCGACCATTATGGGCCGCCTCAGAGCGTAAGCCCCATACCTACCATTATGGGCCGCCTTAGAGCGTAATCCCCATATCCATCTATTGTGGGCCACCTCAGAGCATAAGCCCCAAATTCCCTCGTCCCGCATGACATTAAACTGTATACCGGAACTATGGGGACTTTGATCCATGTCAAGGCATGGTACGTAGGTAGCCTCCACAAGCTTCAAGACACCTTCACTTCATCACCCATCCAGATTCCTACCCGGGCCGCCACATCCCGGTGGGATCATGCCACCTCATTCCACTCCATAGTATCCGAGAAGCCGACCACGTGCTGGTCCCAACATCGGAGTTCCCTTCAGGTGGTCCTTTTATCTGATCCACTCTCAGTGTTCCGATCAGTCCGATCCATCCTCGCAGGACGTTAAACTCATGACATACCCCGTGTTAGACATGGGAAGCTGAGGAAAATCTCAGATACATGCCTATGCCATGCCAAATCCCCGCGTTCGATGTGGGATTCCTCGGGCTTCCGCGCCCTTGAGAAGCCCTATAATAAGGGACAGAAGACAGACATTCCAATACCCCAACGTCAAGATATGCCGACGACACCCTAGCATGAACATTCTCCTCACCGATGGTTGCTGCCCTGACCAGAACCCTTGGAGCGTCTCGACAGAAGCAACGTAATTAACTAGTGTCCATGAAGATATGGCACTGGGAACAAGATTCATGAATACGTCTTAAATATATGGGGGAGACCCGGACTAGGTGACGAGCTTCGAGGAGGAATCCACGTAAGTAAGAACCGACATACCATCATCCCAATTTCGATCAAGGAGAAGACGTCCCTGAACAAGGAACGGATGTCGCCCGCCTTTGGAAAGCGGGAATGCAGGGCCACAAGCCGCGCGTCCTCCCCTATATGATGGATGTGCGTGAACACCCTGGTGAAAGAGTGGGAAACAGAAAATGGTGAACCCGACATGAATCTCTTCTCCTCAATATGGAGACAGGTAGCGTTTGGGGTGTCAGAAGATTAGCATGTAACCAGGTCCGGGCACCCAACACCAGGATGGAAACCCGCTCCAGGGGTTCACGGAAAGGGCCCCCACTAGGCTGAGTCGACACCGCCGCCCAACTCCCCGAGTCGAAGAGCAGGTAATCTATGTGCCCGCACCGTCGGCTCCAACCCATCTGACCCGACGCAAGCGTCGGGTGCGAGTAGAAGAGGATGCCCACCCAAGGGCATCAACGTTAGAAACCACTGCGGCCTGATGCACAGATGACTCCTGTCATCAAACCCCCGCGCACGTTGAGTAGGGGCAGTTACATGCCCTACCCGGATCGAGGCACTGACCGCCCCACAGGCAGGTTGGGTCGACTCTCCCGGTCGCTGGCACATGATATGGCCACCGAAAACCAATTCGCGGTAGTGCCATCCAACGTGAAGGCCAACTCCGTACCACCATTTCAGGGGGTATGGGTCCTCCCTTCTTCCAACCTTGGCCCGGAGGCCTGCCTGGCTCCACCCTCTCCACAGGTAAAAGGCTTCCCCGTGACAGTAATGCTCCAGGTGGGACTCTTTCCCGCGCTCACTACAGTGGGTACTGGGTCACTTCCCCCAGCGCAAACCGCGAGTATGGAGCCGTTGCGTATCCGGTCACTCGCCCACATGGAGGTCCTCCTCATGTCCCTTTTGACATCTGTCCCGGTGCTTCTCGCACCCCGACCTTCAGTCCTCTCTACCCCAGCACCGGCGCAGCCAGAGGACTCCATGATGGAAATCAGCCCTGCCCCGAGGAGCCACCCAGGGGTAGGAAGGCGGGACATCATCACCGCAATAGAAATTACAAGGATGGCCGGACAGAAATCAGACCAGTCCGTTTCTTGGACTCTGAGGCGGACTGCGACTCGACGATGGCGACCTCCCCCCGATCCCATGAGTCAGGGACAGGGATAGGGATGCAGCACGTCAGCCTCGTACTCCCCAAATGCGAGATCCATATGATTCATGCCTCCCTCCGAAGGTATATCCAAGAGGACGAGGAACTGGCATACCCCCAGGGATCAAAATTGTAGCCACCATCAGCCTCTCCGAAAGCCCCTTCGACCTTGGTCAGAGAGGACATCGGACTTTTTTGGGGACCGACGGAAGAGTCACGACATGGGACACCCTCGACAAGAACTGACACTGTGACAGGAGGCCCGTTATTCAGCCCATCCTATCGTGACATGGAATCCAGGACACAACAACCCTTAGAGGACGACTTAGGATTCGACGGCCAATCGGCCTGCTCGCCGTATTCTCCGCCGGCCATCCCACCGGCCCAGCAGCCTACCTCGGCACTGCTTCCAGTTCCCCAATTTCTCTTAGTCGATGAGCGGGGATATCAGAGGCCGGATCCCAAACTTGATCCGTGGAGCTTCTGGACCGTCCTCGCAATAGGCCACTTCCCCGATAAGTTTTGGCCAATCGCGGGATCAGATTTTCATACACCATAATTGCTCACCCTGGGAGAGTTTGAATGTTTCCGACAGACGATCCGGGCGACTCACTCCCGTCTTCGCCATTATCAAGTGCCCTACCCCAGGAGCCACGAAAACCTCGAGGAAATCGGCGAGCAATGTCGTCAATTCGACCTGGCCATGCTCCCCGCGGTTCGGCACCCCGAGTCACTTGGCCACCACAAGGCCCTCCAACAACAATGCGTCCAGAGTTCTCAAGTACTCCACAAAGTTATCGAGGAAGCCACCCCCCCCCCCACCCCCCACGAACACATCCGTGGATGGGGGCAGTAGACTGCCCTTATCTTCAGTACGATTCACTGACAACCCGACTCATCGAGTGGTTTTGAGGGTATTCCCTCGAGGGCAGCAGCGGTCAACATGGACGACCTGTCAGGAGAGGGGAATAGTTTGGAACTTCTCGATGGGGACTCACCCCCTGAGGACAAGCCACTAATGGACCTATCCGGGAGGATTAATCGCCAACAGAGAAACCTCATAGGTCTCCCTGCACCCACAGAGGAGTTAACACTGAGCCGGAACATCGGAAAGGGTAATGAACACGTTGGGGCTGTCAAGATCGCCGACCCATATGCCTCATTGCAGAAGGTAGAAGAAGATCCCAGGAAGGCCACGCTACGCCAACAACTTGCTGAGCAGAAGAGTTTGGTTGATGAGATCCTGGCCGAACGCATTGTATAGCGGCGACCTGACTACAATGATCCTAGGTCGGGACAACAGGGGCAGGAACAACTACCCCTCGACGAGATTCTCCCAGGCAACCGCGATCATGCAGTGTTCGCCGACAGAGGAGAGGCCAGAGCTCATGGCAAGAGGGCGCGATACGTTTTGCTGAACCATCTTGAGCGACATGATCACCCAAGGGACCCCACTCGGGTTCCTCCCGCTGCCCCAAGTGTCGGTCCACCAGTCGCCCCGCGAGTTGCTGAGCTTGACTATCGGATTGAAGAGACCGACAATGCGCTTTTGGTTAGGGATCCCCGTAAGGACATGAACCAGCATCCAGACGATCCGATGGTGGCACTCATCGCCTGCTTAGTTGCTTTAGAAACTCGGCAGGTGGCAATCCCACCGGATGGCAAGCCTCACTCACTATGAGTGGATGATATACCGGCCCCACTGGGATTTGGGAACCCCACTTTTTCCCCATTTAACGGGACAAGAGACCCTCCATAGCACCTGTGCCACTTCAACTTGAGGTTTCAGACTATGTTAGGAACTCCGGCGCAGTAGGAGGCCGCCAAGCTCCGTTGCTTTGTTCAGACACTAGAAGGGCCAACATTTGTCTGGTACAGTTAGCTCCCTGTCGGATCTGTGACTAGTTGGGAGGACCTTCGCAGGAAATTCCTCTACCAGTTCAGTTCCACAACCCGGAAGTCGAACATCACAGACCTCTTAAGGTACAAGAAAAGGCCCGATGAGCAAGTCGCAGACTTCATCACCCGGTGGAAGGGGCTCACATACTCCCTTGATATTCCACTAACTCAAGAGAAATTACTGATAATGTGCGTAATAAACATCAAGGCAGAGCTGATCCCTTATATGATCACTCATAATTACCCTGGAGGGTTCCGGGACTTCTTAGACAACGCTCAGTGCCTCGAAGAAGCCCTGCAACAAGCCAGCCAGGCACGCCCGCTGTCTCCTGTAATCCCTGCAAGGAGAGCTTCCATAGCCGAGCCCGCTGTTGTGGCCCAGATAGAGGCCCCCAGGCAGCTGAAGTTGCTACTAGTGAGTCCATCTCTACAGCCCCATAGGGGTCCACTCCCACAGGCACAACCTCCGGCCCTGCAGCGACCGCCTCAAAATTGGCAAGCGCATCCGCGTACTGCACTTCCACCGCCTAGACGAAATCAGGTTCCACCTCCTCGGCATGCTCCTACGGCCCCTCATCAGGGCCATACTCCTAGAGCCCCCTTTCCAGACAGAAGGAATCAGACATTCTCGTACGATGAGGCTCAGGTCCCTGGTTACTTTCATAGTGCTTTGGAGCAGAGAATTGTGCGGTTTCCTGTGTTCCGGAAGCCGGAAGAGGCACATCTCACTGATCAACCAAACTACTTACCTTATCACCGGACCCTAGGGCACACCATCCAGTGATGCTACGTGTTCAAGGACTGGCTCCAAGACCAGATTGACAACAATATAGTCAGGTTGGGCCCAACCCTGGCACAAGTAGCAGGTGTCTTTGTGAGATCAGAGGGCGGTAGCGGCAACGAGGATGAATGGAAGCAGGTTTCCAAACGTGGGTCCCGTAAGTATAACGACTGGATGGACAACAAGACGGTCGCCCGCGCCCATGGCATCATCTGCACATGCCTGAATCAGCCATAGCCCTCAGGAGCTGTGGTTTCTACCTCAGCATTGTCATCCAATCTTGCCTCTTTCCAGAAGAGCAAGCGGCGGCGGCGCAAGAAGAAACAACGCGCCCTTCCAATGTTGTCGTCATCCTCCATTCTTGGCGATTTCATGCCCCCAGAAATGGGGATCCCTCCGAGACTCCGCCCGGTAAGGGATGACTCTTCGAGTGACAGTCAGGGTACGCTTTGGTTAACACCGTAGAGTTGCTAAATCCCCTTTTGACTCCCGACGATGAGGGACGCCATGTGGACCTTCCCAATGTCCCCATCCATCGCCAACGTTGGTGGAAATGTGGATACATGAATCGTCGGGGCACGGTAGTTGGCACCTCCAGCCAGGCCGTGCAATCCACTAAGACCAGGCAACAGTCCCAGTACAGATCTCAGCACACGCGCCCCCTTTATCCAGTGTCGACAGGATCGCCTCTAAAACCGTTTGTATTGTTGGATCAAGTAGAACCACCTCGGCCATACCGTGATCAGCTCTTCCCTGCTACCGACTGAACCCAGCCTTCCCGTCCTAATCTGGAAGCCACTCTCCAGGCTTCAACTAGTGAACAACGATATGTGCCTAGTACCAGTCATCCACCAATCTCGCCAACAGGGCCCGTCATGCCTCCAATCGCAGAGCGGCCTCCTATAAGTAGAGGCTCACGTTTGGCCTAGAAGTATGATGTTCGGAAGCACCTGGCTGTCATTCGAGCAAGGCTTTCTATCCTTGAGGCTCTTCGCCTGTTGTCTGAAATGCGTGAGGCACTCACCGAGGACCTAAGGATCCCCCTCCAGTTTGTGATGGAGGTAGAAGATGTAGAAGCCTTCCACACTGAGGAAATTGAGAACTCCGAATTCCAGGCATTTATCTCATTATCCGGTGAAGATGAAGACCCTCCCATACATGGGAACATTCTCCCACTGTACTTCACTGGCCAGTTCAATGGCATGGAAGTCCGCCACTATCTTGTTGACATGGGTTCCGGGATTAACCTAATCCCAACTCAGACATTGCGGAAGATGGGTCTGTCTAAGGATGATTTAACTCCCTCCGACCTCAGGATCCAGGGGTATGACAGAACCAAGAAAACTCCAGTCGGCAAGATTCACTTGAAGACCCAATTCGGTGGCCTAATTTCCCGCACAGAATTCATGGTTATCTCTTAGGACACCTCCTACAATGCATTGATGGGCAGGTCGTGGCTCCACATTCATGCGGCGATCCCCTCATCATATCACCAATGCCTCAAATATTCCCTTAATGGTCGAGTAGGAATGCTCCAAGGATATGCGTCTCCTTTTTCCTCTTGTGAAGCCCGTTATCTATATGATGACTACTACAAGAGCAAGGATAAGCAGATTATGGCACGTGAGGTTGAGCCCGCAGTTGTAACAAGTGATCTCTAGGTAGGTTTTGATGACACTTACATTTTCCTATTCCATCGATTGGAGGCCACAACCCCCGACATGAGGCAGTGCTTTGTGGTATCAGGTACACGAGGAAGGTATGTTCCCAGATCCAAGCGACGGTGGAAAATTCCCTCATACTCCTACACCAACTAGGCTCAAGTGATTCCCGAACCTCCTACCCCTGTACGGTATCGAGACGTTAGGCTAATGGAAACGGCGGTACGTCATACCTGTCTCTTCCGCTGGGCTGGAATTAACCATCTCAAGCCGACGCGCCACTACTACTTTGATGTCATCAAGCGTGGCCCCTTGGGACAAAGACCAGACGTGATTGGATCGATTGCTTCATCGTTTTGGTCTTAGTGGCACATGAGTCTCTTGATATGATGACCAATACCACCCATGTTGACACCAGCTTTCCATTAAGGTCTGGTAGCCATGAAGAAGCTCCCCCTGTAGATGATCCCTCCACAAGTGGATAAGAGGATATGGAAGATGCACCCCCCGCCTTTGAGGAGGGCGTCTCCACCACGGTCGACAAGTTAGTGCAAGTGAACCTCGGTAGCGAGGTGGACCTAAGACCCAGATTGGTCAGCGCCTCTGTGCCCCCCGAGGAGCAGAAATAGTATGTGGGATTTCTCAAACAGCACCGTGATTTGTTCGCTTGGAGTTACAATGAGATGCCAGGACTAGATCCTCAGGTAGCCGTCCACCGCCTTGGCCTTCCAGCAAACCATCGCGGGTTTAAGCAGCATCCCAGAAAGATACACCCTTCTCACAGTGCCATGGTGGAGGCCGAAGTTGACAAGATTATTAAATCCAACTTCGTAAAGGAAGTTCAGTACCCCCGGTGGCTATCCAACATTGTGCCGGTCAGGAAGAAAAACGGACAGATCAGGGTCTGTATTGACTTCCGCGATCTCAATCGCCACTGTCTGAAGGATGATTTTCCGCTTCCGGTGACAGAGTTGTTGATTGATGCCACATCCGGGTTCCAAGCCTTCTCCTTCATGGATGGGTATTCCAGGTACAACCAGATCCGGATGGCCCCCGAGGACGAAGAGTCCACTACCTTCAGGGCCCCCCAAGGTACTTTCTGTTACCAGGTTATGCCCTTAGTCTTGAAGAATGAGGTGCCACCTATCAACGGGCCATGCATCGCATATTCAAGCCAATTCTTGGGACACTTGTGGAATTATACTTGGATGATCTGGTGGTCAAATATCACCAGTGTCAGGACCATCTCAAGGACCTTGAGAAAGTGTTCGGCTTCCTCCGTTCCCGCCACCTGAAGATGAACCCGCTGAAGTGTGCCTTCGGGGTCACCTCCGTGATGTTTCTTGGCTTTGTTTTTAGATAACAAGGCATCAAGATCGACCCAGAGAAGATCAAGGCCATCAGCCAGATGCCTCCCCCGGGCAATATTCAGGAACTTCGAGGTTTCCAAGGCCACTTAGCCTACATACACCGATTCATTACGAATCTGGCCAGCAATTGTAAGCCCTTTTCTTGGATCATAAAGAAAGGCGCCACCTATGAATGGGATGATGAGTGTTAGACCGCCTTTGAGGAAATAAAGTAGTTTCTTCTCCAACCTATGGTCTTGATTCCACCCGTTTCCAGGAATTCGTTGGTCCTTTACGTGACCGCCCTGGAACGGTCCATCATTGTACTTCTCACCCAGAAGAACACTGAGGGAACAGAGAACATCCTATACTACCTCAGCCGCGTGATCCTCGATACGGAAATTAGATATTATCCCATCGAGAAGAGCTGTTTTTCACTTGTATTCGCCATACAGAAATTGCGGCACTACTTGCAGCACCACGAGTTACTGCTGGTCTCTCGGGTAGACCCATTGAAATACATCATGAATCGACCTATGTTGACTGAATGACTAGCATGGTGGGTGGTGATCCTCCAGCAGTTCGACCTCAGGTTCGTACCTCAGAAGTCTATCAATGGAAAGACATTGGCAGACTTTCTAACTGCCCACCCAGCCTTCACGGATCAGCCACTGGATCTAGGTTTTCTTAATGAGGTAATCCTACTAGTCGATCCTGTCGTCCCATGCTGCCAGATGCACTTTGACGGTGCCTCCCGGAGCCCCACTGGTAGAAGAATCAACGATCCTAGGCTCAACAGTGTGGGCCTGGGTATCAACTTAATCACCCCTAAGAAATATATTCTACCATATTCGTTCCTATTGTCAGAGGGATTCACCAACAATGAGGCCAATATCATGCCCTAATCACTAGCCTCGAGCTGGCCCTCGAGTTCGACGTTCCCCATCTGCATGCGAAAGTGGACTCCGAACTGGTCATCAAGCAGGTTAATGGTGACTATGTTGTTAGAAAGTGAGAAATCGTGCCATTTTTAGAGTGCAACCTCCGTCTAATGGATAAGTTCCCTTCTCGGCCAAAGGTCGTTCATATTCCCTGGTCGCAGAACAGTCGAGCAGATGCTTTGGCTAGCCTGGTCGTGTCGCTTGTGGAGCCCGAACCGGGCAACCTGGTTATCCCCGTATCCCACCGGAGAGTCATTGCTCCCGTTACCCTAGAGGATGATCGCGGCCCGTGGGTGAACCATCTCACCACTGGTGCCCCTACGTCGGGGGCCCTGGGTACTTCAGAGATGGTGATCGAAGTAGTTCTTGATTGAAGGACACCCTTGGTTGAATACCTCCTACGTGGTAATCTTCCGTCAGACTGGGCCAAGCGTGAGCAAATCCAATGCTGCACGTTGCAGTTTATTCTTTAGAGCCTTCCTATCCTTGAGCAGATCCTTTACAAACGCGGATTTGATGGTGTTATCCTCCATTGCCTTCAAGGAGTCGAGATCCCTCAGGTCATGAAATAGGTTCATGCTGGTTCCTGTGGCTCCCATCAGGCCGGGTCGAAGTTGTCTCACCAAATTCAGAGGCTGGGGTACTTCTGGCCCTCCATGGTCTATGAATGTATCGAGTTTTCCAAGTGCTTTCATGCATGCCAAATTCATGCTAACTTTGTGCATCGGCCACCGAAGCCTTTCTACACTACCAAGTATTCTTGGCCCTTTGCTGTTCGGGGGTTGGATGTCATATGACCTTACCCACCAGCGACGGATCGACAATGCCAGTTCATTCTGACCGCTACAGATTTCTTTTCCAAATGGGCAAATGCAATTCTGCTCAAGGAAGTCAAAGCCTGTTCTATCGCTGATTTAGTGAGTTCCAACATCATCTATCGATTTGGAGTGCCTCACGCTGTCCTCACGGATAACGAAACCAACTTCCGAGTGGCCGAGCAGAAGAAATTGTACGCCAAGTACAACATTCGCTCTAACCATACCTACCGCTATCATGCACAGGCCAATGGACAGATCGAGGCATTTAAAAAAACCCTCTCTAACATTCTACAAAAAATGGTTGGTCAGAATAAGAGAAATTGGCTAGACAAGCTCCCCAATGCCCTCTGGGCTTATCGTACAACGACTCGTAATTCCACCCAGGTGACCCCATATTCCCTGGTGTATGGAGATGAGGCCATCCTTCCCATCGAGATTCAGTTTCCCTCATTGTGCACGGATGTGTACGACTAGAAAGCACCGAATAGAGTTGTCGAAATACGTCTAGCGGAATTAGAAGAATTGGACGAGAATAGGCTTCACGCCTTGCATAACCTAGAAAGGCATCAGAGCAGGATGGCTCGAGCTTTCAATAAGAGGGTTTGCCTCTGCTCTTTCCTGCATGGTGACCTGGTACTATCCCTCGGGGTGCCAATGATTCCCGGCAGGAAACCACCCATGTTGGAGCCCAAATAGGAGGGGCCTTTCATCGTCCATAAGGTCTATCCCAATGGTGCGTACTCCCTGGTGACTATTGATGGGGAGCGTGTCACTCCTCCCACCAACGCCAAGTTCCTCAAGCAGTACTTTAACTGAGCCTAAGGGTCCTGCATTACCCTAAACTGCAACCGGGGTCCCCCATGACCTTAAACTGGATCGCGGTACAACATGACCCAAAACTGCAACCGGGGTCCCCCATGACCTTAAACTGGATAACGGTCCCACATGACCCTAAACTGCACCTGGTCTTGCATGACCCTAAACTGCATTCGGTCCATCACAACCTTAAACTGCACCTGGCCCTATATCTGGGACCCTTTGGTCCGAGTTCTAAGACCCTAAAATAATATCCTTGTGGTCCAACATGACCTTAAACTGCATGTTCGTCCTCACTACAAGATGTTAAACTGCAAGCTAGTCAGGCCTTCCTGACCGAGGCCTAGCCTCAGGCCCCTTGGCCTTCTCGGGCCCCTTAGCCTAGTCCTTTTCCAGAGTGTGCGGTGTCGTGTAGAAGTATGTCCTCATTCACCATGGGTTACCCGGTGCGCCGTGCACATTCCTAGATGAAATGCCTCTCATCGCCCTACATGACATTAAACTATGCTTCTAAAACTACGTCCGGCCTGATTCCCATCCTTATGGGATACGTAGAACCGCCTGATCGTCTAGGTTTTAGGTCCAGCCCCATCAATTAGGAGATCCCACAATCTCCCGGTCACCTTGGTCTCTTGGCCTGTCCCTCCCCGCGGGGGGATATATAGGTGTGGTACAGGGTTTTTGGCACTATGCCCCCTTCTCCCGAGAATTTTCCATCTTTTGGACGCTCTCAAACTGACCCCTTCGACCCCTTCCATTGGTCCGCTAACTTGCTCAAAGTACTCTAGTCTAGGACCTGGAGTGTCAGATTTGACTTAGGCAAGTTTTTGTCCGCTTGTCAAGCTTCATGCTCCCTTTCATTCAGGACCCCGTTATCTTTCACACCTAGAGGGTCCCCCAAGAACGTCTTGGTTACAATGCCTAAGGGCTCTCCTACTATCATGGGCCAACGCCCCCAAGAGTTTTAGACAAAAAATTGATACAAATACCGTGTTTCGAACATGGTCAACGGTCGATGCTCATTTGTTTGTCCCCATTTTAGGCTAACGCGACAGGATGCTGTGTTGCGAACATGGTCAGCAGTAGTCCTCAGTTGTCATGTCGGCTCCTTTAGGACTTGAATGTTGGTTGCGTGATTCACATTATGTTCCACCCCATCGTGTCAAGGTTGAATCTCGACACTTCTTGCACTAACCCTCAGTACACCTCCACAGTTGGGCGGACGAAGCTGTGTGACGACGTCTCTCGGGGCACTCGTGATCCGAGCGCCAAGGTTATATGCTTGGGTTTTCTCTAAGGATCATGTGCAGCTTGACCCTCATCCCCATGGGAAACAAGGAGTCTCCTAGAAATTTCATTTTGGGCCCTGCTCTGCTGGAATCTAGTGTCACCTGCCCCCCTGATTGTTGGACCCTCGTTGGCTCCTTGGCCCGAGGCTCCTCCTACGGAATCGCGCACAGTGACAGTATGAGGATATTCCCTCATCTACATCAGGTACACCTTATCACATCATGCATGTTCCCCCAGGTCAAATCCATACGACCTTAAGCTATGCTGATTGGTCCTACCACACGACCGTAAACTGTGATGATATCGTCCAGGCTGCATGACGGAAAATGGCACCGCATTGTGGTGACTTCCCCATAGGGTACATCACGCTGGGTATTGGTCAATTAGCGTGACATTTTTCAACGCCTGTATACGGCTTAATTATTATGGCGATGCCAGGAATTTCTACCCTAGGTCAGTCGTTCCATGAAAGAAAAACCATTCACCTTCAAGGAAAAACAAGATATATCAAATACCGCTTCTCTTGGTGTGAGGGTTAGACCCGCACGCCTATTTGGGTCCATCTTGGCCGCTAATTCATCGTGTCTATCTCGCCTTTGGGACCTTGACCATGAGGCCATGTTTCTTGGTGAGCAGGACTACATCCTCATTCACGTTGGGTTTGCGATAGCCACACCATGTGAGCCCTGTTATAATAATTAGCCCTCATTTTTTCTTATCCTTCATGATGTTAAAATGCGCTCCCAAGAACTACATATGTCTTGATTCTCATCCTTATGAGATACGTAGAAGCGCCTGGGGACTTCCCCACAGGACCGACCTAACTTTCGTGTTCGGTCCCTTGACCTAAACACGTCTCCAAAGAGCACATGGTAAGAAGGACCTTTCCCCCATTCACGTCGGGTTCCACAACCACTTTACCATGTGTCTCCCACTTCCCTTACTCTTTTGGTCCGAGCTGTAGGACCTTAAACTAAGATCCTTTTATAGAACCACGTGTGGCTTGATTCTCATCCTTATGAGATACGTAGGAATGCCTGGACATTTCGCCTTGGGTCCAACCCCAGGGATTACCAAATCCCGTCCCTCCTCACTGTCGGCCCCTTGGTCTGGCTTCTTGGGGAGTGGTGTAATTGCGACATCTACCCTGAATAAGTTCGGTATGCCCCATAGTGATGTTGGGAAGTGACAATTCTCTCGCCATAGAGGTCCTGTCTAAAAATTGGGATGAACCGTGACCAGATTAATACGTCCGCCTAATGCGCCTCCACCACGGTGGCACAATTTTGGGTGTGTTGGACTCTGTTTGAACAAACCACCACTTCACTTTCCACGCTTTTCATGCCCCTTTATTTAGATACTCATCCTCTTTCATGTTTTATGGGACCCCCTAATAGTATGGATGGTAGACCTTTGGTCCGCCTGTTGTAACAATATAGATGATTGACCTACGATCTGCCTGCTGTCCTGGCCCAACGTTTCGAAATACTGGTCATGTTTGATGGGACCCCCTAACAGTATGGATGATAGACCTTTGGTCCACCTGCTGTAGCAATTTGGATGATAGACCTTTGGTCCACCTATTGTAACAATATGGATGATTGACCTACGGTCCGCCTACTGTCCTGGGGCAACGTTTCGGAAGGCTGATTGGCGATATTTGAGTTAGGCCCCGTGTTGCGAACATGGTTAGTGGTCAACCCCCATTTGTTGTCCCCGTTTCAGGCCAATGCGATATGGATGCTATGTTTCCGTCACGGTTAATAGTTATCCTCCATCGTCGCTCCCCCCATAGTGTTCCGGATTTGGGTAACGTGATTCACCTTTTTCATCTCCCTATGTTCGGATGGATTTCAATGCCCCTAGCATTGCCCTGCTCGTTTTTCAGAACATATTGAGAAGGTGATATATCAATCGGTCTGAGGTCCTCTCCTCAGAAATCCAGGCCCGATTTCAGATGCCTGAAGCTTGGTTGACGCTCCCACGAAGTGGTAGATTATGGTTGAGCATATCAAACCAAAGGTAAAAATAAATGTATTTGTCCATATATTGGATCAGAATGATGATCAATACAAGAAAAAGTTAATGAGATGTCCAAAACAGGGCCCTTAAGGATCAGCGTTTTGGATTGATCTTTCCGGCGCCGCTACCATTTGGATGGTGGCCTCCAGGACTTCTTCTCGCTCCTTGAAGACTCTCTCTTCGTCAGAAGCCGCAGAGTGCAGTTCGACAATCCTAGCTTATTCCTGTGCTCGTTCCATTTGAAGTACGGTCATCTGGTGACTCGCCTCCATCATTTGTTCTTGGGCGTCAGCCAGGTGGGCCGTCAGTTGCTCCATGGGCTCAAAGCATGTTGTAATGAATACCTCCTTCTCTTCCACTTGCCCTTCGAGGCGCCAAACTTCCTGCTCCATCCTCAAGAATGCTCAGGTTCTCACCGATCTTTCCCAACACTGGGCAATATCGGTGTGCCGACTGATGTCACGTATCTTCTCGGCCATGTAATCACAGACCATCAGATGAAGGCATTGAATGTCATCCCCTTTGGCACACAGAAAGCACAACCAGGTCTAGAGTGATCCCATTCGCCTCAGCCAATATGTCTGAGGCTACCTGAGAAATAACAGGATACACTTCCACCCTTTGCGCCTTTTCATCCAGCTGTCCTCGGCCGCTTCTGAGTTTGAATCGTCTATCTCCTCGAGATCAGTAGGATGGTATGCAGGAAAGGCAGCCAGCAAGTCAGTAGCAGGGTCTGCCTCAGTGATGCCTTCACAAGGAATAGGATCCTCGACATCCGGGTGACCTTCCTCTCTCGCCCCGATAGTAGCGGTGCCTTCGTCAGCTCTCGACCTTGCTCCAATGATAGTACTGATGATGTCTGCCGCCCCCTGCTCGCCAATTTCCAGGGTCGACTCAGTTTGGGAGGTATGTTCTAGAGGAGGTGGTACGTCCGGCACTGGTCCACTCACAGACGGCCCGGGCTCAGTAACCCGACGATCCTCCAACGCCGAGATCACTGTACAAGGAGCATCCTGATTAGTTGGGTTTTCTGACAGTAATCACCAGTAGTGAAGCAGATGACTTACAAGAACCTAGAGCATCGGCCTCCGGTGTGCTGACCGCTATAGGAGCCGTCGTGACAGGAGACCCCTTAGCGCTTGTTAGTTCGATGATGGGTGTCGAAGCCCCATCCTATCCCACCTACGCTTCTCCTCCCTCCTCTATTGGGGATGCCTGATCAGCGCCTATGTTCTCCTGAGTAAAATATAGAGATGGATTAAAATTGCAGAAGAGAATGGGAAAGGAAGGGGGGTGAACAAGGATAGACCTTGAGTATCTCAGTTATGTTGAGATCAGAGCCGACAATCTCGCTGCTCTCCCGGAGACTCCCTTGGTAGGCCTCCCCCTGTGACCCCTCACCTTCGGGTTCTCCTTCTCCTTCACTTTCTCCTTCGTCTTCTCCTTCGCCTTTATCTTCTCCTGTTTCCTTCTCCCCCTCTGACTCTTCATCATTTTTACCTTCTCCAGGCAGCATCACTTCCGGATCATGCTCTTGGCCGAGCATCACTTTCACCAGGAAGGGTGGCTCCGCACGCCGACCCCTTTGGCGTGTGTATGTTTCCATGGACGTTAGATATGCATGCTGCCGATGGAAGTTTAACTGGTCGGTAACTCGAATGAGCCTGACCTCTAGAAGCTGGATCCCTTCATGCATTATCTTCTACCTGATGGCTTCAACGCTCATTGATTTCCACAGGGTCATCCAGGACGAACACAATGCCGGGAAAATTGCATCTTGGGAAGGTTCGAGCATGTATTTTATATGCTTCCTGGGCAGTTCTCTTGCGACATCGTGTGACCCCCTCTGGGCAACGAGGTCACAGCGACACCATGTTATGTCCCCGCTACTAAGGTCCTGACCTATGTAGTCCTCACTTCCTGGCGCACCCCTGGTTCCCCCCTTCTATCAGCACCTTACCTGCTCCCCCGTCGCCCAGTTTCCATGCGGGTAGTCTCGAGTTGCCGGAATCGCTTGCGTAAAATCCCCTCAGGGTATGCGATGGTCCAGTGTTCGGCATACTCTGTTGATAAGCCAGCATCGACCCCAGTGGGAGGAAGGGTAATGACGTCCCCAGATCCATAAGTGGTGAACATTAACCACATCTGGAGAAGGACGCATGGATTCTTCTCCTCCCAGATGTCCGTGAATACCCTCTTCGGCATTCGCTGGAGGCACCCGAACTTCCTGGAGAACCGGGATGGCACATAAGGCTCGCAGATGATCTTCCCGTTAGTCTGAGCTACAAGAACCCCTCCTCGGATGCTCTAGAAGTATTCTTGCTGCTCCAGCGAGCCTTTCCCATTATCCACCGTCTGGCTGACTGGGGTGGGGAACATGCTGGAGTTGAAATTGGTGTGGTTATCGATTCGGATCCTTATGCCCTCCTCGTTGAGTGTCATTGGTGTAAACCCGACAATATTCAAGAGCGATGGTCGCAGGCCGTTGCCCGGAGGACGAACGACGTTCAGAAAGGTGTATCTGCCAAGATGAGTCACCACCCTGCCATGAATGATCTGGAAGGGGCCACATACCCTCCTAGGTGACCCCTCTCTAGAGATGCGTCCCAGAATGGCATACAACCTAGAAAGCACGGGGACCCCCAGATTGAACCTTTCGTTGGCAGCCATGGTTCCTGCCATCACTAGAGTTGCTGGATGGACGCCCATTCTTTCGTCCCGCACCGGAAGGAGCCACCGACTCAGGAAGATGGCGAGGAACCTGGGATATCAAATGTTTTGGGTCCTAGGCCTCAATGACGCTGTAGCCTCAGGATTGGTATTGGCTCGCCTCCAAGGTCCTCCAATACGATCCATTCTTGCTCCTCTGAGAAGCAGTTGGGCACCGTTTACCCCGTCCTGGCATCTTGATCGTCGAGTCCTTCTCCAGGAACTAGCTGAACTAGTCCTTGTAGGTGATGTCCTTCAAGAAGTCCTTGACCCCCAGCCTCTCTTTGGCCAGCTCCAGCAGGTGCCACATCAGCATGGGAGTCCATGACCTGTCTTCCCAGGTGTTCATTGGAGGGATGAACTCGTCGTATTGGTATCCCTCTAGTGGGATACCTCCGATGTAGTGAATGTCCCATAGACTGATACCAACTTCCCCGTGGTGAAGATGGAATGTGTTTGTGTCAGGGGACCACCGGGTAAATAGCTACGGCCCAAGTTCGGGTTGACGGTAGAAGTGGAACTGTGATGTCCACACCACCTCGAACAGACCAATGTGCCACAGCTCGACCCCAAATTGGTCGCACATATGGCGAACCTAGTATGCCCAGGCCCACTCACTGGTGAAGTTGCCTCCAGACCGCAGGTCCCAATCTTGAAGCTAGCCCTTAGTGTCGTCTGTGATGCTCTGACAGAACATGCTCGCATAGAGGGCTGGGGAGTTCTCTACAACAGGATCACCCCCATCAATGGTCCTGGTCCTCGGGTTCAGGACATACACATCCATGTGTCTAGTCTCTCTGGCAAGATGACCATTTTTGGTGATGTTGTAACGGGGAAGGTTGTCCTCCCGGGTCACCCATTACCGCGGTGTGTCCACCTCGAAGCCCGAAAACGGAACCTATTCTAGGATGCCGAAGTTCCAGAGAGGGAGGTTGTTGGATAGAGGATACTACTTCTGGGTAGGGGTCAACAGGTTGAACAAGGTAAGGTTGTCAGAAACAACCACCTTGGCGCCATAAACCTCTTCATTTACTACCATTTCAGCCCTATGAGCGGAGACTTCCCCCTCATCGACCTGGTTCGTGGCCATCTTGAGTTCTTTGAGAGTTGCGCGAAATCAGGATGAGGTGCGCGGAATCGTAATGAGTTGCACAAAATCTGGACTTGCGGTGCCCAATTCAAGAGTTAGGTGCAAAATCCGCAACAATTAGCACGAAATACCCCGAGTTTGCGTAGAAATACGCCCGAAACTCGGAAGGAATTACGTGCAGCCAAATTGTTTTTTACGCGCATCCACAGAATCAATTTCACACGTGAGATCTCGGAGCCTATCACATGGAAAATCTAGTGTACGGAATATAGGACCCAGGGCCCCTTTTTATAGGTGAGGCCATGGTTCTGCGCCGCGCAGAAAGCGAACTCCACGTTGACCTGGAGTTTTGCGCGCCCCATTTGGATTTTGCGCGCAAAGTGCCCACGAAATCCACCACTTTAGAATTTCGGCATTTCCCTTGGAATCCAATCCTTGCGGCCTCTCGCCGATCCAATTCCGAGGGGGGGAATTTGTGGATGCTGAAAAAGTCCTTAACTCCTAAAAAAAGTTCCAAAATGACAAAACAAAGTCATATTCGGACTCTAAGGGCAGGCCAGGAGGGCCCGGAAGCGGTGCGAAAAATTAAGGAGGACTTGTGCGAAAAAATGTTTCCCGAGGGAAGGAAGTCTAGGATTTGCAAAAAATCACTAGGGTAGCGCCCAATTTTGCGCACCCGGTTCCGCGCGGTGAGGCCTTTCGCGCCGAACAGTCCTGGCACAGAAGGTTTCGCACGTCATCCAGATTCTGCAATGCCTAAGGCCTATAAATAAAAGGAGACCCCTTCGGTTTCAGGGTTGCAGAATTCGAACCAGCTCCCATGTGTGAAATTGGACTTCCCCACACGCAATATGACTTTCAGGTATTGACCCTTCTCGCGCAACCTTGCCCCAGGGTTCACCTTTGCGCACAATCCCACCAGAGTAAATAAAATTGCAAACTCCTCAAGGTTCCTCCTTTGGGCGCAATCACTTCTGTTTCACGCACTCCCTCCTTTGATCACGAAACCCAATTGCGCGCAATCCCATCGTTAGGTCTTGACCTACCTTAGGGATCAGACTTTTCCCCCGCGCGCAATCCAAGCCTGTTGCGTGCAATCCCCCTAGCCGCGCTTAATCCCTCTACCCCAATTGCGTGCCATCACCGAGTTTTGTGTGCAAACCTTCTCTTTGCGCGCAAACCCCAAGACCCCTCACCTTGACGCCCCCCAGGTTCCTCCTTGCATAGGCGCCCGATGTCCTCTATTCCGAGCATGCATGCCATGCGTTGTTTTCCCATACGGCCTTCTAGGCTCGTACGATGTAACCTCAAGGTCCCTTGGGTGGTGTTTCCCATTGCGTTGCTTTGCCTCATGCTTTTTCTCATAGGCACGCTAACAGCTATTCCTTCTTCGCATAGCCACTCTAATGTGGACCCCTCGATGGTTCGCCCTGCGGCCCCCCTTCACAACGGCCATGCTGATGCCTTCCCTCCCACAAGGGGTAGAGGGTGTCGGTAATGTAATCTCTACAGGTGTGGTGCGAACACACCTCCTCCGATCTGTAGGACGTTAAACTACTAAGCACCTCGTACTGAAGACATGACGTTAAACTGTGATCTGACCCCATGCCTCTCACGCAAGGTCCCCCTGGCTCAGACATTCTTTACACCGCTCATCTCCACGGGAATGGAATCTTCCTCATATGGAATGATATACTCTATCTCAGAGTGGCGTTTGTCCATGGGGGAAGGGCTGCCTCAGAGCGTAAGCCCATAGCCTCTCTTGCGGAAGGTAGCACCCATGCACCTCCATACTTCCCCACCGCCAAGGCCAGGGGAGGGTGTGATAGGGAACGAGGCATCTCTTTTGTTCAGTCCCAAATCCCTCTCCCTCTGTGCTTTGTTGCATCACGGGCCTCCATCCTGGAGTAAGCCCCGACACCATGGGCCGCTCAACGTGTAAGCCCCTCTCCGCTTCTCACAGACGCACCCTTCACGACATGATCGTCTGGTCCCTGTTGCCTCTTGTTTCTCACACCGAGCATTACTCAAGTGTACTTAGAGTGAACATAGACCATGACATCCTTCTATGGGCCACCTCAGAGCATAAGCCCCATCCCGGTGAGCTAAGGGGACTTTGATCTATGCTAAAGCATGGTACGTAGGTAGCCTCCACGAGGTTCAAGCCCACCACCCGGTCGTTCCGACCTCTTCACATCGGTTCGCCAACACTTTGGGCCACCTCAAAGCATAAGCCCCAAATTGCCCATCCATCATGATGTTAAACTGTATGCCTGTCCAGCATGATTTTAAACTCTCTGCCTCATCCCACATGACATTAAACTATATACCATCCCGCATGATGTTAGACTGTATGCCCGAACTACGTGGACTTTGATCTGTGATAAATCATGGTACGTAGGTAGCCTCCACGAGGTTCAATCCCATCACTCGGTTGTTCCATCCCCTTAGTTTCGGTTCACCACCCACCATTATGGTCCTCCTTAGAGCGTAAGCCCCATACCCACCATTATGGGCTACCTCAGAGCGTAGACCCCATACCCACCATTATGGTCCGCCTCAGAGCGTAAGCCCCATATCCATCCATTGTGGGCCACCTCAGAGCGTAAGCTCCAAATGCCCTCATCCCGCATGACGTTAAACTGTATACTCGTACTACGGGGACTTTGATCCATGTCAAGGCTTGGTACGTAGGTAGCCTCCACGAGGTTCAAGCCACCTTCACTTCATCACCCATCATTATTCCTACCCAGGCTGCCACATCCCAGTGAGATCATGAAACCTCATTCCACTCCACAGTATCCAGGAAGCCGCCTACGTACTGGCCCCAACATCGGTGTTCCCTTCTGGGGGTCCTTTTATCTGATCCACTCTCAGTGTTCTGATCAGTCCAATCCATCCCCGCTGGACATTAAACTCGCGGAATACCCCGTGTTAAACATGGGAAGCTGAGGAAAACCTCAGATACATGACTATGGCATGCCAACTCTCCGCATTCGATGTGGGATTCCTCGGGCTTCCGCACCCTCGAGAATCCCTATAATAAGGTACAGAAGATAGACATGCCAATCCCCCAGCATCAAGACACGCCAACGACGCCCCAGTGTGACCATTCTCCTCACCGAAGGTTGCTGCCCCGACCAGACCCCTTGAAGTGTCTCGACGGAAGCAGCGTAATTAACTGGTGTCCATGAAGATATGGCACTGAGAGCGAGATTCACGAATACTTCTTAAATCTATGAGGGAGACCCGAACTAGGTGGTGAACTATGAGGAGGAATCCACAGAAGGAAGAACCGACATCCCATCATCCCGGTTTCGATCATGGAGCAGACGTCCCTGAACAAGGAATGGATGCCGCCCACCTTTGCAAAGCGGGAATGCGGGGCCACAATCCGCGCGTCCTCCCCTACATGACGGATGCGCGCGCGCGCCCTGACGAAAGCGTCGGAAACAATATTTTTTATATATTATATAATAATTTTGATTATTAGATATTTATTATTATCTGATCCTTGATCATATCAATTATAAAAAATACTTTTGATGTGGTTTAACTAATTTTCTATAATAATAAATTTATTTCAAACATTTAAAATTAAAAATTATGAAAAATTCATAATTTTAAATATAAATTCCTTTCTATTTTTCCTTATTTTGTATTTTATAAATATATTATAAATTAAATTATAATTTTTGTAAAAAAAAATTTATATGCATATTACATGTCATGCCATATAATTTAAAAAATATTTAATATTTACACTCAATATTATAGATATTTATTCATTAAAGGTTTCTTAAACACTTAATAATTAATTATAGTTAATTAATTCATAAATATTTTCTAAATTAAATAAATACCATGATATACCCTTTTTCAAAATTTATAAACCATTTATAAGCTATTACATTCAACTCATAACTAAAAAATAGTGAAATTAGTTTTTTCTATAGATAAAATATTTAATTATATCATATATTTTGTAACTAAAAGTTGATAATCCATGACCCCCATGGAGATATAAATCATATCTAATGATAGATTATCCATATTGTGATATAGACTTTGATTCTTGTGAATCGGAATTTACGATATACATCGTATCATTTATGTAATATGATGCCTTGTTCTTCATTCATAGAACAACACAATTATATGTTATGACTCTCCATAAGACATGCTATGAAACAAAAAAAAAACAAATGAATTAAACTATGTCATTTGTTAAGATAGAACATATCATAATGTGAAATCATATTACAGATTATAACATCCCATGTCATAAACCAAGCCATGATACCATTTTAATATGGCCACTTATGATATCCAATATTTTTAGTTTAACCACAATATAAAACTTATTTCATTTTTATAATACAAAATATGATATGGAAAATGATATCAAATTTAATCATTATGAACATGATTTATTGAATAAAGAATAATAGTAAATATTTGATACCACTGATTAGTTTCTATGGTCCAAGTAACATATATTCAATTAAGTGAAATACAATAGAAACCAAAATTCCCTAGATCAAAATGCTATGTGAAATCAATACCATATATAAAGAAAATAAAGAAAATGTACCTTAGCCCATTGTTGGATGAAATAATAGTCTTTAATATAAATGTTCAATAAAGTTTCCTGAGGAGTAATCAATATGTTCCTCCTTCTGTGGTGTATCCAAAGATTGAGTAAATCACCCAATGATTGGGTGGGATCCTTATCATTATGATGATATTCTAGTATATCTTGGTAGTTATGGAAATAGAATAAAGGGATATTCAGAGAATCGATTGAGATCACATGGGGAAGGATCACACCCCTTATCCTGGCTACTTCCTCCATTATATAGGCCTCAGGATACTCTCGGGCCGTCCATGAAATTTACTAAAATGTTACAAAATGTTTGAGTAATGAATTTTGTTACAACACCTATAACCCTTAGTCCATTTGTATTCTATTATATATTTCATCATATAGAACATTTATAGTTAATGATATCCAAAATGGAAGATATTTGAATATTAACACTTTATATTCAACTATAAGTATCAATCATAGAGTGTTTGTGTGAATTGTACAATATGACTAGAATAGGCAGTGGCATGATATCAACATATTATTCCTTATGATATGTCCAAACCAAGAAATATAATATGCCTTATTTTTTATATGGCATACCAAATGAAATAGAAATGTCATACATTAAAATTTTAGCATACATATAGAATAAATTTAGGCCATATATCTATCACATAAAATATGTGCAAGGTCACCAAATGATTGTCTAGAATGATTATAGGACAACTAAAAGTAAAAGATAAAAAGACCCTACCACTATCCTCGACATAAAATCATAAATATCGCCAAAATCTCACTGATCTCTCCCTGCTAATCAACCTATACCTAGACCATTTCCCTATCCTTCATTTAAAACATTAGGTTTGCATGCACACCAAGTTTTCTATACATGGAGTGAGAATAAAACTTAGTAGGCCACCACCAACGATGTCCCTAATAAAAACTGATATATATGTGCACTCATGAATCGAATGATAAGTAATTTATTAAATAAAAATCATACACTTTTCTACCCATTGAGTAATTCTAGATCCACCCTATCGGTCAACACATACTTGCTTCGACCAATTATGAAATAAGATGATGTTCCCTAAGTATAAATACAGTCTAAGAGTGAATAATCTGTCACTAATCATCTCATCACTAGGGTGAGTGGGTTATCCCTACAACACAGTCTCTATGTTTATTATCAACCACAAAAAGAATCTTTGGGAACATGAGGTATTACCAAGAGAATAATGTTTCACCATTATCATTGTAATTAAGGTGAATGATGTATCATTGTGAAAAATGTATCACTATAATATACAGGGTGAATGTTGATTCTCTAGGTTAATGACGTATCACCATTCTCTTCCTAATCGATGTGAATGATGTATCTCCAAGTGAACAAGGTGTCACCATTCTAATCAATAACATGGAAAATGATGTATCACCACATGAAAAATATATCACCAATGTAATAATGTATCATCGATCATCTCTAAATGGAAAATATATCACCATTTCCCATGTCTCTGTGTGTATTTCCTAGCCTTGATACTATAGACAAGGTAAATGATATACCAACACAATCACATTAATATTAGTGAGTGAATAATCATTATTATCATAATTATATCAAAAAAAGTAATTTCTATAGTAAATGAACAATCACCCTAGGCATAGGTTCCACTGTCCCATTTTCATAATAGGATACTCATGCTCCTATGCAGTATACTTGATACACATGCATCATGACTAACCACCCATGACCTGAATTTAATTCAGTAAAACTACCCATATCTCAAGGTTAATGTGATAATGAAACTTTCTAGACCAATATATTATCCCAAAGTCTTTCTCACAACTTATCCTAACTAAAACATGCATCTATATCATTGAGGAACACTCACAAATATCATACAAAAAACTAAACATAATTTGGGGACTTGGAAACCCCCTCATAGTTATATCCCATAATTACTATGTTACTTCAAAATGTGTCATGATCGATGGTGGCCATGTGCAAAATATGTAAAGCCTAGGGGTCTTTCCATGATCCAGGTATCCCAACTCTTCACTCAAGAGATAAAGAAATCTCACATAGTTCCAACTCTCTCTCTCTCTCTCTAAATACATTCCTATGATATAGGATAAATCGTTATAGACAGTTATTCATATGTTTACTACTTCTGAGGGTGTGATAAGAGTCGATTCGAAATCTATAACCTTACATCAAATGAGGCAAGCCACTATCGGATCATACTTCAGAAATTCAGACTAGATTACCCATACTTACATTCGATACAATATATATAAAACTATATAAGATTTAATATTAGGAACCACACACCATGAACATGGAGTTATCCCCTCATACAAAACTCGACCACCACTATCAATGATTTTCCAAACCCATATTATCCATAAACCATCCACATGAAAACCTAAATCCATTAAAAATAGTTTTGATTAATTGAAATCCCATCACAATTAATCAAAACCATTAATTTCATAATTAATTCCATATGTATTATTGAATAATATCTAACTAGATGACTAAATAATTATAAAAACCACATCAAAGGAGTGAAACACACACCCAAAACCTCCAAAGAACTTCTTCAGGCCAAATACCTTACACTTGAAATTAATTAATTAATTAAATACATTGTAGTTTTTTGAAAACCCGGAATTAAATTGGGATAGTTACATACCTTAATTGAAACTTCATGAATCCTTATGGGTCTTCCCTCTTAGTTTATCCTCTATCCAAAACACACAAAACCCCATTTTTTGATCTGATTCCATTATTCTATAATTAAATCAACGATGAAACCATATCTTAAACCCACAACAAATTATAGGAAATATATGGAATGATATGAAGAGGAATATAAGTAGTGAAATAACATCAAACCACCAATGATATGTAAATAAATCTATCTAGATCAGAATAGCAAGAAGATAGGGAACATGTGTAAAGAGGGATCAACTCCCTCTTCTAATGGGATTCCTAGACCCAAAAATCTATAGGGGTTCTCATGTAAGGGAGTGAAATGATAATTCCACCCTTCACAAAGAAAAACACCCTTAGGTGATATTGGGTACTCGGTACACTTTCACTAGCTACCCATCGTAAAGAATTGGCCACCTGGTGTCACTATCAAGGGAGAAAATTCTGTGGAACTTCCACCAGGTATACGGTTTCACCTAACTGGGTACCTAGTGGATCATTATAGCCATAATTCCAAATTTATCATCCTCTCAAACCCTTGGACTTTATCTAGGGATCCTTCACCAAAGTTACTACCTAAATAACATTATTTTTCCATTTAAAATACATTTTTAAATGCAAATTCTTGATCAGAAACTAAAAATTCAAATCATACTTAGTTTCATATCCATTAAAACATAGATTTTCTTTGACTCAACCAAAATTAATCAGTGGGAGTTTAAAATATTGTTTTCCACTTGTTGAAATTATCATTATAATTGGGCATGGTTTCCAATAACATATCCATAATAATATAACTAAATAATAATATCTTAATCAATGTAATAAAAGAAATTCATGTTTTAGTCAGTATAAAATCAAACTTTATTTCAAATATAAACTATGGAATTCCTAACCTCGAACCTATATTCATGTCTCAAAACCAGGGAACAACTTACAAATATAAAAAAACAAAGTGGAGGTAGAACACTCATCCAAAATATCAGTTAAAAAACATAATAGTCTATAAGAGAACTCAAACGCTCCATATGGGTCAAGCCTCAAGTTGAGTCCTATTATATTCTGACATTATGGTTTCAATGGAGGGTAAGAAAACCAATTTAAGGCCCACTAAGGTCCCATCATATACAAGGAAAACACTATTAATTCTCTCTTTAATTTCAAAATTCATTTAGTTTAGGTTTATTTTCATTGAATACAATAAAATTAGAATCACAAACCATACGGGACTAATAATAGATGAAACAACCCTTTCACACTCTCTAGAAAATAAGAGAACCCATTTTAATTGATTTAGGGTCAAGTGCACATGCTTTTCATGATCACATATCACACAAATCATGGAAATGTAGTTAAAATATTTGGACAAGTTAGGGAGCACCTACCTCAATACATTATAAGATTAATCATTGGAGATCATTAGGAAAATCTGCTCATGTTGATAGTTTCCTCAAAATAAAATAAAATTCTTAAGTTATGTCATAGCCATAAGAAATTGCTAAAACTGTGAAATAAATAACAAATCAAGGAAGAGGGGTGTTATATTTATTTTTTTAAATCTATGGGATAAATTACTTGTCAATAAAAGATTAAAGAGTGGATTTATAGCCTAAGGAGGTGAAGAAAAAAAGGAGGAAGGAGGGAAATTTCAATGAAATAAACGATAGAAAATGAGGAAAATATTAATATTATAATATTTTATTCATTTTAAACAATTTCATTATTTTTTTAAAGAAAAATACACCTAACCCACAAGAAATATATTGGATCTCATTAGAATTCTTGTTGGCTATTGGGGTTTCGATGTATGCCCATCAGACCCTCGGTGGGAGAGGCATTGGCCTCTTCCCAAGACACCTGAACTCTAATGTCCTCCCATTAGACTTAAGGTGTGATATCTACTTCTATAAAATTTTCCAATCATTTATTTATTTTATTAAAATGTGAGTTTGAGCCTCCTCTAACCCCTCTTATAGAAAACATAAGTCAAAATATGCATGTCTATTCTAAAAATTGAACTGAATTTATATCTTAAAAATCCTACTATTACAACTTTCCCACCATATAACAACTCATCTGTGATATGTGTTTCTAATTATGACCAATAAATATCTTTATTCATTATGCTCATATATCAGCTTTCTGCTCCCAATTCTCCCTGAGATGCACATCTTTGAACAATGAATGAATACCGAGGGTACCATATTCCCTATAGAATATTTTCTCTTTAATCAAATATATGGACCGACAATTCCTTGAATGAATTATTAGCCTCTAAATCAATGTTTTCCACAATGTTCATATGAGAAGGATCGATGCCATATCTTATGATTTGAGATATGAAAAATAAATCATTCATGGAATAAAATATCTAATAAAGTGTTTATCAATAATCCATGTTACCAACTCTTTTTTCAAGCTCAAAGGGACCCAGATACCAAGGTTCTATCTTCCTCTATATATCTATACGATTGTGTACCAATCAAGGTGAAACACTTAAGAAAACCTTATTGCCTGTATCAAAATCATGAGGATGATATCTATGATATTAATATGAATGTTGGCTATTATAAAAAACCTCTTACCTCATCTAGTTCAACTGGATATGATCCTATGTACCTTAAGAAATACTCAACCCAATAATAACTGACTCCTTTGACATTGACCAACATGGAAGTGTTTGACATGAGTATCCATACAAAACCTCAAATTGTTTCATAAGAAAGAAAATTTGACAACTATTATTATAAGATAAATTATATAAGGTAATATAACTCTCCCAAGAATCACTGAAATCTAGGACACACATTCAAAACATGTCCTCCAAAATCTAGATAGTATTCTTCTACTTCTGATCAGTCTAAGGATGATATGTTGTCCCCAAATACTCTTCAACATCCATATCCTTCTACAAACCCTAGTAGAAGTAATATTTGAATCAGGAATCCCAATATGAAACAAT
Organism: Viscum album; assembly: GCA_963277665.1. Taxonomy (NCBI): domain Eukaryota; kingdom Viridiplantae; phylum Streptophyta; class Magnoliopsida; order Santalales; family Viscaceae; genus Viscum; species Viscum album. The sequence continues at coordinate 1,985,150,724 of OY728145.1, read as the reverse complement.
ACTTCATGGCACACCATAAATATTTAATACCTCTAGAAAATATAACCTACCAAGATCATCAATATATTTGGTCTCCTTAATTGGTATAATTTATGCAACCATAGTCAAACAATCCATAATAACTCATACAACATAACTATCTCAAGGAAAGTGATGTTCCCCATGTGTGTACAAGTGTTTTCTCCTTATTCATGTAAAAATAGTTTATAAAAATTCTAATATATGTTTAATTATATTTAGGTGATTAATTTTGGTGTATTTTTACTATATGAAAGTCAATGAAGAATAAATCATGTTTAAGATGTGTTTTGGAGTAAAAGCATTCCACTTTTTCGGGTTTCGTTGTTTAAAAACTGCGTGAGGACACCAAATAACCATGCACGATACAAAATTTGATTTTAGAAGATATTCACACATTCTGTAAAATTTTCCAAAACTGTTATGAAATCAAAAAAAAATAAGAAAAAATTCCGTAAGAGACCTTGAAACTTCTACATGATTTACAAACTGTGTAACTTGTGCATCACTTAACTGACCCTGACCACATTTTTAACTCATTTTTTGACTCATTTTGATTTTCGATTCAACGTAGAACTAAATTTAGACATTATAGAGGTCTCACAAGAGTTTATAATTTTAGATTTTGTGTCTTAGAACCATCATTTTTTATTTTTTGTTACATGAATATTTGGGGTTTTAAATATTAAATTAAACATATAATTATATATTTTTTTTATGCATGACATTAATGTAAAAATGTATTAGAGTATTTTTTGCGTTGATAAGGTCATAGTAGTTCCATACTATGACGAGAACCTTGAAGTGATATGACAATATTATTAATATAGTTCTACGGTTGTATAACATACTCTGATGGGACACATAATATATATACCATTAGGGGAAAGTACTCCTAAGTAGATGAGATTTATTCTAACGAAGTTTCTCACTTAGTGATCGCTAAGATCAGAGATTATAAGAACAAACCTGGTAGTAGAAATTCCATATGGTTTGGTGTCATGAGATATTCCTATATGTGAGTGTGTGTAATGGTCCTTAGACTGTAATATTATAATTAATACATATCACTACTCACCCACTTTGAGTTTTTTAGAAAAAACACTGGGCCATATGTTGGTGGGAAGTAGGGTACATTGGCTGCATCACGAATGACAATTTATTAATGGATAATTCATGGAAGGGTTTGTCCCTTCCATCTTTATGGAAGTTGAAATCTCGACACTTTTATTGAAATATAACCATTTCCCTAAATTCCCAGGACATAGTGTAACAACGTGTTCATGAATCAGTTTCATGTCATTCCCAAATGACTCATGGAAAATTTTTATAGGGTATCAAAACAATCAGAATTTGTTTCCTCTTTTTCGAGTTTGAAACTTATGTCTTTTTACTAAAATAACTTTTGAAAATGGAAACATGCACTTTGATCCATATATGTGTCCTTAGGTTTGGTAATGACATGAAACTGATTCATGAACATAAAAAATGAATTAAGAATCAGTATCCCAAATTATCATAAAAATCCAAGTGGGTTTCCGCAATTTTCATTGAGTGACACGTTTTTTGTATTAAAATGTAAATTTTAAATTAATAACAGACACTTGGAATCATACTGGTCACACCGTACATCATATTGAGGTGTGGATTACTCTTATACATCACAAATGACATATGGATCATTTTCTTGAAGTACCAAAAGAATCCGAATGTGTTTTCTCATTTTTGAGTATGTTAGTTTTTTTCCACTATAATTAATGTCAATTTTGAATAAAAAGATGAACTTAGAGTCATACTTCTCACACCTTGGGTGGGATTGAGGTGAATATGATTTCTGCACATCTTAAATGACTCAAGGATTGTTTTTCAAAAGTATTAGAACAATAGGAATGAATTTCCTCTATTTTGAGTATGCTACTTGTTTTTTTACTAGAATGTCATTTTAAACTAGAAACTTGTACTTTGAGCCATACTGGTGGTATTTTGTGTATTTTACATGATACTGATTCATAAAAATCACATATTAATTGGGATTCATTGTCCCAAGTTATAAAAACAATCGGAGCATATTTTTTTTGTTTTCAGTGAGTGAAACGTTTTGGTATTAAAATGTCAAATTTTAACTCATAATGGACACTTAGAGTCATACCAGTCAAACAATACTTCGGATTGAGGTGTAAGAGATTCTTATAAATCAAATTTGGATTTTTTTTATCATTTTCCTGATGTACCAAATAAATCTGAAATAATTTTCATGGTTTTAGGTATGTGAGTAGTCTTTTCACTAAACTTAATGTCAATTCAAATAAAAAATGCACTTGGAGTCATACTTGTCGCAATCTGGATCAGATTGAGGTGTGTCTAATTTCTACATGTCCCAAATATCCCATGGATCATTATTCAAAAGTATCAAAACAATCAAAATTTGTTTCCTATTTTTAGTGTATTCCACTTTTGTTTTTTACTAAAATGTCATTTTAAACTGGAAACACGCACATTGAGCCATATAGGTGGCATCTTGTGTGGGTTTGATATGAGGATAATTCATACACATCATAAAATAATTATGAATCATTTTCTAAAATTATCATGATATGTGGTGAAAACAATTATTTCAATAAGCCACCAAAAACACATTCAAAAATGATTTTATCTTAATTGAAAAGTGTTGTGTTCACATTTAAAAAATTGTTATCAAACAAAATCATGGTATGATCCTCATTAATATTCATTCCCCAATAATTTTATTGTTTGAAAGATAACTATTCTTATCCTCCTCTGCCTCAGTCTCCACCTCAGTCTTTGAATCCGACTCCTCCTCTACATCAGTCTCTGTCTCCAACTCTGCCTCTACCCCTACCTCTAGCTCCGCCTCTGCCTCCGCCTTATTGATTTTATAACAATTGTATTTTTTACAGGTAAACACTTCTAAACAAATTAATTTTATCAATTATAATTCTCCTTGATAAAGATATAAAAAATAATATATAAGCATTTTGAAACTAATTATTAAAACCCCAAATATATTTCAAATTTCATAACTCATAGTATATCACAAACAAAGCTGGTAATGCACTAAATTTGTTGTTGACATACATTCTGAAAAAAATTATTCTACCCACTCAAATCTAAACAAACTAATTTCTTCTTTTGAGTAACTAGGTTTATGGTATTCTTGATATTATTGGGAAAATATATAAAAACAAATGATTATTATATATATTTAATGAAATTTTAATTAACTTTGGAAATTACCTATTGGGGGATGCTGGTTTTTTCTTGTTTTTTTATTTCTCTCATAAATTTGAAAACATAATATCAAAAATCGGTGTCATGAAATAGTTTCGAAAAATGCAGAAAGATTGACCAAAATAAGTAAATTGTTTTGAATTTTTTTTAATGTTACATATTTTTATATATACTTTCATTTGTTTCTATTTTTAGTGATCCACGGGCTTTATCCCTTCATACACTGACTTCATTCCATGATCTAGCATATATTGAGCTACCCACCTATCATAAAAAAATTCTTGTTAAAACATAGACTAAAAATATAATTCGAAGTTTATCTATAAAATGTTGATTGATATGTTTTACAAATTCACAATAAACATCATGTGTGGTTGGTTTGTTTTATATCCATGCATTGGATCCAAAAAATAAATATTCCTGATCTCTATATTGATGGATATCAGTATTCAGTGAATCCTAAAAAAACAATTATGTATTGTAAAAATTAAAAAAAATTATCTAATTAGATTGTAGAGTTTTACCTTTGCATTATGGGCATAAAAAAGAGTCTGTTGTATAATGCATTTTTATAAAATGCTTCGACTAACTGAACTTTTTTACTTTTTAAATTTCTTCCTCATTCAAAGTAACTTATGACATAGAAATGTTACATGTATTAATGAATCCAAATCATGGTTTTCATGATCATACATTATATAGTTGTGATATAATCATTGGTAAAACATATGAATAGTTATTAACTTTAATAAAAATATCAACTCACTATTTGGATAGACGTATTATGAAAATGTATTTTATGTATGTATTCAGAGTCGAGTTGCCTGACCATTCACGCTTGAGAATATGATTTAAAGTCTTGAGACCAATTTCATCAGTCAAGGAATATCCATATATTTATTCTTGATATTCAATGTAAGACAAAAAGTTTTCTTTAAATGTGGTCCCTATATGAATTTTTAATAATAATAATTATTTCTATGGAACTAGCGGGGAGAAGGTACTCTAGGAAGGTCATTTTGTTTACTTGATAGATTCACTGAATTTTATTGATTTTGGCCTTTTGTTTCTCCACCACTTTACCAATATGTAATATCATACCTCACTTTAGACCTTTTATCATCAACTATTACATGTTTTTCATTTGAATTGTTTTAAAGACTTACCACATGTATCATTATAAGATTAGACGACCATGCTATGAAATCTTCAATAGCATGTTTGGACATTGTAATATCTAGACCATCAAGTTGAATATAAAATTTAGCAGTCAGCTCATAAGCTACCTCAATACACACTCTCATGTGATATTTTGGGAGTTCTTGATTGTTTAGCTGGTCTCTCGGGATATTATACATTGTAAGTATCACAACATAGCGGTCACAAGGGTGTTGATAAATATAAATCACCTACAACTATACGCAATAAGAATTTTAGAAATATAAAATTATTGAAAGTTGTTTGTTTCACATTTAAGAGAATGTGTAATGAAAGAAATGATTACCACAAGTAAGGTATGTGGTTGAGGAGAATGAATAGACTCAAATTTTGTGGGATCAGTTGGTTCGTGTATGGATCTTTTCTCCATTACCAGTTCTCTTGGATCATTTCTTATACGTTGTTTTTACAAACCAAATCACAAAATAATATCTTGAAGTGAGTCTATTAATGTTTACAATCATCTCATCATATTATATGTATCTTCATGTAGTTTTAATTTCTTGAAATATTTTATAGGAGAGTCTCCAAAACCTAATCCTCTAACGCAACTATATTGGTCAAGCAACTTCAAAGATACTAAAAATAACTTTTCTTCTTTTACTGGTGTCTCAAATTCTTATGTCTAAAACATATAAAAAATATGAACAAATAATATATATTTTTATGTAATATTTTTATAAATCATAATGAATTATAATTATTTCATAGTAACACTTTCTTCCCAATTTTTTTTTGTGTTTTGATCAACTAATTTACCCTCTTTATTTACACAAGACTCCTTCCATACTACATGATGTGGGATGGAAGTGGCCTTATATTTTTATTCATAAATCTTCATATAAAAAAAGGAATATATGTTGTTTCATATCACATAATTATACTTTTATTGTTTATTTAAAATAAATACCAATTTGTTCCATAATGAAGCGTACCCCATTCTTGATTTGCAATAGGGGTATGTTGGTTTTGATGAACGTTATTTATTTTTAGCACTCTTTTGGTGTTTTATAAATTAATTTTTTTTTGAATCAAGTTCAATAAAATAAATAATGTAAAATAATATAATATATATTTTAATGCAGCTGCAATTATTTATCATTGGGATGATTGATGAAATAAGTCCATGTTTCTTACTTAATAATGTTTTCACAACTAAGTGGTGGGTGGGGATTTATTTTTCCCTTAGAATCCCTAAGATGTAACTTTGTAAGAAGAGTTCAGAATCCTCTCTGGGATTTTCTAGATCCCATTAAGAAAAATTTAATTTGTAAATAATAAAAAATAAACAAAGTATGTTGGGAATAATGAAAATTAAATCAACATTTCATTGTATAATTTTTCATTAAAATAAAGAATGTATGTTGTTACATTACCGTTATATATTTTCAAAGGATTTCCTATGTTACAAGTTTGATGTGGCACCATGAATCAATATCAATCAGCACATTCATCCTTATTATGACCCCAAGATTAGTAATGAAAATTTACTTGTTGGGGTCAGCAGGTTGGCTGTATTTATACCAACCAACCTAAAATTTTATACCCTGAACTCTTGCCTTGATAATTTTATTCAGAAATATGATTCTACATTCTTATTGTTTTTTTCATCAACATTTGTTGATACCCTAATAATTCCATATTTTCATATTCAATAGTATATTCTTCTTAGAGATTGGTAATATCATCGTGTGCATAAGACATTGTCTTAATGAGTAGTCAAACATTTATTTTGTCTTCAATAAAAAAATACAACACACTTCATGCATTAAAGTAAACAATTGCATGTATCTTGCATGAAAATTGTTATTGTCTTGAACATAGATATAATACTTTAATACTACCATGAAACTAACCTTCACCACCTTTATTTAATATATCCTCATACATCGATGGTATTACATCTCTTGATAATGGATTGGACTCCCTCTTTCAAACTAACCTTCATCCCATTATTGTGGTTCCAAAGTTCTTTGATAACTTACCTCCCAAATAGTTATTATTGAATTTTGTTGTTTGTTATTTATCTCCCTTGTTTTGTGTAAATCCACCTATGTTGCCCGAACTAAACTAACCAAAAGTCATCTCATGATCATTTTGGATAACTACTGCTCAGAGTAGTTTAGGAAACATAGAAAAGATATGGGATGAGTCTCAAGCAACAAAATATAATAATTGTTCTAGAGATGAAAGTCGAGTTGTTACTGATGTTAATAAATAAATTAAATTCAATTTTAATTATGACTTATAACGTATTACATTACAAAAATGAATGAATGAACATTAAAATACACATTATTTGCACTCATAGTCATTTAATTCCACTCCCAAAAATTTATTTTTTTCCACTTAATCTAAACTTTTTCCTTTTTTAGTAGGTCTTATAGAAGACATAAACTTGTGGTTGTATTGATTTGAGGAAAATGGGAGAGCATGAAAACCAACCATTTATTTAAGCTTCCAAGAGAAAGTATCACGAAGATGAAGATAAAAAAATAGGACTGGAGAGATCTTCTCTTTGTGGGAGGAATACCTCTGAGAGTCAGATTATATGACTCGTCGAAGTAGTATTCTCATCCTAGTATGATTAACTACGGAGTTCTAACAAGATCCAACATGACCGTACTCAAAATAAAAGGGATTTTTGATGAAGTGTAGTCAAAAGTAACCAAGTTAGTCATATTAGAAAAAACATTTTAAGAAACCAAAAAATTCATTCATTATGTTTTGATTAATTTTTGGCTGTCCATTTTTTATCCTAGGAAGTAGTAAATGAGGACCATGAAAGGCTAAAATAGTTTAAGAATGAGTTAGGAGGGGTGGTATTAAAATCCATTAAAGTATCTTTGATGAATATTAATGAATAAAATCCTAGGAGAAGGTATGTCTTCAAGGAACTTTGGAACCACAATGATTGGAGGAAGGCTAGTTTGAAAGAGGTAGTTCAATCCATAATCAAGAGATGGAAGACAATCAAGCATCTCAAGAAAGATTAAATAAATACATTAAAGGCTAGGTGTATTGCAATATTTATGTATTATATTTATATTCAAGGGAGTAATAATTTTCATTAAAGATACATGAAATTTTGGACTTTTATGCATGGAGTGTACTGTATTGTATATCTATCTTACCAAAATGAATCCTTATATACACAACCTTATTTGTGAAACCAGTGGTCCTTTTTTATGAAAAGTTATATTTGTTGATCATTTCTATTATGTGTTGTATGCTTCTTTCACAATAATAGATAGAGATGATGTTCACAACGGTTATGTCTGAAGCTAGAATGACTTTATAGAGTAGGGGTGGAATAGTGTAGGTATAGGTATGGGAGAGCGAGAGAGATAAGTTAATCATAAATAAAATTTACACTGATTACTATTTTTCCATATGTTTACTTATATAGTATATTTATGTTAATAAAAATATGAATAAGTTATAATCTCAATACTAGATGAATTATAACATACTCAAAAATAAAGAATAGGAAGCTTCTATTCCCTAAGACCATCGACAACAGTATAATATACTAGGATTGTACATATCACTATTAAATAACCTTGTGTTGCATTATCGATAGACTAATCAGTCATGAGTAATGTACCAACCATATATAATGAATCTACCTGGAAGGAATAAATAAAAAGGACCACTGGAGGTTCCCCAACTAACCACATCAATAGAATTGTTTCACATAAAAGAGGGAAAAAGGATTAAAGTGTCCAAGGAACCTACATTGATGGAATCACTCAAAAAGTCTCCTCAATTGAAGAGGAATTAGAATAACTCCACTCTAATGGTCTTGAATAAATGAATCTCACCCCCACTTACATTCGACATCACTTCCGTTTACTCAAGGATTCATCACCTTCCAATATTTAATATTTTTTTTAATTCATATTAGTCCCAATAATCAGTACCAATGGTTCTATTGTGCCTGTATTTACATCACAATATCCTTTAAAGTTATTTTATAAAACATCTAAATATTTGAAACTAAATTACTGTGTATAAAAATTCATGCACATCTTGAAAGATGTTACCCAATGCATTACCAAATTTAAGTTGAAGATATCCATCTCAGGAATAGAAAAATCCTAGAAAAATTTCGGCTTAATGAAAGTTATAAAACATGTTTCACTATTAAATTCTATAAATTATACATGTTCAAGAGTTTTTCAAAGATTCAACATAGGAGGTTTTATTACAACATGTAATCACATATGATCCATAACACGATAACCAATAAAATAGTGATGTGTTTTAGTATCAAACAAAGATTGCATGATAGTAGAATTTATGATAAGCATATCAGACACTATCGAAGGACCATATTTATCCTCTATGAGCATCATCTAGGCACTATACAACTATCTATTGGATATGAAAACAATTATATATTGGTTTATTGAAGCTAGAATGACTACTGGGGTATCAGTGTTACACGACAGTCACCATGGGTCACTAGTTGTATTTCAGTGGTGAGGAGATGAGATTTAGAGTTCTTCAGGGTTATGAACAATGAAAAAAACCAAAAATACGGATCCCGAAAATCAAACAACTATAGATGATAAGTAAATAATAACATATCATGGATTCTAGACTTGATTCATTTGAGGTAATGCATATGGAGTCACATAGGCAGTAGAGGAGTTCCATGAGAGCTTGAGAATTGCGAGTGACTAAGTCGCGGTTAGGGTTATTTTAAATAGATTAGAGACACTTTTAACAATGATTTCATAAAAGTGGTGATAATGATCATTTTAATCAAAACTCAAATTAGAATCATTGATAAAAGGGATATTTGTCAGTGCTTTTACGTTTTGATAATGCTTCAGATTTTTCAGTGCTAAAAAAGCACAGATAAGAAAAATCTTTTTCATCGCTAATATTTTCACGCTAATAATGGAAATCTAATTATATTTACTTAAATAAATTTATTATAAATTTATAATTATTTAAATATATATAATTATTTATTTATAATTATATAAATATTTATTTGAGAAATTATATTATTTATTTATAATAATTATAAATATATAAATTTATAACTATATATAATAAATATACATTTATAAATATGTTTATTTATAAATATTTATTTATAAATATATTTTAACATTATTAGTAGATATGTAATCTAAAATACAAGAATTTAAAAAATGAGTGAAATTGTATATTTCAAATTAAGTACACTTTAAAATATTGAGAAAATGGATAATTTTTATTAATTAAATATAAATTATTAAAAAAATAGGGATGTATATATATTTAAAATACTAAAACATAGTAAATAGATTTTAATAAATAAATAACAGAAAAAGATCAAATTCAAAGATAAAAGAAACATTAAAAATGAATACCCTAACTATAATAGTATTAACAACAAATAAATAAAATTGACTGATTAAAAACATAATATATCATGTTATAAGGAAAACTCTAAAATATACTAAAATTTAAATAAATTACATAAATATTAGGTGTATGTGTATCTATATATTGCATAAATATATTTGTTTTCATGTTTGTATATAAAAAATCATTAATTATATATATATGTACATGAAATCAATGTAACCCATGATGTTTGATATATGTTAAATTGAAAAATCAAACGACATTAAAAATGAATAAGTAATTGATATGTTTTTAATTATCATCTTATTCATTATATATATAATATTATTTATTACTATTTATAATTAACATATATATGTATATATATATATTATACTTATTCATTTTTATTAATAATTGTTTCATTAATAAATTTGAAAATACTTTTGTAATTTATTCATTTTGGATTTGGTTTGTTTATTTATTATAATCTATTCATTTTATATATCTATATTTAGTATATATTATTTATTAATTTTTATAATCTATATAAATATATATTAAATATAATCATTTTTATCAATAATTTTTTAATTACTAATTTTTTTAATATTTTTCTTAATTTTCTCATCTTAATTTTTTTATTTATTTAATTATTTCATTTTATTCATTTTGTATACATATATAATTAATATATACTATTTATTATTTTTTAAAATTTACACAGATGTATATTCAATTTATTCATTTTTAACAATAATAATTTAATTAATGAAATTATTAATTTTTTATATTTTTATTTGTTCACTTATTTCATTTTTTGTGGACCTTTATTAGCATAAAATAAGGTATTGATGAAGATTCCATTTTATCAGTGCTAAAAAAAGTGCAGATAAAAGCTACCTTTTGTCATTTCTTTTTTAAGCGCTGAAAAATATAGTTTTTATGAACACATTTTTCTAGAGCTTCTAAATGCCAGTGCTATTTAATGAATGTTTTTTAGTTGTGTACTCCATGAAAGGAAATCTTATGTGCTAGAATACTCAATGGATGATCCACATGCTCAAGAGGTGGGTGATAAATAGTTCCTAGTCTATGAAAAAACATATGAATGATGCATCCAACATTCAATGTTTAAATCTTTAATCTATGTATAGTCAACTATTGAAGTCTTAGGAAATTTTGGATGAGTATATCATGCTTGAGATCCTCCGTGGTCTTTACCAGGAGTGATCTATACTGAAATAGTTTGATATTTACAAGGATTTATTTCTGAGTAAGCTTAGAGAGGGTGCCACAGTTGGGCCTCACATAGTCAATCTCATTGGATACATTGAGCGGATATAGGTTCTAGGGTTTAAATTCCCAGAGGAACTGGGCCCCGATCTCATTCTGGCATCATTCCATCAAATCTTTTTCATTTTTTTTGTGAATTATAATATTAACAACACTGAGAAGTCTCTACCATATATTCTTACCCTCCTTCTCCAGGTATATAAATATATGAATCATGAAAAGTATTCTATCCTTATGGTGAACAAACAAAATTGGAAATTAAAGAACATTAAGACCAAATCATCTTCATTCCCTTTGAATAAGAACAATATTGAAGGTGAAGCAAGGAAACTTGATGTTGTCTATTTTTAATGGGGCAAGAAGGGCCACTAGAATAAAAAATTCACCCAGCTAAAGAAGCAAGAGGAAGCAATATGTGCATTTTTTATCGAGTGTAATTTATATATTTCTACAAATTGGTTATTAGATATAGATTATGGTTCTCACATATGTATTCAAATACATGAATAAAGTAGGTTAAAAAATAATTGAATGAGGGGAGGTAGATCAGTAAGAATCCAACATAACTAAACTTGTTGTTATAAATATCAGGGACTACCACCTCTCATTACTAACTAGAATAATCTTGGTTTTAAAGGATTTTTATTATGTTCCTCCAATTACCAAAACCATTATTTCTATATCTAGAATATATATGGTTGGATTCATTTTCAAATTTGGAAATAAATGTTTCTTATTTTACAAATATATAATTTTTATGGTAAGGAACATTTACATAGTGGTATTTATGTGTTGGATTACATGAACCAAGTAAGGGTGATCAATGAAAAATTTACTTCACTTGAGTTATACTGCATCCAACATTAGCATCATCGAATTTGTCTTGTAAATAAAAAATGGTTTAAAAATTACATGAATATTGATATTTAGATTCTTTTGAACTAAATCCACTTGGTGTATATCATGCATATTTACTAGAAAAAAATACTAAATCCCTATTTAGTGGGAATTGTGAATAGGATAAAGTGATTCTTGAATTAGTTCATACCTATGTGTTTAGACCATTTCATGATGATGTTAGGGGTGGGTACTCATACTTCATAACTTTTATTGAGGATTTTATTAGATATGGATATATTTACTTAATGAGGTATAAGTCAAATTATTTTGATAAATTCAAGGAATTCAAGAATGAAGTTGAGAACCAACTTGGTAAGAAGATTAAGAAACTCCACTTATAACATGGGGGAGAATATCATAATCATGACTTCATTGATTACTTATGGGAGTATGGGATCCTACACCAACTCAATCCTCCTTACACAACTTAGTGTAATGGTGTGAGTGGAAGGAGGAACCACACCTTTTGGATATTGCGAGATCAACGATGATTCATGCAATTCTTCCATTATCCTTTATGGGATATGTGTTAGAAATAGTGACACACATCCTAAACCAAGAACCACCAAAATCAATAAATGGTATTCGATATGAATTTTGGAGTGGAAGAAAAACAATGTTATCAAATTTACACGTGTGCCAAAGAAAATCATTTGTTAAGGCCTATTTAGGTAACAAAATTTGACCCCAAGGCACAAAGTGTACCTTTATAGGATACGCCAGGGAAATAAGGGGATATTCTCTATACGACCACTCAAACAATAAAGTTATAGTGTAAATACATGCCATATTCCTTGAGAGGGAGCACATATTCAAAAGAAATAGTGGGAGAAAGATAAAATTAGAGGAAGTCGAGGATCAAGTCACACAAGAGTTGGTACAAGATCTAATTCCAAAACTTCCCATAGAATAAGAAACTATTCTAGAGAGACAAGTACTATATAGGAGTACAAAATAGGTTAGAGAACCATAATGATATGGTTTTGTATTTACCTAGGATGGTGACTCATTATTAGTTGATAATAATGATCATCTAACTTACAAGGAAGCAATATGTGGAACAAATGATTCTAAGGGGAATAAATCTGTGAAATTTGAAATGGATTCCATGTACAAAAACCATGTATGGATTTTGGTAGATACTCTGGTGGATTTAAATACCATTGGTTTCAAATGGGTATTCAAGAAGAAACTAGACATGTAAGTATAAGTCAATACCTATATGAAAAAACTAGTTTCAAAAGGGTTTAAATAGAATTAAGGCATTGACTATGAATAAACCTCTTCACCAGCTGCAATGTTGAAATCCCTCAGAATTATACTTTCCATTGAGGCTTACCATGACTATGATATTTGGAAAATTGATGTTAAAATCTCTTTTCTTAATGGGAACATTCATGAAGAAGTCTACATGACACAACCTGGATGGTTTGTGACTCCAAAGGATTCCCATAAGATATGAAAGTTTCAAAAATACATTTTTGTTTTAAAGAAAGCATCCAAGTCATGGAATATTTGTTTTAGTAAATCCATAATGTAATTTAGTTTTATAAAGAATTAATTTTAACTTTGTGTCTACAAACAGTTTAGTGGGAGTGTAATAGTCTTCAAAATAGTATATGTTGATGATATATTACTTATTGGAAATGTAATACCAATATTAAGTCTTTTAAGGCATGGTTGAATAAATGATTTCCATAAAAGACTTGGGTGAGGTAGCATATATTATTGGGATCAAGATCCATCATGATTAATCCAAGAGGTTGATCATCCTAAGTCAAAGTACATACATTGAAAAGATACTGAAGAGATTTAGTATGAAAAAAATCCAAGAGGAGATTATTTCCAAAGTCACATGGAATTCATCTTTCCAAGAAATTTTTTCCTAAGACCCTTGACGAAGGAAATAGAATGGAAAGGATTCCGTAAGTATAAACAGTTGGTTCAGTCATGTATGATATTCTATATACTAGGTTTGTTTCCACCTATGAATTAAGTGGGGTAGGAAGATATCAAGATGATATAGGTGATCACCATTGGATGATATTAAAGACTTTCCTTAAGTATCTGATGCATACTAAGGATATGCTCATACTTTATGGATGAGATGAGAAAATATTCATCAGATGATATGCTAATTTTAGTTTCCAAATAGATCAATATGTAATGAATTCATAAAAGGGATTCATATTCACTTTGAATGGAGGTTTTGTGAGTTGGAAGAGCTCAAAGAAGTATGTTGTCACAAATTTTACAGCAAAGTCAAAGTATATTACAACTTCTAAGGTAGATAAAGATGTAGTTTGGATCCAAATTTTTTTCCAGGAGCTTGATGTTGTACCTAGTAGTAAATATCACATCACACTCTATTGTGATAATACTACAGTGGTGGTTCTTTCAAAACAACAAAGTTCACTTCATCGAATGAAGTACAAACTTTGAAAGAATCATCTCTTAAGGTATTTTTATCAGAGATGGAAGGTTGCAGTGAGTTTCATTTCCATGGAAGACAATGTGGGGGACCCCTTGACTAAATCCTTAACTCATTAGAAACATGATTATCACATGAGGTCTAGAAGACTCAATGTTATAGGTAGTTGGATCTAGTCCAAGTGGGAGTCTATTATAGTTAGTGTCCTCGTACCAACTATTTGTTCTTTAATTACATGAATATTTTATGTATTAAACATCAAATTAAACATTTTAGTACATATTTCTCATTTTTATTCATTAAATTAATGTAATAATGTCCTAGAGTATTTGTCATATTGATAATATTATAGTAGTTCCCCACTATGATAAGAACCATGAAGTGCTATGACAATTTTCTTAATATAGTTTGGAGGTTGGATAAAATACCATGATGGGACAAATAGTATATAGAATGTTAGGTGAAGGTATTCGTAAGATGATGAACTATATTGTCATGAAGTTTTCACTTGGTAATCTCCAAGACATGAGATTAGGAGAATATACATACCAATAATAATTCCACATGTTTTGGTGTCATTGTATATTACTATATGTGAGCATGTGTAATCGTCCTTAGACTTTAAGATTATCATTAATACATGTCACGACTCACACACTTAGATTTACGGATAAAAACCATCATGTCGTATGTTGGTAGGAAGTAGGGTATGTTGGGTGCGCCATGAATGACATGTTATTAATGGATAAGTTGAGAAAAGATTTGTCCCTTCCATATTTATGGATCTTGATATCTTTTCCCTTTGATTAAAATAGAACTATACCCCAAAATTCCATGTCCATTGTGTAATGATGAGTTTATTTCAGATAGAAAAAGAATGATGTATCAAGAAAATAGGTTGACGACATAGTCATGAAACTTTCTTGATGAGATATTGTGACAAAGGGATTATATTAAACAAGGATCGTTTGTTTGTGGTTGTCACTAATGTGACTTTAAGTTATTTGTATTAAGTGGCTTGACCCATTACTAGATAGTAATCTTGGATTTTAGGGAAGCCATCCTAATGCCAACAAGAAAGAATCCTAAAGGGTCACACAATAAGTGTTTCTATTGGTCTTGATTAAATTCTATTTGAATTTAATTAATGAAATAAATATAAATATCTAGATTTATGAATGATTTTTTTCATGTTATATTGATCACATAAATTAAATAAATATTTATTCACCAGATTGTGAATAAAAATATATTTATTTTTTAATTTAATATTTAATAAATATTTATTTACTAGTTTTTGAATAAAATAGTTATTTAAAAGAATAAAATATTTATTCAGGCATTCAATACATGCTAGAGGAGTTCAAAATGACATAGACAATGTTCGGTGATAAAATAATTATTTATGAGCTGGTAAATATTATTTATCCATTTTGTTCTAGTTGGAGCCCCAAAAAATAATAATAATATGTGGCATGGTATTTCATTAATGGTTATAATTATATTTAATGGTTGTTATGAAATTATATTTTGTAACTGAAAACCTAGATCCATAAATAGATGATTATATCTATTATGTAATTCATTCAAAACCAATTCCGTGTTTCGGAATAGAGAATTGTTACGTAAAATGAATTGTCTCTCAACTCATCCTCCTCTCTCCCTCTCAAGAACATGAAACCCAAGAGATAATTTCTTCAAGGGCAAAGAACAATCAATGAAGAACAAACAATGAAAGACATTCGATTCGCAACACCAACATCAAAAGAATGAGTGAGACTACTCAGAAACCATTAAAGCTTGTTAGGATCACCACTAAAGGGATTCTAACCTAGGATCATCACAAGAACAATGAAGGAAGTTTGGAAAGGTCATTTCAGATGATCAATAATAATAAAAAAGAATGCTCCTAATCCTTGGTATTTATTTCCCTAGATATTAAATAAATTAATTATAAATTTTACATGTAGGATCCTCACTCTTGGTTTCAAGCATGGATTACTAAAATAAATTTTAATATATCACCTTCCACTGCAACAACTCTGCTATGCCCTAAACCAATACACAAGAGGTTACTAACTTAACTCTAAGCTGAAAGAATCTTATGAGGAAGGATTATAATGTGAACTTGAGTACCTTTCATGTGAGGATCAATTCATACCATATAATGTTGTCAGATCATCATGGAATATGAGGCTTGGTAAACTATTTTGGTTATTCATTGTCCAAATCCCTAGATATATATATTTCATGAATTTTTAATGCTTTATTAGTTTTTTAGTTTTGATGGATGATGTTGTTTTGGACATGATTTTGATTGCCATATTGAGTTTTCATTTATAGATTATGTTGAGAAAGAATTTCACAGAATATATAATTTTTTATTATTAGAACAAGGATTTAAGAGTGAAAGAACCCCAAAAAAATTAGCATATGAGTATACCATGACTGTTGGATCCACTATCCTTTGCATTTAGGGCTTTTAATTCATGAAATACATTTTAAATTGAATAGAAATTCAAATATTTGATTAAAATAGTTTTATTTGGTGAGTTTAAATCTAAGGAATCACTCATTCCTTTGAATCTCATAGAAACCATTCATAAATTGAAACTATTTTAGTGATTAATATATTTACACACTATTGAAATTCGAGTGTACCTTGTATTTCAATCCAACAATAGAGTCCTACACCCCTGTAGAACTAAAATATAATAAGGTATGTTTATTGTTGATTTCCAACTCATATTTGTGTCTCCAAGATAATTGGTCAAGTATATAGACCTAAGAACTACCCTTGTTCTATATGGGACCAGCCCCTACTTCAACTAGCTATAACTTCAGATGGTTTAAGTGAAATTATGAATTTATTATTTAGCACACTTTTTTATGGGTTCCAATGGTTTTGTCACTATTTCTGGGAATAAATGGGGTAGACTTGGGAATCTTTAAGACCAATTATTTAGGAACTTGTGTCTATTTTTTTTTTCTATTTTTCCATTTTTAAAAAAAGTGTATCTCTTTTTCTAAATAATCATGAATGATTTACTTGATGACATGGGGATTTGGTATGAGTAGTTTAAAAGTATAGATACCTATACTATTGGTTATCACAATTTTTTTCATATAATTCAAATCATCATTATAGGGAGGAGTTTTTCTTATTACCCTATGTTGAACCCTACATATTTCACGTTTATTTTGATAATTATTGGGGTTAAGGTCAGTTTTTAGGGAAAGGTGTGTTGATTTTGAGTGGAATGGTTTTAATGAAATGAACCAATTTTTTCCACTATCACAACCTGAAATCTCACATAATTCAAGTGAGAATTTAAATTTTTGTAATTTATTGTCTTTTTTGGATCCATTCATTGAACAAAAATTAGTTTAATCTAACCTATTTGAAATAATGATTGTTTTGGTTGGGAAATTTTCTAAGATAGTGAACAAAATGGAAAACCTTAATTTTGTTGGAGAGGATCATATGGATGAGTGTTTAGATGAGAGACCTGAAGATCATATGGAAGAGTGTTTGGATGACAGACATGATTTTACTACTACAGGAATTGAAAAAGATTAGAATACATATCATTTTTCTACACTTATAATTGAAATCCTAGAAAAAATATATTTTCAAAATATGCGTGAGTGTTAAATCAATGTTAAAATAAAATCTCTTTATGATTTATTAAATAACGGAGCATAGAGTGACATAGAACCAACTATTCCTAAATTAGATTTTTTATACTAAATAATCATGTGATAAAATTGAAAATGGAGATTTAATATCCATGCCTGTGGTAAATTTGAATAATCTTTTATTTTTGATAATCTATTTGACACTTCACTTGCTAGAATTTGTTTTAGGAATTTCAAGTTTATAGAATTTAAGAGTATGAATAACTGAAGGAGGAGTGATAAATTTTATACCAAACTCTCTTGAATCAAAGTTGTGTAACCCTATATAACTAATGGGTGATATATTACATGTGTATTATAGAATAAACTTGGATCCACAATCGATGCCTTTTTTCCCTGGTGCAAGGTTACTATAAAACACCACCCTGTCCTCCTAAATAGTGTAACTTTTCAACAATAGGGAGAGGAACCGATGACATGTGGTGGCTTTACAAGAAGAATCCCCATTCTCTAGTGACTCTGGATAAGGGCTGGAAAAAATGGTCAAGCCAATGACCATAAAAAATTTCACTCATTGGGAGAAAATACAATAAATAAAAACAAGAATTTCTTTATTTTTTGAATTCACTTTTCATTTAATTTTCAATTTCGTCAAATATAAAAAAACAACTTTAACACCATTGGTACATAAATATCATCCATAAGATCCTATATTTTCATTTAACTATGGTATATCATGCATATTTATTGAAAATGAAATGGAGATCATGCATTTTAAACATTATGGAAGAATAAAATTGTGATTTTGTGGCTTACATTGATTTATCAGAGCTTATATTGGAAGATATGAGGAAGATGGGGGATATCACTAATATGGGACTTAGGAAGTGACCTCACTAACCAAGCAGGGATTGTTTTTATATCAATTATTTGTGTTGTTTGATTTGTGTGTGAATTGAATTTAATGAAATATCACATGTTTTATATAGATACCCTCATTAAAAATGGATATTGGAAATAATGTTTGTTTTTAAGTGTGGATGAGGCTGTCATTTGTACCAAAACGTTAAAAATTCCTATATCATTACCAATGATGACATATTTTACTTAGATACCATTTAAGGAATTTTTATAAATAATATTCATGAATATTAGTTAAATAATAAATGTTCTTGGGGGAAACATATTGAGGTTAATTACATGCTTATAAATAAAAATCTTTATTTACGTGTTCTATTTTGATAAAGTAGTTTAAATGAAGGAATCTCTTGAATTTTAAGCTTACTTATGGATTCTTGCAAATTAATGATTAGAATATGTTGATGCCGCTCATATTGTTATTACTTAGTATTAATTCCATGGGATCTTGGCTTTATTTTACAATTCATCAAGGTGATTCATTGAAAAAATATGTGTAAAATAATTTCAATTCTATTATATCACTTCAATGAAAAAATTTAGATATAAAAACATGCCTAAGAGTACGATGACCGTACATCATGATTTAATGTTGCAAGTTAATGAGAATGTGAAACCTATAAAAGTGGTAACTTACCATTTGATGTTAATGAACACTTTTTTATATTTCTAAATGGTATTATAAGATGGAAATGAATTGGATGACTTTATTTTAAATGATTAAGGGATACTTTATACTTAACCAAAAAATGACTTAAAATTAAAAGTTAAAAGATGAGCTTGAAACTACTATTATTACATTAATTAGATATTTTGTAGTTATGGATGGTGAATGTAGAACTTTTATTGAATTTTAATTCAAATTTATTTTAAGGTAGTTGATATTAATTGTTATTTTTATACCTCTTTCATGGGTGGTACCTTTGGAATGATTGTCTAAGGTTTCTTGGCAGTTAGAAAAGGTTAAATGTGTGAGATTTCGATGTACCCAAAGCGTATAGAAATGTTTTATTTGTTTTTTCAGGTAAAAATTGTTCATATAAATTGGAATTTGGGTTTATCATGTTTAAATGAATTATTTAGGTGTACATGGACTATATGAAAGTTACCATGGAAGAATTATGATGTCTCTCATGAGCAATGCTACATCTATTAATAAAAATAAAAATAAAAATTTATAATAACCTGAGTATAATAACTACTAAAACATATAATTTTGATGAGATGGAATCAATACGTCGATGAAAAGGGATATAATAATTCAATAGACTCTATCTTTTTTATCAACTAAATAATCTAAAAATACTAAACTACTTGAGATGATTGGTTTGGACTGACTCAAAAAGAATTAAAATAGTAACAAGAGAAGTGATTTTAATATCGAGGATGGTTTTCATTTATTTATTAAACATGATATTTCTTAAGGTATATATCCTAGACTCTTTTTATTTTCTAGAACTACAAAATTTAGTAAAATATTCTCTCTATGTTTATCAATTTCCATCTTAGGTGCATTTAGTTTAATCTTGAAATAGAAGATGATGTTAAGGTCAACTTTCACTCCCAAACTTCCCTTTACCACTTTGAGGTTCATCACCAAAATTTCATAACATTCACATACACTTAAAAGATATTATTTTGATTAATTGAAATATATATTAATTTGAGTTACACACTCATCCTTTCAATAAAAACTCACCTCCCCCCTAACATTTTAATCTTTCCATAATATCTCAATTAATTTATATAATTTGAGTATGTGAGGGATAAGAATATAGTGTTAGTGATAAAGTAAATGTTTAGTGAAAATTAGAGATTTATATGCATTACTCTCATAGGAAAACTAGAATTCAAATTTCATAGTGAAAAACAAAACAAAAAAAGTAAAATTACTATGTTAACTCGGCTTTTAGTTGATAACTACCAGCTTTCTCCACTCTCGCATCAGTTTTCGGGTTGAGATCCTCCATTTTTTCTTCAATGTTAGCAGAAGAATACCCCAACTGAGTCTATGTGGAAATCTATTTTTGGTCTTCCAGTATGGGTTTGACCTCCCCTATAGTAGCTGGGTGCTCCACTATTTATATTGGAGTTTATCTCCTTAGAGAAAAATATCTATATCTTTTGAATTTGAACAATATTTTTCCCACTATAAATTATAATTATTTGAATCACTCAACGTACTCTAATTATCTTTTAATTATTCTTTTTCTCTATCTCTCTCGGTGAATGAAGTTTTGGATAAATCATAAACTGGAATTATCCATTGATTTTTTCCATTATTTGACATGTTTATGGTGGGTTCATTCCTCACTCGTTCCTGTTTTAAAATATATTATCCAGGATATCTTGTATCACGTGGGAAGCTTGAAGATATTAGGTTGAGAAACATGAATCCAGAATCAAGGAAGAACCCATTGAGGAATGACTATTTCATGGATGTTCATGGCCATGGTGCTACTATTATATCCATAGATACAACATCTTGGTTAGTTATTTTTTTCAACATTTGGATCAGCCATATGAGGAACCTATAAAACATACGAGAACACTATAACAAAACTATTCTCTACATTATTCTTGGCATGAATGGATAAAGTGATTCTAGGATGGATGGGACAATAGCTCACTCTTTAGAAAAAACCCTTACCACTGCATATTTCATTACCTTAATGACATTATAGAAAAACCACGGTGAAACACTTATTATCTGACTTAGATACTGTAGGATACTATTCCATAAGGGAGAAGCCTATGATGCATTGGGTCTTTATTTAGAAGTGCTGGAAAATATTCTCCAATGATGGAAATTCAAATTTTATTATTCTTCTATAAAGGGACAATAATGGCCATCCAAGTAACCAAAGGAGATCTACGGTGGATCCAGGCCTCATAAGTGGATGTTGTATTGATCTCAAGATTCAGAAGGGTCCGAATGGTAGTTCTTTGGTGATGGAATGTTCTTTTGACATTGTACAATAGGTGGAGTAGGTGGAATAGGGTGTGTTACAGGTGAGTGATGTGTGAGTGGGGGGAAACGACACCACTTTTTTAAGCAGAAATAGTACCACAGGGCATGTCTCCCCATATTGAAAATGCAGAAATCTGGGCTATGCTTAATAAGTGATCCATTTACCTCAACTCTTTGACATATAGGATTTGGTCTAGAGGACCCCTATGCCACCATAGACCACCCTATATCAGTGAGATTTTCCTCCTTCCACGGAATAGAGTTTCTCTACGCACTATCGCACTCCTGTTCTGCATCTCATGCTATCTATTCCTCCATGCCACCTGTACGGGCCTTCCCAAGGACCAGTCTTGGCCGGTGGGCCTACTAAGTGGCTTTACATGCCCTAGGTTTTGGGATATAATGGGGCTAACCATTTTTTTGTCCAATCCTTCCTTTATACCTACAAAACATAAACATTAAAACACTCTAAAAAATAAAACAAAGTAAAACACATATTTTTATTCCTTTTTATATACTTTTTTAAAAATTTTATTCCAAATTATAATGACCCAAAAAATTATATTATGAATTAAAATATGTGTGTTTTTCAATTTAAAAATTATAAATTTAATCAATTTAAATTTTAAATATTGTTTTTATAAATTTAACTAATCAAATTATAGTTTTAGAGGGTTTTTAGAGAAAAAACAGGCCACTTTGTGGGGTTGTAAGGTTTAGAAAACATGAAAGGAAACCTAATAACCACGAAGGATGTAAAATTTGTGGTAAAAGGACCTGTAAATATATTTCATAGTTTACTAAAACTATTTTTAAATCTGTTTGAATTGAAAAACACTTCTAGAAGTGACCACACAGTCCATGCGTGGTCTCCATACCGTGCCGCTTACCCATGCATCACTTATCTACCCATAACCATCATTTTAACTTTTTTTGACTGATTTTGATAGAGTATTCAGTTTGAAACTCTAGGGAGTACTGGAGGGGACTTCAAATAGGTAATTGAAGGTTTCCAACCCAACTTTAACTACAAAAGAGAATTTGAGAAAAGTCTTTAAGGTGGATTAGTGTTCATTTCAACTAAGAATTATCATGAGCCATATAATTCTATCAGATCTTAATCAAACATGGGGTTTGATTCTCTATTTTGATGTATTCAAGATCTAAATCCCTAGTTCTTTGTTTAAATACTTCCTCCTTAATTTATTGGGTTTGTATGTTTGATGGATGATGTTGTTTTGGGCTTGAATTTGATTAATTTTTTGAGTTATTATTTTTAAATTTTATGGAAATTAAAACTAACTTAATTTATTTCAACAATTTACTAGATGAAGGATTCTAATGTGAGGTAACCACAATAAAAATGGGATACAAGGATACTATACCATTAGATCTGATATCCTTTGTATTTAGGTATTTTCCATCATGAAAGATAGTTGAATTGAATACTATACCAATGATATGATTAAAAGATTATTATTTTGTGAGTTTTAGATGAAGTAATCAATCAATAATTTGAATATAATAATGATATTTCATAAATTAAAACCATTTGAGTGATTAAGATCCTTACACGCCACTAAAATTGGTGTTCACCTTAAATTTCAATACAACCTTAGAACCTTACCTCCCATATCACTAACCTTGGATAAATTTTGTTTGTTTACTATTTTCTACTAACATTTGTGTCCCTTATATAATTTTTCAACGAAATAGACTCAATGACTACCTATATTCTTTATGTTATTGATGCACAGTTCCACTGTATACATTGTAGGTTGGTTTAGGTCGTATTATATATTTCTAATTTAGATAACCATGGAAATAGATCACCAATGAGACTGAAAAACCCATCATGAAGTCTATTATCACGTCATTATATTTCTACTTAGGAGTAATAAATGATTAAAGAGGTTTTATGGGTATATGATGCTCATTCTTCACCTACCAACACATGTGTCATTGTTAATAAATCCCACAATATCCTTCTTCATCATGGGACACCAATAATGCATATACATGTCATGATACATTTTGGAAAACCCTAGGTGAATATCCCATCTTAATTCATTTGAGTCTCATATTACGTCCTTGTTCATGCTCATAGGGACTTCCACACAACCTCTAACTTATACGATCCCATGTGTTATACTCAGACTGGTTGGGTGGTGTCTCCCCGCTATTTATGATGTCCCTTATAAATCTACATGCAATTTTGAACAATAGATTCACCTTTACACTCTCAAGGAGTGAGGAGGTAATATATAGAGTCACAAATGTCTCTCTTCCTTGATACTCCTTAACATAGAGTTACAACTTATAGAATAGTTTAGTTAGCTTCCACTCACTACTATCCTCATGAAGAACATAATCCTGGGTATTCCTACTCAACGTATCAGCCCTAAAATTCCATTTCCTGGGGGTATGTTCCATCTTGGAGTCAAAAAAATAGAAAAACTCAACAAACATTCTTTACCAAAGTCTTAATTCCAGTTGTTAAAATATATTCTTAAGGATTATATGGTTCATATATACCATGAATCTATCACCCAACATGTTTTGACACTAGCTTATCAACATGTAAACTACTAAAAATATCTTCACATGATGAGTTAGATAATTCCAATCATATGACCTCAACTACTTGGATCAATAAGTGAATACTCACTTGTATTTCAATTGGACTACTACAAGGCCTATTCCCAATTCATCATAATATAGGGTATACTCCTTACACATTTCCGATAAGGTTAGAATCAGTTCTTAATTCAAGCTACCCTTCAACTACTATAAGGCACCCTGAACAGGATTATACCACTCTAAATTCAACCCTTTCTTGATCAGCGCTATCATCAATTCTTTCTGTTGTGATAATTTATGCATTAATCTATTATAGTATCTTTTCAATCCAAAAAGCTTTAAATCTCAAAAATGTTCTTGGGTTTCTACCAAGAAAACATAACATTGACCTTCCTTGGGTCTATTGATATATAAAACACTGATATCAGGTTCCCTAAGATATGAATCTCATTGATCTAGGAAAAAAACTTTGAGATCTTGGGATATATGTTATGCTCCCTCATTAGACTTAAGTGGATTCCTAGATGCCAAGTATGATCATCCCACAATTGGGAGTGTACCAGAATATCATCAGGAAAAATGAACAAGAATATATATATATGAATAAAAAACCATATTCATATGGGATATAAACATTTTCAATACATTCATCAAAATGAATGACATAATGAGATACTCATATGGACCATACATTCCCCTAAAAGAACTATAAGTAATATTAGAAGGCCTCACTCATATTTGTTGATAAATAAACCTTAATTCAAACTTGGAGAATTAATTAGCATCTCTTAAGTAGTCAAATAGGTCATCTTTATGAGGGTGAGGATACCAATTGTTGACCTTAACCAAGTTTAAACTCTTGTAATCTACACATAAGCACAGTGAATCATCTACCTTATTAATGAATATAATAGAAACACCCCAAGGGGATGTTATCAGGAAAATAAATCAATTTTCCTTAATTTCCTCTTGCTAATCATTAATATATTTATGATCCATAAACGTTAACCTATAAAGAGGAATGTATATAGGATTTTTACCTAGAATAAGACTAATTATAAATTGAAACTATTTCTTTGTTGGAAACCTAGAGAAATTATCATGAAAAATGTACTATAACTAGAAAAAAATTAGAGGAATGACTTGTTATTACATCTCCTCATATTCTAAAACAATACCCAGAAATTAGATTAAGGCCACCCTTAGTTATTGATGATCAGGTTCCAAATTAACTGCACATAAATCTCACTCTCGAAAAATGGTATAAAATTAAACTTCAATATACATGAATGATACCCTTATGTGATTGTAGTTTATGTGAACTCAATAATAAGTTATCAAATTCATTATAAGGATAACACTAAAACTGCATAGTTCTAACATGAAGAAATCATAGAGATTCTTATATCCACTGATCATTAAGGGAAAATAAAAAAATCTATAAACAGCCTACAATATTAACACTAAGGATGCTGTGATAAACATTACCCTATATAGATATTCTATTTTCAACCCTGTGTCACCAAATAACTAAATAGATATAAAAAAATGTGATACACCCATATCAAATAAGACAAGTTCAAAGGTAAATGATACTATGATAATACCTTGAATAGGTAAAGGTTACTCACTATGATTAGCAGTAATCAGCTTGATGGAAAGAATCTGGCCTTACCCCAATCCTTTTCCCTATCATCAATACCACTAGAAACCTTGAAGAGAAATAGACTACTACTTCTACTAATGTTGTGAACCATGAAATCCAATATTCACCGATCAATTCCAATAAATCCATCAATCACACTATGGTAAAGAAACTAATCTTTCTCTGGATATTTAATTTTGTCCTTCACCATGACCAACTATAGTCTAAGAACATCTCTAACAAAAGTGATACAAATTCATAGTCTTTCGATAAGAAAAAAACTCCATTGGCGGTTAGTATTACTTTGGTCCCAAATACCTTGAACCACCACAATTAAAACATACTTATGGAGTCTTACCATGATGGGAATAAGAAAATCCATGGCCTTGACTAGCCTTCCCATCTCTAATCTAGTGAGAATAACCCAAATATTTATTTTGGATGCCTGAATATCCACTCTCAGACCCAACCTGAGAACTAGACTAACCCAAATATTTATCCTCGACAAGGTTCCTCTCTATAACGAGGGCCTAGTTTATATCATTTGAGAAATACCTAAACAAAAATATTTTAATTTGAGACCAATTTGGATGTCTGATCCCATACTTAAAATGACCAACCCTATCATTCTCATCACATTCCAACAAGGGTGAAAACTAAAGAAAATTAGTATAATGAGTTGTGTAGTCCATGATTAACCTGATCACCTAATCTAGACGTATAAACTCTTAATCCCAATAATCAATCATAATGTAAGGGAAAAAATTATTGAAGATAAGTACAAGAATGTTCTTCTAGGATATCCCACCATGTTGATATGACCGAACTTGGATATCCTACCAATTATTTTTTATTCCTTGAAGAAAATACACTACAAGATTATCCAACATCTAAAGGGGACCCTCGATATTTTCAAATATAATCCACATGAAATCAACCCAAAATTCTACATTTAGTGATCCACCCTCCTAAAAAAATAGAGGATGATTCAGAAGCTAAAAATATAAAAATTGTAACCTATATACTTAAATGGTATAAGGCCTTACCTATATGAGACCTAAGACCCACCTCATGATCTCTAGAGGATAGAATAAATGTTTAGTGTTTAAGAATTTCATTTGGGATATGGTTTTCCCTTTAGTAATAATATAGTAGACACATGATGGTTTGTGTAATCATTGGAAAGAATTACTCACTACCAGGTTCACAAGATGTATATACAAAATATAAATGGAAGAAAAAGGTTATGAGAATAGATTCAATAAAATATAAAAGGGTACAAGGATGATCAATCATATAATCCAAGACCAAATTTTAGTACTAGCCTACAAGAAGAAACAAGTAAGACTAAAATCACTAGAGTCATATAATCAAGAAAAATTATCTTTATGGACCAAGTATGAAAATTCTATTAATGGAATATCCCTAGGGAGGACCCATAGAAAACACTGTAACAAATTTTCTTTTCAACCCTCATCTAGTATGAGGGACTCAAAACAATATACATGATTAATGAGATACTAAATCTATAATCCTAGCACATTATCCTCAAAAAAAATGCACACAATTGGTTTTTCACATGTCTTATAGGGGCCTTTGTCGGGTGTGAGTATAGTATACCCAATAGGCGATATCGACCCAACTTGTATCAGGATGTCATAAGACAATGTTCATATAGAAGTAGTATAAATATATAGAAAGAAATAAATATAGAATAAAATATGTTTTATCACTACTTCTCAACAATGGTAATATCATTTTACTAATAATAAACTCCCAATACCCAGAGGGTCAATACCTATGATACCTACTTTGATCCTCAACACGGGATTAGAGATAAGTTGGCCTAGGAAATGTTATATCCTCTCCCACACAATAGTAATTAGGTATTGTAGGTGAAATACCCATTATATATAGGGGATAAGTGTTTGTGTATGCTCGAGTCAATGAAATTTACATTTCCTCCCTCTAGGAATATAGAAAGGGGTATAAAAGGTTTAGGGTGAAATAAGACTATCATATATTATTAAACAACCTATAAAAACATGGTTTCCCTAAGAAGATTCATACCAATATATATTTCCCCTACCAAACATTCTTTATCATCAATATATAAAAATTATAGATAATAAATAACCGTTATATAATTCTTTTCTGAAAACACATTTATCAAGAAAGATAAAACATATTCAAGGTAACAACAAACTAATAAAGCGATAACACATTACCAATACCTATATCCACTAAGGTAAAAATTTAGACATTCTTGTTTGGATAACAATAATGAAATATATTTTAAAATATATCTTAAATCATTTATAGTCTATAAAATTTAGCATAATAATGTTTAATATTTATATTCCAATTTCATATGTCTTTTAACTTAGATTACACAATTAATATGCATGGTAATTAACCCAACCATGATCAAGTTTTGATATGTACTAAAACCATGTAATCAATGACTCTTAATAATAAAATGTTGAAAAACACTTAACATAAATGACGTAATTTTCATAATTAATAAGTGAACAATTATAAGTGTACTAAAATATACAAGATTGAGAACTACTTCATTCAAAGAAAAATATTAGTCAAGAATAATGACTACACACTTCCAATTTCATTAGCCTTTTATAATGTATACATATTTTACATACCTAATGTTTATCCAAATTACTTAAATGGACAATGTATCTATATCAAAAATAATAAAGAATTATATCAATATCAATTAATATTATAACCCCTTTTAATCATTTAAAATAATTTATAAAACGTTTTGTTAAATTAAAACATTTCATTTATTACATAATAACTTAGCTGTAAACCATTTGTAACTCAAATATTTTAGAATATGAGAGGGATAAGAGGTTGAACTGCACATACTAGTGTAAATAAGTTCTTTAGGTCATGAGGAATGGGAATATTCCACCCAATGGATTTTTGAACATCCTAGAAATATGAAGAAATTGCGACTGATTCACTATTAATAAGATAAAAGGATAATGGTTACCAAAAACAACTTATTACATTGATTTCTCATAGAAAAAGTCCTCTAAGTAGATTAACATGCAAAAAATGAAGTAAGTGATAAGATTTTATATCCTTATAGCGATTAAAAGAGAGATACAACTTCTATAAAATATAAATAAAGGGAGAAAAATATTATAATGGAGATTTATGACCATAACTTGTTGATAATAAGGGTTTTCGTCCCATCAGAGCTTTTAAAATATCGAATGAGGAGTTCAATCTTAGGGAAGAAGAGTGGGGGGGATCTTAAGAGAGAAAAAACCATGAATAAATGTGGGTAATCTAGATCTATAATCCTTTAATGGGTTAATTTTAGTTTTAATTATTTTAAAAATACATTTGTAGAATTAAAAATATACTTCAGAACCCTTGAGGAAATCTATTGAAACCTGGAGGAGTTGCAATGGCATTGAAGTGTGTCTTACAGCCTCTACAGAAAGTTTTATGCGGTCCCATCACCCTTCAAGTCGATGTTCTACTCATAGGTATAAAAACACTACATTGGATAGTTCCCCTAAAATAAAACTCCCTACCTTCTTTAATATCTATATAGACATAAAGAGACACTTAAAAAATAAAATTATCTATCAGGATTAAATGAATATTATTACTTGAAAAGTTTTTAGTCTTTATATAAACTCTCTAGTTAAGTTTGTATAGTAAGTATCACCTCTTAGAGATCTATATTACATAGATAGTTTCATATCAAGAAGGCTCTCAAAAGTCTATTGATCAATAGGCGGTATAGGTGAAACTGAGGATACTAACTCAATAATTGAAGGGGTGGGTGGGGGGGTAAACTCTTCTTCACCCTCTTAGAGCACAATAGGTAGTAATAATGGTGTAATTTAACTGTAATTTCAAAATACATGACTTAAAAATAAATTTATATCATATGAATTCATAAAACATATAGGATAAGAAATAACATGCAGAATGTTGTACTACATTATACACATCCAATGATAACCCATTTCTTTTGTACACCTCAATTAATGATTTATTACATAAATATATAATTAATAAAATATCAAGATATTGGGATTCCTAGTTTATTTTGCTAATTATATACATAAAATGTTAACATGAAGCATTGGTACAATGAAAATATTTAAAAACATAAAAACATTCCATTTTATTCCACTGATCTTTTAATACTCCACTGGAAAACCTGTGGATGTATACAGGAAAAGGGTGGGATATAAATCTTGGTAAGATAATAATAAAAGAATAAAATTATGAATGTAATATAAGTTAGTACATAGGAATATCAAGCTTACATCAAAGGGTTTAAAATCATAAACACGAACATCAAAGCATTATATAAGATGATAACATCGAGGCAACATTGGAATGTGGAAACAACATGAAACTTGAAATCATAAGTATAATTAAAGGATAAATAAAAATATATCATAAAATATAGTGTTTAATATTACCTTACATTGAACATAAATAGAATATCGTAAGATAAAAACACTACCCAATTATTTTGGGGGCAATATAATTGCGGTCCCACCATCACATTCATATTAATTACCTTCATTTGTGTGCCACATAGATCATTCAACATAAGAACATAATTAAACAAAATTATTTCCGTGATTAAAAACATTTGGTTAGATACATGGAAGTACACAATCAATGATGTATATGTACATCTAGGTTAATACACTTGAGTAGAAATTTATATGGGTATTAAGTACACAAATGTTTGGCATAGAAGATCATAGGATAATTTCAGTAGCATAACAAGTATTTATAAAGATTCAGGGAAGAGTTTAATGAGAGTGAATGTTGTATATTATTAATTTTACATCATAAGGGTAGTAAAAGGTATGTCATAAAATATATTTGAACACGATCAGTTGGAAATAAAATGGCATAACAGAATAAAATTCTTGAATAAAGAGGAGGAGGGGACGATCTATTACCTTGAGATAATGCTTCTAAAAGATATGGAGCAACTTCTTAAGAGATTAAGAAACAATTAGGAGGGATTTAAAGAGGGATATATAGAAATTAAAAATGTAATGGGTTATGAGTGAAGAGGATTGGGAGCTTTGGTGGGTATTTATAAAAAGGAGAGGGAAATTCTTTATTAATTTCAAAACATAAGTTTTGGACTCTATATGATAAAATAATAAAAGCCAAAAACTTACCTATAGTTTTTACCTTGATTGATTCCAATGTGGAGTAGTTTTCCTTATTTTATAAGTCTAAAAACCTAAATAAATAAAATACTACCCTTGTCAAAGTGGGCCATGTTTATAAATAATCGATTTGAAAGCATTAAAATATAATTTTGATTTTGGGGGATTAATTAAGAGTTTTTAAAATAAATAAAATAAATTTAAAAACCCTTGATTTTAAAGGTAAATTCTATATTTTTTCTTTAATTACATTTATATCATTTATTATAACACTTTAATTGATTATGATGTCATAATACAAAATATATATTTATACTGTATTTAATTTTTTCACAAAAGTTCAAATATCTTATAAAATTATGAATAATTAAACATTAAATAATTTCATTGAGCTAATTTCAAAAATAATATTTATTTTATTAAAATTATTTTCTAAATAGGATAATTTACTATTTTATGTTTTAAATAATCATTTATTGAAAATTAATTGTTCATTCACCAATAACACTTTTCTAAGCCTTGTAAAGATTATATTAGGCTTAATTAAATCATATTATCATTTTTATATAAATATTATTTAATAATAATATTATATGATTATAAAAATTATTTCAAAGTTTTTTAATTTATCAAAAAATAGTTTTAATTAAAATCATTTATTTTCATCATATCAAAATCTAATTTTCATCAACTGATATATATTTGTAACAACGAAAAGAGACAAATATAAACATTATTTTATTAAAATGGAAAATATGAACATTCATACTATTAGGTTATAGATATATAAGTTCTTATTAAACCAGTGTACAACCTATGGGTAAGGTGTTCTATGGTGGGGCTTTATTATTGTGGTAAGGTGAACATGGTTTACACCGTAATCTTGATAAGATTGGACTTATCCCATAAAAAGTTTTATTTTTGATTCATTTATTTAACTTCAATTGGTCCTAGTCAATGGTAAATCCCAATGATTCCATTTACCTCAGAAACTACAAAAATGGGCTTCATAGGGTATGATATTACCGGTCGAGGCCATCACTCCCACTGTTTGTGGAAATAGAATTTATCATAACCCTTTTTTTACTAGTCTTAATAGTCACAATACAATAGATATATTATAAATGGTAATGATTATTAATGTTATTATAAATCTTATAGGATATATTTTATAATGGTATAACTTAACTAAAGTAGTTCATGTGTTTTCTTTAACCACACTACCTAATAAGGAATTTATTCATTCACAAAGGGAATTTCATTTATAAAAGTTTGTGTCATTACATTATTCCCCCTTCAAAAATTTCACAATAAATTTTTTCATTTTTACACTGAAATCAATGAGGGTACTTCTGTTTCATCAACTCCTCTAGTTCCTATCAAGCTTCCTCAAACTTATAGTTTTGATCATAGCACTTTGAACTGGTGAGTTGTATTGTTTCATATAACTTTTCACTATGATGTAATATCTTCCCCAGCTACACTTCATTTGAAAGATCATTCTATATTGGTACCACCTATGGATTCAGACATGTGATGGGTATAATATATAATTACCCAGGAGTGATACAAGGGAAATATCATGTACATTAGATAGGTTATGTGGAAGTGAAAGTCGATAGGCCACAAATCAAATGCGACCAAGGATCTTAAACGAGGTGATTTATCTTGGAGTAAAACTTAACTTCTTACCAAACCTCAGAAATTTATTTCAATGAGTTATAAAAAGGAACAATTTGTCTATAACTTCAAACTCTAGTCCTCATTGATGATTGTCTATAAATATTTTATTTAAACTTTGTGTGAAATTCGTATGAAATTTAATAAGTTGAAAATTATCTATCATATTTTGGATAAGATCAGGCCCCATAAGCCTCCAATCTCCAAATTCATCCCTACATGTTGGAGTCTAACACCTTTTTTAATAAAGATCCACCTAAGGTGACATTTTAATGAAATAATGGAAACTATTGTTATCTGAGAACTCCACTAGTGTATGGTGATGATCCCAACATCATTGGTAATCCATTGAACAAAGTCTGTGAATATCCTGTAGAGTTTGTATGGTTCTATCAGACTGTATATCCATCTGAGGGTCATATTTTGTACTATAAATCATCTATGTATCTAGGGCTGACCAAAGGATTCTCCAGAACCTCAAGGTAAATCAGATACAATGGAGAGTGGTACTCTATGTAATCATTCAACTTACTTTAAATATATCTTAGTGAGCTAGTCAAGAGAGAAATATTCCTTAATGTATATGAAATTCACCATCTTTTTGAGGTGATAAACTTCCACCCATATGGAGTAATTTTCTTTAGATATCCTAGGGAGTTCCCTAATAGAATCCCTTGTTTTTTTCCCATTTCCAGACCAATATGTGTAATGGTTGCGTCATACCTAGATACTTATGTCATTCATCCTAGACTTTTTGGCATACCAAGAACTGATATATAATTTTTTTAGTCCCCCTATTAATGATATCCCACCAAAATTTTTACTTCAGATCTCTATACATCATAGTGCTTCCAATATGAGTAGAGAAGGATGATCTATACACATCATCCATATGTTCCCTCTTCAGATCTGGTTTATGTGGGATGAATATCCATGTTCTAAACCTTATAACTACATCTTTAGAAAATTTGAACTATAAAATATTTTATACATTTTTTGTAGATCCACAACTTCTTTTTGATATTACTTGATCCTCCCAAAAATGCATGGTTAAACAATTAATTGAGAAATTTAGGTTAATGGTCCTTTTATTACTCCCATTTATATTATTTTCATGTCTAAAATTTTTGGATCCCATTCAATCCTCATCATGGGATTAGGTTGAAGGATACTCTCTACTAATTGAATCTTCCACTTTGTTGGATTCCCAGGATAGTAATGGATTAAATAATCATAATACTTGATTAGTTTTAACCATGTTGATCTCCTTTTGTGTGAGTATTTACTTAAAGATTTTTAAACCCATATATGTTTCACAGTTTTCCCTATGGAGATAATGTCACAAAATATTCAATATGAAAATCATTTCACCTAATTATAGACCTCTCATTTCATAGTTATTCTCATGGATATTTATTTAGAGTGAGGAATAGACTATCACCTTTTTATCTTGCTGGAGCACACAACCCAAGGTCATTTTGGAATCGTCACTTTATATCACAAATCCTTCCCCACTGGCTGGTAATGTAAGAACAATTGTTCTGATTGGACACTTATTTAACTATTTAAATCTTTCCTTAAATTCATTTGTCAAAAAAAAAAACTTCACTCCCTTTCAAGTCAGCTTATCTAGTGGGATTTGAAAATTGTGATAATTTTCTAAAAAATCAACGGTAGTACCCCTATAGCCTATGGAAACTAGAAATATCTGTATTAGATGTTGGTATGATCCATCCTTTAATTGTATCTATTTTCAAAAGTTCCATATATTTATTTTTTTGGTGATAAAATTACCCTGGAATGTTACATTATTGACCCACAACTCACATTTACTGGAATTCACATATAACATTTCATTTTTGAAAGGTCTTCAGTAAATTATTAAAATGATCCTCCATTTCATCCTATCATTTGATGTATATTATAATATCATATCTGAATGATATGCTGAATTTATCATGGTAATCCATAAAAACTCTATTCATTAAGTCTATGAAGTTTTTTGGAGAATTAGTGAGTACAAATATATTCACTATGAACTCATAGTGTCTATACCTTGTATTAAAAGAAGTCTTGGGGATATTCACCATCTTCACCTTTACTTGATATTATCCCCAATAAGGATCCACCTTAGATAATTAATAAGCTCCACATAGCTGTTCAAAAAATTCACAATCTATAAAAGAGGGAAATTTTTCTCTATCATGATCTTGTTGAGATCGTGATAATAAATTTAGACTCACATTCACCCATCCTTCTTCTTTAAGAAGAGGAGTTATGCCCCCCATGGTGAAGCACTTGGGAATATAAACCCATTATCTAAATTATCCTATAGTTTATTATGTTGTCCTTATTGTTCAATAGTGTACATACTCTATGGAGCCTTAGATATTGAGAAATATTTGGGTATAATCTTGATTGAGAACCCAACCTCATGACTTGGAGGAAGACCAAGAAATTATCCAAGAAACACATCAACATATTAACTTTTAATGGTCCTGTCACCAAGTATGATATATTATTTAGTCTCAATCATTTGAGATAAACAAGATTACTCATAAAGAAACAATATCCATGCTTGAGATGATGATACCAATGTAGATTCATCCTTCCCTTTTTTACTTTCATATAATCAAGGGGAAATTTTTTATATAGAGAGTGATTTCGTTCACTTAGAAATTTTTGTTGTCTCTATCTAATAAAATTCAATAAATATCAAGAATTTCATTATTTTTTTCTAAATGGAGTAAAAAATGGTTCGCTGAGAATTTAATACTACAAATATAGTCTAGAGGAAAGTTATATTCCTAGGATGAAATAATTTTCAAATTTTTTATTTTAAAAGATTTCCCAACTTCTATATTTTGAGGTGGTGTTTGAATAGTTCTGCTAAAATTTCATGAGATGAAAGAATTCATAGAACGGGATTCAAATAGTATGTTTTCTATTCTTGAATAAATAATTAGTATACATATAACTATGTTGTTTTCAGGATCCAACTCATCAATTTTGAGGGCATATGCTCTCCCTTGATATCTAGGACTTGGAGGTTGTTTTCACAGGTTATCATCAACAACCCTTGTATTAATGAATTGATTTACATAGCATCATTGATCACTGAATTTGAAACATTAGATAGAAGTATATGGGATGAATGGAGAATTCCATTAGTTCATCACATTGGGGGGTTACTCTAATTAGTATTCTCCATCTAGGTACCCCTTTTTTCTACACCTTATGAATTTCTTTATCCACTTGATACAATTTCTGAAAGGCTTTTCCCAAAATTTTGATAAGTGGAATTTTGAAATTTATTTCCCCCACACCATTTCTTTGTCACACTTATAGAATTAAAATCTGTCCTCTATTCTTATCTACATAACTGTGAGACCCATGGGATTATTTAATCTCAATCTCATCTTTGAGGCCACATCAGACAATTTCCTCATGGATTTAAGTTCTTGAATCGCCAAATATTTTTATTGACTCAGATTTGTCCCACCAAATAATTGTTCTAATTTAATTTTGGGGTCAATAAAAAAAATCCATAGGCACATCGTGAAAGTCTTGTAATATTTTCTTTATATGCCCTGATGGATTTATCATCCTTTTTCTTGAGGATAATAAAATCATCCATTTTCAGTTCGAGGGTGAGGAAAAAATATTTAATGAAAAACATTTTACGGAATTGTTTCCACTAAATCAATTCAATATCTTCCCCATAAATTGTATTTTTTTAGCATCCACCATTGATCATCTTCTACATCAATATAATAAACAACCATGAAGACATTACCTTGATGAAACAATTAAAGGATGGAAAAGATATATTGAATAGAGTTGATACATTTTCCCCAATTACAGAATCAAAATATCCATTGAAAGTTAGATTTCATTATTACATAAAGGCCCCAATTGAAACTTTTTATTTTTTATGGTGATGTGGGGTTTCCCCTTGATTCAAGATTTTATTCAAAACTTAATTTAGTTTAGAAATTATTATCATGATGTTCCTGAATCCCATTCCCATTCGGTTGGGAATCTCATTTGGGAACTCAAAACATTAATCATCACATTCGCTATTGACTCAGTTCCTCCTATTTATAGACATTGACTAAAATAAAGGAAAAATTATGGATGAAATTCATGGAACAATTAAACATATAAATATGAAACTTTGTGAATTGAAGTGATAACTAATGAATGAAATACATTCCTTAACCTATTAATGTTTTTGTTTCTATTTTGGTTATCCATGGTCTATTTCCAAACATAAAATTTTATGGTCATTTTTATTCCCCTGGTAATGGTTTATAAACCGCGTTTGAAGTTAACAAAGCATATCCCCAAAAACTATAAAACCATGTTTTAATCAAGTTCTCTTTATCATGAATTAGGTGATGATCGATTCAAACCCCATTGTTCCCTTTTTGTGTTATTAGACCGATGTACATCAGTACTATATACACATCCACTTACAGTATCTATACATGGATTTTTTTCTTGGAAACCACTTACACTATATTTAAAAATAATTTATGGTTGTTTTACTATATATTATATTATACCTTAGTCTTTAACTGGGGTTTTATAATCCTAATTCCCAAAATAACTAGACCTTGTTCTGATACCAACCATGAAAACCTATGTCTTTTATACAAATCAATTCATGATTTATTACATATAGATACAATTAATACAACCATAAAAGATTATAAAGCGTATTTTATTTGGTTAATTAGATACATAATATAATAACATAAAACATGGGTAGAATGATATTATTTAAAAACACCATAACATGACCTTTTATTCCACTAATCTTCTAATACTACACGGGCTATCATGGGTACATACATAAGAAAACAGTGAGATATAAATCCTTATAATGGAATAATAAAAGAATAACATGATAAAATTAACATATTTTAGTAAATAGGAATATAAATATGATATAAGAAAGGTGATATTCATAAACATGAGCACTAAATCAGGATATAAGATGATAACATCAAGTAAACAAAGGTATGTGACAACAAAATAAAACATAAAATCATAAGAATATGTCCAAGAAAAACTTAAAAAATCATAACATAGTGTGATTAGGATAAACTACCATCTAAAATAAATAATATCACATGAGATAAAAAAAATTAACCAATGCATTGGGAGGATATATAATTTTGGGCCCACCTGTCACATTCATATTTTGTACATGCATTTATGTACCACATAGATCATTCAAAATAAGAAAATATTTCATAACATTTAATCCCATTATTAAGGAGTGTGGGTGAAATAAATATAATTAAAAAATAAATATAGGCTAGGTACATATTTTAGAATATTATTTAGTCAAAATGGGGATGGATATTCACTACACAAATGTTTTTCTAATAAGATCGTAGGAAAATTTTAGCTGCATAGTGGGTATATATAAAGATTCATGGAAGGGTTTAGTGAGGTTAATGGTGGTTGATCATTACTATAAATTCATCATTCAATTAAAAGGGATGTGCAAAAACCAATTCAATAACGATATATTAAAAATATAATTGCGTAATACAAGAAAGTGATTGAATAATGGAAAGGAGGAGAAAATACCTTACCATGAGATGGTACTTATAAAAGCATAGAAGAAGATTATTAAGAGCGTAGTGACACCTTGGTAGGAATTTATATAGGCATAGTGAGAGTAAATTAATGATAAATGGGGTTTTATTGAAGAGCAGTGAGATATTATGTGGGTATTTATAGAAAACTACCAGGGAATTATTTATTAATTTATAAACATATGTTTTGGAATCTATATGATAAAATAATAAAAACCACAGAAATTCCCATGGGTTCTGGAAAATTTGTGTGGATTTGAATATATTTATATGTCCAATAACCAAAATCATTATAATAATACCCTTGGCTATGTGTAAGTGGTTCATGTTGATAAATAATTTCTTTTAAAATATTAAAATATAATATAGGTTTTGAAGGATTCAATAAGAGTTTATAAAATTAATAAAATTACCTAAAAAACCTATTTTTAAATGTGGAATCTATATTTAGTCTTTTTTTGACTTTATTACATTTATTTAATCACTTTTTGTGATATTATGATATCATAATACAAACCCAATAATTATTCCATATTTAATATTTACCCAGAAATTCGATTGTGTCAGAATATTATGAAAAAATCACCATTATATAATTTAGAAGTGATGATTTCAAAAATAATTTTTATTTTATCAAAATAATTATATATATATTATAATTTCAACTTTGAAATCAAAATATGTATTTATTGAAAATTAATGGTTTTTACGACAACAATAATTTTTTGACCCTTATAACGATTATTCTAGACTTCATTAATTTATAATATCATTTATATATAAATATTAGTGAATAAGAATATTATTTTATAAAAAAAAGTATTTCAAAATTATTGAATTTATCGAAAATATCACTTTAGTAACATATGTTTTTAAGACATTTTAATAGATAAGGTGTGCATCGATATCACAACACACTTTTTTATTTCTTTTCCCTACATTCCTGATTTCTCAAGGCCGGTGGCCTCTATTACCAGGGTTGGTGATATTGGATAATTGATTGAAATATGATAATGGGATGTCGGTTCAACTTTCCTTGTATTACTCTTTGGATATCATTGCCAAGTTTGGGTGTCCCTAATAGATTTGAGTCATGTTCCTTAAACTCATTCCTGATGTCATCTCAAGGTAGAGGCTGATTAATTTTGCTGCTTCCATCTTGATAGGGAAACAACCTATGGTCAGAGTAGATTATAATATTTGGAATATAAAATCATCTAGGAATATTTTATGTGTTTGGAAAATATAAATTATTCCCATTTTGAATTCATATGCATCCCAAATATGAGGCATTTTATGTGTGGAACCTAAGGCATCTCGTATCAGCCACTTGGTTGCTGATGCTAGGGGCATAAGACTTATGATTTATTTTACCTCACACACCCCATTTTATTTGTATGGGGTAAGGATTCTAGATCAGGTGAAAAATTAAACATCTTTTGGGGATATTCATGTCATAAGTTTAATGTCATATGGGATCATATGGGATCATATGGGTCACAAATTTAACATCTGGTTGGGATTGGTGTTTCTCAGGTTTAACATCTTGTGGGGAAAGTTGGGTAACATGTTTAAATTCTAATGGGAATAGTTGGTTCATAGGTTTAACATATTATGGAGGATTGGTGGTTCATAGGATTAAAATCTTGTGGGGGATGGCATGTCATAGGTCTAATGTCTTGTGGGGACAGGTAGGTCACAAGTTTAACTTATTGTATAGATAAGTGGGTCATAGGTTTAACATATTATGAGGAAAGGTGGGTCATGTGTTTAAAATATTTTGAGGAAATGTGGTTGGGATTTTACTATGTTCCCATGGGTATTATGATCATACTTTGGAATTATTTATTTCTAGGTATAATACATGTAGATTTTATTAGAATCTTGGGACATTGGTTTTGAACCTCAGGGAGGTACCCCAAATATGTTTGGATGTCAGGATTGAACTTTAGGGATGTATCCCACATTTATCTAGATATGATCTCATGGAAGAATCATATGTACCCTTTTAAGAAACATGGGTCAAAACCCATGTAGTTTTATTGCACTATATAAGGTCCTATCACAGGATCAGTCCATGTAATTTAACCTCATATGGTAAGTAAGCTCATGTCCTGAAAGAAGTGACAACAAGAGATGTCGTGGGGATTACATTTAGGATTACCTTGTTGTTGGGGTTTCATCCCATTTATGTTTGGGTATTAAACATATGGGATGACTTAGTGTTGGGGTTTCATCTCATGAAGGATTGGGGCTTACAAATATGGAATGACCATAGTAGGTGTCTCATCCCATGGTGTAGAAAGAGGTTTTATCCCATAATAATCATATATAGGGCATCTTGTGTTCATCACATAGGGTAGGATTCAATGATACGTCCCATGAAATTTATAAATGTTTCATCCTATGTTCATCACACATGGTTGATCTACAATTTAACATCATGAACTGAGAAGGTTTTCAGGATGTTTTCCATCATACAACTAAGAATTGTGGCTATATAGTTTAATGTTTTTTACCTTAGACATTGGTCAGTATAAACCTAGGGTGAACATTACAAATTATTAGAGAAGGATATAACATAATATCCTCTTATAGGGAAAGGTAGACACTTTACCTCAATGAAACCACATTTATGACTTACATTTCTACTATCTAGGATCCTTTGGGTGGTGCATGGCGTAAACACTATCACGGTGAAGTAGAAAATGGGGGTACAAATTTTAGGGTTCCTATACTTAAGAGAAATAAGATTAATGGTTACCAATCATATAGAAAAAGGAAAGATAATGGTCTATGAGATTTTGGAAGCAAATGAGTCATACATGATGGTTAATGATACCAGTTTCATGTAAGATCGATACATGTGTGGACCCAGTTTGAAAGGGTACAAGGCATATCAACACTCAACTTTTTTAAAAGTGTGGCTGCTGAAAGGTGGCCCCATGGAGAGGCCTGGTGGATGGGGTTTGAGAAGGTCGGGGCTTCACGATGGTTAAGGTTTTTATAGAGGATAGGGGCCTCATGTTGGTTTATCTTTCATAAAACAGGGTGACCCTACATTGAAGTAAAGTCTATGTTATAATGGGGTAAGATTCATGATGGATAATTATCTTTTGATATCTAAAGAACCAAAAAGGGATTTATTATAATGTTAAGGTCATGGATCTTCATGAAATGTGTCTACACCATGGTTCAAGGTTCTCAAGTACACATTGGATGATATTTCATTAATAATGGCCACCTCTTGGAATCCATCCAGCCTTTTCCTCATGAAGGATGGAGTTTCAAAAATTCTGAACCTTTATTGGATGTTTGAAGGTTTTATCCCCTTAACATTCAGATACAGGGAGTTATTTTTGGGAACTAATAAAGTGTGTGTGGGGGGGGGGGTCTATTTAATGAAATATAATTCCTTATAGATTTTTTTTGATAGTTTAGACTAGGAATGGGAATTACATGAATAAATATACATTGTGTGGAAGTTTCCACCTCAATTTTCACATTGACCTAGAAAAATTCA
Source organism: Viscum album (assembly GCA_963277665.1). Classification (NCBI taxonomy): domain Eukaryota; kingdom Viridiplantae; phylum Streptophyta; class Magnoliopsida; order Santalales; family Viscaceae; genus Viscum; species Viscum album. The sequence goes on along the minus strand of OY728145.1, from coordinate 1,985,108,509 downwards.
CGAGGAACCAAACATGAATGAATGTTTTGACATTTATGAACCCAAAACCATAGGTTTAGTTTTTAGATATTTTGGACCACATTTTATGTGAACTAGAAATATGTTCCCTGAAATACCTTGTGAAACATGTCTTTCAACATTAGCAACCCCCCCCATTAGAATTGGAGCATTTGTAGGAGGGGAGTGTCAAATTCTAAGGGAAACCCCTGAAATTAGTGATCTTCATTACCTATTAATGAAACATGGCACAAAATTAGGCTTATAAATAGGGGTTGTGTTCTATGGGGGGACTAGCGAATTTATCCAAATACAGTCCCTTTCTCTTTTTTTGGAAACTCTAGATCATCTTGAGAATTCTCGGATTTTTGATCCTTACCGATCATGCAACTTTTTGATCTACATGATTATTTATTTTGAAAATATGGTTTCATGAGTTAATTAACTTTTAAAAACAAGAATTCCACGAACTAGTTTTTTTGAACCTTGAATAATTTTTTTCAATGCCCCAGAGTTGGATGTTGATGTTGATAAAGTTATGGTTGATTGAAAGAGTGATATGCATGGTAACATCATTATTTAAGATAGATTCAGAGAAGTGTCATATCATGATACCATTATCAAATTGCTGATGAAGACACAACAAGAATATCTGCACTGTAAGAGGCTACCGCAATATGACTTTTGTTTGAGGGATGACGTGTTCATCCCTAATTCTAACTGAGATGAACATGAAAACTAGTTCATGAGAATTCATTGGAAGTACTAGTGGGGCATATTGGATGAGGTAATTGGGTAAAATAACACACATTACTTACTACCCATTCATTGTGAAACCTGGTGAACACCATGAACATGGAAACACTAGTTACAGAGTCTCCCCCCAATATGAGACCATTGTTCATATATGTTTGGAAGATAGTCTCAGAGGATAGAAAAAGAAATGGGATTTATGCAAGGGAGGAAACTTTGTGGTTGAGTGTGCCTTGCTATATTGGGAATTCCAATCCTATAATAAATTCTTGGCGATGTGGAAAAGTGTGGGGTTATATGAAGAGGGGTGGACTTTTCAGTTCAATGTCTACCACCATCCAAATATCATGCCTAATCTGTTGAGAAGGTGGTTACTTGGGACCAAGACATTTCATATGCACCATGGGGAGGTTGATATCAGCTTGTGAGACCTTTACTATAATGTTGGGATCTTAATCCAATGGGAAATATATGTTGAATTTCTCCGAATTGGGGAAATTTGGGAGGACCAGATGAATATACTGCCAATAGAAATTGATTTACTATGTCTGGTGTATAGAGAAGACAAGGAAAATCCTAGGATGAAGTATATACCTTTCATGATGTGGTTCATATTTTTCTAAATGAGTCTATAGATAACATTCTAGGGAGGCCATTTTAGTTCCTAAAATCATCTCAAAGTGGGAAGGGTAACTCATATTAGAGTATCCTAGAAGTAATCTAGTAAGCATGTTGGGGAACTACATGAATGAAAAATCCCCTAAAATCAGACCAGTGGGATGAATAACATTTCTTATCTCTGAGTGGATGTTCCTAGTTTGGTATTCTCACATGGGGGTGTGACCTTGCACCTTCATTATAGCGATGATGCTGATGGTGGGAAAACACATTAATTTGGTTATACTAGTGCTGGCGAAACTGTATACGGTGTTTCACCATATCATATACAAGAATACACCCTTTCATGTGTGAACCACCTTTTATTTATTGTATATATTGGTTTCTGGATTGATAGGTGGTGTATGTGTACCTAAACCCGATCCCCCCCTAGTACCAACTTTCGATCATCAATACGCTACATCTTTGAGAGTCTGACTATTGATACGTTTCTAGTTAACATTCTAGAAAGGATCGGGCTAGTGGACTACTGAATATTATACCAATTACCCTTTCCAATAGGGGTATTCATGGATGACGATACATGGGTGTTGGTTTAACAGTCATACCTCATGGCCTTCCGAGGTGGGGTACTAGTGGAGGAAGAGTTAGTCCAACAACGAGGAAAGTGGTTTCCACTCCAATAATTACTTGTACTATGTAGAATAAGATTTAGAGGTAGGAAAAATGTTAGGGATTTGGATCCATGGGATACTGGCTCTGTAGGAGGGTGAAGCTTCATGGGTGATCTCAAGGGCATATGATGAACCTCTAGGGAACCGACTATGACACATAAATGTTCCAGAGGATGTTGTATTCCCGAGCCCAAGAGGTAATGGGATATATTCTATAATGTTGACTATCTTCAGGCCATGTGGTTTTACTTACATGGTGAGAATTTTCACGTGACCTGATTGGGCCATTCTAGGGATAAATTCCATCATCCCTAGGCCAAGGCACTACAATACATACAATATTTGGAAGAACTCATTCATTTTTTTGTTGTGGTTTCCCCTTTAACATTCCATTTAAGGGTATTACTGGGTATGACCTCACATATAGATATTCCTATGGACCAATAAGTTATAGGTGATTACATCTTAGATGGGTGAGTTTATGTGGAATCTTAGGGAAGTTATGCCTTTTGGGATTCATCTATGGCCGAATAATCCACCATTGAGGAGGTAAACTTTCATGTTTTAAAATCTATGACCAACTGATAATTTTTTAGGATTGATATATAAATCATTTTTTTAAGAAACAAAGAGAATAATGGACGGATAGTCTTAGGATGAACCTTTGGCATAAGAAAAGTGATCCCTGATCCTTGAAGGTATGGTCACGAGACCTCCTCCCAATATTGAGGCCACATGTGGCCAACCATTAGTCATTGAGGTGGAACATGTGATTGAGGTGGTGGGACAACAGTTCCTGGTGATTCCTGGTAGATCCTTTTTCATCTTATTAGTTCAAATATTTTATTTTTGTTGTTCTTTCTACATGTATGTTTTCTTCTGGATAGACCTGATGCAACTAGAAGTTGGAAAGCTTTTGAAAAATGAGGTGTCGATTCCTTTGGAGATGTTGTCACTTAAAGGGTTTTTAGTGAACATCACTGACCTACTAGTTGGTATCTACAACTAATATAATTTTACTCAGTTCTTTAACTTTTAAATTTTATATTTCCTTCCACAAAATAAGCCTTTATAACTTTTTTTTATGGTAGTGAAAAATGTTTTGGGGTTATATCTACTAGTTGCTCTACTTGAGCCATTGGAGCCTGTAGCTAAAGTAATGATGGACAAAACATTAGGGGGGGGGGGGGGAGGAATGTGCCTTTAATGGAGGTAGTCGAGGGGGATGAGGAGGTTGATACAAACCTAGATTCATCACTGTATGTGGCTTCCAATGTCACATACTCAATAGAGGTGTCCAAGAGTGTTCCACCAATGACGACGGTTGAGAAATGAATGTTGTTCAGGGCAACCTTGAAGACGCCATCAGAGTTTGGTGAGGCTTATGTTGCAGGTTAAGGATCTAGTGAGCAAAATTCTCTCTTAGACAAAATTCCCAACATAACTAAGTAGATTCCTATTTACGATCCTTCTCCTAACATGTGAGTGGACTTCCCCCAATACGAGCATATTCCCCCAAAGGGATTCAAGGACTTCAACTCTTATGTCAATAAGGATAATCTCTTTTTCCACCACAGATTATGGGTAAGTGTGCATATTTTCATAAACTAAACTCATTTTTCCTTTCAACTATTTCATGTGGGATCTCATCGCCATTATTTAGTCCGTTTGGGGATTAGTGTAATTGAATCTAGTGGCATCCATGCTTTTGTTCAGGACTTCCTTGTTTAATGGACCTATTGTAATTAAAATTATTTTGATGATACTTGGTATACAATGAATTATTATTTCCTAAAATAACTCTAGGTAGTAGAGAAATACTTTAATTTATTGGAGGGGTAGGCATAGAAACCTGAGGTTGTCATCATTACCGGGAGGGAGACGATCAATCAACTAAGAGTGTAAATGGAGGTGGTTTAGGTATAATAACAAGAGGAAATATCTCTAGAATAAGTTTTTATGACAAACCATGGGAAAGTGTGGATCCATGCTAATGAATTTTTCCTTGCTTCAATGATGGAAGCAGCTGGGCTGGCCGAGCGGCATTGTTCCCTAGAAGCTCCCCAGAAAAGGCTAAAAGGATGGAGGATTACTTATCCTGGGATGAGCCTTAGGTAATTTTCTATTGGTTTAAAATAAAGGAGAGGACCAAACCTATGGGTGACCCTCCTTAGACTTTGAATTTGTTTGTCTTAGATTTCCTAAAAGCATATTTCTTCTTTTTACTACATATCGATCATAAAAACAAGACAACTAACAATAAATCTATAAGATGCAGCAAGTCATGATTGGTGTGAAAAAAGGGATATAACGAGGATTGATCACTTATATGGGAGTATTAAATAGAGGATGAATATACTATCTCCGAATTATCTGTTGGAAACTAGAAGTGTCTCGATCTGGGAAAACCTGGGTTGGCATGTGGGACTCTCAATAGACAACTTCTTCTCTCAATGCACACATGTTCCCAAATGGGGTAACCCCAGGAGTGTTGAATTAAAATAGAACAAAAAAGGAGGATATGAAGGGAATAAATCAAGGCACATAAGATCTGTAACAAAAAGGGGGATGACAGGATAATAAAAGATGGATGATGACTATATTTGAAACATAGATTCCACTATCATACCATCAAGGATGTGGAAAAATAAACTCGGTTCAATCATTGAACATTTTCAAAACACGATACCTATAAAAATATCTTCAAAATACCTTCGTGGAATGTGCCCAATTTAGTAGGTGAGATAGTGTGGCCCAAAACCATTTCCTTCTATGGGTCCCATTTATACATGAAGGATGGTGGGTATCGAAATCAAGGAGGACATGATGTAGGGTGAATGATGTAAATTTTTAGATGGGGTTCAACACTCTTGGAATTATACCACCATGGTTCTGAATACATCGAGTGGGAATATTAGTCTGAACAAGGAAAGAAATCATATTCTATGTGAATCATTGTGTTAGATGCCAAGAAATGTTCAAGGAACTTGGATGGTGTGGTAGACTATTGACACTGAATGGGGGAAAGGGCTTCTTAGGAGAGGGGCTAAGATGCTTTGGATTTTTATGTCATAAAATGAGGATAAAGAGAATACAATTTTAAATCTTAAGACAAGGTAATTGAACACATATTCTAATTTTAAATGATGAGAAAATTGTTTATCTAGATTAAGGACACATAGATTTAACCATTATGTCTCATAGTTTAACATCATACGATCAGAACATGTGTAGTAAAATATAATATATTGTGACCTGAATAAAATTAGGGACACTGAAGAGGGTGAAATGTTCTTCACCTCGGTGGATTAGATCAAACATGGATTATTATAGAGGGATTGTTCTATAATAGAGATAACAAATAAATGGATTTATCTAATTATTAACCTCTTTTACTCTTAGGGAATTTGAGGGACCTAGTGTAGAAGTAGCGACAACCTGTTGATTTACCTTTCAATCATTTCATTCCAAAGTAGAAGAGGAGATGACACTGCAATTTTCTACATGAATGACCAGGTTTTCTTGGTCAATCTATACAATATTTGCACCTAGGATTTCATGTTAATTGTTTCAACCATTCTATGACTGAGTAACATGGGTCACCTTTAACTAGGAAAATAACTGGGCTATTAACTGATGAGTATGTACCACCATGAAAACAATACATTACTTCCAGATGAAATATCCACCATTTATTTTCTTAATGACTATATTATAATCCCCCTTCGCATGAAAACAAGGTACATCAATATCAAAGTCCAACTTGATACCAATAATGAGATCTAGATAGTCAGCTTCATTATTGGGGAATATTTATGAAAATAGGAATGAGTATGACATGATGAACTATATATGAGTGATGAGGATGATCCCCATACCTAACCTATTGATCATGGGGTCATTGAGCCTTCTTCCAAAGTAATATGGGAGGAATCATTGAAATTTATCTACCAACATGTTGCAGACGATCCACTAAGCGAGTGGATTCATCTGATAAATCAATATCCATGGGTAGTTCCTTAGGGGTTAGTTGAATGACTAGGATCTTTAACAATGCTTGGGCTAGGAAAATTCCTATGTGAAAAAAATGATGTCAAACTACTAAAAAATTACCACCTAGTTTGCTAGTTTCTCTATCAGCATGAGGTGTTTGAGGATATATTTTATTGAGTCAACATAGGACACCAACTATGTCTAGTGGTGTTTTAATTATTGTTATAATCATTATACTACAAAGAAAAGTATGATAAAACTCTTATCTATAGAATATTATCTAGTATCTGTGGCAAGGAGCATGTAGTTGAGATAATATAAGATGTTTTCCCTTCCCACATTTTACTTATATGCTAAAATTGTTCCCATGGATCACTCCGGGGTAGTGTCATAAAGAACCACAGTCTTTCTTAAGATGGGTAGAATCAAAACAAGTGGGTATAAAAGATACCAATGAATATATTTTAAGGAAATATGTAAACGCACATCTCAATGGTATATGAAAGCTTTCATATTGATCCTAAAAAAGGGATTACACTAACTATCTAAATTTATAATAAATTAGGGAATATAGATAGGTGACCTTAGAGTTCTCAAAAATCCTATAGGTGGTATTGGGGAGGCATTTGGTTGATAATCATGATTTTTTAGGATCAATCTTGATGCCTCTATATCTAATGATGAAGTCGAGAAACTTTCCAAAGGTAACCATGAATGCACACATTAAAGGGGTCATCTTTAAGTGAAAAGAGTATAGAAGATCGAACAATTTATCAAGGTCTTTGAGATGATACAAATGTTGGTTAGACTTGACCACCAAATTATCTTTGTAACATTCCATAAGTGTCCTGAAGATCAGCATGAAGATAAGTTTCATAGCTTGCTGGTAGGTACCTCTAGTATTTTTCAAGATGAAAAGAATTACTGGGTAGTGGATGATTCCCCAGGGTTCCCTGGTGGAAGTGGACTCCTAGTCCTTGGTTTCCATCCAGATTAAATTTTAATAGTAGTATCCGTACTTGAAGGAGAATTATTAGAAATATTTCATAACATCCATCAATATCTATGTCACCTTTAGGGAAATATTATCCTCTAGGAAATTGAGGTTGAGGTCCCAAAAGCCAATGGTAACTTTGATCTGCTCACTATTCTTCCTTACAAAGACAATTTTGGCTGTCCAATTGGGTTGTTGGACCTCTATTATAATGTTTTCCTTAATAAGCTTGTCAACTTCAGCCTCAGATATGACACTAATAGAAGGGTTCATCTTTCTAGGAGGTTCTATAAACCCATGGTGACCCATAGGTAGGACAAGGGGGCGAATGAAAACTCGCGGGATTGGGCCCTATAATATCATTATAGCTCCAGGGGAACACATCATAGTGCCATTTTAGGATGTCCACTTTCTATTGTTGTTTCTCTAGTGACATAGTTTCCCAGATTAGTAATAGCCTCAGATATTTCTTAGTACTGAGGTTTATCTATGTCAACTATTTGATAATGGTGGATACACCCTATTAAAATGTATGAGGGGAATCATCCAGATCTACTTTATAATCCAATACAAGAGGATCGAAGGGTGGAGATGACTCTTATCGATTGGTGGATCCATAGGTATCAATATCATCTATTCTAGAATATATATCATCTTTAGTGGGATTATTATATTTCACAAAAACTATAGATACAAAGTCTGATTATCCAATCCCACATGGTTTTTAACTATGAATCCCAATTTTGATATCAAATCACTAATTTCAGGTTGAACCCAACTCAGTTAAAACCACATTTTGAAACATGTGGTGGTGGTATGGATTAGTGGCCATTGGGAAGATCCCTATGTAGTCCACATGAGTAAAGTCCTCCCATGAAAACAAATCTTGTCCCATGTAGGATTAATAGTTAATATATGATCACTATTTCTTCTTAGAAATGATGAAACATCTCCCCAGGTCCAAGGTTATGGGTTTCAACCAGTGGATTGGGAGGACAGAGCAGTATTTCTATAATAGCCAAGGATCTACAGAAGGGTTTTTCATATATTTAGAGGAATTAATATGCTTAACCTCATCATTATGGAAGTGTCAGCTTGGAGCACCCCTACTAGTCCATCAAGAGTGTATTTGAGGCACTAGTGGTACGAAGAGGGGACCACTTCATGGAAAAAAATCTAGGGAATTACCTATAGAGAATTATAGTTAGTATCATATGAGTCCACCATAAATTAAATTATTTCTACCAAGCCACTGAATTAATATGTAAACCAAATTTTGTCATGTGATTTCTACTCATCCTTGGCATACCCAAGAATTATCAAGATGAAAGGACTAAGATCAACTTCTATGAGACCCAACTTATAGAGAATTTCAGTCAGGATGAGATTGATATATGTGGTTGTATCCACTAGATAGTGATGTATTTCTATGAAATTGAACTGACTAGTGACATAAAGTGGTTATATGTTCCCCTTAATGGTATCACCCTCATCTTCCTCAAATAAGGAGATGATGACCTATTATTCCTCCCACTCGTTTTCCACAGTATGATAATCCTTGGAGGAAGATATTATAGTATCAAAATGAAGGGGGGTCCCCAAGGATTTAATAAGTACCTCAAAATTTTTATAATTGGACTGAATTGGGGATTTAGAGACTCACTAGTATGCCAGTGAGGTGTTTCAGCATATAATATTTTCATACGAGTGACATATTTTTTCCATCCAGGGGTAGCACTTTGAAAGAGAGCATAAAAGATGATGATTGAGGCACTGGGGACTGAATAGTGTTGGAAACACTATACTATTGGTTAGATGGACAATGATGAGCAACTGATGGTTGAGCACTAGATAGATGAGGTCGAGGCTTGGCTAGATGATGTTGATCATGATGTGATCATGACTATGTTGCATAGTCAACCATTATAGTCTACTATAGAGACCTTCCCAATGGAGCGACTTGGGAGCACTATTCTTGCTGACACCTATGCAATTATTTATATCAAGTATTTATATCAAGAACTATTTGTTATGAAATTATAGCATGGTTATTCTATCTATCATTGCCTCCCCTACCTATCCTTTGATGACATCATCCTAAAGAGCCAGAGAGGGTCACACAGACTTCCTAATCACTGATCTCTAGAGAGGTATTTATAGGCCTAACAATATTAAAAGAAGAGTATTCTTTCTCTTTTTTATTGGAGAATTACTAGACCAGATGATTTTGGGTTCATCTCCTAATATGGAAGGCATGAATCCACCGAGGGTGTGGGATTTTTTTGGCAATGGTGGGTGAATTTGGTTACCATTACACTGTCAACACATTTTCTTCCAAAACATTGAATGTTTTGACATAGAGGTAGATGAAATAATTTGAGGAGGTGGGGAAAACATAAGAGGTTCTAGTCTATTGAAGTAGACATAGATAGTACAATCACTATAAGAGTTTGTTCTTCAATCCAACCGGTCGTTTTACTTTTGTGTTCCATAGCTGTGGGTTTTCTTCCACTCACTAGAGTCTTCATTGTCACTATCAAGATCAGTGGAGACATGTGATACATGTAATAGGATGATTCCAAATTTGACTAGGCCATGATCCAGCTAGTCCTGGAGCCAATATTTTAAGATGGAGTATTTTTTGTTGTTTTTTCCTAGGATGCTATTGTGAAAGCAGTGATTCATGCGGCTAATAAGTTTGACCTCTTGGGGTCTCTTACATTCCAAAAGCTTTAGGATTCCCTTTTTAAGGGTGAAGATGATACATCCTTGGACCCATTCATCCTTGAATGATTATGTCTTATTCTTCCTTTCCCTAAAAGGAACCCAAGTTTCCTTGCCCGGATGGGGTTTTAGGGAAATGTTCTCCTAGAGAGGTTGCAGTTGACACTTGTCTTTTTTCCAAAGCCTTAAGGATATTGACAAGAGTAGATATCAATCATCTTGGGGAGGATTAGTCATCACTAATTCTTTAATAATATCTTTGGATTTTGAGGATGAGTGTCCTTGATCCGAATATGTATAGTTATGATGCTGCGGTAGAGTGGCTGACTCATATCTTAGTTTTTTTATATCCCCTGACTTCTGACCTAACTATATCCACATTAATTCCTAGTTTAAAATTGGAAAACCTTACTAAGGAGGACATGGGGGCCAACTAGAGGACATACCTGGTCCTTTTGACATTTTCATGACCTAGATTATGCTAGGGTATTCTCTTGAAATGACTCTCTCGTAGCCTTCAGGATCCTAAATCAAAGTGGTCGACCTAGCATCTCACTTGGTTTTTGATGTGATCTGAGAGGGACCAATGAGCTTGGTTGGCCACTTTACTTTTTCTAGGTGTCAAAGGGAAGGATAAATTATCTCATTGGGGGGGGGGGGGGCTCTTAAGGCCTAGAATCTATATCCAATAATGAGTGTAGGAACCTATATGAGGATTAGCTTAATATCATGCCACCCCTTGATGTGGGTTCTCACTTTTATGCATAATTTCTGCAGTCTAGTTTCTTGTATAATCTATAGGGTTAATAGTGATGAAGTTTATGGTGGTAGTGGTTAGAGGAGAGTTTTTTTCCATCAGCTAGAAGATCAGACTGATGATCCAATTTTTTTCATGGGACATGGATGAAATAGAGGGAAATGTACTATCCCCAACTTCTAATTACACATTTTTGGGAAAATTATTACATGCCTTTCCAAATTATAGTGAAAATATTGATGTAGGTACATTGGAGATTCTCAAGGTATCCATACGTATTAGGTTACTAAGCTGTCGGGATCACTATGATCTCATCCCACATGAACTATTGGTGGATGAAATAAATATTATCATGGATTCCTAGGTAAGTGAGTTGGTAGTCTATAAGGTGGTTGATCCTCAAAAAATATTCAGGTGGAAGGATGCCACCTGCTCCTCAGTGAAAGACTCTGGGATAAAAAATTTCAGGGTTGTGGGTGGCCAAAATGTGTTTGGTGGATGGTTAATGGATTTGATCCCCACACTTCCTCATGTTCATTACGTAGAGGATCATCTTTCTCTTGATTTTACCAAACCCCAATTTGAGATGACTGGGAAACTGGCAGTGGAATGACACTGACCTACTCTGTTTCTGATTTTCTAGAAGCTTTTGAGTCACACGGGACATCCATCCCTAGAATATTGGAATGTCTTCCAGAGGTGGGGATAACTTAAAGACCATGTTTATATTGGAAGGATGTTTTCAAAACCTCTTGATGAGTGAGAGAAACAAAATATTTCAGAGGTACTGTAACACCCGAGACTTTTTTGAGAAATATTTTGTTTTTATAAATCATCAAAGGAATCTTTCACTACACACAACACTATCTTGGCTTTCTTTACACACAATCGCGACCTTCCTCGATAGCTTGCGTCGTACGCAATACCAAGTTTTACTAAACAACGATATGCTATTAAAATATTATTAAAACTAGCTGTTATGAATAGTAATACCCACTTTTTGAAATTTTGAGATTTTTATTTTTCAAAACAGACTTCATTTTTGGATTCGAAATATCGAAATTTTTCTAGGGTGAAATTTTGGTATTTTTCTCAAAACTTTCAATTTTTGATGAATAGTGAAAACACTAGGTTACTATTTAAAAACCGAATTTTTATTTAAATAATTATTTATTTTATTTAAATTTATTTTAGGTCAAAAATTAATACATAATACTTATATAAGTTCAATGCAATTCATTGGAGTCATTTTATAATAATTTTAGATATATAAAAATTTTATTGAACTTTTCACCGTCTTTTACCCACCTCCTAGGAGAATTTCCAAATTCACATAAAACTTAATTTTACCGCTTCTGTGAGTAGAATTTCGAAAATCCGAGAGACACGGTTAATATCAATGACTAAAATTTGGTTAAATGAGATGAAAATAATTTTTGTTGAATAGTAACTTTTTACTTTTTTTTACCACGGTTAAAAGTAAATAGGGTAATTAAGGGTACAAATGATATTATTATTACCCTAAAACATGTCCTAATTCTACTGGATAAGTGTAATTTGACCAAAAACAACCTTAGGAATAAAATATGACCATTTAGGCCCACTTGGATTAGATTAGGGCATTTAATATTAATTTATTTAAAGAAGGGTTAAAATAGTTAAAATCAAAGTTTTATAACTAAAACATTTTTAATATAGGGTTATAAATAAGATAAAGTCGAATATAAATATTCATTAGAAAGATAAATATATTTCCTACCTAATGGTATTTTATTTGTAATTTTTAGACTTTAAATAAATTAATATATTTATGACACAATGATGATGCAGTAATTATATTATTAATGAAATATTGACATAATTGATGTTATAAATACACAAATAAATGTAATTTGAGACTTTTTATGAGTTCCAATAATTTTATATATTAATATTACATGTTAGTATTTCTTTAATTAACGTTTTAGAACTAATATTTCTGTTATGATTTTCAAAAAAATCAATTACCAAATAGTGTCAAAATTGACATAAAATAGTTTTTAAAACAAATATTATATTATTAATTGTTATTTTATTCCTAAAAATCTAAGGTTCGGCCAAATTACTTAGATAAGGTTATATATATTAATTATAAACAACTTGGGGTTCGTTTGGCTTGTTATAGTATGTTTATTAACCTTATAGTGTAATAAAACAAGAAGACTTGGTAAAAGTTAAATTATCTAACTTAAAGTTAAATCTAAATGATAAGGTTAAACTAGAAACCTAAACTAGTCTAAATTCTATTAGATGAGAGGATTTCTACCCATCCCCAAATTAGATTCGAAATAAATCAATTTTTATCTATTAAAAACCGAATATTACTTTATAATAAAATAATATTTTTAGTTTTTTCAAAGGTGCCCCTCTCCTCCCTTATAAAAGGGCACCTCCTCCCTCTCTTACTAAAACCACTTTGTGCCTTCAAGCTCAGCCAAAACCTGAAACATTCTCTTCTCCACTTAACTAGAAACATCCTAGAGGTCCTGGTCATCTTCAAAGGCCAATTTTAGTTCTCTAATAGGAGGTCTCAAAGAGGCGCTTCAAAGAAGATGTAATGTCCGTTACCGATTCTTTCAACTTTATTTCTTCTTCCACTTCTTCTTATTTAGTAGTTTCATTATGAAGTAATAACATCAGTATCACTCATATACTGATATGTGATTATAAGTATGAAAAAACCCTATTTCACCATCTATCCATCCTACGGAAAACGAAATCACCGCACGTGCGTACGTACGGAATACCGTCTCCACGCCGTGGTGTAATCTATTTTCCACCACCACCTTAATTGGATGGGTATAATGGTGTAAATAATAACTATATATGATTATTGTAAAGAGTTATTAATTTTGAAATAGTATACATACACCCCAATACAATTCCACGATCATGGGAATGATATCATCCCTCGTGCGTACGTACGGAATACCGTCTCCACGATGTGATGCGACTCTTTCTACATGATTTTCATTGCATAATGATTAAATAAATGAATTTAGTGAATAAATATGATATGTATTACACTAATAACATTCTGGAAATGAGGTATCTATAACCTAAAAAGAAGAAGAATAATTTATTCGACAAAACATGCATAAGAACAAAAAGAAATAAACACCCAAATAACAAATAACAATGAAATATTACTAATAAGAAGATAAGAATATGACCATATATGATATCATAAAAATAATTATGATTCTGGAATAAGTCAATGACATTATTTAAATCATTATACAGGAGTTTCAGACACTTACGAAGCAAATCGGACCTAAGGTAAGGGAAAATCTCACAATCTCAATTTTTATCCGAGATTGTTTATACTTCAGAATTTACTAGGGAATATTTATCATACACATCCTTGTTTCCTCAATATGTAATATTATTTCCATCCAAATACAATTGTTTAAATCCAATTTTACCCATTGGTGAGTTTTTAGTAAAAGATATGAAAGGAATCTTTTGTCATTTTTAGTACGAGGTACTTTTTGTCTTTTCCGACAAAAGTACGAGAAGAATGTTTTTTTAACTTATACGGCATGAATGGATTTATAAAAAATTATTTCCATGAAGCTTCCTTTAAAAGTTTTCAAGTTTATTTTTAATCAAATTATTTTTGTTTAAAACTGTATGAAATGTTAAGAAAGGAAAATGTTTTTGAAGTAGAAAGGATATTTTCCTCAAGAATGGAGTTCAAGTATTTTATTAAAATTATTTTCCATATAAGATAATATAGGGTTCTGTTTCTATACATATTTTTACATTGATTTTATTATGTTATAATGGTATTATTTTTATGATTTCCTTTTATCTTATATGGATTTTGTTATGATGGAATGATGTTTAAGATTCCCATTTTTATTACATGGGTTATGCAATGATGTATGATTTATGATTTTGTGGCACACATAAGAATGGTATCATTATGAGATGGGTGGGACCTATATCTCCCTACAATTCATTGGGTAATGATTTATATCTCATGAGATAGACATGGCTGGAACGGCAGGTTAATCCGGTTCAGTGAAACAGGACTGAAACGAGGAGTGAACTCGGTTCAGAAATGGACTTTGTCCGCTAAGATAGTCTTGGAAATGAGTCTTGACTACTAATAAATGCTTCTATATGATAATTTGGGTATGACACAAAGTTTCATGTTTTAATTTATGATTATTGGGATTACATTTCACTACTATGATTTATCCCATGTTATGAAATTATGATCTCTTTTTCAGGTTAAGATTTCCAAAATGTTATGTTCATATGAATATGATGTGATTGATATTTCTTTTGTTTACCCGTACTGAGAATTTGAGCTCACCCTTTTGTATGTTTTATTTCCCCAGGCCGTAATGAATGGATTTTTAAAACATTATTTCCAAGAAGCCTCCTTTACAAGTTTTCAAGTTTATTTTTAATCATCTTCTTTTAGTTTAAAATTGTATGACATGTTAAGAAAGGAAAAATGTTTTTGAAGTAGAAAGGATATTTTCCTCAAGAATGGAGTTCATGTGTTTTATTAAAATTATTTTCCATCTAAGATAATATAGTCTTATGTTTATATCCCTATTTTTACATTAATTTGATTATGTTATGATGGAATTAATTTTATGATGTCCTTTTTATCTTATATGATTTATGTTATGATGACTTGATGTTTCATAATCCCATTTTTATTACATGGGTTATGCTATGATGTATGGTTTATGATTTTGTGGAACACATAAGAATGGTATAATTATGAGATGGGTGGGACCTATATCTCCCTCCAATTCATTGGGTAAAGATTTATATCTCATGATATAGACATGGCTGGAACGACGGGTTAATCTGGTACAGTGAAACTGGACTAAAATGAGGAGTGAACTCAGTTCAGAAATGGACATTGTCCACTAAGATAGGCTTGGAAATGAGTCTTGACTACTTAGAAATTATTTTCTATGATTATTTGTGTATTCCATAAAGTTTCATGTTTTACATTATGATTATTGGGATTACATTCAACTACTATAATTTATCCCATGTTATGAAATTATGATCTCTTTTGCAGGTTAAGATTTCCAAAATGATATGTTCTTATGAATATAATGTGATTTATATTTCTTTTGTTTACCCTTACTGAGAATTTGAGCTCACCCTTTTGTATGTTTTCTTTCCCCAGGTCCTGAATAAGGTTATTAAGTAGGATATGCCAAAAAGGGACTCTAGATATGTTGAAATAATTGGGAGAAAACGTAGATGATTTATGAACCAGTTTTTTATGTTTCCCAGTTTCTAAAGACACTATACCTATACGGTCCTTTCATGGTTTTTTTATATGTTGTAATAAGTGTACTTCAATTTTGAAGTATTAACAATGTATGTAAAGTATGGGTCGTTATAGTTGGTATCAGAGGAAAGGTATAGTCATCCTTTGGAAACAAGGATGTGAAAGCCTTAGTAAGAAACCCAAGGATATGTCTAAGAATAGAACACGATCTTAGTGTTTTAGAAATGGCCATGAACAACCTATTATAAGACCTTAAGTGTGAAATTTTATTCTTGATTATGTGATTTTCCTATTATAATTAGTGTTTCTCACACTATTCTTCTTGGTTTTAGTCAATGGATGGAACCTAAAGGAATCATGTTAATGTGGAATGCGACGGGAAATGAAATGATTGTCCCCCTGAGCAACCAAACATTATGGGAGCTGGAATAAAAAATCTTATAGCCATGCTCACACAACTTTCTCAAGCTATGAATCATGCGGGACTTCCAAACGAGCAAAGTAAGGAGCAACATTCTGTTGAATCCTTCATGAGGTAGCGCCCACCCTCATTCAGCGGGTCTACTGATCCATTAGTGGCTGAAAAATAGATCAGTACTACTGAAAATATATTTTTAGTTCTTTAATGTTCTGAACATGATAAAGTCATCTTAACAGTTTATCATTTGTAAGGTGAAGCTGATCAATGGTGGAATCTTATCAAGAATACGAGGTATAGGGATGAAATTGAGTCCATGGAATGGGACGAGATCAAGAACTTATTTTTCAATAAGTACTTCCCTTTTATTCTCTAAACAAAGATGGAGAAGGAGTTTCTTGAACTAAATCAAAAGGATGATGAATCTATTGGTACCTACGAAGAAAATTTTACAAGACTTTCAAGGTACGCTTCTGGGATTATTATCCAACCTGAGAGTAAGATCGATCGATTCTTTAGTGGCTTAAAACCAAGTCTTCGAAGGGCGTTATCCATAAGGGGATTCAATAGTTACGAGGAAATCGTTCGATGTTCTCTCAAGGTTGAGATGGATATTGGAATAACCCATCAGTTATATGGGTTTGATAAGAAGAGGAAAATGGAATTCAAAGGAGAATCTAAAGAGCACACTGAAAAGAAGATGATTTTCCCTTATGCTCAATGTGTGGAAAGAAACATGGAGGGAGTTGTCTTCAAGGGACAAGTAAATGTTTCAAATGTGAAATAGAAGGTCATCGGGCATTTGAATGCTACAATGATGGGAAGAAGATGTCTAGTGATGCGAACAATAAAAAGGATACACAGAGTGAACCTCCTACACTTCAATGTTACAATTTAAAGGAAATGGGGCATTATTCTAATCAATGCCCTAATCCAAGTGTTGTTGATGATGATCGACATCAAAAAACTCTTAAGGCTAAAGACAAAGGAAAGTCACATGAAATTTCTATTAGCGATGTGGAGTACGATAATGAAGTGGTGAAAGGTTCACTTACCATCCAATCTAAAGTAGCAAATGTTTTATTTGATTCTGGATCCACCCACTCTTTTATTTCTAAAGAATTTTCTAAGGGCATCGTCATATTAACTCAACAATTAGATGTTTATTTAGCTGTGACAACCCCTAATGGCACAACAGTCACATCAAAAGTTTATAATTCTTCTCTGATTGAAGTTTGTGGGAAAGTGCTTCCTCCAAATCTTGTGATCCTTCCTATAGTGGAATTTGATTTGATTCTTGGCATGGATTGGCTTTCTTTATATGGAGCTCATATCAATTTCCAAATAAGGGAAGTCACATTTCATATTCCAGATCAAACTATGATCGTCTATCGATGCAAGGATGAACATAACCTTCTAGTGGAAATTTCTTCCATATTATGGGTCTCGATTCCTCTAAATAAAGGTTATTTATCTCAAATGGTTGGTGAGAAACTCATGATTAAGAATATTCCCATTGTACAAATGTTTGAAGATATCTTTCCAGTGGAATTTCTAGGTCTTCCACAAAATTGTGATGTTTAGTTTTCAATAGAACTGATACCGGGTGCTTTTCCTATTTCAAAGACACCTTATAGAATGGCCCCAATTGAGTTGTAGGAATTGAAGAAGCAACTCCAAGAGAATCTTGATAAGGGATTCATATGCCCAAGTGCGTCACCTTGGGGAGCACCAGTTCTGTTTGTTAAGAAGAAAGATGGATCAATGAGACTCTACATTGATTATTGAGAACTTAACGAGATCACTATCAAGAACAAATATCATCTCCCATGCATTGATGTCTTATTTGACCAACTATGTGGAGCTCAATACTTTTCCAAGATTTCTCTTCGTTCAGGGTATCATCAATTAAGGGTCAAAAGGGAGGATATACCAAAGACGACTTTCCGTACAAGGTATAGACACTATGAATTTATAGTGATGCCATTTGGTCTTAATAATTCCCCTACTATCTTCATGGATCTGATGAATAGAGTCTTTAGAGACTATCTTGATCAGTTTGTGGTAGTCTTTATAGATGATATTCTTGTATATTCAAAGATCAAGGAAGAACATGAATATCACTTGATAATTATATTGAAGACCCTGAAAAAGGAGAAGCTTTATTCCAAATTTACCAAGGGTGAATTTTGGCTTCAAAAAGATGCATTTTTGGGTCACATAATCTCAAAGGAGGGGATATCTGTGGATCCTGCAAAAAAAAAACAGAGGTTATCAAAAGATGGTCGAGACCAACAACAGTAACCGAGATCTGAAGTTTTCTTGGTTTGGCTGGATATTATCGACGTTTTGTGAAATATTTTTAACGATTATCTAATCCACTCACCAAGTTGACTCGAAAAGGAGTTAAGTTTGTTTGGACGGAGGAATGTGAAGAGAATTTCAAGGAGTTGAAAAGAAGGTTATCCAGTGCACCTGTGCTCACACTTCCTTCTAGTGGAGAATGGCTTGTGATCTACAGTGATGCATCCAAGAAGAGGCTAGGGTGTGTTCTTATGCAAAATGATATGGTGATAGTTTATGCCTCACGACAGTTGAAAATCCATGAGTAAAATTACCCAACTTATGATTTGGAGTTAGCTGCAGTAATATTTGAATTAAAGATTTGGAGACATTATCTTTATGGAGAAAGGTGTGACATTTATAATGATCATAAAAGTTTAATGGATATTTTCACAAAAAAGGATCTGAATATGCGCCAAAGAAGATGGTTGGAGCTGATTAAGGATTACGAATGCTCAATTCATTACCACGCTGGGAAAGCAAACAAGGTGGAAGATGCATTAAGTCGACCAGACCATGCTAGCTTATCCATGATGAGGATTACAAAAGATCCAATATTTATGTATTTACAAAGGATGGATTTTGGAATTATAATGAAAGGGGAAAAATCATATCTTTCTCAAATGAATGTTCAAACATCTATACATGTGAAGATTAAAGAGGCAAATAAAGAAGATGTGGAGTTACAAAAGAAGGTGAGAAATGTTCCTAAATTCAACCATGATTGTGATGGGATAATAAAGTTCAGGAATTGGGTTTGTGTTCCTCACATCCCAGAATTAAAGAAGGAGCTGCAGGATGAGGCTCATAGTTCTTCATTCTCTATTCATCCTGGAAGCACGAAGATGTATAGGGACTTGAAAGAGTACTTCTGGTGGAATTTCATGAAAAGATATGTTGCTGAATATGTCTCTCGATGCTTGGTTTTTCAGAAAGTTAAAGCTGAGAGACAAAATTCTAACTGGATGTTAAAACCATTACCCATACCAGAATGAAAATGGGAAAACATCACTATGGACTTTGTCACTGGACTTCCTAAAACATCCAAAGGCAATAACGCAATCTGGGTCATAGCTGATCGTCTTACATAGTCTGCACACTTCATTGCTATTAGAGAGGATTTATCTCGGGATCAGATTTTCAGCACTGCTTATCATCCTCAGACAGACGGTCAGTCTGAGAGAACAATTCAAACTCTAGAAGATATGTTAAGAGGTTTCTCTATGGATTTCAAAGGTGGTTGGGATCAACACCTACCTTTGGTGGAATTTTCTTATAATAATAGCTTTCACTCCACTATTCAGATGGCTCATTATGAAGCTCTTTATGGAAAGAAATGCAGGACTCCAACTTACTGGGATGAAGTTGGGGAAAGAAATTTATTAGGACCTGATCTTGTTGATGAGATGCCAGAAAAGGTCATATCTATTCAACAACACATAAGAGCAGCTCAGAGTCGACAAAAAAGTTATTCTGACAACTGAAGAAAAGACCTAGAGTTTGAAGTGGCTGATAAAGTGTTCTTATGAATATCTCCTTGGAAGAGAGTAATGAGATTTGGAAAGAAGGGAAAGTTGAGCCCTAGATATATCGGTCCTTTCGAAATATTGGATCGTGTTGGGAAGGTAGCTTACCGATTGGTACTTCCACCGAATCTCTCCTAAGTTCACGATGTGTTCTATGTATCTCTCCTGATAAAGTACATACCTGATTCTTCACATGTACTTAGCTCAGAAGTTGTACCGCTAGAGCAAGATCTTTCTTATCAAGAACAGCCAATAGAGATTCTGGATCATAGAGAAAACGTCCTACAGAACAAGACCACTCGCTTGGTGAAAGTTTAATGGAGGAACCACCAATTAGAAGAAGCTACATGGGAGCTTGAGGATATGATGAGGTAGAGGTATCCTCATCTGTTTGTTACAAAGTGACGAATTTCAAGGACGAAATTCATTTTAAAGGGGTAGAATGTAATACCCGAGACTTTTATGAGAAATATTTTGTTTTTATAAATCATCAAAGGAATCTTTCACTACACACAACACTAGCTTGGCTTTCTTTACACATAATCGCGACCTTCCTCGATAACTTGTGTCATACACAATACCGAGTTTCACTAAACAACGATATACTATTAAAATATTATTAAAACTAGCCGTTATGAATAGTAATACCCACTTTTTGAAAATTTGTAATTTTTATTTTTCAAAACAGACTTCATTTATGGATTCGGAATATCCAAATTATCCTAGGGTGAAATTTTGGTATTTTTCTGAAAACATTCAATTTTTGATGAATAGTGAAAACACTAGGTTACTATTTAAAAACAGAATTTTTATTTAAATAATTATTTATTTTATTTAAATTTATTTTAGGTCAAAATTGATAAATAATACCTATATAAGTTCAATGCAATTCATTGGATTCATTTTATAAAAATTTTAGATATATAAAAATTTTATTGAACTTTACACCGTCTTTTACCCACCTCCTACGAGAATTTCCAAATTCACATAAAACTTAATTTTACCGCTTCTGTGAGTGGAATTTAGAAAATTGGAGAGACACAGTTAATAACAAGTACTAAAATGTGGTTCAATGATATGAAAATAATTTTTGGTGAATAGTAACTCTTTACTTTTTTTACCACGGTTAAAAGTAAATAGGGTAATTAAGGGTAAAAATGATATTATTATTAGCCTAACACATGTCGTAACTCTATTGGATAAGTGTAATTCGACCAAAAACAACCTTAAGAATAAAATAATACCATTTAGGCCCACTTGGATTAGATTAGGACATTTAATATTAATTTATTTAAAGAAGGGTTAAAATAGTTAAAATCCATGTTTTATAACTAAAACATTTTTAATATAGGGTTATACATAGGATAAATTCGAATATAAATATTCATTAGAAATATAAAAATATTTCCTACATAATGGTATTTTATGTGTAATTTTTATACTTTAAATAATTTAATTTATTTATGACACAATGATGATACAGTAATTATATTATTAATGAAATATTGACATAATTGATGTTATAAATACCCAAATAAATGTATTTTGAGTTTTTTTTGAATTCCAATAATTTTATATGTTAATATTACATGTTAGTATTGATTTAATTAACTTTTTTTGAACTAATATTTCTGTTATGATTTTCAAAAAAATCAATTACCAAATAGTTTCAAAATTGACATAAAATAGTTTTTAAAACAAATATTATATTATTAATTGTTATTTTATTCCTAAAAATCAAAGGTTCGGCCAGATAACTTATATAAGGTTATATATATTAATAATAAACAACTTGGGATTCTTTTGGCTTGTTATAGTATGTTTATTAACCTTATAGTGTAAGAAAACAAGAAGACACGGTAAAAGTTAGATTATCTAACTTAAATTTAAATCTAAATGATAAGGTTAAAATAGAAACCTAAACTTGTCTAAATTCTATTGGATGGGAGGCTTTCGACCCATCCCCAACTTATCTTATAAATAAATCAATTTGGAGCTATTAAAAACCGAATATGACTTTATAATAAAATAATATTTTTAGTTTTTCCAAAGGTGCCCCTCTCCTCCCTTATAAAAGGGCACCTCCTCCCTCTCTTCATCACACCACTTTGAGCCTTCAATCTCGGCCAAACCCTACCAAATTCTCTTATCCACTTCCCTATAAACATTCTAGAGGTCCTGGTATTCTTCAAAGACCAATTTTAGTGCCCTAAGAGGAGGTCTCAAAGAGGCGCTTCAAAGAAGAGGTAATGTACGTTACCGATTATTTCAACTTTATTTATTCTTCCACTTCTTCTTATTTAGTTGTTTCATTATGAAGTAATTACATTAGTATCAATCATATACTGATATGTTATTATAATTATGAAACAACCCTATTTCACCATTTATCCATCCTACGGAAAACGAAATCACCGCGCGTTGGTACGCACGGAATACCGTCTCCACGCCGTGGTGTAATCTATTTTCCACCACCACCTTACTTGGATGGGTATAATGGTATAAATAATAACTATATATGATTTTTGTAAAGTGATATTGATTTTTAAATAGTATACATACACTCCAATACAATTCCACGATCATGGGAACGATATAATCGCTCGTGCGTACGTAGGGAATACCGTCTCCACGATGTGATGCGACTCGTTCTACATGATTTTCATTTCATAATGATTACATAAATGAATTGGGTGAATAAATATGATATGTATTACACTAATAACATTATGTAAATGAGGTATCTATAACCTAAAAATAATAATAATAATGTATTCGACAAAACACGCATATAAACAAAAAGCAATAACCACCCGAATAATAAGTAACAATGAAATATTACTAATAAGAAGCTAATAATATGACCATATATGATATCATAAAAATATATATGATTCTGGAATAATTAAATTACATTATTTAAATCATTATACTGGAGGTAGACATGGCTGGAACGGCAGGTTAATCCGGTTCAGTGAAACAGGACTGAAACGAGGAGTGAGCTCAGTTCAGAAATGGACATTGTCCACTAAGATAGTCTTGGCAAAGAGTCTTGACTACTAAGAAATGATTTTCTATGATTATGTGTGTATTCCACAAAGTTTCATGTTTTAAGTTATGATTATTGGGATTACATTCTACTACTATGATTTATCCCATGTTATGAAATTATGATCTCTTTTACAGGTTAAGATTTCCAAAATGATATGTTTTTATGAATATTATGTGATTGATATTTCTTTTGTTTACCCTTACTGAGAATTTGATCTCACTCTTTTGTATGTTTTCTTTCCCCAGGTCATGAAGAAGGTTATGAAGTAGGATATTCCAAAAAGGGACTCTGGATATGATGAAAGAAATGGGAGACAACATAGATGATTTATGAACCAGTTGTTTATGTTTGCCAGTTTCTAAACACAGTATACATATACAGTCCTTTCATGGTTTTGTTATATGTTGTAATAATTTTACTTAAATTTTGAATTATTAATAATTTCTGTAAATTATGGGTCGTTATAGGTACAATAGAGTGATCACCATCATATAAGGATATTATTCTGGACCTCATAGTCTCTACAACTCCTAGTGTGGAGGTTGCGAATAGGTAGGATTAATGAGGGGGAGACAGTTGTAATGTGATTAATGTGAATGAGTCGAAACCATCCTTGAACTATTGGTAACTATAGAGGGATTTTGGGATTTTATGGACCTCGGAATCAAGGATCATTTCCCTCATTTGATGAGATTCCACCCTTAGTTCTAGCTATGTAGGTAGAGTTTCCCTCATTGAATCATTATTCAACTTGGTTCTACCTATGATAGAGAGGGAGTTCCCCAAGATCGACTCACTTGGGTTTCACACCATTATAACCCCTTCACAAATTCACATTGGAGAAGGGTCATTGCATGTTCCTGACAGTTTCAGTCAGTTCATATACATCAAGTCAACTGTCAGAGCATGCTCAATGAAAGTAATTTCCAATGTGTTCAATGAAATTATTCTAAACTTGATATTTATTAAGTATCCTCACTGATGATATGTTGTATGTGGGATCCCCAACTTCCTTCACTTTCCCTAGTTGTGGGAGGATAGTTCTGCATTTGGCCCACGACCTGTTTAGTAGTGGATTGACGCCAGATATCTTGATTCGATCATTCTAAAATATATTGGTTCTCAATATTACTAATCAAATTATTATTAAAAGGATAATAATTTCATGTTAGGTTCACCCTTTATTTACGACTCTTCTATAGTTGGGGCGTGCATTAAGGTCACAATGTGTTTTTTTATCTTTTTTCCCTGCATTCCAACTTTTTAAAGTTATGAGACCTTCATTACTCAAGTTTGTGATGTTAGATCCTTTATTAAAATGGGATGATGGGTTATATTTTTCTCTCTCCATGTATTATTCCTTGTATTACATCACTTAGTCAAAGTATCCCTCATAAATTTATATAATGTCTATGAAACTCATTCCATGTTCTTTCTTGAGGTGAATGTCGATGAATTATGCTTCTTCTATATCGAAAGGGTAGAAAACTGAAGTCAAATTAGTGGGTAATTTTTTACATATATGAGATTCTTGGAAAGTTGAATGTGTTGGGAATTAGTAAAGTTTTCCCATTTTGAAGTCGGTGGCATCTCTCATATGAGGAATCTTAGGTGTGGAACCCAATGCATATTGTGTTCTCTATACGGTAGTTCACACCCGGGGCAAATGACTTATAAAGAAATTTTATGGAGGAATCCCATGTCTATTTTATGGTTTAATGACTCTAGATCTGGCCACATGTTTAATATATTAAGGGTTAGGTTAGGTTATAGGTTTAACATCTTGTTTGGATATGTGGGTTACAAGTTTAATGTCATATGGGGAAAAGTGGGTTATATATTTAATTTAGTGTGGGAAGAGTTTGGTCACATGTTTAACATATTGTGTGGATAGGTGGGACACATGTTTAACATAATGGGGGGGATAGGTGGTTCACATGTTTAATGTCTTGGGGGGATAGGTGGGTCTCATGTTTAACGTCTTGTGGGGGCAAGTGGGTCATAGGTTTAATGTATTGTGGGGATAGGTGGGTTCTACTTTTATTGTATTATGTGGATATGTGGGTTTTGTTTCACTATGTTATCTTGGTGAATATTATCACACATTGGAATTGGTGCCTCACATGGGGAAGACATGCAAATTTAATAGGAATATTGGGACATTGGGATTGATCTTTAGGGAGGTATCCTATATGTGTTTGGATGTTGAGATTAAACCTCAAAGAGGTATCACAAAAATTATCGGATTAAACCTTAGGGAGGAATCCTATATACCCTATTAAGAAAAAGGGATCAAAACCCATATAGTTTGAGTGCATAGTTTACAGTTATGTGATAGTAATGGTCCATGTAATCTAATGTCATGTGGTAAAGATGCTCACATCCTTGATGGAGAAAATGTAAAAGATGGTGTGGGGGATTACTTTTAAGACTACCATGGTGCTAGTGTTTCATCAAATAGAGGTCAAGGGATTATATATTTGGGCTTCCCAAGTGTTGGAGTTTCATTCCATGGAGGTGCGAGGCTTATGCATATTACCAGACCATAGAAGGTGTCCTATTCCATAGTAGGGAATGAGGTTTCAACCCCTGATGATCATATATGGGGTATTCTATGTTCATCACACTAGGTAAGATGTGAGTTTTCATGCCATGCAAGTCATGCACGTGTCATCCTTTGTTCATCACATAGGGTAGGGATACCGTTTGACATCATGCATTAAGGATGAAGTAGTGCAGTTTAACACTGTATCACTTGGACATTTGGATATGTAGCTTAATGTATTGCAACTTAGGCATTGGATGAGT
The DNA here is from genome assembly GCA_963277665.1 of Viscum album. Lineage (NCBI taxonomy): Eukaryota > Viridiplantae > Streptophyta > Magnoliopsida > Santalales > Viscaceae > Viscum > Viscum album. The sequence goes on along the minus strand of OY728145.1, from coordinate 1,985,082,541 downwards.
CTACCCCAATGGAGACCATTCTCAAGTAGGATAGAAGGATATAATACTATATACTTCTATAGGGAAAGGTGGGAAATTCCCCTCAATGATTATTCTTTTAGGACTTATGTGTTTATTTTATAGGAAACTTTGGGTGGTGCATGGTATAAAAACTACCATGTTGATTTGGAAAATAGGGATCTTAGTTTTAATGTTCCTATGCTTAGTGGAAATAGGAATTAGGTTTCCTAATTTTAGGAAAATATTTTGGGAAATGATTATTCCCATTATTTAAGAAAAGGGGCTGAAAATAGGGGTTGATGATATGATCCACATTCAAGATCGACATGTAAATAGATCGGGTTTGAATGGATACAAGTAACCTGATCACTCAACTTTTGGAAAAGAGTGTTTGCTGAAAGGAGGCACCATGGAGAGGCCAGGTGTATGAGTTTCACTAATGTTGGAGCTTCCATTTTTTAAAATAAATGGGTGTTGAGAAGGTGTATCTTTCATAAAGTAGGGTGGCCTTATCTCTGAGTAAAGCCTTGGTTCCCATGCGGTCAGTTTTGCGAAGGATAATTATCTCAAAAAACCCCTAGGGATTCCAAGGGATTTATTCTAATGAGATGTTCATAGACCTTTGTGAAAGGTATATCCACCATGGTTTGTGTGATTTAATAAACCATGGGAGGTTATTTCTTTAAATATGGATACCTATGTGAATTTATCAATCCTCTTTCTCATGTAGTTGGAGTTTCTTGAATTTAGAGCCTTTGTTGGAAGTCCAAAGGTTGCATCCCCTTAAAATTGAGATGAAGGGAAATATTGGTTGGTGTTTTGAATGTAGATAGGTCAGTTTCATGAAATATAAAACAATAGAGATTCAATTCTTGATGTTTCAGACTAGGATAGGGAGTTTCATGAATGAATATACACTGTGTAGAATTTACCACATCAACTTCTATAATGGATTGGAAACCTTCATGAGGCACAAAAAATTAAATAAGGTTTTTAACATCATGAACCCAGAAACTTAGATGTATTTTTTATTTTCTATTTTCTGAATTCACTTTTAACCAGATGTGCCTTCCTTGTTTTCTCCTTTAAAATGTTTCTTTTGGCATCCACAACTTTATATTTTCTAAAACGTCAATTTTTTTATTTGCATCAAAATTTAATTTTCATCAACTCATAATATTTCTAATAATGAAAAGGGATAAATATGATAATTATTTTATTAAAAAATAAAATATACACATTCATACTACTAGTTTATTGATACATAACCCTTTATTAAACCAACTTACATCATAAGGGTAAAGTGTATGATCATAGTTCCTTTTTGGGGTGGTTCAGAAAATATGGTTTTGGTCAGGATCTCAATAATATTGAACCTCTACTATATATAAATTTCTTGTGCTTAATTTTTTGAATTTCATCTTGGGAATGGTCAAGAGAAATTCATAGTGATTTCGTCTCCCTTGGAAGCTTCGATAAATGGGATTCATTGGGTACAATTCTACTATTTGAGGTCATTTGTCCTGCTAACTATTCAAATGGGCTTTATCAAGAACCTTATTTTACAAGATCTTAATAGTCACAATAAAAAACTATATTATCAATGGTTAATATGATTAATTATCTTTTAAGTATTATAAGATATATTTATATTGATCCAAAATAACTAATGTAATGCATGTGTTTTCTATAACAGCATTACCCACTATATAATTTATTTATTCATAAAGGGAATTTAATTTATAGAAGTTTGGTTTGTTACATTATTCCCCCTTGAGAAATTTCACCCAATAAATTTTCATTCCATACACTAAATTAGTTGAGGGTACTTCTATTTTATCCCCTCTTCTAGTTACCATGTGACTTCCTCAAACATGTTGTCTCACCACAATACTTTGACCAGTTTTTTTCCTTGTTTCTTAGAAATTTGTCTATATGATCTAATATATTCATCAAATAATCCTCATATGAAATATAATTCTTCAAGGATACTTCCTATGGATTCAGTACATGTGAGGGGTCTTGTATCTACTTCTTTAAGAGGGATACATGAAACACATTATGTACTTGAGATAGGTTAGGTGGGAATGATATTTAACTAGTCACATCTTTGATACAATCGAGGATCTAAAAGGGGATGATGTATCTCAGACTAATCTTTACCTTCTTCCCAAACATAAAGACATTTTTCCATGGATATATCTGTAGGAACCCTTTATTTATTCCCACAAACTCATGGTTCCATAGATTCTTTTTTGTATATATTTTCTATCAACATTGTGCAAATTTCATACGAGGTTGAATAGTTTGAACTTTATCTATCGTCTATTGGATAATATCATGTCTGATAATCATCTTCAATCCAACATCATCCTAGAAAACTATATTCTAACACATCTACTCATACAAAGCCTCATAAGGTGACATTTTTATTTTATATGGAAACTGTTGTTAGATGAGAAGTCCACTTGGGTAAGGTGATGATACCTATGTCCTTGGAAATCCATTGAAAAAGATATCAACATATCATCTTTAGTTTTGATGGTTCTCTAAGATATACCATCTTTCTGAGGATGATAATCATTACTAAATCTCATCTCTATATGAAGTTCTTATCGAAGGCTTCTTTCGAACCTTGAGGTAAACCTCAAATATTAGTTAGATACAATAGGGAGTGTCACTCCATTAATTCTTACCACATACCTTATCTATATCATAGTGAGATATTCAAGAGAGAAATATTTCTTGATAGTAATTAAATATGTCAATTTTTTTTGGTGATTAATGACCACCCAGATAACATTATTTCATTTAGATGTCTTGGGGAATCCAATTATGAAATACATGGTTATGCTTTGAAATTTTCATAATGGTATGGGTAATGGATACATGATTCCCTTAGACTGCTATCATTCATCCTTGACTTTTTTTCTAACCTTGCACTGAGATTTAAATTATATAATATCACTCTTCATGTTAACCCAATAGAGGTTTTACTTCAGATCTCTATATATCTTAGTTCTTCCTGGATGAATAGAACAGGATGAGCTATATGTATCATCTAGAAGTTCCCTCTTTAGATCTGGTTATTATGCTATATATATCTAAGTTACAAGTTTTATAACTCCATCTTTATAAAATTTGAACTTGAGAATATTCTATCCTTTTTTTGTATCTACACATCATCTTTATGGTCCTCCTTGATCATCTCACGAATTTATGATTGAGAATTAATTAAATGAATGTATGTTAAAGACCCTTTTATTATTCCACTATCCTTCCTTTTAATGTCTAAGAATATTGGATCCCTTTTAATCCTCATTGTGGATAGTCTTACATGAACCTTTTTACTTCATGCATCTACCACTTTTTTTCCTTCCCAAGAAGGTATTGGATTGAACAATCATTACCATTATTGGATAAAACCACCTTAATTGGTGTATATTTATCTCCTTTTTTAGGAATATATTTTTGAGTTTTTTATAATCTGTATATATATGAAACTTCTCAACGTAGAGAGAATGTTACATAATATTCATTGAAAAGTTCACCACATCCATTTCAAGATCATGCATTGGGTAGTTCTTCTCCTAGATATTTAGTTGGAACGAGGCATAATCTCTCACGTTTTCATATCACATGAGTACACAACCCAATTCATTTTTGGACACCTCAATATATAAAAAAATCCTTCCCCACTAGTGGGTAATGTGAGAAAAGGTTTGGTGATTAGCCTTTCTTTAACTCTTTAAATATCTCCAAACATTCATTCATATAGGCAATATTGACTCCCTTCCTTGTTATCCTTGTTAGTGGTCTTGAAAATAATGAGTATTTTCTCACAAGTCTATGATAGTACCCAGTTATTTCAAGGAAACTATAGATCTCTATCACATGTGTTGTATGGGAAATCCATTAATTTCCTTTGTTTTCGAAGCATCCATATATATGATTTTTATGGTGATAACATGAACTAGGAATGTTACTTTATCCTTACAAAACTCACATTTACTATAATTCACACTCAACCTTTCCTTGTGTAAGGTATTCAGTGCAATATTCAAATACTCCTCATGTTCCTATTTTCTTCTAGAGTGGATAAAAATACCATATATAAATACTACCAAAATGTTATCAGGGTAATCCCAAAAGACTATATTCATTAAGTTAAAAACATTTGAAGGAGTAATAGTGAGTGAAAATGGAATCACTATGAACTTGTACTACCCATACCTTTTACGAAATGTTTTTTGGGGATATCATCAATCATCACCTTTACATGATAGTATCCTGAATTTAGATACACCTTAGAGAAGTAATGATCTCTATATAGATGAATAAAAAAATCATCAATCCATGGAAGATGATAGTTTTTCTTTATCATGATCTTTTTGAGCTCACGATAATAAATGAATAGGTGCATTGACCAATTATTTTCTTAATAAATAGGACACGCACACCCGATGGTGAAGAATATGGTATTTTAAATCCTTTTTCTAGATTCTCATACAGTTTCTTCTTCAATTCTTCATGTTCAACTGTGTCCATTCTATATAAAGTATTGGATATTGGCGAATCTCTAGGTAATTTATCTATTGGGAACTCAACTCCATGCCTTGGAAGAAGACCATACAATTATTCAAGTAACACATCAGTATATCCCCTAACAATGGTAATTTCATCAAGGATGATATTTTATTTAGTCTTAATCATTTGAAAAAAATATTATTTATCATAAGACAATAATATACATTCTTGGTATGATGATACCATAGGTTATTATTCCTCCTCCTTCCACTTGTATATAATCAAGGGAGATTAAAGATACAATGTTGATTTACTTATCTCACCAATTTATGTTGACTATATATACGTAAATCCAATCCATACCCATAATTTCATCTAATTAAACTAAAGAAAGTATGAAATTTTTTTTTGGATGTTCATACCACAAATATGGATAGGGGAAAATAATTATACTTGGGATGAAATCATTTCCAAATTTTCCATTTTCATAGATTGATCTACATCCATGTTTTGAGACACTACTATAAATAGGAGCATTAACAGCGCTAAAAATGGACATTAACAATGCTAAAAAAGCACATTAAATCTCGGTGCTGATAAAGGTAGACTTTATCAGCGCTCCTTTAGCGCTGATAAACTTATCTTTTATCAGAACTTCTTTTTCACTGATAAAGGTGTATTTTATCAGTGCTTTTTTAGTGCTGATAAAAGCACGATTTATCAGCGCTAAAAGAGTGCTGATAAATTCCCTCTCTGCTGCTACGATTAATCTGCAGCAACACACCCGAACACCTGCAAAAAAAACATCATCTCAATAAGCCAATTAAAGCAAGTCTACCCATAAAAAATTAAATCATAAATAATAATAAAATTAGGCCAATTATACCCATACAAAAATTGTACCCGTACACAATTAACACATAATTCATAAGTTAATTAAGTACTTAAAAAAATCAATTCAGAATTCATGGGGTTTGGGGGCTGTTCAAGGGTTTGGGGTGGCTGTCCAAGGGGGGTGGGGGGGGGGGTAGGGGGTGTCCGAGGGGCTTTCCAGGGGGTGGTATGGTGTCCCAGGTGTCGGGGGGGGGGTGTGTCCAGAGGGGTGGGGGTGTCCAGGGAGTGGATTGGTGTCCAGGGGGGTGGATTGGTGTCCAAGGATACAATACATCCCTATTTGAGTGCACAATAAAAATAAAATGACCATTCATCGTACATAATAGAGTAAATAGAATAATTAAACTAAACATACTATAATTATATGAAATTTCAGATACAACTCAAATGGTCATTCTATACACATCAATTGTCCATCCACCGGGTCAAAAACACATACATGAATGAATAAAATAAATAAAAGTAAAATAATACTAAAAAAATATGATCTTTACAATATGTGAGTTTTATTTATACTCCATCATAGAAATCCACTTATGGGAGTTTTCTCATCTAAGGAATACCCTCAACAGTATCTCAGACCACCCATATGTGTTCTTCCAATTCCGAGGCATAATACCTACAAGGATCTCATCCTTATACTATGGGAGTGCCCTTATTTAGGGAATAATACTATGAAGCATATATTATTTACCATATGGGAGTATTATCATCCAAATAATAATCCCTAGAAGTATATCAACCCTCTAATATAGGTGTATTCTCATTTGAGGCATAATCTATATAATCATCTCAGCCCTCCCCTATTGGATTATTTTCATTTAGTGAATATTCCCGATAAGAATCTCATGCCACTCCTATGGTTTTATTCTCATATGGGGAATAATACCTATATACATTTCATCCCTCCCCTATGAGAGTATTCTCATTTAAGGAATAAGACCCAAAGGTATATCCACCCTCCCACATGGGAGTATTTTCATCCATATATAATCCCATAAGTATTATAGACCCAAACACATGATCACCCTAGTATACCAGGCCAACCATGACTTGATATATATGATTCCCCTAATAGATCACATGCCATGACCCCCATTTAAATACCCTTTATAAGATATCACATAAAGAATCACTCTAAAAAACATGACTCAAACACATATAAACCTATCCAAAAATCACTAATACTCCATGAGAATTTCCATTAATTAATAAAAACTCATCTCCATTACTATATAACAATTATGTATATATATATTAATTATTATGAGTGTTTATATGAAAAATCCATCCCGACAACATGGATAGACTCCCAAGAGTGTGACCCATCTGGTTACAACCCTAACAATCTCAACACATTGACTCTACTACTTAATAAATACCCATAATTGAATTTACCCATTCCCATGGATGCATTCTCACTAGGGACAACAAGTTATTATTGAACCTATTAGGGTCCCCTAAGTCATCATTTAACAAGTCACCCCATTTGGGGTCCTTGATCTTAATAATAACCCTTGGTCCAACGTCAATATCTTGGTGGTAAAACATCCCATAACCCAATCGCTAATATATCCTATCCTCACAAGCCAAATATTGATATTACCATAAGGGAGATGACCTCAAGTCCATTTCCTTCATAAGTTACTCTAAGTTGAATTGAACACAAAACCTATATACCTCCTCAAGTCACAACCTAGTCACTTTTTCTTGGGGCTGTCCCAAGATACTTAATTAGAGGAACTTGGAGATCCCATTCCATTTCCTCCAGCCATTCTCATGACCCTCTTCTAGTTCTAATACCAAGTCTCACTCCTAGGATACCATCATATTCAATTAACAGAGGAAAAAGAGTATATCCTAAATTAATGCACTTTAATCACCTCTAAAAGTACTAAAGAATACTTTAATGATTACACCATCATGATCTACATAGATAAATACTAAATATGGACTCCCATTTTTCACAATTCTGAATCTAGTGTGAAAAATCACCCTGAATCCTCAAATGTGTAATAAGAGAATAGTACAGAACATGTACCTTGAGTAAATGGTGTATAATCCAAAATATCCAGCCAATATATATACTTTAACATAACATACGTACAATAACGTTCTATTCTTGTAATACTACATGAACATGGAACAAAAATGGGGTCTGACTATGTATTAATATATGGCCAGCACATATATGGTGCTTGGCTGTGTACTACTAAATAACCATGTCCCCCTTACATGGGGTGTTTTACCAAGTACCCAAACACATGGACTTGTACCACTAAATGAAATATAAACTGAGTACACAAAATGTAGGCCTAAAAAATAATTTTCCAAGAATGGGAAGAACACATGATTTGTGTTTTTTAAATTAACTTCCATGTGATCTGGATTTCCCAAACAGAAACCCCAACAATCGGCTTGATACCGGCCACACAGTGCCTTATATTGATGAGGGGTTCACTCGTACATGTCACCAAGGACCCTTGGATCGTTTTTATAAAAGATCAAGGAAACCTGAATGCGTTTGGTCGGATTTCCATAGGTCAGTTGTTGTTTTCAGTTAAAATCATGTCCAATTTAAAGAAAAGAGAGACCCTTTGAGTAATAGCGGTCACACCGTGCCTCGTATTGAGGCGGGGTGGACTCTTACACATCACCAAGGACCCTTGTATTGTTCTTATAAAATATCAAGGCAATCCAAATGCGTTTGGTTAGATTTCCGTAGGTCAGTTGTTGTTTTAAATTAAAATGGTGTCCATTTTAAACAAGAGAGACCCTTTGAGTGTTACTGGCCACACCGTGCCTCGAATTGAGGTGGGGATGAATCGTACACATCACCAAGGACCCTTGGATCATTATCATAAAATATCAAGGCAATCCAAATGCGTTTGGTTGGATTTCCATAGGTCAGTTGTTGTTTTCACTTAAAATCGTGTCCAATTTAAACAAAAGAGAGACCCTTTGACTGTTACCGGCCACACAGTGCCTCAGATTGAGGTAGGGTTGACTCTTACATGTCAACAAGGACCCCTGGATCATTTTTGTAAAAAATCAGGGCAATTCAAATTTATTTGGTCAGATTTACTTAGGTCAGTTGTTGTTTTCACTTAAAATAGTGTCCAATTTATACAAAAGAGAGACCCTTTGAGTGTTAACGACCACACAATGCCTCATATTGAGGCGAGGATGACTGTTACACGTCACCAAGGACCCTCGGATCATTCTTATAAGAGATCAAGGCAATCCGAATGTGTTTGGTTGGATTTCCGTAGTTCAGTTGTTGTTTTCAATTAAAATGGTGTATATTTTAAACAAGAGAGACCCTTTGAGTGATAGCGGTCACACCGTGCCTCGAATTGAGGCGGGGTTGACTCGTACACATCACCAAGGACCCTTGTATAGTTTTTATAAAAGATCAAGGCAATACGAATGCATTTGGTCAGATTTCCTTAGGTTAGTTGTTGTTTTCACTTAAAATCGTGTCCATTTTAAACAAAAGAGAGACCCTTTGAGTGTTACCGGCCACACCATGCCTCGTATTGAGGTGGAGATGAATCATACATGTCACCAAGGGCCCTTGTATCGTTCTTATAAAATATCAAGGTAATACGAATGTGTTTGTTTGGATTTTCGTAGGTCAGTTGTTGTTTTCACTTAAAATCGTGTCTATTTTAAACAAAAGAGAGACCCTTTCAGTGTTATCGGCCACACCATGCCTCGGATTGAGGCGGGGATGACTCTTAAACGTCACCAAGTACCCTTGGATCGTTCTTTTAAAAGATAAAGGCAATCCGATTGCATTTGCTCAGATTTTCGTAGGCCAGTTGTTGTTTCCACTTAAAATCGTGTCCAATTTAAACAAAAGAGAGACCCTTTGAGTATTAACAACCACAAAATGCCTCAGATTTAGGAGGAGATGACTCTTACACATTACCAAGGACCCTTGGATCGTTCTTATAAGAGATCAAGGCAATCCGAATGTGTTTGGTCGGATTTCCGTAGGTCAGTTGTTGTTTTCAATTAAAATGGTGTCCATTTTAAACAAGAGAGACCCTTTGAGTGATAGAGGTCACACCATGCCTCAGATTGAGGTGGGGTTGACTCATAGATGTCACCAAGGACCCTTTAATCGTTCTTATAAAAGATCAAGGCAATCCTAATGTGTTTGGTCAGATTTCTATAGGTCAGTAGTTGTTTTCACTTAAAATTGTGTCCATTTTAAACAAAAGAGAGACCCTTTGAGTGTTACCAGCCACACAGTGCCTCGTATTGAGTCAGGGATGACTCTTACACATCACCAAGGACTCTTGTATTGTTCTTATAAAAGATCAGGGAAATCCAAAGGTGTTTGGTCAGATATCCGTAGGTCAGTTGTTGTTTTCAACTAAAATGGTGTCCATTTTAAACAAGAGAGACCCTTTGAGTGATAGCAGTCACACTGTGCCTCAGATTGAGGTGAGGTTGACTCGTACACATAACCAAGGACCCTTGGACCGTTCTTATAAAATATTAAGGAAATCAAAATGTGTTTGGTTGGATTTCTGTAGGTCAGTTGTTGTTTTTACTTAAATTTGTGTCCATTTTAAACAAAAGAGAGACCCTTTGAGTGTTACCAGCCACAATGTGCCTCGAATTGAGACAGGAATGACTCGTACATGTCACCAAGGACCATTGGATCATTCTTATAAAATATCAAGGCAAAAAAAATGCGTTTGGTTATATTTCCATAGGTCAGTTGTTGTTTTCACCTAAAATCGTGTCCATTTTAAACAAAAGAGAGACGCTTTGAGTGTTACCGGCCACACAGTGCCTCAGATTGTGGTGAAGATGACTTGTACATGTCACCAAGTACCCTTGTATCATTATTATAAAATTACATGGCAATCTGAATGTGTTTGGTCAGATTTCTGTTGGTTAGTTGTTGTTTTCACTTAAAATCGTGTCCAATTTAAACAAAAGAGAGACCCTTTAAGTGATAGCAGTCACACCGTGCCTCAGATTGAGGCAGGGTTGACTCGTACAAATCACCAAGGACCCTTAGACCGTTCCTATAAAATATCAAGTCAATATGAATGCGTTTGGTCAGATATCCATAGGTTAGTTGTTGTTTTCACTTAAAATTGTGTCCATTTTAAACAAAAGAGACACCCTTTGAGTGTTACCGGCCACACCATGCCTCAGATTGAGGTGGGGATGTCTCTTACATGTCACCAAGGACCCTTGGATCGTTCTTATAAAAGATCAAGTCAATCTGAATGCGTTTGGTTAGATTTCCGTAGGTTAGGTGTTGTTTTCACTTAAAATCGTGTCCATTTTAAACAAAAGAGAGACCCTTTGAGTGGTTCAACATTCTTTCATGTTGCTGGTTCATATCATCTGTTAAAATGGGAAAATGAATCATTGGGGAAAGGATGTTTTATTTAATAACAATTACAATTTTCCTACGAACATTTACATACAATAATGTTTCATCTTTTGACCCCCTTAACCCCTCTCAAAAATGACCACCAATTGTACATGTCCCCAAGTCAAATCTTCATTGTATTTGTGTACAATCTGCCACCAGGTATGTGTCCCACTCGTTTCTGAACACATCTATATCGTCTTGTGAGTATGAGGCTTTTCGGCAGTCAGAGTAGTACTGAAAAATAAAAAAATAAAGAATTAATAAATAACTTAAACGAACTAGTAGTGGTTTTTGAAAATACCTCTTTAGGGATGCTAGTTTGCTGATAAAAACAATCTCCTTCATAAATTTACAAACATAATAACCACAATCATTTTCGTTTGTTTGTTTTGGAAACTACAAAAAAATCGATCATTAAGAGAATAAGTAACTTGTGTTGAGATGTGTTTGGATAGTGAAATTTTATTATATATACCCTGATATTTGTCCAGACGTAGTACTTGCTCGCCTCCCTATGCTTAGCCCCTTTCCTCATTCCTTTTGTTAGACGATAATGATACACCGCCCTATCATAACATAATCCTCAGTAAAAGATAATATAAATTATATTACTTGATGTTTAGACCTAAAACATTAGATGTAGTGTCTTACAGATTCACAAACTCCTTCATGTGTGGTCGGTTTGATGTATATCCATGCTTTGAATCCAGAAAATAAATCTTTGGAGTATCCAAGTTCACCACAATTATCAACCAATGTTGCCTAAAAACACAAAAGGAATAAGTAATAAAATAAGTAAAAATATAATTGTTATGCCTTAATCGTAGAGTATTACCCCTGCATGGTTGGTATTAGGAAAAGTCTGTCATCTGTAATCTTGCATTCAAAATTTTTCATCAATCCGTTGACTATTGCATCCCTTTTTGATGGCGATATTTTTGTTAGTTGTGTTGATGTGATATAAGGAATAACCAGTCCAAATATTGGCTCATGGGAAAATTCCTTCAAACGTTTTTCATAAATACATCTGTCAACAATATAAAATTCATTTAGTCATAATTTTCACATTAGATCATATTTTAGAAAATCAATTCATGGAAACATACCTCATATATTCATTTACAACTGTGACGCCTAGCCAACAGTTTTCAAGGATTTCATTTTCATTTTCAGCAGTAATGAAATCTTGACTTTCCTCTCCATATATATTCTCTTCGAAAACCACAATATGACTATTACCATCTTTTAGCTTCGTATCCACATGAGTCTTCAATGATAGTGAATGTGGATAGAGAACAGGTGGTGTTATTGTGCTTTCAGTATCTCATTGGGATCAGTTGGTCGATCCTTTAGATTGTTTTGAACTGACGTTTGTCACCACCTTCCCTTTCTCTGTCTATACCAACAATCATTGGTTCAAAGACTTTTTTCATTAATTTTTATGGGTTTATCTTGAAAAGAAATAGAAATAAATACCTCTTTGTCTGCATGTAATCTTACAAGTTGTGACGGCCATGCAATGAATGTCCCAATAGCCTTTTCGACCGTATGAATATCATCTCCATCAAGTGGAATAGGTATCTCTACCTTTGGCTCATGAGCTATAGTAATCATCACTTTCAGATGATCTTTCGGAAGTAGTCTATCATGCAGTGTTGCATCAAGGATATTGAACACTGTATCCCTCGCTACAAGGTGATTAGTGGGTGTTGACAGATATAAATCACAATCATTATCACCCTGTAGAAGATCAGTAGAGAAAAATTATCAGTGTTTGTCTGATTCATATTTCATAGGAACGATTATTAGAATATTGATTACCATGGCTAAGAAAGTTCTTTGAGGTGAATGGATCACCTCAAAGCTAGTGGGGGGTGGGGGGGATGTTCATGTGGCGGTTGTTCTGGAGTTGTGTCTTCCCTTTGCTTCCCACCCATAAAAGTTGCTAGCAAATCTCCATGCCATTGCAATCGTTCTTCAAGGGTTGCTATTTTTTGATCATTTGTTCCAATTTTTCATCTGTATCATCCATTTTTTGCTTCTTATCAAAATATACTCGGGGTGTCACCCCAAACCCTGCACCTCTGACACGACCGTATTTTTCTGGCTGCTTCAAAGCCATCGATAATAGGTTTGTATCAGCTACAGGAGTAGCTGATTCCTATGACTGTCAAATATATGAAAATAACTTATTATTTTTATGTAATAGAAATTTTAAACAAATTTTTTTATCGTCGTGTCATACTTACACATATTTCCCACACTTTCTGTGTGTTCTCATATACTAACTTCCCTTCTTTGATCACACATGCCTCCTTCCATATCACATGATGTGGGATGGAAGTGCATTTGGTTTTAGAATCATCAATATACATATAAACATTGAATGATAATTATGATGTTTTTTATTGGAACCTAACAATATTTCTGTAAATTAAAAATACGTACCATTTTCTTTTATAATGAAGCGTACCCCATCCTTGCTTTACGATAGGGGTATGTTGGTTTTGAAGCATGTTCCTTATTTTCAGTACAGAGTTTCTATTTCATAAATGAAATATTGACAATCAAAATGATGAATACAGGTATCATCAAACAACGTATTATCACCCACAAAGTACCTGAAACTTCTCATCCCCATGACGGCCAAAAAATACATCCCATGCTTCTTGGGATATCAGGTGAGCCTAGACAATGGGTGGGTGCAGGTTTATTTTACCTTTAGAATCATTCAGGTGAAATCTTGTTAAAATAGTGCGAAAACCTCAATGAATCTTTCTTGAAAGCCTTAGTACATAATCCTTGTGTGAATCGTCTACTATAAATGTACTCTGCAAGAGATTGAGAAGAGTAAGACATTGTTTCATTATTTTATTTTCTAGTAAATTAAAGAAATAAATTCATAATGTTACCGTAATTTCGTCCCAGATCACAGTCTTCAGCCTGGACACAACATGGTGCCATGAATCTATGTCAATCGGCATGTGTTGCCGAGTGAAAAATCCAATGTATCTTCTAAACATAGCCTTTTTGGGATTCATATGTTTGCCTCGTGCATTCCATCCGACTTCAAATTTGATGCCTTTGCTTTTTTCCTTAAGAATTTTGGCTAACAACGTCAAACTATGACGCACCTATGTTTTCTGCAACGCTGGTCCTTCATTCCCGACCATTTCATTGATATCAACATCATCTATATATTCATCTAGAATGGTATCAACGACATGTGTTGATGGTTGTTGGACCTCAACACTAAGAGCAGCAGGACCCATAGTAGTAGTAGCAGCATGAGGAGCAGTAGGAGTAGCAGGAGCCGCAACAGGAGGAGCACCAGGAGCAATAGGATCCACAGTAGGAGCAACAGCAGCAGCAACATGAGCTGCAGGAGCTGCAGTAGAAGCAGCAGTAGCAGCATGAGCTGCAGGAGCAGCAGCAGCTACTTGAGTGACTTGTTCAGCCTCAAGGTTAGGAGCACCAGAATGTGCACAAGTCATTATCTACAAAATTGGTTGAACAGTTAATTCATATTACATAAATTTAGTAATGATAAGATAATAACATGAGATAACAATATCTATATTACAAACAAAATATAACCTTTTTACTGAACTCTATTTCTTTTTTTCAAAGGTTGAAGAGATTTTACACCTCTATCGACTATCCAATTCCCTTCATTGTGGTCTCCTCTAACATACAAAACATCATCTGCATTAGGACCACTCCAAAATGATTGTGACGTAACACTAAAAGGATCGTCCTCAACTAAATTTTCATCGGAACTTTCATTAGTTTTGGACGATAACAGAACAATCGACCACTTTTGGTTTGCGGGATTTGGAACATAAAAAACTTGTACTGCTTGTGATGCCATTATAAACTGTTCGTCTTTATACCCTTCTTTACTAAAATCAACTTTGAAAAATCCCCATTCATCTATTTTAACACCACTGTTGTTATCAATCCATTTTCATTGAAAAATCGGCAATTGGAATGTCGTATAATCCAACTCCCATATTAGTTTGATAATGCCAAAGTATGACATATTTGCATAAATTGGATTTCTGTCCTTACTACCAAAAACATGCATCGCTTCAGCCACTAGTGTAACTCCACTATTTTTCATGGTACTATCTTCATCATGTTAATCTGTATAGAATGTATAACCATTAATTACATAACCACTGTAAGGTAATACATACACACTTGGTCCAGTGGATAGCCATCGAAGACGTTCTGAAATTGAATTCGGATTTTCATCCAATGGCTTAAAAATATGGTCCTTAAACCATCCTATAAACTGGTGATTATGTATATCTGATAACCATTTTTCAGCCCTCGATGGATTCAATTGCCTAAGAATTTCTTTGTGAGTTTCAACATATGGAGCAACCTCCCAACTGTTATGAAAAACATAAAGATGATCCTACTCTCGATCTGTAATACTGATTGTCACAACTTATCTTCCAGAAATTCCCCCACCCTAAATGCGTCCAGTGTGACGAGATTTTGGGAGACCAATGCTTTCCACATAAGATAGGTATTCAATACAAAATTCAATGTCTTCCTCAATAATATATCACTCCACTATACAACCCTCTGACCGACTTCGATTTTTGACATACCATTTCAAAATCTTCATATACCGTTCAACATGATACATCCATCTATAGTGCACAGGACCACAAAGTCAAATCTCTCTCACCAAGTGAATCATAAAATGAACCATCATATCAAAGAATATTGGTGGGAAGATCATTTCTAATTCACATAATATGATGACAATTTATTTTTCCATAACTATCAATTTTACCTGGGTCTAAAACTTTACTACATATAGCTCTGAAAAAGAAACAAAGTTTGGTTAACGTATGACGAACATTCATGGGAAAAATGCAACGTAAAGATATAGGAATTAGATCTTGCATCAAAACATGGAAATCATGTGATTTCAAAACTTTTAACTTCAAATCATTCATTGACACAATGTTCTTGATATTTGATGAGTACCCCTCTGGAACCTTTACATTATTGAAGAAGTTTCAAAACTGATATCTCACCGCCCTAGAAAGAGTATAAGCATCTGGAGGAAGAAACATTCGATTTTCACCCTTCATGAGAGCCAACTCTTCTCATATTACTATGTCAACCATGTCCAACCTTTCCTTAATTCCATCTTTTGTTTTTCCAGGGGCATTTAGTAACGTTCCGATAACACTGTCACATACATTTTTTTCCACATGCATCACATCAAGAAAATTTCTGACGTACAAACAATTCCAGTATGGTAATTCAAAAAAAACTAATCTCTTTTTCCAACCGATTTTTGTAAGGTTTTTTGAAAATGGTTTACCAAAAAGTGTGTTCAGATCTTTTACTTTCTCAAACAGCTAACCACCTATTAGTGGCGACGGTGTTGTGCGTTTTTCTGAACTTCCATTGAATGATGCCGTCCAAGATCGGTACTTATGCCGATGAGGTAGAAATCTAGGATGTCCTAGAAACACAGATTTTGATGAATGTTTCAACCTAATTGATTCTTTATATTCTTCACACACAGGACACCCCTGAGTCCCACAATAACTTTAAATCCTCGATCAAAGGAGCCAAATAAACATCAATATCGTTACATGGTTTTTTTTGTCTTGATATAAGTATAGATAACAAGATGAATTTCTGCTTCATGCATAACCAGGGTGGCAAGTTATAATTTACCAACATAAAAGGCCCTGTACTATGAGTGCTGGTTTGAAAACCAAAAGGATTCACTCCTTCTGGAGATAACGCAAGACGGAGGTTTCTCTGCTCTTTTCCAAATTCAGGATACTCATGATCAATTTTATTTCATTGAGGAGAGTCGGCCGAATGACATAATAACCCATCTTTATTTATTTTATCTACATTCCACGACAATTTTCTTTCAATTTCTTCACTTCTATATAGAAGCATAAACCTTGGAATGATTGGAAAGTACCATACATCTTTCGTAAGATTGGATTTATCTTTCTTGTATCGAGAAGCACCACACATTGGGCATTCTGTAAGTGATTTGTTCTCCTGGAAAACAATATACAGTCTTTCGGGCAGGCATGTATTCTTTCAGAAATCATTCCTATCGAGTGTAGCATTCGTATAGCTTCATATGTCCGGATTGGGAGCTCATTATCTTCCGGGAGCATGTCATTCAAGAGAGCAAGTAGTTCCGTAAAACTGATATCACTCCATCCATTGCCTACTTTCAATTTATACAACTTCATTAAAGCTGAAAATGTTGTATACTTAGTGCAAGAAGCATACACTGGCATCTTTTCAAAACTCTTTAACTTCTCAAACAATTTTGTGAAATCACAGAGTTCATCTTGAATGGTATTTGTCATTTCCTCAATACGATCTTCATCATCATTGACATCTATAATCACATCCTCCATACGGTCTTCTTCATTATCCATATTTGTATTCATATCTGACGATCCATAAAATGCAGTTTTATACCATCTAGTAGCTACATTCACTTTTTCTCCGTGTTTATTCCAACATTTATAAATCCGATCTATTCCGTGACATATCAAATGTTATTCCAACTCCTCTGGAGTAAGTAGTCTAGAATAACAACAACATAAACACATACAAAGGATTTGATAAGGATCCTTTGCGTGATCCTTTGCAAACTTGATGAACTCTTTCACTCTGTTCTCGTACACATAACAAGACTTCCAAATACAGTAGAAGAGAACCACTTCCTTATAAGGATATCAGGTAGTCTAACCTATAATCAAGATTCATAAAAAATAATATTAGATTCACTAAAAATATGATGATCTATCACTCTATAAGGACGATATAAGAGGAGATAGATGATTTACAACTGATGAGAGATCCCCTTATCAGAGAGAAACCAAACGCATCCACTGGAGCTATCTGAGAAGAAGGGAGTTTAGAGGAGTTAAAATGACTCTTGTAATCCTTAAAGAATCAAGATTTCAAATGAGAGTTTTGTAGGATAAAAGAGATTATAAAATGGGGTTCATGGAATTTATGACTATAAAAAAAGATACCATGTTGCAACCTCCCATGGACACGATACAGAAAGGATTTGGACAACCATACTCTGGTGTAGACTTCTTGTCATGAACTAGGCCAGGTTTCCGTCCCACTTGACACCTGACCCAACTCGTGGGAAGGTCCAAAAGGAATTACCAATCCCCATGGGTTGTAACTAGTGCCTGGTCATTGAGTAACACCTTTGGGAATGGTTTTTTCATGTAAAAAACCATAAATATTACATAATAATCAAACACCATATCATAACCAAATTTCACAATATAATAGACCAAAAGATAACACTGCGATAGGGGATAAGAATTTAACAGTTTCAACCAAAACCAAAATAACAAAAAAAGGTAAGGGAACCCACAATACAACCAAGCCTCCATTAAACACAAGGGTCAACATCCCCATTCCACAACCAATAACAATCACCAAAAGGGGAACTACTAGCACATATATCCACCATCACCACCAAGGGAACCTTGACTTTAATTGGGTAAAACATTATAAGGTCTACATAAACCTGAGGGTGTATATACGGTGTGATCCAACATACATATTAGGAATCAACAAAAATAGATTCCATGTAATGACATTATGATAAACATTAACATGTTACTTTTTAAGAAAAAGGAAGATACAATTTAAATAAAACATTCTTTGAAAAAAAAGAGATAGTAAATGTGATAAGATAATGGTAAGAATAGTATGATCACTATAGAAAACCTCTAAGGTATTAGGGTTACTAGGGTCCTAGGATCCTCGTACTCTTTGTGATCACATATCTTAGACATGAAGGTCCTATTTGAGCCTCTAATCCCTAGCACATGAATGTTTAGTTAGTGTTGTTATGTATATCCTTATTAAGGAGACAAATAATCGGCCTGAATAATTCACCTAATATACTATACCTAGTCTACCCACCTAGATAACTAGGATTCTATTGTGCTCAATTCCACCCCATATATAAAATTATATCTATTTTATACAATCACACTTCCAATAATAGAAACACCCATGACAAACAACCATTTATAATAGTCAAGTCATTATCAAACCCTTACGCACAACAAAAAAATTGGAAAACATGTTTCCCACAACCAAGACAATTTATAAAACCATTTTAGAACCAAATAAATCATATTAAACACCTAAAACAATGTCAAATAATGGAACAACCTACCTATTTCATGATATCTTCAAAAACCCAAAATGAAACCACCAATTGAACTAAGGAAAGACCCCAAGGATGCAATTAAACACCATTACCATAAATATTTAACCCAAATAAATGATTCAACCAACAACAAGAACAATATTGAAAAAATATTTGGAAAACATGCCTTAAAGGGAGGTCTAGAAAACCGTAGAGGGTGTTGCGGGCAGCGGAGGTCCGGAAAACCGAAGAGGGCGTTGCGGGTGGCGGAGGTCGGACAACGCGAAGTGAGGGCGGTGGAGGTCCGAGAATAAGAAGTCGGGCATTGCGGGTGGTGGAGGTCCGGCAAACCGAAGGGGCGTTGTGGGCGGAAGAGGTCAGAAAAACTAAAGAGGCATTGCAGACAGTGAAGGACCGACAAAGATTAGCGAGGGCGGTGAAGGTCCAGCAAAGAGAAGAGCAGGAAGCAGAGTGGAGTCATAGGGTTCCACTACCGCGAGAGGTTTAGGTCGCGATAAAACGAGGGCACTGTGCGACCAAATTTATAAAAAAATAGACTATGGTTTTATCAACGCTAACATTTTTGCACTGATAAAGCTATCCTTTATCAGTGCTTTTGTAACATTGATAATGGTACTCTTTATCAGCGCTAAAAAAGTGCTGATAAATCATTCCTGTATCAGTGCTATAATTTTAGTACTGATACAGAGAGTCTTCATTAGCGCTTTTCTAGCGCTGATAAATGGTCGTTTTATCAGCGCTTCTTTATCGCAGATAAAGGGTCATTTTATCAGTGCTTCATTACCGCTGATAAAGGTTACCCTGTATCAGCGCTAAAATTTTAGCGCTGATACAGGGTTTCATCATCAGCGATTTTGTAGATCTGATAGAGGGACTCTTTATCAGTGCTAGAAAAGCACTGATAAAGAAGCGCTGATAAAGAACACTTTTATCAGTGCTAAAATTTTAGCGCTCATACAGGGTAACCTTTATCAGCGGTTTTGCATGGCACTGATATAAGTGGGCACTTCCCTTGCCCGTTTTTGTAGTAGTGAGGTGGTGGTTCTACCAATAAATATTGATATAGAAGAATGCATATAACCTGACTCAAATAATATGTTCACTATTATTTAATGAATAACATTTTTTTATTTAACCATTTGACTTTCAGGATCCACCTTATTGATTTTAATGGCATAAGATCTCCCTTTCTCTCTAGGCCTTAGAGTTTGTTGTAGTCATTTTTCATTAAAAACCCTTGGATTAATGCATTTATTTTCATAGTGACCTTGTTCTTTGTAGTTGAAAAATTGGATAGAAGGCTAAGGTATGAATGAATGATTCTTTAACAACCTCACATTGGTGGGTTTCATTAGTAAAAATTATATATCTTTGTGCCCTTCCTTTTTGAACATAATCATTTCCTTTTCCCCTTTAGAAATTTTCTGGGATACTTCTTGCTACACTTTTTACACGAGGGATATTAGAATTTATTTCACCAATGATATTTATCCATCACAACACTAGAATTAAAATCCATTATTAACTTTCTATACTCTAACCAATGATACCCTTGAGATTCAATTATGTATGTATTGATTTTTAGGCACATTAGACAATTTTCTCATTACATTCAAAGTCTTTAATCACTAAATATTTTCATGCACTTGACTTTATCCCACCAAAGAATTAGTGAAATCTACTTTTAGGGTAAATCAAATAGATACAGGTGTATCTTTAAATTATTGTAAAGTTTGTCTTGTATAACCTGATGAATTCTTTATCCTTTTTCTTATGGTTTAAGAAATCTCTATCCATTTTCAGTGAGAGGGTGTAAGGAAAATATTTATCAATTTTTTTTGGAATTATTTCCACTCCATTGATTCAATATTTTCCTCAGGATTCAAATGTTTTATAGACACCTACCATTTATTTTATTATCAAACTATAAGATAAAATTATAGCATGAAATTATCTTTATTAGAGCATTTATTGTTGAATAATATATTTTCAATGGATTTGATCCACTATTCCATGGGTAAAGGACTAGAAGATCCACTAAAAATTGAAGTCCATTGTTTCATAAAGGCCTAAATTTCAATATTCTCTTTTTAAAGTGTTTTAAATTTTCCCCATGATTTAAATTTTTTAAACATGAGTTGATTGATAAGTTATTTTCATTAATTTCTCAGCTCCTTCTCCCATGTGGTATGAAATATCATTTGGGAAGTGAGAAAATTGTTCATCACAGTAGTGGTTTACTAGGTTCCTCCTATATTCAACCATATACTAAAATTAAAGGAACATAAGGGATGAGAATTATTAATATATTAAACACATGAAATTAAAACTATGAACATTTAAGTTATTAATCATGAATTCCATACGTTCCTTAACCTTTGATTTTATGGGATTTAATCTATGTTATCCATGGTCTATTTCCTAACATAAAATTTTAAGGTCATTTTTTCCCATTATAATGGGTTGTAAAAAGATTTTTAACTTAGAACAGAATATCACTTGGTATTTTAAAACCAAATGTGCATCGAGGCCTCTTTATCATAAACCAGGCGATGATTGAGTCAAATCCCAATTCACAATTTTCGAGGTTATTTTCCCTTAGTGCAATTCTGCGAGAGCCACATCCACTTGTAGTATCCAAAAATAGATTTTTTTTATTAAAAACCACTTAATATATACTTTGATATAATTTAGTGATTTTTTCCTATGAGGTTTCTAATCCTTAAGGCTTTCACTATGGTTTTATGATCCCATCCCCAAAAATAACTAAAAATTTCTATTTTACCCACTATGATAACCCGTGTCTGTTATACACCTCATTTGATAATTTATTACATAAAGATACAATTAATACATTAAATAAGGATCATGGGAAATATTATCTTTTAATAATTAGATATATATCATAATAACATGAAACGTGAGTATAATTATTTTTTTTAAACTTCAAAAACTTCCCTTTTATTCCATTGAACTTATAATACTCCACGAGATAAGCATGGGATGTACATAAAAAAGTGGTGATCTATAAATACTAGTAAGGGAATAATCTAATCATAACATTATTAAAGTAATAAATTTTAATGAATAGGCATATCAAAGTGACAAAAAATGGGTCAGAATCATAAACATGAACACCGAAGCATGATATAAGATGATAATATCCAGGAAATATATGCTTATGGAAACAATATAAAACATTAAATCATAAGAATATGTCAAGGATAACCACTAGTACATAATAATATAGGGTTATTAGGATAACCTTACATTCAATATTCATTTCATCTCATTAGATAAAAATATTACTTAATGCATTGGAGGTCTGTATAATTCTGGGCCCATCTGCCATATTCATATTATGTACATGAATTTGTGTTCCACATAGATCATTCAATATAATAACACATTTCATCAAATTTAATCCCATTATTGATGATTTTGTGTTATATAAAAGGATTATCCCAATAAATAATGGATAGTTACATTTAGTTGAATACCCTTGAGTAGAAATAGGCATAGATAATCAGTAAGAAAATGTTTGGCATTGAAAATCACAAGATATTTTTTGAAAAATAACAGTTGCACATAAAGTTCCATAGAAGGGTTTAACGAGAGTAGAAGGAGGCCTAAAATTAATTTTCAAATGATAAATAAATTAAAAGTGTTGTGTAAAAAAACATCCCAACACGATCTTTTGGAAATAAAATAGCAAAATATAATAATGTTCTTGAATAAAGAGTAGGGGAGAGGATCCCTTACATTGAGATGGTGCTTCTAAAAGTGTATGAGGATATTATTAAGAGATAGGAAATACATTGGGTTGGATTTATAGAGGGATAGGGAGATTAAATTCATAATAAATGTTTTTTTGAGTGAATTGGAGTGGTAGATGGGTGGGTATTCATAGAAAAAGAAAGGGGGCTTGTTTGTTAATTTCTAAACTTTGGTTTTGGACTCTATATGATAAAATAATCAAAATTATAAAACTTTACCTGGTTTTTGACCATGGTTTCTTTCAATGTTTAGTGAATTTTAATATTTTATAATTCTAGGAACCTAATTTTTTAAAATAATACCCTTTGTGATGTATAAGTGAGTGATGTTCATAATGAATCGATTTTAAAAACATAAAGTATAATATAGGTTTTAGAGGAGTCATTATGGGTTTATAAAACTAATATAATAACTTTTAAAATACATTATTATAAATTATAAATATATATTGTGTCATTTATTCCCTTTATGGAATTTATTACATCACTTTTGGGTGTTTATGATGTCATAATACATAATGTATATTTATATCATATTTAATTTTTATCCAAATATTCAACTATCTCAGAAAATTATAAAAAAATCACTATTGGAATATTTTTCCCATATTATTTCTAAAATAATATTAATTTTATCAATAAAATTATCTAAATATGATAATTTAATATTTAAATCAAAATATTCATTTATCAAAAATTACTTGTTTTTATGACAACAACAGTTTTTGACCGATATAAATACTATATTGGACATTATTAAATGATATTATCATTTTTATATAAATATTATTTAATAATATTATTATATGAAAATAAAATTTATTTAAAAATGCTTTAATTTATCAAACCACTACCTGTATCTTACCCTATACCCACGGTTCTAAATTGTTGGTATTGCCATGAAAATTGTGGGTATAGGCTATACCCAAAGTTCGTAGAACCAGGGGTGATCAAGCCAATGGTATACAAATATACTAAAGGTTACTATATATACCATGGGTATATCCTATAAGAATTTATTAATACCCACAATTCACTTGAAACTGCGGGTATATGTCTACACCCATAGTTCCTAAAACCGTGGGTATATATGGGCTTCCAAAATTCATGTATACCAACGGTTTTGTGAACTGTGGGTAGAGCAATCTACCCACGTTGGAAAACACCACCACCATCCATAACTTCTTATAGAACAAGAAAATAAATTACAAACAAGGTTCATATTTAAGGCATTATACATATTATATATTAATAGTTCAACCATCAAGTTATAAATAGTTTTCAAACAATTTACAATACTAAAACATACATATAAAAGCCACATCATCAATTAGTTTTAGTAATATCCACATGTATCATTACCTAAACTCAAAAATGGAGGAGATATATATCTCCCTCATCACCACTGGTTCCATCATAATCATCACAAGCATTGGTTCCTGGATCACCAACATCATCGTTATTATTGTCTTCATCATTATGATGATCATAAAGGCCACTGCCACCAGCAACAGTACCATCAACATGATGGAAAATAGAAACCACATTGGAATCACTCAGGTCATCATGTAAATATTCATTGATTCCATATATGAATAAAACTTTTTTACATCCCCTGATGTATGTGATGGATATATAACTATCATGGATTTCAGGATGTTTTTGGTGACTAGTTTACCTCTTTCAAGCTTCTATATTTCTATTTTTTGGCCTTGACCACATTTTCATGATTTGTTTTATTTTGGTGATGTGATTGATTTGAGAGGTTCCTAATGATGGCCTATACCTGATGGGGATGATATTTTTCTTAGACCAACATCTGACTCTCCCATGATTCTCCTCACCTAATACTTGTCTCAAATTATTATTTGGCCCAAATTTGTCATCTTCTTTCTAATTTAGGGCCTCTAGGGAACACTATTAAAAATAAAAACATGATATTCCATTATGAATTACGTATAAATATTTTAAATATTAATTAAAGTACTTATAATCTATTCTTATGTCTTTATATTTACATCACTTCCATACTTTTTCTTCCACCATGATGAAAATATTTTTTCTCAAGGCACACGACCTTCAATTCCCAATGTCGGTTTATGAAAATGACATTTCTGACTATAATAGATCATCATTAAAAAATATAAAATTGATTAACTACAAATGAATTAAAATTATATCTGTTGTATAAATCCATAAAATAAAGAAGCAACTAAAAATAAATTTTATTATAAATTTAATACTAGAGGAAAAAACAATAAATACATAATAATTAGAATTATAAACATGGGTATGATATTTATTTTAATTGTATGTTCATTTTGATGAAATTTTACTTGTTTTATATTATTTGTTTATTCAATCACATGTTAATTTTGATTGTTTGGTCATTAGGTTCTTTTTTTGTTAAGTTGATTTTTAATTATCATTTGGTCATTTGGTCATTTTCCTATTTGGCCATTTGGAAATTTGGCCACTTTTACATTTGTTCATTAATCCATTTTTTCATTTTGGAATTTATAAATTTAGCCAATTAGATTTGGATAGTTTCCCATTTGGATAATTTTATTTGTGCTACATTATTTGGTCATTCAGTCACTTAGTAATTTTAATCATTTTTTTATTAAGTTCATTTTTTTTATGGTAACTTGGCCATTTGGGAATTTGTACATTTGGGAAATTTTGTATTTGGTTATTTCTCCATTTTTAAAATTTTCCATTTTTCCATTTGGACATTTTCTCATTTGAACATTTGGACATTTGGTCATTTGACCAGTTGAGAATTTAGCCATTTGTCCAGTTGGGCATTTGGCCAATTGTGCATTTGGACAATTTGAAAATTTTTCAATTTCCCCATTTTACATTTGACCATTTGGAAATTTTATAATTTATCCATTTGGCCATTTAAGAATTAGGGAATTTTGGAATTTGTCCATTTTCCCATATTTCCAATTAGTCATTTTCCAATTGGCCATCTGTCCATTTACCCATTTTTTATTTGGCTATTTGGGAATTTTCCCATTTTGGAATAAAAAAATTTGTACAATTAAAAATTTGAGAAACTGAAACACTGGGAAATTTTCCATTTGGAAACTTGAACACTTTAAATGTTCAAATGGTCATTTGGGAAATCTAAAAATTGGGAAATTTTAAAATCCCCCATTTTTTAAATTGTCCAGTTGGTTATTTGGGAATTTGGTCAATTTTTTATTTGATAATTTACCATTTGGGAATTTGGTCATATAGTGATTTGGAAATTTGGAAACTTGGACACTTGGACCCCTTGAATGGCCAAATAGTCATTTTAGTACATGGGAAATTGTGAAATTGTCCTTTTTATCATTTTCCCTTTGGTTATTTAATCAATTGTCCATTTTGGAATTTAGCCAATTGGCCATTTGGTGATTTTTTAATTTTTTGCATTTAGTCATTTGTTCACTTATACATTTGGCCGTTTCTTCATATTTCCAATTGGTTATTTTTTTCATTTGGTCACTTGGTCATTTGGTTTATAAAAAAATTACATTTGAAAATAGTTTCACCAGAACAACATTAAAGTTTAAAATACCCCAATTTTTTTGACAAAACACTCTCCCATATTTTATTTTAAAAAGTAGTAATTTAAAAATACACACCCCTATTTAAAACCAATTATCATTCAAGGAATGATTTATGAATTTTTTTTCATAATGAGTAATCATTTAAAAATGACCACCCCTTATTTCTATTCATACTAATGTACATGGTTTATCTCATGCTCAAGCATTATAGTTCACCCTAAAGTGTGAAAACATTTCATATAATCTTTTCCATTTTTGTTTTTTTCTAATGCATCCTAAAAACTAAAATTCAATACAATTCATAAGAATTAATTTTCAATGAAAAATGTTAAAGATTATGAATAACTTAAATTCATTAAATTTTCTATCTACATTCATTTCTTGATATTGGGTCATTAGAATATAGTGGAATACTGATACACCCTCTAAATCATATTTTACTCTACTCTTATAACAAACATATAACTCATGATTATATGATTAGCACAACTCCCCAAGATCCATCACCTGAGTGATCTTAGCAGCTTAACCATCGTGAAAGTCAAACTTATGCTACAACGAACATGTTAAATCATATAAATAATACTATAAAATAGATAACAATTTTAAAAAAAATCTTACAAATATCTACACCCATTTTTTCTCCTTGATTTCATTATTGATATGCCTCCATGAGACTATTTTCACCAAAATGATATCTTTTTACTTGGCTAAAGTTCCCATAAAACTTCGAAAATTCCTGAAATGTTTACCTATCAATTGATTGTCTTCAATGTAATCCACCATTATTTGAGATTGGTGATTCTAGGATCCACGCATACGAGTGGACCCACATCTTCAATTAAATGGTCCCAATAAATAAGATAAAATGAAAAAATAAAAAATAAGTTATAATACAACATGAAAAAAATGTTGTGATATTATTTTAAAAACTTATAATGAAAAAAAACTAATGTAGGATACTCATCAGGCTTTGATAGATTGATGGGATTTCCTGAATCAGTAGCCTCAGAAGTATTTTCCAATTTCAATTCCTTAACATGGTGATATTTATGCATTGAAGTGGGAGGTGAAGGAATATAATCATCATATCCAAGATGTATTGTGGGAAATGGAGCCAATGTAGACATGTAATGATAAGGACAGATGGGTTGAGGATACGTCCTAGGATATAGATATGATTTATGTGATATCATACATGGAGGATATATAGACATGGTATGGTTTGAAGAGACTATATGAAATGATGATGTAGGAATGGGTGGGAAAATACCCGGAGGCTCAAGTGGAGGATTAAAAGGTGTCATTGATGGGGTGTCTGCTGGTTGGTCAAGTTGTGAATATGTATCAGATGTTCTTCTTGTTGATCTAGGACCACCCTCACTAATTCTAACATTAGTAGACTAAGGTAAATTTGACTCTGGTTGAGATCAATGTCCATAATTTTTTTTTGATAAAGAATAATAACATAAAGTTAAATGTAATGAAAAAGAAAAATATTACAATTATTATACTCACTATGGGAACCTATGGAGGAAATCCTATCTAGTGCATCCATTGATCATTATCGAATAATAGCTTCCTTTTAACTTATTCAATACACTTCATAATATTCATAATAATTAAATGAATATATTTTGGAAACAGTTTTTACATATTATGCGAATAAATTTAAATTCAAAAAAGTTATAAAAAATTTCATAAAAAATTTTAGTAACTATAATTTAAAACCAAGTTATAAAATTTTTAAAAACCGATTTTAACCCAATTTTATGAATTGTAATAATTTTAAATAAATTCAATGAAAACAAATAATACTAAAACAAACATATCATTCTAAACCAAAACTATTTTAATGTAATGATAGTAGTACCAACTCAATAAACCCACTATAAGGTAAAATGAATGAACTATGAATAGATATGGCTGCATATATATATATATATATATATTACCAACGACTACATCAATTTCTACATCAATTCTAATTTTTATTTCAATTTGAGTTATCAAATATAACATCTTGTTCAACACCAATGGGGGTGACAATGGTGTCAATTTAGTCTCCACAATCATGAAAACTTTGTCTTGGGATTACATCAATAATGACACTTTAATCATGCCTCAGATGATCTTTCACATAGAACACTTTTTTTCATTGATACAAAAATATATGGATAATCAATACCTAGGAATTGAGTCATGTCAATGAATCTAAATCAACAGTCATCAATAAATGTACCATGTCATGTGATTGAATCAAACCATTTAAATTTCATCATAGGGACTCGACTATCATTATAGTAATCCAATAATAGTATTTTCCCAATAAGTCCATATTAAGAAAAAATTTCCTATCATAGACTACTATATGATACACTGGTATAACAATCGATTGTTTTAGTAAACATAATAAAATCATGTTGTGTAATAATTTTCACCACTCGATCTATTGGAACAAATCTATATCCATCAATTATTAAAGATTTTCATTCGAGATCCTAATAATTGGGACCAAAATCCAATACTCTTAATTATTGAGAGATAGAGTCAATAGGTAAACACAATTCCCAAAATATATATGAATAATACAATTAAATGAATATCTATATTTTAAGTTAATTTATATAATTTCCATGCCTTTGATTTCATCCAATCAGGAAACTATTTGATTTGGAAAGCCTCCCTCTTTATCAAAGGAAATGATTGATGAAATATACTCATAATTTGTTTATATTACCGCCATAAAATGATGATAAAATATTTATGTATATGTGAAATTACACAATATTAAATAACATATAAATATTAAATTTAATTACTTGATATAATCATAGAATGGACCATAGTTAAACAAGATTGTATAATGTGCCACAACCTACTCTTCAAGGCTCAATGTAGCCAATGTGTATGACCTAGGAATTCCTACAATTTGTGGAAGAGAAGGAAATGATGGATCAGTTTCCCCAAAATTTTCATCTTCATTTCTCATTGGATGGTTATGTCTTTCTCTCAGATCAAACAAATACATTGAACAAATTTCCAAACATTATTGAGAAATATATCCTTTCATAGTGAAAAATTCCATGTGATTCTTATTTTGGACATAATATTTCATTGTGAAGGTATTTTTTTAGTAATATACATATAGTGAAATGAAATGGTACTGAAAATAATTATTTTATTTGGAATGTGAATTGTTAAATGTATTATTCAAGTGAAAAATTATGGGGGAATTATTTGTCTAATTAACACAAAATTTATGTCACCTCTTACTTCGTTTTTATAAAGAAAAATTTTATAACCATTTAGAAAAAATCTATCTATAAATTAAAAAATAGAATCATCATCACCCTTAAATTATTGGATATTAAATTCTTGATTTCTATTGGAATAAATTCATTAAGAAAGATGTGGTAATCTTGAAGTTTTATGGATTTTAGTTTCAACTCCCTTCTATTAAATCTTTTAGATATGTATCTGAAATAGTAATTAGAAACCTTGATATTATACAATACTTCTAGATATTGATTTTTCTCTAAAGGCATCATAAAAAAAGAAGCACATGGAATTTTCCATTTTTTCACTAATACACAGAAGATGTAGTTCTGTCCAAATAACCCAATTAAAAAACTCCCAACGAGATTGTAATTTATATTTGATCTTCCCTTTAATATTTTGAATAATTGAAATCAACACTTCACATAAGTTTTTCTCAATATGTAGTATTTCTAAACCATTATGTAAAAAATTGGTAGACCAATATATAAACTAAAAAAAAGATGCTTTTCTTTTTCGAATTGTAAGTAGCTTCAGTGTCCACATTTTCCTATTTTTAGATTTTGTATGACATTTCCCTAATAAAAAACTGAAATATTTCAATTCATTAAGAACGTCAATACCTGACATACATTGAGGAGGATTTTTAGTGTCAATATCATTATCAAACCTCTTATGATTCTTCCTGTATTGATGATCCATTGTTAAGAATCATTAAGGCACCATGAAACTAAAACTATGAAGATATTTATGTCTTATTGATCATGTATTCATCATAAAAATAGTACCTAATAGTTTTCCCTTTATGCTCCAACCAAAAATCTGTGAATAAATAGGGGGATCATTTAAAGATCATAGAAGGGCATCATGCATCTGAAGTATATTTTTTGGAGACACATGAAATTTGTGCCCACCCATATCCAAAACCTGATTTAACTCGCTTATTAAAGGTTCCATGTAGACATCAATATCATTTCTAGGATTAGAAGGTCGAGATATTAGTATACTCAATAAATTTAAAGGTTCTTTCATAAACATCCACAGAATAAGATTACAAATGTGAGTAAAAACTAGCCACATGCTATGACCAGTAAAAATCTGATCAAAAAGATTAAAACCATCACAAGATAGACCCAACCTAACATTATGTACCTCATCTGAAAAATCAGGATATTATGAATAATATCCCCTCCATTCCAATCTATCTATAGGATGAACCAACTCATTATTATATTTAATTCTCTTAGCATCATAACATTTCATATTAGATGATATTTCTATAGACATGAATAGATTTTTAAACCTGTTAATCAATGGAAATTTATATTTAAAATTTTGTGGAAAACAAGATTGTGGTCCATTTATATTTTCCTTCCATAAAGATGTATAACTTTATTTATAATCATTATGGTATTTTTTTTCCTCAAAAAAAAACTATAATCTTTTAGAAAAGCATGTATTTTATTAGTAGAAAATCCGAGTTGCTTAATTTTTGACCATACCTTAAAATGATTTGAGATAATATCTACACCATTAGGAAGAATGAATTTTAAATATGTAAGAATATAATCAATGGAGTTACTAGAAATTCCATACATGGTTTTTCCATGATATAACCACATTAAAAAATTTTAATTTTAATTTTAGTTTATTTCTGATATACATAAGTTCTTTCATCATCCATTAATTTTTCCACTCTCAACTCTACCATATTCTTTGATTTCCTCATGTCTATTGATATCATTGTCTTCTTGCACTGGCATACTATCTATTTCTCGTAATCATGGAAAAATAAAAAATGATCAAATATCAAATTCTCTATACCACTTCTTGTTTTCATTAATGAACAAGACATGATTCTCTCTTCACTTAGTTTTGATAAAAAATATAATGTTTTTTTTGAAAATCATATTTTGTTATATGGTATCTAACTTTATCCTGACTTAACCATGGTCTTCCAACATAATTATAACATGGAAACAATATATGACCTCTATCTGATGCATTTCTAAATGAAAAATATAAAAAAAATCAATTTTTTTTGAAACATGGTTGAAAGCCAATCAGTATGATACATCCATATCATACCCATTCTATTACAGGTGAAGAAGTTATATTCAAATTGAAATTGTAAGACATAATTAAAAAACCATTACAACCAATTTTAATATGAAAGTCATCAAATAAATAAAGTAGCTCACAAAAAAAAGAATAAGAGAAACAACATATGCTATTAGTGATGCCAAAAAATAATTACCTAGAAAAATTAAAAGACATGTATTGAGAAATAACTATTACACAATAAAATTAAATAAAAAAGTCTTTATGAAACAACTATTTTTAAAACCTCCAGGTTTTGAATATTTCATTAATCCAATTAAATACACTTGTCCTTATAATGGAAAATATTTACTCAAGAATAACAATAATGTGTCTCCTGACATCAAAACCAAAAAAACATAGTAAAATATTATCATTGAAATTATACCATAATTAATATAAGTATAAATTATCACCCAATTCAAATATCAAAGAAACTATGATTTTTAAAATAAAATAAAAATATATATAAAATATAATAAAGGAGATGTGGGCCCAGAGCTGTATGATATATCAAATGGGAAAGTTTATATGGATTTAAGACAACTTTAATCCCATAATATTGGGTAATTACAAATTTGGTAGAGTAAGAACCCCATGACCCTAACCCATATAGAGTTAGTGTATCCAAATACCAATTCCTTATTTCAAAATATATTCATAACTGGATATGATACCATATTAGGCGATCTATAATAGAAATATATACCCTGTTATATGCTTAATAATAGCTAAATAAACATGAAAATTTTCACTATACTAACTATAATGATAGAATGATAACCAAATTAAAAGGAAAATTCAATGTATACTATAAAGAAAGTTAAGGATAACTAATAGGAAACTAAATTGAATATATTTCATTATACAAGTGACCATTATAGAATAATACTATCCATAAAAACAAAGAGAAAAACATAACATAAGAAAAACCAAAGGTATTCTCATAGAAATAAAAATAAGGTTCATGTATTTGGATAGATATCAACTAACGAATACAAGTAGATTTTTTTTACTTCTTATCCAGAGAGGTCATCTCATTTGAAAATATAATTGAGGAGGGGGTTTATTCATGAAAGGATTTTATTTAAGGTTAACACTAATTACATTATTAAAAAATAAGGAAAATATATTTTAGATGATGTTCAATTTTAATTTAATAAGTATTTAATTTGGTGAATATCCATTAAGACGAAATAATCAAATAATTTCATCCTAATTTATGAAAACCGTCCATTACTTCACCACTAATGAAACCTCTTAATTGAGGTAAAGTGTGGTTATATAGTTTTTAATTCATTTAATATATAGTGGAAATAAATGGCTAACCACTCAATAAATGATAAATGAACTAAGAAAGCATTCTTAACAAAGAACTAAGTTATACTCAATATTTAGTTAAAATAGGTGAAACTGAGGTTTATACCATTAATGTTCACTTAAATAAATAATTTCTTATGTAAACATTTATCAACAAAAACCATGTTTCATAGAAAGGATATGATCTAAAAACATTTCCATTCTAACTTATATAATTATTTCATGTCATTTAACATATTATTCCTTAAATATTTGTAAATAATAAATTTCTTAAAATTATAAAATATTTGAAATATAAAAATTTATTTATTTGAAATAATATATTATAATTAATTCATTTCTAATTCATTATAATTAATTCTAAGAAAAATGCTTTAAAAGTACTATAAATAAAATAGTGAATTCCTGAAGAACCAGCCTTCATAGATAAAGAAACATTCTATATTTAATTATAATTGTATAATCATATACATCATCGTAGAATTATTTATGCTTTGGTTAAAAAAATAAAACAAATAGATTGAACGTGGTTCATGATAAATAAAAATAAATTTATATATTTGAATCCAATAACTCAAGGATAATAAAAACTAACATTAAACCCTATAATTAACATAAATATGATTCCCAACACTAAAAATTTCTAAAAAAACAATACACCAAAAAATATCATATTTAGGTTAAATTCCAAAGAATCCCTAGGATAGTTTTAAAATTAAGAAATTATAATTAAAACTGTACTTATAGGAATTTAATAGACTTTATTTGATCTCTATTAGAATATAAATTTAGAAACATGATGATATAATGGATTCCAATATGCTCTATTAGATTCACTTGCATAGATTAAAAGGAAAATAATATCCCAAAGAAGAGAATAAGGATATAAAACTCCCTAATATGATGCTGATGAAGATTAGAATAAAAGAAATACTTGAATTAGGGGAGAAAACTATAGAATAAAACCATTTATCACTCAGGTGAGGGTATAAGAAATAAGATGAGGGAAAGAAATCTTACTTCTCAAGGATCACAATAAAAAAATGATAGAAATAGAGGATGTAGAGCTAGCCAGTAGGGGAATCATCACCAGAGGAGGGGAGGAGGGAGGATGAGTCTTGTATGAGTGGAGGAGATATTAGGTATTGTTGATAAGGATGGGAGGGGGAGCCTGATATGTTAAGGATCTATACCCACGATTTTGGAAAAACCATTAGAATAACTCGACTTATAAAAATGATTTTTTAAAATCATGGGTATAGCTTTTTCCAGGAAGACTATACCCATAATTTCTCTAAACCATAAGTATAGATGGACGAGGATATTCCCATTTCTTAGTAGTTAAGAGTTTCTAATTAAAGCAGTATATTTTTCAAAATTACAATTTTAGTTTCTTGATATCAAAATCTAATTTTCATCAACTCATATATATTTGTAATAACGAAAAGGGAGAAAAATAATCATTATTTTATAAGAATGTAAAATATACACATTCATACTACTGGGTTCTAGATACATAACACCTTATTACACCTACGTACTCCATAAAGGTAAGGTGTGTGATGATGGGGCTTTCTTGGGGTGATTCACTGAACATGGTTTGGTTCTTGATCTCAATAAGATTGAACTATTGTAAATAGTAATTTTCATGATTAAGTTGTTTAATTTCGGATTGTTATTGGTCAATGGGGAAGCCCAATGATTCCATCTCCCTAAAAAGCTATAAAAAGGGCTTCAAAGGGTGTGATCCTTCTTATCAAGGCCATCGCTCCTGCCATCTTTGAAAATGGACATTATTATAGCCCTTATTCTATAAAAACATTACTTAATATTGTATTTATTCATCCACAATGGGTATTTCATTTATAAAAGTTTAGGTCATTATATATACAAGAATATAAGGGCCTAAAATAACGTTTTCACTGTCTCTATCCTTAAGTAACCACTCATAGAGGGTAAAGATCAAGATAAATAGAGGATCCACATAATTAACCAATGAAATATAATAACATTACTAGAAATATAATCATAGTTAAGTAGAATTAAACCATTAATTTTTATAGGAAACCACTATTTAACTTACTACTGACACTTCAGATAACTAAATCCTATATCATGATCATGGAAATAAACCACAAGTAAGAAAAAGAATGTTGTGTGAATCCTAATCCTTAATAATGTTGTTTGAACACACACCTCCCAATACATTGGTCCCATAGTGAATCCCTAAATCATATAAAATACCCCAAAACATTATAATTAGAACAAAATCAACCCAACCATAACAAATAAAATCAATAAAAATAATCTCATCACTATTAACCTTGACTTTTCTAATACACAAGTGTTTCTGAAGCAAAACTTGATACATATCCTGTCACTTTAATTTTGATTCATTATTTACCTACTTTTGAATGGTAGGTTTTCACTAGAACATTACCAGTGACACTATGGAATTTTTATTGGTTTATAGGATTGGAGTTTCAGCTTATTTCATATTTTAGGTGGAATTATTCATACTTTTGGACACTTATAGATTTAAAACATGTTCATGAATCCTTACCAAATCCCAATGTGTAATTAGTGATAACTTTGTTTATGATCAGTCAGCGACATATATTTATGAAATAATTTTTACATATTAGAGGTTCTCTATTGACATTTTCTTTAATATGCATCATAGAATCCATAAACAATACCATTTGTACATATATCATATGTCTCCCATATTTCACTTACTAATTGGTTATAATTTGGATTAAAGACACATAAATGGGTGACATGGAATTTTTCATTATCTAAGGAGGTGGTATGTGTGGTGAATTTGAGATTATACCCCTAATAGTGGATTCCTATATATCCCTATGAATTGAATTACAGCCCTTGTACTTCAGTGATTCATATAGGGACACATCATACCTTTTAATGTTGTCTCAAAAGGACTATTGTGGTTCGAGTGGGAATTACGAATTATTGTCCCTTTTTTATTATTCTAATAGAAAATATAGCCCTTTTATGATAAATACCTTTCAAGGAATATGGTTCATTGAATATTGATGATACATATCGTGAGAAATATGGACCAATTTGGAGTGGTATGGATCATGAGGAACATTGAATTGTGTGGATGGGTTTCATAGGGAATACAAAACAAAAAGGATGAGTGGTATTTTTCATGAAGAATATGTAAAGGTGAGGGTATGGTTTGAGATATTTTTCAGTTAAGAACTCAAATGGGATTCATATATAACTATTAAATAAAAAATACCACATAATTTTAGTTTTATAGTTTAAGGTTAGGTGACTAGACCACACTATGAAATTTAACATTAATGGTAAGGATATTTTCATGTTACTAGGATGTTTTCATACAGTTTTACATCACCTAAGTTGGATTTATGTGTTAAAAAGTAGCAACAACCAAGGATAGGGTGTGTGTTGCATTCATGTAATGGGGAACTCATCAAAAAGACTTAATGAAACTGATAAAAATATAGTATATTGGGACTCAAGTTGTCTCCAGTTATATAGACACCATTCTTTTTATTACATATATTATTACATAATTTTAAAGACAAACAACAAAAAATAGTTACACAACAAGTATCAAAAGGTTTATATTCTATTAAAATTAGAACCATACATAACATTTTCTGAATAAAACATAAACATTTATTTAATTCATTCTTCTATAGCTTCATATTGGTCATTGAATTCTCTATAGTACTTATAATCAACTGAGAATATACATTAAAAAGGGGTGAGATAAAATCCCTATAAGAGGATAAATAAGAGAATTAAACAACATAACATGGGGTTATAAAAATAATTATCATCCTTACAAAGGCATAAGATGATAATCATGAGAGGAATAATTAATAAAAGGCATGGAATGTGGCATTGTATAAAAATAAAACATCATGTTTTAGTGGTAAATTACCACACATAATTGTGATAAAATATAGCATCATGATCATGAATATTATAGTTTTCTCATGAGATATGTCACATTACCCAATGAATTAGAGAGCTATATAATTCTGGTCGCACATGTTACATCATAACATTTTCATTGCGCTATATAATTTAGGTTCACCTATCGCATTACAACATTTACATTATCATGCATGAAACATAGAACATATATAAATATTGAACATAAAAAAGCAATGTAAGGTAATTGGTTACATTTCATAAGATAAATTCATAAATTTTGGGATTCAAATGAAATAGGGAATAATTTAATTGAATCATCAACCTTGAGTGAAGAAGATGAAATCTCGAGAAGTAAAAGGTGTTTTTTAAAGAATAGTTCTTTTGGAAAACATTTTGTTTATCATAAACTCAAGTAGAAAACATTTATATCCTATAAAAGGTAATATAATTATGAATAAATGATATTTAAGTAATATCCATACTGGAAATGGGGATAAAGAGGGAAAACCCAAAGAATGAGAGTTGAGTTCAAGAATTCACATCACTTTGTGTCGGAATGATTTCTTCAATTTAATGTCCAGTATAATCACATTAGATTAATAAATTAATAATTCAAATATATTTTATAAATGAATCTGATTCATTATGGTTTTATTAATTTATTTTATGGTCCTCGGGATGAGTTTTAATGTTCAATTTCATCATTCGATAGTGTTCGTTTTCATAGTTTTCATGATCAGTTCATTTGTATACATGAATGGAAGTTCATGTAAAATGTGGATAAATTTAAAAAATTGTTAATATATGTTATTAATTATACCTGATATTTTTAAATGATATTTTAGGGATTTTTGTTATATAGTATGAGGATTAATCTATTTATAAAATTTAATGATGATCATTTTAGGTTAATTTTGGCAGGTTTTCGATCAAAACAAACTCATTTTGATTTGTAATTTAGTATTATGCATAAATTTTAGTTCCAAAACATAATTATGGTTAAAAAATACACTTTAAAATATATTTTAAATTATTTTATGGTTTTATTTACATCCATGAAGGTGTTAAAGTAAAATTAATGTGCATCACCCATGATGTCTGTAAATTGAGACATCTCAGGTGATGATTTCATTTTTAAATTAAAAAGAGAGAGGGGGGGGGGGTGTATTTTAATGATGAATCATCCATTAACATGACATAATTTAATTATATCAAGCATAATGATGTTATAATTCCATTTGGATAAATGGATATGAGGATAGAATAAGAAAACAAATGAAATTGAATGGAAATTAAAAGAAAGAGAGAAGATTTACCTCTTGAATTCGTCATCCTTGAGAACCTCCATAGAGAATGTTTTTTTATATTTTGATGAGTTCAAGAGCTTATGGATGTGGGGGAGGGACTAGGAAACAATATTGAGAAGAATTTAGGCAATTCTAGAATCTTCAATGGTGTGAGGAGAAGAGGGGGTGAGGGGTAGTATTTATAGGGAATGATAGGGGTTTTTGATCAATATTATATTCATTAGTTTATTATTTTAGATAAATAATAAAAATATTTTGAGAATTACCTATAAATATATTAAAATAATAAATTGTGGTTTAATATTATGGTTCTTACATTATCCTCACATCAACAATGAATACATAATTATTGTATTAAGCATTTATTAAAAATTATCATTTTTTTACTATTCATAAAAATTCAAGTGTTTCAGAAAAATCTAAAAAATTCACCCCAACCATTTCCTAAATGTGTAGAATTAAAATATTAAATCCAATTAATGATAATAATTTTCAAAATGTGAGTAATTTAATTTTTAACTAAAATCACCATTTACTTGGAAAATATAGATTTTAAAATTATAACATATTTTATAATACTTTGAAAAATTACATAAGGTATCATAAAATATTCTTAAAATAATTATACATAGAAATATTAATTTATCAATACTTTTTATGAAAGTAAATTTTATTTTAAATTATTAAATTAATTATAAAATTTTAATTAAATATTTACGACTTACAAAAAAATGCCAACACTTAATTAATAATTTTAAAATATTTAAATACTTATAATATGATATAATTATATAATATTTTATTTATATGATGCCTAAATTTTATTTATAATTTCATCGGTGAGGTTATAATTCAATTTTCTGGTTTACCATTCATAATGTTTATATTACTATCCCTAAAGTCAAGTTATTATTTCATCGATATGGGATCCTTAACTTCTAGAAATACCTCTTATTTAATTAATTATTTGTTTATAATGTATTTATAATGTTATATAAGTGATTTTATGTGATTTACACTATATTAAATTACTATAATATGGGACAAATTCCATTGATAAAAGTTTGGGTCATTGTATCCCCCCTATTTCAAATTTCTCCCTTAAAATTTTGTTTTACATGACCAGATAACAAAACATCTCCTTCATCCCCTCCTACGATTACCAATTTTCTTCTTTATACTTACGGTTACTCCACAAAACATTGACAATATGGGTTGTCTTATTTCTTAGAACTTTATCTCTCTGCCCGAGAATCTTTATTTGTTGCTCCTCACAAGCGAGATCATCTTCGAGTCATGCCACCTCTGAGTTCAGTATATGTGAGGGATATGTCTTATACTTTCATAAGAGTGATACATGAAACACATCATGAAATTGAGACATGTTCAGCTTAAGTGAAAGATTATAGGCCATGAATCCTATGCGATTGAGGATTTCATCAACTATTTTCTAAATGATTTTTCAAATAGGTTGTGACCATATCACCTTGATGTGATATCGAATTTGGGATAGAATTATATATCGATGCTGCTCCAATTTTGATCATTCCTTATCACATGGAACCTTCTAAGCTATAGGAATTAAGGATTCAGATGGATGATCTGATGCATAAGGGTTTTATCTGTCCTAGCGTAACGTACTGGGGTTCTCTTAAGTTATTCACATAGAACGTGGATGGTAGTCTAAGGATGTGTATAGAATACTAACGATTAAATCCAATGATGTATCAAGATTTGAAACCCTCTTCCAAGGATTTATGATATTTTAGATTAATTTAGAGGATATAGTCGGTTTTATAACATTGATATGAAATCAATATATCACAAGTTTAGGTTGAAGGAGGAGGACGTCATAAGGAATTCCATTAAATGTTGGTATGGCACTTCATTTTCTAAATGATTTTTCAAATAGGTTGTGACCATATCACCTTGATGTGATATCGAATTTGGGATAGAATTATATATCAATTCTGCTCCAATTTTGATCATTCCTTATCATATGGAACCTTCTAAGCTATAGGAATTAAGGATTCAGATGGATGATATGATGCATAAG
The DNA here is from genome assembly GCA_963277665.1 of Viscum album. NCBI lineage: Eukaryota > Viridiplantae > Streptophyta > Magnoliopsida > Santalales > Viscaceae > Viscum > Viscum album. Next base: position 1,985,042,158 of record OY728145.1, on the reverse strand, counting down.
GGTTTTATCTGTCCTAGCGTAACGTACTGGGGTTCTCTTAAGTTATTCACATAGAACATGGATGGTAGTCTAAGGATGTGTATAGACTACTAACGACTAAATCCAATGATGTATCAAGATTTGAAACCCTCTTCCAAGGATTTATGATATTTTAGATTAATTGAGAGGATATAGTTGGTTTTATAACATTGATATGAAATCAATATATCACAAGTTTAGGGTGAAGGAGGAGGACGTCACAAGGAATTCCATTAAATGTAGGTATGGGTACTTCAAGTTCATGGTCATGTAGTTTGATGTCACGAACACACCAGTTTTGTTCATGGGACTCATAAACTTTATGTTTCAATAGTTACTAGACCAGTTTTTAGTCATGTTCTTTGATGAAATATTGATCTACTTAATGTTACAAAATGAACATGCCAATTATCTCATATTTTTCAAAATGTTTATTAACACCACCAACTCTATGGAGTGTTTTCCATGTGAATGTTCTGGATGTTGGAGGTGAATTTTCTTGGGCATGTGGTGTCTCAATATGGAGTCTACATAGAGCCATCATAGATCAAGGAAATTATTTCTTAATAAAAACCCAAATATATGGAAGAGGTTCATAGATTCCTTGGTTTTATGGGATATTACCATTGGTTCTTATCTGATTTATCATAGATTATGGATTCATTGATAGATCTAACTGGGAAATACTAGGATTCTATATAGATTCATCAGTTTCAAGAAGAATTTTAATACATGAAGGGGAATATGATTAGTGTTTCGATACTTCAGTTTCCATAAAAAGGGGTTGATGTTTTGGGTGTTTTTCCACACATCTTGTCTGGGCTTGGGATGTGTCTTGAGGCAGAGAAAGGAAAATATCTCTTATGGGTGAAGTTAGTTAAGTCCTTACGAGAGTAACTATTCCACCTGTGATCTAGAGACAATAGTGGTTGTGTTTGCATTCACGTCTTTGATACATTACCTCATTGGGGAGCTCTTTTTGGTCTTCACCGATCATAATAGCTTGATCTATATATTTTCTTATTGTGACCGGAATATATAAAAGAAAAGGTGGAAATATTTTCTTCAGGAATAAAACATTAAAATCTTCTATACCTCAAGAAATGAGATTTTTTTATCCACAACATTGAGTAGGAAGTCACAAAGGGATATTTTTCAGAAGTGTGTTGAGGATTTGAAGAATATGGAGGAGTTAGTGGGCCTGCAATTAAATGGAATAGTGGATAATGGTGGGGTCACTTATTTTAGTTGGAAGTTTATTCTAATATGATATAGATGGTGAATTACTCTTCTTGGGAAGACTCAGAGGAAGAGGTGATGTGTAACCATGTTAGCAATAGTGATCCTTTAGGGCGATGGACAGAGGATGGTTGAAACCAAATGATGTTTTTAGGGAAATTATTTATTCCAGTATAAAAATATGAGTAAGTCATTCATGAGTTTCATTTATCACCTTTATCAGTGCTTCTTAGGGTATTAAAAATATATTATGGTTTGAGGACCAAATGTTTTTGGCTCGGGATGAAATAAGAAGTGGTAGATTTTATGTGTTGGTGATTCGTTTTCTAGTAGGTAAAGGAAGAGATCCTTGTTATTGGAAATTTGACGTAGCCCTTGGATGTTCCAGAGTGGAAGTGGGAAGAAAAATAAAGGAATTTATCACAATATTACAATATAATTTGGGATATTGTGATGTTGTCTGGGTAATCATGGATCAGTTGATGAAATCAGCCCACTTCCAAGTGATCGAGGTGTCAAGCACCATGGATGATTTGGAAAGGTGGTGTGTGTATGAGGTTGTGTGATTGCATTAATTTCCAAGGTAAGTTATCTCCAATTGGGATTAATTATTTACATCAAAATTTTGTATGGGATTTTATCCTGATATTTGAAATAAATTCGGCCCCAAAACTTCTTTCCACCCTCATAAATATGGGTAGATAGAGTATCTCATCCAGATGATGGAGGATATGTTGCAGTCTTGAATTTTGGATATTGGTGGATCTTGGGAAAAAAATTCCATTTTTTGTATTTTCTTATAACAAAAACTACCACTCATCCATATAAATGTCCTTGTTTGGGGTATTTTATGGGAAACCATGTCATTTTATGTTGTAATGGGTCAAGGTTGGGGAGTTTTCAGTTCATAGTCCTGATGTCTGTAGATCATGACTAAGAAATTTTATGATGTTAATGAGAGGATGAAGGAGGTGTAAGATTGCCATAAATCTTATGCCAATCACATGTAGAGTACCTTTCAGTTTTAGGTTGGAGACTATGTGTTTTTAGAGGTCTCTCATTGACATGGGAAGTAGAGGTTCAGCTAAGGGAGTAATTTATCACCTCGGTTCACAGGACCTTTCGAGGTATTGGAGAATATTGGTGTGATGGATTATTGTTTGGTGCTCCTGCCAAGGCTAGGATAAATTCAAAGTTTCTTGCATGTATCATAGCTCTATCGATATCATCATGATGTATTCCATTTCATTGATCAAGGAGAATAAAATATCAAGGGATATGTGATGTTGGAGAAGAGTCCAAGGGATATGCAGGATCATTGGGAGAAGGCTCTGTGTGGATGAACCATACCATTGGATTGTGTGTTTTGGTGGCATGGTGGCTCGAAGTAGACTACTTGGATGTAATCAATGCAAATTTATTCCCAGTACCCAGAGTTGTTTTGATATTTTTATTTTTTTCTTGATGATGTGGTATTTTAATATTGTTGGTTATGAAATGTTATTTTTCTTGATATTTTTTTGTGAGTTAAAGATTTCAACATACAAATAGGGGGAAAACCAAAGTCCTAATCAATGAAAGTTATAATATGACACAATTTAAAACTGTATAGGTGGGTCAGTGAAACCCAAAGTGGATAACATCATGAATTAGAAAATGGAATTCCTTGATTTTTGTGCTTGGATCCTTTTTGTGTCATGGTTTTGGTAACTGTTGGTTTGGGATGTGTGGAGGTAGAGACGGTAATATGGATGGTTATGTGGTAAATTGGTGGTTTGAAACTGATGTAAAGTATGGGGTAGTTGTGTTATGGTTTGGATGCATTTGGGTAGTAATGAGATCCTGATAGGTATCTCATCGGATGGTTTTTTGGACATTATTCCCTCTTTCCTTTCTAGGTTGGTTTTGATTCTCAAGGGTGATAATAGTTTTAGAGGTATTTGATGTTATGGTATGAACCTTATTACCCATTAATTTACTATAATTATGATGGTGGATGTTACTTGGGATGTCCCAATGAGTTTGGAGGGTAAAAGGATAAGTTTGAGATGATATTTTATCTTAGGATGTTTCTACAATGTGGTTTTATGGGTCGATGTTGTGAAGAGAGTTATTACGGCATAGACTAGACGACTATGACGTAGAGATGCTCAGTGGTGGATTTTGGTTATTCTTCCATTTTGAGAGAAAGTTGTGGAATTGATATTGGTTGTAGAATGGAATCATTTTCCTCATTTTAGGGATGTATTTTAAGGACCATAGGTATAGTGTGGGGTCTCGAGGGTGTTTTTTTGTTGGTTCTATCATTTTGGTGGGGTAGATTCACCATGGTGAAGTGACGTTGTATAGCCTCTTATTGGTTAATGAGTTCTATGGCATGGTCCTTTACATAGTATCATGGTCCCTTCTTATGTCTTTTTGGATCCATGGTGTAGAGATTGTTATGTTTTATGAGGGATATTTGACCAAAGAGGTAGTAGAGTGGTATATCACCTTTTCACCTTAATCTTTCTTTCTTAGAAATACAGTGGCGTGGTGTTGTAGGTTGTGTCATGGTGTAATTTTATCTGGCTAGGTATAAATTTCTAGAACCCCCCAAACCCCCTAATTCTCCCAACATTATGTTCAATTTTTTTAAGACCAATGTTCATATCAAGGAGGTCATTTATCCCCCTTTAGTTTCTTTCAACCCTGGCCATGGGAGATTGATTTGTGGTGGTTTTAGGAGAGTCACCTTCCTTTCTTCTCCCCATTTTCTCCTTTATTCTTGTATAGAGGATGTTAGAATCAAAGGAGTTACTATTTTTTCTGTTTTTATGGTAAGGCAATGATGTGGGATGTTTTTTCTAGGAAAGTCAAGGTGTCTTCCCTTCATTGTGGTGACTAGTCATTATCTTCTTATTGTTCCAACCTTTGGTAGTGGTTTAGAAAGCTTTTTTTGAGGAAGGGGATCCTCCATATCTCTTCTTGTTATACATGTGGAATGGATCATGCTATTTATTATCTTTGGGAAGATAGTATTCATTAGCTTAAAAAAGATAATGAAATGTGTTTTATAGAAATTAATGGGGAAGGGGAATGATTTTCATGTTTTATAACCTTTTGATATTACTGATATTTAGAATATTCTTCCTCAATGTATCAATGAAAATCATTAATGTTGGGAGACTTTGCTTGTGCAGAATTGATATGTGTGGTGGAATCCTTATTGTGTGATTGTTAGTTTATCATATTTATTAAATGGATAACCACTTATATCACTACTACAAAACAGACCTTCAACAACGATGACCATTATCAGCACAAATAAAAAGCACCAATAAAAGGTACCATTTATTAGTGCTGGTCAAAGGTATCCTTTATAAGGGATTTTATATAGTACTGATAAAAGGTACCCTTTATCAACACTTTATTTTTAGCACAGATATAGTGTACCATTTATTAGCACTTTATTTTTAGAACTGATTAAGGGTAGACTATATATGCACTCTTTTAGTGTCGATAAAGGTCCAAAAAAAATGAAATAATTAAAGAAATAAATATTTTAAAAACATATTAACATTTTTATTAATTAAATAATTATTGATAAAAATGAATAAAATGAATATACATATATAAAAATTATAAAAATTAATAAATAGTTTATATTAAATATGTAGATATTTAAAATGAATAAAACGAAATAAACAAATAAAAATTTAAAAAGTGTAAATTAAGAAAAATTTTAAACATTTTACTAATTAAATAATTATTGACAAAAATGAATCAACTTAATATACATATATATAAATTATAAATATTAATTAATAATATATATATTAAATACCAATATATAAAATGAATGAATTGTAATAATTAAACAGAAAAAACTAAAAATGAATAAATTTTAATAATTAAACAAAAAAATTAGAATTTAATAAATTAAAAAATTATTTTAAAATTTAGTAATAAAACAATTATTAATAAAAATGAATAAGTATAATATATATATTAATTAATTATAAACAGTAATAAATATTAATTTTTAAATAAAAATATATTTAAAATTAATAAAATTTAATAATAAAAAACATATCAATATCTTATTCATTTTTAATGTCGTTCGATTTTTTAATTTTACATATATCAAACGTGTTTTACATTAATTTACTGTATATATATGCAATTAAAGAATTTTAATATACAACACATACACAAATATTTATGAAATTAATGAAATTTTATATAGAAACAAACACATAATATTTATGTAATTTATTCAAATTTTATTATATTTTCGAATTTCATTATAACATAAAACATTTAATTATTAAATTTAACTCATTTTTAAAATGCATGTATTTAAGTTTGTATATTCATTAATAATGTTAACAATATATTTTATAAATAAATATTTATATATAAATATATTTAGAAATGTATAATTTCTATATTTATAAATTCAAATATTTATAATTATTATAAATAAATAAATATTATTTTTTAAACAGTTTTTATATAATTTTAAATAAGTTATTATATATATTTAAATAATTATAAAATTATAATAAATTTATCAAAATAATGAATATACTATATTTTAATTTGTATTTATACTTATATTTAAATTTATAATATATATATAAGTTGATTTCAAAGCCTCGGTTTATTTGGGGGAAGAAGGCACAATAGAAAGAAAAGTAGGCAACATATAATGCAGGGATGTACTTATTGAGACTCGAACACAAGAGCTCGTCGAGACCCACAGGGGTTGCTACCACTCAATTGCACCCTAGGGGCTATATATATAATTATATAAATATATAAATAATATTTTTTTTGAAATTATTATTCATCTATTTATAAATAAATAATTATATATTTAAATAATTATAAAAGTACAGTAAACATATTTCAATAATGAATATATGCTTATTTATATATTATATATATATATATAATTATATAAACATATAATGATATAAATATATTTATAATTATAAAACTATAATAAATAAATTTAAATAAGTAGTATATTTAATACATTTATATTTATATAAATTTATTAAATATATATAATTATATAAATATATATAGTGATATAAATAAATTATAATAATAAAAAAATAACTGTAAATAAATAATTATAAATATATTTATTACTTCCTATTTAATATATCTGTAAAATTATATATTTATAATTATAAAAAATAATTTTTTTTGAAAATTATTAAAGTAACTATTAATAAATTGTTATATATTTAAAAAAAATATAAATTATAATAAATATATATATAATTATTTAAATATTTTTACCTTTTTTATAATTATAATTATAAATCCTTCATCAATGCTAATGTTTGAGTGCTGATAAAGGTTTATTTTAAGATCACTAAAACATTAGAGATCATAAAGATGTATTTTATCATTATTTTTTAGAGATGATAAAGATCAATATTTATAAGCACTAAAAAGGGCCGATTAAGAAGTATTTTATCAGTGCTTATCAATTTAGCGTTGATAAAAGGTCTCTTTAACAGTAATTTTTTGAAAGAATTGATAAAAATGTCCCTAATCTATTTAAAAGAAACGTAACTGCTACTCATTCAGTCACAATTCTCAAGTTCTCGTAGAACACTCCTATTTTCAGTGCTACTGCTCTACGTTCTGTCGAATGAATTATGGCTAGAATCCAAGGTATGTTATTTTGTATTTTTCTTCTCTCTTAGTTAGATTTTTTGGGTTATAGGTTTTGAATTTTTATTCATTTCTTAACCATAATAAACCCAACATATCATTTCTCTCTCTCACTCACTTACCTATACCTACACAATGCCACCCCTACTCTGTAAACTCATTCCAGCTTCATACAAAACCATAAAGAACTACATCACCATCCACGGTTTAAAATGGCATGTATTTTCATGATATTTACATTATATTATTACTCGTTACCATTTATATAGTGTTTCCTTCCATTGTTTGAATCTTGTTTGCATAGTATGGAATGCACATGAAGATGAAAACAAGTTTAAGACAATAAGAATTTTTTTTTTGAATATATGTGTATCTATTGAGAAAATCATCTTCATAAAATTTCATAGAATGATAGGTGTGGATTTTCACTTAATTAATATTGGATGATTAGTGCCACATAGGTGATATGGTATAATTAATAAATGAAGATTGTTCCTATGTCATAAAATGATAGAATTTTATTGTGGTTCCTATATATTTTCTTTAATTTGATTATTTTTCATCATTCATGAAAAAGTTGAATATAAATCTTAATATAATTTCACATGCTAAATATATTATTGAATAATGAGATGATGATATACTGCATATAAGAGTTATTAAAGTTGTTAAATTAAACTCATGATAAATATTAAAAAATATTGTGTGGCTTATTACTATTATTTTATATTGATGATTTCTGTAATTTTTACCATAAGTGAATTTTTATATTCCATCCATCTGAATGGAAAAGTGTTTTCTGGTATTATATTGGGGTTGGTGGTATATTGTTATTGAAAGTGAATTATATTCTTATTTGAGGTCATACAAACTTTGCAACATGAGTAACAACGATGTGTTGTATTATATTGTTCTTTGATTATGATTATTGATTAATAATTCATAGTAATTATTAATTATAAAAAGGACCAAGGGGACTAAAAATAAGGTTTTGTAAATAATGATTCTTTTTTGTAAGATATATATACAATACGATGCACTTCATGCATAAAATTCAACATTTTCATGCATTTTGCATGAAAATTGTTACCATATGGAACAAAGATATAATACTTCAATAATTCAAAAGAGCTAACCTTCTCTACATTTTTTTAATCAATCCTTAGATGCTTGATTTCCTTCCATCTCTTGATGATTAATTGGACAAACTCTTTCAAACTATCCTTCCTCCAATCGTTGTGGTTCCAAACTCCCTAAATGACATACCTCCCACTCAGATTGTATTCAATAATCTCCATCAAATCCGCTACCATGGCTCTGAATACTGCATTTACCAAACCATTCTTCAAATCTTTCAACATTCCATCCTCTATATTGACTACTTCCTATGAACAACAAAATTGAAACCTACAAATTAATCAAAACATAACTTAATAATTTGATAGGTTTCTTGATATTCATTTTCTTATTCAATTCACTTGGTTACATTTGAAAATACTTCATCAAAAATAAATTTTAATTTGTTTGAAGTCATATTGGATCCTATTATAACTCTGCATTTAGTCATACTTGGATGAGAATACTAGTTTGAGGGGTGACCTCTTGAAAATACTCATCTTGCACATGTTTTTTCAAAAAAAACATTCTAAATGTACCTTTTGATTCGCTTACCCTTCAAACATGATAAATTTAATTGGGTTCCAATAAGACCCTCGAAGGTATTCCTCCCACAATGAGTAGAGATATCTGGCCCTTCTTTTTGATTCATCTATATGATAATTTCTCTTAAAATCTTGGAGAAATGGTTGGTTGTCAAGCTCTATTACCCGCCTCACACTAATACCATCATAGGTTTGTATCTCCTCTAATATGTGAAAAACATAAATCCATCGAAAGTGACCATAAAGAACTTTTTCAATAGTAAATATGAATGAACTTATAAATAATAACACTTCATATATGTTATATTTTTGTCTCAATACGTGCTCCCAAAAGGAGCCCAACTTCTTTATGTAGTTTTGAATATATATGTTTCCAAACGGAACCAAGGACACTTCAAACTGAGTAGAAAACCGATTATATAGAAGGTTAATATAAAATATAAAAATATATATGGTAAAGAAAATTACATTTACCATCCTTGAAGGATGAAAATATATTTAAATAACATGTTTGAACTCTTTTAGCGGGCTTGGATTTCTATCAATAGAGGTGTTGTAAGAATATTTGCATCATGTTTCCTTTTTTATAATGTTTTAATAAATTTTCCACTACAATTTGCATTTTCAAGATCCACCTTCATCGAGATAAGGGAAGATAAAAAAACTGCTATACCCTTCATTCTTCATGTTGAGGGAGATATAATAACCCATGAGTCCCGCCTTGAATAGGCCCCAGAGTGGCGACTAGAATCAAGGGTATAGAATCTCATGTAATGTGGAAGGAATTACTATTCTATCGAACAAGATCGAGAGATAAGATGGTAATGCCTCCCATATTATGTGAGATTCTATACCCTTGGTTCTAGTATCAATTCTGGGGCCTTTTGAAGGTGGGACTCGGGGGTCATTATCTCTCCTTCAAGTTAAACAAAGAAGGGTCTGATAGTTTTTTGTCCCTTCCCTCATCTTGGTGAAGGCAGGTCATGATAGAATGGTATTAGAGGTGATGGTTGAAATATAGGATGAAGTTCAGGGTAAGGCACAATGGGGATGGAAAGGGATGGTGGGGAAATAGTGTTAGGAAATGTTGGTTCGTGAAATAGGCTAGGTATGACTGGCTAGGATATGAGATTTTTGGGCCCCCATGATCCGATGCAAGAACTATAGAACTAACGAAAAACCAAGTGAGGCTGCACTGATTGCATAGTAGAGACCCTAGGAAAAGGTACATGCATCATAATGACTTGTGTTCATGTGTGTTTTGGGTTTTTCAGTAGTATAAGATGAATTAAAAGTTTATAAAAAATTTAATAGATTTTTTCACACTACTCTGGCTTAGAAATTATTGTTTATCTTTTAAGATTTGGCACTGAGAAGATGTCCATGAGTAGTGTAGGTGATTGAGGAATAAAATGTTGATTTGGATGATAAGTGGAGGGATGATCAAGAGGAGGAGGATGACCAGTGGAAGAAGACTATTTTTTCCTTTCTACGGAAGACCCTTGGGAAGTACAAGGGCAGCATCTTGAACATGGAGATGGAGAGATGGATTGAGGATTTGGTGATATCTTTCAGCTTGATTTGGGCATCGTCAGAGTACTGGATTATGTTGGTAGTTTTTTAGATGAGGGGAGAGGCACGTCAGTGGTAGATGCTTTACCCCAAGGAAAGGATGGAGATAGAGGTTTCATGGACCGACTTTGAGAAGGAGTTACGGGAGAAATTCATTTATTCCACAATGAAGGATGAAAATTTGCAAGATATTCTCTCCCTACAACAAGGTATTATATCGGTAAGGTAGTTTTGGATCAATTTCAAATATATCTTTCTTTTCTCTCCAGACATCTTCCCGGACGAGGAGTCACGGGCAAGACTCTTAGAGGAGGTGCTCCGACCTTCTCTTCAATACACTATTACTCCCTTCACTCTACCGACATACTTGGAGGTTCAGAAGAAAGATGAAGTGGTGGAGAGGATGTACACACTGGGAGGTGTGACACAAGAGGGGATCTAGTTGAACTCATAAAATGGGAATAATGTTAGCAACATGCCTCCAGCATCAGGGTCTTCCAAGTTTCAGCCTGTTGGGAGAAGGCCTCTGCAGTTCGAGTTCCGATCTCCCAGTCCTCACCCTTTCTCCACGAGACTAGGACCAAGGAGATTTATCAATGTAAGATATGGGAACCTTCAGGATAAGTGCCCAGATTGAGTGTTATACAGTGGGGTTGGGAAGGTTCAGGTCCCACCTCAAGAACACAAGTTGCTGGTCATACCTTTTTAGTTGCAGCATTTGGGACAACGAGCTCCCACTCCACTGAGCGTAGACAGTGCTAGAGGAGGCCAACCTCATGGTTCTCATCGGGGGACCTCTACTAGGTCCTGGCTAGGGAGGTAGCCTATGTTCGAGGGGAAAAGTAGCAGGGCATGGGAAGTTTCACACCACAGAGGCAGCAGTTCCAGCAGGGCCAGAGGTTGTTGGAGGTACGATCAGTCTGTTTAGTGATCTTACATGTTCCTTGTTTGATTTTGGAGCTTCACACTCTTTTGTTTCACCTAATCTAGCCCATTCCATGGGTCTATATTTTGAGAGAGTTTCCATTCCCTTGGTGTTGAGCATGCTAGTTGGAGGTTAGACTATCCTTTTTGATGTTTGTTGAGGATGCAGACTGGTGTTGGGGCTGCATCAGTCTAGTGGGGATCTCTTTCTACTACAAATGTAACCATACAATGTCATCTTGGGAATTGACTAGTTTTTTTCTGTGTGCTCTATTATCAAATGCTTCCATATAAGGGCCGTGTTCTGAGATATGGGAAGCCAGCGTGTGGCTTTTGTTGGAAAGTAGGGTTTCGAGGAGGAAAGCTAACGAGTGGATCCCCTGATTTCCTTTTTAGTCGAGTTGTCATGGAGTCAGTAGACTCAGATATGGTGGAAGTTCTTGGGAAAATCAGTGAGTTCCTAGAAATATTCCCCGAAGTGGTTGAGACTATATCCCCTCGTTGTGATGTTGAGTTCAGGATAGACTTGTAGTCCAGTGCGTGTCTGATTATGATGGATCCTTATCGGATGAAACCTTCTGAGTTGCGGGAGTTGTGGATTTAGGTTGATGACCGGATGAATAAGGGGTTTATCCAACCATGTGTGTCACCATGGGGTGCTCTTGTCTTGTTCGCAAAGAAGTAAAACAGTGGTCTCAGGTTGTGAATAGACTATCGGAGACAGAATCAAGTGATGATCAAGAAATCTTACCCCCTCCCGGGGATCGATGACCTTTTTTCTAATTGAAGGGGGCATGTTGGTTCTCTAAGATTGACCTGCGGTGTAGATATCACCAGTTAAGTGTAAAGGAGGGTGATATCTCGAAGACTACTTTTAGGTGTAGATATGGGTGATTTGAGTTCGTGGTCATATCATTCAACATTATAAACACATCAGCTGTGTTTATGGGGCTCATGAAATCTATTTTCCACGAGTATATGGACCAGTTTGTGGTCGTCTTCATCGAATACATCCTGATCTTCTCAAGATCAAAGGAGGATCTCACCAAGAATCTTAGGATATTTTTAGAGGTCCTCTAAAACCACCAGCTCTATGAGAAGTTGTCCAAGTGCAATTTATAGACATGAGAGGTGAACATACATAGAAACATGGTGTCCCAATAGGGGATAGAAGTGGACCCACCAAATGTTGGAGTGGTTGTTTCTTGGAAAGAACCCAAGAACATGGTAGATATTCGTAGTTTCCTAGGATAAATAGGTTACTAACAAAGGTTTGTACCTGAATTATCTTGAGTTGAAGCACTTTTGATTCCCTTGACCAGAAAATACCATGCTTTCATATGGAGGGAGAAGTTCTAGGCTGCTTTCAGTTATCTAAAAGGGAAGCTAGTCAGTGCCCCTATAATGTTGTTTCTAGATTAAGAGGTAACGTTTGAAGTGTTCTATGATGATTCCAATATATTCTTGGGGTGTGAGTTGATCTAGTAGTGAGGAGTGATATCTTATGGGTTAAGGCAGTTATGTCCTCATGAACATAACTATGCCACCCTCGACCTGGATCTTGCAACAGTTATGTTCATGAAAAAGATGTGGCAGCATTACCTCATTGGGGAACACATTGTGGTCTTCATAGATTATAAGAGCTTGAGGTATGTATTCCCCCAGTGAGACCTGAACCTGTGGTAGGAGAGGTGGATGATGTTTCTTCAGGACTAAAACTTCTATATCTCATACACATTAGGAAAGAGAACGCGGTGGCCAATGCCTTAAGAAAGATTTCACAGAAGGATGTGGTTTGGGATTTAGTAGATGCTTGGAAAGAAATGGAGGAGTTGGCTACTTTAAATCTGGGCATGGGAGTGGGGGATGGTAGAGGCTGTCTGTTTTAGATAACAGTGTAGTATTCCTAGGTACGAAAAGTGGAGGAGTCTCAGTGGGCAGACATAGAGGCTGAAGTGATGCAAGATCGTGTTGACCATAGAAATGCTCTTAAATAATGGTCTAAGGATGGTTAGAACTGGATGATGTTCTATTAGAAGTTGTTTGTTCTGATGGAAATACATGACAGGGTTGTTGGTGAGTTCAATAACTCACCCCTATTAGTACACCCAGGAGTTTCCAATATGTGCCAGGGCTTGAGATGCCAGTTTTGGTGGCTTGGGGGAATCTGTAAGTGTCAGAGTTTGTGGAAAAGTGCCTCAACTGTCAGCAGGTGAAGGCTGAAAACCATGTTCCCAGTAGTCTGTTGCAGCCCCTCGATGTTCCCAAGTGAATGTGGAATGAAATTTCAATTGATTTTTTCACTGTACTACCCATGGCTAAGGGATTATGTGATGTCATATGGGTACTGGTGGACTATTTTATGAAATCGGCTCACTTATTAGCAATTAAGGAGTCGAGAGAAGTAGATGCCTTAGCAAAAATTACATGGGTGAAGTTGTACGACTACATAGGATTCCCATAACCATCATTTCATATTGGGATAGACACTTTAATTCTCGAGTATGGAAGGGATTACAACATGCTTCTGGTACCCAACTTTTCTTTAACACTTCTTTCCACCCTCAGACGGATGGGCAGACAGATAGGACCATCCATACATTGGAATATATGATATGAGCATGTGTTCTGGACTTTGGAGGATCATGGGTATGACACTTTCCTCTAGTAGAGCTTACCTACAACAATAGATATCACTACACCATTGGCATGGTTAGATTCTAAGACTTGTATTGAATATCATGTTGTTCACCCGTGTGCTGGGTAGAGGTGGGGAGGTAGGTGTTCTTAGCCAAGAAATGGTGAAGAGCGCAAAATAGAAGGTTCATCTTGGGTGTTAGAGGATGAAGGCATCTCTGGACCGATAGAAGTCATATGATAATCATAGGAGGAGACCCTTGGAATTTTAAGTTATGGATTACATGTTCTTAAATTTCTCCCCTCAACTTGTACATTAGAGGTTTGGAAGGGGTATTAAGCTTTCTCCTAGGTTCCTCAGACCCTTGGAGGTGTTAGAACAAGTCGGTGAGGTGTCATATCATTAGGCGTTACCACCACTATTGGAGAGGATCCACATTGTCTTTCATATATCTTAGCTCCGTTGGTATCTACACGATGGCTACCAGGTCCACGATTGGGGAGAGTTGGATATCATTGCTGATGCGACGTTCATGGAGAGACCAGTGATAATCAAGGATCGTAATGAGAAGGAGCTTCATGGATGGACCATTCCTTTGGTTTGAGTGTTGTGGAAGCACGGTGTCCTTAAGGAGGCTACCTTGGAACAGGAGTCATAGATGAATTCCAAGTACCCAGAGCTGTTTTGAGTTTTGATCTTTTGTTTTATTTTTTTCTTACTCTGATGTAATACTTGAACTTATTTGATATAATATGTGTTGTATCCCTTGTTCTATGAATGTGCGTGAAAAGTCTTGATTATGGGGATGGGAGGACCTGATCCCTAATCATGATGAATTAAGGTGGATGTAATTAAACCAGTGCAGGGGAGTCAGTGCCTCCCAAAGTGGATAATATCTTTACATGTGAAAATGGACTTCTAAATCCATAAGTTTGGATGATGTTACCTTTATATGTTTGTGTGATTACTTGGGGTAGAAGAGCGGTAGTGTTTCGGTACTTTTTCAGGAGAAATATGTGAGATAGTTTCTCCTGGATGTCAAGGTTAGCTCTGGCTTTCGAATAACTCTAGGGTGCTTTTTTCCCACAAACATATCTTATCAGGTGTATGTTCGTACCCCTCTCTTTTCTTCAGGTTTATTCTTCATTCTCTAGGATGAAAATAGTTTAAGAGGTATCTTATGTAATGGTTCAAACCATCCTGGTCCATTACATTGCCAAAATTCCGGGGTTTTGGGTGTCTTGGAAAAACTCAGTGAGTCAGGAGGTCGTCGATGTCGATGGAAGGGTGTGGCCAAGGTGTTACCTATCGGTGCCATTGATCGGTCTCACCGATCGGTCTCACCGATCAGTGCTGCTCCCAAATGGTGCCATAGAGGGTTGTCGGGGTTTCCTTCCCCAGTTTTCTCATAATTTCTTCTTTATGTGTTAATACCACTTTAATGTAATTTAATGCTATTTTAAATCCCATAAATGATATCTTAAATCCCTTAAGAGTGGGACGACCCTTGAGTTACCAAAACATGTGGCTTGTCACACCCCTTGCCACTTTTTTTCAGCTTCTCTTGTTTTCTAGTTTGGCCCTTGTTACTTGTTTTCCCCATTTAATGGAAATATATTAACTCATAACCGTTATCTCCACCATATACAAGGAGAATTATTAAATCACAATTAATCCCAATGTGTAAAACTGTCGATCTGTGTGGTCAAGCCACAATTTGACTTTTCAGTACATTGAAATCGTCTCCCTGATTTTTGGATCTGGCCTCTTCTTAAGCCAATATCCACTCTTACTTCTTCCTTTTGGATTCTGTTTGTGCCCCTCAAGACTTCCTCTGCAAACTAATCGTGTGCCCATGCTAGAGCCCTTCCTGGTCACCCTTGGGGTTTTCTTTTCTTGTAAGTCACGCCATCTCCAATTCTTAGTTGAAGGAGAAAACTTTGATCCTTGATCATCCATGTAGGTTTTTTCCGTTGTCTCTCTTTATTATACATCATGTCGGGTGAGTATGATGATGATCCTTCAGGATATAGATGCAAATTTTTATAACAAAGATAAAAAACGGATTGATAAAGAATAAAGGTGTAGGAAATTTGATGATGTTGATGTGTTATAAATTTTTTGTTATGTTTTGAATTGTTTGGGCTTATTTCCACTAAAAATAATCCCCATTGGTGGTCCTTTCTTTCAAACTAATGAAGATATGTTTTTTTAGATAATCTCGTGATTAAATTTCTGTAACATGGATATTGGTTAATCATGTAAACATGTTTAATTAAATGAATGACTGATGAATAAGAACACCCGTGTGATCACCCTGGTTAACCAAATGGAAAGAAGAAACTTAATGAATGGTGTTAGCTGAATCTGAAAAATGCTTAATCTTTTCTGGTGATATTTATGGTTTCTCCGTTTGTTGCCTTGTGGGGTGATATAGAGGGGTATGGAACCTTTGGTTGAGGGGTTGTTGGTTTTTGAATCAGAGGTCATGTGGAGATTTTATGTTGGGGATGGGTTTGGTTCCACTAATTCGAGGGATCTCATGGATCCCTTTTGATGTTGTTACTTAACAAGAGAACTGGGTGTGAATGCTTGAAAGCCTACTTGGCCGTTTTCTGTAAGTTGTGATTTTGGATTGTGTTTATGCCTCTCAGTTGCCCGGTTGGGTAGGAATGTTTTAAATGGACTCACTTGAACAAGATAATGAGAATGGGTATAATGGGGGAATTTTTTTCCATAAATGGGTTGTGCTCTGGTTTTGGTTGTTGTATGTTTGTGCACATTGAGATAGCAATAAGAGTCTTGGTGTATGATTGGTTGTTGGTTTCTGAACCCTTAGATTGGTATGAGTACTTGATTACCTATATGTATAAAGTTTTTTTCTTATTTTTTTTATGTCCCCCAACCATGTTGAGGAATTCATCTTGAACACCCCCATTCCCTGGGGGAGGGTGTTTTCCCCACATTCTTATGAGTGGTTGGTTATGAGATCCTTTATACTGCCTATACTAGGTAGCCTAAGATTAATTGGGTAGGTTGTGATGGCCTAAGGTTTATTATGGACCAAGGATCTTCTGGATGGGTGTGTTGTGGTGGTTGGTCTAGGTGTGTGCGGGCAGGTTTGTTTCCCAACTGTCTTTGGGATCAGGCCTAGGTGTGTTTGGGTGTGGCAATGGTTGTTTTGGCCTAGGTGTCTTCGGGCATGGTAGTGGTTATTTTGGCCTAGGTGTCTTCGGGTGTGGTGGTGGTTGTTGTGGCTCAGGTGTCTGTGGGCATGGTTATGTTTGGTCATGGTGGCCCAGGTGTCTGTGGGTGGGATGTGTGGTTTTGGTGGCCCATATGGTTGTTGTTGGGGCGGTAGTGGGACTGTAGTGGAACCTATGGGGGAGGTCTGATGCGTAGGATGTCCTAAATAACCAGTGTGAAAGTTTTGTGGGTTACCCAAATATTGATATGTTATTACTATTACTTTAATTGAGTTGCATTATTTCAAGAGTGTGCCTTGGTGAGGCTTGGTGGATAGTTTTCTTGCTAGGTTTTTTGGGTACCTCTTTTCACACAGGAAATTAGAATACCTCCCCACTTATACGCGAGAGATTTTGGTTTTCCCTACTTAGTATACATATATACCCACCCTATGTATATAAAACTGCATTCACGTTTCTAGGATGTCTTTGAGGACTATGGAAGACCATACTAGCTCAGGATTCGGGAGTTTTCATTGCTTCTTTTCTTTCTTTTGGTACTTTTCATCAGAATTTTTCTTGTACTTTGTATCAGTTTATTCTGAACAATCATTTGGGAATGGATCTTTGGATTTACTTTTACTTTATATTTTTTTATTTATTTTTCAGGATTTACCATCTTATCTCCCGATCTTGTTCAATAAAAATGTAATGTTTTCTATATTACATGAGATTATTTACCCTTGGTGATAGTGACCACTCTGAGGCCTATTGAAGGCAGTACTCGGGGGGGAATTATCTCTCATTCTACATGAAGAAGGAAGGTTCTGGCAGTTTTTTGTCCCTTCCCTCATCTTTGTGAAGGCGGGTCGTGACATGAATATTGGAGAAAAATAAAGTTGAATATATTTTCATCATTTTTCATCTGTTCCAAAGATGCCAATTACAGTGAACATGGTAGTTGGAAAGGCTAATAGAATCTAGAATTTCGGATATGTTTTGGGTGAAAAAGTAGTGATTTAGAAAAATTAATGGATTAGGGAATAACCAATTTTATCGATTAAGGGAATCATAATTTATTTAAATTTGGATTTAAATTTCCATTCCTTCATTTTTGAAATGTAATATGTTAGAATCCATTAGTCAAATTGAAATTAAGTTATTTATGAATATGAGTGTGTTTGGAGTATACATGGGATAAACATATTTTAAAAAATAATAAGTTCTTGGTTTTAATTGAGTGCTAGGTATGGTATGTTAGAATGTGAGTTACTATATACATGATAGTGATTCCTCGAGGGCCAAGGTGAAGGTGATGTGACATTTGTTTTGTTTTTTGTACTTATTTGTAGGTTTTCAGAAGTTTGGTGTAACTAATGTTTTGTGGCACCCATTTCTTTGTTCTTTCCCAAGAGAACCAATTATGTTAAGACTTCACCATATTTAAAATGAACTCCCTAATAAAAATGGCTATTTTATACCCATTTTCATTATTTTAATCAATAAGTACATGTGATGGTTATCCATGAGTGATAGTTTGGGATTTTGGGGGTCTGAGGTTGAATATCATGGTACCTATGATGTTGTTATTTTCAGAGGGAGATTAATAATTTTTTCTCCTCCTATGATAAAAATGTTATATTATTATAAGTGAAATGATTTGACTGTCTAAAAACAACCATGGTATAAACTTATGGTATGTTTTTTATAATTCACTGTTATAGAATAAATTTGGTACATTTGATTATCATGGTGTCCTAGTCAGTACACAATGTCTTGACTTACATGTGTATTTTTAGTGTTACTACATTGAACATATACTCAAATATATGTGTTGTGTAATTTAGGGTCCCTGTTTTTATTTACTTGTTTGGTTTTATAATCACACCCTACACATGAACCTCAGTGGATATATTGATATTATATTTGAGAAAAAAGTATGGGAAAATGACTAGTAACATAGATTAGAGTTTGTACAGCTCAGTGGGAATGATTTGTTATTCCCATGGTAGTGTCTGGGACCTTTTAGAATTTAGAGATGAGATCTGAATTTTGAAATTAAGATTTGGAAATTTAAAATGTTTTAAAGATAAAACTTGCAACCTCACTGACTTCATCTCTCAAAAAATTATTATTACATTTTGTTGCTTTAGATTCATCTCTCCATCTCTTCTCTATTGTTTGAACTACTCTGAGTAGTAGTCATCCAATATGATAAATAGTACCAAATATGGGATTAATTTTATTTAGATTAGTTCAGGAAAATAGGTGGACATCCATAAGATATAGAGGATGAGTATCAGGAAACAAAATTCAATAATAACTATTTGAGAGATAAAGTTTATGATGATGATAGTTTTCTATAACTTTCACCCTTGGATGAATTCAGTGGATAACACCTACCATAGTGGGGTAATTATTTTCTTCAATTAAATTACCCATTTCCTTCCAAAATAATGCATACAAATCATTTTAGAAATGTTTATGAAGATGGAGTTAAAGATTTCATCAAATTTTCAATAGAGAGTGCATGCAAACACTATTGAAAAAATGGATTATTACGATGTGTAATTTTATATGGGATTCTGTCACAAATAGTATTTTGCAACGGGGTCCTGTCACAAATTACCCACTGTGGAAAACAGTTTCATAAATATTAATTTTTTTGATGGAGCGTTTGAAAAAACTTATTTTTTGTGACAGGGAGTAGCACCGTCCCAAAAATCATTTGGGGAATAATTTAAGCAACTATTTGCAATAGCCCAGCGACTCATCACAAATAGTTTCTTGTTTTTTACATTTTTTGTGATAGACCGTCACAATTACTTAAGGAAATATAAAAAAATAAACCCTTTTTTAATGGACCATCGCAATTAGTATTTGCGACGAGCCCATCTCAAATACTTGAAAAATTAAAATAAATAAATAATATAATATAATATTAAAAGTAATAAAATATTAATATAAATAAAATCATAATATTAATATTAAAAAAACATAATTATTTATAAAAGAATAAATATAATATAATATTAATATGAATAAAAAAATAATATTAATATTCGTAAAATAAAATTAATTATAAAACAATTAATTAATATGATAATATTAATATTAATATTAATGAGATAATAATATTAGTAATATAATAAAAAACCTTAGTATTCCCAAAAATATATAAAATATATTAATTAATAAAATAATAAATATAATAAAAATTAAATAAATAATTAAAAGCTAAAATGTTCAAGATAATATAAAACACACAGTATTTAAAACATTAAATTGTTAATATTATAAAAAAAATACATTCAAATGTTTCATCATAAAATATAAATACATCACTGAGGGGGAGAGTCGTCTGGAGGAGGTGGAGAAGATGGGGGAGGGAACTCCATCCCTAAACTGCAAATGTGACGTCGCATGTACACCATCTGCTCTGGCTGCTGCTCATTCCACCATCGACGCCTCTCATCCTGCATTTACTTCTACTGTTTCCACTAACGTATCTCCTCCTGCTCCCTACACATAGTCTCTATAAGCTCACTCTGAGATCGAAGCTACTCCTGATACTAAGCATAATATGATGATGACTCTCCGCAATATCCTCTCGATCTGGACTCCGACATCACATATGTGCCACAAAAACCCCTAGGGGTCACTTAAGAGCTGATACCAACAACTTGGCCTTTATCAAAGCCATACTAGGTGGCCTGCATCCATGATGCCTCATCAAATAGGGGGCACTGGTCTGACCTTCGGTCTCCGCCTGACTCTCAACATCTTTCTAAAATTTCGTGGCCTCATATGACTCTTTTAATTAAAATTTAAAATTTAAATAGTTAAAATATTATCTGTAGTTAAATTTAAAACTAAAAAAACTTATACTAACCACAATATGATGCTAGCGAGCACCTCTAATATTCCCAGTGGCTATATCACTATACATTCTCCTATAAACATCGTACTCTGTAATATTTGGTTGTGTGACTACCTATAGGAATATAAAATATATCGTTAAATTTTAAAGTTATATACAATACTTAAAAATGTACTTACCATATGCTCCCTATGCGTACTGAATGTATGACTACCAGCTCGATGTGTCACCTCCTGTCTCCCCCGATTTTGTTGACCTACTGATGATCTAATCTGAAACTGCCTACTCAACTAGTGTGTACATAATCCATCCCAAACCTGAGATGAAACATAATCAGGTCCATGGACATGAAATGTCTCATCAAACTTCCTCACTCATGATTTGTCAATTCCTTTCCTTTCAAATTGTGCAAATACTGAGTACAGTGCAGATGCATAGCTCCCTACCATGCCTTCCAAATAGCCTCACACATGCTCTACTTAAGGGGATACCATAAAACTTATAAATAATTTATTATATAAAGTTATTAATTTAATTAATTTGAAAATAAATATTATTTATTTATGTACCATCCAATGCTCAAACATGCACTACTGAACATCAATGAGATTTTAATCCCATAAAACCCATGCAATAGAAAAATAATTACACAATATAGCACTCCCCTATCTTACAGTTATATGCGTAAAGTTGTAAAAAATAATAATTAATCAAATAATTAGAATATAAATTTATTAATTAATTATAACTAAAATTCAATGGTAAACATACATCTGCATGCATAGATCGAACCCATGATGTGGACATTGCTCAGGGATAAGGTCAAGAATCATTAGTCAGGTAATACCACACCCCCTCTAAGTTCCCCTGAACTGCCAATAGTCTGAGGGTCAGCTGATTTAACCTCCTACTCATCCAGAGGTATATCATTCACCTATAATATACGATACACGTCCTCGTTCATCTGAAAAATGAAATGATTTTTTTTAGAAAACAGCTGAAAATAACTATTATATATAAATATATATTATATATGATTATAACCAGAATTTTACTTTGTCAATGTCCATATTTATCCTCATCTTCGAAGATTTCGATGTCAATGTCTTCATCTTCCTACCTCAGCATCATCAATTTCCCTACTAGTTTCAGTTTTATCATCTCTTGTCATTTCAAATTCAATTGTAAAATCATTAATATCATCATCACCATTGGACCTTAATGTTGGGGTGTCATCAATGATATTCATGTCTCTTCTTAAAAAATATGAATTCAGAGTAGTCTCTTGAAAAATTTCAATTCAATTTAATTTAGAAGAACCACATTCACTTTTAGTAAACTGATTATCTCGAGATTAAATTTTTATTATGCTCCAACAATCCCCCAAATCCCTTAAAATAGAAAATCAATTTTCATAATAAATTTGATGTGCCTTATGAGACAATAATAATAGTTCATTTACTACAAGATGATTTTTATATTTAATATCAATGATTCCATGGATCAAATGAACATGCAGTCCTCTCTCAATAACCAACCACTAACATTTAGAAATTTTTATTTAATGTTTCCCCAGATAACACAATTCAATTATTTCTTCCAACATGCCGTAAAAGTCAACTTTATTTTCTCTATGACGAGATCCTCTCAAGAAAACACCACTATTAATTATTTTTTTGATTCCCTATATGCATGTGTATGAAATCAAAAACCATTCACCACATATGTGTTATAAGATTCAACTATTTTCGATGGTGTGTTACTCAATACATACAATTAAATATCAATTTTATCAGCATGTTTAGGTACTTGAAAATATGTAAAAAAATTACTGCTATAACAAGTATTAAATTTATTTTTTATATGAAATGAAAAATAATTTATTTTAGTAGTTTTTGAAACCATTAGGAATTTTTTTTTGACATTGTTATCCAAGATCTACTGTTGTAATTTGTGGAAATTGTTTCTCGATATGATTATCATATAACCACAAAATAAAATAAAATTAATGTATTGTTATAAAAATTATAGAATAAATGATAGGATCACTCACAATAAAAATGGTGTAAATCATTCACAATTGAGAAGAATATATGTATGAGCTCTATGATTTTCATCATCTGAAATCCATTGTTCATGAAATCCACCTAATCCATGCTTGGGATGATTTAAAACTGATAATTGATTTCTCATGTCATCATAAAAATTTACCTTGTTATCATTCATGCGTTTGTGTTTTAAAGGATATTCATATTGAAAGTAATGAGTGGAGAAAAAATAAATTTCCTCTTGAAAATAAGCTTCTGCAATTGATCCTTCATCTGATGCTTTGTTACTTACTTTTTTTTTCAATTTTTTCATGCATATCTCAAATTGGCATATCCATCAGAACTGTACTGGACCTCCACATTTGGTTTCATGAAGAAAACGAAATATAAAATGTTCCATTGAGTTAAAAAAATTAAAGGGAATATTTCTTCCAGTTTACATAAAATTAAAATGACATCTTCCTACAGTTTTCTTACGACATCGTATTCTGTTATCGACACACAAATGTATCAAAAAAATATGATATGTTTGTAAGTTCATCCCGAATCATCGGATTTAACAAAACTTTTAATCTAATTTGCAGAATTATTTCCATTAAAACATGACAGTCATGACTTTTCAATCCGGTAATTTGAACAATTCTGACACATCTACCCAAATTAGAAGAATAGCCATCCAGAAGTCTCAAATTTACAATCCCCATAAAAAATAATAAGCAACTCTCTTTGGAAAGTGTATAATCTACTTTTGAATTCATCAACTTCTGTGATATGAAATTTTCAAACAGTTCAAGTTCTGTTCACTTCAATGTTTGAGAAAAACCTAATCATTCCTTTAAATTATCTTTAGTATTGACTGGTGTATCCAAAAATATTTAAAATAAATTATCAAAACATTTCTTCTCAATATTCATCACATATAATATGTGACAGACCAAAAAATCATACCAATATGACAAATCCCAAAAAATTATTTGTTTTATGCAATTGTGCTCTTTTCCAAACCCATCAATTTTCTGTTGGTTTCTTGTGAGTCCAAATGTGATGGAAGGTAATGGAGATACAATTTATTTTAACTTTATACCTGATATCATTATTAGAGGCCCATATTTTTAATCTATTCCTTTTCTTGAATGATATTTGTTTTTTTTTGAAAAGGATGATCGGTTGGAAAAAATTTGTGATGAAAGTCGAAGAAATAGTATTTTTTTCTATTGACGAGCATAAATGATTTTCTCTCTCTCATACAATACGGACTTGATTTTGGACCATGTTTACTTCAAAAAGATAACATGACACATTCTTGGAAGTCACTAATTGTCACATCAATGTAGATTTTAGTAGAAAGTTTTGTCTCACAATAACATCATATGTACTGACACCATTACCGCATAGTGAATTCAATGATCAATCAATGGTTTCAAATAAAATCAATATTCTATTTCAGATGACCTGAATTAATATGGTTAAAATATATATGGCTCCTTTATCAACATCCATGGTGTTAAATTATATAGATTTATAAAGATAGTCTAACATGAATACTAACTACCATAAGAACCAAATGAATATAAATTGTTAGTAGAAAGACCCAATCGCTCATTTTGTTCTTCTAAAGAAAATGACAGATGCACCTAGTAAAAATGTTTCCATGAATAACCATCAGAGAGATGATTTAATCTTTTACTCATTGAAATGTTGGTTTTGTTCCATGACATCAGTGATGTTGTGTTTTGAGACATAAATAAATGTTGCAATCTGGGTATGAGCGGGAAATATCTCATTTATTTTACAGGAAAAAATCCATACTTACCTGGTTGAGCTTCTTTATACCTTGATTGTTAACATGTAGGAAAACTATCCAATAACATATTTTCATACTAATATAAGATGCAGTCATTTTATCATGCATGAATCTTCTAATAACCAAGAACCATATTACGAACCAGCCTCTTCCTCTCATAGAAATTTGCAGGCAACACATTTATATTAGGTAGTAGTGTTTTAAAAAAATATAATATATGATCAAAAAAACTAATTGAAATTTCATTATCTAATTTAATGGCCATAAATTTAGAAACTTATTCAAACTTTATTATAATGCTACCAGAATATATGGGATCCTCGACGGATCTCAACTACTCATATAAATGAGATGGTTCCAACTCAAGAGTTGAATCAATATCATTTTGAGTTTCAACTTATTGAACAGACGAACCTACTACATCATTTACTAAATTTTGAAACTGTGTTGGGTATGGAACAAAATTATTAATATCTTCTCAAGACCGGCATTCAACATTTTGATACAAAGAAAAAATAATCTAGTTGAAAACCTAAACGCAATACATGACCTTCAACTTTTTCAAATGTGTCATACATCTTTAGAGCACATTTTTTACAAGGACACTTATTTTACCCTTCTGAAACGAATTTTGGTTTCAATGATGAAAATAATAAGAAATATTGAACACTCTTTGTATATATAATATTTAAACTACAACTATTTGGATTCATGTACTGATTTATCCAAGAACGTTCATATAATAATGACTATTGTTGACTTCCTTAGTCCATATTTTTTTTTAAAAATATGAAATAATTAGTCATTTTGTATAATCAGATATAAGATAAACACTATAAAAAGGGGATGCAATTAAATTATTTTTTCTAGCAATTTATAATAATTTCTATTATTTTATAGTTATTTATAATATTGTTTATGTTTTTATACTAATCTACACTCATTTATTAATTTTTATACTAATTACCACTAATTATTATTAATTTTATGTAATTTTTACCAATTGTTGTAAATTACCAGTGACACAATTTCCAATGGATTGGTAGCATCTCTTTTGACTGACAACTCATCCCATTTCAATTTTCTGTCACTAAAAGCACTATGAAAAGTCTGCTCTGATGTATGAATAACCATTTTCATATGCATAAGGGTGGAGAGAAGGGAGGCCTCACTATTCTGCTCTCCATGCTCTTGTGCATACAAAAATGAATATTTGTATTTCAGAGAAGACTAGTCATAGTGATTTTAATCACAAAAATTTGCAAGGGGATGATCCATCGGGGAAACGATCCACTTTTGTTCGTTGACTCACCTTCTTGTAACTGTCTTCGACATAAATCACTATGAAAAATCTCCTCTAATGTATGTTCGTGGAGATTTTTCATTCCGATTTCAGTGGGGGAATGTTGCAAGGAGCTGAGGCGTCGATCAAAAGGAATGCCACCAATTCACTAGAAATTGTTCCATTTAATCAATGTACTCAAATTTATTAGGATTTAATATCATTTATTACTAATTATTACTAATTAATCCTAATTTCTACTAATTATTAATAACTATTACAAATTATTAGTAATTATTCCTAATTATTATTAATTATTCTTCATTATAATTAATTATTACTAATTATCCCTAATTATTATTAATTATTACTAGTTATTACTAATTAATCCAAATTATTTCTAATTAATCCTAATTAATCATAATTAATCATAATTATTACTAATTATTGATAATTAATACTAATTATTACTAATTATTAGTAATTATTTCTAATTAATCCTAATTGTTACTAATTATTTCAAATTAATCCCAATTATTACAGATTATTACCAATTAATCCTAATTAATCTTAATTATTGCTAATTTTTTCTAATTAATCCAAATTGTTAATAATTAATCCAAATTATTACTAATTAATTCTAATTATTAGAAATTAATTATCATTTTTACTAATTAATCATAATTATTAATAATTATTTATAATTAATTCTAACTGTTACTAATTACTACAAATTATTGATAATTAATATTAATTATTACTAATTATTGGTAATTAATCCTAATTATTAAAAATTAGTACTAATCATTTATATTTAATAATTATTATTACTAAAAATTTCTAATTAATCCAAATTATTTATAATTAATCCGAATTATTTATAATTACTACAAATTATTGAAAATTATTACTAATTAATTTATAATAATTACTAATTATTAATAATTATAACTAATTATTACTAATTGTTACTAATTGTTACTAATTATTATAAATTACTACTAATTATAACTAATTATTAGTAATGATTACAAATTATTACTATTTGTTACTATTTATTTCTATTTATTATTAGTTATTACTAATTATTACTAATTATTACAAATTATTACAAATTATTACAAATTAGTACTTATTATTACTAATTATTACTAATTATTACAATTTATTTCTAATTACTACATTTTATTTCTAATTATTTATAATTATTGATAATTATTACTAATTATTATTAATTATTTCGAATTATTATTAATTATGACTAATTATTATTAATTATTCCTAATTATTATTAATTATTTTCAATTATTATTAATTATTACTAATTATTATTAATTATTCCAAATTATTTTTAATTATAACTAATTATTACTAACTAATAAAAATTATTACTAATTACTACTAATTATTAATAATTATTACTAATTAATCCTAATTATTACTAATTAATCCTAATTATTACTAATTAATCCAAATTTTTACTAATTAATCATAATTATTACTAATTAATCCTAATTATTGATAATTATTACTAATTATTGCTAATTATTCCAAATTATTGATAATTATTACTAATTATTGCTAATTATTACTAATTATTGATAATTAATACAAATTATTGATAATTATTAGAAATTATTGATAATTATTACCAATTATTACTAAATATTACTAATTATTAGTAATTAATCATAATTATTACTAATTGATCATAATTATTACTAATTATTACTAAATAATCCTAATTATTACTAATTATTACTAATTGGTCTTAATTATTAGGAATTAATCAAAGTTATTACAAATTAATCCTAATTAGTACTAATTAATCCTAATTATTACTAATTATTACTAATTAATCTTAATTATTACTAAGTATAACTAATTATTATAGTTTTTAGTAATTATTACTAATTATTACAATTTATTACAAATTATTCATAATTATTGATAATTATACCGAATTATTTCAAATTATTACAAATTATTTCTAATTATTAGTAATTATTTATAATTATTAAAAATAATTTCTAATTATTGCAAACTATTTCTAATTATTACTATTTTTCCAAATTATTATTAATTCATTCTAATTATTTCTCATTATTACTAATTATTTCAAATTATTACAAATTAATTCAATTTATTACTAATTAATACAATTTATTACCAGTTATTACTAATTAATACTATTTATTGCTAATTATTATATATTAGTTAAAATTATTTCTAATTAGTCCAATTTATTACTAATTAACACTTAGATATAACTATTCCTAAAAATAAATACTGCAAAAATAATTATCTAGTTCTAATTTAATTAATTTACATCTAATTAACAAAAATTATAAATAATTCAAAATAAAATAAATTAACTAAACAATAAAAAATAGATAAAAACCTCGAAATTGAAGCTTTCGGAGTATTAATGTCGCAGAGAATGCTTTGATATAAATGTTTAAAATATGGAAAATTTTAGAATTTTTTTTTTCAGAACAGATAGAGAGAAAAGTTGAGTAAAGAGTGAAATGAGAGGGTAAACAGATGAGGGTATATATATGTTAGATTATTTGCAATGAGGGTATTTGTGATGGGCTACCCATTGAAAATAGTGGTATTTGTGACGGGCCCTGTCGCAAATGGGTACCTGCCAACAAAGTATTTGCGACGAGGCAAGTATCCTGTCGCAAATAATAAAAACCGCTGCCGGTTATTTGTGACAGGAATAGGAACTCGTCGCAAATACTCTTTCTTTTGGTTTGGCGCGTATTTCTCTCGAAACATTTTGCGAGGAGTCCTTACCGCCTACCTCAAATACGAGTTATTTGTGACGGGGTAATTTACCCGTCACAAATAACTCCTTTCGGCAGGTTATTAGCGATGATCCCCTGACCCATCACAAATAATACGTCGCAAATAGAAATTTTCCCGTAGTGGAACCTTCTAAACTCCTTTCTCAGTGTTTACATTGTTGTTATTCAAGACAAATTAAATGTTTTACTACTCAGGCATAAAATATCTTCTGAACATGATGATGTTACCAATCTCGAGGAAGAACAGACTGTTAAAGATGAAGCTACAGAATTATTTGGAAATCAACATCTTGTTAATGCAAAACCAACGACGACGCAACATCACAGTGTTGAATTAAATTATCAATGCAAAAATTTAGGGTATAAAATTTGAGGTTGGTTGGAGTCAACATGACCAACCTATTGATCCCCAAAATTCAATGTTTATTAGTTATCTTCGGGCCACAATGAGGATGGATGTTCCTATTGATATTAATTCCTGGTGCCACACGTACAGCCAGTAACGAAGGAAATCCTTTGGATAAATATAACTATAATGTTATGATATAATTTCTCTATTTTACCAAAAAAAATATATAATGAAATGTTGATTTACTTGTTATTATTTCTTATATAGTTAATTTATTTTAGAATATTTTTGTAATAAAATTTTCTTAACAACCGCTGGAAGAGCCCATAGAGGCTTCTTGGCTCTTCTTACAAAGTTACATCTTAGGGATACTAAGGGGAAAGTAAATCCCCACCCTCCAATTATTTATGCACACATTATAAATCAAGAAACATGGTCTAATTTCATCAGTTCTCAAAATGAGAAATCATTTCAGGTGCATTACAGTCGATAATATATTATTTAACATTATTTCTTTTATCCAAATTGATTTAAAACTGTTAGTTTAGGAAATATAAAAATCGTGATGAAGATAAAGAACATGCATCAAAACCAAAGTACTTATATCCCAAACCAAGGATGCAGTAATTTAGAATTGGGTTTATCCAGTGCTAGGGTTTTAACATCACTCCCTAAAAGTGATGTTATAAAATGCCTTTCTCAGATCTAGAAAAAATGTTTTTAAAAGGGGTGTTTAATAATGCTTAAAAACATTGTTAAAGGGGGACCTTTATCAGTGCAAATAAAAAAGCGCTAATAAAATGGGCTTTTATCAGTACTTCATAAAACATGCTGATAAGGGGGGGGGGATTTATCAGGGCTTTTTAAAAAATGATGATAAAAGTGTGTTCTTTTTAGCGTTTTTTTAAGCGCTGATAAATACCCCCCTTTATCAATAGTTTTTAATTAGCGTCGGTAAACAGTATATTTCAAATTTATTTATATTTCATTAAAAATAACATGTTATTGAGGCAGAATGGACACCTGTAATAGAATTTATTGGTATTTTGGATGCTTTCTAGGACTTTTGGATACAATAGAAGTGAACAAGGGTTATCAGGGGTCACCAATGTGTATATATCATCCCAAGACATGATTTGATATGTGTTTGTGGAAAAACAGACACCCAATTCAGAAGTTATGGTTGTTTGGAATTCCATCAAATGTGAAAAACCCATAAAACTCCTAAAAACCCTAAAAATCCTAAAAACCAAGAAAGGATCATAACTTTCATTTCATATGTCTGTTTCATCTCAACAACTTGTCAAATAAAATCTCATGAAATGAGATAAAGACACGTTATATTCAAATCCTATGAAAAATAAAGGAATAAATATTATTATAGTTTAAAAAAGTTAGAAATCTAACTTAAACTTCAAACGTCCATAACTTTGAGCTAGGTGTTAATTTGGGCTCCACCACACATCAAATCGAAGCTTGTAACAAGATCTATTCCATTTCGGTCTAGGAACTTCTCTTTGAGTATTGTCCCTTATTTTACCTCAATTTCCAAGAAGGCCTCAGAAACATAGTTTTCAGTTGACGATCCCAATTTGTTAAAATTAAAATGGCTATAACATCCAATACAGGTTTTTGTTCAGCCTATACCATATATCATATCAAAAACCGTTTCATGATCTTCAATTTGACTAGTTTTGGAGTGGAATCAGACTACATGATCAAAATTCATTGTTGTTTCAGGTGTTTTAGATTTTTTAGGATTTTCATAGTTTCTTAATTTTTTATGTGTTTTAAGGGGTTTTAGATTTAATTTTCATTTTAAAACAAATTTATAAATAAATATGTATATTAAAAAAATATTAATATAAATATATAAATATATTTATAAATATATATATATATATATAAACACACACACACACACACATATATATATATATATTATAACACCCCAAACATTTTATGGTATGTTGCTCTTAATAGCCTATATTGCATGAAGCCCTAATTTTTTTGTGAAACAAAACATTATAGGAGAAAGTTATATGCTATCCATTAAATACAAATTTTCCACTTCTATGTTTTGAATTTTGAAAAACAGTCATCTAGAGTTTTGGCCAGTAAGTTGTTTGGAGTTTGATAGAACCAACTTGATTTTTTGATGAATAGTAACATACCCTTATGAATAATAATATGAAAAGTAATATGACCCTTATAAATTTTAATTAATGATAATGTTATATTTTCTTAAGGTAATAAGATAATGAGAAGTTAATTAATTTTTCAATGTAATACAAAAATTTATATACTTTTAAATTGTTATTTTTCGAATTAACATTGATTTTATTTAAAAATTAAATTAAAAATAAAAAGAAAATTATTTTCAAAAAATGGAGTTTGTTTTTGAATTATACATGTCTAAAAATGGTTAGGGTGAATTTTTGGGATTTTTCTAAAATACTTGAATTTTTCGTGAATAGTAAAAATACAGATTTGAGTTTTCGGTAGTTTAATGACATCATAATGATTTAATTATTAATATAAAGGGCTGGTCAAATTTTGTATAGTATCTTATTACATGAGGTTTCCCAAGTGGCTTAAACCATGGGAAAGCCCATGGTTTGGAAAAAACCACTAATGAGGTGTCCCTTTGAAATTATTAAAAAACAACCTCTCTTTTAGTACAAATACCCACTCAACCCATTAGTTTTCTTCCATTACAAACTCAATATCCTCTAAGAAATGGTGGTATTACCTCCCTAAGAGTCATCCCAAGGTTTCCTCAAGCCCCCAAGGTCCAATCCTTCAAGATCAAGGAGTTACTCTACAAGATAAGGGAATCCTTCATTCTTTTCTTTTAGTCAACACTTCCTTTATGTTATCTACTTGATTTTCTATTATCATATGTTGGGGTTTGATTTTATGTGTTATTATTACATTCTTTTTTATTTCAATATTATTATATACCATTTTTCTCTCATCATTTCATTTTATGAAATTTTAAGCGATGTTGTTAGGCTGCAAAATTTTCATAAGGGATCTCTCACCATTTCTTTTATTTTCAAGTTCATCTCTTTTCTTTTTCTCTCCTTACCTACTCTATAAAAATGACTATTATAAACTCTAGTATCATATATATACTGGAATTATATCATGGTAATTTAAGAACAATCATATATATTCTTACTCCCTCCCTTTTATTTTTATAAACGAAATCAACGTCCCTGAAGTTCCCATTAATAACATTTGTGGACGACGAAGTTTCATTTTTCACTTTCTCCATAATTAATTATCATGAAACCATTTTAATGGTTGAACTAGATAAAAATATATTTATTTCATCTCATTAATGTTCTAGAATCCTTATACACTCATAATGTAAAATAATAATACAAAACAAGTTCATTATGAACAAAACGACCAAGTTAATCCGAATATTTGTAACAAATATTTAACTAATGAATCATCATCATGGTATATAACCCAAAATCATTATAAAAACATTTATATATACTTAATGTCATTAATAAGATATATTAACAATTCTGGATGTTGAACCACATTTCAAATAGACTTCCATCCATGAAAGAAACTAAACTAATCATGGAAACCAAGGAAGAAAATGCTTCCCAACCAATAAAATTGAACCTCTTAAATCCATTAAAAGGTCCATTAATGAACCTAATAAGGTTATAATAAATTAATTAAATGTATAGGAGGTTCTGGAATTATTAATTAATGAATATAAATTTGATTATTCAGGTCATTAAAACAAACAAAGAACACACTCGAGCAAAAGGTAAGGGGTTTCTCATCTCACTTTCATTTCTACGAGATTTTCATTGTTCACCACTTATTTCTTGTATGTGGTATATGTGTACTTAAATTTGATATATAATAACATTATTAAATTTATATTCATGTTATTAAATGATTCATTTTATGTTTATTAAGTTCAGGTTATATGATTCGAATGATTACATTATGGTAAGAGACTTTGTCTCAACTACTATTTTGTTGTGACTAACTTAGTGTGGTGAGCCTAATAATCCTTATGTGGTATACCTACTGACCATTTGAGATCACTTTTCATTTGATATTGTATTTAAATTAAATATTCGTAATCTCATATCATGGATATGTTTGTTTTCTAAACCGTATATCATTTTACATACATTGTTTATTTGGAAAGTTATTTTAATTTTGTAAATATTATGGAATTTGTATTCTCTACTCTATATGGATATTGAAAAGGCATATTTCTCTTGTATTGAATAAATGTATAAATAATTATTTGGAAATTCAGGGGTGGGTGGGGCCCACTATATCCCCTCGATGCATCGGTAGGTCTCATGAAACAAATCAGTTGGTGACAAACCTTTCGAGTTTGTTTCCAAAAATTAGACGAGTTTCTACCCCCAGAATTAAACTGTTTTAACAGTATTAGGGTTTCATGTGCTAGATACATGATATCCAATTAATAATCATTCTGTTTATTTATTATCAGTTATTACTATCCATGAGGTTTTCATTATGACAAAATCTATGGATGCAGTTTCATTCCCAGTTTATTAATGGCGTGAGTTTTTCATTTATTCACCATGCCATATTGATTATGTCAAATTGGTTACAAATCAGTTATTATTGATTCATGCTTCTGCTATTTTTATCCCTTACTGATTGTTTTACATCACCCCTTTCATTGTTTAATTTCAACAGGTGACAAAGAGGAGATCATTTATTGAGTTATTTTGGATGCAACTTTTAGTTTTCGTTATGTATTGTATTTTGTAAACTTTTACAATGTAATATAAGTAACATCTATGTGTCTAGTTTCTTCAAGACTACTAAAATGATCATTCCTTTGGGACTTTTATTACTTCTTAACATTCCAATATCAAAAGTAATGCACCAGCTCTAGTCTATAGGGTCAGGGTGTTACAGTTGGTATCAGAGGAAGTTTAGTAGAAAACTTGGAAACTGGAGTATGAAATTTATTGTAGGAAAAAAAGCCCTAAGGTAGTATTTTAGGATAAATGTACAAGAATATCCTGGAATTTTGGTAAGGAATAGATTATGTGAATATTTCTAGAAAATACATCCCTATCTGGATACGATCAGGTAGAGGTGGCTCTGCACAAAGGTACCTAGGAGTGAAAGCTCCAACAAGGAGTTTTGGGCTTGACCCGGGGTATCCAGGTACACAAGAATGAGCCTTTCTACACTCATGGTTACGACATTCTCAAGGGAAATGCTTAGGATAATTCAAATTTTATTTAAAATCCATTATGAACGAGTTTAATGTAAATTTTTTTCAGAGGAACCATGTTTATAATATTATCTATGCATATAATTTCAATCTATGTTGATTGATTTTCTATTTGAGATTCATAAACTAATATAGTGCATCCCATTATTTATAATTGGCACCTAATGGAAAAAAGGGGTATCAATACCCATGGTCAAGTTTGGTATTTACCTACTGAGAAAGTCAACACAATCAACATTAGAGTAGATCAGATCATGACCATATTGGGACAACTTACTCAATTTGTAATGAATAACTATTCCACACCTGTGCTGGATTGTTTCATGTGGTAGAAGCCCCTATATTTTAGCAGGACTACTAATCCAGTGTTTTATGAGTAATGGATCAAGTCCCTTGAAAATATATTCATGGTGCTAAGATGCAATGAAAATGAAAAGGTAGTATTGGCAATATATTATCTCAAGGGTGACGCAGATCAATGTTGGTCCCGGATTCAAAATACCGCAGAGGAAGAAGAAATAGAAGATATGGAATGGAGGAATTTTAAGGAAATATAATTTGAAAAATATTTCCCACATGAGAAACGAACTAAAATGAAGAGGAAATTCCTTGGATTAAAACAAAGGGAAGAATACAATGTAACATAGTATGAGTCTACCTTCACAAGGCTAGCCCAATATTTTGTAGATTACGTATGTGACTCGGAAGACAAGATTTATCATTTGTTTGAAGGTATTAAGCCAAGTCTTTGAAGGGAACTGGCTTCTCAAACATTCTCATATTATGAAGAAATTGTATCATGTGCCATCAAAACAGAGAAGTAATTTTCTAGATCAAATCTTTTCAAAGGAAACCAAGATAAGAAGTTGTACTCTGATAACAAAGAAAAAGGAGAAGCACCAAACAATAGAAAGGGAACAAATCTATCCATATTATGTGAGAACTGTGGAAGGAATCATCTAAAGAAATGCTTGAAAGGCATCGGAGTCTGCTATAACTGTGGAGAAAAGGGTCATCAATCTGATGAATGCAAGGGGTAGAAACAATTCAATGATATTCAATGCTATTATTGCAGAGAGATGGGAAACTATGAAAATGAGTGTCCTAAGCGCCAAGGAAACATGCCTCAGAAAAATCCAAGAGAACAAGGGAGAGCCTATGTGATTACAACCGTGGAGGTTAAAGTTCCTAATGACGTGGTTACAGGTACTTTAATTGTTTCCTCAAACTTAGACAAGACTTTATTTGATTATAGATCATCACATTCATTTATATCTTCTCAGTTTTCCAAAAAAATTAGATATGTCCAATTTTATTTAATAAAGGATTTTTTAGTCAAAACTCCCAAGGATGTATCATTTCGACAAAGTCATGTCGACTAGTCCCCCTCTATACACTAAAACATGCTTTAGTTGCTAACCTTATCATCATACCAATGACTGAATTATCAGTATGGATTGGCAGTCAAATTATGATGTGAAGATTTATTGCAAGAGAAAAGAAGTTACAATTTTTTGAAATGGTTTATAATATCTTATCTTTAGAGTGGAGACTTCTCCATATGATCCTTATCTAGAACCACCCCTAGCAGCTCTACTGAATGAAATACTTGTAGAGGAAGATAAACCAATAACTATGGGCTAGGAAAGAAATATTCAAATTGAATATGTGCATATTGTGGAAGAATACATTGATGTATTTTTAGAGGATTTACCTGGACATTCTCCAGAGCGTGAAATTGAGTTTTTCGTTGACTTAATTCCTGGTGCAAGACCTATATCAAAGACCCCCTATAGAATATCCATTGTGGAGTTAGTGGACCTAAAGAAACAACTAGAAGAGTTGAGTGACAAAGGATTTATTTGACCTAGTGTTTCTCTATGGGGAGCCCTGGTCTTGTTTGTCAAGAAGAAAGATGGATCCATGAGGCTATGCATTGAATATTGGGAAACCAATGCTATTACAATAAAGAATAAGTATCTTATTCCCAATATTGATGATTTATGTGATCAAATTCATGGATCTCAATACTTTTAAAAGATTGAACTTCGATCCGGATATCATCATCTGTGTGTGAGGAAGGAAGATATTCCTAAGACATCATTTCGAACAAGGTATGAGCATTATGAGTTTACAGTAATGCCTTTTGGACTAACAAATGCACCCTCTGTTTTCATGGATTTAATTAATAGAGTTTTCAATGAATATCTTGATAACTTTGTTGTGGTATTCATCAATGATATCCTTGTATACTCAGAAATCTATAATGACCATGGGAATCACTTTCAGATTATTATGAGAAATATTAGAAGTAATAAATTATAGGCGGAGTTTAGAAGGTAAAGTTTTTTGCTTCAGTAATCTTCTTTTATAGGTCGTATTGTCTCTAAGGATGGAATCCTAGCTGATCCTGCAAAGAAAAAGGAAATCTAAGAATGGACCACACTAACAAACATAACCGAGGTACATAGTTTTATTGGCTTAGAAAGTTACTATCAGTATTTCATTCAGAATTTTACCCGACTGGCTAACCCACTAACCAAGCTCACACGTAAAGGATTTAAGTTTGTGTTGACAAAAGAATGTACAAAATACTTCGGAGAATTGAAAGGAAGATTAATCAATGCTCCAATTTTGACTCTTCCATCTGAAAGGGATGGTTTTTTAATATATAGTGATGCATCAAAGAATGGTCTGGGTTGCGTCCTTATTAAAAATGGTAAAGTCATTACTTATTCATCAATTCCATTGAAGAATAATGAGAAAAATTATCCAGCACATGATCTTGAGTTAGCAGCTGTAGTCTTTGCTCTAAAAATATGGATACATTATCTTTATGGTGAAAAATGTGAGATATAGACAGATCACAAGAGTTTGAAATAAATTTTCACATAAAAGAACTCAACATGAGGCAAAGAAGATGGTTCCATTTACTCAAAGATTACAATTGTTCAATCCACTACGACCCAGGAAAGGTGAATAAGGTGGAAGATGATTTATGTATGAAGGATCATGGACTTCTGACTCAAATTAGGATTGAGAGAGATCCTATATTTTTAAATATACAAAAGATGGATATGGGAATTGTTAAGGAAGGGGAAAAATATATTCTCTTTCAAATGATTGTCAAACCATATTTATTAGAGAAGAAAAAAATCTCTCAATCTAATGATGAGAATCTTCACAAGAAAATTAATGCTATCAAGGATGGAAGACTGGATGACTTCATGTATGAAGAAGGAGTTCTGAAATTTGAGAGGAGATTATGTCTACCATCAGTACCTGATCTAACAAAGGGAACTATTAGACGATTATCATAGATCAAATTTCTCTATACACCTGGGTAGCACCAAGATGTATAGAGATCTGAAGAAATATTTTTTGTGGGATAATATGAAGCAGGAAATTCTTGACTATGTGTCAAGATGTCTAGTTTTTCAACAGGTGAAGGTATAGAGACAACATCCCAAAGGTGTCATGAAACCTATACCTATTTCTATGTAGAAGTGGGATACCATTACGATGGATTTTGTCACCGAAATACCAAGCACATATAGAAGGAACGATGTAATAAGGGTAATTGTTGATCGTCTCACAAAATCAGAATATTTCCTTTCTTATAAGAGAGTATTTACTACTTGAGCACCTGGAAAGACTTTATATTAATGAAGTTGTAAGACCTCATCGTGAACCTCTATCGATTGTGTCCAATCGAGATGCACGGTTTACATCAAAATTTTGGAAAAGTCTCCAGTTGTATTTGAATACTGATCTTCATATGAGTACTTCTTATCACCCCCAAAATGACACACAGTCTGAAAGGACTATTCAAACTCTAGAAGATATGTTGAGGTCATGATCTCTTGACTTCCAAGGTATGTGGGATCAATACATGCCTTTGGGGTAATTTTCATACAACAATAGTTTCCACTCTAGTATTAAAATTTCTATGTATGAAGCATTATATGGAAAGATATGTCGAACTCCATCTTGTTGGGATGAAGTTAGTGAGAGGAAACTTATAGACCCAGAATTTATTGAAGAGGCCACAAGAAAGGTGAAGACAATTCAATCCCATATTAAAGCAGCCCAAAGTAGGAAGAAGATTTATGCTGACAACTAGAGGAAAGATTTGTAATTCTAAGTGGTAGATCATGTCTCTCTGAAAGTATTTCTATGGAAGGGTGTCTTAAGATTCGGTAAGAAAGGGAAACTGATCCCCAGGTATGTTGGACCATTTGAAGCTCTGTAAAGAATCAGATCTGTAGCTTACTATTTAGCGATGCTGCCAAATCTCTCTAGAGTTCATGATGTGCTCCATGTGTCACTGTTAAATAAATACATGCTAGACCCAACGCATGTACTCACATATGAATAAATAGAACTGAAACTTGATTTTTCGTACTGTGAAAAGCCTATCGGGATACTTGATACAAGGGAGAAGGTATTGAGAAATCAGACAAATTGTCTAGTGAAGGTTCTTTGTAGAAACTGAAATATTGAGGAAGTAACATGGGAACCAGAGGATTTAATTAAGAAGAACCACCCACATGTTTTTAGTGGGCTTTATACATAAAATTTCGAGGATGAAATTTCCGAAGGAGGGAATAATATAACACCCCAATCATTTTATGGTATGTTTCTCTTAATAGCCTATATTGCATGATTCACTAAGTCATTTTTGAAACAAAACATTATAGGAGAATGTTATATGCTATCCATTAAACATAAATTTTCCACTTCTATGTTTTGAGTTTCGAAAAATAGTCATCTAGATTTGTGACCAATAATTCGTTTGGAGTCTGATAGAACCAACATGATTTTTTGATGAACAGTAACATACCCTTATTAATAGTAATATGAATAGTAATATGAATTGTAATATGAAAATTAATATGACCATTAAAAATAGTAAATAATGATAATATTATATTTTCTTATGGTAATAAGATAATGAAAAGTTAATTAATTTTTCAATGTTATACAAAAGTAATTATACCTTTAAATTGTTATTTTTCAAATTAACTTTGATTTTATTTAAAAATTAAATTAAAAGTACATAGAAAATTATTTTCAAAAAATGGAGTTCATTTTTGAATTCTACACGTCGAAAAATGGTTAGGGTGAATTTCTGGGATCTTTCTAAAATACTTGAATTTTTCATGAATAGTAAAAATACAGATTTGAGTTTTTGGTAGTTTAATGAAATCATAATGATGTAATTATTAATATAAAGGTATGTTCAACTTTTTTACAGTATCTTATGACATGATGTGTCCCAAGTGGATTAAACCATGGAAAATACCTTTGGCAAGCCCATGGTTTGGAAAATACCACTAATAAGGTGTCCCTTTGAAATTATTAAAAAACTACCTCTCTTTTACTATAAATACCCACTCACCCCTTCATTTTATTTCATTCCAAACTCAGTATCCTCGAATATATGGTGGTATTACCTCCCTAGGAGTCATCCCAAGGTGTCCTTAATCCCCCAAGGTCCCATCCTTCGAGATCTAGGAGTTACTCTACAAGGTAAGGGAATCCTTCACTCTCTTCTTTTAGTCGACACTTCCTTTATGTTTTATATTTGATCTTCTATTATCATATGTTGGGGTTTGATTTTATGTGTTCTTATTACAATATTTTTTATTTATATATGATGAGATACCATTTTTCTCTCATCATTTCATTTTATGAAATTTTAAGTGACAATGTTAGCGTGTCGAATTTTCATAAGGGATCTCTCACCGTTTCTTTTATTTTCAAGTTCATCTATTTTCTTTTTCTCTCCTCACCTCATCTATCCAAATGACCATGATAAAGTCTATTATAATCTATATACTGGAAATATATCATTTTAATGGAAGAACCATCATCTATATTTATAATCCATGCCTTTTATTTTTATAAACAAAATCAACGTCCATGAGGTTCCAATTTATAACCTTTGTGGATGACAGAGTTTCGTTCTTCACTTTCTCCTTCATTACTGATCATAAAACCATTTTAATGGTTGAACCAGATAAAAATATATTTATTTCATCTCATTAATTTTCTGTAATCCTTAGACACTAATAATATAAAATAATAATACAAAACAAGTTCATTATGAACAAAACGGCCAAGTTAATCTGAATATTTGTAATAAAATTTTAACTAATGAATCATCATCATGGTATATAACCCAAAATCATTATAAGATCATTTATATCTCCTTAATTTCATTAATATTATATATTAAAAATTATGTATGTTTAACCACATTTTAAATGGACTTCCATTCATGAAAGCAAATAAAACGAATCATGGGAACCAAAGAAGAAAATACTTCCCAACCAAGAAAATTGCACCTCTTAAACCCATTAAAAGAACCATGAATGAAACTAATAAGGTTATAATAAATCAATTACATGTATAAGAGGTTATTTAATTATTAGTTAAGGAATCTAAATTTTATTATTCATGTCATTAAAACAAACAAAGAACACACTCGAGAAAAATTTAAGGGGTTTCTCATCTCACTTTCATTTCTATGAGATTTTCATTGTTTGCCACTTATTTATTGTATGTGGTATATATGTACTTCCATTTGATATATAATAACATGATTATCTTTATATTCATGTTATTAAGTTATTCATTTTTGCGTTATTAATTTCGGATTATATGATTCAACTGATTATGTTCTGGAAAGAGACTTTGTCTTCACTACTATTTTGTTGTGACTAACTTTGTGTGGTGCACCTAATAATCCTTATGTGGTGTACCTACTTCCATTTTGAGATATCTTTTCATTTGAAATTTTATTTACATTAAATATACATAATCTCATATCATGGATATGTTTTTTGTCTAAACCATATACCATTTTACATACGGTGTTTATTTTGAAAGTTATTTTAATTATGGAAATATTGATGAATCTGTATACTCTAATATATACGGATATTGAAAAGGCATATTGATCTTGTATTGAATCAAGGTATAAAGAATTATTTGGATATGAAGTGGTGGTTGGGGCCCTCTATAGCCCCTTGATGGATCGGTAGGTCTCATGAGACAAATCAGTTGGCGACAAACCCTTCGAGTTTGTTTCAAAAAATCAGACGGGTTTCTACCCACAAAATTAAACATTTTTAACAGTATTATGGTTTCATGTGCCAGATAAATGACACCCAATTAATAATAATTCTCTTTATTCATTATCAGTTATTAATATCCATGAAGTTTTCATTATGAAAAAATCTATGGATGCAGTTTCATTCTCAGTTTATTAAGGGTGTGAGTTTTTCATTGATTCACCATGACATATTGATTATGTCAAAATATTTACAAATCAGTTATTATTGATTCATTCTTCTGCTATTTTTATCCCTTACTGAGTGTTTGAGCTCACCCATTTCATTGTTTACTTTTGACAGGTGACAAAGAGGAGATCATTTATTGAGTTCTTGTGGATGAAAATTTTAGTTTTCATTATGTATTGTATTTTGTAAACTTTTCCAATGTAATATGAGTAACATCTATGTATCTAGTTTCTTCAAGACTACTAAACCGATTGTTCCTTTTGGATTTTCATTCCTTCTAAACATGACAATATCACAAGTAATTCACCGACTCCAGTTTAGAGTGGTCAAAGTGTTACATATATAAACAAATATATATATATTTATATATTTGAATAAAAAAATATAACAAAATATATACATATATAAAAAAATGTAAAAAAAATAGTATAGGGAACTGGAAAAGGTGATGGTGTATAAGCTAGAGGTCCCAGATTCAATACTCACTAGAGGCAGGGGAATGCGCTAAATCATTGATAAAGGGGTGGGGGAAGAGATGATAAGGGGGCACTAATAAAGGGGGAGGGGTGAAAATACCCTTTATCAGTGGGGACTTTATCATCACTTTTTTTATACTGTTAAAGGGTGCCATTTATAGATCTAAAAAGAACGGATAAAGGTATCCTTTAATGGTGCTAAAAAAGGTGATGATAAAGGGGGACTTTATATAGCGACCTAGGCTTCAAATATATGGATATAACACCATTTTAGATGAATATTTCGTACATTAAAATAACACATGCCCATGGACTGTAATAGTTTAGTGTCTTTGGAAACATGAAAACAAAATCTTCTATCCTGGTGAAATATCTTCAATATGACCAATAAAGATCTCCAACTTTATAACTTCAACATAAATCCTTTATTTATAAAATGGGTAAAAAAAATATAAGAAGGGGTGATCTTAGATGCTCAGTAAGAGTAAATAAATGAAATGTGTATACATAACATGAACAGAGGGTATAGAACATGAGAATAACATTTAAAGATCATACCTAGCATATTAGAGATCATAATAAAGATTATAAATTCATACAATTTGGATCATAAAATAATTAATCGAAAATGTCATGAAATCACAATATATGATTAACACATGGATTTTTTTTTCAAACACATAAACCTATAATATGATTTCCATAAATTCCAAGGCATCACTGAAAAGACCATCTTGGTAGTATGGGATCACTCCCCTTACCATCTTGGTATTCATGGTTTACTCCCTTAGCCATCTGAGTAGCACGAGTTCACTCCACATACCATCTTGGTAGTCATGGTTCACTCCCTTGGACATATTAGAAGCATGAGTTCACTCCTCATTCCATATTGGTAGTCATGGTTCAATCTGAGGGCCATCTTAGTAGTCAAGGTTCATACCCAAGACCATATTAGTCTATCTAATGAGATATAAATCTTTACCTAATGAATTAGAGGGAGATATAGTTCCCACCCATATGATATTGAAATCAAACTTAAATGTTCCAAAATATAATAAATAATCATATAATAACCCATGAAATGAAAAGGGTCTTATAAATATGTAATCATATCATAACCTGTGAAAAAAAAGATAGGTTTCATAATCATTTCGTCATAAACATAACCTGTTAAAAGAAGTTAGTTTCAAACACATATAATCTATGAAAGAGAAATAGATTTCATAAAGACCATAACATTAAGAATTAGTTATTCATAGAAATAATGTGAATGTATCCTTTAGATAAATTATTGAAATTTAATTAATTACATCAATATATGTCATCATAGATGTAAAATAATTTTGAAATATCTTTTAGAAAATTTTCTTGAGAAAACATGTCATTTATTCTTTTAAAGAGGATATTTAATACATAAAACCATTTGAAAACCATTTTATTAGAAAATACATTTAAAACCTATTAATAAGACTTCAAATCATTTGAAATCCTTTTTCTTTGAAAACTTATAAAATAAGCTTCAAAACATTTTAAAAAACTTTTTCTTTGAAAACACTTTGAAATATTATAAAAAAGTCTTGAAAACATTTTTAAATCCAATTATTTTAAAATACATTAAAAACATATTAATAATGTGTAAAAACATATTTAAAACCATTTATTTAAAAATAAATTGAAAACATATAAATAAATCATTAAAATGTTATGAAAACCATTTCTTTGAAAATGATTTGAAAACATATAAATAATGCTTGAAGGTGTTTTGAAAACCATTTATTTGAAAATAATTTTAAAAATTATAAATAAATATTGAATTTTTTTTGAAAACAATTAATTTTTAAATAATTTTAAAAGCACATTATTAAAAATTAACCCTTTAAACATGAAATGAAATATTCACAGAAATGAGTGTGGTTAAATCCGTACATGTCATATGAGGTAAAATGAATATTCCATTTGCACGGTAAAAAGGTTAAAGACATTCCTTAATCAGAAAGAGACAAGAGTATTCCTTTAAAATTGTTAAAATAAAAAAGAGTAAAAATGCATTTTAATTTCCCTAGGATATTAGAATAATATTCTTGTAATTTATTTTTCGAAAACATGGTTTTGAAAGAACATATATTTTCGACGGAAGAGATGGTAAAATAAGGATTTACTAAAAATAAATCTTAACTATATTATGTTCCAAAGAGTAGAAAAAGGGTACCAAAACATGATTATATTATTAATATCTAGAGGATAAGAAAATTAATGAATTTTC
This sequence comes from Viscum album, assembly GCA_963277665.1. NCBI lineage: Eukaryota > Viridiplantae > Streptophyta > Magnoliopsida > Santalales > Viscaceae > Viscum > Viscum album. The sequence goes on along the minus strand of OY728145.1, from coordinate 1,984,997,757 downwards.
TTGAATGTTTGATCATAATATTTCATCAAATAAATCATAACATAAACATTCATGAAAAACGATGAGATTGTTTCAATAAAATACTATTACTTGGTAACTTGGGGTCATAATATCCATGTAATAAAAAGGAAACTAAATGAATCTTAAAATATCATGAAAAGTATGATATTTATGATATAACATTTAAAATGGAAGTATATATGTAATGACCCAAACTTTCATTAATGAACATTTCTCTTGATCTAATTAAATGCCTTATTATGTAAAATAGTTATATAACATATGGACTTATTTTTTTATGTTTCTAGATTTTATAATACTGTTAAGAATTTTTACCATTGCTAATATAGCCATTGAACAGTGATCACATGATTAATATAAATATAGGGCTTTAACAAATCCAATTTACTCAGACAAAGGAAGCGATGTCCTCATCCAGAAGACTTGCCCCGTATGAATCTCATTTATTAGAGCTCAGAAAGGAGGTGAAGACATTGGGCTTCACTCTTGACCATGACCAAGTCGATCTTTAAATGTTAAGCTCGAAAGGAACCTCATACAAGATAAGTGGAAGTTGATATATATTATCACCCGAGTAATGTTATGTAAGCCACCCTAAGAGTCTGTCACCATAGCACACCTTACACTTCGATCTTATGTGGGTGTTATAAGGGGTTATCTAACAAGACCTTAGAACTATTTTTAGGTGAATTATTTTTTTATATAATAATTAATATACATTCATTTTATTTTTCTTATTTTTTAAATAGTTTTTAAAGCTGAAAGAGTATTTTTAGTTAATATTTAACTAAGAAATTTATTTTGATGAATTAAAGGATTTTTGAATTAAATAATATTTTAATAAAATATTAATATTAGATTAATTTTTATTAAATATAAATTATCGTATAATTTTATGAATGCCATTGTAATTTTTATTAAGGTTTGAAAGCTGTTTTTGTCAAAACCCATGAATTTTTGATAAATTTTGGTTTTTATTTTAAAAGTAAAAATTCACATATTTATAAAATTATTTAGATAAAATAAATATTATTTTTGGAATCAGGATGTTGAAATTATCCAACAATGAATTTTTTATAATTTTCTGAGAGAGTCGATTTTTTGGGTAAAAAAATACAGTTTAAATATATAATGTGTTTTATGACATCATAATGACACAATTGTGATGTAATAAAATACTATAAATGATATGTTCGGAAAATATATGTTTTTCCATTAAAATAATGTGATTTTAGTTTAGTTTTATTTATTTTACCAAACTTTAGTGGACCCTCCAAGAGTTATAAAACAATTTCACATTTTAAATGAAATTCCTTGAGAGTGTGACTCACCTACACATAAGAAACCCATTTATTTTAAAAATTTAGGCCATTGGACTTATAAAATATTTTTTTCCACTCACATTTGTCAAAAACCATGGTTAAAAACCATCGTCTAGTTTGTTTTATTGATTAGTCTGTTGTTTGGTGACACAAACCAAAATAATAAAGAATTCCCCCACTTTTCCTATATAAACCCACCCATGATCCCACTTCCTCTTCACTCAAAGCCTTGGGAGTTCATCTAAACTCTTCCCTCCTATCTCTATAATCCTCCTAAGTTTCCCCAATCTCCCAATAATTCTCTCTCAAGCCTCCCCCTAGCCTTTGGGATCACACTTCCAAGTAAGGGATTTCTTCCTTTCTCATTTTTGTCCAATTTTATTTAAGTTGTTATACCCTTTTTTCAATTAAAAATGATGGGGTATGATTTAGCACCTCCTCCATACTTACCACTTTATGTTTGGATTATCTGATATCTCTTTCTCTCTCATTAATTCCTCCCATGTACATAAGTTACCATGCCTAAATTTCATGAGGGGTTTCTCTATCCTCTTTTACATCCAAGTAATTCTTTTGTATTAGGCATCTAAATTCTATTACATTTATTGGGACATGTATCTATATGACACCGTTACTATCTATTTCATGTACATATTATGAGACACCCATTTATCTCTCATCAACCATTTTCATGAATCCGTATGTCACGTCGTTATGCTGCTGAAATTTCACTTCGTTTTTCCTAGCCAAGATCATTGTGTAGTGAATACCATACCCCTATCTCTATCAAGTTTATTCACCTTTACACACATATACATATTTAATTGTACTTTAATTTATTTATTCCACATTAATTAATCATGTAATAACTTATTATTTAGATTGATTCCATGTTATATGATCCATGTGGCACACATATGCATGAAATGAAATGTTTAAGAAGGGTGCGCCCTGGTAGTGCTCCAATGAATTGGGTAAAGATTAGTATCATGATACGTCAAGTGAAATGAGGGTTTACTAATGCTAATTCAATTTCAATGAGTATTTAATCATTACCCATGTGAAATGATCATTGTCTCATGCTAAAATCATGTTAAATGTTGTTGCCACATTTCCATGTTATGTTAATAATGTTATATCATGCCTTTATGTTCATGCTTATCTTATGATCCATTGATATGCCTAATGATTAACATGTATTGTATCTTTCATATTATTCCATGTTGACTCCCTTTCTGGGCTTTATGTCTCACCTTTTTCTTATGCATGTCCACAGGTTATCCCATGTAATGCTAGGTACGAGGGAATGTAGTGGTCATTTAAAGGATGTTTTCAATAAGATGTTGAGTCCTATGTTTTAAGTTGTTATCTAGTGTTCCTAAGCCCCAAGGACACTAGAACTCTTAAAATTATATATTTTATCAAGTGAAGTTTTCTATGTAATAAATAATTTCTAAGTGTGAAATAAAATTTAGGGTTGTTATAATATACACCTTGAAAAATAATTTAGGTTCATAACAAAACACATCTATCATAGAATGCAAGTTGAGACAAAACTAGTTTACCTATTCCGTAACATTTTGAAACTAAAACCCAATTAAATAAAGTTCATAAAATGGTTATGTGAATACCCATAAATGTATTTATAAGATAAATAGAATATAATCATGTGTAGTAAATACACAACACAGAAATGAAAGAGTGGCCAATATAGCATGTATCACATTGAAATAAAAAGTGAGATGAAATCCCCTTAACTTGTGTCTTGAATCTCATCATACTCATTCAAATCACCTGTATAATAAATATAAATTTATTAAAAATATTTTAAATAACCATACTATTATATATAATACCTTATATAGTTCTATTATGACCTTATATTACCTTCTTTTTAACAGTCCTATGTTATGGTTTAACTTTGGGTAATATTCCCATTATTCTTCACAGGTGTGGTAATTTGATATATCTTTGGTCCTTATACTTATATAATGATTTCAAGAATGTAAAACATGATATAAATATCATGTTTATATAGTATATTTTCATTATAATAATCTATATAAAATATATGTATGAAACAAAATACACTGTTCATGGAGGCGGTAGGTTGTTTATACAAATGAACGATATTCCTATTTAATTGTCATGTTAAAAGGAAAAAAGTAAAATATATATATTACTGTATATGTATATATCACTATTAAAGTAGATTTATGTATCATATATATCATATATATTCACTAAATCCATCTTTAATACAATCTATGTTGTAAAGACCCATAAATTTCAAGGAAATATTTTTCTTAATTTCTTTGGAATTTTACGAGTACGAAGTTTCTGACGGTGCCTGATTCTGAGGCCCAGTGTGCCCGGAATCATTTTCTAAAGTTTATCTCGGGTACGTTCAGTGAGGGAACAAGCAGGTTTTTCTATCTTTTGAACCGGTGCTCAGAATTAAAATCTGAGGGCACCGATGGAATAGCAGCGCTGATAATTGCTTAAGATGACTTTTACCATAGATGTGTTTGTACGGGAGAAGGAGTTTAATTTTTGGGGATTAATAAAGAATTGAATAAAATTTGTGGTACAAATTTTATTCATATTCTAAGTGGTTATATCCTAAGTATGGGAGTTGGGTGGGACCCACTAGTCACTAACTACCTTTGAGAGGATAAAGGTGAGGTGGGGCCCACACGAGCCCCATCTCTTCACATTCCCTAACTTCCCCTTAATTTGAGTAACTCTCCTCTCTCCTTATTTAATTAAGTGACTTGTCCACTTCCACATTAAATCATGCCAAAACACATAATCAATTAAGAGGGTGATGTGTTTGAATTTTAAAATTTAAATGCATGGCATGAATTAATAAAATAATGAGGGGCCTTATTTTATTTGGGGGTTAGATCGTTGTGTTAAGGATTGGAGGAGAGATCTCAAGTTACATTGGAAGGACATTATCCTCCCACGATGAACGACACCCTTCAATTAAGAATGCCAACTCTCTGACGAAGAACGTCGACTCGGCGGATCGGTTTCTCCATACTCTTCTTCCTCTGTGATAAGGAAGGAGACACCGACGACGACAGAATCGACGCCATAATTCGCGGTGCTTGACACCCACGAACTTACTTCGAGGTAGGGGCGTGTTTCAAATTGAGAAATATTGGATTTCCTTCCATGTTAATGTTTCTCTCTAAAACTTTTTATATCAAAGTAATGCGGAAGGAACCAGACCAAACTAACACGGTCTGATTCCTCCGCCTTTCTTGTTGTGTGGTGTCCTCCATCCGTTCTTGAGCGGTGAATCAAGGTAAGTTTGAAGAGCTGATCGGGGGCCTGAAAACATCGGAAATGGCCTCAGAACATCAGGACGACCTAGGAATGGGAGTTTTGTAGTGAACGGATCATTGAAATAAAAGAAGGACTCCTCGAGAGGCGTGCTAGCTGAGGCGTCATTTCTGGGAAATTCCAGAATACACGGCATGTCCTTCCAAAGCACACATAGTGTAGTAAAAACTTTCAGTGGCAGAAGTAACAGACATCAGAAGAAGTGACTCATGGCATGTGACACCGGTCACACGGCGTGTACTGTCCACATAGTTTGACAGAGGAGACTTCGTTGGACATGGCATGTAATCCGGGAGATACATGGAAACAGGAAGAACTATACAACCAAGAGGCACATCATGTACTTCCTTCACCATGGAAGAAGCAGCTTCGGTATAACTCGGCATGTATTCTAGGAATACATGGACACAGGGTGGAGTACAAGAGATTTTACTCCACCACACGGCCAGGCATGGCGAGTGTACACGGATCTGACCCCAGAAGTTTGAACACGGTGTGTAACTATACCACACGCTGTGTATTTTACTTTTACATGAACAGACCATCGACACGAGCTATGGTACACGAACAGTACCCATGGACTGAAGACACAGCGTGTGACCATACCACGCACCCTGTACATAATTTTTACACGACCATCCCTGTGACACGGGCCGTATCACACAGGCAGTACCCGGGTGTCTGATGACACGGCGTGTATCGCTTATCTACACCCCGTGTAATTTTGGAAAATGGCATGGTTGTCTTGTTCTCCGTGACTTGGGGAAGGGTTTTCTTGGTTTTTCCCCTATGACGTGGGACGGAACGTTGGGATACATCATCCCTAGTCTTCGTGATGGTTGATGTATCCATCCCTTTGACTCGAGGAGCCGACCCTCCCGGAATCGAGCATGCTGTGTGCGGAAACCCTAGAGCTGGCAGTGACTGCAACGACTATCGTACTGGAATCCTCCGTGGGTTCGATAGTGAAGACTAATGTACTAGAATCCTACGTGGGTTCGACGACGATGACAACCGTACTGGAATCCTTTGTGGGTTCGATAGTGATGACTACTGTACTGAATCCTATGTGGGTCCGACAGTATCAACCTCTATTGTAGTATCCTACATGGGTCCGACAGAGTAGCTGGACTAGTATCCTACGTGGGTCCGATAGCTTAGCTGGTCTAGTATCCTACATGGGTCCCAGCTTAAATGAATCAGTAACTACATCTGATCATCTCTTTTGCTTTATGAATGATGTATACCTGTGTGAGCTGAGTCTTGAATTTCAATCATTATCTTCAATATGATTGACTTACTATCCTGTGTGGATTGGGTTGTGCTTTCCTGTGTGGATTGGGTTGTTCTTTCCTATGTGGACTGGGTTGAACTTGGGCTCGTGTGTTGGAGCTGAGCTGTAATTGATGACTTAGGCTTATGTATGGGCATATAACTAAGTAGAGTTGGTTGATACTTCGTGTTTGTATCTTTCCTTTGTGGTTTATCCTTTATGGATTTTGGGAGACCTTCAGGGGTCTCAGGGTCCCTACTGAGTATCGTATACTCACCCCTGCACGGGCTATGCCTGCACTACATTGTGTTGGTTGTAGACGACAGACAACGCTGACCGTGGTTGAGGCTTGTGGATCAGGTTGGTACCCGGAGGTGGCCTATCAAGCGGGATGTACACGGAGTGTACGGACAGACCCAAGGAGCCGACGAGACTATCTATACCCACCCTTTAGGTGGGAATTCTGGGGGACGACTTGGTGGTTGCTGCCTTACTTTTCAGCGGATGTACTTTCTTTTCAGTTGTACTGTACTTTCAGTTGGGTTTGTATTCTGGCCCACTTACTTTTCAGCACTTACTTTTGCACTCAGTTTACTTAGTGTTTACTTCAGCTTGCATACTCTGCTATGTTTCTTTACTTATATAAAGGCAATGCCTTCCCTTTTATCGGGATTTATTCCTTTGGTGCTAGTCACCAGCCCCTGGCCTATGGAAGTTGGGCTTGGGGTAGTCATAGCATGGGCCCCGAGGACGGGTCGTGACAAATTGGTATCAGAGGTGTCGGTTCTACCGCAGAACTTAGGACTCTGATAATTTATACCATGTGAAGCAACAGCGTTAAGGGTATTGAGTGTGTGTCACGACCCGTCCTCGGGGCCCGTGCCATGACTACCCCAAGCCCGCCTTCCATAGGCCAGGGCCTGGCGACTAGCACCAAAGGCGTAAATTCCGATAACTGGGAAGGCATTGCCTTTATAAAAGTAAACAAAACACTACAGAGTACAAGCGGAAGTAAAACAATAAGTACAAAGAGAAGTGATGAAAGGTAAATGGGCCAGAATACAAACCCAAATGAAAGTACAACTACAACTGAAAAAAGTAAAATAGAAAAAGACAACAGCTGGAAGAAAGGAAGCAGCTCCTGGGTCGTCCTCCTCAGATCCTACCTGAAGGGTAGGTACAGATAGATTCCTCAACGGTCTCACCTGTCAACCTCCTCCGGATACTGACTCGTCGTGTAGTCCACCTCCAGGTACTGACTCGTCGTGTAGTCCACCTCTGGGTACCATCCAGTGCTCGAACACTCGGCCTCCGTCAGCACTGCCCGTCGTCTGCAACCAACACAATGAGGTGTAGGCATAGCCCGTGCAGGGGCGAGTATAACGATACTCAGTAGGGACCCCAAGACCCTCAAGGTCTCACTAAAACCAACAAGGATAACCACAAATAAGATCTCAACAGATAACCTCTACTTAGGTATATGCCCATACATATACCTAAGTTATCAAGTAACCCATCTCAATCACGAGGTAAACACAAAGGTCAATAGTCTCAGATCAAACCAGGATTTTCATTATCGAAACCGTAACTGCTGTAGAGCTCCATCTCTGAAGTGTACAGTGGTCCTATCATGACTCCAAAGTAGTTCTCACTAACCTAAGACTGCTGAGGTACTCCTCCTGTCGAGTACCGTGAGCTTGCCACCTCACATAGTAGTGCTTCCTGCCGGGGTCTGCCACCCAAACACAGTAGTGCTCCCCCCTCAATGCCTACAGAGGTACTCCTCCTGTCGAGTACCGCAGGTCTGCCACCCAAACACAGTAGTGATCCCCGTTGTGGGTCTGCCACCCAAACACAGTAGTGCTCCCCACTGGGCTATACAAGTCTCTCTGACTCGAATCGGACAAGCAGTCTTCAGGTCCCAGACATCTCCACGGTCTCCGTACTCCGTACGCTCATCTCTGGGAGGGCCCGCTCCACGAGCTACTGGTCGATACTCCAAGTATCACAAATTCCCACGAAGAAGTATCTCAAAGGACCGCCTCGTCATAGGGGTATCAACGCAACAGACGGCGTGTCAATCAGACGCCCGGGCTGTGAGTTACTAGCCTTCTCGTCCCAGGGGACCGGTTGGTTTCGTGAGCGAAACAATCCTGGCCGTAACTCAACTATACCCCGAACCCTCATAGGGTATAATCATAGGGACCGTTTCTCAACGTGATCACCAATGCCGCTGACGTTTTGTCAAACATACGTCCAGTCTGAAAGATAACATCTTTTTCGTTCCAGGGGCCCGGTTGGTTTCGTGAGAGAACCAACCCGACCGCACTCCGACAACATCCAAACCTTGAGCGGAGTAGGCCAAAAGATCCGTCTCACTAAGATGATTCCAACAAAGTCGACGGCACGTCAATCGAACATCCGGAGCTCATGTTACGAGTGTTTCCGCTCCGAGGGCCCGGTTGGTTTTGTATCCGAACCAACCCAGCCAAACCCAATGTTTTCTGAAACCTTGAGTGTAATATACTAAAATGACCGTCTCGTTCCAAGGATCACTACTCAACTGACAGTGCATCGATCGAAGGTCCGTAGCCCAAGATATGGGCATTTGACCGAAAGTGCTCCGAAAATGGGGGGTCTGGGCCCGGACCGACCCGGCCCGACCCCCCCTGGGTCGGCCCGAACCGGGTCCGACCCGACTGGACCCGGGCCGGCCCGACCGGCCAGCCGCAGCTCAGCGTGGCCGAGCCGAAGTCGGGGAGCGGGGGGTGCGCGCGGCCCGCCCCTCGCCGTTAATTGAGGGCGGTGGTGCATCCACTGCCGCCAATTCTTCCGGCGGTGCGCTCGGGCGCCGCGCCGGCGACCCATGCCTCCGGGTGTTTCCGCGGGCCACCGGAGTTGCTCCGGTGGTCCGTTTTCCAAAACGTCTGAGCCGGTGTTTATCTCGGGTCTCGTACTTTACTGCGCGAGCTTCAAAAATACTTTCCGGCCCCGTTATGTCGTCGCTCGTAAATCCGCACGTCAATTAACAAAACGCGGCGTCTTCGTGGTTCTCCAGCGTGATGCGTTGGCGCCGCACCCCTTCACCGTGGCCCGACTCCGTCCGCGGATGTCTTCGGGTTTGTCAGACGCGGCGCGATGGTGTCACGCCCTTGTTTGTTTTTCACGACGCGGCGCGACGGCGCCGCGCATTTCCTTGTTGCATGATTCCGCGTGGTGCGACGACACCACACCTTCCCGTACCAAACCACAAAGAAATCCAACATGGAAAAAGGAGGTGGGTCGGCCGTGTTTGTGCGGACCGGCCCCCTCTCATTAAACGATAGCAGTTGGACATATTCACGAAGAATAAAAGTCAAGGGAGTAATCTCGAACAAAATAAAGTAAAGACAATCCCCTACAACCTCTTAAATAAAAAGAATCATAACAATAATCCCAACCCGCAAAATAATCTTCGCGGATCAACGTAATATTTAGTTGAACCGCGTTCTTAGATTTAGAAGGGAGTAAACGAGGGATTACCAACAATCAAAATTTAAATTCCCTACCTCGTAATTGTCGTTCGTTGATGATCTCGGAAAAAGGGCAGATATCGATTCCTTGATTGTCGTGTTCGTCACACACTCCCAATTATCAAGCTCATGCGTTGGAAAGGAAGAAGGGTACTCGTCGTTGGTGGACGAGCGTTCGGAGGTGACGTCGTCATTGACGACGTTATTCAAGGGCGACGTCTTCTCCTTTGATGCGGATGAAGGTCGTTGGAGATGTTGTGGGTGTCGCTTCCCTTTCCTTACCTCGGTTGAATAATGATGAAGAAGATGGCGTCGTCGTGCTTCAGTGGCGGAAGAGACGTTCTTCGTGTTCTTCGTCGTAGAGAAAGAAGAAACTCAAGACTTCCTAAGCTTTTTCTCCAAAGGCTCCCAATCAACTAAACTCCAACCCAAATAAAATAAGTTCTTAACTTGTTTTATTAACACAACAAAGCTTATGAATTTCAAGAGTTTGAAATTAAATTAACTCACATAATTAAATATCTCAAGTTGTCAAATTTAATGAGAGGGAGGTGGAGAGACTCATTTAATGAGAGAGAGTTTCATCCACATAAATGGAGAGTTCAAGAGTTAAGGGGGCTTAAGGGGGTTTGATACTCATGTGGGCCCCACCTTATAACATCCACCCAAGGGAGGTTATGTGCAGGTGGGCCCCTCCACTAACCTCCCCTTGGAGGTTCTAACTACCACTTCAAATAAAAATATGGCAAACACATATTTTTATTCAGTTTAATTAAAAACCCCCAAAAACTAACTTCCAAACTAGATAAAATGCAACTGTGGAACAGGTGTTTCTAAGCAATTAACGGTGCTATCGTTTCATCGGTGCCCTCGTAATTCGATTCCGAGCACCGGTTCAAAAGTTAGAAATTCCCGCTCGTTCGTTCACTGAACGTACCTGAGCTAAAATTCGGAAATTAATTCCGGGCACACCGGGCCTCAGAATCAGGCACCGTCAGAAACTGTGTTCTGGTAAAATTCCAAAGAAAATTAAGAAAAAAATTTCCTTGAAATTTCTGGGTCTTTACATTACTCCCACCTCAGGGCTTAACGTCCCTGTAAAGCTTCAACACAAACTAGGGTCACAAAAGCGGTATTGAACACGCACCTGAGCCTTCAGCTCCCATGTTCTTTCCTGGAGGTTCCATACTGCCAAAGAAAGTGCACCCGAAGAATCGATCATCCTCGTAGGATCCGTACTGGTCGATCCTCGATCCCCACTAGAACCTCCGTGAAAAACACCTCATCGCCATCGTCCAGCTCCTCATCTTCGATGATATGCGAAGGGTCGAGTACGTATCTCTTCAGTTGAGATACGTGGAAGTCGTCGTGCACCTGGTGCAACTGAGGGGGATGGGTCAAGTGGTAAACCACCTCACCTACCCAGCTGTGGACCTAGAAAGGTCCATTGAACCTCATAGTTTACTTTCCGCCTTGGTCACATCTCTGTAAACCTCATCGAGGTGAGACCCGTATAAGGACGTGATCAATATCATCGAACTCTAGAGGTCTCCAATTCCTATTAGAACTTGAATGCAAAACCACTGCTACCACGAGGGTAAGGTTGACCGACTCAAGAGTGATCAATCGCACCCTCCTGTGAAAGAGTTTATCCTGTGCTTCCTGGGGTTTCCTTTTCGCCGACCAAGGAAAACCCTTCCCGACGTCGTAGTTAAACCACAACCTTTTTGCCTAATACCGTCAATTTGTGTATGAACTGTGATTTCCCAGTCCATACTCAAACCAACGTCGTAAGGCCTCGACGCTGTCACCAAGAGATTCCAACCGAAACTCTCGCCTCGAGGGTTTGACCACACTGTCGACGGCTTACCGAAAACTCTAGGTCTGGAACAAGATTTTTGAAAGCGAGGAATGATTCATATCGACGTTTGTTACTACAACAGCTAGTAGTGGACACAGACTATCCCTTGAATCATTTTTAGAGCCATTGCGTCACACTCCTTGACCGCATGCAGCCGCACTCTTCCTCCGCCCTCTATCTCCCTGATCCTGGCGGGGATAACTAAGGCGGGTGGTCGTAGTATGTTAAGATGTACACCACCTAATGCTGCTCTCCAAGATCTACCTCCATGTCTGCTGCTTCGCAGACTCATCTCTCCTTTAAGCTTCCTCTTATGGAAACATTAAACATGCCCGAGTCTCCAAGACTGGTGCCAATTTCCTATTTCTTACTGCACTGTGCAGTCTTCATCCGCTCTTGGATGATCTGCACCTTCTTTTCCTACGATCTGAAAGAGCTACTAAAATTTCTCTTATGCCGAAAAGAGAAACTCGGTCTCATCCCCTGGATGAACCATGCCCATTTCCTAATATAGTCAATCCTGACATGAATGACGCATTCATGACATGGATGACGTCGTAAGGCCTCGACGTAACTACTAAGAGATCCAAATGTCACTCTCGCCTCCAAGGGTCGAGTCACATTGCCTGCATCAGTGTGAGGTCACTGGGTCTCCTCCTGTAGAAATATCGAAAGTGAGGTTCAAGTCAACAATTTAACCGGGACCACTCAGTATTAACCAAACAAAAGGACAGGAAAGAAAACAAAGATAAGTGTATTTTTATTATTGCAGCTCATAGTAAAAAGACACGAATACAACAATAACATGAAACTAGAAGTACAAGGGATGTATCCACTAGTTCCGCTCCTGTCCACCTACTCCCGGAGCTCTACTTCCCTGTCCACTACTCGGCTGTTGCTCAAGCACTCGTCGCTGCTTCTGCCTCGGTGGCTCCTCCAACGCCTGCGGATCAACTGTACGAGGAGTCGGACAGTCACGTGCTAGGTGACCCTTCCCGCCGCATGAGTAACACTGTCTATTTCTGGAACGCCTGGCTCTGACCCCACCCCGGGTGCCCCGCACCACCGGTCCTAAAACCCAAGATCGTCCAACTGCTGATCTGGTCCTCCTGGACCTCTGCATCATCTGTCTACTGCCCACAGATGACTTGGCTACTGATCGAAAAACACGTGGCAAATGCAGAAGCTCCTGTACACGCTCGGGGTGTAGAGCTACTGGCACAAACTCCACCCTGAAGAAGGTCTCGATGTCTTCCCATACAAAGGTCATCCCATCACAAAACTGGAACAAGTGGCTCCACCACCTGCCTGCTGCTGCCTGAAGGAGGCTGGCAGCAAAGATCACCATGAAGTCTGCCGGCGTACCCACTAGCCTACAGACTCTCACCATAGCCTCCAGCCAATCCTCAGCCGCCTGCGAGTCCATCTCTCCCCTGAACCTGGGTGGCCTCTGGCGCTGGAACTTGTGCAGTGCAATCAAGTGGCGTACATCGCCTACTGCTGGGGCTGGTGGCATCGGTGACCCAATGTATGGTAGTACCGCTGGTGCCTCCTCTGGTGCCTCAACTGTAAGAGGGCCCTGTACCGAAGCCTAGTCGCTCGGCAGGCTGTCAGTATGCACATCCCTCTGGGCTGTAGCTGGTCGTCCGAGAAAAGGCATCCTGAAAGAAACAATTTAACACGGTCAAACGATTATACCTATTGAGCTGACCTGGTTTGAGCTGTTTTAAGGGAAAACCTTTGAAAACACACACACAATCAGTGTTTTCGTGCACAAAGTCGGAAATCAGTTGTCATGGTCCTGGTGTATGGATACGTCGGCCGCCTGCACCAACACTGGAGTCCCTGAACAGAAAACCACACTCGATACTCTTAACACTATTGCTTCACAGAAAGAAAATATCATAGTTATAAGTTCTGCGGTAGAACCGACTCCTTTGATACCAATTTTTCACGAACCGTCCTTGGGGATCGTGCCGTGAATACCCTAAGCCCACCTTCCATAGGCTAGGGGCTGGAGACTAGCACCAAAGGTGTAAATTCTGATAACTGGGAAGACATTTCCTTTATGAAAGTAAACAAAACACTACAGAGTACAAGCGAAAGTCAAACACTAAGTACAAAGAGAAGTGCTGAAAGGTAAATGGGCCAGAATACAAACCCAAATGAATGTACAACTACAACTGAACAAAGTACAACAGAAAAAGCCAACAGCTGGAAGAAAGGAAGCAGCTCCTGGGTAGTCCTCCTCGGATCCTACCTGAAGGGTAGGTACAGATAGCTTCCTCAACGGTCTCACCCGTCAACCTCCTCCGGATACTGAATCGCCGTGTAGTCCACCTCCAGGTACTGACTCGTCGTGTAGTCCACCTCTGGGTACCGTCCAGTCCTCGAACACTCGGCCTCCGTCAGCACTGCCCGTCGTCTGCAACCAACACAACGAGGTGCGGGCATAACCCGTGCAGGGGTGAGTATAAAGATACTCAGTAGGGACCCCGAGACCCTCAAGGTCTCACTAAAACCAACAAGGATAACCACAAATAAGATCTCAACAGATAACCTCTACTTAGGTATATGCCCATACATATACCTATGTTATCAAGTAACCCATCTCAATCATGAGGTAAACACAAAGGCCAATAGTCTCAGCTCAAACAAGGATTTTCATTAACGAAACCGTAACTGCTGTAGAGCTCCATCTCTGAAGTGTACAGTGGTCCTGTCACGACTTCGATGTACTGCTCACTAACCTAAGACTGCTGAGGTACTCCTCCTGTCGAGTACCGCGGGCCTGCCACCTCACATAGTAGTGATTCCCGCCGGGGTCTGCCACCCAAACACAGTAGTGCTCCCCCCTCATAGCCTACAGAGGTACTCCTCCTGTCGAGTACCACGTGTCTTCCACCCAAACACAGTAGTGCTCCCCGTTTTGGGTATGCCACCCAAACACAGTAGTGCTCCCCACTGGGCTATACAAGTATCTCCGACTCGAATCAGACAAGCAGTCTTCAGGTCCCAGCCAGCTACACGGTCTCCGTACTCCATACGCTCGTCTCTAGGAGGGTCCTCTCCATGAGCTACTGGTCGATACTACAAGTATCACAAATACCCACGAAGAAGTATCTCAAAGGACCGCCTCATCAATGGGGTCTCAACGCAACAGACGGCGCGTCAATCGGACGCCCGGCCTTAGAGTTACTAGCCTTCTCATCCCAGGGGCCCGGTTGGTATCGTGAGCGAACCAATCCCAGACATAACTCAACTATACCCCGAACACTCATATGGTATAATCATAGGGACCTTTTCTCAACGTGATCACCAACTCCGCTGACGGTTCGTCAAACGGACATCCAGTCTGAAAGATAACAACTTTTTCGTTCCAGGGGCCCGGTTGGTTTCGTGAGCGAACCAACCCGACCGCACTCCGACGGCATCCAAACCTCGAGAGGAGTAAGAAAAAACATCTGTCTCACTAATAGGAATCCAACAAAATTGATGGCACGTCAATCGGACATCCGGAGCTCAAGTTATGAGCATTTCCGCTCCGAGGGCCCGGTTGGTTTCGTATCCGAACCAACCCGGCCGAACCCAAAGTTCTCTGAATCCTTGAGTGTAATATACCAAAACGACCGTATCATTCCAAGGATTTCTACTCAATTGACGGTGCGTCGATTGGAGGTCCGTAGCCCATGATATGAGCATTTGACCGAAAGTGGTCCGAAAACGGGGGGTCTGGGCCCGGACCGACCCGACCCGACCCCCCCTGGGTCGGCCCGAACCGGGTCCGACCCGACTGGACCCAGCCCGGCCCGGCCGACGCGGCCTGGCGCGACTGGCTCGGTCTGGCCCGACCAGCCCGCCGCGGCTCAGCGTGGCCGGGCCGAAGTCGGGGAGGGGGTGTGCGCGCGGACTACCCCTCACCGTTAATTGAGGGTGGCGGCGCGCTCAGGCGCCGCCGCCGCCTGGCGGCCGGACGGCTCCTGCCACCGCCTCCGGTCGCCGGCGGCGCCGTGCCGGCGACCCGTGCCTACGGGTGTTTCCGCGGGCCACCGGAGTTGCTCGGGTGGTCCGTTTTCAAAACCGTCTAAGCCGGTGTTCATCTCGGGTCTCGTACTTTACTGCGCGAGCTTCAAAAATACATTGCGACCCCGTTATGTCGTCGCTCGTCAATCCACACGTCAATTAACAAAGTGCGTCGTCTTCGTGGTTCTCCGGCGCGACGCGTTGGCGTCGTGCCCCTTCGCCGTGGCCTGACTCCGTCCGCAGATGTGTTCAGGTTTCTCCGACGCGGCGCGACGGTGTCGCGCCTTTTTTTGTTTTTCACGACGCGGTGCAATGGCGCCGCACATTTCCTTGTCATATTATTTCGCGTGGTGCGATGTCACCACGCCTTCCCGTACCAAACCACAAAGAAATCCAACATCGAAAAAGGAGGTGGGTCGGCCGTGTTTGTGCGGACCGGCTCCCTCTCGTTAAACGATAGCAGTTGGACATATTCACGAAGAATAAAAATCAAGGGAGTAATCTCGAAAAAAATAAAGTAAAGACAATCCCCTACAACCTCTTAAATAAATAGAATCATAACAATAATCCCAACCCGCAAAATAATCTTCACAGATCAACTTAATATTTAGTTGAACCGCGTTCTTAGATTTAGAAGGGAGTAAACGAGGGATTACCAACAATCACAATTTAAATTCCCTACCTCGTAATTGTCGTTCGTTGATGATCTTGGAAAAAGGGCGGATATCGATTCCTCGATTGTCGTGTTCATCACACACTCCCAATTCTCAAGCTCATGCGTCAGAAAGGAAGAAGGGTACTCATCGTTGGTGGACGAGCGTTCAGAGGTGACGTCGTCGTTGACGACGTTCTTCGCGAGCGACGTCTTCTCCTTTGACGCGGATGAAGGTCGTTGGAGATGTCGTGGGCGTCGCTTCCCTTTCCTTGCCTCAGTTGAATAACGATGAAGAATATGGCGTCATCGTGCTTCAGTGGCGGAAGAGACGTTCTTCGTGTTCTTCTTCGTAGAGAAATAAGATACTCAAGACTTCCTAAGCTTTTCCTCCAAAGGCTCCCAATCAACTAAACTCCAACCCAAATAAAATAAGTTCTTAACTTGTTTTATTAACACAAAAAATCTTATGAATTTCAAGAGTTTGAAATTAAATTAACTCACATAATTAAATATCTCAAGTTGTCAAATTTAATGAGAGGGAGGTAGAGAGACTCATTTAATGAGAGAGAGTTTCATCCACATAAATGGAGAGTTCAAGAGTTAAGGGGGGTTACGGGGGTTTGATACTCATGTGGCCCCCACCTTATTACATCCACCCAAGGGAGGTTATGTGCGGGTGGGCCCCTCCACTAACCTCCCCTTGGAGGTTCTAACTATTACCTCAAATAATAATATGGCAAACACATATTTTTATTTAGTTTAATTAAAAACCCCTGAAAACTAACTTCCAAACTCGATAAAACGCAACTGCGGAACAGGTGTTTATAAGCAATTACCAGTGCTACGGTTTCATCGGTGCCCTCATAATTCGATTCCGAGCACCTGTTCAAAAGTTAGAAATTCCCTCTCGTTCGTTCACTGAACGTACCCGAGCTAAACTTTAGAAATTAATTCCGGGCACACCGGGCCTCGGAATCAGGCACCGTCAGAAACTGCCTTCTTGAAAAATTCCAAAGTAAATTAAGAAAAAATTTTCCTTGAAATTTTCTGGTCTTTATAGTGTGGTTATCAGTCTAGGGAGTCCAGTGTTGGTGCAGTGGCTGACGTATCCATACACCAGGACCCTGACTTCTGATTTCTGACTCAATACACGAAAATATTGATTGCATGTTTGTTTCAAAAGTTTTCTTTGGGATTACTTTGTGTCAGATCACCAGGTATACTGTATTAACCGTGGCACACCTGTTTCATTCAGGATGACCCCATAACGGAATCCAGCTAGGATTTCGAGCTTTGTGCGAGATGGCATCCCACCTAGCGATGAGGCCTCGGTGCAGGTCCCTATTACAGCGGAGGCACCGGCGGTACCTCTACCCACCGAGCCACCGATGCCACCAGCCCCAGCAGCTGAGGGTGCACGTCACCTGAGTGCACTTCACAAGTTTCATCATCAGAGGCCGCCGAAGTTCCATGGAGAAATGGACCCTCAGGTAGCTGAGGACTATCTGGAGGTAGTTGTTCGAGTCTTCAGACTGGTAGGGACACCAACAGATCTCATGGTGATCCTTGCGGTGAGTCTCCTGCATGTGACAGCAGGTAGATGGTGGAGCCTGATGATCCAGGTGCACGATGAGGCATCTCTTCTTTGGTTGTACTTCTAGAGCCTCTTCTGCTCAGAGTTCATACCTTACACCCTCCATGCGGTGCGCATTCAGGAGTTACTACAGCTGTGGTAGGGCCGCATGACAATAGCCCAGTACTCGGCGAGATTTACGGATCTATCGCGCTACTCCACAGACATGGTACAAGACCCATTATTTCGGGCCTGGACCTTTGAGTAGGGACTGAGGCATGAGATCAGGGCATCGATGATCTCCCTCAGTATTTCGACACAGGCAGGAGCTCTGGAGCAAGCCCTTCTTGTAGAGAGTTTTCTTGTTGAGCCTACACCAGCAGCGAGACCTACCGCAGGGCAGCACGTAGCGGAGTTTTCTGCATCTGGCAGTCGACGGATGTCATAGGGGTCTAAACGGACTAGAACATCAGGTGGATGACCTCAAGATATAGGTTTGATTGTGCGAGGCACTCGGAACAGAGCCAGTTATACGAGGAGAAGGCAGTGCTATGCATGCGGTGGGCAGGGCCACATGGCTTGTGACTGCCCGACCCACCATGTAGAGGAGCAGTAGACGGTTGAGAGACCACCCAGAAAGAGGCAGAGGTTCAACCATGTCGGTCCGTAGGGAGCAGGCGGATGAGACAGGGGAGCTGGCCGGGCAGCATGTGGTGGGCGATGCTTTCAGACTCTACCACCACCACCACCAAGAGGCCCACCCTGACTGTAGGGAGCTAGCGGATAGAGGTAGGCTCAAATTCAGGTAGTGGAGGCCTACGACCATGGCACACCTGAGATGATTCGAGGTACTATCTGTGTCTACTCCACCCTTGCTACAGTTCTTATAGACATAGTAGCGAGTAATTATTTTATTGTCGTTGCCCTTGTTCGGAGCTCGGAGATTCCGACGGAGCTATTGGCTCGATCCTTATGGCTAGAGACTTCTACGATAGCAGACTCGACGATTACGCACTGGTGTCAGCAGTGTGAGCTTACTCTAGGAGGCGAGAGATTTGGATGGGATCTTCTTGTAGCGGCATCAAGGCCTTACGATGTCATCTTGGGCATGGATTGGTTATCTATGGTCAATTCTCAGATCGACTGTATTAGGCGTAAGGTGTGATGTGTTCGCACCGATGAGAGCAGGTTCACCTTCACCGGTGAGAAGGGATCCTTTGCAGTGTAGGATAGACTCAAACAGGTGAGAGGACAGCCGATTACTCATCAGTTGGCTATTCTCATCCTAGGAGCAGTTGATGAGCAGAGTCTGAGTTTTCCTGTAGTGGTGGATCAGTATGCAGAAGTTTTTCCTAACGACATTCCAGGATTACCTCCTCGTAGAGAGGTATACTTCTATATTGACCTATACCCTGGGATAACCCCAATATATACTCTAGAATATCGGATGGCTCATGCTGAGATTTGAGAGCTACGGGTACATATGGAGGACTTTCAGGGCAAGGGATTTATTCGACCCAGTGTTTCACCCTGGGCTTCCCCGATATTGTTCGCCAAGAATGCGGACAAGAGCTTGGGACTGTGTGTCCATTATCGTTGCCTGAACCAGGTAACCGTGAAGAACAAGTATCCACTTCTGAGGATTAACGACCTCTTCGATCAACTCAAATGAGCTTGATGGTTCTCAAAGATAGACCTCAGGTCAGGCTATCATCAGCTCAGAGTTCGAGATGAGGATGTGCAGAAGACGGCCTTCAGGTGTCGGTATGGCCACTATGAGTTCTTGGTTATTTTTTTTTGGCGTAACCAATGCTCCAAAAGTGTTCATGAGTCTCATGAACGGGATCTTCTAGCCTTACCTCGATCGATTTGTCGTAGTCTTCATCGATGACATATTGATTTACTCGACAACTGAGGAGGAGCACGCCTACCACTTTCAGGTTGTACTGGACACACTCCGAGAGCACCAACTTTATGGTAAGCTCTCGAAGTGTCAGTTCTGGATTCAAGAGGTCCACTTCTTGGGACACGTCATCTCTAATGCGGGAGTTGCAGTGGATCCTTCGAAGATCGAGGCAGTGCTTACTTAGGAGACACCCAAGAGCGTGATGTAGGTACATAGTTTCCTAGAATTGGTTGGGTACTATCAGAGATTTGTTCCAGATTTATCCAAAGTTGGATCACCACTCTCAGCTTTGATGAAGAAGGGAAAACCCTTCGTGTGGTCAGGTAGATGTCAATAGAGCTTCCAGGAGCTGAGATAGAGATTGACCAGTGCACCTATCTTGAGGATACCGTAGGAGGGCGTAGGGTACATAGTTTACTGCGATGCATCAGGGACCGGACTCGGGTGTGTCCTGATGCAGGAGAGGGAATTAATCACTTATGTATCACAATAGTTGAGGCATCATGAGCAGAACTACGCTACCCATGACCTATAGTTAGCTGCAGTGGTCTTCTCCTTGAAGATGTGGTGGCACTATCTAATGGGTGAGTGCTTTACAGTCTACTCTGACCCCCAGAGTTTCTGGTACATCTTCTCGCAGAAGGACCTGAACCCGAGACAGTGAATATGGCTCGAGTTCCTCTAGGACTATGTCTTTGAGATAGTCTATTCTCCTAGGAAGGGGAACGTAGTAGCTGATGCTTTCAACAAGAGGTCGGGCATTCAGCTACTTGGAGAAACCACATAACAGCTAGCCGCGTTGCATATATCTTTCGTGGATAGAGATGGATCAACTTTTCTACAGTCTCTCATAGTCACTCCTTCACTACTTCAGCAGGTTAGAGAGGCATAGTGTGAGGGCGTTGACTGTGAGGCGCGACGTGCTCAGATATCCTTAGGGCTGGCACCCGAAGGATTTTCTAAATGGGGAGAGTAAGTCATCTTCTTCAGGGTACGTACCATGGTACCAGTTGCATTACGAGAGGAGGTTCTGAGAGAGTTTCACACTTCCCCTATATCGGTACATCCTGGAGTAGCGAAGATGTACCAGGACCTCAGGTGACAGCACTGGTGGAAAGGTATGAAGAAGGTTGTGGTAGAGTTCGTTTCACGATGTCTCACCTGCCAGCAGGTGAAGGTGGAGCACCAGGTACCAACAGGATTGGTACAACCCTTAGAGGTCTCGGAGTAGAGGTGGGATGGGATATCTATGGATTTTGTGATGGGACTTCGACGTACTTCGAGAGTTCATAATTCCATCTGGGTGATTGTTGACCGACTCACCAAGTCAGCCCACTTCTTACCTATCAGAGAGCAGTGATCAGTGGAGATCTTTGGACGCCTCTACGTTTAGGAGATCGTACGACTTCATGGTGTTCCATCGTCTATCGTCTCTGATTGAGATTCTCATTTTACTTCCTGGATTTAGAAGGGGTTGCAGGTGGCATTTGGGACGCAGCTACATCTGAGCACCACATTTCAACCACAGACGGATGGTTAGACGGATAGGAACATTCAGACTCTCGAGGACATGCTCCGTGCATGTGTCTCGACTTTGGTCATAGCTGGGAGGATCACCTACCTTTGATGGAGTTTTCATTCAACAACAGCTACCACTCCACCATCAGGATGACACCATACGAGGCATTGTACGGCCGACCTTGCAGATCACCTCTATGCTGGACAGAACCTGGGGAGTCAGCACTTGTAGGACCAGAGATAGTCCAGGCCACGACAGAGAAGGTATAGATCATCCATAAGTGGATGAGGACTGCTCAGAGCTGACAGAAGTGCTATGCAGATAGGAGTCGGAGACAACTTGAGTTTGAGGATGGTGACCACGTTTTCTTACGGGTCTCACCTTGGCATAGATTACGGAGATTTGGAAGGGGCGACAAGTTATCTCCGCGCTTCATCGGACTATTCTAGGTTCTCAGCAGGATAGGAAAGGTGGATTATCGCCTGGCTCTTCCACCTCAGTCGCACCGGGTGCATTATGTCTTTCATGTATCTCAGCTGAGGAGATATGTGCACGACCCGATGCATATCATCGACCATGGGGAGCTAGACATCGATTACGGGGCGACAATTGAGAAGGTTGTGGTGGAGATCGAGGATAGACAGGAGTGGGTCCTACGTGGATGGTAAATTCCTCTAGTACGCATCAGGTGGCAGCACGAGAACCTTCATGAGAGCACATGGGACTGGGAGGCTCAGATGCGTGCTCAGTACACTCATTTGTTTTCCTAGTTTTGTAATGTATCTTTACATGGATGTAAAGCCCTGAGTTGGGAGTAATGTAAAGACCCGTAAATTTCAAGTAATTTTTTTCTTAATTTCTTTGATATTTTACGAGTACGCAGTTTTTAACGACACTTGATTCTGAGGCCCGATGTGCCTAGAATCATTTTTCGAAGTTTAGCTCGGGTATGTTCAGTGAAGGAAAGAGCTGGTTTTTATATCTTTTGAACCAGTGCTTGAAATTTAAATCTGAGGGCACCGATGAAACCACAATGTTGGTAATTTCTTAAGAGGACTTTTACCGTAGATGCATTTTTACGGGAGAAGGAGTTTAATTTTTGGGGATTAATAAAGAATTGAATAAAATTTTTGGTATAAATTTTATTCCTATTATAAGTGGTTATATCCTAAGTATGGGAGTTGGGGTGGGACCCAATAGTCACTAACTACCTTTGAGAGGATAAAGGTGATGTGGGGCCCACACAAGCCCCATCTCTTCACATTCCCTAACTTCCCCTTAATTTGAGTAACTCTCCTCTCTCCTTCTTTAATTAAGTGACTTCTCCTCTTCCACATTAAATCATGCTAACACACATAATCAATTAATAGGGTTATGTGTTTGAATTTTAAAATTTAAATTCAGGGAATGAATTAATAAAATAAGGATGAGCCTTATTTTATTTGGGGGTTGGCTCGTTGTGTTAAGGATTGGAGGAGAGAGCTAAAGTTTCATTGGAAGGACTTCATCCTCCCACGAAGAACAACACCCTTCAATGAATAATGCCAACTCTCCGACGAAAAACGTCGACTCGGAAGCTCAGTTTCTCCATCCTCTTCTTCCTCTACGACAAGGAAGGAGACACCGACAACAATGGAATCGACACCATCATTCGCGGCCTTTGACACCCGTGAACTTCCTTCGAGGTAGGGGCATGTTTCGAATTGAGAAATATTGGTTTTCCTTCCAGGTTGATGTTTCTCTCTAAACCTTTTGCTATCAAACTAATGCGGAAGGAAATGGACCAAACTAATAGGGTCTGATTCCTCCACCGTTCTTGTTGTATAGTGTCCTCCAACCGTTCTTGGGCGGCGAATCAAGGATAGTTTTTGGAGCCGATCGGGGGCCCAAAAACATCGGAAATGGCCTCGAAACATCGGGATGACCTAGGAATGGGATTTTTGTAGAAAACAGATCATCGGAACAATGGACGGACGCCTTGGGAGGCGTGCTAGCCAGAGGCGTCGTTTCTGGAAAATTCCAGAATACACGGTTTGTACTTCCAAAGAACACACCGTGTAGTACAAACGTTCAGTGGAAAAAGTAACGGACATTAGAAGAAGTGACACACGGCGTGTGACACCGGTCACACAGCATGTACTATCCACACAGTTTGACAGAGGAGACTTCGTTGGAAATAGAGTGTAATCCGGGAGATACACAGACACGGGCATAACAACACGACCAAGAGGCACGACATGTACTTCCTTCACCATGGCAGAAGCGGCTTCGCTATGACTCGGCGTGTATTCTGGGAATACACGGACACGGGGTGGAGTACACGAGCTTGTACTCCACCACACGGCCAGTGTACATGGAGCCGACCCCAGAAGTTTGGACACGGTGTGTAACTATACCACACGTCGTGTATTTTACTTTTACACGAACAGCCCATCGACACGGGCTGTGGTACACGGACAATACCCATGGACCGAAGACATGGCGTGTAACTATACCACACACAGTGTACTTACTTTTTACATGACCAGCCCTGCGACACGGGCTGTATCACACAGGGAGTACCTGGTGTCTGATGACACGGCGTGTATCGCTTATTAACTCGTCGTGTACTTTTGGAAAATGGCTTGGTTGTCTTGTTCTCCGTGACTTGGGCATGTTTTTCTTGGTTTTTCCCCTATGACGTGGGACAGAACGTTGGGATACATCATCCCTGGTCTTCATGATGGTTGATTTATACATCCCTTTGACTCGAGGAGCGGACCCTCCCGGAATCGAGCATGCTGTGTGCGGAAATCCTAGAGCTGGCTGCGAGTGCAACAACTATCGTACTGGAATCCTTCGTGGGTTCAAAGATGAAGACTAATGTACTGGAATCCTCTGTGGGTTCTACAATGACGAAAAACGTACTGGAATCCTCTGTGGGTTTGGTGGTGACGACTACTGTACTTGAATCCTATGTGGGTCCGACAGTGTTAACCTCTGTTGTAGTATCCTACGTGGGTCCGACAGAGTAGCTGGACTAGTATCGTATGTGGGTTTGACATCTTAGTTGGTCTAGTATCCTACGTGGGTCCCTGCTTAGATGAATCAGTAACTACATATAATCATCTCTTTTGCTTTACGAATGATGTATACCTGTGTGAGCTGAGTCTTGACTTTCAATCATTATCTTCTATATGATTGACTTACTATCCTGTGTGGACTGGGTTGTGCTTTCCTCTGTGGATTGGGTTGTTCTTTCCAATGTGAACTGGGTTGAACATGGGCTCGTTTGTTGGAGTTGAGCTGAAATTGATGACTTAGGCATATGTATGGGCATATACCAAAGTAGAGTTGGTTGATACTTGGTGTTTGTATCTTTCCTTTGTGGTTTATCCTTTTTGGGTTCTGGGAGACCTTCGGGGGTCTTGGGGTCCTTACTGAGTATCGTATACTCACCCCTGTAGGGGCTATGCTCGCACTACATTGTGTTGGTTACAGACGACGGACAACGCTCATCATGGTTGAGTCTTGTGGAGCAGGACGGTACCCGGAGGTGGTCTATTAGTAGGGACGTAAACGGAGCATACGGGCGGACCCAAGGAGCTGACGAGACTATCTGTACCAACCCTTCCGGTGGGAATTCTGGAGGACGACTTGGTGGTTGTTGCCTTACATTTTAGATGCTGTACTTTCTTTTCAGTTGTACTGTACTTTCAGTTGGGTTGTATTCTGGCCCACTTACTTTTCAGCACTTACTTTTGCACTCAGTTTTCTTAGTGTTTACTTCAGATTATGTACTCTGTTGTGTTTCTTTACTTACATAAAGGCAATGCCTTCCCTTTTATCGGTATTTACACCTTTGGTGCTAGTCACTAGCCCCTGGCCTATGGAAGGCGGGCCAGGGGATAGAGACTAGCACCAAAGGCATAAATCCCGATAAAAGGGAAGCCATTGCCTTTATCTAAGTAAAGAAACACAACAGAGTATGCAAGCTGAAGTAAACACTAAGTAAACTGAGTGAAAAAGTTAGTGTTGAAAGTTAAGTGGGCCAGAATATAAAACCAACTGAAATTAAAGTACAACTAAAAAGAAAGTACAACAGCTGAAAAGTAAGGCAACATCCACCAAGTCATCCTCTAGAATTTCCACCTGAAGGGTGGGTACAGATAGTCTCGTCAGCTCCTTGGGTCCGTCTATCTGCTCCGTGTACATCCCGCCTGATAGACCACCTCCGGGTACCATCTTGCTCCACAAGACTCAACCAGGATCAGCGATGTCCGTTGTCTGCAACCAACATAACGTAGTGCGGGTATAGCCTGTGCAGGGGTGAGTATACGATACTCAGTAAGGACCCCAAGTCCCCCGAAGGTCTCCCAGAATCCACAAAGTATAAACCACAAAGGAAAGATAAAAACATGAAGTATCAACCAACTCTACTTAGGTATATTCCATACATATTCCTAAGTCATCAATTCCAGCTCCACTCCAACAAACGAGCCCAAGTTCAACCATTTCCACACAGGAAAGAACAACCCAATCCACACAGGAAAGTGCAACCCAATCCACACAGGATAGTAAGTCAATCATATCTAATATAATGATTGAAAGTCAAGACTCATCTCACACAGGTATACATAATTCCTAAAGAAAAAGAGATGATCAGATGTAGTTACTGATTCCTCTAAGATGGGACCCACTTAGGATACTAGACCAGCTAAGCTGTCGGACCCACGTAGGACACTAGTCCAGCTACTCTGTCGGACCCACATAGGATACTACAACAGAGGTCAATACTGTCAGACCCACGTAGGATTCAAGTATAGTAGTCGTCACCGCCAAACCCGTGGAGGATTCAAGTACGGTTGTCATCGTCATCGAACCGAGAGAGGATTCCAATACATTAGTCTTCACCGTCGAACCCACAGAGGATTCTAGTACGATAGTCATTGT
Source organism: Viscum album (assembly GCA_963277665.1). Taxonomy (NCBI): domain Eukaryota; kingdom Viridiplantae; phylum Streptophyta; class Magnoliopsida; order Santalales; family Viscaceae; genus Viscum; species Viscum album. Next base: position 1,984,971,809 of record OY728145.1, on the reverse strand, counting down.
AGTCGCAGCCAGCTCTAGGGTTTCTGCACACAACATGCTCGATTCTGGGAGGGTCCACTCCTCGAGTCAAAGAGATGGATACATCAACCGTCACGAAGACCAGGGATTATGTATCCCAACGTTCCGTACCACATCATAGGGTAAAAACCAAGAAAAACGTGCCCAAGTCATGGAGAACAAGACAACCAATCCATTTTCCAAAAGTACACGGCATGTAGATAAGCGATACACATCATGTCATCAGACACCGGGTACGGCCCGTGTGATACTGCCCATGTCACAAGGCTGGTCCTGTAAAAAGTAAGTACACAGTGTGTGGTATGGTTACACGATGTGTATTCAGTCCATGGGTATTTTCTGTGTACCACATCCTGTGTTGATGGGTTGTTCGTGTAAAAGTAAAATACACGGCGTGTGGTATAGTTACCTGCCATGTCCAAACTTCTGGGGTCGACTCCGTGTACACTGGACATGCCTGGCTGTGTGGTGGAGTACAAGCTCGTGTACTCCACCCTGTGTCTGTTTATTCCCAGAATACACGCTAAGTCATACCGAAGCCGCTTCTGCCATGGTGAAGGAAGTACACGTTGTGACTCTTGGTCGTGTAGTTCTGCCCGTGTCCGTGTATCTCCCAGATTACACGCCATGTCCAACGAAGTCTCTTCTGTCAAACTGTGTGGATAGTACAAGTCTTGTGACCGGTGTCACATGTCGTGTGTCACTTCTTCTGATGTTCGTTACTTCTATCACTGAACGTTTGTACTACACGGTGTGTGCTTTGGAAGGACACTCCGTGTATTCTAGAATTTTCTAGAAATGACGCCTCTAGCCAGCACGCCTCCTGAGGCGTCCGTCCTTTATTCTGATGATCCATTTTCTACAAAACTCCCATTTATAGGTCGTCCTGATGTTCCGAGGCCGTTTTTGGTGTTTTTGGGCCCCCGATCGGCTCTGAAAACTTTCCTTGATTCACCGCTCAAGAACGGTTGGAGGACACCATACAACAAGAACGACGGAGGAATCAGACCATTTTAGATTGGCCTGGTTCCTTCCACATTAGTTTGATAGAAAAAGGTATAGAGAGAAACATCAACATGGAAAGAAACCCAATATTTCTCAATTCGAAACACGTCGCTACCTCAAATGAAGTTCGCGGGTGTCAAGCGCCACAAATGATGGCGTCGATTCCGTCGTTTTCGGTGTCTCCTTCCTTATCACAGAGGAATAAGGGGATGGATAAACTGAGCCTCCGAGTCAACATTCTTCATCAGAGAGTTGGTGTTCTTTGTTGAAGGGTGTCATTCTTCGTGGGAGGGTGAAGTCCTTCCAAAGGAACTTGAGCTCTCTCCTCCAATCCTTTACACAACGAGCCAACCCCAAAATAAAATGAGGCTCCTCCTTATTTTATTTATTCATTCCATGAGTTTAAGTTTTAAAATTCAAACACATCACTCTATTAATTGATTATGTGTGTTGGCATGATTTAATGTGGAAGAGGAGAAGTCACATAATTAAATAAGGAGAGAAGAGAGTTACTCAAATTATGGGGAAGTTAGGGAATGTGAAGAGATGGAGCTTGTGTGGGCCCCACCTCACCTTTATCCTCTCAAAGGTAGTTAGTGACTAGTGGGTCCCACCCCAACTCCCATACTTAGGATATAACCACTTAGAATAGGAATAAAATGTGTACCACAAATTTTATTCAATTATTTATTAATCCTCAAAAATTAAACTCTTTCTCCCGTACAAACGCATCTATGGTAAAAGTCCTCTTAAGAAATTACCGGCTCTATGGTTCCATCAGTTCCCTCAGATTTCAATTCCGAGCACCGATTCAAAAGATAGAAAACTCCGCTCATTCTTTCACGGAACGTACCCGAGCTAAACTTCGGAAAATGATTTTGGGGACATCGGGCCTTGGAATCAGGTGCCACCAGAAACTACGTACTCGTAAAATCCCAAAGAAATTATGAAAAAAAAATCCTTGAAATTTACGGGTCTTTACATTACTCTCACATCAGGTCTTTAAATCCCCGTAAAGATACATTCCAAAACTGGGGAAACAAATGAGGGTACTGAGAACGCATATGAGCCTCCCACTCCCATGTGCTCTCCTAGAGGTTCTTGTGCTGCCACTTGATGCGCAAAATAGGAATCGACCATCCACATAGGACCCGCTATTGTCGATCCTCGATCTCCACTGGAACCTCCACAAAAGTCTCCCCATCATCGATGTCCAGCTCCCCATGGTCGATGATATGCGTCGGGTCGTGCACGTATCTCCTCAGCTGAGATACATGAAAGACGTCATGCACCCGGTGCAATTGAGGTGGAAGAGCCAGGCGATAAGCCAACTAACCTATCCTGTTGAGAACCTGGAATGGTCCGATGAAGCGTGGAGATAACTTGTCGCCTCTTCGTAATCCACGCCGAGGTGAGACCCGTAAGAAAACGTGGTCTCCATTCTCAAACTCTAGTGGTCTCCGCCTCCTGTCAGCATAGGACTTCTGTCGGCTCTAAGCAGTCCTCATCTACTCTTGGATGATTTGTACCTTCTCTGTCATGGCATGGACCATCTCTGGTCCTATAAGTTCTGACTCCCCATGGTTTGTCCAGCATAGAGGTGATCTGTAAGGTCGGACGTACAATTCCTCATATGGTGCCATCCCAATGGTGGAGTGGTAGCTGTTGTTGTACGCAAACTCCATAAAAGGTAGGTGATCCTCCTAGATGTGACCAAAGTTGAGGACACATGCACGAAGCATGTCCTCGAGAGTCTGAATGGTCCTCTCCGTCTGACCATCCGTCTGTGGGTGAAATGCGGTGCTCAGGCGTAGCTGCGTCCCAAATGCCTCCTGAAACCCCTTCCAAAGCCAGGAAGTAAAATGAGCATCTCGATCAGAGATGATATATAATGACACACCACGAAGCCATACGATCTCTTGAATTCAGAGGCGTCCCTAGCTCTCCATTGATCCCTGCTCTCTGATAGGTAAGAAGTGGGCTGACATGGTGAGTTGGTCGACAATCACCCAGATGAAGTCGTGACCTCTGGAAGTATGTGGAAGTCCCATCATGAAATCCATAGATATCCTGTCCCACTTCCACTCCGAGACCTCTAAGGGTTGTACCAAGCTTGCTGTTACCTGGTGCTCTGCCTTCACCTACTGGTAGGTGAGGCATCATGAAACGAACTCTGCCACAACCTTCTTCATACCAAGCTACCAGTGCTATCGCTTAAGGTCCTGGTACATCTTCGCTACTCCAGGATATACCGCTAGAGGGGAATTGTGAAACTATCTCAGCACCTCCTCCCATGATGAAACTAGTACCATGGTACATCCCCTAAAGAGGATGACATGCTATCTGCCTTCAGAAAATCCTTCGGGTGCCATCCTAGAGAATATCTGAGAATGTCGCGCCTCACAGTCAACGTCCTCACGCTGTGACTCTCTGACCCTCTGAATTAGTGGAGGAGTGACTGTGACTGATTGTCGAAAGTTTGCTCTATATCTATCCACAAAGGTTATCTGCAACGTGGCTAGCTGCTCTGTTGCCTCCCCAAGTAGCTGAATGTATGACCTCCTACTGAGAGCATCATCTACTACGTTACCCTTCCCAGGAGTATACACTATCTCAAATTCATAGTCCTGGAGGAACTCGAGCCGTCATCGATGTCTCAGGTTTAGGTACTTCTGCGAGAAGATATACCTGAGACTCTGGTGGTCTGAGTAGACTGTAAAGTGCTCGCCCATCAGATAGTGTCACCACATCTTCAAGGCGAAGAACACTGCTGCTAACTCTAGGTAGATGGTGGAGCCTCATGCTACAGGTGAATGACGAGGCATCTACTCTTTGGTCGGACTTCGAGAGCCTATTCCGCTCGGAGTTCGTACCCACCACCCTCCGTGCGGTGCGCATTCAAGAATTATTACAGTTGTGGTAGGGCAGAATGACAGTATCCTAGCATTGACCTCTGTTGTAGTGTCCTATGTGGGTCCGACAGAGTAGCTGGACAAGTATCCTGCGTGGGTCCGACAGCTTAGCTGGTCTAGTATCCTACGTGGGTCCCATCTTAGATGAATCAGTAGCTACATCTAATCATCTCTTTTTCTTTACGAATGATGTATACCTGTGTGATATGAGGCTTGACATTCAATCATTATCTTCGATATGATTGACTTCCTTTCCTGTGTGGATTGGGTTGTGCTTTCTTGTGTGGATTGGGTTGTTCTTTCCTGTATGGACTATGTTGAACTTGGGCTCGTGTGTTAGAGCCGAGCTGGAATTGATGACTTAGGCATATGTATGGGAATATACCTAAGTAGATTTGGTTGATACTTTGTGTTTGTATCTTTCCTTTGGGGTTTATCCTTTGTTGATTCTGGGAGACATTCGGGGGTATCGGGGTTCCTACTGAGTATCATATACTCACCCCTACACGGGCTATACCCACACTACGTTGTGTTGGTTGCAGACGACAGACAATGCTGATTGTGGTTCAGGCTTATGGAGCAGGACGGTACCTGGAGGTGGTCTATCAGGCGGGACGTACATGGAGCGGACAGACGGACCCAAGGAGCCGACAAGACTATCTGTACCCACCCTTCAGGTGGGAATTCTTGAGGATGACTTGGTTGTTGCTGCCTTAATTTTTAGCTGGTGTACTTTTTTTTAGTTGTACTATACTTTCATTTGGGTTTGTATTCTAGCCCACTTACTTTTTAGCATTTACTTTTGCACTCAGTTTACTTATTGTTTACTTTAACTTGCGTACTCTGTTGTGTTCCTTTACTTATATAAAGGAAATTCCTTCCCTTTTATCGAGATTTACGCCTTTGGTGCTAGTAGCCATCCCCTGGCCTATGGAAGGCGAGCTTGGGGTAGTCATGGCATGGGCCCCGAGGACGGTTCATGACATATGTAGTGTATGAATGAATCATATCACTTTGAGATGGTAGTAGTCCACACTTACTCAAACAAAATTATCATATTAACACAAAATGAAAAGTTAAAAAAAGATATTTGTTGTAAAATGGAATACAGAATCTAAAAGAAATAATAAATAGAATATATTAAAAATAGTAATATAGTTTCTATCATAATGTACACCATGAGAGGTGATAAGGAAAAATTTAATAGTAGGTATTTTGTGTGGAGGTAGTTCGCCATATACATAAACTTAATGTATGTTACCTATTAGATGAAGTTGTGTTTAAGTGTAGGTATAATAATTTGCATAAAAACATCCTATTATATTTAGGATACTTGTGTTGTTATAAAATATTGTAATGAAGAGAGTGGAGGTGGTGGAGAAGGAAAATTAAATAAAGGATCATGAGGGAAGGCGTTACCTCTTAATCAGGTAACTCCTTTTGGTTTGTGGAAAAAGATTTACTTGAAAGCATTTATGCCCAAAGGTAGGATTCAAGGAGGAATTTTGGAATTTTGGGAAGTATATTGGAAAGATATTTTTTGAACCTAAGATGTTTTATAGGAGTGATGATGTAGAAGAGGTGGGGGTCTTTTATAGGGTTGTAAAATGACTCACTTGCAATTTTTGAAAACAAGTTAGGTGTACACAAGTTATTACCTGAAAAAAGTCATAAAAAACTAAAATGAATCAATAATGGAATGTTTATGGCCAAATTTAGTCTATCAATGGGTTATTAACAAGTTTCTAGGTCATTTGGGCCCCTAAGAGTAAGGTTTAGTCCCTATTTAATCTTAATTTTACCTTAATCACTATGATTAATTTTATTCACTTTTACGAATTTTTTTGTTCAAAAATTTAGCTGTTATTATTATAATATAAATATTATACTAATTAAAATGATTTATGTTGGTTACTAAAAATTCAATTCAATGAACCAAAAAAATTAATATTAATGTTAATTCTACAGAAGGTATGAAATAATGCGTCTTTAATGTAGAAAGAAGTTCAAATTTTTATTTAGTTTTTATATTAAATTTCAAAGTGAAATTGATTCAAAGGGCATAAATTGTATTAATAGATGTATATTTGATCTAATGAGACCTCAAAAAAATTTAAATATAATTTATCATTAATAATTATTTAAATTAAAATTCCTTTTTCAACCTAAAATCATTATTTTTCACTATTCATCAAAAAATGAAGTTTCTCATAAAAATATCAAAAATGAACCCTAAGAAAATTTCAGCAATATAAATTCAGAAATGTATTTTATTTTATCAATTTAAATTTCTAAATGTGTATAAATTTAATTTTATTATTAAAAGAGGTTCATTTGAGAAAATGATATTTTTAAACATAAAACGACTTTACCAAAATTCATATCTTTCATTATCAAAATGTTTTATTTTTATAAAAAATTATAAAATATATTTTGAAAAGTAATTATTACTTTTCATATTACTATTTTTAACTGATAGTTTATAATTATATCAAATATAAAAACTATAGTAATAATATGCTTTACATAAACTCGATGTTGCATGTAACGTATTCTTATTCGGCGTTGCAGGTAGCACAAGCCAAGTCGATATTTTGTGTTGCACAAGACAAGTTAGTATTGTTTGTAGTTCAAGCCAATTCAATTCCTTATAAAAGGAATGTTTAACTTAGTGTTTTAATATATATATATATATATATATATAACTATTTCCAGTTTCATGTGAAATGAAAAATATCAAGAAGGTAAATTAATTCAAAAAAATAATATTTTACAAAATCTAGGGATGTTACATTCTACTCCCATGAAAATGAATTTATCCCTCAAAATTCATCTAGGTTGTCAATGGTTTAATACTTGGATTTTTCATTCATACAAACCCACATTGTAAAAATGAATACTAAAAATTCCCTTAAAAATATAATGTTGGAGCACTAACAGTAACCCAAAGTAACATATTACTAGGTTTCCACATATGATTACATAGGTTGGGAGTAAATATTGGATAGGTAGGTAAAGAGTAAATATTTATAGGGATTGATTGAGGTCATCAATCATAAACAATTGAATGATCAAAGAAATTCTAAGGACCTCAAAGTCATAAATCTGTTATGATTTATAAGGCCATCGATTAAACAAAAATTAAGGTATTAGGACAAAACATTTTATTTTTATCATTATACTAACATTGGGTAATTGTTTTATTAACGAAAAATATAAAGAAATATACTTAATTGATATATTTATATAAAATTTCATTCATTATTTTTTCGTTTATAAATTTCTATTTCATTAATTACATCATGTAATGGAGGTCTAAAAATTAACTATGATGCCTGAAGTGATAAAATACACTTTTAGAATATCTTAAATCCCATAAAAGGATGAAAATAATAACTATTTATCTATAATTATTCCTAAAAATAAATATGTTTAATACATTAATCTCTAAACATAAAAAGTAACAATGATGTTTTATCACTAATTATTATTCATTGAAAATAATTATTTATTAACCATGACATCACGTAGGCCAATGGTAGGCATGAAACCCTTATATTACTTCGGTCATGGATTCAAGACCCACATCCTTTCCAGACTTGATTGGTTGTCACCTGAAAAACATGATTTCCTTTTTGAAAACCACACTATTATTATTCCAAAATATGATGGAAATCCTTGAAATAAGGTTAATCATTAAATATAATTTTAACCATGGTTTTAAATAAAAACTCAGTGCATAAATACTTCCTTTGTAGTTTAACATAAACTTTTCATTAATGATTAAACTTATAACCCTTCTGATAGATTTTATAAATGAAGTAACAAAATAATCTTAACATTGATCCCCCATATATCACAAATTAGCTCTTGGTTGTCACATTCCAAATATGTGAATTCCCTCATCGTAAATTCTCTTAGAACATGGTAACAACCTGAATTACCATTAATAGTTTTTGGAAAATATGCATGCTTCCTTATTCCACAAATTACTAGATATATTCCATAAATATAAGAAGTTTAAAACTTCATCCGTGATAGCATGAACTATTTATCAACATGTCCTTAATTAGTTAAAAGGTAATAGATATCATCCCTTAATTTATTCATAACATCATTATCTTAACATAAAATACATATTAAGGGTTGCCTTCCCTTAGTCGAAATATCACCTTATTATTAAATCAATTCACCAGTCCATTCAGAACATTCAACATAAAATTTCAAATGCTGAGTGAAAAACACAAGTAGAGAAATCATTGTATATTTCATCATTCATATAACATAATTTTTTACCCCAAATGTTTAAAAAATACGATTATTCCACTTCATACTTATTCCAATAATAATGATACCTAATCCTATTACACAATACCTCTTTCCTTTCACATTTCATATGTAGTCTCTTCGTTATTAGTAATGTAACCATTACTCACACCACCCTGATGGTTCACTTTAAGAGCATTCATCTTTATACATTGAGTTTCATAATTACCATTTACTACACACTTAAAAAACATAGCCTTAAATGATGTCTTATAAAGGCTAATGGTCACATCCATTTCGTTAATATAAATCTTCATTTTTCCATTATATTCACTTGATTTGTTCCTTATTTTCTATACTCAAAACCTCTTCTTGTGTCTCTCATAAATCAACTTAGGTGATTATTTCCACATTCTTGAAAAAAACGACACCCAATAATTTTTCCTCTGTAGTCTACATTACCCAAACTCTTAGAGAACTCCTTCTTTATCTTCCTCTCTGAGTCCGAGATCCGGTTAAGGTACATATTGTTAATCAAGTTATGTGAAAATGGATTAGGAATTATCACAACAACTTTCTATCCAACGATCATCCCACTTGATTTCTCATCATAAAATCATGCATCACATTCAATATTATTTCATTTCCTTCCATTTCTCTCCATTGACAAAAACAAGAAGCATAGTGTGAGCATTACTGTAACACCCCAAGATTTCATAGTGTGTTATTTCTTCAAAATAATTCAATAACTTGCACTACACGCAACACTGAGTTCAATTGCACCATGACTTACCAAAATAAAAATCCATTAAAAGAGTTCATGAATAGTATTAACTAAATTTTAAACTTTATATAATCCTTATAATTTTAGAATCCATATTATGAGTTTCTTAGTCATAATGCAAGAACAGATTCATTTTCAGTACTGCACTTTTATCAACTTTTGATAGTGAAACCTTTTTAAATACAATATTTTAAACTTTTGACTAAATTGAGACATCAAAAAATTTAAAATGAAACATCCCAAGCTTCCACGGTACGCTTTCCTTTGAATAAAACTGTAGCGGGTGTTGTACGCAACTTCGAGTTCTAACACACCGTAACCAATCAAACTAGCTGTTATGAATAGTAATACCTACTTTTTGAAGTTATATATATTTTATATTTTAAAATGGACTTCATTTTTGGATTCGGAATATCAAATTTAGCCTAAGGTGAAATTTTGGTACTTTTCGGATAACTTTCATATTTTGATGAATAGTGAAAATTACTAAATTTTAATTAAAAACAACTTTTTTAATCAAAATAATTAATAGTAATAAATTATGAATTTGAGTGGTTTTAAAGTATATTTAGAATATATTTTTACTATTTAATATAATGTTGGTCATTGGACATAATTTTACAATTAGACCGAACATAAACAAGTGTCAATCTTTTGATAGTTATTATCTCTTAAAAACACGCTTTTTGTTTTGACAGCGGGAATTAATTTTAAATTAATTTCTGCCACTTCTGTGTTTTTAATTTAGGAAAATGGATTCCATATTTGGAATCAGGATGTTCAAATTGTGTAAATAGGTAACTTTTATTTTTAGACATTTTGAATAATTACTGCGGTAAATATTTTATTTACCATGGTTAAGGATAAATCCGGTAAATAAGGGTTAAAAAATAATATTATAATAATACTAAATTACCCTAAAACGTGTCTTAACCCTATTGGTTGATACATGGTCGACCATGGGCATATTTGGGTCGGTTTTGGGACCCCATGGATCCACTTGTAAGTGATAATGACACATTATATTAATAAAGTTAAAATAAAAATAAAAATGGCATAAGCTTACATCGTTTAGAAGAACAATTTTTACATAGGGTTATACATGTTTGATTTTCGATTATAAATATTCATTAGAAAGATAAAAAGATTTCCTACATAATTATATTTTATTTATAATTTTTAGACATCAAATAATTTAAATTATTAATGACACAATAATGATGCAATGTTTACCTCATTAATAAATCATTTAAATAAATAAGATTATAATGATTAAAATATTATCTAAAACCTGTCCAATTCTTATTGGTTGATGTTATTTAGAATATGAGTCATCTTATCTTCGATCTCAATGATTTTTGGACCATTATAAACCGAATACAAATATATTATAAAGTAATACTTTCACACTTTCCTAAAGAGCCCCTCCTCTCCCTTATAAAAGGAGACCACTTCTACTCATTCCTCACACCTCTCAAGCCACTTGGCTCGTCCAAACTCTGCCCAACTAAGCTCCCCACATCCCTATACTCCTACTTGAAGCTTCCCCTTAGGCAGAAAGCATTTCAACAAGTCCTTTGGTTCCAACCAAAGTGAGTTACCTAAATTAAAGGTAACGATTTCTCTTAAATTATTTTCATTTATTTTGCTTCTTCAACCCCCAAACTCTTTTTATTTCCTTTCTTTTGTAACAAAACCAGTATCCTCAATATACTAGGATGTTGTTATAATAAGGATTCAAACTACACATACACACAACTCCATCTAATGGATGATGAACATAATGTTTCTGTGGATGGCAAACTAACGCCTCACGAAACGATGATTGTTCAAATACATCTTACCGCCTCTCATGGTGGCCATTATGATGGCACTGTAATTAAATATGATATTAATGATATATATTTTATATATAAGCTTCTGTAATTCCATTTTATTTAATACCATTATTCGTTTCATGTTGTATATACATACGATAATTTCATTTGAGGAAGTGTGGACTACCGCCCCCTTAAAATGATATGACTCGTTCATACCACACATGGAACGTATAAAGGATGGTGTTAATGAACTTAAGTAACATATATAAAATATTATATTATACTGGAATAGTAATATACCTATGTATCATTTGGATTCGATTCTTTTAAAATAAAAATTAAATGGAAATAGCGGTCGTGCGTACGTACGGACTACCGTCTCCACGAACGCGATGAGATTCATTCTCCATCGTATCCATTCAAGTATAATTATCATTTAATGATTTAAAAATGATGTTTAAGGACTTGATATCATTCTGGATATGAATAAGATACAACAAACATGACTTATGTAACAAAACATATAAAGAAAATGAGTAAGTTAACACCCGAAACGGCGATAATACTAAGATATTATTAACAAATCAATATTAAAAGATCATATATGATATCATATTAATGTATATGATTCTTTTATAATTTAATAACAATTATTTCACCATTATACAGGAGGTTAACCTACCCCAACCAAGGAAAAGTACAAGGTAAGGGTTATTTCACAATCTCTTCATTATCCGAGGTTGTTTATACGTAATAATCTACTGGGATTTCTTTATCATCCACATCCATGTTTCTTCGAAATGTATTTAAAAACATATTTATTATTTACAAGAATATGGGTTAAAGTCATTTATACCCTTGTTTGACTTTTTATAAGAGGTTTATAAAGTAATATTTCCGTCGTTTTCAAAACAAGGTCATTTTTAACCTTTTCGACAGAATTAAGGTAAGAATGTTTTTTTAACTTATACGGCGGGTGCGGCTAATTTCCGCCATTATAAAATCTTCAAAACTTCCCTTACAAGCTTATAAGAATATTTTCAAAGAAAATGTTTTATTTTATATGGATCTTAAATGATTTCAATATAAAAAGAGATATTTCTTTAAAAAGAATTTTGATTTCATCTATATCAACATCCTTTGATGGATTTTACGCTTATTTGAATTTGATCTATTGTGATACAAAACTTCTATATAGTATTGAAGGTTTTGTGATATGTTTGACTGTGGATGTGCTATTTTTATACCATTCATAGTTTATGGTGAAATTATTGACATTTCATATGCTAGTTTTAATATGAATGTTTATGTTATGTTTAAACCTTTTCATATGGGAATGCATTGGACTTAGTAAGTGACGGGTGGAGCCCGCTATAGCTCCTCGATGCATCGGTAGGTCTCATGAGACAAACTAGTGTCTTGGCACAAGGCCTTGACAAAATCTTATTTGTAGTCTTGGCACGAGGCCTTGGATATGTGGTTATGATAGTCTGGCATTATGCATTCCAACATTATGAAAGTGGTTATTGATTTTGCATGTGATTATTCGATTAGTAGAATATCCATGTGAATAAGTAAATGGCATTATTTCATTTTACTTTTTCCATACTATGTTGAAGTTCATGTTTAAAAGGCTTTTGTTTTAGTAATTCATTGCCTTAAATGTTTATGCTTATTTTGAATGTTCCGCTATATTGTTATCCTTACTGGGCATTTGAGCTCACCCATTTTCTATGTTTTATTTTTCCCAGGTAGTGAAGAAGTAAATTATGATTGAATTGCAGGGATATTATGAGGGGTTAATAGTGTGGATATGAAGACTTTGTTGTTGTAGTAGTTTTTCACTTTGAAATGTAATGTAAAACTTTATGAATATATCTAGTGTTTCCAAGGCTACTAAACCAATCGGTCTTTCGAGATTTGATCTTTCTTGTGATCATGCCAATGTTATGAAGTAATGCACCGACTCTGGGCAGCTAGGGTCGGGGCGTTACAGATGGTATCAGAGGAAGTTTAGTACAAACCTTGGAAGCCAGATTTAGATAAACTCTGATTAGAGCACGTAGACCTAAGATTAACTTTGAGGATTAGTATAGAAGAACTTCCTAGAATTTTGGTATTGTAGAGATTTTGTGAGTTTTCCGAGCAATACATCCCTGTCTGGATACGAGCAGGTAGAGGCGGCTCTGGCACAGATGTACCTAGGGGTAAAACCCGAAAACACCGCTTTGAGCTAGACTCGAACGGGAACTGGTGCACGACAACGAGCCTTGCTGCACTCTTGGTTACGACACTCCTGGGGGATATGCTTAGGATAACTCTCATTTTCTTTACAAATCATTTTGAAGGGATTATGAGTATATACTTCCTCAAAGAAAACATTCTTATGATTATGGATTATATCCATAAATAGTTCAATTTATGTTAAGTGTTTTATAAGTATGGGATTATGTATTTTGATTCATAAACTTATCTAGTGTATGCCATTGTTTAGAAATGGCGCCCAGTAGAAGGAATGAGAACTCCAGAAATGCACATGATCCAAAGAGAAGGAAGGATCATATCTTTCATGGTCTTAAGCTAGAATTTATAAGAGAAATAGTCTCCCATGTATTATCATCATATGAAGAAATAATATCATGTGTTGATAAGATAAGTAAAGTGTTTACTGAGTCCTATGGATTTGAAGGGAAGCAAGAGAAGAAAAGGATGGAAGAGAGAAATATGGATAAAAGTAAGAGGGAAAAGAAGAATTTTCCCATATGTGGTAACTGTGGAAAGAAACACCCTGGAACTTTCCTGAAAGGAATGGGAGTTTGTTATAAGTGTGGAGGAAAAGGGCACAAAGTACGTGACTGCAAGGGTAAGAAAATGGTTTTAAATGTACAATGCTTCATTTGCAAGGAGTTTGGACACTACGCGAACCTATGTCCCAGTCATCAGACTATGTCGCAAATGATGCTATTAGATAATAATCAAGTTATGATACTACCACAGATGAAGAGGAATGGTTAGAGTTCTTATGTTGATTATGTCAATTCAGTGTTGTATCAACAATGTACTTGTTATAATAATTATGGAGTATATAAGGATTGTACTGCAGTACTATTTCATTAAGGACTTGAGATTGTGTGGAACAAAGAAAAGTGACTCATTAGCAGGATAGATTTTTGGAAAATATATGGTTGAGAGAATGATAAACCATAATATAGTTCTGATACTGAGGTAGTGATTTTGGAATAATATGTGATTGTTTTGGATAAATTATATTGGATATTCTTGAATACCTTGGAACTGATTAATGATTTGTATATTCCATCATTGTTGGGGTTTAAAACATTTTTGGATTAATGAAGTATATCCAGCATTCTTTATGGAATAAGGGAGCATGAATGTAATCAATAAGGAATATGGTAATACATGATGAAGGTATTCATATGCTATTACGGGGTAAAAAGGATCTATATTATGTTTACCTTCCTTATGAATGTTGGACTGTGAGTTTGGACAGAAGTATTTTGGATAGTTCTAGTTTGGATTATTTTGGATTGCCATAAAAGGACAACCCGGAGGTCGGGCGACAACCCGTCGCGTCCGGCAAGGCTGTGAGACTTGAACCCGCAACCAAAGGGCGACAAGGGTGTATCACCTACCACTATCCCACGAGATGTCCTGGATTAAATAAAGTAGTTTTTTAAAAGATCTGGTAGATGAATTATAAATTCGTTTATTTTGGAACCCTCTATGAATAGTATAAATAGAATTTTTTTTACGAGTGAATGATGAGTTTTGGTAGAAATTTATTAATGGATAAAACTCTAATTATAAACTAAGTATATCTCCTTATGATCTTAGCCAATCTCATAAATAAATTCCTCATCATTAATAAAAGGAACTTAGAACAAAAATTTTGTCCTAGATGGTACCTTAAATCATCACTAATTTATGGCTTTGGGATTGTTGGCCTTTTCATAGCCATGTTCTCTACCACTCTCCATCAGATAATTGATGGCTAGATTTTTCTTCCATATCCATATTTTCTTACATGGAACCCTAGTATGTGTTATTTTCGGTAATCTTCATACTTTCCACTCTTTATTTTAAATAGAGGCCTCATTAATTCATTTTTCGATGTGGGATTTCAACTAAGATATTTTGAAACGTCAAAAATGTGTTATCCTAATACCCTATGTTTTGTTGAACCGATGGTATTTCAAATCATCATAGATTGATGAATTTAAGGACCTCAATTATACACTTGTTTGTGATTGATGACCTCAATCACTACCTATAAATATTTACGTTTTTCCTCCGATTATATGTCTCTAATTTCCACCAATGTTCTCATAATCGAGATCATAATTTGGTGGTGACCCTTTGATTTCTCTTTTCCTCATATTAAGACTAAATTTTAGTAACCCAATTTCCGATGTGGGTTTTCCCACAAATATATTTTCTACTTTCAACCTTTTATTTTTGAAGAACAATTTCAAATTGCGATGACGCAATTTATTGAAGGAGGGGAGAATGTAACACCCCAAGATTTCATAGTGTGTTATTTCTTCAAAATAATTCAATAACTTGCACTACACGCAACACTGAGTTCAATTGCACCATGACTTACCAAAAAAAAATCCATTAAAAGAGTTCATGAAGAGTATTAACTAAATTTTAAACTTTATATAATCCTTATAATTTTAGAATCCATATTATGAGTTTCTTAGTCATAATGCAAGAACAGATTCATTTTCAGTATTGCACTTTTATCAACTTTTGATAGTGAAACCTTTTTAAATACAATATTTTAAACTTTTTTACTAAATGGAGACATCAAAAAATTTAAAATGAAACATCCCAAGCTTCCACGGTACGCTTTCCTTTGAATAAAACAGTAGCGTGTGTTGTACGCAACTTCGAGTTCTAACACACCGTAACCAATCAAACTAGCTGTTATGAATAGTAATACCTACTTTTTGAAGTTATATATATTTTATATTTTAAAATGGACTTCATTTTTGGATTCGGAATATCAAATTTAGCCTAAGGTGAAATTTTGGTACTTTTCAGATAACTTTCATATTTTGATGAATAGTGAAAGTTACTAAATTTTAATTAAAAACAACTTTTTTAATCAAAATAATTAATAGTAATAAATTATGAATTTGAGTGGTTTTAAAGTATATTTAGAATATATTTTTACTATTTAATATAATGTTGCTCATTGGACATAATTTTACAATTAAACCGAACATAAACAAGTGTCAATCTTTTGATAGTTATTATCTCTTAAAAACACGCTTTTTGTTTTGACAGCGGGAATTAATTTTAAATTAATTTCTGCCACTTCTGTGTTTTTAATTTAGGAAAATGGATTCCATATTTGGAATCAGGATGTTCAAATTGTGTAAATAGGTAACTTTTATTTTTATACATTTTGAATAATTACTGCGGAAAATATTTTATTTACCATGGTTAAGGGTAAATCCGGTAAATAAGGGTTAAAAAATAATATTATAATAATACTAAATTACCCTAAAACGTGTCTTAACCCTATTGGTTGATACATGGTCGACCATGGGCATCTTTGGGTCTGTTTTGGGACCCCATGGATCCACTTGTAAGTGATAATGACACATTATATTAATAAAGTTAAAATAAAAATAAAAATGGCATAAGCTAACATCTTTTAGAAGAAAAATTTTTACATAGGGTTATACATGTTGGATTTTAGATTATAAATATTCATTAGAAAGATAAAATTATTTCCTACATAATGATATTTTATTTATAATTTTTAGACATCAAATAGTTTAAATTATTAATGACACAATAATGATGCAATGTTTACCTCATTAATAAATCATTTAAATAAATAAGATTATAATGATTAAAATATTATCTAAAACCTGTCCAATTCTTATTGGTTGATGTTATTTAGAATATTAGTCATCGTATCTTCGATCTAAATTATTTTTGGTCCATTATAAACCGAATACAAATATATTATAAAGTAATACTTTCACACTTTCCTAAAGAGCCCCTCCTCTCCCTTATAAAAGGAGACCACTTCTACTCATTCCTCACACCTCTCAAGCCACTTGGCTCGTCCAAACTCTGCACAACTAAGCTCCCCACATCCCTCTCCTCCTCCTTGAAGCTTCCCCTTAGGCAGAAAGCATTTCAACAAGTCCTTTGGTTCCAACCAAAGTGAGTTACCTAAATTAAAGGTAACGATTTCTCTTAAATTATTTTCATTTATTTTGCTTCTTCAACACCCAAAATCTTTTTATTTCCTTTCTTTTGTAACAACACCAGTATCCTAAATATACTAGGATGTTGTTATAATAAGGATTCAAACTACACATACACACAACTCCATCTAATGGATGATGAACATAATGTTTCTGTGGATGGCAAACTAACGCCTCACGAAACGATGATTGTTCAAATACATCTTACCGCCTCTCATGGTGGCCATTATGATGGCACTGTAATTAAATATGATATTAATGATATATATTTTATATATAAGCTTCTGTAATTCCATTTTATTTCATACCATTATTCGTTTCATGTTGTATATACATACGATAATTTCATTTGAGGAAGTGTGGACTACCGCCCCCTTAAAATGATATGACTCGTTCATACCACACATGGAACGTATAAAGGATGGTGTTAATGAACTTAAGTAACATATATAAAATATTATATTATACTGGAATAGTAATATACCTATGTATCATTTGGATTCGATTCTTTTAAAATAAAAATTAAATGGAAATAGCGTTCGTGCGTACGTACGGACTACCGTCTCCACGAACGCGATGAGATTCATTCTCCATCGTATCCATTCAAGTATAATTATCATTTAATGATTTAAAAATGATGTTTAAGGACTTGATATCATTCTGTATATGAATAAGATACAACAAACAAGACTTATGTAACAAAACATATAAAGAAAATGAGTAAGTTAACACCCGAAACGGCGATAATACTAAGATATTATTATCAAATCAATATTAAAAGATCATATATGATATCATATTAATGTATATGATTCTTTTATAATTTAATAACAATTATATCACCATTATACAGGAGGTTAACCTACCCCAACCAAGGAAAAGTACAAGGTAAGGGTTATTTCACAATCTCTTCATTATCCGAGGTTGTTTATACGTAATAATCTACTGGGATTTCTTTATCATCCACATCCATGTTTCTTCGAAATGTATTTCAAAACATATTTATTATTTACAAGAATATGGGTTAAAGTCATTTATACCCTTGTTTGACTTTTTATAAGAGGTTTATAAAGGAATCTTTCCGTCGTTTTCAAAACAAGGTCATTTTTAACCTTTTCGACAGAATTAAGGTAAGAATGTTTTTTTAACTTATACGGCGGGAGCGGCTAATTTCCGCCATTATAAAATCTTCAAAACTTCCCTTACAAGCTTATAAGAATATTTTCAAAGAAAATGTTTTATTTTATATGGATCTTAAATGATTTCAAAATAAAAAGAGATATTTCTTTAAAAAGAATTTTGATTTCATCTATGTCAACATCCTTTGATGGATTTTACGCTTATTTGAATTTGATCTATTGTGATACAAAACTTCTATATAGTATTGAAGGTTTTGTGATATGTTTGACTGTGGATGTGCTATTTTTATACCATTCATAGTTTATGGTGAAATTATTGACATTTCGTATGCTAGTTTTAATACGAATGTTTATATTATGTTTAAACCTTTTCATATGGGAATGCATTGGACTTAGTAAGTGACGGGTGGAGCCCGCTATAGCTCCTCGATGCATCGGTAGGTCTCATGAGACAAACTAGTGTCTTGGCACAAGGCCTTGACAAAATATTATTTGTAGTCTTGGCATGAGGCCTTGGCTATGTGGTTATGATAGTCTGGCATTATGCATTCCAACATTATGAAAGTGGTTATTGATTTTGCATGTGATTATTCGATTAGTAGAATATCCATGTGAATAAGTAAATGACATTATTTCATTTTACTTTTGCCATACTATGTTGAAGTTCATGTTTAAAAGGCTTTTGTTTTAGTAATTCATTGCCTTAAATGTTTATGCTTATTTTGAATGTTCCGCTATATTGTTATCCTTACTGGGCATTTGAGCTCACCCCTTTTCTATGTTTTATTTTTCCCAGGTAGTGAAGAAGTAAATTATGATTGACTTGCAGGGATATTATGAGGGGTTAATAGTGTGGATATGAAGACTTTGTTGTTGTAGTAGTTTTTCACTTTGAAATGTAATGTAAAACATTATGAATATATCTAGTGTTTCCAAGGCTACTAAACCAATCGGTCTTTCGAGATTTGATCTTTCTTGTGATCATGCCAATGTTACGAAGTAATGCACCGACTCTGGGCAGCTGGGGTCGGGGCGTTACAATTACTTATCATTTCATAAAACCACAAGGTAATGAAAATAATTACTTATAGGATGTCTAAATCATGAAACATTCCTTAGTATATGAAAACCTAGGTTCATCCTTTGTTATTCATAGACAAATTATATTTTAATCCTTTATGATGTTTTGTGAAGAGTTTGTGAATTCACAAAGCATATCCCCTGGGAGTGTCAAACTAGGTGTGTAGCAAAGCCCATTGTCGTGTACCAGATTACCCCAAGTTAGGCCTAGAACATATTTTTGGGGTTTTTACCCCTTGGTACATCTATTCCAGAGCCACATCCGCTTGTATTATGTAGACATAGATGTATTTCTACAAAACCACTCACTCTATCCTTTATCAAAATTCCAGGACATTTTCCTAAACATTAACTCATCCTTATACTCATAATTTTATAAATATATATAAATATACATTGAAATATACATAGGGATATACCTAAATTTTTATCATCCTAGTTTCCAAATTTTTACTAAAACTTTTCTTTTGATACCATCTATAGTGACCTAGGTAGTACATACATAGATATTACACCATTTTAAACAAATATTTTTTACATTGCAATAATACATTCTCTAGGACCATAATCATTTAGTTTTTTTTCGGAAACTAGGAATTTTTCATCATACAGAAAGATATTCAATATATCCTATAAAGATCTCCACATTTAGTACTTCTACCTAAAAACATTATTTATAACTTGGGGTACAGAAACATAAGAAGGGGTCAGCTTAGATTATCAGTTAGGATAAATGAAGTAAATGCGTAAGCATAACATGAACAAAGGGTATGAAACTTGAACATAAAATTTTAAGATCATGCACTACATATTAGATATCATAATAATGATTGGAAATTCATAAGACATGGATCATAATAGAATTAATATAATAAGTAATTAAATAACAATATATGATTAAAAAATTGATATATGGAAGACACATAAGCATATAATATAATTTTTATAGTAGTCAAGGCATCACTTCCAGCACCATCTTGTTAGTATGGGTTCACTCCCAATACCATCTTGGCAGTCATAGTTCACTCCCATGGCCATATTCATAGCATGAGTTCACTTCTCATACCATCTTGGTAGTCATTTCTCACTCCCAAGGTCATCTTAGTAGCATGTGTTCCCTTCTAATACCATCTTGGTAGTCATGGTTCACTCTCATGGCCATATATGTAGTCAAGATTTATTCCCATGAACATATTAGTCTATCTGATGAGATATAAATATTTTCCAAATGCATTGTAGAGAGATATAGGTCCCAACCATCTGATTTTTAAATCATACATACATATACCAAAAGATAATAAATATTCATATAATCACCCACAAAATGAAATGAGTGTTGTAAACATGTAACTATATCATAACCTATGAAAAAATATAGGTTTAATTATTATTTCATCATAAACATAACCTGTGAAAATATGTGAGTTTAAAAAGAATATAATCCGTGAAAGAGAAATGAGGTTCATAAAGACCATGACATTAAGAATAACCCATTCATAGAAATATTATGAATGGAACCTTTAGATAATTTCCTAAAATGGAATGAGTGACATTAATTGATGTCATATTAGATGGAAAATAATTTAGAAATATAATTTAAAAATTTTTATTGAGAAAAATATCCTTTCTTATTTGAAATAGTTTTTTAAATACATAAAACCATTTGAAAATCATTTTCTTAGAAAATAAATTTAAAAATTATTAAGAAGAATTGAAATCATTTTAAAAACTATTTATTTTAAAACTTATAAAATGAGATACAAAACATTTTAAAAACCTTTCTCTTTGAAAACACTTTGAAATCTTATAAACAATGCCTAAAAGTGTTTTGGAATCCATTTCTATGAAAATACATTAAAAACTTATAAATAAATCATGAAAACATTTAGAAAATCATTTCTTTTAAAATGATTTAAAAATTATAAATAAATATTGAAGATGTTTTAAAGACCATTTCTCTGAAATTAATTTGAAAACATTTAAATAAATCTTGAAAACATTTTGAAAACCATTTATTTGAAAATACTTTGAAAACATATAAATAAAGATTGAAAACGTTTTGAAAAAAAATGTTGAAAATACTTAAAAAATAATTTCTCAAAAATCAACCCTTTAATAATGCAAAGTAAACTTAACATAAATGATGGTGGTTAAATCTATACATGTTGTACGAGGTAAAATTAATATTCATTTTTCATGGTAAAAAGGCTAGAAAAATGGCTTGATTAGAAACAAAAAAATATATTAATTTAAGAATTCGTAAAAGAAAAAGTGGGTGAAATTTTATTTTAAATATCATTGGATCTTAGAAGAATATTTTTTTAAGACACTTTTAGAAAACATCGTTTTGAAATTAGACAAATTTCCAACCAAAGAGAGGGTATAATATGGATTTACTAATTACACTTTCTTAACTATATTATTTAACAAAGAGTAGAAAAATTGTACCTATACATTATTATATTATCAATATACAAAGGATAATAAAGGTAATGAATTTTATTTAGATATAGTTCCTAATAATTCATTAAATAAAGTATAAACATAAACAATCTTGAAAAATGATGAGATTGTTTCCAGAAACTCTTATAACTTGGAAACTTGGGAACATATTTTCCTTATAAGAAAAAAATTAAATGAATCTTAAACTTTTAGGAAAAGTAGTATATTCATGATATAATATTTATATATAAGTATACACACCTCAAAAATGAATTTAGGTGCATAATAAAACACAAGTCTCAAAGAAGGAAAACTTAGACAAAACTATATTTCCAATTTGGAATCTTTTGAAACTTAATCCCGATGAAATAAAAGTCATAAAATGGATATTTGAATACCCAAAAAATTAAATATAATATAAATATAATTCAATTATTTTAATTACATACACTACACCAAAAGGGAAGAGTATAAAACATAACATGTATCTCATAGAAATAAAAAAGTGATATGAAATCCCCTTACCTTGTGTTTTGAATATCATTATACATGTTCAAAAAACCTATATAATAAATATAATATTATTATAAATATTTTAAATAACCATATTATTATATATAATAGCGTATTTTTTGATTATGACCTTATATTTCTTTCTTGTTAACCATCATATGTTATGGTTTCACTTTGGGTAATATTCACATTATTCTTCACATGTGTCTTAACTTCTTACATCTTTGGTCCTTATACTTATATAATTATTTAAAGAATTTAAACCATGATATAAGTATCATTTATATATAGTATATGTGTATTCTAATAATCTATAAAAAAATAAGTATAAAACAAAATACATCGTTCATCGAGATGGTAGGACATACGTGCGCATGGACGCTATTCTCATTTAATTATCATTCTGAAAGAAAAAAGTAAAAGACATATATGTATATATATCATTATTAAAGTAGCATTATGATATCATATATATAATATATATTCACTATAACCATCTTTAATACAAAAAATTTAGTGTATGAATGAATCATATCACTTTAAGGGGGAGATAGTCCACAGTTCCTCAAACTAAATTATCGTATTAACACAAAATTGAAAGTAAAAAAGGATATATTTAGTAAATATTAACATATAAGATTAAATAAATAAAAAATAAAAAATATAAATATAGTGTCCATAATAATGTCCACCATGATAGGAAGTAAGTAATAATTGAATAATCATCATTTTGTGAGGTGATAGATCATCGTACACGTAAACAGTATATTTGTTAACCATTAGATAAAGGTGTGTATAAGTGTAGGTAAAATTATTAGAATTAAAAATCCTAGTATAATTTGGATAATGGTGTTGTTATATAATAATTTAATAAATATATTAGAGGGGGTGTAAAAGGAAAATAACGAAAAGTATCTTGAGAGAAGGCATTACCTCTTAATAGGATAACTCCTTTGGGTTTCTGCCAAAAGGCTTCCTTGGAAGACTTTATTCCCAAATTGAGGTCGAAATGTGGAATGGGGGATGTTTGGAAGTATATTGGGAAGTTATTGTCTGAACCAAATAGATATTATAGGTGTTAGGATGTAGGAGAGGTAGTGACCTTTTATAGGAGAGGAAAAGGACTCACTTGAAATTTTTGAAAACAAGTTTGGTGTAAACATGTTATTACCTAACAAAAGGAATAAAAAACAACACTAAATCAATAATGGATGGTCTATAGACGAAATATGTCCATAAAATTGGATTTCTAAATGTTTTTAGGTCATTTTTCCCACTAAGAGTTAGGATTAGTCCATAATTAATCTTAATTTGACCTTAATCGTTGTAATTAATTTTAATCGCTTTTACTAATCTTATTGGTAAAAACATAATTTGATCTTATTAGAATATAAATATTATACTGATTACAATATTTTATGTTAGTTTATTTTAAATTAAATTTACATAAGTGTAAAATTTAAGATTAATGGTAGTCCCACAGATGAGACGAAATTATGGATCTTTAAAGTAGAAAGAAGATTAAAAGTCTATTAAGTTTTTATATGCAATTTCCAATTGAAATTGATTATAATGAGATAAATTGTATTAAATAATATATTATTGATTTAATTTTACTCTAAAAAAATTAAAATATAATTTAACAATAATAATTATTTAAATAAAAATACAATTTTTAACCTAGAAGTAGTATCTTCTACTACTCAACAAAAAATGAAGTTTCTCAAAAAAATATCAAAAATTCACCATAATATAATTGTGGAATGAGAAATTAAAAAATGAAGTTAATTTTATCGAATTAAATTTCTAAATTCTTCTAAAATAAATTTTATTATTAAAATCGGTTCATTCCAGATAATGATATTTTTAAACAAAAAAGGACTTTACCAAAAATCATATCTTTCGTTATCAATATGTTTTATTTAAATAAAACAATTATAAGAAATATTTGAAAAATATTTAATACTATTCATTTTACTATTTTTAACCTCTATGTTATAATTATATCTTTTTAAAAAATTATAATAAAATGATGCTTCACAGAAACTCGGTGTTTTGTGTAATGCACACCTAGTCAGTGTTGCGAGGAACGTAAGACAAGTTGGTATTGTGTGTAGCACAAGACAAGTTGGAATTACATGTAGTGCAATCCAATATGGTAATGTGTGAATATAATGTATCACTTAGTGTTTTAATATATATATATATATATATATATATATATATAAAGAACTAAATCTAGTGTCACATAAAATGAAAAATATCAAAAAGATAAATTAATTCAAAGAAATCACAAAATATTATGGTGATACACTTTAACAGTGCATAGAAAATCACTGATAATGTCCCCCTTTATCAGTGCTAAAAACACGAATAAAGGGGGCCTTTATCAATGCTTTTTTTTGAGTGCTGTTAAAGTAAATCCTTTAACATCTCTTACATTATCAGTGCTTTTATAACACTGGTAAAGCCCTTTTACTAGAACGGTTAAAGGCACAATTTGTAGTAGTGATGGGGTATGGTTCATTAGAGAAGAAATTGGTTTTTATTTTAAGTCAATAATAATAGTTTAATTATGTGATATTAAATAATATTTGTTTCTTTTCTTATATAATAATTGATGGATCAAAATATGAATTCACTTCTACCCTACATCATGTGTTATGGAAGGAGGCTTGTGTAAATAATGAGGGTAAACTAGTTGATGGAAACACAAAAACAGTATGGGAAACATGTTCAAGTGTGGCATAATTGTAATTTTTTTTCTTTATAACTGTATTATATAAAAATAATTAATTTTGTTCATATTTTTTATATGTTTTATACATATGAATCAGCAGTGACCGTACTAGAAGAAAATGTACTTTCAGTTGTTTGGAAGCAGCCAAAGAAATATAGTTAGGACACACTATTAGTTTATTGAGTCTCTCCTAAAACATATTTTGAGAAGATAAAACTACATGATGATACATATAATATGGTGAGATGATTGTAAACAAAAATAGACTGACTACAAGATATTATTATTCATTATGGTTTGGAATAATAATGTATGATAAAGGATCAAATCCAAAAATTGGTGGTACAAATATCTACATAAGAACCAAATGATCCCACTATATCTGAGGCTAGTCATTCCCCCAAACTGCATACCATTCCTAGAGTAATTAATTTTGTCATTAATCTTTATCCTAAATGTGAATCAAAAAACTTTTGATAACTTTATGTTACTATAATTATATAGGGTAAAATTATATGTGGTTTGTATCTATCAACACCCACACACCAACTTGTTTTGATGGGTATCATGTATAATATTTTAGGAGACGATCTACACTATAAAGACCTCCTAAAAGATCACATGAGAGAGGAGATTTAAGTAGCTCATGATCTGACTGTTCAATTTCCTTTTCCAATTAATGATCCAAATATTAAAATGGTTAATGATGATATTATATATTTCATAGCATGGTCATTTTATATTACAAAGATACATGAGGTATGTATTTAATAAAATTTTCATATGAAAAACTTATAATGGTTGATGATAAAAGGTCTGAAGTGAGGTATGATATTACAGATGGATAAAGTGGTTGTGAAACAGAAGGTTGGATCAAGAAAACCTAGTGAATAAACCAAGAAATAAAAACAATATTATGAGAGTACCTTCTCCCCACCAGTTCTAGAGTAACATTTATTATCATTAAAACATCATGTAGAAGCCACATTTAAAGATGAAAATAGTTATTATGTTCTATATAAAAAATAAATATATTTAGCTCCCATGATAGATGGAATTGGTCTTGAGACTATAAATTAAATTATACAACATGAATGGATGGGAATATCAGTTTTTAATACATACACACTGTACATTTTCATAATAATTATATCCAAATAGTGAGTTAATATGTTTATTAGAATTAATAACTATTCATATTTTCTACATGCATTTTTAATAGTACTATATAAATTCAAAATAATGGGAATCATGACTTGGAATCATTAATCCATGTATCATTTCTATGAAAAATAATTAAATTAGAAAGAATATGTGGAAAAGAAAAAAATGATTTACTTGAAACGTTTGAACAAAAATCATCAGACAATAGAATTTTTTGATGCCTATAATGAAGAAGTAAAACTATACAATCTAATCCTAGAAACTATATTTTTTATTCTTTCATTACTTATTTGTTTTTATAACCATCAATGAATGTTGATGACAACCAAAATTAGATACCCAAAATATATATTTGTTGGATCCAAGTATTGGATATCTAACAAACCAACCATAAATTATGTGCATTGTGAATTTGTAAGACACAAAAATCCAAATGTTATAGATAAACTTTGAATTATATTTTTTAGTATGTGTTAAAATAAGGGTTTTTTATCATAGGGTGGTTTCTAAATATAGTCTAAATCATGGTATGAAGTTGGTTGCTGAAGAGATAAAGCATGTGGATTACTAAAAATGGAAAAAATTAGGGTTTATGTGAAATGATTTAATTATAAAAACACTTTGAAAATAATTTACTTATTTTGGACAATGTTTTTGAAATTATTGAAGTAAGATAACCAAATAAATTATGGACTTTATTTTTGAAAATTTATGGGAGAGATCATAAATCATGAAAAGACTATCATCCCCCAACAAGAAATTTCCAAAGGTAATTACAATTTTATAAAATAAATTTCATAATAATTTTTCTATTAATATTTTCTCAATACTATCAAGATTACTAAAAGCCTTCATACTCAAAAGAATAATTAAATCTATTTTGAGATGATTGGGCATCGTACATGTTTTCAAAATGTATGATGATAAAATTTTTGGCGATTACCTGCTATGTTTGGGATCTAGTATGACTTATGACCTTAGAAATATATTTGGGGTGTGAAACATTAGTGTAAGAATGATTATATATTATTTATGATCTCTTTTTCAAGGAGAACTATAATGAATAAAATAAATTTCATTAGAAGTATTGAAATAGAAATAATAAAATTGTTGGGAAATGGAGGAGGTGAAGTCTGGGTAGGACATAGAGGTAGAGATGCAGAGGAGGCAGAGGCATAGAATGATGTGGAGACTGAGATAGAGGAAGACCCAAAGAACTGACTTGCAAACAATAAAATTATTGGGAAATAGAGTATAATGATGATCATACTAAGTTTTTGTTTGAGAAAATTTTTTGAAAATTGTTTACAACACTTTTCACTTAAGATAAGATTCATTGTGTAAGTGTTTGAGGCGGCTTATTGAAAAAATGTTTTAAGCACTTTTTAAGTGATTTTATACAAGAATTTAAGTGGAGGATTTTTTTGAAATAAAAAACACCACTTTTTTTTCAAACTGATTATTATAGGATATGATTTATATTAGCACATTCCAAGTAATATCAAATATTTTTTATGTGTGAAAGAAACCCATCACCAAGAACAAACTGAACAACAACAACAAAAAAAATTTGTATCTTTCCCATGAATTATCTGTATTATAAATAAATGGTCCTAGTAGTGGATCTAATAGTAACTTGAGAGTCATAAAAAAAATCCCATTATTTGGGATATTTTATCATCAATTATATGCATGATACAATATCACAAATTCTTGTTAAATCCATAAAATTAACATTAATAATTCATATAAATATTCATTATGTAAAATAATCTATGTTTACAAGTAAAATGATCCATGTTCACAAGCTCAATCTGATACACAATGTGTTAGGTATGACTCAAACTATCTGTTATCACTTTAAAATTTACATTTTAATACAAAAAAAGCACAACTCAGTGAAAATTTTGAAAACACAGTTTGATTGTCTTGATAATTTAGTAAAACAACTCATAATTCATTTGTGATGTGTATAAATCAGTCTCACATCAAACCCACACACAATGAGACCTGTATGACTCAAAGTGCATGTTTCCAGTTTAAAATGGAATTTTAGTGAAAAACACAAGTGGAATACTCAAAATTGAGGAAACACGTTCAGATTGTTTTGATACTTTAGGAAAACAATCCAAAATTCATTTAGGACATATAGAAATCAGCCATACCTCAATCTGATGTACAATGTGACTAGTGTGACTTTATGTTCATCTTTTCATTCAAAATTTGAAATTATTTTTTGTAAAAAAGACAACTAACATACTCAAGATTGAGGAAAAATCATTCTTGTTATATAGGTAAATTAGGAAAACTATCCATAAGTAATTTTTGTGTATAGGAATTAACATCACCACAATATAATACATGAGGTGCCTAGTATGACTCAAAGTGTTAATTATCAGTTTAAAATTGACATTTTAATACAAAAAAGTTTCTCTCACTGAAAACTATGAACATTCTATCAGATTTTCTTTATAGTTTAAGAAAAATATTCATAATTTATTTGTGATTTTTAGGAATTAGTATCACCGCAAAACCACTCATGATGAAACCTCTATGACTCAAAGTACATGTTTCTAGTTTAAAATGACATTTTAGTAAAAAATGTGTATTACTCAAAATAGAGGAAAAAATTCATATTATTTAGATACTTTAGGAACATTATCAATAATTAATTTAGGATGTTTTGGGATCACCCTCACCTGAATTTGATGGATGACGTGACTAGTATGACCCCAATTGTATGTTTTTATTCAAAATTGACATTAATTTTAGTTAAAAAGACAACTGAAACACTCAAAACTGATAAAATAGAGTTGCATTGTTTAGTTAATTTTTTAAAATGTTCCATAAGTCAATTATGATGTGTAGAAATCATTCCAACCTCGATCAATTACATGATATTCCCAATATGAGTCCATGTGTCTATTATTAGTTTAAAATTTACATTTTAATAGAAAAATTTACCACACACTAAAAATCGAGAAACAAAACTCTAATCGGTGTAATAATATATAAAAATTATTCATAATTAATTTTTTTATGTGTAGGAATTAGTCTCACATCAAACCCACTCACGGTGCGACGTGTATAAATCAAAGTGCATGTGTCCAGTTTAAAATGACATTTTCATAACAAAATAAGTATCATACTCAAAAAAAAAAGGAAACCCATTAGAGTTGTTTTGTTACATTATAACAATATTATATAATTCATATGTAACATTTAGGAATTATACTCACCTCAATTCGATGCATAGTGTG
Source organism: Viscum album (assembly GCA_963277665.1). Taxonomy (NCBI): domain Eukaryota; kingdom Viridiplantae; phylum Streptophyta; class Magnoliopsida; order Santalales; family Viscaceae; genus Viscum; species Viscum album. Next base: position 1,984,942,415 of record OY728145.1, on the reverse strand, counting down.
ATCAGTATGACTCAAAGGGCGGATTTTTATTCAGAATTGGCATTAATTTTTGTGAAAAGACAACTAACATGCTAAAAACTAATAGAAAACATTAAGATTATTTATATAATTTAACAAAATTATCCTTAATTCATTTTTATGTGTATTAATTAGTTTAATATTGATCTAATACGTGATGTTCTCATCATGGCTCAAAGTGTCTGTTTTCATATTAAAATTTCTATTTTAATATAGAAACTTTTTACTCACCAAAAATGGATAAAACACATATGGATTGCCTTAATAATTTATGAAAATGATTCATAATTAATTTTTGATATTTATGAATCATTATCATGACAAACCCACAAACTATACAACCTTTATGACTCAAAGTGCATGTTTCTAGTTTAAAATGACATTTTAGTAAAAAAACACAAGTCACGTACTAAAAAACAAGGAAACACATTCAAATTATTTTTATAATTTTTTGTAAATGATCCATAAGTCATATGGGATGTGTAGTAATCATCCAAACCTCAATATGATACACGGTTTGACTAGTGTGACTCCAAGTGCGTATTTTTATTCAAAATTGACATTAAGTTTTGTAAAACATACAACTGATATACTCAAAACTGAGAAAATGCAGTCAGAATATTTTTGAACATTAGTAAAAAAATCCATAACTCATATTAGACATATAAGAATCAGCATCACCTTAATCTAATACGTGATGTTCCGAACATGACTTAAAGTATTTATTATTAGTTTTAAATTGAGATTTTAATACAAAAAAAGTGTCACTCCCTAAAAACTAAAAAAACACCCTTGAATTTTTTTGATAATTTTTTAAAAGGATTAATAGTTTATTTTTTACATGTATGAATCTTTCTCACATATAACTCAAACACGATGCGTCCAGTATGACTCAATGTACATTTTTCTAGTTTAAAATGACATTTTAGTAAAAAACACAAGTAGATTACTCAAAAATGAGGAAACACCTTCAGATTGTTTTGATACATTTATAAAACTATCAATCTGTCATTTATGATGTGTAGGAATAATCTGAACCTCAATCCAACACATGGTTTGACCGGTATGACTCCAAGAACATCTTTTTATTCAAAATTGACATTAATTTTAGTAAGAAAGACAATTAACATACTTAAAAACATAAAAATTCATTAATGTTGTTTTGGTACATTTTAAAAATGATCCATAAGTCAATTTTGATGTTTAAAAATAGGCACGCCTCAATCTGACATAGGATGTGGCTGGTATGTCTAGAACTATTCGTTATCAGTTTAAATTTGATATTTTAAAACCAAAAAGTGTCCCTCAATAAAAATTGAGAAAACACACTCGGATTATCATGATAATTTAGTAAAATGATTAGTAGTTCATTTTTGATATATTGGAATTAGTATCACTTCAAACCAACACATGATGAAACATTTATAACTCAAGTGTATCTTTCCTGTTTAAAATGACATTTTTGTAAAAAACACAAGAGGCATACTAAAAACTAAGGAAACACGTTCAAATTATTTTGATAATTTAAAAAAATGATCGATAAGTTATTTGAGATGTGTAATAATCATTAACACATAAATATGATGTATGGTGTGATAAGTATGACTCCAAGTGCATCTTTCCAATATATTGTTGTCATTTTAGTTTAAAAAGTGTATCACATTGCCAAAACTGAGCAAAAGAGTCTAGGTTGTTTTCTAATATTTGTATCTAATATTACTTAATTAATTTATTTATATGTTTTATCTTATATATATTAGTTAATTTTTATAGAGATAATTATTGATGATGAACAATAAATGGAATGGGGCATCAGAAAATCAACTGTAATGAACCTAATAGGCATTGTTCTTGATATGATATTTTTTTTTTAAAATTAACACTTTCTATTTAATTCATTTTTTTATATTGTTGCTAATATAAGAATATTTATTTTATAGAGTTGTCTTATTTTTCTCAAGAAGGGGTGTCTTGTTCTATTATATTGGTGTGTTGTTTTCCACTATAATAGTGTTTTTTACTTTTATTTTCATTTTTAAATTTCATTTTATTTAAATTCTATATTTGTATCTAATTTTCTATGTTTTTTGGTGTTGTTTCTACTAATGATGTATGCTCTTATAGAATATCGCATTATTCCCTATTTTTGGTGTTGTAGTGTGTTGTAACATCATACTGTAGTATTACACTTTATCAACACATTTATGAGAATAGATAAAGGTTTTATTTATTAGTAGTAATAATGGTTTCCTTTATCAACATTTTTAGAAGCACTGATAAAGGATCCCTTTATCGGTGCTAAATAAATATGCTGATAAATGGTATCTTTTATCGGTGTTTCAAAATTATCATATAAATGGATCCTTTATCACAATTTTTTAGTGTTTATAAAGCACCCCATTATCCGTGCTTTTCTATCATAGATAAAAACCTAGTACTTTTAATTGCTATGTTGTAGTAAGTGATTTTTTAGCGATGATAAAACCATGTTGTTGTGTTTTTAAAGGCCTATTTAGCTGTAGTGTATCTAGTTAATAAATTGGTTACCCCTGGAAAGTGTTGTTTTGTGTGATAATTTCCTTAAAAGTAATGTTTAATGTGATGAAGACCCCATAAATGATCTAAACTATGTTATATGAATATGTGATGTGTGGTGGTGATGTGTAGTGGTGATGAGTTTTGGTATGAGGATGTTGTGATTAGAAAGTGATGTAGTTAAGACATGGTTGAAATATGGGGGCTTATTGGCATGATTAGGATGGTTTTTAGTGATGTGTGTTGTTTTATTAGTTTCCTAGTTATGAATGGAGTAACTAGATAATAATAGACTGAATGCCATGGGATGAAATGATTAATGAATGTTTGAATTAAAATGAATTTTATTAATAAATATGGTTGATTCTTAAATGTAAAATAGTGGACTGGATAATGAATGGGATTAATGAATAAAATTGGTTGGTAATGGATAATATGGAAATTGGATTGATTTGAAAAGGGGTGTGGTTTGTGGTTTGTGTCTTATGATTTTTTGTGTAGTATTGTGCATTATTGGTGGTATCAGAAGTGGCATATGTTGTGAGGCTTGGGGTAATGTTGTGATTTGGGATATAACTCTTGTTGTGGACCCATAGGTTGAGAATATGTTTGTGTGTCTATATATATTTTTGTTTCTATATTCACCCCACCCGGGTCAAGAACTACATGCTAACAATTAAATGTTTTGGGGGTGTTTTACAAATAAATTGGTGGTGAGGATTGATGGTTGGATACACCCTATTTCTTATTCTCTCTTAGAAGAGATTTTGACATGCATGGGTTGTGATTGATAGAATTCAAAAGTGTACAAGTGGTGGTTGTTTTATGGTATGATGATGTGGTTATAGTAGGGGTAATACATGGTAGGAAGAGGAAATGGGGTTGATGTCTTTAATGTTCGTGATACCTTAAAACGCTAGTTATGAAAGTGGATGTGGTGTGATTTCCTAGGTGTCTTCTAGTGAGATTTATGTCATGTGATGGCCCATGTGTCTTCGTGGGAAATATGATGGCCCATGTGTCTTCAGGAGAGAAGTGATGCGATGTGTGGCCCAAGTTTCTTTGTCTGAGATGTGTTATATGGAAGAGATGGGAGCAGAAGGATGTATAAAGTTAGGGTGTGAGAGAGGAGAACTAGTGGGGAATCATTATAGGGTTACTTTTTATTGATATTCTTCTTATTATGTTATTATACTTGGATACTTTATTTGGTGAGTGTGCCTTAGTGAGGATGAAAACAATTATTTAACCTATTTAGGGTCTGTTGGTTCTTCTGTTCTCTCACTGACGCATTAATATACTATTTTTTCACATTTTCATAAGATACCTTGTGTGTGATCCAACTAAGTATATTTTTATGGTCAACCAATTTATATAAAAACTAATTTTCTGATTTCCAAGAGGTCTATGTGGATCATACTGAACATTACATTCTTGGGCTATGAGGCTATTGCTATGTGACTACCTTATATTTTCTTTTGAAAATTTCATTTGTTTATTTCTTTATTTTTTAAAATTATAAATGCATTGTGGGTTTTTTTATTTCCTATATTTTTTGTTATTTCATGGGTTTTTTTCAGTTGATTCATCCTATATCCTAATACTATATATATAAATATATGATATTGTATCCCATATTGAGGTTTTTTACCCTCAGTGCTAGTCTCCAAATTGAGGCTTACTGGAGGTGGTAATCGAGGATCATTATTTGTATTCCTTCACTAACATCAAAGGAGGGTAACTTTTGGAGGGATGGGGTTATGAAAATGTATATAACCCCTAGATATTTTAATAGATGATTACCTTTAAATTAGTCAATGTGCTCCATAGATTTCTATAAATGCAACACCAAAGTGAAATGAGCTTAAAAATATTAGATGTATATTATTAAGAAAATTTAGGAATAATAAAATGAATAGTAAATAAAAATATAGTAATAAATTAAAAATTCATATAAAATAGGATTAATGACACCTCAAGTTTTAAAAAATGGAATTTTTTCAATATAAGGGATTTTTATTTATATATTGTATTTTTAGCAAAAATATAAATTTTAGAATTTTAGAATTTTTATTTTGTAAAATTAATTTCATTTTTAGATCCTACATATCAACATTACCCTAACATGAATTTTTGGAATTATTCTAAAATAATTGATTTTTAAGTGAATAGTTAAAAATAAATTTCTTTTTAAAAATTCTAAATTTTATGAATTTATCAATAAGTTATAAATCATATAAGTTCATAAACCTGAATAATTGATTAAATATTTATTTATTGAGTAAAACTAAGTATTATAAAATATCATTTTGAAAGTAGAAAACCTTTGTATGTCATTTTAGAACCTAAGTAGCATTTAATTCTAATTTAAAAACTATTTTTAGTACTTTCTTAGAATTAAACATTGTAATAGTAATATTCATTTTTTTATTACATTGGAATCCACATAATTTTTATTAAAATTTAGTAATTTATATCATGAAATTCAATGACATTATAAATTTTAAACATAAAAACATCGTTTTTCTTAAAATGGTATTTATACACCAATATTAAAATAAACTTTTTTGACCACTTAGAAATATTATTTATTATAAGTATTTTCATATTTTATAACAACAATGTAATATTGTTTAATAATTTTAGTTTCAATTTTAGGCATAGAATTAATTGACCAAGGTAGATTCATGTTGCCATGGTAAAATAATCAATTTTTCAAGGTGTAATACTTTTGATAAATGTTGTGATTTTAAATTTAAATTTTCTATTTTAAAAAAACTCTAATAAAGTTCTTAATAAAATATGAAAATAAATTAACAATAATTTAATCAATGTTAAATAATATTAATAACATTTCATCATTAAAAAGTCTTTTAAAAAAAATAGTTTTTCAATACATTATAAGTTTTAATTTAAAAAGTTATTATTATAATATTTAGAAATTAAATTAGATAAAATAGATTAAAAATTTATATTCATGTAGTCTAAATTTTTAAATAAGGTTCATCATATATTTTTAGTGATAAACTAATAACCATCTTTAAACTTTAATCAAGATTGACAAGTGTTAAAATGGGTAATCTAATGTGGATTGAATTTTACTCAATCAATTTGACACTTAGAAATTATAGAATAAAGTTTTTATGTTTTAATGTCACAAAAAAATGTCTCACCAAACATTATAATCCTAAATCACATAAATATCATGAAATTCCATTCTTATCCCATATCAAACATTCTTTTCCAAACATTTCCCCCCATTTTCAGCTATAAAAGGAGCTCACTTACTCAAACATGAAGACACACATATTCTTTTAAATTACCATAAAAATCACCCCTATATACTTATTATAGATCCCCTATACACATTTTTTTCCCCTATCCTCAATAATTTTTCCCATGTTCTTCTCCGCTACAAAATACATCAAGAGATTATAAAATTTTCATCATAAGTATAACATCCCCTATTACTTCCATTAATTTTTTTTCTCATCCATCCTCCTAAAAAATTCCTTCTTATTATTTACATAATTACATAATTATAAATAATATAAATAATATAATTAATTTTCATTATATTTATTGTATATCCTTCATCTATTCCCCTCTCATTCAATCAATAAAGTTAAATGTTTCTATGCGTGTTTGCGGACTACTACCTCCTTGAACAACACATTTCATTTTTTCCACCACAATTCATGGATATTTATAGAAATTTGTTTAGTTAAAAGATATTTTTTTGTTTTATGATTTATATTCTATAAATATAAATTATACATTCTATAATTAATATTATAAATAAGATATCACTATAAAATTAATCGTATTCAACAGGCATACAGAGAAGATACGATTTTTAATAATACTATGAAATATTTTCAAATCGATTTATTATTATTATTACTCATTAAAATTATAATATATAACACTAATAAACATTATATAAGATTTTTATGATGCTTTTATAATGATATTACAAACAAACCATAACATAATCATCCATTGACCATGGTATGTTCATGTTTGGGTCGGTTTAACAAACTACATGAAAAATGCTATGAATTTATATAATGGATGAATATGGGAAATTAATTATAGTTTTAATATGATTTCAATAGAACAATATTTTTTTTTCTAGAATTGTAATCTTATTATTTAACTCATTTATAAAGAAAACAAATTTTATTTTCAAGAATCAACATAACATGCTTATTATGGATTTCATATTCAAGTATAAAGAAAAAAACAATAATTAAATGAATTTAAAAGATCATATATTTTTATAAATTATCCCTAATAGTATCTTTAATGACCTAGTAATGATTAATGTTTTATGAATAATTAATACAGAACTCACTGTTGTGAAATTAGTACAAACGATCAAAATTATAGACACCCATTATGGGAAAATATGTAAAGAACGAAACTAACTATAATTAATAAATAGAATGAGTATATATGAAAAATTTAAATAAAATGGATATGAGTATGGTTCTTAATTAAGTGAATAAGATAGTTTTGTTAGGGATACATGAGGTTAAAGTCTTTTCGTGGAATTCAAGACAATTGGTAAGGATTTTCTTGGCCATAATTAGGATTCCTTGGGACATCCTACATGTTCTAAAGAATATTTATTTAGTATGGTGTTCTATTTATTTAATATACCCTTAATTTTACATATTTTATTTCCTAATAATTCTTTGGATATAGTAATCCAAATAAATTTATTTTCATCGAAGTCATTTTGACTCAAGTGTTTCCCCAATTGTAAGAGTTATTGGTTACTTTATTTTAGTTCATTAAGTAATGACCATTCTCTTAAAATTATTTCTTATAAGTTAGGTACATTCCCCAATTTTATTGTATTATGTTTTATTATCTAATTTTTTACATTTTTACCAAATAACCCCCTTTTAAATATTTAATGCTTCATGGGGTATGTTTCCCATAAAGGATATTGATAACTGAAATCACCTTTCTTTGAGTTATAGTGTTTCATCTTGAACTTTAATTTTCAATGATTTGGATCTACCACCCTAAAATTTATTTATATGGTATTTTATAATCCTATTTGGAAAAATTAATTTTCAATAAATATATGTTTTATTTCTTTTTTTACAATATAGGATTTTAGTGTATTAAAAAGGATCCTTTTATAATAAAATGATTTATTATTCACTCAATATTTCTTATATAAAACTTTTTCATTTTAAATGATATATTATTAGAAATTATTTTTAAAATTAATGGTGTTCAAAATCACTAACTTAACATTATAAAAATTTTCTTTTAAAAATGACATCTATAATTGTATTTTTCTTTAATGTTAAAAATGTTTTTTAAAATCTCCATTAATTTTTTACAACTATTTTTATTTTAATAATAAAAATGATTTAAACTCATAATATTTATTTTATATGATTTATTATCTAATAAATTTTTCTATATATATAATGTGATGGATTGAACTCATGGTATAAAAAAAATTGATTCTTGATCCATTCTTATGGGATACCATTGAAATAATTATCTTTCATGGATATTTTTCATCTATGTAAACATCCTTATGAGTTTCCTTTGTTACACTAAGGACATATTATTTTGAAACCATTAACATTATTTCTCTGGATGACTTATAAAATTTTCTTTTCTTTCCAAAGATATGATCCACCACTTTGTCTTTTCTAACCATCCACCATGAATATGAATAACTTGTATTACAATTACTTTACTTTGTGAATGGATTGATTTCAATTTAATTAATTTAAGGGTGTTCACCAAGATTCCATACATCGATTTATTAGGGAAATTATTTACTTAACTTTATACCCATTACCCTATATGACGTTAGTTTGAGGTATGTTTACATAGAATTTTATTCCATTTATTTATTGGGAACTATTTAAAATCCAATTATTTGTTATTCTAATATTGATTTATGTTTATTACTTAGGAATTCTTACTATATATTTTATAACCATCCATTATCTTTCTCTATAAAGTTTATTGTCATCCTATTCCTTTTATTGATATGGGGAAACGTTTTCGTGTTCCATATGTTGACATTTCAATACAAAGGATTATCTTAAAAGTTGAATATTTATTATTGAACCACTATCTCATATGATGAATACATTGTACATAAAAAATATATGGGTGAGACTCGACATTATATAGCCCATGGACTCATTGGTAGGTCTCCTAAGAAATACATGTTTGGATATCTGGTGTATTCTATCCCAATTCAATAAGATGTCATGACTGCGGTCTGCATGTTAAGAATTTTTTCTTAGATAAGGAATTTATATTAAGATCAAGATTCCAAAATTTATGTATTTCATCATAAAAAATATATTATTTTTATCCTTGTGATTTATATATTTTAATTTCTATCCATAGATATATTTTGATCTCTTATTTAGTTGATTATAGAATTATGATGATTACTTATTACTACCATAATATTTCTACCATGATTACCTCATTTTGTTTACCCTTACCGAGCATTTGAGCTCACCTTTTATTATGTTTCCATTTACCTATGTTATTAATAAAATTATTACACATTATATGACTTGATGAAAAACATGGGTAGGGGAATTTTGGGAGATATTAAAGGATTATTATAGATTAAGTAGTTTTTAATATAATGTAAAACATTTCTATTAGGCGAGAATGACCTAGGATTTATTACTTTATGATTTTTACCAATTATATAAAACTCCAAACCTAAATGGTCATGAAAATGAATTGTAATGTAAAATTTTATTTAAGACATGTGATAAAGGATGGTTTGATCTAGGATTTTATGTTAGTATCAAAGATATTATATAAGTATGTTTTTACGCCATCAAATCTTGGATTGTGGTACTGGGTTGTTATAGTTGGTATTAGAGTAGGTTTTAGATAAATTATAAGATAATATGTTTTTAGGATAATTTAAAGGTTGATAATTTAATTTTGATCATATTTTAAAAGGTATAAATAATACTTTAGGATAGTATATGACTTAATGTTGAAGAAATAATGATCATTTTTTGGGTATTAGAATAAGAGAACATTAGTGAAAATCTGAATAATAATAATAAGTATAAGATAAGATCCAGAAGTTTTGGTAAAGTGGTTATTATGTGGTTATCCTAGAAATTAAATCCCTATTAGGATACTATATGTTGATGTAGGGTATGAAATTATAAAGGATTTAAATTTTTTGTTAACTAATAAATTTAGATAACTAAATAGAAAAATTACTTTTTATAATAAAGTATTGAACAAAAATATCTATAGGTTAAACTGAAAGAATCATATGTTAAAAACAAAGGTATCAAAGGGGAAGACAATATCATATTGATAGTTTCATATTCATATTTTTGATATTATCATAACAATTTTTCTCTTACTATTTCATTGAAACTAGAACATAATAATGAAATTGAGAAATTTATGTATCATGAAACCACTATGTCTTATAATAGAATTAGGAAGAATACTTAAATAGTTGATAATTTTAGTATATTCCAATTATGATGGAAAATATGTGTTTCATAGTCTTACCAATGATATTTAGATTGATATTTTAATAGATATTATATATTGAAACCCTTATATATTTCATTAGTGTGTGATAATTATCAATTATATTCTAGTATATTCTAATAGTTATGAGGATTATTTGAAACATATAAGGGTTATTCTTTAGTTGTTCTACTTTTAAGGATAAAAATGTATATAAAATGGTATTAATAGCCATGAAAATTGATTTTATGAAAAGGTTATATTTTTGGGAACTAATTTTGGAGAACACATGATTATGGGATGGATAACTCTTAGTTTTAAAATATGATAGATATTAAGGTAATAAATCTTTGATTGATTTAGAGAAAAGTGAGTTAGATTAGACTAATATCCATGGAATTGATTATTTATTTAATAAAAAATTGATCTGTGGTATTTTTCATGCATTTTATCTCATATTTTGGGTCATGATATATATTAAATAATGTGTGGCCTTTTGAAATAGTGTGTATTATCATTTTAGGGTTAAATATAGTGTTAATTTCTTAAAGAATATATGTTTTATTAGTAGTTTAATGTCTTATAGATCCATATAGTTTTTCTAAATGTATATTTTGGACACATTAGGATCATTATATATATATATATCTAAGTATATGATTTTATTAAAGATTAATTTTGTTTGATAAAAGATAAGAAAGTTTATATAGGCTAAGAGAGTAAGCTAAATATCATATTATAAGTTATATATACTTTCACCTACTTTCATCTATGATTGATAATTAAAATTATAGGGGTGGAAGTTATTTGGGTGGGATTTAACAACCTAAGATTTTATTATATTATTACCTTTAAATAATTATGTGTGTTCGATTACTTTCATTACACACAACAACAAACTAAAATGAGTTGTGACAAATTATATGAATATTGTTTGGAAAATGTGTGATTAATAAAACTTCTAGTAAATAAAAATGTTATGATCACTTATAAATTCATAAAAAATAGGATTAAAGACACATAATGTTTTTAAAAAGTTATTTTAAAAAAATGGAGGTCTTTAGTTATATGTTTTATTTTCATCTAAAATATAAATTTATAAAATTTATAGTTTTAATTTTTTAAAAATGAGTTTTATTTTTTGGATTCATTAAAACAAAATTATTCTAGGATTATTTCGTGGAATTTTTCAGAAATATTATTTGTTAATGAGTTGGGACAAATTCAGTTTTTACCAAAATTATAAATTTTATGAATATATCAGTATATAAAAAACTGGAATATTGTAAATCCTTTTAATTTAATAAATATTTATTTAACTATTATTAAAATATCATTTTGAACTTATAAAACCCATCTTCAACATTTGGGAATATACGTCACATTTTATTCTAATTTAAAAACTACTGTCAGAAAATTCAATTAATTGAAAATTTTAATGGTAATATTTAGTTTTTTATTTATTTGGAAGTCACATAAGTATAATTTTCATTTTAAATAATCTAATTTATATCATGAAATTCAATGATATTGATAAATTTATACTACATGTAAACTGAAAAAATAAAAACATAGCCTTTTTAAAATGGTTTTTATGGGGGTTTGGAGCGGCTTCTTCCCTTACCTCTCTCGCCGCAAGGGTTTCTGGTATGTTGGAGGATTGGTGGGGGAGTTCATCATATGTTTCGGAATTTTATCCCCTATATCTCTTCTAGTACGATTTAAATCATATCACGTTCGGCATCTGAAGCTGAGCATCAGGTTGGCTGATGGATTACTTCCACGTCATGTGAGTCCATCCGAACTGTTAAAATACGGAAAAAATAATTAAATAAGCTAAGGTAAAGTGAAGAGAACCGAGCGGGTTAATTACTTCCCTCCTAAACAAGGGTGACAGAAATATTTCGACTACCTTGGATACACTGGAGTGTTGAACTTCAGGATTCCTTGAGGGTCATGTTCAGCATTTTCTTGTCACGCTTACATCGACTTAGGTCCATTTGTTAGGGGTGGATATACCCATTCAGGTTCTTCATGATTCAAGTGAATGAAAGACATACCCGACGTTTGCAGGCACCATTTGATGCTTTTATTCGCAAGGGGCAGCAATAAACCATGCACGTTTCGGTATTTCTAAAGGTTCATTCACATGAGGTGTTCTGACGCAGCAGTTGCAAGACGCATTTTCAAGAACCCTTTCCAAGAGCATAGCAGTTTGCAGGAGGAATTCCCATTAAGGTTTAGGATTCTGTTAGTCCCTTTCTCTGTTTTAAAGAACATCATGAAATCACAGTTTAAATTTTGTGTTGACATCTCTACTGCAATATTTCACTACTAATTGACAATTGAAATTCCAAGTTCAAAATTTCAAAAGATTTGATAAAGAGAATTGGGATTTTTAATGGGAATTTTCCAATGGGAAAGTCCAATATAAATTTCTATTGGTATTTCTCTAGTGAGAATTTTCAGTGTGAATTTCCAGTGTGAATTTCTAGTGAAAATTTCAACTGGTAGTTACTATTGTGAATTTGCAACTACAATTTCCAATAGGAATTTCCAGTGTGAATTTGCAGTGCGAATTGGAAGTGCGAATTGGAAGTTAAAATTTCCAGTGGGAAATAATAGTTTTAATTTTAAAATCTAATTTCCAATGGGAATTTACACTAGATCCAAAGGAAACACCATTAAAAAAATTATAGAAAACTGTGATCTGACACTTTGTGCAGAAAAATTGTACATAACAGAATGACAGAAAGGGACCTGAATCTGAATACTCTACAAGCGGCAGAGGCCATAAATTCATTTGTTTTAAATGTTGTTCAAAATTTTTCTGACTTCTATGTCACAGAGCATAGCAGTGAGGACATTACAAAGTCAAATAGTAGTATAGAAATTAGCATCAATAGAGACAAAGTACAAAATTCAGAAGAAAGCACCCCATGTGAAAACATTTCTAAAGAAAGCAGTATAGGGAGACCAAGTATTGGGATGGATTTTAAATAAGATTTATATTCTTCTTCGTTTTATGTTTCTGATGGAGGCATTGTGGGTTTTAGTGTACAAAAACAGTATGTTAACAAACATAAAATGGAAAAAAAAATTGGTAACATCCACATTGTATACATGTAGTAAAGAAGGATGTCGAAGAGTAGACAAACGTGATTTCAATGTCAAAAATCCATGTGCAGAAACAAGGACAAATTTTCTAGCATGAATGAAAGTTGTCAACATTTCCAATAACCAATATGATTGCACACAATTTGTTGAGGAGCATAACCATCCCTTACATGCTCTATATACCATGAATTTCATAAGGCCACAAAGACACATTAGTGATGCACAAGGTTATGAGTTGGATGTTAATGAAAAATATGGTCTGAAGCCCCGTGATTTGTTTTCACTTGCAATAGTTATTGCAGGTGTCCCTTTGAGTCTTTGATATAAACGAGTGGACCAACTGAATTATCTATGGTTCAAAAGACAAAGGGAGTTCCAACTATGTGATGCTAATGGAATTTTACAATACCTGGAGAAGAAATCAAGAGATAACATGTCATTCATATACTCAGTTCAACTTGAGATGTGCGGTCAAATTAGCAACATTTTTTGGATTGACCCGATAATGAAGGTTGATTATGAGAATTTTGGAGATGTTGTTGTGTTTTACACTACCTTCAACACAAACAAGGAGTCTAGTCTTTTGAGAGTGTTTGTAGGTATAAATCATCATAAGGATATTGTAATTTTTGGTGCAACATTGTTATATGATGAGACTAGAGACACCTTTAGTTGGTTGTTTAATAGATTTGTTGATTTTCATAAAGGCAAACATCCAAATACAATTTTTAGAGATCAAGATGCAAGTATGTCTAAAGAAATTGGTTTGAAACTACCTACAATAAGACACGACCTATGCACCTAGAACCTAATGAAAAATGGCATGAAAGACTTGGCCCATGTAATGAAATATGACTCTACAGTGTTGGAAAAATTGATAAATTACATGTATGGTGTTACAGAGATTTCAGAATTTGAAACAATATGGAAAGAAATCTGAAAACATTGTAGTGATAAAAATTCAACATGGATAGATGATATGTACAAAGTCAAAGAAAGATGGGCTCATTGTTTTATGAAAACTGCATTGACATTTGGAATTCAAAGCACACAATTATGTGAAAGTTTATATGGTGTATTAAAGGATTATTTGAATCATAAAATCAAGGTCTTGGAACACTTCCAACCATTTAAGCGTGTGTTAGAGAAGAATCTGTATCTAGAAATGAAATTTGAATTTGATGGAAGGGAAATTCATCCACGCAATCATTCTCCATATCATCCGATCATGGTTCAAGAAAGTCATTTGTACACTCAAAAAATATTTGATCTTTTTCAGCATGAACACCAAATAGGTGGTTCTTGTTGCCTTAAGTCTTGTAATGAAACTGCTTCCGCAAAATGGTATCTTGTGGAAATGAAGGGTTCATCAAATGAGTTTTGGGTTGAAGTGTATGGACAATAACCTCTCAAAATTGGTTGTACTTGTCTGGAATTTGAATGTTATGGCTATTTGGGTTGTCATGCTTTGATAGTATTTGAAAGGTTGGACGTGCAATCCTTGACAGAGTTGTATATCTATAAGAGATGGACAAGATATGCACATGACATCCAGTTAGCAGACGTCATAGTTAATCATGTTGAAGAGGATATGGTAGCAAGAAAATATAAATGTTAACAATAGTTGGCATGAATGGAAATAAATCTTGTAACAGAATCCTATGAGTTTGAACAAGGATACAGAATTGGAATGTCAAATTTGAACAATTATACCAAAGAATTACCGGACACCAAAAACAATATACCCTCAAAATGCTGTAAATAAAAAGCTACCAACCAAGGTTGAAAATAGTATAAAACATCATTTAAGAAAAAATAAAAAAGGAAAGGCGGTGACAGGATGAAAAGTTGTCTAAAGCAGGCAGGAAAACGCATAAAAAACCGGTGAAAAATCAAAAATCAAGAGACTGCAGAACTGGTAATGCATTTTTATTATTTACTTATGTTATTTAAATAATACATTTTATGTTGTCATGACTAAATATTGTTATAATTCTATTGTAGGTAACAACTAGAGAACTGGAAAATAGTTGTTGTAATGGAAAAACTATCACATATGTCAATGTATGTATTATACAGTAGTTTACAAAACATTTGATATTGAAACTGACATCATAGCACTTTATATAATGTGATATTTAAAACTTTATATAGAATAAATGGTTATGTGTAACTCTCAGTGGTGGTTTCATGGTTGGACACTCCATTTATCTATATAACATATTGATAGTAAATTATCAAACGACTAGAAAAATAAGACCCTCCCCATCATAGCCTACTGACCACACTGTAGTGTCCCGGGATAAGAACAATTTTGTAGAAAAATTAGACACTCCAGCTCAAAATTTGATTTCCACCATTCCATGGGTAAAACATGCATGGACCCCCTATCCCAAATCCACTATTGTATACACAACATAGTCTAAATCCACCTAGTCAGCCTCAGGTGCTTTCGAATATTCTTACTCTTCTATCCCCAATTATTTACCCACCCAAACTCTCTAAAATACTATCCTAGCGGACCATATTCCAACCCTGAAACCACCATCGAGAGTTACATTGATACCCACATCATAGAAATACATATAATGTGATATTTAAAACCCTATACAACAGTTCTTCTATTTTTTATTATGTTAATGAACTATTTCATTCAATGCTACCATGCATAAATAATGTTATAATAATGTCATAGGGAAATGAAATAGAAACTTTAAATGCTGGTTACCATGATGATAGTGTCATAAATCTCTATGTATGTACATATTGTTCTGTATCTTAAAAACATACAAATTTAAAAACAGCTTATAACAGTTGATATTTTGTCCTATTTGAAATCTTATGAAACACTTTTGTTAGTTATCATTGTAGCTGTTAATATATAATTATTGATGCAATTAATATCTAATAAGGTGTAATTTTCCACCACTGACAATGCAACATTCAGCAACGGATGAAAATGGCAATGACAACATAAATATGAGGACTGAGAACTCCTTCCAAGCATTTCAGAATTCAATTGATACACAGCTTCAAATACAGATGTCATCACAATATGCAACTTCTTTTGAAAATAAGTTTTTATAATTGAATTTTTTGGTGCGGATAGGGAAATTGTAAAAATCATCTTTTACACAATCAAACTGGAAATTTCCCCTCCCATTTTACAATGAAATATCCTAGTGGAAAATTCCAAATCAAATTCCCAGTTGCAATTTGTATTCCTAATAAAATGAGAGTGCAAAAAATGAAACTGTAACACCTAATAAAATGATGTAAACAAAACTGAAAATTTCCACAGTTTGGAGTGGGAGTTCCCACTCGAAATTCTCATTTGGAAGTTATATCCACAACCATTTTCCGTTAAAAGAACTGATCCACACTTTACAGTGGGAAATTCCACTGGGAATTTCCAATGAAAATTCCCAGTTGGAATGTATATGAAAAGATAGTTTACATTGAACCCATTGTCCCACAATTTATAGTGTGAAATTGTAATGGAAATTTCTAGTGGAAATTCCCAGTTGAAATTTCTATGCACAACCAGTTTCCATTGAAAGATGTTACTCTAGAGACTAAAAGAAGAAATACTAGTTTAACAGCCTTCATACTGTTAAATATTAAATCAATATAATATATATGAAAATGGTTATCCAGATAAGAAAATTACCATTTTTACTCTATATAACACCCAAAAAATGGTGAAAACCAAACTGAAAAATTTCAATCCATAGTTTATAGTGGGAATTTCTAATGGAATGTTCCAATGAGAATTTCCTATTAATAAATCTATGTAGAATAAGTTTCCTATTCATTTAAATAAAACAATACATACTAAAAAGACAAAGAACATAGCAACACCTATCATAAAACCAATGTTTGTTCATTCTAAAAATAAATTACCCACTTCCACCCACCAATCACCCACCAACACAATCACAAAAATTCACAATAGTTATGTTTATTATAGGCCAACCATATTTCCGTTACATTAGAAAGGTCAATTAACAATCATCATTGCTTTTGACTACAACCAAATACTTCCGACTCTCAACATCGACCTCTATTGTCATCCTCCCAGGATCATTTATGAAGTAATGGACCACAAACAAGCGACGCTCTACAAGTTCTTTTTCTATCAAACATTCAAGAAATTCAACTCCTGTAGCCAAACATTCGATGGTATAAAAACTGATGACACTGCAATCCAAATTCACATCTCCCTGTTGTGGCATCTTCTCAATTTTCAAGCCCCATTTATGTGGATTGAACTTCTTGGCATGAACTAAGAAAAAAACATCCCCAAAATATGATTTTTGTAAAAAAAAATCAACGATTAGTTCATCTGTTAATGTATTCAAAATTATATTGTACATTGTATAATAACTTACCACAGTCGCTACATCATTAAGGAATGGACCGCTTTCTCTCGTGATTCGAATGGGTTGCATGTAGTCATAATATCGAAACACCTTTTTTTTTAAATCCATGACTAATAAATCCCAATGGATATTATTAGAATTTACCAAGCATAGTGAAAGCATGGAGCTCCTCATACCAGAAACTACTGGTCGCTTCAAAAAGTTGTCCTTTAATTTGTCATTTTATGAATACAGAACTCCCTATAAGACAATGACAAAAGGAAATGTAAGAATGTAGTAACCATTAACTGTAGACATGTTCTGAACATGAAAACTACCAAAATATGATCATCGTTGTATGAAAAATTAAGTATAGTCTTATTGTAAAGGTGCTTTACATGAACGGACATCTTTCCACTTCGGTAATGCAAGCCATACTCTAAAGCCGACATCGTTCTTGAATGATCACCGTATATAAATCTATGACATGTTTTAAAAAATTGAACGTAATAAAGGAGAAAGTAGTGCTTATTAAAGAAACTAATCGAAAACATAACGTACTAGCAGTGCACCTCTTCATTAAAAAATCACTAATGTTTTTCATATTAATCTGTTGCGATTTGTCACCAGATTTACATACCACACTACTGTTGTCATGAAAGGTCATTTTTCATTTTAGTACAGTGAAAACTATATGAAAAGAAATTAAAAAACAAATTAAAATGAATTACCCATCCTCATCTACATCAACCAATATATGCATCAGTCTTCTATCATTTGTTGTCACTGTATTATGTTGCATTACCCACTTAGAATTAATTGGGATAGCTTTCCAAATATTGTTGGCCTCTTTATCATAGTCAGCTATGGATATATATATGGAGACTGAAACTTAGGTTTCCTCATCCTACTCTTGATACCTCTAATCAAGGACGTTTGTATCTTAGAGGCAGAAGAGCCTGGAATGGACTGGTCAACACGTTTTGTCCCTTCATTTCCCAATTATTCATTCATATATTCGTCCTCAATTCCCTCAAAAAAAGTTTCTTCTATACACTTAGGATCATCAATATCCTTTTTTCTACCTTTATTTACAGCAACTAAAGTTGTAATCTTTTCCATTTCAATATCTTCACTCCTAATATCCTTTAAAACGTTTTCTTTCTCCTTATAGAAAACTGTTTTAACCTCTTCTTTCCCCTTCAACTATTCTTTCAAAACCAAAATCTGTCTACTCTGCAGCTTTATTTGGGCCTCCAGTCTCTTGACCTTCTTATGAAGTTTCACATTCTACATGTAGCTGGCTAATGACTCTTCCTTTGAAACAACTATCATGTGTCACCTCATACTAAAAGAAACTTTTTTTGCATCAACTACCTGCAGACCAGGTACTGTAACACCAGAAGGCCTTGACTGTTGCCTGGGGCTCTACCTAGACTTGGTTGGAGTCTAAATTACATAGTAAAAACATAGTTACATATGTTATTAAGTATTATAAATGTAAAGGACTATTTAGTAACATATTCTACAAATAGTACCTTGGTAGATTCTTGTACAGCAGCGTCAACATCTTGCAAACTCCAACAAAAAAATAAAGGAGCACCTTCTCTTTTGGGTCAAACATTCCCAGACTTCTCAACATACCAATAATGTAATATTTAATATCATTAGGAAATACTAAACCAACATGGGAAAATTAATCAGTTAAATAAAGTTTATTACCTTACCAATAATCTAACAACGGAGCCAACAACTTTTATTGGGAAAGTGTGATTTTTTGTCACTAACGTGAGAAGCTAGTCATGAATACCAGTAGCCCATGAAAACCTCTTCACTTTCAAGATATCATCAAAATAAGTAACAAAATTTTAACAGACATATCAACCTGATTTGGGGGGAAATAATGTGGCGCATGCAAACATACAACATTTGAAAAATCTTTCTCTTCCCTTGTTTCAATAGTGTCAAGAATAGCTCTCTGTAAAATACCTTGTTTTAATTGTCGGCCCACATGCACAAACCTTTTCCTCAAAAGGGATGAGTTATTTGGATGTAATGTGTATGGAGATGATAAAGGAAACTGACCATCCTCAATTCCAAATATATCATGGATGTCATAAACTGTTAATTCCATCATCCTACCACCTATATCAAACTTTTTTAATTGAACATTTTACTTCTTTAATACTAATAAAACAGAACCATATGTTTTTTTACTATCATCAAACGTCACTCTATTTTCAACAAATACTTTAAAAAATTTCCAAAAATGGCATCTTCTCAAGAAATGTAATATGATTCTCAGTTATCTTAGGCCTAATGTCATGAAATTTTCCATAACTCAATCATTGAAGACTTTTAGTGGGTTATATATGATATAGATACTTCTTCTACCATAAAAAAAATCAGTATGCCAAAAAAATAGCTTCTTTAATGTCAATATTAACATAAGGAAAACAGGTGAAGACATTACCAAAACAAAGGGTGCAATTTCAAATCATTCTAAAAAGGGACCTATAGATTGAAATTTAAAAAGAATTCCATAGGGAATTTTCAGTGAGAATTTGCAGTAGGGACTTAAAGGGAGAATTCCAGTGGGAATTTCCAGTGGGAATTTTCAACGGAAATTCCCATTGGGAATTTGCAGTAACAAATTCAAGTAGAAATATCCATGCCAATAGTAGGAAAAGATGGTGTACAATTTCAGCTCCTTCTCATTATGGTTTTCAGTTAGAGATTATAAATGAATTTCATAAGGAATTTTCTGTGGGAATTTTCACTTGGGATTTCCGATAGAAATTTCAATTGGAAATTTCACTGGAAATTTCAACTGTGAATTTCCAGTAACAAATTCTAGTGGAAAATTTATTCCAACCGTAGAAAAAGGTAGTTTGAATTTCTAGTGGGAATATATGGTGTGAATTTCCTGTATTAATTCCAGAGGTAATTTCAAGTAGGAATTTGCAGTGTGAATTTCCAGTGGGAATTTGCGGTGCGAATTTCCATTGGAAATTTTAAGTGACAAATTCTAGTGAAAATACCCATACCGAAAGTAGGATAATACAGTGTACATTTTGAACTCATTATAACAATGGTTCCTCAGATTCAATAGGGAATTTGCACTGGGAATTTGCAGTGGGAATTTCAACTAGGAATTTGCAATGGAAATTTCAATTAGGAATTTCCAGTAGAAATATCAATACCAATAGTATGAAAAGATGATGTACAATTTCAACTCATTCTGATTATGGTTTTGTAGATTGAAATTATAATTTAATTCCATAGGAAATTTCCACTTGGAATTTCCACTGTGAATTTCCACTAGGAATTTTTAGGGACAATTTCTACTGGGAACATCCATTGAGAAATCCCAGAAGAAATATCACTAACCAACAGTACAAAAACACGATGTAAATTCTAAAAATAGTTTTTAGTTGGTAATTATAAATCCATTACACATGTAATTTACACTGTATTTTAAAATTTCCAGTTCCAGTTGGACTGGGAATGTTCAATGGGAACTTCCACTGGCAAAACCCCAGAGAAAATTTCCAGTGGTAATTCAATGCCGAATGTGCACTATAAATTCTCAATTCAAAACAACAAGTGATTGAAAAACTAATTGTTCAGAAATTATAAATTTTAAATGAATTTTTATACGACTTCCCAGTTGGAAAAACAATGTGACGCTTGAAATTCCTGGCCAAAATTGCCAGCGGAAATCCCCATGGAAATAGAGGCAATTCATAGAATAAAATTTCAACTATATTCCAAAAAAAAATTGTGGTTGTAAATTATGAATGAATTACCGCAGGGAATTACCACTGGAATAACTGGGAATTACCACAGGAAAGTTCCTTGGGGGAATTTCCATTGGTAATTCCCACTGGGAATTTCTGATGGGAATTTCCACTGGAAATTCACCACCGTGAGCACTGGAAAATATCACCATATTTTTTAGTGAATATAAATGGAATTATGAGAATTTACAATTGGAATTCCTGATGGGAATTTCCAAGTGGAATTCCCACTAGAAATTCATCACCGAATGAGCACTGGAAATTTTCACCATATTTGTTTTCAATGAATACAAGGGAATTACCACTGGGAATTTCCAATGGGAATATACATTGAAAATTCAACACCAAATGAGCATTGGAAATTGTCACTGGAAAAAAGCACTGAATACAAATTCCCAATTACCCGTATGAAATATCCATTTGGAATCCACGGTGGATAATGAAAGGAATTTTCAAAATCTATTCAACCAATAATTTCAACTGCAAATTGCAATATGAAATTTCAAATTTGAATTAATTTGGAATTTGAAATCAATTCAGTTGACAAAAAATAAATTTCCAGAGAAAAAATGAATGCAATTTTGCAATGAAAATACCAAATGAAAATTGCAATTTAAATTTCTGACTGGGGACTCCTGGAGGAAACTACAAACAAGTAGTACAAAACATTAAGGAAAATAACTAACAGTATAAATTCAAACTACAAAGTTTCTATGAAAATGTCAAACAAACATTAACAGTTTGTGTAATACTTCTAAAGAACGAAAATCCCTAATAACTGTATCAATACAACCAAAACAAAAATGAAGAACACAAATAGAAATGACTATATCCTAGTGAATCACACAAATAACATATAAAAAGACAAATATAAATGACATAAACCACCTCACATCTTCTGTTGTCGTCTGTCGAAATTGCAGAAATGCTCGCCGACAACTTCAACACCCTCAACAAATGGATGTCCAAGGCAACTAGTGGATAGTTTCTCCGAGGGATTCACCTTAGGTTTCTTCACTAAGGGTTTCTCTAAGGTGTGACAGCTTTCAACTCGGTGTGACGATGTCCAACAATTTGGCCGACAGTTTGTCCGACGCAAATGGATGTTCAAGGGAATCGGAAGACAGTTCCTCTGAGGGCTTCACCTCAGGTTTCCTCACCGAGGGTTTCACTGAGTTGTGACTACTTTCACCTTGGTGGGGCGATGTCAAAATAATCAGCTGATAGTTTCTACGACGAGTTTCACTGAGGGTTTCACTGAACCATGGTTGTAGGGTTCTACTGAAGTGCGACAGTTTTCACCGAGCATTTCGCCGAGCCACCGAGGGATATGAACGATGAATTTTTTTAACCCTAATTTCAAATAAGATGATAGAACAAAATTATCGAACGGTACCCCCATGTATTAACCATGTGGAAGACATCCAACAGTCATCCTGATGGTCTGGTTTAGAGCCCAACCTGAGAGGATAAATTTAAATCATCTCAGGTTCCGCACTTGAACCTGAGCATCGTGTTGG
This sequence comes from Viscum album, assembly GCA_963277665.1. NCBI lineage: Eukaryota > Viridiplantae > Streptophyta > Magnoliopsida > Santalales > Viscaceae > Viscum > Viscum album. Next base: position 1,984,919,549 of record OY728145.1, on the reverse strand, counting down.
CTGCTGGATTACCGCCACGTCATATGAGTCCATCTGAACTGTTAAAACAATGAAAAAATAATGAAATAAGCTAAGGGGAATTAAAGAGAATAGTGTGGGTTAATTACTTCCTACCAAAACAAGGGTGATAGAAACTTTCGATCGTCGTGGCTACACTAGAGAGGCGAACTTTGGGATTCTCTGAGGGTTGGGTTCGACATTTTATGGTCGCGCCTACATCGACTCAGGTCCATTTGTTGGGGGCGACTATACCTGTGCAGGTTCTTCATGATTCCAGGGGATGGAATCCATACCCGGCGTTTGCAGACACCATTTTCACCTTTTGTTCATAGGGGGCTGCAATAAACCGTGCACATTTGGGGATTTCTGAAGGTTCATTCACAGGAGGTGTTCTGACGTAGTAGTTGCCGGATTCATTTTCAGATACCCTTTCCAAGAGAATAGTAGTTTGCAGGAGGAGTTCCCATTAATGTTTGATATTCTACTAGTCCCTTTTTCTATTATAAAGAACATCATAAAATCACAGTTCAAATTATGTGTTGACATCTCTTCTGTAAAATTTCACAACGAATTGCAAATTTAAATTCCAATTTTGAAATTTAAAAATATTCGAAGAAGAGAACTGGGATTTTGAAAGGGAATTTTCCAATGGGAAAGACCTATGGTAATTTCCATTGGGATTTTTCCAGTGCGAATTTTCAGTGCGAATTTCTAGTGCAAATTTCCAGTGCGAATTTCCAGTGCGAATTTCAACTATGAGTTACTAATGTGAATTTGCAACTGTAATTTCCAATGGGAATTTCCAGTGTGAATTTGTAGTGCGAATTGGCAGTGCGAATTTCAGTGGGAAATAGTAGTTTGAATTCACAACTCCAATTTCCAGTGGTAATTTCCACTAGATCCAAAGGAAACACCGTTAAAAAATTATAGACAACTGTGATCTAACCATCTGTGTAGAAAAATTATACATCACAGAATAACAACAAGGGACCTGAATTTGAATGCTCTATAAGGTACAGAGGGCATAAATTCATTCGATTTAAATGTTGTTCAAAATTTGTCTGACAGCTATGTCACGGAGCTTAACAGCGAGGAAATTACAAAGTCAAAAAGTAGTGTAAAAATTAGCATCAATAGAGACGAAGTCAAAAATTCAGAATAAATCACCCCATGTGAAAAAATTTCTAAAGAAATAATTACAGGGAGACCAAGTATTGGGATGGATTTTAAATCATATTTAGATGCTTATTCGTTTTATGTTTCTTATGGAAGAATTGTGGGTTTCAGTGTGTGGAAACAATATGTTAACAAACATAAAAAGGAAAAAAGTTTGGTAACATCCACATTGTATACATGTAGCAAAGAAGGATGTCGAAGAGTATAGAAACGTGATGTCAATGTCAAAAAGCCACGTATAGAAACAAGGACTAATTTTACAGCACTAATGGGAGTTGTCTACATATCCAATGACCAATATGAGTGCACACAAATTTTTAAGGAGCATAAACACCACTTACATGCTCCTAAGACCAAGCATTTCATGAGGTCACAAAGACACATTAGTGACACACAAGGTGCTGAGTTGGATGTTAATGACAGAGCTTGTCTGAAGCCCAGTGATTCGTTTCCACTTGCAACAGTTTTTGCAGGTGGCCCTGCGAGTCTTGGATATATATGAGTGGACCAATTAAATTATCTACGGTCTAAAAGACAAAGGGAGTTGCAACTATGTGATGATAATGGTATGTTACAATACCTAGAGAAGCAATCAATAGATAACACGTCATTCGTATAATTAGTGCAACTTTACATGTGCGGTCAAATTAGCAACATTTTTTGGATTGACCCAAGAATGAAGGTCAATTATGAGAATTTTGGAGACGTTGTCATGTTTGAAACTACCTTCAACACAAACAAAAAGTCTATACTTTTGGGCGTTTTTGTCGATATAAATCATCATAAGGAGATTGCAATTTTTGGTGCATCATTGTTATATTATGGGACTGTGGACTCATTTAGTTGGTTGTTTAATAGATTTTTTGATTTTCATGGAGGCAAACATTCAAAGAAAATTTTCACATATCAAGATGCACCTATATCTAAATCAATTGGGTTAACACTACCTACAATAAGACATGGCCTATGCACCTGGAACCTAATGCAAAATGGCATGAAACACTTGGCCCATGTAATGAAATATGAATCAATAGTGTAAGAAAAATTGAAAAAATGCATGTATGGAGTTGCAGAGATTTCAAAATTTGAAACAATATGGAAAGAAATATGAGTAAATTGCAGTGATACAAATGCAACATGGATATAAGATATGTACAAAGTCAAAGAAAAATCGGCTCATTGTTTTATGAAAACTACATTGACATTAGGAATTCAAAGCACATAGTTAAGTGAAGGTTTCAATGGTGTAATAAAGGATTATTTGAATCGTAAACTCAGTGTATTGGAATTCTTCCAACAATTTGAGTATGTGTTGAAGAAGAATCGATATCAAGAAATGAAAGCTGAATTTTATGGAAGGGAAAAGCTGCCATGCAATCATTTTCCATATCATCTGATCATGGTTCAAGGAATTCATTTGTATTCTCAGAAAATATTTGATCTTTTTCAGCTTGAACACCAACTATGCGGTGCATGTTTCCTTAAGTCTTGTAATGAAACTGTTTCCCCAAAATTGTATCTTGTGGTAATGAAATGTTCATCAAATGAGTTTAGAGTAGAAGTGTACCAACAATCACCTATCAGAATTGGTTGTACTTGTCTGAAATTTGAAAGTTATGTCTATTTGTGTTGTCATGCTTTGAAAATATTAGAAAGGTTGGACGTGTTGTCCCTGCCAGAGATGTATATCAATAAGAGATAGACAATACATGCCCGTGAAATACAGTTGGAATACATCACAATTAATCATGTTAAAGAGGATATGGTAGCAAGAAAAGAAAAATGTTACCAACAGTTGGCACAAATTGAATGGGTATAGACTGGAATGGGTATTGGGAAAAACAAAGCGATGGCTGAGCAAGGTCGATGGTGAATCCCTAATGGTGATGGTGGATGCGCTGACCCCATCCTCCCCAAAGGGGGGAGGGGGAATCATCTAGAGCTTCCTCCCCTTCACCAACCCCACTCTTCTTCCACCTTTCCTGATAATTCTTTTGTTCCCTATGGTCCCTAACCTTCATAAGGGGTCTCCACAGCTCACACTTTCCTCGAAAGAATTCAACGGTGCTTCGGATCTCTTCACGAAGATGTTGGTCTCTCGTTTTAGGGGTCACCATCCTTCGGTGCATGCCTTTGATAGGTTGGTGTTTAAAGCTTGGGGGCTTCGCGACCGCGTGGTGGTCGGGTTACTCGACCGACATTAGATGATGGTTTGTTTTTCCTCAGAGAGTGATTTGATTGCAGCTTGTTCCAACACCCCCTGATCCCTCAATGAATGCAGATTTTACCTCCTTCACTGGTCCTTCGAATCCATCATGAATCGGGATGAACCGATGACGGTGGTGTGGGTAAGCTTCCCAGATTTTTCGCTTCCTTTTTAGATTCTGTCAATAATATGCATGTTAGGGAACATGGTTGGTAGATTTTTGTGTTTGGATAGTAGGACTGTTTCAGTTTGTCACCCTATCAACCCACGCGTTTGTGTTGAGGCCGACATTTCGAGGCCTCCTACATAGTGGATTTGGATTTCGGTTGGTGAAGATTTCAGATGAAAATAGAAGGATGTCTTCAAGTCTTGACCAAAATATTGTCCAGGCAGTCATCATCTAAGACATTCCATCCTTGGATGTCGTCGTGGTCCAAGGGCTCAACAACTGTTGATTTCCCAACCAGAAGAGTCTCAGGCGCAGGTATCTCCCATTGTGATACACCAATCAGATAGAGAAGTCCTGGTTAGTCCTGTCGAGACGCATGGGGTTATCCTAGGGGAACAGTATTCAGACAGGGTTCATTTTGGTCCAGGTGAGGAATTGAGGTTGGAACCAAAAGGCCGTTCTCGGGAGGGTCAGATTTTGCAATGGCCTCACCCAGTGCTTCTAGGAGCAGTGAAGGATGTGGAGACCAGTATCTCTTTTCTAGGGGTCGTGGATGTCCTAGCCCGATTAAGGTAGGATTTGGGGATCATCTCTCTGTAGGTGAATGGAGTGGGGGTAGGGCAGTTGTAAGGAAAGGATAATGAGATCTCCTTGCATGTGGATGAGGTGGAGCATCCGGTCTCAGACAGAATTGTTGATAATGGTGTGGTGAAGGTAGTAAGTGAGGCCCATGGATCTGGGGGTCCTACAAGATGGGAATTGAAGAGATGTTTTTAGCATTCTCAATTCATGTTTCATGGATATGAGCATCCCATAGGCCTGATTCCGTGTATTGAGATCACTGAGGATGAATTTTGAAAGGAGGCTGAACCATCTGTTAAGTCATTGTAGGAGAAGTCCTTCTTGTATGCAGCTACAAGCTCTCTTCATGGTCAAGGAAGGCAGTATGAGGTTAGCATACTGGGACATCTTGATCCAAACATGCTTATTCTGAAGTCCTACTTTCAGATGACTAGGAGAGAGGGGAAGAAGAAGGACTTGGCAGTTAAATCCAACAAGTTGGATTCCTCGGGTAGGACGAGGGATCTCAAAGAAGGCCTGGGGGTTAAAGTGAAAAACTGATTTGAAGGCCTGGAAACTCAGGAACAATCATTATCACAAGAGGATGAGGATTCAGGTGATGATAGTTTTAGCCAACTCTCAATTGACATCCTAGACCAGATCCATGGGAAAGGTCCCCACAACCCAAGAAGGAAGAAGGGGAAAAAAGGAAAGCATGACTTGGGGAAATGCATAGTGGTCCAGGGGAAAAACCCAAGGGTGCAAAGATTACTCTCACCTGCCAAAACCAATGGAAACTTTGTCGGCCAAGAAATGTGGAAGCAAGGAAAGAAAAGGTCTTAAATACGGGGAAAGTGGGGACCCAAGCAGAGAACCAAGTGTAACAGAAGAAGAAGGTGCAGAGTGTCTGAGGCTCATCTTCTACTCTAAGGAAGAGATGATTGAAAAGGTCCTTCATCCAACCACCTCAAATGAAGTAATTTTAAGGATCTATGAATGATGTTTTCATACTGAGGCCACAGAGTAGCAAGAAGCGTTGATAGACAAGAAAGACCAAATCATAGCCTGAGGCTTCAACCAAGGCAGAATCACCGTGGAGGAATTCATCTAGATAATGGACAGAATGATTTCTCACCTAGAAGAACTTATCAGGATGGATCTAGACACCTAGTTTAGTACTCAGCACTAAAAATTATATAGAGCATCTGATTCTAATAACCTTAGTCCTATTTACCAATAGTTGTCATGAACGGTAATAAATCTTGTAATAGAATCCTGTGAGATTGAACAAGGATATAGAATTGGAATGTCAAATTTGAAAAATTAAGCCAGAGAATTGCAGGATGAAAAAAAGAATATACCCTCAAAATGCAGTAAAAAAGAAGCTAACAACCAAGGTCAACAATAGTCAAATACATCATTTAGTAAAAAACATAAAAGGAAAGGCGGTGACAGGCTGAAAAGTTGTCTAGAGCGGGGAAAAAAACACATCACCAAGAGACTGCAGAATTGGTACTGGATTGTTATTATTTACTTATGTTATTGAAATAATAAATTTTATGTTTTCATGACTAAATATTGTCAAAATACTATTGCAGGGAACTTCTAGAGAATTAGAAAATAGTGGTTGTAATGGAAAAACTATCACATATGTCAATGTAAGTACTATATAGTAGGTTACAAATCATTTGATATTGAAACCAACATCATAGCACTTTATATAATGTGATAATTAAAAACTTATACAGTATAAATGGTTATGTGTAACTCTCAGTGGTGGTTTAATGGTCGGACACTCCATATAGCTCTATACCATATTGACAGTAAATTATGAAATGAATAGAAAAATAAGACCCTACAACTCATAATTTAATTTCCACCATTCCATGCGTAAAACATGCATGGAACCCCTTATCCGGGATCAACTATTGTATGCACACCACAGTCTGAATCCACCTAGTCTGCCTCTAGTGCTTCCGAATATTCTTACACTTCTATCTCCAATTATTCACCCAGTTAAACTCTCTACAATACTAGCCTAGTGAACCATGTGCCAACCATGAAACCACCTTTGAGTTACATTGATTCCCACATCATAGCACTGCATATAATGTGATATTTAAAACCTTATGCAGTAGTTCTGCTACTATTTTATTATGTTAATGAAATATTTCATTCAATTATAACATGAATAAATAATGTTATAATAATGTTGCTGGGAAATTCAACAGAACCATTGAATGATGGTTACCATGACGATAGTGTAATAAATCTCAAAATAAGTACATATTGTTTTGTATCTTGAAAACCTACAAATTTAAAAACAGTTCATAGTAATTGATAAGTTTTCCTATTTGAAATCTTATGTGAAACTTTTTTTAGTTATCATTGTAGTTGTTAATATATAATTATTGATACAATTAGGATCCAACAAGGAGGAATTTTCCACCATTGATGATGCAACATTCAGCAATGGCTACAAATGGGAATGAAAACATCAATATGAGGACCGAGAACTCATTCCAAGTATTTTGGAATTCAATTGAGACACAGCTTCAACTGCATATGTCATAACAATATGCAACATCATTTAAAAATCTGTTTTTATAATTGAATTGGTTGGTGTAGATAGGGAAATTGTAAAAATAATCTTGTAAATGATCAAACTTGAAATTTCCCCTCCCATTTCACAATGAAATAGTCCAGTGGAAAATTCCAACTCGAATTCCCAGTTGCAATTTATATTCCTAATTTAATGAGAGTGTAAATAAAAATGAAACTTTAACACCTAATAAAATTATGTAAAAGAAACTGAAAATTTTCACAGTTTGGAGTGGGAGTTCCCACTCAAAATTCTTAGTTGGAAGTTATATCCACCAACAGTTTCCGTTAAATGAACTGATCCACACTTTAAAGTGGGAAATTCAACTAGGAATTTCAAATGAAAATTCCCAGTTGGAATGTATATGCATAGACAGTTTACATTGAACCAACTTTCCCAAAATTTACAGTACAAAATAGAAATGGAAATTTCTAGTGGAAATTCTCAGTTGAAATTTCTATGCACAACCATTTTCAATTCAAATATGTGACTCCAAAGACTACAAGAAGAAATACCAGTTTTACACCCTTCATGGTGTTAAAGATTAAATCAATATAAGCTATATGAATATGGTTATCTAGATAAGAAAATTACCATTTTCACCCTATGTAACACCCAAAAAAGTGATGAAAACCAAACTAAAGAATTTCAATCCACAGTTTATAGTGGGAATTTCCACTAGAATTTTCCAATGAGAATTCCCTATTAATAATTATATGCAGAACAAGATTCCTAGTCATTAAAATAAAATAATGCATACTAAAAAGACAACGAACATAGAAACACCTATCATAAAACCAATGTTTGTTCAACTTAAAAATAAATTACCCATTTCCACCCACCAATCACCCACCAACAACATCACAAAAATTCACAGTAGTTATATTTATTACAGGAAAACCATATTTTTGTTTCATTAAAAAGGTCAATTAACAATCATCATTGCTTCTGACTGCAACCAAATACTTCTGATTCTCAGCATCGATCTCTGTTTTCGTTCTCCCAGGATAATTTAAGAAGTAATGCATCATAATCAAGCGGCACTCAACAAGTTCTTTTTCCTTCAAACATTCTGAAACTTCTACTTCTATAGCCAAACATTCCATGATATAACAAATGATGACACCGCAATCCAAAGTTGCATCTCCCTGTTGGAGACTTCTCAATTATCATGTCCCATTTACGTGGCTTGACCTTCTCGGCATGCATTAAGCTTAAAACTTTCGCCAAATATGATTTTTGTAAAAAATAATAATTTATTCTTCCATCAGTTAATGTATTCAAAATTATATTGTACATTGTATAAAAACATTCCGCAATCATTGAATCTTTAAGGAATGGATCATTCACTCTCGTGAGTCAAATAGGTTGTATTGAATTATAATATCAAAACACATTTTTTTCAAATACATGACTAATAAAGTGAAATGAATATTATCAAAATTTACCAGGCATAATAAAAGCGTGGAGCTCCTCATACTGGGAACTACCGATCACTTCAAAAAGGTGTCCTTTAATTTATCATTTTTTGAATACAGAACTCCCTATTAGACAATGACAAAAGGAAATGTAAGAATGTAGTAACCATTAACTGTAGACAGGTTTTCAACATGAAAATTTACAAAATATGATCATCATTGTATGAAAAATGAAGTACAGTCTTACTGTAATGGTTCTTGGCATGAACGAACATCTTTCCACGTCAGCAATGCCAGACACACTCCTACGACAACATCTTTCTTTAATGATCACCATATATGCATCTATGACCTGTTTTAAAAAATTGAACTTAATAAAGGAGAAATTATTGCTGATTAAATAATGTAATCCAAAACATACCGTACTAGAAGTGAACCTCTTCTTTAACAAATCACTAATGTTTTTAATATTGATCTACTGTGATTTGTCACCATATTTCCATACCATAATACTATTTTAATGAAAGGTCATTTTTAATTTTAGTACAGTGTAGACTATATGAAAATAAATTATAACACAAATTCGGTAGCATTACCTATCCCCATCTATATCAACCAACATCTGCATCAGTCTTCTATAATTTGTTGTCACTATTATGTTGCATTACCCACTTAGGAATTAATTCGGATAGCTTTCCAAAAATTGTTGGCCTCTTTGTCACAGTCAGCTGTGGATATATATATGGATACTAACGCTTCAGTTTCTTCGTCCTACTCTTGTAACTAGTAATCAAAGACATTTGTATCTTAGAGGCATATGATCCTGGAATGGATATGTCAACACATTTTGGCCCTTCATTCCCCAATTCTTCATCCATATCTTCCTCCTCAAATTCCTCCAAAATAGTTTCTTCCATCCTCTTAGAATCAGGAATATCCTTTGTGCTTCCTTCATTTACAGCAACTGAAGTTGTAATATTTTCCATTTCAATATCTTCACTCCCAACAAACTCAAAAATAATTTCTTTCTCCTCATTGAAAAATGTTTTATCCTCTTCTTTCCCCATCAACTTTGCTTTCAAAACCATAGTCTATCTACTCTACAGCTTTATTTGGGCCTCTAGTCTCTTGACCCACTTATGAAGTGTCACATTATCCACATAGCATCCTAAAGACTCCTCCATTGAAACAACTATCATGTGTCGCCTCATAATAAAAGGAACTTTTTTTCATCGACTACCTGCGGACCAGGTACTGTAACTTCAGAAGGCCTTCAATGTAGACTGGGGCTCTACCTAGACATGTTTGGAGTCTGGATTTCATAGTACAAACATAATTATAAATTTTATAAAGTATTCTAAAATTAAAGAACTATTTAGTAACATATTCTACCAATAGTACCATGGTATATTCTTGTACAATGGCATGAACATCTTGAAAACTCCACCGAACAAATAAAGGAGCACCTTCTCTTTTGGGTGAAACATTCCCAGAATTCTCAACATACCAATACTGTAATATTTAATATTGTTAGGAAATACTAAACCAACATTGGAAAATTAATCATCTAAATAAAGTTGACAACCTTACCAATAATCTAACAATGGAACCAAAAAATTTTAATGGGAAAGTGTGATTTTTTGTCACTGACGTGAGAAGCTAGTCATGAATACTAGCATCCCAAGAAAACCTCTTAACTTTCAAGATATCATCAAAATAAGTAACAAAATTACAACTGACATATGAACCTGATGAGGGGGAAAATAATGTGGCGCATACAAACAAGAAAAGAAAACATGAAACATCAGAGAAATATTGCTCTTCCCTTGCTACAATAGTGTCAAGAATAGCTCTCTATAAAACACCGTATGTTAATAGTCGGCCCACATGCACAAACCTTCTCCTCAAAAGGGCTGAGTTATTTTCTCGTAATGTGTATGGAGGTAATAAAGGAAACTGTCCATCCTCAAGGCCAAATATATCACAAATTTTATCAACTGTTAATTCCATCATCCTACCACCTATATCAAACCTTTTTAATTTAATATTGTACCTCTTTAATACTAATAAAATTTAACAATCTGTTTTTTTACAATCATCAAAGGGAACTCCATTTTCAACAAAGACTTTAAATAATTTCCAAAATGGAATCTTCTAAAGAAATTTAATGTGATTCTGAATGAGCTTAGGCCTAATATCATGAAAATATTTCCATACCCTAGTCATTGAAGACCTGTAGTGGGTGATAGATGATATAAATGCTTCTTATGCCAAAAAAAAAACTAGTATCCCAAAAAAATTAGCTTCTTCAATGTCAATATTAACATAAGGAAGACAAGTGACGACAGTACCAAAAAAATGTGTGCAATTTCATCCCATTCTAAAAAGGGATCTATAGTTTGAAATTATAAATGAATTTCATAGGGAATTTTCAGTGGGAATTTTTTGTAGGTATTTAAAGTGGGAATTTCCACTGGGAATTTCCACTGGGAATTTCAAAAGGAAATTCCCACTGGGAATTTACAGTAACAAATTAAAGTGAAAATACCCATGCTAATAGTAGGAAAAGATGGTGTAAAATTTCAACACCTTCCCATTATGGTTTGTAGTTGGAAATTATAAATGAATTCCATAAGGAATTTTCAGTGCGAATTTGCACTGGGGATTTCCTATAGAAATTTCAACTAGAAATTTCCGGTGGAAATTTCAACTAAAAATTTCCATTGACAAATTCCAGTGGAAATATTGATGTCGACCATAGAAAAATGTGGTTTGAATTTCAAGTGGGAATATGTGGTGTGAATTTCCAATAAAAATTCCAAAGGGAATTTCCAGTAGGAATTTGCGGTGTGAATTTCTTATGGGAATTTGCGGTGTGAATTTCCAGTGGAAATTTGAAGTGACAAATTCCAGTGAAAACACCAATAACGACAGTAGGAAAATACAGTGTACAGTTTTAACTCATTCTAATAATGGTTCTGCAGATTCCATTGGGAATTTTCACTGGTAATTTGCACTGGGAATTTGCACTGAGAATTTGCACTGGGAATTTGCACTAGGAATTTTAACTTGGAATTTCAACAAGGAATTTCTAGTAGAAATATCGATACCAACTGTAGGACAAGACGGTGTACTATTTCAAGTCATTATGATTATGGTTTTGCAGTTTCAATTTATAAATTAATTCTATTGGTAACTCCCACTGAGAATTTCCACTTTGAATTTCCACAGGGAATTTCCACTTGGAATTTCCAGGGACAATTCCTACTAGGAACTTCCACTGAGAAATCCCAGAAGAAATATCACTACCCAACAGTACAAAAACTCAATGTACATTATAAAAATGGTTTTTAGTTGGAAATTATAAATCAACTATAGGTGTAATTTATATTGAATTTTAGAATTTCGAGTTCTAGTTGGACTGGGAATGTCGATTGTGAATTTCCACTGGCAAAACCCGAGAGAAAATTTCCATTAGGAATTCAATTCCAAATGTGAATTGGAAATTATCAATTCAAAACAACAAGTGATTAAAAAACTAATTGTTTTGAAATTATAAATTTTAAATGAATTTAAATGCGACTTCCTAGTTGGGAAAACAATGCGACACTTGAAATTACTAATCAGAATTGCCAGCGGAAATCCCCATGGCAACAGAGGCAATTCACAGAATAAAATTTCAACTAAATTCCAAAAAAAATTTCATGATTGTAAATTCTGAGTGAATTTCCACTGTGAATTGCCACTGGAATAATTGGGAATTACCATTGGGAATTTCCACTGGAAATTCAGCACCCTGACCACTCGAAATTATCACCAGATTTTTTTATTGAATACAAGGGAATTTTGGGAATTTCCCATGGGAATTCCCAATGGGAATTTCTGATGGAAATTATCACTATAAATTCCGCACCGAATGAAGACTTGAAATTGTCACCAGATTTTTTCAATGAATACAAGGGAGTTACCAATGGGAATTTCCAATGGGAATTTCCATTAGGAATTTCCAATGGGAATTTCCAATGAAAATATCTATTGATAATTAATCACCAAATGAGCACTAGAAATTGTCACTAGAAAAAAGCACTGAATACAAATTCCCAGTTACCCGTAGGAAATATCCATTGGGAATCCTCAGTGGAGAATGATAGGAATTTTCAAAAACTATTCAACCAATAATTGGAACTGAAAATTTCCATTTGAAATTTCAAATTTGAATGAATTTGGAATTTGAAATCAATTTAGTTTGATGAAATATAAATATCCAGAGAAAAATGGAATTCAATTTTGTAATGCAAATACCAAATTCAAATTACAATTTAAATTTCCCACTGGTGACTCCTGGAAGAAACTACACACAAGTAGTAAAAACATTAAGGAAAATAACTAATAGTAAAAATTCAAACTACAAATTTACTATGAAAATGTCAAACAAACATTAACAGTTTGTGTAGTACTCCTAAAGCAAAAAAATCCCTAATAACTATATCATTACAACCAAAACCAAAATGAAGAACACAAATAAAAATGATTTTATCCCAGTGACTCACACAAAGAACAATGAAGAAGACAAATAGAAATGACATAAACCACCTTACATCTTCTGTTGTCATCGGTCGAAACTTTAGAAAGGATTGCTGGAAACCTCACTGATGCCTTCAGCAAATGAATGTCTGAGGGAATTGGTAGAAAGTTTCTTCGAGGGCTTTGCATTAAGTTTCAACACCAAGGGTTTTGCTGAGGTGTGATGGCTTTCACCTCGGTGCAACAATGTTGAACGAATTGGCCAACAGTTTCTCCGACACAAATGGATGTTCTAGGGAATAGTTGGACACTTTCTCCGAGGGATTCACCTCAGGTGTCCTCATTGAGGGTTTCATTGAGTTGTGACAACTTTCACCTCGGTGCAACGATGTCGAATGAATCGACCAATAGTTTCTCTGATGGATTTTTCCAAGGTTTTCGCGAAACCCCAATTGTAGGGTCCCGCCAAGGTGAGACGGTTTTCACCGAGCATTTTGCCGAGCCACCGAGGGATATGACCGACAAATTTTTTGAACCTTGATTTCAAACTCGATGAAAGGCCAAACTAATCGAACGGTCCCCCCATGGGTTAACCATGGGGTAGCCATCCAAAGGTCAAACTATGTGTGAGGTTGAGAGCCCAACCTGAGATGATAAATTTTACTTCTAGTCTACCCACTTCTGGTGTTTCAGTGGATGCCCTCCCCCCCCACTATTTCTCCCTCCCACCGCCCTTTTATGACCCCCTTTTTCTCCCTAGCCCTGTTCCCCCCTGCTTAGGTGTTCTCTAGTGCATGTCTCTGCAGATCTCAGACCATAGTGGAATTTTCAGTCCAATTATTCCCACATCCCTTTCTCGGTGATGGCATCAGACCTCATTGGTGAGTCTTCCCGCTCTGCGTGGTGTCGATCCACCCTCAAAGGTCTTGCGGCATCTATTTTATTGATTTGGGTTGTTGGTTTGCTGGGTCGAAGGTTTGGTGGGGTCGTAGGAGGCACTCCAGTGGTGGTGGGGTTAGAAGCAGGCTTGCTTAGTCCGGCCTCATCTGGAAGTGTCTAGTGATGTGGCTCTTGGTAGTGTTATATTGGTTCTGGTGAGTTCTGGGCTGTGATCACAGTCAATGAGAATGTTTCGTTGTTTAGTGATTTTCCTGTGTAGGTGATTTCTCTATGGTTGTCTGTTTTATTGGCGTTGAATGGAATTTGTGGAACTATGATTCTGCTCATAGATTATATAGTCTATGATCAAGGTTTCTTGCATCCTGTTATTCTACAAGTGGAATCTTTAGATGGGGTTTAGAGCATGGTGTTTCCTCCAAACCATTGCAATTAAAATTTGGATATTTTGAGAGGGTATGTCACTGGGCATCGGTACCAGGCCCATGCATTTCTTCATGGGACTACTTTCTGAATTGTGATTGAAAGTTGGATGCTAAAATTAACATTTTTTATGTTGGGTGGGGATTTTCCTTGTTTTTAACTGGGTGCTTATGGAATGGCTTTTGGTGGTGGGTGCCTTTTTTGGCCCTTAAGTCTTCGAAGTCATATTGGGTTTCCCCTTATTCCTTAAAAAGAGGACTTTATTAATAAAAAAATAATTCTCAGTCAATTTTAAATGTGAAATATTAAATTTAAATTTTATACCCATTAGAAATTTTATTTTATAAAATAATATTTTGTATTTTATAAGAATTTTAATATTATTTAACACGTTCAATTTCATTTTTATTCATAAAATTAAGTTACTAAGATAAATACAACTTGCTGTAGTAAAATCATTATTTTTTAAGGATAAATTTTCTAAATATTATGATTTTAAATGAAATTATTATATTTTAAAATAAATATAGTAATATAATGTTTAAACATATATATAAATAAATTAACACTCATTTAATCAATTCTGAATAGTATTATGAATAGTTAATGATTAAGAAACCTTTTATAGAAAAATATTATTTTAACACCTTATATGTTTTAATTTAAAAAGATAATTTTATCTTATTTATTAATTAAATTAGATTAAATGGAATCCAAATTGAGGTTTAGAATTTTCAAATTTGGTAATAATAGTAATATTTTTTTAGTGAAAAAATAATTACTATGGTTAAAATTTAATCAAGATAAATTAGTATTGAAATGAGTAACATAAAGTGGATCAAATTTTAATAAAACAATTTGAAACTTATAGCTCCTATAATACCATTTTTAGGTTATAAATTCTTACCTAAATGTCCCATAAACATTACCACCACCTAACTAACCTAACATTCATGCAATTTCATTCTTATCACTTACAAAACACTATTTTCCAAAGATTCATTCCATCCTATTTCACTTATAAAAGGATATCACTTCTCCCACTTCAATCCACACTTATTGTTATAAATTATGATTAAAACCTACAAAATTTAGTTCTTGTTGATAAAATATACATTTTTTCGTCCCCTATCTTCAACAAAGTGTCTCAAGTCCTTAATTTCTAAAATATTCCTTAAGAGAATATCCAAATTTTCAATGTAATATTACTTCCCTTTTTATTTATTTCTTATCCTTCCCATCCACCCTCATCTATTACCATTCTATCCAAATGTATATAAATACAGTGGTATATATAATATAATAATTTTTTATTATATTTATGGTATAACCATCATTTATTCCCCTCCCATTAAATATAAAAAATGTAAATGTTTCCCATGTAGGTGTCTGAACTACCACCTCTATGAACGACACATTTTGTTTTTCATAACCACCATTAGAGGATGGTTATAGAAATGGAACCATTGATTAGGTATGTTATTTATGTCATGGTTTATATTTTTTAAATATAATTTAGACATTAGTTAATTAATATTAGAAATAATTGATCATTATAAAATTAATAATCTTAAACAAGTATACCGAGATGAATATATTTTTCTTTATACAACATAATATTCTCCTTTATATTATCTATTTTCGTAAAACTTTAAAATTATTATATATCACACTAAAGATAAATATATAATATTATTATGCTCTTGTTATAATGATATTAAAACCAAACCACCATATAATCATCCATTAATCATGGCATGTTCATGTTTGGGTTATTTTAACAACCTACAAGAACAATGATCTGAATTTATTTCATGGATAACTGTGAGAAATTAATTACCAATACAATATGATATAAATTTTTCAATATTTGTTTTTTTGGTTCTTTAATGGTAACATTTTTATTAAACTAGTTAATTAATAAAACACATTTCGTTCATTAAAAATCACCAAAACATGTTTGTTATCGATTTAATATTCAAAGATAAAGACTAAAACATTGATGAAAGGTATTTTAAAAATCATAAATTATCAATAATACACTCTAATAGTATCTTTAATGACCTTGTAAATATGAACTTATTAATTATAATGAATGAAAACAATGCTATTGTGAAATTAACACAAGCAATCAAAACTATAAAAAACCAATATGGGAATATAGGTAAACAAATAAACTCTCTTGAATTAAAATATTTAATGGATACATGTTTTTAATATAAATGAAATGGATATGAATAATTCTATGAATTAACTTATTAGGATAGTTAAATGTTTAATTGAATAGGTTTAAGTACATTCATGGAAGTCAAGACAAGAGGAAAGAGTTTTTATGGTATCAAGTTTCATTCTTTGAGACATATTAAATATTATAAATCATGTTTATTTTCTATTGTGTTTATAGATTTAATATCTAATAAATATTATATAATTTATTTCAATTTAATTATTGGTATAAAAAATTCCAATTCAATTTTATTTCTTCAAATATCTTTTTACTCAATTGTTACCCCAATCTTAATATTTTTTTGTAACTCAATTTTCATTCATTGAGTTATGATAGTTTTATTAAAATTATTTCATATAATTTGGGTACATTCTTCACTTTGATTATATTATACGTTATTCTCTAATTTTTTAAATTTTTACCACATCATCCCCTTTTCAAATATTTCAAGCTTCATGGAGTTTTTTTCCATAATAGATATTGATATCTCAAATCTTATTTACATGAGTTGTAATGTTCATCATAAAATTTTAATTTCCATGATTTCATTATCCCAGTCCAATATTTTAATATTTTTTTTATAATCACTTTTACAAAATTTTATTTTAATAGAAAAAGTTTTTGTTACTCTTTTTACAATGTGGTGTTTCGACAAAGGTAATTTCAGAGTAATAAAAAGGTTCCTTTCATAATCAAATGTTTTATCTATGGATCTATATTTATAATATAAAACTATATTTCATTTTCAAGAATCTCGTAATAGATATTTTTTTAATAATAATTTCTAAAAAATCTATCACTTCACCTTTTCAAAAGCTAATTTTGAACGTGACATGTAAGTTTGTATTTTACATCAATATTAAAAATGTTTTCTAAAATATCTTTTTAGTTTCCACTTCCATTTTAATTTTCATATTAAAAAGGAAATACACTCAAGGGAATTATTTTATTTGAATTATTCTCTAATAAATATGTATATTTACAAATTTGGCGATTGAATTCATGGTATCAAATAATTCGATTATTGATACCCTCTTTTGTGATACCATTCAATGAATTATTTTATAAGGATGTTTTCATCTATTTTAGAAACCTTATGAGTTTCAATTATTATAATATGGACATGTTTCCTTTCAACCATACACCATATTTATCTAGATGTGTTTTTTAATTTTCTATTTTATCAAATATATGATTTATCACTTACTTTTTATTTCCTAACCATTCACCATGAATAAGCATAACCATTTCTATAAATCCTTTAATTTGTGAATACCCTATTTTACATTTCTATAATTGATGGTCGTTCACCAAGATTTCATACATCTATTTATATGGGAAATTATTGAATTGACCATATACCCATTACTCTATTTGGTGTTATTTTTAGGGATGCTTATATAGAATTTAATTCAATTCATTTATTGGGGACTATTGAAAATACATATATATTTTTATTTCAATATGGATGTTTATCTATTACTCAGGAAACATGACTATGTATTGTTTATCCTCCCATCTTATTTATATATATGGGTTATGGTCATATTATCCCTATTATTGACATGGGAAAAATTATTGGTGTTTTTGAATGTTGTTATTCCAACACAAACTATTATTTGAAAATATGAATTTGTATTGTTTACCTTATATCTCATACTATGAATACATTGGACTTAAACAAGTGATGGATAAGGTATGGAATTATATATCCCTTTGATGCATTGATATGTCTCATTACATAATCATGTTTGTTTATTTGGTGTATTCTTAGCCAATTCAGAAATATTTAAATAATACAGTCTTTACTGAAAGAAAGATTTTCTAGTTGAAGAATTAATGGTAAGATCAAGAAGTATGATATTATACATTACATCACCATAAATATATTTATTATTATTGATGTTATCTATTTATTTTAATTGGTATACTTGGATATACAATTCTCTTAGTTTATGTTGATTATGGAATTATGATGATTAATTGTTCTTTCTATAAAATTTATCCCACATTTATGACATGATTAAATTAGTTGTTTGTTTCCACTTATAGAACATTTGAGTTGACCCCATATTATGTTTCAATTTCCATAGGTTGTGAATAAAATAATTAAACTTTATAGTATTATAAGAATAGAATGTTGGGGGGAGTTTTGGGAGATGTTAAAGATTTAGTATGTATTTAGTAGTTTCTTATATAGTAGAAACAATTTATATTATTTGTGAAAGACATAAAGTTTATTATTTTATGATTTGTTCTAATTCTCTAAAACTCTAAACATAAAATTTCTTGGGATGTATTGTAATATAATATTTTATATATTACATATAATTAGGGATGGTTATATCAAATATTTTAATTTGGTATCAAATCATGTATGTAAGTATGTGTTTATGGCACCAAATTTGGGAATGAAGGTATATGGTATTATAGTTGGTATCAGAGTAGGATTTAGAAAAATTTAGAGATTATAATGTCTGTTAAGGATAATTTAATGGTTGAAAAGTTAATTTTGATAATAATTTCAATGGTGTAGATAACTCTTTAGTGTAGTAATTGATTTAATTCCAATGAAATAATACATAATTTATTTAGGAATTAATATAAGATAATTTAGTGAAAATACAAGGAAGAAGTCGAATTCTATTATAACATCATGATGTTTTGGTAAACTAGATATTTTGTTATTCCCCAAGCATTTCCATCTCTATAAAGATACTAAAAGTGGATGTAGGATCTAGAATATATTTACTAAGGGGTAATAACCCTATAAAGTGTGGATTGGGTATTGACTCTATCATCCCTTAGTTCCTGAATAATATGCATAACTATAAATGTGGTTTGAAATCCATGGGTGATATGTTTTTTAATGAAATTATCTCTATGAACCATTATAAATGATTTAAATATGATATTAACTAATTAATTAATAGACCCTAAGAGAATAATGATTGTGGATAAATGAGGATTAAATAGAAGGAGTTAAAGGTTGAACAAAAAATATCATATGTCAAAAAAAGTGTCACGTTGAAAGAGATATTTTGATTTGTTTTTTCATTCTAATTTTTTGGATAGTATCATTACCATTTTTTCAGTATTTGGTCAAAAAAATATCATGAAGATGAATCCAAGAAATGTATGTATCAAGAAACCACTATGTTTTATAAGTGAATGAGGGAACATACTTAAATGGTTGAAAATTTTAGTATATGCCTATGATGATGTAAAATTTGAGTTTTACTGTCTTACAAAATGTAGTGTGATTTATTTCTCATATAAATTAAATCTTTAAACTCTTAGCTATTTTCATTAGTGAATGATGTTTATTGATGATATTCTTATATATTCTAAAAGTTATGGGGATAATGTGAAACATCTAAGTATTTTTATTTTGTAGTTATAATTTAAATATTTGTTTAAGGAGTAAAACTATGTAATATAAAGTATAATTTTTAACTTTTAAAACCTATGTTCATCATTTTAGAACATAATTATCACTTTATTCTAATTAAAAAACTATTTTTAGTCCTTTCTTATTATAAAACAATTTAATGAAAATTTTATGTTTTGGATTTATTTGGAATTTATAAAAATTATATTTTTTACAATAAAAAAATTAATATCTTGAAAGTAAATTACATTGATAAATTAATAATGCACATAAATTTTAAAGATAAAAACACAATTTTTCTAAAAATGATTTTTATGTGCCAATATTAAAGATAACTTTTCTAAACACTAGAAATTTAATTTTATAAAATGATTTTGATATTCTATGTCATTTTGATAATATTATTTAATAACTACAATTTCATTTTTAGGAAAAATATCATGTTACCAAGATAATTACAAGTTACCATGATAAAATCGTTATTTTTCACTGAGTGATACATTTTCTAAATATAGTGATTTTAAATTAAATTGTTATATATTAAAATAAAAACTCTAATGTGATGTCTATAAATATATAAAAATAAATTAACTCTCATATAATCAATGTTAAAAATTTTTAAGGACACTTAATAATTAAAAATTCTTTTTCTAAAAAAAGTGGTTTATAAAAAAACTATATATTTTAATTTTAAAAAATAATTCTATAATATTGGAAATTAAATTAAATTAAATTGAGTCTAAATTTAGATTCACAATTTAAAATTTTGGTAATAAGGGTCATCTTATATTTTTACCGACAAAATAATTACCATAGTTAAAAATTAATCATGATTAATAAAGGTTAAAATTGGTAATATAATGTGGCTCTAATTTTACTAAATCAATTTGAAACATATATTATATATATTAACTTTTTAGGTTTTAAAATAATACTAATATATCTCACATACATTTCCCCACCTAAATCACTTAAATATCATTAAATTATATTCTTATCCCTTACTCAACATTATTTTCCAAATATTTTTCCCTTTTTCACCTATAATTGGAGGTTACTTCCTCCCTGTTAAAAAAATATCTATTTTTAGAAATTATAATGAAATTGTACCCAATTTACTTCTTCTATAACACCTATACATGTTTAAAAATCCTATCCTCAACAAATTGTGTCATGTCCTTCTTTTTCAAAAGATACTTCAAGAGAATATCTAAATTCCCAATGTAAGTATTACTTCCCGTTTTACTTTCATTCTTTATCCTTCCCATCCACCATCATACAAACCCTTTATAACCATATTTATATAATTAAATTAGTATAAATAATATACTTAAATGATATTATATATATGGTATGACAATTATATATTTCCCTTCTATGTAATCAAAAAAATGAAATGTTGTCTATGCATGTGTGAGGACTACCACCTCTATGAACAACACATTTCATTTTTCATCACCACCTCTCTAGGATGGTTTTAATTTTTTTTATTGAATATATATTTTATTTGTTTAATTATTTATATTTTTTAAATATTAATTATGAATTATATAATTAATATTATAAATAAGTGATCATTGTAATATTAACCATCTTAAGTAAGCTCACAAAGAGGAAAATATTTTTATCCACACTATGTAATATTTTAATATCCATTTTTTCTTCTTCAAATTCATTAAAATTATAATATATCACGCTAAAAAACACTAAATATGTTCATTATACTCCTTTTTTAATTTTATTACAATCAAACCACAACATAAACTTCCACTAATCATTGTATGTTAACATTTGGTTCAGTTTAACATCCTATATTAAAAAAATGATTTAAATCTATATCATGGATAACTATTTGATCTTAATTATTTTTATAATATGATATAAATTTGTAAATATATTTTTTCGAATAGTAATAATTTTTTTAAACTCTTTGATTAATAAAACACAATTTGTTCATCAAGAATCACTGAAAAGTGTTTGTTATCGATTTGATCTTCATAGAAAAATACTAAAAAACACATTAAAAAAACGTAATAAATTATTTTAAATCATATCTAATAGTAAATTTATTAATATGTAAAAAATGAAATTTTTATGAATAATGAATATTAACACCACTATTATTAAATTTGTATAAACAATCAAAAATATAAACTCTCAATGTGGGAAAATAGGTAAAGAAATAATCTAAATAGAATTAATATAGAGAATGAAAACATATGAGGAATATAAATGAAAATGAATATGAGTATGGTTATTAATTATGTAATTAATATATATATGTTTTACATATAGGAGGTTAAAGTTTGTCTGTACAAGTCCAGACAAGAGGTAAGGTTTTTCTTATACTCAATTATGATTCCTTAATACATGTTACATATTATGCACCTTGTTTAATTTGTATGGTGTTATATTTATTTACCATCCCATGAATTTTTAATAATTTGTTCCTTTTTAATTCTTAGGATTTACTAATCCAAATCAATTTCTTTTCTTCAAATATGCTTTGACTCAAGTGTACCCCAAGTCATAATAGTTTTTGGTAACTTAATTTTCATTCGTTATGTTATGGTCATTCTCTTGAACTTATTTCATATATGTTAAGTAAATTTTCCTCTTTTATTTTATTATATAGTACAATATCATTGTTTAAACTTTTACCATATATCGCATTTTCAAATAATTCATGATTTACGGAGTATGTAGCCCATAAGAAAATTACATTAGTTAAATATTATTTCCTTGAGTTATAATGTTTCATATTGAACTTTTAATTTACATACATGGGTTATCCCACACTAATATTTGTTTATATGGTATTTTATAATCCTATTTGGGATAATTGACTTTTAAAACATTTTTTATTTCTCTTTTTACAATGTGGGTTTTCAATAAAGGTAATTTCACTGTATTAAAAGGGTTACTTTCATAATAAAATGTTATATCTTTAGATCTAAATTTCTTATAGAAAATGATATATCATTTTCATGGATAGATTATTGGAGATTATTTTTTATGAGTAAAATTTTTCAAAAAATTTCACTATTACATTTGAAAATTTAATTTTTAAAGCAACATGTATGTTTTTATTTTTATTTTAATGATAAAAATGTATTCTAAAAGAACTTTTATGTTTTTACCTGAATTTTCCTTTTAATATTAAAAAATATTTGTACTGATGGGATTTGTGTTACATGATTAATTATATAATAAATATTTTTTTATATAATTTGTGGGATTGAACTCGTGGTGTCAAATAATATGATTCTTGATCCCTTCTTGTTTGATAGAATTCAATGAATTATTTTATATGGAGTTTTCAATCTATGTCAACATCCTTCTGAGTTTCCTTTGTTATACTGGGGACATGTTATTTTTTAACTATCCACCTTATTCTATAGATAAATTATATAATGTTATTTTATGTCAAATATATGATTCATCACTGCCTCTTTCATTCCAAACCATCCACTATTTATAGTAATAACTTTTCTTATAATTACTTTACATTATGAATGACATTATTTCAATCCCTTTTATTTAAGGGTGTTCAAAAAGATTCCATACATCAATTGATTGATGAAATTTTTAAATTAACCATATAACAATTACTCGATATGTTGTTAGTTTGAGGGATTCTTACATACAATTTTATTTCTTGTGTTGATTGGGGAACTGTTGAAAATTTGTATATTTTTTATTCTTATACGATTTTTTATTCATTACTCAAGAAATCTGAATCTGTATTGTTTAACCATCTACCTGATTTACCAAGAAGGGTTATGGCCATGTTATCCATCTTATTATCATGGTGGAAAGGTATTATCATTTTATATGTCTTTTTCTAATATAGATTATTATTGGTGAAGTTGATTATGTACTATTTACTTAAAATATCATATTATGATTGCATTGTACTTATAAAATTGAGGGGTGTAGTTCGAAATTATATAACCCCTTGATGCATCGGTAAGTCTCATGAGAAAAATATTGTTTGGATATTTATTTAATGTCTTCCGAACTCAACAATACTACTTGACTTTGATATTCATAGTAATAATGGTGTATTGTTTTTTTTCTTAAGGATAAGATCAAGATTTCTGGAATTATTCATTCCATCACCATAAAATCAGTTTTTTTATCTATGTGATCTATTTATATTCATTTCTATTATTGGATATATTATGATCTCAATTTTAGTTGATTGTGGTATAATGATGATTACTTATTCCAATCATAATATTTATATCGTGTGTATTCCATGATTTCCTTAGTTTTATGTTTTCTTATACGAAGCATTTGAAATTAACCCTTCTTATGATTCCATTTCCCATGGTTATGAAGAAAAGTTTTAAACAAGATATGACTAGAAGAATATTATGTGTGGGAGATTTTTTGGAGATTTTGAAGACATATTATGGATCAAGTAATTTTTTATATAGCATAAATAATGTCTATTAGTTCAGAAAGGTATGGGATTTTTTAATTTATGATTTTTCCAAATTATCTAAAGCTATAAATTTAAAAGGCCTTGGGAATGTATTATAATGAAATATTTTCTTCAAGTCACATAATTAAGAATGGTTATATCCTTTCTTTTAAAGTTGGTATCAGAGATAATACATAAGTATGTGTTTCTGACACAGGATTAGGGGGTACAGGTCCAAGGAATTACAATGTAAATCATGATCTAATGTATTTTAATTAAGAAAATAAGATTGTAAAAGTATTATAACGATTGACTCTAAACAATATTTGAATAACAGGATCTATAGAAATATTGTTAAAGGGATACAATAATTATAGGTCCTTTTTATATGGATGATGATTCCTACAGTTGGAAAGGATGAATATGGGAACATCAATGATCATTACCAATCAATGGTGTACTTTGGAGTAAAATAAATTCAATATCTATAGTCATGAATGTTTTTTTGTGTTTCATACACTTAACTAATGATGTTTCATACATCAAATGAAAAAACCAAGACATCGTCAAAACATCACAACCTCAAACTAACCATGATTAGGATATTTAGGTATAATTAAAAAAATTATTATGAGTGATTACTTGTGTTTGTGTATGAAATATATTGTTTAGATGTAAACATGTATCATGAGATAATAGTAATTATGACACATGTAGTTCTCATGAGGTTTCTACATGTATCGATCTAACTTGTAGTAGAGGTTAATTTTATCATGGTGTTGGTTGGAATGAAGAGATATTTAATACATGTGTATAGATAAATTCCCTAATATATAGCCAATTATAAATTTTGGGATCCCAAATGATAGGAATTTCTAGGAAATAGAGGAATTTTATCTTAGTGTAATGTCATGCGTAGAGTGTAACCTTACATGGACCTGGCTCTCATGTAAGGAAATTGAGTCACAAAGAAGAGATCAATATAAATAGTTTAATTTCTTACCATATGTACTACAATTTGTATAGTTTAATTTAATGAGACAAGTATGTAAATTTTCTATAACTTAGGCTCATACAAAGAGGTCGTATACCATGATGTTTAATTTCATTATAAAAGAAAAATTTATAAACACATGTGTGATATGATAGGATCCTGTATACAAAGATGAAAATAAAAATGATTTTCATTTGTTAATAAATATTTTCTTCAAACATTATTATATATTCTAAAACAATATAAATAAATCCACACATGGTTATTATAATAAATTAAATTGTTTAGGTAATATATTTGGGGGACCTTGAAATTTGAAAAGATAGATATGTTTATCGATATAATGTCTCTAGAGAAAAAATATCCTTGGTATATTGATGAATTATATGGAATGGGTTCATAGATAAGTTACTATATGCTGAAGGATCCTATATTGATATGGATATTTCCTAGGAGAGAGTAGATTTTTGGTTTACCAAGATATCATAGATATGAATCCATGTGTCGATGGAGATATTAGAAGGATCTATCTCCCATATAAGGAAACTAGGACACATAGGGAATTTCATTCAAAATATTTTAAGGTATTATAGGGTTTATCACATGTTATACAGTTCATTTTCATGAAATAAGGACCTTATGCTATGTAGATTATGATCATATGACTAAAACATGATATTTTGTATAGTTTAGGGCCATATTACTAGGAAATAATATACCAGGGTCATTTTAAAATTAGAATAGTACTATAAATGTAAAATCATGTGTTTCGGGCCTTGTACCAATATGGATAATGTGTAGAATAAGATAAGTTCATATTAATGCTATCCTTGTTGAAGGAAAACAAGATGTGGGTAAAGTGAATAAAAGTATCAAGATAGAGGTGTGATTTATTCATAATTTATGACTAGGCCTAGGTCAAATGATCCATGTGTCAATTTATATCTTGTAAAAATAGAAATCAAGCCACACATAGTTTTGATAAAGATGATATGCCTTATCAAAGGAGATTCTGATGTAAAATACTGAACTTGAATGAAGAGATAAAACAAAAAGGTGGTTTATCATTGGGTAATTGTGGATAGGACTAAGAAAAGAGATCTAGGAATCCCTGGGTATTTTGGAACAATTGGAATCAAGCCACATGTAGTTATGATAGAAATTGTGAAATTTTATATTAGTGAAATTCAATAAATGTACTAAGAATTTCTATACATATATGGTTTTTATTTAAGGATAAGGGGAGTGAGAGATATTTGTTATGATGGTTTGGAAAAATCTATAAGATCTATGAATCATTATGTACTATTTGATCATGGGAATAAACCCATATATAGTTATTATTGAAATGAATCTATCTTTATATATTTAGACTTTGTATAGGAGAAGAAGGGGAAAATATGTGTCTTCCCTAGTGATAGAGGGATGGTTGAAACCCAAAATAAATTAGTAAGGGACTTAAGTCAATGGAACCATTAATGTGAGTAGAATTAATGGATTGGATTAAGACATAAAATCTTGTAATCACTATTTATCACAATAATAAAAGAATCAATCCACCTTTAGTTATTATAATAAATTTGGTAGAAATGTAATCACCTTACCTTAGTACCAAGAAATGATAGTTTCTAATAAAGGATAGGGAATGATACATGAACTAAATAGGGGTTATGGTACTAAGAAAAAGTAGGGGAATAATTGGAATTAGTCTTTTGGTTGGGTCCAAGGTTTTTATGTCAATACATATCCTACAACAATAGGAATAAAACAACACATGGTGCTAATGATAAGGTTTTTTTATCTTAGTGTGGGCCACCATGGAGGAAGGGAACTATGATGGAACATACAAAATATTATGGTAATTACATGACTTAAATAATTTTTTTTATTATGATACATTCCTATGAACTTTTAGGTGTAGGATTTTATAGAAATAGGGAAAAACATTGACTAACAAAAATCGTGTCTTTTTCAAGAAATTGACATCTTCCCCTATATAAACAACTGCTAAATCCATAAAAATTATTTAATATATCCCATAAATTGTTCTCATAAGATACCCATCTAGAATTATATTACATATTACATTTCTTCACAACTAGTGGATGTGTGAACATAAGAAAGGGGGATCATAAATTCTATGTAAGGGTAAGCATAGGTAATAAAAATCAAAATAATAAGCGAGTATAAGATGAGAATTGTGTATAACCAAGATACATAATAAAATCAAACCCATCAAAGGTTAGGTAAAAAATAATGGAATAAATATTGAAATAAAATAATACATGAATCAAAATATTGATCCAATAAACATAATCCATGAGATATTAACATATCCATGAGAATAAGCATAAAACTGCAAATCATATTTCAAAATATGAAACATACATTATTATAAGGAATATAGCTTTCATGAGACACAGCATCAGTGACCATGATTATAAGAAAATAAAAATTTCTCATTATTACCTGTATCAAGAGATATAAAATCATAACAAAATAATTTTAAGGTGATATAATACCCCACCAATGATCATCCATACATATAATTATGATACAGAAATCTATCATTCATCATATCATAATCAAAACATATAATGAAATTGGGTTTCATTAAAAATATATTCAAAAAACTATATAAATAAAATGATTTTCATATCCTTTTAAAATGTATTCACAAAATAAAATAATCAACATGATAAACCATTAAAAAATAAATGGACATTCAAATATATCAAGTAATTTTCTTAGTAAATATCATTTAATCAAGATAAAAAATCGTATGGTATTTATATAACATATATAAAGGGTATATGGTTAATAAAAAATCTATGAAATCAATATATGTTTGATATATAGGTGAAAACCCTTCATTCAATGGAATAAATAATATTATATTCATGGAGTAATGGCATTGAAAGGAATATTATTGTTATGTACTGAAAATGATTAATAAAGACAAAAGAAGTGATGGGTAATTTCTCCCAAAGACAAGTAAATTACATGATTTATATTGATAAAAAAATTGTATGGTCACATTCAATAAATATCCACTATCAAGGATAAGATATTTCAAAGGACAATGACATAGATGAAAAATACTTTTAAAGAGATTTCAAAAAATAACTTTAGAAATGAGAAATATTCTTGACCATTTTGAAAACATTTTAAAAGATATGTTTTTTAACTATTGGATAAAAATAATTTTTCTTTAAAAATAATTAAAATGGGGATATAAATTTTCAAAAAATATTAAAATGGTGTCCTAAATATGTCTTTCTATGGAAGATATTAAACAGTACTTATTTTTTTAATTTGATGAAAATGATGCATAAGAAAAATGCTAAAAAATTAATTTATTAAATTTTAAATAATATCAAGTTGTATAAAAGTTACTCAATCAATTATAAGAACATTTTAAAATGAATGGTAAGAATTAATACAAGAAAAAAGGGTGGTCCCTGATTGAAAATAAGATATAGTGTCAGTTTCACTTATAAGAAACACTTTAGGTAAAATATTAGTCAATGGGAATGAAATATCAAGGGAACATATAAAATACCATTAATATACAATGGAAATTAATATATATTTTATAAATCATACTAATTCTATAAATTTATTATCTTTCAAAATCAATCTTGATTTGAAAATATGATTGACAATGAATCCCTTTCATTTGAAGTATCATTTTCATCAAAACCACTTTCAAGTTGTGTATCTTTTGAATCAATGGAAACTTAAATAAGTAGTATGAAATGAATCTTAAAAAACCATGAATATTTTTAAATACATTCATTAGGTAGTAATTATAAAATTTTAAATATACCATGGACCACAATAATAAATATGTCTCAAGAAATTAAATTTGAGATAAATAACCCCTTACATTGTTTCTCGCTTAGTAGAATACACTCTTTGCTAATGTATAAAAAACAAAAACATATCAATGATATATTTAGTGCATTTTTTTATATACATTTCCTACATAAAATTCAATTATAATTATTATAAACATTTATATTCGTTATTAGTTTCCTTTTTTGGATGTTGGGTGTGGGTAATCTTGATCATTTTGAACTAGTTTTGTAATAGCAGTGTTGTTATTAATAATTATACAAAAGTTCATCATTCCATGTTCCATAATGGCACATTAATTTATGACTTATAATGATATATGAATTTTTAATTTCCTTTCATGAGTACATTAGACTTCATCTTATAATATGAAATCAAAAGTGAGTACTTTTCAATGATTTGTAACCTAAGATGTGTGTTTTCCTAATTAATGAGTTAAATATTGATGTATCCTTTATGGAACTAAAAAATTATTATTTAAATATTTATATAATATTATTATAGTTATTTAGTTTTCAAATATCATCCATGATATAATTTCAAATAATTTTTCAAGTAGGTGGTCAAACCGGCACAAATATGAACATACCATGATTAATTGATGATTTTGAGGGAATTAAGTTAAAATATATTTAAAAAATAGAATAATGATATAATTAAGTGTGTATTAGTTTTATATATCATAAATAAAAAAATGAAAATAATTGATGGATATGATACAATATCAAAATATGAATGAATTGTTTTCCTCTTAGTTCGCTTGTTTAAGATGGTCAATTTTATAACTATTCATTACCATTCATGTCATTAAGAGTAAATCCAATGTATATTACGAAAAAAACTTATATCATAAAAATAATATTTATTATTTAAACCCATCCTTATAACCATTCCCTAATGGTGGTAATAAAAATATAACTAGTTTATTTATGGACATGATGGTCCACACACATGGACGATTCACACTCTTTTATTAACAGAAAAGGGGAAAGGTGGTTAATTCTTCAAAAATCATTGTAATAACATATAATAATACTAAGGATACTTATTTAACCATTTTAATATTGTGTAATTATATTTTAAAAATAAGTAGTGCACAAAATAAAATAGAAAAGAGAAAGATATGTTTAGAACTTATACCCCATTTCTTGGATTATTTCTATTTTAAAGAGGGTTGAAAAGATGATATATGGTATTTTGAGAGTAAAATAACATCTATAATGTGTATATGAGTGTTTAGGAGAGGTTTGTGTATAATGTTTTATGAACTTTATAGGTTTTGGGGTGAGGAGAATTGAGGAGAAGAGGGGGCCTTTTTTAAATGAATAGGGGTGACATTCTTGTAAATATCAAAATATTTTCAATAATGGAAAGTCAATCTAAAGGAAAATGGTTCCAAAATTGATATATAATATGTTGGATAACATATAAGGTTGATCCAAACATATAAAATTAAACTAAAACTTTTTTTACATGTTTTTCCCTTTACCTCATAGGTTAATCCTTGTTAACATTTTTGTTTTCACCATGATAACTAGTTTTAACCATGCTTATTTATCTATTATACCACAACATAAAGTTGTAACTATTATATAATTTTGACTGAATTATTCCAAATTTTAAATCTATTTTTATTCAATTTTTCATTGATTATAAGTAATTTTATATTAATAAATGTATAATGTATTAAAAACAATTTTTTGAAAAATGTGACTTAAATTCTAAATGTCAAAAGTGGGTTTATAAATTAAATGCAACATTTTTTAAATTATAAATTCACATATAAAAATAATATTTTATTTCTTAAAATGTTTTTAATCTTCAAGGATACTCTTATATAGTGATAAAATTTGGAAAATCTTAATTTTCACAAAACCATATTTCACGACAAAAAATAAACTTTTTTAGAAAAAACTCAAAAATTCATATTAAGAAAATGTTTATATGCTGAAAAAAATTCAAATAATTTAATTAATTTCAAATTATTAATTTACTAAAAAAATTATACTATATAAAGGTTCATTTTTTGAAAGGATACATTATAGAAAAACATGTGTTTATGTATAATGTGAATACATTCTTATTTATAATCAATAAATGTCTATTGGATGGATGATAAATATTCTATATATATATATTAAATTAATATATATAAGTTATATAAGTTCATTTTAATATAATAAAGCATAACTTGTCACGACCCGTCCTTGGGGCCCGTGCCGTAACAACCCCAAGCCCGCCTTTCATAGGCTAGGGGTTGGCGACTAGCACCAAAGGCGTAAATCCTGATAACTGGGAAGAAATTGCCTTTATAAAAGTAAACAAAACACCACAGAGCACAAGCAGAAGTAAAACACTAAGTACAAAGAGAAGTGCTGAAAGGTAAATGGGCCAGAATACAAACCCAAATGAAAGTACAACTACAACTGAACAAAGTACAAAAGAAAAAGACAACAGTTGGAAGGACGGAAGCGGCTCCTAGGTTGTCCTCCTCGGATCCTATCAGAAGGGTAGGTACAGATGGCCCAGCTCCTGGATCGTCCACCACGGATCCTACCTGAAGGGTAGGTACAGATGGCCTCCACAATTCTCTCACCCGTCATCCTCCTCCGTGTGTCGTCTCGTCGCGAAGTCCACCTCTGGATACTGACTCGTCATGTGGTCCACCTCAGGGTACCATCCAGTCCTCGAACACTCAGACTCCGTCAGCACTGTCCGTCGTCTGCAACCGACACAACGAGGTGTGGGCATAGCCCGTGCAGGGGTGAGTATAACGATACTCAGTAGGGACCCCGAGACCCTCAAGGTCTCACTAAAACCAACATGGATAACCACAAAGACGATCTCAACAGATAACCTCTACTTAGTATATGCCCATGCATATACCTAAGTTATCAAGTAACCCATATCAATCATGAGGAAAACACCAAGATCATGAAATCAACGGATAACCACCACCCAAGTATATTCCCATACATATACCTAAGTTATCAAGTGACCCATCTCAATCAAGAGGTAAACACAAAGGTCATAGACTCAGCTAAAACCAGGATTTTCATTATCGAAACCATAACTGCTGAAGAGCTCCGTCTCTGGAGTGTACAGTGGTCTTGTCATGACTCCGAGGTACTTCTCACTAACCTAAGACTACTGAGGTACTCCTCCTGTCGAGTACCGCGGGTCAGCCACCCAAACACAGTAGTGCTTCTCGCCGGGGTATACCACCCAAACACAGTAGTGAAAACCCCCTAGTAGCCTACAGAGGTACTCTCCGGATGAGTACCGCGGGTCTTTACTGTCACACAGGTAGTGCTCCGTCCTCCATGGGTCTTCACCTCACAAATTAGTGCTTCGTCCACTGGGCTAGTCGACTCGCTCCAAGTCGAGTCGGTCAAGCAGTCGTCAGGTCTCAGTTGGCTACATGGTCTCCGTACTCCGCACGCTCGTTTCTAGGAGGATCTGATCCACGAGCTATAGGTCGATAGTCCAAGTATCACAAGTCCCACGAAGATGTATCCCAAAGGACCGCCTCATCACATGGGTCTCAACGCAACAGACGGCGCGTCAATCGAACGTCTGGTCTGTGAGTTAATAGCATTTTCGTCCTAGGGGCCCGGTTGGTTTCGTGAGTGAACCAACCCGGCCGTATCTCAACTTTACCCTGAACTCTCATAGGGTATACTCAAAGGGACCATTTCTCAACGTGATCACCAATGCCACTGACGGTTCGTCAAACGTACGTCTGGTCTGAAAGATATCAGATTTTCCGTTCCAGGGGCCCGGTTGGATTTCGGGTACAATCCAACCCGGCCACTATCCAACAGCAACCAAAACTCTGGAGAAGTGTGCCAAAAGTTCTGTCTCATCAAGAGGAATTTAACAAGACAGACGGCGCGTCAATCGGACGCCCGGTCTGTGAGTTATTGGCTTTTTCGTTCCAGGGGCCCGGTTGGTTTCGTGAGCGAACCAACCCGACTGAACTCTGACGGAATCCAAACCTCGAGCGGAGTAAGCCAAAAGATCCGTCTCACTTAGAGGAATCCATCAAAGTCGACGGCACGTCAATTGGACGTCCGGAGCTCAAGATATAAGCGTTTCCGCTCTGAGGGCCCGGTTGGTTTCATATCCGAACCAACCCGGCCGAACCCAAATATTCCTAAACCTTGAACGTAATATACCGAAACGACCGTCTCGATCCAAGGATCGTATCTCCACTGATGGTGCGTCGATCGGAGGTCTACAGCTCACGATATGGGCAAATGACCGAAAAGGTGCCGAAAACGGGGGGTCTAGGCCCAGGCCGACCCGGCCCAACCCCCCTGGGTCGGCATGAACCGGGTCGACCAGACCCGGGTCCGGGTCCGACCCGGCCGGCACGGCCCGGCCCGGCGGTCCGGCCGGGCGGCACGGCCGGCGCGCTGGCGCTGGCCAGGCGCCGTGCAAGGCAGACGAGCCCCCCCGCGCGGGGGCCGCTTTGTGACACCCGGACGTGGCTTAAGCTGCGTCCCTCCTACGCGGTCCTGCGTGGCCGCGAGACCGGCCAGCGCCGTGGTGGCTGAAACAGCGACGGGTCTTCCCGGCGGCGTGTCGGGCGCCGCCGCATCCGGGCGGCCGGCCGATGCCGGCCGCCGGTGCCGCCATGCTGACGTGGCGCGCCGACGAGGGGTTCCGCGGACCACCGGACACGCTCCGGTGGTCCGATTTGCGTGCGGTCTTCGCCAGAGATCATCTCGGGACACGACCTTCACTGAAAAGCCTTCAAAATGCCTTCTCGGCCCGACTCACCATCTTTCGTCGATCCGCACTTCGACAATAGAACGCGGGGTCTTCAAATCGCCTCCTCAGCCCTGACTCCGCCCGCGGTTTCGTTCGACCCCAACTGCGCGGCGCGACGGTGCTGCGCTTCTTCGCCGTGTTCGTTCTTCTCATTTCCATGCGGTGCAACTGCACCATGTTGCCTTTCACGTGCCGCAACAAACTCAAACAAAAAAGGGGGGAAAGAGGGTCGGTCGTGTTCGTGCGGTCCGACCTTCCCCCGTTAGTATGATAACAGGCGGCCCAAAATAATACCAAGAAGGGCGACAGATGATATCACGATCAAAAGAGAAACAACCCAAACAGTTTTTCCCCGCAACAGATTATTCCCAAGCCGCAAGGAAAACGTTTGAGGATCAACTAGGTAATAAGTTGATCTGTGTTCTTTGTTTTCTTTAGAAAGAAAGAAACAAGGGAATAAAATTATTCTCAAACATAATTCCCTACCTCAAGCATTGTCATCGAACGCGAGTTCGTCATGGAAGAGAAGGATCGTCGTGGAAGAAACGTCGTGGAAGGAGTGTCATGGAAGAAGTGTCATTGACATCGCGGTACACGGGGTCGTGTCATTGATCTCTGTGGGTTTGGCGTTCTTTGTCGGAGGTCGGAGTGTTCTTCGCGTTCTTCACGTTCTTCGCATTCTTCGTCGAAGAAGAACTCTTTCCTCCAAATTCTCTCCACGCCTCAAGTTCCAACAGAAATAAAATAAGAGTTATCTTATTTTATTAACGCACATGATACATTTTAATTTCAAAAGAAAAGAAACGAACAATTAAATCAATGAATTAATTGTAACGATTTAACTGCCCAATTAATGAGGCGTTTCTTAACCTGAAAAACGCGTGGTTGACTTTCATTAAAGAGGGGGGTTGCGGGTGCATTACTTAGAGGAAAAGAAACGGTGGGGCTTGTGCGGGCCCCACCTCACAAATATCCTACCAAGTGGGTAAGATATTTTGGGTTCCACCCTATCCTCTTAACTTTTCTTAAGTGGATTTTAAGTGGCTTTAAGTGAAATAAAATAAAGTTGTCGCACCACTTTATTTTATTTCTTAACTTAACCTCAAAAATTAAAAACCACACCCGAGAAAAAGAAACTCCGGAAAAGGCATTTCTAAGATAATATCGGCGCTGCGATTATATCGGTACCCTGAGAATTCGATTCTGAGCACCGGTTCAAAAGTTAGAAAAACCCGCTCATTCGTTCACTGAATGTACCCGAGCGAAACTTCAGAAATTAATTTCGGGCACACCGGGCCTCGGAATTAGGTGCCGTCAGAAACTGCGTTCTTGTAAAATTCCAAAGAAAATTAAGAAAACAAATTCCTCGAAATTTTCAGGTCTTTAGATTACGCCCACCTCAGGGCTTTACGTCCCCATAAAGAATCAACACAAACTAGGGTCACAAAAGCGGTATTGAGCACGCATCTGAGCCTTCTTCTCCCATGTGCTTACCTGGAGACTCCCATACTACCAGTGAAAGCGCACCCGAGGAATAGGTCATTCTCACAAGATCTTCCCCTGTCGATCCTTGATTCCCACTGGAACCTCCATGAAAGTCACCCCATCGCCATCGTCCAGCTCCCCGTGGTCGATGATATGCAAAGGGTCGAGCACGTATCTCCTCAGTTGAGATACATGGAAGTTGTCGTGCACCTTGTGAAACTGAGGTGGATGGGTCAAGCGGTAAACTACCACGCCTACCCAGCCGTGGACCTAAGAAGGTCCATTGAACCTCAGAGATAACTTGCTGCCTTGGTCACATCTCCGTAAACCTCGTCGAGGTGAGACACGTATAAGGACGTGATCGTCATCCTCAAACTCTAGAGATCTCCAATTCCTGTTAGATTTGGAACTCAAAACGACTGCTGCCACTAGGGTAAGGTTGACTGACTCAAGAGTGATTGGTCGCACCCTCCTGTGCATGAGTTACCCTATGCTGCCTGAGGTTTCCTTTTTCGCCGACCAAGGAAAACCCATTCCGATGTTGTAGTTAAACCACCACCTTTTTGCCTAATACAGTCAATTTGGGTATGAACTATGATTGCCCAATCCATACTCAAACCAACGTCGTAAGGCCTCGACGCTGCCAGGAAGAGATTCCAACCGAAACTCTTGCCTCGAGGGTCTGACCACACCGTCGGCGTAAGTGTTATTATCAAGTCTCCACCCTAGGTATCTCCAGACGTGAGGGTCAAGTCCACGGCTTACCGGAAACTCTAGGTCTGGGATAAGATTTGTGAAAGCAAGGAATGATTCATATCAACACCTGTTACTATGGAAGCTAGTAGTGGACATAGACGGTTCCTTGAATCATTTTTAGAGCCATTGGGTCACACTCCTTGACCGCATGCAGCCGCACTCTTCCTCCGCCCTCCGGCTCCCTGAGCCTGACGGGGATAACTAAGGCGGGTGGTTGTAGCATGTTAAGATTTACACCACCTCATGATGCTCTCCTAGCTCTGCCTCCACGTCTGCTACTTCGCATACTCATATCCCCTTAAAGCTTCCTCTTCTTGAAACATTTAACACGCTCGAGTCTTTAAGACTGGCGCCGGTTTCCTGTTTCTTACTGCACTGTGCAGTCTTCATCCGCTCTTGGATGATCTACACCTTCTTTGACTACGATCTGAAAGAGCTTCTAAAAAATTTTATCCTTCGCTGAAAGGAGAAACTCGGTCTCATCCCCTGGATGAACCATGCCCATTGCCTAATACAGTCAATCCTGACATGTATGATGCATTCATGCCATGGATGACGTCGTAAGGCCTCGACGTAACTACCAAGAGATCCAACTGTCACTCTCGCATCCAAGGGTTGAGTCACACTGTCGGCATCAGTGTGAGGTCACTGGGTCTCCTCCAGTAGAAATCTCAAAAGTGAGGGTCAAGTCAACAGTTTTAACCGGGACCACTCAGTATCAACCAAAAAAAAGGATATGGAAGCAAACATCACAAAGATAAGTGTCTTTTTATTATTGCATCTCATAGTACAAAGACACGAATACAACAGCAACATGGAACTAGAAGTACAAGGGATGTATCCACTAGTTCCACTCCTGTCCACCTGCTCCCGAAGCTCTACTTCCTTGTCCACTGCTCGGTTGTTGCACAAGCATCCGCTGCTTCTTCCTCGGTGGCTCCTCTAAAGCCTGTGGATTGACTGTGTGGGGAGTCGGATAGTCACGTGCCAGGTGACCCTTTCTTCCGCATTCATAACACTTCCTGCTCCTCGTACGGTAGGCTCTGGCCCTCTTGGACCTCTGTATCATCTGTCTACTGGCCATAGATGACTCAGCTACTAATCAAAAAACACGCAGAAAAGGCAGCAGCTCTGAACACGCTCGGGGTGTAGAGCTACTGGCACAAACTCCACCCTGAAGAAGGTCTCGAAGTCTTCCCATGTGAAGGTCATCCCGTCGCAAAACTGGAACAAGTGGCTCCACCACCTACCTGTTGCTTCCTGAAGAAGACTGGCAGCAAATATCACCATGAAGTCTGCCAGCGTCCCCACTAGCCTGAACACTCTCACCACAGTCTCCATCCAATCCTCAGCCGCCTGTGGGTCCGTCTCTCCCCGGAACCTGGGTGGCCTCTGGCGCTGGAACTCGTGCAGCGCACTCAAGTGGCGTGCATCACCTACTACTGGGGCTGGTGCCATCGGTGGCACAACGTATGGTAGTACCGCTGGTGCCTCCTCTAGTGCCTCACCTATAAGAGGTCCCTGTACCGAAGCCTCATCGCTCGACAGGCTGTCAGTACGCACATCCCTCTAGGCTCTAGCTAGTCGTCCGTGAAAAGGCATCCTGAAAGAAACAATG
This sequence comes from Viscum album, assembly GCA_963277665.1. Taxonomy (NCBI): domain Eukaryota; kingdom Viridiplantae; phylum Streptophyta; class Magnoliopsida; order Santalales; family Viscaceae; genus Viscum; species Viscum album. The sequence goes on along the minus strand of OY728145.1, from coordinate 1,984,882,039 downwards.
TGACACGGTCAAATGATTATACCTAGTGAGATGAACTAGATTCAGCTGACATTTAAAAACTTCTGGAAACACACACGCAATCAGTGTTTTCGTGCACAAAGTTGGAAATCAGTTGTCAGGGTCCTAGTGTATGGATACATCGGCCGCCCGCACCAACACTGAACTCTCTGAACTGAAAACCACACTCGGTACTCTTAACACTATTGGTTCACAGAAAGAAAATATCAGAGTTATATGTTCTGCGGTAGAACCGACTCCTCTGATACCAATTTGTCATGACCCGTCCTCGGGGCCCATGTCGTGACTACCCCAAGCCCGCCTTCCATAGGCCAGGGTCTGACGTCTAGCACCAAATGCGTAAATCCCAATAACTGGGAAGGCATTGCCTTTATAAAAGTAAACAAAACACCACAGAGTAAAAGAGGAAGTAAAACACTAAGTACAAAGAGAAGTATTGAAAGGTAAATGTGCCAGAATACAAACCCAAATGAAAGTACAACTACAACTGAACAAAGTAGAACAGAAAAAGACAATAGATGGAAGGATGGAAGTGGCTCTTGGGTTTTCCTCCTCGGATCCTACCTGAAGGGTAGGTATAAATGGCGCAGCTCCTGGATCATCCACCACGGATCCTACCTGAAGGGTAAGTACAGATGGCCTCCACAAAGCTCTCTCCCTTCAACCTCCTCTGTGTGTCGTCTCGTCGCGAAGTCCACCTCTGGATACTGACTCGTCGTGTGGTCCACCTCCGAGTACCGTCCAGTCCTCGAACACTCGGCCTCTGTCAGCTTTGTCCGTCGTCTGTAACCAACACAATGAGGTGCGGGCATAGCCCGTGTAGGAGTGAGTATAACGATACTCAGTAGGGACCCTGAGACCCTCAAGGTCTCACTAAAACCAACATGGATAACCACAAAGAAGATCTCAACAGATAACCTCTACTTAGGTATATGCCCATGCATATACCTAAGTTATCAAGTAACCCATCTCAATCATGAGGAAAACACCAAGATCATGAAATCAATGGATAACCACCACCCAGGTATATGCCCATACATATACCTAAGTTATCAAGTGACCCATCTCAATCAAGAGTTAAACACAAATGTCATAGACTCAGCTCAAACCATGATTTTCATTATCGAAACCGTAACTGCTGAAGAGCTCCATCTCTGGAGTGTACAGTGGTCCTGTCACGACTCCTAGGTACTTCTCACTAACCTAAGACTGCTGAGGTACTCCTCCTGATGAGTACCGCGGGTTAGCCACCCAAACACAGTACTGCTTCCCGCCGGGGTATTCCACCCAAACACAGTAGTGCACACCCCCTAGTAGCCTGCAGAGGTACTCTCCGGACGAGTATCGCGGGTCTACAGTGTCACACAGGTAGTGCTCCGTCCGCCATGGGTCTGCACCTCACAAAGTAGTGTTCTGTCCACTGGGCTATTCGACTCACTCCAAGTCGAGTGGTCAAGCAGTCGTCAGGTCTCAGTCGGCTACACGGTCTCCGTACTCCGCACGCTCGTCTCTGGGAGGGTCCTCTCCACGAGCTATAGGTCGATACTCCAAGTATCACAAGTCCCACAAATAATTATCCCAATGGACCGCCTCGTCACATGAGTCTCAACACAACAGACGGCGTGTCAATCGAACGCCCGGTCTGTGAGTTACTAGCATTTTCGTCCCAGGGGCCCAGTTGGTTTCGTGAGCGAACCAACCCGGCCGTATCTCAACTTCACCCCGAACTCTCATAGGGTATACTCAAAGGGACCGTTTCTCAACGCGATCACCAACGCCGCTGACGGTTCGTCAAACGGACGTCCGGTCTGAAAGATATCAGCTTTTCCGTTCGAGGGGCCCGGTTGGATTTCGGGTACAATCCAACCCGGCCACTATCCAACATCAAGCAAAACTCAGGCGAAGTATGCCAAAAGTTCCTTCTCATCAAGAGTAATTCAACGAGATATACGGCACGTCAATCGGACACTCGGTCTGTGAGTTATTGGCTTTTTCGTTCCAGGGGCCTGGTTGGTTTCGTGAGCGAACCAACCCGACCGCACTCCGACGGCATCCAAACCTCGACCAGAGTAAGCCAAAAGATCCGTCTCACTTAGAGGAATCCATCAAAGTCAACGGCACGTCAATCGGATGTCCGGAACTCAAGATATAATTGTTTCCGCTCTGAGGGCCCGGTTCGTTTCGTATCCGAACCAACCCGGCCAAACCCAAAGTATTCCGAAACCTTGAGTGTAATATACTGAAACGACCGTCTCGATGTAGGAATCGTATCGCCGCTGCCGGTGCGTCGATCGGAGGTCTACATCTCACGATATATGCGAAAGACCGAAAAGGTGCCGAAAACGGGGGCTCTGGGCCCGGGCCGACCGGCCGGCGCGGCCCGGCCCAGCCGAGCGGCTCGGCCGGCGCGCTGGCGCTGGCTAGGGGCCGCGCAAGGTAGTCACGGCCCCCCGTGTGGGGGCCGCTCCGTGACACCCAGACGCGGCTTAAGCCGCGTCCCTCCTCCGCGGTCCCGCATGACCGCAGGACCGGCCAGCGCCGTCGCGGCTTCAGCCGTGGCGGGTCTTCCTGGCGGCACACCGGGCACCACCGCATCCTGGTGGCCGGCCGCTGCCGGTGTGGCACGCCGGCGGGGGGTTTCGCGGACCACCGAACGTGCTCTGGTGGTCCGATTTGCGCGCGGTCTTCGCCAGAGATCATCTCGAGACCTGACCTTCGCTGCAAAGCCTTCAAAAAGCCTTCGCGGCACGCCTCACCATCGTCCATCGATCCGCACTTCGAAAAAAAAACGCAGGGTCTTCAAATCGCCTCCTCGGCCCCGACTCTGCCCGCAGTTTCGTTCGACCCCAACAGCGCGGCATGACGGCGCCGCGCTTCTTTGCCGCGTTCGTTCTTCTCGTTTCCGCGTGGTGCAACGGTACTGCGTTGCCTTTCACGTGCCGCAACAAACTCAAACAACAAAGGGTGGAAATAGGGTCGGCCGTGTTCATGCTGTCCAACCTTCCCCCGTTAGTATGATAATAGGCGGCCCAAAATAAAACCAAGAAGGGCGACATATGAGATCACGATCAAAAGAGAAACAACCCAAACAGTTCTTCCCCGTAACATGATTATTCCCAACCCGCAAGGAAAACGTTCGCGGATCAACTAGGTAATAAATTGATCTGTGTTCTTTGTTTTCTTTAGAAAGAGAGAAACAAGGGAATAAAATCATTCTCAAACATAATTCCCTACCTCAATCGTTGTCGTCGAACGCGAGTTTGTCGCAGAAGAGAAGGATCATCGTGGAAGAAACGTCGCGGAAGGAGCGTCGCGGAAGAAGCGTCATTGACATAGCGGTACACGGCATCGCGTCGTCAATCTCTGAGGGTTTGGCGTTCTTCGCGTTCTTCATCGAAGAAGAACTCTTTCCTCCAAATTCTATCCACGCCTCAAGTTCCAATAGAAATAAAATAAGAGTTATCTTATTTTATTAACGCACATGACACGTTTGAATTTCAAAAGAAAAGAAACGAACAATTAAATCAATGAATTAATTGTAACAATTTTACTGCCAAATTAATGAGGCATTTTTTAACCAGAAAAACGCATGGTTGACTTTCATTAAAGAGGGGGTTGCAGGTGCGTTACTTAGAGGAAAAGAAATGGTGGGGCTCGTGCGGGCCCCACCTCACAAATATCCTACCATGTGTGTAGGATATTTTGGGTTCCACCCTATCCGCTTAACTTAGCTTAAGTGGCTTTTAAGTGGCTTTAAGTGAAATAAAATAAAGTTGTCTCACCCCTTTATTTTATTTCTTAACTTAACCCAAAAAATTAAAAACCACACCCGAGAAAACGCAACTCCGGAAAAGGCATTTCTAATCAAATACCGGTGATGCGATTTCATCGGTGCCCTCAGAATTCGATTCCAAGCACCGTTTCAAAAGTTAGAAAAACCCGATCGTTCGTTCACTGAACATACCCGAGCTAAACTTTGGAAATTAATTTCGGGCACACCGGGCCTCAGAATTAGGCGCCGTCAGAAACTGTGTTCTTGTAAAATTCCAAAGAAAATTAAGAAAAAAAATTCCTTGAAATTTCCAGGTCTTTACATAAATATAACAAAAGGTATTAATATTAAAATATATTTTATATTGATACACTTATTCGATTATATAGATAATAATTACATGTTTATATCATAATAATTTCTTCTTAAAAAACCCATATAATGCCTATATAAGATCTAAAGGTGAGATTAATGGTAGTGGTAGTCACGGGTGGTGAATCAACTTGATTGTATCTAAGAGTGAGCCCTATATAATTAATATTTTAATGAAAATGATTTTACTAATGTCCTAATTTCTTGACTTCGGTTTGGAATTGGTCTAGCTAATACCCTAATGAAGTTGTCTCCCTTTTGAGATTTGAAAAATGGGCTTAATAAAGAAGAATTATTGTTTTAGATTCCATTTATTTCTTTATTTTTGATTTTTTAATGTTTATACATGTTATTTTAATGGATATGTTTTTATAATATTATTTAATAATGCAAATATATAAATTGTTTTTATTTTAGTTTTAAATAGTGTGTAAAACAAAATATTTAATATATTATTTATTTAAGAACAATATGCAATGAAATCTATATTCATTACATTCTCCCAACCTAAATAAATTGTATCCTCATTATTTAACTACTCTTAACTAATTAAATTAGGTGGGGCTGTTCTTATCATATTCATTATTTAGGATATAACTTATAATATGACATCTAACTTACTTTATAATAATATAGAAAGTTACTTATATTTCATCGAATAATATCTGTCATTAATAACATCATGTACCCAAGTATGTATATAACCTAATCTTATATTCTTTTTAACATACCTCTAACACTAATATTTGAATATTTAAGACATTAAATTGTTGTGATATTTTATATTCCTTGAAAAATTAACTCTATTTTTATCCCCAAAATGTATTAATCACAACTTCCTAAGGTCACAAACTAGTTAATCAAAATCATAACCCCAAATATTTGACAAATATCACCAAAAATATCATGGATTACTTTTTCTTTAAATAAAAATTGATTACAGTATTATCTAAATCACTTTTCTCTAAATCAATCGAGCATTATTACCTCAATATAAATATTATATTAATAATAAGAGTTATAAATTTCTCAATCACGTGTTCTTAAATAGTTATCCCTCAAAATATAACCTTTTCATAAAATAACTTTTTAAGTTTATTGATTATATTTAATATAAGTTTAAAATCCTTTAAATAAGAACTACTTAAGAATAATCCTTAGATATTTCAAATAAGACTCATAAATTATATAATATAGAGATTATCATCAATATATATCACTCACTGATGAAAATACTATAATTAAAAAGAATTCATTTATATTATGGTATCAACCTCCCTAACTTAAGTAAGACATCTAATATCATTTTTTCTATCATAACCGGAATATACTAAGATTCCCAAAAATTTAAGTATAGTTACTTATTTAATTATAATAGTAGTGGTTTTTGGACACATACCATTCTTAGATAGTTATTTATTTTCTTGTAAAACCACACAATATATACATTAAAAAAATTTCAAGATATTATCCTATACATAAACATTTCCCTTAGACTTATCACTTGGGTTTACACTAAATTTCTATTATCTTTATAAAAATAATATTCAATGTGACCTTAACTAATAAAAAGGATTATCAATACCTTTGAAATTAGGATAATACTTAACTTATCAAACATTGATGACATTTCTAAATCCTAAATTTCCTCAATGGATAACATTACAATATCTAAAGTTATATAAACGCTACTCTAATACCAACTTTGATGGCCTAGACCTAATAATCTAGTAATTACAGTATTTAAAGAAAATATTTCATTAAAATACATTCCCAAGTCCTTTTTGGTTTAGAGATTTATAGAATTAAGAAAAAATATTAACTAACAAAACTCATATATTTTACAATGAATGGAATGTTCCCTACTATATAAACAACTACTTAATCCATAAAACGTTTTCAACATATCTCAAAAATTATTCGCTTAAGATACCATTTTGAACTCATCATACATATTACTTTTCATCATAACCTAGGGAAATGGAAAGATAATAAAGGGTTGAGCTCAGATGCTCAGTAAGGGTAAATATAAGTGATAATACCAAAGATAATAACTGAGGGTAAGATGAGTAAATGGGTATATTCATGATACATATTAAAATCATACTCATCAAATGTTAGGGCATAAATAATGGAAAAAATCTTGACAAGAAATAATAAATTAATTAAAATATTTATCCAATAAACATAAGTCATGAGAGTATAACACTATCATGACAATAAGTATAAAACTTTGAAGCATCATTCAAATAAAGAACACAAATTATTATAAGGAATATAAATTTCATAAGCCACACCATTAGTTACCATGATTATGAGAAACTAAAACATACTCACAAATACATATATCAAGAGATAAAAACTCTTAAAATATGCATTGGGGTGAATATAGGACCCCAATTATCATTATCCATACATTTGAGTTCCATAAGAAAATATGGAATTCATCATATCGTAAATAACCCACAAAATGAAATTGGGTTTCATTCAACAAATCATAAGGAACCCATATAATGAAAATGGTTTTCATATCCTTTTCAAAAGGATTAACATAATGAAATAATCAACATGATAAAACCATGTAAAATAAATGGGTATCCAAATATATTCAGTAACATTCAAGGAAAATACCATTCCATAAAGATAAAAAGTATATACTATTTAAACTATATAAATAATGGGCATATATTTAATATAATAATTATCCCCAATTTATCAATGTATGAAATATATGTTAACACCCTCAAATTAAATAAATCAAGAATAGACTGTTCTCAGATGAAAGTCATTAGAAGGAAAGTTATGGTTATGCACCAAAAATGATTAGTCAAGACAAGTGTAGTGAAGAATCATTTCTCCAAATGAAAATGAGTTTAAAAATACACCCATGGTAAATTTGAAAAAAAAAACCTCGACAAATAATAATTTATTTAAAAGGATAATTACTTAAATGAAAATTAGTTTAGAGTATAGTAAAAATAAATTTCGAGATTAGAAATATTATTAATCCTTTTGAAATAATTTTGACAGATTTTTTTTAAATTCAAGATAAAATTATATTTCTTTTATAAATCAAGAATGTATAGAGATAATGTTTCAAATAAAATTCCAAAGGAGGTAAAAATATGTGTTTCAAAAGAAATGTTAAAAATGAATTATTTTTATAGTTTAATTAAAATGATTCATATAGAAAATGATAAAAAAATTATTTATAACTTTTTAAAGAAGAAAAAGTAGTAGAAAATGATGTAAATAAATTATAATATCATCTAAAAAAGTATCTAATGAATTGGAACTTGGGAAATGGGAGGTCCTTAACTAAAAATAATGGATAGGGTCTTTTTCACTTATAAGAAACTCCTCGGTTAAAATATGAGTCAAGGAGAAATGAAAAATAGAGGGAATATATAAAAACCCATGAATGTAAAATCAGAATAATGGGAGGTTTTTTAAAAAATAAATATTCTATGGATGTATTGTATTTAAAAAAAAATCTTGATTTAAAAATAATATTGTTAATAAATCCCTTGCAATTTGAATATCATTCGGATCAAAACCATTTTCAAGTTGGGTATCATTCAAATTGATAGAAATTTAAATACGACACATGATATGAATCTTAAAAAAATTAATATGTTGAAATACATTAATTTTAATGTAATTACACCATGTTAAAGTTATTATGGTTCACATTAAGAAACAAGTTTTATGAAATGAAATTTGTGACAAAGAACACCTTACCTTATTTCCACTTAGTATAATGCAATTTAAGCTCTTATATAACAAACATAAATATCATAATCACCAACTTATGAATTTTTTATATAAATAAACTTCCAAAAACATAATTTATAATTATTCTCAACATTTATATTAGTTATTTATAACTTATTTTTTATGCCAGCTGTGGGTAATCTTGATCATTTTCAATTAGTTTCAAAATAGTAGTGTTATTTTTCATTCTTCTACAAAATTTATTTGTTTCAAGTTAATTAAATTTATAATAATTGATGAATTATAGTGATTTATTATGTTTAAATTTTCTTTTATGAGTACTTTACTCTTTATCATATAAGATGAAATTGACAACAATACTTTTTTTGGGATATCTAACCTACAAAGAGTGTTTTTAATTAATTAGTTAAATGTTGATGTATCCTTTATAGAACTAAAAAATAAGTATTTGCATATTTATATCATATTGTACCAATAATTAAATTTTTATTACTATACATGATATAATTTCATATCATTGTTCAAGTAGGTTGTCAAATTAACCCAAAAATAAACATTCCATGATTAATGAATGATCATGAGGTGATTAAGTTACCAAATCATTATACAAGTAAAATAATGAAATCAGTTAGTATAAATTAGTGTAATGTATATGAATTATATACAAGTTGTAAAATAAGTGATAGATAAACAACAATTTCATAGTATGAATAATGGAGAGTCACGCTCAAGGAAAATGGGTCAAGAATTAATAAATAATATTATGGAGAATATATAAGGTCTAGATATGCCTCAAACACTCAATTAAAATATTTTTTTAACAGGATTGTCCTTTTACCTCTTAGGTTATTCATTTTTAACAATTTATTTTTAACAACGGTATCTATTTTTTTCTAAGGTGATTTATCCTTCGTGCCCAAATATAAAATATTATTTATTACATAATTTGGTTCAAGTGATTCAAAATTTGAAATATTTTTTTTGTGATTCATATTTTTAAAGTGATTAAAAAGTAACACTAAAATACTAAATGTATGATGTATTAGAAACTCTTTTTTGAAAAGTATAACTTAAATTCTAAAATGTAAAATATGGGTTTATAAATTAAAACCAACATTTTTAAAATTATTAATTCACTTAAATAAAATATTTTATAACTTAAAATGTTTTTAAATCATCTATGATACACTTATATAATTACAAAATCATAAAAATTATAATTTTCACAAAAATAGTATTTTTTACAAAGAATAAAACATTATAGAAAATTAAAAATAAAAAAACATAATAACTAAATTTTTGTATTAAGTATTCAGGAATAAAGTTAATTTTATGAATTTAAAAATCTAAAATTATTTAAAAAAATTAAAATATAAAGCAACAGGGTACAAAATCAATTTTTTTTGGAAAAGACATGTTTTTAAGTTTAATTTGAATGTATTATTATCTATTGTCATAAAATATCTATTTTGTGGGTGATTAATTATTATATTTATATTAAATTCCTATATAAAATTGATATTATTTCATATTAATATAAGAATTATTGACCTATAAAAAAGAATATTATAAAAATAAAATAGATTTTAAATTCATATAGTCATTCAATTATATAGATAATAATTACATATTGATATCATATGAATTTTTTCTTAAAAACCCCTTTGTAAACATCAGATATAAGGGTAAGGTAACAGATAGTAAAATTCATAGGTGGTGATTCATCCAACATATATTTCCTTATGAGTTCTAAAATATTTATATTTTCCCACATATTATTTCATTCAAGCCGTAATTGCTCGAGTTCAGCTTGGGCTTGGTCAAAGGAAAACCCTAGTGAAGATACCTACCTTATAATCTCAGATAAATGTTATTTGTGTGGAAGACTTATTATTCCATACACCAATTCTTCATACTCTATTTATTGATTTTGTAATATGGTTACTTCAGTTCATACTAGCTAATTTAATGTCTATGTTTTAATGGTAATATTTAATATTAAAAATATATCAAGGTTTTTTATTTCAGTTTAACAAAGTGCGTGAAAAATTCTATTACAACTATTATTTATTTAATGTGATTATCCAGTTAAATATTAATTCATTATAGGAACATGCACTAAGAAACCTTCCATGCACCTAAATATCATGTCACGAGGGTCTGTATTACTTACCTTCCAAAAATATCTGAGGGGTTGGGTATGGTGGACTATATGTCATGTAGTTTGACATTTTATGACTCTTAATTGTCCTCTATGGCTTTAAAAAATTAATTTTAGTCATAAAAATTGATTCAATCATCCAAAACCTCTAATATCATGTGATTCATGCTCAATGTGAGAAACAAGTTCCAATTGGAAGATTTCTCAAACTATATGAGAGAATATGTCAGAGGTAGATTTTATCATGTATCAAGCAATTTAACATCATTATATAAGGATTATTTTTTAATGTTTTACATCATGTGATTGGCATCATATTCTATGTAGTTTGATATCATTCTTTTAGTATGAGATTAAACATGACGTGAAGTTTTGAATATTATTTCATGTGAAACCATACATTGGTGGTGGGAGTGATGCACTACTAATACATCAAGATCAAGGAATATGATCTTTTGGAGTTAATATTATGTATGAATTAAATAACCTCCAATTTAAATTTAAACTTTGGAATCTTCTTAGATAGTATCATTAGAGTTTTGAGAGATAACACTAGTTCTCCTTGGAGGAACTAATAGAGGTGAAATATCTTATTGATAGCCCCTGTGACTCGATTTTGATAGAATTTTAGGTTTTTTAGTGTGAAAACCCTTTTCTCATCAAGTAATTATATGTTATCCAGTCACTTCTGAGATTTCTTATCTTCATAAAAATGATAATAAATAATGATGCAGGGTAAGGATAGATAAACCTCGGTGTGTAGAACTCACATTTTTTCATATATAAGTGAATATGGGGTCCCCGATGTAGTTTTACAAATTGTGGTGTGATAATCCCAAAAATAATGTTAATGTTTTTAGGCCAAGTATTATTGTCTTTGTGAACCATCTACTAGATGATGTTAAATAGAGTGGTTGGAATAGATATTGTTTCTTTGATAAAAACATTTCAATTCAGAAGGGATGAAATTGGTTTTGTTGACCATCAATATTGTGTGAGGGAAACAAATCTTGTAACGATGTTTTATGTCATAAAATTGATGATAACCTTTATTCCAACTTCCTATAAAGATATATCCTCAAACCATTAGGATAATAAATTGATAGTATTAAGTATGAACTTTAACTGCCTATTTATAGATTGTGGGTATATCCCCCAAATATATATTCCCCATTTGGAAAACAACTATGATTATCTAGCTGTATACAAAAAATTAGAGGGTGGATGGATGAAACTAGAATGTATCTCAAAGGAGTGAAATTTCCCAGTGAACTCCACACAATCTTGTGTTATTTATGGAAAGAAGCATCCTAGACTCTTAATTTTACCAGTGAGTTTTGATTCTAATAGATGAGAACTACATTAGCCTATATGGACTTCCTATAGAAAATCATGTTTCTCTACTACTTTAATGCGCTGGAGGAGGATTCCATAAAAAATTTATTATTTTTAAATGACTTTCTGAGAATTTGGGTCATCATAGTAGATGAAGTTCATTACGCATCATTGGATTTGTTCTCTCGTGGATCAGTTATATGGAAGAATTACAACTTGAAGGTAGTATATTATGGGGGGAATCCATTCAATAGTGGTTTTAGTGAGTAAATATATCATCTCACCTTTATTTAATGTGTTGTTAATATCATTGATTTATCTTGTATCACTACCTATGAATGGAGGGATCACCATATGGTGTGAAATGAGGATGATTATTTCATCTTGGTCTATTTATTCCAGGGTAGTGTATGAATTATACAATACATCAACATAGATTTTTTTATGATCATGGGGTCTGAGATAACATCATATCATAGGGTAATTCTTCTATAATCACCTATATGACATCAAGTAGAGGGATAAATTCTTCCTATTTAATGTCATATTCCCTATTAATCATCTTAACTACCAAATCTGAGTCACCATTGATATTCAATTTATCCACTAGTATTTAAAGGGATAGTTTTAATTTTGTGATGAGGTCTTGGTATTTAGTTTCATTGTTGGCGTATCCCTATAACAACAGGAAGGAATTTGGTAGAAATTCATTAGCTCGAAAGATGTGGAAAATTCCCAATACAAATCAATTTATTTTTCTATTTTCTATTTTCTATTATTCATTCTTTAAGGCTTCTAAAGGTTCCATTAAAATACACCTCCCATATCTAGGGATTATCATGGATAGATAAAAACCCCATTATCATGATTTTTTTGTTCACCGATTCATATTTTGGACCGGGGTGTGCTACCATAAAGTCTTCCTATGTCTTCCCTTTAACTTACTTCTATAATACAAATTGAATGTAAAAATTCTATAAATGGAATACCCACCATGCCAAATATCTAGTTATCATTAAATAAAAAGAGATATATTTTAGTGTGTCAATACAAGAGACTATGTGGATATCATGATATTGTTGGGAGTGTCTCATATTATGTGTTATAAATATTTAGGTAATGAAATTATTCTCAATAAAAGATCATCGAGACTTGATATCTACAATTTTACTATTAATATAGTGGAGATTATTGTCATTCCTTTCATCATTATTATATATATAAGTAAACCTATGTGATCACTCCAATGTTTCCACATATAGACAGACTGAATTTCCTTTTATGGGTTTCATTAATAGTGATGGAATCAAAATGTAGTGTTTTAGATTTTTAAAATCTTCATGAAAAATATTCATACCACTTATTAGTTACTCCATTTTTCATAAACTTAATGAAATATAAACCCTTTACAATGATATTGGACATAAAATTTATGAGATATGACAGATGTATCTAGAGATCTCTAAAAATTTTAACTTTTTAAGGAGGTGAAATGTCAATAATTTACTTACTCTAATTAAAGTAGACTTCAATGTAATGATGTTATTCCATGAATAAGAGGAATTTTTTAATTTAACCCAAAAATAAAATTGTTGGGGATTATTTTCTAGGTTATATTGACAAATTTTACTGAAAATAATTTCAAGATCATCAATATAGTCCCTACACTTTTGGGATTTGACCACCCTATCATTAATGTAGCATTCCATAATTTTATCTATGAGGGGCTTTAAGATATGATTCATGGATTGTTAATAATTATTTTATGTACTATTTAAGTCATAGGTTATTAATCAATGTTGATATACTCATTTTTCTTAAATTTAGTGGAATACTCATCTAAATGGGATATCTAGAACTAGTTATATCTTGATAATCCATTCATAGAGGAGAGGGATTATAATCTAATTATTGCATCAATAAAAATCTTTACGATCAGAAATAGGAAATAATCCTATAGGCAATACTAGTTGGGATCCTAGAAATCAATATAAACTATAATATACTCATTATACTCTTTACATCAATATTATTGGCAAGCCATTTCATATATTGGACTACCAGAATAATGTTTTCTCTAATGAGATTGTCAACTTCAGATTCCACCTTGGCCACATGGGTTAGATGTATACTCTTTGTCACCTACTTGAAACCATGGTGATCATCCAATAAAACAAAGTGATTTCTTTCCACATTGAGATGCAAGATAGGAATTTATATGTAATTCTATGTTAATACATCTCATTTATACATAAAAAATTAAATTTTTGTCTCTTTCTTTTTGGGGTCCATGTAAGAACTAATCAATTTCTGATACATGTATTTCTTTATACCAAGATTAACTTGTTTAATCTCATCAATAATGGTTGAGATACCTTTATAAAATGTAGCAGGGGAATCTTTAAGGTCTTCCTGATTTCCCTTATCTACCTCAATTTTGTTGAAGGTGGGAGATGAAGGGGGGTAATTATATCTTGAATATAAAATGGGTAAATTTTTATCTCCTTTAACTGAGGTGGAGATATCTTAATATCCTGAGGGAACCGATGTAGATAATTCATTATTAGGGGTAACATTGATGTTTTCTCTTTCCTATTTACTATCATATGGGGAAAGCGATGCAACAACATTCCTGAGATTCATGGGATTATATGGGGGGTTTTCAACTCATGTGGATGATATGGAAGTGTCTTTAGATCCTAAAGATAATGTCAAGGCCTCTTTAAAGTTTAAATAATGTTTTGGATCATTTTAATCTTGGTCACTATGGTATTAAATTAATTTACTTCTCTATTCCACATGTAGAGGTTTAACTGATATTGTTTTCATCATGAGGATGAGGGTGATCGGCATAACATGGTGACTTACAAAATCTGGAGTGATTGCCTATATCCAATTTAAGGTAAACATATATTTTTCACAAATTTCACTCAACGGGTTGATGGGATCCATCTTCATACTATTTGGGTTCATGATACGACTAGTGTTATCCATCACCATCTATTTCCCATACCTTTTGGTATAATCCTACATATATGTACTAGGATTGACAAAACTCAAAAGGGGTGTTATAACCACATAGTACTATATCCTTCCCATTGAAAGAGTACTTAAGAAACTAATGATATGATGAGGGTCATACCATATACATATGAAGATATAACCTTTCTTAGAAGGATTTGAAATAAATGTATTGAAAAAGAACCATGAATTGAGATTCAGATATGAGGTCCTTGAACTAGGCTCTAAAATTAATTATGTTTAAGGGATTCTTCTGACACTTATCGTACGATTGAATTTTTAGAGTTGATGGTGAAAAGTATTCTTTTTTGTGGTCTAAACATTGAAGAATTGGGGATGGTATGAGATTGAGTTTGGATCCAAAATTGATGAGAACCTAGTAAACATTGATTTCATCTGGCTTTTACGAAATGTATAAGAGTATTATACATCCCAATATTGTAACATGGTGGTATTTTTTTGATAAATATATGATATAAGGCCCCAGACATAAAAATTACATAATCTTGAGTTAATTCAAGAATTACCATTTTGGATATTTTGAGGTTTAGAGTTTTAGAGAATTAAGACATAACTATTACATAAAAACTCAAATATTACACACTAGACACATATACTCACTATCCATTTTTTCACAAAATAAAAATATTTAAAAAAACATGATTCATTTTTCTTGATGAAAAAAATTATTGACTTATTCCTTTATCATAACCATCCTTATACCCTTTGGAAAACATTTAAAATGATTGGTATGATCAAAAAAATACCATTAAGGGAAATAAAATAAAGAATGAAACCATTAGTCCATAAATATTTTGAACTCATGAAAACCTTTTCACAAAATCATACATTTAACCCATAAAACATAATCTCTTAACATACCTCATGAAATCATAAGATTCATCAAAAACTTCTTAGAAATATTAAATAATAATGGTAACTTGTGGCATCCATATCATACTTACATTATATCTTTCACCGCTACATTGGGAGTAACCTTCATGGTTATGTTTTGGAATACACATAATAGTATATTCTCTAAATGTATTAGGATAAACCTTATAATTTAACTCTATCTCAATACCTAATGAATTTCAGAGCTATGATGGGCCCACCCACCCTTGGATTATCACATCACCAAACTTATGCGTAAGAAATTTCCAAGATCCATGAGATAAACATAACACAAAATACAAAAAAAAGGAAAAAATAAAATTTCCACTTTGAAATAACAAAATCACATTTAAAGATATTGATAATGTCGATCCATTATCAAAAAAAAATTTAATAACAAAATAACTGATAAAGGAAAATTGTGTTTATTTTTCTTTTAAAAACATTACGGCTTGTAGAGGAAACCAAATACCAAATAATGGTCATGGTGGAAGAAAAATATTTATTGTTGTATACATATAAAACATTCCTATAGTCAAATAGTAAAACACTTCATATAGGAAGATTCCTTTTGAAAACCATTTAATGAAACTAAAAGTCAAATGGGATTATTATACACCTTATAAAATATGGTGGTGTATAACATCAAAATATTCCTCACGAAAGGAGATTGAGACGAAGTCCCTTACCTTGAGTCCAACTTGCCTAATACATTATTTATCCTCTTAAATAATAAAATTAGTTTAATTTCTTATTTATTAACAACATTTTTTATTTTTATTATTCATTTTTATCACTTATTACTATGTTATAACAATTACATAATTATTTAAGTTCATGTCAGACGTTTTGTCATTATTCGGTACTTGAGTCGAAAATGAATTGGGTACGATGGAAATATTCAATTTGGTCAAAAGTCCATATTGTCTATAATAATATTAATGATATTTGTATCATTTTTATTCATAAATTATACTTTTAAATCAAACCATTATGTATTTTTAAAAAAAAATTTATAATGTTATAATCATGGAGAGTAGGTAGTACGTACGTATGAGTAATGTTTCTATTTTTCATTGATCATTATGTAAATAAGGTATTTATTATTTTATATTTCCATAATTATCATAATATTATTAAAATCATAATAATAATGTAAATATAATTATATATATAATTATCATACAAGTTATGTGGTGAATAAAAATGATTCACAACGCTTCTTGGAGGTGATAGTTCACACATACACGTGAATGACGTTATTATTTTTATGTTCTTGGACAATAAGAAGATAATTAATATATTATATTATAATAATGAAAAATATGTCATTAAAATAATATAAAATCATTAATTTCATCATTATTATTAGTCTTGAGAGACGTTAATGAAAAAAACTATATCGGTTTGTGAGTCGGTAGTCCGCCACACACATGAACGAAATGTTCATTTCCGATTTGATGAAATTGGAGATGGATGTGGGTGATAATATTAACATAATAACATCTCAGTATATTGAGGATACTAGATTTATTATTTCCTCATGGATTATGGTGATTTAAAAGAAGTGGAAGAAGAAATTAAATAGAAATACATAAAGAAAACGATACCTCTTCTTGGGTTGATCACATTTGAAGAACACTTTAACAACTATAATGAGGGTGTTAAGAAAAAAATGGCCTCATGAATGTGGGGAGGTAATTTAAAAAGGGTTTTGGGTAGATATTTTCAGAACAAAATGTTTCTTGATATGTGAGTAATAGAGAAGAGTGGGTACCTTTTTATATGAGAGGGGAGGGACACCCTAGGAAACTCTTAAAATATGAAATTAATATAAATTAATTTTTAAATAAAAAAGACTCCAACTTGAGTTAGGTCTAAGATAAGAATATTATGGTGCGAAATACTCTCATCCAATAATTTTTAGACATTAATTTATTTTATTTTAAACATTATATTTTTTATTTACCCTTAATTAATCTATTTAAATTTTAACTGTGGTAACAACATTTTCAATATTAAGAGGATATAAATTTTACTTATATGAGGTAAATTTATTATAAATGGAAAATTTATGATCTTTTAAAAATTATAATAGTCAATTTTTAATTTAAAATATTTTTATGATTTTTAAATAATTTAATTAAATATTATTTTTATAAAATATCAATAGTGTCAAATTTGACAAAATTCATTTCTTGAATTTAAATAAAATCCAAATAGAGAGATAAATTAGGAATAAACCATTAAATATACTTTTAATATTTCATAGTCACATATAAAATTCATGTAGTACCCTAATTAATTCTGATTATATTTACTTTAATCATTTTCAAACAATTTATTTCATATATCTACTAATAAAATTATTACTATATCATTGTTGTTTCAGTATTTATAGTAATTATTTATCTCTAAAAATTATAAATAAATTCCCATGATGTATATAATTTCATTATATTTATAGAGACGACTTATTATCTAAATTATATAATATTTACTACTATATTAAAATTATTATACTTATAATAAATAAAAGCGTGACAAGTTGTCCATTTCTTTTGTTTTAATAATCTTTAAATTAATTTAAAATAAAATAGTCCATTAAATGAGTCAATTATGATCTTTTGGTATTAATATTAGACTTTTATTCATCTAATAGAATTTTTTTAGGTGTTAATATATTTTTATTTTCCTTATTATTTATTACCCTAATTTACTTGATTTAACTTTAACCGTAGTAAATAAAAGTTAACAAACTTACTGTTCATAAAATCCAAAAAATAAAATGAAACTATTTACATAGTTTAGACCCTATAACTCAAAATATGGAATCCATTTTTAAAAATTTGAAAAACATAAGTTGTTGTATTTTATTTAAAATTAATCCCCATTTTCAAAATGAGAAAACAGGGTTTTAAATGTAAAACCCATCAAAAGATTGACGTGCGTTTATATATAATTTCAATTTAAAATTACTAAAAAAAATTGCATTAAATTATAAAAACATAATATAATTATACTTTAAAACTAGTTAGAAAGATAATATAACAATATAAATAAATTTCATGAAAAAATAGTTTTTTATTAAAATGCAGTGTTTTTCACTATTCATTTAAATATGATTTTTATTAGAAAAATACTAGAACATTATCCAAACTAAATTTTGATGCATCTATTCCAAATAAGAAGTTTATTATTGCAAATATAACTTATTAATGTTTCAAAAACTAGATTTAAATTGGGTTCCCCATCAAAAGGCACTAAAACTAACTTTTAAAAATTATTAAAGATTTAATGCCTAAAATTGAATTTATTTATTTTTAATCCCTTAAAATTTATTGGAAAAATAAAAATAAAATTAATAAACATGATTAAACATAAAATAGTTAGTTCTTTTCGTTCCCTCCAATATTTTAGATAGTTGATAACTACCATTTAAAATAATATTATTAATAATGTATTATTAATTTTTTTGTATAATTTAGTCTTGTGTGCAATATAAGATTTCAAAGAAACTCATTGTTTCATGTCAGGTATGCTATATCTAATTCATAAATATTAATAGATATGAAAAGGTATTATTCAATAATTATATGGTATGTTACATCCTTCCCTCCTTTTGGAAATTATGTCCTTGCAATTTTATTCACTTATTAAATAAGTGGGGGTATTATTCCCTTATATAATTTTCAGTTTCTCATGTTTCCTATTAAACCATATAGTTTTTCCACAAAACCATAACATTTTGTATCACCTTATTCTAAAACACTTTCTCTATTTGGTCAAGAATCTAGAGTGGATGTTCCTCGTTTGAAAGATTCTCTTCCAACTGAACTACTTCTGGACTCAAAACATAAGGTGGATCTGACATATACTTTCTTAACAATGAAACATTAGAAACAATGTGTACATGGGGTAAAATCATAGGTAAAGCCACTCAGTTAGAAACTGGTCCAAATTTCTCTAGAATTTTATAAGGTCCAATGAACTATGGACTAATCTTCCCTTTCTGACAAAAATTTATCACAATGTTCCATGGAGAAACTTTGACAAATACATGCTCACGTAACTTAAAAGAAAGAACCTTCCTTTGGTTATTCGTATAACCTTTCCTCCAGCTCTGATTTTTCCTCATGTGTTTCTAAATCAACTGAACGTTTTCTTCCATCTCTTTTACCAATTTTGGTCCCAACAACTTCTGTTCACCTAATTCATCCCAAAAAGGTGGAGTTCGACACCTCTTTCCATATAATTCCTCAAATGGAGCCATATGTATACTAGAATTAAAAAAATGTTATAATAAAAATCGACCAAAGAAAGATGTTGATCCCCACTTCCCTGGAAATCCATTGAATAGGCACATAGAATATCCTCAAAGGTTTGAATTTTTCAATTTTGATGCCCATCTGATTGAGGATGAAAAAATGTACTAACATTTAATTTAATTCCCAATGAATTTTAGAGGCCTTTATAAAAGTTATAAGTGAACCTAGGATCATGATAAGATATAATGGAGAGAGGACCTCCATGTAACCTTAATATATCTTTATGATACAACAATGAAAGTAGATCTAGAGATAAAGTATCTTGAATATGAAAAAAATGATATGATTTAGTCAATGTATCAACTATAATGAAAATAAAATTATTACCTAGAGAAGTATATGGTAATCCCATAATAAAATCCATGGATATATTTTCCCATTTCCACTCTGGTACTAGAAAAGTCTGAGGCATCCCCTTTGGTAACATTCACTTCTTTTTAACGTACTGACAAGTAAAATAATTCACAGTAAAGTCAGTAATATCTCTATTAATTCTATCCCATTAGTAATACTTCTGTTGGAATGTTTACATCATAGTACTATTATGATGTATTGAAAATGGAGAACTATGAGCTTTACATAAATTTTTTTTCTTAAATGTTGAATCACAAGGGATACATAATCTCTTCCCAAATCTCAAAACACAATCTTTATCAATTTTAAATTCAGGAAATGAACCCATTTAAACCAATTTTAACTTTTTCTACTACTCACTATCTTCATTATACATTTAATTAATTTGGTCTTATAGAGAAGATTTCACTAATACCTGAAACAAAATATAGTCATTTCGTGCACCAATAACTTCTAAGACAAATTTCATAAAATATTTAACCAAAGTATCACATTCAAAGTGTTTCATAGTTAATGTATAAAAAAAATTGACACAAATTATCATCCACTTTATTTGATTTTCTTGGATGGTAATGAATTATGAAATCATAATCCTTGATAAGTTCCAACCATCTTGTCTATCTCATGTTCAATTATTTTTGAGTGAATATATACTAAAAACTTTTTTGGTTAGTATATATTTAACATTTTAATCCTTATAGATGATGCATCCAACTTTTTAAATAAAAAACAACATCAGCTAATTCCAAATCATGTGTAAGGTTATTTAACTCAGGATTTTTCAACTGACACAAAGCTTAAGAAATTACCAGATTATTCTTTATTTGTACATAACCAAGACCTTTCAACTAAGCATCATTTTAGATAAAAAATTCACCATTTCGAGAAGGTAATTCCAAAAAATGATCATTCAAAAATCTTCTTTTCAATTCCTAAAAAAATCATCACATTATTTTTTCCATATAAGCTTAACACATTTTCGACTTAACTTAGTAGGTGGTTAGGTAACCACGAAAAATTTTCAACAAACCTCCAGTAATGACCTTATAAACTAAGAAAACCATGAATCTTGATTATATTTATGGGTTTTGGACATTCTTTAATAACTTTTGTTTTAGTGTTACCAAAAATTATGCCATCTTTAGAAAAAAAAATGTGACTAAGGAATGAATTTTTTTTGTAACAAAAACTAACACATGAGGAATTTCCCATAAATTTTATATTCTTTTATGGTTTTCAAAACAAAGATTAAATTATTTTCAGGCTTCAATTTACTTTTATAATATAGCAAAATTTCATCAATAAAAAGTACCATAAACTTAACTAATAACTCTCAAAAAAATTTATTCATAAGATCCATGAATACAATAGGTGCATTAGTTAACCCAAACGTAATAAAAATAAATTCATAATGTCTTTATCTTGTATTAAATTCATTATTTGGAATGTATTCTTCCTTTAATTTCCATTAATGGCCCCTTACATTAAGTCAACCTTTAAAAAATAGTATGCTCTATAGAGTTGATGAAAAAAATCATTAATATAAGTCAAAAGATACTAATTCTTAATGGTGATGTGATAGTTCTAATGAAACCTTTATCTAATAACTCATATAATTTCTTCTTCAAAACTAAAAGTTCAATTTTAGTTATTTGGTAAGGGGTTTTGAAATTGGATTATCATTAGGAACTAAGAAAATATTAAATTCAACTTCTTGATTAGGTATAATACTAGGTAACTCATCAATGGTAAGGGTTAATTCTTGTATACAAACTTAAAATCTTTATAAAAATAAATTTATTTATCTCAATATTAAATATTAGCATTGAAAACAAAAATCCAATCTATACACATAATGATAAAAAAAACTCTAATAGAGGGAAAATAACAAGGTTTGAAGGTAAATTATTTCCACATACAAAGAAATGAAGATTCTTATAATTTCTTTTTACCTCAATATTTACCCCATGTAATTTTACCATAAGTTTTGGATTGTTTTCTTGAGTTGGAATTTCCAATATGCTAGAAAATTTATCAATATGAAAGAATGTGTAGACCCTAAATCAAGCAACACATTGGCATAATCTAAATAAAAAACAATGTACCCAGTATAAATTCATTTGATGGCCCAGAATCTTTTGAATTAGTTGTAATGGATTTCACCCCACCATTCTACTTGTATTATGGATGCTTCCCATCATTCATGTTATTAATTAGACACTCGTTTTTATAATGACCCATATCATTATATTTAAAACATTTTAATGATTATATATCATATTTTTTAATACCACAACCTTGATCTTTTTTTAGTGCATTTACGATCCTTATGTCACATTTTACCACTTAAGAAGCACTTACAAGAATTCAAAAGGCATTCCCCAATGTTCTTTTTTACCACAATTTTCACAAATTGTTTACTTAATTTTCTTACCATCAGACTTTTTTGAAGAATTATTCCCTTTCACTTTCCACCTCGGCCTCTTATTTTTATGTTCATTAAAGAACACATTATCATCGGTATACTCTATTTCCACCATTTCTACACATCAAAAAAAAATTCGTGAATTTTTAACTCATGATAAGACAATGCCCTTCAATTGCTTGGATTTAATCCAGGGTAAAAAATGATTGATTTTACTATCAAGTTATAGGATAAAATTTGGAGAATACCTTTCCAGTCATGTGAATTTTTCTTTGTATGTAGCCACTAAATCCTTATCTTTCCTCAATTCCAAGAATTTATTTCCATCTGAAGTCAAAACGCCTTAGAAAAATATTTCTCAAGAAGGATATTTTTAAATTCATCCCATTCTATGGAACCAATCACATCATTGTTCTTGATATTCTTAACCATCGACCACCACTTATCGACTTCAACTTCAAAATGGTAAATATAAAGAGTAATATTTTGATTTTTTAATCACCCTATGACATTAAAAATCGTTTCTAGTACTCTAATCCTCCCTTAAGCAAACACAAGTTCATATAATCCTATGAATGATGGGGAATTTTTACTCATGAATGGATCTACTACAGGAGTGTTTCTTTGTGATTGATCTGGCAGATCTCATGGATGGATACCAACACTATTGATAGCTTGAATCAACTAGTCCATCACTACAACAAAGAGTTCGGATCTTTTTCCGACTATCTCAGGTTTCTGATTTGGAAGGTTTTATTCCTCTGGATGTCATAGAAACATAGTTTCTCAGTTTCTTATATAGAAACAAATTTGGAACATACATATCTAATAAGAAAAAACATGGTGATCTTTAAATTATATATCATTTCAATTTGACAAAAAAGTATAAAACTTTTATGGATATTCTATTAACAATATCCTGACCCTTAAAGTTATCTAAACCAACATCTGATACCAACTATAAGGCCCCATACTTAAAAATTACATAATTACAAGTTAAGTTAAGAACTAACATTAGGATATTTTCAGTTTTAGAGTTTAAGATAATTAGGACATAACTATTACTAAACAACTCAAATATTACGCAGTAGACACGTCTATTCACTATCCATTTTTTCAAAAAAATAAAACTCTTTAAAATAAAAAATGGTTACCTTTTTCTGATAAAAATATTCTTGACTTATTCCTTTCTATTACTAATCCTTATACCCTGTGTAAAACAATTAAAAATCATAGAATGAGCAAAACAATCTCAGTAATGGATATTAACTAAGGTATGAAACCCTTAGTCTATGAATATTTTCAACTCATGAAAACATTTTTCACAAAATCAAACTTTTCACCCATAAAACATATGCTCGTAGCATACCTCATTAAATCAAAATATTCCTAAAACAATTCTTAGAAATCATAAATCATAAAGGTAACTTGTGTAATCCATATCATACTTATATTTTAGATTTCACAACTACAAAAGGAGTAACCTTCATGGTTACATTTGGAATACCCATCACAGTAAATTTCCTAAATGTCTTGTCACGTACATAACCGATTTTAGGGTAATTTTTAATTTATTTTCCACTCATGATTTGTTTTGGTGGTTTCCAAAGGTTTTATTGAGAATATGTGAGTTTTCATGAATTGGGCCAAACTGCGAGCCCAATTCCAGATTTAAAAATAAATTTTGTTTCATTTATAACTTTTTCAATTTTTAATATTTTTGACTCATTCCAACTCCTAATTGTTAGACCCTGATATATTAACCCCAAATTTAAATTTGGGGCCTTTATAAATCAATAAGCATGGGGGATTTTTGTTTTTATTTGAGAATTGGGCCAACCCGAAGGCCCATTTTCCAGTTTTAAATTGTTTCATTAATTTATTAATATATTTTTAATTAAAATGGATTTTTCGGTTATTCCACCTCCCTATCGACCCTAAGAAGCCCAGGCGCGACCCCATGCCCTCCTCCCACAATTTGGAGCTCGATAGAGTCGCGAAAATAGTCGAATATTTCTGGATTTCAGAAATCGTCCAGATTTTGGAAAGGTAAATTGATCCTTTCATAACTCCTTATATTCTTAATCTTTTCCCTCCATTCCAATTCCTAAATGACCTAATAATTCTTGTGAGACCATCACCTGAGTTTTGGCCGTTTTAAATTTCATATACGAGTGTTTTGGGGAGATTCATTCTAGATTTCTCAAGTAAGTTTGTCCATTTCTTTTCCCCTTTCAAATTGATTAGGGTTTCATTCTATTTTTTTAGGGTTTCCTCCCTTTTTATTGAAGTGAACAATGTACAGTGGGTAGGGGGTTCGAACCTAAGGTTTAACCTTGGGTTTTATTGGTCCAATTTTCTATTTTTAGGTTTGATCTACCCTTCTTGAGGTGCGGCGGTGGTGCGTTTGTGTTTTCGCACAAAGGATTCAATGGTTTCATTTGATTTGGTAGGTGATTCCAATGTTGATGCAATCTTTGTGTATTAGCATGCTGTATTTATCATATTTTCAAATTTATATAATTTTATTATTGCTGAAAAAATTGGTTCTAATGATATTTTCATTGCAATTGAATTTAAAATGCCAATTTGGTGTGAAATTGGGGGTTTTCCAAAGAAGTGTTTTGTTTGTTTATTTGGGGATGCCCTATAAATAATTAGTTGTTTTTATGGATCTGTAATAAGGCATAAAATACTGTTTATAATGTTTATCCCCTTTGGTAATTGCTGCAAAAAATGGGTTTTAATTGTGTTTGTAAAGAAAGTGATGTTTTGGTTCCACTTTTGTGTGAAAATGAAGGTTTTACAAAGATAACACTTCTTGTTTAACATAAGGATGCCCAAAAATTGATTTGTTGTTTTAATTGCTATTTATTGGGCTTCCTTTACTGTTTTGGTAACTTACACTTGTGAACATCATGTACAAGTGGGTTTCTTAAGGGGTTTTGTGTGCAAAACTACACGAGATTTTGTGAAATTGATTTATTCAAATTCAAAGAGTTTGTTGTGTGTTTTAAGTGGTATAAAATGAGATAGCTACTGTATTTGGTGTATGTGACCATTAGTGGTGTTTTAAATTAAATTGGATGTGTGTTAAATCCTGAAATTGTTTGAGCACAAAGGGGGAAGCCCGGGTACCTAGATGGGGCGGATTTGTACTAGTACGGCTAGTGGACCGGATGGGTTTTGTCCCTGTTTCACTTAGCATTTGGATAATGACAACTCTAAATAAACTTTGTGGATGATGATTGGGGACCACTAGGTTATGTTTATGTTCCCTACTTGTGGCTCGTGCATGAGAAAGGATTTTACTATGGTTACATTACACTGAGGTACGAGGTACATGGGGCCTGAGACTATCTAGTGCCTAGGGGTGTTCCCGGTTTTGTTGCTCAGTGGATTTGTGGTATTTGCCCTTGTTTTTGGGTGTCTTTGGAATTATAATGTATTACCTAATATTCCTATTTAAATGTGTTAACATTCTGAAAGTTTTATCTTGAAAAATGTTTTCAATTTAAAGTTTCATTTTGTGGAATTTTTCACCGCTTTTAATTGCATATTAAAACGGCTTGCTTTTTCACCTTGTATTGCATGCACTTTCGAATCATAGGGTGGTATCCTATTGGGCTTAGGCTCACACCCTACTTACACCCCTTGGGTGTAAGTAGACTTTTTTTTTGACCCAGGTAAAGGAAAGGCTAAGGGTGTTGACGGTTCAGGGTGTTAGTCCTCATCCTTGGGGAGGAGTAGTGGAGATGACTTGGGGGTGATGACCCCTTGTCATGTGGAGTCCATGGGGCTGTTTTGTTTCTGTTTCATTGTGTCTTTGGACCTTTTGTATTGACTCTAAAACTATGTATTAAGTTCTGGTTTTTGTTTAAACATCATTTGGTATAAATTTTCAGATTCAGTTTATTGATGGTTTTTAATGGTTTATGACTTCATATTCGGGTAAATCGTTCCCAAACCTAAATAAATGATACCCGGGCACTTGTGCCAGCCCATGGGGATAGGGAATGCCCTTCGGGTCATGTCACGGGCTGGGTTTGGTGCCGGTTTGGGCAGCGACCAGATTTGGTTCGTGACAAAATGGTATCAGAGGAGGTTCATGTTAACTCTTTGGGTCATGTTATTTCGGGAAGAGTCAGGATATCATGGAGTTAGGTTTGTAGGGACTTGGTATTATAGTTATGGGTAGTGTGCCTGATCACCACACCTCATTACATGATTCAAGTTTCCTAGGGAAGTCAGGATTTATCTAAGTCCTTTGGTTTTCTTGTTTTAATGATGGTTAGGGGAAATGAAAAGAGAGTTGGGTTAATGGTCTCAGTAAGCTCGCAGGGCCTGGCAAGCCATGTGGAGCTGGGGATATTCCCTAGAATACTCTCTGTGATAGTGAAGTGATTGTAATATGGCCGCCAACCATATGTCCAAATCACCCACTGAAACTAGTTTCCTCTCGCATTGTCTTGTGTTCTTTAGTTTTGAAATCTTGGAACTTTGGTTTTAAACTGACTTGGTTTTAAGAATTGTAAAGTTTTTGTGAAATGATTTTCAAATAAATATGGAATGTTTTGATTTATGAAATGGTGGAACTGAATTTTCAAAAAAAAAAATGAAATGGAAAATAGTATACTTACACCTCTTTTGAAAGCCGAAACCATATTGAAGTTGGTTTTCAAAAGTGTTTCCAATATAGTTTCCAAAACAATTAAAGGGTGTTTTAATGGGATGCAATGTTTTGAAATTGATGTGAATAACTTGAAAGTGAGTTCTTTTTTTAAATTTTTGTGTCATTAGGAAAAGTTTCTTAAGATTTGAATTGGTATTTTTATCTCATTGTTAGCAGTTTTGAGAAAAAGGTTGGGTTGGTTGAGCATTTTGTTTTTGAAAAGTGGAAGGAATTTTTGTTTTACCCTTTGGTATTTCCATGAGTGACCACATGCATGGGGTTATATGGGATGATGGATGGTTGATGGCATGACTGGATGAGTGTTCGGATGGTTATGAGGAGGGTGCCCGGTGTGACACAAAAACATGCATGTGTGAGGCCCATGAGGTACCATTGGTGGATACGCTTACTGCAAAACCGTTTGTTTTCAAAGAAATAGTTTTAAAGAAAAACATGATGTATTGATGAATAGTTTGGTATAGTTTTTATTATGGGATTTTGATAATGTTGATGTTGTGGAATGTTTTGAGTCCAAGAACCCCTCCTGTTTGAACTGTGTTTTGGGTTTGTGTTTGGTTGGTGAGCTGTGTTGTAGGGACGATTAGTGGTCTCTTATGAAAAATGTTTTGGGATGCCTTTACGGTGGTTCCCTTTATGTGTTTGGATCTGGTTTGAGGCATGTTTTGACTAATGGACCAGCTTGGTTGGGTCCTTGGGTTCTCTCATTGGATAAGGTATGCCCCCATTAAGGGTTAATGCACAGCTGAAGTGCAATCCATATTGTTTCGCCATTTGAAAATCCTCCAGTTGATCAATATAAGGAATATTTTATCGATCATTGTTGATTGAGTCTACACCCATTCATTTTGTTGATTTTTTGATCCTCTTGTAGTGGTAAAGTTATTGTGGAAGGTTGAAAGAAACCTTAGTTTCTAAAGTTTCACGATTCGTCGAAGGTGGAAGTGTTCTTTGGTTGTAAGTGTGGATGAGTGTCTCGATGGTGTCTAAGAGGACCTTTGGGTTCTTCAAAGCTTCTTTGATGCATTAATTCATGTTAAGCCACCGGTGTGGGAAATATGGTCACGATAGGATATTGTGGCCACTTTCTAGAATTGTGTATTGTTTGGGTATGTTGTATAAGGTCCCTCTCCATGAATTGTTTATATCAGTCGCAATGGTCATGTTTGGTGATACCTTATGATGTCATGTGCTCGATTGACCATACAGGTGAATGTCGTGAAATCCTATGAGAGTCCCTGTTATTTTCTTGAGAATGTCTCTTTTGGAAAAACTTCAAAATCTTCCAGTTTAGACGAAGGTGAGTGTTGGTGTTATTTACTTCTATTGTTTCTCACCTAAAGAAACAAGTTGTGATGTGTGTGTATCTTTTTAGCCCTTGTTTCAGTGAAATATTGGGATCGGGTAAAGTGAGTTTGGAATGTGTTATGTCTGGAAAACTTATCTGGGATTGTGTTGTAGTTGTTGGTTTCATTGAAAGAAGAATTATCGTTCATGGGGTTTCCAAAGCCTAACTGCGAGGCCGAAGATGCTTCAATCATATGAGCTCCAGCCATAGGTCTCGGAGAGAAGCTGGCGCGTAGTCAGGGGAAATTCCAGTGTCATTTAAACCCTTGTACAAAGTCATTTCCTCAGTACGAAAGTTAGGAAGATTTTAAACCTATGGTGTCATAATCATTCTTCTGTTGTCCATGTTCGGTGGAAATAGGTGGAGGGTCGTGTGCCCATGTCATCACCCAATGTTATTCCCTCCCCCTTTTGGTTGTCTACACTATTTGTGAACACAGTTTTCACTTGGATAATAGTGACCATACCCCAGAAAACCATGCGGAAAGAAGGATCCCAGCTATTAGTGTATGGCTTCCCATACCATGCAAACTAACCATGTGGTCGCCCCAACTCTTTAAATTTTGGGGTCTTTCTTTACCGGCCAGTGCTGGTTGGTTAAGATGATTGGTTCTTATGGTGGGGAGACCCACTATGAGTCTTATATAATTTCTTTTGTAAATTTCTGATGGAATTATATCCTTTGTACCGGTGAGTCCATTTAGTCCTCCCCCTGTTAGTATCTTGATTATGTCTCAAAAAAAATATTGGTTGTCTCTTATGGTGGGGAGCGTATTTGTGTCCCCCCCGTACCAGTAACTTAGATTTTTCCATGGTATTGGCTTGGTGTAGATAGTCTCGTTCAGATATATCTATCTACCAACATCATTCTTGAGTAAACATTGGGACTTGAGATCACCCAATGGTTTAGTTAAAGTAAGGTAAGTGTAACCTTGTTCAAAGTTGTTGTTCGTTTGGGTGAATTGCTTGAGTATTGTTCAGATTGTGTTTGAGGAGTTTTTAATTGGGTTAAAGCCTGAATGTTCTTGATGGTTTTAGGAAAGTGGTGTAAGTTTGATTTGTGAGAGTATTCCTTCCTTCATTGACCACTGGAGGTGTTTTGACCTTTGGGGGTGAAACCTGGCAAGGGTGTACCTATTGGTTTCTCAGTTGGGTTTGGTTATTGCTTTGACCTCGCTGTGACTTTCCGGGGCGGAAAGTTTTCAAGGTGGGGAGAATTTTCACGTACGTAACCGATTTTAGGGTTATTTTAAATTTATTTTCCACTCATGATTTGTTTTGGTGGTTTCCAAAGGTTTTATTGAGAATAGGTGAGTTTTCATGAATTGGGCCAAACTGCGAGCCCAATTCCATATTTAAAAATAAATTTTGTTTCATTTATAGCTTTTTCAATTTTTAATATTTTTGACTCATTCCAACTCCTAATTGTTCTCCCCTGATATATTAACCCCAAATATAAATTTGGGGCCTTTATAAATCCATAAGCATGGGGGATTTTTGTTTTTATTTGAGAATTGGGCCAACCCGAAGGCCCATTTTCCAGTTTTAAATTGTTTCATTAATTTATTAATATATTATTAATTAAAATGGCTTTTTCGGTGATTCCACCTCCCTATCGACCCTAAGAAGCCCAGTCGCGACCCCATGCCCTCATCCCACAATTTGGATCTCGATAGAGTCGCGAAAATAGTCGAAACTTTCTGGATTTCGAAAATCTTCCAGATTTTGGAGAGGTAAATTGATCCTTTCATAACTCCTTCTATTCTTAATATTTTCCCTCCATTCCAATTCCTAAATGACCTAATAATTCTTGTGAGACCATAACCTGAGTTTTGTCCGTTTTAAATTTGAGATACTAGTGTTTTTGGGAGATTCATTCTAGATTTCTCAAGTAAGTTTGTCCATTTCTTTTCCCCTTTCAAATTGATTAGGGTTTCATTCTATTTTTTAGGGTTTCCTCTCTTTTTATTGAAGTGAACAATGACCAGTGGGTAGGGGTTAGAACCTAAGGTTTAACCTTGGGTTTTCTTGGTCCAATTTTCTATTTTTAGGTTTGATCTACCCTTCTTGAGGTGCGGTAGTGGTGCGTTTGTGTTTTCGCACAAAGGATTCAATGGTTTCATTTGATTTGGTAGGTGATTCCAATGTTTATGCAATATTTGTGTATTATCATGCTGTATTTATCATATTTTCAAATTTATATAATTTTATTATTGCTGAAAAAATTGGTTCTAATGATGTTTTCATTGCAATTGAATTTAAAATGCCAATTTGGTGTGAAATTGGGGGTTTTCCAAAGAAGTGTTTTGTTTATTTATTTGGGGATGACCTATAAATAATTAGTTGTTTTTATGGATCTGTAATAAGGCATAAAATACTGTTTATAATGTTTATCTCCTTTGGTAATTGCTGCAAAAAATGGGTTTTAATTGTGTTTGTAAAGAAAGTGATGTTTTGGTTCCACTTTTGTGTGAAAATGAAGGTTTTACAAAGATAACACTTCTTGTTTAACATAAGGATGACCAAAAATTGATTTGTTGTTTTAATTGATATTTATTGGGCTGACTTTACTGTTTTGGTAACTTACAATTGTGAACATCATGTACAAGTGGGTTTCTTAAGGGGTTTTGTGTGCAAAACTACACGAGATTTTGTGAAATTTATTTATTCAAATTCAAAGAGTTTGTTGTGTGTTTTAAGTGGTATAAAATGAGATAGATACTGTATTTGGTGTATGTGACTAGTAGTGGTGTTTTACATTAAAATGGATGTGTGTTAAATACTGCAATTGTTTGAGCACAAAGGGGGAAGCCCGGGTACCTAGGTGGGGCGGATTTGTACTAGTACGGCTAGTGGACCGGATGGGTTTTGTCCCTGTTTCACTTAGCATTTGGATAACGACAACTCTAACTAAACATTGTGGATGATGATTGGGGACCACTAGGTTATGGGTATGTTCCCTACTAGTGGCTCGTGCACGAGAAAGGATTTTACTATGGTTACATTACACTGAGGTACGAGGTACATGGGGCCTGAGACTATCTAGTGCCTAGGGGTGTTCCCGGTTTTGTTGCTCAGTGGATTTGTGGTATTTGCCCTTGTTTTTGGGTGTCTTTGGAATTAAAACTCAGTACCTAATATTCCTATTTAAATTTGTTAACATTCTGAAAGTTTTATCTTGAAAAATGTTTTCAATTTAAAGTTTCATTTTGTGGAATTTTTCACCGCTTTTAATTGCATATTAAAACTGCTTGCTTTTTCACCTTGTATTGCATGCACCTTCGAATCATAGGGTGGTATCCTATTGGGCTTAGGCTCACACCCTACTTACACCCCTTGGGTGTAAGTAGACTTTTTTTTTGACCCAGGTAAAGGAAAGGCTAAGGGTGTTGACGGTTCAGGGTGTTAGTTCTCATCCTTGGGGAGGAGTAGTGGAGACGACTTGGGGGTGATGACCCCTTGTCATGTGGAGTCCATGGGGATGTTTTGTTTCTATTCCATTGTGTCTTTGGACCTTTTGTATTGACTCTAAACCTATGTATTCAGTTCTGGTTTTTGTTTAAACATCATTTGGTATAAATTTTCAGATTCAGTTTATTGATTGTTTTTAATGGTTTATGACTTCATATTCAGGTAAATCATTCCCAAACCTAAATAAATGATACTCGGGCACTTGTGCCAGCCTGTGGGGATAGGGAATGCCCTTCAGGTCATGTCACGGGCTGGGTTTGGTGCCAGTTTGGGCGGCGACCAGATTTGGTTCGTGACATATCTTAACAGAAACCTTATCATTTAACTCTATCTCATTACCCAATGCATTGGAGAGCTATCATGGGATCACCCCATTCATTTTATCATATAACCACTTGTATACATAATAGATGCACAAGATCCATTACATAAACATAACACATGAAACAAACATAAAAGAAAAAATAACATTTCCACTTAGAAATTTCAAAATATCATTTCAATATATTGATATAGTAAATCCATTATCAAAACCATTTTCAATAATAATATACTTTAAAAAGTAAATCTGTACATATTTTTCTTTTAAAAACATTACGTCTTGTAGAGGAATCTAAATACCAAATAATGTCCACGATAACGGAAATGTCATTGTCGTCGTATATGATAAAAAATTCCTTTTTCATTTATTAAAATGATTCTTTATAAGAGGATTACTTTTGAAAACCTTTTTAGTGAAACAGAAAGTAAAATGGTTTTATTATTCATCTTATAAAAGAATGTGGTGTAAAGCATCAAAATATTCCTCGATGAAAGTATATTGAGACGAACTCCCTTACCTTGAGTCTGACTTGTCTTGTACTTTATTTATATTCCTGAATACTAATATTAGGTTGATTTATACTTACTTAAGAACATTTATCAAGTTTATTATTCACTTTATATCACTTATTACTATTTTATAAAAATTACATAATTATTTAAGGTCATGTCAGACGTTTTGTCGATATTCGGTACTTGAGTCGAAAATAAACATGGTATGATGAAAATAGACCAAGTGGTCATAATTCCATTATCTAAAGAATAATATTAATGTAATTATTATCATTTTTATACATCATTTTATAATTTTAAACCAAACGATTAAGTATTTTTATGAAAAATGAACAATATTATAATCATGGGGATGGTAGGACATACGTACGCAGAAGTAACACGTCCATTTTTCATAGATCATTATATAAATATGGTAATTATTATTTTATCTTTATATAATTATCATAATATTATTAAAATAATAATAATAATTTAAATATTATTTTATATATCATAACAGTGATGTGGTGAATAAAAACGATTCACATCGCTTTATTGAGGTGATAGTTCACACATACGCATGAATAACATTATCTTTTTTATGTGAATGGAAAGTAAGAAAGTAATTGAAATATTATTCTCTTATAATAATAAATATTTCATTAAAATCATATAAAAACATTAATTCTATAATCGTTAACGTTCTGGAGAGACAGTAATGAAAAACAATCTATATTGGTTCGCGAGGTTGTAGTCTTCCGTACACACGAACGAAATATTAATTTACCTTTTGATGAAATTGGTGATGGATTTGGGTGATGATATTAACATAAATAAATCTCATTATATATAGGATATTGTATTTATTAGTTCCTCGTGGATGAATTATATTTAAATGAAACGGAAGAAGAAATAAATTAGAAATACTTAAGGAAAATGATACCTCTTCTTTGGTTGATCACCTTTGAAGAACACATTAAAACTCTAAGGATGGTGTTATGACTTAACTAAGGCATAAATAATATGGGAAATAATTTTAGGAATTTATTTAGTAAGATATTTTATGAACCAAATGGTTGATTAAGTTTGAGTAATAGAGAGGAGTGGGTATCATTTTATAGGGGAGGGGATGGGAAGCCTTGAAAACTCTTAAAATATTAAATTAATATAAATTAATTTTTAAATAAAATGTACTCCAAATTGAGGTATGTAAAATATAATATGATTAATGTTATAAATCCTTACAGAAAACAATTTTTAAACATGTATTTAGTTTACTTTGTACTTTATCTTTTCGGTTTAACCTTAATTAATCTGTTTTAATTTTAAATGTGGTAACAACATTTTCAATATTAACAGGATATACATTTTTCTTATATGGGGTAAATTTGTGAGAAATGGAACATTTGTGATCATTTAGACCTTATAAATTTAAATTTTTAATTTCAAAATATTTTTATGATTTTTAAATAATTTAATAATTTTTTTTTTATAAAACATTAATAGTTTCAATTTTGACACAATTCATTTCATTGAATTTAAATAAAATCCAACCATAGATATAACCTCTAAAAAACCTTTTAAAAGACTTATAATATGTCATAGTCACCTAGAAAATTCATGGAGTAACATAATTATTTATAATTATATTTATTTGAATAAGGTCCATATCATTTATATGATATTTCTATTAATGAAAAAATTATTGTATCAT
The DNA here is from genome assembly GCA_963277665.1 of Viscum album. Lineage (NCBI taxonomy): Eukaryota > Viridiplantae > Streptophyta > Magnoliopsida > Santalales > Viscaceae > Viscum > Viscum album. Next base: position 1,984,847,586 of record OY728145.1, on the reverse strand, counting down.
TATTGTGTTAGTATACATGGTAATTATTTGATCTCTAAAAATTATAAATAATTTATAATTATATATATATTTTCATTATAGTTTTTAATACCATTTATTATTGAAGTTACATTATATTTATCACTATATTAAAATTATTATACTTATAAGAAATAAGAGGGTGACTTGTTGTCACTTTCTTTTGTTTTAATAATATTTATATCACTTTCATGGAAAAAGTCTATTTAAATGAGTCAATTATAAAAATTTGGTATTAGGGGTATACTTTTATTCTTCCAATAGGATTTCATCAGGCATTAGGGTAATTTTATTATCCTTATCATATAATTTATTACCCTAATTTACCTGATATACCTTTAATCGTGGTAAATAAAAATTACCAAAGTTACTATTCATAAAATCCAAAAAAGAAAAGTATTTAGATAATTTGTCGCACTAATTAAAATTATTGATTCTAGTTTTTGAAATTTAAAACATAGAAGATTTATTAATTAATTTAAAATTAATCCCCTTTGTAAAAATGAGAAAACTAGTTTTCAAAATTAAAAACCATCAAAAGATTGACATGTGTATACATCTAATTTCGATGTGAAATTACTTTCAATTAACAAAATTAGATTAAATGATAAAAAATTATTCTAATTATACATTAAAACCAATTATAAAGATAATCTAACAATATATATAAATTATATGAAAAAAAAGTTTGGAATTAAACTGCAATATTTTTCAACATTCATTAAAATATGGATTTTATCAGAAAAATACGAAAATAGTATCCAAACTAAATATGTATTTCCTCTTCCGAATATGAAGTTTATTTTATCAAATATAACTTATTAATGTGTCAAAACATTATTTAAAACAGGTTCTCTATCAAAATCTGTTAAAACTACCATTTAAAAAAATTAGAGATTTTATTAATAAAATTGGATTTATTCTTATTTTAAACCCATAAAATTTATTGGAATAATGGATTTTTTTTAATAAAAATTATTAAACATAAAAATATTTAGTTATTTTCATTCCCCCCAATATAACAGATAGGCAATAACTACCATTTAAAACAATAATATTAATAATGTATTATTATTATTTTTGATATAACTCATCCTTGTATGTAACAAAAGATTTCAAAGAAACTAATTATTGCATTTCAGGTATGATATTAGACATAGTGTCACCTTTAAACAAAAATTAAAATCCAATTCATAAATATTAACATTTATGAAAACATATTATTATATAATTACCTAGGATGTTACATATGACCATGTGTAATTTATCAGGGTTAGCCTCAACATGATATAACTCAGAAGCTGCTATATCATCCTTGAATTATTGGTGAATTTTAAGGGACTCAATAAGTGCTCCTTGGCACTCTGTTGAAAAGTAAAGAGAATCCAAAATTTAGATCATGGTTGGGATGAAACTAAGATATTCTATATATCTTATATTTAGACTAGGGACATGTGTCTCCTACTATGAGGCATATCCCAAGTTTGAGAATATAAAACAAGTGCTTGTTGCACTGGAGAATCCTTCCTTTGACCAAAATTTGAGGGAATTTTGGTGGGATGTGGTTTTGACAGATTTGGCCTCCCGATATTTTTATTCTAACTAAACAAGTGTGAATTATCTAGACAATCCTCCAAAATAACTAAATATGAGCAGTCCTTGGATGAATCAAGAGTGGATTGGTGCTCCTATTTAGCCTAATGAGGTTATTATATCCATTCCTTTGCAACATATATGGCTTCATCAGAGATATTACATAAATTCTGACATCCATTTCAACCTCACATTCCTTGACTTCCTCGACATTTGTAGCCTCTTCCCCTTCCTCCGCCATTATGGGAAGAAAATTTGGTTTTATATGTGACTTATTCATTAAATAATGTATTTATCAAATAAGTAACATTGATAGAACTATATTATTATTATTTATCTAATGAGGATTCCATTTAGTGGGATGGCTCTCGTCCTCCTAATGATGGAGGTAGAAACTCTTAAAGAATTTGGACTAGCTTGGGAATCAATATAGATTCCTCCCCCAATCCCTTATTATTATTATTTCAAATATACTAGCTATTATTAGAGCATATTTTAGGACAATATAATGACAAATGATTTTTATCAGTTATCACTTGATCTAATTAAATATGTAGCCTATTGATATAGTATTCCATGAAGATATAATGTGCTAAGTTGACTAGTTTTCTAGTAATCAATTATTTAAAAAAAATTATAACCTTGATCATGTATTATTATCATTTTGTTTCCACTATGGATAGGATTATAGAGACAAAATTTAATTATGTAGTTATTTTTCCCAATTTTACTTTCCTAAAATCAAATATTTTTTAGAGGATGTATTTGAATATAAATCACTTTTAGATATTGTCTCCCCAAATCCAATGGTTGGATAAATAATCATGGAATTAATTAAGGATAATTTCATTGTGTTTTTAACCCATAGGAACTTTTAAAATTCTTTTTCCTTGGAAGAAAGTATGTATCCTAATACTTTATCTTTTAAAAAAGTATACACTTCAATTTTTTATCTTTAAATAATGGATTCCTCTAATAATTTTTCCTTCCCTTTTGGTACACTACTGCTGTTTATATTTTTTAGGGGGAGTAACCATATGATGTTACATTTTTTTGGCCACTGAAGGTGGTTCTTTTGATGGTTTAAGTGTAAATATATCTATTTTTTCTTTTCCAACCCTCTTTCCTTGATCTTTTTTCATCATGAAATATTATCTCTTTGAGCATAAAATGACCCCCTACAACCTTTGTGAAACTATTTTAAACTAATAGAACACACATTGTATTTTAATTCCATCAACTATTTTTATAATTTACCTCATATATTTTCTATAGATATCTCAAGTGGATTCTCTTATAGGAGTTTCATGTTAAAGTAATAGTTTATACCCTTCCATATAGTAATTAAATCCAAGAATATTTCATTCCCATGTTGTTTGTAATTAGATATATCAAATATTATTATCTTTATCAATGTGGATATGAATTTTTAAATAAATTTCTAATAGAGATCATTAAATATTGGGATGGATCCAACAGTGAGGTTTCATCATTAAATAAAGTGTGTAATGCGATTCTCGGTGTACCCCAAGCCATTGAACATTGGGAATGTTTGGTTCCTCAAGTTGGGTCAAGGATTTATCACATCCACTCATTCAAAATACAAATTTCTTTCAAGTTTCACTAGTGTCCCTTATATGTATTCCATTCGGGTAGACAAGGACAAAATGGAATCGAGAATTTATAATGAGATTATCAGTTTGGAAGAAATTCTAGTAGATGTGGTGGGAGTATTTTGATGTGGTTATATTTCCCATGTTTTTATAGCTAGTACAATTCTACCTATGGTAGCACTTCTAACATGGCTCTAGCTACCACCTGAGTGGTTGGAACTCTTGATACCCTTCAGCCAACTTGTTTAAATACATTGGTTTCCTAATTCTAGAGCCTTTTGTATGGATGGATTCTACCCTAATGGGTTGAGTAGATTTATCATATTTATATAGATTCATAAGGGGTAAAATATTTGTCTCTTCCTATAAATTATACTCATAAAAATATATTTCCCTAGAGTAATTCAATAATGAGTCAACTTAATTCCCCCATCTCTCTTTACACTAGTAAAACAATTCCTTGGAGGTATTAGTCTTACTTTCATTGGGATATAGGTGTGATGAAAACATGATATTCCATTTTTATTTGGTTTAATCTCACTGAAGAGGTAGCAGTTTAGTTCTGAAAGAAAATCCCAAATTTTGAACTAGTTTATGGTTCCAGGTATGCCCACCTTCTTCAAGTTTCTTAGTGTGGACCATATTTTGAGCAGAAACTTCCTCATCAAGATCTTATGAATCAAAATCATTCTCAAAGTTATCTACAAGGTTAACACTAATTCCATTTTAAGATGTGTAATATTCCAAATAAATCATGTTTTAATTATAAGTGTAATGGGATTGTTTTCATTTTGTGTATTTATCCGAGGAAAATTGAAATCCCCCTTGGTCTCCATCTTCTTGAGGGAACATTTTAGCATGTGACCCCAATGAAGTCTTACCATTACTTCCCAAAACTCCCTTTTAAGTGATTTATAAAGAGTAATATTTATGGGATCTCCATCATTATTCACCAAGTGCATACCCAAATAGGATGATGGTCCATGCAATGGGAGGAATTATAGAGGTTTCTTTAGTGAGATTTCTCAAGTGTAGAGAAGACTATCTTTGATGATGGGAGGATATTGTGATATAAATATTCCCATCTATGAGGTATGGGGTAAATTTGATTTTCCACCATCACTTCTTTAACCCACTGGGGATTTTATGATCCTAGGGGTAGTGGAGGTGTTAAAAATTCCCCCATCCCTAAGTGTTGGGGATAATTCCTTATTATTATTGAGGTTGATTTCAAGGATTAATTCTTGATTTTATAGGTTTTAGTTCAAGTATTAATCTGAATTGATCACATGTTCTTAGCTTGAGGTACTTTCCATTGAGGTTATTTCTATATTTTATGGTCTCAAATTCCTTATATAGGTGGCTCAATAAACATTCTTGACATCATATTCTAATAGTCTATTGATAAACTATTCTTTTTAGTACACCATTTCTTGTATTTGGAGACAATAGGATTCTACTAGATAATCAAACTATCATAAGAAGAATGTGGTCTTGAGACTTATCTCAAGGAAATTAAATGGAATGATGTCTCGCTTTATGATATCTGCTCCTAAATATGGATCAAGGTAAAATGAAATCCTCCATATTCACCCAAACCTATGATGTGTACATTAGATAGGGAATCAACAATCATTTGGAATAGAGTCTTTAATGCGATGACTAATTTATGATTTAGATCTTCATGTTACCTTTCTAACTTTGGATGTTGTGAAACTGTGAGGGAATCCAAGTCATTTTGGTAGTAGATCTATATTATTTCCTTGATATAGTTGTCATACTCCCTATAAGACAAGTATTTTATCTTGATATAGATAATATTTATCCATCTATTTAGGCTTAAATAAAGTATTAATTTTTGTTAAAAACTTTATGAAATTTAATATTAGGAGGTTATTATGATCCATAACATAACTGATATTTTGTCATCAGTTATTTATTTCCTCATAACCATGACATATTCTTCTTCATATAAGACAAATTCCTCCCCTTGGTCTAAAAAGTGCACTTGTTTCTCATCATCCTTACTCAGGGGATAAATATTTCATGGAATCCCATATATTAAATTGAAGGGTAATTTTTCTAAAGGTATCACAAATGATGTTCATTTCCTCATACAATCCATCAGTTGAGAAGAGATATCACTGGTTTGGGATGATGGGCTGGAATCAGTCTCTCTTGTGCCTTTTGGTATTAGGGAATTCTTAGAGTTTTTCAATAAGGGGAGGGACTTCTTATTGATGTGGAATGATACTATAAGGAAGGGCTTGATAGTTTATTCCATGGTGAGTACTTCTATCTTAATTTTTATGTTCACAATATGGAGAGGACTTCTATTCTGGTTTAGTTCCTAGCTATAGCAAGGAGGACCTCTGAGGTGGAAAATTTGGTTTCTATAGGGAGGACCTTCTTGGTTTCTAATATTTAATGACCTGTAAAGGGAAGGAAATTATTATCGATTGATATTATAACTATGTATAGGATTTGTTCAACCCATATCATTTTAAAATTTCCCATGATCTATCTTCACATTTCAATGAGGAGGACCTTAACAGAACACTCTATGGGGACTTCCAAAGCTACTGATCACATTACCATGGGGAGGACCTCCATGACTATAACTACTTTATCATTATTATGATGATATAGAAGATTCTTGAACTACTATTAAGAGATATTGGAGAGACTTAATACCATTACCATTTATTAGAGTAGGGATATGAGCCTAATTTTAGGTCATATGTTTCCTTCTATGAGATTTCTTATTGAATACTCTTCATCAGATTATTGGGGTCATGCTTTAGGCATATGAACTTTAAATAGTGGGACCACTACCTAGAAAATCATTCATTATCATCGTAATATTCCATCAAGATTGTTAATACTTGGTTGGAATATAAGCCCACCCCTTGGTTTCTATCAGAATATATTGATAGATTTCCTTATTCTAGAGAGGATAAGGAATATAGACCTGCTTATGAGAGACTATCTAGATATGTCAAAAACATCATATGATGCAGGAATATATATGAGACTACCCTAAATTGGTTATCCAGATATTATGAAAAAATACATTCAAAATGGGGATATGATCTCTATCATGTTCTTCATTCTTCACTAGGACATGATGACGATACTCTAAAATTGGATAGAGAATATGATTCTTCTCCTATGTAGATTCTAGAATTTGGTTATGATATAATTCAAAATTACAGGGAGTAGGAATATGGTTATACCCCTAGTGTCCACCAAAATATGAAAATTACCATATTCCGTCGTTTTTAAAATTTGATAGAAACCATACAAGATATGGGTAGGGATATAATTTATCCCTTTCAATCCTGCTAGGATTTTTTGTTGAGATTCTTTATCAAGAATATGGATATAAGCCTCCTCTTCTACTAAAATGGGAGTACGGTCTCATTCATATCCTCTATTTTACTTCTATATTTGTTAATTGGATTCATGTTTGAAAGAAAGAGTATTACCATACTCCTTGGTTTCTTCCAAAATATGACAACATGATCCTCCTAATGCTTCTAGGATATGTAGAAAGAATTATTCAGTAAAAGCATGGATAAGACCCTTATCTTTTGTCTTTTTCAAGATGTGTTGATGTAATTTCTTGTGGTAATCATGAAATGAGCTTGTTCTTCATACCATTGAGTGTACTTCCCCTAGTGAGTTCTTATCCGGAGTTCAATGCCATGAGAGTTCGAGATCAAAGCCTCTAGAGTATCCTACTAAGTGTGATCCCGAGGAATTAGGACCATGTGATATTTATAGTGGTGATGAATAGTGATGAGAACCCTTATAGGTAGATCCTAACCATTAGTATAGATTTGGTTGACCTCATAGTCTACCTCCTTAAGAAAATTAAGGTATTCATTGTTGCACTCTGGGGAATGTCCTTTAAAGTTGTTAGAGGTGGTGAAAGGTTCCACCTTCATCTCCATAGCCATTAATGGAGTGGATAGTCAGTGAGGCTTCATTTTATAGAGGCTCTCACATTTAGTTTCCATGTTAGGGATAATATCATTTATATGGTACTCTAGGATTAGCTCATTTATTACCTAACACTAAAGGCACTGTTTAGGATACATCTTCCACATTTTTGTGGGGCCACATACTTTTCGATTGATAAGGAATATATATGATAATATTTTGATTCCATCTATTTTAATTTAAGGGATTTATTAGAAGGGATTCTAAAAATCTTAGGAAAATCAACAAAAATTAATATCAAAACAAGTAAATACAATATTATAAGTAAGATCATATTTGAATGATCATTTTCATGGGTAATGGATTCATGTTGGGTTCATCATTTTGTTTCTAATGAAAACCCTAGCATTATTCTTATGGAATTCATTCTAAGTCATTTATTACCTGATTTACAATGGTAGGTAGTCACTAGGACTTTTCTAGTGATGCCTTAGAATGCACATTGGTCTAGATGATGGGAGGTTTGTCTCATAACACCCTTTAGGGGGAATTATTACATATTGTTTTACTCTCTTATAGATTCAGGAAATGTTCATCGATCCTTCCCAAATCTCAATTTGGGAGATATTACCACCATTCTAATGACCAATCATCAATATGCATGGATATGAAAATTTTTATGTATCATAGGCTCTCCATCAATGGTATAATAGTATGTATCATAGAATATACATCAACAATATTGCATATATACATATCATAGGTCCCTAATTTTTCTATTATTGATTGATTGTGCTATGTTTTAAAACCACATAGATGGGAATTATGGAATTTATTGTCATCCAAGGAGGAATTAGGTGTTGTGATGTTGTAATCAAGCTCATGATGGGTGATTCCTATATATCCATATAAAGATAATCAGAATCCATATTGTTTAGTGTCAGTTAATTTCACACATCAACATTTTGAGTCCATGCTACAGGGACCATCATGGTTCATTTTAAGGTCTTGAATCCATGACTGGGTGAATTTCCTTTTATGTTAATGAATCTAGGACCTATATATAACTGGGAAAATGATGCCTAGAAATTATTGGAATGGGAATTACACATGAGTATCCTTTTTTTGTTTTTCTTATGGATAATATGGTCCTTTGATGATGGATACCTCACAGGGAATATGGACCATTGAGTATGGATGGTATGGATTATGGAATATATGGTCTGATTAAGAGTGGTATATATTACAAGGAACATATCCCGATGAGGACGGGTTTCTTGAGGAATATAGTCTAATGAGGATGATTCGGTTTGCACATGGTGAATATAGAATGGTGAGGGTATATTTGATATATTGTTGGGTTTGGAAATCATAGAATCAATCTATGTATTTGGATTGACATTAATCAAATTCCATATAGATTTGTTTTCACAATTTAAGGCTATGTGATAAGGTTGTACCATGTAATCCAAAATCACGTTCTAGTGAATTTTTTTTCCATTTTTCATCATGCAACAAGGATATTGTCATTAATTTTCTCATTATGTGATGAGTCTATTTGTGTTGTGAAAGGAGTGATGACTTAGGATCGAGTGGGGAATATGTGTGGGTGAATCTTTCATATTAATTGTTTTTTTTTGGAAAAAAAATATTAAAATGTATGGTTTTTTTTATGGAGAATATTTTCCTTAAAGAAGGATTTATGGATCTTATATTTATGACACTCCGCCCGTGTTTGGGCACAACTTCCATGGACGATGCTCACGAATTCTTTACCCAATAGATGGGTTAGGTAAAGGATGAATTTTTTTTCCTATACCAAGTTAGAATCCATTATATAGACATCCTTAGCTCATTTATGATTCAAGGTGAAAAATTCATCAAGGTGAACATGGTTGGGGATTACACCTCATGAGGATTTCTAGGGTCACATGGCTTGTTAATTGGAATTAGGCTAGTCAATGTGATACTTCAACAACCAATATGGGTATACTAATCCTGTGAAAGTCCCATTGGTATCCTCAAAATATGATCCCTCATTATTAAGGTAATACATAATCATCATCACACTATGGTTACTATTAGTCTGGGAGGAAAACATGGGATACACATTTTATTTGGGGACTCATGGGCCTCTCGTTTTTCAAGGGGGTCAAGATTTTCTCATTTATAAAGGGGGATCACAGTTTATTCCACATTTTTTAATTCTTCAGAATCCTTGGTTTAACTAGGATTCTTACATGGATGAAATATCTAGATCTCATCAAAATTTCATGAAGTATTAATTTCTTCCCTGATTTGATGCATAGGTTGTACGTGGTATCATAGAAAAATCACTTTCATTGATGGCTCATGAATTAAGTATGTGTTGGTGATGAAATTTCCATATCGGAGCCACATATGAGTATTGTATAGAAGAACAAGCTATTTGGTGGGATCTAAATCACAATTTTGGAGACACAAATGATATAAGTTTCATGAATGATCCCAACTCTACATAAACATCAAGAAACATCATGGATGACTGCTTCATGAACTAGTATATGGTTCATCAATAACATTATATGATATGTAGTAACTTTTTCTTTTCCAATTTCTACATGACTTTTGATTCAACTTTAATTTTTTAAACTTATTTTTGATGTTGTTCATGTCCTGGAAACTTCATAGGCCCCTGATATGGGTTAGATACTCCTATAAATATAGTTCATATCAAATTTTAATCACATACTACATCCTTTATATAATATCTAAAATTGTTAAATAATAAAACAAGTCTTTAATGAAACATCGATACATTCATGGCATGGTCTTACTCTACCATGATAGAACCAATGTACTACATACCACATGAATATCTCCATATATTCTAAAGGATAATAACCAGTGATGACGATTGATAGGTTGTCCTAGGAAGACTACACTCTTGGTTTAAAATGAAAATAAACCACTCTGAAAGAAATAATAATATCCATAATCACAATAATAAATTTTAAATGTTGACATTATAACTAAATTCATCTTTGAGAAAAGACAACCATCATGTTATATTAAATGATCTACTATAATGTCACACATGTTATAAAGAAATAAAAATATCACTCATGGGATAATCATATATAGAATGGTTGAAAAATAAACCAAAACTTGAATCATCCATAAAACTATACCTGAGTCCTCTCTCGGTGTTACCTTATTGCTCCAACATATCATCTCTATCTAAAAAATAACTAATAGAAGGGAACTTTCCATTACCTAGATCATGAATCATGAAATATTCTTAGGTAATAAGGTTCTTAAGTGGTGTTTGAGTACAACATAGTAGTTTATCACCAACAGTGTCCCTAGTCAAGTATAGTAAATACAAGTACATGTACAGTTTTTTGTGCTCATATGTTGACAAAAAATAATAGAAAAAATAATATATACTTCAATACCATAGGTTCTATATAGGACACCTAAGAGTGATCATTCCTACATAATCTAGTTTTGGGTATGTATGAACATATCACAAGTAATAATAACAAGAAATAACTTCTCAAATCTTAAGTTATAGGCATATATTAACTTTATAAAACAATAATCAATACATGGGTGGTATGTTTTAATAACAAAGTAAAATAACAAGACATAACATCCCAGTGGAAATAATATATAAGCAAACATATAATGAAATACAAAAACACACCAACAGAAATAGTGTCCCTACAATGTCTCATATTTTCCATGTATTTTTTTAAATTTTATATGGAATTAATTCAAAACCAGAAACTAAGAGGATGTGTGATTCTAAGTCCCATGGTTCTTGGAATAAATTTTTGAAATATATTAAAATATTAAATATCATGAACATTAAAATTTTCGGAAAAAGTCGAAGAACTTATAAATACGTGCCTAAATCAGAAATATTAGGGCATTGTTGCATTTAGAGTTATGAGTTTACCCCTGGTGCGATCTAACATCGGTCAGCATAGGTCATCCATCAAAAGTATTTTTTTTGGAATTTTAATAAAAAAATAGAAAATTAATTTATTTTATTTTATTTTAATATTTCTTAGCGATTCAATGAATATTATTTTAGACTATCATTTTATACAGGGATCTATGGTAAGGCTCATAATCCTGTAAATTTATGGATGCTCTGGATATAACTCCAGAAAACTCTCTCAACAACAAACGAGGAATGATCTTGGATCAGAGATCAATAGATGCCACTTATGATGGATCTAACCAATGGTTGTGATGGAACGATTGATCCTATTATGTGAATGAACCAACCCTAGGGTAGGGTGTGTTTTTTTGATTTCTATTTCCCTATTCTTAGATTCAACGATGAACATAGACCAACCAACGAACAAGTTGATTCACGGTTCTCTCATTCTTGTAGGATGGGCTATGATTGTGGGTTTTTGTAAGGGTTCTTATTATCGAGAATTGATTTTTTATTGTTGTTCATTATTATGTAATGGGTCGTGGATGGAATAAATAATTAACAAGGTTCATTCCATGGGTTATTATTGTGTTTTTTCTCCCCTGATATTTATTGGGTTTTTAGCGTTCTTCATGGTTTATGAGAGGTTGATCTTTGGGGCTCCATTTAATGGTTAAATGATCTGAAATTGAATATCCTACATTGGTATGACCTATTGGAGTTCCATTGATGATGTAAATGGATGGATCGTAATGATTTGCGAAATACAATTCTTCGAGCAATTTTTGTGTCCGTGATCAGAATCAAATTTCGGATCCAATCGAAGGCTCAAATAAAAACGATTAAGTGATATGATGACAAGAATACCTTGGATATATAGTTATGATTTGAACAAACCAATATATCAAGCACCATAATATTGTTCGTCGAATTCATAGGAATAACAATGATTTTGTAAAATATCATAGAAAACGATGTGTATTCTAGAATACAAAGCGTATAGTTTCCGTTGTGTAGTGGCTAGGGTTTCAAGAGTCGATTGTGTGTCACATAGTGTGTCACCCCTTTCACATAGTGTGTGGACCCTTCCCTGAGACTCAGTGTGTATTTCAAAAGATACATAGACACAGGGTAAAGTACATGGGGTTCCGACACGGCATGTACTCCCCCACACGGCTTGGTAGAACTGGTTACATGGATCACCCTGTGTACTGGTACATGGTTTGACACCACGTATTGGAACATAGATAGAGTACATGGGTGGAACCCATATGGAAGGGAACAATGTGTTAGTCTTTCTACATGTCGGGTACTCTGTTCTTAAATGACATGTTCTAATGACATGGGATGTTGTACATGGGTAGTACCTGGGGTCAAGGAATATGAAATGTTACCCTAACACAAGATGTGTACAATTTTATACATGGATTTAATATCTTTTACATCATATATTGGACAATATTCATTAGGTTCCATTCCCTTGATCATTTCCCTGAAGGTTGATGTGTATCATTTCCTAGTCAGAGGAGTATAATCCATTCAACGGGAATTTCTAGATAGAGATGTTGGAATTCCATTCTATATGCCTATAGTAGGATCATTTATTCATTCTTTATTCCCTAGGTAGATTCCTTGATATTGACATGACCAAATTCACTAGGCATCGATCATCTACTTATAAGGTTAATCTAGATGAAGTTGTTGGTATCACCCCATGGCCCGGGCTATGATCCTCATATGTTGTATCTTATCTCAATTTAGATCTATCATCGTATCTCTCTCATTATGGTTTTTGAAAAAACATAATTTTTTGACGGACATCATCGGTGCTATCAGATTTAGGAGTGTGTTCTCCCGGTTGAGCGCTTTGTGGAATCATCAAACTGAATCCCAAGTGTGGGTATGTTGTGGCTATGACTTACCTATAAACTATGAGTCTTGGTTTGAGTATATCTTAATATCCTTGTTATATGTGTTGTTGGAATACACTGTGTAGAGATGACTATATCTTCTTCTGTGTATTTCATTATGGTTTTGGGGTGTCCTACGGAATATTTTTATACTCATCCCTACACAGGATTTTCACCCACGTGTCGTGTCTTGTGAAGAATAGAGACCTTTTGAAGGAGTTCAGGGCGGACCATAACTGATTAGAGATTTTTGATTTCAAAAATTCCAAGTTGTTCCTATGGATTTGATAAACAGTTCCAGTACCAAATTTTTTACATGTTGTAATTTCTAGTTTACAAACTCTTTCTTTTAGTGGGATTGTTTTCTAGACCGGCTTACTTTACTGTACTTTACTACCTATCGTACTCTGATCATTTGGATAGTGGTATGTATACATTTGTTTCTTAGTGGTTTTTTACATTTCAGAATTTTGTGGGATTGGGGATGTGTGTGTGTACATGTACAACGGAAATTCCTCCTATTTTACAGATATGACTACTCGGTGCTAATCATCATCCCCTGGCCAATTAGCGGCAGGCTTGGGGAGATGCATCATATGCCCCCCTGGGAATGGTCATGATAGAGTGGTATTAGAGGTGATTGGTTCTATCTTAGGAACAAAATTCTGTGAGATTGGTTTGGGTAAACATTATAAAGTGTTTTTAGTTTGGCTTTCAGGCTAGGGACTCCAGTGTTAGTGCGGTGGCTAACGTATCCATACACCAGGGCTTTGAAAACCTTCTTTTCAACTTAGTACATGAGAAAACTAGTTTCAAGAAAAGAATGGAACATGAATCATATAGGAATGGGTTGTGTTTCCATGTCCTTCTTGATTCATCTCTCTGGATATACCCATTGATCGTGGTATATCTTTTTTTATTATAGGATGCCCCTGAGATGCATACCTGGTTGGATTCAGTAGCTTGATAAAGAGGATGACCCCCCATAGTGAAGATGCTTCGATATAGGGACCAGTTCCCTTGGTGTTCACTCCAATTCAGGCACCGGCTATACCACCACCTTTGGAGAAACACACAGTTCCTACAGTACTAACAGACAAGGACCGTAGGCTAAGTTCATTTCATAAGTTTCAGAGATAGAGACACATCAGGGTCTAAGGAGAGCCTAAACCTTAGTAATATGAGGACTGGATTATGGTTTTGACAAGAGTTGTCATCTAGTCAGGACACCAGTAGGTCATATGATAGTCCTGGTGGTGAGACTTATACACATCTTAGCAGGGAAATAGTGGAGTTTGGCTATGTAGACACATGAAGATGCAACTCTTTTGTGGAAATATTTTGAGAGCCTCTTTAGAGTGGATTTCTAACCAGTTACACTGAGAGATGTGAGTATAGAAGAGCTTGTTCATCTTTGAAAGGGTATATTGACAGTGTCTGGTTATTTATCAAGATTCATCAACCTTTCCAGGTACTCAATGGATATTATTATAGATCCACACTTCAAGGATCCGACCTTCGAGTGAGGTCTGCATAAAGAAAAATTATCCAACATTATCCCTCTTGGCATTCTGATGTATGTTAGGGTGCTTAAGTGATATTTGGTGGTCAAAAGATTCTTGGAAAAGTAGGTACAACCAGTGGTATTAAATAGTGGATGAGTAGGCACAGAGTCCTAGGCGGTAGGGAGTCAACATCAGTCCCAGGGATCCGGACGTGGGATACGTTTCAGGACAAGATCTTAGTAAAGTGGATCTACAGTTCAGAGATCAAATGGTGGTTTCAGTCAGCCAAAGGAGAGGTGGTTCAATTCGTGTGATGGTAGGGTACATCTCACTCTAGATTATCCCACACACCGTTTTGGTGATAGGGAAATTGTGGCTAGACCACCGAGGAAGAAACAATGATAAGGAAAGACATATCTGTAGAGTGTGGTACATGGTAGAGGAGTTAGGAGAGATTAAAAAGGTTTTTTATGTTTTATATTATTACCACCAACACCCTAGGAGGTTCACAATAAACTTAGGTAGATGGAGGACAATGGTGGGGACAACTACATGCAGTCGAGGCATTTGACCTAAGGACTCTGGGAATGATTCGAGGTTTGATACGTGTCTTTTATAATTTTGTAGTAGTATTGATAAATAAAGGTTCTAGTCATTCCATTATCTCTAGATATCTTATTTGATACCTAGAGATTCTAATTGAACCGTTGAATTGACCCTTGTGTTTGGAGATACCCACTGAAGAAGACTCAGTGATCACATATTTATGCTAACAGTGTGACCCGACCCTTGGAGGTGAGAGTTTTAGTTGGAACCTCTGGTGGTAGTGTTGAGTCCTTAAGATGTAATTATTGGTATGGATTGGTTATCCACATTCCATGTACATATTGACGATTTTAGGAAAAGGGTGTAATGTGTCCGTAGTGATGGAATATGGTTTTTCTTTTTCAGAGAAAAGAGACCCATGCAGCATAGGATGAACTCCTGCATAGGAGGGTGAATCTGATTACTCATGAGTAATCTAGCATGATTCTCAGAGTAGTAAATGTTATGAGTTACTAGTTTCCTACAGTAGTGGTGGAGTGTAATGATGTATTCCCCAAAGATATTCCAGGATTACCTCCTCACTGGGAGATAGAATTCCGCGTCAACTTACACCCTAGTACATCACCGATATCAACAAAAACATATTGTATCACCCCTGTAGAGCTTCATGATTTGAGGGTGTAGTTAGAGGTCTCATGGAGGATGGGCCTAGTGATACCCAGTGTTTCACCCAAGGAGGTCCCAGTTTTTTTACAAAAGGCAGACAAGATCTTGAGGTTGTGTGTGGACTATCGACACTTAAACTAGGTGAATGTGAAGAACAAAAATCTACTACTGAGGGTCAATGAAATCTTCGATCTATTGATAGGGGAACAATGGTTCTTGAAGGTAGACCTTCTATTGGGATATCACCAGTTGTGAGTAACGGATGAGGATATGTCGAAGAGGATTTTTAGATGATGTTACGATTACAGTGAGTATTTGGTGATGCATTATTGGCATGATGAATTCCCCAATAGTGTTCACGGGGATCATGACCTGGATCTTAATGACTTATTTAAACCAATTCATGGTATTCTTCATTGATGATATCCTTGTGTACTTTGCATCCGAGGAAGAGAACACGAGAAAACTATAGATGGTTTTAGACGTACTCTGAGAGCACCAGCTATATTGGAAACTCTTGAAATTCCAATTTTGGATTTGGGTATTCCACATTTGGGGACATGTTATCTCAATGGATGGAGTGGTAGTAGACCAAGGTAATGTGAATGAAGTGTTAACAAGGGATCCACCTAGTATCATGACAGAGGTGTGGAGCTTCCTTGGGCTAGTAGGATATTACCGAAGATTAATACATTATTTCTCTAGGATATCAGCACCTACGATAGCTTTGACTTGAAGGGGTAACCTTATGTGGGGATAGATAACTTCCAATGGGATTTAAAGTAATTGAGGTAGATTTTGACGAGCACTTCGATCTTTATATTTCTGGAGGATGGTGTAAAGTATGTAGTGTTCTGCAATGCATTAGGGCCCAAACGTGGGTTTTTCCTAATTTAGAGGAAAGTAGTGATTACCTATGGGTAATTCCAGTTGAGGAAACATAATAATGACTACATGACCCACGATCTTGAGATGGAAATAGTAGTATTCTAATTAGAGATGTGGAGACACCACCAGATGGACGAGTGGTTTTTCATCTAATTTGATCCCCAGATTCTCAAGTATATCTTCTCATAGAAGGATCTGAACTTGAGATAGAGGTGATTTATATATTTCCTCCAGAACTATGACTTTGAGATTATCTATACCCCTAATAAGGGGAATGTGGTGGCAATTTTATCAATAGGATATCTAGTTCATAGTTGTTGAACAATGATTTGAAGTAATTGTCCATGTTACAATTATCCTTTACGGATGAAGATGGAGAAACTTACCTAAAATTGAAGGTTATGACCCCTTTAACCCATAAAAATATTCCGGGAGGAAAAACCTGGGGATAGAAACTGTGTGACCCTATGTGCTCAGATGTCCATAGGATATACACTTGCTGGATATTCATGAGGGGGGGCACTCCATCCTTTACAAAAGACACAGGGGTTGAGCCAATGGAATTATGAGAAGAGGTTCTATATGAGTTTCCTAAATCCCCTTATATGGTACATCCTAGAGTGGAGAAGATGTACCAGGACCTCCAACATCAGTTTCGGTAGTCAGGGATAAACAAGGCAGTGGCAGAGTTCGTTTCTCAATGCCTTATGTGCCATTAGGTGAAGGATGAGAACCAGGTTCTAGTGGGTTTAGCTCAACACCCTGAGTTTTTACAATGGAAGTGGGATGAGACATCGATAGACTTCATGATGGGTTTACCATGTATGTCTAGGGGAAAAGATTCCATATGGTTTATCATTTATTGACTCAACAAGCTAGCCCTCTTCATAGCTATTCGATATCATAGTTCAGTACAGAGCCTGGGATGCCTCTATGTTGAGAAGATAGTTTGAATCCATGGATTACCATTGAATATAGTTTCTAATAGTGATACTCACTTTATATACTAGTTGTGGAAAGGATTTCAGGAGGCATTAGGGCATTAGTTACCCATGAGCACAACATTTCACCCCAAGACAGATAGCTAGATGGAGTGAACCATTCATGTTCTGGAGGACATGTTGCGAGCTTTCATGATGGACTTCATCCATAATTAGGAGGATCACCTACCCCTGGGGGAGTTCATGTACTACAATAACTACCATTCCACCATTATTATGGCCCTGTTTGAGGCTTTGTACTGGCAGCCCTACAAGTCACCACTTTGCAGGACTTACCCAGTAGAGTCAGCACTCATGGGCCTGAAATTGGTGTGATATACTACTGAGAAGGTTCAGATCATCTAATAGCATATCAAGACTACACAGAGCCATCATAAATAGTATTCATGAGTTTGAGGAAAGAAAACATGTGTTCTTTAGAATTTCACCTTGATGGGGATTGCGAAGATGGTCGGGGTGGAAATTTATCTCTGAGGATTATTGACCCTTTTCAGATACTGCAAAGAGTTAGTGAGGTTGTGTACTACTTATCTCTACCCCTATAGTTAGATCAGGTAAATGACATCTTCCATGTTTTGCATCTAAGTAGATACTTGCATTACCCATCACACATCATCGACTGGGGTAACATTCACATTGAGGATGGAGAAAATTTTGCTGAGTACCCAATGGAGATCGAGGATCAATCGGAATGGACCCTTCATGGGCGAGCGATTCCCTTGGTGCATGTCTGGTGGTAGCATGGGAATCTCCAGGAGAGTACATGGGAGCAGGAGGCTCAGATTCATGCACAATACCCCACATTTTTTTAGTATCCTTGTTTTTAGATTTTTGGGGATATAATTCCCTAATGGGGGGAGAATGTAATGTCCTGGATTTTTATGGGTATTTTTTTATATTATATAGAATTAATTCGAGGCCAGGTGCTAAGACAGCATGCTATTCTAAGGTACAAAGTTCCCAGAATATTTTTTTAAAATATATTAAAATATTAAATAGCGCATTCATGTAGTTTTCCTAAAAAATTGTAATAACTTCTAAATGGGTTCCATATCATAAATATGAGGGAATTGTTGCGTTCAGAGCAGTTAGTTTACCCATGACCTAACATTGGCCGGTGTAGGCCAGCTGTGAAACATAGTTTTTTCTGTTTTAATAAATAAAAATAAAAATAAAAAATTATTTTATTTTATTTTAATGTTTCATAGTGACATAAAATTTTATTATAGATTATCATTTTAAGAAGGGGCCCATGGTTAGGCTCATAACACAATAATTTTTTAGAAGCTCTAGGGGAACCCCGGAAGACACTTTCTATGAGAAATGATGATGGAGCTTGGATCTAAGATCGATGAGCACTGTTTTTTTTTATCTCACCAATGGTGGAAATGTGATAATCAATCCTATTCAATGAACGATCAAACCTTGAGGTAGTGCATATCTTTTTTGATTTCACTTTCCCCTTTCTTAGATTCATTGATGAACCCAGACCAAGTAACGAATAGGTTGATCCATTTTTTGCTCATTCTTGAGTGATGGGATATGACTGCTTATTTTTATTGGGGTTTTGATTATTGAGAATTGATTTTTTATTCTATATTATTCTTAAATAATGGGGCGAGGTTGGAAAAAAAATGGATGAGGTTCATTGCATGAGTTGTTCTTGTGTTTTTTTATCCCCAAATATTCTTAATGTTCTTTATGGTTTATAAATCAGTGCTCATTGCACCTCCATTTAATAGAAAAATGATCTGAAATTGACGATCAAATATTTTGATGACCAAGTGGATGTGCAACGATGATGGAAATGGACGGATCTGATCGATTTTCAATATATCATTCTTTGAGTGATTTTTGTGTGGGTGATCAGAATCAGATTTCGAATCCAATGAAAGTTCTGAAACTCACTGATTGGGGGATATGATAATGAGATGACCTTAGATATCTAGTTTTGAGGTGAATGGACCAACAGATCGAGCAACAAAGGATCAGTCAAGGTGCATAGAGGAAGAACAACGATTCTGGTAAATCACGAAGAACACAGTGTGTATTCTAGAATACATTGCATGTGGGACCCATTGAGAAGTTTTTAGGGTTTTGGGAGTTTATTTCATATGAAATGAAGTGTATCCCCTATCACCAATCATATGGGGCCTTCCCTAATACTCTGTGGGTATCTCAGAATATAAACAGACATGGGGCGGAGTACGTGGGGTTCTGACACAGTGTATACTCCCCCACATAGCTTGGTTGAACAGGTTAAATAGATTAACCTATGTAATAGTACATGGGAAGAAGAATATGGGTATAAACCATGTATTGTAACATGGAAATAGTGCACTAGTCGACCCCATATGGAAGGTCACAACATGAAATTCTTTCTACACATAGTGTACTCTCTTTTTACATGACATGTTCTGACGACATGGTCCATTGTACACAGGTAGTACCCGAGGTCATGAAACATGGTGTGTGACCCTACTACATGATGTGCATACCGTTATACATGTCTTGAATCTCTTACCCACCATGTCTTGGACAATATTCATTAGGGTTCATGCCCCTGGTCCTTTCCTTGAACATTGATGTGTATCATTTCCTACTCATAAGAGTATGATCTCTTTAAAAGGATGTTTTTGATAGATTTATTGGAATCCCATCTGAGAGGCTCAGAGCAGTATCCTCTATTCATTCTGCATGCCCTATGTAGATTCCTTGGTATTGATGTGACTAAATTCACTGGGTGTCGATCCTTTACATAGTAGGTTATTACAGATGGAGTTGTTGGTATCAACCCATGTCCCTTGTTATGATCCTCATTTTTTGTATCATATATCTCTTCATATCTATCAACGTATCTTTCTTATGATGGTTTCCAATGAATAGTACATCTTGGAGGGGCATCATTAGTGCTATCAGACTTAGGATTGTGTTCTTCCGGAAGAGTGTTTTGTGGAATCTTCATACTAAATCCCTAGTGTGGGTATGTGGTGGATATGAATTACCTCTATACTATGCATCTTGGTTTGAGTATATATGGATGTAATTATTATATGTGTTGAAGAAATATATTGTGTAGAGCTGACTGAATATTCCTTTGTGTATTTATTTGTGATTTTTGTCTCTCCTACTAAGTATTGTTATACTAAACCATACATGGGCTTTTCCTGCACATGTAATGTCTTTTTCAGATGAGAAACCTTTTGACGGAGTCCAGGGCAGACCAAGACTAGAAAAAACATTGTGAGTTCAGGTAGGACGAGGTGTTCCTATGACTTAGAGCAGTCCTCATACCTATTTTTTTTATAGGTCAGACTTTGTAGTTTATAGACTCTTTATTTTGGGGGACTTGTATTCTAGCCTAGTTTACTTTACTAAAATTTTCTTCCTATCATACTCTGATTGTTGGG
Source organism: Viscum album (assembly GCA_963277665.1). NCBI lineage: Eukaryota > Viridiplantae > Streptophyta > Magnoliopsida > Santalales > Viscaceae > Viscum > Viscum album. Next base: position 1,984,826,560 of record OY728145.1, on the reverse strand, counting down.
ATAGTGGTATGCATGCATTTTTTTTATTATTGGTTTTTATATTTCAACATTTTATGGGATTTGAGATGTGTGTGTTCGTACATGTACATAAGCAATTCCTCCCATGTTAGTGATATTTATACTATGTTCTAGTCATGAGCCCCAATTCTATTATATGTGGGCTTGGGGAGTCATAACACGGGACCCACTGGGATGGGTCGTGACAGTCCCTATCCATGAGAATAATCATGATAGGAAAAAGTTTCCACAATTAAGGTTCTTAATATAATAGTGGTCATTACATTCCATAAGTATTAAAAATAATATGGTTATTTCATCCCCTTCTAGGGATTTGTCTCACAATGTATATTGTATCCCTCTTTAATGTGAAATAAAAAAGAAATGGGTAGATAATCCCACCTCCACAAGAATCAGGGCATCATGGGAATTGCATTCCTTTACATGCAGTGAATTGTATCCCACTATAAATAAGAATGACATCTTGGTTTGTAATCTCATTAAAAAATTGTCATTATATCCCTTAAAAGTACATCATATGGTAAACAAGTATCCCTGAGAGGAATATATTTTAAATACATGTATCATATAATATGATGTGGTGGGTTGTAGAGTAAGACACACCATATATTGAAAATAGGATTATATCAAAGATTTAGGAAATATTATATCTTATGATTTAAAGATATTGTATGATGAAAAAATGGACATATCATTTTATATAACAAAATTGATTCATAATTAATTAAATAGTTCTATTCATTTTGTGTTCCTATGATTCAAACAAGGAATTTAATATCTTCTACATTTTACTATCATTAATTAAATATTTCATAAGTTGAAATGAGTGGAGGAGTCTTGATGTAAGGGAGTTTCATGGAATGTAACCAAATAATTAAATTTTATGTTTATGAAATTTATGATTAAATACATGGCCTGAGGATCATCCCAATATCTTATTTAAAGAAGTATAGGATTTGAGTTTGTATGTGTGTGATCCTCTGAAAACCATTTTTTGATACTCTCTCCCCCTCACATATCTCTACCAAATTTCTTCCTTACTTTTGAGATACAAGAATATTTTGAAGGTTATGGGATCCTACCCAAAACATTTTATTAATTTATTGTAGTCCATAGATATAACTTGACAGGAAAAACTTTTCAGTTAATCCTTAGTTGTATTTATCAAGAACAGAAAGAGGGTAACAACAATAGAATTAAGAGGTGTAAGGTATGTATTAATTTTGTGTTGTTTAAATGGAATGATGTTCTCTAGTTTCGTGGTTTCTATTTTATTATTATATTTTAATTAATGTTTAATCATTATTTTGAATCCTTTTAGTTGAATCAAATCAAAGGCTAAAGGATTAAATGATTCCTAGTAACTCTCACACACGAGTAGGGATGAAGTGTGGTTCACATCCCAGGGCCTCCAATACTAATGAGTAGAGTTTCATATCCCATGTGTTGTGGGTAATGTCATTCTTTGATAGGTTCATATTAATTTTTTTGGAACCACTTTGTGTATAAGGTTGTATTTGTTGTCAATAGTTGTCAATGAAGATCAAAATGAAGGAGATCAAGAAGTAATCCAATGAAATGGAGGAATGGAAATTCAGATGATTGTTGCACTGATCATAAGTTCAAAGAACATGTGTCAAATGTGACACATTGTTTACAAGAGTGAAGAATGGTGAGATATAATCTATCTAAGGATGATTAAAGAAGAATGAGGATTTTATGAAGACCATGAAATTCCTCATGATTGCATGAAAACCAAGCAAGAGACTTCTTGAATAATTGAATCATATGTTTTTTATGAAGTAGAGAACGAAGGTTGAAGAAGAAGACAATATGAGAGGGATTGGAATTCTGAGATGGCCATGCACTTCAGATTGTATCAAAATATGATGATGCTAAATCTGATCTATCAAAGGATATATATTGTGATAGTGGAGTTTGTGTTGAAAGAATAAGAGTTTTTGAAGTATACAAATCACTGAAAAGAAGTTTTTTTGAGGTGGTCGTGCTTGTTGAAAAAGAAAACAAACGACATACAATTTTGTTGAAAAAGGAGATTACATGGTGGCATGTCGAGTTCAAGGGCTGTGGATAACGATCCATGTTTGATTCAAGAACGTTGACAAAGGAATGGATGATTTGGAGGCGGTACAAAAATAGTAGATACAAATAGAGAAAAGTTATTTTGGCAAAGAGACTTGAGCGTCGTGTACTTGAAGGATATGGAACTTGCATGACTTGAGTTTTTCAAGATCATAACACAGAAAAATGTCAAAGTAAAGAGGGTCGCGCAAGGATGGGGTTGGTCACGCAAGTGACCTGAGCGTCGTGAAGAGACTTGTGTGCCGGTGCCATGTAGTTTTGGAAACATGTGCGCCTATTGTTTTTCAAGATTATAACTTCAAAATATGGAAAAAGAAATAAGGTCGCGCAAATATTGGTGTGGTCGTGCAAGTGAGTAGCGTGACAGAGGCTAGGGAAGATGAGCTACACACCGGAACCTGCGTGCCGAGGGATGACTTGTGCATCACTGCTCAAGGTATCCGAATGCCTCTAAATAGAGGAGAACCCCTCCTAATTCAGTATGGAGTTCAAGAAATAGAGATTGTTCGAGCTCTCTCCGCGCAGGTGGTTGATCGGCGCAAGTGGTAGTTGGGTCGCGCAAGTAGAGGTTGTGCGCCGGTTGTTGGTTGCGCGCCCAAGGTGGTTTGGGAGATGTAGGAAGTGAGTCGTGCAGGTTTGAAGTTGAAGGAGGTAGTGTCGCGCAGGTGGTTTGGTGATACCTTTGCGCCAATTTGGACTTGCGCGCCGTATTGGGACTTGCGTGCCGGGCTTGGGGAAGAGCGCCAGGTGTTGTTGGATTACGCCCGTCCTTTTGTGGTCGTACTAAAGCTAGAAGATTGCTCGATACCTTCAGTGCAACAGATAATATATTCATTTGTGAATACGGAAGAGTAGTGAACAATTTTTTTATGAAGAGAATTGGTACCGTACACACATGACTGGTGTTTAACACCCTCATTGTGCTTTGCGAAGAGAAGAAGAACGGTTCATGAAACTAAACTCAGATCTACACAAAAGGAGGGGAATATATAACTACACTTAGGTTTCAGTATTTGGAATCAAAGGAAGAGAAGAAGAAGATTTAGTGTATTCAGTTATTTCACTAAAGAAGTATCTTGAATACAAAAGAGCATCAACTTAGTACTCTGATGCAAGCATTGTCTCATGCTAAATAGGAGACAAAGACTTTAATGAAAATCTATTGAAGAGACCTTAACGTCTATAAACTGAGTGGGACTTCACCAAGGGAAGTGAGCCCTGGGGAGTCAATGGGAGTGACCCGAGGGAAGTAGTGAGCTATCCCTGAACCTTTGTAAAGGCAGTGATCCTGGGATAGAGTGACTGTGCCCAAACCTCTGTAATCCACAGCTAGTGAAGTATAATGGAATTTGGTATGACCGAAGACTTGTTGGTGTATGCTCCTTGGACGTAGCCCTTAGTGGTGAACCAAGTAAAAATTGTTGTGTCATCTATTGGCATGTGAATGATTCATTGCTGATCATATCCATCATACAGGTTTAAGTAGTTCCTACCAACGTGGGAACAAGATCCACAACTTTAAAAAGAAAAATTTGACACCCTGATTCACCCCTTCCCTCTTAGGGTGTCCTGGTGTCCTATAAGTGGTATCAGAGGGAGGTTCGCGTATGTTAGATACTCCACGGTAACTCTATTCAGAAGAGGATTTGAGCTTCTTTCCTAAAGTCAACAATGAAGGGCAGTCTTGATGAAGTTTTAGTCATTTTTGAGCAGAATCCTATATCCAGCAAGACCATGACAAACAGTTAAAATAAAGAGAAGAATCAGTTGAAGAAGTCCCTCATATCCAAATAAGATGTAGTGTTTGGTTCTCCATACCCTTCCAATAACGAAGAAATATCAGGCTTGGAAAGTATCGAACAAGTGGCTCATGTTTCTACCATAGGAATGGAAAACACTACGATTGCAAGTGATCAGGAGAAATTAATAAGCTATCTTCATGATATTCCTGAAGAAAGAGTTACTTCTATTTTTAGAAAATTTCAATGCATGCAGGTTGAGATCAACCTATTGGAAAGTGAAACTGGTAATTTGGAAAAGGGATTAGAAGGAAAAATTCTCAAATTCTTAAATCTCACCAAATAGATTAAATCCTTTGAAGAGAAAGTGGTAGTCACTATGACTCTAAAATAAAAGATCCATGTTCTTGAAGTTGAGCTGAAGGAGTGCACTGATGTCAAGAGTTTTTGTTTGGAAGAAACATCCAAGGGATTCAAGGAACTTGACTCATTGTTACAAAACAAAGTTAAGACGCATGAAGATGAGGTTGAAAGATTGAAGAAGACTTTTGAAGAGAATATGATCATGGTTGAAGATCAGAAGATCATCCACAATATTGAAAGTCAAAAATTGGAATCCCAATTGTCAAATCTTAAGAAGACAGATATTGAGACTTCACAAAAGAATGAAACAGGTGACGATTTTACTCAATGTTCATTGGAGGATTCTAAATCTGAAATACCTCCAACATGTGACAAAAATATTATGAAAACTCTTGATTATCCATCTCAAGAATCAGTTGTTACTGGTACTCAATTCTCACTAAAGGATTCTACTGTCAAAATACCTCCAACATGTGATAAGAAGATCATGAATTCACTCATTGATCTATCACAAGCAGCTATGAAAGTGAAGGTACCGTCCATGCAAACCTGTACTATTATTTCTAAATATGTTACTTGAAAAAGTGTAGGTTGGAAGAACATTTCTAAAAAATTATGGTTAAGGAAAGGGGAGGATAATAAACCTAATACTATGGATAGGTTGTATAGAAAGAAAAATGAGGAAGATGGTTTCTCAGATAGAGCACAAAAAATTAAGAAGATGGCCCCACAACCTCATATAGAAGATATAAAGAAGAAAATATTTGTGGGTCAATGTTGGGGATGCAATATATTTGGGAATTGTGCACTGGATTATTGGTACAATCCCTTTAATAAAAAAGCACAAAGAAATCTTGTATCAAAGGGAAGAAATCCAGAGAAGATGAAGCAGCATATGCAGGTCCAGAAGCATCTTTTTACAGTAAACAGATTTGGAATTATTGATAACATATGTGATGTATGGAATGAAAGTGGTCATAAGGTAGGTACATTCCCATCTCAACATGCTTTCACAGTTGATAAGAAAAGAAGACCTCTGATGTTGTCTAAGTATGAATCATGCACCTTGGGAAGAAATCAGAATAATATTGTGAACACACATTTCCCCAAGAAGATCTCAAGTAGGGAAGCTGAGAAGACCCGGGATTTTAGATCCATGAAATTGAAGGTTCATTCATCCAAAAGAAAAACTAAGTGGGATGAAACTCAGATGAACCCATGTGGAAGATCCAGACCAACTAAAATAGTTCCAAATGACATATTGTTCATATGGACACGAAGATTTGAAAAGAATAAGGAAACTTGAAGATGAAAAGGCCAAGGATTGTGAGAAAGGAAAAGAAAAACTTTCACATGATGAAGACAGAGTGCAGGATAGATTGAAAACTAAGAGAAACAAATGTGTCAAAGATGTTCTGTGTGGGAGATGTATGAGATCTGGTCACACTGCAAAAGGTTTCCTGACCTTAATAGCATAGCAAGAAGCATTCCTTAAGAGGAGTAAGAATGAATCATATCTGATGGCTATTAAGCATAACAATTCTCCACACAAAGAAGAAGAGAATGTGAATAGAGCCATGCCGCATCAACATATATTAGAACATATGTTAAAATGTGTGGGCGTGAAGACTGGAGTAAATAGAGGAACTTGGTTGAGAAAAGAACTTCAACCATGCAGTTCATATTGATAAAGCAAGGAGGAACCACCATATTCCCTTAATCATTTGTGTATTGTATTTGTGATAATAATGTAGGAAATTAAAGGTGAAGCATGCTCTCAGGGGGAGAACCTGAGAAGTAGTGAATGATGTCAACTCTTCATAGCTAAGATGAAGAAGTTTCCATCCTTGGAAGATTCATCAATTGATATTCAAAGATTAAGATGACGAAGGATCATTCTTGACAAAGATTATGAGCAGTTTTTCCCTTGAGGGGGATAAAAATTAAGAAGATTCCAAAATCATTGTTTCAATCAGTATCAATTCCAGCTGGTATTAAATTCAATTACTCTATAAATTTCTTGAAGATCGTGTCATTGGAGAAGGTATGTCATTTTCCCAATCTCTTGACTGTGATTACTCAGAACATAGATATTTCTACAAAGGGGGAGTAACTGAATTGATCAGTGACATAAGAAGATTGGAGTTCCCCAAGGCCACTTATCCTGCCGATTTCACTTGAATATTTTTGATCTGTTTGCTGATGTGAGTAGAGGAGTTTCAGTTTGATTATTCCCTATCACATTTGGTTTTTTTTCCTGAAATGAAAGTGGTAAACCCTTGAAGACAAAATACATGAGTTATCCTCTCATGTTGGTATCATGATCTGTGAATAATAGACAACCTTGTTGTCTAAATCAAATCCTCATGTTTTCTACATCGAGCATTACTCAAGTAGACTTAGAGAGAAATTATTAATGAAGCATTTCTAAAGTATAGATTTATACCCTCTCTACCATGAGCTTTGTATTTATTGTCAATAAGGGGGAGAGAAAGTGAAATGAACATTTGAAAAGAATAGTTGATTGAAGATTAGATTCTCATTTTGACATTGATGAATTCATTTCAGAAGATATGTAAGGTATTGACAACAAAATACAAAGGGGGAGATTGTTGGTACCACTTTGTGTATAAGGTTTTATTTGTTGTCAATAGTTGTCAATGAATATCAAAATGAAGGAGATCAAGAAGTAATCCAATGAAATGTAGGAATGGAAATTCAGATGATTGTTGTACTGATCATAATTTCAAAGAACATGTGTCAAAGGTGACACATAGTTTACAACAGTGAAGAATGGTGAGATATAATCCATCTGAGGATGATTAAAGAAGAATGGGGATTTTATGAAGACCATGAAATTCCTCATGATTGCATGAGAATCATGAAAGAAACTTCTTTAATAATTTAATCATATGTTTTGCATGAAGTAGAGAATGACGGTTGAAGAAGAAGACAATATGCGAGGGATTGGAATTCTAAGATGGCCATGCACTTTACATTGTATCAAAATCTGATGATGCTAAAGCTGATCTATCAAAGGATATATATCGTGATAGTGGAGTTTGTGTTGAAATAAGAAGAATTTTTTAAGGATAAAAATCACCCAAAAGAAGTGTTTTTTAGGTGATCGTACTTGTTGACAAAGCAAAAAAACGACATAAAAATTTGTTGAAAAAGGAGATTCGATGGTGGCATGTAGAGTTCAAGGGTTGTGGATAATGATCCATGTTTGATTCAAGAATGTCGACAAAGTAATGGATGATCTAGATGTGGTACAAAAAGAGAAGATACAAGGTGGCACCATTTTCTAGTGTTTGCCAAATTTTTGGGCCTAAAAATCGACAAATGGAGAAAAGTGATTTTGGAAAAGAGACTTGTGTGCCATGTACTTGAAGGAGAGGGAACATGCGTGCCTAGAGTTTTTCAAGATCATAACATGAAAAAATGGAAAAGGAAAGAGGGTCGCGCAAGTATGGGGTTGGTTGCGCAAGTGACCTACGCGCCATGAAGAGACTTGCATGTTGGTGCCTAGGAGGTTTGGAAACTTGCGCGCCTATTGTTTTTCAAGATAAGAACTTAAAAATATGGCAAAGGAAAGAAGGTCATGCAAGTATTGGTGTGGTCGCGCAAGTGAGTAGCGCGACAGAGGGTAGGGCGGATGAGCTGCGCGCGGGAACCTGCACGATGAGGGAAGACTTGTGTGCCGCCGCTCAAGTTATCAAAATACCTATAAATAGAGAAGCACCCCTCCTCATTCGGTATGAATTTCAAGACTTATAGATTGTTCGAGCTATTTTCGCGAAGGATTTTGAGTCGCGCAAGTGGTAGTTGGGTCGCGCAAGTATAGGCTGCGTGCTGGTTGTTGGCTGTACACCCAAGGCGGTTTGGGAGACATAGGAAGCGAGTCGCACAGGTTTGAGGTTGAAGGAGGCAGTGTCACACAGGTGGTTTGGTGATACCTGCACACCAGTTTGGACTTGCGCGCCGAAGACTTGTGCAACGTATTGGGACTTGCGTGCCGGGCTTGGGGAAGAGCGCCTGGTGTTGTTGGAGTATGCCCGTCCTTTTGGGGCCGCACAAAAGTTGGATGATTGCTCGATACCTTCAGTGCAACGGATAATTTATTCATTTGTGAAGACGGAAGAGCAGTGAACAATTTGGTTTTATGAAGAGAAGTGGTGCCGCACACACATGACTGGTGTTTAACACCCTCGTTGTGCTTTTCGAAGAGAAGAAGAACGGTTCGTGCAACTAAACTCAGATCTACACATAAATATGGGAATATATCAATACACTTAGGTGTCAGTATTGGGAATCAAAGGAAGAGAAGAAAAAGATTTAGTGCTTTCAGTTATTACACTAAAGAAGTAGCTTGAATACAAAATAACATCAACTCCGTACTCTAATGCAATCATTGTCTCATGTTGAATAGGAGACAAAGACTTCAATGCAAATATATTCAAGAGACCTTCACATCTATAAATTGAGTGGGACATTTATCAAGGGTAGTGAGCCAGGGGGAGTCAACGGGAGTGACCCGAGGGAAGCATTGAGCTATCCCTGAACCTTTGTAAAGGCAGTGAGCCTGGGACATAGTGATTGTGCCCGAACCTTTGTAATCCATAGCTAGTTAAGTATATTGGAATTTGGTACGATTGACGACTTGTCGGTGTATTCTCCTTGGACGTAGCCCTTAGTGGTGATCCAGATAAAAAATTTTGTGTCATCTCTTTGCATGTGAATGTTTCATTGCTGATTATATCCATCATACAGGTTTAAGTAGTTCCTACCAATGTCGGAAAAAGATCTACAACTTTAAAAAGAAAAAGTGGACACCCTGATTCGCCCCTCCCCTCTCAGGGTGTCCCGGGGTCCTACAGATTTCATGTTTAATGTGTTCAAATGAGGGAAAGTATTTCCACCACCTTTCAGTGGTATCAAAACATTAATATGCTTTTTGATTCATGAAACCAATTTAGAAATGAATGATTTTGAAATTTTTTATCTTTCATAATCCCTATCATAAAATATAATCCATAATTTTTGTTTGTCGATTAATTCTTAACATAAGATAGGGATATTGTAACCTGTAACCTAGCACAAATCGCTTCAATTTTTTTACTCAAAGAATATGACATAATGTAATCATATTCAAGGATTGTTCTTTACCGAGGGTTTCAAAAATAAATCATCATATCACTTTTATGACATCTCTTTGTATCATGAAATATGAATACTTATCATATTTGATGTTTGTATTATCATTCGTAAAGTATGACTGATATAATTTAAAGGGGTTGTGCCTTGTGTCTTATCAATTGTATCTTAATATTGATTCTCAACCATTAAATATAATTTATATCGATTTTTCTCTATTTTCAATTATGAATTGAGTTATATAGTTTATAATATGTTTTATATAAAATAATAAATGTATTTTAGGATATTTATTAATTTATAAATTCTTTTATAAATTGATTAATTATAAAATGTTTATGAAACATTTATTAATAAATATTTTATAATATTAAGTATTAATATTAAAATAATTTTTAAAAATTATATGGTGTGACATATAATTTAAATATAAATTGTTTATATAGAAATTATTAGCGTAATAGATAAAGGGTTTATAAATTATAAAAATAATGGAAAAAATAAAGTGTTTATATATAAAATTATGAAATAATTATAATGTTTAATTTGAATTGTTCAAATTTAAATTCCCTTATTTTTAAATTATTTAAAACATATAAATATAATTTTTATAAGTATTTTGATCAATAGTTTAGAAAATATTAATATGTGACATTTAGATTATATAAATTTCTTTTATAATAGAAATTTAAATACAAAGTGTTTATATTTCATGAAATCTCATATATTTAATGTAAATTAGATATGATGAATAATTTTAATGAGTTCATACTGAGAGTAAATATAAAATTCTTATATTTATCTAATCAGGGCATGTCCATAATGAATTATAAATTTTTTATAATTAATAATTTATGAATTATTCATAAATGAATCTCATGTTTGAAAAATAATTAAACCATTTATTTATTTATTTCAATTTTAATACTCAGGTTTATAAATTTTTAATGAATTATAAATATTATGTATTCTTTAAATATATGTGATAAATTTATTTATATTTATTATCATTAATGATTGGTACGATAACATATGATTTAGTTTTCATTTACTTTGGAATGAATTTTCAAATTAAAGTTTTCATATTTATTTTATCTATTGAATATAGAGTATGCATTGTTAGAACTGGAAAAAAAATTCAATTTATTTTTTCATGGAAGCCATGATATGGACTTCATTTATACAACTCATGTCTTGTGTGTTAAGAAGATTATATTTGTTCCCAAAGAAGATGAAAATGGGATCTCCATGTAAAACATTATTGCTCACACACTGAGTAGTGTAGAGACTTAAAAACATCTCTTGGCCTAGTAATGTGGTGGTGAGAGCCTCCCATTTGGTGTAGGCCAATTATTTCAACCATTACTGGAAAAAATGGTTTTTAAAGCCATAAAACTAATTTTTGATTGTCTTAGGGGACACCTTTGTTTCCCCATAAAACACCGAATACACGGAACTATATATCTATGGGTGTATTTTGTTTTGAAGGCATCGATTTGACTACTCTTGGATCCAAAATGGACTTATGGATTAGAATTTATGTTCATTTGAGGTTGGGCTTCTGTGGAGGGAATATCCAAATTTACATGCAACATGAGTTGTGTAGATCCATAACTTGTCGAACTGTGTAGGTATAAATTTATGCATACACTCAATTCATACATGATATGACCACATCAGCGAGTCTATATCTTGAGGCACTATGTAATCTTTTAGTTATTCATATTCATTGCTCTTCCATGAGATTTTATCCAAAAAAACTATATAAGGGACTTGTTTCTTGTGCGTGAATAGTTTTTTCCTATAAAACTCATCCCTTGAGAAGGATCCCAATAAATACCACCATTATATATCCATTAGGGTGTTTTTACCTTGTATTTCATATTTTTTAAGCCCTATGACCCTACATAAACTCAACTTCAGCATGTCATGCAATCCAAGAAACTTCCATAGACTCTTATAAGTGAGAATATTATGTCAAATAACTCATGAATGACCTTCAATTAATTGGATTACACTTGAGATGATTTCACATAACTCCCTACAATGAATAACACCCACCAAAAAAATTTCAAAGCCTCTTGGAATTCACAGCCTTACTCAATACATATTTTATGTAAAAAAATATGATGGACACCCATCTCATTCTTCCTTAACAATGAAATATTCTATGAGTGTTTTTGTTGAAGGGTTTCATAAGACCATATTATGAACTTAGAAAAAAAACCCCCCAAAATATATGGATCTATATTTAAGTAATCAAATGTGTAAACATATTTGAAAAATGGAGTACAAAGAAACATAAATGAAATTCCCAAACATCATCAGATTCCATCCTTGTTCTTCGACGGAGTTTCCTTGATAAAGATCACAGGGTGTGGTAGTTCAATTAATTCTACCAATGTGGGGTAAAAATTGACCAAATTATCTAAATACTCTACATGAGGACTTCTTAATGCTCAAAGGGGTGTTAGAACCTTCACTAAGAGATAAATGTGCTTTTAGAATGGAATAGAGTCTTGAATAGAATGCAATCATCCTAAGAACCAAACATTTCATTTCATTACCCCAATAAGAGAATGATAACATCCTTATATAGGCATCCTAGAAACTCTTCATTGAATTAATATATTTTTCCATAACATAACATATCAGGTTCCATATCATGAAACATAAATGTTATAGCATGTTTAGTGTTCATTCATTAAACACTTCAATGAATGAGATTTGTTAGTCATAAAAGAACAATCTATTTGGTTTGTAATTATTGAAACCATGTGTTAGATAAGTGGTACCACACATTCATCACATGATTATTAAAACCAAGCATGAATTTCAAACAAAACATTACAAGAACCATCACGCCATAGCGGTGGTTATTTGAGTGCACATATAAAAATCTTTTACATACACTAAGATAAAAAAATAAATTTATAAAAAACTCCCCACATCTTTCCAAATCAATACAAGTGTGTGGTTGAGAGTTATCTTGACAAACCCTCCTCCACACCATTATTTTACACTTTCGAGTTTTTAACCCTTGAATAATGACATACCATTGTTGAAAAACGTTCTTTCTAGTGTGTGTATGAGAGTTTTATTGACCAACCCTCCTACCCTCCATTATTTTATAGTTTTGAGTCTTTGAACGTTGAATAATGACATACCAATATTCAAATGTAATGAGTACTTAAAAAATTATGCTTCTATTAAATTATAAAATGGGATCACTTCCACCACTTCAATATACACACATCACTACTAATTTCATCTTAAAACTATACCATTATCCATATCCAATAATTCTCTCCCAATTTCATAATCCTCTAGTATTAATTAGTTATCTAAAGATATCAATTTTCAAAGATATTTCCAATATAAATCTAGAGTTATCAATGTGATTATTTCTTACTCCTTAGTCTTTTATTCTTAATCATCCTCTTAAAAAAAAATTATTAACACCCTAACATAATTATATAATTATTATTAATATATTGTAATGTTATTATATTAATAGACAAACCATTATTCAATCGTTTCTATCCACTAATAAAAACAAAACAACATCGATCACATGTACTTGTAGGCTATCACCTCCATGAAGCAATGTGGTTCTTTTTTCCTCACCACCTATCATGGAGAGTAATAAGGATGGATTTGATCAATTAATATGTTTACTATAATAACCCGACCCTAGTTTCCTGGATCTAGTGCCTTGTTTTATTACATTGTCATATAAACAAGGAATATGAATCCCGAAGGACCAAGTAGTGTAGTAGATTTAGAAACAAGATATGTACATAAGTTCAAAATTACAACTGTAAATGAAATACAACATATAAGTTTTATTGGGAACATCCACAACAATAAGTTTATCCCTACAGGTCATTCATAATAAAATTCTTCATGTCCTGAGAAAATTAAACATAAGAAAGAGGTGATCTCAGAATTTCAGTAAGAGTAATAAATAAAAAAAACATAAACATTAGGCAAGACGAATAATTGAAAACACATTCCTTTAAATGAAAAATATGAACATAATATCACAGGAATATGAGTTGAGTAAATATTTCCATAATAAAAAATAATCATGGGTATTCTACTGGTCAAATAACATCATGATTTTTGAATTTTTAGCTTCATTGTGAGGGAAATGCATATTCTTTACATTTTGGAACATAACTTCAAGGAATCATCCATGATATCTAAAAATTATTAAGGACTTGGCCAAAACCATATCTAGAAATGGGCAAGGCCTCGTCCAAGTCCATATCTATGTGTCTCATGAGACCTACTAATGCATAGGGGGGCTATATCAGGACCCACCCATCACATTATAAGTCCAATTCATTCATCATATGAATGGGGATAAAAATAAACAACATATACATATATATAGAAACTAACATATGAAATGTCAATAACATTCCTTGAACATTAAGCATAAACACTAACCATTCAGAGTAAATTGGTGAATGGTTTTAAGATAGCATATCGACATTCAAACTAATCATATACCATTTAATTAAATATGGTATATGATATCATAAAATATTAATCCAAATAATACATAAGATTCAACATGAGTATTGAAATAGATGAAGATACTCTTATAAAATCATTGATTAATTCTTGAGATAATTACTCTATTACTTTGAAAGGAAGAGTTATTTTGTAAATGTCTTTGTATAAAACCAAAAGTGAAGTAAGGTAGTATTTTTATAATTAATTTAGTTTTTATAAAGATAATTTTCACTAAAAACATATTATATAGTGCCTTTGAAAATAGGTTAGAATTTGAGAAATTCCATTGAATCTGGCTTGTATTTGAGGAAGAACTTTTGAAAGATCCTTTTAAAACATATAAATACCCATAAATGAAAGTAGTGTTCTGGTTGATACATATATATTTAAGATTGTCACATATTATATTATAATTACATATAAATAAATAATAATTTAATTGAGGTATGTAGACAATAAGAGTAACCCAAATGAAAATGGAGGTTCGGGTAGAAAACCCTTACCTTAATTCTGAAGGTGTTCCTAAATTGATCTTAATGACCTGAATAATATAATTTATTTAAATAAATTAATTATTCCAGAAACTCATATACATTTAATTTATTTATTATATCCTTATTAGATTCATTAATGGCCTTTTTATGGGTTAAGAGATTCAATTTCATTGTTTGGGAGTGTTTTGTTCCTTGGTTTTCACAATTAGTTTACTTATATTCATGTATAAATAAACATGTAGAATGAGAATGGTTGTACTAAATAGAAGTTTTATGTTATTATTTAAAAAATAGAATATTAAATGGTAATAAAATTCATTTGGTAATTTTGATTAAATACGAATCAATATATAAAACTTTAATGACAATTATTTGGGTTAATTGACGGTTTTTATTAACAACAAACTCATTTTGATTTATAAATTCTAATAATGTGTAAAAAAGGATGATAGAATATTAAATAAGTTATAATACATATATTATAGTCTAGTTTGGCCATCAAAATGGTTTCATGACCAGAATTTAAGACGGTAATAGAAATTGAAAACTCGTCATCCTTGAGTGTTATAAATTAAAACATCTGAGATGGTGTTTTCATTTCAAGTATAAAAGAATGGGAAATGGGAGATGATGAATAATTATTACTTTATCATAAAAAAATCCAATAAATTTATGTTACTAGAGTCATCACAACATTTGGATGAATGGAAGTTAGGAAAGAAAAATAAAATATAGGAACTTGAAATAAAATAAATGAAAAGAGGCATTTACCTCTTGAAATAATCTTTCTTGAGAGCCTCTTTAGGGGAGAGGTTTTGGGATTTTTATGTGACCAAGGGCTTATGTATGTGGGGGAGGATATTTATAGGATATTTTAGTGGAATTTTGACTAGTATCAAGGATTGAGAGGTGTGAAGAGAATAGATATTGAGGGGGGGGGGGTTATAGTGGAGGACAGTAGGGTTTTCCCATTATTTTACTCATTATTTTATTATTTTTCCAAAGACAACCAATAGTATTGATTATGGTGACCAAGAATAGTAATATATATATGTGAGTTCAAACCAAGTGGTATTAAATCATCCTTACATCACCTATTTCTCAATAAATCATGTATTTAGTATTTATCATAAATTGTCGTATTTTACTATTCACCTAAAATTTATTTATTTTAGAAAAATCCCAAAAATTCACCCCAACCATTTTTCGACATGTAGAATTAAAAAATTAAATCTATTTTGTAAAAATAATTATAAATATTTTTATTTTTATTTTTAAATAAAATCAATATTTACTCAAAAAAACATCCTTAAAACTGTAACTCATTTTATAACACCTTGAAAAATTAATCAAGGTCCCATAAAATTATCTTATAACAATAAGAAAATAAAATAAAAATTTATGATTACACTTTATGAAAATAAATTACCATTTTAAATTATTATATTAATCATAAAATTATAATTAAATTATTTATGACATACAAAAATATCAATACTTATACCATGATTTTTTTCCTATAAGAAGTCTAAATTATATTTATGCATTAATGGGAGAAGTTTCTATTTTCTTGACCAATTTACTATCCATTTCTATTCATAAGGGTATGTTACTATTCATAAGGTTATGTTGATATTCATCAAAAACTAATTTAATTCTATCATACTCTAAATATCTTACTGAGAAAAACTGTGTATGTCATTTTTTCGAAATTAAAATCACAAAGGTGGAAAAATTTTGTTTACTAGCTAGGTTATAACAAATTAGTGTTAGTATAGACTCGATTTTTTATGTATTAAATTTATTTGTAAAATATTGGTGGGTTACATTATCCCCTCCTTAAAAAACTTTAATCCTAAAAATTACCAGAATGTTACCACACAAAAAGATTTGGGTGTTTCTTCATTATAATATCCCCAGGCTCCCATGTTTCCTCTTCGATTATATGATTTTTCCATAGTATCTTTACCGGCCGAGTCATCTGATTCCTTAACACTTGCTCTTTTGTGTCTAGAATCTGGATAGGGTTTTCACAGTAAGATAGGTCAGGTTTCAATTATATTCCTTCATAAGTGGGGACTTGTGTTGAATCTTTCCTGCACTTTCTCCAAAATGAGACAAGGAACACATTGTGTACTTTATACAGGCTGGGCGGCATAGTCAAATGACATGAAACAGCTCCAATTCACTCTAGAATTTCAAAAGTTCCTATGTACCTAGGGATAATTTTCCTTCTCTTACCAAATAATATAACACACTTCCACAGTGGTACTTTTAAGAAAACAAGATCTCCACCTTGAAATTCCAAATCCTTCCTCCGATTATCAGCATAGCTCTTTTATCTTCTTTGAGCTGCTTTGATATTGGTTTGAATAGTGTTTACCTTGGATATTGTTTCCTCCACAAGATTTTGACCCACAATCATCCTTTCACTGACTTCATCCCAACATGTTGGTGTACAACATCTCATTACATACAATGCTTCATATGGTTCCATTTGAATACTAGAATGGAAACTATTATTGTAAGAAAATTCCACTAAAGGTAAATATTGATCCCACATACATTGAAATTCAAGCGAACATAATATCAACATGTCCTCTATGGTTTGGATTGTCCTTTCTGATTTCCCATTAATATGAGGATGATAACCAGTACTTAAACGAATCTCGTTATCCAAATATTTATGAAGACTTTTCCAAAGTTTTGATGTAAATCAAAGATCAAGGTCAGAAATAATTGAGATAGGTTCTACATAAAGTATAACAACTTCATTGATATAGAGTATTACAAGGTGCTCCAGTGGAAAATTCTCCCTTATAGCGAGGGAATGTGTATATTTCGTAAGTCGATCCACAATTACGCATATTTTATCATTATTTCTTAGAGTTTTCGGTAATTCAGTGAAAAAATCCATGGTGATGTCATCCCATTTCCGTGTAGGAATATGTAAAGATTGCATGAATCATCTAGGATGTTATTTTTAGGCCTTCACTTATTGACAGATTAAACATCTTCATACATAATCACCAATTTTCCATTTCATGTTGTCCCAATATAAATATTCCTTCAAATATGTATACATTCTAGTGCTACCAGGGAGTATAGATAAATTCGAGCCTCAAGCATCATCCAATAACTCCATTTTCAGCCCGGTTATAGAGGGAACAAATAACATATTCCAAAATTTCAGAATTCATTCTTCACATATGAAGTCATCCATCTTCCCATCTTTCAAATCATTAATTTTATTTTAATAGTTCTCATCATTAGGCTAAGAGATTTTAATCATTTATAATAATGATTTTTCGGAAACCAATTTAAAAAGTAATTATGTTTCACCTTATTTGAGAATTCCTATGTCAATCATTATTAGATCCATAAATACACGATCCCTTTCAATCCTCATTTTGTTTTAAAATTTCATTATCATTTCTGCTCAATGCATCACCTGCCTTATTTTCCATTCCTGGGTGGTAGTGTACAGAACAATCATAATCCTTGAGTAGTTCAATACATCACCATTTCCTCATGTTTAGTTCCTTCTGTGATAAGAGATACTTCAGACTCTTTTAATTTATATATATCTCACTTTTTTGACCATAGGGATAGTGTCTCCATATTTTTAGACAAAAGATCATAGTAGCTAATGCATGATCATGAGTGGGATAATTTTTTTCATGAAGTTTTTTAATTTTCTTGGTGCATAAAAAATAACTCTATCATTCTATATAAGGAAACAACCAAGTCCTTTCATTGATGCATCACTATAGATCACAAACCCATCATTCTTCGATAATAGAGTTAGGATCAAATTATTAACTATTTTACCCTTCAATTTTTCAAAATAGTTCTCAAATTCTTTTGTACATATGAACTTAACCCATTTACGTGTAATCTTGGTTATTGGGTTAGATAAATTGGAGAAGTTATTAATGAAATGATGATAATGACCTGGTAAACCAATAAAACTAAGTACATCAGTTATGTGCATTAGAGTAGGACATTCTTGCACAGCCTTTGGCTTTGTAGGATCAAAAAACATTCCATCCTTAAAGGAAATGTGGACAAGAAAGGAAACTGATTGAATCCAAAATTCACACTTTCTAAACATCCCATTTAATTCATTTATTCTCAGATTCTTCAGAATAGTGCACAAGTTATTTTCATCATCATCATATCTTTTTGTGTATACAAATATATCATCAATAAATACCACCAAAAAATCATCAAGATATTCCTTGAAAACTTTATTCATTAAATCCATTAAAACAGAGGGTGCATTAGTCATTCCAAAAGGCAATAATATAAACTTGTAATGCGCATACCTGGTTTAAAATACTATTTTTGGAATGTATTCCTTCCTTATAAGCAACTAATGATATCCATATTAAAATTCAATATTATAAAAATATGGAGCTCCATGAATCTAATCAAATAAGTCATCAATGAAAGGTAGGGAATATTTTTTCTTTATTGTAATAGCGTTGATCTCCCTGTAGTCAATGCACAACCTCATAGATCCATATTTCTTCTTAATGAAAAGAATAGAGGACTCCCATGGAGAAACACTTGGGTGAATAAATTCTTTATCACTCAATTCCTTAAGTTGTTTCTTTACTTCCACTAATTCCAAAGTGGCTATTCTATAAGTGGTCTTTGATATGGGCCTTCAATCAAGAATTATGTCAATGTAAAACGCAATTTCTTGCTCAAGAGGATGTCTAGGTAAATCCTCTAGAAACACATTAATGTATTATTTCACAATAGGTATGTACTCTATTTTAGCATTCCTTTCCTCATATAGAGTTACTTTATTCCTTTCCTCCCCAATAATTTAATTCAGTAGATCTTCTAGGGGTGGATCTAGATGAAAATTAGATGGTGATGTTTCTCCTCTAAAGATAAGGGATTCCACATCAACCTCAAAATTTGTAACCTCATTCTTTTTGCATTAAATTTACATACGATGGTTCAAAATACAATCTATACTGAGGATTATATCAAATTAAATCATGGATTTGAAGATAAATCAATATATAAAGCACATTAATATGCCATAACGAGGAATGTGTAACACAAATTTGTTGCAACGATACTTCACTTAGGAGTTTTGAATGAAACTCCATTATTAAATCAAATTGGAATTAACTAATTTTATTGGAAAACCAGGAAGATATGAAATAATGAAATGATCCAGAATCTAATAAAGCATTGCCTAAGTTTGAGGAAATAATTAAAGTACCTTCCACCACATCATTAGAAATTTCAATATCAGTAGTTGTGATCGTATATGCTTTTCCCTGCTCCCTTGTCCATTTCTAAGGCATTTTTTCTTAACTCTTTATACAATCATTAAAATAGTGTCCCTTATCCATAAAATTATAGAATTGAACATTAATATCTTTTTTCTTCCCCTTGAAAACACCAACATGATGTCCTTTCTTTCCACAATTATAGGACACCCGTTTTATTTTTAAGGAGGCAATAGGGTGTTTCCTTCCTCAATTATCACAGGGTTGAAAGTCAACTCTTCCATTCTTCCCCATTTCCTTATTTCATTTTTTAGAGTTTTCAGCAACCCACTTATTCTCATTCTTTCCTTTAAAGTCATAAGACTTAGAGGAATCATTTTCCGTCTTGATGGCAGATGGGACTATATATTCGTATGATAATAATGTTTGGTATACCAGCACCTTCTAGATGAATGGATTTAGGACATAAAATAATCGATCAATCTTGGTCGTTGGATTATGTATATAGTCCATAGCATGCCTTGATAAACTTGAGAAGTTAACTTCACACTTTTCAACATTCCCATATTTATTTTTCCAAACATCTAGAAACTATCTTTCCATGTCCGCTCATTGTTCATGAAGAAAGTATTTCTCTAAGAAAAGTTCTTAAAATTCACTCCATTCCATGTTTTATATATCTTCCTCCTCCTTTTTGTTTTGAATTAGTGACCACCATTGATCATCATCTCCCAACAGACAATAAAATTCCATAACAACCTTCTCACTTTCGTTAGTTCCCAAGGTGATCATTATCTTCTCTAAGGAACTTATCCACTTCTCCGCTACTAATGGGTTTGTGGTCCCATTAAATGATAAATTTTGTTGTTGCATAAAGCGATGTAACATAGATCCTCCACATTGTGGATCCAGATGATCCATACAGATAAGGTTATTGTTCATAACCTCAATAAGTTGTCCTGGTATAGTTATAAGTTGCTCTACACTAGTCTCGATTTCAGAGAAAACATCATTATCTTGCACATGAGGGAAATCCCTACATGGGATACGTGAATTCATGTAGTTTCCATTATTTCTACTAGGATCCATTTCTAAATAATGGAATACACTAGATTAGTTTATGAATCATAATGTATAATCTCAACTTAGAAAAATATTTAGCATAAATTGAAATTATATTCATGGCTAATCCCATAATCACAAACAAGGGTTCTTTCTGTAAAACATTACATTAAAATCCTTCATGATGTCTTGTAATGAAAATGTAAATTATCCAAAGAATATCCCCCATGAGTGTCAAACCAGGTGCATAGTAAGGCCCATTTTCATGTACTAAGATACCCCAGGTCAAGCTCAAAACTCTTTGTTAGAGTTTTCACTTCTAGGTACATCTGTTCCAGAACAACATCCACTTTCAGTATCCATACAGGGATGTATTTTCTAAAAATTTCCCCATAATATATTCCTTAACAAGAGTCCTGGATGTCCTTTAATGTTTATCTTTAAAGACCACCTTAGGGTTTTTTTTCCTAATATATGTTTTCAAAATCAAGTTTCTAAATTTTCTACTAAACATCCTTTGATACAAATTATAACAACCCAACCCCAGTTTCCTGGATCCAGTGCCTTATTTTATTAAATTGGAATATAAACAAGGAATATGCATCCTGAATGATCGAGTAGTTTAGAAGAATTGGGAACAAGATACATACTTAAGTTCGACATTAAAACATGAAATCAAATGAATCATATATGTTTTATTGGGAACGTCCACAACTATAAGTTTATCACTACAGGTCATTCATAATAAACTTCTTCATGTCTAGAGAAAATGAAAAATAAGAAAGGGGTGATCTCAAATCCTCAGTAAGAGTAAGAAATACAATGATAGATATCTTAAATATTATGCATGGTGAATAATTTAAAACATATTCCTTTAAAAGAAAAAATGTGAACATAATATGGCAGGAATATGAGTTGAGTAAATATTTTCATGATAAAACATAATCATGGGTATTCTAATAGTTGAGTAACCTCATGAACTTTGAATTTATAGAATAATAATAGGAAAAATGCATATTCCATACATTCAGAAACATACCATCAAGGCATCATCCAAGACATCTAAAAATAGTTATGTCCTTGGCCAAAACCATATCTAAAAATGGGAAAGGCATCAGCTAGGTACATATCTATTTGTCTCATGAGATCTGTCTATGAATCGAGTAGATATAGAAGGCCCCATCAATCACATAATAAGTAAAATTATTTCCTCCTAGGAATAGGGATAAACATAAACAACATATACATTAATATTGAAACTAACAAATGAAATGTCAGTTATGTTCCCTCAAAGTTAAGAAAACACACTAACCATTTGGAGTAAATTGGTGATTGTTTTTAAGAGATCACATCCACAACCAAAATAATAATAAAACACTAAATTAAATATGGTATATGATATAATAAAATATTAATCCTAATAACACATAAGAATCAATAAGAGTGTTGATATAGATGAAGATACTCTTTTAAAATCATCGAGTAATTTTTGAGATAATTACTCTTTTACTTTGAAAAGAATAGTTCTTTTTGGAAAAGTTTTTGTATAAAACCAGTAGTTAAGTAAGAAAGTATTTTCATAGTAAAATTAATGCTTGTATAAAGATAATGGTTTCTAAAAATTGAATATATAGTTTCCTTTAAATTAGGTAAGAATTGGAGAAATTCCCTTGAATCTGGCTTGTATTCCAGGAAGGATTTTTCAAAGATACTTTTAAAAAATATAACTCCCCATAAATGAAAGTAGAATTATTGTTGGTAAATATATGTTGAAAATTATCACAGAATACATGAGGATTAAATATTAATAAATAAAAATTTAACTGAGGTAAGTAGAAAGTAAGATTAACACAAATGAAAATGGATGTTCGGGTAGAAAACCCTTACCTTAAGTCTGAAGGTGTTCCTCACTTGATCTTAATGATATGAATAATAAAATTTAGGTTCATAAATTAATTATTAAATATCCTAATCTACATTTAATTGATTTATTATATGTTTATTATGTTTATTAATGGCCTTTTTATTGGTTAAGAGATTCAATTTTATTGTTTTGGAGTGTTTTGTTCATTAGTTTTCATGGTGGATTTACTTATATCCATGTGTGGATAAACATGTAGAATGAGAATGATTGTATAGAATAAAAATTTTATGTTATTAGTGAAAAATCATAATATTACATGGTCATAAAAATCATTTGGTTATTTGGAATTAAGATGAATCATTTTATAAAACATTAATGATAATTTTTTGGGTTAATTGGCGGTTTTTGTTCACAACGAACTCATTATGATTTATAAATTATTGTTATGTGTAAAAAAGGATTAAAAAGGCTTAATTAAGTTCTAATAAATATATTATATTTCGTTTCAACCATATAAGTGTTTTCATAACTAGAATTAAAGACGATAATAGAAATTGAAAACCCCTCATCCTTGAATGTGATAAATTAACACATCTCATATGATGTTTTCATTTCAAGTATAAAAGAAGGGGAAAGGAGAGATGATGAAGAATTATTACTTTATCGGAAAAAAATTCTATTATATGTATAGTAATAGAGTCATAAAAATATTTGGATGAAAAGAGTTGATGAATGAAAAAGAAAAGAAGGGAACTTCAAATAAAAGAAATGAAAAGTGGAATTTACCTCTTGAAGTAATCTTCCTTGAGAGCCTCTTTAGGTGAGAGGTTTTGGTATTTTTATGATACCAAGGGATGATGGAAGTTGTAGAGGAGATTATGAGGGTAGTTTTTTAGAATTTAGATAGGGATAAATTCTTTAAAATAGTGAAGAGAAGAGGGAGTGAGGGGGGATTTATAGTGGAGGAGAGGAGAGTTTTCAAATTATTTTACTCATTATTTTTTTATTTTTCCAAATAAAACCAATAGTATTGATTCTTGTAACCAATAATAGTAAAATGTGCTTTTTAGTTAAAACCAAGTGTTCTTACATTAGCCTTAAATCACCTATGACTCAATAAAAAATGTATTTAGTATTTATTGTAAATTATCATATTTTACTATTGACCTAAAGTTGAAGTATTTTAGAAAAATACCAAAAATTAACCCATACCATTTTTTGATGTGTAGAATTCAAAAATGAAATCCATTTATTGAAAAAAATCCAAATATTTTTAATTTAATTTTAAAATAAAATCATAATTTATTCGAAAGAACAACATTAAAACTGTAACTTGTTTTATAACGCCTTGAAAAATTAATCAAGGTCCCATAAAATTATCTTATAACCATAAGAAAATAAAATAAAAAATTATTATTACATTTTATGAAAAAAAAATTATAGTTTAAATTATTAAATTAATCATAATGTTTTAATTAAAATATTTATGACATACAAAAATACCAATATAATCGTTTCTTCACTTATAAGATGTCTAAATTGTATTTATGCTTTCATGGATGAAGTTTCTATTTTTTTTTGACCGATTTTATATTAATTACTATTCATAACAGTATGTTACTATTAATAAGGGTATGTTTCTATTCATTAAAAACTAATTTGATTCTAGGAACCTATAAATATCTTACTAAACACAACCGTGTACGTCAGTTTTTCAAAATTGAAATCATAGATGTGGAAAAATTATGGTTACTAGATAGTTTATAACAAATTGGTGTTTGTAGAGACTCGGTGTTTTATGCATTAAATTTATTTTGAAAATCCAGGGATGTTATTTTTACTATTTCAAAATTATAATTATTAAATTATAATTTTTCATATATCTTCATTAAATCCTATGCATTTATAAATGGAATCATTAATTGTGTGTACTTATGGACTACTATATCTACGAATGATGTATTTCATATATCATCACGACCCTACATAGATGTTTTTGTGAATATATTTAATTAAGGTTAATGATATTTATGAAATTTTTAAGCTTCTTTAAACATTATATTAACATTATATAAAACTATTTAATTACTCATTAAATCATTATAGAATACTCTCATTTGTTTGGATGGGATTTATCTTGAACTAACCTCCTACCATCCATTATTTTAGACTTTTGAGTTTTTTACCCTTGAATAGTGACATACCATTATTGAAATGTAATGATTACTTCCATAATTATCCTTCTCTTCACTTATAAAAGGAGATCAATTCCACCAGTTCATGCTACACATATAACTTCTAATTTCATCCTAAAAATATACCATTATGATTCTCCAATAACTCTCTATGAATTTGATAATAAAATAGTATTAATTTGTTACCCTAAGGCACTTATTTTCAAGGATATTTCCAAGATAAATCTCATGACGTGATTATTTCTTAATCCTTAGTAATTTATTTTTAATCATTCTCTTACAAAACACTTTTTACCACACTAAAATTATTAAATAATTATTATTAATATATAATAATAGTGTTATATTAATAGACTATCCATTATTAAATTCTTTCCATCCACTAATAAAAATAAAAAAACATCAATCATGTGTACATGCAAACTATTTCATCCGTGAAGAAATGTGGTTTGTTTTTCATCACCAGCTCTCATATATGGTAATAAGGATGGATTTAATAAATTAATATTATTAATATTTAAAAATTATAATTATTCAATGATAATTTATCTTATACATCTATTTCATCTCATTCATTGATAAATGGAATCATCAATCGTGTGTACATGTTTACTACCATCTCTATGAACGATGAATTTCATCTATCATCACCACCCTACAAATATGGTTCTAAGAATAAATTTAATTAAGGTAAAGTATATTAATGAAATTTTTTAATCATCTATAAATTTTATATTTGTATTATATAAAAACATTTATTAATCATTAAATCATTATATCACGCTCTCATTTGGGATGGTTTTACCACTTATGTGAATGATGTTATAATGTTTATATCATGAATGATTAAGGAATGTCATTCAATGGTAACACAATAAAAAAGGAGTGTATTTAATATATTTTTTAACGATTCTTTAAATTATTTATTAATATTTAATATATTTATTAATATACCACCTTTTGATCGTTAAACATACTGAAACTAGTTCATAACAATTACCTTTTTGATGAATTATATCCATCTATTTCACCTAATAATATCAAAAAAAAGGAAACATTAAAAAATGATTATTCTATCTTGAATAATTTATAAATAACAAACATTTAACCAGTAAGTGAGAATCAACATAAACACCCTAAAACATGTTTGAAACTAACAATAAAAAATCTTATTATCCAATGAAGAAAATAAACTATAACTATGTAACATATTTTTAATAGATGGTTATAAATTTTGTTTATAAAATGTAATATAGTTGAAAAGTCTCTAAAATTAATTATTAAGATAGTTATGTTCATTATACTAGATATTAAAGAACTATCATGGAAGCCTTTAATTAAGGTAGGAGTTATTTGTCTCTATTTTCAATTATATATAACATATTTGATATTTTTCACCATAACTTATTTTTTATGGTGTATCAAATACCCTATTACATATATGAATAATTTATAACTTTATTTTCATCACCTTTTCATGGTATACCAGTTATGTTTTTTTATTCTTATGTTACCACTTTTGTAAGGGTTTCTTCTTGACTCAACTTATTTTCTTGATTCATAATGATTTTTTTTAATATGGTTTCACGTGATAATTATCTTGTGTTACATAAATATATTATAACATAATTATTCCACATCTTATGGGGAATTACATTGATTCGTTTATTTATTTAGAAATGTTTATGATGCTAAGAATAATTCTCATCCTATCTAAATAATTTCTTTTCATCCATGTCAATATTTTCTCTCCCACCAATGTTATCCTCAATATTTGGAACACAATTTTGTTTTATCTCATGTGAAAAATAATATTTCCCTTATCCTTTTTTAAAAAATAAGTTTCTTTACACTTTTTACGATGTGGGTTTTCAATAAAGTTATTTCAAAATATTAAAAAATTATTTCATCTTTTCATAATCAAATGTTTTATCTTCCACTTAAAATTCAATTTTGATAAACTTTATATATTGTAAAGGATCTGTTATTGATTATTCAGTTTAAATAAAATACTTTTCAAAGTTTTCACTTCACCATTTTGAGAATTAATTTTGAATGTGATTGGTAACTTCTTCTTTTTCAACAATTATAAAAACATTTTCTAAACTCTATCACTATTTCTCTCACCGTATGAGAATTCTTCTTTATAAAAATTAATTTACATGTTTAAAAATGGGACTTAGTATTATTTTAACTCTTTATGATTTTGAAAATAAAATAAAATATTCATATATTTTACACAAGTAGAAGTTTGATTTTAAAAATGAATTCATGATTTAAAAATGGATTTTAATAGAATGGGTTTTAAAAAAAATTATTTGGTGATTCCATTTATTCTCAATAAAATATTCTGAAATTATATTTATCTTATGAAATTTTATTTATAAAAGCCTTTTTGATGGATTATATTTTTTTAATCCCAAACTATTTAATCTTAAGGAAATATTTTTACGTATTTTTCAATCCTTTAAAAAAAGGGGTTTTGCTACCAATTTTTCTCTTTATCTATAAAGGTTTTATATGATTAGAAGTTATTTATCGTGAAAAAACATCTAAAACTTCTTGTGAAATCTATTCTTCGGTGTCTGAATTTTGGGTATCATTCATTTACATTATTAATGTAAATTTTGGTTATACGATTTGGAAATGTTGTGAAACCCATTTTTATTTTCATGGTTTATTTGTGATGTGAAGAATAGAACCCATTTTATTACCAGAGAATTTAAGGATGTATTTATTTATTGATATTTTATGGCATACATATGTATATATTATGGTAGGTGTGGTCTTATATCGCCCTCTAATTCATTGGTTATGGTTTTATATCTCATGAGATAATGAAGCATGGACATTCTTGGATTAGTTCATGCCATAAAGTGTGGAAATTATTGTATTTTCACAACTTGAATTGTGGACATGGTAGTATTTTTTCACAACATAAAGGGTGGAAATGCTTATATTTTTTTCAGAAAATAATATGTATACATTCATGATTTTTTTTCACAACCTAAAGTGTCTACATGATTAAATTTTTTATGACATAAATCATAGACATGCTTGGATTTATTCACAACGTAAAGGATGTGCATGATTGGATTAGTTCACAACTTAATTTTTTCCGTGATTGGATTTATTCAAAATATAAAAGGTAGACATACTTGGATTTATTCCCAATATGATGTTTTATGTGCTTCTATTTGTTTTATAATTCAGTGTTATTCTATGATTAAATGGAATTTCATGTTTCTATGTTATATGTGGTAATTATGCTTGAGGGATAATTTTTATTATATTACACTCTCCTAACATGGTGCATGTTTTATAATTTCAGAATACTTGTCCTTTTATTATGACTTATGTAGGACACTTTTTGTTCCATGTTATTTTTAGCAATATATTTCTCTCCTTTTCATGTTTTCTCATATACATATGATCTAACCCATGATTACATATTGATGATTTTTCCCTTATTGAGTGCTTAAACTCACCCATTATTTATATTTAGATTCCCTGGGTTATGAAGATGAGTGTAACTTATGTGAAGTCTAGAATGCAATCTAGTATAGCATGATTATTGAGAAATATCCATAGGTTTTTTAAAATAATTTACCTATATAACTGGTCCTTAAAGACACTAAACCTTTCATTTTTTGGTTTGTGAGGTGGTTTACGATTTTTAGTGTTTATCTTAGGATAATTTTGTAAAATAAATAAAGGTTCATCTCAGTTTGTATTAAATTTGGATTTTAAAGAATGTTTGTTTATCATTAGGCCCTTATGTGTAGGTATGAGGTTCTTTATCCAAGGGCCTAATTGTTTGAACCTACATGCCATAGTTGTGTTTGTAAAAATTGTAAAATCCGCATTTCATAGATGTAATCAAAGTTCAACCTCTATAAAAATATCAATGATACTCAATATAATAAGGGGTCTAATGTGATATCTTTCAAATATAATCATATTTTTATAAGAACATTTCCACCATAAGATTTCTCATATACATCATTTATATATACTTATATAATCACTTGGTCTACAACATTTAGTGGCCATTAGACATGAAGCTTTTCAATATAGCATAGAAATCTAATTTCTTATTAAGTCTCTGAATAAAGTCTGACAAAGTTTTTGAATACATCACATGTCATTGATCTCAAATATGAGCACATCACATGAACCTCATCTATGCTACTAAAAACATCTTATGTGATTCAACTAAGATTGGGCATGAATTTCCTCATACAAGTTCAATATAGGTATAGATCTCTTTTTTGTTATAGAAGTGGACATAACCAATCTTGTTTATACACCAAATGATGACATTATCAACAGTATACCCAACCACCCCCATATTAGCTAAGCTATTTTCAAAATATATATGTAGGGTATCAACGTATGAAGGTTATCATGCTAGTTATCTCACTAATCTCTTGTAAGAAGGATTGATAATATGCATACACCACTATGTATATCGATTAATATATGACATTCCATGAGATATACTTTTGTGGGTAAATCTAATTAACAAGCCTCTACTTATTACCTCAAGAATTCATCATTCATATTTAATATTTAATTCTTTGTAATGAGTATAAGAATCAAATAAAGATAAATTTAATATATCATTACAACTCAAAATACTCTATAATGATCATAAGTTTTGGAAAACTCAAATTGTCACATTGAGGGTATATTATCATTTAATCATTCATGTCAAACAAATTACATTACACATGGATGAATGATAATCAAAGAATTCCTTTATTATAATAAAATGGTACATATTATAACTATTAAAACTAATTTCTCATGTTTATTACAGCTAGAGATTCTATATGGCCCTCACATTGTTATTGTTGTGGTGGTTTCATCAATAGATCTACTAAATTCTTCTCTATATCCACCAAATAAATATTTACATTTCCCATATCAATGATCTTTCATATAATATGGTATTTTTGAAGGATTTGTTTGGTCCTTTGGTGAGATCTTGATTCCTTATCCTATGAAACAACACTATTTTTGTATCAATACATATAAGTTGGTTCCTTGATGATAGTGACCACTCCATGTTCAAATAAGTACTTATTGATCCGAAAAACTTCTATTTTAGTACTAGATGCAACAATTTACTCTATCATTATCGTTGAGTTCTCTACGATGGCTTGATAAGAACACCTCCAACTAATCGGTCCACCATTTAGGAAAAATAATAATCTACATTGAGATCTTATATTGGTGTATAATAGTTATTGTTAAAGTATAATTGATATCAATTCATGTAAATAACATGGAATAAATGATAGATCCCATGGTGGATGCATAAGTAATAACATCCATCCTTTCTATATCATTAGAAGGATCTTGAATCTTATTAAGACTCATTCCATGTAAAATGGGTAAAGGCCCCCTCTTGGAGTTATTCATACTAAACTGATTTATCAGTTTACAAATATATTTTTTTTGACTCATTCAAAGAAACATCTATAGATCTTAATACCTATTATGTAGGGCTTCACCCATGTCTTTCATTTAGAAACATTTACCCAACCACACTTTCACATTATAATGTATCGATATGTCCTTTCTAATAACCAGTATGTCTTCTTCATAATATATCATAAATACCACTATACCACCATTAATCCTGTTATACACACAATAATAATATGAGTTATTATGAAACCACACACTTTGATTACATCATCAAGACAATTATTCCGTCACTGATAAGTTTAATTCAATCCATAAATGAATGATTGCAACTATAATACCCTATGAAGATCATTGGGCAATTAAAACCCTTAGGTCTATATAATAATGTCACGACCTGTCCTCGGGTCCCGTGTCGTGACTACCCCAAGCCCTTCTTCCATAGGCCAGGTGCTGGCGACTAGCACCAAAGGCAAAAATCCCGATAAAAAGGGAAGGCAATGCCTTTATAAAATAAAAAACACCATAGAGTATGCAAACTAAAGTAAACACTAAGTAAACTGAGTAAAAACACAAGTGCTGGAAAGTAAATGGTCCAGAATACAAACCCAACTGAAAGTGAAGTACAACTGAAAGAAAGTAAAACATCAAAAATGTAAAGCAGCAACACCGAGCCATCCACTAGAATTCCCACCTGAGGGGTGGGTACAAATAGTATCCTCAGCTCCTCGGGTACGGTCATCCGCTCCATGTACGTCGCATCCAGTGATCCTCCTCCAGGTACCGTCTAGCTCCACAAGTCTCCACCTTGATCAGCGCTGTCTATCGTCTGCATCCAACACATTGTAGTGAGGGCATATCCCATGTAGGGGTGAGTATACGATACTCAGTAGGGACCCCGAGACCCCCGAATGTCTCCCAGAATCCACAAAGTATAAACCACAAGGAAAAATACAATCACAAAGTATCAACCAACTCTACTTAGGTATATGCCCATACATATACCTAAGTCATCAATTCTAGTACTGCTCTAACTCACGAGCCCAAGTTCAACCCAGTCCACACATAAGAAAGTACAACTCAATCCACACAGGAAAACACAACCCAATCCACACAGGATAGAAAGATCAATCATATCAAAGATAATAATTGAAAGTCAAGACTCAGCTCACACGGGTATACTACTCACGAAGAGGGGTGGAGATCATTGATGTAGCCTCTGAATCATCTCCTCTGCCAAACCCATGTAGGATCCAAGTACAGATGTCGTCGCTGCCGGACCCACGTAGGATCCAAGTACAGTAACCATCACTACCGAACCCACGTAGGATCCATGTACAGTCGTCATCGCTGTCGAACCCATGTAGGATCCAAGTATAGTCGTCCTCACTGCCGAACCCCCATAGGATCCAAGTACAGTCGTCCTCGCTGCCGAACCCATGTAGGATCCAAGTACAGTCGTCACAGTTGCAGCCAGCTCTAGGATTCCCGCACACAGCACGCTCGATTCTGGGAGGGTCCACTCCACGAGCCAAGGGGTCGATACATCAACTGTAATGAAGTCTATATTTGATGTATCACAAAGTTCCGTCTCATCAATAGGAACTCAACGCGACAGACGGCGCGTCAATCGGACACCCGGTTTGAGAGATATTGGCTTTTCCCTCCCAGGGGCCCGGTTGGTTTTTAAGTTAAAACCAACCCGACGATACTCCAACTGCATCCAAACCTTGATCGGAGTAGTCCAAAAGAACCGTCTCACTAAGAAGAATCCAAAAAAGTTGACGGAACATCAGTCGGTCGTCCGTAGCTTAAGTTATAAGTGTTTCCGCTGCGAGGGCCCGGTTGGTTTCGTGTTCGAACCAACCCGGTCATACCCAAAGTTCTCCGAAACCTTTAGTATAATATATTGAAATGACCGTCTCGATCCAAGGATCCCTAAGCAACTGACGGTGCATCTAACGGAGGTTTGTATCCCATGTTATGGGCGTTTGAATGAAACTGCCCGAAAATAGGGGGTTCAGCCCGGTCTGACCCAGCCCGATACCCCCTGGGTGGGCCCGAACTGGGTCGACCGATCCCGGGTCTAGGTCCGGCCCAGCGCCGGCGGTTCGTCCCAGTGCGGGCGGCTCGGCGCTAGCAGAGCGGGGCGCAAAGGGGGCGCACCGCCCCTTGCACTGGCTAGGGGTTTCAAACCCCCAGTATTTCTGGAAACAGTCGGCCATAACGGTCGGTCGGTGTGGCTGTCGCGGGACCCGCCGGTCCTGCCTCCTAGTTTGCCGGTGGCCGGCCGAGCCCAGACGCCTCCTCTAAAACTGTTGCGCCCCTCAGCCGTGGCCCGCCCCGGCGATGGCCCCCTTGGTGCCCCGGCGCGGCGCGACGACGCCACGCCCCTCCGCCGCGGCCTGCTCCTAGCCGCGGCTCGCTCCGGCCGCAGTCCACCTCGTTCTCGCGCGGTGGAATTGTACCTCGTCACCTCCGTTTCAAGCCACAATGATGATCAATAACAAAAGGGGAGGAGGGTCATCCATGTTTGTGCAGACCGACCTCCTCCCTTTATATCGATAGCAAGCGTCCAAACATTAATTAACGATGATCGTTAAATAATACAGGAACAAAGAAACAACCCCTACCTCAAAAGAAGTTCGCGGAAGCTAGCATCGCGGGGGTGGTTTCGATGATGGCGTTGGCATGCGTCCAAGAAGAGGATGGCGTCTCACACTAGCTGTGAAGAGGGAAAATAACGGCACATCATCTCTCCTTGGTGTCGGCGTTCTTCGTCGAAGTCTTGGCATTCTTCAACGAGGAAGATGAAGTTCTTCAGAAATAACTCAAGAGCTCTCTCCCCTTTTCTTCCCACAACAAAATACAACCAAAATAAAATAAGGCTTTGCCTTATTTTATTAATACATGCCAAGCTTTTCAAAGCTTCAAAATTCAAAAACTAAACCATTTAATTAAATGATATTGAGTTGTCAAATTAAATGGGGTGTTAAGTTAGGAAGATTAATGAGGGAGAGAGAGAGAGATTTACTCACATTTAAGGGGTGTTAAAGGAATTTGAAGGGGTGGGGGATCGTGTGGGCCCCACCTCTCTTTTAATCTCTCAAGAGAAGTTAGAAACCTAGTGGGTCCCATCCCAACTTCCACACATAGGTTATAACCACGTAGAAAAGAAATAAAATTTGTAACACGTATTTTATTTCCCTCTTCAATTAAACCACTTCATTTTTTTAAACAACTCATCCCGAGAAAACGCTCCTTCAGAAAAGGTCCTCCTAAACAATTATTGGTGCTGCGGTTTCTTCGGTGCCCTTGAATTTCGATTCCAAGCACCGGTTCATAAGATATAAAAACCTGCTCGTTCGTTCAATGAACGTACCTGAGCTAAACTTCGGAAAATTATTTCTTGCACATCGGGCCTCGACATCAAGCGCCGTCAGAAACTGCGTACTCGTAAAATCCCAAAGAAATTAAGAAAAATAATTCCATGAAATTTATGGGTCTTTACAAATATAATGTTTTTGATTAAATTATCATTAAGGAAAATGTTTTTTACATCTATTTTATATATCTCATATTCAAAATGAGTTATTATTTCTAGAAGAATATGAATATACAATTTCATGACAATAAGTATAATTATTTCTTCATATTCAATACAATGAATTTATTTATAACCATTTAGAAATATACATTATTTATAGTTAGAAATTATTCCATACATGTTAGTTTTCATTTAGTCCACTTACACCATATGGGTCTCACCCATTCAGATGAATCCACCAAGTTCCGAACATGGTTAGTGAATACTGAGTCTATATCATATTTCATTGATTTTAACAATTTATTAGGATTAGAACACTCAATAGCCTATTATTAGGAAGTATGTTCATATTATATGAATGTTACTTTATCATCATTGGAGAAGATAAACCCACGCCTCTTAGGTTCATGATGAATAGCACCAAACCTTATAGGCTCTTGTGTTACATGAGTTGTTTCTTCTTCTTTAACTCATTGCAGAACCAGCTCAACCACCATCTGAGGAATACTTCGAGTTTATTGGTCATAATATTCTTCAAATTCAACTTTCCTCAAATTCATGCATTGAATTATGTGTTCTTCGCGATGTAATTTAGTAAATTGACCCCTAAATATATTGTGTTCTATAGGATAACAGAAATATTATCCCCTTGTTTCCTTAGGATAACAAACAAATAAATTCTTATCGGATTTTGTTTCATGTTTTTTATAACATAATCATCACGTGAATGATTCATATAACCAAGTACTCATAAAATACAAATACAAACTATTATACTTCCCATACCATATATCATATGATTTCTTTTTAATTACTTTAAATGGATCATAGTTTTCAATAATGTTGCAGTCTTCAAATCATAATCTTGGAATAAAATATTAAGGTCACATAAACTGATCATTTATTGAATAATGTATAAAAATGTATGATTCCACCTTTAAAATATACTAGTCCATTGTGGTGTTCAAGGAGGTGTGAAATTTGAAACAATTTTAAAATCTCTAATTTGAGTTATGAATTCATAGATAAAGTATTCACCACCCCGATCTGATTATAGAATCTTAATACTCTTTCCCATTTTATTATTTAATTTCTTTGAAACCCATAAAACATTTAAAAAATTTCATACTTGTGATCCATTATAAACACATAAGGATCCCCGAGAGGATGTCGCTCCCGGGCGATCAAAACGCGAACCCTAACAGCGCCGATCAAGGGATCCAGGATGTGAGATCGTTCACGGATGTTGTAGCGGGTAAAATCCCATGCGCATAATCAAAGACCTCGAATAGTCTTTCTCCAAAAACCTATAGACACAGAGTTCTATCAGTGATTTTGATTTTCAAAAGATGAGGTACATGATCTTTCTTCGGATCTTAGATTTTTTCTTGTGGGTCACTTTATCAAGAATCGCCCTTCCTTGTTCTTTCTACGAAAAACCCCTTGAGAACATTGGCTTCACTAATTTTCAAATTGGGCTTCTAAATTCCTTGAATGTCGTATTTCAGTTCTCTTCAGACAATGACTACTATAGATTCTAGATTTTAGGATCCTGGTCCTTTGGGGGGTCTATTATGAAGGTCTTCAAGTGGTCTCCAGACATCAACAATGGTTCTGAGCCCCCCATTGTACCAATCTAGATAGGTTTCCCAGGTTTACCCTTACATATGTTTAAGAAGCGTGCTCTTTCGCAATTTCTAATCTATTTGGACTTCCGATTAGATTAGACACAGCTACCTTGAACCTGTCTAGACCTTCAGTAGCTAGGATTTTCACTGAGTTCGATATCTCTCGAGATTTTCCATCTCATTTCTGGATTCAAAATGGAGATAAAAAATTCATCCAAGAGGTTTTATTTTAAAATGTTCCTCTTTAATGTAAATGTTGTTTCAAAATTGGCCATTCGATGGAGGAATGTGATACCCAAAGATTTGAACCCCCCTTCCCCCCCCAACCTCATTGTAACTCAATTTTGATGGAAAAAAATGACTCAAAATGAATCTTAGATGATAAACCTATTGATAACACTTTGATCCCAAACATCATGGATATCCCCAGGCCTCTTAATGAGATATCAGCACCTTGGGACAATATGCTTCTCTAGAAGGGTCAAATAAATACCACTATGGAAAATGGTGATCTCCCTTCCAAAGAGATTTTACCTCTAGTTGTGGATGCAAATAACCATCATTGTCCTCCCACTCCTCC
The DNA here is from genome assembly GCA_963277665.1 of Viscum album. Classification (NCBI taxonomy): domain Eukaryota; kingdom Viridiplantae; phylum Streptophyta; class Magnoliopsida; order Santalales; family Viscaceae; genus Viscum; species Viscum album. Next base: position 1,984,790,598 of record OY728145.1, on the reverse strand, counting down.
TGAGGTGGTACCGATAGTGCAATTTCATGATGATACTCAGAAGGATATTGAAAATGAGAGGTGTGATACATCTGAAAGTAGTGATTCACCAAATGAAGAAGATAAATATACTCATATTGAGGAAGAATATCTGAGAGCCATGGCTTGGAAAGGAAAAAAATCCAATTGTTAATGCAGATGGGTTTATCACCCCCAACCCCAAAAAAATGAGGAAACATAGAGATTACTCCCAAATTAAAAGAACTATAGTCAGAAGATATTTGGACATTTCAAGAAGGTAAGTCTCTCCCCCTGACATAATTAAACATGTAGAGGACAAGCAACATGTTGAAGTGGTTGAGAAGAAGAATGTGCCTGGTTGTGAAGATCCTGAATCTTCGGTGAAACTTAGAGATGAAATTCTGTATAATTCCCTTAGAAAAGGGGAGATTTCAAAAGACAATTACCTTGATATTAAATAAGACATTTTCAATGACAAATTGTATAGAGAGTTTCAAAAAACTCCCTAATGTTTCTTTGATAGCCTTTACTAGTTGTTTCATTATTGATTGATAGCCTCGCTACTCATTACTTCTATTTCTTTCATCTGGGGACCTATATGTGTAATCATGTTGATCCTGATTGGAAGTTTCTATTCTTGATTTCTGGTTTCATCTACCTTTCTTCTCCATGATTTTCAAGCTTTGTTGAACTGGTCTGAATGGTTTTTAGAAGCTGGATTTTGGGAATTCCTTTGCGGTTTTATTTTGGTGGTTTGTTTCAGCCTTTTTACTGCTTTCTTCTACTTCACATTGGATGATTGGGAATTTTCTATTCTGTTGATATTGTTTGGTGTTCGGGACTATTTTTGAGATGGATTGGCAGTTTTTAAGGAAATCTGAGATCTGATTATCTATTCTGAATTGGTGATATTCGGATCTGCTGATATTGTTTCTTTTTCCCTAATCTAAGTTTCTATGTTGGCTGGGTTTTAAAGATCAACCTGCATTGAACGAAGCTCAGATTTCATAGATCTTTCTATTACCTTTAAAAATATCTCGATAGCCTTGTGTCCTTCTTTACTGCTCAGTTTTTTCTTCTTGTCTTTGGATCTGAACATATTTTTACTTGGTGTTTTTGGAATGAGGCTTTGATCTGTTTTTCTATAGGCTAGTTTGGAATGGGTCTGATATGCTGTTTTTGGGTCTGCTGCTTGAACATCAATGGAAGCTCTAAAGTTTTTAGGACTTTTCTTATGCAGCGATATATGATTTTTTCTCTTGGAGTCCCTGCTCTGAATTCAGGATTGGCCGGTAATGGATACTCAACCTTGAAGGAAGGGTGAACATATGCTGAGCTGGATTCAAGTCTTGGTGTGGTTTTTCTTTGAGTATTTTGATGTTCCTCCTTATCTCCCTATTGGTTTAAGTACATTACACCTCATGTTTTTATGGTAAATTTTTGAATTTAATAAATTCCCTTGGAGGCATGAATTGTGAATCCTATTCATGTCACCACCTTCTTAAAAAAAATCCATTATAAACACATAACCAAACTCACTAAGTTCATCAGTAAAAATTACAATGTACCTGAAACCACCAGTTTCATGAGTACTCATTATGCCACATACTTCACTATGTATAATATCCAACAATCCACTAGCACCTCCTCCATTTATACAAAAAAAAAATGGTGGTAATTTTTTCTAGTAAACAAGATTCACATGTTCTAAATGATTCATAATTAAATGTGTCCAACCATCTATGTCCATGGAGTCTTTAAACACATTTCTCATTTACATGTCCTAGGAGAAAATGAAAAAGGTAGGTGGGATTAGAATCAACCTTGACCATATTATTTTTAATGTTGTGAAAATGATTATCCATATATATATAATTAACAAACTGTTCCTTATATTACAAATACCATAAAAATGTCATTATTATATATAGAATAACTTCTATTCGTAAAAATTAATTAAAAAACCCATATTGTCCAAACAAGATATAGAAATAAAATTCTTGTTTATGGTGAGAACATAATAATAGTTTTTAAATTATAAAACTAATCCACTTGGTAAACATAGATCATAAGTGTAAAATTAAAATGTTGAAAATTTTGCACCATTAATAACACATGAATATAATTCATACTTTATAAATTCTCTCTTATAAATGAGTCTGTGTTTTTTCAACACTAATGTGTGATACACATCTGGTATCTAAAACCCATGAGTCAATGACAGTGGAATTAATCTCAATGAAGTTCATATCCAGGTATTCTAATGTTTTCTCCTTGAGAAAACTTATCAATCCTATAAACCAATATTTGACTATTTTATAGGTTATACCTACTAGTGATCTCAATTTAATTATCATTAAGTATTCCATAATATATAACAAATACATATCAATGGGTCAGTATCATGCATTATACATTTTCATTAAGTAATTTAAATCAAATTTCTACTACTAAAAATGATAAACCAAAACATCATATTCATTTAGTGATACAATATCTATATTTTAAAAAGAAATTAGTTCAATAAGTCATTCCTCTTATACATTAATTATTTAGGTAGTGAATCATCCTAATAATAATGTTTGTGACTTCTTAATGGTTTAGAATATAACTCTTTATATAATTTTATCATATAGATTCACTCAACTCTATTAATCTAGTATATGTACTAATGGTGTCCCAACTAAGTGTAATCCAAATAAAATTCCATGAAAATGAGTAAAATAAAATCCAGAGGCAACCTTATAGGGTAGAACCTATCCAAGGATGATCCACTATGATCTATCATTTTCTTTCCTTAGACAAGATAATTTGGGGTCACCCTACCAGGGAAGAACCTACACGGTTGAATGATTGAGGTATTTAAAAGTACCACTTTGGAAGTAATCTCATCTTTATTATTTAGAGGGTTTACTAGTATTACCAGTTTAATATACACCATATGCATATTAATTATATCAATATTTCATCTTTTGAATTTTTTATTCTCTGATTTTTTGATTCCTTTTGGGTATGAATACTTCTAAATATTTTGTTTTTGTAATCCTTATTCCCACCAAAAAATTTAATTTCTTTGAGACCGCATTAAAGTGTATCTCTTTATACATCCCATAGGTTTGTGTTATTGTCCCAAAAATAAAAGTGATGTATAATAATATATATCTGAATAAACCATATATAAGAGGTATATGAACTCTTAATGTCAAGGAATAGAGTTATATGAGACTGAAAATCTCCACAAGAATCCTAAAGTGATAGATAAGAAACACCATTCAACTTTCTTGCCAAGGAATAGCCTCTTGTATGGTATGGGGACTAACCCCAAGTCCTTCTATCTAAGTAGAGTTTACTCAAGAGAGAACTAAATTCATTATATCTTTAACAACTAATATTTATAATCTCTATTTAACAACTATTCTCAAGCTCATAACTTTAATTAAAAATTGAGTTCAAGGTAGATGAAAGGATTCATACCAGAAATGTAATGTGAAGCTCTAACTCATAGAATCAATTTTACAATTAAACATAAAGCATAGACAATATTCAAATTTCTTGAATAATTTACTATACAAGAATATCAAGGGAATTTGATAAACAAATAATTTTTTTTAAAATAGATGGGATAAAAATTCATGAACATATCATAAATAAATGGTGATAATAAAAAATAAAAAATATAAAAATATAAAAAAATTATATTCATTTCAACATGAACAATTTATATTATTTATTATATGGAATTTATATGATATTCAATGAATTATAAACATTTTATCATTTAAATTATATTATTTAAAAAAATTATATAATCTAAATATAATATATATTTTCTAATTTATAAAAATTTTATAAATTACCTCATATGATTTCAAAATAATCTCTTTAATTTCTCAATCAAATGGCAGGCCATAAAATTTTGGTAAAATGTACTTTAATATCAACATTTAATATTTGTGAAAAAATTGTTTCATAAAAATTTACTTTATTAATTATAAACCATTTATAATTAATTAATTTATTTATAAGACCTTATAAATTAAATATTTCCCAAATACATTTTGTCACGATTTATAAACATTTTATAAAATATTAAAACCTTTTAAATTATCAAATGTTACAAAAAACAATTTTTTTGTTTAAAATACTACATATTCCATATTCTATGTAAGGGTAATATCCCTGTGAACCTTAAAAATATTCACTAAATAAGGATAGCTCATATTGAACTTTACATGAACCGATCATGCAAAGGTATAAAGTGACCACCACAACTTGATTTATAGTGTGGTCCTCAATTTGTAGCCGTTTTGAAGGACCATGGGGATTCATAAACTATGGAAGATGTCGTAGTTATGGAGAATCATTGTAAAGAACCCCCACATATTTCTCTACATCATGTTGGTGATGATCTGGGTGTCTTGATGTCACTAAAACTTCATGATAGACACTAGCATGTCATGGTGAAATTGGGTTTTTTCAAAAACACGAATTAAAAATGATTGATTTTTTATGAAGCACGGAATGATAGAAGTAATGGGTTTATTATGATCATATTATGAACTTAAGTGGTGGACATGAACCAAAACACATAGGGATCTATCAATAAGGAATCAAGAATGTAAATACATTCAAAAAATAGATCATAACCCGACATACCTAAAATTCCCTAACATTAGTAGATTTTATACTTATTCTTCAGTAGAGTTATATTTATGATGACCATGGGTTGAAAAATAAAAATACATTACACCTTTGAGGGGTAAGAACTAGAAAATAGATCCTTCAACACATCATGAGGGCTTCAGGATGCTTGAATGGGTACTACCTCCTTTTTCATGCAATGAATGAGCTTTAGGAACAGAAAAGAGCCTCATATAGTATGAAATCATCAAAAGCACAAGAAAATATATTTCATTAACCAAAAATGAGAAGGACAGGAGTTTTATATAACCATCTCTATGTTATTCATTGAATTAATAGTGTCAACCATAACGTAATGTATTAGGTTCCATCCCATGGAACACAAATTTTATAGGCTATTTGGTATTGATTTATAAAAAAAATTCAATAAATGATATGTTCCAACTATAAAATCCAAGTCTTTGGTTTTAAAATGATGAAATATATAGGGAGAGATGTTTCACCACAAAATAATCACATTCATGCCAAAATAGGTGTGCATGTTGACAACGAAATTAAATACACTACCATGATGTAGTAGTGTCCAATTTTGTACACATCCAAAAAATGGCTCATATAACCCACATATGCTAAACCTATATTTATTCATGATGATTCTATATACATAACCAGTATCATGGAATTTCACCCCTGGTTCATTTCACCAGGAATGGATAAGGAAATATATGTGTTTCTTTCTCTCAGGCACAGACTAGTTAGCTGAATGCATAATCCCCACACATATCCTACCTTCTCCATGGTATGGTCTGATCATCCTCCTTGGTGTAAGACCCAATCATTTCCTCATTGAGGGTCCTATCCTTGGTGCATTCAATAATTTATTTCGCTAACTGAGTAGCCTAATATGTAAGATTTACTCTATCCACTAATTGTATCCCTTTAAAGAAATAAGAATCCTTACTATATGACATTAAACTACATAGATCAGTCTTGCCACACAACCCTAAAATGATCAATTGAAACTATGTGGGTTTTTATTTCTACACAAAAGTATATTCTAGATGTATTTTTGAGATTCAATCCCAACACCCCACTATTTTATCATTCCATATCCCTTTCAGGTTACAAAAAACCCTAAACCCAATCACCTTCCTAAGAAGTATGAATCTTCAAAATGTTTCTTCCCATGAAGCTTCATTCAATATAGTTTCCCCACTTAACTTTTAAACCATGTTTGTCCCCACAAGACTCTAAACCATGAGTTTCCTCCACCATAAAATAAACTCTGATCATCCTACACTAAATGGAAAACCATAAGTGCCCACCACGAAACTCTAAATCTTGGGCATCCTCGTAGGAATTTAAATACAGACTTGCCTTATGTGATAAGCATAAAAAGAACCTTTCTTTCCTTATGTGATGAGAATAAGATTCTATATGTGACGAGTGAAGGATGGACAACCTTCTTGACGCATCTAAACCCCATCCTTAATTTTATGATGAGAATAGGATACCATATGTGGTGATCATGATATGCCTAAGTTAAAATGCATATGATTCCTTAGTTTATGAGGCTAATATTCCATGGGTGATGATCCTAATATGACTTAGGTGACTGGCCGAAGATTCCTTAAATTAAGATCATAATATTTTCTTATAGACCTATATGAGGAAGATAAATAAATTAAAATACATATTCACAAACATTACAGACATGATCATCAACTACGACTGCAAGTTGGTTTCTCTCTTCAGACAGAAAGAGACACAATTAATTAATGTGCACATTGAGTTAGTGTTGGGAAAAGGATTAACAATCAAGAATTAAATAATTTAGGGATTCATGTACTAGGAAACAAACTCCTCATAAGGGAGTTCCAACATCAAATCCTCTAGTTTTTATTAAGGTGCTTTTATCATCACCATGGTGGTGGAAGACCACCCACCATTAGATATTGGGAATATGACAACCAAATAGAAACCATATGTGGTGAAATTCGACATAGTATTTCCAATAGAAAGTGTCAGAAAATATATTGATAAACCTGAATTCAATATACGATCCTTCAATTATTAGTGGATGTGTAACATCAGGTATGTTTGGTACTTCCTACTTGGAGTATATACTCACATTAGGCTTCAGAAGCTATTATAGAATGTTATAAAATGAGTATTCTATGTGCGGTACTCCTACCAATTCTAATAGGAATGGAGGTATCATAGGTCACTAATATAGTGTGGTACCCAGGGATTACCACACATATATATCCCACACATGTACACCAAGGAAGCGATCTCCACATCTCCCACAACAATCTGCTGCCCTTGCCCCTTTCCCCAATAGATATCAAACATAAAGAGGTCATAAACTCCCTTTTTCATTGCTACAAATGGGAGGGAATCATTATAACATGATAGATTGTTTAGGAGGATCTAGATGACTTGGAGCCACACTAGATCCCCCAACAACATGAATCTCATAGCGTTAAAGCACCACCAGTTACCATTGCCAACTGTTTTAGGATTCTATAACCTGAGAACCCTGATGACAATAACCACTATACCTAGGAGGTGGGGTACATCCAAGGTGTTATAAAATCCGTTACCAAACAAGACACTCTAAGGAGAGATCCCACCAACTGACATCATCTTCGACACAGGAACACAGATCCAATAGCTAAACAGGTTGATCCTACTTCTATTTCGGTTACACATTTCTAGACTACATGATTCCCATAGTGGGGGTAGGATACCACTTCTTATATATGATAGGATGAAAATTCATTTGTCGTCTCATCCCATACTATAATTCCATACCCCAATTCACTATGAACAGCAACCAGATTGATCTTCTATGTGGCCTAAGAAATGCCTCCTTGTACATAAGTGTCATATGACTAGTAGAGAGGATCTATGGTGGTAATTTTAGGTATCAGAGTTCACAATAACAAAATAAATAACTAAGTATTATACATAATCCATAACTAGAAGAGTATAAAAAACAAACAATCATATCCAATAATAATAAATGAATATGAAAGAAATTCAAAATCAAATAGGAATTCTAGCATTCAGGAATACAGGATATATCTCCCACTGTACAGATCATATATAAATAATTAAATACATAAAATACACATGAAACGTTTCTTCCTACACTAGGCCTCACCTCCAATCTATAGATCCCTCTTGAGTTTCTCCATCCCGGTTATATAATCTCGAGCCACAGCCCAACCCGAACCTACAATAGGTGAGGGTTGTTTGAGAACCAAATTGCATTGGTCGCCTAAGAAGGGTGTGATTAAATTATATAGCAGGGAACCACAATCATGGCCCCATATTATATCAAAAATCTAGTTATATGTGCATGTGATATGAGCAAAATAAATGAATAAACCAATAAATAAAATAAATAATATAAAAACATAATACCCACTTCATCCTGAAACCAGAAAATATTTGGACACTTCATGGGGACTATGCAACCATTTCATCACAACTACTAAAAGTTCATATACATATAACAATGTCCTAGACTAATAACCATCAGTGGTTATCAAGTCAGATAAAATAATCTACCGTACCTACTTCGTCCAGTATCAGGGTATCTCTGGGCATGAGCATAACCTCCACGGAATCTCTATATGCACCTTAGGGATCACATGATCACGCCTCCATCATGATGACTAGTGGTCCCTAGGTAATCACCAGGAATCACCCATCCCCAATCCCCTATAATGAACCACACAGTAGTACCTGGGTGTTCTCACTGTCAGGCTGGTGTCTCATTCCAAGGTTGGGGAGGCCTTATGAAATAGTATATTTATAGTTGTGATTGATACTAAGGTGCCCAAATAAATCAAATATAATACCCTCATGGATACCATGGTCTATAAATATAAATCCCACAACTTGTGTCTCCTCAGCCAATATATCAATGGTGCATCCAATTGATCTCAGGGGCATCCTTGGAATTGATTTAAGGGATGAGACGTTCACTACTGGAAAAACTACCAATACCCACGGTTCAAACCCGTGGGTATAGCCCCCAAAAATGTGGGTATAGCCTATACCCATGGTTTTAGGAACCATGGGGATGAGATGCATCACAATGGGGGTTGTATGTTATACCCACGGTTTTTCCAAACCATGGGTATAGAGGTGTCATAGCATGGAACACAGGTGTACAGTTGGAATAGAACTACCCCCACGGTTTGAAAACCGTGGGTATTTTTTTATATTCAAAAATTACAGGCGGTGGGATTCGAACATGAGACGCGCCAGATGCTGGCGATCGTCTCTGACCAACCAAACCGATGCGATGTTTACTGTATATATATATATATATATATATATTTAAATATATTCATATAGTCCCTTATTGAAAAAATATGACGGCGAGAATCGGTCACGCGACCTGTGCGAGCACGATCCACCGCCTTACCAACTGAGCTATGATATTTTGTTAACATAATTATACATCTATTTAGTTGTATTATTTAAACTCATTTAAAAGAAAAAAATAATAAACCGTGATTCGAATAGTAGACCATTTTAAAAAAGACAGACGGCCTGACCAACCAACCTATGTATACTTGTTGTATTTATATTTGTATCTTTTTATTTATATTAATCCAAACCATGTTCCTGCCAATTTTTTTTTGCTTTCCTGCGTAATTTTTTTTCCCACCATATGGCAAGAAATATATACCCACAGTTCTCTAAAATCGTGGGTATAAGTCTTCAAAAAATACCAATACCCACGGTTTTGAAAAACCATGGGTATAGGTCTTTCGAAAAAAACTCTATACCCACAGTTTGTCCAAAACTGTGGGTATACATCTTGAAACAAAACACCTATATGCACGGTTTTTCAAAACCGTGGGTATTGGTCTTTATAAATAATATATACCCACTGTTTTTCCAAAACTGTGGGTATAGGTCCCCATATTATCCATATACCCACGGTTTTTGAAAACTGTGGGTATAGGGTTACCCTATACCCACGGTTTTTTGAAAAACTGTGGGTATAGGCCCATTTTACAGTAGTGGTTCACCCTCAAGATGTCCAACATACATTCTTGAGGATCTACTCCCACCCTGAACATCATATATTCATTAAAAATATCAGTAATCCCATGCATTTTCAATGGTCTAATGGTATATTTATTTGAATCCTGGGATCCTTGGGAATTTACAATGGAGTAACTATGTAAAAGTAATCCTTGGCATCACATACATTCCTACATGTGCAATATCATGTCCTCTAATGATGGATCCTTGGAACCACTACTAAGAATCCACCACTCCATCAACTATAATGTATTCTAGTCAAACTAGGTATTTAACCACGAAATACTATGAGACTGGATCCTAGACATTTTGGGCATCCCAAGGTCTCATCCATATCAATAGGTGATTCCTATGCATCATGGAACATCATAGTAGTCTTAATCCCAACGTCCAATTTCCATGAATCATTGGAATTCACATATCAAATATATAAATAAATAAAATAAAACATAAAAATTTATGAACAAACACACATTCCCAAACTTATCATCATATCCCCATCATGCTTATCCATTGGTTCCGGTTTTAGGGTGACTCCCATGACCATCTGTACTCAATATCCAAACAAAACTGCTCAAGGTTAGTATATCAAAGGGGAACCAATCTGGGGTCCACTTAGTCATAATAAAATAAAGGCACCCTATATTGGGTCCTCTTGGTCAAGCCCAAATCCCAGGAAATTGCCTTTTGCTTGGAGGTCATCCATCCTTTGGAATCATCAGAAATATCATTCGACCTCATAAGCCTCTAGGGTATGCATCAAAGTTAATGATCCTATGATATAGACTATGTTTCATCTCAATATCCAAGGTTACACTAGGTAATTTTACTCACCCAATTCAAGTACAATATTCCTACGGTTTATCTACCTAGAATAATCATCTCTTAAGCATCCTCGCACAACCCACTAGGGTTGTCTATCCTAGTTCAAGACACACCTCCATAGGGAGGTGTCCACAAGATCCTAATTGAGGTCCACTAAGTTATATGAATCCCATTAAAACCCTTAAAGGGGCCTAAACATCAAATTGAATCATAAATAAATCATGTAATCCTTTAATTATTAGTGGATGAGGCAATCACCTAGTGTATAGGGGCTGATAGTGGCCTTATACACCTTGTGTTGTCTATCCAAGAATTTCATTTTAAATAAACAAGTTTATAACCCTCATTTGTGGGAATAGATCACAAATTCCATATAAAACATGTATAAACCACAATTTTAGGTATGAAATACCACTTACATCATTTTAAGAGATTCTTCCCAATTTTCAAAACCTCAAAAACTCATTTCCTAGGTTTGCCCAAGTCCCGAAGAAGGCTGTATTGTCACCCAATATCCAACCTCGATCCATACACTAGAAATAAATAATTATAAATAATTATATTTATTTATTTAATTTAACACAAAGTTCCATAATTTATAAAACTCACTAGAGAGACACATTTTTATAGAACTATGAGAAATGGAATGCCAACACCCCATATAATTCTTCCAAATTTGATCCGGATAAAATCATTAATACACCATGGTGAATAAATTATGAGATTAAATTGAATTTATTGTAACAAATAAATAAATCTATGGTTCCACATACCTTTGATGAAAAAATGAGCAGGGATAGGTGGACATTAACATTGTTCTAGCTAGGTTGTATGAAATCCTTATAAAAAATGATGATTTCACAATCCTCCAGTAAAATTATTATTTTAGAAAGATACCAAAAAAACACCAAATTAGTGTTCTGAAGATAAAGGAAGGAAAAAAATAAGTAGATTGAGGATCTTACCCAAAAACATCATCTGTTCACACCTAGAATCCCCTCAAATAGAGGGGAGTTTTGGTCATCAGAGTATTGTGTGTGAGCTCCACTTCCATAGAGAATGGCGGGTTGATCCCCCACTTTATAAAATAAAAAACTATCCATCAGCATTCATGATGAGAACTAAGTGGTCACACCATGAATTTTTGGAGTAAAACCCTTATTCAAACTTTATTCCTCATTTATGGCTCGAAACAACTCATGAGTTTCATTCATGGTGTGAATGGACCATTCAAATTATGAATGACCAATATCTACTATTTCCATTAGCCTATCCACCCTAAATTCATATTAATGTCCCTCTAATCACTTAATACCATCACCTCACCTCAATAAATTTATAATTTTTTAGAGACGTTCAAATGCACATAAAGTCATTCTGAGTCCCCATTCTCAAAAAATAACCATCCACAAAATAAAAAAATTAAGATTACCTTCATAATTTTATAACCCTTCAATGAATGGGGTATTAAACCAATCATATTTACCACTATATAGGGATAAATATTTACTAGACTTTTATTGAGACCACAACTACCGACCAGGTGGTATGGGTTGACTCTCCTTTCCACAGGTTCTATAAATAATCATCATGAAATCCCTCCCCATGATAAAGAGGTTTACGACAGTGGTCCTCACCGTGACACTGAAAATAAAAACTAAAAAGTTCCTCCCCATGATTGAAACAACAATTACCATGGAAAGGATATCTATGATGTAGATAAGATCATGTTCTAGAAATTATCACTCTAATACTAGAAGGATCATAAGGGGAATGAAAAATAGATCACCCGGAATATTTTATAATCCTAAAATATTGATTATTTTAAGGAGATATTCATTCCACCAATATAACAACTCTAGGGTAAATCATCATGTGATTGAGGATGCTCATTATAGATACTAAGATTCATAGTGTACTAGAGGACCTCCACCAATACCTATTCATACATGATGTAATAGTTTTATTATAAGGGCTTTTAATGATGTTGTCCTTAACATCACTCACATTATTTCCCTCTACCTCTACATTGGAGTTGGGGGAATCTTCATGATATAGTCAGGACCTCTAAAATGAAGAACAATATCTAGTTAAACCATATGTACCTAATTAACTCACACAAAATTAGGATATAGACTCCCCATCATACATGGTAATTCTAGTTGAGCCTACTCCAACTAAATATTACACTTTATCATCCTGAGGTGGCATGTATCTGATGAAAATTCTCCCACATAAGGATCTGAATCAATAGAGGACTTCATCCATCACTCCTATGAATTCCCACCAACTAATTTCTTCAGAGAAAGATGATCCCTCTATTTTGGATAAAGTTAAAGATGGGTGCTTGTGAGAGGCATTATCTAAAACCAGAATATATTCATGTTCTAGACATAGGTAATTCCATACTTCTCTATCATAGTGTTACTCATTAAAAATAATATGACATAAATCAGATAGAATCTATGGTAGATGTTAAAATACCTTCATTTCCATTTTTTATCCTATCCTAGAATCTCTAAGTACCTTTAGACCCTCATCCAATTGTGTTGAAAATTTGTACTCATAATACTTATTGTGTATCAACAGCTTGACTCTTTTAGATACTTCTATAACGTATAGTAGATATATACTAAGAGTCTCATAGTACTATGTTATATTTTTTAAGAACCATATTCCAATTTGAAATTTAAATGTTAGTGGAAGTATTCCACCCCATTTTTTATACCTCTCGGATGTTGATGATAGATAATTACAACATTTATATTTTAAAATACTAGAAAATATAAACCACAGACCATTTCCATAGTGAATGTTTTCATCATATATTCCCCTAACAATCAAGAGTGTGGAACTGGTTCTAATTTAAGCAAATAATATTTTACCTAGGGTGATTATAAATGACAGTCAAACTCTCTTAGAGGTGTCCATTCTCATTGAAAGAGATAGGCCATGGGTATTGGGAGTCTACTGATATACCAATCCCAAACTATTGTCAGAATCATGACAAAGGTATTGGTAACCATATATTTTGATATGCTTGAAGCTACTAAGAAAACTGATGTGGATTCCTAAATCACCAATTTTATCTAGGATACCAGGGGTTATTGTTAACATAGAATTGAAATCCTTCAATGATTCCATCCTAATATAGAGATGTTAAAGATCACCTTTTTAATATCCTTGTAGATCTTCAACAATTGATAATCCCTATATAATCAACCAAAACTAAATATGGTAGTTCTACCCACCCAATACACGGTCTTTTATTCCCCTCAACTTCCACTCTATTGGATCAACCAAAAATCCAAATACTAAACCATGAATAGTTTACATTGTGAGTCATTATTCTAGTTAAGGGGTATATGCATGAGGAAGATCACCAGGATGAGAAGATATGTTCCCTCACTACACACTTGGAAACTATGGAGATGCAATGATTTTCTATATAACTTGAATCAGAGGCATACCCAGAGTTGGAGTGGATAATTTCCCTCTACTAATAAATTTTGGTAATATGAGCTTCACTTAATTTAATGGAATTAATGACCAGGATTATCACCTTACCCAATTCACCACTCAGTGTGTCCTAATGTTGGGTACCCTAGAGTAATATGGGAAACCAAGATCTGATGTATAATTAAAATATTTTCTTCATCTATATATTTTCTTTTTTTGTATCTATGTTTCACAAGATAAATGCCACAGACTTATCTAAGTGTAAATAGTGGGAGAATTATTTTGTTGTCGACTTTGTTTCTTAGTGGAAAGGCCCAAATTACTTTTTCAATTTCCAAATCCCATGGGATAAATAACTTGTAATGTACACAGAGAGTGTTCAGAATAATTTGGTCCCTAATACCATCTCCCTGAAGCACCCATATGAATTCTTAAAGGATTCTGAGAGAACCCTTTTCTTATAGGAGGTCATACAGTGTGCTAGTAAATGTTCATTTCCAACAACCCACACCTATACGAAATTATATAAGAGAAAAATTGTTGTTGTGATACAGGATCTAACTTCTTATCCAATATTTGTCCCTTTAAAACAATCCATGTTTGGAATAGAGTCATGATGAGAATTTTTTTCATGGATCCCATCAAGGATAGACATGCATGACCTTCAAAAACTATAAGAATAGGGTCAACATATTCAAGGATGAGCATCTTCCTAGATTGGTCATAAGGGATATGTAGAAAAACATTCTAAAGAATATAGATATGAAGAAGTCATAGGTTGATTTGTTGAAGAACCTTCATAACTATTACCCCAAACACAGGTTCCCTAGACACACTATCCAGGAGGGACTTATTTTCAATGATATGATTAAATGAAAAGTAGATAATAAAATAATGGAACTGGGTGATCTATGGGTGCATGTCACTTGTGTTTCTTCCATCCCTCATGATTACATGGATATCAGGAACTGGACATTTGTCTTTATATAAGAATCACAAAAGTTTAATGGTTGGATGGAATAAAAAATTTGACCCCTAAAGACTATTAGATCACTTGTGTGTGGCTAAATCAGCTGGTACCCTTACTAACTAGGTCATCATATCATGTAGAAACATCAGCATTAAAACCATTAAATATATAAGGAATTATAATGGAATCACAATAAAATTTTATAACCCTTTATGGTGCTATATATTTCTTATTTCCTGATAGAATTTATGCCCCCTGTGTTAGGAGGAGGTTCCATGGCCCATCAGACTTTAGAGAAATAATCTGATGAGAAGAAATAGTTTTCCACTATCAATGTCATTATATTAGAAGAATAATTTCCCAAACCCATGGGTGATGAACACCTATCATCCTCTCCTAAATCCTCTCATCAATTATCTCAATCAAAGGGAATTCTCTCACCAGGATATTACAATACCCAATGGGTTATCCTAGAATATGTTTTCTAGCCTATTAAAATAAGAAGCCAAGCATTTATCTATTATTATTAATAGTACCCTCCCATGAAATCATCATCTATTGTATCTCTTCATCCAATTAAAATGGTTGATATCTTTGTTAAATTGATTACATTCCATTGAAAATAGAATTAAGCATGTGAAAATAATATTCTCATACCCCAACCTATTTTGCTCTCCACACTTCTAGCTAATGAGTGACCACATAGGAGAAAACATATACCCCTTGAATGGATGTATTAAGTTATCAGGTAACATTATAGTGTCCCTAATAAAATCTTAATTCATGATGTACTCCACCTATCAAAGGAACTTTATGAGGCCTTCATGGATTCCTTGAAGAACTATATGGAGTTTGAGACCAAAGTGTCTTCTACTGAAGTCTAATTCACAAAGGGATTTTAATGAAGGTATGACCGGGTCATCAAATACTTCTTTTGAAAAAATGAGGGTGATATATTATAGGGCCACATACACCCCATTTTCCTCTTAGGAAATCTCCATGGCGTTGATGTCTACAAATTCTTGGTGAAAACTATATCTAGGATTAATCTCCTCTAGACCTAGATTCTATAGAATATGGAACTCACTGAGGCTGATCTAGACTATTTAAACTAATAATTTAAGGATATGACAAAAGAAAATAAAATATTTTTTGCAAGATCCATGTAAAGGATGAATTTTTTAATTTGGTATCTAGAACTGAATCATTGTTGTCTTGTAAGAAAACACTTTAAATTTTATATCGAGAAGCCCTTGGATACACTTACATGAAATTGTATCTTAATCTTATCACCAATGCATTAGATACTCCCTCAAAGGTTGAGTATTGGTGATCCATGGTGATCACCTCCCCCCCCCCTTTGAATCATGTGAAACTCAATACCTTAATGTCAGGTATTATAAAAGAAGTGCAAGGAAACATCAGGTTAAAGGAGATGAGTGTATCAATGGTCGTAATGACTTTAAACTTACCTTATAAAATCCTTGTTATTACATGATGATTAGTTTTCGACAACCAATACACCATCTAGAAGAAACAACTTCATACCTTAAACATCATTTTTCCTTAACACAAACTGAGGAGTTATACTAAATCTCTTATTAATCACATGAAGGATAAGTGAATCTAAATCTATAGTTGTGTCATCCTAGTACACATAGAGAATTACACACTATTCATACCAATTTTTTCCTCACTAATGTACACCATAGATCGGGGATGATTGATTGATGATTGATCAAACTATGGTACTTCGACAAACTAGGTAGACTATATTGGTGAATATCATAAGGGATAAGTGTTTGGTCCTAATGAAAATATAGTTGATTGGTCAAGAGTAGGTTCAATTGACCTATTTATAAAATTTTAAATACTGATCAAAGTTAAGATAATTTTTAGAAGAATATAAAAATACAAAAACTAATATTTTTATAGAAGTTTGGATCAAATTATTCTTATGTATACTCTTCACACTCTCAACATGAGAGTATGACACATGAAAAAAAAGTGATCTATCTTTTTAATTGATTCACAACCATTAAAATTATATTATTAACCCTAATATTATCAACCCAAATTCTAATTTTTTCAAACATAGAGGCATAATCCATGACCTTGCTACTAAAGTGGGAGCAGAACCAAATTTTCCATTATTAAGACTAAGTCAAAACTAGAATCCCTTCTTTTTACTATATAGGGAGAACCCCAATATACCCTTTATAAGGGTAGCATAACCCAAACAATAATATCATAAATTTGAATACAAAATAGTAAACTATAAATCAAGAACACAAAAATTTATAAAGAATTTAAAACCACATAAATCATATAGACAAGAAGAGCTGGAGTGTAAAGGTGGTAATGTTCTCTTTAGTTTCAAAGGATCATAACGATTTTGTCTAGCTGAGAGTGTTGTAGATATGATGAAAAAATAATATTTCACAATATAGTTCAATCTATCCTAAAACTCAGTTTTTATAACTATAATTTTGAAATATATATACAGAGGTCCTTCATGAATACCATTCTTCAACAATTTTAAATTTATGCTTAGTAATTGTAGTTTATATGACCTCTACAAAACCAAAGTTATAAACATTTACTTTTTAATATTTTACCCCTGTATAAAGAGAGGATTTCATACTATAGTCAATAATGCATAAGGTGTTGTCTCCTCTGTCTATTAATCATGATTCATCTGAAGAGGACATAGATGGAAAACTTGTCACCTTTGAGGAAGGATTTTCCACTACTGTCGATGAGCTAATATAGGTAAACCTTAATACTATGGAATATCTGAGGCTAACATTAATCAATTTTTCCATTTCTCTCAATTGGAAAGATTGGTATATTCCATTACTAAAGAAATTTCATAATGTATTCTTATGTAACTTAAAATATATGTTCGATCTTGATCTTTAGGTCATCGTCCACCATTAAAGTCCACCCATCAACAACTGTAGATATAAACAGGTGTTCAAAAGGATGCACCCCAACCATGGTGTCATCATCTGAGCTGATATTGATAAGATTATCCAAGCCAAATTTTTTTGGGAAGTTTAATACCTAATTTGGCAAGATAAAATTTTCTCGGTCAAGAAAAAAATTGGAAGATCATAGTTAGTGTCGAATTATGAGATCATAATCACCACATACCAAAGTATTACTTCCCCAACCCATTAATAGAGTTTCAGATCAATGCAATCATTTTTAAGGGTATTTCCTTGATGGGATGATGCAATGGATAAAATAAAATATGGATGGTCCCATAAGATGAAGTTCAAGGTTCCCTAGGAAATATATTACTACCAAGTGATTCCCTTCGCCTTAAAGAATGTAGAAGTAATGTATGAGTGAGAATACATCATATCATTAAGAACCTATATGGAAATATAGTGGAGTGTTATGTGGATGATTTGGTGGTCAATTCCCACCAATTACAAGACGATATCAAAGATTTTGAGGAATTGTTTAGAATTCTTCATGCCTACAATATGAAGACGAACCCCTTGAATTTTACATTTGACGTTACCTCTCAGAAATTCCTTGACTTATTTTTTCAGTATAGAACCATCGATATCAACCCAGAGAAGATCATCTCCATAATTTAGAATCCCCCTCCATGAAATTTACAATATTTAATAGGATTTCAAGGGATTATAGACTATATATAGTGTTTTATCACTAATCTAGTTAGAAAATGTATGTCCTTATTGATGATGATAAAGAAAGGTATCATCTACCAGTAGGATGAATAATTCCAAAGATCATTTAAAAAAATCAAGAATTATTTACTATTCCACCTTGTTATAATTTTTTCTATCCAATTTAAACTTTTGGTTATATATTGGAAGTTACTTGAGTGGTCTGTTGATACACATCTATTCCATAAGAATAGTGAAATCAAAGAAAAGAATTAAATATTACCTCAGGGATGTGATGATTGAAATTAAAGATAGATACTCTACCATTAATAAGAGCCACCTTGCAATGGTCTTTATTGTACAAATTTTATGTTATCATATGTAGTAACAAGAGGTCCAACTGATCTCCCATGTTGACCTGGTAAATTTCATCCTTAATCATCACATATTGATTACATTGTAGGTGTGATGGGTAGTGATACTTTAGTAGTTCAACATTACGTCCATCCCTCAAAAATTTTCCAAAGATAATGCAATGGTAAATATACTTACCATGCACCCTACCCTAGGAATGTTTCCCCTAGATGTCAAGTTTCTATATGTGGCTATTATCTATATTTAAGTAAAATAAATATACAAGAAAATGTACTTTTATGGTATATCTAGAATCCTGACTAAGAGGAGGATTATCAATCCTAAGATCAATCATTTCGGCCTTGAAGTTGTATTTATAACTCAATAAAAGGCCCTCATGTCATACTCATTCCAATTTTCAATGGAATACACCAACAATGAAGCCAAATATCAAGCCCTCATCACCAAACATGGGATGGCCTTCAAGATCATGTCCCCCCAATTGTACATAAAGGTTTACTCTCATCTTGTAATCAAGTAACTCAATGGTGACTATGATGTCAAAAAGTGGGATCTCATCCCATTTATTGAGCACACCCTTGAGCTGGTAGAAATATTCCCTTTTAATTTAAATGTGTGTCATATTTTATGATCTTAGAATAATAAATGAAACTCTCTAACAAACTTGGTCTCGTCCATTGTTAATTTGGACCATAATGACATAATCATCAGTGTGAAACATTGAAGGGTGGTCACCCCTACTCTAAACTATAAAAAAATAGAGGTGAGTTAGTTCCGCACCAGACCCCCCATACTGAAACCTCAAGTGATTCTAATATATAAGATACATCTAATTTGTAATGTTCCAACCTCGGATCAACTTAACCCCTACCCTGAGCCAGTGGATCACATAGCCTCTAGCGTGCCTCCCCGTATGCTCGAGGATAACGGCTAGAAGCAAGGATATAAGGTGGTATAGTGTGGATATTGTAACCTCATACTAGAGTTAAATAGTTGATAGGACACATAAATGGACAATATATAGAGGACTCATCTGAATAACTTACAATACATCATTAACATACACTATAACAACAAGAACAATAACCCATCATAGTGGAATCATAAGAAGCATATATAATAATCAAGAAATTGTATATGTGATAATCATAGAAGAAACTATAATAAAATAGATCCATATCATGAGTCATACACATGATGATTTCACAACATAATGATATGCAAAAAAAGGATAATAGGGGATATAAATATACAACATGCTATACATAAATAAAAAAATAATAAAAGACTACTCCACTATCATATTTAGAAAAAGATAGGTCATATTCTCCCATGATCCATGCTATAAGTAAAAATAATCCAACATATGTTGAAGCTCACTTTCCATTATCCCTACCTATAGAAAAGTAATATACTTGGGTACCAAAGGCAGCCTGAGTAGGGTGTTAGTTAAAGTCCAAGTAGTCCACCACCAATAGTTTATAGAAATAATATAGCCTATTTACATTGAAAAATGCATGTATATGTAGAAATAAAAATGAACAAAGCTAGTTAAATACAAACTATTCGACTTGGGTTCCTATAGGACACCTGGATAGATTAACCTACTTCGACATAGGCCAGTGTCAGATTCTGATAAATAACAATATATTTATTGTAATAATACATATTTTTAGTATATCTATATATCTTATACACCTATATTCACTAATTATGTGAGGAATTAAGTATGAATATACATGTTCCTAACTAGTCTAATGAGCAATAGGCTCATGAAATGGTACGTTGCATAAATCTCACATTAAATTTGAGACATCATTCTAAAAATTCTAGACTGGTGGGGGGAGACGTCATACCCAAATCCTGAAATAAGGGAACATGGTGTGTCATTCCAATCATCCAAATACAAGTATAATGGGGAGAGACTTCATTACCAACACCTGATGTAAGGGAGAGTGAAAAAGCATGCTCAACAAGTTCGTTAGCAATCATTCAATAGAAAATAACATTTGTGTACTAATAATAATCATAATAACCACAAGTTATCACCTCTAATACATTTGTAGTCATCAATCCTAATACAATCAAGGCATCAACATTCATATAACCAATATGTAAAAGAATACATAACTTTGTGTGTCCTTTATACCCATTCCATTTCATTCAAACAAGAAATTTAAATAATCAAGGCATGGGAATTCATAATCAAGGAAAAGCAAACATATATAATATTCTTTAATCAATTAGAAAATTACACACAAAGAGGAAAATCCAATTATAAGCCAATCCGAACAATTAGAAGGTGTTTTTTCCATTTAAACAATTATATTTAAGAAGTAATTCCATTTAGAACACCCAATGGGGTTGCTAAAATTGATGTTTGAATCCTTTAATCTCTTATAAAGGATCCTCATGAGTATAAAAAAATGCATAATAGTTATTTATAAATGAAGAAATCATTTTAAGGAAACACATGGAAATGACCGACATGTGGCCCAATGGTGAAACTATGAAAACAACACAAAATTGAGGTAAAAAAACTAGACCACCTACCTTAAGGTTATATATGACTCCTTGTCCAATATCTATGTTATATTTTTATTAGATCATAAAAAAATGAAGAAGAGTCTAATGTTCGAAAATAGGGTGAATTAGATCACACCAAAATATAATAAGAGATATAAATATAAACTAAACTAGAAATAAAGAGGATTTGAGCTCTTACCTATATGGATCCAATTATTCTAATAGCACTTGATTTGGAGTTCAGATGACAGGACATCATCATTACCTATCCATGGAGGAGGAATAATCTAGGGGAGAGAAAATGGAGGATTCAGCCCCTGAAAATCAAAGAGGAAAACAGAGGGGTGATTAGTTAGATTTGTTAAGGGAAAAATTATCCTTTCCACTTAAAATGAGGGTTCTCTTGTTTTGGATGCAAGGTTGTCCAAACCATGCACCAACCATGCACACATCAATGTATAAGGAGGGGCCTCACATAGTTTGTGTGCACGGTTTTCAAAACCATACACAAATTCTGTGATTTGTCTCTATCAAGATGCCTTAACTTTCACACAAGAATACTTATATACTTTCATGGTTTTAGAATAATGGTTTGGCCTCCTATAGGTTACTTTGTTCCTGACATTATTACCACACACGATTATTAATAACCATGAGCTAACTGTATGGCCCACTCTATTTACCCAATTATCGGAGATCTAGGCTCTGAACAAGCCTTAAATTCTCCCAAAATCTTTTTTAGGACATAATAAATGTTTACAAATAGACAAATATTAAAACCAAAATAAATTATTCATACCTTTGTGAAAGTTCATGTCATTATAAACTCTCCTCCTTAAAGAAACGTGTCCCCGATTTGGCCGTCTAAGGGTAAAGAGGTATTGTCTGATAAAATTTATGGCCAATGGGATCTTATATCATCTTCCTAATACTAGGCCACATCTTGTCCTCAATTATTCTACCATAGCACCTATAATGAAAATAATGACTTACATACCAAATATATGATTACCTTAATCACCTTTAATCCTTAATAAAACATGCAAGCTTCCAAGAGTAAAATTATTAGGTTTTGGAATATATTCCCTAAATTAAAATATATAATAATCACATTAAATATAATATAAACCATAAAATCACCAACCACATTCATGGACAAAAATAATATCACATAAATATCTATTTATTATTATCTCAACTTCAAGACCACATTTAGGGTTATCTTTACAAAAGATAAACTTTCCACTGAACCACTTTTCTTGGTACTATTCAATAAATCTTTCAAATCATTAACAAAAAAGTACTAAATTAAAATCCTTATATATCTCTTGATTCTTATAAAAAATAATTATTGATAAAACACTCAAAAAACAAAATTCTGGAATCCAAACACAATAATCTTAATCATTTCTCTTCATCTGCATTAGTAGCATAATCTTGATCATGATCCCTTTTCTTCTTCTTTGTTATATTCCATTGATGTTTTGGACATTCATTTGTGTAGCACCCCATCTCCCTACAAATGTATCGTTGGAAATTTTAGCTTCTTTATTTCACTTTCAATATTGAGAATAATGCAATTTCCCACCACACTTGTAGAAAACTCATTTTCCATTTTAGCATGCACCAGGGTGTTTCTTCCTACAATTATCATATTTTGAAAAATACTTATTTATCTTCTTTCCGTTGTCCAACATTTTCCTAGTTGTTCTCTTATTATCATGCTTCCCTCTGAAGCCATAATACATAGAAAACTCTTTCACCTTCTAGTTAGAAAATGATATTATCTCCTCATATAATGAGAATGTTTTATAGACTAGTTCCCTTTAAAATACTGGATTAAACCAATTGAAGAAATAGTCATTCATACTCTTTGGATTATGTGCATTGATGTTATTCGCATTCCTTATTTTAGGTGCCATTTCCAAATAATGGAATCCACTATATTAGATCATATCATTATAAAACAGGATGTATAATCCCAAAACGTGTGAAATATTTAACATAAATTAAAATTTTATACATGGTTAATCTCATAATCATAAACATGGTTTATTTTGGGAAATATTTAATTTTAAATCCTTCACATGTTTTTTAAAGAAAAATGAAAATTATCATAAAAATAACCACTGGTGATGTCAGAACAGGTGAATAGTAAGGCATGTTGCCATGTTATAGGTTACCTTGAGTCAGGCCTAGGACACATTGTCAGAGTTGTTACTGCTAGGTACATATGTTCTAGAACCACATCCACTTTTAGTATTTAGACAGGTATGTATTTCCAGGAATACCCACATAATACCTACCTTACCAAAATTCCATATTTTTCTTGTATGTTTATCCTTAAATTTTATCATTGGGTTTTATTCCTTAATCAATGTTTTATAAATATAGTTTCCAAGGTTTCTACTAAACTTCTCTGATACCAACTGTAAAAACACGACCCTAGTAGACCGTAGTCGGTGCCTTAATTTATTACATTGTTATAAAAAATAGGAATTCACATATGAAAGGGATTAAAAGTTTAGTAGTTTTCAAAAAATAGATACAAACATAAGATTTAAATTACAACATGAAAATAATAATAACATAAAATATTCATTAGTAAAATCCATAACTCCTAGATTATCTCTAAAATTTATTCATAATATACATCTTTGCATCCTGGGTAAAAAAACATAAGAAAGGGGTGACTCAAATGATCTGTAAGGGTAAGTAATATAGCCGAAGCTAATATAAATACTAAGTCCCGATGAATGAATAATAATAATAGACATAATAACATAAATTTCAGCATAATATGAAAATAATAAAAAATGAATTAATAATTCCATAAAAATAATCACATGAGAATGAATCTTAACCATGGATATTCTACTAGTTGAATATTCACATGGATAATAAATTACTAATCATAATGAGGGAATGCTTATACCGAACATTATAAACATACTATCAATGACATAACCAAGACATCTACAAATAAATGGTTAAGGACTTGGAAAAAACTATATCTCAAAATAGGAAAGGCCTTGCCCAAGCCCATATCTGTTTTGTCTCATGAGACCTATCGATTCATCGAGGAGCTATAGCAGGCCCCTGCCATCACTTACTATTTCTTAATTCATTACTCATATGTCGAATAAAAATATATCATTAAATAAATTTTTCCATAACACTTTTTAATATTTTAATCATAATCATAAATGAAAATACACTGATAAAATATTTGATTAATTCTTTAGTAAAATAATCTTTAAACATTCCAAAGTGTCTCATACCACTTTGAAACATTTAAATCTTAATACCTATCAAGGAATAACATTAAATGGATATCTTAAGAATAATAAGACTCATGATTTTATATATGAATGAAATGTACATACCTCACATGCTTGTAATAAGTGTTGGAAAAGTCATAAATCTCATAGAAGTAAAAGTGAGACGAGAATAATACTTTTTACTAAGGAAAGAAGGGTTATATTTGGAAATCATTTTTATTTATCATAAAATCAGATTGTAATCATGTATATCCAAAAAATAAAATTTAAGGATAATAAAATTACATTTTAAGAATAAATTATGTCCAATTTAAGTGAAAACATGTAAAAAGAGTGTGTAAAAAACATTAGAAACGAGCCTCATTAATGCAGTTTAAGGAAAATAATAAAGAGTATTTAAAAATAAAAATAAAATAATTGTTTTTATAAAAATAGAATTTAACCATGATTGTTTTACTTGAAAAAATTATTTATTTTTGAAAAATTATGTTGTATTAAAGAATATTATGGATAACACTTGAGAATTGGTAAGCAATATGCAAATTCCCTTTAACCGGGCTTGATTATCAAGAAGATTTAAGAAAGAAAGCTTTTTAAAACATGTATTTTCTTATTAAAGAAGGATGATATGATCTGGATATATAATTTTGTAACATATACATAGAATTTATAATAATTAAACAAAAATAAAGTATCATTACATTAGTGTAAAGATATAGAAAGAGTAACCTGAAGGAAAAATGGTAGTTCAGGTAGAACCTCTTACCTAATGCCTAAAAGTGTTCTTCACTTGACCATAAAATCCTGTATAATAAAATTTAATCCACTAATTAATTAATTAATAACCTTGTATACATGAATTTGATTCATTATAGTTTTATTAAGTTCATTAATGGACTTTTTAACGAGTTATAGAGTTTAACTTGATCATTCTGAAGCGTTTCTTTTATTAATTTTTATTATTGGTTTGCTTGTTTATAAGTAATGAAGTTCCTGTAAAATGGGTATAATTCTCCAAAATTAGAATTATATGTCATTAATGAAGATATAGAATATTTAATGGTCTTATACTTAAACTTTTCTATATGTTATTATGATTTATTAGATAGAACTTTAATAATAATAGTTTAGATCATTTTGGATGTTTTTCAATCATCATGAAACAACTTCATATTTTTAATTAATATAATGTATATACATACTAGTTATAGAATAATAAATAACTTATAATATATAAATTAAACTATGGTTTAACCAAAATTATGGTTTTATGACCAACCTTGAAGGTGTAAATGGAAAATGAAAATGCATCGTCCACGATGTCGATAAATTGACACATCATAGGCGATGTTTTCATTTATATAATAAAAGTAAAAGAGAAAGGATTTTGATGATGGATCTTCAATTAACATGATATAATTCTAGTATATAAATGATATTGGTGGTATCATGTCTTCTTTTATAGTTGAGGTGAAGGAAGGATAAGAAACTAATTTTTTTTATAGAAAATAAATGAAATGAAAGAGAAATTTTACCTCTTGAAATATCCTAATTGAGAACCTCCTTAAGGGGATTGGTTTTGGTTTTTTATTAGAAAAAAAGAGATCATGGAAATGGGGTAGTGGAATGGGAATATTATTTGGTGGAATTTGTACATGTATCAAATCTTGAGATGTGTGAGGAGAAGAGGTCATGAGGGGTGGTATTTACAGTGGAGGAGAGGGGTGTTTTGTCATTATTTTATTCATTAGTTTATTATTTTTCATTAAGACTATGAATAACTTGAGAATTATCACAAAAAATGTTGAAATATTTTATGGGAGTTAGATATTATTGTATTTACATCACCACAGACTCAAGGAATAGTGTATTAAATTTATAATGTATTTATTCCGTAATTTACTATATTTTAATATTAAACAAAATTAAAGAATTATAGAAAAATAAAAAAAAAATCCCCATAACAATTTTTGACGTGTATAATTAAAAAATGAACTCCATTTTATTAAAATAATTTTTAATTAAAATCACCATTTACTTGGAAAATACCAATTTTAAAATTATAACTGATTTTATGACACTTGGAAAATTTAATTAAGGTATCGTAGAATTATATTAAAATCATAATACAACAAAATATTTATTTATGGATCTATTTTTTAAAAATAAATTTTCTTTTAAATAATTATATTTATTATTAAATTGTAAATAAAATTTTACTTTTCTCAAAAATAACAGTAATTATTTTACTATTTTTAACAGGTTTATTTACTTATTTTTTATATAAATTTATTATATTTTGCTTCATAAGATACATAAATTTTATTTATACTTTAATAGGTGAAGTTATTTTTTTATTGGACATATTATTATTCCTAATTGTCATGTTACTATTCCAATAGGCACCTTACTATTCATCAAAAATCAAAGTTATGAGAAAAATTCAAAAAACATAACCAAGTAAATGTTAATATTATGCTTAAAAATAAGGTTTATTTATTAAAATATTATTTATATAGTTTCCAAAATTTATATTTAAAACATTTTCTCCATAAAAAGGTGGTAAAACTTTGTTTAGAAAAATATGGCCTTTTATGTGTAAAATTTGATTAATTCTTATCTTATGATTATAAAATATTTTGGATGAATGTTAAAAATTTTGATTAAATATATAATATATATATTTATATAGTACTCTTCATTTCCTCCAATTTAATAGCTAGGTTATATTGGTCATTTTAAAATAATGGTATTTAATTGTATATCATTATTCAATTAAGCTAGGTATTGTGTGAAACCTTCGATATAGATAAAATTCAATCAAAAAATATATATCATAAAAAATTCAAGTGTTACATTCTCCCCTGTTGGGTCGGAGAGTGATGGCAAGAGGGGGGGTGAATTGCCTTTTAAAAAATAATTAACAATTTAAAATCAAAGTTAAAAGTGCAGCGGAAATAAAAGAGGCAAGACACAAAACTTGATAACGGAGTTCGGCTTAAACCAAAGCCTACGTCTCCGCTCCCAACTCAACCGTTGAGAGATTTACTACCGCTTGCTTTTTAATGGTTTTAGCAAGAAACCCACTAGACTTTAAGGTAGTCTAGAACCTATTACATCTTGCTTTTAATGGTTGAGCAAGAACCCACTAGCCTTCTTACAGGTGAAGGCTAGCTCACCTATGACTCAAGCCTTTTAAAGGGAAGGCTTGACTAACCTCTTCACACCTTGAAGGTGGTGTGAAAACCCAAACAAAGAGAGGATGAGAGAAAGAGGGGTTTGTAGGCACAAACCCAAATTGATGCTCAAAATAATAAAACAAGAAAAACCGTAATGTAGAGAAGTCTTGGGCGCCAATGGATTGATTGGAGTTGATGAAGAGCGCTCCCAAGCTTCAATGGTGGTGCTCCTTGGTTGTGGAAGTGAGTTGGAGCAAGTGGGGATCCTTGAAGGAATGCGCCGGAGGTTCGCCAAATGATCGAAAAATGTTCCCGTGGGCTACCGTACGTTTCCGGGGCTTCCTAGTCCTTTATTTATAGAGGGGGAACCCTCAAATGGCCTTTGGGGGTCTTCGGAGCCGTTGGAGAGGCCTTCAGAGCCGTTGGGAGTCAAGTGGACAAGTCTGGTCAAAGCCCAACGACTAGTTTTCCTGGCTCCACCGGCTGACCGGTGCTTGGCCACCGGTTGGCCGGTGCTTTGGAAAAGGGAGAGGCCTTCTGCCCAGGCACCACCGGCTGGCCGGTGTGGAGGCCACCGGTTGGCCGGTGGTGAGACAGTAGGTGTCCCTTCTGTCTGGGTTCCACCGGCTGGCCGGTGATGGGACACCGGTTGGCCGGTGGTCTAGACAGAGGGGATGCCTTCTGTCAAGATTCCACCGGCTGGCCGGTGGTCATCCACCGGTTGGCCGGTTGACTGAAATCAGTCCACTTTTGCCTTCTGTCTTTCTTGGCCCAATTCCTTGGCAACCTGAAATCATGCCTATCATCCAAAAACACTTAAAACAAGATTAGATAAAAAAGAGATTGATTGTGATCATGAAAATTAAACCACGAGGGGTACGAGAGGTACAACAATCTCCCCCTATTTTGATGATCACAATCACCAAAACAAGCAATGTAAAAGACTGAAATGAAAGGCATGCTTTAAAGGATAAATTGAAAAGTAAAGCAAAGCATGAGAGAAATATTTCTCCCCCAATCAACCAAGAATTTCTCCCCCTTTGTGATTATCAAAATAGCACGGGGCATAAAACTTGATTGAGGGAAAAGATTGAAAAACAAGATAGAGATTTTAAACCAATTGAAATTTTTGAAATTTGAATCGAAAGTTTTGAATTGAAAGTTTTGAAAATAAAGCAAAAAGGCTTAAACGATCCTAACTCCCCCTAAATAAAAACAACAAATCACCGGGGAGAGGATTTAAGAACCGAGACAAATTTTGGTCCGGTGAGACTCACTAAAATGGATTTTTCAATCCAAACTTGTCTAGTGGCGGGTCTTCTCCTATGAAATTCATCATTAAAGGAAATGGTTTTGGGCCTACCATACCGGGCATTTTTGCAATCGCACTCATAAATTAAGTGCCCGGGTTTTTTACAATAGTTGCAAAATTTATATTGGGAGCTCCCCCTTACAAAAATAGTTGGAGCATGGGAAGAGGAAGCTTGCTTGGAATAGCCAAGCCCTTGGGTGGTTCTAGATATGCATTGGGAACCAAGGAGCTTCGAAAGGTTATGTTCACCTTCGGTGAACTTATCTAGGTATTTCCTTAAATCCTTGATTGTTGATTCCATAGAATCAACATCGGGAAGGTTTTGGATCTTGAGGGACAAGTTTTCCTTTTCTTTGAGAAGTTGTTCCTTTTCAGAAGAAAGTTTTTTGAAATTCTTTTTTAAAGCAACAAATTTGGAAGAAAGTTCGTGAAAGCCTTCCTCCAATTGATCTCTAGCATTTTGGAGATCCTCATAAGATAAATGATTGAAGGAATTTGAAGAACTAGAGGATGAGGAGTCGGAAGAGGATACCTCATGAAATGCCATTAGACATTTTTTACCGTCGTCACCTGAGGAGGAGGAGGAGGATGTGGAGCTATCACACCATGTGGCCTTGAATTCCTTCTTCTTTTCCTTTTGCTTGGCCTTTTTCTTGTTGAGTGGACAATCGGGCATGTAATGGCCTTTCTTTCCACACCCGTAACATGTTACCTCGGGCTCGGATTTTTTGTTGGGTTGAGCATTGCGGGATTTCTTCTTTTTGTTCTTCTTCATGAATTTGTGCATTTTGCGGGCAAGATTCTCGATTTCAGAATCTCTGCTTGAAGAGGAAGACGATGAGGAGGAGGAGCTTTCTTCTTTTTAAACTTTGAAGGCGATGTTCTTTGGAGTTTTGATGAGATTGCCTTCCTTTTCAGCTTGCCTCCTCATGGTGATCTCGTAGGTCATGAGGGATCTGATGAGCTCTTCGACCGGCATGTTCTTGATGTCTTTTGCTTCTTGAATTTCCGTGACTTTCGGTGCCCATGAGCTTGGTAGGATCCAAAGGATCTTCTTGACCATCATCTCTGCAGAAACATCATCTCCAAGAGATTTTCTCCCATTGCAAACGTCAGTAAAACGTGTAAACATTTCAGTAATTGATTCATGTGGGTGCATGGTGAATCTTTCAAAATCTTGGCGATACATATCCAATCGAGTATCCTTAACTTTGTTGGTCCCCTCATGGGTAACCTCCAAAAGTTTCCAGATTTCATGTGATGAGGTGCATGTGAAAACTCGATTGAATTCATTACGATCAAGGCCACAATGAAGAGCGTTCATGGCTTTGCCATCAAGCTCGAAATTTTTAATATCGGCTTGAGTCCATTTGGATTCATAGGGAGAAGAAAGAGAATAACCATGCATGACAATTCTATAAATAGGATAACCTATACTTCTAAGAAAAGTAGACATGCAGGTTTTCCAATAAGTATAGTCGGTTTCATGAAAGAATGGATCACGACCCAAAGAATAGCCTTCGGGGGCGAAAGAAGTTGAAGCCATCACAAAGGATCTTGAATTTGAAACCGGTTAGGGTATTACTAAAATTTTTCCTCTGATACCAATTGTTGGGTCGGAGAGTGATGGAAAGAGGGGGGGTGAATTGCCTTTAAAAAAATAATTAACAATTTAAAATCAAAGTTAAAAGTACAGCGGAAATAAAAGAGGCAAGACACAAAACTTGATAACGGAGTTTGGCTTAAACCAAAGCCTACGTCTCCGCTGCCAACTCAACCGTTGAGAGATTTACTACCGCTTGCTTTTTAATGGTTTTAGCAAGAAACCCACTAGACTTTAAGGTAGTCTAGAACCTATTACAGCTTTCTTTTAATGGTTGAGCAAGAACCCACTGGCCTTCTTACAGGTGAAGGCTAGCTCACCTATGACTCAAGCCTTTTAAAGGGAAGGCTTGACTATCCTCTTCACACAATGAAGGTGGTGTGAAAACCCAAACAAGGAGAGGATGAGAGAAAGATGGGTTTGTAGGCACAAACCCAAATTGATGCTCAAAATAATAAAACAAGAAAAACCGTAATGTAGAGAAGTCTTGGGCGCCAATGGATTGATTGGAGTTGATGAAGAGTGCTCCCAAGCTTCTATGGTGGTGCTCCTTGGTTGTGGAAGTGAGTTGGAGCAAGTGGGGATCCTTGAAGGAATGTGCCGGAGGTTCGCCAAATGATCGAAAAATGTTCACGTGGGCTACCGTACGTTTCCAGGGCTTCCTAGTCCTTTATTTATAGAGGGGGAACCCTCAAATGGCCTTTGGGGGTCTTCGGAGCCGTTGGAGAGGCCTTCGGAGCCGTTGGGAGTCAAGTGGACAAGTCTGGTCAAAGCCCAACGGCTAGTTTGACTGGCTCCACCGGCTGACCGGTTCTTGGCCACCGATTGGCCGGTGCTTTGGAAAAGGGAGAGGCCTTCTTCCCAGGCACCACCGGCTGGCCGGTGTGGGAGGCCACCGGTTGTCTGGTGGTGAGACAGTAGGTGTCCCTTCTGTCTGGGTTCCACCGGCTGGCCGGTGATGGGACACCGGTTGGCCGGTGGTCTGGACAGAGGGGATGCCTTCTGTCAAGATTCCACCGGCTGGCCGGTGGTCATCCACCGGTTGGCCGGTGGACTGAAATCAGTCCACTTTTTCCTTTTGGCTTTCTTGGCCCAATTCCTTGGCAACCTGAAATCATTCCTATCATCCAAAAACACTTAAAACAAGATTAGATAAAAAAGAGAGTGATTGTGATCATGAAAATTAAACCACGAGGGGTACGAGAGGTACAACATCCCCTACATAAATAAATTGTGTCCTCCAAATTTGAAATTTTTCTTCAATAAAATCAAAGGTCGATACTTCAAAATTCCTTTTTCAGAAACCCACATCGAAATTAGGGTTAATAAAACATTCTCTTAAAAATAGTTAAAGGGAAAAGAGATGGTCACCAAAAAACTGATATTTGTAAATAGAAGATCATTTGTGAGTATATAAACATTAAATAGAAATATAAACATCATGTTTTAATAGATATTTAAAGAAAAAATGGTTGTTATAAATTCTACCATCATAAAATTGAAAATTTTTGATTAGTTAAAATGCCATTGATTTCTCATAAATAAAAGAAATCAGATGAAGTTATTATTTCAAAATAATTTCCCTTGAGTTGAGGGTATCTTTTAATATCTAGATAAGTACTTGAAAAAGTAAAATTAACTGATTAATTTCTACGTCATAAGAATAATGTCATCCTTTGGTTATGCTTCGATATATTTTCACATCATCAATTACAACTATAAATGAATGTTCAAGATGAGTTTTTTCATGCATGAAGCACATTTTCCGCATCATATGGTCTTTAAGTCATTCCTTCGAGCTTCAAAATTTTACTGAACCAATAATGTTTTCACTTTTTATCAATGAAAGATAATTTTTAAGGTTTAACTTGATCCATTACATAAGTAGTTAATCTTAATACTTGTCTAAAACATTTTATTCCACATTCGATGACCAAAATTTAGAAACAAGGTCACTAACTATCCAAAATCTAGTTAACATAATATTCCCCAAAATAATGTAGCACTGAATCCTACATACCAAATATATTATTTCCTTGATCACCTTGAAACCTTGATAAAACATGCATGCTTTCAAGAGTAAAATTATAATGTTTTTGAATATATTCCTTAAATCCAAACATATAATAATACCAATAACATTAATATATGCCATCAAATCACTAACCAGATTCATGGTCATGAATAGTATCCCACTACCATATATTTATTATTATCTTGAAATTAGGGATATAGTTAGTATTGTCTTTCCCAAGTCATGTGTTTCTAAAGGATCAAATTTCCAATGAATCACTTTTCTTGGTACAATTAAACACCTTCTTTCAAATCCACAATGAAAACATACAGTAGTACAATCCTTATATATTTTATTATTCATATAACCTAAAAATTATTGATAAAATACTAAAATATCATAATTATTGAATCAAAACACAAGAATATTCATCATTCCTCTTTTTCTAAGGTAATAGCATAAGCTATGCAATGATCCCTTTGCTATTTTGAGTTATATTCCCTTGACATCTGGGACATTGTTTTTCATAGTGCCTAATCTCCCTAAAATTTTAGAATTGAACATTAGTAGCTAATTTATTTCCCATAAAATCTTGTTCATGATGGACTTTTTTACCACACTTGTAGAAAACTACTTTTCATTTTAAGTAGGCACCATTGTGTATCTTCCTACAATTATCACATGTGTGAAAATACTTCTTTCTCTTCTTTCCTTTATATAAATTTTTCATATTTTAACACTTGTTATCATGCTTCCCTTTGATGACATAATACGCAAATAACTCTTTCTCCTTCTTTTTACAACATGTGATTATATCATCATATGATTAGAACATTTGTGAGAGTAGTTCCTTTCAAATGTTTGGATTAATCCCATAGAATAAATGACCATTATTACTCTATGGATTATGTGCATTTATGAAACTAACATTCCTTCTAATATGCATCATTTCTAAAAAATAGAATACACTATATTAGATCATAACATTATGAAACATAATGAATAACCCCAAAAATAGTTAAATACTTAACCTAAATTGAAATTTTATTCATAGAAAACATCATAATCATAAACATGGATTATATTTTAACATATTTACTTTTAAATAATTCATAATGGTTTGTAAATAAAATATGAATTATCTTAAGCATATCCCCCAAGTGTGTCAAGATAGGTGCATAGTAAGGCCCATTATCGTGTACCAGGTTACCTTGAGTTAGGACTGGGAAACCTTATTAGAGTTGTTACCCCAAGTTACATTTGTGCTAGAACCACATCCACTTGTAGTATCTATTTGTGGATGTATTTCTAGGAATATCCATATAATCTCTACCTTACCAAAATTCCGGGATATTATTCTACGTTTATCCTCAAAGACTATCTTAGGGTTTTGTTCCCTATTTAATGTTTTCTAAATCAATTTTCCAAGGTTTATACTAAACTTCTCTAATACAACTGTAAAGACCCCGACCCTATTTTCCTAGAGCGAGTACCTTAATATATTACATTGGTATAATAAACAAGGAAGTCACATCCTAAAGGAAGAAATAGTTTAGTACATTTGAAAAACTAGATAAAAACATAGGTTTTATAATACAACTTGGAAGGAAAAACAATATAACAACTTCATTGGTAAATTCCATAACTCCTACATTATCTCTACAAGTACTTCATAATACACATCATTACATCCTGGGGAAAATAAAACATAAGAAAGTGGTTATCTCAAATATTCAGTAAGGGTTAGTAATAGGGAATAATCTAATATAAATATTAATTCATGGTGAATGACTAATAACACATGCACATAGAACATAAACATGAGTATAATATCGAATGATTAAAATATGAGAAAATAATTCCTTAAAAATAATCACTTGATAATGAATCTTAACCATGAATATTCTACTAGTAAAATATTCACATGGATAATCAAGTACTAATCATAATGAGGGAATGCTTATGTCGAACATCATAAACATACCATCAAAAAATCATCCAGGACATCTGAAAATAAATGGTTATGTCCTGGGACAAAATCATATCTGAAAATGTTCAAGGCCTTGGCCAAGTCCATATCAATTTTGTCTCATGAGACCCTCTGATGCATCGAGTGGCTATAGAGGTCCCCAACAATCACTTTTTAATTCCAATTAATTCCTTATAAGTCTACTAAAAATATATATTTAAATAAAAGTTCCATATACCAATTTGAAATATTTTAATCATAATCATAGATTAAAATACTATAAAAATCATTGATAAATTTTGAGGAAAATAATATTTAAACATTCCAAAGTGTCACATACCACTCTGAAACATTTAAATATTAATCCCTATTAAGTAATACCATTAAATTAATATCATAATACTAATATTAATCATGATTTTATATATTAAAGTGATGTATATACCCCACATGCATGGAATAAGTGGTGACCAAGGAAAAAATCTCACAGAAGTAAAAGTGAGTTGAGAAAACAGTTTTTACTTTGGAAAGAAGGGTTATTTTTCAAAATATTTTTTATTTATCATAAAATAATATTGTAAATATGTATATCCCAGAAATGAAAAGCTAAGGAAAATTAAATTATATATTATGAATAAATTGTGTACAACTAAAGTGAAAACATGTAAAATGAGTTTTTAAGAAACTTTATAAATGAGTCTCTTTAACGAGGTTTAAGGAAAATATTGATGAGTATTTAAAATGGAAAATGAAATAATTATTTATATAAAACCAAAAATAAACCATGATAGTTTTTCATTTAAAAAATTAGTTATTTTTGAAAAATAATTTTGGCTTAAAACAGATTATGTATATCACATGAGAACGGGTAAGAAATCGGTAAATTCCTTTTAATTGGGATTGCTTATTGGGAAGAGTTAATAAGGGAAACTTTTTAAAACATGTATTTCCCTATCAAATAAGGATGATTTGATCTTGATATATTATTTTGGAACATATAAATAGATTTTAGAATAAGTATAATGAAATAAATAATTATTACATTGGAATAAAGAAATAGAAAGAGTAACCCAACAGAAAAATGGGGGTTCGAGTAGAATCCCTTACCTTATGCATGAAAGTGTTCTACACTTGAACTTAGAATCATAGATAATAAGAATATATCCATTAGTTAATTAATTCTAACAATTTTATACATATATTTGATTCATTATAGTTTTATTAAGTTTAATTATGGCCTTTTTGATGAGTTATAGAGTTTAAATTAATCATTCAAGAGTGTTTGTTTTCATGGGTTTTATGATTGATTCAATTGTTAATAAGTAATGAATTCTATGTAAAATGGGTATAAGTCTCCAAAATTGGAATTATATGTTATCAATGAGCATAAATAAAATTTAATGGTCTTATATGTAATTATTTTCTCAGATATTATGATGATTCATTTGATAAAACATTAATGATAATCATTAAGATCATTTTGGTAGTTTTTCAATTGTAATGAAATAACTTCGTCTTATTAATTAATATCATGTATATATATACTGGTTCTATAATACTAAATAACTTCAAATATGTATAATACCATATTTTTTAACCATAATTATGGTTTTATGACCAGCATTAAAGGTGTTATTGGAAAATGAAAATGCATCATCCTTGATGTCGGTAAATTTATGATTATCCAATAAAAACACATATTTTTATTACATTTTAATGGTATTAAATGCTTATTTTTGATATTATGTGCCTAAGTTAGTGGATTTTAATTTTGAACATCCATTCTCAGCATTTGTGCACTTCATGCCTAATATGCCCCAATTTAGGCCCAATGTTTCATCTGATTTCAAATAATGTAATTATAAATATTTTAATTTGATATTTTTTTAAATGGATATAAACTTAAATATTAACATTTTTTATTTAGGGATCAATGGAGGATTCATAAAGGATGATGAGGAGTTTTGGTGAAGAAAGGAAACAATTCCGGAGAAGGAAGATTGGATATCCTCTCACTGATCGGACTGTGGATCCCACAATACAGGCCCAATGAATCCC
This sequence comes from Viscum album, assembly GCA_963277665.1. Classification (NCBI taxonomy): domain Eukaryota; kingdom Viridiplantae; phylum Streptophyta; class Magnoliopsida; order Santalales; family Viscaceae; genus Viscum; species Viscum album. Next base: position 1,984,753,669 of record OY728145.1, on the reverse strand, counting down.
AAATTTCATGGGAGGCTAGAAGACATATAGAGGAACAAATAATATTTCTTTAGCCAGTGCTAATGCGTCCTCAATGCTGGTGATTAAGGCGGCCCAAGTTGAAGATTTAATTTTGGGCCAGATTCTGCGGCCCAGAAAAACATCCCACTATTTCAATCATATCTCCCGAACAACAAAGTATTTTGGGCTGAACTTTTACAGGATATTAGGGGACATCAGGGGGTGAATTTAAGTATTATATGGACCACTCCAATTCGGCCTTCTAGATGGTGATTTAGGCGCTTCTTTTCGGTGTAGAAATCTGGATCCCACTTCGAGGCAAGTGTTGAAAAGTCTCTTATGCATTAAATGTCCACCCACCTTTCTCCAACAAAATTAATTAAATGCACATGGGATGATGGGAGATCATCCAAAGGCTTCCAAATTGACCATTTAAGGCAGTAGGGATGGAGTATTTGAGTATATTGGTTCTTTCTTTTCATTGTAATGTTATTATACTAATTTGCCTTTGTAATGTTCTTCCTTCTCATGTAAGTTGTTCGAATCACCTTAGTCTTAAATAAAAGTTCTTATTATTATATTGTTCTGTTCTTCTCCTTATCACCTTGATACCGTTGCCAAAAGGTTTGAATTTATTCACACCAAACCTTGTGATTTTGTTCACACAACGGTGGAGTGATCGTTATTTTTGTTGTTTTTACTTCTTCAATTCCACCCTCGTAAGTCTACTTTCCGCTTCCGTTGAGAACTTGTCATCAATGGAGGGGTAGCTCTTTTATGGGTTGATCCAAGGGATTAGAAAGGGGCTGTATTGAATTTTATTTCTCATTCCCTAAATGTTATTAATTTATTTTAATTGAGTTTCTTTCATTCAATGATTTTTATTCTTCCTCTTCCTTATTGAATTTATTCACCCCACTTTCATGTGCTAATTACATCCTTTACCTTGGAGTGCTCATGAAAATGATCCTACAAGTGTATAGGTGATTATAATGTGTTTTGAAGGTGTTTAATCAGTAAGTGATGAGGTTAGTTTGAATTCATTGTATGAATCCTTCTCGAGTTAATGAAATTAAAATCGTAAAAAAAAAGGAATTCATTCAATCCACCCCAAGCAATAACCTAGGATCAACTCATTTTCTCATAATTTGAATTCACATAGATCTTTTAGTGCTCTTTCAAAAACATATAAAATCAACCCAAGTTGGCCACTTCATATCCAAAAATCCATCTCTTTTTATTGAGTGTCTAAAGTTTCTTCTTAGGTCTCTAAGGATTTGACAACCCAAGCTACACTACAAGCGACCGCTTGACCCTTAAAACTTGGGTAAATTTGGGCGCAACCAAATTTTGGCGCCGTTGCCGGGGACCAAGTAAGTTCCTTATAAAAAAACCTTCTTTCCTCACCCACATTCTTCTATTCTCACCCAAGATCTCTTATCTTTTCCCTTTCTCACTTTTTTTTCTTTTGGCGCATGTCCGCCTTCACCCGCGATAACTCAAACAGACTAGTTAGGGTGGAAAGTCATAGGATAGGGGAGTCAAGTACACCATTGGATCCTAATCTTCCAAATACCCCAAAGTTAAAGATTGAGTCAATTTTAATGGAGGGTATTCAAAGAAACCAACTCATAAACCAGGTTGGGAACCAAAATGGAAATCCAAATGAGGCAGCCCCAAATTTGGAGAATGCAGCCAATCAAACCATGAATGACTACCTTACACCTACCTGGACCAATGCACCCTCTTGAATTAGGAATGCTACCCTAGTAGATGCCCACTATGTCTTTAAACCTCATGTCCTAAACCACCTTCCAACCTTCCATGGGATGGAGTCAGAAATGCCTTACCTTCATGTCAAGGAGTTCAATGATATTGTTGAAACCATGTGCTCACCACATCAACTTGAGTCAGCTAAGATGAGTCTCTTTCCTTTCTCACTTAAGGATCAAGAAAAGAACTGGTTAAATAATCTGATACTTTCATTAATCCACACTTGGAACCAACTGCAAAGATAATTCTACAAGAAATACTTTCCCCACCACAAAACAATTGCACTTAAAAAGCGTATCCAAAACTTTTTTGAAAAAGAGGGAGAGTCATTTTATGAAACATGGGAGAGGTTCAAAGACACCCTAAACATGGTTCCACACCATGGTTTTTCTATTCCTGAACAAGTAAGAATTTTCTCTGAATGTTTGGGCCCGGGGAACAAACAATTCATTGACATGATGTGTAATGGGACCTTTAAAAACAAATCCCCAAATGATGCTTACGAGTATCTAGAAATCATTGATGAACAAAACCAAACATGGGGAACATAACCTTATTCTGAAAAGCCTCAAAGAACTACTGGAATGCATACACTTAGAGAAGAGGAAAGCCTTAGGGAAAAACTTACAGCACTCTCTAAGAAGGTTGAAGAGATAGACCATAGGAAAATCAATGAAATCCAAACTGTAGACCTTGTTTGCACAATTTGTGACAAATATGACCACAAAACAGACAACTGCCCAACCATTCCATCCATCAAGGATGTTCTTTTAGGAGGACCACCTGCTGAAGTAAATGCCTTAAACTTTCAAAAGCCTCAATACCCAAACACATTCAACCCAAGGTATAATGACCACCCAGGCTTCCTATGGAAAGATAACCAATAACCTAGCCAACCACAAGGACCAGACCCCTACCCTACACAAAATTTTCAAAACCATAACCAATTCCAACCACAACCAGTCCAATACCAACATCCTCCAGTCCAATACCAACAACCCATCCAACAACCAAAGTATCCCCCTGGGATAACCCAACCAACACAAGCCCCTTCCCAATCTGTCCCTCTCCCAATCCTTGAACAGCTGTGTAAACAAATGTAAAGTATGAACTCAAACGTCTCTTCCCTGAAACAAGAACTTCACACCATCAAATCTGGAAAGGCACCCATGCCCACACAGACCATTCCACAATAAACATCAAGGGGGGAGACAATTTGCACCCAATCAACTCAGGAACAACTAAAGGTTGTGACAGTTTTGAGAAGTGGGAAATCAATTGAGAAACCTGAACAAATAGTTCAAAACCCACCTGAATATTCAAACTCTAATGAAAATTCAAATAAAACACAAGAAAAAACTGAAGATACTAATAAAAATGTGAAAGAAACAACTCTTCAAAAAACAACCCCACAACCTGCCCCATTTCCTCAACGCATTAGGAGGAAAACCAAGCCTGAATTGAGTGAAACATTTAGGGAAATTTTCTCACAAGTCAAGTTGAACATTCTACTCCTAGATGTCATTCAAACCATTCCTGCATACTCAAAATACCTTAAGGACCTCTTCACATTTAAATGGAAATTCTCACATAATAACCAAGTCCTTCTGGCAGCAAATGTTAGCACAAAAATCCAAGGAACCCTTCCTCCAAAGATGAAAGACCCAGGATGCCCTTACATAAATGTTGAACTAGGAGAGAAAAAAGTTTTCAAAGCCTTGTGTGATCTAGGAGCCAGTGTTAACCTCATTCCATATGCTATGTATTGTCAGTTAGGGCTCAAAGAACTCCAACCCACATCTTTCACTCTTCAACTTGCTGATCATAGTATTCGAGTTCCAAAGGGGATCTTAAAGGATGTTTTGGTGAAAGTTGAAAATTTCATTTACCCAGCTGACTTTATTGTTCTAGACAATCACCCAAGCTTAGGTCCTAGGGAGCAACCCCCAATCATCCTTGGTCGTCCCTTCCTTGTAACAATCAACTCTATTATCCGAGTCCGAAATGGGAACATGACCATCACCTTTGGAAACATGAGTCTAGACTTGAACATTTATAATGAAAACTCTCAAATTGGGGATGATGAAGAGATCCATGAGGTTAATTGGATAGGTAGTTTTGATAGTGAACTCAAGGAACATCAAGGAATTTCTGAAGGATGTTTAAGTCAAGAAGAGATTGATTTTATTTGTTCACATGAGGAAAATTTGTCTCCTTGGCTTGAATCTCTTTCAGATTGCTCTATTGATGATTTTCTAGAATCACCAATCAATGATACCATTGGTGAAATCAATAACATCGAGTCCATACCCATTCATGAAACTACTCTAGCTAATTTAGTGGATGAAAATTCTTTTCACAAGGAACCAATTTTGTCAAGAAAACTGAACAAAGAAACTGAGTTCAATACAAAGTCACATCCTTTATTGGAAATTGATAACCACTCTGATCTTGAATTTAAGGTTTTACCTTCATCACCCAAGTAGGCGTTCTAGGGGAAAATCAATCCTTTCCTGTTTTCATTTCTTCCTCTCTTGAAGCCAATCATGAGAGTATGCTTCTAGATGTCCTTAGGAGACACAAGAAATCCATTGGATGGACCCTATCTGATATTCTTAGGATTATACCACTTATCGGGACTCATAGAATTTTTCTAGAATCCGATTCGAAGCCATGTCGTCAACCTCAGCGACAACTCAATCCTAATCTCATTGAAGTAGTGAGAAAAGAACTTTTGAAATTGTTAAAAGCTGGTATCATCTATCCTATAGCTGAGAGTGAGTGGGTTAGCCCATTCCATGTGGTTCCAAAGAAGGCTGGAATCACAATAATAACCAATAATGATGGAGAGATGCTTCCAACAAGGGTTAGTAGTGGATAGAGAGTCTGTATTGACTATAGTAAGATTAACTCTTGTACCAAGAAAGACCATTTCCCCTTGCCCTTTATTGATCAAGTCCTCGAGCGAGTGGCGGGTCATCAATTATACTGCTTCCTAGATGGATTCTCAGGGTATAATCAAATCGAAGTCTCCATAGAGGATCAAGGAAAAACAACCTTCACCTGTCCATTCGGCACTTTTACCTTCAAGCACATGCCCTTTGGGTTATGCAATGCCCCTGGTACCTTCCAGCGGTGCATGATGGGAATCTTCTCGGACATGGTGGGGGGTTGTTTAGAGGTCTTGATGGCTGATTTCTCCATCTTTGGGGATACTTTTGAGGGATGCCTTCTAAATGTTGAAAAGGTTTTGTCATGGTGTGAGGATAATAATTTCATACTAAATTGGGAAAAATGCCATTTCATGGTAAGGGAAGGACATGTTCTAGGTCATATGGTATCTGTTAGAGGGATTGAAGTTGATAAAGCTATGGTTGACATCATTCGTCACCTTCCCTATCCTAAAACTGTTAAGGAAGTGAGGTCCTTCTTAGGACATGCTGGCTTTTATAGAAGGTTCATTAGGAATTTCAGCTCTATTTCTCGACCACTTTGTGCTCTATTGGTAAAAGATGCTCCATTTTTATGGACAGAAAGCTGTGAGGAATCATTCTCTACACTCAAGTCAAATCTTATATCTCCACCTATCATGAAATATCTAAATTGGAAACTTCCTTTCGAGCTCATGTTTGATGCAAGTGATTTCGCTGTAGGGGCAGTCTTAGGACAACGGTGTGAGAAAACTCTATGTGTCATTGCTTATGCAAGAAAATCTTTAAATGATTCACAAATAAACTACACCACCACTAATAAAGAGCCGCTTGCTTTTGTCTTTACCTTAGAGAAATTCAGGTCTTATCTCTTAGGATCACCCATCATTTTCTTCACTGACCATTCAGCCCTAAAATACCTTTTCCAAAAACAAGATGCCAAGTCTAGATTGATTAGGTGGGTCCTTCTTCTTCAAGAGTTCGATTTAACCATTAAGGATAAAAAGTGTGTTGAAAATGTTGTAGCTGATCACCTCTCTAGGATGGAATTCAAAGACAACTCACAACACCTCTCTGTGTCTGATTCATTTCCTGATGACCACCTCTATTCAGTGAGTGATTGCCCTTGGTATGCTGACATAGCAAACCATTTGGTGATGGGTGACATTGCAAAATTCCTGGGGACCCAAGCTAAGAGGAAATTCATTTTTGATGTCAAACACTATGTGTTTTATGATCCTTACCTCTTCAAGTTCTGTCCTGATCAAATCATCAAGAGATGTGTTCCCGAGTCTGAACAAGAGTCCATTCTAAAATTTTGTCATGGAGAGGCATGTGGAATCCACTTTTCTACAAATAAAACCACTGCAAAGGTCCTCCAAACTTGTTTCTACTAGCCTAAACTCACTAAGGATTCCTTCAAATTCTATAAAAGTTGTTCTCAGTGTCAGCAATTAGGATCCATTTCCAAAAGGAATCAAATGCCCCTCACTCCCATTCTGGTCGTTGAAATCGTTTATTATTGGTGAATTGATTTCATGGGACCCTTTACAAACTCTAAGGGATACCTCTATATCCTCTTATTAGTTTATTATGTCTCAAAATGGGTTAAAGACATTCCCACCAAGACTAATGATCATCAAGTTGTGATCCTATTCCTAAAAGAGCATATCTTTTCTAGATTTGGAGTTCTGAGGGATATAATAAGTGATTGTGGAACCCATTTATGTAATCTCCCATTCTCTTCACTCATGTCTAAGTATGGAATTTATCATAAATTTTCCACTGCGTACCATCCTCAAACCAATCGTCAAGCTGAGTTAGCAAATAGGAAGATTAAGCAAATTCTTAAAAAAACTGTCAACCCCTCTAAGAAAGATTGGTCTGAGAAACTCTTGGATGCTCTTTGGGCATATCATACTGCATTCAAAACCATCCTAGGAGTGTCACCATATAGGTTGGTTTATGGAAAAGCATGCCATTTACCTGTTCAAATTGAACATAAGACATTTTGGGCAATCAAAAAAATGAATTTTGACATTTCTTTATCCGAAGAAAAGAGGAAATTAGATCTTAATGAAATTGAGGAACTTAGGATGGAGGCTTATGAAAATTCAAGGATAAATAAAGCTAGAGTAAAAGCCTACCAATTTAGGAATATAAAAGTCAAACAATTTGAACTGGGAAAACCTATGCTCATGTATAGTTCAAAACTTCATTTACACCTGGGAAAGTTAAGGTCTAGATGGTCAGGTCCATTCATAGTGCATCATGTGTACCCCCATGGGGCAGTAGAGATTCAGGATCCCACAAGTGGTAACATTTTTAAGTTCAATGGTCATAGGTTAAAACCATTCATTGAATCATTCAATAAACAAGAAATAGAGGTAGAGTTAACAGAGCCAACTTATGAACCGGGAAAAAATTGATAGATTTAGGATCCATGTCGGGATAACGACGTTAAACAAAAGCGCTGCACGAGAGGCAACCCGTGGTCTTCATGTTTCTAATCTTTGTGAATCATATTTTTTTTTCTTCTTCATTTTGTTATTTAAAAAAATATATAGACTGTTGACCTGTTCTTCTTTTATGAGTAAGGATGGGTATGAAAGTGGAGCATCGTATTCATCTGTGTCATGCGGTGTGATACCTAAGTAATACCTTACCCATAAAATATAAATAAGACAATGTATCATCAGTTTATTTTATTTTATTTTATATTTTTGTTAGTATTGTAAAAAATATAGACAATTGACATGTTCTTCTTTTATGAGTAAGGATGGGTATGAAAGGGGAGCACCGTATTCATCCGTGTCACACGGTGTGATCCCTGAGTAATACCTTACCCAGAAAATATAAAGAACACAATGTATCATCAGTTTATTTTATTTTATTTTATATTTTTGTTGGTATTTAAAAAAAATAGATTGTTGACCTGTTCTTCTTTTATGAGTAAGGATGGGTATGAAAGGGGAGCACCGTATTCATCTGTGTCATGCGGTGTGATCCCTGAGTAATACCTTACCCAGAAAATATAAAGAATACAATGTATCATCAGTTTATTTTATTTTATTTTATATTTTTGTTGGTATTTAAAAAAAATAGATTGTTGACCTGTTCTTCTTTTATGAGTAAGGATGGGTATGAAAGGGGAGCACAGTATTCATCCGTGTCACGCAGTGTGATCCCTGAGTAATACCTTACACAGAAATTTAAGAGAAGACAATGTATCATCAGTTTATGTTATTTATACCTTTTTTTTAGGTTAAAAAAATACAAAATATATATATATATATATATTAAAAAAACAATTAAAGTCATGTCATAGGTCATTAGGAAAAGCTGGTCACAACTGTCCAACCCATTGGGAGATAATCCAAAACTGAAGGGAGACATGGGAATTCATTTTCAACATCAACCACCAGGTGACTTCATTCCATAATTTTCATTTTCAATGTCTTTGTTGAACTTCTATCCTGCCCCTTCTATGTTTCAATTCTTTAAACACTGGGGACAGTGTATTCCATGTTGGGGGGAGATGAAAATGTGTGGAAGGAAAAATGTAATTAACCTTGAACATGATAACACACATTCCAAACTCTGAAATTGGATATCAAATAATTTTTCATGCCTTGATTCTGATTTTAATGCAAGTTTATGTTCATGTGCATAGATATTGGAAAGTGCGGTTGTCTGATGTGATTTTTCACTGTTATATTTTCATCCATTTAATAAAAAAACACAATTCACATCCTCTAGATTGTGGGGTCTTAGTTTGAGTTCTTGGGGACCCATAATAAATAGCATAGGATTGGCGATCATTTTAATTTTAACATGAGTATTCAAAAAAATCAATTGCGCATAGAGTAATGAATTGACCTAATGTGTGGCTTTCGGCACTTGGGGATCATGACTCCATAGTTGTATGGACCAGAGTTGGGCATTTTATCTTTATTTGTGGTAATTTGAATTTGTTTTTGATTGAGTTAACTCGAGATGATGCCCGAGTATGTGATCTTCACTTGGTGCCCTAAGGTCTTTGAGCCTGGGAGTCATCGGCAAAGTCTTGCTACATGGGTTGACTCGATTGAGTTCAATTTCAATTACCATGGAAAAATTGAAAAAAAAACCAAAAAAATAATAATAATAAAAAATGATTACTCATCTTATTAATAAAATTTTATTTCTCCTAGTGCTTCCATCTTTTCTCCCTCGAATGGAAATGAACCCCCATGTCTATTGTGACGCACAACACTTCATCATGCTTAATTGAATTTGGATGAAATATGGCAATGAATTTGAACAAAGGAATGGGATTGGGCTTGAAATATGCCTGTGGAAATAGCTTGTTTTAAATGATTTTGTGGGGTTTCATAATTTTTTGGTATGTGATCTTTGGGTGAGAAATGTGTATTAAAATGTTTTTGGAAAAGGTCATTCGAATTTCATTTTTGGGAGACATATTTTGCTCGGGAGTAGAAAAACTCAAGTTGGGGGGTGTTATTATCCAATAAAAACACATATTTTGATTACATTGTAATGGTATTAAATGTTTATTTTTGATCTTATGGGCCTGAGTTAGTGGATTTTAATTTTGAACATCCGTTCTCAGCATTTGTGCACTTCATGCCTAATATGCACCAAATTAGGCCCAATGTTTCATCTGATTTCAAAGAATGTAATTATACATATTTTAACATGATATTTTTGGAAATGTATATAAACTTAAATATGAACATTTTTCATTTAGGGATCAATGGAGGATTCATAAAGGATGATGAGGATTTTTGGTGAACAAGGGAAACAATTCTGGAGAAGGCAGATTGGATATCATCCCTCTGATCGGACTGTGGATCCCACAATATAGGCCCAATGAAGCCCAAAATTCATGGGAGCCTAGAAGAAATATAGAGGAATAAATAATGATTCGGTAGCCAGTGCTAACTCGTCCTCACTGGTGGTGATTAAGGCGGCCCAATTTGAAAATTTAATTTTGGTCCAGATTCTGCGGCCCAGAAAAACAGCCCACTATTTCAATCATATCTCCCTAACCACAAAGTATTTTGGGCTTCTATTTTACAGGATATTAGGGGATAGCCGGGGGTGAATTTAAGTTCTCTATGGCACACTCCAATTCGGCCTTATAGATGGTTATTTCGGCGCTTATATTTGGTGTAGAAAGCTGGCTCCCACTTTGAGGCAAGAGTTGAAAAGTCTCTTATGCATTAAATGTCCACCCACCTTTCTCCAACAAAATTAATTAAATGCACATGGGATGATGTGAGCTCGGCCAAAGGCTTCCAAAATGACTATTTAAGGGCGTAGGTATGGAGTATTTGAGCATCTTGGTGCTTTCTTTTCATTGTAATGTTATTATGCCAATTTGCCTTTGTAATGTTCTTCCTTCTCATGTAAGTTGTTTGAATCACCTTAGTCTTCAATAAAAGTTCTTCTTATTCTCTTGTTTTGTTCTTCTCCTTATCACCTTGATATAGTTTCCTCAAGGTGTGAATTTATTCACACCAAACCTTGTGATTTTGTTCACACAACGGTGGAGTGATCGTTATTTTTATTGTTTTTACTTCTTCAATTCCACCCTCGTAAGTCTACTTTCTGCTTCCGTTGAGAACTTGTCATCAATGGAGGGGTAGATCTTTTATGGGTAGATCCAAGGGAGTAGTAAGGGGCTGGATTGAATGTTATTTCTCATGCCCTAAATGTTATTAATTTCTTTTAATTGAGTTTCTTTCATTCAATGATTTTTATTCTTCCTCTTCCTTATTGAATTTATTCACCCCACTTTCATGTGCTAATTACATCCTTTACCTTGGAGTGATCATGAAAATGATCCTACAAGTGTATAGGTGATTATCATGTGTTTTAAGGTGTTTAATCAGTAAGTGATGAGGTTAGTTTGAATTCATTGCATAAATCCTTCTCGAGTTAATTAAATTAAAATCGTAAAAAAATGAATTCATTCAATCCACCCCGAGCAATAACCTAGGATCAAATCATTTTCTCATAATTTGAATTCACATAGATCTTTTAGTGCTCTTTCAAAAAAATCTAAAATCAACCCAAGTTGGCCACTTCATAGACAAAAATCCATATCTTTTTATTGAGTGTCTAAAGGTTCTTCTTAGGTCTCTGAGGATTCGACAACCCAAGCTACACTACAAGCGACCTCTTGACCCTTAAAACTTGGGTAAATTTGGGCGCAACCAATTGACACACCACAAGTGATTTTTTCATTTATAGAATAAAAGAGAGAGAGAGTGTGTGTGTGACAGAGAGATATATAAAGGAGTTTGATTACTCATATTCCATTAAAATTATATAATTCTAGTATATAAATGATTCCACAGTTATCATGTCTCCTTGGATAGGGTAAGTGATTGAAGGATAAGAAAATAAAATAAATTAAAGAAAATAAAATAAAAATAATGATGATTTTTACCTCTTGAATTCTCATCCTTAAAAACCTTCTTAAGGGGATTGGTTTTGGTCTTTTTATTAGACCAATAGATCCTAGACATTGGGGTGGGGGTCTTAGGAAGACTAGTGGGTAGAATTTGGAGAATTCTCAAAGCTTGAGAGGTGTTGGGGGAAGATGTGGTGAGGGGTGGAATTTATAGTAGAGGAGAGGGGTGATTTATCATTATTTTATTCATTAGTTTGTTATTTTACCTATTTAATATGAATAGTTTGAGAATTATGGCCACATATGTTAAAATAATTAAGTGTATTTCAAAATTATTGTTCTCACATCATTCACGACTCAAGGAATATAATATTTAACTTATAATGTATTTATACCACAAATTATTGTATTTTACTATTCACAAAAATTCAAATATTTCAAAAAAATCACAAAAATTTACCATAACAATTTTTCGACTTGTAGAGTTAAAAATTAAAATCAATTTTATGAAAATAATTTTATAAATATGATAATTATTTTAATTAAAATCATAATGTACTTGGAAAATACCGATTTTAAAATTATAACTGATTTTATGATACTTATAAAATTTAATCATGGTCTTATAGAATTATATTATAATAATAAGAAAACAAAATATTAATTTATGAATCTATTTTTTGAAAATAAATATTATTTTAAATAATTTTATTAATTATAAAATTGTAAAAAATCATTTATGTTTCACAAAAAAACCAATAAATAATTTACCATTTTAACACATTTAATTACTTATTCCTTTGTATAAAGTTATTATATTATCCTTTATAAGATTCCTCAATTTTATTTATACTTTTATAGGTGAAGTTACTATTCTATTGTTTATATTATTATTCTTAATGGTAACATTACTATTACAATGATCATCTTACTATTCAATAAAAATGAAAGTTATCAGAAAAATACCAAAAATTTAACCAAAGTAAATTTTGAAATTATGCTTTAAAAATAATGTTTATTTTTTCAAATATAATTTTTATAATTTTCAAAATTTATATTGAATAAATGTTATCCATTAAAAGTCAATAAAACTATGTTTAGAAAAATATAGCCTTTTATGTGTGAAATTGGATTTATTCTTATCTTATGAATATAAAATAATTTGGATGAATGTAGATAACATTTTTTTAAATATAAAATATATAGATTTCATTAATACTATTCATTCCTGGAAATTTAAATTCTTGGTTATAATGGTCATTTTAAAATAATGATATTTAATTATATATCATTATTCATTTAATCTTGGTGTTGTGTGAAACCTATGTTATCCATGAAATTAAATTAAAAAAATACATATAATCTTTTTTATATGAGAAATAATTTTATTACCCCTTATTTATCACATTGATTAGTACTCATGTGGTCTTAGAGTCTATAATTCATCATTTTTCAAACACAATCAAGACAGGTCAGCATCAAAAGAAGAAAACCCTAATAGTTATACCTCTAAAAAGTTAAACTACATAGCCCCAATAGTTCTAGTTTCATGAATTTAAACTACATGGAATATAATCCTCACTATATGATATTAAAATATGTGGTCATATTCATTTTCATATGATGTTAAACTATACAACACTCATCCTCTCTGTATGATGAAAAACTATGTGATTATTTTTCTTTTTGTGCGACATTTAATAGTATGGTACCTTCTTTATAGCATAAATTAAAACTGTGTGATACCATGGTATTTTCTTGAATGGGAACTACCTTTATAGGGTTTGTCTTTTACCATTCCCCACCTTTATTGTTGGCCACCTTTCATAACTGCTTATAGAAATACATGTTGCTTTTTTTTTCCATCTCAGGGGATATATAGTGATGTGAAAATCTCTAACCCTGGTCCCACCTATAAGAACTATCCCCATTTCATCAGTGTTCTAGAATCTTCTTTGACCCATTTTAATCCCATTACCTTTCCTAGCACTTTATTTATTCCTATTAAACCTCATCTTATTTGTGATCCTGATAAGTGCAGTGAAACTCCCACAGAACTACATATAGTTTGATTCCCATTTCATGGGATACATACTGAAACCCATAGGCAATATCTTGAGAACAAAAAAAATCAATATTCCCCTCTCTATATCTAGGTAGATAATCCTACCAATTCATGTTAGTTTTGGAGCTATGTCACATTTCTCATCAGGGAACCCAATCATTTTCCCTCTTTTTGTGAATCAGTCTGATCTATGTAGAAATAATTTCCCCTAATTATAATGTGTGGATTAATTACTACTACATGGGATACATGGTAGCACATTGATCCCATATATCGGTCTAAGTTACCAATATCTCTTCTCCATATCTTTTCATCATGTCTAGTTCTCCCCCATTGATTTACTTCTACCCATTAGGAACCGAAATTGTGATGATACTCTAAGGAAATGGCCAAGAAATATTTCTATAAACTATTATCATGTGCTTTTTTAATTTTATGTAACTTTAAGTGTAATGAAACACTCCCCCCCCCCCTCAGTTACCTATCCTATGTCGGCAATGATATGAAGGAGATAATTACTCCATAATCCTTCCTTCAGTAGGCCATGGGTTGACAACAACCACCAATGGTACATCATACACACAAATGGGATTCATTACCCTCTAATAGAACATGAGTAACAAGATATAAGAAAAAAATAGCAAAACAATACTTATAAATATAAAAGTAAATCTAGATCCTAAAACATGTATGTAATGTCATGAAAAATGAAAAAAATACAAAAGAAACTATAATAAACAAAAGAAAATCCTCTGTAGTGTCCTTGAAGCCCAAATAGATCCTGAACAATTCCACTAGATGGTAATGTCTAGATTGATCCCAAACTATCTCTTGTAAACCTGAAAAATAGTTTTCATATATATAGGGTTATCATAACATGTATACTTAGTATGATTTTCCCAAGATACTCTCATGAAAAAGAATAATAAAGAATACTGAATCCTGGTGAACAAGTGATGATAACTCATCACATAATCATGTATATTATGTTCTCTAACACACTGTGGATTTATCTCCAATTATCACATATAATAATAATATGACATCCAATGTAATATTAAAGAAGGTACCCTACTTCCAATTCTCCACTGGTTTTCTAATCTACCCCAACATCGCATGTCCTAATCCATATCTCTTCAAAAGTGAGTTAGCTCGAAGACACCTTGGTAACTATATCATACCATGAAACCCATGCATCGCATCATCTCATAATAATATACCATGTACCTCATGCATCACATCATCTTATAATCTAATTCCATATCTCTGTCTAGTAACTAAGAAGCTTATAGGAGCCACCATAACCTGTATATCGAGTATTATTACTCAATCCATCAAAACCCATATATGAGATACGAATAATAATTCATAGGATACTAGATTTATATATAAATGAGTTTAAAATAAAAAAATCCATTATATCCTTATACACACTTATATGTGAAAGGGAACCACCATACATACCATCAAATAATACTACAAGGATAAGAGAGTAGGAAAAAATGGCGTAGTTATGCATTTGTTCCTCGCCAACCTAGATGTTGGGGAAAACATCCTCCTAGTGTCCACTCAGTTCCTGTATCCCTACCATCATGGGTGGGGTATTTTATGAAATCACATCACATAAGTGATATAATATATCTAAAAACCACACTATGGGGATCTACCTAGTCTTAGGCTCAACTACAACTATCATCTCTCAGACACCCAACAGCCACTACTAAGGATTATGCATCCTATAAGAACTAAACATTCAAAAATACTTTATTCATTTAGAAACTATTAAATATTTAATGTTACAATAATTATTTCTACTAACCATTAATTATTACATAAACAAGTCCATCAAATCATTCTCATGCTCTTTTAGGCATAAACCTGCTAATACCAAGGTTTTTCAAGATTATTATCACTCTCATTCCAATAGTCCAGCAACCCTATGGGTTTAAATGTTATCACCATTATAATTTAATAATTCTACGTACTGTGGGGATCGTCATATTCTACCATACAATCGATGTATAAAAAATGTATAACCATCTGATTTAATAAGTAGGGAAAGGAAATTAAACACAAGAAACCCAATTTTGTAGCCTTTAAAGTAAATTCATTAAGGAGTAAGCATCCCAACTTTCATCACAACCAAAATAGAAAATCTCATCTTCAACTTGCTCCACTATCCTTGGTTCCATCCACAATACCACTTTGCATATCACCATGTATCCATCCCTTCATCACTGTTACCAACTTCTACCATAACCTAATACTCCCCACCCACGTCTCATTAACCATCATCCATATCGGGCCCACATCACATCACATTTTAAGGATCATATATGGATAAATTCACAATGCGATAAGGAAACAACTAACAATTAACAAGGAATTAGAGCCCTATAAAAACAAAGAATTCATCCATCATAAGAAAATAGCATTTCTCAACCCCAAATATTTATCTTTATCAAAATATGTGTTCATTATCATCTTGAATTAATCGATTCATTTAACATAAGTTATAACCACATGAAACCTAAGGCATCAAAAATTAAAATCTATAAATTATTAAAACATTCACTAATCACAACTTCTAATTTTATCAAATTATAAGTAAAGAAATTCAATTAAACATGAATCTTTATTATTTCATCATCAATAATTAATAGCTTCTCATTACTTAACCAAATTCACTTTATATAATGAAGAACATTTTCATGTAAACTTGTATCAAGAATCATTTTTATTTCCATCAAAACATATGAACGAATGGTTTTATTTAAACATGTCGCTTTGTTAAATTTCTAACATAAAATTATATATTATCATTCTTTAACCAATTTCAACATATAAGACATTCTAATCTAATACATAAACCATTATGATAACCATATAATTAACATTGATTGAACATTTTCTAGTAAAAAAATTGTTAATCTTTTATCATGGTGGAAACATGTGGAATCATTACGACCATAAATCATATCTTTTCATTATTTCAATTTTTATATTCATTAATGTTTATTCCACTATTACAAAAATAGATAAATCGTGATAACTTTATGATTTCAAATAAAATAATTAGAGAATAAATGAATCCCTAACCTCTATTAGATGTTCAATGTTCTTTTTGTAAGAGTGGAAAAGTGAGATTCAACCAACACATGAATAAATACCACCAATCCAAATAAAGGCTTGCTGGAACCTAGAATCCACAAACCATAAAAAATCCTCAAAAAACACCCAAAAAAGGAGTTGTATTAATTAACATCCCAAAATGATGAATGGAGGATGAAGAAGATAAAAGTACCTTAAACCAAAATCATTTGATTCACCCTAAACCAGGGATTTGTAACTATAAGTATTCAATCACGGTTCATTGAGAGAGGTAGAACAAACACTTAGCAGTGACACCATCTTCCAATAGATCCTACATATGAGAGAATAAGAAAACACACCATATATTCATTTGAATAATCTAGAATTTTAAGTAACACCCAATGGTATAAGTGCATATAGATTAGTAGATAAAGAAATGGCCTAAGGCTGCATTCAAGACCTATAGTTATGATAAAAATACTCCTTTTAAATAGATAATATCCAAGGATGAAAGTTTATGGTTTCATCCATTTCGATGCAAGCTTAACTACCACCATGGAATCCACCATGAATTGTCCTTGGTCTTAGAATCCTTCAGTGTACCAGTGAAAATGTCTTATTCTAGGGTGTGTTTCCATCATCCTGGGATTTTTACCCTAACCATGACCAGTATTACAATATTGGTGACCTCCCCTTCCCTATTTTGGATAGGCAATACTCCAAGGATTTATGCCTAGTGTTATTCCCTTGATTAGAAATTTAGAATGATTCTGTTTCAGATAGAATGACTTTTGGGCCAAAATGAACAAGATAAATGGCTTGAAATACTGATTTGATAGCCATGGTGAACCATGAACCACATATACAGACCAAAACATATTTTCCGAGTCATCTACTCCCATAGGATATTCACCCTGCCCACCACTAGTGTGTGGTAACCCCCAAAATAACCAAGACCATTTTCCAAGCCTCCAAAACACCTCTAAACTCCTTATGAGCACCACTAAGACTCGGTAAAAGGAAAAGGAAAGTTCAAGAATATCCAAGAAAATACATTAATCCCCAACCCTATAGTTTGAGCTCTATGAACTTAAATTAGTGGGAACCCATATTCTAACACTATGACCATTAATTGATAAAAATTTAAGGTTTGAATACCATGATCTTGAGCTAGGAGAAACCCCTTAATAAATTTTTTATGACCTTAAACTCTAGTACCCCCATGATCCATGCATCCTAACCTTAAATTTTTTAAATTATCCTTAATTTTTTATAATAGAATTCAGATATCCCATTCACATCATGTTTTCACTTCCTTTATTTATATATATACAACCTTATCCTACAATATGATGTACACAACCATAAATTATTATTCCCATGGTCATAATTTTACGCTTTTAAACTCTAGAACTCATAAATCGTGAGATTCAAGACCTCAAACTAATAAACACCATCAGTCTATGTTTTGGGACCCTAAATTACCAGCCCTTGGGATCACATTGGTCCCATCCTAATAAAATGATTAAACTCTACTCTCATGTCTCATATGGTTTGGAATTTATGTTTCACCAACTAGCCTACATGACCTCTATCTATTTTATTATACCCTTTTAATATACTCAAATCATGAAAACATAACCATACGAGTTTTCAAACTCTTCTTGATTATCCCTCTCTTCACAAACATATTTTTTGATCCCACTGAATCATCATCCTCTTCCATTTTCAAACATACTCCACAGGGTTATGGAATAGTGCCCCAGTCTCGGCCCACATCATATCTATGGTACACACTCTAAAGTAACCACTCCCAAAAATTTCCAAATTAACTCCTCTATAGTGATAGTATAATGTCATAGTTTTATCCCACATCTAGTCTAAGGTGCATGTAATTTCCTGAAATATCTTTCTATTAATAAAAGAAATATTTTATTCAAAAACTATTTTATTATGTTTTAAAAGAAAATCACATATTAATATTATTTAATTTTTTCCCAACATGTAATAATATTGAAAACTATAAATAGAAATAGTATAAGTATATAAACACCTAAAAATAGTATAATCACTAAGGGGGACTCCATAGGCTTGAATTCTCCCATGAAGATCATTATTAACATGATTACTATAAAAACATAGAATAGTTGGGAATATGATAGACATTATCAAATGATATATGAGAAATTTTTTAGTTAATTAGTGAATTATGTTATATGATATTTGTGGTGCACATATATTGGGAAATTTGAGAGTTAGGAATTATGACCATTATATTCATTGGGAATTATGATCTTTGGTCAATATGGTCATTGAGAATTATGGCCATTTTTCAATATGACTGCTAGAAATTATAAGTGTTGGTTATTTGGCCATTATAATGTAACTTTTAGAATTTTTTTTATGATTTATAAGGAATAAACGGTGGCCTCTACCAATAGGAAAATTCCATAGGTGGTTCACTTATAAGAAGTTGAGAGAGTGGTGGTGTCACTGGAAGTTTCCCTTGACCAAATCCAAGCTAATATTCAGAAAACGAGACATGAGTAAGATCATTTATTAGATAAGTTCAAGCTATTAGAGATCACCAACTGATAAATTTTGGTTGCACCACCCCAACAGACTACCACAATGGAACATATTACCCTTATAGTATATACCAAAGTAATAAAGGGTTATACATCTATACCTTAAGTAGTATTAAGGTTCTTTAGAAATGAAATAGTGGTTACTCTACTTGAATTCCATTATTAATTATTTTTTTATAATCTTATTTATATGAAATACAAAATTCACATTAATATTGAATGTATATGATAAAATTGACTTTTAGTACAAAGAAAAAAACATTTTTTGGAAATATTGTTAAATTTCACTTTATGATAAATTTATAAATTATAAATAAAATTTATTTGTCATGAAATAGTCCTATAATTTTTTTATATAAATGATAGTATAATTTATTAATTCCCTAAGTAGTTTTGTGTAAAATGGTCAAAAAGTTCATTATGTCATAAAAACTATTAATATTAAATAAATAAGGATTTTTATTTAAATGATAAACTTATAATATGTATATAGAATTATTTTTATAAAATGAATATTATTTTTCAAATAATTACATCAAAATTAGATTATAGGGAATTTTTTGGGGATTTCTGATTGATTTTATTTTTTAATGAAAAAGTGAAAATTATTGTTTTTTGGTTACTGTGATTATTATGAAATTATTATGATTTGATCATAAGGAAAACATTTATAAACAAATTTATAAAATTTAAATTTCATTTGAAAGAGGATAATAATTAATTTTAAAAAATTAATTTTCATTCAGATATTTTTATTTAAAATTTCAGATCCTTAATTAGATTTTTTTTCTATTATAAATCCTATTTTTGGATTATATTAGTTAATTGGAGTATTTGTGAGATTTCCTCTAGTTTTTACTTGACTTAAAGATCACACTGAACTCCCTATATCATTAATTATCCAAAAAATTCATTGGAATTGATTATATCCAAAATTGGTTGGCATAAATAATAAAATAACCATTATTTTAACCCTTTAAACTACCCATCCTAAAGTATAAATAGCCACCCATTATTCACTCAATCCCTATTATAATTAATTTTAAAAATTAATCCCCTCTCATTTCACCTCTCATGAGTCTCTCCAAGGTGATTCTAAGGCTGTAATGTGTATCTCACTAGCATTAACAACCTACTTTTCAGGGTGAGGGTTTCTCTCTCCTCTATTTACATTTAATTTTTTTGTTTTGTGATAATCCTTTGAATGTAAATTTATTGTATTGTTATGTGTTTTTAACAACCCCTTTACTTCCCATATAATTTCTTATTAATTAGGGACTTCTTTTTTTCTCATTAAATCCATTCCATAATCCCTTTTGTATACTCGTTATGCTACCTAAATAATTCCTTAATTTTATATGCTATACTTTCCTATTAGGAATAACAAACACTATTTTTATTCAAGGGTATTAAAATAGATTTAAATTTCCATTATTGAATAGGTACATCCATGAATGAAACCCAAACCCTACTTGTGGGTTAAAATGATATGTACTTAGGATATCTAATTTGTTTGGCACACATAATATCAGACATATGAAGGGTTTTCCTTGTTAGACCTCTAATGCATTGGATAAATAATTAATATTTATATATGTCATGAATATAATACCTTAGTAGCATTCCTTGGCACTATTTCATGATACATTGGTGAAAACCTTGGTAATATGTTTTAAAACACCTTGTTGATGAACATTAGTGATATTAATGTCCCATGTTTATGTTGTATCCACATTTTCATGTTATTAATCATGTTATTATATTCATATAATTATGTTATACGTAATATTATTATGTTTAGGTTATTATATTATGGCTCATGTTTCACCCATGATGTTCATTATTGATTTTATTTATTTTTTATGCCTTAATGTGATTTATTCTCAGCCCTTTCATTTGGTAAATGTCCCTATGAAATTCTATATAGTAAGGTGATAAAGGATTGGATAATAAATAATCCTTTCAAGAAATTTAAATATTATTTTATGTTTTATTTTTTATTGTGTATTACTTGTACTATATACCTAGATTCCAAGAAACTAAACCTCAAAAGCTCTTTAAAATTTATTTATTTAATATTTAATAAATTAATTGTGTTAAAAATCATGTATAAACATTATGGTCACTATATTTGGTATCAGAGGAATAGTTTTATTTTTTAGGAAATTGGGACTAGAAAACATTAGTAAAAAACTTAGGGATAATTCTTAATATATGAAATGTTCCCAAATTTTTTAAAGTATAATGTGAGTGATATCCAAGAAATGAAATCCATTTCTGGATACTAAAAGTGGGTTTGGATCTAGTATATTTATACCTAGGGTTAATAACCACAAAAAGGGTTGGTTTAGTAGTAATTTGGTTGTCACATGGTGTATAATAAAGATACCTTGTAGAAAACATGGTTTAAAAAATCCTTAGGATATGATTTTATAGTCATTTCTTCGTATTAATTGTAATGAAAGGATACATAGCTGAAGTAATTATTTATTTTTGATTTAAAAAAATTGGGGTTAAATTATATGATCCTAAAATAGAATTATTGTAAATATATTATGATTAAAATTACTTTTAAAATTTATTCTTGATAGTGTATATTATCTTATTTGTGTGTTCCCTTTTTTTGAAAATAGTGGGATACTGAAAGTCCCATGTTAAAAATGAATGAAATGGGAAATGAAACAATGGAATTATAAATATGATGAAAGTTAGGATTGAAAAATTCATGATAATGTTAAATAAAATATTATATGTTATGAATAATAACATGAACCATGTAGAGTATATATCTTCACCTAGGAGGGAAAAATTATGTAATGAGTCCTTCATGAACCAACAACAACCAACTTTTAGGAGATCTTATGACCCATTGATCATAAAACAATCGTTAAATGATATAAAACATAAATATTATATTCTTTGTTGTTTTGAGAAAGAGAATGTCACTCTGGCAGTAGATCTATTAGATAGAGAAGAAAATCAATGGTGTATTTTAATAAAAATATCAATATCAAGGATGAAATTATTGTTATAGAGTGGGAAGACATCAAAAAATTATTTTTCAATAAGAATTTAAATCATACCTTATAAAAATTGAAAGGTAATTCCTTGATCTAAACAAAAAATAAAATGAATATTTTAGAATTTATGTGATGAACTGAAGAATGATTTTTTGTTACATATCAATATTTATCATTGATTATAAAAGGACGATTAATCAGTTATTTATTAAACATAGACCACATCTATATAGATATTAAGAAATATTAGTTTATTTGGAGTTAAAAGGATATAATATTAATTGTTTTAGAATTTCAAATGGAGTATGGTTATACTTGGTCATACCATGGATATAATGAATAGAATATAAGAATGGGTAATTTTTTTGGAAGGATCTAGATCGTTAAAGAGAATCGAAGAAAGTAAAAAAATCCCATCTGTAACAAATATGGAAAATGAAGTTGAGGAAAAGTATTAGCGGATGTTGGAAGTATTTCAAGAGTATAAAGGATTGGCACATTGCTAATAATTTTTTTCTATATGTAAAACCACTACATCCCAAAATTAATGACAAGGGAAATATAGTGTTAGAACATATTATTTTCTTATGCTTTGAGTGTAAAGTGCATGTTAAATTTTCTAACCAGTTTTCAAATATTAGAATGGTGTAGGGAAACTACAATCAACCTTAATAGAGGTCAAGTGATCAAGGTCATGAATTTGTATCAGGATAGATGAATTCGAGGTTCCAAATGATATGGTAGAGGGTAAACTTGTTTTTTACTCAGATTTTGAAAGTATATTGTTTGATTGTGGTTCAATGAATTACTTTATTTCTTTCATGTTTTCAAAGAGAATAAAATAAAACCATGATAAATTATAAGTAGAGTTATCATTTTAGATTCATAGAGGGTCTATTTATGTAATAATAGTATGTAGAGATTTCTCTATTAACTTTGGTGAGTATAATCTCATCACAAATATAGTAATAATTCCAATAGTATAATTTTACCTAATACTAGGGATATATTATCTCTCAAAGTTTAATTCCATGATAAATTATATAACCAAAGAAATTTTAGTTTAATGGGGGGTCTAAAAATATTTTAAAAGGATAGATATCTGAACCTAAGAGTGTTTAAGAAGTAATTCCATGGCCTTATTTATGGAAATGATTAGTGAATAAAGGGAAAATGTGAAAGTGAAAAAATAGAATTTGCACCCATTGTTCAGGAATAAATTGATGTATTTCTTGAATAATTATCTCAACCTCTCCTGGAACGAGAGATAAAATTATTAATTTAACTCGTGCAAGGATCCAAACCTAAATCAGATACCCTATAGAGAATGGTATTCATGGATCTAGGATAATTAAAGAAGAAACTGTAGGATTTTTTAGAAGGTTTTTATCCATCCAAGTGCGTCTCCTTGGGGAGTGTATGTTCTATTTATAAAGAATAATAATGCATCAATGTGTGAAAATTTATGATTTATTTATCCAGCTTTATGGAGCTAAATTATTTTATAAAGTTGATCTTCAATCATGATATCATCAACTGAGGGTGAGGAAATAATATATCTAAAATAAATCCTTTCAAATAATTTATAAACATTTTGATTTTGTTGTTATTACATTCAATTCGATTAATGATCTTGTCATATTTATAGATTTTTGAATAGAATCTTTAAGGACTACCTAAACAAGTTTGTGTTGGAATTAATTTATGATATTATAATATATTCCAAAATTCTTTAGGAACATCAAGAACACCTAAGGATCATATAAAAAACTATAAGGAAAAGTGGGTTTTTTTAAAATTTATTAAATATGAGTTTTGATTGAAAAAATACAAATTATTGGGACACATTGGATATTGTAAAGGAATATTTTAAGATACAACTTATGAAATGGTAGTATAAAAATGGCCTTGTCCAAAAATAGTAATATAGATTCCTAGTTTCCTTAGTTTAACTGGGAACTAGATAAGGTTGTGAAAAACATTCACATCTTTATAATCTACTAACCAAGTTATCTTAGAAGATATTTATGTTTCCATAGACCAGGGAGAGTGAATAATTTTTTCAAGGGATGAATAATAGGTTAGTTAGTACACCTTTTCTAACTTTACCCTCCAAAAAAGAGTTATTTATCATTTATAATGATTTATCATTGAAAGGAACTGGATTTTTACTCATGAATAATTAAAAATTGATTGTGTTTGGGTCTCAACATCTGAAGACACGTGAGAATAGTTTTCCTATCCATGAATTTATGTTAGATTCAGTTACATTTTCTTTAAGTATATTAAGATGATATCATTATAGGGAGAAGTTTGATATATACATATAAAACTATATATATTCAAATAGAATTAACTAAACATGATACAATGGATATGGTTGGAGCTTTTAAAGGGATAATATTTTTCTATTAATTGTTACCCTAGTAAGGAAAATAAATCCATAAATTCACTATATAGGAATGAACCTAGAGTTCTTGTAATGATGAGTATTAAAAGATATCCTTTGTTCAAGTAATTGGTAAAGATGGATATATATGTATTAAGGTAAGGGACATCCTCAATCTTATCCCAAATGATTTCCCAACCATCATTACTAGAGAGGATTAATAAATCAAAAACTGATGATCATATGATACATAAAAATGATTGAGTCCCCAAAAAATGGAAATTTTCTCATGTTCTATCTTGATCAAGATGGAGTATTGCAGTTCATAACAAGGCTATATATCCCATCTATTATGAATTTGAATAAATAACTAGTGGTTGAAGCTCATATATTTTCATTAACTATACATCCTAGAACCACCAAAATGTATGGAGATATGTGTGATCATTACTGATGGTATAACATGAAAAGAGAGATTTTTGAGTTTACTAGATGATGTTTGATATGTTTACAAGTGAAGGAAGAGTGGAAAAATCTAATGGGAGTTTTATAAACACTACCAAAACTTTTTAGAAGAGAAACAATATTACTATGGATTTAATTATGACACTTCTTATGACATCAAAGGGAAACAATTTCATATAGGTAATCATTGATATAATAAAATTTTTTACCATTTCATTTTTAATTAGAGGATTTATCACTTGAGAATTTGTTTATCTGTATATTAATGAAGTGGTGACACTTCATAGGGAACCTATATCAATTTTTTCTAACCATGATATAAGATTTAATTAAATGTTCTGGAGGATCCTTTAAAAGGATTAGAATATATAAGTAGTCCAAGTCACAACTTATCATCCTCCAAATGATGGGATGCTTGATAAGACTATTAAAACGTTTGAGCACATGTTAATGGGAATATCACTTGATTTTCACGGTATTTTGGACCAAGATCTTCTACTCATTTAGTTCTCCAATAATAACAGTTTACACTCAAGTATAAAAATAGCTATATATGAAGAAATTTATGGTAAAAGGTAAAGAACTCTAATTTTTTTGGATTAAGTTGGAGAAGGAAAATTTTTGGAACTAGACCTCATGAAATAAACTGTGTAGAATATTCACACAATTCAGAGACATATCAAGGTCACTCCGAGTTGATAAAAGAGTTATACAAATAATCCAAGAAAGGAATTGTATTTTCATGTTGGATATCATGTGTTCCTCAAATTAACACATTGTAAAGGTTTCGTTACAATTTTAATGTAGGGATAATTGTGTCAAAGCTACATTGAACCATTTTAGATTCTATAGCATTTTGGCTCAGTTTTGTATTGATAAGATCTACCTCCAAAAATTTCCAAAGTCTATGATTTTCTTTGCATGTACCTATTAAAGAATTATATTTCATACTCAATGTATATACTTGAAATAAATGGCATGTAATTGGAATGTGACATTTCATATTAAGAAAAACTGATCCAAATCCTCAATGAAATGGAACAAGTATCGAGGAACCTATCTACCCAAGTCATAAAAGTCTCATTGTTAAATCATAATCTTGAAGAGGCATCCTGGGAGCTTGAAGAAGTGAGGAAGTAACAATAACCCCCATTTATTTTTATATTAGATGTAAATTTTAAGGGTTATTTTTTTGTTGTGGTGGGGGGGTGTAACGACCCATTATTTCCTTCTATTAATAAAGTAAATATTGTTTTTTAGCAATTATTTTGTTATGTTCTACATTAAAATTTCACATTAATAGTATTAAATTTATTTTCACATAATTTAATAATATTGAATACTATAACAAAGTATAGTATGAGGATATAAACAGTATATAATAGTGCAATAACTAAGGGTAACTCCATAGGCTTGAATTCTCCCAAAAAATCATTCAGGACATGATGACTGCAAAAATAAAGAGAAGTATTAAAAATTTGATAAAAATTAACGATTTATGTGTAGGAACATTTGAGAGTGAAGTAGTGGATGGTGAAATATGGTACTCGTTGTGCACATATTTAGGGTAATTTGACTATTGAGAAGTATGACCATTATGGCTGTTGGTCATTATGATCGCTGGCCACTATGTTCATTATGGATTAAGTTCATTGCTTAATATGATTGTTGATAATTAGGATCTTTGGTTATGTATCTATTATAAAGTTACTATTGAGATTGTTTTATAATTCATAAGAAAGAAACCATGGCCTATACTAGTAGAAACACCCTTTATTAGGTTCACTTATCAGAGCTTGGGAGAGAGGTGGCCTTATAGGGATTCTCCCTTGACCAACCCCAATAAGAACATTAGAAAACGACACATGATTGGGATTTCTTTTTAGATCATTTTAATCAAGTATATATCTCTATATGAGTAATGTTATATGAACCACCCAAAAACCTACCACCGTTTCACATCATACCCTTAGGGTATATACCACTGTAATAAGGGGTTATGAATATAGACCACTAGTAGTATTAAAGAATAATTAATTTGAAATGAAATAGTAGTTACTATACTAAAATAAAATTATTCCTTATTTAATTTTAATATTCTTTAAATTAGATACAAAATTCACTTGAATATCGAATGAATATTATAAAATATATTTTTAGTACAAAGAAACCAAAATTATATTTTTGGAAATAACTTTAAATGATTTTTTAAAAAATATATATAATTATTAAATAAAATTTATTTCCATTCTATAGAATTTTAAATTAAATTGATATAAATTATAATATAATTTAATGAAGTCCTAAGTAATTTTTTATAATAGTAAGAAATTTGATTATGGAATAAAAAATATTAATATTAAATAAATAAATATTTTTTTAAAATAAAAATTTCTCATATTTAGATTATTGTTTTGATGAAATGGATATTAATTTTGTACTTATAACATCAAAATTATCATAGGGTAAAGTTTTGATAATTTTCTAACAATGTTAACATTTGGGTGAAAAAAGAAAACATTACCATTTTACGAGTATCGAGATTTTTAGGAAATTATTTTGATGTGATCATAATGAAAAAAATTATAAATCATTTTATTCAATAAAAATTTCATTTAAATGTTATAATAATGAATTTAAACATATTAATTTTCAGTTTAATATTTTTGTGTAAAATTTTGGAACCTTAATTAGATTATTTCCTTTATAAAAACTATTTTTTGATTATGTGAATTAAGTTCGGTAGTTGGGAGATTTCCACTAGTTTTTGATTGATTTAAAGGTTATAGTAACCTACTTGTATCATTAATTGTCTATAAAATTCTGTGTAATTGATTTCATCCACAAGTGGATGGCTTAAATAATAAAATAACCAATATTTTAACCCTTAAAACCACCCCTCCTCATGTATAAATACCCAACCATTTTTTCCTCACTCCCCACACAAATGTATTTAAGCATTAATACCCATTCATTCCCCCTCTCAAGAGTCTCTACAAGGTGGTTTTAAGTTTCTAATGAGTCTCTATCTATCTTTAACAAACAACATTATAATGTAAGGGTTATCTCCCTCCTATTTTCATGTTTAAGAATATTAATTTGTTATAACCCTTTTATTATAAATTTATTCAAGTTTCATATGTTTTTTTAAAAATCGCATTTATATTCATATGATTTCTTATAATTAAGAGATTATATTTCACACTCATTAAACTCATCCCATAATCCCTTTTGTATACTTATTATAGTGCCAAAATAATTCGCTGATTTCACATACTGTAATTTCTTTTCCTGAATACACAACCCTATTTTCATTAAATGGTATTCATATAGATGTAAATTTACATTATTGAATAGTTAAACCCATGAAGGAGTCTTGAATTCCCTAATCATGGGTTAAAATGATATGTACTTATAATATTAGATCAACGAGGGATGCATAATGTTAGACATGTGAAGGGAGTTCTCTAATAGTGCTCCAATGGATTGAGTAAATAATTAATCTCTATAGATGACATGATTATGATACCTTGAAATCATTCCTTTTTAATGTTTTATGATACATTGGTGAACAACCTTGGTAATATATTCTATTACCCCATGGTGTGTAACCTTGGGAATATGAATGTCTCATGTTCATATTATGGCTACATTTCCATGTTATGCCTCTTGTTTTTATACTCATATACTTATGTTATGACTCATGTTCTTAAATTCATGTTCTTATTCTACCCCTCATGTTTCACCAATTATGTTCATTATAGATCTATTTTCATTGTTTATCCCTTACAAGGATTTATGCTCACACCTATAGTTTGATAAATGTCCCCCACAAAGTCCTATTTAGTGAGGTGATCTAGGATGGGATAATAAATAATCCTTTCAATAGATTTGAAAATTATATTATGTTTTATTTTATAACATGTTTGAATTATACTATATAACTAGTTTAGAAGACACTAATCATAAAAAGGTCCTTTGAAGTTATTTATATATATTATTTAGACAAGGAATTGTGTTTAAAATCATTTATAAAAGGTGGGTATCTATAGTACACATCCCAGAGGAAGAATCATTGACAATACGATAGTGGAACCCATGTTTTTAACTTGTTAAATGTTCATCAATGTTCTATATTCCCCTTTAATATTTCAATTTAAAATCTGAAATTCATAATATAACCTATATCTGACTTCCCTTTCCTCAAATGGAGTTCCAAAACTGTTGGTGTTCTCCCCCTGTGCATTTTTCATGTTGTTAGGGAGAATAATATTTTGTATTTACACTAAACTAATTCCCACATATTCATAGGTTTCCTAATTTTTATTGATGCAACATTATAACCTTGATACTTACACCCTTTTTATTCATTTTCATGTAATAAATTAAACCTTATAGTATCTCATTCTTCCCATATCAAATGTCTCTCACATGAGATTGTATTTTTTAATTGATAGTTTAATTATAACTATTGATATAAAATGAGATTAAATGTACAGAATTAAATTCTATACCACCTATAATATCTCATTAACTCTATATGTTCCAATTCTATAGGGGGAATTGTTTTCACTAGAAAATTTGTGCCACGCACTGTTCCACAGAATCCATGATATGATCCTCATTTAGAAAACTCAAAGCAATTATAGGTAGAGGAGTGAATTTATGAAACAATAAGACACAAATGGGATCTATATATACCATATCACTACTCACACAATAAGGTTTTTAGACCCTATAAAAACATTTCCTAGTTTGGTGATGTAATGGTGATAACCTCCCTTTAGGAGTAGGCTCTGTATTTCAATGATTGCTAATGAAAATGGTTATCAAAGCTATAAAATATGTTTTTAAGGTCTTATAAATGCTTTTTGGGCCCATGAAACACCTTTTAATATGACCCTATGTATATGGGTGTATTTATTTTTACATGATTTTATTTCAAAACTCTTGGAGGGAAAACATACATACAGATAAAAAGTTATGGCCATTCAATCTCAGAATTCTATGGAGGAAAATGCGAGAATCTCACTCATATTGATTTACATAGGTCTGTAAATTTTGGAACCATGTAATTATAAATTTCAATGAGAATTAAATTATTTAAAAATATTAACACTTCTTTATGTCCATATCTTGAGGT
This sequence comes from Viscum album, assembly GCA_963277665.1. NCBI lineage: Eukaryota > Viridiplantae > Streptophyta > Magnoliopsida > Santalales > Viscaceae > Viscum > Viscum album. Next base: position 1,984,723,782 of record OY728145.1, on the reverse strand, counting down.
TCTCATATCCCAAGAGTTCCATGTATGTGAAACTCTTCCACAAGCCTATATCCAGAATGTCTCACAAAGGAATGGTTTTTAATGTGGGAAAATATTACATAGATTCATCTAGTTCCATGATATAGAGGACTATAAATTACCCTCACCTATTAATTTTAATTGTTTATACTTTGAATTTTAAATTTTAGGGAATTTGAAGCACTCACCTTACGTTAACTCAACTTTCATGCTTCACACGATACAAGAAACCATTGTGGACTCTTATAAGTGATAATATTAAGATAAATAACTTGATAAATCCATTAAATGAATTGGTTTATACACATGAAAATTTATTTCAACTCCATTTGATTATGAACTACATTCAAAAAAACTGTTATAGCCTCACGAAAGTCACAGTTTCATGAAACACCTATTTTGCACGAAACCCATACTACGAAATCCCATTTGATGCCTCATCCATAACGCAATATTCAATGATAATTAATTGATCATGTGATATAAATCCACTATATCAGGATTCCTTCATTCAAACTCTATATGCAAAACTGGTATTATTGGATTCCACCCTTAATCCCTTTGAACTAATCATATGTCATGTAATATCCATGCATATTTCTCCATAGCACAAACTAGGTTTCTCAGTACGTAAGACCCACACATATTCTTCCTACTCTAGGGTAGTTTCTAGAACACTTTTTTGTTGCAATAAACAATCATATCCTATTTTAGGGTCCTAGTCTTTGTCCACTCAATGATCCACACCTCTAATTAGGCATCCTAACACGTAATCCCCACTCTATGTCTTGATGTAATCTCTTTCAAGACATTGGAATCCATACTACAAGATGGTAAACTACATGGATTGGTCCTACCACATGACCTTAAATAGTAAAACTCTAACTACATGGGTTTTGATTCATGCACTAACATGATACATAGGACACCTCATTGAGGTTTAATACCAACGACTCAATAACCTTATCGTTCCATCTCCATTTTTGGAAATAATAAACCCAAACTGAATCAAATTTCTGAGAATCATAAATAATATAGAGTTCCTTCCTATGAGGCTTGATTCCATAGAGTTTCCTTAATAGAATTTAAATTGTGATCATTCCCACCAAAATATAAATTCAGATAATCCTCTACTAGACTTTAAACTATGAGTGTCCTCCATCGAACTCTAAACCATGAGTGTCCTCCATATGGTTCTAAACCATGAGTGTTCTCCATATGAATTTAAACCATGGGTATTCACCATAATACTTTAATCCATGAGCATCCTCGTAGGAATTTAAAACATACCACCCATGTGTGCGGTGTATAAAAGGGACCTTTTATTATTTTTATGATGAAAATAATATACCCTATGTGATGAGCATAGAATGAACCACCATCCTAATACATTATAAATCCATCATTTCCAATGTGATGAGCATAAAATACCTTGTTTTATGAGCATGAGATACCTTTGGTGGAAATCCTAGGATGACTGGGGTGAAAATACTAGGATTTATTAGGTTTAAATCCTAGGACACAATAGGTGATGAGTTTATGATTCTTTAACTAATGAGAATTATATTCCTTATGTCATAATTATATGATACCCTCAAATCCTAAATGAATAATAAAAATAAAGAAACATCCGGATTCCCAACATACCTAGTATTATTATCAACTTTGACCGTAAGGTGGTCTCCCTGCTATGGAAACAAGTGATGCAATTAACTACTGTACACATGGATATGACGTCAAGAATGAAATTCATGATCATGTATTAAATATATAAGGGAGTATCAGATTAGTATTTGAACTCCTAAGAGGGAATTTCAAACATCCCATCCACTCATTTTGATCAAGGCGTCATCATCACCAAAATGGTGCTAGGCTACCCATCTTTAAAAATTGGGAATACATTACCCATATCATGATCATCATGTTGTAGTCCGATATAGTTATCCCAATATAAAATATTAAAAATCATTAATATTGTGTTTTATAATTATGATGAATTGGATTATCTATTGAGTAAAGTATCCCTAGGTATATGGACATTAGGTCAAACTTCTGAGTGGACTAAAATCTTATAACTCATTTGAGAAAGGTGGGAGATAACTATTTGTCACTCCAAACTTACCCATGAGGATATTGTCAAAGTCATATAATTCATAACCATTACATGGAAATTTCAGGTACCTTATTCTAGGAATTTATTTGGATATGTATGAATATTTTTAACTTCTTTTTTAGGTGAGCAGAACAAATTTTTAGTTATGAAAATAGTTAAAAATTATTATTTTGTGAAAATATTAATTTGGTGTACATAATAGAGAATTAAAAAATAAATTGTTAGAATCGTGATTATGTAATAGAATAAAAAATAATATAATAAATATTTCATGTGATTAAATACCTATGAATTTAATATACATATGATATATATCTAATTGGAGAATTTTTAAAATAAAATCCTCCAAAAACTAAATGTGATATTTTTTCGAAACAAAACTTGTCAAGACCTCAACTATTAATTATAGGAAACACTAATAGTTGGGTGGATATGGATTATATAGTGAATGGAAAGTAATTAATAAGTTAACCCTAACCATCGGGTTCCTTATTCTTGGTGTTAACTTTTGGTTATACTTAATTGGGAAATCATGATCATTAGGAAATCAAACAAATTGATTTGAGTTTATATCCATATGATGGATTTTGACAACGATTAATCCAATCAACTACCAAATTGTTATATAATATTTTATAGATAGTTATTGTCTACTAGATAGGGTCATTACCTATTTACATGATATCTGGTGTAAGTAATGATTAATTATGGTTCTTGGATCACTAAATATATATGATGTATAAGGCTATCATTTTTAGTGGGGAAAATTTTAATAAAATTCCTTATTAAATTAATACAAAACATGAGTCTCATATTATAAAAGTTATATTATGTATAATTTAATCATCATATACAACATTAACTTTGAGATAAATATTGGACAAGGAGAAATGAAACTGTAATAATTTGATTGACTCATACCAAAACTTAAGAGTAGTTATTGATAAAACACTATTTTGTTGAATATTTTATTTATAATAAATGATATAATTTCCTTACATTGTGCTAAATATATTCATTTATGAAATATTTTGGATTAGATCATTCATTTGAAAATTTGATGAAAATTCCAGTTTTACCCTTTTAAAATGTATAGTAGTAGTTTGAAAATAAATATTTTAATATTTATTATTTGAAATTAATATTTTTCAACAGTGTTTATAACTTAATTTTCTACAACTTTAATTCAGGACACTAGAGCTAAATAGTGCATTTGGATAGAGTAAATGGGCCATTAAGCCAATGGTCGGCTCGACTCGGCAGAATAGACATGGGTTCTGTATTGGGGCCATATCTTCTTCATCCAGGATTATATTGAGCCCAACTATTGAGGAAAGATCGGGGACATGATGTGGAACAAAGAAGTATTCTGGAAGGTCGTCCAATTCACACGTTTTGCAGGTCAAATAGGCGGTCCAACTTGGAATAAAATATTTGGCCGAGTTTTTCATTTCACACTTAAAAAGTTATGTAACCCAAGCCCTCACAAACTCTATTTAAAAGGGGTTTTAACTCTTTGGTAGGGTTGGTGGAGTCCTTGGGAAGGTGTGGACGAAATTGTGTCTCTTGTGAGCCCCTCAAAACTCTTGGAAGAAGTAAGGCTTTGTGCAAACCTCTCTTCCAAAAAGGCTCTCCTCTCCCACCTCCTCTTTGTATTTCTTTTCTTTCATGTTTGTTTCTTGAATTTTTCTTCAAATAATATTCTGTGTTCTTCCCTTTTCTTCTTCTATTAATCTTATTAATTGGGTTGGAATCAATAGTGGATAATAGATTTAGTTCTACCCATTCAATCCTTTTCTCATGCAAAACATCTCCACGATGACTACACCGCCCATGGAAGAGTAGTTATTTTTAGTAATCGATCAACCTCTATCCTTCTTCATTTAATTATTTTGAATCATTGAGATACTGTAATTAACTTAATATTATCCATTAATTGTGTTTTAAAATTTTAATAAACTAATCAAGAAATTGATTAATTAACACAAAAACACGCGAGGTCGAGATTTTGTGTAAATTGTGAGAGCGCGATCTTAATCGGTAATACAAGACCACATGGGATAAATTTGTAGAGTGAAAATATAACCCCTAAACACAATTAATCCTCATTTACAGAATGGATATCTTCTCTAATTAACCACTGACCATAAGCTAACCTTATAACAACAATCAAAGCAGGGTGTTGCGATTGCGTGTTCTAAATCTAGCCTAGGGTTTAAGTAATTCCATCATTGTGGTTAAGTTAACTCTTGTAGGGTTCAAGGTTTAACAAATTAGGGGATCATAATTAAGTAGATATTGATTTAAATGATAATGATTAATAAGTAAATGAATATATAGAGTTAGATCGATTACACCTTTTAAAATATTTTCTAAAAAAACATCTTCTTGTTGTGTCTTTTTAATCAAACTTCATTTCAAAATTAAAAACAAAAAAAATACAATCTTTTTCCAGCAAAATTCTCCAAGTTTTATAAACTACAAACAAAAATCCCCCATCCTTTCAAGAAGTGTTTTTATTCTCTTTTATTTTATTTCTAGAATACCGCTAGAAAGTGGTTTTAATTCACTTCCTCCTTTTAGAGACGACCTTGGTCAGCCACTCTGTTGCACCTAAGTACCCCAAAATCACACTAATCATTTGAGGGCACCCATGACAATGCTCTATCAAATTGGAACCGTTACTGGGGAGGCAAGTAATTATTTCAACCAATTAGAGGTATTTATTTTATTTTACACTTTAATCTCTTCCTCTCTTTTTTCTTCCTTCTTTATCCAATCTGATTTTTTTCTTCTTCTTTTATTTTCTTCTACTTCTTTTTGGACCATCAACTCAAACTTCTAATTTTTATTTTACTATGGTCCACTTTCCTTATTTTCATCTTTCATTGATTTATGACACGAAATAATCTCAAATATCTCTTAGATCTTGACCCTGAGATATAATGTAGCCTTAGGGTACGAATTAGACATTCTTAGTCTGCAGAAAGTTTCAATATTAAACCAGTTGGAGAAGTTCTCAACTTTCAGAACAATGAAATTGGAAGCAATTCAAATTCAACCGTAAAACAAGAACCAATGGCTGACAATAATGGAAATGAACTTAATAGAACCATTCGATAAATGGCTGCACCTGATATTAACTATCAACCTAATTGTATTGCATACCCAAATCTGAAATCAGACATTGAACTAAAATCTGGGATAATTCACCTACTTCCAAAATTTCATGGCCTCTCTAGTGAGGATCCCAATAAACACCTTAAATAATTTAATGTGGTTTTCTCAACCTTAAAACCAAGAAATGTTTCTGAAGATCAAATCAAACTAATATCATTCCTATTATCACTTGATGGAGCTGCGAAAGACTGGATGTATTATTTACAACAAGAAGATGTAACTTGTTGGAATGATTTGAAACGTCTTTTCTTGTAGAGACTTTTTCCAGCATCAAGGACCACTTCCATTTGAAAGGAGATCTCATGGATCAAGAATGCTCAAGGGGAGTCAATGTATGAATACTGGGAATGATTCAAGAAGTTGTGTGCAAGCTGTCCACATCACCAAATTAGTGAACAACTCCTCATTCAGTACTTCTATGAAGGACTCACACCTATGGAGAGAAGCATGGTGGTTGCCACACCAAGAGGGGCATTGGTGGAAAATACGCCAGTTGCTGCATGTGTATTGATCGACAAGATGGCCCAAAACTCCCAACAATTTGGTGATAGAGGTACACCACATGTCAAGGGAGTACATCAGGTAAGTCATTATTCTCTTGAAAGTCATTTGATTGATACCAAGCTGGAAGAATTGACCACTATGGTGAGGTAGATTTCTTTGGCTCAAAAGACATCCCAACCCCCTCCTTCAAGGCCGTGTGGTATTTGCACTGAGACAAGCCACCCAACTAACTGTTGCCCGCAACTCCAAGAAACAGAAGATTGTACAGCAGTGTTCCCTGGGAGACCATATCAGCAACAACAACAACAACCATATCCCAAAAATAAGTTTGATCCAACATATAACCAAGGGTGTAAGGATCAATTGGACATGAGGTATGGCTCTGGACAACAACAAAGGTCACCCTTTCAACAAAACTTCCAGCAGCCTCCACCTTACCAGCAGGGTTTCCAACAACCCCAAAGGAGATTTGAAGCCCAAGCATCAGCAATCCAGCAACAAGGGAATCCCCCACCAAAGGTAGATTCTAACACTGATTATCTTTTGAAGCAAATTGTTATTAATCAACAGAATGAGCTGAAGAGTCAAGGTTCGGAGCTGAGGGAATTGAAGACTCAAATGATCCATATTGCCACCGCCCTCCATGAACATGTAAGTAAGAATTCTAGAAATCTACCTTCCCAACCCACTCCAAATACAAAGGGGAATGTTAGTTCCATCACATTGAGAAGTGGGAAGCAAACAACTGATGCTTCTCCACCTACCATTCCACCGGGATTCACCTCAACTTCAGAGAAGCTCTATTCCACATCAACTGAGGAGAAACCCAAGGAGAGAGATAAAGGTAAGCAAAACATTAACGACGTTCCTCCTAAACCCCTTCCTTTTCCAAATAGGATTGTTCAAACCAAGAAGATGGCTGAAGAAGTAATGCAAAAGTAGGTTTTGGACATATTCAAGCGTGTGGGGATCAACATTCCTCTACTTGAAGCCATTAAACAAATTCCAAGGTATGAGAAATTATTAAAAGAACTTTGTACCAATCGAAGAGGGATCAAGGGAAATGAGAGGATCAATCTTGGAAGGAATGTTTCAGCACTCATTACACCAACTCTAGCAATGCCGAAAAAGTGCAAGGATCCAGGGACATTCACCATCCCATGCACCATAAGGGAGTTGCACTTTTCTGATTCACTTTGTGATTTGGGAGCTTCCATAAATGTGATGCCTCACTCTGTATTCTCTTCTTTACAGGTTGGTGAGTTGAAGCCGACGAGAGTGGTGGTGCAATTGGCGAATAGAGCTACGACATATCTAGCAGGAGTCCTTGAGGATGTCCTTGTCCGGGTAAGAGACATGATCTTTCCAACAGATTTCTATGTGCTCCAAATGGAGGATGATCTGGTAAGTTCTCATGCCCCCATTATCTTAGATAGGCCCTTCCTCAAAACTGCAAAAACTATCATAAATGTCAATGAGGGTACACTTTCCATGGAATTTGGGGATGAAGTTGTGATATTTAATGTTATGGATTCCATGAAGTACCCCTAAGAGGATCATTCTGCATTTGTTATCTCCCATTTTGAACCACTAGGTAAAAACACCGTGGATTTGGATTGTCCTATGCTTAGGGAGATTATGAGTATTGGTTCTAGTTTGATGTCTAAGAGTACTTCCACACCCATTTTAAAGAATAAGACTCTATAAGATTTGATTTTTAAATGGAATTATATTTTGAATTTGATCATGTGAACTCTAATTATGACATGGATGTTGAGTATGCTGATGAATTTGATGCTTTATTCTCTAATTGTGATGATTTCTATTCTAATATTGATTTTATTTGTGCACATATTTCAGTTCCTTCTATGTCTCCATCCATACACCACCCCCCCCCTACACTGGAAGTCAAGCCATTGCCACCAAATCTCAAATACTCATACTTGTTAAGTGGTGACAAATTACGTGTTATCATTGCTAACAATCTCCCTTTTGAACATGAAGAAAAACTTTTGAATCTTTTGAGGGAGAACATCAGGGTAATCGAGTGGACCTTGGCTGACATATCAGTTATTAGCTCCTCCATTTGCATGCATAGGATTCTTTTGGAGGATGGGGCTAAACCGGTGAGGCAATCACAAAGAAGACTCAATCCAACCCTTCTGTAGGTTGTTAAAAAAGAGGTTGAAAAATTGCTCGAGGCAGGTATAATTTACCCCATTTCAGATTCTCAGTGGGTAAGTCCTATTCAGTTTGTGCCTAAGAAAATTGGTGTTACTGTTGTTTAAAACGAGAAAGATGAGTTAGTTCCAATGAGGGTACAAAATAGTTGGTGTGTGTGTACTGATTATAGGAAACTAAATCATTCCACTTGCAAAGACCATTTCCCCCTCCCATTTATTGATCAAATGCTTGAGAGACTAGCTGGGAAGACACACTATTGTTTCTTGGATGGATTTTCTGGATATTTTCAGGTTCCTATAGCTCCGGAGGATCAAGATAAGACTACATTCACCTATCCCTTTGGCACATTTTCCTACTGGAGGATGCCATTTGGACTTTTCAATGCCCCAGGTACCTTCTAGAGATGCATGATGAGTATTTTTTCTGATTTTATTGAGACCTACATGGAGGTATTTATGGATGATTTAACAGTGTATGGATCCTAATTTGATGAATGTCTAAATAGTTTGGGGAAGGTATTCAATCGTTTTATTGAGAAGAATCTAGTCCTGAACTTTGAAAAGTGTCATTTCATGGTAGAACATGGAATTTTATTAGGGCATGTAGTGTCAAAACATGGGATATAGGTTGATAGATCTAAGATAGACATTATTTCATCCTTACCATATCCCTCATGTGTGCATGATTTTAGATCTTTCCTAGGTCATGTGGGATTTTATCGGCGATTCATCAAAGATTTTAGTAAGATTTCTCTTCCTATGTCACGATTACTTCAAAAGGATTATGATTTTGTGTTTGACGATTATTACAGGACTTCCTTTGATGAGCTAAAGAAGTGTTTGACCACTCCACCTATCATATAGCCCCCACAGTGGGAGATTCCTTTTGAGATTATGTGTGACACCTCCAACTTTGCGGTTGGAGCTGTCTTGTCTCAGAGGGTGGAGGGACGTTCACATGTGATCGCCTATGCATCACGGACACTGAATTCAGCACAATAAAACTACACAACCATGGAAAAGGAGTTTCTTGCTGTCATATTTTCTTTAGATAAATTCCGTTCATATTAATTGGGCTCTAAAGTAGTTGTTTTTTCTGACCATGCAGCTCTAAGGTACCTCTTGAAGAAGCCAGATGAAAAGCCATGACTTATCTGTTGGATGCTCCTTCTTCAAGAGTTTGACATCGAGATAAAGGAAAAAAAGGGGTCAGAAAACTTGGTGGTGGACCACATGAGTAGGCTTACTCACACACTAGAGGATGACACCTTGGATCAGGTACCACTTCGGGACACTTTCCCCGATGAGCATCTCTATTCCATCTCAGGTACGCATAGTTGGTATGTAGATTTAGTTAACTACCTTGTTGCCTCTGAAATCCCTACAAATATAAAGAAACATCAAGTCTAAAAATTATAAATTGAGTCTCGGTATTATGTTTGGGATGATCCAAACCTCTGGCGCATGTGTAGTGATCAAGTTATTAAGAGGTGTGTTCCTGATCATGAGTTGGAGTCTGTTTTACATTTTTGTCATACACTATCTTGTGGTGGACACTTTGGACCACAATGGACAGCTAGCAATGTTTTGGACTCTGTATTATATTGGCATAGCTTATTCCATGATGCCCATTTGTTTTGTAAGTCATGCTCTCGTTTCCAACACACTAGGAACATTTATAGGAGACATGAGATGCCCCAACAACCCATACTATACTGTGAGATTTTTGATGTATGGGGCATCGATTTTATGGGTCCTTTTCCTAGTTTCTTTGGTTTTTTGTACATTTTGGTTGTTGTTGATTATGTGAGTAAATGGGTGGAGGCTAAGGCCACCAGGACTGATGATTCTCATGTTGTTGTGGGCTTTGTCAAAGCGCAAATTTTTTGCAGGTTTAGAGTACCGAAGGCCATCATCAGTGACCAAGGGACACACTTCTACAATCGGAATCTTTCTTCCCTCCTTCGGAATTATGGGGTGACACACAAAACATCAACACCATACCACCCTCAAACAAATGGCCAGGCTGAGGTTTTAACTAGGGAATTGAAACACATTTTGGAGAAAACTGTGCATCCAAATAGGAAATATTGGAGCAGGCTCTTGGATGATTCATTCTGAGCTTATAGGACAGCATACAAGACACCCATTAGTATGTCCCCATTTCAGATTGTTTTTGGAAAAGCATATCATCTCCCAGTGGAAGTCGAGCATCGAGCATATTGGGCTATAAAGAAATGCAACATGGATTTGGACCAAGGTGGAATTCAAAGGAATTTGAAAATTAAAGAGCTTGAGGAGATTCAACTGTCATCATATGAGAACTCAAGGCTCTACAAGGAACAATAAAAAAAAACTCATGAGAAAATGATCCAACAAAGGGAGTTTCATGTTGGAGAGAAAGTCCTTCTCTATAGTTCACAACTGAAGTTGATGCCTGGTAAGTTGCGTTCCGGATGGTTAGGTCCTTATGTTGTGACTAATGTTTTTCCTTATGGTGTAGTGGAGATCACACAAGAGGACACAGGAAGGAGATTTAAAGTCAATGTGAAATGTTTGAAGAGATACATTGAGGGACTTCCTACTAATGTAGTGGATTTTATCACACTGCATGACCCCATCATCACTTGAGCACATCAGGCTGTTCCTAACCCTTTCACTTTTATAATATTTGTCCTATTTAAAAATTATACATTTCATGTGCATATATCATCTCAAGGGTTCACATTTAGCACAATGCAATATTTTAAGTGTGGGGGAGGGAACCTTTTAGTTTAGTAATTTCAATTGTTTTCTTGATTTAAAAAAAAACAAAAAAAGATGTGTGTTTTTCAAATTTTGTGTGTTTATTTTACAATTTTCTACGTGTTTTTAAAAATTTTGATCTGAAATGATTCTCATCACAATTTTGAAATGCATATCAATGAGTGAAACAATTTATCCCTTGAATCTAAGCTTAAATGAATGCTAAAATGACTTTGTTTCAAGTTCAAATATTTAGTAATTTCATAAAAATTATAATGAATTTTGAATACCATGCCACATCTCACTGTCTTTATATTTGAAATCACTTTCATGTGAGGATTCTGAACCATTATTTTCATATTCTTTACATTCACCTCACTTCTTGAGAGAACCAAACCATGCTTGATTGAACCAGAATTTGATCTATTCCTGTCAAAACATGACGGTTCGAGGTACTTATGTTTAAATGATTGAGGCATTTATTTGGTATTAAAGCCCCTATTTCAAAGAATCCTTTTTTTATAATGGCCTACCTTGAACATTTAATCCTTGTATCCCTTAGAATCCATGCACAACCTGTTAGGTTAGCCACATTACAAGTCAATTTTCCCTATCCAACCAACTCTTGAAGTGAAATTTCATAATTTAGTTAAACTTAAATGTGGGGGAAGCTATCTTGTGTTGTGATACCACATTCTGTGATTATTTGGGTGGAAAATTATATTCTGAAGAGATGTGTTTTCTACTGAAAAAAATCATTATATTGAAAGTTGTTCCTTTTTTGGAGATTTCATGATAAGTGAAGCTGTGACTTTTTTGGAGCTTCTAATTGATGTAGAAAGTTGTGCCTATCTGGAGCTTTCAAGAAAATCATGTTTGAGAAGATTGACATTTTTACTATGGAAATGTTGAATGGTGTGAAAATTCCTTTATTTTTCATGATGATGGAGTTGAATTGATACTATTGGGATTGAGGAGAAGACCATATTTAAGTGAAATTAGATTAATTCAATTTTGCTTCAAAAAGAGTCAAGCCCTCCTCATTCAGCCTCAGAATTTTTCACATCTAAATCCTACCAACCGAAAGCCACAGAACAACCCTAAAAAGTCCTCATGATAAAAAAACGTCCTTGAATCACATAGGGTGGTGATGTAGGAATTTATCAATCCTATGGTGACCCTTGTATGAGTTTGGATGAGAAAGACATTGCAAAAAAAATTGATATTTGTGTGATAAGAGAAAATTCAAGTGAGGTAAGTGTTTTGTGCATGGGAGGATAAATAAAGTGGAAATATATTGAATGATATAAATGAAAAACTTGAAATAATGGTTTTTTTATGAGTCTTGATATCTGTTTTTTCTTGGTGTGTAATTTTTTGATCTCAAGGATATGTGTTTTAAAATTGGTTTTGATTTGATATTGATGTTTACTTGACATGAGGTTTTTTCCAGGAGTGAAAAAGGGTAAGTGTGGGGGAGTTGATAAAACACTATTTTGTTGAATATTTTATTGATAATAAATGATATAATTTCCTCACATTTTGCTAAATATATTCATTTATGAAATATTTGGGATTAGATCATTCATTTGAAAATTTGATGAAAATTCCAGTTTTACCATTTTAAAATGTACTGTAGTATTTTGAAGCTAAATATTTTAATATTTATTATTTGAACTTAATATTTTGTAACATTGTTCCTAAATTAATTTTATACAACATGAATTCATAACACTACAGCTAAAGAGTGAATTTGGATAGAATACATGGCCCATTAAGCAAATGGTGGGCTGGACTCGGCAGAATGGACATGGGTTTTGTATTTGGGCCATATCGCCTTCATTAGGTCTTGGATTGAGCCCAACTTTTGAGGAAAGATCGGTAACATGATGTGTCATAACTCATTATTCTGGAAGGTCGTCCAAATCACTCGTTTTGGAGGTCAACTAGGCGTTTCAACTTGGAATAAAATATTTGGCCGAGTTTTTCATTTCACACTTAAAAAGTTATGTAACCCTAGGCCTCACAAACTATATTTAAAGTGCGTTTTAACTCTTTGGGATGGAGGGTGGAGGATTTGGGAAGTTGTGGCCGAAAGGGTGTCTCTTGGGAGACCCTCAAAACTCTTGTAAGAAGTAAGTCTTTGTGCAAACCTCTCTTCCAAAAAGGCTCTCCTCTCCCACCTCCTCTTTGTATTTATTTTCTTTCATGTTTGTTTCTTGAATTTTTATTCAAATAATATTCTGTGTTATTCCCTTTTCTTCTTCTATTAATCTTCTTAATTGGGTTGGAATAAAGAGTGGAGACGAGATTGGGTTCTACCCTTTCAATCCTTTGCTCATGCAAAACGTCTCCACGATGACTACATCGCCCATGGAAGAGTAGTTCTTTTTAGTAATCGATCGACCTCTATCCTTCTTCATTTGATTATTTTAAATCATTGAGCTACTATAATTAACTTAATATGATCCATTAATTCTGTTTTTAAATTGTAAGAAACTAATCGAGCAATTGAATAATTAACACAAAAACACACGAGGTCGAGATTTTGTGTAAATTGAGAGAGCGCGATCTTAATCGGTAATACAAGACCACACGGGATAAATTTTTACAGTGAAAATATAATTCCTAAACACAATTAATCCTCATTTCCAGAATGGATATGTTCTCTAATTAACCACTAACCATAAGCTAACCTTAGAACAACAATCAAAGCAGGGTGTTGCGATTGTGTGTTCCGAAGCTAGCCTAGGGTTTAAGTAATTCCATCTTTGTGGTTAAGTTAACTCTTGTAGGGTTCAAGGGTTAACAAATTAGGGGATCATAATTAAGTGGATATTGATTTAAATGATAATTATTAGTATGTAAATGAAGAGGTAGAGTTCGATTGATTATGCCTTTTAAAATATTTTCTAAAAAAACATCTTCTTGTTGTGTCTTTTTAAACAAAATTCATTTCAAAATTAAAAAAAAATGCAATCTTCTTCTAGAAAACTTCTTCAAGTTTTATAAACTACAAACAAAAACCCTCCTTCCTTTCATGTAGTGTTTTTATTCACTTTTATTTTATTTCTAGAATACCTCTAAAACATGGTTTTAATTCACTTCCTCCTTTGAGAGACGACATTGGTCAGCCACTCTGATGCACCTAAGTACCCCAAAATCACACTAATCATTTGAGGGCACCCATGACAGTGCTATATCAGTTATTAAGAAATATGAAAAATTATATTTGTTCAAGGATCCCCTTATTAAATAAATAACTGGTGAATTAGTTCAACAAAAAATGATAGACTCCTATGATAGGAATAAGAAACATTCACTATAAGTCTCCAATCTCAGGTTTATGGCAATGTAATCTAAGTTTAAAAAGAAACAAGATACCATAGATTCTTATAATATTATAGATAACCTGAAAAGGACCTACCGAGAAAAATATATGCCTAAAAGGAATGAGGTATTAAATATTCACATTTGATGTAAAATGGTGAAAGGAATATTAGTATAAACAAATGTTATAAATATGACTAAGTTTTTCAATGAACTGAATAGACACGGTTCACCTCTTATACATTATCTTTCCATGGAATTCATTTAGAAATAATTTTCATAAAGGTTCATGAGATACCCTTAACCCATACACCCGGGTCTAGTGATAGAAACAAATACTTTAGATTTTTTTTTCTTCGATACCAAGTGAGATAACCCAAGAAAAACTTTTATATATTTAAAATTAATATTAAATCTCAAAATAATCCCACATAATCACAAGAACCTTCAGTTTTAGATACTTATTAGATTAGTTACATGAACATTTATTTTACAATACTTTTGAATACTTATCCATAATCACGTCATATTAGTTCCCCCTATAGACATATCCTAGGTTATACTCATCTTCATAACCTGTGTAATAGAAAACATAATTAAGGGGTGAGATCAAACTCCCAGTAATGTAATAACTCATCAATGATTCATTAAAAGGGTTAGTTAATAATAATACGAGGAACATAATCATGGGTGAAATATCTTATTAAAAAATATTCACCAATAAGAGTTACCCATATAATATAAGGACATGTAATATCAAATCATAAAACATATACCATAGAGTATGAGTGTGGAAACATGATACAATAATCATATATCATAAATAATAAATTGGGTATATAGAATAGAAATGTAGTGTAAGCATGAGAATAGGTAATAATAACAATATAAACATGTTCAAATGTGAACCAATCCATGTATATCATTAGTAGGCTTGGGGTAACCACCCATGAACCTTATTAGTCTTGGGATTACCACCTATTTACCCTTATTGTGCTTGTCCGTACCATTTGTGTACCCTTAGGCTAGGGATAACCTCTCATGTACCCTTTTGAGCACATAATATATAAACTTTACCAATGCATTGGAGGGAGATGTAGGATACTAACCATCTAATACATAAAAATGTGTTACATATCAAATAAATAATATACTATATCATAGAAATCCCATGGAAAGAAAATGAGTTTCATATCATTTACAAATGATATCTCATAAGATGACAGCGAGAGTAGATCAGTCGATACCAAAATCGAATCACAAAAAAGGAATCACTGCAAAAGAAAATTTATCAGAGGATTTTTAAAAAGTATCCATAGGATAAAGATATTTGGAAGATAAGGATTTTAATGGAAGTGAAACATAAGAGTATTTATAAAACATTTCTTGAAATTTTCATGAAGAGAAAAAGTTATCATTCACACTCAAAAATACCATTTTTAAGTAATTTAAAATAATAATTTTTGAAAAATTATTTGGAAAGAAAATACAATAATATATTATTAAAAATAAATAATGACTATCAAAGAAAAATGTGGACTGGAAGAAAAAATGAATTATTGGGTATAGAAAAATGTTCTAATTTTTTTAAAAAAAACATTTATTAAATCCCACATCATAAACAGAGTTAATAATACTTCATCATAAAAATGAGAACATATAAATATTAAGATCACAACAAATAATACATATTTAGAATTCAAAATAAGGATTGTATACATTGGAGGAAATAAGTAATATCTATATGGAGGGAATGTAGTCATAAAAAAGTATGAGAATTATTATTACCAATATTATATTTTTATGAGAAATAAATTCATCAAGAAAGATGCTTTGAATAAAAATTTTATCTTCCCTATAGATAAAGACAAATTATTATATAATAAAATATTATGGTTGAAGAAACCAAACCTAGAAGAAAAAATTTCACGTTGCAACATTATAACATAAAGAAATGAGGCTTGAGTTAAAAAATACCTTACAACCCTAGTCTCTCTTGAATTAAAATCTAATGAAATATAGTACTTGAGATGGATTTTTGAGTCCCTTTAATTGTATGGAATAATTATAAAAATATGTACATGGTAGTATATACACCACACAATAAAATACAAGTGTTGAATATTACATTTGTATCAAATAAAGAAAAGTGATATAATAAATCCATACAAATTTTGTAAATTTTTCATCATAACCCTTTGAAAGTGAAATATTGAAAGATAACTTTAATTACCATTAATAAAATAATATCATGCTGAAATGTTCCATATATATGGGATATACTAAAGTCTTTGGGTGTAGTGAAAGTGTCAGGTGGGTCATGACTAACTTTTATTTTTATCATAATCCAAAAATAATCCATGACATTCATGATGAAGAATCATCATGATTAGTGGAATTAATTTGAATATTAATTTACAAGAACCTGAAACTAAGATGTTATAAAATTTTCACATGTAATTTATATTTAATTAATTTAATTAAATAATTACCTTTTATGGAACTATTTATTCATTGATTATGGTTAGATGAAGACCTCTTATTGTACCATTATTGCATTAGGGGAATAAAGGTAAGATTCCTTATAGTGGTGATCTACATGTTCTTAGAAAACCTATGATCATCATCATAAAATAATATGAGTTATAGCATGGATGGTTCTAATGCTTCTATTGATTGATATTGATCGCAACTAAATATTTCAAGAGAGAAGGGGTTCACTCTGGCGGAGGAAGAGAAAATCACTACATTATTCAAAGCATTATATTGGAGATATATCTAGGTATTGATGAAATTAATTATTCACAATGATAGAATGTGGCCCCCTATATTAGAAAATGTCATAAATGGGTTTAAATAATTTTATGGTAAGAAAATAATAATTTTAAAAGAGATGTTTTTTTTAATTAATTCTTGGAGAAAATCATGTGTAAATAATAAATTTATTACATTTCTTTTCTTGACATGTACTAAACTTGTGGATAAAATAAATATTATTTTTATCAATAAATAAATTAATCTATATATAAATAATAATTAATATGACATTTATTTTTATACCATCAAACTTAGATCACCAATCCTCCTCAATATTTATCATGATTTGAATAATGTATATTTAATTAATTAAAGAAATATCAATTCATTATTCTCAAATAAATATATAAATATTATGTTCAATGAATCAGTGAATAAATATTTATTACATCTATACATAAATAAATAAATAATTTTTTTACCTTGTGAATAAATGAAAATAAATAAATATTTTTTATTCACATAATTGAATAATAATTTTCCTGGTGAATAAATATTTATTTACTATTCAAATCAAATATATATTTCCACAAAAAACTGGTGATTGAATATTTATGATCAAACAAACATGAATAATTATTAAATAACATATATGAAAAATATTTATCAAACAAGTTAAATTAAAAATGGAGTTTAACTGATGTTCTAAATACACTTAGTGTGTGTCTGTTTAGGCCCCTTACTTAGTACCATTAGGCTACACTACCTAAAGTCCAAGGTTAGTGTTTAGAAATATTCCCAAGTCTCCCATAGGGAAATAAGTTAATGTCTCAATGACATGTAACTGCCTATGAATGTACACTATGTAATATAATCTCTTTATCTTAATATCACCAATCAAGCAAGTTGTAGGATAGTTTCATCAACCTATGTGCTTGACATCTCTTTCTTTGAGTTTATGGAAACTAACTTGCTGATAATAATTCTCTTGCCATGGACTTAGTCATGTATCTCAATTCCTATAAAAGGTCCTAAGATATCAACATACACAAAATAATAGAATGGATAAATCCATTTTTGTGTTATTCATTAATACAACATCACTCATGATGTGCCCAATGTATGATACCTCTCTGTGAGCATATGTCATTGCAGTTTTCATAAAAACATAAAAGTACAAAAATAATTAAAAAATAAAAAAATCCTATCATTATTAAATTGGATGTTAAATTTTCTATTATTTAATTAATTTTGCATTTATGTGCCACGTTTCATTTTAAAATAACTTTCATGACCCTTTGTTATTTATCGTTGATTTATCCAAACAAATGTGGTTAAAAATCCTTGGATTATTGGAAATCCTTACCTTTAATCTCTTAAGGTACTTACAGATGAGCCTCCAAGGACTGATCATGGCATGTGTTAATACAAATATTAATGTCTAAGTATCATTATACGCATCCGTAGATATGAATATCCTATGACACATATAAAGATGTATTTCCTATCAGCGGGTCATGTTCTCATAATATCATGCACTAAATATTATCAATGGCTGATAAAACACTATTTTATTGAATATTTTATTGATAATAAATGATATAATTTCCTCACATTGTGTTAAATATGTTTATTTATAAAATATTTGGGATTTGATCATTCATTTGAAAATTTGGTGAAAATTCCAGTTTTACCCTTAATAGTGCACTGTAGTATTTCGAAGATAAATATTTTTATATTTATTATTTGAATTTGAAATTTTGTAACACTGTTCCTAACTTCATTTTATAGAACCTTCATTCAGGACACTAGAGCTAAAGAGTGCATTTGGATGAAGTAAATGATCCATTAATCCAATGGTGGGCTGGACTCGGAAGAATGGACATGGGTTCTGTATTTGGGCCATATCGTCTACATACAGGATTTTATTGAGCCCATATTTTGAGGAAAGATCGGTGACATGATTTTTCACAAATCATCCTTCTGTAAGGCCGGTCCATTCACGCGTTTTGGAGGTGAACGTGGCGGTACAAGTTGGAATAAAATATTTGGCCGAGATTTTCATTTCACACTTAAAAAGTTATGTATCCCTAGCCCTCACAAACTCTATTTAAAGGGGGTTTTAACTCTTTGAGAGGGCTGGTCGAGGCTTTGGGAAGGTGTGGCCGAAAGGGTGTCTCTTGGGAGCCCCTCACAACTCTTGTAGGAAGTAAGCCTTTGTGCAAACCTCTCTTCCAAAAAGGCTCTCCTCTCTCACCTCTTCTTTGTATTTCTTTTCTTTCATGTTTGTTTCTTGAATTTTTCTTCAAATAATATTTTGTGTTCATCCCTCTTCTTCTTATCTTAATCTTCTTAATTGGTTTTGAATCAAGAGTGGAGACAAGATTGGGTTCTACCCTTTCAATCCGTTGCTTATGCAAAACGTCTCCACGATGACTACACCACCCATGGAAGAGTAGTTCTTTTTAGTAATCGATCGACCTCTATCCTTCTTCATTCATTTATTTTGAATCAATGAGCTACTGTAATTCACATATTATGATCTATTAATTGAGTTTTTAATTTAAATGAAACTAAGAAAGCAATTTAATAGTTAACACAAACCACGCGAGGTCGGGAATTGTGTGAACTGTGAGAGCGCAACCTTAACCGGTAATTCAAAACCACATAGGATCAATTTGTAGAGTTCAAATATAATCCCTAAACTCAATTAATCCTCATTTACAGAGTGGTTATGTGCCTTAATTTACCACTGACCATAAGCTAATTTTAGAACATCAATCAAAGCAGGGTGTTGCGATTGCATGTTCCGAAGTTAGCCTATGGTTAAAATTCACTTCAATCTTCGTGGTAAAGTTAATTCTCGTAGGGTTAGGGATTTAACAAATTAAGGGATCATAATTAAGTAAATATTAATTTAAATGATAATGATTAATAAATGATTGAAGAGGTAGAGTTAGATCAATTACGTCTTTTAAATATTGTCTAAACAAACATATTTTTGTTGTGTCATTTTAATCAAACATCATTTCAAAACTAAAAACAAAAAAAATACAATCTTCTTCCAGCAAACTTCTTCTAGATTCATAAACTATAAACAAACACCCCCATCCTTTCAAGTAGTGTTTTTATTCTCTTTTATTTTACTTCTAGAATACCTCTTAAAATTGATTTAATTCACTTCCTCCTTTGAGAGACGACCTTGGTCAGCCACTCTGCTGCACCTAAGTACCCCAAAATCATACTAATCATTTGAGGGCGCCCACGACAACGCTCTTTCAATGGCTTACATAATGACAAAGTGTTTCAAAGTCCTATTATTCTATGTCCTTCATAGCCTATATCATTTGTGTCCTATAAAAATATATCATCCTTCTTTATAACTTATATTTAAGAATATTATCGTGGAAATTATAGGTTCTCATCATAGCAGGGAACCTCTATGGCCTTTTAGTGTGACAAGTAAAATTAGGACATTGTAATATACAATTTCATGAAGAAGAATAATCATGATGTGATAAGATATTTTATTCATGTTAAAATACATGAATATAATAATTCATAAAGTACTTAGAAGTTAGTTTTAGGGAACCAAATCTAATAGACTCCCACTTTCACTAGATTCAACTACTATAAAACTTTAGTCTATTATCTCCCACATGATGTTAATTATTCTACTGAGATAATGATTTATTCAAGGTGACCACCATTTTTTCCTCTATGAAAACTATGAACACAAAGTATTCATCCATTTTATAAAAATCACTCAATAGGTGATATTTATAGAGTATATGATTATTCTATTGATGCAACCTTGAATCCTTTGTGACAAACAATATTTTAGTATTATCATAATATAATGTGATAGTGTGTCTATTTCTAGGCACCACATCAAACAATTAGATGAAGTTATAAATCCAAACTTCTTCATCGGATTCATAAAAAGCCCCTATGTACTTAGACTCCACTATGAAATCAGTAAAAACTGACTACATTGAACTCTTCCATCTCACATATCCTCCATTGATACTAAATACATATCATGACTAAAAATTCATATCATTCATATCTATTAAAAAAATATAATCAATATATCCTATAATGACTACTTCCTCAAATCTTTATAATCAAGGAACATATCCTTAATATTCATCAGATATTTATGAGTATCCTTAATAGTATACCAATGTTGTTCTCCTAGATCATTTTGATATCTACCTACCATTATAGAAGAGTAGAAAACATCAAAACTATTATATATCAAGAAATACATGATAGATCATATCGAAGATGCATATGGGATCCTACTAATTTTTTCCTCTCACATTGTGTTTGAAGACACATTTTCTTAGAGATATTTTTATCATGTGACACCATAACCAATACCGTTTTGGATTATTTTGTACTAAACCTCCCAAGTTTCATGAAAATGTGTATAGTTTGACTTAGTCAAAGAATAAATTTGGATTTATCATGAATGATCATGATTCCTTAGATATATGCTACTTCACCTAAGTCCTTCATGGAGAATCACTATTTTGACTAGTCATTTACTGACTGAAACATTAGTATTTCATTTTAAATAGGTAATATTTCATCAGCATATACTACCAACTATATTATTGTACTCTGAATAAACCATTTGTAAACCCATGGATCATATTCACTCATTATGAAACCACCAAAATCTCATATGGTTTCATAAAAAAAAATATTCTGTGACATGGATTCTTTCCTTAACCCATAAATGGATCATTGTAACTTGTATATCTTATGGGAATTTCCTTGAGTCACAAACCCTTTAGGTTGTGTCATTTAAATATCTTTCCAAAGGATTTTATTAAGGAAAATTATTTTTACATCCATCTTCCAAATATCATAGTCATTAAAAGTCATTATAGAAACTAAAATTATGATTTATTTAAACATGTAAATTGGAAAAAAGTTTTCATGATAGCCAATTCCTTGAGGTTTTGGAAACCTTTTTTACACTATTCTTGATTTATAAGTACTTTATTTACCTTTGATTTCTGGTTTTCTATTTAATATCCACTTACATTCAATGAAATTTACATCCAATTTTAGATCAACCAGAACCTAGAATGGTTCTAACACATAGATTGCATCTTAGAATTTATGTCATATTAACATATTTCAGCTTCAGGTCTTTCTATATTCCCATTATAAGGAATATGATCATTATTTCAAACCAATAATGAATCACCATCTTCAATGACCCAAAAATTGTATCATTATGGTTCTCTAATCTCTCTTGTGATCCTACATAGTACTTTGTTTTAGGAAAAACATCTTCCACAAGAATATTTTGAATGGGTTCCAGTACCAACTCTTGCAAATCTTGAGAATCAACTTCATCAAAGTCAATATTTCTTTCACTATCATTCTTGAGAAAGTTATACCTTTGGAGAAAAATTTCTTGTCTTGCAATAATTAACTTCTGTTTGGATGGGTTTTATAGATAGTATCCCCTTATTTACTTGGGATACCCTATAAAGATACAAATTCCGGATTGGGGTGTAGTTTATTTGTAGAGTTATACATAACAATTTCCTCACAACCCCATGCATGAATATGCGACAAAAAAAAAATTTCCACTTATTAACTCATTTGATATTTTCTTTATAGCCCTAGATAGTGTACAATTTAGTGTGTATGGTGAAATGTGTAATATGTATCCCTAATAGGATAATTAAAGACTTACATGGCTCATCGTCAACCATACCATGTAAAGAAAGGTGTGTTTCCTTATTTCACTAACACCATTCAACTGTTGTGTATAATGATGAGTGATTTGTGATAGAATCCTACTCTCTAATATAAATTCAATTAATTCTTGGTTAAGATACTCACCACCTTGATTATATCCAATTTTTTTATCTTCAAACCAATTTAATTTTATATTACACTCTTGAACTCTTTGAATTTCTCAAATGATTCATACTTATACCATATTAAGTATACAAATCCAGATGCACATAAATTATCAGTAAAAGTGATGAAGTAAGAATACCGACAACAAGATTCTATTGGAAATGGTATTAAAATATCAATGTGTACCAATAATAGAATATCTATATCTCTTTCAAATTATCTACCAAAAGGTGTCATGATCATTTTTCCTTATAAACAAGTGCGAAATCTGTCAAGTACTTTTAGCTCAAAAGAGTCTATGTGACCATCTTGATAGTAATTTGTAAAAAACTTCTCATTTATATGACCAAGAAAATTATACCACAACTAGGTGTCAAATGTTTCATGTGAAATTGATTAATTATGAATTTCAAAAACTATTTTTTCATAATTTAATATACAAATACTTTTACTTAATTGTGTTATAACATACCACATGTGGTCTTTGTAAGTAAATCAATTTTTATTTCTAAACATGAAAACAAAACCACATATATCTTAAAATTATATAGAAAATATGTTTTTTTGTAATATTTGGTACTTAATAATAATATTTTAAAACCAATACCATCCTAGTTTAGAATGGATGGTGGAGGTCTCCAATAGCTAGAGGAGCCGACCTCACACCATTGGAAACCCATAAGTCCACCTCTCCTGTAGAAATATTTAAAATCGACCTGGTCAAAACATTTTAATATAGATGTGAAAACCATAAGTTGTATATAATACCAAATGTAAAGATATATAAATATTTCACTCAATAAAAGGCACACATGAAGCTTCCCCTTACTTCTTTAACTGAGTGTAGTAATTCTTCCATTAGATCAGCTTGCCACTAGAAAAAACATATTATATTATTTTCCTATGTTGGTTTTGGAATGTCTATTTATTTTGAGGAAGGTTATTAGGATCCTTAGACTTATATTGAGTCTTAAACCCCTTCACCTTGTTCTTCCTCATATTCACCATATGTACTTTAGGTTTTTTATACCTTATGTCCTTGTAAATTTGTTGAATCAATGTAAGTAGTTCCAAAAAAGACTTCTCGCGATTTATCATATTATAATTAAAAATTAAAATAGATAAGATATTCGGATTTGATGATAGAATGAGATCTTCATGCAAATCATCAAGGATCTTAAATCTCAAGATGTACAAGTTCTCAATGTAGCTAATAATCTTAACTACATTAGGCCCAACATGCACCGAAACTATATGATTTCTCATAAACAATGCATTGGAGATCTCATATCTATTTTTTATAATATTTTCTTGATTATGATCGTGAATTTGAGATATGATTTTATATGTATTCATATCTTCATGTTTCTAAAGGTCACATGACATGCACCATATCATGAAACATTGTGCATTTGTGGCATCATTGAAATGTTTCATATAGGGAGAAATAATTCTTTACTACCCTCTTTCATAGGTGCATCGAGAATAGGGTTTTCTAATACATATAATTTTTGTTCATTGCATAGTATAGTGTGTAAATTCCTATGCCATTCCAAGAAATTTAAGTAGATGAGAAGGATACCCTTCTCTAGAATGGATCGCACTGATATACTCAACATCATATGGTTTTTCATTTTTATAATAAATAAGAGCATAATTTTAGTACCTTGACTGGATTATGAAATTAGATAATAAATGTAAAGACCCATAAAATTCAAGGGAATTTTTTTTTCTTAATTTTCTTTGGATTTTTAAAAGAGCGCAGTTTCTGAAGGCACTTGATTCCGAGGCCCGGTGTGCCCGGAATCATTTTCCAAAGTTTGGCTCGGGTATGTTCAGTAACCGAACAAGCGGGTTTTCCTAACTTTTAAACTGGTGCTCGGAATCGAATTTTGAGGGCACCGATGGAATCGCAATGCCGGTAATTGCTTAGAAACACCTTTTCTGGAGTTGTGTTTGCTCGGGTGTGGTTATTAAATTTTTGGGTTAAGTAAAGGAATAAAATAAAAATGGTGCGTCCGATTTTTATTTTATTCAAAGTTGTTTAACCTAAGCTAAGTGATTGGAGTGGGACCAACTATATCCTACTCCACTAGGTAGGATATTTGTGGGGTGGGGCAAACACGAGCCCCACCTTTTTCAACCCCCCTCCTTTAATAAGGTAACGAACCCGCACCCCCCATTAAATGAAAGTCAACCCTTGCTTTTATCTGTTATGAAACGCCTCTTTTAATAGGGTGGTTTAATCATTTCAATTAATTAAATTAATTGATTGTTTCAATTTTTAATTTCAAAGACGTTTGTTTTGTGTGTTAAGAAATAAGAAAAGTCTTATTTTATTAAGGGGGTTCGTTGTGCGTGAAGGCTTGGCAGAATTTTCTCAAGGTCTTGAAGTTCTTCTTCCTCGACGAAGAACGCGAAGAACGCTGACCTCCGATGACGGACGAAGGTGAGAGACGCCTTCCTCGGAGATCGACGACCCGACGTGCATTCCTTCGTTTCTTCTTCCCGCGTCAAAGGAAGGGAGACATCGTTCCTCCTCGGACGATCTCCGTCAACGTGTGCGGAACCTTCTTCTGTGACCCCTTCTTCCGCGACGTTCAATTCTGCGACGAGACTTTGTTCAACAGCGCTCGAGGTAGGGGGTTTTGGTTCAATTAAATCTATGTGATTTATATCCTCGACATGTGTTTAAAATTTTTCGGAAGTCGTTTAAACCGTTAACGCGGTGGGTGCGGACCAACGAACAAGTATGAACCCACCGTTTCTTTGTTCTTGGTGTGCGGATCGACGGGTAACGATGAAGCTGGCCGCAAAGGCATTTTGAGGTCTCCGCAGTGAAGAGTCGGTCCCGAGAGGACTATTGGCGAAGACGACAGGCAAAACGGACCACCGGAGATCGTCTGGTGGTCCGCGGAAAAACCCATCGGCGCGTCTCGTCGGCACAGCGGCTCCGGCAGTCGGAGGCGGTGGCCGGCACTAGCCGGCCGCTGGGAAAGACCACCGCGGTGGCAGGCAGCTGGTCCCGCGACCGCGCGGGACCGAGGAGGGGGGGACGCGGTGCTAGGCCGCATCCGTTGGCAAGGAGAGTCCCCTACGCGGGGGTCGATACTTCATTCAAGGGGGCAGCGCCCCCTTTGCACGGCCGCTCGGCTAGCGCCGAGCCGACCCGCTCGGCCAGCACCGAGTTTCCCCGGGCCGGACCGTCCGCACAAGGCCGGGTCGCGCCCCGGGGGGGTTGGGCTGGGTCGGACCGGGCCCAGACCCCCATTTTGTCAGACGGTTTCGGTCTTTTGCCCATAACTTGGGATATGGACCTTCGATCAATGAACCATTATTTGTGTAGCGATACTTGGATCGAGATGGTCGTTTCGGTATATTACACTCAAGGTTTTGAAAAACTTTGGATTCGGATGGGTTGGTTCGTACACGAAACCAACCGGGCCCTCGGAGCGGAAACGCTTATAACTTGAGCTCTGGACGTCCGATTGATGTGTCGTCGACTTTGTTGGATTCCTATTAGTGATATGGACCTTTTGGCTTACTCCGCTCGAGGTTTTGACACAGTTGGAGTACGGTTGGGTTGGTTTTGACTTAAAAACCAACCGGTCCCCTGGGACGAAAAAGCCAATAACTCACAGACCAGACGTCCGTTTGACGCGTCGTCTGTGACGTTGAGTTCCTGTTGACGATATGGAACTTTTGGATACTTCAACTACGGACTTCGTGACAATTGAAGTATCAGCCCCTCAGCTCGTGGAGTAGATCCTCCTGAACGAGCTTGCTGTGTGCGGGAACCCTAGAGCTGGCTGGGACTGCGACGACGATGACGACTGTACAGAAATCCTCCGTGGATTCGACGGCGACGACTACAGCACTCAGTGATCCTGTGTGGATTAGTGCTACCGATCTTGTGTGGGTCAGATCCTGTGTGGGTCAGCGCTCAGCGGTCCTGTGTGGGCCAGCGCATACCGATCCTGTGTGGGTCTGATCCTGTGTGGGTCATTGCGGGGGTTAGTACCTATCGATCCTTTGTGGGTCATCGCGGGGGTTAGTACCTATCAATCCTTTGTGGGTCATTTCGGGGGTTAGTACCTATCGATCCTGTGTGGGTCCGATGGATTAGATGAATCAGTGGCTACATCTGATCATCTCTATCATTTTACGAAGAAGTATTCATGTGTCATCTGAGTCTTGACATCCAATCATTATCTTCGATATGATTGACTTTCTTTCCTATGTGGATTGTGTTGTGTTATCCTGTGTGGACGTGATCGAACTCGGGCTCGGATTTTGGAGCCAATCTGGAATTGATGACTTAGGTATATGTATGGGCATATACCTAAGTAGTTTTGGATGTTATTTCGTGATTGTATCATTCCTTTGTGGATTATCCTTTGTGGATTCTGGGAGACCTTCGGGGGTCTCTGGGTCCCTACTGAGTAGCTTATACTCACCCCTACACGGATTATGCCCGCACTACGTTGTGTTGTATGCAGACGATGGACAGCGCTGATCGTGGTTGAGGCTTGCAGAGCAAGTCGGTACCTGGAGGTGGACCACTGGGCAGGACGTACTCGGAGCGGACGGTTTGACACGAGGAGCTGTGGAGGCTATCTGTACACACCCTTCAGGTGGGACTCCCAGTGGACGGCTCGACATTGTGGCTTTACTTTTCAGTTGTTGTTTTTATTTTCTAGTTGTACATTACTTTCAGTTTGGGTTTGTATTCTGGCCCACTTACTTTTCCTCACTTACTATTGTACCCAGTTTTACTTAGTGTTTACTTCTTCTTTCTTTCTCTGTGTGTTTGTTTACATTACAAAGGCAATGTCTTCCCCTTTTTATCAGGATTTACGCCTTGGTGCTAGTCATCAGCCCCTGGCCTATGGAAGGCGGGCTTGGGGTAGTCACGGCACGGGCCTCAAGGACAGGTCATGACAAATTGGTATCAGAGGAGTTCGGTTATACCGCATAACTCTGACTCTGATCTTTTTCTATGTGAAGAAATAGTGTTAAGGGTATTGAGTGTGGTTATCAGTCCAGGGAGTCCAGTGTTGGTGCAGCGGCCGACGTATCCGTACACCAGGACCCTGACTTCTGATTTCCGACTGAGTGCACGAAAACATTGATTTCATGTGTGTTTTAAAAATTTTCTTTGTGATTACTTTGTGTCAGCTCGCCAGGTATAATATTTGACCATAGAGCACCAGTTTCTTTTCAGGAGGGCCCCACGATGGAAGCCAGCTGGGGTTCCGAGTGTTGTACGCGATGACATCCCATCGAGCGATGAGGCCTCAGTGCTGGGCCCTATTACTGCGGAGGCACCGGTGGTACCTCTACCCACCGAGCCACCGATGCTACCAGCTCCAGCCGTTGAGAGTGCACGTCGCCTTGGTGCACTGCACGAGTTTCAGCGTCAGCGACCGCATAGGTTCTGCGGGGAGACGGTCCCTTAGGCAGCCGAGGATTGGCCGGAGGTAGTGGTACAAGTTTTCCGTTTGGTAGGGACACTAGCAGACCTCATGGTGATCCTTGCAGCGAGTCTCCTGCACGCGACAACAGGAAGATGGTGGAGCTTGATGCTCCAGGTGCATGACGAGGAATCTCTCCTCTGGATGGACTTTGAGAGCCTCTTCCGCTCGGAGTTCGTCCCAGCCACCCTCTGTGCGGTGCACATCTAGGATCTTCTACAGCTGCGGCAGGGCATCATGACGGTCGCCTAGTACTCGGCGATATTTACAGACCTCTCGCGTTATTCGACGGACATGGTACGGGACCCATTCTTTCGGGCCCGGACCTTCGAGCAGGGATTGAGGCATGAGATCAGGGCATCACTGATCTCCCTCAGCATTCTGACACAGGCAGGGGTACTGGAGTGAGCCCTTCTCATCGAGAGCTTTCTTGCTGAGTCTACATCAGCAGCGAGACCTACCGCAGGGCGGCATGTAGAAGAGTCTTCTGCATCTGGCAGCCGACGTATGTCACAGGGGTCCAGGCGGACCGGACCATCAGGAAGAAGACCTCAGGAAACTGGCTCAGAGGTGCGGGGCACTCAGCAGAGAGCCAGTCTTTCGAGAGGCTGACAGTGCTACGCATGTGGCGGGTAGGGCCACATGGCTCGTGACTGCCCGACCCGCCGTGCAGAGGAGCAGCAGAGAGTTGAGGGACCACCCAGGCAGAGGTAGTGGGTCGACCGTGGTGGTCCGCAGGGAGCAGGAGGACGAGGAAGAGGAGCTGGCCGAGCAGTAGGTGGTGGACGACGCTTCGAGGCTCTACCACCACCACCACCAGGAGGTCCACCCCGACCACAGGGAGCTGGCGGTCAGAGACAGGCACATCTCCAGGCAGTGGAGGCCTATGACCACGACACTCCAGAGATGATTCGAGGTACGATCTGTGTCTATTCCACCCTTTCTACAGTTCTTATAGACACAGAAGCGATCCATTCTTTCATAGCCACTGCCCTTGTACGGAGCTCGGAGATTCCGACAAAGCCGTTGGCTCGATCCTTAAGGCTAGAGACTCCTACGGGAGCAGACTCGACGATTATGCACTAGTGCTTGCAGTGCGAGCTTACTCTAAGAGGCGAGAGATTCGGCTGGGATCTTCTTGTAGTGGCATCGAGGCCTTACGACGTCATCTTGGGCATGGATTGGTTATCTGTAGTCCATGCTCAGATTGACTGTATTAGGCGCAAGGTGCGATGTGTACGCACCGTCAGGAGCAGGTTCACCTTCACCGGCGAGAGGGGAGCCTTTGAAGCACAGGATGGACTCACGCAGAGGATAGGACAACCCATCACTCATCAGTTGTCTAGCCTCATCCTAGGAGTAGTTGACGTGCAGAGTCCTGGTTTTCCTGTAGTGGTGGATCAGTATGCGGACATTTTCCCCGATGACGTCCCAAGGCTACCTCCTCGTAGAGAGGTATACTTCTATATTGACATGTACCCTGGGGCACCCCCGATATCCACTCCAGCATATCAGATGGCCCTTTCTGAGCTTCGAGATCTATGGGTACAGTTGGAGGACTTGCAGGGAAAGGGATTCATCTGACCCATTGTTTCACCCTAGTCTTCCCCGATATTGTTCGCCAAGAAGGCAGATGGGAGCTTGCGACTGTGTGTCGATTATCGTAGCCTGAACCAGGTGACCGTGAGGAAAAAGTATCTGCTACCGAGTATTGATGACCTCTTCGATCAACTCAAGGGGGCACGGTGGTTCTCAAAGATTGACCTCAGGTCAGGCTGTCATCAGCTCAAAGTTCGAGACGAGGACGTGCAGAAGACGACCTTCAGATGTTGGTATGGCCACTATGAGTTCTTGGTTATGCATTTCGGCGTAACCAATGCTCCAGTAGTGTTCATGGGTCTCATGAACAGGATCTTTCAGCCATACCTCGATCGATTTTTCATGGTCTTCATCGACGACATTTTGATATACTCGACCACTGAGAAGGAGCACGCCTACCACTTGCGGGTTGTACTAGACACACTCCGAGAGCACCAGATTTATGGAAAACTCTTGAAGTGTTAGTTATAGTTACGTGAGGTCCACTTCTTGGGAAACTTCATCTCTGAGGCGAGAGTTGCAGTGGATCCTGCGAGGATCGAGGCAGTGCTAGCTTGGGAGCCACCCAAGAGCGTGATAGAGGTGCGGAGTTTATTGGGGATAACTGGGTACTATCGGAGATTCGTACCAGACTTTTCCAGAGTTGTGGAACCACTCTCATATTTGACGAAGAAAAGTAAACACTTTGTTTGGTCAGACAGATGTCAGCAGAACTTCCAGGAGCTGAGACAGAGATTGACCAGCGTGCCTATCTTGAGGCTACCGGAGGAGGGAGTAGGGTACGTAGTCTACTGCGATGCATCAGGGACTAGACTTGGATGTGTCCTGATGAAGGAGCGGGCCATGATCGCCTATAGATCACGTTAGTTGAGGCAGCATGAGTAGAACTACTCTACCCATGACCTAGATTTAGCATCAGTGGTCTTCGCTTTGAAGATGTGGAGACACTATCTGATGGGTGAGTGCTTTACAGTCTATTCTGACCACCAGAGTCTTAGTTACATCTTCTCGCATAAGGACCTGAACCTAAGATAGTGGTGATGGCTCGAGTTCCTCCAGGACTATGACATTGATATATTCTATACTCTTGGAAAGGGGAACGTAGTAGTCGATGCTCTCAGCAGTAGGTCGGGCATTCAGCTACTCGGGGAGGCAACGGAGCAGCTAGCCGCTTTGCAGATATCATTCGTGGACAGAGATGGAGCAGCCTTTCTCCAGTCACTCACAATCACTTCTACACTTCTATAGTGGGTCAGAGAGGCACATTGTGGGGACGATGACTGTGAGACGCAGCATGCACAGATATCCTCAGGAAAAGCACCTGATGGATTCTCTTTAGGAGGAGAGCAAGATGTCCTTTTCAGAGGACGTACATTGGTACCAGTTTCTTTACAAGAGGAGGTGATGAGAGAGTTTCACACTTCCCCTTTGGCGGTACATCCTAGAGTGGCGAAGATGTACCAGGATCATTGACAACAGAACTGGTGGTCGGGCATAAAGAAGGTTGTGGCTGAGTTCGTTTCTCGATGCCTCGCCTGCCAGTAGGTGAAGGCAGAGCACCAGGTACCAGCAGGCTTAGTACAGCCCTTGGAGGTCCCAGAGTGGAAGTGGGATGACATATCTATGGACTTCGTGACTGGACTTCCACACACTTCCAAAGGTCACGACTCCATTTGGGTGATTGTCGACCGACTCACCAAGTCGGCTCACTTCTTACCCATTAGAGAGCAAAGATCAGTGGAGAGATTGGGACGTATCTACGTTCAGGAGATTGTACTTATTCATGGTGTTCCATCTTCTATATTCTCCGATCGAGATGCTCGCTCTACTTCCCAGCTTTAGAAGGGGTTGCAGGAGGCATTCAGGACGCAGCTATGTCTGAGCACCGCCTTTCACTCTCAGACGGATGGTCAGATAGAGAGGACCATTCAGACTCTTGAGTACATGCTCCGCACATGTGTCCTCGACTTTGCTCGCAGCTGGGAGGACCACCTACCCTTGGTGGAGTTCACGTACAACAACAGATACCACTCCATCATCGGGATGGAACCATATGAGGCATTGTACGGCCAACCTTGAAGATCACTGCTGTGATGGATAGACCCTGGGGAGTCAGCACTTGTGGGACCGGAGATGGTCCAGGCCATGATGGAGAAGTTCCAGGTCATCCAGGAGCAGATGAGGACAGCTCAGAGTCGGCAGAAGTCTTATGCTAACAGGAGGCGGAGGCCACTAGAGTTCGAGGATGGCGACCACATCTTCTTGTGGGTCTCACCTCGACGTGGATTATGGAGATTTGGTCGAGGCGGCAAGTTGTCTACACGCTTCATCGGACCATTCCAGGTCCTCAGCCGGATTGGCGAGGTGGCTTATCGCCTGGTTCTACCACCTCAGTTACACCGGGTGCATGACGTTTTCCACGTATCTCAGCTGAGGAGATACGTGAATGACCAGACGCATATCATTGACCATGGGGAGCTGGACATTGATGATGGGACAACTTTTTCGGAGGTCCAAGTGGAGATTGAGGATCGACAGGAGCGGGTCCTATGTGGACAGTCGATACCTCTAGTACACATCATATGGCAGCACAGGAACCTCTAGGAGAGAACTTGGGAGAAGGAGGCTCAGATGCATGCACAATACCCACATTTGTTCCCCTAGTTTATGATGTATCTTTACGGGGATGTAAAGCCCTGAGGTGGGAGTAATGTAAAGACCCGTAAAATTCAAGGAAATTTGTTTTCTCAATTTTATTTGAATTTTTAAAAGAGCGCAGTTTCTGACGACACCTGATTCTGAGGCCCGGTGTGCCCGGAATCATTTTCCGAAGTTTGGCTCGGGTACGTTCAGTAAACTAACGAGCGGGTTTTCCTAACTTTTAAACCGGTGCTCGTAATCGAATTCTGAGTGAACTGATGGAATCGCAGTGCCTGTAATTGCTTAGAAACACCTTTTCCGGAGTTGCTTTTTCTCAGGTGTGGTTATTAAATTTTTGGGTTAAGTAAAGGAATAAAATAAAAATGGTGCGGCCGATTTTTTTTTAATTCAAAGTTGTTTAACCTAAGCTAAGTGATTGGAGTGGGACCCACTATATCCTACTCCACTAGGTAGGATATTTGTGGGGTGGGGCCCACATGAGCCCCACATTTTTCAACCCCCCTCCTTTAATAAGGTAACGCACCTGCACCCTCCATTAAATGAAAGTCAACCCTTGCTTTTATCTGTTATGAAATGCCTCTTTTAATAGGGTGGTTTAATCCTTTCAATTAATTCAATTAATTGATTGATTCAATTTTGAATTTCAAAGGCGTTTGGCTTGTGTGTTAATAAAATAAGACAAGTCTTATTTTATTAAGGGGGTTCGTAGTGCGTGAAGGCTTGGGAGAATTTTCTCAAGGTCTTGAAGTTCTACTTCCTCGACGAAGAACGTGAAGAACGCCGACCTCCGACGACGGACGACGGTGAGAGACGCCTTCCTCAGAGATCGATGACCCGATGCACATTCCTTCATTCCTTATTCCCGCGTCAAAGGAAGGGAGACACCGTTCATCCCCGGACGATCTCCGTTAACGTGTGCGGAACCTTCTTCCGCGACGCCTTCTTCCGCGACGTTCAATTCCACGACGAGGATTCGTTAAACAACGCTTGAGGAAGGGGGTTTTGGTTCAATTAAATCTATGTGATTTATATCCTAGACATGTGTTTAAAATTTTTCAGAAGCCATTTAAACCGCTAACGCGGTGGGTGCGGACCAACGAATAAGTCTGAACCCACCGTTTCTTTGTTCTTGGTGTGCGGATCGACGGGCGATGATCAAGCAGGCCGAAAAGGAATTTTGAGGTCTTCACAATGAAGATCGGGTCCCGGGAGGACCGTTGGCGAAGACGGCAGGCAAAACGGACCACCGGAGCGCGTCCGGTGGTCTGTGGAAAACCCCGCCGGCGCGGCTCGATGGCACATCGGCGCTGGCGGCCGGAGGAGGCGGCCGGAGGCAGCGGCGCCCGTCACGCCGCCGGGAATGACTGCCACGGCTTCAGCCGCGGTGGCAGGCAGCTGGTCCCGTGACCGCACGGGACCGAGGAGGGGGGGACACGGTGCTAGGTCGTGTCCGTTGGCAAGGAGCGGCCCCCACGCGGGGGTCACAGCTTCATTCAAGGGGCAGCGCCCCCTTTGTGCGGCCGCTCGGCCAGCGTCGAGCTGACCTGCTCGGCCCACGCCGCGTCGCCCCGGGCCGGACCGGCCGCACCATGCCGGGCCGCGCTTGGCCGGGTCGGGTCGACCCAGGGGGGTTGGGTCGGGTCGGACCGGGCCCAGACCCCCCATTTTTTCGAACTGTTTCGGTCTGTTGCCCATAACTTGGGATACAGACTTCTGTTCGATGCACCGTCAGTTGTGTAGCGATCCTTGGATCGAGACGGTCGTTTCAGTATATTACACTCAAGTTTTCGGAGAACTTTAGGTTCGACCGGGTTGGTTCGTACAGGAAACCAACCGGGCCCTCGGAGCGGAAACGCTTATAACTTGAGCTCTAAACGTCCGATTGATGTGTCGTCGACTTTGTTGGATTCCTCTTAGTGAGACAGACCTTTTGGATTACTACGCTCGAGGATTGGACGCAGTTGGAGTATGGTCGGGTTGGTTTTGACTTAAAAACCAACCGGGCCCTTGGGACGAAAAAGCCAATAACTCACAGACCGGATGTCCGTTTGACGCGTCGTCTGTGACGTTGAGTTCCTGTTGACGATACAGAACTTTTGGATACTTCAACTCCGGAATTCGTGACAGTTGAAGTATCAGCCCTTCGGCTCGTGGAGTGGATCCTCCCGAACGAGCTTGCTGTGTGCGGGAACCCTATAGCTGG
This sequence comes from Viscum album, assembly GCA_963277665.1. NCBI lineage: Eukaryota > Viridiplantae > Streptophyta > Magnoliopsida > Santalales > Viscaceae > Viscum > Viscum album. The sequence continues at coordinate 1,984,689,123 of OY728145.1, read as the reverse complement.
CTGTGACTGCGACGATGATGACGACTGTACATAAATCCTCCGTGGATTCGATGGTGACGACTACAACACTCAGTGATCCTGTGTGGATCAATGCTACCGATCATGTGTGGGTTAGATCCTGTGTGGGTCAGCACTCAGTAGTCCTGTGTGGGCCTGCGCATACCGATCATGTGTGGGTCTAATCCTGTGTGGGTCATTGCGGGGGTTAGTACCTATCGATCCTTTGTGGGTCATCGCGGGGGTTAGTACCTATCGATACTTTATGGGTCATTGCGGGGGTTAGTACCTATCGACCCTGTGTGGGTCCTACGGCTTAGATGAATCAGTGGCTACATCTGATCATCTCTATCGTCTTACGAAGAAGTATTCATGTGTGAGCTGAGTCTTGACTTCCAATCATTATCTTCGATATGATTGACTTGCTTTCCTATATGGATTGTGTTGTGCTATCCTGTGTGGACGTGATCAAACTCGGGCTCGGATGTTGGATCCAATCTGGAATTGATGACTTAGGTATACGTATGGGCATATACCTAAGTAGTGTTGGATGTTTTTTCGTGATTGTATATTTCCTTTGTGGATTATCCTTTGTAGATTCTGGGAGACCTTTGGGGGTCTCGGGGTCCCTACTGAATAGCTTATACTCACCCCTGCACGGGCTATGCCCGCACTACGTTGTGTTGGATACAGACGACGGACAACACTGATCGTGGTGGAGGCTTGCGGAGCAAGTCGGTACCTGGAGGTGGACCACTGGGTGGGACGTACTCGAAGCGGACGGCTGGACCCGAGGAGCTATGGAGGCTATCTGTACCCACCCTTCAGGTGGGACTCCCAGTGGACGACTTGATGTTGCGGCTTTACTTTTCAGTTGCTATTTTTCTTTTCCAGTTGTACCTTACTTTCAGATTGGGTTTGTATTCTGGCCCACTTACTTTTCCGCACTTACTATTTTACCCAGTTTTACTTAGTGTTTACTTCTTCTTTCTTACTCTGTGTGTTTGTTTACTTTACAAAGGCAATGTCTTCCCATTTTTATCAGGATTTAGGCCTTAGTTCTAGTCGCCAGCCCCTGGCCTATGGAAGGCGGGCTTGGGGTAGTCATGACACGGGCCCCGAGGACGGGTCGTGACAATAAATTTTAAAGTTATTAATCTTCAATGATTTTAACGAGACCTAATATTCCACTCCATTAGTTTCAAAATATTGCATCACATGGATATTCTAGTTTCAAGTATCTATATCAATCACATGATAACATGGACTTATGCAAGAAAATTTATTTGAAGGGTTTTAGGTAGGATTAACTTACTAATTGTATTAATTCATAACTCCTTGATATTTTTAGTGGAATCCTCAATCCTAAAATCATATATAAGAATTTCCACAATACCTTTCTTCTCATTTTCACCTTCCATCTTAAGTAGTCAACCCATGAGTTGAACTAATTTAATTAAACCCAAAATCACAAATTAAAATTCCCCCATATTTGAAAGCATCCCAAATAAAATTGATCAAACACTTTAAACTGCGGTTCAATTTTAACTTAGATGTTGAAAGGATGTATTGATATAATGTTTTATTTGATGGATTTTTATCATTAAGTGTAAACTATCCATTTTATCGGATTACATGATTTTTAATATTAATTGGATTTTACTTATGTTTAACCATGTATAAATAAATTTTGAAGATATTATGATATTTATTTTAATAATATCTTTCATTCTTATTAACTAATTTATTTAATGATTTAAAAATCTATAAATGATTGACCATGAAGCTGATAAAAATAAAATAATTAATGTGGATTGACCATGAGTGTAAGAAACCAATGTTTCTATGAAGTATGGATCCTTTAAAATTCGGTTTAATTATTTATTTTGGACATTTTATGGATTCCTAATGAGTTCACAGAAGTTTTTAGGGGTGTCCAAGGATTGTTCAGAGCTTCAAACCCAATTTGGTGGAAAAGAACAGATCCACATTGTTAGTGGAAACAGTGTGATCCATTCCACAGGGTTTCACCTAACCATACATAGAACTTCATCGAGAAAATCTGGGGAAACTATTTTCCCTAATCCTACATGTAGGGTTTCTTGATTGTGTGGGTTGTCTTAAATCTTTAGTTGAGCTATATTGAGTGGTTGGAACATGGTTTCTAAAACGATTCACCCAAACTATGTGGGTTCCCTCCATAGATAGTGGAATAAATAGGGTTGGTGCATGGTTTGCCCAATCATGCAGTAAAAACTTGTGACCTACTGGTTTTTGGGTAAAATGACCAAAATTCCTTGAAAGTTTAATTAACTCACCCTCCCCCTTTTTTCATTTATAGTGATAGGAAGCCTTATTTCATCCCATATGATCTCACAATACCTTATTCCTAGCTTTTGAACTATTTTCATCATCCAATCTTGGATTCAAGATCCGTTGGTCTCATTGGATTACTCAAGGTACGATCTTTTATCCTTATCCTTAGTTTATTATTTCACTTTCCCTCAATGACACTATTTTAGTATAGGCTCATATTCCCTATTTTCAGGGTGTTGTTTTTTTCTTTTTTTTTTCTTCCAATCAAGGAAAAACTAAAGGCTGATACTAGATGAGGATAGTGTTATAGGCTTGAGATAGGTGGCCTATGGATCACCCCTCAATGTATTTTAATTTTATAAACTGTCATTATTGTGTGAACTCTGGTTTCACCGGGATTTTCTTATTTAATTCATATTACATGATTATAATTGTTGAACTCATGTTCTAGATCCTGTTATATTCACGTTAATTACACCATTGGAGGTAGTAACCTCAATTTCATCCACCTAGGTAAGGTGTGACCTATGTTATGCCTTTGTAACCCATGTTGGATTTACCTACACCACAATTTGGGTGATATTTACTTGGAATTAATAATGGTAAGTGTTTTAATTAAAGGAATAAATCTTTAATTGGTAAATGGCGAGTATATTTATAAATCTCACTTGTCCTTGAATTATAAGTTGAAATTGACATAGGTTGCATGTCCTTAATTTTTATTATCATGTTAAATGAAAGGAAATGTATGAAACTAATAATTATTATTATAGTTGAATTTATTATTGATTAAATGTACTTATCCCACTTTTTCATGTTTAGTAAAAGGTAAAGGAATGAAAATAATAAAAGAAAATGAAATGATAATGATAATTTGTTTCACATATTGATTTACCTTATATTTATAAGAGTGGTCATATTTTATCCAACCTTGGATTTCAGAGGGAATTCCTTAAGCACTCAGAGGACGCCATTCCAATTAAAGTAGCCAGTTACCAAGGGAGATACCCACCTTGGATCATGGTCCATATCTACTATAGGATGCTTGAAATGACATCATAGTATCCCTTCACTATCTTCTGGATATTAGGATGCATTGGATACACTCATTGGATCCAACTCAATGTCATTAGACACATGGCACCATGGATTTTCCCCATTAGGCCCGGTCAAGATTGGCATGTTCTTACCATGGATGAGATCATTGGACTAGTTTAGAATCATTTATAGTGGAATAATTTGGGCATTTCTCCTTGGATTACACTCAAAACCCTTATTTCCAAATAGCATGTTATTACTGGGTTGACTCAACCCCTAAAGGTAAGGATTCCTTTGTTTCACCTTGGATCCTCTTTCATTATTATCATCATTAAAGGATTCCTTGGTTACACCTTGGATCCTATTACATTATCTATATCATATACAATACTATTGACACTTATTATAAACTTGAAAATCATTTATTAAATGATTACATGTTTAGAAACAAGCTGAGGCTAAAGCAGGTATGATTTATTTATTTGTGTTACATTAATTTTATATATACATGTACATTGTTTCAGCTTACATTCACAAAATACATTGTATAGAAGTTGTTGGTGGTGGCCTACTGAGGTTTATATGACATCCTATCTGGTTTTTCATTGGTACCCAAGAAGATTATACCTTACTTTCTTGATTTCTTAGGATGGATCTTAGTATCATATGATTGGGCCCATTATTGAGATGCTTGGATATTTATTGACTTATTTTTTGTTCTTTTGTATAGCATGAATTTTATGCTACCATGTACATATGTTTTTTAGTTCTATAGGGACATGACATGACAACATCATCTTTTGTACATTGTACTTTTTATATTATGAATTGATTATTATTTATGGATGTATTTTATTATTTTCCGCTTATAATTTTGTTTATTCATTATTATGATTCTGATATTGTTGTCCAGTTTTTACTGATTAACACATCTATTGTACTCAACTCCAACATGAGGGAATACTCTCTACATGGACATACATATGTCCCTTGACTCTAGTCGGTAGAATGTAGCTTATGGGGAGGCGTCCTTGAGGCCATGATCCCCATCGGCTTAGGGAACCTTCAAGAGGAACCCAGGTCGGGATGTCATAAAGTTGTATCAGAGTAGTTTTATTTTCTTTTTATTATTATTTGGGACTATATATAGGATATTTGTACATGTTGGAACTTATTTATATCCACTCCTAGGAGTAGCTAACCCAAGTTTGGGGTAAATTCAGATTTTCTAGGGAATGAGAAATGTTTCTATGCTTTTCTCTTATATCAATTGAAATCATTTCACAATTAGGTGATGAACATAAGTTGTGATATTTGATATTATTTTTTGATTTTTACCTTGTGATGGTATTGTAAGGAGAATTATTACACGCATCAATATAGGCACCTATAATTCACAAGTCATGCATATTCCATGACATATAGGTGAAACTCATTACTTTCATTTCTTGTGTTTCCAATGATTGTTGAGTATTCCATGGATGATATATATTCATTTACTTCTATCATTTTATGCAGGGTAACATAACTGGTTATTTAAAGTGTCAACAATAATATAAATAGTTTTTTTCTATATAGTTTGATGGTGGAATATTAAATAGCTAGTTTCTTTCCATGTCATCTATGTACCGCTGGTTACATGAGGTGAGCTTTGGCTATGATTGAGTGACTACCAGTTTTAATTTATGAGGTTTATGGTCTCTCATGAATTGGAAGGGGTAATTTACTAATTCAGTCCATTGTATATTACTCATTACATTTTGCGTCCAAATGTATAGGGGGTTGAATAAAATTAAATGGGTGTCACTTTCAGTTATAAATTCTATGGTCCTTTATTAGCTGGGAATGATGATTCATTTAATTGAACCTTTATATATTTAAATAAGAAAATGAAAATTTTAAATGTGAAACATGACTTATTAAATGGCATGGTTTTCCATAAATGATGAAAAGAGAAATTGACCATTCACCTAATGGAACCTCATTAAATTAAACTTGAACACTTACGAATACCTTATCCTTCTAAGAAGGTAGTTGGGATAGTATCTTGTTAAGTGATCCCTTTTACCTTAGGGTATTCTTATTTTAGTGTATCTTCCAAATATAAAATATTTTTATGAGGAATTTGCTTGGAATTTTTATAGATATGCCACCACGACAACCTCAAGTCATGTGATTGGTGGGTGACAACAACCACTCTTCATAGATGGTGGGCCTAGAGCTGCAGGTCATATCTCTAGGAGTTCCACTTGAGGAACCACACATTATACCCAAAATGGGTATTGACACTCATCTTTGTGAGGTTTTTCCACATCTAATGTAGTCCATTAAGGATGATCCATGACTTGAACCTGCTCTCGATAATCCAACTCATGAGTTCCAGCAGTTGCATTCTCTCATATTTTTTTGGGAATGCAGTCCTCAAGATGTTGAGACATTTTTGGAGGCCACTCTTTTCATATTTAGAGATTTTTATAAACCTTCCCACATACTACTAGTAGAATAGGATCTTCACCATCTCCACCATTAGAAGTAGGATGGGTTTTTTCTATGTAGAGTGTGGAGTTGGAGTAGCACTTGCAATATAGGTCAAGGAGGAGGTCATGGCCATGGTAGTGAGGCTACTGATTTTCAAAGTCAGCAAAGAAAACTTGCTCAGGGTAGTCTATCTGCAGCACGAGGCCTTGGATCAAGTCTATTTCATTCTTTATAGTCGATACCGTAGGATCATATTGTAGGAGCATCTATATTATTAGAAATTATTCTAGTATCCTCTACTATTTTTTCTTCCTTATTTGATAGAGGTGCTTCTCATTTCTTTATATCTTTATCAACCTTGGAAAGTATTTGGCTATAATCTCAATATTCCTATGGTGTGATGACCCTGAACAAACCATTGGGAGTACAATCATATGGTATACGCCAATGTTGGGACTCCCCATTGAGGTAGGTAAGTGTCCCTTATGATGGAAACTATTTTTCCTCAAGATGATAGTTTTAGATATAATTCTCATAATGGATTATATGGTTCTCTATCGCATCTATGTGGACTACTATCATTGTAGGGTATCATTTACAACACCATAAGATAGAATATATATTCACAAGGGTGAGTGGGATATCTAGGTTATCAGATCTAGAACATAGCATCATGGTATAGGTGGAGTGACCACCTAGATTACAAGTCTCTCTGTTGAGGATCTGAGAATTCCTCTGACATATTTTCGTCTCGTAGTATATTGTTTTAGAGATGTCTTTCCCAACAATTTTTCTGACTTACCACTTGATAGAGAGGTAGATTTAATGATTGATATTGTTCCATGAGTAGCTCCATTATATATTCCTCCATTAAATATTTAACCTACTAAGATTCAAGAGCTCAAAAGGTAGTTGGAGGATTTGGAATCTAAGGTTTTATCTAACCCATCACTTCTTTATGGTTTTTGTCCATGATTTCACCAATAATGTGGATAGTACCATTTTTTAGGTTTTTATTACTGATGGTTGAACCATATTACAGTTAATAACTAGTATCAACTACCTAAAATTGATAATCTCTTTGACTAGCTTCAAGGAACTAGGGTATTATCAAAGATTGACCTGACATCTGGCAATCATCATGTGTGAGTTAGGCCTTCTTATATACCATGTATGGATTTCCATAGTTGGTAAAATTTATTTGAGTATCTCTTTATGTTTTTGGTATTATAAACATTACCACTATTTTATGGACATAATGAATAGGGTGTTCCACCCATATCTGGATTCCTTTGTCTTGGTTTTTGTGGATTAAATCTTGGTGTATTTGCAGACTCATAGCAACCATTATAAACACATTGATATCATTTTGAATAAACTATGAGAAAATTTTCAATATTCTATGCTTGATAAGTTCATCTTATGTATAAATAATTCTCATTTCATGGGTCATATTATCTTAGAAGTTTGAGTGTCATTTGACCCATAGAAGGTGAATGTTATGGTTTCATAGGACCAACCTAAGAAATTGTTTGACATAAAAAGTTTCTTAGGGATGGATAGATATTATATGGATTTAATGTAGGAATTATCACACCTTTTTCGCCTATAAATGGTCTAGAAAATAAGGGTGTGAAGTTTATATGTTCAAAAGCATCTGATAAGTCCCTCTAGAAGTTGAAAGGAAGGTTTACTTCTACATCGATTCTGATTCATCCAGAGCATGATAGAGGATATATAGTATTCTCTAATTCATAAATAATCAGACTGGGTTCATTACTAATGCAAGAGGACATATTTTATACATACAGGTCTTTCCAGTTGAGACCTCATGGGTGTAATTATCAAAAACATGACCTCTAACTTTTAGAAGTTGTCCACGCCTTACACTGTTGGAGACACTATCTAATGAGTGAGTGATTTCTGTTGTATATAGACCACAATAGTTTCAAATATATAATTACACATAGTGAATTGAATCTCCATTAGTGAATATGGGTTGAATAACTTTAGTACTTTGATTTTGAGATTTCCTATATTCCTGGAAACAGAAATGTGGTGGTTGATGCATTCATCTCTAGAAATCAGGCATACGTTGTACATGAAGCTAGTGATGAATAGAAATTGATGTCCCTCTTATCTATGATACATCGGGAGATTCATTAAATTCATGAGAATTTGTATCTTTCATCCTTTATGGTTAGCTCTTCACTCTTTAATAGGGTGATGGGAAAGAAAATTTCAGATCCAGAGGGGTTGGTTCTTCAAGATAGTATTCATGTTGGGGACCTACCTCCTGACTGGTCTGTTGATGGAGATTACATCCTAGTTATACATGGTTGTATGTGGGTTCATGTAGATATGAGAGAGGAAATGATACGAGGGTCTCATGATTCTTAGTTGGTAGTTCATCCAGGCATCTCTAAGATGTATTGAGATATGAGATGTCAATATTGGTGGTCAGGGATGAAAAAATAGATAAAATGTTTTATCACCATGCATTCCAACTCTTAGAAAATTATAGTTGAGAACCAGTGGCCTACTGGCTTTGTTAAAACCATTGTTGATCCCAAAATTGAAATTGGAGGATGTTTTAATGGATTTTATATTCATCTTAATGAGGTCACCTTGTGGTAGTGATGTAGTTTGGGAATTCCTGGATTGACTGAATAAAGTAGTGTAATTCCTTCCTATTTAGGAGGATTTCTCAGTTGATGAGATGGGAAGACTGTATTTATACAAGATCATATGACTGCACAGGGTCCCTCATACTATCATTTTATATATGGAAACTCATTTCACATTGATAAAATAGTAGGGGTAACAAAGAGATATGGATACATAAGTGATTTTAAGTACAACTCTTCAAATTCAGATCAATGTCTAGTCGGAATAGACAATACTAATGTTAGAATACATGCTCTGAGCATGTGTTCTAGATTTAGGAAATTCTTGGGAGAATAATATAACTATTGTTGGGTTTACCTATAATAATTCATTTTAGAAGATGATTTAGATGGATCTATATGAGTCCTTGTATAGTAGGTCATTTTGTTCACCCTTGTGATGGTTAGAGGTATGAGAGGCAGTGCTGCTAGGCTATCATGTCATTTAGGAGACTTCAGAGCAAGTTCACCTGATCAAGAACTGTATGTATACTACCCTTTATGTAAATAATCCTTATGTTTATTTCCATCGATGAAATTTAGAGTTTGTATTCAGGGATCATGTTTTCCAATGGGCTTCACCCAAGAATGGGCATAAACAGAAATGGAGTCAAGGGATGTTTTCACCTCATTATGTTAGGCTATTTGAGGTTATTTATAGAGTAAAGATGGTAGAATATCATTTTTAATTACCTTATAGGTACCTTTCCATGCACGAAATCATCCACATTTCATAGATTCACTATTTTCATATGAACTTATCTCATGCTTTTGATACAAGTGAGGTTGAGTTTGTTGTTGATGCTTCTTTTGAGGAGTATCTCGTGCACATTATTGACCAAAGAAAAAAATCCTCTCCTACACTAGTTTGTCCCTTTAGTATGGGTGATATGGTAGAATGACTATTTATGGGATAAGTCTTGGTAGTATGAGGATAATGTACATGCTCAATGGCCAGAGTTTTTCTCATATAATTTTTCACTACCCTTGGAAGATAACTCTAGGGTGAGATCCTTTAAGGGGGGAGACTGTAAGAACCTAGTTTTACTATGAGTTTTAGGTCCTTAAAATTTAGGTCTCATTATTTATTTTGTATTTTTTATGGATGGATAATGGGGTTCCAGAAGTTTTGGGGGGTGTTTGGGGATTGTTTAGATTTCACAACTCTAATCGATAGAGAAAAGAACTAAACCGAACAGTTAGTAGAAACCATGAAAACCACTTTGGATGGTTTCCTCAAACTGTGTGGGGAATCTCTTATGGGACTTTAGGGCACATGGTTTTCCCTAACCATGTTCCTAGAGATAAATTCATGTGAAGGTTTTCTGAAATCTTTCACATAGTCATATAGAATAGTGGTTCGTGTATGGTTGGTGAATGGTTTGTACAACAGAGTGTCAAAATAATGAAACCCTTAGTTTTGGGGAAAATGAAAAAATAACTTTAAAATTTTAATTAACTCACCCCTCTATGATCTTTATTTTCAAAGACCGGAGGCTTTATTTCCTCCCATATGAGCTCCCAAACCCCTCTTTATAGCTTTTGATCATGTTTTTCTATTCAATCTCGGATTGAAGATCTATTGGTTTTATTGGATTCCTCTAGGTAAGATCTTTAATCTTTAGTCTTAGTTTGTTGTTTTTATTTCCCAAAATTAATTTATTTTGATAAAGGCTCATATGACCTATTTTTTGGGAATAAAACCATTATTCCATTTTCATCCAATCCATGCCAAACTAAATCCCGCTACTTGATGAGGATATTGATATAGGCTCGAGTTAGGTGGTTTAAGATTCATCCATCAATGTCTCGGGATCTTATAAATTGTCTCCATTGTGTGCCCACCATTTTCTATAGATTTTTTTTATTTAATTCACATTCCATGATTATAGTAATTAATATCGTGTTCTATATACCATTATATACATGTTAATCACAACGTTTGAGGTAGGAATCTCAACAACATCCACCCAAAATAGGGTGTGACCTATTTTATTTATTTATAACCCATGTTGGGTTTACCTGTGCCACCGTTTGGGTGAGATATACTTGTAATTAATAAAGGTAAGTGTTTTAATTAAATAAATTAATATTTAATAGTTAAATAGAATTTATATTTATAAATATCACTTTTCCATAAATTATAAGTAGAATTTAACAATTGTTTTATATCCCTAAACTTTTTTATCATGTTAAATGAAAGTAAATTATATGAACCTAATAATTGTTATCATAATTTAATTGATTATTAGGTTCATATTCTTATCCCATTGTATCATGTTTATTGAAAGGTAAAAGAATTAAATTATTACATGATACTTTAATTAAAATTATAAATGGTTTCATGTCTTGATTTAGCATGTCATGTTGATGAATGGTAAAGGAATGAACCAATTGAATTATTAGAAGGCATGAGTATAACATGGACCTAAATTAAAGATTTATATATGTAGAAGGTGAATATTGTATAAGGACCTTTTGACTTTTATAGGATCATTAAAACTTGAGCCAACATTGAATTCCTGAGAGAATGACTTGAGCACTCAGAGGACACCATTCTGATTCAAGGAGTATGTTTCCAAGGGAGATACCCAAATTGGAACATTGTTCTTGTATACTAGCTGATGCCTGACATGATATCATAGCATCCCTTCAATATCTTCTAGATATTAGGATTCTTCATATAAACTCATTGGATATAGATTTATGACTTGGAACACATGGTTCCATAGATTCACTATGTTGGGCCTAGTCATACATAGCCCGTACTTACCTTGTATGATATCCTTAGAATCGGTTAGAATCATTTATAGTTTAATTACTTGGACGTTTCCCCATGTATTACACTTAGACCCCTTATTGATAGACTACATTTAATTATTACTGAGTTATCTTGAACATTTTGGTATATGATGACTTTTCTTCACCTTGGAACCTCAATCATTATTATCATCATTAAAGGATACCTTAGTAACACCTTTGACTCTCTTATATTATCTCTATCATATACAGTATTATTGAAAAGTTTTATAAATTGGAACATCATTAATTAACTTATTACATATTCAGACACTAGCTAAGGAAGAAGAATGTTTGATTTATTTATTTGTCCTACTTTTTTTTATATATACCTGCACACTATTTTAGTTTGTATTCATAGACTTGATTGTATAGACATTATTGGTGGTGGCCTACTAAAATTTTTCTCACACCCTGGATGGGCCTTTATTTTTACCTGGGAAAATTATATGTATATAGGTGTTGATAAGGGTAAGTCTCCTGCTTTGGATAGTAGACATTCTTGATTTTATAGGATGGAACTTTGTAGCAGATGACCGGGTCAGTGCTCCAAATTCTTGGATAGTTTTCTATTCATTTTGGTTCTTTTGTATAACATGTATTTTCTGCTTCCATGTATACTTATTTTCTAGTTTTTTAGAGACATGACATGACATCATAGTCTTTTGTATACTTTACTGTTCATATTATGAGTTGATGGATATGTTTTTTTATCTTCCAATCCCTATTTTTTTATTCATCATTATGAATCCACTATTATTATACATCAGTTATATATTATCATACACATTTTTATCCATTCTAACCTAAGGGAATATTCTCCCCAAAGACACTCCATAGGCCCTCGCTGCTATTCTGTAGCCTCTATCATACGAAGAGGTGCGATTGAGGCCATGTGGCCCACCGGATTGGGGAACCATCAAGTGACACCTTGTCCAGGAAATCACAATGATATTATTTAATTATTATCTTGTCTAGTGGATGATAAATGAACCATTGACCCAAGGTAATTAACTCCAAGAACCATGTTGGATTCAATTTACAATATCCTATGTTTTCACTTGTGTACCTCTAGGATTTGTATTTCCATGAACCCAAACATGAACTACCTCAACTCACATGGGAGGTCCATTCAATGCAAAATTTTACCCACACGTATGTGAGGGGAACCAAAAGATTTTTAAAATGGGTTTTCAAAAAATAAATCATGGTCATAATAGCCCTTACAAAATGAGAAGAAAGAAATAAATCACTATCCATTATTTAATTCTATAAATTATTATAAAAACTATGCACTAATAATAAATTAAATAAACCAATCACATACACAAGTGGGTTTAAGCTCATGGTCATCTAAAAACATGTACCGAATACAAAAGAATGAGGGAAAACATACCATCATCTGTATGGTATCTAAATATTGATGTGTTTCACTCCACATGTACATAAAAATTTTATACTTATTTTTCAAAATAGATATTTATAAATATTATTTTCATATAAGAATGAAGGAAAAAAATACCATCATCTACGTGGGGATTCTTGTAAAATATTGGCAGGCAATGTCGTGTAGAAATTTGGAGCTAAGAGAGGGATGTTATCCCATATCCACATCTAGATAAGAATAAAACATCCTATAATATGCTTCTTATCACTGTTACATGCACTGTATAGAACTTTCTATGTATAATAAATTCATGTAGACCCTTTGATATTCCTCCCTTCCTAGTCTAATTCTCTAAGTAATGGTAAATATATCATGTGGTAAAATGTAGTGGAATGATCGATGATGGTATTTCCTCCAATAATTATCAAAATGTACACACATGAAAATCTCATCATGGTGATCTCATCAAAATTTTAAGTCAGATGTGTAAAGTTATCATCTTTGCATGGCATGAATAATCAACTCCCATTGATTTAATTTCCATCGCCCCAGACCCCAATTTCTAGTAGTATTTAAAATAAATAAAACAAATCCACACTAACTTGGCATGTCATAGCTACACCCTCGATTTGGAGGCCCAACATAATGGACACATCCTTAAGATTAATATTCATCTCTCCTACTAGAAAATGAAAATTATATGTCTCTAACCTTCATCCCACGACTATGGAAGAAATGATTTCATGATCAATGACGATGAAGTCATATATAAATACACTATAAAACCTAGCATAATGAATATGAGGGAAAATGGCAGGAGGTCATGCAACTTTATGGAAATGATGATACATTCATTTGTTCAGAGCATAAACCTGACGTCACTCTTTAATAAGACATAAAACATGTTTGTCCCAGGATATGTGAAATAAAATCCCACCATCACAAAATTTGATATCATTGTTACATTTTATAGTTTATTTAATACAAGTTTTAAAATATTTTTTAAAAAAACAATAAGAAGAAAAATTAGGTAGAATATTAGAATTCACAATTAATCATTATGTTGAAAAATGAGGTAAACCAATAGATGTGAATTATGTTATTGGATTAGTCCAGTAATATATTATTTTAATGATCTTTGAATAAGTTTAATTTATTTCTAAATATTTTTTTACATATAGACCATGATGAAATCCCATATAGTACTTGCGACTGTACTATGTATTCAATTAATCATGTTAAAAGGGAAGTGGATATTCTTAGTGCTAACAATTTTTTCAAGAATCGATGATACTCTGTTTTCCCACTCAAATTCTAACCTTCTTGAAAAAATTTGTGAGGCCCATTCATGTTATTTCAAGGGAAAATTTAAAGATAATTCATTTATGTGTTGAACCTCTTATTATCCAATTTTGTTGTATGTTTGGTTTCTTAATAGTTGAAATATCACAATTTTTTTTGATTCAAAATAGAAATGAAACAACCCAAAAATAAAACACGATAGAAGTGAAATAATCAATAAATGAAAAAGGATTAATAAGAAAAAAAATACACATTAATGATAAAATACATTAACTTGATCAAAGATGTTGTGAAGTGGAGCCCCTTCCTTCCACTTTGGGATATTTTTTATGATTTTTTCATTCAAGGTAAAAAAATGTTTCATCTTAGTCACACTCTTCATTCTGGAGGCATGACTATCTCATTTCTAATATGAGTAGTATTTTTTCATCTCTAAGGGAACAAACTGATAATATCAGGCACCAAAGTCAGTTGATGAGTAGAAAAGATAGAAGTTTGAAATACCAAAAAATTATGCTTGATTAAAAATAGCAATGAAACTATCTATAAATGAAAAAATATATAAATGAAATAATCCTTAAATGAAAAAGACTGAATATGATACCTGGTAGTATCAGATACCACATTCAGATAATTATTAGGTAAGGTAAAAGAATTAAAATCACCAAAAGGCATCCAAGGTGAACTATAATAGTTATCTAGAGTGTACACATGATACACTAGGTCAACATAGTGTTCTTATGATAACATCACTGACGCAAAAGCAACAACGTCACATGAATACGGTATCTTAATTCCTGGAAAGTACCAAAATTATAGTACCTACTTTCCAGTGAGACCACTAGCACTCAACCACTATTTTATAAGAGTGGTTCATGAAACCCGATTACCTCAAAGTTACTTCCCACCTAGTAAAATATTTGAACATGAAATTTTGATACACCCTATAGTATATTTTCAATATCTTGCTGTAAATTATGACCGAAATTCATTCCATGTTGCGTTCTATAATAGGATTTTTGGGACCATTCAACAAAGTACTTCACACATTTATAAAATATTTATTATACTAACCCTATGATTGATTGTTTAAAAAACCCCTTGAAGACCCCATTCCCCCCATAATATTAGTGGTAATATGGACATATCTCCTTCCACCATCATATGTTAATGACCATTTCTCCTTTGAAATATGCATTATATAATCATATACATCTTGATTAGACCATCATATTTATTCATGTCTCTAGTTGAACATTCCTTCTTAGTTAACTTATATAGAAACCAGAAGACAACAATTGACTTAAAAGGATATTTTTTTCCAAAAAAATATAAGTTTAAGAAAACATACCTAGCTTGATGGTCACCTTTTTTATTTCACCATCTCTGAAATGCTTATACACATTACTAGAAATATGTATGATTCAATATTGATGATAATAATTTGGTTCTCACCATGAAAATCCGTCACTATAAACAATATATATAATCATTCGATGACAATTATATATCAGACATACTTTTTATCTTTGTGTAACATGAATGCATATACAGGCCAAAAACCAACTCTATGATTCAAAATTTTCTTTTCTAACAATAGAAAATCCAAGTTATATAGGTTAAAGATTACCATCATGTGTATAAATAGTAATTAAAATGCATTTATACTTTCCATAAAAAAATCCCATCGACTTGAATGAATTTTTTACAATAAGGAAAAGCAGCTATACATATTCTGAATGCCCAAAAATCCTATGGTACATCAACCTTGTTTGATCAAATCAATGATATAGGGAGACATACTCAACAATATACAGATAATAAATAAACCAATTGCAGAGAAAAAACAATACCATTATCTAATAAAACACTACATTTTTCATACCAAATGAGGTATTTATCTTTATTGGACTGATCAAACACAAATGAAAAATGTCACTCTATATTGTTTTTCTTTAGAACATTTTTCAACACACTATTACTTTCAAAATCATATCTAGTATATTTAGTGTTAATAGTTTATGTGTATGTGTTTCCTATAAATCCAAGGAGCTTAGTAGTTGGTGTAATGATAGGCCATCAAAATATTAGGCACACCACATCCCCTTAACTAAGGAAGTCAATAATTTTGGATGATTACCACTAACTGATTGTTGTTTATCTATCAAAGGAGGATCAAAAGGTTCAATACTAAACATCATATCATGTTTCATCATCAGATACACCCTTATAATATGAATTCACAATCATTAAACTAGTATTATCGATGGGAAAGTCCCCTCTAGTTATTTCCATATTTTGATCATCTTCTTTCTAATTTTTTTCTAAAATTGAAGTCATATGAGGAGATAATGAAAGAGAATTTTGTGAAGGTTAGAGTTTAATAGATATCCCAAAACATGGTTATGTAGTAGTAGGTCACACCTCATGAATAATTGAAATATATACATATAATTCCATTAAACCATTACTGCATTATTTCCTAAAAAATGATAATACCTCTACACAATCCTCATCATTGAGAAGAGGATACTCAATGTTCCATAAAAAATCAACATATTTAAGATTTAAATATGTAATTGAAGTAATTACTTAATGATCCATTAGTTTTATTATTATTATATTAGAAAAGGGAATCCCCGGGAGTGGCCTTTTCGAACCCTCCACACCCAGGAACCCCCCCTCCCCATGAAGAGGTCATCCGGAGAAGTCTCAACCGGGAAGGAGTCGTTGCCATCCGAGATGATAGAGCATCCCATGGGGTAACACCTCGATCTGCGATGGTTCGACAAAGAAATCCGTCAGCAATTTGAAGTGTGTCCATTATTCCCACCTAGTGAGACACCAGGTGACCCGGCAAGACGAGCGGTACATGGGAGGCAGAAATTGCCCCAAGAGAGGGCTCCCAGGAATCGAACCCCAGACCTCACTGAACACCGTGATCATGGTCCTCGACCTTTCACCACTACGCCACCGTCGAAGCGTCAAACGTGTTGTTGGGTAACGAGGTATTGGGTTGGCCTTCCCACCTGCGCGCCGCACGTCCCCAACAAGGCCCAAGGTGGCCAACCCTTGGGCATAGGCTAGTTCCCAACAGGGTAGAGGGGCCCACAAGTGGTTTGCTAGCATATAGTGCATGTTTCCTTGAGAGGACTCAAACCCATAACCTCGGGTTCAGGATGCCACCGCCTTTAACCAACTCACTTGTGCCTCGTGGGCAAACGTGTTGTTGGGTAATGAGGTATTGGGTTGGCCTTTCCACCTGTGCACCGCACCTCCCTAGCGAGGCCCATGGTGGCCAACCCTTGGGCATAGGCCAGTTCCCAACAGGGTATAGGGGCCCACAAGTGGTTTTCTATCATATAGTGCATGTTTCCTTACGAAGACTCGAACCCGGAACCTCGGGTCAGGACGCCACCACCTTTAACCAACTCACCTATGCCCCGCAGGCGTAAATGTTTTGTTGGGTAATGAGGTATTGGGCTAGCCCGCCCACCTGCACGCCGCACGTCCCCAGCAAGGCCCAAGGTGGCCAACCCTTGGACTTAGGCCAGTTCCCAACATGGTAGAGGGTCCCACGAGTGGTTTGAGAGCATATAGTGTTAGTTTCCTTGTGAGGACTCAAACCTGGAACCTCGGGGTTAGGATGCCACCGCCTTTAACCAACTCACTCGTGCCCCGTAAGCACAAAAAAACATGTTGTTGGGTAACGAGATATTGGGCTGGCCTGCCCACCTGCACGCCGCACATCCCCAGTGAGGCCCAAGGTGGACAACCCTTGGGCTTAGGCCAATTTCCAATGGGGTAGAGGGTCCCACGAGTGGTTTTCTAGCATATAGTGTGCATTTCCTTGCGAGGACTCGAACCCGGAACTTCGGGGTCAGGACGCCACCACCTTTAACCAACTCACTCGTGCCCCACGGGAATCCATCAATTTTAAGAGACTATGAATCTTCCAATGAAATTTATCCAATATCAAGCATTCATGAACATTTTCCACTCTTGCAGGTGGAAAACTATAGCTAAAACCCCGATTGGTATAAAATACCTCACCATTTCAATATATTGATGCATACATGATTCCCTGTATTTTTTTAATAAAATTATATATATATTTATAGTATATCATTAAATTTTTAACATGTTTATGTAGTTATGATTAAATAAATGAAACATTATCTTGAGAATCTTTTTATGGATTGTTTTATCTTTATTTGAAAACCATCCAAAACCAAGGGGGAACTACTGAAGCCTCTATTATCTTAGATATCAGCAACCACGAGTTTTCTTTTAGTCATGGTGTAAAAATAAAAAATCAAACAAAAATTCCTCTTATCTAAATCCCTTTTACTATAGTGTTACCCACATGCATGTTATAGGGTCTAAGGGTTTGGGATATATAAATTTTTTATACAAACATGCATGTCCTTATATACTTAAAGAGAGGGATGAAAATCATTTCATAAATGAGAAAAATAAAATGTAGTTATTACAAATTATATAATCTTATAAAAAAATATGACATGCTATTCAATCATAAATTTTGTTGTTATCTAAATATCATTAAATTATTTCAAATTACATAACTGAATACAAAAAATTGGAATGTAATTTCAATCATACATTGGTTGGTCATCCCATGATCATTCATCTTACAATACTCTTAACATATTTTTTGTCAGATACTTATTATGTTCTATATATTGTATCTTTACCTATAACTATATTTAATAAATAATAAATATCTATGTGTGTATATATATATATATTCATATTCATACATTCACATATAACTGCTTGTCGCAACTCTAAAATTTCAATGTGACCTTTTGAAATATTACTAGGAATATTTATAGAGGATGTTGTTGATTCGACATGAAATTTTGAGGATCAGAGATCCTCAGTGTAGTGATATTAAAATTGTTAAAAATATTATATTATGCACGCATAGTTTTTCAGAAATAATTAAATATCTCCCAAATGGTTATTTGGATATTAAATTTGAGACCATGGTTGTTTTTGGAATTCATGTTTTACTCTAGGAGTAATATAAATTTATTCAGTGTCCAGATTTTGGTCAATTACAACTGTTGGTGAGTGGGATAAGTAATTGAATAATTTTTTAATTTAATTATTTTGATTAATGGAAAAAAATATAACCCTCATCTATAAATAAATTTTTGTAAAAAATATCTAGTGTTAGATACATAATATTGGGATATTATAGTGGAGGATCAAGAGAGCTCTATTAGCATATTGGGAATGAGTATTTATGGTGAAAAATTTAGGAGAAACATGACATGGTCAAAAAACATGGAATATCTACTTCTTTATCACTAGAAAATACATCCCTCACCAATGATCAATACAATATCGAGGTAGGAGTCATTATTTTATAGATTTCAAACCATAATTTGTTTGAATGGAATAAATTTTTTATTTTATTTTATCTTAGATGATTTTGACAAAAACCTAACCTATTTATTCAATTATTTATTTGTTGTTCCTTGATTTATCCCTTGAGATCATCGATTCCATCAGAAAATAGAAGGTAGAATGAACAATGGCCATGTTCATCCCCCACCTTTTTGTTTCATGGTTTTCTCTCATTATTCTTTTCACATTCATCGTCTATGTTTACTTTGGTAGGTAGTTTTACAAGTACCAGATAGAAGATTATTGCAGAATCATTCTTTGGAACAATGGATACAAAATAGGGGTCCATGTTTAGTATTAAGAGTATGACCAAGGTACAATTTGTTGTGATGGGATATCGAAAACGGATTAGAGGAGGATTGGGATTCATCATTCATGGGTTTTGTAGATAAGATGGGTGGCGTGATGGGATTAAAATAACAGTAGATATGGTGGCTAGAATCTAGCCACTATCAATGGATCAAGTGTGTCCAAACCTAGATCTGATATCACAATCCTAATTATTGGCAGATCCAGTGGCTGCAATGGAGGGGTATTCGGAAGTGTTGAATACCTTTGATGTAGGGAAATGACAGGGTAACCTGAAATAGAGGAATCAACTAATGGAATAACCCCATACACTATAGTGACGATAGGTGGAGTGACCCCACTCCCCTTCCCTATGCAGTGCTAACATGAACCCCCATCCCTATATTCAATTTGTGGGAGAAAAGGGGGGATAATAAATTTTATATTATTATTATTATTATTATTATTATTATTATTATTATTATCACATCTAGTTTCCAATGTAACATCTTCATGTGACCTCAAATTGATGATCTATCTATGGAATCCTAACACTAAAATTGAGGAAGATGATTCAAGAACAATTTTTGGAACCTATTATGGATTCATGGCTTGGGTCCATGAAGCATCTTTGTACATGGTATGAAAAAATGTGTTTTTTTACCGATTTCCTATTTTGTACAAGTAAATAGCTGATCCTGGGTATTTTTACCTGAGGATCAAAACAGAGTTATATATTTGGACATTAATGAACATTTTTAGTGATGTATAAGGGTATTTTCTTTTTAGCTCTTTAGAAAGACAATTAGCCTCATGTGTTCATTGAGGTTTTTTTCAGACCTAGATTTAGGCACACAAGTAGTCCATACTGAGTAATTTTTCATGTAGAACACTATGAAAGATATCATTTTGGAATCAAAGATATGACCCAATGGGTTAAAATATTGATAGTTCCCTCAAATATTCTTGAACAATGAAAGTTATTTGGTGTGATCATCACATAGATTTTGGGGATGGAAACCCCTCTCTAGCACTAGGGTGCAGGTCCCTCATACTCTTTACACCGGTTGGGTTGGTAGTTCCTCATAATAAATTGGTCATGGGAACTTTATCTATGGAATATAATCATTAGAAATGTTATGGGGGGTTGGTAACCCCTATATAATGAGGTCACAAGTCCCTCATACACATTACGCCAATAGGGCTGGAAACTCACCCTTTTTATAGAAAAAATTAGTCCTCTATCTATGATGTGGCACCCCCATCTTCGAGAAATGATGTAGAGTAGGTCCTCCACTAGATATTGTTCACTCTCTATTGTAGAGAATAGTGGTGAGGTATAGGACCTCCATATTTATTCTTGAGAATTTACGTGATAGGCATGGATAGAAGATAGTTCTCCCTCAGCTATTTAGTGAAGTAGAAAGGTGAGGTCCCTCTATATATATTCTTATGAGGTTTTATATGATGTTGGACATCATTGATGGACCTCTATAGATATAGGTTGATTCATAATTTTTAACTATATGTGGAGATGAAGATCCCCTTTCTGTCATTTTTTGGTATTCCTATTGAGAATATATTGGTTATTATTATGGTTATTGTCTCATATTTTGATTAAGATTCCTTGGTAGTGATGATATGACTATTGTATTTGGATTATTTGTGTTTGGTGATTTTGGGATGTCCTAATGGGTATGATTATACTCACCCATTCATGGGATTTTCCCACACATATTTTGTATTATTAAGTTGACAGACAGAATAGAATAGACTATGATGGACATGGTTTAGTGGATCTTATCAGTTCATGGTGGAACTGACCATTTTTAGTGGTCAGTGTCTAGGATATGGAGTCAGGATCTCCCCCTCTCTATTCTTTATATTTACATAGAGTCCCCCCTTTATTTCTGTTTGTTCATGTATTTTCCCCTTAATATCATTTGTATTATATTGATTTACTCTGATATGTATTTACTATAGGTTATTGGATTCATAGTTTAAATTATAGATTTCTTGTATTTTATTATACCTATACATTATTTCATGGATTTTTGTGTGTGTGTATAGGTACTTTAGGATAAGGCCGCCCATTTTTTGTATTTTTCATACTCGGTGTTTGTCACCCTCCCCATGATAATTGGTGGTGAGATTGAGGTTTTCATTCTCATCTTAACACTTTCCAGGCGGGCCTCAGGGGTTGGATCATGATAGAGTAGTATTAGAGGTGGTCTCTCCCCAAATCATTGTTTGATGTTTTGACCTTGTTGTGAGGATTGGTTTGGGAACTTAGGGGAAATAGTTTTATATTGTCTCAAGTGTGGCTCCCAATCTGAGAAAACTAGTGTTGGTGCGGTGGTTGTCATATCCATACATCAATACTCTTGCTACCTACTATTTGACTTATAATACTGAGACATTGGTTTAAGAGAAATTTATGACCCATGCTTTATATAGGATTGGGTCTTTTTTACTTTTATGTTTTTATTATGTTTTCTCCCTGGATATTCTCTTTAACCATGGTATGTATTGTATATTTTAATATGTATTTGTTACAACATCTAGTTAGGATTTTTAGATAGTGTTGTGATAATGACTAGTTGAGTGATGAGGCATCGGTTCAGGGATCCATTCATGAGGTGTTTTCTCTAGGAGAGCATAGAGCAGTAATTCCACCTGTTAAGAAGTACATGGACCCACCTCTAGTGTTCTAAGTGGGAAATCATCCACATTTTGAGTATTTTATGGATCCAATAGGAAATAAATATGATGCATGTTGGATTTGTGCATTTCATGACTTCCAATGGTGGAGACTGTATTGGTTTTTCTATGAGATAGACTCTCAGGTTTGAGTGGAGGATTGGAACAAGGAAGTGGTTTTATTTTTCCAGCTTATGCGGACTCCGATATATCATATTATTGCACTCAAAACCAGTCCTATTTGTGGATCAATAGTTGGATTAGATTATACTAGAATATGGAACACTTTTTTGTGTTCATCGTGAGTTGTAGAGTTAGATATCTCCTAGGTTTTGTGGTGATATAGACCCCATTATTGGGCCCTGGAGGGATATCTTGAGTTAGTGGTTCGATTTTCCTACATGGTTGGGACCCCACTTGATCATGACCCTCATGATGATAATTCTCTAGGGAAACATGGGTCATTATTAGATCCCTATGTTGGTGATTTTTAACATGATGTTAGACACACAATGAAGAAGGAAACTTTCCCCACTATGACATGTTATTATGATGTGATTTAAAACTTTGTAGGCAAGTAAATGTCACCAAAAGAGTATAGTGTTGATGTATGGTATATGAGTCCATTTATCTTGTGTGTTCGCGGTTGTTTGGTGTGATAATTGGTTATAGTAAGTCTTGGTTATGGGAAACAAGTAGAAAAGGAAAAGGATTACTTCAGGTTGAAGGAGCATGTAAATTAAATATTTGAGTGTGGTTTAAGGCATGACATATGTCTTCACTACTCCAGTTGAATTTTTAGCATAGAGTCATAAGACAAATTTCCCTAAATGTATTCCATGTTCATGACCTAGAGATGCCAGTGTAGACTTTTTACATGAACCTTTTGTTTGGAGTCTCTGACAGAGAGAATCCGTGATCAAAAACATCTACCAGTAGTATGACCTAACTATGGGAGGATAGCAAGACTCGTGTTGAATATTTATATTGTGGTCATGTGACCTTATGATGTTTCCCTCAATATAGATGATTTTTCAACCATCCATGCTCATATGAATATTATAAATGAGTTTTTTAGTGTTTATCAGTTAGTAGAACGGAACCTCCCTTCTTGGATGAGATGGAATCCCATACAGTGTAGGATGAGATCATGTGTAGGAGGATACAACTAATTTACTATCATTTTGCTAATATGAACCTTGGTAATATGGATGTTAAGATCTTTCAATCTTATATTATTGTAGGTTTATGAGGGCATCCTTCCTGGTGATGTTTTAGGCTTACCACCCATCTAAATTTTTTTCCTACAAATACATGCACCCAAGGATGACCTTATATCCGTACTAGCATATTGGATGACCCCATGTATCTATGAGAGATGAGGGTTCAGATGGAAAAATCTATAGAGAAGGGACGTTTTTAGACCTAATGTGTTTTCTTGGGTAGCCTAGTTTTATTCATCTGTAAGGTGAATAAGAGAATGAGGTTAGGTGTAGACTAACATCATCTGAACATAGTGAAATCAAGGAGGATAATTCACCCCCAAGAGTCAATGACTTCATCACCAAATGGTTATTGGAGTTTTAATTCAGGATGGTTTATCACCATCATCGGATTTAAGTGGATTTATACCGAAGGTGTCTTTATAAATGCATTATAATTGATTCAAGTTCATATTGGTTCCTTTAGGAGGGTTATACACTCCAACAATGTTTTTTAGATTTATGAACCATGTCCTTCAACCTTTCTTGGATAATTTCTAGGTATTTTTCTAAAATGACATCCTAGTGTACTCTATATTTAGTGGAGCATGTGATACAATTGAGGATGATTTAAGGTATTCTCTGAGAGTACCATCTTTATGGAAGATCTTATAGAGTTAGTTCTAGATTCGGTTGGTCCACTCCTTGGGATATATCTACTCATACATAAGAGTGATAGTGGACCTAGTAAAGGTTAAGGTAGTGCTAGCTTGATATCAACCTAAGGGAATAACTGTGGTAGAATATTCTCATGGTGAAGTTTTCTATTAACATTTTTAAAGTGATAGGATAGAGTAGTTAACATCTTTTTAGTCGACCCTTAAGTATAAGGATGGTTTGGCCTACCACCAGTTGATGGTTGTTACCCCTTCACTTCTTCTTCGAATCAAAGAGACACAACTTTGGGATATCAATTGTGAGATATTATATGACCAGATATCCACTAGACATGCTATTTATGGAATTTATTATGGTGGGGATCACATCATCCTTATTATATGATGGATGATGACATCATTCATGCTTCAATAAGAGGTTATGAGGAGGTTTCATTCTTTGCATTAATCATACATCAAGGGGAGGTGAGGATGTACTACTATCCGTTGGAATTGGTTGGGTAGCCAAGGATGTTGTAGCGTGCTTATAATTTTATCTATCTATGCCTCAAATATTGGTAGGTGAAGACTGATGGAGCGTATTTGGATCTATGGGAAACATGTGCATGTAAGTGGTAGTTTGGATTCATGTAATTCCCTCGATGATCATTTCAGGATGTGATGCTCACTTCACATCATGATTATAGAGAGGGTGCATGGGGCCTTTGAGACTCAGTTTCAATTGAGTATAATGTTACAACTTCAGATATATTTATAGGTAAAGTTGACTATTTGTGTTTTGGTCAACATGTTTTGGGTTTTTATGTTAGTTTTCGTTCATAGTAGGGAGTATCATCTTCCATTAGTACAGTTTTTGTTTCACAATAGTTACCACTCCACCATCTATTTAGAAACATTTGAGGCCATTTACATGAGACCCTATAGGTCACTACTGTACTAGTGTAACCCAATGGGATAGAGCACTTGTGAGCCTAGAGTTAGTGCTAGTGATAGTTGGGAATGTGCAGTTTATCCAATGGTGGATGAGAAATTCCCAGAATCATCGGGAGATATTTTTTGGACCCATGATAATGGACTTTGGAGTTTGATAAGGAGATTATGTGTTTTTAGAGATCTCACCTCATCGAGTACTGTATAAATTTGGATGACACCGTGATCTATCTTCAGGGTTCATTGAAACCTTTTTTCCTTTTATGGTGTTGGGATAGTGAGGAGGAATACCATTTGACCCTATAACCACAATTAGACTGGGTGATTTTACTTTTACACATGTCACGCCTAACAAGATATGTGCATGACATGTTGCATGATATTGATCAAGATGATATAGACCTTGAGGGTGGAGTTACGTTTTAATGGTTCCCGATTGAGTTTAAGAATCGATGGGATAATACGATCTGTGGGATAGTTTTCCCATTGGGTGCATGTTTGTTAGAATCTTGGGAACCTCCATGAGAGCTCATCAGAATGGGGGATCTAGATGCAAGCTCAGTATCTTCAGATTTTTGAGTAGGTTTTTTACTTTTTGAGATGAAAATTCTTAAATGTGGGGAAAATTTAGTGACTCTAAAATATCTAGGTAACCCTTTTTAATATTCCTGTGAATATTTTTGGAATAACTCACAAAGTCATCACAGAATTCTAGGGATCAGAGATCCTCAGTGTGGAAATATTAAGAATATTAAATATACTATATCACATGTGTGTAGTTTTTTATAAATAATAGAATATGTCTTGAACATTTCTTTGTATGGGAAAACTGAGAAGTTTTTTGTTTTTCTTAAATACTAGGTACACCCTAGGTGCGATATAAATTTTTTCAGTATGAGGTATTCAGTCGAATACAATCATTGGTGGGTGCATTAATTAATTAATTTTTATTTTATTTTATTATTATAATCAATGAAAAAACACTAACCATACTCTGTAAATATGTTATTATGGAAAATATTTTGGGTTAGTCACATAACATTAGGATATTGGAAAGGAGGAGGAGAGCTCCCTTGATGGGTCATGAATGGGGATAAATGATGAATGGTTGAGGAGAAATATGAGACATTCGACGAACAAGGAAGATCTTATTCTTCATATATAGAAAATGTGTCCCTCCCCAACGACCGATCCAATCTCAAGATATAAATAATTACTTTAGGTATTTACAACCTTTATTTATTTTAAAGGCATTATTTTTTTTATCTACTTTTGTTTCTAGAGATTATCTCATGATCCCAAATTATTAATTCATTTATTTCTTCGTGGTTCCTCAATTTATCCCTTAAGATCATTGATTCCATCATTAAAAATAAGTAAACCCAAAAAATTGTCATTTTCATCCCTCTCATTGACGTTTCATTCTTTTCTCCCATTATTCTTCAAAGATTCATTATCCGTGTTTAATTTGGTATGTGGTTTGACAAATACTCAATATATGATCATCACGTAATAATTATTTAGTGAAATAGATTGAAATCGAGGATTCAGATTTTGGGTCAAGAGAATGAATTAGGTATAATTCAGTGTGATGAGATAATGTACATAGATTATAGGGGGACTAGGATTCATTGTTCATGGGTTTTAGTGAGGAGAGGAGTGGCACAATGAGATTCAATTTATATCAAATTGGGTGGTTGGAATCTGTCCATAGATGATGGAATAGGTGTCTTTAAGACTAGAACTAGGCTCTCCGACATGATTTGTGGTGATTCAAGTGGAAAAAATAGTAGGGAGGCCTATTGTGGCCTTTGATGCAGGGAGAATATGGGGTGACCTATGGTGGAGGTGGTGAAAAACGATGTATCCACCTCCCCTACAATGATATTTGATGGTGTGACCCCCTTACCCTTCCCAACACAATGGTGACATGACCCCCCCTCTAAAAAAAATAGGGGAGATATAGGGGATAATAAATTTTAATAATAATAATAAGTAAGTAAGTCTTCTACATCTGATCTTTCATGAAGGACAAGTAAGGATGATCAATCCATTGAATCCCTCCAAGATTTGATCTGATGAGAAATTTGGGCTTTTTAGAAAGAGTGAACTCCTCATACCACATATCCCAAATTTTAGGTATTATTTTGTAAACCTTCACATCCTGAATAGAAATATCATCAGGAAGGTTTTGTTTTAACATGTCTATGTAAACCTAGATGCAATCAATGAATTCATGAAAATATATGACTTATATATCATAGGTTGATTGATTTTTTTTTTCAAAGGGTGAAGACAGATATAGTCTCCCATACTTGGTCAAGTGAATTTATATGATTTTGGGTTTCATTGATTAGAGAGTGATTGCATTGATGCATGAATATTTTCCCGTCATCTTCCCATTAGATGATCTAAAAAAGATTGCATGGGCTTAGTTGGTTTTATTAGAACTAGAAGATACTACGGGATACTTACTCACCACTGGGAACTACAATCAAGATAGACAATGATAATGGTAGGGCCAGGTATTCCCATTATGCACACATTATAGTGGAGGTGGAACTATCTAAAACTATTATTATTGTGGTTGCAATGAAAAAAATAGAGGATAGAATAAATATTATGATTTTTTATGAGGAGAACACTCACTTATGTGTTGACTGCAACCATAAAGGGAATGTGTCTTGTGAATTCATGAGGAAAAAGGTCACCTATAGTTTTTTTCAATATTAAGGAACATGCTGAGACTGATTATTCAAGAAAGTAAGAATGGTTAAAGGTGAATGTAAAGGCCCCAGCCTTTCCAAAATAGGTGGACATTGTTCTTCATACTAAAACCTTTAAGGTAAAGAATAATCCTGATGGATTCCCTTTCAATTCTAGACCCCTGGATGACTTCTCTACTGAGATTATTGGTGATGGTATCTTGCAAAAACCAAACCATTTTTCTATAGAAGTGTCTCCCACTAATTTCGGTATCCCTCTTGATGAGATGACTTATCCTTCTTGGAAGTCTCCTCAATTTCAATTATCTCCAATAATAGATATATATCCCCACCAATCATCTTCTTATGTGGATCTCATCTCTAAGGATCCTAGACCTTATTGTAATTTTCTTGTAATAACATTACCATACCCTATGACTTTATAATAAAATTTGGAGACAATTATGGTGGACTCCCAATTTACCATCAGGTCTTCTGACATGAATTCCATAGAGTTTTCAACTCACTATGATATGAGAGTTGAGAAACCTTTTACTTTGGTTTCCTTGGAAAAGGTTACTAGGGGAAGATACATTTAATACACCTATATGTATAAGGTAATTCCCAAAAAAATAGTTTTCACCAATATGTGGCCACCTATGGGCTGATGAGGTTGAAAAGTACACCATAACCCATGTGCATGACGTCCCTAACGCTATAACACATAGTGTTGATAATAGTTCCATGGATGCCTTACCTAGTCCTAAAAAGTGAGTGAAGGGAAAAGGTAAATGTAAAAAAGACACTCTATGAGGTGGTGAAAGAAAAGGGATCCCAAAGTAGGAGAAAATCTCATTCCTATTGAATATTTTTTTAATATAATTATCAAGGTCTCTAAAATTATCCCACTATTAGAGACCTATTGACACCAATAATCCACTTTTGATTAGAATTTATGAGTCAATGATGAATTTTTGAAAATTTAAGGATTTTAATTAGGATAACCTTGGATACTCATTTGTCTCTCCTAACTTATAAAATAGTATAGTGGAAACCCAATGAGTTCTAAAGAACTCCAATTTACAAGTTTTCTCATGAATTATAGGTTATTAACACATCTCGATTTCAGTCATCATGGATGGTTCTTCCACTACCTTATCAGTTTTCTATGAATAATCCTATTATATAAATGTAGGGGATATCTTGTGGGATTTAACTGATATTTATAGTCACATAAATCAAAATTGGATTTTGATTGGTGAGTTAAATGTTGTATTTAGACCTAAGGAAAAGATTAGGTCTAATGTCATCAAAATAGCAGTTAATGAATTATGTTCTTATATTGATTGTTGTAACATCATTGAAATAACTATTGATAATTATTAATTTATATGAGGTATATACATAGTTAATGGGGAGAATTCTATAAATTTTGATATATTATTGTTCCATTTTAACTATCTAAACACTTCTATTGAGATTACTAGTTTCAATCTTCCTAGATATAAGTATAATCATTAATTTATTATGATAAATTATATTTTAAAGACTATGAGGTAATGTCCCTTTTCTTTTGAATTCAATAATTCCTAGATAATAATTCATGGATGTAGGGAAATTGATACAACAATATGAAGGGATGAAGGTGAGGGAATCCCCCTTCAAATTCTGGTTGGAAAACTCACAAATGTTAAGTCTCTCTTGAGAGAATTGAGTACGGACTCTTTATCTAGTCCTGATAATGATATTAAATCTTCTAAAGTATCCTTGGATTACTTCCAGATTTCCAAAAACATGTGTGAAACTCTATATCTTAAATAAATTCATATTCAATCTAAATTGGATGTTCTTATCACCCACTAAGATAAGATTAATAAAAACCACTATAGAGTAAAATGGATCAAATATAGTGATAGAAACTCTTGATATTTTCAAATTTTACATCAGTAAAAGAAGTTATGAAAAGGGATAAATTCCATCCAAGTCAATGTCACCTTTCTTACCTTGGTCAATGAAATCTCAAAATTTGTTGTTTATTACTTTCAAAGTATGTACACTGAGGATGGAGATGAAACCAAACCCAATATTGATGATAACATTCATGCCTGTGTTGAAGAGCACCACAACCAATCTCTCACTATGGAACCTCTTAACAATGAGATCAAAGTTGCACTATTCTCATTAAATTAAATAGTAACCCTAAACCTGATGGATTCTCCAATAATTAATTCTTGTTATAATGAGACATCAATTATGTGGATCTCATAATTATGGTAAGGAAATTATTTTAATATGACTCACTGCCTCATTAGATCAACTCTCGCTTCATTTCCCTTCTTTTAAAGAAAGATATTACATTTGATATCCGGGAATTCCAACCAATTGTGAAGTGAAAAACTATACCAAATATCATTAGAAAAATTATATATTTGAGTCTTAGGAAGATCATTCAGAACTACATATCTCCCAATTATTTTGGTTTTGTTATTGGAAGGAACATAATAACTTCTTATTTACATCATCCAAATTTATTAATATCTTAAGAAATACGGATAAATATGGAAACTTTGTGCTTAGTATTGACATCTCTAAGGAATTAGATACCATTATAAAGATCTTCATTGTTTCCATCTTTGAGAGTATGGTTAATATAATACATTTATCATGTTGATCAATTTTATTTATATAATTTCAAGGAATTCTATTCTTATTAATGGAACCCAAAAAGGGTAATTTGGATGCTCTAGAGGTTTCAGGCAAATAGTTCCTCTATCTAGACTAATTTTCTCAATTTTTAAAGATTACCTAGGTAGGTACCTAAATAATCTTCCACATAATAGAGAAAAAAAGTTGATGAGTGATGTAAGGAATCTTCATTCTCCCTCATACAACTTTTATGTGGATAAAATTGTCTTTTGGGGGGATGCCTCAAAGAAGACAATAAGATTCAAAAAAATATTTTAAATCACTATGAAAATGTTGTTATCCATGATATTATCTATAATAAAAACTTTATTATCTTTGGGGAAGGAGTTTTTATCTCAATACAGAACAATATTTATGGATCTATGGGAGTGAATAAAGGATAAATGTCGTTTGATTACCTTGGAATCCCCTTATTTTTGGGGAAAATAAATAAAATTAACCTTTATAAAATATTATCTAGAATAATTGTCCAATTGGCCAAATGGAAAGGGAAATGTATGTCCCAATATGGAAGAATGTATTTGGTCAAAAATTTCATTTCCACTATGTTTTTTTATACATTTTCCATTTACAAATGGACTTTTGATATCATTAAGAAACTTCACAATGTGATTAGAAATATCATATAGACTGGGAACATTCATGATAAGAAGCTTATCACAGTTTCTATGAAATATTACACAAATACCACTAATATAGGTGACCTCAACATAAAATATATTTGAAAATTTAATGAAGCTGTGATTTCCTAGTTCACATTGACCTTATCACCTCAAATGATGAGGTGCTTGAGTTTCTCAAAACTAGGTTCTCTTTAAAACTTTATGATGGTAATTAATTTTATTTTGAATCAACTATCTAGAAAAATTTTCATTCCTATTAACTTTTTTGATGTACTACTATAGATAGATGGTCTCTAGGTAGTCTCACATCTGTTGTTGGAGAACTAAATGGATTGATAGGACCTTTAGGGAGATTTTCAATATTCCTATAATCATAAAACATATCACAATTATTGAATTGAAAAAACATATCTATGTTATCTTGAAGTTTATTATTATATAGATTGTTATAAAAATACATAATTATGTCTATATAGATAGGTACACCCTTATTTAAACCCGGAATTTGATTGTATTCTTCAAAAATATAGAATATTATAGATTGAAATGTGATTATGTTTCCAATGTTCCCAAATGGATTACCAATTTTAAAAATATTTTTTTCTCCCTTTCATTTCCTTATTCTGTGGAAACTCTAGTGAAATCTATTACCATTGGATTAACAATACAACAAGGCTATACTTCCTATAGTTTCAGTATGTTTTCTTTGTCTCAAAGAACCTAAAACTATACAACACCTATTTTTTTAGTTTTGATATGTTATAAGGATATAAGATTATATATAGGGGTTGTTAAACATTACCATAGGTTTAATTAGAACTTTTAATTATCTTATAATCTCAATTATAAACTATGAATTAAGTGAATAGGTTTACAATATCTTCTTTGTTGCTTCTATGGAGACCATTTCATTTACCCAGAATATTAAGAAGGAGTTGACATTTGAAAACCAAAGCATGTGCTCAAATATGGGACCCTTTGGCTATTCATAAGGAATTTCAAGCTTCCTCCAAGATTCAAATAGTTTTGATGAAAAATTATGTGTTTAACCTCAAAATATTTCATATTCTTAGTGTTACTAGTAGGTCCAAGAATCCTTTAGCGATGAAATATATATGGTGGATTCCACCACTTCTTGGATGGATAAAAGTCAATGTTGATGGATCTTCTTCAGGTACACCAGATAAATACATATATGGAGGGGTTTTCACACCCATCAAGGATTTTTTAAGGGATAATTCTATCACTAATTGAAAAAAAAATGTTTATATGATCTGGGTCTATGGAAAATTATTTATTCAATCAAATATGTGGTGTGATTAGGGTGGGGAATTTTATGGATTAAATATGATTCAACTGCAGTAATGGATGCCATGAGAACTAAATCAAGAAATTTTCATTGGATAATTATCCCTCTCTATATTGATTTTCTTTAGGAAATCAATGATATTCACTTACAGTACACTCATTCCAACAGATAGGTTAACCAGGTAGCATATTCTCTCTTAAAGAATGAGATTACAGATTAATGATCGATGTGCTCTTTTGTGATCCTAAAGTCATGTTCTCCGTTTTGATAACTTCAATTCCATGGGTGATATCCTCATCCATTTTTATAACACTTTTGTTTAACATATTCTCCCTCTTTATTTCATTTTTAATAATAAATTCATGGGTCCAAGCATTCTTGGTAACTAAACCATTATTATTATTATTATTATTGGATTCGGTTTCCAACCTAACTTCTTCATGTAAGTTCAGATTAGTGATCCATTTATGGAATCATGGTCTTGAAATTGAGGTAGTCGATTCAAGAACAATATTGGGTACCTAATTTAAACTCATGGCTTGGTCCCACAAACCTCCCTTCTTACGTGATATGATAAAATGCATTTTATTCACCAGATGACTATTTTGGGAAAGTAAATAGTCTATCTTGAGTGTGTTTCCATGTGGATCTGAATAATATGATATATTTTGAAATTCATGGCCATTTTTTGTCACATATTATTGGATTTATGTTTTATCCAATCAGGCCAATGATGGTCCACATTTTCTTTTTATGGTTTTTCTAGACTCATACTTGAGCAAAGGAGTGGTCCATCCTAAGATATTTTCTACATTGAACATGATAAGGGACTTAATTTTGGAATTAGAGATACAAAGTGAGGGGTAATGAATGTAATGTTTCTTTTAGTGATGTCTGACCAATGGTAGTGATTAGGTGTGATCATTAGAGAGACGTTGGGGTTGGAAACCTCTATCATACTAGGGTGTGGGTCCTTCATTGTAACCCCATATTATATTAGGCATAGGTCCAATATCTATATAATGAAATCATAAGTGTGTTCCTTGGGTAGGTAACCTCATACCGCTCTAAGGAATGGGTCCCCCATTCTATATAAACTGGTAGGGTTGGTAACCCCCCCCCCCCCCCCACGTTTACACAAGGCATGAGTCCTCTATATATGGGGTGGCACCCCCATCTTAGAGCTCCAGTGGAGAGATAATCTTAAACTAGAGATTATTCCACCTCAGTTATAGAGTTTAGTTTTGAGGTTAGGTACCTCTAAATGAATTATTGAGAGTTTTTGTTAGATTCTTTGATATGAGATAGTGATACCTCCACTTTTTAGAGTTGTGGTTAGGTATGAACCCTCTACACTGATTTGGGTGCGGTTACATATGATGTTGGGAATCATTGATGGACCTTTGTAGTTGTATGCTGACTCATCATTCTTAGATGGATGTGGAGATGGATATCCTTTTTTATGTTTTCATTTTGTATTCTTGTTGGGAATATATAGTTTATTTTTATGTTTTTTATCTCATATTCTAATTCACCTTCCTTGGTGGTTATAGGATGGATACTCTCTCTTGATGATTTGTATTTGGTGATTTCAAGGTTTCTTACTGGGTATGTTTATACTCACCATTTAATGTGATTTCCCCATATGTGTTGTTTCATATACAGTCGACAAAAAGATTATCATTGAATATAGTGGAATTATATCAGTAGATCTTAGTATTATGTGGTGAAACTGACCATGTTCAGTGGTCGTACTCTAGGATTTGAATTCAGGATATCCCCCACTATACTCTCTATAGTTATTGTCATCCCCCCCCCCTCTTAATTCTGGTTGGTCATGTATTTTCCCCTTCATGTTATTTGTATTAAAAAAATTTACTCTGATATATATTTACTTGATGTTATTCAATGCATTGTTTACACTTGAAACGTTCATTATTTTATTATACCTATACACTATTTGATAGTGTTAGTTGTGTGTCTAGTTATGGTTACATTAGGCTAAGGAATCTCATTAATTTATTGTGCCTACTCGTCACTTGTGGATTGTATCTAGCCTATGGGTGGTGGTCTTGAGGTTGTCAAACCCGGCTTACCTCCAACAAGGTGGGACCAGATGGGTCAGATCATGATAGAGTGGTATTGAAGTTATTATTTCCCCTGGTTAGTGTTTAGAGTTTTGAACTTGTTGTGAGGATTGGTTTTGGAGCATAGGTCAATGAGTTAGAGTGTCTCTAATGCAACTCTTGGGCCATGGAACCCAATGTTGGTGAAGAGGACGATTTATCCACACATCAGGACTCTGAATACATTCTTGTCAGCTCAGTATACCTAGACATTAGATTCAAGTTAACTAAGGGTACATGCATCATATAGTATTGTTGATTTTAGAATTCATATCCTTCTTGAGTCATCTTTCCAAATATACTCTTTGACTATGGTATATCTTGGTAACTTTCAATATGTATTCACGATGACATCTAGTTAATATTTCAAGACAGTTTCGTGTTGATGGCCTATTCTGTGATGATTCCTCATTATAAGGACCCATTCATGAGGTGTTTTCTCCAGGAAGGCATGGATCAGTGATACCACTTGTCAAGTAGTGCATAGACCCACCTCCAATGGTTCAGGTGGATTATCATCTTCACATTAAGTAGTGGATGGATCTAGTTGGACTTAAATATGGTGTGCATTGTCTTACCACATTGTGAGTGTTCCAATAATATATATTTCTTAGGTTTTATATTTATACATATCCTAAGGTTCAATATGAGGATTAGTTTAAGGTATTGTTATGGGTCTTCCGATTTGTGTAGAACCTGACCGATCAGATGGTTGATCTCAAAAATAGACTTATTTGTGAAGAATAAATGGGTTTAATTTGTGTCAGAAGATGACACACATATGTTGTGAGTGTTTTTTGAGTTGTAGATTTATATATCATCCAAGTTTCATTGTCATCCATACCCCCTTTTTAGGCCATGGAGGGATGGCTTGAACCTATGGTGTAAGTTTCCTACTTGTTTCAGACCCCTCTTGATGGTGGTTCGGGTAGTGATACGTATCTAGGGTGATGTGGGGTTTTGGTATAGCCTTGTGTTGGTCATTTTTGACATTATGTTGGGAATGTGAGGAAGAGGGACACTTCCCCCACAAAGATCTATTCTTGTGACACAGTCTAAAATCAAGTGGGTGAGTCAGTGTCACCCAAAGAGAATAGTGTTGAGGTGTGGAAGATGAGTTAATTTGCCTTGTGTGTTTGAGGTTTTTTATATTCTAAGGTGTTAGAGGAATACCTAGTTATATGGAACATGCCTGAAGGGGAAAGGATAGCTTCAAGAGGTAGGATCTTGTGACCAAAACCTTGAAGTGTGGTTCATGGTATGACATGTGTATTCACTATAAAATTACAATATTATCATAGAGTCATAAGACACATTTCCATGAATGTATCCCATGTTCATGAACTTGTGGTGATATTGGATCCTTTTTTCTGGACCCTTGTATTTTGAGGCTCCAAAAGAGAGAACTGATGATTAAAAACTTCTACTGGTAGTATGACCTAACTCTGGGAGGAGAGAGATCCTCAGGTGAAATCTTTCTGTTGTGGCCATGAGGCCATATAATGTTTTCCTTGGCATGTACTAGTTTTCTACCATCCATAAACCAATGAAAGTTACCAGTGAGGGTTGTAGTTTTTCCATGTTAATGGAATGGAACCTTACTTCTTGAGTGATAAAGAGTCCTAGGAAATGTAGGATAAGTTCATGTTCAGGAAGATAAAATTGATTTCATATCATTTGGTGAGTATAACCCTTGGAGTATTGTATGTTATGATATTTTATTCATGCATAATTGTAGGAGTATTAAGAAGTCCTTCATGATAATTTTTCAGGTTTTCCTCCCATAAAACATTTTTTTCTACATATACATGCATCCATGGGTGGCTTGCTATATGTGCTAGAATATAGGATGATCTCATGTAGCTGTGAGATTTGAGGGTGTGGTTAGAGAAATATGTATAGTATGGGCTTTGTCAGACCCATTTTGTTTTCCTAGGAATCCTAGTGTTGTTATTCTCGGAGTCAGATGAGATCTTGAGGTTAGGAGTGGACTAACATCACCTAAATTAGGTGACAGTCATGTTGGAGTATTTACCCCCAAAGAATCAATGAATTCTTCTTCCAGTGGCTATAGGTGAAGTGGTTCTAATAGTTTTACATAATTATGGCTTATCACCTACTCCAAGTATATAGATCAATTAATTTTACTCATATTATAACATGAATGTTAACAAAAACCCCTTAATTACAACCCAAATATTGTGACGCCTAGTATCTTTGTAAAACTAGGATCATAACACCTGAAAAGAAGATAAAACATGTCATCCTTATTTTTTTGTTCTTTTCCTATTGATGACTTCAAAACATTTGAGCTCTTAAAAATACATGGGATGACCTGGGGAACAAATAAAGAAATGGGTTATCTAAATATCCCATAAAGGGAATAAACATGATACTGAAATATAACATGTGAATCAAAGGTATAACATGATATCATAAAAAAGGAGGAACATGGGTAATCACATGAATGAAAAACATAAATAACATGGCATCATAAAATCATGGTAGAATTGGAAATGTGGAAAAAACATGTAACATTACATAAACACGAGTTAAGGATAACTTCCAAGAAAATATCACATGGCGGACAATGTCCCATAATGGATTAGGTTTACTCTCTAATCCCATACATGATGTCTCATTAGACTATAACATAACCTAATGCATTAGAGTGCTATCTAGGTGCACACATCATAATATGTTCATGATCCATGTGTTCCACATAATGGAAATCAATCATAAAGCATAACATAAGAATTACCCATGTCAAGAAAATAGGTAGCATAATCTTGTCTCATATCATAATCAAAAGACATTTCATAATGAAGTAATTTGAGAGATGAACATAAGAGATGTATTACCCCATGAAAATTAGGGAGAGTGAGAAAGTTATATATTTAAGAGACATATAAATAGTATTTATAGGAATTATATAACATTAAAGGTTATTACTATTAATGAATAGAAATACCTTTAAAAAAACTCTTGAGTAAAATAACCTTTCCTATTTGAAAATAACTTTTGGAATACTAAAATTAACAAAATATTTTCGAAAAAAAAATTATTTTAAAATAACCTTGGAAACCTATAAAGCAATCTTCAAATAAAGTAATTCTAATGAGGGTGTAAAATACCATACATATATTAAATGTTTAAATAAAATATTTTTTTTATATTTTCAGTGAAATTCAAATAGAGAATATTTTTTTAAAATGACATGAAGACTCATTTGAAATTTTTTATAAAAATACAAAAAGGGTAAAGTTTAATTTAAAATAAAGAATATAAGAACACAACAAATTAAATTATTTTTTAGAAAACAAGGACATGGAAGAGAAAGAGTTTTCAACCGAAGGAAGAGAAAAAAAAGTCAATTTTAATTAAAATATTTCTTTTTTTTATCTTGAGTACATAAATAGAGGAAAATGAAGGGAAAAAATTATTATTAAGGAATAACCAGATTATAAGAAATTTCTTGAAGTTATTGAGAATTATATCATAAAATTTCATCACCTGAAGCATAATCATAAACAATCTCGATAAATAATGAGATTATAACATCAAACCCTTACAACATTGGTGCATTTCAAATCGTAATCCCCATTAAATAATTAAATCAAATGAAAAAATTAAATATCATGAATGTAAATATATTTATGATATAAAATGTCAAACGATCATTATTTACTCCCCATAAAAGAAGATAGAGGCATAACATATGTCTCAAAGAAGGTAAATTCAAAAAAAATCCATTAAAACATTATTAATTTTTGAATCATAACTCTCATGAATGAAGGAAATGAATTTTCATATAAAATACTATGAAGTATTAAGTATTCAGGACATAATATGTAAAGGGGAAGTATGTGCACCATATAAATGGGGTGATTATGTGTAAAAAAATTGTATCTTTATAAATAAAAGCATAAATACAACATAAATTAATTAAAATTAGTTTCAACCATAATATCATAATAATATAATCAATTAAGTAGATTTACAACCCAATTAATGGAAATTGAGTTAAGAAACCCATTACCTTATGCTTCCCTTTAGTTGAGTGCTCTTTAAACTCCTTTTCAGATATTTTAAACATGTTATTAACATATAAAAACCCATATTAATATTTATAATATCATATACGATCCTTTTATAATATCTTATTACTCATTCATTAGTAATCTTTCATTATCACTATTGTTTTCGGTGTTAATTGCCATGTTTTCTCATGCACGTTTCGTCATAAAAGTTATGGATCTTGAAAAACGTTTATAATCCTATCATATCAATAAGTATATTAATGTTGAAAATATAATTTTTTAATTATATTCTTATTTATAATCATTATTTAATCTTGAGCACGGAAAATGATTCATATCACTTCATGGAGATGGTAGGTTGTATGTATACACGAGCAACATTATCATTTCCTTAATGATTGAAAGGATAAGGAAGTGGATGGTATATTAATTTTAAAAAATAAATATCAGGTAATATATATATTATCTATATTCATTAAATTTATCCTTTATCACCTTTCATGTAAAGCATTGGTGAAAAATGATTTACATCACTTCGTGAGGCGGTAGTCCGTCGTACACACAAGTGACGTTATTGTATTATTTATGGAAGGAAAAGTAAGAATATGTATATGATATTATAATTAAATAATAATATTTATATCATAATTATATTACATAAACATTATATACATAATTATATTCATCTGTGAGAAGAAGTTATGGAATACGAATTACATCATTTCGTGAAGCGGTAGCCCACCGTACACACAGTTAATAATTTCATTTCCCATTTGAGGGGGAGGATATGGTTTTATGTCATGATCATAACATAAAAATATATCAGTATATTTAAGATATTGTGGAAATTATATCACCATGGTTTAATGAGATTTTAATTTTTTGGAGAAATAAATTGTAACACCCCAAGCTTCCATGGTACGTTTCCCCTTGAATAATATAATAGATTTTGTTGTACGCAACTTCAAGTTTAAACACACCACAGCCAATCAAACTAGCCGTTATGAATAGTAATACCCACTTTTTGAAATTTTATAAATTTTATCTTTCAAAATGGACTTTATGTTTGGATTTGGAATATCAAAATTAGCTTAGAGTGAATTTTTGGTATTTTTCTGAAAACTTTTAATTTTTGATGAATAGTAAAAAAACACTGCTTTATTGGTTAAAACTGACTTTTTATTTAAATAATTAGTCATTTTATTTAAATTTATTTTAGGTAAAAATAGATATATAATACCTATATATGTTCAACGTGATTTATTAGAGTCATTTTATAATAATTCAACCAAAAACAACCTTTGGAATAAAATATGATCCTATTTGGTCCTCTTGGATTAGATTGGGACATTTATTATTATTTTATTTAAAGAAGGGTTAAAAGAGTTAAATTAAATGTTTAATAACTAAACCATTTTTAATATATGGTTACACACAATATAAATTTTACTATAAATATTCATTAGAAAGATAAAAATATTTCCTACATAATGGTATTTTATTTATAATTTTTATAAATTATATAATTCAATTTATT
This sequence comes from Viscum album, assembly GCA_963277665.1. Taxonomy (NCBI): domain Eukaryota; kingdom Viridiplantae; phylum Streptophyta; class Magnoliopsida; order Santalales; family Viscaceae; genus Viscum; species Viscum album. The sequence continues at coordinate 1,984,648,861 of OY728145.1, read as the reverse complement.
TATGAAACAATGATAATGTAGTAATTACCGTATTAAATGAAATATTAAAATAATTGATATTATAAATATCCAAATAAATTTAAATTAAGACTTATGATGAATTAAAATAATTTTATAGGTTAATATGACATGTTAGGGTTGGTGAAATAAATTTTATTCGAAGTGTTAATGTTTCTATCGCTTTTAAAAAAAATCAAATACTAAATAGTGTCAAAATTGACATAATTGAGTTTTTAAAACAAATATTATATTATTAATTGATATAATATTTCTAAAAATGTAAGTTTCTACCAAATGAATTAGATAAGTTTATATATGTTACTAATGAACCACATGGGGTTCTCTTGGTTTGTTATAGTAATTTAGTTAACCATATAATATAAAAATACAAAGAGACATGGTAAATGTCAAACTATTTAACTAAGAGTTAAATATAAAATATAAGGTTAATATGATGAGCTAAACCTGTCTAAAACCTATTGGTTGAGAGTTTTTCGACCCATACCCACCTTAGACTTTAAATAATTCATTTTGGAGCCATTATAAACCGAAAATGGTTTTATTATAAAATAATATTTTAAGATTTTCACAAAGTGACTCTCACCACTCTTATAAAAGGGAACTTCCCCTTCCCTTAATTTTACACCTCCAAAGCCTTTTGGATTGGTCAAACCCTACTCAAATATCCTCCCAGATTTCCTCCCTTCATCCTATAGTCCTTCCTTTGGTCAGAAATCCAACCTAAGGATCCCTTTTGATCAAATCAAAAGAAAGAACTTGAAGAAGAGGTAAATATTTCATCACCTCTTTCAAGTTATTTTATTTTTCCACTTCCTCTTTATTTATTGTTTCCATTATAAAATAATAACTCCAGTATCTTCTATATAGTTTGATGTTGTTATAAAAATGTTACAACCATATTCATTATTCTATCCATCCTATAAATGACAAAGTCACTATACCTGTGTATGTACGGATTATCATCTCCATGTCGTGGTGTAGTTTGTTATTCAAACACTTAATTATTTGGATGGGTATAATAATGAGTGTAACTGATGTAAATAATAAATATAAAATGCTAATGATTCTTTATATATATAAAATACCATCCAATTACATAAAATTTCTCCATCAATATAATGATATTGTCGCTCGTGCGTACGTACGGATTACCGTCTCCACGAATGCGATGAGATTCATTCCCCGTTGTAATCATTCAAGAATAATTTTAATTTTAGGATTAAAAATAATGTTTATGAACATAATATAATTCTGTATATGAATCAAATACATCATATCCATAACAAACATGACTTATGTAACTAATAATATAAAGGAAAATGAATCAGTTAACACCCAAAATGATGATACTACTAAAATATTATTAACAAAGAAATATTATAAGATCATATAGGATATCATATTTTTGTATATAGTTCTTGTATAATTTAATAAAAAAAATTTAACTATTATAAATAAGGTTAACATACCATCGACTAAGGAAAAGTACAAGGTAAGGGTTAATTCTACAATCTCTTTACTTATCAGAGGTTGTCAATACGTAAGTATCTACTGGGGCCTCTTTATCATCCACATTCGTGTTTTCTTAAAAATTTAATTCAAAACATTTTTTACTATTTTCTAAACTATGGGTTAAAGTCATTTATACCCTTATTTGACCATATATGTTTTGAAAGTAATCTTTCCGTCATTTTTCAAACAAGGCACTTTATGACCTTTTCGACAAAATTAAGGTAAGAATGTTTTTTTTAACTTATACGGTGGGTGCAACTATTTTCCAATATTATAAAATCATTGAAGCTTTCCATACAATATTATAAGAATATTTTCAAAATAAATGTTTTCTTTTATAATTATATGACTTTTAAATTATTTCAAAATAGAAATAGATATTTCTCTAAAAAGTTTTGATTTCATCTATGTCAACATCCTTTGATGGATTTTAAGCTTGTTTGAAGTTGATTTATTATGATAAAAAATATCCATATTATATTGAAGGTTTTGTGATATTTTTTACTGTGGATGTGTTATTTTTAAACCATTGATAGTTTATGGATAAATTATTGACATTTCGTATGTTAGTTTTAATACAAATGTTTATGTTATGTTTAAACCTTTTCATATGAGGAATGTATTGGACTTAGTAAGTGAAGGGTGGAGCCTGATATAGCTCCCCAATGCATCGGTAGGTCTCATGAGATAAACTAGTGTCTTTGAATAGGGCCTTGACAAAATCTTATTTGTAGTCTTAGCATAAGGACTTGACTATGTGGTTATGAGGTCTGGCATTATCCATTCCATCATTATGAAAGTGGCTATTGATATTGCATGTGATTATTCGACTAGTAGAATATCCATTTGAAAAAGTAAATTGAATTATTTGATTTTATCTTTTACATATTATGATGAAGTTTAAGTTTAAAATTTTTTTTTTATTCTTATACATTGCCTTAAATTTTTATGCTTATTTACGAAAGTTTACACTATATTGTTATCCTTACTGAGCATCTCAGCTCATCCCTTTCTATGTTTTATTTTTCCTAGGATGTGAAGAAGTATTTTATGGTTGACCTATAGGGATAGTATAAGGATATAAGTGTGTTCAAAAGGGGACAAAATATTGTTGATGTTTTTATTTTATGATGTAATGTAAAACATAAGAATATATCTAGTACTTCCAAGGCTACTAAACTGATCGGTCATTCGGGACATGATTCCTTGTATTATGTCAATGTTATGTAATAATTCACCAACTCTGGGTAACTGGTTTCAGGGTGTTTCATAAATAAAATAAAACACTCTATTAAGGACATTGTATCTTCTTCGGAAAACTTCTTTTGGGTTTCACCAAAATCCTCCCATGGTTGGATATCTGACCAAAACAAGACATATATTATTAGGTTAGATAAGTAACAAAGTTATTTATTTTTGTATTGTATAAAATAATTGGTTTTGGAAGTTTGTAAAATAGAGGATATGGGGTGACCTTTTATAAGTTGGGTAGAGGACACATTTGGAATGATTGAAAAGAAAGAATTACACCAATGATTTTCTCATGTAAAAAGGATCTAAAATAGGCCATTTTAGAACCTTAGAATATATAAGGTAGAAATATGACCATAAAATAGGAATTATAAAATTTTGGTTCATTTTTAACCATTATCTTTTTGGTTTAACCCCAATATAAACTTGTTTTTACCTTAACTTTGGTAAATACATTTTACTATTTTCACTATTCATCATAGTTGAAAATTAAATATATATTATTAGATAATATAAATTATTCTAAATATAAATATGGAATCATATTTTATAAATTCAAATAATATAAGTGGAATAATTTAATTTAAAATTAAACCCATAGACATGTCGAAAACATTATTTTGCAATAAATGCATTTTTTAGGAAAAGATGATCTTATAATAACTATATGGAATGTAATCATAATTATATTAATTAATAATAATTTTAATAGATATATATACTATACATTTAATTTAAATAATTCATCATGAGGGGTTATTTTAATTAATTAAAAAAGAGAAACATTATGAACTTTAAAATATTTTTTAGAAAAAAAATTGTTTTAAAGTCTAATAATAAACCTATACTAAAATATAGTATAAATATGATTTAAATGTTATTAATTAGATTTAATGCATATAAAAAATAATTTTGTTAATTTTTTAATAAATTCTAACAAAAAAGGGTCTTAATTTATTAAAATGAAATGGCAATTTTATAAAAATCTATATTATACAATATTCATTAGAAAATTAAAATATTCCAAAAAAATGAAACATTTCACCCTAATTTGATATAGATATGCTGATTTCAAAAATTATATTCATCTTATAAAATAATATTTCTAAATGGTCTAAAAATAATTATGATATTTTATCGTAGAAAGAAATAAAAATAATTTTTAAACGAAACATATTTCCTCTCATAATAAAATATCATTATTAATGTTTAGTGATTATTCATTAAGAATTTGTATATAAACATATATTGAGTATGAAATTTATATATATTTTATAAATTATTTATTATTATTCATACCCTCAATTTTAATGTCTTGGTTATATGTATCATGTTTAAATTTAAATATTTTAATATTATAACGCGGTTTGTTTAAACATAGTGTTTCTTGTGATAAAATATATAAAAGAAATAAAATATATTTAATAATCATGATATTAAAAATTATTAGGGTGTTACATTATAACCTCATTAAATAAATTATGTTCTAATAATTTTAACTTGTTCTCAGTAATCAAGGGTTTGGCACTTGAAAATTCATTTGTGGAAAACCCACATTGCAAAAAACGGGTTTAAAAAAAATTACACATAAAAATAGGTAAAGGAAAATATTAAGGTCATATATAATAACACATAACTATGGTTATAGGTTGAATAACATTAGTGGGAATTAAAAATATGTAAATGAAAGAAAATCATAAAAAAAATATGGTGAGAGTTAGATATCATTAATCACAATAAAATGAATGATCATGAGAAAGACATCAATGAAAAAACCATAAATATGTAATGAATTAAAAGACCATTGATTCATAATATTTTAAGGTAATAGAATAACATTATTTTTTCAAGTTCCATTTCCTAGATTTTAGGGAATATTTTTCTATCAAGATAATTAAAACCAAATAATATACTAACTTGATATATTTTTATTTCATAAACACAATTGCATCCTTTCAGAATTCCATAATAAATTTCCACTTTAGATCTTACTATAAGGAAATCAATATCCAATATGTATTTGGTTTTTTAGGCTTAAAGAACTAAAATTGACTTTTTACACATTATAAGTTCTATAAAAGTGTAAATTATTTTTCCTCTTATATTTACTAAAACCAAAATGCTTAGCACAATTTAAGATAATACCCCAAATTAATATGAATATTTATTATCCAAAATTAAACAATCAGACCAAAGGTTTAACATAGATCATTCCTTAAATAAATAAGCCTATATCCAAATAATGTTAATAACCTCAACCTGAAATAAGGTTTTAACCTCAAATGTTATCTCATTACCTTTCAACATACATCTCCAAAACATGATATAATTATTCCCAAATAATAATTTATTGTAAACCAAAAGGTTATATATATAATTCTACCCAGTAAAATATCTCTTAAAATATCATCACTCAACTCAAAATCCAATTACATAAAACTTCAAAAGGGGATTCTAAGACTTTTAACTTTTGATCAATCTTAAACAATATAACCGATGATCATATCCATATATATTAAGTTAATCTAACATCAAGTATTATGTTCTTCCAATATTAACACAATCCTTATATGTTTCATGATTCTTATCACCAAAATACCAATGGAAAAAAATAATTATACAAAATAATTCATGAATTGAAATACATAAATACATAAACCCTTTCACTTTAATGATTTTTTATAACATTGGTACTTCCTTATTCTAGGGTATACCCTTAATTTTGGGAATTAAATCAGATAATTCCCAAGATCCCCATATATAATATGTCGAATTCCTTGGAAACTTGTTTCTCTCTGGCCTTAATTTCCATATAGAAAACATCTTCCCCGCCATTTGAGATGTTCCTATAGGTTCTTTTTCTCACCTTATTTACATTTAGGAAGATTAATCTTCTTTCATATATGTTCATTTCTATATGAAAATTCATAAAAGTCCACCCTCCTCTTATTTTACTTGTTAGAAATCCCACTAAAGTTCAAGTTGTTAATCATATATTGTGACAGTTGATTAGGCATAATCAAAATATATATCTATATAGTCAATATACAATTTTATTTCTTTTAATCAATATAGTTTCCATCACATTCAATGTTACAATTATTACTCCTCATTCCATCCATTGACTGAAACCACAAATCATGGTATGAGCATTAATAATCATAATAGGAAACCATATAATCATGGAAAATAATTTATTGGATTTTTAAATCATGACACATTATTTTCAATTTATATCACCTTAAGTTTATCCTAGTTCTTTGATTATCATCATCTATTCAAATACATTATGATGGTTCGTAAAGATTTTGTGAATTTCTAAAGCATATCCCAGGGGATTTTCAAACCAAGTTTATAGTAAATCTCATTATCATGTACTAGGTGACACTTGAGTCAAGATTGATGCACATTTTTTAGAGTTATTACCCCTTGGAAATTAACTTCAAGAACATTGTTCAATTTTAGTATCCATACAGGGATGTAATTTCTCAGAATCCACTCTCTCTATACTACATAAATATTCTAGGATATTTTCCTATACTTAGTATTATCATTATAATTATCCCTAGTCTTATCACTAAATTTTTACCATACTAGTTATAGAGGTTAACTAAACCTTTTCTCTAATACCAACTATAGTGACCCATGTCTTATACACTTATTATTTCATGATTTTTAACATAAAAACCCTTAATTACAACCCATAGATCATAAGTCCATGTGTCCTTGGAAAACATACGATGAGGAAACATTACAAGTGAGTCAAAGGTATAACATGATATCATAAAAGAGGATTCACATAAGTAATCAAACCTAATAATATCATAAAGAACATGGTATAATAATATCATGATAGTATTGAAAATGTGGAAGTAACATATAACATGACATAAACCTGAGTTAAGGTCCACATCCTATACAATATCACATGGCATAAAAAGTATCATAATTGATTAGGGTTACTACCTAATCCCATAATTGAGGTCTCGTGAGACTATAACATTACCCAATGTATTAGAGCAGTATTTTTCCAAACCCATCATAACATGTTAATGATATATGTGTTACTCATAAATAAAATCAATTATAAATTATAAAAAAATATTACCCATGTAAAGAAAATGGGTTGCATAATCTTGTCTCATACCATTATCAAAAGAAATTTCATAATAATGGCATTTGATAGATAAAAATAAGGCATTTATTACCCCATTAATTTAATGGATGGTGATGAAGGTATATATTTAATAGACATACATATAGTATATATAATCATTCCATAACATTAAAGGTTATTATCTATGATGAGTAGAAATACCGTTAAAAAACATTTGTTGGGATAATAACATTTATAATTTGAAAATAAATTTTGAAAAAATATAATTAAAAAAATATTTTTGAGATCATTTTCTTTGAAAATAACCGTGTAAAATTATAAATGAATAATCAAGGTAAACAATTTTAATTATGGAAGAAAATATTATTCTTGTATTATGTGTTTAAAATTAATATTTCTTTCACATTTTTGTTAATATCCAAACAATCTTTGTTTTTTGAAAAAGGAATAAAGATTACTTTTAAAAAAATTTGTAAAAATAAAAAAAAGGGTAAAATTGAAATTAAAATAAATCATATATGAACATTAAAAAAATTTAAAAAACATTTTTTAGAAAACATATACATGGAAGAGAAAGAGTTTTCGACCAGAGAGCGAAATAATGTCAGTTTCCTTTAATTTAATTTTTTAGATTATTGGGTATATAAATACATGAAGATGAAGGGAAACCATAGATTATAAATAAATAAATATAGTATAATAAAATTCATGAATTTATTGATAATTACGTTATAAAACATCATCACCGAAAGCATAATCATAAACAATCCTAATAAATAATGATATTATAACATAAGACCCATACCATTTTTGTAGATTTTGAATCATTAGACCCATTAAATAATAACATTAAATGAAACATTAAATATCATGAATAGAAGGAGATTCATGGTATATAATTTAAAATGGTTATTATGTTCTTGTCACGACCCGTCATCGGGGCCCGTACCGTGACTACCCCAAGCCCGCCTTCCATAGGCCAGGGGCTGGTGACTAGCACAAAGGTGTAAAATCCCGATAAAAAGGGGAAGGCATTGCCTTTGTAAAGTAAACAAACACGATAGAGTAAGCAAGCATAAGTAAACACTAAGTAAAAACCGAGTACAATAGTAAGTGCGGAAAAGTATGTGGGCCAGAATACAAACCCAAACTGAAAGTAAAGTACAACTGGAAAGGAAGTACAACAACTGTTAGTAAAACTGCAACGTTGATCCGTCACTAGAATCCCCACCTGAAGGGTGGGTACAGATAGTCTCCACAGCTCAATGGGTCCAACCGTCCGCTCCGTGTATGTCCTGCCCAGTGGTCCACCTTCAGGTACTGACTTGCTCCACAAGCCTCAGCCACGATCAGTGATGTCTGTCATCTGCATCCAACACAACGTAGTGAGGGCATAGCCTGTGCAGGGGTGAGTATAAGCTACTCAGTTGGGACCCCGAGACCCCCGAAGGTCTCCATATTCCACAAAGGATAATCTACAAAGGAAAGATACAATCATGAAGTAACAACCCACACTATTTAGGTATATTCCCATAAATATACCTAAGTCATGATTTCCCGTTCGGCTCCAACATTCGAGCCCAAGTTCGATCACGTCCACACAGGATACCACTACCATTCCACATAGGATAACACCACCCAATCCACATAGGAAAGAAAGTCAATAATATCAAAGATAATGATTGAAAGTCAAGACTCAGCTCAAATCAGGATTAAAATCATGATGTCGAAACCATAGCTACTGGGGAAACTCCTCCTCTATCGTGTACGGTGGGCCTGCTGCAACAACCAAGCGCTCCCCATCAACCATGGACTACCGTAGTACTCCACCTGTCGAGTACTGTGGGCCTACTGCTACAACCAAGCGCTCCTCTGCCGTGGGTCTGCTGCTACAACCAAGCGCTCCCCCTCATAGCCTCCAAAGGTAATTCTTCTGTTGAGTACCACGGGTCTGCCTCTACAACCATGCACTCCTCCGCCGTGGGTCTGCCGCTACAACTAAGTGCTTCCCCTCATAGCCTCTAGAGGTACTCCTTCTGTTGAGTACCGCGGGTCTGCCGCTACAACCAAGCGCTCCTCGGCCGTGGGTCTGCCGCTACCACCAAGCGCTCCCCACTGGGCTATTCGAAACACACCGAGTCGATCGATCAGCAGTCATCAAGTCTCATCCAGCTCTAGGGTTTCCGCACACAGCACACTCGTTCAGGGAGGGTCCGCTCCACGAGTCGAGGTGCTGATACATCAACTGACACGAAGTTTGGATTTGATGTATCCCAAAGTTCCGTATCGTCAATAGGAACTCAACGTGACAGACGGCGCGTCAATCGGATGCCTGGTCTGAAAGTTATTGGCTTTTGCGTTCCAGGGGCCCGGTTGGTTTTTTAAGTCAAAACCAACCCGAATACACTCCACTAGCGACCATACCTCGAGAAGAGTAAGCCAAAAGGTCCTTCTCAATAAGAGGAATCCAACAAAGTTGACGGCACGTCAATCGGACGCCCGGAGCTCAAGTTATAAGCGTTTCCGCTCCAAGGGCCCGGTTGGTTTCGTGTTCGAACCAACCCGGCCATACCCAAAGTTCTCCAAAAACTTGAGTGTAATATACCAAAATGACCGTCTTGATCCAAGAATCGCTACACAACTGATGGTGCGTCGATCGGAGGTTTGTATCCCATGTTATGGGAAAAGGAACGGAAGTGGTCTGAAAATGGGGGGTCTGGGCCCAGACAGACCTGGCCCAACCCCCCTGGATCGGCCCGAACCGGGTCATCCCGAACCAGGTCGTCCCGAACCGGGTCCGGGTCCGGCCCATTTGGGCACGGCCAGGCCTGGCCGGTGTGGCCCGTCCCGGCCTGGGCGGCCCGGCCCGGTGCGGTCGGTCCGGCCCGGGGCGACGCGGTGCTGGCCGAGCGGGGTGGGCTCAGCATTGGCCGAGCGGCCGCGCAAAGGGGTCGATTCCCCCTTGATTGGAGTCGCGGCCCCCACATGGGGGCTTCTCCTTGCCAGCGGACACGGCCCGGCGCAGCGTCGCCCACAGTCCCGCGCGGCCGCGGGATTAGTCGCCTGCCATCGTGGATTCAGCCGCGGCAGCCCTTCTCGGCGGCGGGCCGGGCACCGCCGCCTCCTGGCGGCCGGCCGGTGACGGCCGCCTCCTCTAGCCGCCGGCACCGTCGTACCGGCGTGGCGCACCGGAGGGGTCTTCCACGGACCACCGGACGCGCTCCGGTGGTCTGTTTTGCCTATCGTCTTCGCCAGCAGTCCTCCCGGGACCAGCTCTTCACTGTGAAGACCTCAAAACTCCTTTGTGGCCTGCTTCATCACCGCCCATCAATCCGCACACAAATAACAAGGAAACGGTGGGTTCAGACTTGTTCGTTGGTCTGCACTCACCGCGTTAGTGGTTCAAACGACTTCCGACAATTAAACACATCTTGAGGATATAATTCACATGGATTTAATTGAACCAAAACCCCCTACCTCAAGCGGTTGATGATCGAAGATTGTCGCAGGAGAAGGAACGTCGCGGAAGAAGCGTCACAGAAGGAGGATTGTCGGCGTCGTGGAAGGAGGATCATCGGTATTGCGGTACACGGCTTCATGTCGTCGATCCCTGAGGGTTCGACATTCTTCGTCACCCTTCGTCGGAGGCCGGTGTTCTTCGTCGGCGACGGTGCGTTCTTCGCGTTCTTCAATGAGGAAGATGAAGTTTCAAGGCTTTGATCAAAACCTCTCAATTCCTCTCGCACAACCAAATCCCCCCCAATAAAATAAGGCGTAGCCTTATTTTATTTCTCACGCCAACTATTTTTGAAAAAGAAAAACAGATCATTCAATTAATTGATATAATTGAATAGTTTTAACCGCCCAATTAAAGAGGTGTTTAATAATTAATTAAACGCGAGAGTTGACTTGGCATTTAAGATGGGGGTGCGGGTGAGTTACTATATTAAATGCTCGAGGGAGGTAAAAAGAAATTAAAGGGGGTGGGGCTCGTGTGGGCCCCCCCTCACTAATATCCTACCTAGGAGTTAGGATATCAGTGGGTCCCACCTCAACCACCATGCCTAGGTTAACACTGCTTAGAATAAAAATAAAATTTGTTGCACGTTATTTTATTTTATTCGTTAGTGAACCCCAAAAAATTAAAAATCTCACCCGAGAAAACGCAACTCCGGAAAAGGTGTTCTTAAGAAATTACCGGCGCTGCAGTTCCATCGGTGCCCTCGGATTTCGATTTCGAGCACTGATTCAAAAGTTAGGAAAACTCGCTCGCTCGTTTACTAAATGTACCCGAGCTAAACTTTGGAAATTGATTCCGGGCACACTGGGCCTCAGAATCTGGTGTCGTCAGAAACTGCGTTCTTGTAAAATTCCAAAGAAAATTAAGAAAAAAATTTCCTTGAATTTTACGGGTCTTTACATGACTCCCACCTCAGGGCTTTACGTCCCCATAAAGATACATCATAAACTAGAGGAACAAATGTGGGTACTGAGCATGCGTCTGAGCCTCCCACTCCCAAGTGCTCTCCTGGAGGTTCTCGTGCTGCCATCTAATGTGCACTAGAGGTATCGACCATCCACTTAGGACCCACTCCTATCGATCCTAGATCTCCACTGAAACCTCCGCAAAATTCACCCCATCGTCAAAGTCCAGCTCCCCATGGTCAATGATATGTGTCGGGCTGTGCACGTATCTCCTCAGTTGAGATACGAGGAAAAACGTCGTGCACCTGATACAACTGAGGTGGTAGATCTAGGCGGTAAGCCACCTCGCCTATCCTGTTGAGGACCTGGAACGGTTCGATGAAGTGCAGAGATAACTTGCTGCCTAGGCCAAATCTTCATAATCCACGTCGAGGTGAGACCCGCAAGAAGACGTGGTCGCCATCCTCAAACTCCAGTGGCCTCCACCTCCTGTCAGCATAAGACTTCTGCCGGCTCTGAGCTGTCCTCATCCGCTTCTGGATGACCTGGACCTTCTCTGGTCCTAAAAGAGCTGCTAAGATTTATTCTTTGTCGATAAGAGAAATCTGGTCCCATCCCCTGGATGAACCATGTTCTTTGCCTAATATAGTCAATCCTGACATGGATGATACCAATCCATACCAAGGATGATGTCATAAGGCCTCAATGCTACTACCAAGAGATCCAACCCTAACTCTCGCCTCCAATGGTTGAGTCACACTGTCGGCATCAGTGTGTGGTCACTAGGTCTCCTCCAGTAGGTATCTCAAAGTTGAGGGTCAAGTCAACGGTTTTTAAATCGGAACCTCTTAGTAACAACAAAAAGAGAGGACGAGAAAGTAAATTCCACAAAGAAAGGTGTCTTTTATTACTGCATCTCAAAGTACAAAGACACAAATTATCTACAAACAAACATCAACAAAGCTAGAAGCAACATGAACAAAAGTCTCTAGGTCTGGATCTAGTCCCGCTCCTGTCCATCTACTCTCGGAGCTCCATGATCATTGGCATCAGCTGCTTGAATCTGAGCTCTCCCATGTCCACCTGTTCCCTGCGGTCAGGGTGGACCTCCTAGTGGTGGTGGTGGCAACACCTCGAAGCATCGTCCACCTCCAACTGCACGGCCAACTCCCCTGCCATGGTCTCCTGCTCCTTGCAGTCTGCCTCAATCGTACCTCTGCCTCTTCCGGGGAGGTCCTTCGTTTATCTGTTGATCATCTGTATGGCGGGTCGGACAGTCACGAGCCATGTGACCAACCCCTTTGCAAGAGTAACACTGTCCTTTCATGGTAACACTTTGTCCACCTCGGGTGCCTCGCACAAACGATCATGTGTCATGCGGTCGACCACCTATATTTCTAGTCCTCTTGGACCTCTGCGTCATCTGTCTACTGTCCGCTGCAGAAGACTATGCCGCATTCCGGCTAGTGGTGGGTCCTGCTGCTGGAGACTGCTCAGCAAGGAAACTCTCCACTAAGAGAGCTCGCTCCAACACCCCTGTCTGCGTTGGGATTCTGTGAGAAACAACTGAAGCTATGATTTCTCGCCTGATCCCCTGATCGAAGGTTCGGGCCCTGAAGAAGGGGTCCCATACCATGTCCGTGGAATAGCGCGAGAGATCGGTAAATCTCACCGAGTACTTGGCGACCGTCATGCTGCCCTGCCGCAGCTGTAGAAGCTCCTAGATGCGCACCGCACGGAGGGTGGCTGGGACGAACTCCGAGTGGAAGAGGACCTCTAAGTCCATCCAGAGGAGAGATGCCTCGTCGTGCACCTGGAGCATCAAGCTCCACCATCTTTCTACTTTCGCATACAGGAGGCTCGTTGTGAGGATCACCATGAGGTCGACTGGTGTCCCCAATAACCTAAAAACTCGCACAGCCGCCTCCAGCCAATCCTCAGCTGCCTGAGGGTCCGTCTCCCCGCGGAACCTGGGCGGTCTCTAACGCTAAAACTCATGCAGTGCACTAAGGAGATGTGCACTCTCCGTGGCTGGGGCTGGTAGCATCGGTGGCTCAGCGGGTAGAGGTACCGCCGGTGCCTCTGCTGAAAAGGGGCCCTACAACGAGGCCTCATCGCTCGGTGGGATGTCGTCTCGCACAAAGCTCTAAACCCTAGCTGGCTGCCGTCGTGGGGCCATCCTGAAAAGGAATAGGTGCACCACGGTCAAAACAGTATACCTGGTGAGCTGACACAAGGTAATCACAAAGAAAACTTTTGAAACACACATGCAATCAATGTTTTGTGCATTGAGTCGGAAATCAGAATTCAGGGTCCTGGTGTATGGATACGTCGGCCGCCGCACCAACACTGGACTCCCTGAACTAATAACCACACTCAATACCCTTAACACTATTGCTTCACATAGAAGAAAGATCAGATTCCATAGTTCTTCGGTAGAACCGAACTCCTTTGATACCAATTTGTCACGACCCGTCCTCGGGGCCCGTGCCGTGACTACCCCAAGCCCGTCTTCCATAGGCCAGGGGCTGGCGACTAGCACCAAGGCATAAAATCCCGATAAAAAGGGGAAGGCATTGCCTTTGTAAGGTAAACAAACACGAAAGAGTAAGCAAGAAGAAGTAAACACTAAGTAAAAACCGAGTACAATAGTAAGTGCGGAAAATTAAGTGGGTCAGAATACAAACCCAAACTGAAAGTAAAGTAAAACTGGAAAGGAAGTACAACAACTGTAAGTAAAACTGCAACGTCGATCCGTCACTGGAAGCCCCACCTGAATGGTGGGTACAGATAGTCTCCACAGCTCCACGAGTCCAGCCGTCTGCTCCGTGTATGTCCCGCCCAGTGGTCCACCTCCAGGTACCGACTCGCTCCACAAGCCTCAGCCACGATCAGCGTTGTCCGTCATCTGCATCCAACACAACGTAGTGCGGGCATAGCCCGTGCAGTGGTGAGTATAAGCTACTCAGTAGGGACCCTGAGACCCCCAAAGGTCTCCAGATTCCACAAAGGATAATCCAAAAAGGAAAGATAAAATCACAAAGTAACAACCCACACTATTTAGGTATATGTCCATACATATACCTAAGTCATCATTTACCGTTCGGCTCCAACATCCGAGCCCAAGTTCAATCACATCCACACAGGATAGCACAACCAATCCACACAGGATAACACCACCCAATCCACATAGGAAATCAAGTCAATCATATCAAAGATAATGATTGAAATTCAAAACTCATCTCAAACTAGGATTAAAATCATGATGTCGAAACCATAGCTGTTGCGGAAACTCCTCCTCTATCGTGTACGGTGGGTCTGCCGCTACACCAACCGCTCCCCATCAACCTTGGTCTACCGTAGTACTCCACCTGTCGAGTACTGTGGGCCTTCTGCTACAACCAAGTGCTCCTCCGCCGCGGGTCTGCCGCTACAACCAAGCGCTCCTCCGTCCTGGGTCTGCCACTACAACCAAGCGCTCCCCCTCTTAGCCTCCAGAGGTACTCCTTCTGTTGAGTACTGCGGGTCTACCACTACAACCAAGCGCTCCTCCTCCGTGGGTCTGCCGCTACAACCAAGCACTCCCCACTAGGCTATCCGAAACACACCGAGTCGATCGATAAGCAGTCATCAAGTCTCAGCCAGCTCTAGGGTTTCCGCACACAGCACACTCGTTCAGGGAGGGTCCGCTCCACGAGCCGAGGGGCTGATACATCAACTGACAGGAATTCTGGAGTTGATGTATCCCAAAGTTCCGTATTGTTAACAGGAACTCAACGTGATAGACGGCGCGTCAATCGGATGCTCGGTCTGAAAGTTATTGGCCTTTTCGTTCCAGGGGCCCGGTTGGTTTTTTAAGTCAAAACCAACCCGACCGCACTCTACCTGTGACCAAACCTCGAGCGGAGTAAGCCAAAAGGTCCGTCTCACTAAGAGAAATCCAACAAAGTCGACGGCACGTCAATCGGATGCTCGGAGCTCAAGTTATAAGTGTTTCCGCTCCGAGGGCCCGGTTGGTTTCGTGTTCGAACCAACCCAGTCGTACCCAAAGTTCTTCGAAACCTTGAGTGTAATATACCGAAACGACCGACTTGATCCAAGGATCGCTACACAACTAATGGGGCATCAATTGGAGGTCCGTAGCCCAAGTTATGGGCAAAAGACCGGAAGTGGTCTGAAAATGGGGGGTCTGGGCCCAGACCAACCCAGCCCAACCCCCCTGGGTCGGCCCGAACCGGGTCGACCCGAACTCGGTCCCGGTCCAACCAATTTGGGCGCAGCCCGGCCCGGTGGGCGTGGCCCGGCCCCACCAACGTGGCCCGGCCCAGCCTGGGCGGCCCGGCCTGGTGCGGCCGGTCCGGCCCGGGGTGGCTCGGCGCTGGCCGAGCGGGGTCGGCTCGGTGCCGGCCAAGCGGCCACGCAAAGGGGGCGTTGCCCCCTTGATTGGAGCCACGACCCCCACGTGGGGGCCGATCCTTGCCAACGGACGCGGCCCGGCGCCGCGTCGCCTATGGTCCCGCGCGGCCGTGGGACCAGCCGCGGCGGCCCTTCCCAGTGGCGCGCCGGGCACCGCCGCCTCCTGGCGGCCGGCCGGTGCTGGCCGCCGGCGCACCGGTAGGGTCTTCCGCGGACCACCGGACGCGCTCCGATGGTCTATTTTGCATGACGTCTTCGCCAGCGGTCCTCCCAGGACTGGCTCTTCACCGTGAAGACCTCAAAACACCTTTTCGGCCTGCTTCATCGCCGCCCGTCGATCCACACACCAAGAACAAGGAAACGGTGGGTCCGGACTTGTTTGTTTGTCCGCACCCACCGCGTTAGCGGTTCAAATGACTTCCGACAATTAAACACATGTCAAGGATATAATTCACATAGATTCAATTGAACTGAAACCCCCTACCTCAAGTGGTTGATGATCAAAGATTGTCGCGGGAGAAGGAACGTCGCGGAAGAAGCGTCGTGGAAGGAGGATCGTCGGCGTCGTGGAAGGAGGATCTTCGGTGTTGCGGTACACAGCGTCGCGTCATTGATCCTAGAGGGTTCGGCGTTCTTCGTCGCCCTTCGTTTGAGGCCGGTGTTCTTCTTCGGCAACGGTGCGTTCTTCGCGTTCTTCAAGGAGGAAGATGAAGTTTCAAGGCTTTGAGCAAAACCACTCAATTCCTCTCGCACAACCAAAGACCCCCCAATAAAATAAGGCGTAGCCTTATTTTATTTCTCACGCCAACTATTTTTGAAAAACAAAAATAGATCATTCAATTGATTGATTTAATTGAAGAGTTTTAACCGCCCAATTAAAGAGGCGTTTAATAATTAATTATACATGAGAGTTGACTTGGCATTTAAGAGGGGGGTGCGGGTGAGTTACTATATTAAATGCTCGAGGGAGGTAAAAGGAAATTAAAGGGGGTGGGGCTCGTGTGGGACCCACATCACTAATATCCTACCTAGGAGTTAGGATATCAGTGGGTCCCACCTCAACCACCATGCCTAGGTTAACACTGCTTAGAATAAAAATAAAATTTGTTTCACATTATTTTATTTTATTCTTTAGTTAACCCCAAAAAATTAAAAACCTCACCTGAGCAAACGCAACTCCGTAAAAGTTGTTCTTAAGCAATTGTCGGTGTTGCGGTTCCATCGGTGCCCTCAGATTTCGATTCCGAGCACCGATTCAAAAGTTAGGAAAACCTGCTTATTCGTTTACTAAATGTACCCGAGCTAAACTTCGGAAATTGATTCCAGGCACACCGGGCCTCAGAATCTGGTGCCGTCAGAAACTGCGTTCTTGTAAAATTTCAAAGAAAATTAAGAAAAAAAAATTTCTTGAATTTTATGGGTCTTTACAGTTCTCCTCATAAAATGAGATAGGTTCATAACATAACATATGTCTCCAAGAAGGAAAAATGAGACAAAAATCCATTTCTAGTTTTTTAATTTTTGAATCATAATACCCATGATTTAATGAAATTAATTTTAATATAAAATACCATTAATTATGAATTATTAATGATATAATAGTTAAATGGGAGTTATATACACCATATAACACTTCCCTTTAGTTGAGTGAATAAATGGAGAAATTATGTAAAAAAAAGGTATATACATAAAAATAAAAGTGTAAATATAACATAAAAATATAAAAAAACATTTCATGCATAATCTTTGAATAATATAATCAATGAAGTATATGTATATCCCAATGAATGAAAATTGAGTTAAGAAGCACCTTACCTCACACTTCCATTTGGTTGAGTGCTCATTAAACTCATTTATGGTGGTTTTAATCACATTATTAACTTATAACCGAAACATATTAATATTCATAATATCATATATTATCCTTTTATAACAATTATTACATATTCGTTAATAATATTACATTATCACTATTGTTTTGGGTGTTAGTTTCCTTGTTTTATCACACATGTTTCATCGTGAATGTTAAAAATATTTAATATAGGTTATATATCAATCATATAAAAAATTATATTAATGTTATAAATATCATTTTTTCATTGGATTCTTCTTTAGAATCGTTATTTAATTTTGAACATTTAGAATGAATCGCATCGCTTCGTGAAGACGGTAGGTCATACGTACGCACGAGTGACGTTATCATTTCCTTAAAGAGTGAAAGGGAAAGGAATTGGATGGTATATTAATTTAATATAATAAATATAATTTCATATATTTAACATATATTCATTTAATTTATCCTATATTACCTTCCATTTAAAGTGTTAGTGAATAATGAATCACATCGCTTCGTGTGGCAGTAGTCCGCCATACACATGAGTGATGTTATTGTATTCTTTACAAAATGTAAAGTAAGGAGTATGTGATATTATAATTAAAAATGTATAATTATATCATAAATATAACATATAAAAATTAAATAAATCATTATATTTATATTTAAAAAGCGATTTTGGAAAATTAATTATGTCAATTCCTGAGGTGGTAGTCTGTCGTACATATGATCAATGTTTTCGTTTTCCATTTAAGGGCAGAGGAGATGGTTTTTGGTAATTACCTTAACCTAAAAAATATTATTATATGGAAGATACATAGGTTTTTGTATAATTTTTTTAATAATATTTTAGGGATTCGGTGGAGGATATAAAACAAAACACTCGATTAAAGACATTACCACCTCATCAGGAAACTTTTTTTTGTTTTCATCAAAAGTCTTCCTAGGTTGGATATATGGAAAAACCAAGGATTATAGGATGAGATAAAGGATGTAATTATATTATTTGGAAACTTATTTCCTAAACCAATGGGTTTTTTATGTTTTTAAAGTTGAGGATATAGGTGGCCTTTTTTAAGTCGGGGAGAGGACACATTTTGAATTTTTGATAAGAAATAATTCCACACATATTTTTCACATTAAATCAGCCTCCCAAATAGACCATATTCTAAAATTTGAAGTAATAAGGAAGAAATATGGCCCTAAAATAGTAATTATAAAATTATTAGGTCATTTTTAACCCTAAAATTTTTTTCTAACCCCTGGTAAACTTGTTTTTACCTTAATTGCGGTAAATAATTTTTATTATTTTCACTATTCATTATAGTTAAAAATTAATTTAACTTTATTATATAATATAAATTATTATTATCTCAAATATATTTTCCATTATTTTAAATTCCACTCACAATTTTTGTAATATTTAATTTAAAATTAAACCTGCAGATGTGTCAAAAAATGATTTTTCAATAAATGCATTTTTTAAGGAAAAGATGATCTTATAATAACTATATGACATGTAATAAGAATAAAATAAATTTAAATAAATATTTATAGATATATATATATATTATAAATTTAATTTAAAACATTCCTTATTAGTGGTTATTATAATTAATTAATAAGGAGAAACATTTTTCACTTTAAAACAGTTTTCAAGAGAGGAAAAAGCATTTTTAAGTCTAATAAAAAACTTTTACAAAAATATTTAATAAAGATTATTTAAATGTAATTAATTTATTTTATATTACTAAATAATAATTATTCCAATTTTAAATCATATTAAAATAATAACGGGACTTTATTTATTAAAAATAAAGGGAAATTTTATAAAAAACACTATTTTTCAATATTCAGCGAAAATTTAATATTTTCCAAAAAAATCCCAAAAATTCAAAATAAGTTAATATCAATATAATTATTTCAAAAATTATGTCAATTTTATAAAATAAAATTTCTAAAAGTTCTAAATGATAATTGCAATATTTTCTCACAAAATGAAATGTAAATCATTTTCAAAGGAATTGTTTTTCAAAATAAAATATCCTTATTAGAGTTGGATGATTATTCATTAAGAATTTAAAAATAAAAATATATTGGGTAGGTAATGTTTATAAATTTATTAAGTTATTTAATACTTTTCATTCCCTCCAATTTAATGGCTAGGTTATATTCTTCACATTTAAATAGTAATATTTAAATATTATAACACGATTCGTTTAAACTCAATGTTACATGTAATGCAGGCTATCAAAGAAGTCAAATTAATTTGAAGAATACGTTCTAAATTCTCAATGTTTTACACCAGGTTCTAGAGGATATTTACTGATGGTGTTCTTTTGAATCCACTATGGTTTCTTCATGTTCATGGTGGTACCTTTAGGTGTGTTGGACTATAATGTCCCAGATTTTTCATGTATTATTTTTAAATATTATCTTGAATGAATTAAAGTCTAGGAATTGAGACTATGTGTCATTCGAGGCTCATTGTGACTAGAATAAATGTTTGAATTAAACAAGACATTAAATTGCACACGAGATAGGTTTTTCTGAAAAAGTGTAATAACTTCTAAATCATTGATCAGATAAAAAAATGGGGTACCGTTGCATCCAGAGGAGTGACTTTACCTTAGGTGAGGCCTAATATTGGCCAACATAGGTTGGATATGAAATTTAATTTATATAAGTTTTAAAGAAATAAAATTAGTTAGGAATTTATTTTATTTGACATTATGGAAATTCATCTACTTGTTTTCCTTTTTTAACAAGTAGCATGACTATGACCTAGGGTTAGAATTCATATATTTGGAGAAATCCCTGGAAGCTTTAGTGAGAAGAACCCTTGGAGAAACCTCTCAATGAATGGTGATGACATATTAGATCCCAAATCATTGCACCATTGGGTTTGAGGATCTCATCGATGATGGAAACATGATCATCCTCTATTAACGATCGATCCAAAACCAAAGGTAGGGAATGTGATTTTATTTTTTCATTCTCGTTCTTTGATTCAATGATGAACATAGATCAACCCATGAACAAGTTCACCTATAGTTATTTCATTCTTGTAGTAGGGTTTTATTTTGGGATTAATTTGGGGAATTTATTCTATTTCAATTTTGTTTCTTGATTCTTATAATGGGAGTGGATTAAGGTCATAACAAACAAAGGTCATGGTTCATTCCTCGGGGTTTTTCTTTGTGATTTCTTCATCCTTTATTCCCGATTGTTCTTCATTATTTGTGGGGTTATTAATTAAGGATTGTTTCACATTCTATTTTTAGTGCAATGATCTAAAATTGTAAATCAGACATCTTGAAAAGAAATAGGAGGTGTGATGATGATGGTGATAGATGGATCAATATATTTTGAGAGATATCTTTCTTCGAGCATTCTTTGAGCGGATGATCAGATTTGGTTTTCAAAGCCAATCAAAGCCCTAAAACCTACTGAAGTGGTGATGTAAAGGTGAGGTAACCATGGATTTGTAGTTTTGAGGAGAACATATCATTGGATCGAACATTGAAAGGTCATCTGAGGCTCGTGGAGGAGGAACAACGATTCTTGAAAATAGTGAAGAACACAACATGTATCCCACGAAACACAGCGTGTGGGAGAGATTCAACGGTGGCTAGGGTTTCGAGAGATAGAGAGGTTGAATATGGAATGTGACACCTATCACACATCATGTGGGACCATCCTTGAGACTCATCTTGTATCTAGGATGATACACATATAAGGGGTGGAGTACACTGCATGTACTCCATCCCACATCCAATCCCCAACCAGTTACGCGGGCCACCCCATGTACTGGTACATGGGTAGGAGAAAACGGTTTGACACCATGTACTGGCACATGGATGAGGTAACTATATGTACCTTGTATTGATGGATATAGTAGCTAAGACTCTCTACACTTTGTGTATACCTTTTTTATGCGACATGTTCTTCTGACATGGGTTGTTGTACAAAGGCAGTACCAGGGGTCAAGGTACACAGTGTGTCAACCTTCTACATGTCATGTACCCCTATTCTAACATGCTTGATCTCCTTTTCCACTGTATCATGGAAAAGTATCATTTGGGTCGGTGCCCATTGCTTGTTCCCCAAAAGTATTATTGGTATCATTTCCTATCCATAGAATTATGACCCCCTTCGGCATGACTTTATGAATTGATTTGGGAGTCCCATCCAAGAGGCCCAAAGCAGGATCCTTTATCCATTCATAGACCTAGGTAGATTTAGGTTATCGATGTTACCAATCCTATCAAATGTCGGTCCTCTACTTATCAGGCGAATCTGGATGAGTAATGGTATATTCCAAGGCCCTAGAAGTGATCCTCATCAGTGTATCATGATCTTCCTCACTCGTAGAGTTGGTTCCCCTAGAATTCATGTATCATATTCCTTCTTGAGATTTATTAGAATATCTCTCTATCTCATGACAGTTCTCAATGAACAGTACTTTTCGGATGGATGTCATCAGGGTTATCAGACTTAGGAGTGAGTTCTCCCGGATGAGTGCTTTGTGGAATCTTTGGAATGGATCCCAAGAGTGGGTATGAAATCATTGTTACATTCCTCTAGACTACAGGTCTAGGTTTGAGTATATCTATATATGTTCTTATTATATGTATTATAGTCATATACTTTGTAGAGTTTAATTTACCTTTTCTTTGTGTATTGGTTTGTGATTTTCAGGGTGTCCTACTGAGTATTGTTATATTAACACATGGATGGGATTTTCCTGTACCTATCATTTCTTATGCTGACGAGAAAACTTTTGATGGAGACTAGGGTAGACCAGAATCTGATAGCGATTTGTGAGTTCCAGATATTCTGAGGTGTTCGTACATCTTTGAGTAGTATTCATAGTAGATATCTTTTTTATAGCTTGTACTTTGTAGTTTGCAGACTCATTCTTTTAGTGGTCTTGTATTCTGGCCTAGTTTACTTTTCTGTACATTTCTTTCCTATTTTACTTTGTTGGTTGGGTTTAGTTGTATGCATGAATTTGGTTTCTTTATTTTTTTTTAAATTTTTGGCATTTGTGGGATTGGAGTTGTCTGTGTGTGTACATGTACTTAGGAAATGCCTCCCATTTGAGTTATTGGCATACCCAATACTAGTCCCCATCCTTTGGACTATTAGAGGCGAGCTTGGGGAGTCATGACATGGGACCCACTAGGATGGGTCGTGATACAGTGGTATCAAAGTTTGTTGGTTATACCTTAGGGAAGAGAGTCTGTGAGATTGGTTTGGGGAAACAGTGTTAAGTGTTTTGAGTTTGGATTTCAGGATAGGGACTCCAATATTTGTTTGGACATCAAACGTATCCATACACCAGGACTCTAATAACATAATTTTCGACTTGGTACATGAGAACAGTAGTTATAGGGAAACACTAATGGAATGTGCATCATATATGAAAAGGGTTGTGGTTTTCATATCCCTAGTTATTCAACTCTCCTAATATACTCATTGACTATGGTACATCTTGTTTTCTTACAGAATTCCTTCACGACGGATACCAATAAGGATTTAGTATCTCAATCATGAGGATGACCCCCTCAGCGATGAAACTTATATAAAATAACAATTCCCTAGGCGTTACCTCCAGGTGGGGCACCAGTTATATCACACCAGTAGAGAACCACGTGGTACCTACATTTCCAACAGATGAGAAGCATAGTCTGATCACTCTCTACAAGTTTCATAGATAGATACCCCTAAGGTTCTAACATGAGCTTGACCCATAGGAGACTAAGCACTGGTTTGATGTGGTGACTAGATTTTTTTTCCTGTTGAGGACATCGGTGTACCAGATGGTGATCCTAGTAACAAGCCTTCTTCTAGGTTTGGAAGGGATATGGTGGAGTTTCACTACACATTCTTATGATGAGGAGACTATTTGATGGATGTATTTTGAGCCTCTATTTAGAGTATAGTTCTCTATAGTTACGCAGAGAGAATTTCATATACATGAGCTTCTTCAGCTTCAGTAGGGTATCTTGACAGTGTATGACTATTCATTGAGGTTTTCCAACATCTCTAGGTGTTGGATGGATATGGTTAGGGATTAGTTATTTAGGGATTGGACTATCAAGTGAGGTTTACATCGGTACATATGAGCTAGTGTTTTACCTCTGTGCATTCTTACATATGTTGGAGTGCTTGAGTGAGCCTTGTTTGTTGAGAGCTTCTTGGTGGAGCAGAAAAAACTAGTGACAGTCAGCAGTAGGAAGACAGGTACATAGATCTCAGCAGTGGGTATCCAATGTCAGACATAGGGATCAGGATGTGGGAGGTATCATAAGAGGTCCCATTAAAGGGGATATGCAATCTAGGGCTCTCAGGCTAGATCCAATCAGCCTAGGGAGAGGCGACGATACACATGCATTGACAGAGGACATCTCGCTAGAGATTTCCCAAAACATCGAGTTGTTAATCAGTAAATGGGGGATAGAAAACCAAGGTAGAAATAAGGAGTATAGAAGGAGGATACTCTAATTGGAAGATGTGGAATAGGTTTAAGGAGAGATGCAAGTGGTGGAATGTGTTTTGACATGTTACCATAACCACCACCCCCAGGAGGTCCACGCTAGGAACAAGGTGTTGGAGGATAGGGGTGGGGACAACTGTATGCAGTTGAGACGTATGACCCAAGGACTCCAAGGATTACCTGAGGTATAATCTATGTATTTTATACCTTAACTACCATACTTATAAACACAAGTTCCAGTCATTCCTTCCTTGCCACATACCTTGTGTGAGACCTTGAGATTCTGGTAGAACTGTTTACTCAACCCTTATGATTGTAGACACCTATTGGAAGAAACTCGATGATCAAGAACATTTTCCTACATTCTGATCTTACCCTTGGAGTTAAGAGTTTTATTTGGAACCTCTGGGTGGTAGTGTTGAGGCCTTATGACATCATTCTCGGTATGGATTGGATATATTTGGTCCATTCCCAGATTGAATGTTTTAGGAGAAGGGTACGTTGTTTCTACAAGAATGGGATATGGTTTTCCTTTGTTGGTTAAAAAGAATCCTGGGAAAAATAGGAGGGTATCAGGCATAGAAGGGTACAACCTATCACTCATGAGTTAGTTAGCATTACCCTTGAAGTAATATATGTTGTTAGCTTTTAGTTCCAAGCAATAGTGGCAGAGTATGAGGACGTATTTCTAAAAGATATTCTAAGATTACCTCATTGTTGGTAGATTGACTTCTACATTTACTTACACCCTATGATGACACCAATATCAGCACCAATATATCTAATATCCCCCACAGAGCAATGCGATTTGAGGGTGTATTTGGAGGATTTGCAGATGAAGGGGTTCATGAAACTCAATTTTTCACATTGGGCAGCCTTGATTTTGTTTTTAAAAGAAGGTAAACGAGAGCATGAGGTTATATTATGCTTCTCGAATATTTACCTTCTATTGGGATATCACTATCTAGGAGTACAAGATTAGGATATACCAAATCTGTCTTTCAGATTCTTTTATGGTCATTATGAGTACCTGATGATGCCCTTCAGAGTGACGAATTCCACCGTAGTGTTCATGGGACTCATGAACTAGATCTTTCTGCCATAATTAGACCGGTGTGATTAGTCTTCATTGATGACATCCTTATGTACTTGATGTATGAGGAGGAGCATTCGAGACACCTACAGATGGTTCTAGATGTACTCCGATAGCACCATCTTTATTGGAAGCTCTCAAAGTTCCAGTTCTAGATTCAAGAGTTCCACTTCCTTGGACATGTTATCTCAGTAGATGGATTATTAGTGAACCTGACCAAGGTGGAAGCTATGTAAGTATGGGATTCACCTCGGAGTGTGATGGAGGTGAAGAGTTCCTTGGGCCTGCAGGCTATTACCAAAGATTCATAACTTATTTCTCCCAGATATCAGCACCAATGCTAGCTTTGACTCAGATGGGGAAGCCTTTAATATGGACAAAGAAGTGCCAGCATGCTTTTTATCAGTTCAGATAGAGTTGGAAGAGAGCCCCAATCTTGAGGTTGTTAGAGGAGGGAGTTGAGTATATAGTTTTCAGCAATGCATCAGGGACCATGCATGGTTGTGTCCTGATGTAAGGGAAAGCGGTGATTGCCTATGGTTCGTGCTAGTTGAGTCGACATGGGTATAACTATGAGACCCACTATCTTGAGTTAGCAGTGGTATTCATTTCATTGATGATACAGTTACACAAAATTATGGGTGAGTGGTTCATCATCCACTCTGATCATAAGAGTCTCAATTATGTCTTCTCTTAGAAGGATCTGATCTTGAGATTGAGGTGATAACTAGAGTTCATCCCATACTATGACTTTGAGATTATCTATACTCCTGGGAAGGGGAACATTGTGGCCGATGCTCTGAGAAGGAGATCTAGTACGCAACTATTGAATGATGTGTCAGAGCTATTGTCCTCATTATAGTTATCCTTCATGAATGAATATGATACAACTTACCTCTAGTCGATGATTATCATCCCTCCACTCTTACAGTGAGTCATAGAGACACGTCTTGGGGATTATGATTGTGAGACCTTACATTCTCAGATGTATATAGGGAATGATCTTAATGGATATTCTCAAGGTGTGGATCACGTCATTATTTTTAAAGAATGCACAGTTGTAAAAACAGCATTGCGGGGGGAGGTTCTAAGGGACTTTCATACACACCCCTTGACGGTATATCCTAGAGTGGGTAAAATTTACTAGGACCTCCAACGTCAGTTCTAGTGGACAGTAATGAAGAAGGAATTGGTAGATTTCATTTATCGATTCCATACATTCCAGCAGGTGATGGTTGAGCACCATATTCCAGTGACTTTGGCTCACCCTCTAGAGGTGTCATTATGAAAGTGGAATGGGATATTGATGAACTTCTTGATGGGTTTTCCATGTACATCTAGGGGGAATAATACCATCTGGGTGATCATTGAATGACTCCCCAAGTCAGACCACTTCCTAGATATTCAAGATAATAGCTTATTAAAGATCTAAAAATGCATCTACATGCAAGAGATAGTGTGGATTCATGGAGCCCCATCAAAAATAGTTTCTGATCATGATGCCTATTTCACATCCTGTTTGTGGAAGGGATTGCATGAGGCATTTGGGACTTGGTTATTCTTGAGAACAATTTTTCCTCCCTAAACAGATGGCTAGATAGAGAGGACCATTTAGATTCTGAATGACATGTTGCAGGCTTGAATATTGGACTTGATCCATAAATAGTAGGACTATATAAGATTGGTGGAGTTTGCGTACAACAATAGCTACCACTCCACCATTTGTATGGAACCATTCAATGCTTTGTATGGGCAACCATGTTGGTCACCACTTCACTGGACTGACCCAGGAGAGTCAGTAATAATGGACCTAAAATTAGTGTGATCCACTACTAAGAATGTGCATATCATCCTGGAGTGTATGGAGACTTCACATAGCCAACAGAAGTCTTATGCAGACTAATAACAGAGACCTTTGGACTTTGAGGAAGGATATTGTGTCTTCCTTTGGGTATCACCCCCACCAGGGTTTTCTAGATTAGGTCGGGGTGACAAGTTATCTCTGAGGTTCATCACCCCTATTTTGATATTGTATAGAGTTGGAAAGGTGGTGTACATCAATGCTCTAGCACCGCAGTTTCACTAGGTACATGATGTCTTCCACGTGTCGCAGCTGAGGATGTACGTGCATAAGCCATCCACGTCATCGACTGGGGTGAGATGGACATTGAGGATGGAATGAATTTTGTGGAGCACCTAGTGGAGATTGAGGATCAGTAGGAGAGGATATTTGTTGGGAGATATATTCCCTTAGTGTGTGTCTGGTGGAAGAATGGTAATCTTCATGAGAGCACATGGGAGTAGGAAGCTTAGATTCATACGCAGTGCCCACCTATCTTTATATAGACTTGTTTTTTTCTTTTGGGGTATGTAAATCCCCAAGGTGGGGAGAATTTAATGTCACTGATTTTCCTTATATTTTTTTTAAATATTATATAGAATTAATTCGAGACCAAGAATTTAGAAGATGTGCGATTCTAAGGCTCGGTGTACCCAAAATAAATGCTTGAAATAAATTAAACTTTAAATAGAATGCATGGGAGGTTTTACTAAAAGAAGTGGAATAACATATAAACAGGTTCCCAGATCAAAAATTTGAGGGTACCATTGCATCTAGAGGAGCGACTTCACCATAGGTGATGTATAATATCAGTTGACGGAGGTTAGATACAAATGTTAATTTTTGAACGTTTTAATGAAATAAAATAAATTAAGAATTTATATTATTTAACATTACAGCAATGCAGTGAAAAGTTTTCCATTTTTAATAAGTAGCATGATAGGGACTCATGGTTAGAATTCATAACTTTGTTGAAATACCTGGAATATTTGGAGAGGATAACCCTTAGAGAAACCTCTCAACGAACGAAAATGACACATCAAATCCTGGATCATTGTACCAGCGGGTTGGAGGAACTTTTCGATGAAAATAGAGAGATCATCCTTATTTAATGATCATTACAAACCTAGAGTTAGTGCATGCTATTTCATTTCTTCTTTCTCGTTCTTTGATTTAACAATGAATGCATATCAACCCACGAACAGGTTGACCCATGGTTTGTTTGTTATTGCGGGATTAATTTAGGGAATTGAATCTATTTAAATTATGTTTCTTGATACTTATAACGGGAAATGATCATGGTCGTAACAAACTACATCTGAGGTTCATTCCTAGTTTGTTTCTATGGGATTTTTGCCACTGTTATTCCGACATGTTCTTTGTTCTTCATGAGATTATGAACAAAGGATTGTTTCACATTTGATTCAAGGTGAAATGATCTAAAATCATATATCTGGCATCATGACAACCTATAGGTGGCGCAACAACGATGGAGAAGGATGGATCAATGTATTATGGGAGATATAGTCCATTGTGCGAATGATCAGATTTGGTTTTCAAAGTCGATCGAAGGCTCAAAACCTATCGAAGCATTGTTAAAAAGGGGTGGCGACCATGAATTTGCAGTTCCAAGGTGAATGGATCATCAGATCGAAGGTGTGTATCCTGTGATTCACAGTGTGTGGGACTAGTTTAGTAGTGGGTAGGGTTTTGGGTGATATGAGGTTGAACACGTCATGTGACACATGTCACATAGCATGTGGTACCTTCCCTGATACTTGGCATGTATCTCAGAGGATACATGAACATGGGGTGTAGTACATGACATGTTCTCCACCACATGGTCGGACCCCCGACTAGTTACACGGGCTAGCCTATGTACTGGTACAAGGGTAGGCAAACATGGGTTGACATTGTGTACTGGCACATAGCTGAGGCACATGTGTGGACCCTGGATGGATGGACACTCTATGTATGACTTTACACATGTTGTGTATATCTCTTTTACACTACATGATCTTCTATATTGAGTTTTTGTACATGGGCAGTAATGAGGATTAAGGGACGTGGTGTGTGACCGTTATACACACCGTGTACCACCTTCATAAATACTTGATCTCCTTGTATATAATATCTTGGACAAGTTTCATTTGGGTTGGTTCCCATTTTTCGTTACCCTGAAGGTCTGTTGGTATCATTTCCTATCCACATGAGTCGAACACCCATCAACAGGGCATTCTGGATAGAGTTAGGAGTCCCCTTAGAGAGGCCCAAAGTAGGATCCTCTATCCATTATTGGTCTTAGTTAGAGTCAAGTTATTGGCATGACCAATCATACTAGACATGTGTTCTATACTTAGAAGGAAAATTTGGATGAGTCGTAGTATATGCCAAGGCCCTCGAAGTGATCCTCATATGTATATTGTGATCATCCTCACTCGGGGAGTTGGTTGTCCGGGAATGAGTGTATCATATTCCTTATTTAGATATATCAGTGTATCTCTCTCTCATGATAGTTTTTGATGAACATTATTTCTAAGATGGATGTCACCAGGGCTATCAGGCTTAGGAGTGAGCTCACCCAAATGAGTGCTTCATGAAATCTTTAGACTGAATCACTAGTGTGGGTATGCGATTGTTGTGACTTACCTCTAGACTACAGGTATGGGTTTTAATATATCTATATATGTTCTTGTTATATGTGTTGTAGAAATATAAAATGTAGAGATGATTATACCTTTTCTTTTTGTATTTCTTTGTGTTTTTCAGCGTGTCCTTCTTAGTATTTTTATACTCACCCCTACACAAGAATTTCCCACACGTGTCTTTTCTTGTGTAAATGAGTGAATTTTTTATAGAGTCAAGGGTGAACTAGGATCAGAGAGAACTTTGTGAGTTCGAGACAGGACGAGGTGTTCCTACAACTTTGATTAATAATGCCAGTACCTATCTTGTTTACATATTGGACTTTGTAGTTTACAGACTCATTATTTTGGTGGGATTGTATTCTAGCATTGTTTACTTTGCTGTAGATTTCTTTTCTATTGTACTATATTGGTTGGGTTTAGTTTCATGCATGAATTTTGTTCCTTTGTGTTTTTTACTTTTGAGCAGTTGTGGGCTTGGAGGTGCGTGTGTGTTTGTGTAGTTAGGTAATTCATCCCATTTGAGTGATATTCCTAGTCAATTCTAGTCACCATCCCCTATCCTATTAGAGGTGATCTTGGGGAGTCATGACACGGGGCCCACTAGAACGGGTCATGAAATGGATGCCCAACGGTGTTTGTGAGACTTGTGGTCCAAATTCATCAACCCTTCTTGGATCGGTTCAAGGTCATCTTCTTCGATGACATCCTTGTATACTCATCATTAGATGGAGTACACAATACAATTTAAGATGGTTTAGGACATGATATGAGAGTACCAGCTTTATGGGAAGATCTTTTGGAGTTAGTTATAGATTTAGAAGGTCCACTCTTTAGTATATGTCTTCACAAATATAGAATTCATAGTGGTCCTAGAAATAGTTGAGGTGGTTCTAGATTAAGATCCACCCAAGGGCGTGACCATGGTAGCTATTAGATCCCAACCTGGGTATAGCTACCCAAGTCTTTTACATATATTATTACATTATTTTAAGAATAATTAACCATCAAATTCAAACCATGGATTGTAACTTCTATTGTATTTGGAATACTGAGTATATAATTAGAAAGCATGAAACCAAAATAAAATCATCTTTTATTTAATATCCATAATGATATCCTAAATTACTTTATGATCTTACATATTTATAGGATAACCTGGGGAATACATGAATAAAGGTATGAGATAAATACCCTAGTATGGGAATAAGCATAGGAATAAAGCAAAGCACATTGGTTAGAAGGAATAACATAATTCCATAAAAAGGAATGGCTCACAAATAAAAATATAGAAGAATAACATATAGAACATGGTATCATATGATCATGAAAACATATGAATGTGGCAGTAAAACATTAAATGAGTCAAAACTAACTTCTAATACTATATCACATGGTGGACAAAGTCCTATAATGGATTAGGTTTACTCCCTAATCCCACACATTACGTATCATGAGACTAACAATTCCCCAATGTATTGGAGTTATTTCTTGGTGAACCCATCCTAACATGTTCATGAATATGTGTTCCGCATGATGATTCAAATATAAGGAATAGACATAATGGTTACCCATGGAAATAAATGGATATCGTAATCATGTTATAAGGAATAATAAATGGGTTTATCATAAAGGTGTCCGTGAAAGAATGGATTTAAATCATACATGAACATTAAAAAAGGAAAATAGTCATAGATAATGATAAATTAAATCCAAATGAAGTGAAAACATGTAAAAATATTGTTTAAGAAACTTTATAAATGAGTCACTTTAGTGTGGGTTATGGGCAAATATTAAAGAGACTGTAAAGAGGAAAATTGAATAGTTTTTTATATAAAACCAAAAATGAAATAATATAGTTTTTCATGATTAAATGAGTGATTTTATAAAAATAACTATGTCTAAATAATAATTATGAAGGGTACTTGAAAAGGGGTAATAAATTGTTAAGTTCCCTTTAATTGGACTTGCTTATCATGAGGAATTGAAAAGGGATCCTTATAAAACATGTATTTCCCCAAAAAAAGAATGATTAATTGAGTTAGGTAAATATTTTTGGAATATAAAAACAGATTATATAAGGATTATAGAAGAATAATTAATAATTACACTGGGGTAATGAAAGATAAAGTGTAACCCAAAGAAAAAATAAAGGTTCAGAGAGAATCCATTACCTTATGTCTAAATCTGTTCTGCACATCCACTTAATGTCTTGAATAACAAAATTATATCCTATAATTAATTAACTCATAACCTTATCCACATAAATATTATTTATTATAATTTTATTAATTTCATTTATGATCATTTCGTTGAGTTATAATGTTTAATTTTTTAGTTCTAGGAGTGTTTGTTTCATTGATCTGATGGTCAATTTAATTATGTATAATTATGGAATTTCTTCTCAAATGGAAGAAAAACTATTGAAGTGGAATGATATGGTATTAATAAACCTATTAAATATTAAATATTCCCATATATCATTTTTCTTATATGATAATTATTCATTAGATAAAACATTACTAAAAAATGATTAATTTATTTTGGCAGTTTTTACGACCATCATGTACTAGTTTTGTTTTCTTAATTAATAAAATGTTTATATCTTATTTCCAAAACCTTAAAAAATTATAATATAAATTTTAAAATATTTTTTAACCATTATAATTACTTAATGATCATCCTTGGAGGTGTTAATGGAAAATGAAAAATTGCCATTCACAAAGGCGGTGAATCGACATATCACAGATGATGTTTTCATTTTTATGATAAAACGGGAAGAGAAGAGATTTGAAGATGTATATTCCATAAAAAATTCAAGATAAGTATGATATTGGAGTTATCATGTCACTTTGGATAGGGTATTTTTGGATAAGGTAGAAGAAATAAATAATTTAAAATAGAAAGAAAGAGGATTTTACTTCTTGAATATCGTCTCCTTGAGAACCCACATAAGGCACTTGGGTTTGGTCGTTTACTAAGAATAGTGAGAACAAGAAATGGGGAAGGGTCATGCGAGAAGATTTTAGAATTATTTATACAAGATACAAGGTTTGGAGGTGTGAGGATAAGGGTTGGTGAGGTGTGGTATTTATATTGGGAGGAGAGGGTTGTTTTTTATTCCTTTATTCATTTTTTTAAAATTTTGGTTCAATAATACATATATTGTTGATTCCCATGAATAAATACATTAATTAGAGAATTTTATTTCTATATAATTTAAACTTACATCATACCCGACTCAACCATGACTAAAAAATTCATGTATTGACTTATAATGTTAAATACCGTAAATTACTGTATTTCACTATTCATAAAAAATTCAACTATTTTTTAAAACTACCAACAAACCAACCAAACCATTTTTTTAATGTGTAAATTTTAAAAAAGTAATCCATTTTATGAAAATAATTTTTTAATATTAGAAATTTAATTTTTAATTAAAATCTCCATTTATTCAAAAAATACCAATTTTAATACGATAACCGATTTTATAACACTTTAAAAAATTGATTAAGGTCTCATAAAATTATCTTATAATTATAATAAAACAAAATATTAATTTATGAATCTATTTTAAGAAAATAAATTATCTTTTCAATAATTATATTTATTATCAAATTTCAAAAAAACATTTATGTTTCACAAAAATATCAACACTTAATTTATAATTTTTAAAACATATAATTACTTATACCATGATATAAATATATCATGTTTTTATTTATAGGATACATCAATTTTATTTATACTTTTATAGGTGATGTTACTTTTATAATGCCCATATTACTATTATTAATGGTAAAATTACTATTGCAACGATCGAGTTACTATTCCACTGGGATAGGTTCTTTAATTTCTATAAATATCACTTATTTCATTATTGATTAATGAGAATAATGTTTTTATTTGGTTTTATATGGGATATATGAGATTTATAATATATTATATAATTATAATAAGGTAAATTTCATTGATAAAATTCAATTTGGTTACATTATTCCCCCTTATGAAATTTCACCCCCAAAATTTCATTTTACATACTATGGTGAAAATAGGTGAGGGTACTTCTCCAGATTTTTAAAATTAATTATAAAAGATAAAATAAAACAAGGTTCTAGAATAATTATATAAAAATCATATAAAAATTCAACTTTGAACATAGAAGGATAAACTTATAAATGAAAATTATATCCCAACCTGTGATTCCCTAAGTTTAAATATAGGTTATTCCTGGTGATATGATTATCCCTAGGGTTCTCACTAAATATATCTTGTCCTAATAAATAAGAATAACTATACCATTATCTAATATTAACTATAGTGACCCTAGAATTTTACAAATATTATTACATGATTTTAAGCATAATTAACTATCAAATAAAAACCAGGGATCTTAAAGTTTAGGGTCTTTGGAATACTAGGTATATAATTAGAAAGAATGAAACCATAAGAAAATAATCTTTTATTTAATCTCCATAATTACCTTTAACTTCTTTTGATCTCTTACATATTCATAGGATAACCTAGGTAATATGTGAACAAAGGGATGAGAAAAAAATCTCAGTAAGGGAATAAACATAGGAATAAAGCATAACATATAGGTTAGAAGGAATAACATTATGAAATCAAAAGGAATGTCTCATTAATAATCATGTGGAAGTATAACATGTAGAAAATTGGATCATGGTATCATAGAAACATAATAATGTGGAAAAACATATAACATTTTGTAAACACGATTCAATGCTAACTGCCAAGAATATATCACATGGTGGACAAAGCCCCAAAATGTATTAGGTTTACTCCTTAATCTCATACATGAAATATCTTGAGACTAAACATTAACCCGTGAATTATAGTGCTATCTAGGTTCACCCATAATAACATGTTCATGCATATGTCTTCCCCATGAATAATAAAATATAAGGAATAAATATAAGGGTTATCTGTGGAAAGAAATTGGTATTGTAATTGTGTCATAAGGAATAACAAATGGGTGTATCATAATGGTTTATAAGAAAGAATGTATTTAAATCATAAATGGGTATTTATAAGTGAAAATAGGTAAAGATCATGATAAATTATGTCTAACTAAATTAAGAACATTTAAAAAGAGTTTTTAAGAAACTTTAAAAATGAGGTAGTTTAGTGTGGTTTGAGAGAAAATATTAAAGAGACTCTAAAAAGAAAGAATGAATAATAATTTTTATAAAAGAAGAAATAGACTAATATATTTTTTCAGGATTAAATGATTAATTTTATAAAAATAATGGTGGCTTAAAATGAATTATGTATTTCACTTGAAAAGGGGTAAGAAATTGGGAAGTTCTCTTTAATCGGGTTTGCTTATCGAGAGGAATTGAAAATGGGACCTTATAAAACAT
The DNA here is from genome assembly GCA_963277665.1 of Viscum album. Classification (NCBI taxonomy): domain Eukaryota; kingdom Viridiplantae; phylum Streptophyta; class Magnoliopsida; order Santalales; family Viscaceae; genus Viscum; species Viscum album. The sequence continues at coordinate 1,984,613,818 of OY728145.1, read as the reverse complement.
GTATTTACCCATAAAGTAAAGATGATTTTATATAGTTAAATAATATTTGAACATAAAAATAGAATATATGAGGAGTAAATAATAAGATTTAAGAATTACATTGGGGTAAAGAGAGAGAAAATGTAACCCAAGGGAAAAAATGCAGCTTCTGAGAGAATCTTTTACCTTATGTCTGAAAGTGTTCTACACTTGAAATTAATTTCATGGATAATAAAATTAGAACATTTAATTAAATTATTCATAAACTTATACATATAAATTTTATTTTATTATAATTTTATTAATTTCATTTATGGTCATTTTGATGCGTAATAATTTTTAATTTTGTCCTTTCGGGAGCATTTGTTTCATTGATTTCATGGTCGATTTAATAGTGTATAATTATGGAAGTTATTTTCAAATGGAATAAAAAAAATATTAATGGAATGAAATGGAATTAATATATTTATATAATTTTAAAAGGTCCCATATATCATTTGGTTTTCATATATGAGAACGATTCATTAGATTAAACATTAATGAAAAATGATTAGTTTATTTTGGAGGGTTTTACAACCATCGCGTACTAGTTTTGTTTTATTATTTAATATTATGTTTATATGTTAGTTACAGAACATTAAAAAATTTATAATATAAATTTTAAAATAAATTTTAATAATTATATTGGTTTAATGACCCTCCTTAAAGGCAGTAATGGAAAACAATCATCATTCATGATGGCGATAAATCGACATATCACAGATGATGTTTTCAATTTTAAGATAAAAATGGAATATGAGAGATTTGATGATTGGTATTCCTTGATAACCTCATTAAGTTACTTGTGTGTGGCCTTTTTTTGAGACTTTAAAGACTAGGATGTGTGGAAGAGTCTTTAGAGAGGAATTGGGTAGAATTTAGACAATCTACAAGTCTTTAGAGGTGTGAGGATAAGGGGTGGTGAGGGTGGTATTTATAGTGGGAGGAGTGGGTTGTTTTTTTCATTTGTTTATTATTTTGGTTTATGACTATAAATTGTGTTGATTACCATGACTAAATATAGTAACTAGAGTATGTGAGTTAGAGATAACGGGAACTTATATCATCCATGACTCAACCTTGACTCAAAAATTCAAGTATTGGATTATAATGTTAAATACCATAAATTATGGTGTTACACTATTTTAGCACAACAAGAATTTAAAATATTTTTATTTTGGAATAAAATTTATTTTGTTTCTAGCTTGTTTTATATGCAACACACAACACTTAATTAGTTTGTGTTACATGAAAAACTAAGTTTTACCACTATTTAATGGAACACCTATTTTAAAACTAAATTTTAACAATTTTATAAATTTTATTTTTCAAAATAAACCTCATTTTTTAATATTTAATTTCAAAATTATATTAGGGTGAATTTTTTGTATTTCTATATGAAGATTCATTTTTTGATTAATATTAGAAAAATATTGTATTTTAGTTTAAAATTTCCTATTCATTTAAATGATTATTAATGTTAAATTATATTTTAAATTGGTTCTTAAGTGACTAATAGATAAATTATACATATATTAATCCAATTTAGGTCATAGTAATCATTTTATATTGAAATTTTATATAAAGATATATTGATCTTTTGAACATTTTTACTTTAAAAGCCCACTTTTCACCGCATCTATGGGATTAGGATTAAACATAATTTTCCCACTTATATGATTTCAAATATGAAAATGTTTATACATGTTTGTAATCAGTATAATATTTTTGTTATAATAAGATAAATTTAATTTTTGACCAAAAATATCAGTGAAAGTGATTAAAATTAATTGCGGTGATTAAGGTTAAATTAAGCTTAATAAGGGATTAAACCTTAATCATATGGGCCAAAATAACCTATAAACTTGTCCAAAATCCATTGGGTTATAATAGTTCAACCATATTCCCTCTTGGTTTAAAGTTTATGATTTAGGGGGATAACTATTCATTAAATTTCCCTATATTATAAATTAAGGAAAAATGAAAAAAAGGGAACCTTCATTACCTTTTACCTTTATAAGAGTTTATATATGTAAAAACATCAGATTTTCGGTTATAAATATCATTTTGAAATATAAATGTGTCATTTTTATAATTATAATTTATTATTAATTTGTATAGGTTAATTAGTTACATACAATTCTTAAGAAATGCCAATGTATGTATTATTTAGTTAATAATCAACTAGAATAAACGATAATATAAATACTAAAAGTGAACCAAATTGATTGAACTATTGTATTTAATTATTTTTTAAGATTGATTTATAATTTTATAATATTTCTAAGTTGATATATTTTAATTCCATTTTAGTTTTGATATTTTTAAATAAAAATTAATAAAATAATGTCAAAAATGACATTAGTGTTATTTTATAATAATTTTTCTTATTAAATGATTTAAAATTAATAAAAAACCTATATTCTTACAAGTTATTTTTAATAATTAATAAATAAAAAATATTTTCTATTAATTGACCAATTTATCTATTATAATTAACTTATTGAGATATAGTTTGTAAAAACACTATTAGCACGGTTCGAGTTAAAGTAGTGTTTTTGCGTATTGCATGTGCCGGTTTTAAAATTTATTTCCAACACACATGGGATTTTTATTTTGAAATTTAGACAGAAATTTTTTAATTATTTATATCTATAATTTATAATAAATATCACATTAATTTATTCTTAATGGTTTACTTACATTGGTTAGAAAACTAGTTTCTTTAATAAAAACCAAAAATAATACGATTGGAGAAACATAGAAGTTAAGGAACCAAATTATAAAAATGCACTTATTTTTATGTGTAAAAACGTTTTATAGAATATGTTTCCCATTTAAAACATTATTTTTTCATTTTTTAGGAATAATAAGTTAAGGAGACCTCCCATTAATTTATAACTTTTTTATTTACAAGAGAGTCACTCCTCCTCCACTATAAAAGGCCTCCTCTCCTCCCACTTCCCCACACCTCTCAAGACACTTCGGCTTGACCATGATCTTCCATAATATCTCCTAAAAATCCCTCACCTAAACCTATATTCCTAATCATGGTACAAAATCCATTCAATGAATCCATTTTGTTCAAACCAAAAGGAGTTACCCGATTAAGAGGTTACATCTTTTCTTAAGATCATTAGTTTTATTTCCATTCTCCAACCCCTAAACTCTTATTATTACATGATTATATAAAAAAATGGTATCATAAATATACTATGATGTATTTATTCTAATTTTTAGACCTATACTCACACATAATTCTATCTAATGGATAAAAAACATACTGTTTATGTGAACAGTGAACTACAGCCTCACGAAACGATGATTATAGAATTTCCTTTTCCACCTCTAATGGATGAGAATTATGATGGACACACTATTAATATATGATATATATGATATTTATTATTTAATTATTATTATTTAATTATTTTATAAGACTTATCTTTATAATTTCCATTTTTTAAAAATACGATAACATTGTTTGTGGAAGTGTGGACTACCGCCTCCCTAAAGGGATGTGATTCATTCACGGTATACATGGAACCTATTAAGGATGATTTTAATAAACCTATATAAAATATATGACATATATATTATATTTTAATTATAATATACATATTTATCATTTAACTGTAATTATTTTTATATAAGAAATAAAAGATAGTAGTGTTTATGCGTACGTATGGACTACCGCCTCCATGAACGGTGCAATTCATTTCTTATCTCCAAAAATTAAATATTATTATAAATAAATATTCATTGAATATATATGATAATGAAATCATGGTTTACATTATGGGTATGATTAAATCATGATCTATGTAATAGTAATAATAAATAACAAGTAAAAACATACTTGAGAAAACTACGCAAATAACACTCGAAATTGTTAGAATAATAAAAGAGTGTTAAAAAGGGTAAGAAAATATTATATGAAGTAAACATATGATATTATAAATATTATTATTGTTCCATTATAAGTTATTAACAGATTTTAAACCACTATACAGGATGATAAAAACCACACAATAAAAAGGAAGGCTAAGGTAAGGGATTTCATCACAATTAGCATTCCATTAAGACTTATGTAATTTTATACACCAATTCACTTTAATATGGTGTATACACTTCCCTTTGATATTTATTATCATGAATATATTTATTATCATGATATTTTAATTTTAATTTAATTTTATTCATTAATGGATATTATGATTCAAATGTTTCAATATGGTATGGGGCACTTTGGAATGTTTAAATATTACTCTCTTTAAGAACATTTGTAATGATTTTCTTTGCAATATCACTTTCTTTGTGATTGTTAAATTTATATTGAAATAATAAATTTATTTAAATATCTAAATTATTGGGTGATGGATATTTTTTTTTCCTAAGTCATATACCATTTTTACAAATGGTTTTCACTTTGACAGTTATCTGATTAACTTAGGAATTATTGATAAATCAATATTCTTTATTTAATATGGGTATTTGATAAGACATATTTCTTATTTATTAAATCCATTATTAGATATGAGGAATTATTTTTATAGATATTACATGGGTGAGGCTCGATAATAGGTATCCCTTCGATGTATCGATAGTCTAATGAGGTGAAATAGTTGGCCAAATTAGATGGGTTTTTACATGTTTTTCTAAATTGTCTTGTGAAAGGCCTTGATGGTAATGGTTCCATGTACCTAGGAAATATAGAATAAAATTATTAAGAATTTCTCTCATTTATATTTTGTTATTATTTATTCATCATATTTTTCATCGACATATATATGGATGCATTTCATTTTTAATTCATTTATTAAATAGATTTTGTTTTTAGTTTCTTACCTTTCCATGTTTATATTTCCTTATATAGTTATTTTAATGGAATGTGTTATCTATTATTCATCTTTTTATTTTTATTTATTCTCATTGATTCATTATTTATTTCAATTTACTTACATATGATGATGATTTGAGCTCATCCTTATTATGTTTCCTTTCCCCAGGTTATGAAGAGGAAAACTTTGAATAAGATTTCAAGGATATAGTTTATTTAATTTTATTATGTAATGTTTTTATTTTATATTCCCATTGTATTATGGGTATCATGTATGTAATATAGCTTTATAATACTTCTAAAATGATCAGCCCTTTGGGATTTTATTTTTTTAATCATGCCTATATAATAAAATTATGTACCTGCTTTGGGCTTTCTGGGGATGATGTTTTATAGTTGGTATCAAAGGAAGTTTAGTGGAAGACTTGGAAACTAGATTTATAAAACATAGATTAAGGGAAAATCCTAATATTGAGGTTGAGTTTATTTATATAATAACATCCTAGAATTTTGGAAGGGTAGAGATTATGTGTTTATTCCTATAAATACATCTCTATCTGGATACTACAATTTGACATGGTTTTGGAATATATATACATAGGAGTAAAAACTCCAAAAAATTATGTCAGGCCTAACTCAATGTATCTTGGTTAATGAACAAGGGTCTTACTGTGCACCTGTTTTGACACTCTTGGGGGATACACGTAAGATAATTCACATTTTCTTTACAAACCATTATGAAGGATTTGAATGTAAAGATATCCCCAAAGAAACCATGTTTACGATTATGAGATTAGGTATGCATAAATATTTCAATTTATGTTAAGTGTTTCACTATTTTTGGTATTATACAATATTTATGATTTAATCTAGAATATTTCATTATTTAGAAATGGTAACTAGCAGATGGAACATGAACTCCACTAATGAAAATGATCCAAAGAGTAAGAAGGATCATATATTTCATAGTCTTAAGCTAAATTGTTTATGTGAAATAGTCTTTTATGTATTCTCATCATATGAGGAAATGGTATCATGTGATAAAGAGATAAGTAATGAATTCTCCATGTCAAATGGATTTAAAGGTCAGTAAGAGAAGAAGAGGATGGCATAGAAGAAATTAGATAAAGGGAATAAGGGAAATAAGTATTTTCCTACATGTGATAGATGTGGAAAGAATCACCCTGGTAAATACTTGAAGGGAATAAGAGTTTGTTATAAGTTTGTAGATAAGTTTCACCATGCTAAAAATTTAAGAGGGAAAAATAAAAAAACCCCTATTCAATATTACAATTACAAGGAGACGTAACACTTTTCAAATCAATGTCACAAGCGTCGAAGGAATATACCCCCAATGATGTTATTGGATAATTTTCATGTAATGTTACTGCTAAAGATGAATAGTAATGACTAATATTCCTATTCAAGAATTATGTCATTTGAATATTTTATCAACAATCACTGGTTATCATAATTTTTTAATATATGAGGATTGCAATATAGTACTTTCTCATTATGGATTTGAGATCATATGTTAAATGATATCAAGAAAAGTGATTTAGTGGAAAGTTGAGCTTATTGAAAAACATATGATTGAGATAAATACAACCCATAATATGTTCCCAATGTTGAGATAATGATAAAGAAATGATTAATTTATATCAGTACTAATTACATTGGAACCAATTAGTGATCAATGTTGTCATTTATGGAGTTTACAACACTTTTGGATTTAAGTAATATATTAAATAACACTTGTCTTACTTATGGAATAATGAATAATGAATGTTTCTAATAAGTTTTAATCATGATTAGAGTTACAACCATATTTCAAGAGGATAAAAGATGATGTTACATGTTTGGAATGTGAAAATTTAGAGTTCTTTCATGTTGATTAAAGGATAATGATAAGTTCATTTTGGAAATTCAGTGACCTTATTTCTAAAGTGTTAGATCATAATATTTTGGAAAGGTTAACCATTTATGAAATGGTTTAAATTGAACTTTGTATTTGGTTTTAGAGATTGATATATTACATCACTATACGATGAATCTTGTTCTAATTGATGAATTAGAAATAGTTCAAGGCATGACCAAAGGATAAGATTGTGATTATAGAAATGTACTAAGTTATTATATTTACATATATTATTCAAGAGTGAAATAATTCCTCAAGTATAGGAAAAATGATATGAGAACTAAATCTCTTATCCATGTTTCTTCGTTTATTATGAATCAAATGGACCCTTAGATCATCATGTATTTATATCCTTGTGATTGTTAACTTTCTCTTAACCATGTTCTCAATCACTTTCCATTAGAACTTGGTTGTTAGATTTTTATTCCATATTTACGTTTCCATTTCCCACCTATTTTATCCAACTTTGTAACCTAGTTATGTGACCTTTTTATATTCCTTTATATCTTATTTTTAAGATGTTTTATTAACCCTATTTACAATGTGGATTTTTTAACAATAATATTTTCAAATATCAATCCATTGATTACCAAGGTCAAGTTTAAATTGAAAGGATACAATTTAATTAATGAGGAGATAATGTAACACTCCAAAGATTTAAAATATTTTTATTTTGGAATAAAATTAATTCTTTTCTACCTTTATTTATATGCAACACACAACACTAAGTCGGTTTGCATTACCTAAAAAAACCATGTTTTATTAGATTTTAATGGCAAACCTATTTCAAAAATAATATTCAATAATTGTATAATTTTTTTTTTCAAAATAAAAATAATTTTTGAATTTATAATTTCAATATTATCTTAGGGGAAATTTTGGAATTCTTCTATGAATTTTCATGTTTTTATGAATAGTGGAAATACTGCATTTAATTAAAAAACACCTTTTTGTTTAACTGATTATTAAGGATAAATTATAAATTAAATTGGTTATTACTGTAATAAAAGATATATTATACATATATTAATCCAATTTTGTTCATAGGAATCAATTTTTTATTGAAATTAGATGTAAATACTTATTAAACTTTTGAACATTTTTAATTTAAAAACTATCTTTTTCATCACATCTACTAGATTAGCATTAAATATAATTTTCCCACTTATGTTATTTGAATTTTGAAAAATGTAAATACATGGTTTTAAGCAATATAATATTTTTGGTCTTATAAGATCAAATTAATTTTTTACCAACAAGATTAGTGAAAGTGATTAAAATTAATTATGGTGATTAAGGATAAATTATTCTTAATAAGGGACTAAACCTTAATCTTAGGGGCCAAAATTACCTATAAACTCATCCAAAATACATTAGATTCCAATAGTTTGACCATATCCCTTTTTTGTGAATTTTATGGTTTATTGGGATAATATTTCCTGAAATTTCTCTATATGATATTTTTAGTAAGGAAGAACAAAAAAAGGGAACCTTTCTTACCTTTAACATTTATAAAACTTTGAGATATGTAATAAACATCATAGTCTCAGTTATACATATCCTTTTGAAAAACAAATGGGTTATTTTTATCGTAGTAATTTATCATTAATTGTTAGATTTGAATTTGTTACTTAAAATTATTATGAAACCTCAACGAAGTGATTATTTACTAAACAATCAACTAAAATAAATGATACTATAAATATTAACAATAAAGAAAAATGATTGAATTGTTGTATTTATTTATTTATTAGATTAATAGAATATTTTATAAAGTTTTTAACTTAATAAATTTTAATTACAATGTTTTTTATACATTTTTAAATTATAATTAAATAAATAATGTCACAATTGACATTAATTTTATTTTATAATAAATTATTTTTATTAAATGAATTAAAATTAATAAAAATACTATATTTTTTCAACTAATTTTAAAGTTTTAATAAATTTTAAATATGGTTTATTAATATACCAATTTATATTTTACAATAAACCTATTGTCCCGTAGTTTGTAAAAACTTTGTTATTATGGTCTGGGTTAAAGTAGTGTTTTTGCGTGTTACATGCGCTTATTTTTTAATTAATATCCAACACACATGGATTTTTTATTTTATAAGTTATACATAATATTTATAAATCATTGGATCTATAATTGAAAATAAATATCACTTTAATTTGGTATTAATGGCTAAATTAAATAGGTTAGAAAATAAGTTTCTTTAATAAGAACCAAAATCATAAAATTAGGGAAACATAGAAGTCAAGGAACCAAATTATAAAAATTCAATTATTTTTGTGTGGTGGAGATTTTTATAGACCATTATTACCATTTAAACCAATATTTATTTTATTTTGGAGGTGAATTAAGTAAACAAGACCTCCCATTGATGTATACATTTTTGTATTTATAAGAGTGTCACTCCTCCTCCACTATAAAAGGCCTCCTCTCCTCCCACTTATTCAAAAATATCAAGCCACTATGGGTCAAGCAATATCTTGTTGTAACCATGGTCATCTATGCATGAATTGGAGAATGGTTTGTGTTTGTTGACAATCCTCTGAGGAAGTTCAGAATGTGTTCCAGAAAAGTGCTCATACAGGTCAAGAAGATAACAGTATTGAAGGTGGCACTATTTTCTAGTGTTTTCCAAATTTCTGGACCTCAAAATTTTTCAAAAGGGGAAAACAGTGTTTTTGGGAAAGGGACTTACGCACCGGATATGTGTCACACAAGTGACTTGTGCGCCGGGAAAGGACTTGCGCGTCGGTGCCTAGGAGGGTTGGAAACTTACGCACCTATTGTTCTTCATGATCAGAACTTCAAAATATGGAAATGGAAAGAGGGTCACGCAAGTATTGGTTTGGTCGCACAAGTGAGTAGCTCGATAGAGGCTAGGGCGGTTGGAGCTGTGCGCCGGGACTTACGCACCATGATGATACTTGCGCGCCACCGCATAGGGTGTCCAATTTTCCTATAAATAGAGGACCACCCCTCTTAATTCAGAACGAAGTTTCAGACATAGAGATTTTTAGAGCTCCTGTTGCGCATGAGTTTTGGTCGTGCAAGTAGTGGTGGGTCGCGCAAGTTGAAGTTGCGCGACAGTTGTTTGATATGCGTCCAAGGTAGTTTGGGTGGAAAATAATGTGGGTCGCACAAGTTTGGTGTCGAGGAAGTGTGTGTAGTGCATGTGGTCAAGGTAGAATTGCGTGCCAGTTATAACTTGTGCGCCATCTTTGAAACTTGCACACCGACCTGGAGAAGCGCGCCTGGGGTTGTTGAATTACGACCGTCTTTTTGAAGCTGCACAAAAGCTGGAAGATTTCATGATATCTTCTGTGCAAACTGATATTAGTCTAATGGTGAGAGTTTTATTTCAACATGTCATCTACATACAACAGATGATTAATTCTTTTGCAATAATTAAGAGACCTTCACGTCTATAAACTGAGTGGGACTTCACCAAAGGTAGTGAGCCAGGGGGAGTCAACGGGAGTGACCCGAGTGACGCCGTGAGCTATCCCTGAAATTTTGTAAAGGTAGTGAGCCTGGGATAGAGTTACTGTGCCCAAAACTTTGTAATCCATAGCTAGTGAAGTTTAGTGTAATTTGGTACGACCGACAACCCGTCGGCGTATGCTCCTTGGACGTAGCCCTTAGTGGTGAACTAAGTAAAAAGTGTTGTGGCATCTCTCCGCATGTGAATGTTTTCTTTCTGGTCATATTCATCATACAGTTTTAACAAGTTCCTACCAACGTGGGAACAAGATCCATCACATTAAAAGAAAAGTGGTCACCCTGATTCACCCCTCCCATCTTAGGGTGTCCTGGGGTCTTACAAGTGGTATCAGAGGGTTAAGGTTACTGGTGTTGAACCTGTCCTTTGTCGTCATGGAGAATGTAGTCAATGTCAGGGGAGTCCCTCTCTTCGATGGAAGTAATTTCTAGATCTGGAAGAATAGAATGAGATCTCATCTAAGATCCCTTGGAATGGAAGTTCTATTTTCCACTATGCAAGGTATTCATGTTACTGATCCAACAGGGATAGCTATGACGGATGCCGATAGGAAAATTCTTGATGCTGATGCTAAAGCGTAGAATTCTCTCACCGCATCCCTTTCTGATCAGATCTATCTAAAGTTAATGAGTTGCACCTCAGCAAATTACATGTGGGATAAACTTGAAAATATTTATGAAGGAGATAGCAAAGTGAAGGAGGTGAAACTGCAAGTACTACACAATAGTTTTTATGATCTGAAGAACCAATGTACATAGATGAGATAATTGAAAGGTCGTCAGTGTTCTATACTCATTCTAATGTCTCGTGGAAAGAAAGAAAGAAAACTGAGAAATCCAACCTTGTAGAGGTGGCCCTCAAAGATACAAAAATAAATAGTACTTGGATTCTGGATAGCAGTTGTTCATCCCATATGATATGTAATGCTGGCCTGTTAACATATATCCAAAGGAAGGTTGATGGAATGGTTCGATTTTTTAATGATGGAGCTCTGAAAATCAAAGGTAGTGGAATTACTGAATTAGCTAATGTAGAGCTAAAGAAGACTGAAGTCCTTTATGTAGATGGCCTATGTCATAATCTACTCAATGTGAGTCAACTCTGTGACTCAGGACTTATTGTTACTTTTAATCAGAAAGGTTGCACTATCAAGGGAAAGACAGGCAATTCACTTATGAAGGGATATAGAACAGAAGGCAACCTGTATCAGGTTGATAGTAAAGAAAATGTTTTCTACATGACTATCGAAGAAGAAAACAATTTGTGGCATAGGATACTGGGACACATCAATCAAAAAGACATGGATAAAATAACAAAATTGAGGATTGTCATGGACATTCCTAACCTGAAGCATGAGCATGAAAAATCTTGGGATGCTTGCATTCATGGAAAGCTGGTCTACAGTTTATATCGGTCAAAGAAGAAAAGGGCATCTTATCTTCTTGATCTAATTCATACAGATGTATGTGGTCCGATAAATGTTGTTGGAACTCATGGAGAAAGATACTTTTTCCTTTTCATTGATGATTGCAGTAGAATGGCATGTGTTATGGTCATTCATAGGAAATGACAAGTGCTTGACTGCATGAAAACATATCGGCGAGTCGCCAAGAATGATACTGGACGAACAATCAAAGTGTTGTGATCTGATAATGGAGGGGAATACACGTCCATTGAGTTTGAGAATTACTTAGAAAAACATGGAATACAGCATGAGGTAGCTGCTCTGAGAACTCCACAACAAAATGGAGTTGTTCAGCGCCGTAATCAACAGGTCAACAACATGGCCAGGACTATGGTGATTGAGAGTGGTATCTCTCGCCATTACTAGAAGGAATCTGTTGAAGCTGTAGTGCACATTTAGAATCGAACAGGTCTTTATATGGGAGAAACGAAGACACCATATGAATTGTGGCATGGAAGGAATCCTTCGTTGAAATACATTCTAGTTTTCAGAAGAAATTTTTTTATCCAGAATAAAGAAGGAAATCAAGGTAAGTTTGATAGAAAGTGAGGAAGAAAGTGAACATGGAGAAAATACAAATATAGAAATAGAGGAAGTTATTCAAAACACTCAGCAGTCACATCATGATGTTGACTCGGAAGAAGAATCTGAAGAAGAAAATATGGCTGGAGAGAATGCAACTAAACCTCGTAGGAGAAATTGAATATTTGAGATTGATCCATCCAACATAATTGGGTATAGGAGTGCACACACTCAAACAAGGAGGATGAGGAATAACATGCAATCTGCATTTCTGTCAGTTGTGGATCCATCCTCATTTGAAGAAGATTCAAAGGATGAATCATGGGTGAAAGCCATGAATGAATAGTTAGATCAAATTGACAAGAATCAAACATGGGATCTTGTCCAGAAACCTGAAGGTCACAATGTGATTGGTACAAAATAGATCTTCAAGAACAAGTTTGATGAGCCTGGAGGTGTTATTAGAAACAAGGCATGACTGGTATGTAAAGGGTAATCCCAAATTGTAGGTTTTGATTTTGAAGAAACCTTTGCTCCAGTGTCTATACTGGAGTCAGTCAGGTTTTTCCTTGCCATGGAACTCCAAAGAGGATATAAAGTATATCAAATGGATGTCAAGATATCATTCTTGAATGGCGTACTCAAATAAGAAGTCTACATTGAACAACCAGTGGGTTTTGTTCTTGGTACTAATGAAACAAAGGTCTGCAAACTAAAGAAAGCACTTTATGGATTGAAACAGGCACCACAGGCGTGGTAATCCCGGCTGGACTCTTATCTCAAGAAGATGGAATTCAAAATAGGAGGAGTAGATCATAATCTATATGTGAAGAATTCTCCAAAAGATCAATTCATGGTTCTGGTCTATGTTGATGATATCATATTTTGTGGAAGTAGGCAGAAATCAGTGGATGAATTTACCAATCACATGAAATCATAATTTGAAATGTCTATGATTGGGGAGCTCACATATTTCTTGGGGCTGAAAGTGATTCAAAAGAAGGATTACACTTTCATTTCTTAGGAAAAGTATGCAAGAGAGCTGCTGAAGAAGTTTAATATGCAAGACTCCAAACCAATGTCATCTCTGATTGCAGTTGGAACTAAACTTGGAAAGCATGAGGCCGGTACCTCTGTAGATCCCACCATATACAGGAGGATCATTGGAAGCCTACTGTACCTGACAGCAACACGGCCAGATATTGTCTTTGCCACAAGTCTTGCAGCCTGCTTTCAGAGTAATCCAAAGGAGGAACATATGAAAGTAGTAAAAATAATCATGAGGTATATTCAAGATACTCACAATTGTGGTTTATACTTTGCTGCAGGAAGAAACAGTGAATTATCAGCCTTTTCTGATACTGACTGGGCTGGAGATGTAGTTGACAGAAATTCCACCAGTGGTGGAGCATTATTTATTGGCAATAAATGTGTTGGTTGGTTGAGAAAGAAACAATAAATTACTTCTCTTAGTACTGCTGAAGCTGAGTATATCTCTGCTAAAAAGGTATGCACTCAACTGTAATGGATGAAGCAAAAACTATCTGATATTGGTGATGAAGTGAAGCAACCAATGGTAATTTACTGTGATAACAAGAGCGCAATTTATCTTACAAATAATCCTTTTCATAATTCTCGTACAAAACATATTGACATCAGATATCACTTTATCAAAGAAAAATTTGAGCAAGGAGTGATTAGAATGGATCATGTGGGAACTAATGAGCAAGTGGATGATATCCTGACCAAGCCACTGTTAGCCACTATTTTTGAAAAACATCTGTTGAACCTCGGTGTTCAGCCACCTCCTGGTGCATAAGGAAGTTATGCAAATATCCTCTCCCCAGTTATGTAAATAGTTTTTAATCTTTTCATCGATGTGATATAGGTTTGTGGGGGAGATACTATCCAGGGGGAGTGTGGTTTGAGCTGAACAAGGAACAATTACCAGTCTTTGGGGTTTTTTTCAATGGGGGGGAAAGGAATAAATTCAGGCATGTAATTCTTCTGTGACACAATGAGATTCAGTGTCAGTGATAGGATGAGAAGGATGAGAATGAATAAATTGGACATGTAATGCTTCTGTGACACTGTTAGAGATTTTCTTGGGGCGTCATTGAGAATTCCAAAACACAGAAACCTAATTCAAGCTTTCTCTCTTGTTTTCTACACCGAGCATTGCTCATGTAGACTTACAGTGTTGGATGAGTTGATTCTTTCATTTTTGGTTTGCATGAGTATGGTGATCTATTGAATTTTTTTTCTGATTTCCAATAAACTCAAAGGGGGAGATTGTTGGAACCATGGTCATCCATGCATGAATTGTATAATGGTTTGTGTTTGTTGACAATCCTTAGAGGAAGTTCAGAATGTGTTCCAGCAAGGTGCTCATACAGGTCAAGAAGATAACAGTATTGAAGGTGGCACCATTTTCCAGTGTTTTCCAAATTTTTACACCTCAAAATTTGTCAAAAGGGGAAAACAGCGTTTTGGGAAAGGGACTTGCACGCCGGATATGTGTCGTGCAAGTGACTTGCATGCCGAGAAAGGACTTGCACGCCGGTGCCTAAGAGGGTTGGAAACTTGCATGCCTATTATTCTTCATGATCAGAACTTCAAAATATGGAAAAGGAAAGAGGGTTGCGCAAGTATTGGTTTGGTCGCGCAAGTGAGTAACGTGAAAAATGCTAGGGCGGTTGGAGCTGCGTGCCGGGACTTGCGCACCATGATGACACTTGCATGCCACCACGCAGGGTGTCCAGTTTTCCTATAAACAGAGGACCACCTATCTTTATTTGAAACAAAGTTTTAGACTTAGAGATTTTTAGAGCTCCCGTCGTGCAGGTGTTTTGGTCACACAAGTAGTGGTGGATCACGCAAGTTGAATTTGCGCAACAGTTGTTTGTTTTGCATCCAAGGCTTTTTGGGTGGAAAAGAATGTGGGTCGCGCAAGTTTGGTGTTGAGGAAGTGTGTGTCGCGCAAGTGGTCAAGGTAGACTTGCGCACCAGTTATAACTTGTGTGCCGTCTTTGAAACTTGCACGCCAGCCTGGAGAAGCGCACCTAGGGTTATTGAAGTAGGCCCATCTTTTTGAAGCTACACGAAAGCTGGAAGATTTCCCGATATCTTTGATGCAAAGTGAGATTAGTCTACTGGTGAGAGTTGGACTTCAACCGAGCATCTACATAAAACAGAGGATGCATTCTTTTGCAATGATGAAGACACCTTCACGTCTATAAACTGAGTGAAACTTCACCAAAGTCAGTGAGCCAGGGGGAGTCAACGGGAGTGACCCGAGGGATGTAGTGAGTTATCCCTGAACCTTTGTAAAGGCAGTGAGCATGGGATATAGTTACTATGCATGAACCTTTGTAATCCACAGCTAGTGAAGTTTAGTATAATTTGGTACGACGGACAACATATCGGCGTATCCTCCTTGGACGTAGCCCTTAGTGGTGAAGCAAGTAAAAAGTGTTGTGTCATCTCTATGAATGTGAATGTTTGATTTCTGATCATATTCATCATACAGGTTTAATAATTTCCTACCAACGTGGGAACAAGATCCTTCACATTAAAAGAAAAAATGGTCACCCTGATTCACCCCTCCCCTCTTAGGGTGTCCCGGGGTCTTACATATCTACCCAAATATATCCTCAACATACATAACCTTAACCTATAACCCTCACATTGGTTAGAAATCCATCCAATGAATCTCTTTGGTTCAAACAAAAAGGAGTTACTTGATTAAGAGGTAATATATTTCCTTATGCTTTTATGTTTCATATACATTCTATGCCCCCAAAAATATTTATATTCCATGATTATATAACATCACTAGTATCATCAATATACTAGGATTTTTTTATGTTAATTTTTCTACCTACACTCACACACACTTCCATTTAATGGGTAATGAACATACTGTTTATGTGTACGTCGAACTACCGCATCAAGAAGAGATAATTGTTCCTTTTCCTTTACCACCTCTCATTGTTGGGAATTATGATGGACATGATATTTATATATATGATATATATTATTTCATTATTATTATTTAATTATTTTATAACACATACATTTATACTTTTCATTTTGTGTAAATATGATAACAACCTTTGTGGAAACGTGAACTACCGCCTCCTCAGAGCGATGTGATTCGTCTATGCTATACATGGAACGTATTAAAGATTATTTTCATAAAAATATTTAACATATATGAAATATATATGATACTAGAATTATAATATAAATATTTATCATTTAATTTTCATTATTTTAATATTAAAAATAAATGAGATTAGTGTTCATGTGTACGTATGGCCTACCATCTCCATGAATGGTGCATTACATTTCTTATATCCTAATATTATAGATTAATATATATAAATATGTAAGAATATATATGATAATTATATATTGTTTTTTAATTATTGAGATGATTAAATCATGATCTATGTAATAGGAACAACAATTAACAAGTCAAAACATACTTGAGAAAACTAGTCAACTAACACCTAAAATAGTTAAAATAATGAAAGATTTTTATCAAAGGGAAATAAAATATTATGTGAAGTTAATATATGATATTAAAAAAATTATTATGGGTTTTTATAAAATATTAAAATATTTTAGACCACTATAAATTATGATAAATACCACATAAAAAGAGGAAGGTTAAGGTAAGTGATTTCATATAAATTTAACTTCCATTGAGACTTATTTGATGTTATGTACCAATTCACTTTTATATGTTGTATACACTGCCCTTTGATGTGTAATATCATGAATATAATTATTCTAATGATATTATATGTTTAATTCAATGTTATTACTTCATGGATATTATGATTCAAATGTTTCATAATGGTATGTGACACTTTTGAATGTTTAAAAATTACTCTCTTCAAGAACGTTATTAATGATTATCTTTGCAATCTCATTTTTTAGATATTGTTAAAATACTCTAGAAAAAATTAATTTATTTAAATATCCAGATTCATAGGTGATGAATATTATTATTTTATAAATCTTATATCTTTTTTACATATGATGTTCACTTTGATAGTTATTTGATTAACTAGGGAATTATTGATAAATCTGTATCTTTTATTCAGTACGAATATTTTATAAGGCATAATTTTTATTGTTTAAATACATTATTAGATTTGAGGAATTATTTTTATAGGTAATAAATGGGTGGGTTCTAGCTATAGATAGCCCCTTGATGCATTAATAGTATCATGAGATGAAATAGTTGGCCAAATTAGATGGGTTTTTACTTGATATGCTTAATTGTCTTATGAAAGGTCTTGACGGTAATGGTTTCATGTACCTAGGAAACATGGCATCCAATAATTATTAATTTACCTTATTTATCTTCAATTAATATTTATCCATGAGTTTTTTTATCTATATAACTATGGATGCATTTCATTTTCATTTCATTGATTAAATGGCACGTGTTTTCAGTTTCTTACCTTTCCATATTGATATTGCCTTATCTAGTTATTTCAAAGGCATGTGTAATCAGTTATTTACCATTCCATGTTTATTTATTATCACTATGTAATTATTTATTATACTTTACTTACCCTTACTGATCATTTAAGATCACCCTTATTTTGTTTCCTTTCCTTTAGTTTTGAAGAGGAAAACTTTGAATAATATTTCAAGGATGTAGTTTATTTCAGTTTATTATGTAACATGTTTTATTTTATTTTACCAATGAATTATGGGTATCATGTATGTAATCTAGATTTATGAGACTACTAAACTAGTCAGTCCTTCAGTATTTGATTCCATGAAATCATGCCAATGTAATAAAAAAAACACACCAGCTATGAGCTTTCTGGTGACGGGGCGTTACAATTATTTACAAAAAATTCAATTGTTTTAAAAAAATCCCAAAAATTCACCGAAACCATTTTTCAACATTTACAATTCAAAAGTAGACTATATTTTATAAAAATCATTTTTAGAATATGATAAATTTAATTTTTAATTAAAATCATCGTTTATTCAAAAAAATACTAATTTTAATATTATAACTGATTTAATGACACTTTGAAAATTTGATTATGGTCTCATAAAATTATCTTATAATTATAAAATAAGAAAATATTAATTTGTGAATCTATTTTATGAAAATAAATTATCTTTTAAATCATTATATTAATTATAATATTGTAAATAAACATTTACTTTTCAACCAAATACCAACACTTAATTTTTCATTGTTAAAATAATTATTTACTTATACCATGATATAAATATATCATATTTTTATTTATAAGGAAAATAAATTTTATTTATTCTTTCGCAGGTGAGGTTACTATTCTAATGGCTAAATTAATATTCCTAATGGTTGCATTACTAATCCAAAGGTCGGGTTACTGTTCTATTGGTATCATTTTCTTAATTTCTATAAATATCACTTATTCCATTATTAATTAATGAGAATAATTTTTTATTGATTTATATATGTGATGTATGAGATTTATACTATATTAAATAATTATTAGAGATAAATTTTATTGATAAATTTCTAGTTCGTTATGTCGAGTGCCACATACTGGTGCCCCGATCTGGTTCATCGCATGACCTAAGGCACACCTCCCCACACACCAGAGGCTGCTGACTAGCATTGAGGGACTAATATGTAATGTGTGTAGACTATACCCTCTTCATCAAAGAAACAAAACAACAGAAATAAATATACAATAACTAAAAGATAATAAATAACAACCAAGATAATACCATAATTAATAATCATCCAAAATCACATGATGAATCCAAAATAGGGAAAAATTACTATAAACCAAAGCAGTAAATATGTCAGTCCATTTAAGTGTCAAGTGTTATATGAAAACCCAAAATAAATACATAATTAAAATCCCAAGTGGGTCCAGACATCATGACTAGTTCCCTCATCCAATCTCCATCCAAAATCCCGACTCATTCACCCAACATACGGATCTTGACCTTATCATGTCATGAAAACATGTAGTATATTAAATTATTAATCAAGAAACTTGAGTAGGGTGTGATTATAACTCATTAGGCCACCCTCAACGGCCTCTAAATTAATATATATCCTATAATAGTGTAAGAAATTTTATAAACAATAAGTAAAAAAGATAAAGTAAATAGTTTTTACATTTAATATTCTTTAATTAACCACATAGGCCCCTGGGTTCAAGGTGAAACCAAAACCAAACATACCAATTTTGACCTGTTCTTGAGTCTAAAAAATCTAGCATGAGAATTTCACAAATCATTATTTCATGGGATCTCATTATTCATTTAATTCAAATTTCACATTCACACATTGGGGGCCTAGATTAGTAGTCTGGAACCCCATGGGTATTTGAAGAAGTACACCTTGACCCCCAACTCAGTGATCACATGTAAATATATATATATATATATATATCATGGGAATGGAGTAGTAGTCTAGCACCCCATGGGTATTTGGAGTAGCAGTCCCTAACCCACAACTCATTGTTCACATTGTTTACAAATATCACATTTCATGGTTCCAAATTCATAACCTATTTATCAACCATTTTCATAACCCATTTTTCAACCAATATCATAATCCCATTTATCAACCATATTCATAACCCCATTATTTCCCTTCTTTAATTCATAGATAATTATTCTACTGTATTGTAATGCCCCATGGGTTTCCCTCAATTGTGGTTGAAAATATCTAACGGGTCTAACAGGATCCATGGAGGGTTTCATAATCACATGGGAATCAATTAGTTAATTAAATTTAGAATGAAATTTCCCTACATGGAAATTTTAATTTCACAGTTACACGCACACATTTTAAACAAAGACTATGGGAATTAGCAATTCAACCACCTACCTCAAGATCATTGATCAGCGTTCACCATACCACAACACTCAATTTGATGTTTAACGGTCAAACTCACAATGATGGAAGAGTTCTAGGATCAAAAACTTTGGAAAAGATCCAATAAATGAATATCCATAAAAACCTATATCTAAACCATCGATAATAGAGGAAAAATCATCCCTATCTAATGGGAAATAGAAACTCGAGATAGGAATCCAAATGAGGAAGAGATTACATATCATATAGGGTTCGATCATATCCACTACATCTTCAATTTTCACCAGAATAGGTTCAAGGGGAATTGGATTCCTCTTATGATCCTTCAATATCAAGGGAATATGTTTTAACTTGAGGGATTGTGAATGGGAATAAAAACCTTGGGTTCTGTGATTTTAAAAAAAAAATCAGTAGTTGAATTTTTTGCATGCATAGTTTCGTGGGTGGGGCCACATGGTATTCTAAACTATGTGCCCTAACCATGTGCCCCTATATTATGGGGTGAAATATTTCTCCTAATATGTGCATAGTTTGAAAAACCATTTTCTCACCATGAAATTTCCATCTATCTATAATGCATGGTTTACTGAGGTTAGTACCAAGGTTTGGTCAAACTGTGCACCAAATGTGCACTATTGAAAACCCCTCCAAAAGTTTCCAAAACTCGCTCAAACTCACCTGAGACAAGATCCAACCAAAATATAATCAAAAAATATTGACAAGGTAGCTAAAAAAGTATTATTCATCTTTATATAGGTTGGTATTTTATAGTAGAGGATTCTCATGATGAAGTTTTTCATTCACTGTTGTCAAACAAGGTGATAGATTAGTTGGCCTCTTTGCGGTTGACCCATAAACATGAGGATGGTGCAACATACCTCTAGTAGATGGTTTTTACCCCTATACTTCTTCAGTGAGTTAGGGAGATACAACTTTGGGATATCTATTGTGAGATATTTCATGATCATATATCCACTAGGCATGTTCTTGATAGATTTTCTTAAAGCGGGGAGCACATCATCTATATTTGAGGATGGAAAATAACACCAATCATGTTGTGAGAGGAGTTATTGAGGAGATTTCATGATTTCCATTATCCATATATCCTAGAGAGGTTAGTATATACAAAATATACCTTGGCCTCAGTTTGATGGCAAGGATGTTGTAGCATGTTTCTGACTTTATCTCTTGATGCCGCACCTATCAGTATGTGACGACCGATAGATCTTAGTGGGAAATTTGGGATACCTATTCATGCAGGAGGTATTTTTTTATCATTTAATTCCATTGAATTTATTTTTAAAATATGATTCTCACATAATTTCATGGATATAGAGAGGATGTAGGAGTCCTTTGGGACTCAGTGTTAGTTGATCATAGTTTTTTACCCGAGATAGATGGACAAGTAAGTTGGACTGTTTTTGGTATGGTAATAATGATTCAAGTTTTAATTTTAGTTTTAGATCATTGTTTGGGGGATCATTTACCATTAGTATAGTTTTTTTATCACAATTTTTACCACTCAACCATCAGTGTAGATCCATTTAAGGCCATGTATAGGAGACCCTGCAAGACACCATTATACCAGTCACAGCCAGTGGGAGACAATGCTTATGGGAATATAGTTGGTGCTAGTGATGGTTTTTAATGTGAAATTCATGTAGGGGTGGATAAGGACCGCCTAAGTCATCTGGAGTCCATTTATGGACCCCAATATATGCCTTTGGAGTTCGATGAGGAGATCAGGTGTTCCCATAGCTCTCACCTCATTGAGGATTGTAGAGATTTGGTTATGGTGGTGGGATATCTCAAATGTTCATGGAACCCCTTTTCTAGTTACTATGTTGGGATAGCGGGGTGACATACCACTTGACCCTGCGACCAAAATTATACCAAGGGTTTGGTCTTTTCCATGTTTCACTGGTAAGGATATATATGCATAGGTTGTTGCCTAATATCGACCTGGATGAGCTGGAATTTGAGGGTGGGGTTACCTTTTCCCGGTGCTCGGTGGTGTTCAAGAACTGGTGGGAGATGAACCTTCATGGGAAAGTATTCCCCTTGGGTGTATGTTGGTTGGAAACTTGGGAACCATGAGGAGAGCTTGTCAGAGAGGAAGAATCAAAAGTAATCTCAGTATCTTCACATGTCTGAGTAGGTTTTCCACTTTTTAGGATGAAAATACATGAATTTGGGGACAATTTAGTGACTCTAAAATATCTATGTGACCCTTTATAATATTCATTGGAATTTTTTTAGAGTAATTTGCAAAGTCAGTGTGGAATTTTGGGGCTCGGAGAGTCTCGTTGTAGAGATACTAAAAATATTAAATATATTGTATCACACACACACATTTTTCATAAATAATGGAATATCTAAAAAACAGTGTTCCATATGAGAAATTTAAGACCATGGTTATTTATGTAATGTATAGTTTTACCTAGGAATGACATAATGTTTGTATGCACTAGGAGTTCGTTCAAAGACAATTATTGGAAGGTGCATTAAGTAATTAAATAATTTATTTATTATTTAATTATTTTAATTTATGAAAAAACTCTAACCCTCCTCTATAAATATGTTGTTATGAAAATTCTATAGGGTTAGTCACGTAATCTTGGGAGATTATAGAGGAGGATAAGGAGGAGAGCATTATTAGTGGATCCAGAATGGGGATCGATAGTGAATGGTTGAGGAGAAACATCAGATGGTCGATGAACATGGTGGATCTTCTTCTTCACCAATAGAAAACATGTCCCTCACAAATGATCAATCCAATCCAAAGGTGGGACTTTTTATTTTATGTATTTCCACCATTGATTTATTTTAATGAAAGGGATTGTTTATATGCATTTGTTTTTGGTGGTTTCTACAGTAGTCTAAATTATTTATTCATTTATTCATGTTTGGTTCCCCAATTTATCCCTTTAGATCATCAATTCCATCAATGAATGTATTTCAACCAAAAAAAATGGACATGTTCATCACTAAACTTGTTGTTTCATTCTTTTCTCTCATTATTCTTTTCACATTTATCATATGTGTTTACGTTGGACGAAAGTTCGATAAATACTTGATATACCATCACTGTGTAATTGTTCTTTAGTACAACAGTTCAACACTGGGTGTTTGGGTTTGGTATCAAGAACACGACCAAAGTGTAATGTGGTGTGATAGAAGATCAGACATGGATCATAGGAGGATTGTGATTCATCATTCATGGGTTTCAATGAATAGAGGAGTGGCATGATGTGATTCAACCGGTGACAGATTGAGTGGTCAGAATCCAGCCAATGATGATGGATAAGGTGTGGTAAATCATATATTTGATCACTTTGGTGTGATTTGTAGCTAATTATATGACGAAAATGATAGTGCAGAGTGGGGTGGGGGGAGGGGGCTTTGGGGGTTGGGCAATGGTGGGGAGACCTATGGTGGAGGCGGCGACCGAAAGCATATCCCCCACCCCTATGGTGATGACCTACGTCATGAACCCCACACCCTTCCATGTGCGATGGCAGTGTGAACCCCCATGTATGTAATTTTGGGGAGAATAAGGGGGTATAATAATAATAATAACCACAATAATAATAATAATTTTAATATTAGTAGTAGTAGTAGTAGTAGTATTAGTAGTAGTAGTAATAGTAATAATAATAATATGTAATGTCGGATTGGCGATATATCTATGGAAATGTCACCCAAACATTAAGGTAGATGATTCAAGACCAATATTGGGTACCTAATTGAGACTCACAGCTTGGGCCAACATTACTTCCATTGTATATGATACGATGAAATTCATTTTTTCACCAAGTTTCTGTTTTATGCAAGTAAATAGTATGTCCAAAGTTTTTTCTATGAGGATCGTAATGACATGATCTGTTTGGGAATTCATGTTTTTTTTGCTGTAAAATATTGGTGGAATTATGTTTTAACCCATCGTACTGATGATGATCCATGTGGGATCATCGTTATTTTTTTAGAATCATATGTGGGAACACGAGTAGTTCATAGTAATCTTTTTTCCACATAGAATGTGATGGTGGCCTTCATTTTTTCACTAGAGATACTATATAAGGGGTTACGAGTGTGATGTTTCCTTTAGTGATGCTTGACCGATGATTGTGATTGGGTGTGATCATTAGAGGGGTGTCGGGATTATAAATCCCCCTATCACACCAAGGCATGGGTATCCCATCCTCTTTATAGAGGTAGGTTTGGTAACCCACATAATACATTGGGAGTGGGTCTTTGTTGGGAAAAAATCCCTCAAGGTAACATTGTTGTGTTTTTGGTTTGATTGTGTTTGTTGACAAAGATGGTTTCTGAGGTTATTTGTGGATTTCCATATATATTTTTGACATGTTAAGGTTAAAAGGATCCAAAACAATGGAATGGATTCTCTAGAGGTAGTATAGGAAAGTTCATATACAAGGTGGCATCGTTTCCCAGTGTATTCCAAATTTTTTGGGGTCCAACATTTGGAGGACTCAAGCTTCATGAAATTTGTATTTCTTGGAATTACTCTAAATACATATGAAAAATGAATGTTTTTTGTGAATATTGGAGTAACATGAAGATGTTGAGCTTCATGAAGGTAGCTGGTGTCACGATGGTTTGAAGGTTCTCGAATCCGTGATGGAAAGATGGTAAAACTCTATGACTACGAGAGGCTTCGTGAATGGGAAAAGTTTCCTTGTGATTCATGAATATAGGAAGGTTTATGAACAATAATTTTTAACTTCATGAAAAGATGGATGTGATCATGGAAGCTTCATGAAAGTGGGGCTAAAGATATACATGGGACTCTACCCCCCCCCCATTTGAGTGGAGAAATACTTCATAAAAATCTAAAGGATCTGAATTTCAGAAGGTGAGATTAATTTTGAGTTTTGAACTAACATATATGTCTAATAACCCTAATTTGGGTTCCCAATTTCTTTTTAGGAGTTTTTGGAGAAAGGGTGGTTATTTTAGGATTTGGGCCAACCATGAGCCCATTTCTAATTTTAAAAACCAAATTTTTTTCTTTTATAACTACTTTGTTTTTCAAAAAAATTCACCCATTAAACTTAATAAATTTCCTCCACTGAAATATTCATACCACCATATCCTTTTATACCCCTTAATAATTCACAATCATGGTGAATTTGGGTTACTTATTTAGGTAATGGGCCAACCCATGGGCCCATTTCCAGTTTTAAAAAAATAATTTGTTTATTATATATCATTTTTAATTTTTTTTATTTTTTTTGTTTATTGCACCTCCAACTAGAATCCGAAATACCTATCCTTACCCCCATTATCTATTTTAACTCTTTGGAGCACATTTTAATCGCATATTTTGGCGAAAGTTATCAGGTTTCCTCAAATTTTCTAGAATTGAGAAGGTAAATCCTTTCATCCATTAATCATTCAATTAATACTATTTTTCCCAAAAATATTCTTTACATGGTTCTTCCAGACTATAGTATACTGTTCAAGAAGTTTCAATCCATTCTCATTTCTCTAAGGGTTCCTATTTAATGAAAGATGAAGAGTTTTCTAATTGAAGAGGTGCGATTCTTTCTCCTTTCTCCTCCCTCTTCTTCCTACTTTTATTATTTCTTGGTTTTATAATCTCTATTAGTAATGATATACCTAGGGTTATGTTATAATATGAATTTTATGGGGTTTTGTTCATTTGGGGTTGTTCGTCAAAGGATTAGGGTTTATAAACCCTCAGATGGCGATATTGGGTGTGTGTTTCCATTACGCCAAGTATTTGTGGTAGGATATCCATTGAACATGACTTTACCATTTAAGTTTCTTCATTTTATTATTGTTCACATTTGATACATATTTTTATTATTTTTTATCATCCATTGGATAATTTTCTTGGTGTAAAAAATGGTTGTTTAAGCCTTGTTTTGTAAAAGGTATAGTTGTTTTGTCATAAAAGTGCACACTAAGTGTTTTTTTAAATGTTTCGATATCTTTTGAAACTATTTTGTGAGTTTTAAACCCTATTTTATGGTATTTTTAACATTTTACATTATATATAATAATATATGTCATGAAATTTATGTTTTATTCCTTTTCAAGTTCTTAAAATAAATTGTTTTGTTTAAAAAGGGCATGTCATGTGTTCGGTAAATTGCCCGGTTGGATTTTATGTGTGATGTGTGATTTAAAAATTATTTTTTTGGATTTATAAATGAATTTAAACAATGATAAATTTTATTTTTGGGTCCTTATATGGATTTACAATTTTTATTCGGTTTTACAAATAAATGGGTTTTGGTTTACAACATGTTTTGGCCCGAGTTGTTGGAAAATGGCCCGTTTCACATCCTTATGAAAATGGTTGTGTTTAGAATATGTATCTTGAGTTTTTTAAGGGATTTATGAATTTTTTTCTAATATAAATGGTTTTTATATACCTCCTTAATAAAATTTAAATTCATACCTTGGTAAAATGTTGGTTTTGAGAAAGCCTTAAAGGCCTGTTTGGCATTTTTTTGTAAAAATGGTTTCCATCTGTATTTCATGTTCTATTTTTTGGGGCCATTTTACGATCCATGAAAGTGATTTATTAATTGGTTTTGGGGCTTAAAAATATGGTTTTTTATTTTATCTATGGTTTTTTGTCCTTAAAATATCATTTTTTAATGGATTTTATGATCAAGGCCTCGTTATACTCCTTGAAATTGTTTTACGAAACTTTTTAGTGGTTTATTGATTCGTGAAAGAAATGTGAAGCATGTTTGTAGGATGTTTGTGTGTTTATGGTTTGGTAGTTGAATTTTTATGTGAAAAGTGTATTTTATAATATGTGTAAATTGATCGAGCACTAAATGGAATCCCGAGTATCTAGGTGGGCAGACGTGTACTAGTATGCTAGTGATCCCATTGGGTTTGACCCCTGTTTGACGTAGAAAATTTGACGATGACAACACTAACTAAACTATGATGATGATGTTTTTGGGGGACCACTATGTTATGGGTATACTCCCTACTAGTGTATCGTGTGCATGAGAATGAATATTTATTATGGTTACTTTCACTGAGATACGAGGTACCTGGGGCTCACCACTAATTAGTACCTAGGGGTGTTCCCTTGAGTTGTGCTCATTGGCTATTTTATACTCACCGTCGGCATATGGTGTGTTTGGTAGATGAATTCATAAGTATTTTTTATTTATTTAAAATTTTAAATTATTTAAAGTGGCCCTCTTTAAAACTATTTTCATATTGAAGTTTCACCTATTTGAAAATTATTACTAGAATTCTTGTTTATAAAACATGAAAGTTTTTGTCTGGTAAATTTTTTTATAGCATGGGACCTCATTTGGAAAACATACCTTTATATTTTTATTTAAAACTTGAAATTTATGTTTCTTTTATTTTAAAGGATGTGCATTGGGAATAGAATATCGGGCTAACCTATAGAGTTTTAATACTCATGCCTATAGTTTTCTTCTATTTTTATCCCTTGTGTAGGTTTCAGTTTGAGTTCGATCGCCTTGGAAGACATGTGATAATTATATTGGAGAGTGAACAGCAGGGTCACATGGTGTTATTTGGTTATCGGGTTTGGTCAGTTGAGTTGTTGGTTTAGTTTTACTTTTAGTTTCTTGTACAAATAATGTTCAGTTCAGTTTTTATATAAATGTATTTTGGGATGTCCATTTCTTTACACTATTTGTTTTATTGTTTATATGTGGGTGAAATTGTTCACTTATGTACTCTATTTATTCCCTTTGTTCTTGTTTCCATCCCGGGAGGATCGGGAACACCTCTTGGGACTTGTCACAGATTGTCCCTTGTGACCGGTTCAGGGTCAACTCAGGCTCGTTCGTGACAAAATGGTATCAGAGGAGGTCAGCTCTTAGCAAACCTTTTTTTAGAGTGCCCTTGTTATTTGGTTTATGTCAAGGTAGATGGATTATGATTGTTGGGACTTGAGGGGTAAGTGCGTGAATAACGTCACGAACTCTTTCTCGTTCTGATCCTCAAGTTTCAACTGGATGTCTAATTTTATTAGTTTCCTTTATTCTTGTTGATTGTTTGCTATTGGGATATGACAA
Organism: Viscum album; assembly: GCA_963277665.1. NCBI lineage: Eukaryota > Viridiplantae > Streptophyta > Magnoliopsida > Santalales > Viscaceae > Viscum > Viscum album. The sequence goes on along the minus strand of OY728145.1, from coordinate 1,984,585,604 downwards.
GGGAAGTCTGACTAATTTCCTCTATGATCTCGTAGGTCCTGGAAAGCCATGTGGAGCTGGGGAACGGTCCTAATAAGTCTCTCTGTGTTGGTGTTGTGTTTGACATATGGCCTCCAACCATATGGTCAAGTCACCCACCGAAACTAGTTCCCTTTTGTGGGTTTCATGGACATTTCTTGAATTCAGAATTTTTGTTTTAAAAATAATTATGTGAGAATTATTGAAATGTGTTTTAATGGAAGGATTGGATTTTTAAAAGGGTAAAAGGGGTTTTCAAAAATTAAATATTAGAAGGGTTTTGGAAGGTTGTGTGTTTTTTAACAAATTTTTGGGAGGAAGTGGAAATGATTTAACATGATTGGATTTTCCGTAATCAAAAATTATGGTTTGTTAAAATAAAAGGTTTTGAAAGTTTGAATCATTTTAAAGTAATTATGAAACTTCATTTTAAATGGGGTGTTTTGGCCTGTTGAAAAAGTGTTTGAATATGATGAATTGGTTTTGGAAATTTGGTTTTGAGCCGCTAGTGTTTTTCTAAAAAGGGGTTTTAGCCTTTAGGGTTGTCAGATTATGAAAATAGACCTTGTTGATTTTTTTTAAATGGTAGAGGGATATTTAGAATAGAATGGTTGTTTTTGGAAGTTCTATTAAATGAAATGGATTTCTTTTTTTAATCAAATGGTTCTTGATGAAGCATGGCTTGTCTTGTGAAATCCAAAAATGGTTTTTGATTTGGTGGTTAATGTTCCTTTGGAAGGTACCCAATTATTTTTATAATGATGATTCTTTTTTTGCATTCAGTGCTTTCATGGGTTCTCACATGAAAGGTTTTGTGTATATATGGATGAATGGATGGTATGGCATGGTATTTGAGTGTCTGGGGTGGCACGTAAATGTTCATGTGAGTGAGACTTGATGAAACACCATTGGTGAATGTGAAAAACCACCAATTTAGTTTATTTGTTTTTCAAAAGTGTTTTGAGCTGAAAAATTGTGGTTTTTGTTATGAATAGATGGTTATGTGGATCGTTTATCCTATGTCTTAGAAGTTTTGTCTATTCGGTATGCTTCCTTATGACCTAGACGTCATACTCTTGTTGCATCTTGAGATGGGATCTTATTGGTGGCTCGATTTTGGGGTAATGTTCAATGGGTTTATAAAGATGTGTTGGATGTTGTGATGTGGCCCCAAATGTTTCTCCATTGGCATGATTTCCAGTTGATCAACCTAAGGATTTGTTTCAAATGTTAAACCCGTCTCTTAGAATGATACCTCAACCCATTTGTTGAAATAAAGAGTTGTTTGGGCTCGATTTAATGTTTCTTCCCTTTATGGTGATTCTATCGGTTTTAGTAGTTGTGATTGGTTTTGTTTATTGGGTTTTTTTTGTGTTCCTTGATCATTCTTCTCCTCATTTGGAGTGAGAGAAAATAGTGTTTGTATCTCCATGTTCTTGTTTGGATAAAAATGTGTTGTTGAGGAAGAGAGTTTCATGGTGTCTCTTGATTATTGTTTTATTCTTGGGAGTGTTATGTGGTATTGTGTTGAACTAAGGGATGGAGTATAAGTTGGGGATTATCAAAGCCTGACTGCAAGTCAAGAGATGCTTCATCCATCAGAGCTCCAACCATAGGTTTTGGAGTGAAGCTAACGCGTAGTCAGGAGTCCTAGGATTGTGGGTAGTACTGATAAGATCATACCTCTACCATTTCAGTGAGGTAGTTACTTTGTTTCTTTTTGTTTTCAATTTCCCAATGATTGGGTCCCCTTCCCTCCCTACCTTGAGTGGTGGGGGGTTTTGATCTGTGCCGAATGTGTTGGTCCAATTCTTGTACCCTCCGTTCGGGAGTGGGTGGTTTAAATGTTCATGTTATAACCCTCTTAACTTGGGTTGGTAGGTTATTATGGGATATTTTGAGTGTACTTGCACAAGTGATTCCCAATTCTAGTTAATGTTGTATTCTTGTTTGTTCATTGCAAGTTGGGTACTAATGGTGGGGAGACCCACCATAGGTCTCGTTGATTTTTCCTCCTAAGAACTTATCTAGTGCTAGTTATTTATTAATGGTGGGGAGTCCATTTTTTAATCCACTAGAATATTTGGTTTTCATGAGTTCTCTTTGGTTTGGTTGATTTTTTGGTTCATTGGTAGAAGGCCCAACAACTGGGTTCTTGGTTTGGTTGTGGAGGTAGTGACTCGATCTTTCAGTTGATTCTCGGGAAGTGGTTGAGAGTTGGTGTTTTGGCTAAGGTAAGTGGATTAAGTTTCATTAATGTTTTATGGTGTGTCATTGGATTACTATGCTGGACCGTATTGATAAATAATCCTTAGGTGTTGATCAATCAGCTGGAATGTGATTTGGATTTCTGGGGGCAGAAAGCTTTGATGGTGGGGAGAATTGTCACACCCTGTTTTTTTTCTTTTCATGTCATGGTTTTGATCCAGTTCATTGAAAATACATATATTTTTATTGGGTTTTGGGTGAGATTAATTTTTATTTTTGAACTACCATATATGTCTAATCACTCTAATTTGGTTTCACAATTTCTTATTTAGGAGTTTTTGGAGAAAGGGTGGTTATTTCATGATTTGGGAAAACCATGAGCCCATTTCTAGTTTTAAAAACTAAATTTGTTTCTTTTATAAATCCTTTTTTTAAACAATTTCCACCCATTAAACTTCATACTTTTTCTCCACTGACATATTAAAACCACCATATCCTTTTGTACACCTTAATAATTCACAATCATGGTGAATTTGGGTTACTTATTTAGGTAATGGGTCAGCCCATGGGGTCATTTCCAGTTTAAAAAAAATTGTTTATTTTATATATTTTTTATTTTTTAATATTAATCAGTGATTACACATCCCACTCGAAGCCCAAATGACTATCCTCACCCCCATTATCTATTTTACCTCTTTTGAGCTCATTTGAATCGCATATTTGGGCACAAGTTCTCTGGTTTCCTCAAATTGTCTAGAATTGTGAAGGTAAATTCGTTCATCCATAAATCATTTCATTCATTCTATTTTTCCCACAAATCATCTTTCCATGTTTCACCCAGACCTTAGGAGACCCTACAAGAATTTTCAAGCCATTCCATTTTCTCTATGGGTGTCGATCTAATGGAAGTCGAAGAGTTTTCTAGTTGAAGAGGTGAGATTCCTTCTCCTCTCTCCTCCCTCTTCGTCCTTCTTTCATTATTTCTTGGTTTTATAATCTACAATAGTCATGATATACCTAGTTTTATGTTATAATATGATTTTTTATGGGTTTTTTGTTTGTTTGGAGCTGTTCGTTATAGGTTTAGTGTTTATAAACCCTCAAATGGTGATATTGGGTGTGTGTTTCCATTACACTAAGGATTTGAGGTAGGATATCCATTGCACATGAAAGTATCATTTAAGTTTCATCATTTTTTTATTTTTCACATCTGATACATATTTCTATTATTGTTTATCATCCTTTGTATAATTTTCTTGGTGTGAAAAATGGTTGTTTAAGCCTTGTTTTGTGAAAGGTAGAGTTGTTTTGTCATAAAAGTGCACACTAAGTATTTTTTTAAATGTTCTAATATCTTTTGCAACTGTTTTGTGATGTTTAAAACCTTTTTTATGGTATTTGAAAAATTTTACAATAGATATAATAAAATATGGCATGAAATTGATGTTTTATTCATTGTCTGGTTCTTAAAATAAATTGTTTTATTTAAAAAGGGCATGTCATGTGTTCGGTAAATTGCCCGGTTGGATTTTAAGTGTGATGTATTATTTAAAAAGTATTTATTTAGATTTATAAATGAATTGGAAGATTGATAAATGGTATTTGTGGGTCCTTTTATGGATTTCCAATTTGTATTTGGTTTTACAAACAAATGGGTTTTGGTTTACAACATGTTTTGGCCCGAGTTGTTGGAAAATGGCCCATTTCACATCCTTATGAAAATGGTTGTGTTTTTAATATGTAACCTGAGTGTTTTAAGGGATTTATGAATGTGGTTTTCTACTGTAAATGGTGTGTATACACCTCTTTAATAAAATTTAAATTCATACCTTTGTCAAATGTTAGTTTTGAGAAAGTCTTAAAGGCGTGTTTGCTATTTTTTTGTAAAAATGGTTTCCATCTATATTTTATGTTATATCTTTTGGGGCCATTTTACGGTCCATGATAGTGATTTATTAATTGGTTTTGGGGATGAAAATATGTTTTTATGTTATTTATGGGTTTCTGGCCTTAAAAGGTCATTTTTGAATGGATTTCATGCGCAAGGCCTCGTTATACTCCTTGAAATTGTTTTACGAAACTTTTTAGTGGTTTATTGATTCGTGAAAGAAATGTGAAGCATGTTTGTGGGATATTTGTGTGTTTATGGTTTGTTAATGTAATTTTTATGTGAAAATTGTATTTGATAAAATGTTTAAGTTGATTGATCACTAAAGGGAATCCATGGTATCTAGTTGGGCGGACGTGTACTAGTATGCTAGTGATCCCATGGGGTTTGGCCCCTGTTTCATGTAGCAAGTTTGACGATGACAACACTAAATAAACTATGATGATGATGATGTTGGGGGAGCACTAGGTTATGGTCATTCTCCCTACTAGTGGATTGTGTGCATGAAAATGGATATTTATTATGGTTACATTCACCGAGATAAGAGGTACCTGGGGCTCACAACTAACTAGTTCCTAGGGGTGTTCCCGTGAGTTGTGCTCATTGGATATTTTTTACTCACCGTCGATATACGGTGTGTTTGGTTGATGAATTCATCAGTGTGTGTGATTTATTTAAAAGTGTAAATTATTTAAATCAGCCCTCTTGAAAATTATTTTCATTTTGAAGTAGCACCTATTTGAAAATTGTTACTAGCATTCTTGTTTATAAAACATGCGAGTTTTTATCTGGTAATTTTTTTATAGTGTGGGACAACATTTGGAAAACATACCTTTATATTTTTATTTAAAAAATTGAAATTGATGTTTCTTTTATTTTAAATTATGTGCATTGGGAATAGAATATCGGGCTAATCTACTGAGTTTTAATACTAATGCCTATAGTATTCTTCTATTTTTATCCCTTATGCAGGTCACAACTTGAGTTTGATCGCCTATAGATACATGTGATCATTATGTTGGAGAGTGACTAGCAGGTTCACATGGAGTTAGTTGGTTATCGGGTTTGGTCAGTTGAGTTGTTGGTTTAGTTGTACTTTCAGTTTCTTATACAAATAATTTTCAGTTTAGTTTTTAGATAAATTTATTTTGGGTTTTCCATTTCATTCCATTGTTTTTTTGATTGTTTATATATGGGTGAAATTGTTTTCTTATGTACTCTATTGATTTCGTTGGTAATTGTCGCCATCCCGGGAGGATTGGGAACGCCTCTCGGGACTTGTCACGGGTTGGCCCTTGTGACCAGTTAAGGGTTGACTCGGGCTGGTTCGTGACAATATAAGCTAACCATGAATTATAATCATCGTGAATGTATTGAGGTTTTCAAAGTCTAAGTAAGCTATGTGAAAGTGTTGAACTTCATGAAGGATAGGTGATCTTCACAAAAGGAGGGTTATTCACAATGGTTGTTTGACCTTCGTGAAAGTGGTGAGCTTCATGAAAGATGTGGGGTTTGTAAAACTAGTATATTATTGTGAATAATTGGATAGTTTTATGAAGGCTTTGTGATCTTTGAGAAAGTAGTGATCATTATAAAAGGTTTGAAAATGGATTGCCAAGTAAATTTGTGGTAAATGGGTATTCACCAGGAGGATGAATGTGGAACTTAGTGATGCACCAAATGAGGTGTAAAACATATTGATTCAATTGATCAATAGGGAAATAATTTTAAGGTGAAGTGAGAATGCTTTGGTTGAGAGTAGTGAGCTCTCAAATTGTGATTTGTTGTAAACCAGTAGGGATAGTGAGTTCGCTCCGAACATTGTAATTGATATTGGGTTTAATAGATTTGGTACATAGGCACGTTTTCTTTGTATGCTCCTTAGACGTAGACCAATGAGGGTGAACCAAGTAAACTTATTATGTCATGTTCATATTTTAATTCTCATATTGTTTTCCACTATGGGAGGGAGAGAGAAGAGTGTTTTGTTTATTGGAGAAACAATATCTGAAGACACAGTTCTTTTAATCTTCCATACCCTGATTCACCCCACCTTCGGGTATTTAATATAGTTAGACTAACAATCTTCTATCTATGGAATGAAATCACTGAAGTGTTCTTAGGGTTGGTAACCTCCCTATCTCACTAGGCCGAGGGCCCCCATACTCTTTACACTCATAGGGTTGGAAACCCCCCAATTTTTACACAGAGTGCAGGTCCTTTATCTACAAGGTGACCCCCATCTTCGAGCCCCAGTGAGGAGTGATTCCTACACTAGAATTCCCCCTAGATTTGGAGTATATTGGTGACATGTGGTCCATCAACACAGATTCGTGGGAGTCTATGACATATGCCTTAGTAGGATATAATTCTCCCTTAGCTATTTAGAGTAGTGGCAAGGTGTGAGACCTCCACACAGATTTTGGTAAGGTTGTGTATGATGTTGGGTATCGATGGTGGACCTTTGAAGATATAGGATGACTCGTCATTCATAGCTTGTTATGGAGATGGAGATCCGCTTTCTCACTCTGATTGGGCTTCTTGTTGAGAATATAAGGGTTATTGTTATAGTGGTTGTCTTATATTTTTATTGACATGTCATTGTGGTGATGAAATGACTACTCTTTCTCGATGCTTTATGTTTGGTGATTTATGAATATCCTACTGGTTATTTTTATACTCACCCTTGTATGGGATTCAACCACAAATTTTGTATCTTATTCAGTCAAAAAAACATATTAGCATTGACTATAGTGGATCCTGTTCATTGGAGCTTTGCAGTACGTGGTGGAGATGATCGTGTTCGATGGATGGACTATGGGATATGGAGCCAGACTCTCCCACACTCTCCTATTTATAGTTTTTAGTTTTTGCCCCCCCACTTGTATTCATGATTGGAAATGTATTTTTCTCCCTTTATATCATTTTTATTGCACTTTTTTACTATTAGATAAATTTCATAGAGGTTATTTCATGTATTTTTTACACTCTAGATGTTCAATATTTAATTATACATATGCACTATTTCATTAAGTTGGTTGTGTGTGTGTAAAAATGCTTTAGGATAAGGCCTCCCATTTCATCATTATGCTAACTTGGTGTTTATCGTGGGCCCATTTCCTATTGGAGGTGGACTTGAGGATGTCACACTCAGCTTATAGTTGGCCAAGCAGGCCTCAGTGGATTGGATCATGGCATTGCCACCATTATAGGTGGAAAAGTATGGCTAAAACCCCGATCAGTATAAATAACATCACCATTGAAGTATATTGATGCAGACATTATTATCTAGAAATAAAATTTAATAAAATACTATATAAATATTTATACTACATCATCAAATATTTAACATGTTTTAATTAGTTATGACTAAATAACCGTAACTTGATCTTGAGAATTTTTCTATCGAAGATTAATCATTATTTGATAACCAACCAAATGTTGGGGGAACTTCTGGAGCCACTACAATCTCAAATTTCAACAACCACCAATCTCCTTTCATTCATGGTGTGAAAATATAACATCGAACAACAATGCCTATTATAAAACGACATTTTATTTCCATGTTTCCCACATGCAAGTGAGAGGGTCTAGGGGTTTAGGATACATAACATTTTTTACGTAGGCACATAGGTCCTTACATACTTAGAGAGGTGGATGATATGTAGGTCATCAACAAGAAAAATAAAATTCAATTATTACAAACAATATAACGGTATAAAAAAATATGGCAGGAAATTTCAAACATATATGGGTCGGTCATCTCATGATCAATCATCAAACAATACTCTTAAACTATTTTTTTATACTTATTATGTTCTGCATATTGTAGATTTATCTATTACTATATCTAATAAATAATATATATATATATATATATACATATATTTATGTTACCCGTTTTTTAATATCAATATATATATATATATATATTCTTTTTTATATATAATGATGTATTTTAAATATGCCTAATATTATGTTTTAAATATTATATTCAAATAATATGAAAAATATTATATCAGAAATTATAGGGGGTCTGGAGGCCATCACAACCCTCAAAATTAATTTTTTATTCTTATACTATTACAGTAGTGAAGGTTCAAACCAAAAGGAAGGCATGTGAGTGTTCTAAGGAATTTCAAAATAGATGAACCCCACTATTGTCAGCAGTGGGAAGATTTTTTTTTATGTTTTTTAATTTTTCTTATATTTTGTATTATGATGAAGTTTAAACCATGTGAAACAATTTTGATGATTTTTTATATGAGATTTGAAGTAGATTAAAGAAATAGTAAAAACATATGATGACAGGAGATGAGAACAGGAGTGTTGAGGGTCGATCAAGAAGATTGTTCGAGTTATTTGAAATCTACCAGCTTAAAACTATGTTTCTTCATTTGATTGAATTCACACCACAAATGAGTGGTTAAATCTTCCTCCCTAGAAGAATTAACACACTATATTATAGTTCTTTAGGTTTACCCCTTCAAGAACCAAATACACCAAATTGAAAGACAAATGTCAACAAAAATTTATCTCCCTGAAAGTTTCTGATGTTTTAGAATTTTTACATTTTGAAAAATTATATCAATGAATGATCTCACCGAAAGATCACGGATTATTGACTTTAAACTCATAAAGGTGAAATTTCAATTAAAAATTTAATAACCAGATTCAATCTCACCGATAGGATCTGACTCTTTTTAAAAGAAATTAAAGGAAGAAGAAAAGGATTTTGACCATAAGAAATTTGAAATCCTCGAACAAAAGAAATTAAACTAATATTGTAAACATGTTCAATTTCTAACAATTATAAGTAAGAAAATATGAAATTGAGGGTGAAATTCTCTCTCAAAAATGAAGACTTCATTACTGCTGCTCTACACCTCTGTAACTCCAGTATTTCTTCAAAGGATCCCCAGGAAGGTCTCAGGGTGCTTCGCTGATCTCGTTTCTCGGGAGTATCTTGAGTGATGTATTGTGGAATGAATGAGAGATTTCGTGTCATGTTGCTGCTCTGTTTTTAAATATCCTCCATCATCTACTGCAAGTCACCAGTGCTTACCACCGACATAGGTAGGATCTTCACTCTCACACTGCAGATATGCATTTTTTTTCAAGCAACACACATCCCTTTTACTTTTCTCCTATAACTGACTCAACAGACTCAACAGTTGTCTGTTTGAGTTGAACCAAGATGGAATGTTGAGTGAGTATCTGCACAGTAAAAACTAAATAAAGTTGTTGAAAAGATTTAATAGTTAAAGACTAAGTATTTAATTAAATTCAAGAAATTATTAGATTATTAATTAGAATTTATTATTATTATTATTATTTAAATTAATTACTTTTATATTTAGGTATTTTATTTGAAAAATTTATTAATTATATTAAATTATTTAATATTTTAAAATCGTTATAAATGATAATTATTATTGATTTTACATTATTAAATTTTATTAAGTTAATTGATTTATTCAATGTTATTAAAGTAATTAATTTACTTAATAAGTGTATAAAATATTAATTAAATTAATTTATTAAATTTTTAATTAAATCTATATTTAATTGATTATATTATTTTATTACTTAAATTGACTATTAATTAATTAGACTTATTATAATATTAATTATTATATGAAGGATTTTATTTTATTTAAAGTAATTATTAATTATTAATAATTATCTTATTTATTTTATTAAAGATAACATTTTATGAATTTTTAAATAATACTTATTATAATTATTATTATTACTGACTTAGATTTTTGTTTTATTATTTAATTAGTATGTTTTTATTATTTTAATTTATTATTATTATTATTATTATTATTTATTCTCTTTGACTAAACTTATATCCCCCTCTTCTGGGGGGGGGGGTGTTCTGGCCGGCGCCGGCAATTGTGCCTCCCTACGACGGCGGCGGCATCCTCGGCTCAGCCTTACAATGGCAGCGTGAGGAGGCGGCACGACCTTGGCTATCCACAGCGACGGGCATTGAGTTCGGCCTACGGGTCTCCAGATCCAGGCAGCGACTCCTGGTTCTTCCTGGCGACAACACCCCGGACATCGACGACGCCTCAGAAACAGCTTATCGGTGCTCCCATATCTACTGTTGGTGGTGAAATCGTAGATCTAGTATAATGGTGATTCGACCACGAGTGAATTCAAATCTTGTGGCAAGGGTTTCGACTATTCAATGATAGCGGAGGGTATATCTGATGCAAGTGAGTTACTTTGGAAATGTGATGATTCAATCTTTTGTGTGGTGGTTTCAGGTTTTCAGACCAGTGGGAGAAGGAACTACAGCTTCTTAGTGGGTAAAAATATAATATTAATTATAAAAAATTGATTAATTAATCAATTTAATTATAAAATTACAAAAGTGAAATTAATTAGTAAAAAGTGAAAAAATAATTAATAAAATGACTAAAAAATTAGTTATAATATCTGGAAAAATCATGTGATTTTAGAGCCACATAAGATTCCCCCATACTTATCATTGATTTCCTCAATCAATTCCATGATTTATTGTATATTGAAAATATAAAAAATAATTTTTATATATTTTTCTCTAAATGTAGCATGTTTCATAGTTTAAAACCAAAGGACCAAGGATTGTGAACAAGTTTTTTCCAAAAATATCTTCAAATGAAATCGTGCCTAAAAAAACTATTACTGGTGATCAAGAAATTTGTGAATCATCAACTGTTGAAATTGTCAGCCCTCAAATATGAAACTATATAAAGACTTCATAATATTAAAATCCATGTTCTTTATTTAAAAGTGATATAAGGCTAAAATTAGGACGAATTAACTACTTAACAGAAGGAACCTTGTATATTGACTGTCTCCTCAGTTCCAAAAAAAATAATTAATTTCCATTTTGAATCGCCTTATTGATACAACTTAAATGATTTCATACAAATAATTTGCCCCCATATTCATCTATCGTTCATTATTCCTCTCACCTCAATGAACTCTTTTTTGACCCTAGATACTATTTTATTTTTTTCCCAGCCATATTCATTGTGAAAAGAACTATGAATTAACACTTATTCAATTGGATTATGGTAACAAAAATTCACCCAATTCTTAGAATCTTAGAGGTTGCTCGTGAGTTCCCAAAGGCCCATTTTACTCCAGCTTCAAAAGATTTATATAATAACCATTTAAACTGGATCAATATGGTTATTAGTTTTTCATAATTCAAAGAAAGTGAGTCCCTTAAGAAAAAGTTCAAACATCATGTTCCTAGAGATATGATCTCAATTCCACAAAAAAGTATCATATATCACTCTCAAAAGTAGTTCCCAAACTGAAAATACATAAAATCACTAAGCAAAATTACTCTGAAATCATTCATCCTCTAAAGTTTCAGATTCATTACAACTCTTAACTTACTAGTCAAGTATTATTTTTAGGCAAGACATACATGATGTACATTGTAAACCCTAAAGAATCTAAAATGTGAAATGATTTTGAAAAATTTTATCCATTTTTTAAAAACAATTTGAAGAGTTATGGGAATTGATTGGACTCCATTAAGAACAGTTTATCTAAAAGTAAGTTAACCCCTCACACACACATAAAACCCAACTTTGTCCCCAAAGTTGAATTCAAATGTGGATAAGAAACTTTAACAATTAAATTTTGAAGAAGATCTACATTCCAGTAGTTTGATTCCATGTTTAAGGGTCACATTAAAAATAAAAATTAATGTTTTCCACAAAAAATTACTTTACAGAAGGTTTACATGTATTATCATTTAAGTTAGTGATAATAATTTTCAATTAAATTCAAATAGTTGCATGTAAAACATTTGGGGTGCACAACGGATGGGGTGAAAGAAAGTTTGGGAATTTGATTCAATTGGATGTTCAATAAAGTATAAAAATGCACACTAAACACCCTACTTAAGAACAAACAATCCAGGGGTAATATCCCCAGACAGTTAAACTCATATAGTGAATAAATTTAACCCATCGATACTCTATTTTCCAGAAATAAATATAAGAATTATATTTTTTCAAGAAATAGAAATGAAACACATAATTTCTAGAAGCAACGGAAAATTAAAGACTCATCGGTAGAAACTTATCATTGAGTCACTGTTGAGATGACTCACCGACAACTGTTTAACAATGACTCAATGAAATGGTAACTCTATGATATACTATTGTTTAATGACTTAATAGTGACTTTTTTTTAAAATATAAACGAGGTGCAAAAAAATAAAAATAGAAAATTAAAAGGACTTCCCTAAATTAGATTTTGTCCAAATATATTCAACCATGAAACTCTATATGAATTGAAGAATATAGTGATGTTCTATGCCTCCATTGATACCAACAACAACTACTTGCTTACTATATGAGTAAGATACCACAAGACCAAGGAGATATATCCCGCTATATAGAGCAGAAAAATATAACAGAAAACAACACTGTATTCAAAGTAAAACTAGAAGGAAATTAAAGACAAAGACATGAACCATAGGTTGACTCCCATGAAGCACTGAGTTTTAAGTCTTCTATTAGACTTTATTTATGTACAAATATTTGTGTTTTTATTGAAATAAGAAAAATCATGGGTTGCCTCCCATGTAGCGCTAGTTTTAAAGTACCCATCCAGACTCACCTAAAAATTAACTATGGTCACTAGGTTGGCGTGGTTTCCTCAGTGGGAACCACCACATATGTTTTGCCAAAATGTTTTTAATAAAAAAATCAGATTTTTGAGAACCCATACTTTTAAGGGAAAACATGATTCCTTCACACTCACTAAATCCCCTATGAAACACCCTTTATCATTAAGGAATTGCTCAAACGAGTCTTCAAGTTAAGCAATAGATTCATCACCCAAATTCATTTTTTTACTATTTTCAAAACATTAAATTTTAGGTGGAAAAGAATTTACACCCTCAAGATTTTCCGAGAAGTTTTTTTTCTCAGATACATCTAAGCCTATCTTGGTAGTAGTTTTTTCCACTTCTAGATCATGTTCATCTTTGACAAACAAAAAATTTTCATGAGGGGACATTGGTGAACTAGGTGCTACTAGGGGTATGACATTATATTCAATTCTTTTTTTATCAAAATAAAATTCAAAAAAATAAAATTCAAGGGTTCTTGTTGGTGATTTCGAACTAATTGGTTCGAGAGGGGCATCTGTAGTGTGCTAAACAGAATCAGAAACAATGGAACTCAAGTGAAATTCTCCCTCTAAACTACCCTCGACATCACAGGAAGATTCAACACCAAACTCTACCAAGGAAGACATTTGAACATAGGGAAGAGTCAATATTTGTTCATCTAAAATTTCAGGTTTAACAGTGTTATAAATCTCTTCCAATAGTTCCTCATCAGAGAATAAGTGATTAACATCAACTAATTTTAAAGAATTTATTCTGCATAAATCACCAATTGTGTGTTCAACCTCTACATTAAGTTCACTATCGAAAAGTTAATTCTCTAAAATAATGTCTATTGAGTGTTGCAATTTAGTAATAGGGGAAGGATTTTTTAGTTCCTCTTCAATGAATTCATATTCTTTATTGTTCAAATTTAAATAATTCTGCCCAGGTATAATCACATTGTTTACAATTTCGCTACATAATGTTTCAGAAAAATTATCAATCATAGAATATGGCAATGAAATCTCATCAGTTATCCTTTCTTAAAAAACCATACACTCATCCTCTACATCTGACATCATTTAAAAACTTCATGGTTTAAAAGTTTCTAAATAGGGAAGAGTGGTATTTAGTTCAGTTTCAAATTTTTTTGATTCAATGGTTTCCAGTTTACTGTAATCTTCCAACCTACACTCAATTTCATGTACAGGTTCATTATTCAATGTTTGAGAAAAATAGGGTGAATATTTTTTAACAATCAAGCTCTCATTTTCTTGTTTCTCTTCAACCAGAGTGATTTCATTTTCAAAACTCCTAAAATAGTTAATATTATCATAACTAAGGAACATGTATAGAACATGGCATTCTTCTTTAATCTGTTTCAGTTCCTTTTTAAATTTTCCAACTCAATTCCATTTAAGTTCTTCAAGGGTTCATTAGAATTGATTTAATCAATATGAGATTTGGTTAATTCAAAAAAAAATTCCTTCTTCAGAATTAGATTCATCCAAATAAAAATTTTGTGGCTCAGTTTCATCCTCACTCACCTATTCATTTTCATTTTCAAATATTCTATCAAACGTTTTTTCTTCACTTATTTAAGCTTATTCCTGTTCTTTTAACCTTATTTGTAACTCTAAGAGAATTATGTCTATCATTTTCTCTTTTTGATCTTTCCGTTGATATTTTTTAATTTAATGTTCACGGTTTTTGTTAAACTAAGAGTTTCTAGAATCCATCCTAGCATCCATTTTAGATAAAATTATGTCATGTTTTTTTTAGGATGTAAGGATTAGGCACATTTTTTTCATTCTCTTCAAAACAGTTAGTCTGTTGTGGTTGATTATAGCCACATTTCTAGACAGTGTGTCCATAGTATACATTACAAACAAAAAAATTTCAGGTTGATTCCAACCCTAATTTACTTCCATTTTCTAATGAATCAGATGAAACACACACATTCAAGAATAGCAAGAAAAAATTTGACAATCATCTCAAGCAGTGGAAAAAGTTCACCGATTTTTGTAAGAAGATTTTTTTTGTTTTTTTTCTTTTTCATATTACTTTTTTTTATATTTTATACACTAAGACACTCAGTTCATGCATTTCCTGGCAATGAAACCAAATTTTTATAGGGCGTCAGGTGGTCATCATGGCACTAAAAATTAATTTTTATTCTTACACTATTACAATAATGGAGGGTTGAACACAAAGGAAGGTTGGTAAGTGTTCTAAGGATTTTTGAAACAGAATAACCCCACTATTTCCAGTAGTGGGTGTATTTTTTTTAAGATTTTTACTTTTTGTATACTTTGAATTATGATGAAGTGTAAACAATATGAAAAAATTGATGATATTTTTATACATGATTTGAAGTAGATAAAATAAATTGTAAAAACAAATGATGACAGGATATGAGAATAGGAGTGATGAGGGTCAACCAAGAAGATTGCTAGAGGGGTTCAAAATCTACTGGAATAAAAGTATGTTTCTACATTTGATTGAATTCACACCTCAAAATGAGTGGTTAAATCTTCCTCACCTAAAGACTTAACACACTAAAATGTAGTTTATGAGGATTTCCACTTCAAGAACCAAATACACCAAATTTAAAGAGAAACATCAACAGAAAGATATCTCATATAAAGTTTATAATGATTTTAAATTTTTAATATTTGAAAAATTGTATCAATGAATGATCTTTCCTAAAGATTGATGATTTTGAATTTAAAATCGTGAAAGGTGAAACTTCAATTTAAAATTTAAGAACCTGATTCAGTCTCACTGATAGGATCTAACTCTTATTAAAAGAAATTAAATAAAGAAGAAAAAGATTATGACTAGTAGAAGTTTAAAATCCTTGAACAAAAGAAATTAAACTAAGATCATAAAAAATTTCAAGAGCTAACAATTACAAGTAAGAAAATATGAAATTGAGAGAGAAATTCTCCCTCAAAAATGTAGAGTTCATTACTGCTGCTCTGCTCCTCTCCAACTCCTTTCTTGCTTTGAAGGATCTCCTGAAAGCTCTCTATGTGCTTGTCTGATCTTGTCTCCTGGGAGTATCTTGAATGATGTATCATGGAATGAATGAGTGATTTCACCTCATGTTGTCACTCTATTTTTAAATACCCCCTGTCATCTACTTCAAGTCACCAGTGGTTACCCCTGACATAGGTAGGATCTTCACTCCTGCACCGCACACGTGCATTTTTTCATGCAACACACATCACTTTTACTATCCTTCTTTAACTAACTAAACAAACTCAAAAGATGTCTGTTTGAGTTGAACCTGGAGGTAAAGTTGGTTTGGGTGAGAATCTATAGAGTAAAAACTAAATAAAGGTAGTGAAAAGATTATATAGTAAAAAAGATTATGTATTTAATCAAATTAAAGAAATTATTAGATTAATAATTATATTTTTTTATTATGATGATATAAATTAATTATTTTAGTATTTTGTTTTTTTATTAATAACTTTTTTAATTATATTAAATTATTTAATATTTTAAAATTTTTATAAAAAATAATTATTATAAATTTAAAATTATTAAATTTTATTAAATTAATTGATTTATTCAATGTTAATAAAGTAATTAATTTAATTATTAAGTTTTTAAATTATTAATTAGATTAATTTATTAATTTTTTTATTAAATATATATTTAATTGATTTTCAATAAATTATATTTATTATAATATTAATTATTATATTAATGGTTTAATTTTATTTAAATTAATGATTAATTATTAATAATTAACTTATTTATTTTATAAAAGATTATATTTTATGATTTTAAAAACAATACTAATTTTAATTATTATTATTAGTAATTTAGATTTTACTTTTATTATTTTATTAGTTATGTTTTTATTATTTGAATTTATTATTATTATTTTTACTTTATTTTTGGAATTAAAATTATCTCCCCGCTCTACCTAACCGAAGTGCGGGGATTGGGGGGGGTGTTCTCAAGATTCTTGGAGAAGATGGTGGTGGTGGATGTTCCTCCATTCGGTGGTGACGACCTCCTAAAATTAACCTTACAGCGGCGGCATGACGTGACTCCTATTATGTCAAGTAGTGGTGCATCCATGATTGTCCACAACATTGGGTTGTAAATTCTGCCTACAACTCTACAAATCCAGGTAGCGACACCTAGTTCTTGTCGGTAGCAACCCCCCGGACATTGACGATGTCTCAGAAGAAGCTTCTTGGTGCTTCCAAATCTTCGGTTGGTAGTGAAATCCTAGATCTAGTATGATGTTGATTTGGCCACGATGGAATTCAAATCTGGTGGAAAGGGTTTCAGATGGTCAATGACAGTAGAGGGTAGATCTTATCTAAGTGGGTTACATTGGGAATATGCTGATTTAATTTTGTTTGTGTCTTTTTTAGGTTTTCAGATCAGTGGGAGAAGGTTTGACAGTGTCTCATTGAGACACTGTTACCATAACGATGTGATTGGAGAAGACACATTAGTGAGTCACTAGGTTATCAGTGGATGAGGGGGCGGAGCTATCGGTGAGAACAACAGAGGTGGAGAATGAGTAATAGAGGTATATGTATGTGGAATTTGTTAGATTTGGTTCCCTAGAACCAAATATTTGTACTTTTATTACATGGATATTTAATGTATTTAAATATTAAACACCAAATTACATATTGTTCATTTTTCTTCATGACTATGATTTAATAATGTCCTAGAATATTTGTTTCATTGATAAGGTCATGGAAGCTCCCCACTATGATGAGAACCTTGAAATTCTTTAAAAATACTCTTAAATATAGTTTTGTGGTTAGATGACATACTATGACATGACACATAGCATACATACCATTAGGTGTGAGTACTCGTAAGAATACGAGACTTCCTTTAATGAAGTTTTCACTTGGTAATTTCCAAGATAAGAGATTATGAGAACAGAACTACCAGTAGGAATTCTGCATGTTTTGGTGTCATCATATATTCTTATATCCGAGCGCGTGTAATGATTCTTATACTTTAATATTATCATTAATATATGTCACTACTCGCGCAATTTGATTTACTGACAAAAACCTTCATGCAGACAGTTAGTAGGAAGTAGAGTATGTTGGGCGCATCACGAGTGGCATGTTATTAATGGAAAATTGAGAAAGCATTTGTCCCTTCTATTTATGGAAGTTGATATCTCATCCCTTTGATTGAAATAGAACCATCGTGTGAAATTTCATGGTCATGCTGTAACGACGAGTTTTTTTCAGGTAGTCAAAGAACGATGTATCAAGCACAAAAGGTTGATGAAACTATCATGAAACCTACATGATGAGATATTGAGACATAAATATTATATTATTCAATGAGTTTTTGTATGTGGATGTCATTGTTTTGACTTTATATTCTTTCTCTTGGGTGCCTTGACCCGTAGCTAGATAGTACTCTGGGACTTTAGGCAAGCCCAACCAATTCCAATGAGAAAAAATCCTATAGGGTTACACACTAAGTGTTTCTGGTGGTCTAAGATAAATTCTATTCAAATTTAATTAATAAATATTATTCTCAAGATAGTGGAATAATTTTATTGAAGTTAAAATGATCTTATAAATTAAATAAATATTTATTCACTAGATCGTGGGTAAAATATATTTATTTATTTTATTAAACACTTAATAAATATTTATTTACAAGTTTATAAATAAAATATTTATTTAAGATAATAAATTATTTATTTATTTATTCAGGTGTTTAATAAATAGAAGTGGAGTTCAAGCGGACTATGGATGGTCTGATAGTAAAATTATTATTTGAAAGATGATAAATAATTATTTAACTAGTTGACACAAATTAAAATAACACTGCTATTATTTTGTGAGGCGTAATTTTATTTATAATTTCGTTTTGTGAAAGTTGGAACAACATAAAAAATAATGTGGTATTATTATTAAATGGATGGGTTTTATCTAAGTTTATGAATGTATTTAATTTCTATTGTGAAATTAAATATTGTAATCGAAGCCCCATGTCAATAAATAGATACATACATCTATTGTGCCAAGGACCGAACCACACACCCGGTGAATTAAGAATTGTTGAGCTAAACCATTTTATCTCAAATCCTCTTCCCACCCATCTCAAGAATGAGAGACCTTCTTCAAGGCTAAAGAAAAAGTGATCAAGAACGACTGACACAAGACACTCGCTTCGCCACACTATCACTTGAAGAATGAGTGGTGTCAATTGGAGGCTATCATAGCATGTGTGGATCACTGTTGGATGGATTCTAGTTTGGATCCTTGAAATCATGGAATGATAATCCATAAGATTCATTCTAAATGATCAATCATCAATAAATAATATACCGAAGATCCAAGTATTATTTTCTTTATGAAATTAATTTAATTAATTATAAAAATGATGTGCAATATCCTCTCTAACAGTTTCAAGACTCTTCCTTCTTTATCTAAATCTTTGATTCTATTCTATGGAGACTAGTGTTCATCATCGTATTGATTCCAGAATAATCATTGATCATGGTAAAAATTAAAGTTGGGTCTCGGCCCAACGACACTTCCGCTATGCCTGAAACCTTCAAGTGGTATGAGAGGGGTTACATCATAGTTTATGATTATTTAAATAATTCATTGATGATTTACAATTTAATAATTTCATCTATCAATTCAAGGTTAATCATTCTTATAATCTATTTTTAAAGATCTATTCTCCCTATATTCATTTCTCGTTCACCTTACAAAACAATATTTTCATCTAATTTTGATTAAAATAAAATAGAGGATCTCATCCATAGGTACCAAAGGTTCATGGCCATACAAAACCAGATTACACAGCATGTAGTTGGATTCACATGTCTTGTATCATGGTTCAATGCATCAATACTGGTTCGCTAAACCACGCCGTGTCATTGGATTTTGTCTGTGTCTTTAAGACTCTATGTGTTGACTAGGAATAGGTGGAACACGGTTTCCAAGTTACATGTTGGGTGGGCCACTAGACATGGTGTGTAGTCCCTTTAGGGTAGGGTTGGACCATGTACCCGTACATAGCTTGCCCGACTGGAGGCCGTGTAACGCAGATACTACACGACATGTGGCTCACTGGACATACCATGTACTCCAAAGATTTATGAACTACACTTACATGTCGTATTACTGGGTGTATACTTTGGATGGACGATGAATGTAAGTACACTCCATGTAGTTGGAACTACATGCCGTGTACTCTTCCAAATTACGCAGATTTATTAAAAATTATTATTATATTGTACAAACCTTTGAGACATGTACCATGGTGAAAGAATAAAGCTGAGACATAACACGTGATATGTGTTTTATGTATATGTGCTTAATTTAATATTTGCATAATGTTAATTTCTACTCATTGGGTAGTTATGAATGGGAATTCAATGGGTTTCCTCCATGGTACATGTCACTTAGAATGATAATTTTAAATGAATTTATTTGTTTAAAATTATGATGGATGAGAATCTCAGGGAAATTCAAAAAAGGATTAAGATAAAAGGATTGATTAATTAAAGATAATAATTAATCGATTCGAGCACATTTCTTTTAATAAGAACAATAAATAATTGAAAACTAGTTTTATTAAATGATTCACTCGTTTCATGTATGTGTGTGATCACGAGCTTGACCAAGACCTTTGTATGTGATTGGTTTCATTTTAATTTATTTATTAAATTAATTGTGGGCATGTGATCCATCTCTCCTCATTAATATGTAGGGCCTACATTCCCATGGTTTCTTTTATGCAACCCCCCTTTTTATCCCTCACCTACGTGTGAGTTTAAAATCATATTTAATGGATGGAACTCCCAAGCCAGAGGAGGTAGTTCAAGCTGGATCCAAGATGAAACCAATTCCAGGAGATACAGAGGTGGACATGTGGAATGATGTAAACATTAACTATAAGGACCTAGCCTTAAACCTTACTAAATATTGAATTAAATGAATAATTCACATTGAGGATCTTTTCAGGTTTAGAGTTTTAGAGAATTAGATAATAAATCATGAATTACATTCCACATTTAAACAAAGTGGTTACATAAAAGATATAATTCGTTTTTCCCATCAACGGAAACATATTTAAAATAAAACATGGATTATTTCTTGACACTTCCTTGACATTATCATCATATCATGCACCTTTCCCTTGACCTGTGAAAAAAATTTCAAAAACTTGGGATGAGTATAAAAAGCTCAGTAAGGGATAAAAAAGTATGAAAAAAAAACATTAGTCCATGTATGGAATCATACTTCACTCATAAAACATAAGCATTTTAACATACCTCATCAAATCATGAATAAATCATTGAAATCATAAGGATTAAAGGTAACTTGAGGCATTCATAACATTCTTACGTAGGGAGTAACCCTCTTGGTTATGTTTGGAATACCCATCACATTATATTCCCTAAATATCTGCAGAGAAACCTTAACTGTTAACTCCTTCGCGTTACCCAATGCATTGGAGATCTATATCGGGCTCACCCACCCATAGTTTATCACGGAACCACCCATCTTCATAATAATTCCCAACAACCATAACATAATCGTATCACATAAAACATGTATAAAGGAAACATAACATTTCCACTTTTCAATCACAAGATATCAATAAAACACATTGATATAAAAAAATTATGAAAACCATTTTCAATACCAAAATAAAAGAAGAGTAAAACATGGTATTTATTTTTCATTAAAAAAAAGTTATGGCTTGTAGAGGAAGCTGAAACTCAAATAATGGTCATGGCGGTGGAGAAGTCATTGTCGCCGCATACGTACGACAAGAAAAACATTCCTTTTTTTGCTGAGTAAAATGCTTCGTATAAAAAGATTCCTTTTGAATAAATGACAATTAAAAGGGGTTTATACACCGTATAAAAGAAATTTGTGTATAAAACAAAATATCCCTCAATGAAAGGAGATTGAGACAATATCCCTTACAAAGACGGTATCCTTGGATTAAGGATAAATCAATTACATAATTATGTGTGACAAACTAATACACCAAATATAATTGGATATTAAGTGTAAAACTATCATAGGACATTCAAACATATTCATAGAACAACATATTCATGGAGTACAAGTTTATCCCAAAGAATCAAAATTGGGTTAAGAAGTTCCCTTGCAAAAATTCGACAGCCAAACAGCATCCCTTCAAAATTCAGAAAAAGAGTTGATGAGAGATAAAAAGGGTATCTCATCACTTGGACATAAAATTTACATAAATAAGGATATATAAGAACATATACCAACATAATAGTATGTGAATTAAAAGACATAACAAAATAAGTCTTTTAAAATGAGGAGGGTGAAAGGTTCCCTTACTGACTTGGGTTACTTTCGAAATGTACACCCCATTGAAGAAGGGTCATACAATGAATATGTAAATAGCCATAAATGAAATTATATTACACAAATAGTATAATAATGGGAATTAAATACACCACTCAAAGGAAATTGTGGCAAATGTAGCATAAATCTCACGGGACTAAAAGTGAGATGAAAAATCTCTTATGAAAACTCGGCAGCCTAACGACGCCACTTAAAACTTCCAAAAATGGATTGATGATATCAAATAGGGTCTCTAATAATATTACAATAAAATGTACAGAAAGAGGTATATAAAAGAACATCCCCCATCATAACAAATAGGAGATTAAAATAAGTGACATAAAGGAGAGTACTTAAAAAGAAAGAGAGAGGTTAGATCTCTTATGAAAATTCGGCAGCCTAACGACGCCACTCAAAACTTCCAAAATGGATTGATGATAGAAAATAGGGTCTCTCATCATATGAAAATAAAAAGTACAGTAGGAGTAATATAAAATAATATCCCAATCATAAAAAAGATGAGCTTAAAAGGAATGACATAAAAGAGTTTACTTAAAAAGAAAGAGAGGGGTAGGATCCCTTACCTCGTGTCCGACATGACTCGATCATTCTTTAATCTCCTGAATAATAAAATTTGGTCAATTTATAATTTCTTAAGGACCTACTTTAAATATTATTATTCAGTTAATATCACATATTATAAGGTTATAATAATTGGTTAATAAAGTGATTTCATATCAGACGTTTTTGTCGATGTTCGGTACATGAGTAAAAATCGAACTTGTGGGAAAAGAATTTTCCATGTAGTTATAGGTACATCATATCCAGATTAGTATTTATGTTTTAAATATCATATATATCCCGTATATATTCATTTTATACTATTCCATAGCATTTGGAGATAAAAAATTTAAAGCACCGTTAATGGAGACGATAGTCCGTACGTACGGATGAACGCTACTTTCATTTTTTGTCATATTAATGGAATTAAAACAAAATGAGAGATATATATATTATAATTCCTGAATTATATCCATCATTTAGATGTAATATATTACATATATATCCATTATATATATGTACTTATAATAGTACATAACATTTGGAGATAAGAAATGAAATGTACCGTTCATGGAGACGGTAAGCCGTACGTACGCATGAACGCTACTTTCATTTCTTTTTTTTGTATTCAATGAAATTAAATAATAATGATATAAAGGTATATTATAATTCCAATAGTATATCATATGTAATACCATTAATTCCATCCTTTATATGTCCCACATATGGCATTAACGAATCAAATCACTTTGAGGGGGCGGTAGTCCGCACTTCCTAAAATGAAGATATCGCGTTTACCCATAATGGAAACCATAAAGGTATTCCATAAATGAAAAATACAGAAGCTTAAGGAAAACATAAGAATATTATATATCATATATAAATATAGTGAAATCTTAATGGTCACCTTTAAAGGTGTTAAAATAATATCGAACAATCATCATTTCGTGAGGCAGAAATTCGCCATCCACAGAAACAGTATGTTCTTTAACCATTAGACGGAGGTGTGTGAAAGTGTAGCTCGAATCCTTCTTATATAAACATCCTAGTATATTTAAGATACTTGGGGTGTTAAAAAAAAGTAATAAAAAGAGTTTAGGGGTTTGGAGAAGAAAAATAAAACAAAAGAACATAAGGGAAGACAATACCTTTAAATAGGGTAACTCTCTTTGATTTGAGCTCAAAGGCTTCCTTGGAAAAGATTCTGCCCAAATTGAGGCTTCAATGATGAATATAGGGATGTTTAAAGATGAAATGGGTAGGGTGTGGGGGATCCAAAGTCTTGAGAGGTGTGTGTAAGGTGGTAGAGGTGGGGGCCTTTTATAAGAGGAGAGGAGGGGCACTCTTGGAAAGTTATAAAATATTACTTTATTATAAAATGGTTTTCGGATTTAAAATGTCCCAAAAGGATATATTTCGAGGATAAGGTGATAAGGTTTCGAAATCCACCCAAAAAATAGGTTTGTGACAAGTGTAAGACTTAGATTTCACCATATCGTCTCATTTTATTTAAATCTTTCATTTATGAGGTAATCAGTGCATCATCACGGTGTCATAAATAAATTAATTTATTTAATGTATAAAAATTATAAAAAAAATATCATGATGTAGAAAATCTTTTTATATTTCTAATTAATATTTATAGTCAAAGATATGACTTATATAACCCCATGTAAATTTTTTTTAGTAAAACAACACATGTTTGTGACATTTTAATTTTAACTTTAAATAAAAAGGTATCTATGTCATTTTCCAACCAAAGTGGCTCCATGGGGTCCCCATGTTGTTCCATGGATTTTATTGGTCGTCAATGACTCATAAAATGATGGTAGGACAAGTGTCTAGGTCATTTCATATTATTAAAACATTATTTTTACCTTAAACTACACTAATTACCTCTAATCGCGATTAAAACTTAAAAGTTACAATTCACCAAAAAAATTATTTTAAACCCATTGAACCAAATTTTAATTCTTAATGACAACCATATATGTATGATTTTTGAAATTCAAAACACAGAGGTGGTAAAATTTCATTTAAACGAAAAATCAGTTTTTTAAGTACGACTTAGTGGTTTTACTATTCATCAAAAATTTAAGTTTTCCAGAAAAATACCAAAAATTCACCCTAAGCTATATTTGATATTCCAAATTCAAAAATGATGTGTATTTTAAAAAATTCAAAACATATAATTTACATTACTTAATTTAATAATTAATTTCCGCTGTCAGAGCAAATAGCGTGTTTTTATGAAACAATAAGTATCAAAAGATTGACTCTAGTTTAAGTCCAATTTCAAGATGAAATTAATTCCAACAACCACTATTGGATTAAATGGTAAAAATATATTCTAATTTCCCTTTAAAAAAAATTTAAAAGATAATCTAATCATATAAATAAATTATATTAAAAATAGGTTTTGAATTAAAATACAACATTTTTCACTATTCATTAAAAAATAAACTTTATCGGAAAAATACCAAAAATTTACACAAAGTAAATTTTGATGTCCCGATTCTAAAGAAGAATTTTATTTTGTCAAATATAATACATAAAATTTTCAAAAAGTGGATTTAAAAGAGGTTCGCCATCAAAAGGCGGTTAATCGACCTTTTAAAGAATATTAGAATGTTTACGCTTAAAATTGGATTCATTCTCATTTTTAATCCTCTAACATTTATTGTAAAAAGTAAAAATATTTGAAAAACATATATAATCATTTTGTAGTTAGCTATGTTCATTCCCACCATTACAACAGTTAGTCGTTAACTACCATTTAAAATAATATTATTTTATTATTAGAGTGCAACGTAAGATTCCCAAGAAACTCGTTGTTGCGTATTGGGTACGCCATCGAGCATAGAATCCCATTTAAAGTAATATTAAAATTTTATTCACAAATATGGATAAATGTGAAAATTTCATATTATTTATTTACCTGGGGTGTTACATCCTTCCCCTTTTGGGAATTACATCCTCATAATTTTAAAATTGGGCTTGGAAACTTCATTGAAAATCCCACACCAGAACAAGAGTCAGTAAAACAATCACATTAAAATAAAGAAAGATAAGTACAAAGGTCACCCGAGTTAACCCATAATAGGATTCCAAGTATGAAAATATGGACATGGTGGAAAAAAACAAAGGGTCATGTTCTGATGGAGAGTGATAGTAAACATGTCTAGGAGAAATTTAACCATAAGAAAATCACAAACTTGTGATGGGTTAAACGGTATTCGATTCCCCAGTAGGAAAATTTAACAGACAACATTTTTGTTTTAAGTTACTCTTCATTGAGGAATTTATTTTTTAGCTTAAATAAATCATAATGAAACATACTTACTTGTCACATAGACTTTCAACTTTTACTAGATTCCTTAATCAAACTCATATTTTCTCCAAAAGACGAGTATTTAGGAAGACTTGTTCGCATTAAGAGTACTGTAATCAACTTCTTGAGAATCACCTAATCCACAAAAGAGAACTATATATTTCCCATGTCTTTAGAAAAAATCCAAATCCAAAATTGTTAGTATGAGATCAGATAATCCACAAAAGTATAATCCTTTATAAAAAGAAAATCTATTCTTAATCTCCAAAATTTGTCTAAAAAAACCCAAAGTTCAACGAAGACCATTCGATAAACAATTTTCCATAAAATTATTCGAAGTAAACCAATCTAATATTGAAACCCAAATACTCTAAGGATTTAATCACATAGTATTCCAAGGAAAAAATTAACTTTTATCTCCAAATAACATCAGTTTCTCTTAAATTCTCATATTGAAAAGTAATTAACCTAATCCCATATCCTCCATGATAGGTTAATCATTTCCATAGATAAACCAAAATAAACTTACTCTTGATTCCTAAAATCATCTAACTAAAAAGAATTAGTCAAAGTAACCAGGGCTTCACGTAGTCCAGTGGTAGGCGATAAATACCATTCACACTTTGGTTGTGGGTTCGATTCGCGCAGCTGTGTCTGACGCGATGGGTTGTCACACGGTCAGCATGTCGTCCTTTTTCCAAAACTATATAATTATTAAAAAATTCCCCAAAATGAGATAAAATCTTCAAAAATAATCATAACATATTTTATCCTCAATTTTATCTCATGCCTTTTATTTTCCATCATAATATATAATAACCCATAATTACCACAAAAGTAAGGATCATATAAACCCTAATGGTTACCTTTATAATTATTACCTGAACTTCCACATCGATTGGTCATCTCGTACATGATGCATTAAAGAACATACCAAGGTACGAGTGGTTGATCATGACTCCTTGATAGTTGGTTTAGAACAATCATAAGTTTCTTCATTGAATCCCCCATTTCATCCAGTCTCTTAATCATAGAACCACCACAGTTTCTTTCAAACCTATTGTCACTTTGGTGCCTGCTAGATCCATCCAATCACTAAAAATAGAAATGTCAGTGTGAGTATATCAACAAAACCATCATGTACTAATGAGGAAGATAAACACTAAGATATACTTACTCATTAACTTTATCTAAAACTAGGACTCTTTCTGAAATCCTAACCATTATGGTAATGTCACTTATAACTATAGAATACCCTAACATCCAAAATTATCTAAACCGACCACTGATACCAACTATAAGGCCACGGGCTTAAACCTTACTTAATATTGAATTAAATGAATAATTCACATTGAGGATCTTTTCAGGTTTAGAGTTTTAGAGAATTAGATCATAAATCATGAATTACATTCCACATTTAAACAAAGTGGTTACATAAAAGATAGAATTCGTTTTTTCCCATCAACGAAAACATATTTAAAATAAAACATGGATTCTTTCTTGACACTTCCTTGACACTATCATCATATCATGCACCTTTCCCTTGACCTATGAAAAACATTTCAAAAACTTGGGATGAGCATAAAAAGCTCAATAAGGGATATAAAAGTATGAAAAAAACATTAGTCCATGTATGAAATCATAATTTACTCATAAAACATAAGAATTTTAACATACCTAATCGAATCACGAATAAATCATAGAAATAATAAGGCATAAAGGTAACTTGAGGCATTCATAACATTCTTACATAGGGAGTAACCCTCTTGGTTGCGTTTGGAATACCCATCACAGTATATTCCCTAAATCTCTTCGGAGAAACCTTAACTATTAACTCCTTCACGTTACCCAATGCATTGGAGAGCTATATCGGGCTCACCCACCTATAGTTTATCATGGAACCACCCGTCTTCATAACAATGCCCAAGAACCATAACATAATCGTATCACATAAAACATGTATAAAGGAAACATAACATTTCCACTTTTCAATCACAAGATATCAATAAAACACATTGATATAAAAACATTATGAAAGCCATTTTCAATACCAAAATAAAAGAAGAGTAAAACATGGTATTTATTTTTCATTCAAAAAAATTTATGGCTTGTAGAGGAAGCCGAAACTCAAATAATGGTCACGGCGGCGGAGAAGTCGTTGTCGCCACATACGTACGACAAGAAAAACATTCATTTTTGTCATTTAGTAAAAAGCTTAGTATAAAAAGATTCATTTTGAATAAATGAAAAGTCAAAGGGGTTTATACACCATATAAAAGAAATTTCTGTATAAAACAAAATATGCCTCAATGAAAGGAGATTGAGACAATGTCCCTTACAAAGACGGTATCTTTGGATTAGGGATAAATCAATAACATAATTATGTGTGACAAATGAATACACAAAATATAATTGGATATTAAGTGTAAAACAATCAGAGGACATTCACACATATTCATAGAATGACATATTCAAGGAGTACAAGTTTATCCCAAAGAATCAAAATTGGGTTAAGAAGTTCCCTTGTAAAAATTCGACATCCTAACAACGTCACTTCAAAATTCAGAAAAAGAGTTGATGAGAGATAAAAAGGGTATCTCATCACTTGGACATGAAATTTACATCAATAAGGATATATAAGAACATATACCAACATAATATCATGTGAATTAAAAGACATAACAAAAGAAGTCTTTTAAAAAGAGGAGGGTGAAAGGTTCCCTTACCGACTTGGGTTACTTTCGAAACATACACCCCATTGAAGAAGGGTCATACAATGAATATGTAAATACCCATAAATGAAATTATATTACAGAAAGAGTATAATAATGGGAAGTAAATACACCACTCAAAGTAAATGGTGGAAAATGTAGCATAAATCTCACGGGACTAAAAGTGAGATGAAAAATCTATTACGAAAACTCGGCAGCCTAACGGCGCCACTTAAAACATCCAAAAATGGATTGATGAGATCAAATAGGGTCTCTCATCATATTAAAATAAAATGAACAGAAAGAGGTATATAAAAGAACACCCCCCATCATAACAAAGAGGATCTTAAAAGAAGTGACATAAAGGAGAGTACTTAAAAAGAAAGAGAGAGGTTAGATCTCTTACGAAAATTCGGTAGCCTAACGGCGCCACTCAAAACTTCCAAAATGGATTGATGAGAGAAAATAGGGTCTCTCATCACATGAACATAAAAAGTACAGTAGGATTAATATAAAATAACATCCCAATCATAAGAAATATGAGCTTAAAAGGAATGACATAAAAGAGTGTACTTAAAAAGAAAGAGAGGGGTAGGATCCCTTACCTCATGTCCGACATGACTCGATCGTTCTTTAATATCATGAATAATAAAATTTGGTCAATTAATAATTTATTAAGGAACTATTTTAAATATTATTATTCAGTTAATATCACATATTATAAGGTTATAATAATTGGTTAATAAAGTGAGTTCATATCAGACATTTTTGTCGATGTTCGGTACATGAGTAAAAATCGAACTTGTTGGAAAAAACATTTCCATGTAGTTATAGGTACATCATATCCAGATTAGTATTTATGTTTTAAATATCATATATATCCAGTATATATTCATTTTATACTATTCCATAGAATTTGGAGATAAAAAATTAAAAGCACCGTTCATGGAGACGGTAGGTCGTACGTACGCATGAACACTACTTTCATTTTTTGTCATATTAGTGGAATTAAAACAAAATGAGATATATATATATTATAATTCCAGAATGATATCCATCATTTAGATGTAATATATTACATATATATCCATTATATATATGTACTTATAATAGTACATACCATTTGAAGATAAGAAATGAAATGTATCGTTCATGGAGACGGTAAGCCGTACGTACGCATGAACGCTACTTTCATTTCTTTTTTTTTTGTATTCAATGGAATTAAATAATAATGATATAAAGGTATATTATAATTCCAGTAGGATATCATATGTAATACCATTAATTCCATCCTTTATACATCCCACATATGGCATTAACGAATCAAATCACTTTGAGGGGGCGGTAGTCCACACTTCCTAAAATGAAGATATCGCGTTTACCCATAATGGAAACCATAAAGGTATGAAATTAATGAAAAATACAGAAGATTAAGGTAAACATAAACATATTATATATCATATATAAATATAGTGACATATTAATGGCCACCTTTGAAGGTGTTAAAATCATATTGAACAATCATCGTTTCGTGAGGCAGTAATTCACCATCCACAGAAACAATATGTTCTTTAACCATTAGACGGAGGTATGTGAAAGTGTAGCTAGAATACTTTTTATAACAACATACTAGTATATTTAAGATATTGGTGTTGTTACAAAAAAAATTAATAAAAAGAGTTTAGGGGTTTGCAGAAGAAAAATAAAACAAAAGAACACAAGGGAAGACATTACCTTTAAATCGGGTAACTCTCTTTGATTTGAGCTCAAAGGCTTCCTTGGAAAGGATTATGCCCAAATTGAGGCTTAAATGATGAAGAGAGGGATGTGGAGAGATGAAATGGGCAGGGGTAGGCCGAGCCAAAGGCTTGAGATGTAACACCCCAGGATTTCAGAGTGTGTTATTTCTTAAAAATAATTCAATAACTTGCACTACACGCAACACCGAGTTCAATCACACCATTAAAAGAGGGCATGAATAGTATTAACTACATTTTAAACTTTATATAATCCTTATAATTTTAGAATCCATATTATGAGTTTCTTAGTCATAATGCAAGAACAGATTCATTTTCAGTATTGCACTTTTATCAACTTTTGATAGTGAAACCTTTTTAAATACAATATTTTAAACTTTTTGACTAAATGGAGACATCAAAAAATTTAAAATGAAACATCCCAAGCTTCCACGGTACGCTTTCCTTTGAATAAAACAGTAGCGTGTGTTGTACGCAACGTCGAGTTTTAACACACACCACAACTAATTAAACTAGTCGTTGTGAATAGTAATACCTACTTTTTGAAATCATATATATTTTATATTTCAAAATGGACTTCATTTTTAGATTCGGAATATTGAAATTAGCCTAGGGTGAAATTTTGGTACTTTTCGGATAACTTTTATATTTTGATGAATAGTGAAAATTACTAAATTTTAATTAAAAACAACTTTTTTAATCAAAATAATTAATAGTGATAAATTGTGAATTTGAGTGGTTTTAAAGTATATTTAGAATATATTTTTACCATTTAATATAATTTTGGTCATTGGACATAATTTTACAGTTAAACCGAACATAAACAAGTGTCAATCTTTTGATAGTTATTACCTCTTAAAAACACGCTTTTTGTTTTGACAGCGGGAATTAATTTTAAATTAATTTCTTCCACTTCTGTGTTTTGAATTTAGGAAAAATGGATTCCATATTTGGAATCAGGATGTCCAAATTGTGTAAATAGGTAACTTTTATTTTTAGACATTTTGAATAATTATTGTGGTAAATATTTTATTTACCATGGTTAAGGGTAAATCCGGTAAATAAGGGTTAAAAAAATAATATTATAATAATAAAAAATTACCCTAAAACGTGTCCTAACCTTATTGGTGGACACATACCCGACCATGAGCATCCTTGGGTCAATTTTGGGACCCCTTGGAGCCACTTGTATGTGGTAGGGACACTTTATATTAATAAAGTTAAAATAAAAATAAAAATGGCATAAGCTTACATCCTTTAGAAGAACAATTTTTACATAGGGTTATACATGTTGGATTTTCGATTATAAATATTCATTAGAAAGATAAAACGATTTCCTACATAATGATATTTTATTTATAATTTTTAGACATTAAATAATTTATTTTATTTATGACACAATGATGATGCAGTAATTACTATAATAGTGAAAAATTAAAATAATTGATATTATAAATACCCAAATAAATATAATATGAAACTTTTAATGAATTAAACTAATTTTCTAGGATAATATGATATATTAGGATTGATTTAATTTACTTTTTTCGAAGTAATAAATCTTTTATGAGTTTCACAAAAATCAACTATTGAATAGTGTCAAAATTGACATAAAAGAGTTCTTAAAACAAATATTATATTATTAATTGATATTAAATTCCTAAAAATATAAGGTTCGGCCAAGAGACTTATATTATGATTGGTTAATCATTAATGGACCACTTGGGGGTCGCTTGGATGTATATAGTATGTTTATTGACCATATTATATAAAAATACAAAGAGACATTGTAAAAGTGAAACTAATTAACTTAGAGTTAATACTTAAAGATAAGGTTAATATAAGTACCCAAACATGTCTAAATTCTATTGGATGAGTTGTTTTAGACCTATCCCCACCTCAACCTTTGAATAGTCAACTTTGGAACCATTGAAAACCGAATATGAATTTATTATAAATTAATATTTCTAGCTTTCCCAAAGGTGCCCCTCACCCCTCTTATAAAAGGGCACTCCTCCTTCTCATTTCCTCACACCTCTCAAGCCACTTGTCTCGTCCAAACTCTGCCCAACTAAGCTCCCCACATCCCTCTCCTCCTCCTTGATGCTTCCCCTTAGGCAGAAAGCATTTCAAGAAGTCCTTTGGTTCCAACCAAAGTGAGTTACTTAAATTAAAGGTAACGATTTCTCTTAAATTATTTTCATTTATTTTGCTTCTTCAACCCCCAAAATCTTTTTATTTCCTTTCTTTTGTAACAACACCAGTATCCTCAATATACTAAGTTGTTGTTATAAGAAGGATCCAAACTACACATACACACAACTCCATCTAATGGATGATGAACATAATGTTTCTGTGGATGGAAAACTAACGCCTCACGAAACGATGATTGTTCAAAAACATCTTACCGCCTCTCATGGTGGCCATTATGATGGAACTGTAATTAAATATGATATTAATGATATATATTTTATATATAAGCTTCTGTAATTCCATTTTATTTCATACCATTATTCGTTTCATGTTGTATATACATACGATAATTTCATTTGAGGAAGTGCGGACTACCGCCCCCTTAAAATGATATGACTCGTTCATACCACACATGGAACGAATAAAGGATGGTGTTAATGAACATAAGTAACATATATAAAATATTATATTATACTGGAATAATAATATACCTATGTATCATTTGGATTTTATTCTTTTAAAATAAAAATTAAATGGAAGTAGCGTTCGTGCGTACGTACGGACTACCGTCTCCACGAACGTGATAAGATTCATTCTCCATCATATCCATTCAAGTATTATTCTCATTTTAGGGTTAAAAATAATGTTAATATCATTCTTATTATGAATAAGATATAATATATCCATTACAAACATGTCTTACGTAACCAAACATTTAAGAAGAACGAATCGATTATCACCCGAAATGACGATAATTCTAAGATATTATTAACAAATCAATTTTAAAAGATCATATATGATATCATATTAATATATATTATTCTTGTATAATTTAATAACAATTATTTCACCATTATACAGTAGGTTAACCTACCCCAACCAAGGAAAAGTACAAGGTAAGGGTTATTTCACAATCTCTTCATTATCCGAGGTTGTTTATACGTAATAATCTACTGGGATATCTTTATCATCCACATCCATGTTTCTTAAAAATGTATTTCAAAACATTTTTACTATTTACAAGAATATGTGTTAAAGTCATTTATACCCTTGTTTGACTTTTTATAAGAGGTTTATAAAGGAATCTTTCCGTCGTTTTCAAAACAAGGTCCTTTTTAACCTTTTCGACAGAATTGAGGTAAGAATGTTTTTTTTAACTTATATGGCGGGTGCGGTTATTTTACGCCGTTATAAAATCTTCAAAGCTTTCCTTACAAGCTTATAAGAATATTTTCAAAGAAAATGTTTTATTTTATATGGATGTTAAATGATTTCAAAATAAAAGGAGATATTTCTTTAAAAAGAATTTTGATTTCATCTACGTCAACATCCTTTGATGGATTTTAAGATTATTTGAAGTTGATTTATTATGATACAAAACTTCTATATTGTATTGAAGGTTTTGTGATATGTTTGACTATGGATGTGCTATTTTTATACCATTCATAGTTTATGGTGAAATTATTGACATTTCGTATGCTAGTTTTAATACGAATGTTTATGTTATGTTTAAACCTTTTCATATGGGAATGCATTGGACTTAATAAGTGACGGGTGGAGCCCGCTATAGCTCCTCGATGCATCGGTAGGTCTCATGAGACAAACTAGTGTCTTGGCACAAGGCCTTGACAAAATATTATTTGTAGTCTTGGCACGAGGCCTTGACTATGTGGTTATGATAGTCTGGCATTATGCATTCCAACATTATGAAAGTGGTTATTGATTTTTGCATGTGATTATTCGATTAGTAGAATATCTATGTGAATAAGTAAATGGCATTATTTCATTTTACTTTTGCCATACCATGTTGAAGTTCATATTTAAAAGGCATTTGTTTTAATAATGCATTGCCTTAAATGTTTATTCTTATTTATGAAAGTTTCCGCTATATTTTTATCCTTACTGGGCATTTGAGCTCACCCCTTTTCTATGTTTTATTTTTCCCAGGATGTGAAGAAGATAGTTATGAATGACCTGCAGGGATTTTATGAGGGCTTAATAGTGTGGATTGTGGAAACATTATGTTGTTGTATTAGTTTTTCATTTTATGATGTAATGTAAAACTTATGAATATATCTAGTGTTTCCAAGGCTACTAAACCAATCGGTCATTCGAGATTTGATCTTTCTTGTGATCATGCCAATGTTATGTAATAATGCACCGACTCTGGGTAACTGGGGTCGGGGCGTTACAGTTGGTATCAGAGGAAGTTTAGTACAAACCTTGGAAGCTAGATTTAGATAAACTCGGATTAGAGCACGTAGACCTAAGATGAACTTTGAGGATTAGTATAGAAGAACTTCCTAGAATTTTGGTATTGTAGAGATTTTGTGAGTTTTCCGAGCAATACATCCCTGTTTGGATACGAGCAGGTAGAGGAGGCTCTGGAACAGATGTACCTAGGGGTAAAACCCGAAAACACCGCTTTGAGATAGACTCGAACGGGAGCTGGTGCACGACAACGGGCCTTGCTGCACTCTTGGTTACGACACTCCCGGGGGATATGCTTAGGATAACTCTCATTTTCTTTACAAATCATTATGAACGGTTTATGAGTATATACTTCCTCAAAGAAAACATTTTTATGATTATAGATTATATCCATAAATAGTTCAATTTATGTTAAGTGTTTTATAAGTGTGGGATTATGTATTTTGATTCATAAACTGATCTAGTTTATGCCATTGTTTAGAAATGGCGCTCAGTAGAAGGAATGAGAACTCCAGAAATGCACATGATCCAAAGAGAAGGAAGGATCATATCTTTCATGGTTTTAAGCTATAATTGATAAGAGAAATAGTCTCCCATGTATTAACATCATATGAAGAAATAATATCATGTGTTGATAAGATAAGTAAAGAGTTTACTGAGTCCTATGTCTTTGAAGGGAAGCAAGAGAAGAAAAGGATGGAAGAGAGAAAAATGGATAAAGGGAAGAGGGAAAAGAAGAATTTTCCCATATGTGGTAACTGTGGAAAGAAACACCCTGGAAATTGCCTGAAAGGAATGGGAGTTTGTTATAAGTGTGGAGGAAAAGGGCACAAAGTACATGACTGCAAGGGTAAGAAAATGGTTTCAAATGTACAATGCTTCATTTGCAAAGAGTTTGGACACTACGCGAACCTATGCCCCAGTCATCGGACTATGCCGCAAATGATGCTATTGGATAATAATCAAGTTATGATACTACCTCAGATGAAGAGGAATGATTAGAGTTCTTATGTTGATTATGTCAATTGAGTGTTGTATCAACAATGTACTTGTTATAATAATTATGGAGTATATAAGGATTGTACTGCAGTACTATTTCATTAAGGACTTGAGATGGTGTGGAACAAAGAAAAGTGACTCAGTAGCAGGTTAAATGTTTGGAAAATATATGGTTGAGAGAAAGATAAACCATAATATGGTTCAGATACCGAGGTGGTGATTTTAGAATAATACATGATTTATTTGGATAAATTATATTGGATATTATTGACTACCTTGAAGCTGATCAATGATTTGTATATTCCATCATTGTTGGGGTTTAAAACATTTTTGGATTAATGAAGTATATCCAGCATTCTATATGGAATAGGGGAGCATGAATGTAATCAATAAAAAATATGGTAATTCAAGATGTTTCAGTTTATTAAAAGAATACAAGATGAAGGTATTCATATGCTATTGCGGGGTAAAAAGGATCTATATTATGTTTACCTTCCTTATAAATGTTGGACTGTGAGTTTGGACAGAAGTATTTTGGATAGTTCGAGTTTGGATTATTTTGGATTACCATAAAAGGAAAACCCGGAGGTTGGGCGGCAACCCGTTGGGTCCGGCAAGGCTGCGAGACTTGAACCCACAACTGAAGGGCGACAAGGGTGTATCACCTACCACTGGCCCATGAGATGTCCTGGATTAAATAATGTTGTTTTTTTAAAGATCTGGTAGATGAATTATAAATTCATATATTTTGGAACCGTGTACGAATAGTATAAATAAATAAAAAATTACATTCTATTATCTTTTAGAGTGAAAGATGAGTTTGTGGTAGAAACTTATTAATGGATAAAACTATGATTATAAAGTAAGTATATCTCCTTATGATCTTAGCCAATCTCATAAATAAATTCCTCAACATTAATAAAAGGAACTTAGAACAAAAATGTTTCCCTAGATGGTACCTTAAATCATCACTAATTTATGGCTTTGGGATTGTTGGCCTTTTCATAGCCATGTTCTCTACCACTCTCCATCAGATAATTGATGGTTATATTTCTCTTCCATATCCATATTTTCCTACATGGAACCCTAGTATGTGTTATTTTCGGTAATCTTCATACTTTCCATTTTTTTTTAAATAGAGGACTCATTAATTCATTTTTCGATGTGGGATTTCAACTAAGAAATTTTGAAACGTAAAAAAATGTGTTATCCTAATACCCTATGTTTTGTTGAACCGATGGTATTTCAAATCATCATAGATTGATGAGTTTAAGGAACTCAATTTTATACTTGTTTGTGATTGATGACCTCAATCACTACCTATAAATATTTACGTTTTTCCTCCAATTATATGTCTCTAATTGCCACCAATGTTCTCCTAATCGAGATCATAATTTGGTGGTGACCCTTTCATTTCTCTTTTCCTCATATTAAGACTAAATTTTAG
The DNA here is from genome assembly GCA_963277665.1 of Viscum album. NCBI lineage: Eukaryota > Viridiplantae > Streptophyta > Magnoliopsida > Santalales > Viscaceae > Viscum > Viscum album. The sequence continues at coordinate 1,984,548,286 of OY728145.1, read as the reverse complement.
TAACCCAATTTCCGATGTGGGTTTTCCCACAAATATATTTTCTATTTTCAACCTTTTATTTTCGAAGAACAATTTCAAATTGCGAGGACGCAATTTATTGAAGGAGGGGAGAATGTAACACCCCAGGATTTCAGAGTGTGTTATTTCTTAAAAATAATTCAATAACTTGCACTAAACGCAACACCGAGTTCAATAACACCATTAAAAGAGGTCATGAATAGTATTAACTACATTTTAAACTTTATATAATCCTTATAATTTTAGAATCCATATTATGAGTTTCTTAGTCATAATGCAAGAACAGATTCATTTTCAGTATTGCACTTTTATCAACTTTTGATAGTGAAACCTTTTTAAATACAATATTTTAAACTTTTTGACTAAATGGAGACATCAAAAAATTTAAAATGAAACATCCCAAGCTTCCACGGTACGCTTTCCTTTGAATAAAACAGTAGCGTGTGTTGTACGCAACGTCGAGTTTTAACACACACCACAACTAATTAAACTAGTCGTTGTGAATAGTAATACCTACTTTTTGAAATCATATATATTTTATATTTCAAAATGGACTTAATTTTTGGATTCGGAATATTGAAATTAGCCTAAGGTGAAATTTTGGTACTTTTCGGATAACTTTTATATTTTGATGAATAGTGAAAATTACTAAATTTTAATTAAAAACAACTTTTTTAATCAAAATAATTAATAGTGATAAATTGTGAATTTGAGTGGTTTTAAAGTATATTTAGAATATATTTTTACCATTTAATATAATGTTAGTCATTGGACATAATTTTACAATTAAACCGAACATAAACAAGTGTCAATCTTTTGATAGTTATTACCTCTTAAAAACACGTTTTTTGTTTTGACAGCGGGAATTAATTTTAAATTAATTTATGCCACTTCTGTGTTTTGAATTTAGGAAAAATGGATTCCATATTTGGAATCAGGATATCCAAATTGTGTAAATAGGTAACTTTTATTTTTAGACATTTTGAATAATTACTGTGGTAAATATTTTATTTACCATGGTTAAGGGTAAATCCGGTAAATAAGGGTTAAAAAAATAATATTATAATAATACAAAATTACCCTAAAACGTGTCCTAACCTTATTGGTGGACACATACCCGACCATGAGCATCCTTGGGTCAATTTGGGGACCCCTTGGAGCCACTTGTATGTGGTAGGGACACTTTATATTAATAAAGTTAAAATAAAAATAAAAATGGCATAAGCTTACATCCTTTAGAAGAACAATTTTTACATAGGGTTATACATGTTGGATTTTCGATTAGAAATATTCATTAGAAAGCTAAAAAGATTTCCTACATAATTATATTTTATTTATAATTTTTAGACATTAAATAATGTATTTTATTTATTACACAATGATGATGAAGTAATTACTATAATAGTGAAAAATTAAAATAATTGATATTATAAATACCCAAATAAATATAATATGAAACTTTTAATGAATTAAACTAATTTTATAGGATAATATGATATATTAGGATTGATTTAATTGACTTTGTTCGAAGTAATCAATCTGTTATGAGTTTCAAAAAAATCAACTATTGAATAGTGTCAAAATTGACATAAAAGAGTTCTTAAAACCAATATTATATTATTAATTGATATTAAATTCCTAAAAATCTAAGTTTCGGCCAAGAGACTTATATTATGATAGGTTAATCATTAATGGACCACTTGGGGGTCGCTTGGATGTATATAGTAAGTTTATTGACCATATTATATAAAAATACAAAGAGACATTGTAAAAGTGAAACTAATTAACTTAGAGTTAATACTTAAAGATAAGGTTAATATAAGTACCCAAACCTGTCTAAATTCTATTGGATGAGTTGTTTTCGACCTATCCCCACCTCAACCTTTGAATAGTCAACTTTTGAGCCATTGGAAACCGAATATGAATTTATTATAAATTAATATTTCTAGCTTTCCCAAAGGTGCCCCTCACCCCTCTTATAAAAGGGAACTCCTCCTTCTCATTTCCTCACACCTCTAAAGCCACTTGGATCGTTTAAACTCTGCCCAACTAATCTCCCCACATCCCTCTCCTCCTCCTTGAAGCTTCCCCTTAGGCAGAAAGCATTTCAAGAAGTCCTTTGGTTCCAACCAAAGTGAGTTACCTAAATTAAAGGTAACGATTTCTCTTAAATTATTTTCATTTATTTTGCTTCTTCAACCCCCAAAATCTTATTATTTCCTTTCTTTTGTAACAACACCAGTATCATCAATATACTAAGATGTTGTTATAAGAAGGATCCAAACTACACATACACACAACTCCATCTAATGGATGATGAACATAATGTTTCTGTGGATGGCAAACTAACGCCTCACGAAACGATGATTGTTCAAAAACATCTTACCGCCTCTCATGGTGGCCATTATGATGGCACTGTAATTAAATATGATATTAATGATATATATTTTATATATAAGCTTCGGTAATTCCATTTTATTTCATACCATTATTCGTTTCATGTTGTATATACATACGATAATTTCATTTGAGGAAGTGCGGACTACCGCCCCCTTAAAATGATATGACTCGTTCATACCACACATGGAACGTATAAAGGATGGTGTTAATGAACATAAGTAACATATATAAAATATTATATTATACTGGAATAGTAATATACCTATGTATCATTTGGATTTTATTCTTTTAAAATAAAAATTAAATGGAAGTAGCGTTCGTGCGTACGTACGGACTACCGTCTCCACGAACGTGATAAGATTCATTCTCCATCATATCCATTCAAGTATTATTCTCATTTTAGGGTTAAAAATAATGTTAATATCATTCTGATTATGAATAAGATATAATCTATCCATTACAAACATGTCTTACGTAACCAAACATTTAAGAAGAACGAATCGATTATCACCCGAAATGACGATAATTCTAAGATATTATTAACAAATCAATTTTAAAAGATCATATATGATATCATATTAATATATATGATTCTTGTATAATTTAATAACAATTATTTCACCATTATACAGGAGGTTAACCTACCCCAACCAAGGAAAAGTACAAGGTAAGGGTTATTTCACAATCTCTTCATTATCCGAGGTTGTTTATACGTAATAATCTACTGGGATATCTTTATCATCCACATCCATGTTTCTTAAAAATGTATTTCAAAACATTTTTACTATTTAGAAGAATATGTGTTAAAGTCATTTATACCCTTGTTTGACTTTTTATAAGAGGTTTATAAAGGAATCTTTCCGTCGTTTTCAAAACAAGGTTCTTTTTAACCTTTTCGACAGAATTGAAGTAAGAATGTTTTTTTAACTTATATGGCGGGTGCGGTTATTTTACGCCGTTATAAAATCTTCAAAGCTTTCCTTACAATCTTATAAGAATATTTTCAAAGAAAATGTTTTATTTTATATGGATCTTAAATGATTTCAAAATAAAAGGAGATATTTCTTTAAAAAGAATTTTGATTTCATCTACGTCAACATCCTTTGATGGATTTTAAGATTATTTGAAGTTGATTTATTATGATACAAAACTTCTATATTGTATTGAAGGTTTTGTGATATGTTTGACTATGGATGTGCTATTTTTATACCATTCATAGTTTATGGTGAAATTATTGACATTTCGTATGCTAGTTTTAATACGAATGTTTATGTTATGTTTAAACCTTTTCATATGGGAATGCATTGGACTTAATAAGTGACGGGTGGAGCCCGCTATAGCTCCTCGATGCATCGGTAGGTCTCATGAGACAAACTAGTGTCTTGGCACAAGGCCTTGACAAAATCTTATTTGTAGTCTTGGCACGAGGCCTTGACTATGTGGTTATGATAGTCTGGCATTATGCATTCCAACATTATGAAAGTGGTTATTGATTTTTGCATGTGATTATTCGATTAGTAGAATATCCATGTGAATAAGTAAATGGCATTATTTCATTTTAATTTTTCCATACCATGTTGAAGTTCATATTTAAAAGGCTTTTGTTTTAGTAATGCATTGCCTTAAATGTTTATTCTTATTTATGAAAGTTTCCGCTATATTTTTATCCTTACTGGGCATTTGAGCTCACCCCTTTTCTATGTTTTATTTTTCCCAGGATGTGAAGAAGTAAGTTATGAATGACCTGCAGGGATTTTATGAGGGGTTAATAGTGTGGATTGTGGAAACATTATGTTGTTGTATTAGTTTTTCATTTTATGATGTAATGTAAAACTTATGAATATATCTAGTGTTTCCAAGGCTACTAAACCAATCGGTCTTTCGAGATTTGATCTTTCTTGTGATCATTCCAATGTTATGTAATAGTGTACCGACTCTGGGTAACTGGGGTCGGGGCGTTACATGAGAGGTGTGTGTAAGGTGGTAGAGGTGGGGGCCATTTATAAGAGGAGAGGAGGGGCACTCTTGGAAAGTTATAAAATATTACTTTATTATAAAATGATTTTCGGATTTAAAAGGTCCCAAAAGGATATATTTCAAGGATAAGGTGATAAGGTTTAGAAATACACCCATAAAATAGGTTTGTGACAAGTTTAATACTTATATTTCACCCTATCTTCTCATTTTATTTAAATCATTCATTTATGAGGTAATCACTACATCATCACGGTGTCATAAATAAATTAATTTATTTAATGTCTAAAAATTATAAAAAAATATCATGATGTAGAAACTATTTTTATATTTCTAATGAATATTTATAGTCAAATATATGACTTATATAACCCAATGTAATTTTTTTAGTAAAACAACACATCTTTGTGACATTTTAATTTTAACATTAAATAAAAAGGTATTTATGTCATTTTCCAACCAAAGTGGCTCAATGGGGTCCCCAAGTTGATAAATGGATTGTCTTGGTCGGTCATGACTCATCCAATGAGGGTAGGACATTTGTATAGGTCATTTCATATTATTAAAACATTATTTTTACCTTAAACTACACTAATTACCTCTAATCGCGATTAAAACTTAAAAGTTACTATTCACAAAAAAAATTATTTTAAATGCATTGAACCGAATTTTAATTCTTAATGACAACCATGTATGTCAGATTTTTGAAATTTAAAACACAAAGGTGGTAAAATTTCATTTAATCGAAAAATCAGTTTTTTAAGTACCACTTAGTGGTTTTACTATTCATCAAAAATTGAAGTTTTCCAGAAAAAAACCAAAAATTCAGCCTAATATATATTTGATATTACGAATTCAAAAATGATTTCTATTTTAAAAAATTCAAAAAATATATGTTACATTAATTAATTTAATAATTAATTCCCGCTGTCAGAGGAAATAGCGTGTTTTTATGAAACAATAAGTATCATAAGATTGACATCAGTTTAAGTCCAATTTCAAGATGAAATTAATTCCAACGACCACTATTGGATTAAATGGTAAAAATATATTCTAATTTCACTTTAAAACCAATTGAAAAGATAATCTAATCATATAAATAAATTAGATTAAAAAGTGGTTTTGAATTAAAATACAACATTTTTCACTATTCATTAAAAAATGAACTTTATCGGAAAAATACCAAAACTTTTACACAAAGTAAATTTTGATGTCCCGATTATAAAGAAGAATTTTATTTTTTCAAATATAACATATAAAATTGTCAAAAAGTGGATTTAAAAGAGGTTCACCATCAAAAGGCGGTTAATCGACCTTTTAAAGAATATTAGAATGTTTACACTTAAAATTGGATTCATTCACATTTTTAATCCTCTAACATTTATTGTAAAAAGTAAAAATATTTTACAAACATATATAATCATTTTTTAGTTAGCTCTGTTCATTACCGCCATTACAACAGCTAGGCGTTAACTACCATTTAAAATAATATTATTTTATTATTAGAGTGCAACGTAAGATTTCCAAGAAACTCGTTGTTGCGTATTGGGTATGCCATTGAGCATAGCATCCCCTTTAAAGTAATATTAATATTTTATTCACAAATATGGATAAATGTGAAAATGTCATATTCTTTATTTACCTGGGGTGTTACATTAACACAAAAGATTCAAGGTGTTTCTCCCCTAAATTCAGGGTCAGTTTATCAACCTCAAGATAAAATAACCATTAAGAAAATATCATTATCATTCCCTTTGATTTATTTGTTTTATTTTAGTTTCACGGTTTGTCATTATGTATGTGTTGTCTCAATCACATAATTAATGTGTTAAATAAGCATGAAATATGAAACTAAAATAAACAAGGCTTATGCGTAAATATTATCAAGACATGGTTAATCACTTAAGTAAGTTCCGCATAATATTAACAAGCATGTGATAATGATAATATTAAATTCATGCATAAGAGATAAAAATACCTCAAATAAAATATTAAGTCAGACCAATCCCTCCATTACTTGATTACGGGAAAAAATTAATAAAAATATGTGTTTGAACAACCCTTCTTGGGACACTTAATTTTATACAAGAAGCCCTTATCGAAGTTTTCAGGTTGAATTAACCATATTACATCAAGAAGAGTATCCCTTTCTAGAATTAGTGTAATATTGGAGGCAAGAGTCAAGAAAATCCAAAGTTAGGATTTTAGGATTGCGGAGTCCACTCAACAGATCAAGGAGATGCAAGCTCGTAGTTGGCAAATACCTTCATAAATACATACCTTCAAATAGCTTGAACAACCCTTGTTGGGGTTATGCGAAGGGGAATATGGATCATTTCCACTAGTATGTCATGAAAACTGGGCATACTGAGTTCAATGGTGAGGGCCATTGGGACTTGATAAAATAATGAGATACTTAATAAAATTAGTTTCTTATTTCTCATAAAAACTAAGAAATTACTATTGATATTCTCTTTTAATTGTATAATAAAAATTACAAGCTTGTCAACCACACTATCCCTATGATCAATTTTGGATAAAGACAACATCCTCACTAGAAGTAACTTCTTGGAATGGTTTAGATGACTCCAGGATATCCTACGCCATGAACGTAAGTCTTATGTGTTAGAGTCTTCATTACCTTATCCACCTTACATAGAGGAGAGTGATGATGATTTCATGGTCTATGAGAAACATATGATCACCGCAGTCGATGTTCAATGTTTTATGCTATCATCAATGTCTAGTAAGGTCATGAAGTCTCACGAAAACATGGATTCTTATAGCATGTTCGAGCACCTTCATGGTCTTTACCAGGAGAGAGAAATATAGGAAAGGTTTGAGATCTCCAAGGCACTCTTTCAGAGTAATAATGGGGAGGGTTCCCTAGCTGGGCCTCATGTTTTCAATATCATTTGCTACATTGAGCACGTGGAGGTTTTAGGGTTTTAAATCCAAAAAGTACTAGGCACCAATCTCATTCACTCTTCACTTCCTTAGAGATTCTCCAACTTTGTTTTCAATTTCAACATAAAAAACATTGGAAAGTCTCTATCTGATATTCTTATCTTCATTTTCCAAGTGTACAAAGATATGAAGCACTAAAATCTTTTTTTCCTTATGGTAAATAATAGGAAAGGGAAGGAGAAGAGATTTAAGCCCAAAATTCTTCACAGCCTTCCAAGAAAAGTAAGATCAAAGGGGAGGTAAGGGAATATGTGGCTCTATGTTTCATAAGTGTCAAGAATGGCCACTAGAAGAAGAATTGCACCAAGCCTAAGAAGCAAGGGGGAAGCTTCAGGTGCATTTGTTATCAAATGAAATCTATCTGTTTCTACAAATTTGGTATTAGATATAGCTTGTGGTGGTCACATATGTATCTAAATACATGAACCAAGTAGATTCAGGAAGATTTATTGAGTGGAGATAGATCTGTGAGTAGCCAATGGAGCCAGACTTGCTCCTATAGCTGTCATGTACTAACACCTCACGTTTCCAATTGGAATGACCATGGTGTTAAAGGGTTGTTATTATGTGCCGTATGTTACTAAAAACAACATTTCTGTAACTTGATTAGATACAGATGGATTTTTTTTCATGCATGGAATTGAATGTTTCTTCTTTTACAAAGATATCATTTATTTTGGTAGGGCACATTTATACAATAGTCTTTTCCTGATGGATTACACAAACCAAGTAATGGAAATCGATAACAAAGATACTTCACATGACTCATACCACACCCAACTTTGGCATCACTGGCTCAGTTATGTAAATGGGAAATTCTTGATAAAGTTACATCAATATGGATATTTAGATTCTTTCGAAATAAACCCACTTGGAGTATGTCATGCATGTTTACAAGGAAAAATGACCAAAGCCCCATTTAATGGGAAATGTGAATGGGATAAAGAACTTTTTTAATTGGTTCATACCAATGTTTGTGGATCATTTATAGTTAAATAAAGGGGAGGTTATCATACATCATATGCTTTACTAATGATTTTAGTAGATATGGATATATCTACTTAATGAGGTATAAGTCGGATTCTTTTGACAAGTTCAAAGAATACACGAATGAAGTTGAGAACCAACATGGTAAGAATATTAATAAAATCTTCTTAGATAGAGGTGGAGAATAACTTAATCAAAACTTCATTGATTACTTATGAGAGTTTGGGATCCAATACCAAATCATTCCACTTAACACACCCCAGTGGAATGGTGGGAGCGAAAGGAGGAACCACACCCTATTAGACATGGTGAGATCAATAATGAGTCATTTAAGTCTTCCATTATCCTTTTGGGGATATGCATTACAAATATAGGTGCACATACTAAACCAAGTACCAACTAAATCAATAAATGGTATTCCATATGAGTTCTGGAGTGGAACGAAATTCATGTTATCGAATTTATATATTTAGGGAAGTGACGCGTTTGTTAAGGCCTCTTTAGGTAACAAACTTGCACCCTAAGACACAAAGTGTATATTTATTAGATACCCTATGGAAATAAGGGGATATTACCTATAAAACCCCCCAGAAAAAAGGTTATAGTGGCAAGCCACACCATATGCCTTGAGAGAGAGAACATCTTCAAAAGAGATAGTGGGAGCGAGATAGAATTCTATGAAGTTGAGGCTTAAGTTACGCAAGAGTTGGTATAGGAAAAGATTCCACAAACCCCGTGGAAGAAAGAACTATTCCAGATACACAAGAACTGCATAGGAGTATAAGAGAGGTTAGAGAACTAGAACAGTATAGTTTTCTAGTTGCTGAGAATGGTGGCTCATTATTTGATGATAATAATTATCCTATAACCTATAAAGAAGCAGTAAGTGGCACAGATGTTTCCATGTGGAAAGAATCCATGAATTCTGAAATGAATTCCATGTACCAAAAACAAGTAAGGATTTTGGTAGATCCTCCAGTTGATGTAAAACTTGCTGGTTGTAAATGGGTATTCAAGAAGAAACTAGACATAGAAGGACATGTCAGTAACTATAAGGTACTACTGGTTGCAAAAGGGTTCAAACAACGTCAAGGAATTGACTATGACGAAACCTTTTCACCATTTTCAATGCTAAAATCCATCAAAATTATATTGGACATTACTAATTACCATGACATATGATATTTGGAGAATGGATGTCAAAATATCCTTCCCTAACGAGAACCTTCAAGAAGATGTCTACATGACACAACCTAAAGTGTTTATGAATCCAAAGGATTCCAATGAGGTATGAAAGTTTCAGAAATCCATTTATGGAATAAAAAAAGAATCTAGGTCATGGAACATTCATTTTGATGAACCCATAACAAAATTTGGTTTTATCAAGAACAAATGCGAGCCTTGTTTATGCAAATAGTTTAGTGGGAGTGCAGTTGTTTTCCTAATAGTATATGTTGATGACATATTACTTTTTGGAAACGAGATACCAATATTATAGTCTATTAATTCATGGTTGAATCAATGCTTCTCCATGAAGGACTTGGGCATGTAAACATATATTCTTAGGATCAAAATTCATCGTGATATATCCAAGAGATTGCTGGGCCTATGTCAAAGTACAAAAATTGATAAGATACTGAAGATATTCAGTATAGAAAAATCCAAGAGGGAATTATTTCCAGTGTCACATGGCATTCATATTTACAAGAAAATGTTTCCTCAGACACATGAGGAAAGAAAGATAATGGCTAGAACTCTATTCAAATATGTGATTGAGCCAGTCATATATGCCATGATATGTACTAGGATGGATGTCGCCTACACATTGAGTGTGGTAGGAAGATATCAAGCTGACCCAGGTGACCGCCATTGGATGGCAGTCAAGACTATCCTAAAGTTTCTGAGGTGTACTAAGGATATGTTCCTAGATTATGGAGGAGATGAGGAACTAGTCATTATAGTATATACAAATTATAGTATCTAGGATGATCAAGATTTCATGAAGTCACAAATAGGATACAACTTCACTTTTAAAGGAGGTGCAGTAAGATGGAAGAGCTCAAAGATGATTGTGGTTATAGATTATACAACAGAGTCCATGTATATCACATCTTCTGAGGTAGATAAATAAACTGTTTAGATGTGAAGATTCATCCTGGATCTGGATGTCATACCTAGCAGTAAAGATCCCATCACACTGTATTGTGATAATAATGCAGTAGTGGCTCTCGCAAAAGAGCTAAGGTCCCATTACTGAACGAAGCACATAATTCAGAAGTATCATCTCTTGAGGGATTTTTCTCAGAGAGGTGAAGTTTTAGTGGGAAATATTTCCATGAAAGACAACTTTTCATACCCTTTGAATAAATCCTTGACTCAACAAAACCATGATCATCATTTTGAGGTCTAGTAGACTTAAAGTCTTAGGCAGATGACTCTAGTACAAGTGGGAGTTTGTTAGATTTGGTTTCCTAGAACCAACTTTTTTTACTTTGATTACATGTATATTTAATGTATTTAAATATTAAATATCATATTACATATTGTTCATTATTCTGCATGACTATGGTGTAATAATGTCTTAGAGTATTTGTTGCACTGATAAGGTCATGGAAGTTCCCTACTATGATGAGAACCCTGAAATTCTATAACAATATTCTTAAATATAGTCATGCAGTTGGATGACATACTATGATGGGACACAAAGCATACATACCGTCAGGTGTGAGTACTCATAAGCAGATGAGACATCCTCTCTTGAAGTGCACACTTGGTAATATCCAAGACTAGAGATTATGATAACATACCCGCCAGTAATAATTATTCATGTTTTGGTTCCATCAGATATTCCTATATGTGAGCATGTGTAATGATCCTTAAACTTTAATATTATAATTAATATGTTTCATAACTCGCACACTTTGATTTACTGATGGAAACCGTCACGCAGATAGTTAGTGGGAAGTAGGGTACGTTGGGTGCATCACAGGTGGAATGTTATTAGTGGATAAGTAGAGGAATGTTTTTTCCCTTTCATTTATGGAAGTTAATATCTCATACCTTTGATTGAAATAGAACCATCTCGTGAATTTCCATATCCATGGTGTAACGATTTTTTTTCCAGGTAGTTAAAGAACGACGTATCAAGAACAAAGGTTGATGACACTATCATGAAACCTATTTGATGAGATATTGAGACATAGGGATTATATTACATAGTGAGAGTTTTTATGTGGATGTCGTTTTTATGAATTTAAATTCTTTATTTTGGGTTCCTTGAATCGCTGATAGACAGTACTCTTGGACTTTAGGTAGACCCACCTAAGGCCAACGAGAAATAATCCTAGAGGGTCACATACTAAGGGTTTCTAGTGGTCTCAGTTAATTTTTTTTTGAATTTAATTAATAAATATTATTCTCAAGATAGTGGAATAATTTTATTGAAGTTAAAATGATTTCATAAATTAAATAAATATTTATTCACCAGATTGTGGGTAAAATGTATGTATTTATTTTATTGACCATTTAATAAATATTTATTTACTAATTTGTAAATAAAATATTTATTTAAGAGAATAAATTATTAATTTATTTATTTGGTGGTTCAATAAATGGAAGTGGAGTTTGAGTGGACCAAGGCTGGTCCGGTTGTAAAATAATTATTTGAAAGATGATAAATAATTATTTAACTTATGGGAACGAATTAAAATAACGCTGTTATTATTTATTGATTCAGAATTTTATTTATAATTCCATTTTCCAGAAGTTGATGCACCATAAATAATGACATGATATTATTATTAATAACATGAATTTTCTTGAAGGTTATGAATATATTAAATTGAAATTAAGCAATTAAATATTGTAACTGAATCCCCATGTCAATAAATAGACACATATGTCTATTATGTCAAGTACCAAACCGCACACCCAGTGAATTGAGAATTATTGAGATAAAAAATTTCTCTCTCCAATCCTCTTCCCACCCCTCTTAAGAATGAGAGACGTTCTTCATGGCTGAAGAAAAATCTATCAAGAACGACCGATACAAGACACTCGATTCGCCATGCTAGCACTTGAAGAACGATTAGTATCGATCAGAGGTCATCAGAGCACATCTGGATCACTTCTAGAGGGATTATAGTTTGGATCCTTGTAAGAACAACAAGATAATCTGGAAGAGTCATTCTAGATGATCAAAATTATCAATGAAGAAAATGCCGAATATCCATGAAATATTTTCTTTATGAAATTAATCATAAACATGATGTGTAAGATCCTCTCTAAAGGTTTTAGGCCGCTTCATCCAGTCATTGGGTTATCATTGGATGAGGGGGTAGAGCTATAGAGGGGACCGACAGAGGTGGGGAATGAGGAATGGATGAATCCATTGGTGGTAGTCACCAATAAGGGGGAAGGGAAGTAGTGTACTGCCGGTGAGTGTCTGAGAGACCAAACATGATAGGTGCATTTGTAACTCATGCTATGGATGTGCATCAGTAACTCATTGAGTCACTAACAGTGACAAAGGTATGTAATAGTAGGTTAATCTATAAATGCAGTGTTGTTGAGACGCTGTGTCGGTGCCATAAATTTTTATTGTTGAGAATTAGAAAATGGAAAACCAACAGTGGGTTATTTTCATAGCAAAATAATTATAACAAAATAAAATGAATTAAATAAAAACATTAACAACACAAATATTTAATTTTTTTATAATTATAGACTAAAATAAATAGTTTCTTAAACATAATAATTAAATTAAAACAAAAATAAAGAACAATAATTTTAGAAACAAAGTTAAAATTCAATTTTTTTTATTAAAAACTAGAACAGTTAATAAAAGTTTTAATAGATTAATTCAAGACATTAAATTATAAAGATTAATTTTAAAAAATAAAATAATATTAACTTCTTGAATTTATAATTAATTTTAATTTATATTTAAGATATAAAATTTTAAAGTTAAATTTAATTATATATTAAGAAGATTAACTTGTGGATAAATTCTTAAGTAATTAAGTGGTGATAAAATTAATATTTTATAGAAAAATCAAAACATCAAATTTTAATAAGAAAATTAAATAAGTAAACCACAAATAAAAATTTTAGAGGGTTAAAATATAAAATTAATTATAACAAATAGATTAATTAATTAATTTTATTATAAAATTATAAAAGTAAAATTGATGAGTAAAAGTGAAAAAATAATTAATTAAATGATTAAAAATATAATAATAAGATGTGACAAAATCATGTGATTTTAGAGCCACAACAAGTAATGATGTGTATTTTTTAATTTAATTTATGATATACATGTTTATTTGTAATGATTATTACCAATATATTTTTTAAAATTAATTAACTATAATATTTTTATTTATCTATGCATCGAATAATATATAGCGCATTTATTTAATTTTCAATCTACTGTATATATACATTTAAATATATTCAAATGTTTTTAAAAATATTTTAAAATCCAGTTATATTTATAATTGTAAGAAACTATAGTTTTCTAAATAAATATATTATCAGTATATCTATAACTACTCAAAATATTATTAATAGTAAATTTTGTTAAATTTAATTAACAAAATTAATATAATTCATAGTTAAATAACGAATAAAATACTATAAACTTTTTTACTTTGAATATAATAAAATTAGTGAAGTATACATAAATTTTTTTGAGGTAATTAAACTTTATGGAACTTAAATAAATATATTTCATAAATAATCACTTAGGATAATTATGATTTATAATTAAAATTATTTAAAAATTATTATTAATAGTAATTTTTTCAGTTTCATCAATAAAAATAATATATATATATATATATATTGAGTAATATATTTTATATTTTAATAAAATGAAATATAATAAATACTATAAAACATTCATATATAATTATATTCAAATAAATTTAATAATATTTTCTATAAATAATTATTAATAATATAATTTTTATAAAATATTTTGGTAGATTCACTTTATTTATCCACATATCGAATATTATATTTTAAATTAGTTTTACTTTAAACATTTTATATAATATAATATATACATATAATATATTCAAATCTAGTTATTTACAATTTAATTTATAAATATATACATTTTTCTAAAAAATAATATTTCCCAAAATATAAATAATATAATTTTCTACCAAAACCTGAAATGATCTAAACAGCATATTTATGTATTCTAAATCATTTAATATGAATTAAATCATACAAATAAGAATGTAAATTCAAACATTTATTCAACAATCCAATTTAAATAAATAAATCATAAAACAAAACAAATAAATGATTAGAAAGCTAAACATTTTAAATAGAAATTCTACCTTCTCAAAAGTCAGAAATTAGTATATTGAGAAAGAGATATGATACAATTAGTATGAAATATGATAAATGTTTGGGGAGGCCTTCATAGACCCATTTTTTCAAAAAATTTAAACTCTATCCCTTTTTTCTAAACAAAATAAAACCTATTTTAAAAAGACTCCCTTATTTTCTTTCCTTTATACTGGGAATTCATGTTGTGGGATGATATTATAGGCCTATTTGATTTTTTCCACATGAGTACCGGCCCATGATTGAAGTCACAATAACCTAAAATCCTCCATACTATTCTCAAGCAAGCGCGCTGCTTACTTTATAATATAGAGCTTATGAGAGGATTTTGACCCCCTAAGGTCCGGTGTTCATCAGCTTTTTCCCTTGTACCACTGCTACAATTAAGGGTTCAAGGCATGATTTCTAGGAAACTATTTCAATGCTTGGTTCTCTATAGAGTTCTAGGAATAAGGAAATATTAAGCTATATGTCGATGCCATAGGGATTAAGAAACTGTCAAGTTCCTAGGAGGGCCACTACTACGCGAAGATGATATGACATTTTAATGCCACGTAAGGAAGAGATCAGGTATGTCATTCTGAAATCCTAATGTGTTGGTGTGCGATGCATGAACATGGATGAGGGTAGGCCTATGAAGATGAAGATGATATGTATACATATATATATATATGTGTGTGTGTGTGTAAAGATATAAACAATTAATATATATAAATATATATTACATGTGATAAAAAAATAATAAAATTTAAATGATGCATATCAACATGTGAGATATAGATTTATATGATCAAAATAAATAAAATTTACATAAGATAAAAATAATTAAAACATATGAAATATTAAAAAAATTCATAGGTAATTAAAAATGACATGAATGTGATGTGCGATAAAACATTCTAATCAATTTACATTTATCAATTAACATATGAATATATAAATGTTAATACAATATATATTTAAATAAAATTAAACGTTAATTTTATAAATATAATCCCAAAAAAAATTATTAATATTTTATCACAATATGATAAACAATTTTTAAAACCATCATTTTTTCAAATAAATCATTAATTCGGAAGATTAAACAAAATTCCAATTTTCAAAAACAATTATTCAAATGGAATAATTAACTTATTTTCAATTGAAGATATTTAAATGAATTAGTTTTCAATTTATCAAAACAAATAAGATACAAAAAAATTCTCAACACTGATAATCTCCTCATTTTGTAAATTGCAAAACTAAAATTTATTTAAAAACATTTAATTTTCTCCCAATTTTTGAAATTTATCAAAAAGATAAAAAATTAAAGATAATTCAATCTTTTAAAGATTTTATTAATAAAAAACAGATTAAAATTTATTGTTATTCACTTAAAAAATAATCTCATTTAATGTGATTTATAACATGAAAAAAAAACAAATTTCCATGAACTTATAACATATAAAACAATATGCTTATTAAAAAATGATAAAACTGTTTTCTTCGAGGGTTTAAAATCAAACAATCTCTTCCTGATATTAAGCATAAAAAATATCCATACAAAGAAAAATAATTAATCTATTTTTATTGTAAATGGTATTTGAAACAATTTTTAGAATTAAAAAATTTAAACCAGTTGGATGTAACACCCCAAGATTTCATAGTGCGTTATTTCTTCAAAATAATTTAATAACTTGCACTACACGCAACACCGAGTTGAAGCACACCATGACTTAGCAAACTAGCCGTTCAGAAGAGGTTATGAATAGTATTAACTGAATTTTGAAAATTATATAATCCTTATATTATTAGAATCCATATTATGAGTTTCTTAGACATAATGTAAGAACAAATTCAATTTTTTTTCAGATAAAAGGAGTTTTTTTCAAAAAATGCACTTTTACCGACTTTTAATGGTGAACCCATTTTAAATCCAATATTTTAAAACTTTTATATATTCAATTTTACTAAATAAATTTATTCTTTAGAATGGGGACATCAAAAATTTACAATGTAACACTCTAATATTCCTTGGTATGCTTCTCTTTGAATAATACAGTAGCGTGTGTTGTACACAACTTCGAGTTCTAACACACACCACAACAAATCAAACTAGCCGTTATGAATAGTAATACCTACTTTTTGAAATTTTATAAATTTTATCTCTCAAAATGGACTTTATTTTTGGATTCGGAATATCGAATTTATCCTAGGGTGAAATTTTGGTACTTTTCGGATAACTTTTATATTTTGATGAATAGTGAAAATTACTAAATTTTTATTAAAAACAACTTTTTTAATCGAAATAATTAATGGTGATAAATTATGAATTTGAGTGGTTTTAAAGTATATTTAGAATATATTTTTACCATTTAATAAAATGTTTTTCATTTTACATAATTTATATTTAAACCGGACATAAACAAGTGCCAATCTTTTGATAGTTATTATCTCTTAAAAACACGCTTTTTTGTTTTGACAGCGGGAATTAATTTTAAATTAATTTCTGCCATTCATGTGTTTTGAATTTGAAAAAATGGACTCCATATTTTAAATCAGTATTTCCAAATTGTTTAAATATGTAACTTTTATTTTTAGACATTTTGAATAATTATTTCGGTAAATATTTTATTTACCATGGTTAAAGGGTAAATCCGGTAAATAAGGGTAAAAAAATAATATTATAATAATACTAAATTACCCTAAAATGTGTCTTAACACTATTGGTTGATACATTTCTGAAAATGGGCATCTTTGGGTCGATTGTGGGACCCCATGGATCCACTTGTAAGTGATAATGACACTTTATATTAATTAAGTTAAAATAAATACAAAAATGACATAAGCATATATCTTTTAGAAAAACAATTTTTACATAGGGTTATATATGTTTTATTTTCGACTATAAATATTTATTAGAAAGATAAAACGATTTCCTACATAATGGTATTTTATTTATAATTTTTAGACCTTGAAAAAGTAAAAATATAAATGACACAATAATGATGCAGTATTTTCCTTATTAATGAAAGAATCAAATAATTGATATTATAAATGTTAAAATAAATATAATTTGAAAGTTTTGATGACATAAACGAATTATATTGGTCAATATAACTTGTTAGAATTTCTTAAATGAATTTGGTTCGAATTAATAAAGTTTTTATGCCTTTAACAAAAATAAATTATTGAGTAGTGTCAAAATTGACATAAATGAGTTTCTAAAAGAAATATTATATTATTAATTTATATTTTATTCATAAAAATCTAAGGTTCAGCCAAGAGACTTATATAATGATAGGTGAATCATTAATGGACCACTTGGGGGTCTCTTAGAGGTATATAGTAAGTATATTAACTGTATAATATAAAAATACTAAGTGACATGGTAAGTGTCAAACTAATTAACTAAGAGTTAAAACTAAAAGATAAAGTTAATATAATGACCCAAAACTATCTAAATTCTAATGGTTGAGTGGTTTTCTACCCATCCCCACCTTAACCATTAAATAATCCACTTTTGATCCATTATAAACTAAATATGAATTTATTATAAAATAATATTTCTAGATTTTCCTAAAGAGCCCCTCCTCCCCCTTATAAAAGGATACAACTTCTAGCCAATTCCTCACACCTCTCAAGCCTTTTGTCTCATCCCAACTCTGACCAATTAAGATTCCTACATCCCTATTATCCTCTTATAATCCTTACCTTAAGCATAAGGCACTTCAAGAGTCCTTTTTGGTTCTAACCAAAGGGAGTTACCCAAATTAAAGGTAACGATTTCTCTTAGCTTCTTTTCTTTTATTTTACTCCTCCAACCCCTAAAATATTCTAATTATTTTATTTTGTAACAAAAACAGTATCCTAAATATATTAGGATATTTTTATTAGAATTATTATAACTACACTTACACACACATCCATCTAATGGGTGAAGAACATAATGTTTCTGTGGATGGAAACCAAACGCCTCACGTAGCAATGATTGTTAAATTATCTCCTACCAACTATCATGGTGGACATTATGATGACACTAAAATTAAATATGATATTAATGATATTTATTTAATATATAAGCTTCTGTAATCCCATTTTATATCATACCATTATTCGTTTCATGTTGTATATATATACGATAATTTCATTTGAGGAAGTGCGGACTACCGCCCCCTGAAAGTGATATGACTCGTTCATACCATAAATGGAACGTATAAAGGATGGTGTTAATGAACTTAACTAAAAAATATAAGATATTATATTATACTGGAATAATTATATACCTATGTATCATTTGGTTTTCATTCCTTTTAAAATGAAAAATGAAATGGAAGTAGCGTTTGTGCGTACGTACAGATTACCGTCTCCACGAACGCAATGAGATTCATTTACCCCTCAAATACATTCAAGAATAATTATCGTTTTATGATTGAAAGTAATGTTTAAGGACTTTATATCATTCTATATATGAATAATATACAACCTATCCATAACAAACACGACTTACGTAACGAAGCATATAAAGGAAAACGAATCAATTAACACCTGAAACGACGATAATACTAAAATATTATTAACAAAGCAATATTAAAAGATCATATATGATATCATATTTATTTATATTATTCTTTTATAATTTAATAACAATTATTTAACTATTATACATGATTTTCACCTACCCTCGACCAAGGAAAAGTACAAGGTAAGGGGTTTTCATCTCACTCCTTATTCCCATGAGATTTATACCATATTGCCACTATTACCGTTTGTGTGGTGTATGTACTGCCCATAATTGTATTATTTATGTAATACACTTTAATTTATGTGTATTTACATATTTATTGTATGATACCTCTTTCATGGGGCATATGTTTCGTAAGTTACCAAATTGGTAAGGGTTAATTTCACAATCTCTTTATTATCTGAGGTTGTTTTACGTAAGTATCTACTGGGACATATTTATTATCCATGTCCATGTTTTATGAAATAGTTTTCAATGAGATTATTTTAAAGGGAAATTTTACTAAAACATCATTTAAAATGTTTTAAATATCTATTCTTCTAAATATTTCTCATTAATGTCCATGTCTTCAAAATGGTTTTTAAGGATTTATTTATATGGACACGAATGTTTTTAAAATGTTAATTCCTTTCTAAATTTTGAAAGTGGTATAGGACACTTTGATTCAAAAATATATTTAAATGAATTCTTTTCCAAATTGTGTAACTATTAAATGTTTTCATGAAAAGGGGTACTTCTATCAATGAGTTTTACAAATCATTTTCATCAACTTCAAAATCCTTTAATGGATTTTAAACTTGTTTTGAAGTTGATTTATCATGATAAAAATATTCCATATTGTGTTGAAGATTTTTTAATATGTTTTACTGTGGATGTGTTATTTTTATACCATTCATGGTTTATGGGTAAAGTATTTACATTTCATATGCTAGTTTTAATACGAATGTTTATGTTATGTTTAGACATTTTCATATGAGGAATGTATTGGACTTTGTAAGTGATGGGTGGAGCCCGCTATAGCTGGTCGACGCATCGGTAGGTCTCATGAGACAAACTAGTATCTTGGCACAAGACCTTGAAAAAATCTTATTTTTAGTCTTGGCATGAGGCCTTGGCTATGTGGTGATGATAGTATGGAATTATGAATTCCGTCATTATGAAAGTGGTTATTGATATTGCATGTGATTATTTGACTAGTAGAATATCCATGTGAGTAAGTAAATGGAATTATTTGAATTTTATCTTTGCCATATTATGCTGAAGTTCAAGTTTAAAAGGATTTTGTTTTAGTTATACATTTCCTTAAATGTTTTTGTTTATCTATGAAAGTTTCCGCTATATTGTTATCCTTACTAAGCATCTGATCTCACCCATTTCAATGTTTTATTTTTCCCAGGATGTGAAGAAGTAATTTATGAATGACCTGCAGGGAAAGTATGTGGGGATATGAGCATGGACTTTGGAGACTATTTTGTTGTAGTTTTCATTTTCATGATGTAATGTAAGACTTATAAATATATCTAGTGTTTCCAAGGATGCTAAACTGGTCGGTCCTTCGGGACGTGATTCCTTGTGATCATGCCAATGTTATATAATAATGCACCGACTCTGGGTAACTGGGGCCGGGGCATTATAGTTGGTATCAGAGGAAGTTTAGTACAAACCTTAGAAGCTAGATTTAGATAAACTCTGATTAGATCACATAGACCTAAGATGGAATTTGAGGATTAGTATATAAAAACTTCCTAGAACTTTGGTATTGTAGAGATTTTGTGTGTTTTCAGAGAAATAAATCCCTGTCTGGATACGAGCAGGTAGAGGCGGATCTGGCACAAATGTATCTAGGGGTAAAACCCGAAAACACCACTTTGAGCTAGATTCAAACGGGAACTGGTGCATGACAACGGGCCTTGCTGCACTCTTGATTACGACACTCCCGGGGGATATGCTTAGGATAATTCTCATTTTCTTTAAAAACCATTATCAAGGGTTTATGAGTATATACTTACTCAAAGAAAACATTTTTATGATTATGGATTTATCCATAAACTATTTAATTTATGTTAAGTGTTTCAAAAGTTTGGGATTAGGTATTTTTATTCATAAACTAATCTAGTGTATGCCATTGTTTAGAAATGGTGCCCAGTAGAAGGAATGAGAACTCCAGCAATACGCATGATCCAATGAGTAAGAAGGATCATATCATTCATTGTATTAATGCATCATTTAGAAGGGAAATAGTCTCCCACGTATTATCATCATATGAAGAAATAGTATCATGTGCTGATAAGATAAGTAAAGAGTTCCTTGAGTCCTATGGATTTGAAGGGAAGCAAGAGAAGAAAAGGATGGAAGAGAGAAAGATGGATAAAGGGAAGAGGGAAAAGAAGAATTTTCCCATATGTGATAACTGTGGGAAGAAACACCCTGGAACTTGCCTGAAGGGAATGGGAGTTTGTTATAAGTGTGGAGAAAAAGGACACCTTCTACGTGACTGCAAGGGTAAGAAAAAGGTTTCAAATGTACAATGCTTCATCTGCAAGGAGTTGGGACACTACACGAACCAATGCCCCAATCATCAGTCTATGCCGCAAATGATGCTATTGGATAATAATCAAGTTATGATACTAACACAGATGAAGAGGAATGACTAGTTTTCATATGTTGTTGTTTTGGAATTATTTCATTGAAGTGTGGTATCGATGATGTATTGGAAATAAATAAGGATTGTACTGCAACACTATTTCATTAAGGAGATGAGATTTTGCGGAACAATGAAAAGTAACTCAATAGCGGGTTAATTTTTTGGAAAATATATGGTTGATAGAAAGATAAACCATAATATGGTTCTGATACCGAGGTAGTAATTTTGGAATATGACATGATTGATTTGGATAAATTATATTGGATATTCTTGACTACCTTGAAACTGATTAATGATTTATATATTCCATCATTATTGGATTTTACAACATTTTTGGATATAATGAGTATATCCGGTATTCTATAAGTAATAAGGGATCATGAACGTAATCAATAAGGTTTTATGGTATTTCAGGATGTTGCAGTGTGTCAAAAGAATACATGATGAAGGTGTTCACATGCTATTACATGGAAAAAAAGGATCTTCATTATGTTTACCTGCCTTATAAATTTTGGACTGTGAGTTTGGAAAGAATTATTTTGGATAAGTCCAGTTTGAGATTATTTTTGGATTTTCCTAAAAAAGACAACCCGGAGGTCGGGCGGCAAGCCATCGCGTCCGGCAAGGCCGTGAGACTTGAACCCACAACCGAAGGGCGAAAAGGGTGTATCACCTACCACTAACCCATGTGATATCATGGATTGAATAATGTCGTTTTTTAATGGTTCGGCTAGATGAATTATAAATTCATTTTTTTTGAACCCTATATGAATAGGATAAATAGAATATTATTTTTGAGTTATATTATCTTTTAGAGTGAAAGATGAGTTTTTGATAGAACTTAGTTAAAGGATGAGACTCTAATTTTAAATTATATATTTTTATTCTTCTCTCATTCAATGAAGAAATTAATTCTTATACTTTAATGAAGGGATCTTAAAACAAAAAATGTGTTATCCTAATACCATTTGTTTTGTTGAACCGATGGTATTTTAAATCATCATAGATTGATGAATTTAAGGCCCTCAATTTTACAGTTGTTTGTGACTGATGACCTCAATCACTACCTATAAATATTTATGTTTTTCCTCCAATTATATGTCTCTAATTTCCACCAATGTTCTCCTAATCGAGATCATAATTTGCTGGTGACCCTTTCATTTCCCTTTTCCTCATATTAAGACTAAATTTTATTAACCCGATTTCCGATGTGGGTTTTCCCACAAAGATATTTTCTATTTTCAACCTTTTATTTTCGAAGAACAGTTTCAAATTGTGAGGAAGTAATTTATTGAAGGAGGGGAGAATGTAACACCCCAATATTTCATATTGCGTTATTTCTTCAAAATAATTCAATAGCTTGCACTACACTCAACACCGAGTTCAAGCACACCATAACATACCAAACTAGCCGTTCAAAAGAGTTTCTGGATAGTATTAACTAAATTTTGAACATTATATAATCCTTATAATTTTAGAATCTATATTATGAGTTTCTTACACATAATTTAAGAAAAAAATCATTTTTTTTTCAGATAAAAAGAGTATTTTTCAAAAAATGAACTTTTACCGACTTTTAATGGTGAACCCTTTTTAAATATAATATTTTATAACTTTTCTATATTAAATTTGAAATAAATAAATTTATTCTTTAGAATGGGGACATCAAAAATTTACAATGTAACACCCCAAGCTTCCTCGGTACGCTTCTCTTTGAATAATACAGTAGCGTGTGTTTACGCAACTTCGAGTTCTAACACACACCACAACAAATCGAACTAGCCGTTATGAATAGTAATACATAATTTTTGAAATTTTATAAATTTTATCTCTCAAAATGTACTTAATTTTTGGATTCAGAATATCTAATTTATTCTAGGGTGAAATTTTGGTACTTTTCGGATAACTTTTATATTTTGATGAATAGTGAAAATTACTAAATTCTTATTAAAAACAACTTTTCTAATAGAAATAATTAATGGTGATAAATTATGAATTTGAGTAGTTTTAAAGTATATTTAGAATATATTTTTATCATTTAATACAATACTTTTTAATTGGACATAATTTCATATTTAAACCGGACATAAACAAGTGTCAATCTTTTGATAGTTATTATCTCTTAAAAACACACTTTTTGTTCTCACTGTGGGAACTAATTTTAAATTAATTTTTGCAACTTCAATGTTTTGAATTTGGAAAAATGGACTCCATATTTTGAATCAGTATGTACAAATTGTGTACATAGGTAAATTTTATTTTTAGACATTTTGAATAATTATTTCGGTAAATATTTTATTAACCATGATTAAAGGGTAAATCCGATAAATAAGGGTAAGAAATAATATTATAATAATATTAAATTACCCTAAAACGTGTCTTAACTATATTGGTTGATACATGTCCGACCATGTCCATCTTTGTGTCGATTTTGGAACCCCATGGATCCACTTGTAAGTGATAATGAGACTTTATATTAATTAAGTTAAAATAAATTCAAAAATTACAAAAGCATATATCTTTTAGAAAAACAATTTTTAAGTAGGGTTATATATGTTTTATTTTTGAAAATAAATATTCATTAGAAATATAAAAATATTTCCTACATAATGGTATTTTATTTATAATTTTTAGACATTGAAAATGTAAAAATATATATGACACAATAATGATGCAGTATTTTCCTTATTAATGAAAGAATAAAATAATTGATATTATAAATGTTAAAATAAATATAATTTGAAAGTTTTGATGACATACACGAATTTTATTTGTTATTATGACATTTTAGTATTGCTTAAATGAATTTGGTTTGAATTAATAATGTTTTTAAGACTTTAACAAAAATCAATTATTGAGTAGTGTCAAAATTGACATAAATGAGTTTTTTAAAAACATATTATATTATTAATTTATATTGTATTCCTAAAAATCTAAGTTTAGGAAAAGAGACTTATATCATGATAGGTGTATCATTAATAGACCACTTGGGGGTATATTGGAGGTATATAGTAAGTTCATTAACTATATAATATAAAAATACAAAGTGACATGGTAAGTGTCAAACTAATTAACTAAGAGATAAAACTAAAAGATAAGGTTAATATAATGACCCAAACCTGTCTAAATAATATTAGTTGAGTGGTTTTAGACCCATACTTACCTTAACCATTAAATAATACAATTTGGAGCCATTATAAACCGAATAATAATTTATTATAAAATAATATTTCTAGATTTTCCTAAAGAGCCCCTCCCCCCCCTTATAAAAGGATACAACTTCTAACCAATTCCTCACACCTATCAAGCCTTTTGGCTCATCAAAACTCTGACCAATTAAGCTTCCTACATCCCTATACTCCTCTTAAAAGCCTTACCTTAGTAATAAGGCACTTCAGGAGTCCTTTTTGGTTCAAACCGAAGGGAGTTACCGAAATTAAAGGTAACGATTTCTCTTAGCTACTTTTCTTTTATTTTACTCCTCCAACCCCTAAAATATTCTTATTATTTTCTTTTGTAACAAAAATAGTATCCTAAATATACTAGGATATTTTTATTAGAATTATTAGAACTACACTAACACAAACATCCATCTAATGGGTGAAGAAAATAATGTTTCTGTGGATGGAAACTAAACGCCTCATGAAGCGATGATTGTTCAATTATCTCCTACCACCTCTCATGGTGGCCATTATGATGGAACTATAATTAAATATGATATTAATGATATTTATTTTATATATAATCTTCTGTAATTCCATTTTATATCACAACATTATTCGTTTCATGTTATATATATATATGATAATTTCATTTGAGGAAGTGCGGATTACCACCCCCTCAAAGTGATTTGACTCATTCATACCATACATGGAACGTATAAAGGATGGTGTTAATGAAATTAAGTAACAAATATAAGATATTATATTATACTGGAATAATTATATACCTATGTATCATTTGGTTTTCATTCCTTTTAAAATGAAAAATGAAATGGAAGCAGCGTTCGTGCGTACGTACGAATTACCATCTCCACGAACGCGGTGAGATTCATTTCCCCCTCATATCCATTCAAGAATAATTTTCATTTGATGATTTAAAGTAATTTTTAAGGACTTGATATAATTCTGGATATGAACAAGATACAACCTATCCATAACAACCACGACTTACGTAACAAAGCATATAAAGAAAAACGAATCAATTAACACCCGAAACGATGATAATACTAAAATATTATTAACAAAGAAAAATTAAAAGATCATATATGATATCATATTTATGTATATGATTCTTGTATAATTTAATAACAATGATTTAACTATTATACAGGATTTTAACCTTCCCTCGATCAAGGAAAAGTACAAGGTAAGGGGTTTTCATCTCACTCATTATTCCCATGAGATTCATGCCATAATTCCACTATTACCATTTGTGTGGTGTATGTACTGCCCATAATTGTATTATTTATTTAATAAACTTTAATTTATGTGTATTTAAATATTCATTTTATGATACCTCTTTCATGGGGTGTATGTTTCGTAAGTTACCAAATTGGTAAGGGTTAATTTCACAATCTCTTTATTATCCGAGGTTGTTTTACCTAAGTATCTACTGGGACATATTTATTATCCATGTAAATGTTTTATGAAAGAGTTTTTAAAGGGATTATTTTAATGGGGAATTTTTACTAAAACATCATTTCAAATGTTTTAAATATTTATTCTTCTAAATCTTTCTCATTAATGTCCATGTCTTCAAAATGGTTTTTAAGGATTTATTTATATGGACATGAATGTTTTTAAAATGTTAATTTCTTTAAAAAGTTTCAAAGTGGTATGGGACAACTTGATTCAAAAATATCTTTAAATGAATTATTTTCCAAATTGTGTGAATTTTAAATATTTTCATGAAAAAGGGGTATTTCTCTCAAAGTTTTTTACAAATCATTTTCATCAACGTCAAAATCCTTTAATAGATTTTAAACTTGTTTTGAAGTTGATTTATCATGATACAAATCTTCCATATTGTGTTGAAGGTTTTGTGATATGTTTTACTGTGGATGTGTAATTTTTATACCATTCATGGTTTATGGGTAAAGTATTGACATTTCGAATGCTAGTTTTAATATGAATGTTTATGTTATGTTTAGACCTTTTGATATGAGGAATGCATTGGACTTAGTAAGTGATAGGTGGAGCCCACTATATCTCCTCAATGCATCAGTAGGTATCATGAGACAAACCAGTGTCTTGGCACGAGGCCTTGACAAAATCTTATTTTTAGTCCTGGCATGAGGCCTTGGCTACATGGTGATGATAGCTTGGAATTATGCATTCCGTCATTATGAAAGTGGTTATTGATATTGCATGTGATTATTTGACTAGTAGAATATCAATGCGAGTAAGTAGATGGAATTATTTGATTTTTATCTTTTCCATATTATGCTGAAGTTCAAGTTTAAAAGGATTTTGTTTTAGTTATACATTGCCTTAAATGTTTATGTTTATCTATGAAAGTTTCTTCTCTATTGTTATCTTTACTAAGCATCTGAGCTCACCCCTTTCAATGTTTTATTTTTCCTAGGATGTGAAGAAGTAATTTATGAATGACCTGCAGGGAAAGTATGCGGGGATATGAGTGTTGACTATAGAGACTATGTTGTTTTAGTTTTCATTTTTATGATGTAATGTAAGACTTATGAATATATATAGTGTTTCCAAGGCTACTAAACTGATTGGTCCTTCAGGACGTGATTCCTTGTGATCATACCAATGTTATGTAATAATGCTCCAACTCTGGGTAACTGGGGTTAGGGCGTTACATTGGAACATGGTTTAAATAAATGATTCATTACAAAAAATTTATCTTAACAAAAAAACTATTTTTACATAATCAAACAAGTCTCCATAAAGTTAAACACCATGAAAAAGATATAGAAGTTAAAACACATTTAAAACAATGAATGAAATAAACTAAATTGTAATGTGTAAAAAAATAATTAAAAGTTTATATAACACATTACTGGATCATAAGTGTTTAAATTTATATTTAAAAATCTGTAATAAACAAATTTTCAAAGCAGTAGGTGACTAGCTAGTTTAAAAATAAAAATATCCCAACACTAATATGAAAAATGAAGTTATTAAACGTTAATAAACATAACATGATTTATTTTCTAAAAACTAAATAACTTTTTGAAAAAATATTTCAAATAGAATAATCAAAACTTAAATCTATTATTGATACCGATTATTTGGTATGACAAAGAAAAATAGTCAAAACTACTAACTAATTTAAAACGTAAATTTCAACATTTTAACTGATTTAACAAACAAGAGTCAAATCCACCTCAATTATTTTTTTCTAAAGATATATACTAAAAGTTCCATTACATGAAATATAAATATATAATTATCATATATGAAACTAACTTTTTTAACTATGTAAACTACAACCGGCTTACTTTTCAAAACATGAAAAAGTTAACGTACATTCCTAAAATCCAAAACTTAAAATAATATGAGAGAATATATTGGATATTATGCATGGCAACATACCGGTTTTTGAAATAGTAGATAATATTCATGCTATTAAATAGAAAATAATTACCTAGGGATGATGAACAACTTAGGTCTAATAGGATTTGAGTAACATCCTTTTGGTACCCATGATGTATTAGTTTCATTTGAACTAATAATAGAAGTTTTGACCACTCAAATAGATTTAAAACATATGTTTTGGGGTATATTTAAAAATAAATTCTTAGATAATTTTTTTTAGAATTTCCAAAGGATTGAATAAATGTCAAAGACCATCATTGGCATAATTCCCATTTATTATTCATTTAAAACATATCACACTAAAAATACTTCCATGTGAACTTTTTAAAAAACTAGTCATATTTATCCTTGATGATAAACTAATATAAAAAAACCATTCTTGTTATAGTATGGTTTCATCATAGACACCATTTTATCATATTTTTATTTTCCTCAGAAAAAAGTAGATAATGTTTCTTTAAGGCCAGAAGCTTATTTTTTCAAATATTCATTCTCCTTTTGAATTGCTTCTAAATCAGTATAGTATTTTTCATTAGAACAAAAAGTTGTATTTATCAGTTTCATATTTTATTTCATAAGTTTATGGAATGGATTCTCAAAATTAGTTAAATCATCCAAAACAAAACTAAAATTTATTTATTGATCTTTATTATTTAATGTTAGGAAGTATTGAATTCTATTGTTTTATTATTTCAATTTCAATATATCAGAACTGAAATTATTCTTATATTCTTCATTTTTGGAAATAGTAATATTCAAATTATCATATTCCTTTATTATTTTATCATTTTCATTAACCAACTTCTAATTTTAAATTTTTTATGTTAGTGTATTTTTCAATAATACCGATACCATGATTTCTTAATTACTCATTTTCATTAAGAAATTTCTTAGATTTAGAATTAGTGGAATCTGAATCAGAACAAGAATCAACATCAATTAAATTTTCATCTTCATATATAAAATTATTATCAACATTTACATGAGTAATTAATTGAATAATGAATGAGTCAGGTAGCACACATTGTACTCCCATCAAAGAAATATTACCTATCCCATTTTCACTTCCTGAGTCACTTCTTGATTGAAAACTATCTGAATAATCCCATCCTCCAAAGAATGATCTTTTTATATTCTTATTTTATCTTTATAATTATTTTAATGCATGAGTTTAGGGAAATATGACTTGATGTGACCTTTCAACCTATACTCATAACATGTTAATTCAAAAAAATCATTATTATTACTAGTAATACCTTTCTTGTACTCCCTTTTGAACATTATTTTGAACTGTCTCTTGCCACCTTTTTTTCAAAAACATGAAAAAATTCTTGGTAAAGTGTGTTATCTCTTTTTTACATTCTTAGAAAACATATTGAGAAGAGTGTAGTGGTTTCAATAACATTAAAAATAAAATCAATAGCTTTCCTCTTTGTAGACTCCTCATTATCTATGTTTTTCAACTTAAGATTATACTGCAATAAGGAACTAATTAGTTCATCTAAAGTATACTCATTATAATTATTATATTCATCAATAGCCACATTATTTTCATTCCATCTTGTTGGTAATGATATAAACACTATTTCATCTTTGGATATATTTTCCAAAACATCATTAGGTGCACTCATACTGTTTGTAATGATTGTAAACCGATGTAAAATAATGTTCAATAACTCATCTTATCCCATCTTGAAATCTTTGTATTTTTCTTGTAGAATTCCCATCCCACTTATTTTAAGATTGTCTATCCCATAATTAGTGACTTGAATAATTATTAAAATTTTGTAGGATATCATGTATGTTCAAACATGGTTATATAAACTTATACTTACAACACAATAGAAAATATATTTTTTACTTTATAATTCAAAACATACTTTACAACATTGTTACCTACAAGTGTATCTAGATTAGTTTTGTGAAGATCATATGGATTCTCTATGATAGTAAAATGACCCGAACTCAAGTATTTCAGGTATTATTCCATTTGTTCTTTCTAGTATACTTATCCACTTCCATAAAGAATGATGTATTTTTCAGAATCCATCCATCATTGACATTAATACCAACCATCTCCATGAACTTATATTTATTCCTTAGAATGTTAGGTCTATGATTTTTAGGTAGCAAAACAATTAAAAATAAGAACAAAATATATATCCATAAGGATTACCAAGTCCTGATACTAATTATTTTGTATCTGATTAAAAAAATAAGAGTACTAACTATCCTGTAAGGAACCTATTTTTATCCCAATTATTGGATCAATATATATGGAAGTAATGACTAGAGGGGTGGGGGGATAAATAGTCCTTTAAATTTTTTTTAAGACAAATAGTCAATCAGACTAATTTATTATAAGAATCAATAGTATAGTATAATATTCAAGGTATATTGAACAGTTAATTAAAATGTGAAGATGAAATTTTTATAGTGGTTCAAATTATCAAAATACACTACCAGAAAATGGATTTATACACATTGTTTTGGACAAAACCATGGGCATAGGCACCCCTATACCCACGGTTTTGGGAAAATTGTGGGTATAAGTATCGTATTGGAGCCTATACCCATGGTTTTGGGAAACTGTGGGTATATTCCCCCCCTATACCAATGGTTTTAGGATAACCGTAAGTATAGGTTGTTTTCCAAGACCTATAACCACATATTTTACTAAACCATGGGTATAGGGTTGTTTTTTAAGACTTATAACCATGGCTTTTGTAAAGTCATGGGCATAGATATCCTATGTTATGGCTGGGAAAAAAATTTCGGGACACATGAAAATTCACTGGAACATATATTCCCATGGGTTTCTACCTATAGCCTCATTTAATATAAATATATATAATTAAATATTTATTTATATACTAATAAGAAAAATAGGGTAGTGGATAGGCACCAGAAAAGTAAAGGGGAGGTCCAGGGATCGAATCCTGTGGCTGCGTATTTTGTCAAATATATACATACGGTTTTACAAATGATGGGTATAAGTTAATGAAATGGTGGAGAGGACCTATACTGATAGTTTCCAAAATATTGGTCACAGCTCGAGGCTATACCGACTCCTTGGTTTCCCACGGTTCCTTGAAACCTTGGGTATAGCCTATACCCATAGTTTCAAGGTCAATACCCATGGTCTCAAACTGTGGGTATATGGAAATTTTCCAGTAGTGATCCCAGCCCAATTTTCAGTCTTCTGTACTCATTGAGATGATCGATACCCACTAATAAAATCACTTTTTTTTGGAGTGATAAACCAAATATAGACTCTTCCTATTCCAATACCTGGTGGCATAACCCTTAATTTTTACTAGAATTAGATCCTATCCCAAACTTACATTATTCAAGAGTCATAAAAAAGAAACTTCCTTTTTATTGGTAGAATAATCATGATGAGATGCTCTTTGGACTAAGAAAATCATAAACTATCACTACCAGTTACAAATACCTAAATGGACTGAAGGCCTTATATTTTATTGTTTTTGATAATCCACCTTTCAAGGGGTGAGGTAGAACCCTTACAAGGCTTGAAGGCTTAGAAAAAATTACATGACCCGTAGGTCTTAGAGGAAATCACCCAGACAAGACAACATGGAACTACACCTCCCCATCACATGTCACGAATCATCACTCCACCTTCGCAAGGATGGTCAGCTAGCTGTCCTATACAGACCTGCATAGTCCCTGTACTGATGAAAATTCCATACCCTCCCATTCTTCCAAATTCAGTTAGATCTTCTCTTGGTGAATGCGCCGGATCTGAATCCTCATCTGGATCCTTGCCCTTGTAGTCTGACTGGTACATCCGCATATTCATGTGGCTCGAAGGCCTTGGGGTTGGCAGAAGACCTTGAGAGACAATTGGCTCGAAGGACTTGGGTGGCCCAAATTTCTTGCAGGACCCGATGATCAAACTAGTGGCCCAAAGTCTCAGATGGATGAATAGTTCTACCTGTTACAGTACCAAACAATACCTACTACAGTATCTACTACAGTGATGCTTCAGTTCCTTCTATAGTACTTCTACATTACTGATTTGGTACAAAAAATATGTCTCCACCCATATTTGATCTTAGGTCTCTTGGATTCACTTACCGAGTCCTCACCAACTAGGCTGAGGCTCATGTGCGACTAACAATTAAAAATGGAGAAATAAAAAAAATAAAAAAAGAAAACTAGAAGATAAATAATAATAGCATCGATCAAAATGTGTGGAATATGATGAAGCCTGATGACTTTATATCATTTTAAAAGAAGGAATTTAAACATTGAAGTTCAATTATAACTGTATTAGGGGAACAATATTCAAAAAATAGAAACTCAATCAAATATAAAAAATTAGTTGTGTGTTACATCAAAGATCATCATTTTAATAAAATTCATCATGTTTGTTTTATTGTGTTCACCTTGATCTCATTCCAATGGATAAAATTGGAACAATTAATTTGGATATATTTCTTGTTTTTGGGGTTTGACTAAATATATAATCAAATAATGTTGCATGTTAGAGAATTATAGAACATTGAATAATACCAATACCTATATTTTGAAATATCCTACTCATTATCAAGGAGTTCATGTTCTATTCTATTTCTATAAGAAACTCATTAATACTATTTCTAATATATTCATTAGAATAAAATATCACTATTAAATTATTAGAATGATAAAAGTCACTCTCGTAGACTTTTAGTAATTAAATAATTCCAAATAAATACAAAACATAGTATGAAAAGATTAATATGATAATTATTATTTTCATTGAAATTTCTATGATAATTTTTATTCAACACTTTAAAAAAATAGTCATTATAATATTTATTTATTTTACAAATCAATAAAACAACTAAAAATATAAACAAAGTTGTAGTAAATAATTTTATAAAAATTTCATTAAAGCAAATCATATAATAGTATGTAACTCATTAATTTCCAAAATATTCCAAAAATATTATTTCTAATAAATAGTTTCTAAGTACTCCAAATATTATATATTTATTCTACATTAAAATTGAATAATTAAAACAATCTAAGTAGGTTTTAGTTAAATAAAATATAAAAATATTAAATAAAAATATCATTATGCAAAATATATATTTTGGAAAAATAAAAAAGTAAAGAATAGACCATGTGAGGCATACAAATTTTGGATGGTATACTTATCATGTGTTCGTGGTCGGTGTACTGACTGTGTAAAAACAATGGTTATGTGGTAGTTATACTGATTGTGTGACCGAATTTTTCGTGTGATCACATTTTGAATAATATTGCACAGTATGTATAAAATAATACTTCATGGTCACCGTAAAATAATATTGCATGTTAACTTAAAAAATTAATTAATGGAAAAAAAATTCATGCAGTAAGTTAAAAAATTGATAAAAATACCTTTTAAATAACATATCTTCATAGTGTGTTGTGTAAATCATGATAGGTATACCAATTTATTCATGGTTGGTATACATTCATTCATGATAGGTACTCAAAATGATTCAAGGTAGGTACCCTTTCATTAAATTTATCTTCAAAATTTTATCCACGATAGCTACTATGATCGCACGATAATTACTTACGGTAATGAGAAAAATGTTTTTGTATTATGCATGTTGCATGATGATGGTAGATCCATAATCCAATGCTGTTGATTTTCATATGGAAGTTTTGTGATGATTTCATAGAGATGGAGATGAACAATAATGAAGTTGGGAAAGAGGACTGTGGTGTTGCATTCACAAAATTCTTCCATTTTCGAAACAGTGTTGTTTTTCATGGTTTAGAATTGTGTTGCTAATGGTGGAGTGATCCATGAAAGTTGAACAAGATGATAGAACACACCGAATCTGGTTTAAGGGAGATGAAATTTGTTCACTATTGATGTATGCATAGATCTTGTAAGATAACTAGTAATAGAGGGGCGTTGCATGGGAGAACCGCAGCCATGTAGATGTACTGTTAAAATAAAGCCATCGTAGAGGATATTGTTCAGGCATGTTTGAATGTGTCAATGCAGAAGATTATCCATCATACTTATTCTATGAAAAGAGGAGGTCGGTCATGGTGTGCTGAAATTTAGAGGTGATGGTGTTCGATTCATGAAAACGGCTGAGGGGAACCCGATGAAGATGAAGAAGACACACACACACACACACATATATTATGTATATATTTAAATCTATATATCACTATATATATGTGTGTGTGTGTGTTTCACATGATATAAAAAACTATATATATATATATTACATGTGAAATAGAATATAAATTATTCATATTAATACATGTGATATACATATTTATATGACCGAATTAATTAAAATGCATGTAAGATGAAAACAATTAAAATAGAAAAAATATTAAAAAATTCTTAGAAAATTTAAAATGAAATGAATGTGATGTGCGAAAAAATTTTCTAATAAATTTACATTTATCAATTAATATTATGAACATATAAATGCTATGAAAATATAAATTTAAATACTATTAAAAATTAATTCTAGAAAAATAATTCCAAAATCATTATTTACATTTAATTCTAATTGATAAAACATTTCAAAAACCCACATTTATTCAAAAAAAATATTTCATTCAGAAGATTAAATAGAATTAAAATATTTCAAAGCAATTATTCAAATGGAATAATTAAATGAATCAATTTTTAATTTATCAAAACAAATAATATACAAACAAAATTATCAACACCAAAAAAGGTAATCTCTCATTCTCAGCCTACCTATTATAAAAAAAAGCCATCAAATCTTCCCCGAAGCCCATTAATACAATATCATCCCACCATAACTATATTCCTAACCATCACACCATAATCCCATACCCAAACACCCCACCTATTTATAGATAACTTCTAGGACATTTCCCAAAACCCAACTGACCTACCTTAAAGCATCCATCCCACTTTAAATGCAATCAAGGCTTTGAACCAACATCACACATGTGTATTCCAATCATATCAAACAACTTGGACACCTGGTAGCTGACCATAAGGAGAGACAGAGAGAGATATATGTGGGAATTTGTTACAATTTTGTTATGAAAATTCACCAGTCATTATAAGAAAATAAAGTGGATTCTTCCACAACACGTGGCAGTGTCCCACTTTCTCCTCCTCCTATATAATATTTGGGACTACACCCTTTTAAAAAATATTCCACCATTTGGGGAAGATATTGTTATTTCTACTGATCTAGAATAAAATTACTCGCTTAGTTGGATGAATTTATGCTCCAATTCTTAATCATTCTTCTTTTTATTCCATCTATTCATGGATGCAACCTCAAATTATGTGCTAACCACATGTTGCCTATTGTAATTAATAGTGATTATAGGTCATCTTGTGTTTTCCATTTCTCCCCATTCCTTTAATTATATTTAAATTTTGTTTCTTGTTGATACTTTTTTAAGTGTAGTTTCTCCCTCTGTCATTGGGATGTCCACCTTGGTGATGGATTGTGTTTTTCACTTTTCTTCACATTACATCATTTTCTTAGTGATACTTTCTATTCTATTATGAATTTTCAACACCCATCCCCCATCATGAGGATCTAAACCACTTTTCAATTGTGAGGGTGTGAGTTGAAAATTGAAATTGATTATATATTTTTGAAATTATTCCTCCATTTTCCTCTAAACCTATGGTGGTTTGAGTAGGGAGTGTGACAAAAACCCATCAAGCCTCTATCCACTATATTATTCATCCTCACCATAAATCCATCACTTCCCTATATTATAATCTTGGCATAAAAAAATGTTTTGTAAAATGAATAAGTGAGGTCTGGATTTTCCACTACACCTGTATGTAGTGAATATTGAATACCCTAATCTTGTTACAATATATCCCATTTTATCTTAGGTTTTAATATAAACAAAACCCTCAATTTTGATTCTAATTATTTTTTCTTCAATTTTTCATATCAATATTTTAAATGTTCTAAATATATCCTTTACATATTGTTTAAATTCTAGTTGGATAATTGTTTTCAATTTGTTGAAGTCATACAAAGTATTGAATCCTTACACTGAAGTTTTATGATCGGTATGAAGTCCATGATATGTTCCAATTTTTAGAAAATTTCTTAAGACTATAAGTATTATGATCAGCCTATTGGAATTGGTTCCCTAGAATCAAATTCTATATACTTTATGTTTACTTGCATTCTTGTATTTCAATATTTATAAAACATATTATTACATAAAGATTTTTCTTTCACATGAAATACTATGTTATAATGTCCTATGTGTACTTGTTTCGTTAAAAGGTCATAGAAGTTCCCTGCTATCATGATAACCTAGAAGTTCCACAGTGGTATTCTTAAGTCTATGACCATGAAGCTATTGCTGATAAGTTCATTTTTGGAAAGTCAATGAAATATACATAGATCATATAGGTTGATGACACTAGCATGCATCCTCTGTATTATAAATACCGAGATAAAGAGATTATATGACAAAGTGTATGTTCGTAAGAGGTTACACGTCATTATGACATTAACTTATTTATCTATGAAAGTCTTGATGTGCTGCTAGATGTTAACTTTAGACATTAGGTAGTGTAAACTAATGAAAAAAATAAATGGAGCCTAGTGGGTAACACACTATGTGTATTCAAAACCTTAGTTATAATTTCTACCAATTTAAAAGTTTGGAAAAATATTATTCCCAAACATGGTTTAATAATTATTAATATTGGTTTGATCACAACTATTCAATCACCAATTATTTGATAGAATATATATATGAGTTTAATGTTTAATAAATAATTATTCTTGAGGTCATTATTTATTTAATTACATGAATATAAAAATAATTATTTATATGAGTTTATTCATGAGGCAATGAAATATTTATTTATTTTTTACATGATTTTTTAATATATATTTATTTACTAATTTTGGTTAAAATATTATTTATTTATTTTTTTGAATAATGCAGTGGTATTTATTTAATTAAATAAATAGTCATTATTCAAATACTAATAAATATTGAAGAGGATTGGAAATAAATTTTAATGGTTCGGTGATAATTTTCATATTAAATATTATATGAATAAATTTTAATTTATTTATTCGAGATAAATAATATTTATTTTATCCATGGGTTTAGCACATATGATGTAAATAATAATAGTAATATTATTCTTTCGACATGAGGTTTGTCAATAATTGAGAAAATAATAATATCCCTCACACATTTTTTTTAACAATATCACTATATAAACTCGATTATAACATTTTGTGCAATCTGAAGAGACATATTCTTTCATTGTGCATAATAGTTCTAGAGATAATCCCCTCAGTCCTTAGAGAGATCCCTCCCTAGAACTATTTGAAGAACACTGTGTAATTCAGCTGCACCACCAGATAAAATTCCATCTACCTTAAAGGATTCAGTCACAATCAACATTGATCATCAGAAACAATAGATTTGTTTTCGCTAACACTCAGAAAAATCTACGACGATGATTAGATGTTCATGGAGAACACATGGATCACCACTAGTGGGAATCTACACTTAATTCCTTTGATGAAATGATGGTACGACACGAGTGGCCTACAGATTCATCGATGAAGAAAGAATTCAACGTAAGGTAATTATTTAATTTTATTAATTAATTTTAAATTATATGTAAAGAGATCCTATCTCTTAAGGATTCTAGAAAGGTAATTTTTTTTAGTTATGAGGATAAATCCAAATAAGCTCATTGAATGTTTTTTGCAGATGAGCTCGACCACTTCTAATATGCCCCATGTAAGAACACAGACCTCCTTTTCAGGTATTTCTTCCTTTTCTGGTCATTTTTGAGAAAAAGGGGTTTTTTGGGAGGTTGTGCTGGTGTGCACGATTAGCGCACGGTCTGAAAAAACCGTGCGGCTAGCCCAGGAAA
Source organism: Viscum album (assembly GCA_963277665.1). Taxonomy (NCBI): domain Eukaryota; kingdom Viridiplantae; phylum Streptophyta; class Magnoliopsida; order Santalales; family Viscaceae; genus Viscum; species Viscum album. Next base: position 1,984,509,965 of record OY728145.1, on the reverse strand, counting down.
CCATGCACCCTTGACAGTAGGCTCCGCATAGGCGGTGCACGGATTGTCAGACCACGTGGGCAAGCCATGAGAAGTCCCTAGGTGAGATAGTGGGATCTGCATGGGTGGCGCACAGTTTGTCCAAACCATGCGAAAAAACCATGTGAAGGTCCTAGGTGAGTCAGTAGAAACCGCACAGTTGGCGCACGATTTTCCAAACCGTGCGGGGTAACCATGCAACCACTTAAAGTTAGGGTTTTTAAGTCCCGGGACACTCGGGATTTCCCATTCCTCCACCATTCTTCCTCCCACTCGTGTATCACATGGGATTTGCAATTTTCAGAGGTTGGGGGAGCTCCGTGGCTCATTCTGGAGGAAAATCGAAGGGGTTTCTTGGAGGATTGAAGGTGGTTCTCCATAGGTAAGTCCCTCTTTTGGTTCTTTGACGTTTTGGTTAGGGTTATCCCTCTTCCTCTCTTAGTTTCCAAGATCTACAAGGGTTTCATGTAGATATAGGGTTGTGTTTCCCTTGTGTGTTAAAGGTTGACCTTGTTGATGTTAGGGAAGAGTTTTTGAGGTGGTTTTGAGGAGGCGTTCACCCGGTTTGGAGCGTGTTTGGGAGAAGAGGTTGATTTCTCCAAACCCTAAGAGGTAGGTAGTTTGTGCCTTCTAGTTTAAGGTCATTGAATTGTATGTGAAAAATTTCCAATACCCATGAATGGGGTATTGTGCGTTTACTGTTTTAACCCTGTTAATTGCCTGCTTTACTGGTGTGTGCAAGTAGAGGTTATTTGTTTGTGAATAGGGTTGAATGATATGCTTTGGAGGTGTTTCCCATGCATGTTCTATTTACAACCATTTGGTTTTTCTTAGCCTATTTGGCTTATTTATTTGTTTCTCATGCCTAGTATTGTAGGATGGAGTGATCTTGTTTATATAACATGCTGATATACTGTAGAAAGCTAGCCAAGTAGTTTTATAGGTTTACTTGGCCATATTACACTGCTATGCTCGTTGACCTACACATGGTCGTGAGAACCTAGTGTAGTAGACTATAAGGGGAATTGATCGGGTGAGCTTCCCCAAAGAGTCATTAAGAACTTTTGTCTATAAGGGGGATTGACCAAGTGAGCATCCTCAAAGAGCCTAGAACCACTTGGGGCTATAAGAGGAATTGATCAAGTGAGCTTCCATAGAGAGTCCTTGATTGCTTTAGACTATAAGGGGATTGAATGAGTGATCATCCTCATAGAGTCTTTTATTTTAATTCTGAAATGTTTAGACTATAAGTAGAATTGACTGTGAGTGCTTCCTCAGAGAGTCTATGAACGACCTAGGGCTATAAGGGGAATTGACCGAGTGAGCTTCCTCAGAGAGTTATAGACCTTGGGGATATAAGGGGAATTGACCATGCAAGTTTATTCAGAGAGTCCTCGACTACCCTAGACTATGCAGGGAATGATTGTGTGAGCTTCCTTAGAGATTCTTTCTTTAACTTTGACTATAAGGGGAATGGACTGTGAGCACTTCCCCATAGAGTCTATGCTTAAGTTGGACTAGAGGGGTTATAATGAGTGTGCTGCCTAGAGGGTTTCTTGTACTTCTTAGGTAGGACCAGAGGGGATGGATGGGAGTACTTCCCAGAGGGTTGCCTATTTGAGGTTTAGGTGTTGTTTCACTGTTGCTTGATTTGAAACTATGGATTTTTTACTGTTTAGTACTTTCCTATTTACTGATTTTTGTACTTTACCTGCCATATATTCACTGACTGTTAGGCACAGATCTTGTGGTGGTTTCCTAATGGGATTCGTCTCACACCCTTTTTGGTTCATGATTATGGGCCCAAACAGATTATATGGTTGTAGGAATAGAAAAGGGCAAGCACCCTTCTACTTCAGGTACTTGATTACATTGGATCTGGAGAGCGTGGGACCAAGCTGAGGCTTGCGATGCTGAGGAGATTTCTTATCTGTTTAATTTTGTACTTTGGTTTAGTACTGTATTCAAAATTGTGACTTGTTTGGCTGATTTCCTGGACATATATGTATCAGGCATCATTTATATATATATGCTCTAGTTTTTTCTTTATCAGTATTCTGCTGTTACTATTGTTTGGTATTATTACTGCTTCCACTATTGTTTATCTATTTACTTCTGCTGTGTACTCTGCCAATAAGGGCATAGTTTCCCCACTATCACACCCAAGGCCCTTACTGCTAGTCGGCAGCCTCTGGCGTTCGAGGAAATCCACTTGAGGCCATGTGACCAACCGGGTACGGGAACCTCTAGGTGGCTTCCAGAACTGAGATGTTACAAAGTGGTATCATAGGATGTATTTTCTCTTGATTTATTGTTTGGATCCTTTATCCAGGGATAGGATGAAATCATTACTTGGTAATAAGTTGTGCCCGGGAGTAGCTAACTCATGTATAGGGAAAAGACAATCTACCCCATTTATTACAATTTCTTCTGGTTTTTCAAGTTTACGGTTGATCAAATTTTCACCTATGGGTGACTCACATGTTTTGTGTCATTACTATTGACGTTATTGATATTCTATTTCTATCAAAACCCGATGAGATGAGGGTATGGAATCTCATTCATCATATAGGCACTTGCTAGAAATCACATGTCTTGCATTTTTTCCATGCCATCTAGGATGAATTAGTGATTTCATGTTGTTATGATAGATGTTGTGTAAAATATGCATGCCGTTGTGATAGTTGCCTTGATAAAATACCTGCTGTTTGATAAGGTATTGTTTAGGTAGAGGTTTTCTTGAATGAATTCTAAATTTTGGATCCTGAGATGGTATGGGCCCTCATGGACTGGAACATGGTGGATCATCACCTTGTCTCTTCTTGTTTATAACATGTGTAAAATGACAAGATTTGGTTCTTGGGGAGTATGGGCCCTCACAGATCAGAATTTGGCACCTTCAATGTTCGTTTCAGTGTTTCTTTGGGTTCCAAAGTAGTTTCTGAGGCTTGCTGTCTGGAAAAAGCTAAAATGCATGCCATGTATTTTTAACTACATGACATGTGTTCTTCTGTTCAGAAAGAAATAGTCTTTCTTAATTACACGTAGTGTACTCCTATGTTTCAGTCCCTGTTAATATTGATCTGAGGTGTGAATTTGACCTTGCGGATTCATGCCACAGAGACATCCTCCGGTTGTGCGCCAGCCACAAGGTAGTGATCAGACACCGGATATGGCTGATCAGGGACTTTCTGTAGATCCTCATACTATGCCAGTCTTGGCACCAACATTTATACCTGACCCAAGTGCTGATGCATAGTTCATGGAAGGCTTTATGAGGATGATGAAGACCTTTCAGGGAGTGCCGCCTCCTGCCCCGTCGATGGAAGATTTGACGCGGGTCTTTCAGCAGCAACATCCTCCCACTTTCTCAGGGGATAGGGGACCCCAGGTTGTAGAGTCAAGGCTAGAAGCCATGCTGACAATTTTTGAGCATCTGGAGATACCTCCAGAGAAGAGGGTGATGATCACTACCTACATGCTCTGAGACTCCGCCAAGAGGTGGTGGGATGTGATCTCACAGGTAGGCCTCCATAAGAATATGGCACGAGATGAGTTAGGTGTATCTTCAAAGAATAATTCTATCTGGAGACCTTGAGGGCCGATCGAGCCCAAGAGTTCATGAGTCTGGAGTAGGGTTTTCTTACTATTATGGAGTATTCCTCTCACATCAAAGATCTGAAGTGTTTCACGCCTATTCTAGGAGGTGATGAGTTGTTCCTCGCATGGAAGTTTGAGGATTGTATGAGTCATGAAATCTAATCTCAGATGAACATATTCATTTCGAATTCGATATCTTCTATCATCAACTAGGCGCTGATCACTGAGCGCAATCTGAGGGATTCTGGAGTTGTGAGCCAGGGTGGTTCAACATCCAGAGTTAGTTCTCTGCCAGCTGATAGTAGAAAGTGCTGCAGGGAGGATACACTAGGAGATCAGAGCATGTGGAATGCATCTTCCAGTAGCCAGGTGGTGTGCTACCAGTGTAAAAGAAGCGGGAATATGAGGACACATTGCCTGAGAGACCCAGTGGAGTGCTGATCATGTGGCAAGATGGGTCACCTTCAGCGCTTTTTCTAGTTCTTCTCACCTATAGCTGGTGACATGGGTTCTTCTATGACTCCTCGTATAGAAGTAGCACCACCAGTTTCTCACCAGTCTAAGAACTAGAGTCCTTCCGGCCGCTCAGGCCAAGGTGGAGGTCACGACCGCGTTGGTCAGTCACCAGGCTACCAACGATAGCAGGGTGGATCAACTTCGAGCATTCAGGTAGGGTCACAGGGCCATGGAATAGTCTAGAATTTTGCAGTGGAGTAGACCCAGAAGGACCAGGATCCCGGACCCTCCACAGTTCTAGGTATGATCTTAGTAGCCTCAGTTTTAGCTTCTGCACTTTTTGATACTGGGGCTTCCAATATATTTATGTCTGTTGCTATCGTGGAGAGCCTTGGGCTCTGTATCTTTTCTTCAGTTGATATATTGATGCTATACACTCTGTTGGGGACAAGAACTGCTTGTGTACGTCAGTGCAATGAGTTCCCTCTTGAGGTTGGTGGGTGTCACTTCCTTTGGGATCTTTATGTTCTAGAGATAACAGACTATGATTTCATTCTCAGGATGGACTGGTTAGTTCCATTCTAGGCAGTTGTCAACTTTTATCTCTGTAGGGTGAGTTTCATATCACCAGAGGGTGGATCTTTTACTCATAGGGGAAAATGGGACATCTAGACAAGCAGAGAAGGTCAAGAGCATCATGGGTTGGGAGGAGTTATAGCCCAGATTGGTAGTCTTTATCTGGATGACCAGGGGACTTCACAGTTAGAATTTCCTTCAGTGGTGGATCATTTCAGAGATGTCTTTATAGAGGACTTTTGAGGTTTGCCTCTGGAGTGTGAGGTATAATTTTCTATTGAACTTGATCCAGGAGCAGCACTAGTGTCCATTCCTCCTTATAGGATGGCTACACCTGAGTTGCAAGAGCTCAAGAAGTAGCTGGAGGAGTTGCAGGCAAAGGGTTTCATCCGACCCAGTACTTCTACTTGGGGTTCGCTTGTCCTGTTTGCAAAGAAGGCAGACGGTACCCTCAGAATTTGTGTGGACTATCAGAAGTTGAACTAGTTAACGGTCAAAAACCGATATCCCTTGCCTAGGATTGATGATCTATTTGATCAGTTTCGAGGAACCCGAGTGTTCTCGAATATTTAATTGAGGTCCAGTTACCATAAGTTGCGCATTAGACCATCTGATATACCTCTTACAGCCTTCTGAAGCAGGTATGGTCTATACGAGTACTTGGTTATGCCATTCGGTCTCACGAACGTGCCTGCAGTTTTCATGGAACTGATGAAACGAGTGTTCCATCCATACTTGGACTCTTTCATGGTGGTCTTTGTGGAAGATATCTTAGTGTACTCTCACACTCGACACGACCATGTTTCCCATCTTGAGATTGTTTTAAGTACACTGAGAGAGCATCAGTTATATGCTAAGATCTCAAAATTCCACTTTTGGATAGATCAAATTCACTTCTTGGGTCATGTTATCTCAGAGGAAAGAGTATCAGTAGACCCAGATAAAGTGAGAGATGTGGTTTCTTGGGAGAAGCCTAAGAACGTCTTTGAGGTGCATAGTTTTCTAGGGTTGGATGGATACTACATGCGTTTCATACCAGACTTTTCACGCTTAACAACACTACTGATAGGTTTGACTAAGAAGGGGACGAAGTTCTTATGGTAAGATTATTGTGAGTTAGCCTTTCAGGGGATGAAGTTGAGGTTGACTTTAGCACCGATACTATTTTTTCTAGCACCTAGCATGAGATATACTATTTATTGTGATGCTTTAGGTATCGGGATAGGATCTGTGCTTATGCAGGGAGAAGGAGTCGTTGAATACGGGTCTCAGAAGTTGAGGCCACATGAGAGGAACTACCCGACGCACGATCTCAAGCTGGCAGCAGTTGTTCATGCCTTCTGCTATTGGAGACATTATCTCATGGGGGAGAATTTTATGGTTTTCACCAACCACAAAAGTCTCAAGTACATATCCACTTAACGTGATCTGAATTTGAGACAACAAAGGTGGGTTGAGTACCTTCAGTCCTTTGACTTTGAGCTTGCCTACACACCTGGGAAAGGCAATGCAGTGGATGATGCGTTGAGCAATAAGACTTAGATACAAGAAGTTCAGAAGGACAACATTGAGTGGAAGCTTATGGCTCTGTTCTATGAGATGAATTTGTAGGTACACTACAGTCAGGGGAATAAGTTTCTTTATTCTTTAGCTGTTACCTCTACTCTTCTAGATCGAGTTCGAATGAGGCAGCTATCAGACTCTGAAGGCCTATTCCTATGGAAAAGTGTGCCAAGAGAGGACCTTATTCCTAGATGGACCATAGGCGAGGATGAGATATTGTGTTTCCAGGGACACGTATGGGTGCCAGCAGATATACATGAGGAGCTGATGATGAATTTTCATTCCTCAGTTTGGGCTGCTTATCCTTGCATCCCCAAGATGTATCGTGATCTACCCCGTCAGTATTGGTGGCCAGGTATGAATAGGGACATTGCTGGTTTCATCATGAGGTGTTCCACTTGTCAGCAGGTGAAGGCGGAGCATTAGTGACCAGCAAGGCTTTTATAGCAGTTACCCATTCTCAAGTGGAAGTGTAATGACGTCATGATGGAATTCTTGACCAGTTTTTTGAGGTCGCCCCGAGGGAATGATGCAGTATGGGTTTTTATTTACAGGCTTACGAAGGTTGCCCACTTCTTTCCGATCAAGGATACCTTCAGCGTTGATGAGCTGGGACAGTTGTACATCTGAGAGATTGTACGTATGTATGGATTTCCACACTCTATTGTTTCAGATTGGGATGCACGTTTTACTTCTCGGGTCTGGCAGGGGCTTCAGAAGGCTTTGGGTACATAGGTACTTTTGAGTACATCTTACCACCCCCAGACAGATGTCCAGTCTGAGTGTACGATTCAGGTGCTTGAGGACATGCTCCGAGCATGCATTCTATATTTTTGAGGTTCTTGGGAGAATCATATACCTCTTGTGGAGTTTTCCTACAACAATAGTTTTCAAGAAAATATACAGATATCACCTTATGAGGCTTTGTACGGCAGGCCATGCCGATCACCCTTTAGTTGGTTTGAGGAAGGATAGGCAGCTTTTCTAGGACCACGTCTTTTTCGGGAGACCACAGAATAGATAGAGTTGATTCAGAAGTGGATGGATACTGCACAGTCTCGACAGAAGTCTTATGCTGATTAGCAGAGACGACCTCTGGAGTTCGAGGTCGGGGATCAGGTTTTCTTGTGTGTCGCACTGAGGTTGGGACACAAGAGGATTAGGAGACAGGGTAAGCTTTCACCAAGGTATGTTGGGCCATTTGAGGTGTTGGAGATAATTGGGCTAGTTTCCTATCATTTGCAGTTACCTTAGAGGTATCGGTCTATGCACGACGTCTTCCACGTTTCACATCTTCAACGTTATTTTTCAGACCCATCTCATATCTTTCAACCCAAGGAGGTTTAGCTCAAAGTAGATGCTTCATTTAAGGAGAATCCTATCTATATTGTGGATCGTAATATGAAGGTTCTCCGTGGCTGGTCTGTTCCTCTGGTACGAGTGCTATGGTAGCACAGATGGGTGCATGATGAGACTTAGGAGACGGGTGCCGATGTACGCGTGCAGTGGCCAGAGTTGTTCGAGGTTTATTCTTCTACACCGTGCTAGGTAAATTCGAAGATGAATTTCCTTAATGGGGGAAGTTTGTAAGAAACTGGACAGCCTTTTCAGGTATGTCTTCCTTTTATGGCCATTTTTTTAGAAAAAGAGGTTTCTTGGGAGGTTGTGCAGGGGAGAACGATTGGCGCACGGTCTGAAAAAACTGTGCAGCCAGCCCAGGAAACCATGAACCTTTAGGAGTAGGCTCCGCACGGGTAGCACACAGTTTTTAAGACCGTGAGGGAAAGCCGTGCAAAGTCCCTGCGTGAGATAGTGGGCTCCGCATGGTTGGTGCATGGTTTACCAAACCATGCAGGGTAACCGTGAGGCCACTTAAAGTTAGGTTTTTTAAGTCACGGGCCACTCAAGATTTCTCATTCCCCCAACATTCTTCCTCCCACTCATGGCTCACACGAGATTTGCAATTTTTAGAGGTTAGGGGAGCTCCTTGGCACGTTTTGGAGTCAAATTGAAGGGGTTTCTTGGTGGATAGAAGGCGGTTCTCCTCGGTTAAGTCCCTATTTTGGTTCTTTGAGGTTTTTGTTAAGGTTAGCCCTCTTCCTCTCTTAGTTTCCTAGATCTACAAGGGTTTCATGTATATATAGGGTTGTGTTGACCTTGTGTGTTAAAGTTTGACCTTGTTGATGTTAGGGAAGAGTTTTTGAGGTGGTTTTGAGGAGGGGTTCACCCGGTTTCGAGTGTGTTTGGGCAAACAGGTCGATTTTGCCAAACCCTAAGAGGTAGGTGGTTTGTGCCTTCCGGTTTAAGGTCTTTGAATTGTATGTGAAAAATCGCCAATAACCATGAATGGGGTATTGTGCGTTTACCATTTTAACCCTATTAATTTCTTGGTTTTTTGGTGTGTACATGTAGAGGTTATTTGTATGTGAATAGGGTTAATTTCTATGCTTTGGAGGTGTTGCCCATGCATGTTCTGTTTATGACCATTTGGTTCTACTTATCCTGTTAGGATGCTTTGTTTGTTTCTCATGCCTAGTGTTGTAGGATAGAGTGATCATGTTTATCTAACATGCGGATAAGTTTTTGACTGCTAGCCAAGTATTTTTGTAGGTTTACTTATCCATATTACATTGCTATGCTCGTTGACTTACACAGGGCCATGAGAACCTGGTGTAGTAGACTATAAGGGGAATTGACTAGGTGAGCTTCCCTAGAGAGTCGTTTAGCACTTTTAGCTATATGGGGGATTGATCGAGTGAGCATCCTTAGAGAGTCTAGAACCACTTGGGGCTATAAGAGGAATTGACCAAGTCTTCCTCAGAGTCCTTGATCGATTTAGACTATAAGGGGATTGACTGAGTGAGCATCCTCAGAGAGTCTTTGATTTTAATTCCAAGCTATTTAGACTATAAGGGGAATTTACAGTGAGTGCTTCGACAGAGAGTCTATGAAAAACCTGGGGCTATAAGGGGAATTGACTGAGTGAGCTTCCTCATAGAGTCCTAGACATTGGGGATTTAAGGGGAATTGACCGTGCAAGATTCCTCAGAGAGTCCTTGACTACCCTAGACTATGCGGAGAATGATTGTGTGAGATTCCTCATAGAGTCTTGCTTTACCTTTGACTATAAGGGGAATGGATTGTGAGAGCTTCCCCAGAGAGTCTATGCTTAAGCTAAACCAGAGGGGTTAGACTGAGTGTGCTGCCCGGAGGGTTGCTTGTACTTCTTTGGTAGGACCAGAGGGGATGGCTATGAGTAATTCCCAGAGGGTTTCCTGTTTGAGGTTTAGATATTGTTTCACTATTTCATGATTTGAAACTGTGGATTGTTTACTGTTTAGTACTTTCCTATTTACTGCTCTCTGTACTTTACCTGCAATATATTCACTGACTGTTAGGCATAGAACTTGTGGTGGTTTCATACTAAGATTCATCTCACACCCTGTTTGGGCCATGCGTTTAGGCCCAAACAGATTTTACAGTTTCAAGTATATACCAGGGTAAGCACCCTTCCACTTCAGGTACTTGATTGCATTGGATCTAGAGAGCATGGGACCAATATGAGGCTTAAGATGCTGAGGAGATTGCTTATCTATTTTCCTTTGGTACTTTGGTTTAGTAATGTATTCAGCATTGTGACTTGTTTGGCTGCTTTCCTAGACATATATATATCATGCATCATTTATATATATATATGCTCCAGTTGTTTCTTTATCAGTCTTCCACAGTTACTTTTGTTTTGTATTATTACTGCTTCCACTATTGTTTATCTGTTTACTTCCGCTATGTACTCTGCCAATGAGGGAATAGTTTCCCACTATCACACCCAAGGCCCTCGATGTTAGTCAGCAGCCTCTTACGTTCGGGGAAATGCGCTTGAGGCCATGTGACCAACAGGGTACAGGCACCTTTGGGTGGCTTCCGGAACCGGGACATTACACCCCAAAACCTTCAAGTGTCATCAGAGCGGTCACATAATAATTTATAATTATTTATTCTTCATTGAAAAATTATAAAAAATTACTATTAGTTATTTTCTTATGATTTATTAATTCCTTAATCCAGATTCTAATTAATATGCTTTTGATATATTAATTATCTTTGATCAAGTTATCATATCTTAAACAGATTAATAACACATAATGAAAGATCGAAGAGTCCATTGGTAGGTGCTGAGAATTATGACTGGTAGAGCTGGATACATGGCTTGCGACCGAAAGTACACATACTTTACCCAAGTTTACTCCAAATGGACAAGTTTCTGGATACATGATGTGTCGATCAATAATGACATGAAAAGTATTTAATTCACATTATGTGTTGATCTAGAAAACCTGACACATAGTCTTTCGGAACACACAATGTATATCTACCAAACTTTCCATGTAGTCTATATGGTTTAATAGTGAAATTTACACAACCATGTGGTCAAATATGTATTATTATACTGTGTGATACTTATAACAAGTATCATTAAGGATATATATGATGTGTAGCTAGCGTACATGTTGTGTGAATCAATAATCCCTATATATGAAGAATATTCCAAGTCAACTGATGGTTTACACATACATAAGACAGGTGGAACAAATGACATGTAGATCATTACTTCACACTGTGTAATGAAGCCAAGATATGATACTTTCAAAATAAAAACCGATGAATCTATTGATGACATGTATCTTGGGTCCAATGATATCAAAAACACTATGATCAACCTTAGACAATTGGTGGCAGACAAATCTTAAGTAATGAGGATACTGATATGTCTACTAGATAGATGGAGTGGTACTGTAGCTTCTATAGGAGAGTCATGCTACATCATCGTATTTCTAATCAAATAATTTATATTAAATTTTCTAATTTATGAAGAAGATATGAAGGTGAACAATGAGGATGATGAAACAAAATGAAAATCTATTTCATTTAAAGCATGAAATTAAAAAGACAAAGAAGTTTATAAATATGATTGTTTAAGCTGAAGTTAACTCCAGGACGACCTCCCTTCTTCCTCAGTTGGTCTATTTGGAGAAGAACTTCTTTGTTAAAGGATGATCCATCCAAGGAGCCATTGTATTGGCACATGAGATGATCAGAGACATTAACTTCAAATCCTACGGTTCCAACATGAACATTAAATTGGACATGAGCAAGGCATATGACCATGTTGAGTGGGACTTCATCTACAAATTTCTAGAGATAATTGGACTTTCCTCCTGGAATAATGATATTCTATTTAGGTGTTTTAGTTCCATGAAGTTGGCGGTTACATTTGGTGGGAAGACCTTCAGCTTCTTCAAGGCCACCCACAGCCTTACGCAGGGCGATCTGATCTCACCGAGTATCTTTATGCTCTTCCAATATGTCCTCAGTCGTCTCATTTATAGGATCATGTCCAGAGGAGAGATACTACCCTGTCATAGAAGGCCAAGGTCCTCCTCTATTTCCCACATGATGTTTACAGATAATACCATCCTATTCTTGAATGCTAGAAAAAGGTCGATCAGAGGTATCTCCAAGGTTTTAGAGGACTACTACCATTGGAGTGGCCAAATGATCAATAATTCTAAGAGTAACATCTACATCTCTAATATATGCTCCTCTTATCGATCAGTGGAGGTTTAACACAACCTCTCCATGAAAAGGGGCTATTTCTCCATGGACTACCTTCGTGCACCTGTCTCCCCCAACAACCTTCACATCTGGGATTTTGATTTCCTAATATCCAAGATTATGGACTATATTCTCGACTGGAAAAGTAGATACCACTCATTTGGAAGGAGGATTTCTCTTATCAACAACATTCTCCTTGACACCCTAGTCCATACCGTCTCTACTATCAGAGTCATCAAAGGCGTCATCAAAAAAATCAACAAGTTATTGGATGGTTTCATATGGGACCATAAGTTTGAGGGGAAATGTCACTGGGCTTCCTGGTGTAGGGTGGCAAGGATATCCAGTGAAGGAGACATCAATGTTTGGAGTCTTTAAGCCACCTTCCTTTCATGCACATAAAGATGGCATGGGAGGTCCTGGAGTGGGGAACGTTATGGGGCTTAACAATGCACAACTACCACCTTAGAGCCATGTCCATGGAAGCTTCCCATGCCTCTCTATTCTGGTCTGTCACCTATCCTCTGATCCCTTTCATTATTCCTCACTCACACTAGATCATCAAGAAGGGTGACCTTTCCTTCTAGCATCAAAATTGGGTTGGCGATGTCCTCAGATTTAGGGGATTTCCCACCATATTTATCTCTTTCAATGAGGCTAGCTCATATCCAGTCCTCATCAAGGCAATGCTGAATGAGAGCCAATGTGAAATATTTGACCTCATTGATCTGAGTTCAGATCCTAACCATTGCATTTTCACGACCTCGTCCTTGAGGGTCTTCTCTTCAAGGGACTTCTTGAGCATTTTGAGGCACATGTCTAGGACAAAATATGGGAACAAATCTTTTGGTCTAAGGGCATTCCCTAGAAATATAATTTTATTCTGTGATAGATAAGGAACAAAGATATTTCCATGGATGAGTGTATTAAGTAGTGTGGCATCCCGCTTTCTTCAATATGACCCTGCTACAGTAACCATCAGAAAGAATGTGATGGCCATCTCTTTTGTGAGGGGGAATGGGTGAGGGAAGTGTGGGGCTACTTTGGGGAGTTCACTACATTGTATGATCCTAATATGGAAGATCGGTCGTTTCTAGACCAGTGGTTTAATGGTGCGGGTGAGTGGGGACCTAAGAAGATGGCTCAGTCCTTTTTTCTCCATGAAGGCAACTGGGGTATTTGGCAGGCCCGCAATAAGGCCAGTCATGAATCGATTCAAGCTACTAGTTGTTCCCTCATTCTGAGAATGAAGAACCTTCTAATATATTTGGGTTGGCTCATAAACAACTAGAGAGAGGATCCCACTCTCCACCAGCTTTAGAATAACTACCACAATGGCCTTACTGGTCTGAGGAGCATCAATGGGCATTGGGTCTGCTAGAACCCCCCATCCGGGGCCTTAAACTCAACACAAACATGCCTTGTTCTTTGGGGGCCTCCGTAGAAGTGGGGTTGTCCACGACCACTCCGACTCTGTCATTTTGGAATTCTCATCCCTACTACGACAAGGTTCCTCACTTCAGGCATAGGAAAAATATTTTCTGTCAGGTTTAACCTTGTGTCACCAAAGAAAGATTGTTTTATTGGATGCTGAAATAGACTCAAAGGTCCTTCACAATGCCTTGAATGGTAGGGTCCCTATTCCATGGTCAATCAGCTACATCATCAGGAAGTGTAAAGGCTTGATCAACAATTACATCAAAGTCGTTCAGACTTGGTGTGAGGGGAACCAAGCTGTGGATCACCTTACCACACTTGATGTTCTGGTCTCAGAGAACATCTACCCCCCAATAAGCATAGCTTGAAACCTTAGGGGGTCAATCTGATTATAGGGGATTTCCTCGACCATCACTATTTTAGGCCCCCATAAATCTTTATTTTTGTATGCTTCATGGCTCCCATGACTTTTTGTTTTAATAAAATAAATAAATGATGAATGATGAATCTATGTTTTGTGGATATTTCTTCATAGGTACCTTCTATTTATTATCAAATTATTGATGATTTTGAAATTTCTAATGAATAATTACAATAATACCATGCTATGTTAGAATATAAAATGAATGTGCTAAAATAAAAATAATTTTTTTAAAAAGGATCATGTATTATGTGATATAGAAAAATATTCTCTTAGTATTGAAAAATAACAGAGTGCTAATATATATAAATAGAATACTAGTTTGAAATTAGTAAATGAATAGTTAAAAAGGGACATTAAATGTTTTTTAGAAAAAAATAAACCCCAAATTGCTTTTAGGGAAGTCACGTTGTACCTAAACCAAGAGATGGATTTTCTTATTAAATAGGATAGAAGAATAACCTGTACAAAATAATTTTATTCCTAGTTCAGAAAATAGAGATTTGGTTTCTAATAATGATACTAGTCTTGGAAGTCAATCTAAGAATTTTGGACTAAAAAGTATTTTCCTTATAATTTTCAGTAAATCAGTTTCTAAAAATCTTGTAAAACAAAATTGAATTCTAAAATATGTGATTACTAACCTGTCTAAACCCAAGTAGATATGGGTACCAAAATCAATGTGAATTTAACTGATTTTAGGAAAAATGATTAAGGATCTACAATAAAAATCTATGGTTTATGTATATTCAATGTTATAGATATATTAATGGGTACTATTCAAGATTTAAAAACCATATAAAGGTGGATAGTGGGCTTGTAACATTTTGTGACAGTGAAAAAGGAGAAATCATTGGAGTTGAAAAAATTGGAAACTCTGAATATGTCCTTATTTATAATGTTTTATTTGTTTATGTTTTGAAATATAATTTACTTATTACTTCTAAATCATATAATGATTGTTTTAATGTGAAATCTGAAATAAAAGTCTTATATTTGTTTTTGATTCCAACCGTTCTTTAGTATTTACTGCTTTTTGAAATAATAAATTTTATACTGTTACTTTAGATAAATTATTTTCACAAAATATTTATCATTTGAATAAATTTCATAAGGAATTTTGGATATGTAATAGGATACTAGGCCACTATAATATATAGTCACTTATAAATCTAACTAAGAAAGGTTTAGTTAATGATTTACCTATGATATATTGATACTAATGAAAAAGTTTTTAATCCCTGTCAAAAGTTAAGTAAACTCAAAATATATTTCAAATGAATGGAATAGGTCTCTACCTATCAACCACTATAATTATATCATATATATTTATTTGGACCATTTAGAGTTTCTAGTTATTCAATAAAACATTATTTATATGTTATAGTTTATGATTACTCAAGATATACATGATTGTTTTTCCTTTATCATAAAAGTGAATCTCATTCCTGATTCTCTAAAAATGCTATTCTTTTAAAAACATAGTGGTATTATTATAAATACATATTGAAGTGATCATGGTTCTATGTTTGGGAATCAATAATTTGATTTTTTTTCTACTCATAACATGGTTATTCTAAAAATTTCTCTTTTCCTTGAACACCTCAATAGGATGGTGTTGTAGAAAAGGGAAATATGACTTTTCAAAAAATGACTTGAAATATGTTCAATGAATATGAATAGCCTGTATATTTATAGGATAAAGCTATTAAAATATATTTTTATGTACTTAATATAGTTTATATAAGACCAATATTGAGAAATACTCTATAAAAATTGTTGAATGGTATAAAAAACAAAGTAAATTACTTTTTTGTTTTTTGTTGTAAATTAAATATTCTCAAAAAAAGAAAATATAGACAAATTTTCACAAAAAATATATGAATGGATTTTCATTGGTTATTCAACCACTAATAAATCGTACATGTTATTAGAAAATAAATCTAAAGTTGTCGAAGAAAATGTTCATGTCACTTTTGATGAGATAGACCACCCTAACCCAAACCTATATTAGAAAATTATGAGGATGATATTTCAGATATGAATATCAATAATACCTATAAAAATAATGATCATTTTTCTTATTTACTGGATAAATCACCAGGAAATGATTATCAATTTATTCATGGTCAAGAAGAAGACTTTTACAAACCAAGTTCTTCAATTCCTACAACCATTGAGGCTCATAGAGACCACCCTTTAGATTCTATAGTTGGTGACTTGGATAAAGGAACACAAACTTGAGCCTCACTAAGAACCCATGTTGACCATTAATATTTTTTATGACATCTTTAACCTAAGTACATCAATTAAGCAATCAATAATGAACATTGGGTAATAGTAATTCAAGTATAATTTAACCATTTTGAAAGGAATACAGTCTAGGAATTTAAAGATAGACCTAAAGAATACCTAACTAGTGGAACAATGTTTTTTTATAGAAACAAGGATGATGAGTATGAAAAAAAATAGAAACAAAGAAATATTGGTTTCACAAATATATATTCAAGAACAATATATTGACTATGAAGAAACCTTTTCACCAGTAAGTAGACATGAGGATATTAGAATAATGCTTTCATATGACACACATCTACATTTATAACTATATCAAATGAATATCAAGATTTAATTCCTAAATGGTTATATTATTGAGTTTGTATTTTTTGAACAACCTCCAAGATTTCAAAAGCCTTATTTTCCAAATCATGTTTTCAAATTAACAAAAGATTTTTATAGTTTAAGACAAGATCCTAAATCTTGGTATGATAGTCTCAAAAATTTTCTTTTTTCAAATGGTTCTACAAAATGTGTTTCTAATCATACTTTATTTATAAATAGAATTACAAATGAGGTTTTAGTAGTTAAAATATATGTTGATGAATTTTTTTGGATCTTCAAGAAATTAATTATGTACTGAATTTTCCAAACATAGGAAAAAAGAATTTGAAATAAGTTTTATGGGTTAACTAAAAATATTTATTGGATTTCATAATTTTCAAAACAATGAAGGAATTGTTTTAAATAAAAGAAAGTATATTATATATATTTTAGAATATTTTGGCTTGGATAGTACAAAGAGTAGTGATAATATTGTGAGTACAAGTTATATGTTAGATCTTGATAAAACTGGAAAGTAAGTGGATCAAACTACTTACAGAGGTATGATTAGAAGTTTATTATAATTAAATACTAGCCAAACTAATATTACACTTATTATGTGCACGTGTGTGCAATTTTAATAAAACCCTAAAGAATCTCATTTAAATGATGCTAAAAATATTTTTAAATACCTCAATAATACAACAAATTTTGGATCATTTTATCCTAAAGGACATACATTTGATTTAGTTAGTTATTCAGATGATGATTTTGGTGGTTGTAAGTTCGATATAAAGAAAACCACTTGAACATATCATATTTTTGAAAAGTATATGGTTTCATGGTGTAGTAAGGAATAGAACACAATTTCATTATCTAATGATAAATATAAGTACATACTTGTATGAAGTTTTTATGCATAGAGTATATGGATGAAGCACACATTACTATATTATGGATTCCAATTTTGACATGTCCCTATAAATTGTGACAATAAAAGTGATATTAAAATTTATGAAAATCATGTATCTCATTATAGGACCAAACATATTGATATAATACACCACATTTTGAGAGATAATTTAAAAAAATGCAATATTACTTTTGAATTAATTGGAACTAAATATCATCTTACTGATATTTTTTTAAAAAGACTCTGATTTTTGAGAGATTAAATTATATAAAACATGAATTATGTATGATTAATTATGTTTAAAATGTTTTATTCTTTTAATATTATTTTTAATACACTTATAGATATATATAAGTTCTTGAAACCAAATATTTACTTAAGTTGTTTCATTTTAAAATATATCATATGGGTTATTAAATACATATGATTATTTATGACATGTTATTGTTTATAAAACCCTAAATGATTGATATTTTAAATTAGAATCTGAATCATAACTCTCTAATAACCCAAACAAAACTGTCTTTCAAACACTTTCTTGAACCCTTATTTGATAAATCTCTAGCCTTATTGAATTGTGCATCTTTGACACTTGTAGTCACAATGAAGAGATCTTTTTAAGATGATGCTCCATAATCTACTAAAAGATAAAGTTCTAGTTCAATTATGTCTATAAATATTTTAAATCCAAATATATTGAAAAAATGAAGTATTTCAGGAAAGAGAAGTCGATGCTGGGTGGTTTGGAACAATTCATTCCTTAGTCTTGAGATTCATTCTCTATCAAAATTGGAACAATTGGTTATTGTATAAAAATTGACACTTTTATCCACACCTTGGGAATGAGTTTTACCTAAATATGATTTTTAAAGTGAGATACCATGAGGATTTAAATATGAATATTATCGATGGTAAAGAGTTTGATTTATCTTTGGCCTTTAGGAGGATTTATTAGGAGTTCCACATCTTGGAGAGCTTAATGACTATTGAAGTTCATATTCTTTGAACCATCCCAATTTTGATATTTTGAATGTGTTGGAAGAGATGAATAATGTAATAACCAACCAAAGGATATTTGAAAATGATATTATTGAATAATGTATACTATTGTTTAAATTCATTCGTCATTCTATTTTTCCTTATAATAATGATTTCAACTCAATTATGTTTCTATATTTTTTTCTGTACAAAATGGTTCATGGAGTTTTGATTATCCAACCTTAGTTATTGATGTGGATTATTAAAGAGTTTTTAAAATTGTCTTTTAGATTCAACACTCTTCTATACCCAAAGTTTATTTATGTCTTCTTAGAATGAAAAAGATTGGTCCCTATGGGAGTTGAAAGAACATTTTTTATAAGTGGTGATTTTCTAAAGCAGAAAAATTGAAATAGGATAATTGTCAGTTGGAATCCTTGTATAATTATGTAGATGGATGATTAAGAATGGATATTAAGAGATTCAATACAATATCAACTCTGACTATATCAAAGGATATCATTGATCCCGGTTCGGAACCGAATGATACAACTGAGGACAATTATTATTATGATAAAGAGAAAAATCAAGATCTTGTGAATTTATCTAATGAAGCTAGAGAATATTTTTAGGAAATATTAGGTCATACTATTATCCACAAGGTTCCTAATGAGGGAGAACCTGTGAGAGAATAACTATCTAATGATCTTGAAATTCCAATGATTCCTATGATTTCTATTGAAGCTACAAAGGAACCTGAAATCATTTTATGGTTGAATCAATAGTATAAGGAGATGTGACTCATAAAGGGGAAAAAATTCTATGACCTCTATTTTTTGGACCTTCCCTCACTAAATATTAATGTGACTAGTATTTGGATCAAATGTAAGAGTGTCATCCCATGTGTGAGATAGGGGTAACTTCAATATTTTATTCCACACCTTACAATTAATTAGAACCTCCAGATAATCCATTCATTAATATGGATGGAAATAATCTTGGTAATATCAATGATAAATTGGATGAAAATGGGGATAGATATGTAAAGGATAATGGTGGTGGTTGTGGTGATTCACTAAAGAAATAAGGAGTTGAAATTCATATTTTTTCAAAAGAGAAATAATTTTTTGGGCAAGAGATTCCTTCTACACATACTCTTGAGATACTAGTCATACATGATTCTATTGATTTTTATTAAATATTTTAGATACTACTACTTATCTTGTAGTTTTTATCAAAACCCCTTATCATGAGGAACCTATTTATTATTATTCACTAAGGAAAAAAGTGGAGGTGATGAAAGATTTAGGGGGGGAATCTAAGACCTATCTCGGAGAGAAAGAGGGAACACCTGAAATATTTTCTCTTCAATAATAATCTTAGAGGAAGCCCCTTAGTTAAGTTATTCAAGTTCCTCATATCCTTAGAGTGATTATAAACCTTAAACATCCTCTTAATATCAATCTATTCCTACCTATGATCATCATGTTAGAACTTACTCTATACCTCCTTCAATAATCAGCTTTTTATATTTCATCCAGTCCAATAATGACCTATTGAAATTTTTAACAGAAGCGTTTTTGAATACTAAATGGGATAATAGTCACAAAAAATATTAGGATATTTCATAAACTATTGAAATTGTTATTTCACACATCCATTAAATTTTTTTACTCAAAATAGATCATATTCACCATGATATTAGATCATTAAAAAGAGAGAGAGAGAAAATTTTAGAGGACTCGTTTGGACCTAGAAAACTGATTTTACAGATCTAATGGATATCATGGATAGAAGTTATATCTCATTAATTAGAAACCCTTATCAGCCTTAAACTTATTCTTTAAAATCTCCATATTCAGTATTTTTAGATGATTAATTTACAAGAAGGTTGATTCCTAAGTATATTTAGAATTTAATTGAAAGTTTAAAGGATATCAAAAATTAGGTTGAAATGGAAATTTATACTCATGGAGAAAATAAATTTGGTTGGATTCAAGATGAATCAATCAATACTTGAAAAGATAAAGGTGTAATAATGGGTAAAATTAAGTATTATCTAACATGGATTTACACCAAGACTGATCTTTAAACCCAGTTCCTTTAATTGGACAGAGAGTTCAAGATGCCCCCTTTGACAACTTCCTTTAGAGAAATTATGGAGAATTTATTATTGATGACCCCTCTAAAAAATATGTTCATGTGAAAAAAGGATTAGTTCCATTAGATAATAGCGTATAAACCAAGGGATGTGAATGATAAAACAAGGATTCTATAACCCTGTATTTTTGTTACAAATACCCCGGTGTTGGAATCTACTACCCTACCTATTCCCAGTTTCTCTATAGTGTCTTCCAGTGTTTCTATATCAGTTTTAACATCCTAAAATTCTCCATCCTATACCTCACCTATACCTCCAACTAGACCTTTTGGTTACTCTATTTACCCAAACCTATGAAATATCTGACCGATTTCCAAAGGAATAGCTATCCTAGGACCTCCTTTAATTCTTTGTATTGTTCTTCCAACTTATATTTTCAGTGCTTCTATATTTTTTATTTTCTATATAGTAAATCTTTAATAAATCACCCTTTTTTAATTATTTTTGATAATCCCAAAGGTGGAGTAAAAAATTATATATAACTAAAATATGTAATTTTAACAAACTCACTATGATTATTCTTTTGCTTAATATTTAATCCTTTTTATAGATATTTATACCAAGATTTATGATCATAAATATGGGATATTATTTTCTTAGTCTAGTAATTCCCTATTTTAATAATCAAAAACCTTGTTTATGTTATTTTTAATCCTTTTATGTTTTATTAATATTAAATATTTTTTTTGGGAAATAATGAAAATTTATCTAAGTCTTGAATCGACCGCATGACTTATGAATCGATCACATGACTTCTTGATCAACCATGAAAACAATATGTAAGTATCAAGTAAATAAAAGCCAAACTAGGAAACTAAACATTGTATCTCAAGCAACCCTTGTGATTGAGATTTTTGAAAAGGCACAGATATACTACATGATAAGTGGATTGAATGAACACCAGAAATATCGATCATAACTGGTTTATCAAAAACACTTAGATCAACTACAAAAAAATATTGAATCAATCGTATGAAAAATCTTTCAACGACATAGAAATATTGAAGAGACCATGTGAGTGTCAGAGATATCACAATGTAAATGACTATATGACTAAATAAAGTGACCATAGTCAAATTAATTGATCTACTGTAAGTACAATGTGATCAATCATAAGTGTAAGGTGATTGACTATAAGGTCAAATGATTGACCATAAGTACAAGTGATCTACCACATGACCAATCAATAAATTCAACCTACCCACCATGAAGCCTCCATCTATCTTTAAATGATTTCAAGACCTTAACCCAATATCCCACATGTGAATTCCACTCATATCTAACAACTTGGAAATCTGGAAGTTTATCTGAAAATAGAGATAGGGTAGTGTGGGAATGTTTTGCAATTTGGTTATGAAAATTCCAAGTACATTGTAAGAAAATCAAGTAGATTTTTCCATCTCAAATAGATGCATCCCATTTTCTCTTCCTCCTCTAAAATTTGAGACATCACCCTTGTAAAAACTATTCCTCCCGTTGCTGATGATATGCTTCTTGTATAATTAATTCATGATTCAATTATTGATCGTTCTTCATTTTATTCATTTTTTCATGGATTACACCTTTAATTAGATGATATCCTCATGTTTCATAGTGTTATGTATAGTAATTCTACTATGTCTTTTTGTTTCCATTTCTATCTATTCCTTTAATTCAATTTCATTTTTTTCATGTAGAAACCAATTTAATTGTTGTATTCTTCATTTATGGTGTGTATTTTTCATTTTTATTCTTGTTTTTTCAGTGATAATTTCTATTCACTTATGTGTTTTTAACTCCCATAGAACACCATGTAGAGATAAACCACTTTTCAATTATGTGTGAGTGAGATGGAAATTGAAATTGGGTTTTAATTATTTTGTTTAAAAGTATTCCTTTATTTTTCCTCCAAGAGAATTTTGGTTTGAGTAGGGAGTGTGGTGAAAACTTATCAAACTAGTAGTATTTGTTTTCTTCATACTCACCTTAAATACATAAATTACCTACATTAACATCCCATATCGAAAAATTTATTTGTAAAATGAATTAGTGAGGGTGATTTTTCACAAAACTTGTAAGAAGAGAATCACAGACACACTAATATTTTTCCAAAATATTCTACTTTATCCTAAGTGTTGAACTCACCTGTTTTGATAATCTCAATTATGTTTTAATATGATTTGATAATCCCAAATAATGTTTATCTATATACTAATTCTTTCAATCTATGACATCCTACTATTAAGTTGATAAAAATATCAAAATAATCATTGGAATATGTTAATCAATTTTTATCTATGTTTATACACACTTTGAAATAATTCTAACTTAATCTGGATATATTTTTCATAGAACATATAAGTGTTAAGTCCACTGGTATACATAAGTCTACCGGTATGCACATAGCTACTGATACAGACAAACAGATACACAACTAATGATAAGGCTAAGTACACCGATAAAGAAGTCTACTGATGTGAAGAAGGTCACAGATATGCATAAAAGCTACCGATAGAAGAAGAGATATTGATAGGATAAGTCTACCGGTATGCACAAGTAGACTGATACATAGTCTACCGATAGAGTAAGTCCACTGATATGCATAAGACCACCAGTGTGCATAATAATCATCGATACAGACAGACAGCTACTGATACATATAGGAAGACAGTTACCGATATAGACAGACAATTACTGATATAGAAAGACAGTTACCGATTGATACAGACATCTACCGATACGAAGTCCACCGATATAGAAAGAAAACGTTTACCGATACAAGTCTGCTGATACATAGTCCACCGATATAAAAGAGGTACCATTACAAAGGACCTATTGATAGAAAGAGCTACCTATAGAAAGATCTATTGATAGAAAGAGTTACCGATACATAAATCTACCGTTATAAAGGATAACAACTACCGATACAGAAGAGCTACCGATACAAGATCACAGATACTGAGAGCTACCGATTGAAACCAATCACCATCTCTCTAAAATCTATTTATATTTGTTTTTTAACAACAATCATATTTTATGTTTTTAATTCACCTGCTATTAATTAATGATAGTGGTTGGAATTTCAGGAACCGTACCTCGTACCTGTAAAAAGTAATCATTCCCATTATCTGAGCTCAAGCTATATAAGGAAGATCGAGCTATAGTGAAAAAAATACGCAAAAAGAGGAATATACACGTGCAAGTGTACGTCACCTTAAGTAAATAAGAATAGGAGAATAACTCAAAGAACAATCATACACATCAAGCAAAAGTCTTCAAAGCAGAAGATCAAGTGTTACAAAGAACACTCTCTGACTCGAGCTGAACAGCTACACTAGAAGTGAAGGAACAAAATCGACACTTTTCTTTTCAAGAAAAAAACCATAGAAGGACTTAGAAGCATTTCTGTTAAATCAAAAGGAGTCTAGAACTTCACTTCAAATCACTAGAGAATTCTAAACTCATATCTACTCTTTCTCAGTGATTCTTTTACTTACTTTTGAGCGGTGTGTGTACTCTGTATATTTCATACACACACTGACTCCTGTGCTAAACTGGAGGATTTAAAAATCCTCACTCAAAACTTTTATAACTCTCTTGTATCCCACTATGGATAGTGGTAGAGGTCAAATAGGACCAAGACAACATGTGTGCTGTTGTTTTTGTTTTCCCACGTAGAACTGTGGTAGAGGTAATAGGACCTAGACAGTCTTTGTTCTGTTGTCTAAACTCTATCCAGGGTGTGGATCAAAGTTTTTATAAACTTTTTGAGAGGACTAAGTCTCAGCTTGAGACTGAACCCCTTGGTTAAAACTGCAGTGCTTTTTTATTTTGTTTTAAACTATATTGAATATTCCACTGCTAAGTACTTTAAATACAAATCTATTTTTAATGTAACTCTGATAGTTAAACTAGAAAGTGTTTATAACTTTTGTTATCCAGTAAGTTAGTTTCAAAAGTTAATCAATCTTCATATTGACTTAACTGAGAAATAATCAATCTTTGAGAAACTAAGTGAAACCTTTCAAGCTTTATAAATTCACTACAGTTTAGATTATTATTAAATTAGGGGGATTTTTCAATAGATATATTTTTTACAGAAATTTTAATTGGTACTCAATTCACCCCCCTCTTGAGTATCCACTCCGACCAACATTTGGTATTAGAGGGAGGTTTGTTCTTAATAAAGGATTTCCAAATACTTTGTTTTTCAACTGTGATTTTATTTGTTTCTTAAAGATCTTAAATTTCTGTTAGTTCTAAATTTTATCTCTTTAAATATACTTGCTAAAATCTAAATATGGATAATATACTAGAAGGTGCTAATACAATTAGTGTAGAGACCCGTATCCTGACGTACATGGACATTACATTACATTTTCGGAATACTTAGTACATAACAAAAACACACACTAAAGGATCGTAATAGTTTAGTGTCTTTGGAAACTCGGAACATAATCTTCTAATCCTGGTGAAAGATCTTCAATATCTCCCGTAAAGATCTTCCATTTTTTTTACCTAAAACCTTTCTTTATATCCTGGGGAAAAGAAAACATAAAAGGGTGAGCTCAAATGCTCAGTAAGGGTATACAAAAGAAATAAAAATCATATCATATCTTTTTGAAAATCACAACCTGCAAAAGAGATCATAATATCTTAACATGGAACAAATCATAGAAGTGAAAATGAGATCCCCATAATCATAACATTAAACTTGAAACATTGTGGCATGCACACATAATCATGTAAAATCATTTCTTGTTAGTCATGACTCATTGCCAAGACTATCTTAGTGGACAAAGTCCCTTTCTGAACCGAGTTCACTCCTCGTTTCAGTCCTGTATCACTGAACCGAAATAACCTTCCGTTCCAGCCATGTCTATCTCATGAGATATAAAATCTTTACCCAATGCATTGGAGGGAGATATAGGTCCCACCCATCTCTTAATGAATCCTTTCTTATGTGTGCCACAAAATCATAAATCATACATCATTGCATAACCCATGTAATAAAAATGGGATTCTTAAACAACATGACATCATAAAACCATTCATATAAGATAAAGGAATTCATAAACATAATTTCATCACAACATAGTCAAATCAATGTAAAAATATGGATAGAAACAGAACCCTTTATTATCTTATATGGAAAATAATTTTGATAAAACACTTGAATTGAATTCTTGAGGAAAATATCCTTTCTTCTTCAAAATCAATTTCTTTTACAAAACATCATGCAATTTTAAAAGAAAGAGATTTTATTGAAAATAGTAATGAAATATTTTAGAGGAAGCTTCATGAAAATAAGGCTTTATAAAACAGTATAAATCCGTTCGTGCCGTATAAGTTAAAAAAAAACATTCTTCGTACTTTTGTCGGAAAAGTCAAAAAGTACCTCGTACGGAAAAACGACAAAAGATTCCTTTCATATTCTTTACTAAAAACGCACCTAAGGGTAAAAATGGATTTAAACAATTGTAGTTGGATGGAAATAATATTACATATTGATGAAACATGGATGTGGATGATAAAATACACCCCAGTAAATACTTACGAATAAACAATCTCGGATAAAAATGAGATTGTGATATTTCCCTTACCTTAGGTCCGATTAGCTTTGTACGTGTCCGAAGCTCCTGTATAATGGTTTAAATAATGTTATTGACTTATTCCAGAATCATACATATTGATATGATACCATATATGGTCATATTATTAGTTTCTTGTTAGTAATATTTCATTGTTACTTGTTACTCGGGTCTTTATAACTTTTTGTTCTTATGCGTGTTTTGTCGAATAAATTCTTATTATTATCTTTAGGTTATAGATAATTCATTTCCAGAATGGTATTAGTGTAGTATATACCATATTCATTCATTCAATTCATTTATATAATCATTATGAAATGAAGATCATGTAGAACGAGTCGCATCACATCGTGGAGACGGTATTCCGTACGTACGCACGAGTGATGATATCGTTCCTATGATCGTGGAATTGTATTGGAGTATATATATATATTATTTCAGTATCAATATTACTTCATAATAATCATATGTAGTTACTCATTACACCATTATACCCATCCTTGTAAGGTGATGGTGGAAAATAGATTACACCACGGCGTGGAGACGATATTCCGTACGTACGCACGCGCGGTGATTTCATTTTTCCGTAGGATGGATAGAAGGTGAATTAGGGTTGTTTCATATTTATAATAACATATCAGTATGTAAGTAATACTGATGTTATTACTTTATCATGAAACAACTAAAGAAGAAGAAGTTGAAGAAGAAAGAAATTGAAAAGATCGGTAATGGATATTACCTCTTCTTTGGAACGCCTCTTTGAATCCTCCACTTAAGGAACTAAGATTGGTCTTTGGAGAAGACCAGAACCTCTAGGATTATTCTAGGAAAGTGGAGAGGAGAAAATGGCAGGGGTTGGCCGAGCTTTGGTGCTCAAAATTGGTGTGAGGAGGAGGGGGAGGAGGTGCCCTTTTATAAGGGAGGAGAGGGGCACCTTAGGAATTCTTAAAAATATTAATTTATAATAAATCTAACCCCACTTAAAAACCTCCAAAAATGACTCATATTCGAAGATTAGATGAGATAGGGTTGTAATCTCATCAAACAATCAAATTTAGACATGTTTGGATATTATTTTAAACCTTATCAATTATATTTAACTCTAAGTTAAATAATTTAACTTTTACCGTGTCTTTTTGTTTTCTTTCACTATATGGTTAATAAACTTACTATAACATGCCAAACGAACCACAAATTCTTTATTATTAATATATATATCCTTATCTAAGTCATTTGGCCGAACCTTAGATTTTTAGGAATAAAATAAAAATTAATAATATAATATTTGATTTAAAAACTATTTTGTGTCAATTTTGACACTATTTGATATATGATTTTTGTGAAAGTCATAACAGAATTATATGTTCGAACCAAGTTGATTAAATAAACATTAATATATCATAGTAACCTAGAAAATTAGTGTAATTCATAAAAAATCTCAAATTACATTTATTTTGGTGTTTATAACATCAATTATGTCAATATTTCATTAATAAGATAATTACTGCATCATCGTTGTGTCATAAATATATTATGTTATTTGATGTCTAAAAATTACAAATAAAATACCATCATGTAGGAAAGCTTTTTAGCTTTCTAATGAATATTTACAATCTAATTTATCTTATGTATAACCCCATATTAAAAATGATTTACTTATTAAACTTTGATTTTAACTATTTTAACCCTTCTTTAAATAAATTCATAATAAATGTCCTAATCTAATCCAAGTGGGCCTAAATGGTCATATTTTATTCCTAAGTTTGTTTTTGGTCGAATTACACTTGTACAATAGAATTAGGACATGTGTTAGGGTAATAGTAATATCATATTTACCCTTAGTTACCCTATTTACTATTAACCGCGGTAAAAAAAAGTAAAAAGTTACTATTCACCAAAAATTATTTTCATCTCATTGAACCACATTTTAGTCCTTGATATTAACCGTGTCTCTCGGATTTTCGAAATTCCATTCACAGAAGTGGTAAAGTTAAGTTTTATGCAAAATTCAGTTTTTAACCTACCACTTAGTGGTTTCACTATTCATCAAAAATTGAAAGTTTTCAGAAAAATGCCAAAATTTCATCCTAAGCTATATTTCATATTCCGAATTCAAAAATGAAGTATATTTTACCAAATTCATAACATAGAAGTTGAATTAATTAATTTTATAATTAAATCCCGCTATTAAAACAAATAGCGTGTTTTTACGAAACAATATCTATCAAAAGATTGACACTTGTTTATGTCAGGTTTAAATGTGAAATTACGTCCAATGACCAACATTGTGTTAAATTGTAAAAATATATTCTTAATATACTTTAAAACCACTCAAATTAATAATTTATCACTATTAATTATTTCGATTAAAAAAGTTGTTTTTAATTATAATTTAGTAATTTTCACTATTCATCAGAATATGAAAGTTATCCGAAATGTACCAAAATTTCACCTTAGGCTAAATTCGATACTCCGAATCCAAAAATGAAATCCATTTTGAAAAATAAAATTTACAAAATTTCAAAAAGTGGTTATTACTATTCATAACGGCTAGTTTTAATAGCATATCGCTGTTTAGTGAAACTCGTTATTGCGTACTACACACACTATCGAGGAAGGTTGCGATTGCGTGTAATGCAAGGCAAGTCAAGGATGCGTGTTGTGCAAGCTCCTTTTGGTGTAGCGTACAACACAAGACATTAATAAAATTAAAAAGAATATTTTTCATAAAATCTTGGGCTGTTACATTCTACCCCCCTTAAAATGAATTTCGCCCTCGAAATTCGTCGGGGTTATAAATGGTTTTCTATTCGAAAGTTTCCCACATCGTAAAAAGTAATACCAAAACTTGGCTTTAAAAACTAAAGTATGAAATGTAACGATTACCCAAATAAACTAATTGTTGGGTTTCCACATAGGTAAAAATATGGATATGGAAGAAAAATCTAACCATCATGTTCTGATGGAGAGTGGTAGAGAACATGGCTATGGAAAAGCCAAAAATCACAAATCCATAAATTTGTGATGATATAAGGTACCATCTGATTCCTCAGGTATAAGATCACTAGGACAACATTTTTGGTTTTCAAGATCATTTCCCTAAAGTTGAAAATTTGAATTAGAATAAATACTTACTTTATTTTGGTACAATCTCACTGTTGTTCGTGCCTTGAACAATTTCCACTTCATCCCTTAAATAAATGAAGTTGAATTTGTTATTCGTGAAGTGTTAGCAGATAATGTGATAGAATGACGGGTCATTCCATCTGTCTCAAACAAAAGGTTAGCAAAAATTATATGCATAAATCGATCTATAGTGAGATTAATCATATATGGTTCCTAAAATTGACTTATACTTCATATATCATACTGCTTAATATAATAAAACTAGTTTCTACTAAAGAGGGACTTCCTGTAGGTCCGTGGTAGGCGATAAAGGCCAGTCGCACTTCGGTTGTGGGTTCGATTCCTACAGCCTTGTCCGAAGCGATGGGCTGTCGCCCGTCCTGCATGTTGTCCTTTTTCTAAAACTATATTACTATAACATCCCATCAATAATATCGAGAAAACTTCGATCCTTAAACAATACTCACTTATGTCCAACATAATCCATTTCAATCTTTAGGCTTATCCATAATACTGCAGTCCACTCTCATAATATAGTGACAACGATTACCAGAGATTTAATACTGTCGTTGATCCCCACATATCATAAGATATGTTTTGTTGGTCACATTCTAAACATTCAAAGTCCTTAATCATGTATTCTCTTGAATACCTTAGTGAAAACATGAATGCAGTTAAAAGTTAACACTTTCCACATACCAAAATCCTCAAAATTCTATATACTCAATCCATGATATCACTTAGTCCTTATATCAATCATGAGCTCATGAATATTGTTAAACATTTCATTTTCTTATTTTCCCTTCATTATGCGCATATCATCTTATTTCCAAAAATATCTCAATCACTTTGAATACCACATTAAACCAATACATAAATATTCCAATACTCCATGATACAACATTATTTTGGAATCCCATTACATAAACACTTAATCATTCCACCACATCGTTATCATATTCAACATTGCCAATAGTGATCGCATGTGATTTCCCTTTGTCCTTTGCCTTCAGTGGTTGCTCATGTTGATCATCACTAACCCTTGGATTAGGGCAATTATTAGCATAATGCCCCATTTCCTTGCACTTGAAGCATTGAAGTGTTGGCGGTGCGTTCTCTGCAGTGTTTGCTTTATTCACATCATTAGAAACCCTTTTTCCATTACTTCGACACTCAGCTGCTCTATGACCTTCTTTTCCACACTTAAAACATTTTCTAGTTCCTTTAAGACAATCTCCACCATGCTTCTTTCCACACTTTGTGCATAAGGAAACATTCATCTTCTTTTCACCATTATTATGAGATTTCTCCTTGAACTCCATCTTTCGTTTCTTGTCAAAACCATGAGATGGATATGTAACACCAACTTCCATTTCTACCATGATAGCACAACGCACAATTTCTTCATAGCTACTGAAGTCTCTTATAGCTAATGCCCTTCGAAGACTTGGTTTTAAGCCACTGAAAAATCGATCAACTTTACTTTCAGGTTGGATGATAATGCCAGATGCATACCTTGCAAGTCTTGTAAAATTCGCTTCATATATACCAACAGATTCATCATCCTTCTGCTTCAGCTCAATAAACTCCTTTTCCATCTTTGTTCGAAGAATACGAGGGAAGTACTTACTGAAAAACAAGTTCTTGAACTCGTCCCATTCCATGGACTCAATTTCATCCATTGGCCTCGTATTCTTGATAAGATTCCACCATTGATCAGCTTCACCTTCCAAACGATATACTGCTAAGATGACTTTATCATGTTCAGAGCATTGAAGAACTGAAAATATCTTTTCAGTGGTACTGATCCATTGTTCAGCAACAAGTGGATCGAAAGTCCCACTGAAAGAAGGTGGACGTTGCCTCATGAAGGACTCAATAGAATATTATTCCCTTCTCTGCTCATTTGGAAGTCCAGAATGATTCATAGCTTGTGTAAGTATAGCAATAAGATTTTGCACTCCATCTCCCATAACATTTGTTTGTTCAGGAGGGCAATCATTGCATTGTCCATTGCATTGATCAACACGGTTCCTTCGGGTTCCAGCCATCGTCTAAAACCCAAAAAGAATAGTGTGAGAGGCAAAAATCATGCTAGGGAAAACAACATAATAAAGGGGGAGTACCTTCAATATCCAACATCTTAGGTTTAATTCTATGATCGTTAGCGTAATTCTATTACTATAACCTATACGTATACTTATCCCTAGGGACATCCCTAGACATACCTTAGAAATATATCTAGGGATCTCACTAACGTTTTCGCATCCTAGTTTCCAAAGGTTGACTAAACCTTTCCTCTGATACCAACTGTAGAGACCCGTATCCTGACGTACAAGGACATTACATTACATTTGCAGAATACTTAGTACATAACAAAAACACACACTAAAGGATCGTAATAGTTTAGTGTCTTTGGAAACTCGGAACATAATCTTCTAATCCTGGTGAAAGATCTTCAATATCTCCCGTAAAGATCTTCCATTTTTTTACCTAAAACCTTTCTTTATATCCTGGGGAAAAGAAAACATAAAAGGGTGAGCTCAAATGCTCAGTAAGGGTATACAAAAGAAATAAAAATCATATCATATCTTTTTGAAAATCACAACCTGCAAAAGAGATCATAATATCTTAACATGGAACAAATCATAGAAGTGAAAATGAGATCCCCATAATCATAACATGAAACTTGAAACTTTGTGGCATGCACACATAATCATGGAAAATCATTTCTTGTTAGTCATGACTCATTGCCAAGACTATCTTAGTGGACAAAGTCCCTTTCTGAACCGAGTTCACTCCTCGTTTCAGTCCTGTATCACTGAACCGAAATAACCTTCCGTTCCAGCCATGTCTATCTCATGAGATATAAAATCTTTACCCAATGCATTGGAGGGAGATATAGGTCCCACCCATCTCTTAATGAATCCTTTCTTATGTGTGCCAGAAAATCATAAATCATACATCATTGCATAACCCATGTAATAAAAATGGGATTCTTAAACAACATGACATCATAAAACCATTCATATAAGATAAAGGAATTCATAAACATAATTTCATCACAACATAGTTAAATCAATGTAAAAATATGGATAGAAACAGAACCCTTTATTATCTTATATGGAAAATAATTTTGATAAAACACTTGAATTGAATTCTTGAGGAAAATATCCTTTCTTCTTCAAAATCAATTTCTTTTACAAAACATCATGCAATTTTAAAAGAAAGAGATTTTATTGAAAATAGTCATGAAATATTTTAGAGGAAGCTTCATGAAAATAAGGCTTTATAAAACAGTATAAATCCGTTCGTGCCGTATAAGTTAAAAAAAACATTCTTCGTACTTTTGTCGGAAAAGTCAAAAAGTACCTCGTACGGAAAAACGACAAAAGATTCCTTTCATATTCTTTACTAAAAACTCACCTAAGGGTAAAAATGGATTTAAACAATTGTAGTTGGATGGAAATAATATTACATATTGATGAAACATGGATGTGGATGATAAAATACACCCCAGTAAATACTTACGAATAAACAATCTCGGATAAAAATGAGATTGTGATATTTCCCTTACCTTAGGTCCGATTAGCTTTGTACGTGTCCGAAGCTCCTGTATAATGGTTTAAATAATGTTATTGACTTATTCCAGAATCATACATATTGATATGATACCATATATGGTCATATTATTAGTTTCTTGTTAGTAATATTTCATTGTTACTTGTTACTCGGGTCTTTATAACTTTTTGTTCTTATGCGTGTTTTGTCGAATAAATTCTTATTCTTATCTTTAGGTTATAGATAATTCATTTCCAGAATGGTATTAGTGTAGTATATACCATATTCATTCATTCAATTCATTTATATAATCATTATGAAATGAAGATAATGTAGAACGAGTCGCATCACATCGTGGAGACGGTATTCCGTACGTACGCACGAGTGATGATATCGTTCCTA
Source organism: Viscum album (assembly GCA_963277665.1). NCBI lineage: Eukaryota > Viridiplantae > Streptophyta > Magnoliopsida > Santalales > Viscaceae > Viscum > Viscum album. Next base: position 1,984,476,969 of record OY728145.1, on the reverse strand, counting down.
TGATCGTGGAATTGTATTGGAGTATATATATATTATTTCAGTATCAATATTACTTCATAATAATCATATGTAGTTACTCATTACACCATTATACCCATCCTTGTAAGGTGATGGTGGAAAATAGATTACACCACGGCGTGGAGACGGTATTCCGTACGTACGCACGCGCGGTGATTTCATTTTTCCGTAGGATGGATAGAAGGTGAATTAGGGTTGTTTCATATTTATAATAACATATCAGTATGTAAGTAATACTGATGTTATTACTTTATCATGAAACAACTAAAGAAGAAGAAGTTGAAGAAGAAAGAAATTGAAAAGATCGGTAATGGATATTACCTCTTCTTTGGAACGCCTCTTTGAATCCTCCACTTAAGGAACTAAGATTGGTCTTTGGAGAAAACCAGAACCTCTAGGATTATTCTAGGAAAGTGGAGAGGAGAAAATGGCATTGGTTGGCCGAGCTTGAGTGCTCAAAATTGGTGTGAGGAGGAGGGGGAGGAGGTGCCCTTTTATAAGGGAGGAGAGGGGCACCTTAGGAATTCTTAAAAATATTAATTTATAATAAATCTAACCCCACTTAAAAACCTCCAAAAATGACTCATATTCGAAGATTAGATGATATAGTGTTGTAATCTCATCAACCAATCAAATTTAGACATGTTTGGATATTATTTTAAACCTTATCAATTATATTTAACTCTAAGTTAAATAATTTAACTTTTACCGTGTCTTTTTGTTTTCTTTCACTATATGGTTAATAAACTTACTATAACATGCCAAACGAACCACAATTTGTTTATTATCAATATATATATCCTTATCTAAGTCATTTGGCCGAACCTTAGATTTTTAGGAATAAAATAACAATTAATAATATAATATTTGATTTAAAAACTATTTTGTGTCAATTTTGACACTATTTGATATATGATTTTTGTGAAAGTCATAACAGAATTATATGTTCTAACCAAGTTGATTAAATCAACATTAATATATCATAGTAACCTAGAAAATTAGTGTAATTCATAAAAAATCTCAAATTACATTTATTTTGGTGTTTATAACATCAATTATGTCAATATTTCATTAATAAGATAATTACTGCATCATCGTTGTGTCATAAATAAATTACATTATTTGATGTCTAAAAATTACAAATAAAATACCATCATGTAGGAAATCTTTCTATATTTCTAATGAATATTTACAATCGAATTTATCTTATGTATAACCCCATATTAAAAATGATTTACTTATTAAACTTTGATTTTAACTATTTTAACCCTTCTTTAAATAAATTCATAATAAATGTCCTAATCTAATCCAAGTGGGCCTAAATGGTCATATTTTATTCCTAAGTTTGTTTATGGTCGAATTACACTTGTCCAATAGAATTAGGACATGTGTTAGGGTAATAGTAATATCATATTTACCCTTAGTTACCCTATTTACTATTAACCGCGGTAAAAAAAAAATAAAAAGTTACTATTCACCAAAAATTATTTTCATCTCATTGAACCACATTTTAGTCCTTGATATTAACCGTGTCTCTCGGATTTTCGAAATTCCATTCACAGAAGTGGTAAAATTAAGTTTTATGCAAAATTCAGTTTTTAACCTACCACTTAGTGGTTTCACTATTCATCAAAAATTGAAAGTTTTCAGAAAAATGCCAAAATTTCATCCTAAGCTATATTTCATATTCCGAATTCAAAAATGAAGTCTATTTTACCAAATTCATAACATAGAAGTTGAATTAATTAATTTTATAATTAAATCCCGCTATTAAAACAAATAGCGTGTTTTTACGAAACCATATCTATCAAAAGATTGACACTTGTTTATGTCAGGTTTAAATGTGAAATTACGTCCAATGAACAACATTGTATTAAATTGTAAAAATATATTCTAAATATACTTTAAAACCACTCAAATTAATAATTTATCACTATTAATTATTTCGATTAAAAAAGTTGTTTTTAATTAAAATTTAGTAATTTTCACTATTCATCAGAATATGAAAGTTATCCGAAATGTACCAAAATTTCACCTTAGGCTAAATTCGATACTCCGAATCCAAAAATGAAATCCATTTTGAAAAATAAAATTTACAAAATTTCAAAAAGTGGTTATTACTATTCATAACGGCTAGTTTTAATAGCATATCGCTGTTTAGTGAAACTCGTTATTGCGTACTACACACACTATCGAGGAAGGTTGCGATTGCGTGTAATGCAAGGCAAGTCAAGGATGCGTGTTGTGCAAGCTCCTTTTGGTGTAGCGTACAACACAAGACATTAATAAAATTAAAAAGAATATTTTTCATAAAATCTTGGGCTGTTACAATTAGGCCACCTTTCTTTAGTGCTGTTAATTATGCCCAGTGAAAACTGAAAAAGAAAATTCATTTAGAAAGTATGAGTTTTGATATCAGGACTGCTATAGAGACTCAATATAAGATTCCAGAAACTGAAATAACTACTTGGAATGAATCTACTAAAACTAATTACAATAATAATTGTAAAGCAATGAATTCCCTGTATTTTGCTTTAGGAGATGAAGAATGTAATCGAATATCTTCTTGTAAAATTGTTTATGAAATTTGGGAAACTTTGGCAGTTTCTCATGAGGGAACAACCAATGTTAAGGAGATGAGACTAAACAATTATACTATTAAATATGATAATTTAAAAATTAAGACTGATGAACCTATTTCTGACATGTATCTCAGGTTCAAAAAATTTTTAAATACAAAGATCTCACTTGGAAAGGTTGTTCCAGCTAAGTAGCAAATTATGAGGGTACTAAGATGTCTGCCAGAAATATGGCGAGGCACATCAGTCTCAATAAGAGAATCATGTGATATATGTTCACTTCCTATTAAAGAGCTGATTGGTAAGTTGATTATGTATAAATAAGATCTGAAAGTAAACAAGGAGGAATATGATGAACCAAAGAGGAAGTCAGTGGCATTTAAGTCTACTACCTCAAAGAGCAAGGACAAGGAGAAAATTCACGTACCTACTGAAAGCTCAACAAGTGAAAGTTCAGGTTTTGATAGTGATGAAGAGATGGCTCAAATAGCCAATAGATTCAAGAAATTCTATAAGAAGAATAAATTTATCATGAAACCAAATTACAAGGGTCATTTTGACCAACAAGGTGATTGGAAGAAAATTTGGAAGAAAAATTGGAAGAAAGATAATAAGGGAGATGACATAGTCTACTACGAATGCAAGAGGAAAGGACATGTGAAAGCTAACTGCCCGAAGTTAAAATTCAAGAAGAAATATGATTATAAGGACAACAAATATAAGAAAGCTATGAAAGCAACATGGAGTGATTCAGAAGACAGCACAAGTAAATCTAAGACTTATGATTCTAAAAAGAATCATGCTAACATGTGTTTCATGACAATCACATCTGAGGCAACATTGGATACTTCTGATTTAAATTCATATTATTTTGGAGTTGATTCTGATTATGAATCTGAAAATATGTATAGTGATGAATTATTTGAATATTGTAATATACTAGAAGAAACCTGTAATGAATTTAAGGACAAGTATAAGACCTAGAAGAAACATCATGATTTGACCAGCTCTGTTAAATCTGCACTTGATATAGAAAAAGAAATGAATGCTCAACTACTTAAGGAAAATACTGAACTGAAATTATCTAATGATCAACTTAGAAACGACTTAGACAAGTTCACAAATGGAAAAGATAAACATACACAAATTTTAGGTAAACAAGTGGCACCAAAATATACCACTAGGGTAGGCTATCAACCTGGACAAAGACAACTTGTTTAAAATAGATTTATTCCTAAATATGGATAGAATGCTGCTAGTTCCATCTTTGAAAATTCCTATGCTTCAACTAGTTATTCACATAGTTATAGATCAATCAAAGTTTATCTTTCAAAATCTTCTGAATCTATTGATTATATGAAACCCATTAGACAAATATGGGTACCAAAAGTTTTTCTTGCTAACCTCTCTGGACCCAGGAAGATCTGGGTACCAAAATTATTTTATATTTAAACCTATTTTGTAGGAGACCTGCTTGAAGAGTTCCCATAAGAAGATATGGTACTTGGACAGTGGATGTTCAAGGAATATGACTGTATATTACTCATTTTTCAAGAGTTTAATCAAGGTTGATGGAGGACATGTCACCTTTGGTGATAATTCAAAAGGAAAAATCTTCAGCTTAGGCCAGATTGGTAACATTGATTCAGTTTTAATTTCTAAAGTTATATTTTTTGATGGATTAAAATACAATCTGTTAAGTATTTCTCAATTGTGTGATGATGGTTTCAATGTTAAATTTGAAACTGATTCTTGTAATGTTTTTAATTTTAAAAATATTTCAGTATTTTCTTCTTTAAGAAATGAAAATGTTTAAGCAGTTGATTTGAAGTCTTTAGCTAAACAATACATTACTTGTTTAAATGCTTTTCATAAAGAGTCTTGGTTGTGGTATATAATATCAGGACATTGAAACATTGATTCACTTAGAAAAATGACTAGGAAGAATTTAGTTAGAGACCTACCTCAACTAAAATTTCCATCTGACAAAGTTTGTAATCCCTGTCAAAAGGGAAAGAAACATAAAGTTTCTTTTAAATCAAAGAAAGAAGTTTCAAATTCTAAACCTCTCGAGTTGGTTCACATGGATTTATTTGGACCTTATAGGTTTTCAATTATAAATGGGAAGCACTATGTCTATGTCCTAGTAGATGACTTTTCAAGATAAACTTGGGTATACTTTCTTGATCACAAAAGTGAATCTTTTTCTTACATTATTAAATACTCCAAGTTTGTAGAGAACCATAGTGGACTTAGGATTAAGACCCTGAGAAGTGATCATGGCCATGAGTTTGAAAATCATGAGTTTGAATTCTACTGCTCACACAATGGCTATAGTCACAACTTTTCTGCCCCTAGGACACCTGAACAGAATAGTGTAGTAGAAAGAAGAAATAGAACCCTTCATAAAATTTCAAGAACTATTCTAAATGAGTATGTCCTACCCTTTTATTTTTTGGATGATTCTATGAATACAGATTGTTACATTTTAAATAGAGTCTTGATTAGACCTGTTCTTAAGAATACCCCTTATGAACTATGGAATAATAGGAAGCCTAAAGTTAGTTACTTCAAAGTTTTTTGTTGCAAATTATTTATTCTTAATACTAAGGATAATCTTGACAATTTTGGTTATAAAAGTGCTGAGGGGATCTTTCTAGGTTACTCTATAACCAGTAAATCTTATAGAGTCTTTAACAAAAGAACCAAATATGTGGAAGAATCTGTTTACAACAAATTTGATGAAATTGATCCTCATGAACCTAACTCTTCTCTTGAAAATCTTGAAGAATATCTATTTGTTCTGGACCTTAATGATAAAATTAATGAACCTGTTGTGAAGACAACCAGTTCTGGACATATTTTAAAATCTGCTCCTGATGAACCCGAACCCAGCGAAGAACCTAAAATTTCTAGTCCTACATTTACTAGATCAACTAGGATTCTAAAGAATCATCCTTTAGATGATGTTGTTCGTAATCTTGATAGAGGGACACAGACTAGATCTTCTCTAAGGAATCGGGTTGAACATCAATCCTTTATTTCATAGTTAGAACCTAAAAATATAAATGATGCAATCAATGATGAATTTTGGATAATGGCTATGCAAGAAGAATTAAATCAATTTGAAAGAAACAAAGTCTGGGAATTAGTTGATAGACCTAAGGAAACTTTGACCATAGGCACTAAATGGGTCTTTATAAATAAAGTTGATGAATTAGGAAACATAGTTAGAAACAAAGAAAGGCGAGTTGCACAATGATATAGTCAAGAGGAATGAATAGACTATGAGGAAACCTTTTCACCTGTAGCGAGATTAGAAGCTATTAGGATTCTACTTGCCTATGCTGCTCATCTGAATTTCAAGTTATATAAAATGGATGTTAAAATTTCTTTTCTAAATGGTTTTATAATTGAAGATTTTTTTGTGGAACAACCATCTTGATTTACTAATCCTCATTTTCCAAATTGAGTTTTTAAACTTTCTGAATCTTTATATGGTTAAAAACAAGTTCCACGAGCTTGGTACAATAGACTTAGTAATTTTCTTATTTCAAAAGGTTTTTCTAAATGGATTACTGATCCAAATCATTTTATTAAAAGAATTTCCAAAGATGTTTTGATAGTAAAAATCTATGTTGATGATATCATTTTTGGATATTTTAAAAATACTTTGTGTATTTATTTTTCAAAGAGTATGAAAAATGAATTTGAAATGATTTTAATGGGAGAACTCAAATAATTTCTTGGATTTCAAGTTTTTCAAAATAAAAATGGTATTATTTTAAATCAAAATAAATATACAAAGGATATTTTAAAACATTTTGGTTTAGATAGTATTAAGGAAAGTGATACACCTATGAGTACTAGTTGTAAGTTGGATGCTGATGAAACTGGAAAACTAGTGAATCAAACCAACTACAGAGGTATGATTGGGAGTATAATTTATCTTAATACTAGTCGACCTGATATTATGTTTAGTGTATGTATGTGTGAAATATTTCAAGCTAATCCAAAAGAGTCACACTTTCTTGCTGTTAAAAGAATTTTCAAATATCTTAAACATACTGCTAACTTAGTATTATTTTATCCAAAAGGACAATCATTCGATTTAATAAGTTATTCAGATGCTGACTTTTCTGGTTGAAATTTGGATAGAAAGAGCACTTCTAGAACATGTCATATTCTAGGTAAGTACTTAGTATCATGGTGTAGTAAAAAACAGAATTCTGTTGCATTGTCTACTACTGAAGCAGAGTACATTGTTGCTGGTAGTTTCTGTGCACAAATTCTATGGATGAAACATACTTTGTTGGACTATGGATATCAGTTTAGATATGTATATATAAACTGTGATAACACTAGTGCAATTAAAATCTCTAAGAACCCCGTGTGTCACTACATGACCAAACACATTGAGGCAAGGAACCATTTTTTGAGAGATCATAACCAAAAGGGTAATATTACTCTTGAATTTATAGGTACTGAACATCAATTAGTTGACATTTTCACCAATCCTTTATGTTCGGATAGGTAAAGTTACATTAGACATGAGTTAGGAATGATATACTTTGTAGAAACCAAACCTCACCGTTAGAAACCTCACCGTTAGAAACCTCACGGTTAGGATCCTCACTGTTATACCTCACCGGTATGAACCTCACCACTATAACTCACAGTTAGTGGACCTCACTGATAGAATTACCCCACTGTTAGGAATCCTCAATGGTATGTATTACCGTTAGGATTTCACTGTGTTTAAATCTTCATATCTATAGCTGTCAGAATCTGTATCGTTTATATTTTACTTATTATGTTTTATTTATTTATCTTGTGATTCCTAAATGATAAAATAAAAGTCTTAACCTCATCTTGATCCACCTCAAACCCTTTACCTTCAAGCCTTAGCTCCCAAACCTTTGTTTCTCTCGAACCCTAAGCCTCGCGACTCACAGAATGACAAGAGTGAAGAGACCTTCAGTCAGTGAAAAGGATGATGATCCGAATGCAAAGAGACTCACAGGAGAGTATAGTGGTGGAAGTGAAGTGAAGAAACCTTCAAATATGCATCTTTTTCAAAGGGATATAGTCGTTGAGAAAGAGCTATGCGCAGAATGGATGTTGACCAGTAAATATTTAGTTCTAGAAGTACTGGAGGACCAGAAATGTGTAGAATGCTTCTCAAATAAAAATGGTACCTATTATCTGAATCTGGTAAAAGAATTATATGACTTTGTTCATTTTGAGAAATCAGAAGTTGAGAATAGAATGATATCAGTAGTGAATAGTAGGAAAATATCTTTTTCTTCTATTGAGTGGGCTGAGTGCCTGAAAGTCCCACATGAAGGAGTGTTTGAGTATTTCTTGAAATCAGTACCTCCTACCAGTGAAATATTTGAGTATGAAACTGCTTTGGAAGAATTAAAAGGATATTTCACACCAATAAAGGTAGTTTCTACAGAAATGGATGGAGAGAACCAGTTACTATTCAAGTTTATCCAAATGTACTAAGTCCAAGAAGAGGGGACTTTGCAAATCTGAAATACCAAGATATTTATTTTCTGTATCTGTTAAGACATGGTGTTAAGGTGAATCTATGTAGACTTTTAATGACTCAGATTGAGGATATGATGAGGAAAAAGTCAAAAACTAATGCTCTATTAATGAAAATTTAGTTTTAGTTATGATCAATGTGAAGGGAGTAGCTGAATCTCAGGATGAAACAGTAGTGGCAAGGAACAATTTTTGCATCATAAGAACTGTTTGCAAATACCCGAAGATCAATTGGAATCCATGGAGAAGATAATGGGCCAGTGATGATGAGAAACTGTATGATAAGTTTAATCCTGTGGATCATCCTTCTAGGCCTAAGTATGTGAGGGATCTAGGTCTAGGACCTGATGAAGAGGAACCTCAGTATAGTGATTATAGTGATGAGGAGGATACCTCTATAGTTGATGGAAGGGATCCAGAATTGCCTCCAAATCCTGTTGCTGAAGTAGTATCATCTGGAAAGGAAACAGTCTTGAAAGAAAGCAATGAAGAAGCAACTATTGATGAGGAAGACCAACCTGCTCTAGAGAATGAGGAATAAGAAGAATCTGAAACTGAATCATCTGCTTCTGCCACCTTGAGTTTTATTCCATTGATTGGAAGTACTTCTATACTAGAGGCTGTTCTTGTTGAAGTAGACAGACCTACACCTATTTCTAAGGAGCCTCCTGCTATTAGAGAAATGGAGATTATTGTAGAGGATTCTTCTGAGGAATACCAAGTTGCTGAGGGTGATACTTCTATAGCCTTACATTTACAGGAGAATGCACCAGTTTAGGGGGATCATCCAACTAGACTAGGAAATGTTTCAGTAGCTGATAGAATTAAAGACTGGGAAGAAGACCCAGGTTTTGTAGTTTGTGTGTTGGACTATCTTGATTATGAAGATGAGACACCCATCAGTAGACCACAAGTTGACTATAATATCTCTTCAGAGTTTTTACCTGAGGATGTGGTAAGATGAGATGATCTTGACCAGCTGAAGTTTGATCTTAAGACCTCATTTGTGGAAGATATTAGTAGAATGGAAACCTCTTTAATATAATCCATTAAATCTATTATGAATGACTTTGCGGCAAGTCTTGTATCTGAAAGAGCACCTATAGTTGTTCCTGACAATCTGGTTACCAAGGGTGATCTAGAGTCTTTAAAGGCTGAGTTGAAGGAAACTTAGAATACATCTGTTGCAGATTTAAAGAGTTGCTTTGTTGAAGAACTGAGCAAAATGGAAAAATCTTTAGAACTCTCTCTTGGGTGTATGGTTTCAGGACCTGTGACAGAAATGATGAATGAGATAAGAGTATTTCATTCTCATATTGAGAGCTGGACAAGAGATGTTGTTTCCTTGAAGCATTCTGTTACCTCTCTAACTACCTTGAGTAGTTCTCAAGCTCAAATGAGTACTGATATCAGTTTCATTAAAGATGTAGTAAGGAAATTTGTGGATTTTTTTGAGATATTTAATAAGTCCATAGAGAAGCATGTCAGCACCGAGGACTCTCTTGTGAAAAATCTCATAAGTGGGCTGACTAAATCTTTTAAGGAAACAATAGCCTTCATTGTTGCACCTTTAAGTTCTACCAATACTTCTTTGGACATTTCTCAGATTCGAGCTATGATGAGAGAAGAGATTGGACAGTCTTTTACCAGTGGCTCTGTCGACTCTGCTACATTGACCCAAGTGGTGACTACCACTAGGAATATAGGAAAAATTGTTCAAAATTTTATGAGAGAATCCAATGCTTCTCAAAGAGAGGTAAAAGAAAAAGTGGATTACTATTTCCAAAGTGTCTATACCAAGCATCAGCTCAACAACCACTTCAAGCTTATGTTAGAGAACATGAAGCTACCCCCAGTCACTCAAGCTTTCAAAGAACATGTCAACAAGATGAGGGAGTTGACTCCTTCTTTAGATAAATTCATGAAGAACAAGGATGAATTCATTTCTACTATGGAGAGAGGAGGAGAAATAATAATGGACTTTATAAATCTTTTTCTTCCATTTTTTCATGTGGACAATACTCCAATCATTGCACCTGCAGCTCTGCCTTCCTTTGCTCAATCTGCCTCCATTCCTTAGATGACTCCAGTCCAAGAAATTCAGAGCCACACTCCTATTATAACATAGAGGAGTACACACTACAGGACATGAACAGTCTCTGTTGCTCAACCTCCAGTAGTGCTTTCTGGAATTCCTAAGCCTTCTACTGATGCTACCCAATCTGAGTCTACCTCTGAACCCAAATCCAAATCCAAAGTTGGATGTCAAGAGGTGGATTGATTAGTGGCTAGGACCTTTGATGGGAATCACTTGTACTCTTTTTATTTCAATTATGTATTTCTATATATCTTTTTTCCCCAAGGAATATATATGATCTTACTTTCTTTTACCTTATGTTACTTCTCTTTTCCTTTCTATCCCACTTTTTTCTAATCACAAAGGGGGAGAAATAAGGGAGAAATAATATCTAAGGGGGAGAAATCAGGGGGAAATAATATAACAGGGGATAAATAATACAAAGGGGGAGAACTGATATGAAGAATCATTATATTTTATGAGTATAATACATTTCCCTCTGATATATTTGTTTTATATCTCTGATAAAATTGTTTCATACCTCTGATACATTTTCATATACTAATCTATTCTCTGATACATTTATTTTATAATCCTAGTAAATTGTTTTTATTATTACCTCTAATATAATTGCATTTAATACTATGTCCTATGATACTTTTAAAATCTCACATTTGAAAATGTCATTACTCACACTGAGAAATAAGACCAATTGTATTTTATACTAATACTTTACTAATTATTTTCGGATTATAATATCATAATTTGTGATTATCAAAAATTGGGAGATTGTTGACCTCACCTGTTTTGATAATCGCAATTATGTTTCAATATACTTCGATAATACCAAATAATGTTTATATATATACTAATTTTTTCAATCTATGAAATCCTATTATTAAGTTGATAAAAATATCAAAATAATCATTGGAATATGTTAATACATGTTTGTTTATGTTTATACATACTTTGAAATAATTCTAGCTCAATCCAGATATATTTTGAATAGAACAGATAAGTGTTAAGTCCACTGGTATACATAAGTCTACCAGTATGAACCTAGCTACTGATATAGACAAAAAGATACACAACTACTGATAAGGCTAAGTACATTGATAAAGAATTCTACCAATATGGATAAGGTCACTGATATGCATAACAACTACTGATAGAAGAAGATCTACCGATAGGATAAGTCTACCGGTGTGCACAAGTCGACTGGTATATAGTCTACCGATAGAGAAAGTCCACTGATATGCATAAGACCACCGGTATGCATAATAGTCATCGATACAGACAGACAGCTACCGATAACTATAGATAGACAATTACCCATATAGACATACAGTTACCAATATAGATAGACAGTTATCAATAGAGGCAGACAAATACTGATACGAAGTCCACCGATACAGAAAGACAATGTCTACTGATACAAGTTTGCTGATACATAGTCCACCGATATAAATGAGATACCATTAAAAAGGATCTATCGATATAAAGATCTATCGATAGAAAGAGCTACCGACAGAAAGAGATACCGATACATAGAGCTACCATTATAAAGGATAACAGCTACCAATAAAGAAGAGCTACTGATACAAGCTCACTGATACTAAGAGCTACCATTGGAAACTAGTCACCATCTCTCTAAAATCTATTTATATTTGTTTATTTAGCAATGATCATATTTGATGTTTTTAATTCACCTTCTATTAATTAATGATAATGGTTAGAATTTCAGGAACCGTACATTATACCTGTAAAAAGTAATCATTCCCATTGCCTGAGCTCAAGCTATATAAGGAAGATCAAGCTGCAGTGAGAAATATACACAAAAAGAGGAATATACAGTGCAAGTGTATGACACCTGAAGTAAAGAAGAACACAATAAGAACTCAAAGAACAATCATACGCATCAAGCAGAAGTCTTCAAAGAAGAAGATCAAGTGTTAAAAAGAACACTCTCTGACTCTAGATGTACATCTACACTGGAAGTGAAGGAACAAAAACAACACTCTTTTTTCAAGAAACAAACCATAGAAGGACTCAAAAGCATTCCTGTTAAATCAAAAGGAGTTCAGAGCTGCACTTCAAATCACTAGAGCATTATAAAATCATATCTACTCTTTCTCAGTGATTATTTTACTTACTTTTGAGTGGTGTGTGTACTCTGTATATTTCATACACACACTGACTCCTATGCTAAACTGGAGGATTTCTAAATTCTTTCTCAAAACTTCTATAACTCTCTTGTATCCCACTATGGATAGTGGTAGAGGTTAAATAGGATATGGATAGCCTTTCTGTTGTTGTTTTTTGTTTTCCCACATAGAACTGTGGTTGAGGTCATAGGACCTGGAGAATCTTTGTACTGTTTTTTAAACCTGATCCTGGGTGTGGATCAAAGTTTTTATAAACTATTTGAGAGGACTAAGTGTCAGCTTGAGACTGAACCTCTTGGTTAAAACTGCTGTGATTTTTTATTTTGTTTTAAACTATATTGAATATTCTACTTCTAAGTATATTAAATAAAAATCTATTTTTAAAGTAAATCTGATAGTTAAACTAGAAAGTGTTTATAAATTTTGTTAGCCATTAAGTTAGTTTCAAAAGTTAATCAATCTTTAGATTGAGTTAACTGAGAAATAATCAATCATTGAGAAACTAATTGAAACCTTTCAAGCTTTATAAATTCACTACAGTTTATCTTATTATTAAATTTGTGGGATTTTTTAATAGATATCTTTTTAACCGGAATTTTAATTGTTACTCAATTCACCCCCCTCTTGAGTATCCACTCCGACCAACACTGAGTTTTAATGTTCACAAAAACTCTCAGTTTTTTTTTCTGATGATTATTTCTCTTATGTATACGTATTTATATTTTTAAAGTTCTAAATATGTTTTAATTTTTTTTTAATTTATCTTGAGGAATTTTTTAGAAGTGTTGAAGTTATATTTTCAAGTCACATGTAGTACTGAAGCCTTACTTTAAAGCTTTACAATCAGTATAAAGCCTGAGAGAAATTATATATTTTAGAAATTTTCTAATGTCTGGACGAATTATGATTAGAGTGTTGGAGTTGGTGTCCTAGAATTATCATCTAAGTACATTATGGTTTTTTGTATTCTTGTATTTTAATATTTATAAAATATATCATCACACCATAATTTGTCTTCCATGTGGCATAGTATTTAACAATATTTTAAGTAAACTTTTCGCATTGATAGATCATAGAAGTTCTCTACTATAGTGAGAACCTAGAAGTGCCACAAAATCTTTGTTAAATATAAGTTCTATAACTGGATGATATCATTTGATGAGACACAAATGACACAAGCTGTCAGGGATGATGACTCGTATGACTTTGAGACACTTTCTCATTATGTACACCTTTTTTAATCTTAAGTGTAGAAGATTATGAGAACATGACCCGCTAATTGGAAATCCATATTTTTTTGTGCCTTTGTATATTCTTATATGAAAACATATGTACTAATTCATATACTTTAATATTATTGTTAATACATGTCATAATTTTCATACTTTGATGTATTGATGAAAACTCTAAAAACATATGTTTGAGATGAAGTAAGATATATTGGGTGTGACACTAGTGATATTGTTTTAATGAATAATGTGGGAAAAGATTTATAAATTTTGTTTTTAATGGAAGTATATATCTTCCTCCCTTTCATGATAATTTAAAACTTAATCACACTAGCATGAAATTTTCTTGATTAAAGATATCAAGATATTATATTACATAGTGTATGCTCATAGGAGGTTACATGTCGTCGCAACATTAACTTATTTCTCTATGAGAGTCTTGATGCATTTCTAGAAATTAACCTTGGAATTTAGGTATTATAACCTACTTACACTGAGAAAGGGATCATAGAGGGTCACACACTATGTGTATTAAGAAACATAGTTAAAATATATATTAATTTATCATGTTGGATAAATATTAATTTTTTACGTGGTTTAATAAGTATTCATGTTGGATTGATAAAAAATATTCCCCCACTAGTTATTAAAGAGAATATATATGTGAGGTGAATAATTAATAAATATCTATTCACTAGGTAATTATTTACTTAATCAAACGGATATAAAAATATTTATTTATTCGGGTTTATTCACAAGGTAACAAAATATTTATTTATTTTGTTACATTAATATTTATGAAATAATTATTTACTTGTTTTGGTGAATATAATATTTTTATATTTGTTAGAGAATAATGAAATACTATTTATTTAATTAAATAACTATTCATTATTCAAAGACCAATAAATATGGAGGAGGATTAACAAACTGAGTTTAATAGTCCAGTGAGATATTTCAGATTAAATATTATTTGAATAAATTTTAATTTATTTATATATGTTAAATAATATTTATTTTATCCATAGTTTTAGCTAATTAAAAGTAAATAATAATGATAATATTATTATTTAGGCATGATTTTCTCTAAAAATTAAGCAAATAATAAGATCCATTGCATGATTATTTATTTTATAACAACATCATTATAAAAATCTGATTATGAAATTTTGTGTAATATGAAGAGACCCATTATTTTGTTGTGCACAATGGGTTCTAGAGATAATAATTTGAAGTTATAGAGAGATCTATATCGAGAATGATCTGAAAAATGTAGATTAATTATCCTCCTCCCCAGAGTGAATTCCTTCTCTTATGAAGGATTAAACCATAGTCATAATCGATCATCATAAGTGATATTTTTCATGTTCCCTAGTAGCCATAGAATTCTAGATAGATTATCATAGGTTCACATAGAACTTATGGATCACTTCTAGATGGAATATAATCCTGATTATTCAAACATAATGAAAATATGAAAAGATTGGTCTACTGATTCATCGATAAGAAAACAATTCAATGTGAGGTAATTATTTAATTAAGTAAAATAATTTTAAAATATATGTGAAAAGATAAAATCCATATAGATTCTCGAAATAATTTTTTTCTAATTCTGTGGATAAATCCAAAGAAGATAATAATTTTTTTTGTTAGCCATGAGCACAGCCACTTCTGCTGTGTCCCAGAACCTTCAAGTGGTATTAGAGCAGTTGTATAACAATTTATAATTACTTATTATTCATTGATCGATTATAGAAAATTATTGTTAGTTTTTCACATATAGTTTAATTATTTTTTAATCCGGATTTTATCAACATATTTATGATATATTAATTCTCCCTATTCAAGATTCATATCATATTCAACAAGTTAATAATATATGAAGAACAATCAAAGATGTCACCAAGAGGTGTTGAGAATTCTAACCAGTAGACATAGATGTACGAATTGTGAACAAAAGTGCATACCATATAACCAAGTTAACTATACCTAGATGTGTCATGGGATACATGAGGTGTTGAGTAGTAATGACACATAGAGCATTGAATACACAACAAATTTTGACTGGGCCAACATGACACATGGTCTATTGGACAACACAGCTTGTAGCCGGTATAAACATTGTGCAATCTACACAGTTTAGTAGTGAAATTCATGCTTACCATGTGGTCAAATACATGACATAACACTTCATGATACTGAAAACCTATATCATTAATGGGTTACACAGCATATAGATGGTGTACATGCCATGTGACTCATTAATCAATATATCTAAAGAATATTTTGTTTCAACTGACGGTCTTTGCATACACATGAAAAAAAGAATATAAGATGTGTAGCTTATTAGTACACACTGTGTAATTTGGTTTAGGAACACGTTGAGTCCCTATGAATTATCCTGAATACACACTAATCAATAAACACAATATTTTGTTCATTAGTATATTTGTGTAGTCTCCCAGTAAATAACAATATTAAATTACCTAATGAATAATTAAATACACCATTGAAAACCTAATTACAATGTTCTAATTTCATGTATTGACTATGTAATAAGGTTTAAATAATTAATAAATTCTCAATCAATTCCATGTAATTATTTTTAATTACTACCCAATCATTTTTGTCTATATTACGGTTATGATGATTATTTCCAAATGGATTTGGATGGTCATTAAGATCAAGAGAATTAATTAATTAATTATTTGAATTAATTTATGTTTCTTATCTTAATAATAAACAATGAATTAAAGTGAACGATGGATAGTGTAATTTTGTATATTTATTGAATATATGTGACTGACCATATTATTAGACTAGTATGTGTATGTGATTGGTTTATTTAATTTATTATTGCATGGTTTTTGTAATAATTTATTAAATTAAATAATAGCTCAAGATTCATTCCTCTCATCTTATTATTTAATTGTTTACATGACCATAGTTCCTTTTATGTACACCCCCATTAACCAATCCTTTAGTTCCCCTCACCTATATGTGAATAGGATTATGTAATCGATGGAGATTCCCTACAAGCGGAGACAGTTCATGTATGGATCTAAGATGAAACTAATATAGGAGGTATATAGTTTCACATGTGGAATGATGTAACTTGAACCATTATTATTTCCATAAGTTAATTCCCTAGGTTCTAGGGCCAGTTTTTCATCTGTTAGATTAAACAACAATTAGAGAAACATATGAAAAATCAGATTTAATTATTTTATTTCTATCATTTCTATGGTTAATTACTTATGAATATTTAAGTCATTAAATAAACCAATTAACAAACCTAAAGTATGGAAGTAAAATAAATACTATAATATGTGTATATTTTATCATGACAAGGTTAATCAGTTAAGTAAAATCTAATTAATATTAACATACATGTACTTTACAAATAAAGAAAAAATCCCTAAAAAAATATTAAGTCGGTATAACATTCCATTATATGGGTAGAGATTGAACCACTATTCAGAGTTATTTAACAACCTTTGTGGGGGTAATTTCAATTAATAGAGAATCTCTATCTTGAGTGTTGGGATGAATTAACCTATGTTGCATGAAGGGTTGACTGCCTCTGTGAGAATTATTGAAACTAGAAGGAAAAGTGTAAGTAAATCAAAATCTAGGATTTCAGGATTATAGAGTCTACTCAACATATCAAGGAGATGCTGGTAAATACACTTGAAAAGTTACTCCTACCTAAATACCATCAAGTATCTTTTCAAAACACTGTCTAAGTTATGAGAAGATACATATGTATCATTTCCACACTGATATCCATGAGATGTGATATTCCAAAAATAATGGAGAGAGTTATTACGTTTTCGAAAAAATAGTGGAATATTAATAAATTAAATTAAATCTATTATCAAAATTTTAATCTAGATAATGCACTAAATTTTTTATCTTATTTATTATAGATATAAAAACATGCATGACATCGATAATATCAATGTGATCTATTCTATAGAAGGATAAACTTTTCAATATCTTGAATTTACAAGAATGGTATAGACGCCTATGTTTTATACTATGTCATGAATACAATTATATATACTAGAAAACCCTATTATAGAGGTGCCTGACAAAGAGGCCAGTGATGAAGAACTATCTCTATATATAAAACATTTGGATGATTCCAAAAATGTAAAATGTTTCTTTCTATTCTCCAAGTAAAGTTATATTTTATGAAACATGAGTATATGGATGTGTATAGGATCAAGTATCACCTTTAGGATCTATATCATGTAAAGGTGAGGAAAGAGATATTTGAGATCTCCAATGCATTATTCACGTGAAATCTTGGATAGTCAACTCCAAATGAGTCTTACATAGTAAGTTTGATTGGATACATTGTGAATTTATACATCTTGGGATTTATGATCTTTGATAACTTACACACAAATATTATTTTTTCCTCACTACCTAAGAGTTTATATAGTTTTATTATTAATTATAATATGATAAATAGTGAGAAAACTCTTTCAAAACTCATTACACTAACTCACCAAGTTGATAAATACATGAGGCATGAAAATCCAACAGTCCTTATGATAAAAAAGAATAATATGGAAAAGGGGTGCAAGAATCACACTGAGTCTAAGGATCATGAGCATTGTCCTTCCAATAAAAGGAAGATTTAATGAAACATAAATGAAAAATATGCATCTTGTTTTGCATGTAGCAAGACAAACCACTAGAAGAAGAACATTTTATAGTTAAATAACTAAGGGAAAGAATTAGTTGTGTTCATTATCAAGTGAAATGTTTATATTTTTAAACATTGGGAATTAGATGCAGCTTTTGGTGCTCCCATATTTATTCAAATGTAGGAACCAAGTAGATTTTGAAATATTTATTGAGGATAAGTGGATATATGAGCTTCCAATGGTGAGAGGAAAATTTCTATAGATATTGAAGACTACCACCTTTCAATGCTACCAAGAATGATATATGTCTTAAAATATAGTAATTATATTCCAACTTTTACCAAAAACATAATATATATATATATATAGATGGTTGTATTTTCATGTTCAAAAATAAAAATATTATATTTTTAAAAAAAATATTATGTTATGTTATGAAAAATTTAAATAACAGTCTTTATGTATTAAATTATAAAGAAAGTATTGACAATTGATCATGAATAAAGTTCACATGAATCATTTGACACCTATCTATGACATCATCAACTTGTTTATGTAAATGAAAAGTGCATGAAGAAAATCATTCAAGATGTTTACCTACACTCTTTTGAACTAAAAGTACTTGATATATTTCACGCTTATTTACAATAAAAATGACTAAGCCACTTTTTTTAGACAAGGTGAATAACCTAAAGTGATTCTTTAATTTCCAAAAATTGATTTCTAGAGACCATTATTAAAAGAAGAAAGTGGTGGGTATTCTTACTTCACTAATTTTACTGATGACTTGAGTAAATATGGATATTTCAAACTATTGTTTCAAGAATAAAGTAGAGAATTAACATGGTAAGAATATAAGGATACTTGATCTAATTGGGGTGGTGAATATCATAACCAAGAATTCATCAATTTTCTATGGTAGTGTGGGATCCTACCCTAACTCACCCTCCTTATACAATGTAGTGAAATGGTTTCAGTGAAAGGAAGAATAATAAATTACTTGAAATGATAAGGTCGATGGTTAGAAATTAAAGTCATCTATTATCCTTTTGGGAATATGAATTGCATACTAAAACACACTTTCTAAATCGAGTACCAACTAAGGTGGTAGATGAGATAACATATGATTTAATGTATGGAAAGAAATTCATGTTGTCACATACTCATGGATGGTGTAATGATATGTTTATTAAGGAATGATATAAAAACATACTAGAAACCAGAGGAATGAAATGTATTTTTTTAGGGTATCCAAAGGAAACAAAGTGATACTTTCTATTTATAAAACCACTTAGACAAGAAGTTGACGGCCACAAGAAAATACATTTTTCTTATCAAGGAGAACGTCCTAAAGAAGGATGGTGAGAGAAATATTGAATTTGATAATGTTGATGCTCAATATGAAAAAGAATTGTTATAGGAATAGGTTCCGTCGGTACCCATGGAAGTTTTTTTTCCAAAAATGCAAGTACTGCATAGGAGGACTAGAAACGTTAGAGAAAAAAAAGATATGGCTTTCTATTCACCAATGATGGTGATTTATTATTAGTTGAAAAATAATGATATTCTCTCCTAAAAGGAGGTAGTTGAGAGATCAAATGATACAAGATTGAAAGAATCCATGAATTTGGAGATAGATTCCATATATCAGAACTAAGTATTATTTTGAGTTGATCCACCATTTGATGTAAACCCATTGGGAGAAAATGGGTATTCCAGATAAAACTAGGCACTGAATGAAAAGTACCTATAATGAAAGGATAGTAGATAAATGTTAAAAAATCAAGAAATTGACAATATAAAAACATTTTCTTCAGTTTCCATGTTTAAATCCCTCATAATTTTACTTTTCACATCATCTTCCCAGAGATATGATAGTTGACATATGAATACCCAAAAATAATACCTAATGGAAACCTTTAGGAGGAAATCTATATGACACAACCTGAAGGGTTTGTAATTAAAATAATTCTAATAAGATAAGCAAGTTGCAGAGATCCATTTATGTTTTAAAACAAACATTTATGTCATGGAACATTCAATTTCATGAAGCTAAAAAATAATTCAGGATCATAAAGAACTAATGTGATCCATGTGTTTTCAAGTAATTTAGTGGGAGTGAATTCATATTTATAGTTGTATATATTGATTACACATTACTTATTTGAAATTACATAACAATCTTACTATCATTTGTAGATTGGTCAAACAAGTGCTTCTCCTTGAAGAAACTAGGTGAAGTAGAATATATATATGGAATGAAAACCATTCACGATAGATCCAAATGGCTTCTTGGACTATGTAAGAGTAAATAAATCAACCAAATACTAAAGTGATTTTGAATGTAAAAATATAACAGACAATTTTTTAGGGTCAAAAATTATGCATCTCTCTAAGAAAATGTGTCCTCATACATAATAGGAGAGAGAGATAGAGAGAGAAAAAGATAATGAGTAGAATCCCATATATATGTTCAATAGGATCTATAAGGTATTCCATGTTATGTACTAATATTTTTATTCCTTATTCTTTAATCATGGTTGGTATATATCAAGATGATCTTGGAGACCAATAATGGTATACTTCTAAGGATATCCATATGTATCTAATGCGTAGTAAGGAACTGTTATTTGAATATAGAGGAGATGAGGAACTAGTTATAAGAAAATTTAATCATGATAGTTTTCAAACATATCAGAATGATTTGAAGTCACTATAAGGACATATCTTCAGTATTAATGGAGGAGGTGTGAGATGGATGAGTTATAAAAATCTTTTTTTCATTGATTTGAAAACAGAGTCCATGTATATTGTGGCTTTGAATGCAGAAAAAGATGTTTTTTAGAACATTTTTCAATTGCATGATTTGGTTCCTATCAGTAGATATTATATCACATTGTGTTGTGAAATGATTCAATAGTGACTCTCTCAAAGAAGACAAGGTCACATAAATGGATGGTGCACATACTCTAAAAATATAAAATCTTGAGGGATTTTTCTCAATGTGGTAAATTTATTATGAGTAGAGTTTCCATGGAAGAAAAAATGGTCGACCCCTTGGCTAAAGCCCTATCTCAACATAAGCATGATCATTATGTGAGATCCATCAGACTGAAGGTTGTTAGCTATTGAATCTAGTGCTTGTGGAAGACTGTTGGAGTTGGTGACCTAGAACCAAATTCTATGTACTTTATGATTAGTTAAATTCATATATTTTAATATTTATGAAATATATTATCACACCATTATTGTTCTTTTCTAGGACATAATATGTGATAATTTTCAAAGTGAACTTGTCCCACTTAAAGGTCATAGTAGTTCCTTGCAATGGTTATTAACTAGAAGTACCAATATAATATTATTAAATATGAGCTATATAGATGGATGATATCTTTTTATGGGACACAAATTATATAGATTATCCGGGGAGGAGACTCATTGGATTTTGATACACTTTCTCATGGTGTACGACCTTGGTATTACCTAGTTTAGGATATCATGAGAAAATGATTTGATAATTATAAATACACATTTATATATTTCATTGGATATTACTATATGAATATGTGTTTAATTATACAGAGACATTAAGATTATTATTATTATTAAATATCAGAATTTTTTAACTTTGATTTATTAATGAAAACTATGATGACATATGTCACAGTGAAGTAAGATACATTGGGTTAATCACAAGTGGTTTTGTATTAATGAGTAATGTGATAAAGAATTTATCTCATATTTTATTTAATGTAAGTATATATCTCAGGAACTTTGATGAGAATTGAACCACTTGATTAAGTCTTTGACTATGGCGATGTTGAAATGTTCATTTCAAAAAATTCAAAGAAAGTGATATCGACCATATCGGTTGATGACACTTGTATACACATTTATTTCTGGATATATTGAGATAAAAAGATTATATTACAAGGTTTATGTTTTTAGGAGGTTACATGACATTGCGACATTAACATATTTCTCTATGGGTGCCTTTACAAGCTGCTTGATGCTAACCATGGGCTTCAGGTGGTGAAACCTAATGAAATTGGGGGAAATGTCCTAGAGGTCCACACACTAAGTATATTCAGAACCTTATCTAAATTCTATATGAATTTAAAATGTTGGATAAATATTATCCCCATACAAGGTTTATTATTTATTCATATTTGTTTGATCAGAAATATGAAATCACCTATCATTCTAGAGAATACATATGTGAGTTTAATATCTAATAAATTTTTATTCACTAGGTAATTATTTATTTAATTACATGAATCAAAATATATTTATTTATTTTGGTTTACTCACAAGGTTTATTTTAATTTATTTATCTACTTATTTAAATATTTAATTAATATTTATTCACTAGTTTTGGTTAATATAATATTTATATATTTTTAGTTAATTATGTAGTGGTACTCATTTTATTAAATAAATATTCATTATTCAAAGACCAAAAAATATTAAGGAGTATTGGTAGGATGAACTTAATGGTCTAGTGATAAATGTAATTTTAAATATTATTTGAATAAATTTAATTTATTTATTCAAGAAATATAATTTTTTATCTGCAAGTTTATATCATGTAAAATAAATAATAGTAATTTTAATATTACTATTATTTAGACATGGGTTTCATGAGAAATTAATAAAATAAAAACATCATTTTCAAAATTATTTACTTTATAACCTTAACACTATATAAACTCGATGATGGCATTTTGTGATATCTGGAGAGCTAAATTCTTTCATTGTGAATAATTAGTTATAGAGAGAATACTATAAAGCCATAGAGTGCTCCCTCCCTATAAATCCCTTAAAAACTTTAGGAAATTCAGTTTGATCAAAATAGGATACAAAAAAATATCAGAGTGGGGGTTGAATTATAGTTTATAAAATCCAAACTTCCAATTTTTACAAAAACTTTAATGGAATTTATCAGAAAATGTTTATGAAAAAAGATTCATAGTGATGAACTCCGTAATCATATTTATATGAAATAGTATATAAAATTTTATAAAAACAAAGCACATTAGAGATGTGTAAAATCCCGCAGTTAAAAAAGACTACAAAGTAATATGCGTTTTATGAATAATATAAGAAATATTAAAAAAAATTACAAGAAAATGTATACACTTTAACCTTAAGTGAAAAGGAATTATCTAAACCTTACTTTAGGTATCCATCAATGAACGTATCCTAAGGTTTGTCTTCATAACCTCTAATGTCCATGATTAGAAGGATTGGAAAAACATAGTTTCCCTACTTTATGGAACCTTCGATCCAGCTAATTAGAATAAATTATGTATCTTTAACATTGAGATTCATCATTCTGACAGATTGGATCTGACAATAATTACAACAAAATATCATAAGGAATTTACAAAGATCACATCACAAGATATGTATTAAGAAAAAATATCAAAAAGATACAAAGTATGTACACTAATTAAAAAACGTTAGAATGTACTTCATTATCATCTTTAGATCTTCAATGTGAAAAATAATATTCTCCTCGAGAATGTAACTCTATTTATAGATGAAATAAAATGATTGTATTCCAAATTTTTCAGTAGTAGTTGGAATGAAATCAAACGAAATCCTTTTTCACTTGATTAGATCAGTGTAACTATGTCCTGTATGATGGTCATCATGATGTACCATCATTACAGTTATCTATTTTTTCACCTAGTAGAATGAAAAAAATTATCTGGCAACATTATTTTGGTTTTTCAAGTAATCTTAATAAATTTTCATTCGGTACACATGTCTGTTTCTATCTAATAAATTATATCTGGTAGAATTTGTAGACTATTTTCCAATAGATTTCATTATACTCCAATTTCTATGATTGTTAAATCTTTAGTTCTATGAAATTTTGTATATCCATTTGATGTAAAAAAGTAAATTTATGTCTGATATATTAGGTACATATATCCATTTTATAGAATTGAAATTCTACATCCAGTAAAGTTTCCTAAAAAAATAATAAATTGGGAAATACCAATGTTAGAAATATGTGAGATTTAAAATCTTGAATTGTTATTTTCAAAAGTTAATAAAGTGGAATTTCGACTCAACAATATCCCCTTTTTGAAAATCATAATACATGTCACTTTAGAGAAAAAAATTCAATGTAAACACTCTGAGAGGATTTCTTCCACCGACATACATATATTTTTAGTGTTTTTATATTTTCACTTTTATATCCTTAAAAATTTTCAAGTGATATTGCTTTCTAGATTTTTATCCCTTTATTATTTCCTAAAATAAACATAAAATAAGGATATAGATAAAAACAATTCACTAAAAGGATAAAATAACATTCTAGAAAAAATTTATTATCAAATAAAGAGACAATAACATCCATAAAAAAATATAAGAATGAAACACCATTAAAAAACATGCATACAGAGAGTTTACATTTGGTAATTATAAAAAAAATTCTACGATTTCAAGAAAAATCATTCCTTCTTTAACATTTTCTTGACGGTCACCACCATTTTCCTAAGATCATCTCAAGTCTTCTTATATTCCTTAACTATTGTCTAAACTTTTGTAACATTCCCTTTAAGAGGATCAATTTTTTTACCTTTCTTAGAAAGTTCTTCATCTTTTTATATAGTAAGAGATATCAGACCATCTATCAACTTTGTGCCTTCAAAAACTTTGATGTTGATTCTATTTATAAACATAGAAACTGATTTGGTTTCCCTTTTAATACCAATTATTTTATTATAAATTAAATTGATGTCACCTTTGGTATGATTTATCCACTTTATATAACTATTTATATTTCTGAATTCTACTATGGATTTTCCCTTAAAATCCTTGAATTCAACTTCATTTTGGATAATTATCTCCACAAATTGTTTGAGGGAGATTGTATTTTCCAAGATATTAAAATTTCCAAGGATATATTTGTAATGAGATTTAATTTTAGGAAAATATTTCATTACTCCACTAATTATTTTAATAATATTACAAAAATAGTTAATTATCATTTCCATCCTCTTGAAACTATTACTTGGGTTAGAGTTTTTGGAACCAGTAGAAACTTCTTAAAGAAATGAATATCTAGGTCTTAACAGACCAGATTCATCTTTTTTAATGAACTTTGACTTTGAGACCTCCATAGCATCTTCCTCTTCATCGTTTCTATGTTGATCCGATGGGTTTTTAGATTATTTATATTCATTCACCAAAGATTCTTCTTCCTCTTATTCACCAAGAGAAACATATTTCTCTAATTGGGATGATAAATAATTAGAGGTATGAGTTAGTGTTTTGTCAATATTGAAAAATATTTTTAACTCTTTAACCACCTCATTCTTCTTTTTTATCTTTCCCTTCTTGTGTGGTCGAGTTTGTTTTTTGTGAAGATATAACTTTTCCATAACTTCCTCTTTTTATTCTTTCTTCTCTTATGTTATCATAAAATTTCTCCTTCAAGGCCTTAGCCTCTGCTAAATCTAAACAAAAATATGTATTATTATTCTTTTTTTATCCTTTATTTTCCATGAAATCAAAAAATGACTATTTATATTTGCTTTTGAATTTCATTCTAGGAAGATATAGATATTTTTTGAGAATCTTCACAAGATTTTCCTTTCATAATAACTTTCTTCTTAATATATTCTACTTCATTAATGAAAGAAATTAACTTCATTTTGGAATTAGTATATTCATAGAAATATGAATTTTTATCCTGAACTGGTACTACCATATTATTAATATTTTGATCCTTCATGAAGTTGATCAACACTTTATTAATAAACCATGGATAATAGAATCTTCAACATTACTGAACCAATCATCATTTCATTGATATTAATAAGCATAAACTTCACTATGTTAAGTTATCTCATATTATAAATAAATTCTAGAACATATATGTCTTGGAATTTCAGGGTTTATCTTTCACCTGTTCTAGGGATACTAAGGTTTTTAACCCAAAGAGAAATAATCCTTGCATCTAGAGAAAGATGAGAAAATTTTCTTACGTTATGATATGAAGAGAATAAATAAACCTCTTCTCAATATATCTCAAAGGGTCTAAATTTTTTGAGATACTTATTATTAACAATATTATCTTATCGTTCTAGAAATATTCCACATAACTAATAAACTGGTTTGATATTAAGATAGTAAAATTTTCTGAATAGCGTAAATGAGATATTTTTCATACTATTGACCTAGTTGAACTCAGAAAAAATGTATAATTCTTTAACAATCACTATAAAATGTAAATTGAAGTCTTCTTGAAAAAATAGAAGGATACCCATCCTAATAATAAAATAAATGATTTTAATATTGAGTCATAGCATTTATACCATCTTATTTCAATTAGTCATTCCTTTAAAGTTTTCCTAGTGGTAAAATCATCAGTGCATGCCATAGGAATTGATCATCTGAAAATAAAGAAATTAGAAAAACTACCAAGACCAATGGATGAAAGAAAACCAATCTAACTAGAATTTCTCTCTGAATCAAGGGGGGAAAAGAAAATTTGTGACCCCATCCATCTATATATAGGTGCGATTAGAGAGATAATCCAATGTCTTCACATTTTATTACCCAGATTCAAACCCTCATTTATATCAATAAATGATAAAAAATATTAAAAAATGATGTAACAATTTATTTAAGAAAGATAATTATTCTAAAAATATTCTATGTTTTGAAACATTTTTTAGAAAGATTATAAGTTGTATATGACTAACATCAACTTGATGAATCTTGAAAAAATTTTAATAGGATTTTTCTAAGAACAACATAGACCCAAAGTAAAATTTTCCTTTTGGACAAACCTCCTTCCAATAAATCAAATAAATTTTTATGAATGTTTTATTAGTGATATAATGAACTTGGACACATAAAAAACAAGTTATAGAATGGGGTTTGTCAAATGAATCTTCCTAAAAACACCAAATCGATGTATCTTGATAGGTTTCTTAGAAAATATAAATTTAGAGAAATATGTTAGGGAAAAGTAGAAGAAAAACTCACACACCCCTTTTCAAGGGGTTTTCACTATAAGAATATAGATAATACAAGGAGTATAAAAACTATCACATTATATTAATCAATCCAAGATTTTATTTAATATATTCAAATCTATCAAAATTGAGGGATTATGTGAAAATATCATCATGTTGATCATGCATTTTGATAAATTGTAAAATAATATATTCTTTTTTCATGTGATCTTAGGGTAAGTTGTGTCTTAAATATATGTGGTTAATGATGGAGGAATAACCTAAAACTATATAAATATATTATATATATATTGTATTAAAATTATGATTTTTAAGAACATAAGGGTATATCATTTTATAAAATATATAATTTCATCAAAATGACATGCTGTTATCATTTTGTGTCTCACCCAAATAAATCATAATTTAAGAAATAGTTTTATATGATGAAACATTTGGGAGTAAAAGAATATTATGAATTCATATCGACCATGATATTTATTCATATGTTTTCACACATGATAAATGAGACAACCCAAGGACAAGAATTCAGTATTTTAAATCATACTACCATATGATTTCTATTGAGTTTAAAATTACACTATCCTTGGATGAAACTCCTTGAACCATAAGATATCTTTAAATTTTCTCTCTTTCATATGTGGTACTAGAATACTATGAAGAAAAGGTGAATCCTATATAAATTTCATATTATTTAGTACAACCCATGGATTCTAAATAAGTTGGGAGGATTATATTTTCCACTATGTGATTTTTTCATTCACATATAAAGATGAAGATCAAAGGTTGTAGTGGATCTTTAGTGAATGGTATACTCTGTTTTAAAATGATCTTTATTTTTATATGAGTTCCATATTATCTTGCATGGAGATCCCTTGAAAATAGTTTTAGTTGCTTCCATTTCTTATGATAATTGTTATTAAAATCCTTTAAAACCCATTAGTTGTATCAGAGTGATCCATGTTTAAGTTTTATGAAACTTATGATGAAATGAATAAGAGAATCAAAAAATATTACAGTTACATGTTTATTTAAATCTCATTTCATATAATGAGTTTATACTTAATATATGGGCTATGTAAAGGTAACCAATCCCTGACCCTTACGTAGCTGATATACATATGGGTAACCAAGTATTTACCCTTATGCAATGTAGTTTGTGTAAGGGTCATCGTAAGTTATCATTATGTTGGTTGTTCTACATAAGGGTAACATGATTTTATCCTTATTCATAAAGGGTTATTTATGGGTGTGATGATGCTTAACCTTACATGAAATGATTGTACGTAAGAGTAATTGGGGTTTTCCAAAATCCACATAAAGGAAACTGGGCACTTTACCCTTATGCATATTGGTACCAAATACACTACGTAAAGGTCCTTAACGTTTACCATTACATGGTGTTATAAAAATAAAGAGTACCATTATGGAAATTACATGTGTAGAGGTGTTACGTATATGTGAGATGCTATGTAAGGTTATTTTCTTCCTCAACCTTATGCAATTGGTGCTACATATGGGTAAATGGTTTATACCATTAAAAAAGGGATTCAAAGTTTTTTTTACCCTTATAGAGAATGTATACCTTTCTGTAAGGGCTTCATAAATTTTTTACCTTTATGAAGTGTCTACATAAGGGTAGAAGGTAGTTACTAGTACACAGAATATTAGTTTTGTGTAAGGGTAAAAAGAAATTGTTAAAAATTGATTTTAACATTTAAAAAGGAGATAATAATTTATAAAATATTTACAAATATGTAATGGAAAAGACATATATGGTCCATTACTTTGTCAAAATCCATTGTTTTGGGTCTTCTTGGAGTCATCTTTATCTCATTACAAGAGTTTTAAAATTTTTCCAATTTTTCCATCAATGAGTCACATCGATAGAGAAATATTGGTGGGTCAGCATCAGTAGCTCCAAATCAGTGGATTGGCATCGGTAGCTTAGTGTTGATGACTCGGGTCATTAGTAGGTCTAGGAATCAATAGGTCGAGCATCGGTAGGTCGAGGCGTCATTAAGTTGGGGTGTCAGTAGGTTGATGTGTTGGTGAGTCAGGGCTTCAGTAGGTCAAGGAATCAGTGTGCCTAGGTATCAGTAGGTTGGAAATTGATGAGTCAAGGGTTAGTGAGTCACATATATGACTTGTTGTTGGTGATTCACACCTTTGGCTCTGCATCGGTGGCTCATCTATTGGTGAGTCAGGCGTCGGTGACTCGTGTTAGTGACTCACCCATCGG
Organism: Viscum album; assembly: GCA_963277665.1. Classification (NCBI taxonomy): domain Eukaryota; kingdom Viridiplantae; phylum Streptophyta; class Magnoliopsida; order Santalales; family Viscaceae; genus Viscum; species Viscum album. The sequence continues at coordinate 1,984,447,446 of OY728145.1, read as the reverse complement.
TGATTCATTTCCAGTTTTCCCAGTATTTCTTGTTTCCCCTCTTTGATGTTTTCATTGATGTTAAATGAGTTATATTCCCTTTTTAATGAGTTTTTGGGACCTTTTAAATGTTATTTATCTTCATAAAAACATTAATCTTCCTTTGACTCCAAAACCATGTGGTATCAACCACGATCCAACTTTAATGGACTTTGAAACAGTTTCCCTGTAGATTTATTATCTAACCATTATAAATCCTAAATCATATCTTCCTTTGAACCATTATACTTTCTTTTGGTGAACTAATGACCTTTCTTCCCTGAGTAGTCATGCAACTATGGTGTAGTAGTCTGTTTTGTTTTCCCCTGGAGTCTTTTCTTATAGTCGTGTAACACCCTTTTTTTAGTGCAAGGAGAAATTGTTCATCATCAGTTGTTCCAAGTTTGAATTTCCTTAATCTCTCTTTTAATTGTGCATCATACAGTGTGGGTTTACTCATGGACCCCTGTGAATATGGTTGGAATTATATTTATGGAATATAATAATAAGTAATAAATAAGGGGTTGGGAAGACAATGATGATCACGTTGTTTTATATGTTATCCTATATCCCTATCATGTTTTATAAGGGTTGTATGAGTTCTGAAAATCATGGCCATTGATGGTATCTTTGTGCACACTAGTATGATTTTTGAATCACTTCTGTAAGAACTAGAATTTGGTTAATCACCTATATTTGGTTAAATAAATGGATTCCCTAGGAATGAACTTGTTCTGTTATAACCTAAACTTTATCAAGTAGAATTAAAGAACACATGTTTTCTAAATATGAGTAATCCTTATCTTATTGGTGTATCTAAGTGTTATGTGTGGTTATGTTTGGCTTTGTGTATATGACGTTCATGTGGTGCTGTGGCTGGGACTGTGGTTGTGAGTATGGGGTGGTACAGGCAGTGTAATGTAACCTCAGGCTAAGGGATTGGTTTATTATGGAATGGACGGACTTGTTATGCAGTGGAACTACATCTGAGAAGTGGTTGGGTAGTGGAGATGAATGTATAAAGACCCTATCCTTTTATATATATCATTACATAATTTTGAGCATAATTAAACATTAAATTACAAGCCAAGGATCGTAAAGTCTACTGTCCTAGAAGACTAGGTACATAATCAAACATCAAAAATAGAACTTTTTATTTAATCCCCGTAATTAGTTCATAACTTCCATTATTCTCATAACTCTGCATATGATAGCCTGGGGATAACATGTACAATGGTATAAGCTAAAATCCCAGTAAATTATTAGGCATATGAAAACATCTTTAGCACATTGGTTAGGAATCATGACATAATGATATAAAAAGGCATGTAATGTAGTTGAACACATGGAACCATAACATGGATAAAATGGGATCATATAAACATGAAATTATAGTAATGTGGAAACAAAATAAAACAATAATTTAGTACGAGTCTAGGCACTTTTCAGTTAGAGGAACACAAGTTAAGGTTAACCACCAAGACTGTTTCATATTGTAGCACATTCAAGGCAAACCGCCAAGACCATTTCACATGGTAGCACAAGTCATGTCTAACCGTCGATACCGTTGCATATAACGTCTCATGAGACTCACTTTTAACCAATTCCTTGGAGAACTGTATGGGTGAAACCATTATAAAATGTTCATGAATATGCTTTCCACATACATAATCGTACATAATCAATCATATATAAACATAAGTGATCGCATGGAAAGAAATGGGTATCATAATCATTTCATAAAGCATTATTTAATGGGAATATCATACTAGGGTACATAAAAGAAAGGAATTAGAACATACATGGACATTCATAATGGAAAATATGTGTATATACTGTTATGTGATTTCAAATAGAAGTGATAACATGTAAAAAGAGTATTTATGAAATTTTATCATTAAAACATTTTAGTGCGGATTAAAGGAAAATAAAAAAGAGAATTTTAAATCGAAAAGGGATGAATATTTTATATAAAACATGAATTGAAACAAGATGGTTGTCATTATAAAAAGGAATATTTTATAAAATAATCAATGTTGGATTAAAAAACATGATATAATGAACTTGAAATTGGGTAAAAATTTAAGAAGTTCCCTTAAAATGGGTTTGCTTATCGAGAAGTATTGAGGAGGGAATCACTTAAAATAATATATATCCCAGAAAGATAATGATTAATTAATCTTGATAAATGACTTTGGAAATATAAACATCAATTAAAATATGTACGTAAATATAATTTAGGGTTTCATTTAGGTAAAAAGAGAGTAAGAATAACCTGAAGGAATAATGGAGGTTCGTGTAGAATCCCTTACCTTAAGTCTGATGGTGTTATACACTTGATATTAATGACCTAAAAAATCAAATTAGGTTCATTAATTTATAATTAAAAATCCTTTTTACGTGTAATTAATTTATTATAACCTTTTGAGTTTATTAATAACCTTTTTTATTGGTTATGTGGTTCAATTTCATTGTTCGGGTCCATTTGTTTCATGATTAGTTTACTTATGTACATGATCAGATAATTATGTAAAATGAGGATGGTTGTATAATATTGGAGTTATTTTTAATTATTGATCATCCATAAAGTTACATGGTTGTAAATTTAATTTGGTTACTTAGAGTGAAGGTGAATCATTTTATAAAACTTATTGATAATCCTTTAGGATAATTGGTGGGTTTTAAACACAATGAATGCGTTTTGTTTTATAAATCAAAACCATGTGTATAAAAAGATTAAAGAACCATAAATGACACATAATAACTATATTATAGTTTTTTTCAACCATAATAATGGTTTCATGACCATAATTGAATACTGTAATAGAAATTGAAAATCCATCGTCCTTGATTGTGGTAAAATAATACATCTTGTATGTTGTTTTTACTACAAGTATAAAATAAGGGTAAAGAAGAGATGATAATAAATTATTAAGTTATCATAAATAAATTATATTAAATATAAGGTACAAAAACTTTACTAATATTTGGATGTGGAGAGGTAAGGATAGAAAAGAAAACAAAGGAACTTGAAAGGAAAGTAAAAGAATTGATAAGAGAAATTTACATCTTAAATCGATCATCTTTTTGATATCCTATTAAGGGGAGAGGATATTTTCTTTTGAATATACCAAGGTATTATAGACATGGGGGGGGGGGGATCTTGGGGAGATATGTGAGAAGAATTTAGGCAAGGAAAAAATCTTGAGTGGAGTGAAGAGAGGAGGGGAGTGTGGGTGGTTTTTATAGTGGAGGGCTTGAGGGTTTTCTTAATATTTTAATCATTAGTTTATTATTTCTCCATAAGAATATAAATAGTGATGATTACATGCCAAAAATAGTAATAAGTGCATTTGGTCTCGAACCAATGTACATTTACATCATCCATGACTCAAACATGATAAAGAAATTCAGGTGTTAGCTTTTATCATAAATTGTCATATTTTACTATTCATAAAAATCCATGTATTTTAGAAAAATCTCAAAACATTACCCTATCCATTTTTGGATGTGAAATATCCAAAAATAAACTCCATTTTATGAATATAACTTTCTAAATATAGGGAATTTAATTTTTTTAAAAAATTGACATTTACTTGAAAAATATGTATTTTAAAATTATAATAGATTTTATAATTCATAGAAAAATTATCTAAGGTATCATAAAATTATCCTATAATCATAATACATCAAAAAAATAATTTATGGAGAAATGTTATAAAAAAAAGTTTCTTTCTTAATTATTAAGTAATTCATAAAATTTTAATTAAATATTTATGACTTATAAAAATACCAACACTATCATATTGTCACTTATAAGATGGATAAATTTAATGTATACCTTTATTGGTAAAGTTACTATTTACTTGAATGTTTTTATATTTATAAGGGTCATATTACTATTCATAAGGGTAACCTTACTATTCATAATGGTCAGTTACTATTCATCAAAAATAAAGTTTGTCTTATCTGACTCCAAACATCTTACTGATCGCAACCATGTATGTCATATTTTCAAAATTCAAATCATAGAAGTGACAATATTATGTTTAAAGGTCACATAGTACTTAGTAGATCATTGTGTTGTGATTTCATGTTATTATATGACATAATTATAAGAATATAATTTCTATTGATTAAACTTTGGGTCATCACATTGTTCCCCTCTTATGAAATTTCACCCTCAAAATTTCATTTTACATTTTAATCCATAAAAAGGTGTGGGTACTTCTCTTTAATTACCTCATCTAGTTCCCATGTTTCCTCGTCATACATATGGTTCTGCCATAGTACATTGACCAGGTGAGTAGTCTTGTTACGTAGAATATTATCTCTATAATCCAAGATCTTCACTTGCTGCTCCTCGTAAGAAATATCATTTTCCTACTGCACCACCTATGTAGAAAGTACATGTGAAGGATCCGATATATAATTTATTAAGAGGGATACATGGAAGAAATTGTGTACTTTAGATGTGGTAGGTGGAAGTGCTAGTTGATAGGCCACACCTCCAACATGATCAATAATCTCAAAGGGGTCAATGTACTTAGGAATTAGCTTTCAATTCTTCCCAAACCAAATGACCTTATTCCATGGAGATATGTGGAGGAATACCATGTCTTCTACTTTGAACACATGGTCCCATCGACAATTGTCTTAATAATAGTTTTGTTGACTTTGGGATGCCTTGATATGCTACTGAATGGTTTCCATATTCTCTACAATTTCTTCGACCATTTTAGTTCCTAGTTTCTTACACTCACCGAATCCATCCCTACATGCTGGTGTTCTGCACTGCTTCCCATAAATTGTATCATATGGTTCCATTCAGATGTTGGAGTGGGAACTGTTTTTGTAGAAGAATTCAACCAGTGGAGGATTTTGGTACCACCCTCTTTTGAAGTCCATAGAACATGCTCTCAACATGTCTTCCAGTGTCTAAATAGTTTGCTTAGATTGGCCATCTGTTTGAGGATGATAGACCATACTGATGTTCAGTTCAGTTCTTATAGAATGTTGGAGGCTTTTCCAGAGCTTCGAGGTGAATCTCATATCTCTATCAGATCCAATAGATAATGGAATTAGATTCATCCTTACCACCTCATTGATATAAATCTGAAAAAGTTGATCCAATGAGAAGTTCTATCAAATTGCATTAAATTGATCTGTCTTTGTAAGATGATCCACAATGACCGATATAGCATTGTTTCCTCTAGATTTCCTTGGAAGTATAGTGACAATGTCCATGGTTATGTTCTCCCACTACCATGTTGGTATGGGTAGTGGTTCCATCATCCCCTTTAAATTTCTCGTTTCAACCTTACTTGCTGAGATACTAGACACTTTGATGCATACTCAGCAATCTCCTTCTTCATATTGTCCCACCAAAAGTTCTCTCAGAGATCTCGATACATCTTTGTTCTCCTTGAGTGAATTGATAATGACGATCTATTTGTTTCATTCAAAATATATATCATTATCATTGGATTATATGGTACACACAATCGTGACCAAAATATTAAAACTCCTTCATCAATCTCAAACTTAGATGATTTTCCATTTCTAAAGGCTTCCACCATTTTCTAAATTTCCAAATATTTTCTTTGAGAATCTATTATTTTCTCCAAGAGAAATAGTTTATCAATAATTTGATAAAGTATTGATTATGATCCCCCCTTAATTATTCCCATTCCCATCCTATGAAAATCTATGAATATTAGATCCTTTTCAATTCTCATCATTGATAAAGATGCAATATGCTTTCTACTTAGAGAAACCGCCACCTTATTTTCCATACTGGGATGGTAGTGGATTGAGTAGTCATAATCCATTATGATCTCTAAACATCTTTACTATATCATATTAACCTCTTATTGTGTGAATATATATTTGAGACACTTGTGATTAGTATATATCTCACACTTCTCCACATAGAGATAATACCCAGATTTTCAAAACAAAGATCACAACTATGAACTCCAGATCATGCATATGCTAGTTTTTCTCATTTATTTTTAGATTCATTGAGGTATAGGCTTTAAATTTTTCATTTTTCATTAGTACCCAACCTAATCCCTTCTTGGAAGCATCATTTTACACCACAAAGAGTTATCCACTTGTTAGGAGTGTGGGTATTGGCGTAGTGATAAGACTCTTTTTCAACTCCTTAAAGATATCTTTACATTCTTGAGTACAATCAAACATAACCCCATTCTATGTCATATTGTTCATTGGGTTTTAAAATCATGAAATTTTCGTCACAAATAGTTGGTAATACCTAACTAGACCAAGGAAGCTATGCATCTCTGTTACAGATGTTCGCCTGGTCCACTCTTCAATTTCATTTTTCTTGGAAGAGTCTATAGGTATCCCTTTTATAGTGATAAGAAGTCCCAAGAATGATACTTTCTCTATCCATATCTCACATTTAATATACATTTAATATAGTTTCTCCCTTTATAATGTTGTTATCATAGTATTAAAATGCTCCTCATGTTCCTCCTTTCTCTTGGAGTATGTCAGAACATCATCAATAAAGACTACCAAAAATTTGTCAAGGTAATATCTAAATAATATATTCAATAAATCCCTTAAAATTTCTGGAGGATTAGTGAGTCTAAAGGTCATCACTATGAACTCATAGTGTCCATACCCCATTTGAATGGTAGTCTTGGGAATATCTTCTTTCCTAAAATTTAATTGGTGATATCCCAACCGATGGTCCTCCTTATAGGAATAAATGGCCCCACAAAGCAGATAGAACAAGTAATCTATCCATAGAAGGGGATACTTATATTTTGTCATTATTTTATTAATCTCATGATAATAAATTTATAAGCTTATTTATCAATCATTCTTCTTTAAAAATAGGACTGGTGCACCCCTTGGTGAAGCACTCGTGCATAAAAAACCATCTCAAGTTTCTCTTGTAAATGCTTCTTCATCTCTTCCAGCACTATAATGGACATTCTATAAGGTGTATTTGATATAGGAAGAGATACAAGAATAAGTTAAATTTTTAAATCAACCTCTCAATTTGAAGGAAGACTAGAAAAATCTTCATGCAATACATTAGTGTAATCCATCATGATGGGTATATCATCTAGAAGTATCATCTTCTTTGTATCAATAATTTGATCTAGAAATGATTTCTCGTAAGGCATTAATAAACACACTTGAGAAAATGATTCTAAAGGAGATTCATCTTCTTCATTACACATGTAAATAATTAGAGGATTCTTCACGATGCAAAGAGTGATCTCCCTTTCTTGACAGTTGATGTTGATTTTTTATAATGATATAAAATACATGCCCAAGATAAAATCAAAATCTACTAAATGAAGGATGAAAAGAATTTCTAGAAGGTTAAATCCACAAAACTTTACGAGGAGGATTTATAAACCTTGGATGTAATAATTTCCCCATTTACCGTTGTCACATAATTTTTAACATCTAAATTTTGAGGTGGTGGTTGAATAGTTCTAGTAAACATGCAAGATATGAAAGAATGCGTAGAAAAAGAATAAAATTTGAAATTATCTATTCTTGAATGAATAACTAGGGTATTTATCTCCTCAAAGTTGTCTGGATCTACCTTAGTAGTACTGATAACATAATCCCTTCCTTGTTTCCTTGGTTGTTGTTGTTGATTTCCTCCAATAACCCTTATCTTAGGGAAATTGTTCACATAATTATCATGATCCTTACATTTGTAACACTACACCCACTGATGAGCATTTATATAAACCTTTCTTTCCTCTATCACATTATTGGGATTCTATATATCACTTTGGTAGTTTTTAGCCAGATGTCCCATTCATCCACATTTGAAGAAATTATGGGTTCCCTTTAGATAGTTCCTAGGATGCTTCTTACCATAATTTTGATACGTGTGATGTGCGATCTTCTTTCCAACATGAGATTTATTTGTTGAACCACCCATATTAGACTCCAACTTATACTTTTTTTAACATCCGACAAGACCAATGGGAGTCTCTAATCTCCATTTCAACCTTTAGGTCACAACAAGTAATCTTATCATAACAGTCAATGTCTCAAATTGGCAATGTTTTTTGTAGACTCATCTTTAGTATGCTAAAGAAGTGATCCACTATGCTTTCTATGTTCATGAAAAAGCTGAAGTTTAATCTTGAATGTCTTGTGAAGCTTGCTTCATGAGCCCTAATGGACTCATATTTCTCTTTCTTGAGTTCGAGGAACTCTCTTTCCATCTTGAGTGGAGGGTTGGAGGAAAATATTTATTATTATTTGTTCTTGTATTCCTCCCAATCCATGGAATCAAATTCCTCTTTGGAAATAATATTCTTGATTATTGTCCTCCATTTATCAATTTCCTCATCAAAATGATAGACCACGATTATGAATTTCTCTTCTTCTGAGCACTAGATGATAGAGAATATTTTTTTCAATGGAGTTAATCCACTATTCTGTGATAAGGGGATTAGAAGATGCACTAATCCTAAGAGTCCTTTTCTGTATTAAGGATTTAGTTGAAACATTCCCTTTCCTTAGGGGATGAGGGTGTTCCACATGGTTCAATTTATTATTTGTAACATTATCCAACTGAGAAAGTACTTCCATGAAATTTTAAGCACCTATTCCTATCAAATTTGGCATATCATTAATGAAGTATTCAAATTCCCTTTCAAATTTATTTTTGGAACATGTCATTATATTTTTTTCTATTCACTTAGAAAAAGAACGTACAATTAGAGTCCTTGAGTACTTATCTGTTAATAATAAAATAAAAAATTTGAACATAAAAGGATAAACTTATACAGAAGAAGTATATCAAAACTTGTGGTTACCTATGTTTAAATCTAGGTTATCTTTAATATGTTTCATAACTTATAATCTTATGGGATCTTTTTTTATTCCCTTAATAATGTATTTTACCATGCTTGTGAATTTACCAAAGCATATACCCTAGGTGTGTCATACCCCAAGTGTAATAAGGCCAATTGTTATGAACCTATTCCCATTCGAGTCTATCTCAAAGTGGTGTTTTTGGGTTTTACCGCTAGATACATCTATGCTAGATCCACCTCAAACAATTTGTATCCAGTTAGGGTTATATTTTATTTTTAAACCACTTATTATATACTTAACAAAATTTAGTGATGTTTTATTATACATGGTATCGTCATTAAGGTTCTTACTAAAGTTCCTTATTCCTAATATCCAAAAAATAACTAGACCATCATATGATACCAACTATAGAGACCTTATCCTTTTACATATTTCATTACATGATTTTAAGTAAAATTGAACATCAAATTAAAAGGCAAGTATCATAAAGTCTGGTGTCTTCTAAGACTAGGTATATAATCAAACACCATAAAACCAAATTTTTATTTAATCTCTATAATGAGCTCTTAAATTCTATAGTGATCATACATATGCATAGGATAACTTGGGGATGACATGAATAAAGGGATATGATAAAACCTAAGTAAGGGATTAATCATAAGAATTAATCTTTATCACATTGGTTATAAATCATGACATAATGATATAAAAAAGTCATACAACGCAATTGAACATATGGAACCATAATATTTATAACTTGGGATTATATAAACATAGAGTCACAGTAATGTGGTAGAAACATGAAACATGAATTTAGCATGATTAGAGGCTCATTTTAGTTAGAGGATCACAATTCATGGTTAACCACCAAGACTATTGTACATGGTATCACAAGTCAAGGTTAACCTCCAAGATTGTTGCATATTGTAGCACAAGTCAAGTCTAACCACTAAGAACGTTGCACATAACATCTAATGAGACTCAATATTACTCAATGAATTAAAGATCTACTTGGGTTCACCCATCATAAATTGTTCGTGAACATTCTTGCCACATACATAATCATACATTATCAGTCATATATAAACATAAGGGAACCCATGTAAAGAAATTGGTATCATAATAATGTCATAAAGAATAATTTAATTTTCATATCATGCGAGTGTCCATGAAAAAATGGAATTAGAAAATACATGGAAATTTATAATTTAAAATAGTCATATATCATGGTAAGTGATTTCAAGTAGAAGTGATAACATGTAAAAAGAGTATTTAAGAAATTTTAGCATTAAAACATTTTGGTGCAGTTTTAAAGAAAATACTATAGAGAATTTAAAATAGAAAAGGGAATAATATTTTATATAAAACCAGAAGTGAAATATGAAGGTTTTAATAATAAAAACGATGATTTTATAAAAAAATGGTGTCATAAAATAGAACGTATTGTGCACTTGAAATTGGATAAAAATTTAGGAAGTTCCCTTAAAATGATTTTGATTATCGGGAAGTATTGAGGAGGGAATATCTTAAAAGCATGTATATCCCTAAAATATAATGAGTAATTTATATTGATACATGAGTTTAGACATATAAAAAACAATTAAAATATTTACATAAATATATTATAGGATTTCATTTGGGTAAAAATAAAGTAAGAATAACCCGAAGGAATGATCGAGGTTTGGGTAGAATCCCTTACCTTAAGTCTGATGGTGTTCTCCACTAGATATTAATGATCCAAATAATAAAATAAGGTACATTAATTAATAATTAAAGAACATATTTTACATTTAATTTATTTATTATAACCTTTTTGAGTTTATTCATAACATTTTTTATTGGTTATGAGGTTCAATTTCATTGTTTGGGTACATTTGTTTCATGATTGGTTTACTTATATACATGAACGAATAATCATGTAAAATGAGGATGGTTGTCTATAATTGGGTTTATATTTTATTATTTAACATATATAAAGATATATTCTTTTAAATTTCTTTTGGTTACTTGTATTGAAGATGAATCATTATATAAAACTTTAGTGATAACCTTTTGGGTAAATTAACGGTTTTTGATCACAAGGAACTAATTTTGTTATAAATAAAACCATATGTACAAAAAAAATAAAGAACCATAAATGAAAAATAATAGATATATTATAGTGTTGTTCATCCATAATAATTGTTTCATGACTAGAATTTAATATTGTATTGGAAAATGAAAGCCCATCATCCTTTGAATATGGAAAATTAACACATCTCGGATGGTGTTTTTACTACTAGTATAAAAGAAGGGTATAAGAGAGACAATAATAAATTATTACTTTATCATAACAATATTATAGTATATATAAGTTACTGGAGTTATCATTAAATTTTGATGATGAAATTTAAGGATATTAAAAAACAACGGGACTTGAAAGAAAAGTAAAAGTATTGAAAAGAGGAATTTACCTCTTAAATTAATCTTCCTTGGGAGCCTCTTAAGGGGAGAGGATTTGGTATTTTGAAGAGACACAAGGTTTTTGTACGCGGGGAAGGATCTTGGTGATAAATTTTAGAATATTTTAAGCAAGGGAAAAATCTTTAGAGGAGTGAAGAGAAGAGGGGAGTGTGGGTAGTAATTATAGCTGAGGGGAGGAGGGTTTTCTTAATATTTTAATTATTAGATTATTATTTCCCTATAAGAAAATAAGTAGTGATGATTATATGAAAAAATATAGTAAAAAGTGAATATGAGTTCAAAACAATGACCATTTACATCATCCATGACTCAAGCATGATGTAGAAATTCAGGTTTTAACATTTATCGTAAATTATCATATTTTACTATTCATCAAAAATCAAGTATTTCCGAAAAACCCCAAAAATTCACCCTAACAATTTTTAAATACGTATAATATAAAAATGAAATCAATTTTACAAAAATAATTTTATAAATATAGGAAATTTAATTTTTAAATAAAATCATCATTTACTTGAAAAATACATATATTAAAATAATTTCTGATTTTATAATAATTTTAAAAATTAACTAAGGTGTCATACATTTATCCTATAATCGCAATACATCAAAACAATAATTTGTGAATACATTTTATGGAAATATAATTTCTTTTTTAATTATTTAATTATTCATAAATTTTTAGTTAAATATTTATGACTTATGAAAATACAAACACTATCATGTTTTCACTTATAATATGTATAAATTTTATTTATACTTTCATTGTAAAGGTTAATATTTACATGGGTGATTTACTATTCATAAGGGAAACATTACTATTCATTAGGGTTAGTTACTATTCATAAAAAATTACGTTTGTCTTATCGGACTCCAAATATCTTACTAATCAAAACCGTGTATGTCATATTTTCAAAATTCAAATCATAGAAGTGACAATATTATGTTTAATGGTCACATAGAACTTATTAGTTCATTGTGTTTTGATTTCATGTGATTATATGACATAATTATAATAAGGGAATTTCCATTGATTAAGCTTTGGGTAATCACAACATGACTGGGTTGTGTCATGTTCATGTTTATGGGTGTGCTGAGTGTGGTGTTGTTATGCAACGGGGCTGCTGAGTGGGGTCGTGGTAGGGTGTGTTCTGGGGGGGGGGGGTTACTTGTTGAGATTAAGGACATTGCAACATGAATTTTACGAATGATGGGGGTAGTGGTTGAATGAATATTTTACCATGGAAATTCTTTATTTTTTTGGATTTGGCGGGGGTTGGTGTGGTTTCTTGGGCTTATAACATTTTCAGTGGTTGGTAGTTGCCCGGGTAGGGACGAAATAAATGGTAAATTCTTAATAATGTTAAGTGATTAAATTTTAGGAGGTTTCCTTTTATAATTATGGATGTGACTGTCATTCATGGTGATGTGTTCATGTAGGGTTGGAAGAAAGGGAAATTTTGTGTGGGCTGATTATTTTTTTTGAAGAACCATAGGTTAGACTGAGTGTTTGGTACACACATATATATATATACATTTAGTTCTTTATGATTTCTATATGAACCCCACTCAGGTTGATAACAACGTGTCGAACACCCCCATTGTAATAGGGGAGGGTGTTCATTCCCAAAATCCTAGTGGGAGGATAAATGGACGGTTACTGGCTCTTCTCAACTCCCTCTTCTAGGCATTGGTTTCCCTAGAATCTTAAGGTAGGTCATGGTGTGGTTGTGAGGCCCAAGTGTATGCATGCAAGGTGTGCTTCCCAGTTATCTTTGGGATGAGTAGTGTAATGATTCCCAAGTGTCTTCCAGATGAGGTTGTGGGTTGTGGCCCAAATATTTGCAAGTGAGATGTGATGCAGTATGTGGCCTAAGTGTGTGTGGGTAGGTTGTGGTAGTGTGGCTTGTGGAAGAACTTAGAAGCATCAAAAAATTCACCATTAGGGATGAGAAGTTAACCAGTGGGAAGTGGTGCAGGGTACCCAAATATCGATGTACTTATTATATTACTTACTTGACTTGCATTATTTAGTGAGTGTACTTTGGTGAGGTTGGGGTTAATAGTAAACTTTTTTATGTTCGTTTTTGTGTCTTCTGTTTTCTCATAGGGGCTTTAGTATGATCCGCCCACTTGTGCTTGGATGAATTTTGTTTTTCCCTACGGATTAATCTTGTATGCTCACCCTACAAATATAAAACTTTTTTTTAGATTTCTAGGGAGATTTAATGGACCATGTTGGAGCTTACAATCTCAAAAGTTGGGGATGGTTGCTATGTCACTGCTTAGTTTTATTTTGGAACTTACATTGGAGTTTTCTTTGGTTTTTCTAGTAGTTTTACTCTAAACAAACACATGGGATTAATTTTGGATTCTTTATATATATGTGGCTTAGAATTTTTTGAGGTTTATACATTTTATCTCCCAATCTTGGTTACTATAAAAAGGGTAATGCCTCCCATTTTTGTGAGATTTATATACCATTAGTGCTGGTTACCAACCCAGGGTCCTATTAGAGGAGGGACTAGGGGGGGTCCTTATCTCTCCTTCATCTTGAGGATGGAAGGTCTCAACATCTTATTATTGATTCGCTCATCTTGAAGAAGGTGGGTCATGATAGAATAGTATCAGAGGTTATGGTGGAGATATAGGATAGAGTTTAGAGTTAGTAAAAGTGAATATTGCATGGGATAGTAGGGAAACAATGTTATGTGATATTGGTGCATGAAATGGGCTTGGTAAGACTGGTTAGGACCTGAGATTTTATCACCCCCTATGATCCGAGGAAAGGGCTCTTAGGTTACCTAATTTCCATGTGAGGCTACACTGATTACAGGGTAGAGACCCTGGGAAAGGTACACACATCATGATTCCTTGTGTCATTTTTTTTTGAGAATTCTCTAGAAATGAAAATAAACAATGAATTAAAATTAATAATAAATAAATTCTATACTACACATGAATAAGAATTCATTGTTTACCTTTCATCTATGGAACCCACTCGTTGATCACGAGTGGATAGAGTAGTGGAGGCTCAACAGGATGAACCGGTCAACCAACAGAGGGTTGACTTAGTTGGGGGGGATGATTAGTGGTAGAAGACTGTTCATGATTTCTAGTGGAAGACCCTAGGAAATTACGAAGCCAATGTTTCAAATAAAAATATAGAGAGTTGGCTTTAGGATCTAGTGATCACCTTTAGCCTGATCTAGGATTTGACAGAGTATTTTGTTCTCATGGCTGTGATCCATATGTGGAGAGAAGCACATAAGTGGTGGACACTTTACCTTGGGGAGAGGAAGGAGACTGATGTTCAGTGGGACATCTTTTATAAGAAGTTCCAGTAATAATTCCTTTCTCTATACTTGAAGGACGAGAAGCGTCGGGAGTTACTCTCCCTCCAGTAGGGGAGTATATTGGTACAAGAGTTGGGGATCAAGTTCAAGGATCTCATTCACTTTTATTTTAATCTCTTTTAGGATTAGGAGTCTTGGGATATAAATTTAGAGGAGGCACTTTGTCCTTCCCTCCATTATGTAGTCACTCCCTTCTCCCTACCGACATACTTAAAGGTCCAGAAGAAGGCCGAGGTAGTAGAAAGGATGCAATCATGAGGAGGTTTAACATGATAGGGGAGCCAAATGAGTTTTTCAAAGGGGAAGGATATTAACAGCATGTCTCCAGTGGTATGACCTTGTAGGTTTCAGCCGATGGGGAACCGACCCCAGCAGTTTTAGTTCGGACCTTTTGTTCCTCGTCCTTTTCCCATAGGATTGGGATCAAAGTGTTTCTCTTGTGGAGGTCGCATGAACCTTCAGAGTTAATACCCAGTTCGAGCTTAGTATGATGGAGGTGGGTAGGTCCACCAACCACATCAGTAGTAGCTGTTGTCCAGATCATTTCTACCGTAGGGATAATAGGCTCATGGTCTATCGAGGGGAGACAGATCAGAAAGAGGATGACCTCAGGGAATTCCATGGAGACCTCGACCTGAGCAAGGTCGTGGTGGTGGCAGATAGCAGAGGGGAAGAGGAGTTGGGTGTGGTAAGTTCCACACCACAGAGGAAACCTTTCCAACAGGTCCGGAGATCATTTTAGGTACGATCAGTCTGTTCAGTACACTTGTTTGTGCATTGTTTTATTTAAGAGCTTCACACACCTTTGTTGCACCCAATATAGCCCATCATCTAAGGATGGGCATTGTAATGACCCAAACATTCATTAATGAAAATTCATCTTAATTTAATTAAATGTATTATTACAGATATATAAAACTTATGCATTTCCTTAGTTTTATGTTTTTTTATTTTAAAATACCATTAAGAATTGTGACCATTGCTAATATAGCCATTAAACAATGATCACAAGATTAGTATAAATATAGGGCTTTAACAAATCCAACTTACTCAGAAAAAGGTAGTGATGACCTTATCCAGTATAATTGCTCCATATAAAGCCCACTTGTTAGAGCTCAGAAAGGAGGTGGCATCATTGGGCTTTGCTCTTGACCAATCTCAAGACGAGCTTCAACACATTAAGCTCGAATGGAACCGCCTACGGGAGAAGTTGAATTTGATAGAGATTACCACCCAAGCGATGTTATCCAAGCCAGCCCAAGAGTCTATCACCATCACACTCCTTAGCCTTCAGTCTTATTCCAATGTTACAAGGGTTTATGTAACAATACCCTAGCACTATGATTATGTACATTATTTTTTATAGAGAATATACATTCATTTAATTATTGTTACTTTGTAAATAGTTTTTTTAGAAAAATAGAATTTTTTGTTAATTAAGAAATCTATATTGATTAATTAATGGATTTTCAATTTAAATAATATTTTTATGAAATATTATCACTAAATGAATTTTTATTAAATATAATGACCCTATAATTATTTTGAATACAATAGAGATTTTATTAATGTTCGAAAGCTTTTTTAGTCAAAACCCATGAATTTTTGATAAATGCAAGTTTTTGTTTTAAAAGTAAAAATTCAAATATTTATAAAATTATTTAGATAAAATGAATATTATTTTTTGAATCAAGAAATCGAAATTATCCAATTGTGAATTTTTCATAATTTTTTACGACAGTCGAATGTTTGGGTAAAAATTAAATATCGTTTTAATATATATTGTATTTTATAACATCATAATGACCCAATAATGATGTAATATAATAATATAGAAATTATTTTCGGCCAATATATGTTTTACCATTAAAATAATGTGATTTTAGGTTTGTTTGATTTATTTTACACTGTTTTAGTGGACCCTCTAAGACTTATAAAACATTTTAACTTTTTAAATTGATTTCCTTGAGAGTGTGACTCACCTCCACATAAGCAAAACCAATATTTTAAAAATACAGGACATTGAACTTATAAAATAATGTTTTCCACTCCCATTTGGAAAAAACCACGAGAAATACCATAGGTTGGTTTGTGGTTTTGATTAGTTTAATATGTGGTGTACCAAACCTAAATAATAAATAATTCCCTTTCCATTCCTATATAAACTCACCCATAATCCCACTTCCTCTTCACTAAAAGCCATTGGAACACAACCAAACCATTTCCTCCACTCTCTAGAATCCTATAAAGGTTACCCAAGATCCCAAGAATCCTTTATTAATCCTCTCCCAATCCTTTGAGATCACACTTCCAAGTAAGGGATTCCTTCCTTTCTCATTTTATACAAGTTTCTTAATATTGTTATGACATTTTATTTTCAATTATAAATATTGGGGTATGATTTAAAACCTCCCATATACTGTATTATTTATGTTTTAATGATGAGATACCCCTTTCACTTTCATCTATTCCTTCCATGTATACCCGTTACCATGCCAAAATTCTGTAAGAAATTCCTCTCTTATATTTAACATTCAAGAAATTATTTTCTATTATGAATCTAAATCCCATTATTTATGTTGGGACATGAATCTATATTAACCCATTTCTTTCCATTTCTTGTAAATATTATTATAAAACCATTTCTCTCTCATCAACCTTTTTTACGAATTCTTATGTCACACCGTTATGCTGCCGAAATTGCATCGCAATTTTCCAAGACAAAGTCATTGTATAGTGAATACCATGCACATTTCGCTATCAAGGGAATTCAACTTTATGAAAATTTATTGATTATAGAGTTTCATGCATGAATTCAACATTACTTTATCATGGAATAAATGATTCTTTTTGATGAATCCATGTTTTATGATCTATGTCGCACACTTATGCATGAAATGAAATGATTAAGAAGGGTGCTCCCTGATAGCACTCCAATTCATTGGGTAAAGTTTAGTATCATGATATGTTAAGTTCAATGAGGGTTTAATCATGCTAATTCAAGTTTAATGAGAGTTTACTCATGATACATGTTCAATGATCCTTGGCTCATGCTATTACAATGTTAAGTGTTGTTTCCACATTTCCATGTTATGATAATCAAGCTATATCAAGCCTTTATGTTCATATTTCTTTTATGATCCATTTATAGGCCTATTTCCTAACATGTATTTTATTCTTCATGTTATTACTTGTTTACTCCTTACTGGGCTTTATAAATCACCTTTTCTTATACATTTCTTCAAGTTATCCCATGCAATGCTATGTACAAGGGAATGTGGTGGTCACATAAAGGATGTTTTCAATAAATATGTTGTGTTTCATGTTTTAAGTCATTATGTAATGTTCCTAAGCCTGAAAGACACTATAAATCTCAATATCTTAATTTTTAACAGGTGATAGTTTAATGTAATAAATTATGTTTAAGTGTATAATAAAGAGCATGGTTGTTATAGTTGGTATCAGAGGATAGATTTAGTTATATTTGGGATTAGTATTAGAAAAACCTAGTGAAATACTTTGGGACAAGACTAAGTATAATAAAATCATCCCTAAATTTCGGTGAGTATTGAGTATGTGGTTTATCAAGAAAATAAATCCCTGTATGTATACGATCATGTAGAGGTGGGTCTAGCATAGATGTACCTAGGAGTGAAAGCACCGACAAGAAGTTTTGGGCTTGACCTAGGGTATCCTAGTACATGACAATAGGCCTTTCTACACTCTTGGTTATGACACTCCTAGGGGATATGCTTTGGTAAATTCACAATCTTATTATGAACCATTGTTAAGGGAATAAAAAATACCCCATAGAATGTATGTTGGGATGTAGATCATGGATAATATAGATTAAATCCTATAGATTCATATGTTAAGGAAATAATAATTATTTACAAGTCATCTGTTTTTTCCTTGGATTACACTTTATGTGTTACCCCTAACTTTCCTTTTATTCCAGCCAATGGTCAGTAATAGAAGGACTCGAGCTAACAACAGATGCAAAGTTCAATGTGATGACTGTTCTAATGAGATGCCCAATCTAATGGGAGTGGGAATTGCGAACTTTGTCACCATACTATCTCAGTTAACTCAAGATTTTAATAGAAACATGGGTTAAGAGGAACGTTCACCCCCATCCCAAGAAAGAACAAGTCACAATTGAGATCTTAATGAGAAAAAAGCATCATACTTTTAATGAATCATTTAATCCATCAATTTCCGAACAATGTATCAACTCCATTGAAATTATCTTCTCCATCATTCAATGATCCAAACAAGAGAAGGTTCTTCTAGATGCTTATTGTATAGAGGGTGAAGCTGATCAATGGTGGAAATTGATAAAAAATATGAAGCCTGAGGTGGAGATAAAGGTGTTGGAATGGAAGGATTTATAGAACACATTTTTTGATAAATATTTTCCTCGCACCCTCTGACATAAGATGAAAAAGAGACTTCATTTACCTCAAGAAAAAAGATGATGATTCCATCGGAGCGTATGAGGTAAACACCACAAGGCTTGCATGATACGCGTACGACATTATCATTACCCTCGAATGGAAGGTTGACCATTTCTTTGGTGGGTGAAAACTAGTCTACAGAAAGCCTTGTTGATCCGTGACTTCAATAGCTATGAAGAAATTGTCCAATGTGACCTCAAGGTCAAAATTGTGATCCGTGAATTTTAGGGATATCATGGAGATAATGAGCATAATGTGAACTTAAATTCTATAGGTCTGATGGATAAATCCAATGGTTCTATGAAAATCTAGCACCCCACTTGACAAAGGTGTGGAAAGAAGCACCCTAGAAATTGCCTGAAGGGGATGAAAAAATGGATTAGGTGTGGAAGAGAAGGGAACCTTTCCATTAACCTTTGACAAGAAAAACCCACAGCTATGACAGAGGATAGGAATGCTCCATTCGACACTCAATTCATTTTTCATTTCTTCAACTACAAAGAACCAAGGAACATTGTATATCAGTTCCTTTTTCCAAGTGTTTTCAGAGGCAACCAGTAACCTCCAAGGAAGAAAGGGCGAGCTTTTTCCATAACTACCCCCGAAGTGAACCCTAACAACGAAGTGGTGAAAGGTAAGATAGTTATTCATTCAAGAATATCAAACATACTTTTTTATTCTGGTTCTAAAAATTCTTTTGTATCCTAAAAGTTTAGTAGAACAATCCCAACACCACCACAAATCATGGAAGCAAAGATGTATGTGAGTAAGAAAAATGGGGAAACCATTGCATCCCATGAATATAAATCATACCTTATCATAATTTGGGGATTGAACTTTTTGGAGAACCTAGTCATACTACCTTTGGTGTAATTTGATGCGTTTCATGTCATGGATTTACTTTCCTTATATAGAGACAATATAAATTGTCGTGAGAGGGAAATCACTCTCTATATGGCCAATCAACCCCCGATTCTGTACAAGTGCAAGGAGGTGGATGAATATTCCTTAGAACCATCATATCAAGCATGGATATTACTACCCTATGATCATGTTTATCTAGATTAGATGATCAAGTATAAAAAAGAAACCATCCTTGAAGACATGCCTATTTTTAGGGAATTCGCTAAATTGTTTCCTGTGGTATTTCTTGATCTTCCTTATAGAAGAGATATTGAATTATCAATCGACCTTATACCTGGGATGTTGCCAATATCCAAGACTAAATATAGAATGGATATTGTGGAGATTGAGGAGCTGAAGAAACAACTAAAGGAGAATCTGGATAAAGGGTTTATATGCCCATGTGATTCACCATGGGATGCACCTGCCCTCTTCATCAAGAAGAAGGATGGGTCAATGTGCTTTGTATTGTTTATCATGAGATCTAAAAAATCCTGATAAAGAAAAAGTATCATATTCACTGAATTGATGAATTAATTGATCTTCAATGTGGGGAATAACACTTTTCCAAGGTGGAATTTTATTCAGGATATTACCAAGTAAGGGTGAAGAAGGAGGATATCCCCAAGACTAATTTTCGTACAAGGTATGGGAACTATAAATTCATAGTATTTCCATTTGGACTCACTAATGCTCCATCAATATTCATGGACTTGATGAATATATTCTTTAGAGATTACCTTGATAAATTTGTGGTAGACTTTATAGATGATATTCTAATATATTCCAAAACCAAGGAGGAGCATGAGGAGCATCTAATAACTATACTAGAGGCCTTGAGAAAGGAGAATATATATGAAAAGTATAACAAGTGTGAGTCTTGGTTGAAGGATGTATCATTCTTGGGTCATATCAGCCCAAGAAATGGGATATCTGTTGATCCTTCCAAGACAAGTACAATTGAAGCATGGATGAGGCCAACATCAGTAACATATATCTGTAGCTTCCTGGGATAGCTAGATAATATCTCTAATTTGTAAGAAATCTCTCACAATTGTCCAACCCTCTTAAAAAGCTAACTCAGAAGGGAGTAATATTTTCTTGGAGGGATGAATGCGAAGAGATCTTCAAGAAGTTGAAAATGGGGATTATCACTATGCCCGTGCTCACACTACCCACAAGTGGATAACTTTTTGTGGTATTAAATGATGATTTGAAGAGGGTATGGGATGTGTGTTGATGAAAAAAGAAAAATTCATTGCCTATTATTAAAGGAAATTGAATGTACATGAGAAAAACTATCCAACACATGATCAAAAGTTGGCTACAGTGATCTTTGATTTGAAAATTTGGCGGGATAAAATCTTTGGGGAGAAGTTTCAAAATATAAAGGGGTCAAAAAAATCCTCAAGTATATATTAACACAGAAAGAGTATAACATGCACTAATGAATATGTTTAGAGCTAATAAAAGACTATGTCTGGTCAATCCATTACCACCCTGAGAAAGCAACAAGGTGGCAGATGCTCTGAGTAAAAAGGACCCAACGATTCAATCATTGATGAGAATTGAATGGGATCTATTCTTCTTAGATTTTATGAGTATGGATGTAGGAATCAAAATAAAGGGAACATAATCAATCATTTCACAAATTATTGCTCAACCATCTATTTTTGAAAGGTTAAAGTATGATCAAAAGGATGATGTGAGAATTCAGAATAAAGTAAAAACTATCAGAGAAGGTAAATCCTCAGAGTTCACTGTTAATGAAGAAGGAATTGTGAGATTTGGGTCAAGACTATGTGTTCCATCAAATCCAGATTTAAAGAAAGAACTTTTGGATGATGCACATAGTTAAAATTTCTCTATTCACCCAGGAAACACAAAGATGTATCGAGATATCTGAGAGCTTTAATGGTGGGATAACATAAAGAAGGAGATCGCTGAGTATAAATCAATGTGCCTGGTATGTCAACAGGTGAAGGATGAGAGGCATATGTCTAAGGGGGTGATGGAACTATTACCTATAACAGCACGGAAATGGGAGAATATTACCATGGAATTTGTCACCAGACATACAAAGACATCCAAGGGAAACAATGCCATCTGGGTTGTTGTGAATCTTCTTACAAAGACTAAACACTTCATTTCAATTCGAGAGGATTTCTCATTGGCTCAACTGGAATGGATATACCTCAGAGATGTGGTAATGCTGCATGGGGTACCACTATCTATTGTATCTGATCAATATCCAAGATTCACCTCTAAATTTTGGAAGAGTCTTAAACATACTCTCGATACCAAGATAAACTTCTGTATGACTTATCATCCTCAAACTGATGGCCAATTTGAGTGGACTATCCAAAAACTTGAGGACATGTTGAGAGCATTCTCAATGAACTTCAAAGGAGTATGGGATCAACATATTTTTCTAGTTGAGTTCTCTTACAACAATAATTTCTACTAAATCATCCAAATGGATCTTTATGAAGCCCTGAATGGGAGGAGGTGTAGAACACCGACATGTTGGGATGAAGTTGGGGAGAGAAAACTCCTAGGTCTAGATATGGTTGAAGAAATGGTGGTGATGGTTACGACTATCCAACAGCCCATTAAAGCTGCTCAGAGTCAACAAAAGGGCTATACTGATAATCATCAGTGAGACCTAGAGTTTGATGTTGGAGACATGGAATTCCTTTGCATATCACCGTGGAAGAGAGTTATGAGATTTGGGAAGAAGGGAAAGCTTAGTCGAAGGTACATAAGCCATTTTGAGATCCTTGATGAGCATTGTCCTATCAACTAGCAATCCCACCGAACCTATCACAAGGACATGATGTATTCCATGTATCAATCTTGAGGAAGTATATACCTGACCCATCACATATACTAAATCTATAGGTTTTACCATTGGATAATGACCTCTCCAATAAAAAGAATTCGGTGATGATCATACATCGTAAGAAAATATTCTATGAAATAAGACAATACCCCTCGTCAATGTGTTGTGGCGCAACAAAATTTTTGAATAAATAACATGGGAATTAGAGGAAGTGATGAAGCAGAGTTACCCGCATCTATTTTAGTATGGGAAAAGGAAATTTCAAGGGAGAAATTTCTTAAGGGGGGAAGATTATAATGACCCAAACCTTCATTAATGAAAATTTCTCTTGATTTAACTAAATGTATTATTTCAAATATATAAAACTTATGCACTTACTTGGTTTTATGTTTTGGTAATTGAAAATACCATTAAGAATTGTGACTACTTCTAATAAAACCATTAAATAGTGATCACATGATTAGTATAAATATAGGTCTTTAGAAAATCTAATTTACTCATAAAAAGGAAACGATTGCCTCATCTAGTATAATTGCTCCATACGAAGCCCATTTTTCATAGCTCAAAAAGGAGGTGTCATCATTGGGCTTCACTCTTGACCAATCCCTAGAAGATCTTTAATACGTTAATCTCAAATGAAACTGCCTACGGGGGAAGTGAAAGTTGATAGAGATTACCACCCGAGCAATGTTATCTGAGCCACCCCAAGAGTCTATCACCATCACACACCATACCATTCAGTCTTATGAGGGTGTTATAAGGGGTTGTATAAAAATACCCTAGAACTATAATTATGTACATTATTTTTATAGATAATATACATTCATTTTATTATTTTTTCTTTGTAAATAGTTTTTAAAGAAAAAATAGCTTTTTTAGTTAATTAAGAAATCAATTTAGATGAATAAAAAGATTTTTGAATTAAATAAAATTTTAATAAAATATTATCGATAAATTACTTTTTATTAAATAAAAATGACCTTATAATTATTATGAATGCAATTTTGATTTTATTAAGGTTTCAAAGTTATTTGTGTCAAAACCCATGAATTTTCGATAAATGTCGGTTTTTATTTTAAAAGTAAAAATTCAAATACTTAGAAAATTATTTTGATAAAATAAATATTATTTTCGGAATCAATACATTGAAATTATCCTACGGTTAATTTTTCATAATTTTTTGAGACATTCAATTTTTTGGGTAAAAATTAAATACCGTTTAAATATATAATGTGTTTTATAACATCATAATGACCGAATAGTGATGTAATAAAATAATATAAACATTATATTTAGAAATATATGTTTTACCATTAAAATAATGTTATTTTAGGTTTGTTTGATTTATTTTACAATGCTTTAGTGGACCCTCGAAGATTTATAAAGCATTTTATCGTTTTAAATTGATTTCCTTGAGAGTGTGACTCACCTCCACATAAGAAATCCTAATATTTTAATAAGTTCGGCCATTGGACATATAAAATAATTTTTTACACTCCCCTTTTTCTAAAACCATGGTAAAAAACCATGATATTGTTTTCTGTTTTGATTAGTTTAATGTGTGGTGTCCCAAACCAAAATAATAAAGAATTCCCTCTCCTTTCCTATATAAACCCACCCAAGATCCCACATCCTCTTCACTAAAATCCTTTGGAGCATGACCAAACCCTTCCCTCCTCTCTCTACAATGTTCCCAAGGTTCTCCAAGCTCCCAAGAATCCTCTCTCAAGCCACTCCCAAGACTTTGGTATCACACTTCCAAGTAAGGGATTGTTCCTTTCTCATTTTATCCAAGTTTCTTAATAATGTTAGGACCTTTTATTTTCAATTATAAATGTTGGGGTATGATTTAAAACCTACCATATATTGTAATATTTAGGTTTTAATGATGATATACTCCCTTCTCTCTCATTGATGCCTTCCATGTATACCTATAACCATGCTGAAACTCCGTAAGGAATTTATCTCTTCTCATTTTCATTCAAGAAATTATTTAGTATTATGAATCTAAATTCCATTACATATATTGGGAAATAAATATATACGACCCCCTTAATCAAAATTTCATGTAAATATGATGAGACACCCCTTTCTCTCTCATTGACCATTTTTATGAATTCTTATGTCACGCCATTATACTGCCGAAATTGCACTGCAATTTTCCAAGCTAAAGTCATTGTGTAGTGAATATCATGCCCATTTTTCTATCAAGGGTATTCACCTTTATGAACATTTATTGATTATAGAGTTTCATGTATGAATTACTAATTCCTTTATCATGGAATAAATGATGATGTTTAATGAATCCATGTTATATGATCCTTGTGGCACACATATGCATGAAATGAAATGATTAAGAAGGGTGCGCCCTGATAGCACTCCAACGCATTGGGTAAAGATTACTATCATGATACATAAAGTGAAATTAGGGTTTACTAATTCAAATTATAGTGAAATTATGGTTTACTCATTCCCTATGTTCAATTATCCTTTGCTCATGCTATTACCATGTTAAGTGTTGTTACCACATTTCCTTGTTATGATAATCATGCTATATCATGACTTTTTGTTCATGTTTCTTTAATGATCCATTGATAATCCCATTGACTAATATGTATTGAATTAATCTGGTTATGCCTTGTTTTATCCCTTACTAAGATTTATATCTCACCCTTTTCTTATGCATGTCCTCAGGTTATCCCATGCAATGCTAAGTACGAGGGAATGTAGTGGTCATGTAAAGGAAGTTTTCAATAAAGATGTTGTGTTTAATGTTTCAAGTCATTATGTAATGTTCTTAAGCTCCAAATACACTATAACTCTTGATATTTCATGTTTTATCAATTTATGGTTTTATTTAATAAATTATGTTTCAGTGTGTAATAAAAAGTAGGGTTATTATAGACAGAGGGAGACTTTTTGTGCCCCTGGTGTTGAGTACACCAATTAGAGGCTGGACCATATTGATTGATGTTTTCTGAGGATATAGATTGATGTTGGGGCCACATTAGTCCAATGTGTTTCTCTTTTTTCTATAGATGAATCCATATGGTGTTATCACTAGCATCGTCTTGTTGTACTCAGTGTGTTTTGTTATCAACTGTTTCTGTAGAAGAGTTGTGTTTTCAGATGTGAGTGGCCAGCCTATAGCTGTTGTTAGCGAACAGAGTTGTCTGATGGGCATTAAACATGTAGAGCATTTCTTTTACTTATTAGATTAACTTTTAAATAAATTAGTGGATGTTGAGATGGTGTAGGTTTTATGATTTGTTAGGGAATTATTAGTTGTTTTTCCTAAGGAGGTTGTGACTCTACCCCCTTGATGTGGCATTGAGTTCAGGATAGAAATAAAACATGGTGATAGTCCAATATCGATAGATACTTATAAGATGGATCCTTCTGAACTTTGGGAGTTGTGTATCCGTATTGACGATCTAATGAAGAAGGGATTTATCCGGACTAGTGTGTCACTTTGGGGTGGTCCAGTCTTGTTTATAATGAAGGAAGGTGGTGGTTTGAGGCTTTGTATAGACTACTATAAGTTGAATATGGTAACAGTCAAGAACGGTTTATCTCTACCAAGGATGGGTGATATTTTTGACTAGTTGAGGGGAGAAAGTTGGTTTTCTAAGATCTATCTCTGGTCTGGGTATCACCAGTTGAGGGTGAATGATGGTGATATCCTAAAGACTACTTTTAGGTACAAGTATGGTCACTTAGAGTTTGTAGTTATGTTATTTGAGGTTACAAACACACCAGCTGTCTTCATGGATCTTATTAAATCCATATTTCTTGAGTTCTTGGAATGGTTCATCATTGTATTCAATGATGAAATCCTGATCTACTCAAAGTTAGAGGAGGAGCATAACAAGTATCTCTGGACTGTCCTAGAGGTCCTTCAACACCAGTATCTCTACAAAATGTTGTCCAAGTGTTTTTTTTGGACATGATAGGTCCACTTTATTGGACATGTGGTGTCTCATCATGGTGTAGAAGTGGATATAACAATGGTCGAGGTATTTTTTTCTTGGGAAGAACCCAAGATTGTGGATGAGGTTCGTAGTTTCTTTAGTCTGGGAGGCTATTACCAGATATTCGTACATGGTTTTTCTCGAGTAGAAGATCCATTGATGGATTTGACCAGAAAATTAAAATATTTTTTGGGGAGTGATCAGTGCCAGAAAGCATTCAGCTCTCTAAAAGGTAATTTTATTAGTGCTCTAGGGTTCAGGTTTCTAGAGGAAGGGCTGACATTCGATGTGTTTTTTGATTCTTTCCATCTAGGCATGGGGTGTGTGATGATGCCATAATGAGGAGTGATCTCTTACGTGTCTAGGTAGTTATGTCCCCATGAACATTACTATGCCACCCATGATCTGTAGATAAAATCCGTCATGTTTTTGAAAATGTTTTGGTGACATTACTTCGTTGGTGAGAAATTTTTATTTTTCACGAATCATAAGATCTTGGGGTACTTCTTTTCTCAGCGAAACCTGATCTTGAAACAATGGTGGTGGATGGAGTTTCTCCATTTTGATAGTTTTGAGATCTCCTACACATCAGAAAAGGGGAATGATGTGGCTAATTATTGGAGTATGAAGTCCCTGGAGGAAGTTGTTCAGAAATATGTGGACACTTGGAGAACAATGGAGGAGTTTTATGCCTTTTAATTAGATGCAGGAATGGATGGTAGTAGAGGATATATTTTTCAAATGATAGTACAATCAACTCCAAGGTAATAGGTGGAGGAGTCTCAGTGAGTAGACTCAGAGGTATATGTAATGTATTATCGCTTTAACTGAGGTGATGCTTCTGAGGGACAATGAGAGGATGGTCAGAATCATATGTTGTTCCATGGAAATATTTTTTTTCCATGGAGATGAATTATGGAGTTCTCCATGAGTTTCATAGCTCACCCTTATAGGTACACCCATGGATTCCCATGTTGTCTCATGGATTGATGGAATAGTTTTGGTACCCTGATATGAAGAGACAAAGTGGTGGAGTTTTCGATAAAGTGCTTAGTGTGCCAGTAAGTGAAGGTAGAGCACTGTGATCCTAGTGGTTTGTTGCATCCATTATATTTACCCAAGAGGAAGTCGGTTGTTGAAATCACACTTTTTAGTGATCAAGGAGTCGAGTATAATAGATGCCTTAGAACATGTATTTGTGGATGAGGTGGTGTGGATGCTTGGATTTCCAAGATATATCATCTCATATCGGGATACATGTTTTACATCACGACTCTGGTGGAGATTTCAGCATTCCCTTGGCACTCAGTTAGTCCTCAACATTGGTTTCCACCATTAGACAAATGGGGATACAAAAAGTACCATCCATACATTAGAGGACATTCTACGAGCATGTGTCTTGGAACTTGGTTGGTTGTGTGAGTGAAAGTTTTCCTCAATAGAGTTTTCTTAAAATAATTGTTATCAATCTTACATTAGCACGGATCTATTTGAATCTTTATACAGAACACCATGTCATTCACACTTGTTATAGATGGAATTTTGAGAGGAAACTGTTCGGACATGGTGCAGAGTACGACTGAGAAGGAGAAGATTATCCATGAGAGTATTAAGGTAGGGAATGAATGGAATAAGTCATATTCTAGTCACAGGAGAAGGCCCTTGGAGTTTGAGTTTGGGGACCATGTGTTCTTGAAGGATTCCCCTTGACATGGGTAGTGGAGGTTTGGTTGAGGGAGTAAGATTTATCCCAAGTTCATCGGTCCCTTCAAGGTGTTGGGATGAGTTGGCGAGGTGGAATATTAGTTGGATTTTACACCATTCTTCAGGAGGATCCATGAAAACTTTCATGTCACCTAGAATCATTAGTATATTCACAATGATTCTCATGTCATTGACTGGGGAGAGTTCGATATCGAGGATGACACAACATTCATGGAGTGACTGGTGGAGATCCAAGATAATCAGAAGAAGGTGCTGCATGGATTGACCATTCTCTGGGTTCTTCCGTTTTGGAGGCATGGTGACCTAGAGGAGAGTACTTAGAAAAGGGAAATGTAGATTTGTTCTAAGTACCCAGAGTTTTTTTGAGATCTTCTTGTTCTCTTTTCCTTGTGATATAATAGTTTAACATTGTTTGCTAAAAGATGAGTTGTTTCCTTGTTTCTTAATGAATGATAATTTGTTAACATGTGAAAAGGTGAAGAATTGATTACTAACCAAGACATGATAATGATGATGCGATTGAACCTGTGTGGGTGAGTGAGTGCTGCCCAAAATGGGTAGTTTCTTGACACGGTGGAAGGGATTTTCTGATTCATGTTTTCAGGTAGTGTGGATTTTTATGTCTTTGTGGTTGTTTGGGGAAACAGATGTGGGAGGAGGTGTTTTTGGATGTTGAGGTTTCACTCCACCTTTGAAACAACATAAGGTGGGTTTTCCTTGAGAGGCATCTTACGAGGTGGTTTTTCATACCCCTCATTCTTATGGGTTTGGATTTGAATTATTGAGGGTGAGAATAGTTTGATAAGTATATGATGTAATGGCCTTGAACTCTATGGTCTATTACTCTATCAAACTCTAATGCTTGGGGATTTCATGGTTGAAACAATAACTCATTTCAATAGTTTTCAATTTTTTCTAATTTTTCCATTGGTGATGTATGTTGGTAGATCAACATTGGTGGGTCAACGTGAATAGCTTAGCATCGGTGGGTTGGTGTTGGTAGCTTAGCATCAATAACACATAGCATTGGTAGGTCAAGGTGTCGGAACGTCATGCATTGGTAGGTCAAGGTGTTGATGAGTCAGGGAATTAGTATATCAAGGTGTTAGTGATTCAGGGCATCAGTAGGTTAAGGTGTTAGTGAGTCGGGGTGTCGGTAGGTCATGTGTTGTTGATTCATGTATCAGTGAGTCATATCAGTGACTTAATGTCAACGAGGCACATTGGTGGCACAATTTTTGAGGCTCATATCTCGATTAGTCAGGCATCAGTGACTCGCATCGGTGACTAACCCATTGGTAAGTCATTAACAATTTTTCCCAGTTTTTCCATTTTTGACCCTTTCATTTTTTCATTGATGTTAAAATGAGTTAAATTCCCTTTTAATGAGTTTTTTTGGACTTTTCATATGGAATTTGTCTTCTAAATACCTGAAGCATTATTTCAATCCTAAACCACATGGTCTTGACCATGATTGTACATTAGTGGCCTTTAGAATAGTTTCCTCAATGATTTAGGATTTGGACTTTCTAAAAAAGAAATCCAATATACCTTTGAACCCTTACACTTTCCCTAGGTGCACTGAGAATAATTCTTCCTTGATAAGTTGTGCACCTTTAGTGTTGAAATCTATTCAGATTTCCCCTGGAGTCTTTTATACTACTCACATAACCCCTTTTTATTGGAATAAGGAGGAATTGTTGATCATTGGTTGCTCCAAGTTTGGATTTACTTCATCTCAATTTTAATTGTGTCTCATGTGGGTGTGTGTACTCATGCTCCCTTGTGAATACGGTTGGACCCATAAATAAGGTAGATAATAAGAAGTAATAAATAAGGGATTGAGAAGAAGATGATGATCACTTTGATTTATAGGTTATCCTTGACCCCTGTCGTGTTTTGGAAGGGTTGTATGCCTTCTGAAAATCATGGCGATTGGTGGTCTCTGTTTTCACACCTATATGATTTGAAAATCACTATTTTAAGAATTGGAATCTAGTAAATAATGTATATTTGGATAAATAAATGGATTCCCTAGGATCTAACTTGTTATGTGATAACCCCTCTTTATTAAGTGGAATTAAAATATGATTGTTTGCTAAATATGAATAAACCTAGCCTTGTTTGTGTGGCTATGTGCTGTGTGTGGTTCTATTAGGCCTTGTGTCTGTGACGTTCATGTGGTGTTGTGGAAGGGAGTGTGGTTGTTAGTATGCAGTGGTATGTGTGGTGTAATGGGGCCTTCAGATTAGGGATTTGTCTATTATTGAAAGGGTTAACTTCTTATGCAGTTTTACTGCATCTAGGAAGTGGTTGGGCAGTAGGGCTGCAAGACTGGGTTTTGTTATTTTCATGTTTATGGGTGTGTTGAGTGTGGTGTTGTTATGTAGAGGGGTTTCTGTGTGGGTTTGTGATGAGGAGTGTTTGGGGTTCACTTGTTGATAAGAAGGAAAAGGTTTCATGACTTTGATGAATAACAGGGGAAGTGGTTGAATGTGTGTTAGAATGGATTCTTTTACCTAGGCCCTTATTTCCTTGTTTGGATTCGGCATCAGTTGGTATGGTTGCTTCACCTTATGTCACCTGTAGTGTTTTGTAGTTTCCTGAGTAGGGTTGGAATAACTGGTAAATTATTAATAGCGTCATGTGATTAAATGTTATTAGTGTTCCTTTTATTATTATAAAAGACACCCTCGTTTGTGGTGATGCATGCATGTAGGGTTTGTAGAAAGGGAAGTTTTGTGTGGGCTGGATTTTTGTTTTGAAAACCCACAGGTCAATATGAGTGTTTGGTACACACACACACACACACATATATATATATATATACATGTTGTTCCTTATGATTTCTATACACACCCCACCCGTGTTGAGAACTAGGTGTCGAATAGCCCCATTATTATGGGGGAGGGTGTCCCTTACCAACATCTTAATGGGAGGATGGATGGATGTTTACTGGATCTTATATGCTCCCTCTTCTAGGAATTGTTATCCCTAGAATATTTGGGTAGGTTGTGGTGTAGATATAAAGACCAGGTTTATTCCTGGAAGGTGTGCTTCCCAGGTGTCTTTAGGATGAGTTGTTTGGTGATTACCAGATGTCTTTGGGATGGGATTGTGGTTTGTGGACCAGAAGTTTATGGGTGAGATGGGATGTGGTATGTGGCCCATGTATATGCGGGTAGGTTTTGAAAGTGTGCCTTATGGATGAGTGTGATAGCATCAGGACATTTTCTGTTAGGGTTGAGCAATTAACCAGTGTGAAGTGGCACAGGGTACCCAAATATCGATGTGATTATTATAATACTTACTTGACTTACATTATTTGGTGAGCATGCATTGGTAAGTATGTGGATGATAGTATACCTTGTTATGTTCTTTTGAGTATCTGCTATTTTCTCATAGGGTAATTAGTATTCTTATTCCACTTTTGCAATGGTGACATTGGTTTTTCCCTAGTAAGTATAATTGTATACTCACCCTTCATATATAAAGCTATTTTTTATTTTCTAGGGAGATTATGCGGACCGTGCTGGACCCTACTAGATCAAAAATTATAAATGGTTTCTATGTTGCTTCTTAGTTTTATTTTGGTACTTACTTTAGAGTTTTAATTTTTATTTCTATTAGGTTTACTCTAAACATGCATATTGGATGGATTTTGGTTTCTTTATATATATATATATGTCTTGGAGATTTTTGAGTATGACACATCTTATATACTAATCTTGGTTACTATAAAATTGGTAATGCCTCTCATTTTTGTGAGATTTCTATACCCTTGGTGCTAGTCGACTTCCCAGGGCCTATTGGAGGCAGGACTCAGGGGACATTATCTCTCCATCATTTTTAAAAAGGAAGGTCCAGGCATCTTACTATCCCTTATCTCATCATGAAGAAGGTGGGTCGTGAAAAAGTCATTATCAAATAGATTTTATGAATATTTTAATTTATAAAAAGATTATAAATTAATTATTTATAAATTATTTATAATTAATTAAATGTTTATGAAACATTTTAATTCTAAAATATTAAATTCTAATATTTTAATACCTTGTAACATATTATATGATAAATATTATGATAAAGAAAAAAATGTTTATTTATAAATCATAAGAGATATTTTATAAAGTGTTATAAATTATTAAATAAGGCCAAAATATAAATTTTTATATTTAAATTATGAATTATTCATAAGTTATTAATTTTAATTTTAAAAATTTAATGGGGATTATTTAGAAATTATTTAAGCCACATCAATAGGTGTATTGATGATTTTTTAATAAATGACCTCTTTTTATCTGTATTGAGGGAGACCTATTACATAGAACATAGGACCAAGGCCATGTGGCCCATGAATATGGACTGAAGGACTAGTGCAACGTCATGCCTGCATCATCGAGACTACATCACAAGACTTTCCTCATGCCCACGTCACCGCCTTCCTGCATCATGCCTGTATTACCGCCTGAATCATAAATCCCCTGAGGGGTTTGCTAGTATTTTAACAATAGCCTTTTGGATGCAGGATTATGGGGTTTACCACTTAGGTTCCACCCCCAACAACAAAAGTTGTTTTGTTATTTTATATGATCAAATTTTAAATAATGATTAATCCTGTGATATTTAGATTATGTAAAAGTTTACATAATATAAATTGAATTGTAAATTGTTTATAATTAATAAAATATCATATATTTGAAATATAAATGTCATGTAATGATACATATGAAATATTTCATATTGAAATTAATATAAAATGTTTATATTCATAATTATGGAATGTCCAGAATGTTAAAGTTGAGAATTATAAAATGATTTATAAATATATTTGATTTATGAAATTTTTATAAATAATTATTTCATGCTTAAATATTTTAATTATTCATTTATTTAAAGGTTATTATTTGTTTTATACATAGTTATATATTTTTTATATTATAAATTTTTATATGAAAAAAATTATATGTTAATTTGGTTCTGAATAGAGCATCCCATTTTCATGCTAAGAGTATATTATTAATGAATTTAGTTTTTCTTCTACCATGACATTAGTTTTTAATTGAATTTATTATCATAAATTTGGTTTTTGAATATAGATTTTTCATATTTGGTGTTAGGTTTGTGATTCTCTCTTGAGTAATGTATCCTTGGGAAAAGGGACTTGAGTCCAGACTAACTACCTAGCAGGGGTCTTCTGCCTTGTCTAGGCTGGTGAATGAGGATGACTATATATTTCTCTAAACATTCTCACATGGATAACCCTTTGCATTTGAATTAAGTGTTCACTTAAATTATACATATGATGCATCTGGATTTTAATGGAAATGTTTGACTTCTAATTTTGGGTTAGTAGCTCAAACTTTTGGGTTGAGTAATGATTTACAAATCAATATGGTTTGAAAAAATTGATTTGGTTGGGGAAAATATTAAAAAATCAATTACTATAATAATTCATAGATAAAATGGAATAAAATGAGATTATATGGAGAGATAAAATCCACTTCAAATACGATGTTTTAGATTATTTCCAAAGTGGAACCTTTCAAGACCACAATCATCAAAGCAATTAGTTTTGTGTCATAGTCAGGTGCCCATGGATCATCTTTTTTTAGAAAATAATGTATAGGTGACACTGGATTATCCTTGAATAGTATTTTCCAAAGCAATGTTCTTCTTTATTTTCCATTGTTAGCATATTTTCGGTGTTTTCATTGGGTTACAGTAGATGGGAAGACATAATGATTAATCTACCAGATAAATAGAGTAGATATTATCTATTTGATTGACTAGAAAAAGGGTTTTCAACATAGCTATCCAATAATCATATATGATATGACTAGGATGATTCCCATCATAAATTAATAATTGGTGAGACAAATGCCTAGAAGACTCATTGGTTGATGAAATATAGATCTTGGTCCACAAATGAATATGATGTTTTTTTATAAAAGGGTCATCATTTTAGTGGGGGCCCATTTAATAAAAGTAATTATTAAAATTTTAATTATACATGATACTCATATGATAAAATATTATATTTTATATAATAATATCACAATAATCTTCAAGATAAGATTTGTAATCAAATCTTTAAATGGAAAAACATAATCTTTATAGATCTTAAGACTATAAACTTAAGAAA
Organism: Viscum album; assembly: GCA_963277665.1. NCBI lineage: Eukaryota > Viridiplantae > Streptophyta > Magnoliopsida > Santalales > Viscaceae > Viscum > Viscum album. The sequence continues at coordinate 1,984,412,737 of OY728145.1, read as the reverse complement.
ATCCATAAGAACAATTGGTGATTTAAGAAAAGGCCTTAAAGAAAATACTATATTCCAGAACAATTATTTTATATGAAATCAAGATCTAACATTGGTCAATACGAGAATCTAGATTCTTATGTAAGTATAAAGCGATCCATTCATTGTTTTAATGGAAATAGATGAATATGGATTGTTCTGGTTAGGGACTTTATCCTATTTTCATCTGTCGATATGTTCAGAAAATATGATTGAATTCAAGAAAATTATACCTGATATTCTCAAAGTGGTGATAAGGATGAACTGGAAATCTGATGTATAGGTTCTAAAGTACTTAATTGGTAGTAAAAGTAGGAAAAATATTAGATTAGAAGAAGAAAATTTGTTTGAAAAAGCTCAATAATTTTTCTTTAAAAATACATTTAATGGTCATTAAAACCCATGATTTTTAGGAAGGAAGAGTAATAATTTAATATTATTGGATTAAATAAGAAATACCAGAATTATTTTATTAAATTTCATGGAATTTACATTTTAGTTATGTTTTAGAAATCAAGTCTTATATTCTGAAGGTAATGTGATACCAAATGTATATTCTATAGAGTGTTATAAATATAAATTGTTTCAAAATCTATGTAATAATTGATCGAGATTATAGTTTATATTCATGAGATGATGAAAATAGTTACTACCTCAAAGATTTTAATATAAATTATTTTATTAATATAAAATGAATAAAATTAAAATTTGTGTATCTTCATCTCATTTCACTTATAAAATAAGTGAATTTGTTTGATTAAAAAGAGTTGTTGTGAACATTTATGAAATGATTATTTGTATAAACATGGGTTATGATTCTTCAATTTCTGTAACATGTTTTTAGATACGAATAAAAATATTTTATCTTGGATAAAAGTGCTTATAAAATTATTTTCTTAAAATATATGGGAATGTTTTCTCACCAACCATTAGTGGTATATGTGAATAAAATCTTCTTTTTAAGTAAAAATAATCTTAACACATAGAATTATATAGATTATATGGAAACAATATTTTATTTGATTAATATTCCCAATGAAATGAATAAATGTTATTTCATAACACAAATAATTTTCTTCAATTTAGAAAGATATTTTAAAATGGATATAGTGTCTATGTGGCTAGTTGTTGTATTTTTAGATTTATGGAAGTTCAAAATTAACAAATGAAGGAAAACACCAATCTTAAGTAAAAGCATTTTCCACTTCATACCCTAAAATTTTTAGGATATGTGATGGTAAATAAAATGGAATGTGTTACATGTAGTTACCATTTAGAAAATAGATATAACTATTATACCATATCAAGATTAAAGTGTTTTTTCATAAAATATCCTAAAAGATTTTAAGACATGTGATGATAAAGATAATGTAAATAGTTACATTTAGGAGGATCAATTAATAATAATTTAAGTAGTTAAATTATTTACAACATTTTTTTGGCAGAACAAGATTCCAAGGATGATAATGATGAACTTAGAAAGAAGTCCAAGAATAAAATAAAAATAGATATCATAAAATTTAATGTTGTGGATTCAAAAAGTTTAAATATATTAATAAAGATGAATAGTTAAGAATATGATTCCTAAATCTAACCTTTATAAAAACCATCCTAATTAATATATTTTTATCAAAAAAAGAGTTTAGTAGGACGATTTTATCAAGTGGTCACATAGAGATGTGATGTGGTCACATAGAGATGTGATGTGGTCACATAGAGATGTGATATGGTCACATAGAGATGTGATGTGGTCACATAGAGATGTGATAGAGATTACATATGATGTAATGTGGTTAAAAAATCTATAAAGTTCTACAAACATAAGGGCGATCTTCCAGTTTATCATATATGATTTGATGAAATGGTTCTTATGATGGTTTTCTCAAATATTCTTAAATGTTTAAGAATATTAAAAAGAAAAAAACTGAAAGGCAATTTACACTTTATCATTCTTTCACTTTGGAAACATAAATGTTTATATATATATAGATATACATTTCATGAAGTTCACTGATAATTGAACTCTCAAAGAATACATTTGAGTTTATCACTGACCAATGTTTTTCATGGAGTATTATAGGTTATGATGAAATGTTAAGGTTAGTGTGAGTAGGATTATTGTACAAATATAAAAAATATTCTCACGGAGCATGAGATAAAGAATATAATATTCATTGTGAGGGATATATTACCCACTGAGTACACCACATAGAGTTTCATATAGATGTATGTAATATAACTAGAGGTTCATGAGTCATATGTGAGTCCCCACTACTAGTGGTTGGAGATATATCTATCATGATATCCTTCATAATTTGATACCCTACTTTTGTAAGTCAACATTGGAACATAACTAATCCGGGGGTGGTTGGATTTGTTGCTGATCATGTTGTCTATTAGAGCATAACCAAAATGGGATATTTCCTCTCATATGATGAGTATGAAATTAGGGACCTTGATAGAGTTTTATTGTGGGTGTGTGAGACCAAACCTAGATATTGTATATCTATCCATATAAGGGATATGTGATGTTCTTATCCAAAAGGATGAATGATGCGTGATGTATTCATAAATCAATTTAGTCTATACTCTAAGTGTCAAGAACATATGATATGGATATATGGGATTGAAATATTCATTGTACCATGTAACTCTATGTATTAGTTAAAGGGAAAATACGAGAATACAAATTTTTATATGATGAAGATTGGAAGACATAGGTATAAAGATATATGTGTTTAATGGAGATAGCATTAGATCCCATTATATCTTTAGAAACATTTATGATTTTATAGAGACCACTCTTTTCTTACATATATAGATCTAGATATTTATTTTTTGATGTTAATGTTGTAATGGATTATAGGGGAACACTTTTTGGTTGATTGAATAAAGATTGATTTGTGACATAGAGAGTCTCTCTAATGGTTCTTAGACTTAATCCAAAAGTGTTTTTGATGGGTATTCATGAGATATTTCATATTTTGTGAAATGATGTAAAGATAATGATGGTTTTCCAAATTGTGTTTTGGAAGATAGAAAAAGGGAGTTTTGGACATAATTTCAAAAGTTTTTTCATATGATACATATAAGGTGAAATGGTGTAATATATTTTATGCTTTAGTGAAAGTGGTAGATTGATGGATATATTTCTTAAAGAATTATACATATATGATATTTATATATATATTATGAAAATCCTGATTTATATACACATAAGGGTATACTACTTTATGAAATATTTGATTGTATCAAAATGATAATATGTTATTGTTTTGTGTGTCATCTGTATAAACTTTTATTTAATAAATTGTTTTATAATATGAATCATTTGGGAGTAAATGTATATGAACCATTCATAATGGTCATTTCATTTATTTATTCATTTTAATGAATTAATAAATGAGAAAATCTAATGAGCATCCTTCGGGCTTATAAATCATACAACCATATGATTTATATTATGTGTGTATTTCCATTATACCTTGATAAAAATCCTTAAACCCGAATCCACCTTTTATTATCCTCTTTTGTGTATGAGGTACTAGTATATTGTGGAGAAAATGTGAATCCCATCCAAACTTCAGATGATTCAGTATAGCCTGTGGACACTGATGAATATGGGATTATTATGTTTTCCACGATGTGATATTTATCAGACCAATATGATGACAATGATAAATGTTTTCATTGGATCTTCGGTGAGTGGTACACTCATTTTTATAGTATTCTTCATTTTAGTTTTTATACAGAGTTTCATATTATATTGCATGGAGATCCCTAGAAAATGGTTTTATTTTCTTCCAATAATTCTAATAAATGTTTTTATATTCCATTAAAACCCATAACATAGTATGTGAGTGATATGATATGTTTTTACTTAAACATATGATACTTTTTTTGTCTCACAAAATTGAATTTTCACTAAAACTCAATACAAAATCAGTGATTGTGTGTTGCATCCAAAACACTTGAGCATAACAACTTAGAGCTACTAAACATTCATCTTTATCGGTGGTAAATTTTGTTGAGTTCTTTTTCATAGAAGGAATAGAAACCAAAGATTATCCTAATAAATTAAAATATCCAACTGTAGTATTTTTATCCATTTTCCATCTACTAATTTCATCATCTAAAAAACATTTTAATTCAAAATATTTTTTAGACGAATAAAACAATACAAGATCCAATGTTCCATTAAGATAATGAAATATTTTTTTAATAAATTTAAAATGGGATTATTTATGATTTTCTTGAAATATCACACATGAGAATAAAGAAAACATTAAATTAAATTGGCTAGATATAAGATTTTGTAGACTACCAATCATTATTCTATAGATTTTTAATCTATTAGTTTCCATGATTCGTCTAGATATAAAATTTATAATGTTTTTATAGGATTTCATATATACTTTAATCATTTTCATAACCAAATATATTAAGTTAATACCTTATATAATTTTATTAAGATAAAAATATTCTATCTAGTTTTTAGGAAATTAGAAAACCAAGGAAAAATATTAGTTCTCCCATCATGATCATTTAAAAAACTTATTTTTTATGTAATGAAAATGAATCATTAATGGGTTTCTATATTGAACCAAAAATAATTTCATGAATATATATATATATATATATATATATATATAAATTGACGGTTTCCTTAAAAACTTTCTTAATAAAAAGCGTTGGATCTTCAGCTCCCTTAATAAAGTTGTTTTTAAGTAAAAAACTGGTAATCTATCATACCTATCTCTTGGATATTATTTAAATCCATACAGATCCTCAGTTAATTTAACAACATGATCAATATATTTTTTTTATTTTCAAAACCAGGTGGGTTTTCTACATAAACTTTCTTATATACACATCCATTACGAAAATCAAACCTCACATCCATTTTTAAAGAGTAAAATTTATGAATGTTGCATAGATTATAAGAATACTAATAGATTCTAGTCTGGATACTATTAAAATTGATCCTTCATAATCTATGAGTCATTTTTTATTATAGCACTTAGAAAAAGACTCACCTTATCTCATACTATAATTCCATTTTAATTTCATTTATTATGAAAACACCATTTTACCCCAATCACAAGATAATTTTTATAGAGTTATACCAATTTCCAAAATCCTCTCAAATTCATCAAGTTCATCTTACATTTCTCTTATCCAAATTCATAAAAAAAATCCTCGTTTCAAGTTTAATGTTCTAGCCGAGATAAGAATTCACAATGTTCACATTCATTTATTAAGAAACTTATATTTTTTACTGGTTAATCTACATGACCAATTATATTATCAATGGGATGATTAATTAATATCTTCTAGTACCTTGGGTTTGTATAATGTTTTTCTTTAACAAAAGTTTAGAATTATTCTAGATATGGGACATCCAAAAATGTTTCTTCATTTTTTCTCTCATGTGAATAATTGTCCAACATGGGTTGAAAACTTGTTTTAATAAGATCATTAGAAGATTTTTTTCAATTATTTTTAAAATAAAATGATCAGTTTCATAAAATGTTACAGGAAGAGTTTCTTCATTTTTTTATTTTGTTAAAAACATAATAATATTTGTTATGGAATAAGAAAGAAAAATTCATTTGTCAGTTTTTTGAGAAAATTTATGTAAATTATATTTAATATTTATAATGATTAAATTACATTGAAAATTTTGAATTTAGAATGATTTGGATTTCTTTTTCTACATCACTTATATAGATTTTTATTTAGAAAATGTCCAATTAAAACTTGATTTATAGTGTAATAAACATTAATAACTACTTTAGCCCAAAAATGTTTATACATTGATTTTTCACTGACCATGGTTCTAGTAATTTCAAATATAATTTTATTTCCTCATTAAACCAAGCCATTTTATAGAGGTTTTCTAGGAGATGAAAAATTATGTTTAATACCATTATTACTTCAAAATGATTTGAAATCAAAATTTTAAATTCTCTACTATAATCACTATGAATAGAAGGTTAGTAAACAAAAATGTAAGGAATATAGCTAAAATTTATATGAAAGTACTTGTTAGATACCTAACTTAGCTTATGTTAAATTCTTATAAAGTTAGTGACCCTTTCTAATTTGTTAAGAAATATAACTCAAACATTAAATATATTAGTGAAGTGTGAAATTCTAAAACATTACAATTAGTTCACATAGATTTATTTATACAAAAAAATGGAAGTATTGGACAAAAATACTATGTATATGGATTGGTTGATGACTACACTAGATATACATGGGTCTATTTTATTTCTAATAAGTAAAAATACATTTTAAATTTTAAATTTTTGGTTTTAAATATTTAAAATTATAAATATATACCTTAATACTCATAGTGATCTTGGTGGAGAATTTGAATATTTTTATTTTGAAACTTTTTCATATTTATAATGGTATTATACATAAATTTTAATCTCCTAGAACACCTCAATAATATGATTTATTTGAAAAAATAAATATAATTATTTTTCAAATTACTAGAACCATGTTTCATGAATACACAATTTCTAAAAAGTTTTTAGATGAATCCATTAGTACTTCATGTTATACTAAAAATAATGTTTTAAGTAGACTATTTCATAGTAAAAATACTTTTTTGTCATGGAAAAGAATAAATCCAAAACATTATTAATTCAGAGTTTTTGGATTTTAGGTATTCATTCTGAATAATAAAGACTATTTAAACAAATCTTCTGTAATAGTTGATGAAGAATTTTTTCTTGGCTACTTCAGAACAAGTATGTCTTGTAGTGTTTCTTAAAAATGAACAAATAGTATTGAAGAAAAATATATTGTTAAATATTATGAAACCAATCCTTTTGTTTTAAAACTACCTAAAACCCCATATTAAAATGATATTTTTAAAACTATTTTTCAACCCATGTTAGAAAATAATTTCAAAGATAAAACAACTAAAGAAACATTTTATAAAGTAATATCTCTAGAAGAAACCAACATATTGTTATAGAATAAAATTTTACAAACCCAAGGAACAAAAATATCTTAATTGATCATCCCACTGATAATATAATTACTGATGTAGATCCATTAATAAAAATAAGCATTTCCTTAAGAAATGAATGTGAACATCATGCATTTTAATCTCAGTTTGAACCTAAAACTCCTGATGAGGTTTTAGGTTACAAATATGGATAAGGACAATGTAGGATGGAATTAATTAATTCTAGAGGAATAATATTTGAACTTTTTTATAACTCTATAAAAACTCCTTATAATTGAAGTAAAATGAGTTTTCTTTAATAAGCAAGAATAAAATTTAATTCTTGTGAAAAATAAGGAGAGTCTTATTGCCAAGTGTTATAATCAACAAGAAGTCATAGATTATGAAGGACAACCTTTAGGAGTCACTTTTCCCATTTTTTTAGATCTTAGGAAAAAACATGGTCATCAGTGACCGTAACATCAGTATAACATAAAACATACCTATTAGATTTTAATGATAATTATTCCATTTCTTAGATTCTAGGAAACCTAAATTGGTTTTATAAGGGATAATTAACACTTGAAAAGTTTTATTTTACATAAAAATATCCCTAAAAGTCAAATAAATTTATGAGAATGATTAAATACCACCTATATAATCTTATTAGTGACCTTATTAATTATCATTTGATAATATAGATTTAATCAAAATATTTTTCAAAACCTACCCCTCCCCCCAAATTTGGGCATAACTAGACGATATCACTAAAAAACAGAAAAAACAAATAATAAATGGAATAATATTGATATAATCACCTCTAGAGATCCATTGGGATAGAAAACAATTATTTTAAACCATAGATAGAGGAGAAATAAATTGAAATATAGAAACTTAAGGAGTATAAGTGTGGATATTTTTGTGGCCTAGATGGAAAATGTGGGAAATGTATTTTTTTAATATTTTAAAATTTGAAACATTTAATTAATTTTAAAAAATTCACAGTATCACCATTATTGTGTGACCATATGATTCATAGTGCAATTCTCCACCTTGTGGTTACATTGCAGTATGACCCTTCAATTCATGACAGAATTTCCCATTCTAGGGAAGAACCAAAGAACCAATGACCACCCGAGTCTAAGGTCATATTATGATGTGATACACTCTTTCCAAAAACAATACCATTTTTTAGAGAATCACTAAGAAATAATGGCCACCCCCATCACATCATGGTCATGGGATACATGTTGCAACCCACCTCTATTGTGGTGTGATCCACCCTTTGTCCCAAGATTCTAATATAATGTATCCCTCACCATGCCATATCACCCTTTGTTTTGGAATGACCTATTTCCTACACATAATTTTATATTTTACATAGGATTAATCCTAAATCAATGGCCCCTAAATCCACTAAGTCCTTTAATTACAAAAAACCATTGAAATACACATGGTACATTTAAAAAAACATAACTATAAATGGATGGGGTTTTACAACAAACCCACCATATAATAACTCATCCTAGAAGTGTATCACTAACAATAAATGTAAAATATCTCTGGAAACTATACTCCTATATTATTTTCCCACATCCATGTATTCTCTTGGACAAATATGTCCATCCACCAAATATGCACCATAGGTATATGTAAAGTAATAGAACATCAGTTTTTTTGTAAAAAATTATTTCCTTTTTCTTCATTTTTTTCATTTTAACCATGATTATATGAATCCTTGAGATATTTATGTGGTCTATGAAATATTAAATATGGGTTTTAGTTGTTTTTATTACAAAACATGAAACATGATAGGTATTGTACTGGCTATGCTGGTCCCTATCTTGTCTTTGTGAAAAACGATAAGGTAGAAAAATAACTTGGCCAATCCATGTAAATGTCATGGTGCACAAGAATAGTTCCTATCAACTATGAGATGGACATCCACAACAAACCCATTTTTGAGTGTGTGGTGATGAGAAAACACCCTAGACCATGGGGACACACCGTAATAAATTCCGTTTCAGACTAGGAAATCAAGAGAACTACGCCTAAGTCTAGGCTGTGGGGGAGTCTGTTTTAGGGTATGTGTTAAGGGACACTATGACCAAAGAAAATCCCTAGTTTAGGCCATATATATGTTCATGTTTTTTTAAATGTCCTAAACTCCTAACTTTCTTGTCGGATCTTGACCAAAGTAAAAAAATAAATGTGTGTGCATTAAATATGGGTTTTTAAAGAATCTATTTTCGGTCCCAACCATTATTAATAGATTCATACACTTATCATGATATTACATTATAAATATAGATAATGTCATGATGTTTAGGGTTAGACTTTGGAAGAACATTCTTACTGAATCTATACCCTTATGAGTTCTGATCTAGCATATTCTTGGGAAAATCAAAGGATTCCTTCTATCCTCCATCACAGGTGATTTTGGATTTGGGTGATTCAATGAAGGTCATTTATAATTATTCTAGTTTGGATGAATTTCCCCTATTCCTTCTTATTTGATCATGGAATGATATGGTTGTGGATTATAAGATAATTCCTTCTTTCTTCTAGTTGGGTAATTTTAGCATTGGTGTATCAAAAACCTTCTTGAGGATTAGTGGTGTTTTATGACATCTTGGTAGCATTATGTTGGTGACTTATCCTCTGGTCCCAACCATTATTAATAGATTCATACACTTATAATGTTGTAGACTTGAATATCCAATATCCTCTATCTTTCTAGTGAAATGGAGGCCCTTAGGAAATAGTCAAATTGATATATATCATTAAGAGAATGTTTTACCTAGTGGTGACCCTAGAGGTTCAAAAGGTAAATATTTTGACGTTTATTATTCAAGTAACTACATGACTCTAGTGGAATTTTATGCTTCAAGCTTAAGGGGATGAAAAACTAGTCATGATGGGATAAAATGATTCTAGTTTCTATATGGATCAAGTTGATCTGAAATCATAGTTAGACTATGTATTATTCTTGAATAGTGATGTAATGAGTTAGATAATCTCAAAGTAGCTTCTAGTCATCAATTATATAGAATAATCTTTTTATATAGTGGGTTTAGTTGATATTAAGGACAATTTTTTGATACAAGAGTTTGTTTTCGAGCTTGTAATTTTACCTAAAAGTACATACCCTCTTATAGTGTATTGTGATAATAGTATGAATGTGGTACTTTCCAATGATCCTAGTCCACAACAGAGGAAAAATAATATACTTTTGAAGCTTCAACTCTTGATGGAATTTACTTAGAGAGGTGAAGTCACAATTTGTAGATTATCCACATAGGATAAGGCAGTATACCCCCTGAATAAATCAACAACTTAGTAGAATCATGTTATTCTTGTGATATCTAACAAGTTGAGAATAGTTAGTAGTTGGCTCTAGTGAAGGTGATAATGTTGTGAGAGGGTGTCTTAGACCCAAATCCTTTATATACTTTGATTACCATTACATGTATTCAATTTTATATACACATTTTTTTGTTCTTACTAAATAATGTTTACACTTATACATCCAATGTTTACATGGTAATGTACCTATATTACATTACACATGAAAATATTATAACAGTTATTAGCTATAATATGAATGGTGACATACTATGAAAGTAATATTAATAATATCTACTATGGTCTAGATACATCATACTTATGAGACAAAAATGATGTATTACTGTAAGGTTCCATGGGATTACAAGAATTGAGACTTATTATCATGAAGTTTTCACTTGGTGATCACGATTAGAAAAGATCATGAGGACTAACCCACTAATAGGAACACCACATGTTTTAGGTGTCATTTTTTATTCCTATATATGAACATGTGTATTGGTCTCTTGACTTAATTTTGTTATAAATGTTCCCCATTTGAACGCTTACTTTTATCCAAGGAAAAAACAATGACATTGAAGTCATGGAGAGGTAGATTTTGTTATGTGTTCCATTGGCTGTATGAAATTAGAAGAATGATCAATATATAAATTTTCACTTTCGAGTTAAGGAAGAGGTATCTCATGGGACCAAGTTGACTAGGATGGTAGTACCTTCATTAAATCCATGACCATGGTACAATAAGGTAATTCTATCTAGTAGGGTCTAAAAATATATATAAATCATCAAAAGGATGATGACACAAGTTTGTATCCTACTTAATGAGATATCATGAGACAATGAGATTATATTACACAAAATGTGTTTGTAGGAGGCATTTGTAGCTATGATATTCTTTATCTCCTTAGATCCATGATCGGTTTTAAGAATTTTATCTTGGTCTATGGGCTATAAACACAACTATCATGATAAGTAACTAGAGGGTTACACACTAAGTGTATCCAACATTTCAACCTATTTAGAAGAAAAATATTTTAGGACGAAGTGGGCCCCATGTCTGGGGGTTGGTGATTGTCCGAGTGTTATAACTTTTGAGTAAAATAATTATATTATTTAATTTTATAATAATGATGATTTAATTTATTTCTAAAGATATTCAAATGTTACCATAAGGGTTGGGGGAAAGCCCTACTTTTAAAAAGAAAATAAGAAAAATGGAAACCACTTTTGAATTGGGTAAGTGAAATCCCATTACAAGCCTGTACGCCCTGATGGATCATACCAATTACTGAACAAGTACAAAACCCATTACACTATACCAAAATCCTAATGGGAAAATGCCCAATAAAAAATCAAATTCGACCCAATAAAACAAAAAATATGAAAAACCCTATAAGTGAATTATATCACCGCCATCCCATCACAAATGGGAAACATTTCTTGCCCCCCGCACTACGTCGTCTGCCTGCCAATCTGAGAATCGACCCCATCCGCAGATAGAAGACCCACCTCCGCCCATTACTATCTTCAAAAACCCCGACACACCCAGACTGAAACCAAACCATTGTCCTCTTACTTCCATCTTCCAATGTATCAGAACGTCATGAGGATGTCACCATCGCCATGTTGGCCGAGGAAAATATCCTGCCCCCAGTGCATCACCGCTGCCTTCTCGTCGTATCCATATTCAGCCAGATCTAGTCTACTACATTGAACCGATCAAGCCACCGACGTAACCATATATCCCTCTCAAGGCCTCACTCATCTGTCAAATCTTGTACACCATGTGAAACCACTAAACCATAAGTGGGAGACCCCCCTGAGATAAAAGAGAAAACATACATAGGTCAAAACCCCTAGAATGCCTAACATCTCTCTACTGACGAGGAGCACCCCCAAAATACAGTGACATATTGATTTACGATAAAATTGAATATGAGAAATATAAAATTTCAAATGAACATAACACGTCCAATTTTTGTAAAATATTTTTGGGAGATTACAAGATGATTTAATGGTTTTCATTTTATCATGAAACATGTTAAATCATTAGAAGAGAGTGATAAGATATATGTGACATTTATGATAAGTTTATTAATTCATAACTATTTAAAGAGGTCTAAAATGAATGTTATTATGTTCCAGTGACCAAAGTGAAATTTTAGAAAGTATAACCTAGGTAAAAATCACCTTTTAGCCTCTTAAATTGATAAAAACACCATTTTGATGAATTTAAAGATTGAATATCTCCTCTCCTATCTTATAATTTTCTTAGAGTGAGATTATAATGAAAGAATAAGTTCATATTTCTCTCTCTTTCTTGATTGAGTCCATATTATTCACATGATCAAAAGGAAATTGTAAAGATCTTCAATTTCCTACACTAGATCCTAGGAATTATAGATAAAAAATATCTGAGTTTTAGTGTATGTGTAAATGATCTATAGGAAACCTATCTTGGGACCTTTGATCTGCGAAACACTGATGGTGAGAGAATCAAACCATTGATTTCAAATAAACATGGAACAATTTGAGATTTCATTCGATTTTATTTTTCATGATTAAATTGAATTGAGCGGGATCCTAAAAGAAATATGGGAATGTTTTTTTGTAGATTTAGTGTTTTTAATATGGATGAGAACCCAAAATTTTAAATGGAATATTTTTCATTCTTTTTTTGTTCCTTGAGTTCATTCACAATACATAAGGTAAAAGTGACATCATTACAGATGATATTTTTTGTAATATTTATGTATATTTGGATCATGGAGAATGACCTTCAGATGAATAGTGTCTCCTAATGATATTGCTTAAATATTGGTGGTCGATGCTTTTTAGGACCATGGGTCAATGACATATTCTCCATTAGTGGTCACATATTCTTTAGTGGACCAAGTGATGGATGGACATGAGTTGGACTCATGGTGTGTTTTGATGTAGGAATGGCTAGTAGGTAGTGACCTGGTACATTAGTGGTCCTTGGACAGTGGCAATGTCGGTGGAGTTGGTTCCCTGAAACAAACTTTTTTAGTACTTGATTACATGTTTTATTATTGTTAATGTTTTCTTATCACATTATTATTGTTCCTATGGATGAAAATTTCATGTGATGATTTCCTAGAAATATATGTCACATTGAATTTTCATAGTAGTTACCAAATATAATGGGAAAATGAAGGTGCCACAATATTTTTGAATGTAGTTGTATGGAAGGATAATACTTTCTAATGGGACACAGAAGATACAAGCTTCTAGGGGTGGGAGGCTCATACGACATTGAGACACCTTCTCAGGGTGATCACCCTAAGTGATCTCCAAGAGAGGAGGTAATGTGAATAGATCTATTAATATAAAATCCATTTTTCTATGTGTCATTGGATTTTACTATCTACAAATGCATGTATTGATCTTTGGACATTAATTTTATCATTAATGGATTTCAAAACTCACATACATTTATGTATTGAAAAATTTGTGATGTCTTATGTTCATAGTGAAGTAGGATATGTTGGGTATGTCATGAATGATATTACATTAATGGATATTGTTAGAAAGAATTTAACCCTTGTGTACCTTGATTGTATTTTATATTTTAGGACCTTTAATGGGAAGGTAACTGCCTACATAAATCCATGACTATGGTGTTAAGTGGGTGAATTCATTTCCAGGAAGTCAAAGAAGAACACATCAAGAATATCAGTTTATGTCACCCATATGCAACATAATTGACATGAGATATCATGGTAAATGGATTATATTACACGGTATGTGTTTGTAGGAGGTTGGATGTCATTAAGACATTAACTTCTTTCACTATGGGTTCCTTTATTTGTTTCTAGATACCAACCTTTGAAATTAGGTTGTTATTAAAATTCCATTTTGAAAGAGGCCTGGAGAGTCACACACAAACTGAATTCAAAATATTAGTTAAATTTATGTATTAAATTTAATATATTAGAATAAATAACATTTATTTGGGTTTTTTTGATAACCATAATTTAATGAAAAGTTATTTGATAGAATAAACGAGTTAAATAATGATCATAAATATTTATTTGAAAGGTTTGGTGAATATATTATTTATAATATTTATCGATGAATAATGAAATTACATTTATTAATTAAATAAATTTACACTATTCAAGTATTGGAAAATTTCAACGAGGTAAATCAAACTGAGCTTAATAGTCAAATTGGAAACTGTATAAGTGATATTTATTTATATTATTAAAGTGTGATGCATGTCAAGCATTTTATTATTATTATTGGAAATAGGGAAAAATAAGAATGTTAAAATTGATAAGGGTCTAAAGTGTGATTTTCAAACCATAAGCCTACTATAATAATTATTTGATTATAAACCTTTCCAAACCCAATCTCATTGTGAAGAAAGGATATAGATAGAATCTCTTAATCCCAAGAGAGAGATCTAGAGATATAAGAGAGATTTTCTCTCCCTATCTCTCAATTCATCGAGGGAGCATCAAGAGTTATTCCTCATTCAAGAATAATTCTACTACGATCAACCAAAAAAAATAAAGGGACTAGGATCATCCGTACTAGCACTCAAAGATTCTACCATGAAATTCAGAGATTGTGCTGGATGTGTGAATGACCGCTAGTGGGATTATATGATTGGATCCTATATCATAATAAGAGCTTTATGAGATCTAGTCCCCTATATCATCATTGAAAGGAGAATTACTAGTTGATATAATTCTATATCTAATCACAAATTAATTCCAAATTTCATGTAAAGATCCTCCACTTCTAGTTCTAGAGTTCTATTTGGTCAAGTGATCTACGATTTTCAATGGAAATGATGTTATTTGTCATGTGAGTCAATTATTATTCATAAATTAAGACTAAAATACAAGTTTTTCATGTCATCCTTGGTTCCTTTAATGTTTCTCGAACATAAAAGTGGTATTAGAGTGATCAGATATTTAATTTATAAATTGTTTATTATTTTTTTATATTTTTAATGCATTTGTGTTTTCTTTTACTTAAATTGATTCATTTTAATATGAAACATCATCATATATTCCATTCTCCATTCTCTCTAATATAATGAATATACTGTTAAGATTAAAAAGTAAATAATAATTTTAGGAAAACCATCTAGAGTTCCCAAAGTTTCTTCCTAAAAAGATTAGACCACACAACATGTAATCCTTAATTTCATGCCATGTGATAGTTTTCACATATATATAAAGTGTTAAATTTGAATAGATATGAGGTATTCAGATCTAAGATCTAAGGTAATCCGATCTAAGATTTCAGGTAATCTGATCTATGATCTGACAAAAGAGGATTGTTTTATAGATAAGCATAGATTGGTACACAAAAAGAATAACTACATGCCATGTAACTACTATACATGAACTTTAGTCCATGTTTTTTCACAAACAAGAACACAGGGTGTGCGATGAATTTTTTTTTATGGAATATATGACATGGGGACTAAGATTCTATTAAAATATGAGGTTAAACACCATATATATTGGACAAAAAATTATGTACCTAAATCATATCCATGGATGGGTTCACACCCAGTCCCATGGTGTGTGCCATAGAAATGGGAAAAATACTATACACATTGGGAAAAATAGAACACACGGTGAAGTTTTTTATAGGTGATGTTCTCAATTTTTCATTAATAGAATAATTAAAAATATAATTAAACTTACACGTATGAATTTGGTGTATTGTTTATTCAAAATTACATGTAATTTCATAGGATTTAAAATTATATATTAAACTAATTTTATTTTTAAAATATTAGAAAACACATAAAGTTGCATCTTAGTACATTTTTTTACTTTACTAAAATTAAATGAAATTAATCTCTTTTAAAATTATAGATAATGTTGAGTGAAGGATACTATGAAGGAAATTAAGATGAATTAAATAAATTATATTAATTCATGGAATTTACTCTTAATTAAAGAATGAATCAATGTAAATGATAATAATATTGGAAATGTATACTCATTTTATGGTGTGTGGATGATCATGATATTAGACCAAACCTTTTTTACATGATTGGTTCCTTCTAATTTATTATGTTAAAATTAAAATATTATGGTTTGAATGTCATCACCACCGCCTGATTATGTAATGGTCTAAATAATTATTGTTTATTTTATGTAAACCCCATATTATCCAATCCATTGGATCCCCTCACATGTGTGTGAGTAATACATATCTAAGGATGGTGCTCCCATTCTAGAGGATGTGGTTTGAGTCAAGGAGCTGAGGGGAAACCAATCGAGGTGATATCTAAGATTCAATATGGAATGCAACAATATGAACCAAACTATAGTTAAAGGTGTTCCCCCTATAGTCGAGGGATAGTTTGTCATCCTCTAGATTAACTAACCATTAGATACTTTCATGATCATTCCACTTATATTATTTCCTTCAATTTTATGGTTGGTTTTTTGTTTGTGCATGCTATGTGATCACTTAATAAATGAATAAACAATCATGTAAGATAGAGTAAAATAAAAATAGATTATGTGTAAATTTTATCGGAAATGGTTATTCACTTAACTAATATTCACTTAATATTAACAAGGCATGTAAAAAAGATAAAATTGGATTTTATGCATAAGGATAAAAACCCTTCATCTAAAATATTATGTTGGTATATCCTTCCACAACTTAAACTTACAATCAACCTCATAGTTAAAATTACTTGACCAACACAAGTTGGGCTAATTTGAGATAACATAGAAGTTTAAGCATAAATTTATGGGTTGAATAAACTTGTTTCACATCGAGGTTTGACTTCCCAAAAAGTACTTATTGTAACTAATAGGAAAGGGTTGAGAAATATTCTAACCCTAATTTTTGGATTGGGGATTCCACTCAATATATTAAGGAACTGTGTGTTAATATAGTTGGAAATTTACACTAACCAAAAACCCTTAAAGTATCCTTTCAGGTCCATGTATAGGTTATGATAATGGGAATATAGATCCTTAACACTATAATGTCTATAAAACCAGATATTCCGAAATAGATGGTGAAGGATATTAGGTTTTCCAAAAATAGTGAATGATTAATGAAATTTTATTTTATTTAATTTTTATTTATTAATCTATTTTTATGAATAAATTATTAATATAGTGGTCTTAATTTTTAGAAATGGAAAATTAAATTTCTTCAACAATATAAATGTGATCCATATAGAAGAAGGATAACCTTCTCACTAGTGAAAATTCTCAGAAATTATATGGGCACTTAAATGTTATACATTACCATGAATGGAAATTATATTTTCTGAAAAACCCACTTCCTGAGTAAGTTTTCCAAGAGGCAAGCAAGGAATAAATATCTCTCTTTTTGAAGAATTTGGATGGTGCAATGGCTGGCCAATGTTTCATTGCATACTCCATGTCCAATGATCTTCTAAAACAATATGAGGATATGGATGCACATAACATTGTTTCCCATATTCTGGATCTCTATCAAGAGAATGTGATATTTGGGAGGTATGAGATCTCCAATTCACTATTCATGTCTATGATGTAGGTCACATGCATTTATGATGATTGTTTATATTGATAATCTAGACATATTGTGGTTTAAGATCTATAATGAGCTATACACAAATATCGTTTTTTCATCACAACCAAGAAACTTCTCCAGTTTTATTGTAAATTATAATAGGATAAATAATGGTAAGACAGTATCAAAACCTATTACTCTCATTTTACATGTTAATAAATACATAGTTTATGAAAAGCCTATAGTCCTTATGGTTAATAGGAAGAGGAGGAACACATTCCAAATCTAAGGCTTAAGAGAACCATTCATCCAAGAAGAAGAAGATCCAGAGGAAAGCAAAGGGAAAAGATGGAGTATGTTTTTCATGTGGAAGGTAGGGCCACTGTAAAAGGATATTCACTTAAAAAAGAATAAATGGGAAGTTTTTGGTGCGTTCTATATCAAATTTAATCTTTCTATATCTATAAGTTGGGTATTATATTCTAATTATGTGGCTTATATTTGTTCTGAAATATAAGAACCAATTAGATTTCAGATGGTTGCAAGAGATGAGGTGGATCAATGGGATACCAGTGAAGAGAGGATTTCTACTCTAGACTTTCGAGACAATTGTATCATTTTTCAAATAGGATTAATCTTGGTTTTATTTTTTTGTTATTTCTATAGTGTTTCCAAGAACATCATTTCTATTTATTACATTGATATGGATGGATTTATCTTTAGTTTTGGATATATATGTTTCTACATTTATAAAGATAAAATATGTTACGGTACAACACTATTGAATGTCTACATTTATGTATTTAATTATAAAAACAAAATATTAGCAATCAATAATGAAACAAATATGGAAAGATCAAATAACACCTTGTTATGACATCACCTCCTTGGTCATGTAAATGAGAAGAATTGGAAGAAGCTCTATCAATATAGTTATTTAGAATCTTTTTATCTTATGGAAATTGAAATATATTAGTCTTGTTCAGAAAGAAGGATGACCAAACCACCATTTAGTAGTTAAGGTGAAAGAGCCACCGATCTTATAGAATTCGTACACACCGATGTGTGTGGACCATCTCAAGTAGATGTTTGATTTGTATTCTCATACTTTATTACTTTTTATGATAAAATGAGTAGGTGCGGTTATATATACTTGATGAGGTACAAGTATGAATTATTTGAGAAGCTCAAATATTTCAACAGTGATGCATAGAGTCATCTTGGTAAAGAGAATATGAAACCTTGATCAGATCGAGGTGGTGAGAATCTTTACCAAGATTTTATCAAGTTTCTATAGTATTATGGGATTTTTTTTCTCAAATAATTCCACCTTATACATAAGAGTGGTATGGTATTAGTGAAAGGGTGAAGAACACACTTATTGACATAGTAAGATTGATGATGAGTCACACAATATGTCCAGTATCTTTTAGGTGATATGCATTATAAAAGACATTATAACTACTAAACCAAGGAATAAAAAAATGAAAAACAGAATTCCTTTCAATTTATAGTGTAGAATGAAACCCATTTTGTCACATGTTCATGAATGGGGTTGAGAGGAAATTAATGAAGAAAGATCAATCAATAAAATAAAACCACAAGGCATAAACTGTATCTTAATAGGGCATCCCAAGGAAAAAAGAAGATACTATCTATAAAAATATTTATACAAGTAAATATCACAAGATTTACCATATTTCTTGACAGGGAGTATATCCTCACGAAGGATAGTGGGAGAAAGATTTACTTGTATGAAGTTTATGCTCAAGATACACAAAATGTGATACATGAATATATTCCACAAATCCTTGTAAAAGAATTTTTTTCCTCAAACACATGTGCTATGTATGAGTTCTTGAGTGGTTAGAGAACTAGAGAGATATGGTTTTCAAGTCGTTGATGGTGGTGATTCATTATTTGTTGACAATAATGATACTTTATCCTAAAAAGAGGTAGTAGAGAGATAAAAATCTATAATATAAAAATAAGCCTTAATTTTTGATATGGATTCCATGTATCAAAACTAATTTTGGATTCTGATCGATACACCAATTGATGTAAAACCCATTCAGTTTAAATATGAATTAAAGAGAAAATGAGACTTGGAAGGGAAAGTAAATACCTATAATGTGCGTCCAATGGAAAAAGGGTTTAAAAAACATCTAGGAATTTACTATGAAAAGATATTTTCACCATTTTCCATGTTTAAATATATCAAAATTATTCTTTTTATAGAATCTCACCATGAGTATGAGATTTGGAAAATGGACGTGAAAACCTCTTTCCTTAATGGGAACCATTAAGAGGATGTGTACATGACATAACCAGAATGTTTTGCAACTCCAAGAAATTCCAAAAAGTTATGAACATTGAATTTATATATTTATGGAATAAAGAAATCATCCAGGTCCTAGAAAATTTGGTTTGACAAATTCATAAAACAGTTTGGCTTTGTTAAGAATAAATGTGATCCATGTGTTTACAAGCAATTTAGTGGGAGAAAAGTTTTTTTCATAGTAGGGTATGATGATGACATATAAATAATTGGAAACAATATACCATAATTATAAGAGGTCAATACATGGTTGAAAAAGTGTTTTTCTATTAAGTACAAAGGCAAAACAACTCACATTCTATAGATCAAGATCGTACATGATAGATCCGAGAGGATTCTTGGGATAATGAGAACCTAAAAGTGACATGAACGTTTTATTGAATATAGTTATAAGGATAGATCATATTTTTTAATGGTACATAGAAAATATATAATTCCAGGGCTATAGGTATCATAAGAAATTGAGACACCTTTTTATAATGTTCACCCGTAGTAGTCTCTAAGAGAGGTGGTTATGAGAACATACTCATTAATAGAAAACACACATTTTCATGTTTTACTGGAGTTTCCTATTTTTGGACACATGTATTGATCCTTGGACTTTAATATTATCATTAATGGATATCATTACTCTTGTAATTTGATGTATTTATGGAAACTGTGATGATGTATATTCACATAGAAGTTGGATACATTTGGAAAACAAGTTATATTATATTAGTAGTTAATATGATAAATGATTTATCCCATATATTAGTTCATGGAAGTTGATATCTCAGGTCCATTGATGGGAATGTAACTTCCATCATAAATCTAAACCATGGGGTTCAGTGAATGAATTAATTTATAGAAATTCAAAGAAAGAGACACCGAGAATATAGGTTGATGACACCCGCATGAATCCCTATTTATATGAGATATCATGATAAAGGAATAATATTATATGTTAATCATTCATTAGAGGTTGGATGTCATTTCAAAATTAACTTATTTCTATATATATTCCTTGATGTTTTCATAGATTCTATCCCTGTACATTAGGAAGTTATGCATAATTCCACTAAGAAAGATACCTAGAGGGTCACACACTAAGTGTACATAAAATATTAGTTAAATTCAGTTATTTAATTTAATATATTAGAATAAATAATATTTATTAGGGTTTGGTTGATCTATATAATTTAATCATAATTTATAAAATAGAATTAGTGTGTTAAATAATAACAATAAATATTTAATTGAATGGTTTGAAAAATATATTATTCATTATTTTTATTGATGACTAATTTAACAAAATGTATTTATTAAATAAAAAATCATTATTTAAACATGTTAGGGGGATTCTATGTGATTATCCAACCCCAAACCTTTTATAATAAATAACTAATTATAACACATTCTAAAATCACTGTTACTGTAAAAAAAGGATAGAAAGAGACTCTATCAATCCATTTAGAAAGATATAAATATATAAGAGTTCTCTTATCTACTTCTATATAAACCCATTGAGAGAACATCAATAGTTCTTCCTTATTTGGGAAGAATTCTAATATGATTAACGATGGACAACATAAGGAATCCAGAATAGTTGTGCTAGTATCTGAATATTCTAATACGATGTTTTGAGATGTTTGTGAACATGTGGATCACTGCTCGAGGGATTCTATGCTTGGATCCTACAGTGAAATAGATGTTTGATGATATTTAGTCAACCGGATCTCCAATTAATAGAGATTCACAAGTTGAGGTAATTCTATACATAATCATCAATTAACTATAAATTATATGTGAAGACCATCCTCTTTTGGTTTTGTCATGATCTTTGGTCAATTAATCATCATTTTTTTAGTGGGTATGATGTTATTTCTCATGTTAAGAAATTATATTTTTTAATTAGGCCTAAAATAGGAGCTTTCCATTCCATCCAAGCCATTTTATTTATGTCTAGAACCTAAAAAGGTGATGCTTATATTTAGGAGATTCGATGTGAATGCTTCTATTAGGGATGATATGGTGAGAGACTTCTATACTTATAAGTGGGTGGTTCCTCCTGGTGAAAAACAAATGTACCATTAATTTAAGAGGTATTTTTAGTGTCTAAGGATTAAGAGGAACATTAATGGATTTATTTCCTAATGCCTTACCTGTTAGGGGATTAAGACTGAGCACTAGCATTCTGGAGGTTTTATCCAACCACATCGTAATCCTTTTTAGAAATGGGAGGATATCATGATGAAAATTGTAATGGGGTAACCTAGAAACCTTAGGATCCATGATGCTATCTGGGTGATTATTTTTTAGATAACTAATGTTTCTCATTTCTTACTAATTCATGTGTCAGATTCAGCAGTTGAATTGAGAATGTTGTATTTCTATGAGATAATATTCTTGAATGGAGTTCCCTTGAGCATTATATTTGAAATATACACACATTTTAATTCATAGTTTTGGAATTTATTGTAGAACGCCTTAGTTACTAAACTGATATTTATTACAATGTACAATCCACAAACATACATATAGTCCGGTCGAGAGTTTCATATATTAGAGGGTCTATTTCATGTTTTCATCATAGACATAAGAGGATCACGAGGTGGGTATATATCCTAGGTGATGTTTGATTATATTTACATTTATCAGGATTATATTTATATGGAAACCTATGAAGAAATATATGTTCAGAATTATAATTCACAATTATGTTAGTATGATGTGGGTGAGGTAGTTTTTTTGGGAGCGAGGATGGTGTAAGATAATCCTGTTATAGTTAAATTGTTCCAGAAGTTCCCAATCACTGATCAAAGTAGACATAGATCATTTGTAGAATTTATGAAGAAACCATTGGATTTCAATATTTGAAATTAGTTTTTCTAGTGGGTGACTCCTCTATTGGGGCATCAATATCTTCAAAAGAATGGAAAGTTGGATACAAGGTAGTTTGGACTGTTCAATATCATTGAGTGTATATGGATAATGTCTTAACATTTGAAAATTCGTACTCACTACCAAGGTATGCATGATGTGTTTTATATGTCTTATCATTGAAGTTATATTCTTGATCCTATTTTAGTTATCTTATATGATAATGATGACCTGGATACTGACACATCTTTTGTGGAGACCCTGTGTGGACCATAGACCAAAGTGAGAAATTGTTATAAGGGAATATAGTGCCACTCATGCGAGTTTTACTAACACTTGTAAATATCTGGGGGGATACATGGGATCTGGAGTAAAAATTTTGAGGTCATTGGCCTAATTTTATTAGGAATAAACTCTATAGATTCTTATCATGGATGAAATTTCCTTAGAGAGAGTGACTTTGATGTCTTGAAATTTTTATTTCATTACCTGAGTCCTTTTTTTACCTCTTTTACTTATTTTTTTATTTTATCTATTCTTGTATGGAACTTTGGGGGATTTGAGTGGCTTGTGAAAGATTAAATATTGGTTTTATTTTTGGTTATATAAAATATGGGAATGTCATAACTATTTTTCTATCTGTGGTAGTACCAGACTTGTCATGGTAAAAAATAGAAAGGGGGGGAAATAGAATGGTCAATCCATGTTGCACAATAATGGTTAATATCATCCATTAATATGGTAGCCAAACCACACCTATTTTAGAGAGTTTTGTGAGAGGAAAACACCATAGACCTTGGGGAAACTACGTACACCATAATGTTTTGGGCTAGGAGATCAAGACTACCATGACTGAGGATAGGCTATGGTGGAGGCCATTTTGGGATGCATGTTCAAGGATACCATGACCAAGGATATGCCATATTGTAGGGAATTGAAATAGGCATGTTTCATTTGAAATGTCTGAAATTACCGACCTTCTTTTCATATCTTTACAAAAGTAAAGGGGAATGATGTGTGGACTAAATGTGGGGTTTAAATGGATTTATTAATTAATTCCAACCTCTATAAATCAATTTAAACACCTCTCTTAATATTCCCGTTGAATTGTTGACAACTTATGAGCATTTAGGGTTAGGATTTTGATGATCCATCTTATTGAAAAAATAGACTTGGGTATTTTTTTCTTGCCCATTCTTGGGTTGATACAAGAGGTCCTTTTATCTTCCTTCACCGATGCTTCCAAATTTGGGTGATTCAATGAAGATATTCGGTGTGTCTTCTTGTATGGAAAATATTTATCTCTTCTTTATTATTAGATCATGGAATGTGTTTTTTATGGATTATAAGAGAATTCCTTATGTAATATAGTGAGTTAATTCCAATTTAAATTTAAAAAAACCTTCTTGAGGATCAGTGGCATTCCAAGATTCCTTAGTGTCATTCTCATAGTGACTTCTCCTCTTGTCACCATCTAAGAGTAACTATTTCTTCTTCCTTCAATGAGGCTTGGATTCTACTTTAATGGTGGTAGTCATTGGGTATGTTTTGTTCTACCCCTTGGCTTGTAAATCAATGTTTCATGCTCTAGAAACCATTTTTTATATTAAACCAATCATAGGGATTCTTGGGGGGAGTTCTTGTTCTTGTTGGTATGCGAACATAGTTCGGGTGATGTCACCCTTTTCAAACTTCGAAGTTGATGTTGAAAACATTTAGTTGGGATGTATATTTACAAGTATAGGTGTAGACATCATGAAATTGTTTCCATGCACTTTTCTGAAAAATGTACTCAACCAGGATCGAAAAGTTTATGGTGCAACTCTTCATTATTCATAGGGGTCAGTGATGGTAGTGAATGCACTAGTGCGCCACCCTTCTAGAGATAAATGAAGTAATTATTTTGGATATGTACTGAAAATTTTTCCCCAGTCTAGCCAAAACACCTTCGGCACACATGGTACTTACGCACCACATTCTATAGTGCATGGCACTTGCGTGCCCAATATTCTTTCACCCAAGGTCACTTATTTTCCTATAAATAGACAATTTGGGCCTTCATTTGTATGGAATAATTTCCCAGAAGCCTAATTTCTACTCTGGTCACCCTAGTGCTTCACCCTAGTCTTCTGAAACATTCAAGGTAGTTCTTCAACACCAATAGAGGAATAATTGAAGGAGGATTATAGGACTTAAGTACTTTTAGTGTTTGAAATCCATAACACTTGTGCACCTAAAGTGACCAAACTCCATGAATTATAAACACTTGAGAGCCACCTATTTCTCTCATAGGAACTTGAGCACACACTACTGGGATTATTTGTGAATACTTCTAAAGCCTTGAGCCATGTTTTTCACACGTATTAACATATAGGTTATTTGTCACTTAGGTGAACATCAGGTCACCCAAGACTACTTATTCACTTATACTTGTGTGCTAGTCCCTACTTGGGCGCCCTTATTTGATTCACCGACTCTCTTCAGTCTACAAGCCATAAATCCCTCTCAAAGGCATTAATGGCAAGGCTTCTTCTTTATTGGCTCCCTTGTCTGAAAGGGGTTCTATTGAGACCTTCACAAAAACCTTCATACATTTCAAACCTTTGGAAAAGTCACATCAATGTGTCTCCTATTTGGGTTTGTATATCCATAGTTATAGGTTTCCCACATTTGTTTCACAATGGGGTTAGGAATATTAGAGTGTATGTGGGTTTGTATATCTACATTCACATGTACATTTCTCCTAGGAACAGTGTTGGGATGTTCCTGGTTTGGAGGATTAAGGTTTGGGTTCTGACCTCCCATTCTCGTATCTAAGGCCTGGAACCTTAGGTCTCTAGTAGGGAAGGTACAACTCACACTTTCTTTTCCATGCAAGAAAAGGTTAAGTCTCTCTCCCCTATTGAGATCAACTAGGGAAGCCATCCAGGTCTAGGCCCCTTTCCTTTCATGAAGGATGTTTCAATCTGGGTCTTCTCTACCTCCTTCAACATCACTCATTCCACATAGTGGAACCTTTTCCAATGTAAAGTTAACATATAGAATTCTCTTCACCGCATCCTCTTCCCCTGTCGCCTTGACCTCATACACCCTTGCCGCTATAGGTATGCCCTATTCCACCATAATAAGAGGAAAAGTATGTATTCCTTTGTTGAATCGTTGTCATTTTATTGTTTCTCACACTGAGTATGAATCTCGCAGGCTTAGATATTTTTAATGATCACAACATTGGCACAAGGTCTTGAACTCCGAGAACATTGATTCCCGTTCAAACCAGGATACGTAGGATGCCTTCTTCAAAGACCGAGCTCAAAATGGTTCCCTTTCAAAACGGTTTAACCAATCATGTCCCCTATAATGGGAATCTCTTATGCATAAGCCCCAACATAATGAATAAACTATGATAAATATGGTTTGCATCATAATTGGGATATGTAGAAAGCCTCCTTTAGCTATGAGATCACTGGATATCCTATTTAGGAATCGAACCCTAATTCCCTTAATCTGGGTATCCTGCTTAGGAATAAGACCCAAATTAAACACTCCAAATCATCAAGGCATACTTTTCAGAAAGTAATCCCAAACTCATTTCTCTCAAAGAACTATACTCTTCTATGAGACTCATCGAACTACGTGGGATTTGATTCCCATCCACATGGGATATGTATGAAGCCACCTTGAGGTTCAAACCCAACCCTTCAAATTAACCTTATTCTCCTTGGGATATATCCACAACATGGTCTAATCTTGCATGGGAACCCATATTATTTCAAAGTTCATTGGGCTTCTTTGACATAAGTCCCACACCAAACATTGACTAAGCACCTTTCACTTAGATATACTTACCACATGACATTAAACTACATGGCTAGGTCCATATCACATGACCTTAAAAGGTATGATGTGTCCCATTAAGTGGCACCAAACTACGAGGGTTATGATTCCTTTCACAAGGATATGTCGGTATCCCATTTTTAGGTACGATACCAATATCAAAACAAACGTTCGTCTTTCTAGAGTGAAATAAATTCCAGAGAGCCCCACTAAGTGGCTTAGAAACTAATATCATCATAACTATGACAAAATGAATCAATAAATTGTATATGATAGGATACCATTGATGGATAACCTCGAATACATAGAGATATCTCCATTAATGATGAACCTTAAATACATATGGATGATTCTAAATTTCACACATGTTAATAAGTGATAGAAAATTCCATGGGAAACATATGTTATACTTTGTAAATTAATAAGGATTCATGAAGATATCTTAAATTTATAAAGAGAGTCCCAGAGTAGACAATAATCCCCCCTAAAAGGGTGTGATGAGTACGAACTCCCATCCTCTCGACCAATGCATGTTCTTAAGTATCATAAATTTCAAACATAATGAATGTCTACCTTGAGAAATTATGTCCCTTTTGGATAGAGAACTTTTGGATGTTTCCAGTTCCATGAATAAATCCAATGGAAACCACCTAAAATCAATGATTCTTAAACAAGAACACATGTTTCATGGAAATACGAAACAATAGGTCTTGTATATAATCATTGGTATGGTATGAAATTTTGTTTTGATATACTTATAAACATTTTAAATTTGATCATATGTGTGCATAATTGTTTTTATTCCCCATTCATGATATTCCTTGTTGTGCCTCTATATGATATTCCATGTTTCTATGTATTATACTTGGTATATGTTTTATTTTTATTCTATGTATAATAACAATGTGATCGGGTCACCCATCAAGGAATTGTGGGAATAGATGAGGAGAAATTTTTGGCGGTGCACATGAAATGATGAAAATATAGGGTTGGATGACATGTTATAATGCACTAGCATGGCCTAACATGGGGGCATGATGGTCAATGCAATATGATCCATGAATAAATAAAAGATATGACGGTCTATGTGACCTTACCCAAGAGATAACAACATGGAATAATGGTATATGTGGACTTACAAAATGCCTAGGGCCATTATTACTACTGATAATTCTAAAGGATAGATATATTGTTTTTTACATTTCCATGACCACTCTAAAGAACTTTTAGCATGGAGAAAAAGTATATCTGGAATTTGTGGCAGCTCAATTAGAACATGGATTCTCAGTGTTAGTTGTTTTCTTATGTGTATTTTTATCATGGAATGCACTAATATTCATGTGCACTCATGTTAAGGATGCATTGGTGGTGTCTTACTGATATTTATTACTCACACACATTATGGTAATTTCTATGTTCATACAAATTTCTTCCATAGGGATCAAAGAAAGGGAACAGATCGTATGACAAAAGGTTAATCCATGGATCACATATCAGGTGGTAGAACTACGAATTACATCAAGGGATACCATAATTTTATTTATTATTTGCATGCAATAGTTATACTATGAATTAGAATTCGACATTGGGAGAATGTTTATTTATTTATTGTATGACATGTATGCCATATGAAATCATGATTATTTATTTTCCCCATATTACTATAATAATTATATATAGATGTAATATTGTTTATGTAGGGATGTGATACTGAGGGTATATTATACCCACTAACTTCATTTAGACCCTCACTATTAATCAATATCCTCTTATATAAATGAGGCACACATGAGGTCATGTGGAACTCATTCTTGGACATGTTTTTCCGAATAAGGGCGTTACAATACCATATTATCATCTGTGATATTTTCAATCTAACACACCACACAAACTATCTATTCCTTATATGAAACATCAGACTCTATCTCAACATCATCAACCCTGATCAAATGAGAAGGATCTATGCGGTATCTCCAATATTGGGATATGTGGAATACATTGTTTGTAACACAATATCTTAGAGGAAGTGAAAACCCATATTCCATGGTTTTGATCCTCTCTACAACCTCGAATAAGACACTTAACCTATAATCTAACTTATTTTTCCTTTGAATATGATTGTATTCTAATCAATGTAACACTATTAAGAAAATATGATCCCCTACCTTATGTTGGATTTGGTTCCCTATTACAAAATAAAATTGTACATTTTATTACAAGTATGTTAATAAAAATCATATCCCATAATGATTTTTTCTTCTACCTAACATTAATGTAATAATTTCTTTTGGCTATTTTTCACATGTGGGTTATATTAGTTACTTATTATAATGAGAACCTATAGATTTTATAATAATATTCATAAACATATGATATATGATCTAAATAAAATCTTTCTAATTGGATATGAATTATTTATGACTACCATGTCTCAAACGATCATAAGATATTGATACTTATTCCCATGATGTTTATTCATAGTGATTTCCAACAAGGGAGATCATATGAACATACCCTCTAATAGAAATTACATATATTTAATGTTTCATTAGATATAAATATCTAACAATGTGGGTATTGGTCCTTAGTCTTGATATTATTATTAATACGTGTCATGAATCATGTACTTTGATGTATTTATGAAAACATGATGACATATGCTCATGTTGAGGTAGAATACATTTGAAGTGTCCTATGTGATATCACATTAGTTGAATAAGTCAATAAAGGATTTGGAAAATACAAGTTAATGAAAGATGAAATATCTATCCATTTGATTAGAATACAGATTTATGATGATGTCCAGGGCCATGAAAGTTAATAAACGAGTTTATTTCATAAATTCAAATAAATTTATATCGAGAATATAGGGTAAAGAAGCTAATATGTATCCTTCCTGAATGATATATCGATAGATAAATATATTATATTGAACCATATAATTCCAAGTAACTTTTTTGGTTTTGTGACATTAACTTCTTTTTATATATGCATTTTGATGTGTTCCAAGATATTGATCTTTGATTTTAGGTTGGTTTACTAAATGCCATTGAGAAAGTGTCCAAGAGGGTGACACACTAAGTATATCTATGATCTCATTAAATTCCATCGAATTTAAAATTAAGAATAAATATTATTATTTGATTATATAATAATAATTTTTCATGTAAATTTTAGAACATAAATTCAATCATGAGATATTCAGGATTAGAATATATGAGGTAAATTTTATCTATTGATTATTTATTCATAAGGGATTATTTTAATAAATATCTATTCACTAGTTTAGTGATTAGATTAGTATAAAATTATATTTATTTACTTGAATATTAAAATATATATTTATTTTCAAGTTTAGTTAATATATTTCTTATTTATTTATGATGTAAAATTTAAAATAAGTTCATGTCATACAATATAATAATAATAAAAATATTTAATATGGTGTATTAGTTAGCTTAAAAATATTGATAAGGGCCTATATAAAATTATCTATGTTTTTCCACATGTATATTAAGAAAAATATATCACATTTCTAATTATGAGACTGGTTCTACAGAATGATATCCATTATATAAGTCTCTCATGCCTTTGAGATATTCTTCCACCACCAATCATCTCATGAACATAGATAGATCAAGAAAATCACTTTTTTTCGATAAAAAAGAATGACTTGGAGAACTTGTCACTACTAGGATATCATCCGATGATTTAAAAACACCATCTGATGATTCATGGGTCACATAAAGATAAATATATAGGAATAATTTGTTTAATTCTCTATTTTAATAATAATCTAATGTGAGAAATAATGAAAATTTATTAAGAATACTATTACCTTCAAGGAAACTCTTAGTTTAAGTTAATTATAAATTAAATGTGAAAGATACTCTCTAAGATATTATAGGGTAATTTTTATTAGGTTCTTCATATTTATCCATTAAAACTGAAAAAAAACCCCAATTGGGGACATTCTTAATGCTTATCATATTCCCCATAACATTCAAGTGGTATCAACTCGATGAAATTATGATTTTTAATGATTTTTAATTTATTTGATCAATTAATGCATTGATTAATTTTTTTTCATTTAAAAAATTTATATCATTATATAATGGTTGAGAAAATACATTTATCCAAGTTTATATTTCCAATAACAAACCAATATATGTGGAGAATTTTTAGGATTCAATCTTGAGGTGATGAGGTCACAATTCTCATGACATTGATACATGGAATGTAATATTAAATTATATATCATGAACCCATGGTCAAATCACACAAATTGAGAGTCATATAAATCAATGATCATTGTGTCTTCTTATACGTGACATTCTTAAACACCAAAAATTGACTACTATAATGACACATAGTTTATTAAGGAATATATAACATTTAGCATGAAAACATATCATGAAGATATATACTTCCATTCATTGAGTTAGTATGAAACTATAACTGATGTTTTGGTTTGGCTATAGTTAGGGGCCCTTTCAATTATTAGTCAGCCTTAATAAAGATAATGTGATTAATTAACCAAATTGGTGTTAAGGTTAAAACTATAGTATTCGAAATATAATTTTGAAGAAAGTGTTGAGAAAATATGAGTACTGGATTTTACGATTGGGGATTCTACACAATATATTAAAGATATGTGAGTTAGTGTAGTTGGAATGTAAATCCTACCTAAATATATTTGAGTAATGTTTATGGGCGTAATCCGAGTTATGGGAAGAAAAATGTAGATCATTTACACTAGAATATCTAAGAAAGTGGATATTCTTATTCCAATAGTGAGGGATAATGGAATTTGATCAAATAGTGAGAGAAAATTAAATTAATTAATCATATCATAAGTATTAATAAATATTAAGGATTATATATAAATATATATATATATATATTTGTTATAGAAAAAATAGAAATCTATTTTACCATGTCACTATCCTAGTGATCAATCTTGGAGAAATATAATCACTGGACTGGTACTAACTTCTAAGAATAATATAGGTCCTTGAATATTGTACAACACTAATAGCATTAAATTTATATGCTATAGTCCCATGTTCATATTGATCCCTCTTAGAAGGTAAGTGAGGAGGAGAAAAAATATTCTAGAAACATGAGGATGATACATTGGATTTACAATTCCTATTCTCATTATCTATGACCTGTGATATCCAAATGATTCATGATGACATGAAATAATACTCCATATTGTATCATCTCAATGATTTATGTCAAGAAAAATAATGAAAAGATGGGTCTGAAATCACTATAAAACTATTTACATGAAATCTAATAGAAGGAGTTCCATCTAGGGATCATGTAGTTATGATTACTGACAACATTTGGTGTTTGGAAATTCTTGGATTCAAGGTGAAAAAATAATTGTGCACAAAATGCATTCTATCCTTAGTTTCCTCAAGATTCTTTGGTTTTTTAGTACTTTCAACAAATAAAATATAGAGAAGAGACTATAATATATATTGACATTGATTCATTATGAGAATAAAAACATGAAGGCCAAAATACCTTCTTTCCTTATGATGAATAAAATCAAAGGCAAAGAGAAAAGGCCTGGGGAAATTTCTATGCCTAAGGCTCATTCATAATGCCTTTACAATAAGCTAATGGTATAGGGGGAGGTTAAAAAATAAGATCTAGTATTTTTTTCAAGTAGAAATATTAGAAACTTGGAGAAGAACTATACCTCATTAAATATTCAAGGATAATATTTATGTAATTTCATTATTGAGCGAAATATTTTTATTTCTTTAAATTTTTTATTAGAAATAGATTTTTGTTATGACATTTTTATCAAAATAAATGAACTAATTAAATTCATGAATATTTTTAGAGGATAGATGGATCTTCAAGATTTAAATGGAGTGAGACTAGTCGTACTGGCTATATGATAATATCATCCCATACTAATGATTTCATATTTTTTATTTTTAAATAATTATTATTATGTTTTTATTGGGACCAAGAAAACAGTTTTTATATCTAGTTTTTACATTGATGGATTTTTTCTACTTCGAAAATAAAATTTGATTCTTTTAAAATGATAGAATATGTTATGGTATGACTCATCCGAATATTGATATTTACATACTAGAATAACAGAATTAAGTCTGGACAATAGATATTGAATCAAGTTCATGTGACTTTCATATTACCCAGTTGTAGCATCACTAACTTGGTCATGTAAATGATAAGGTTTTGAAAAAATTATAGCTAGATTGATAATTATATTATTTTTTATTTAAAGCCCCTGTATATATGTTACTCTTGTTTAGAAGGAAAAATAACCAAAGATCCATTTAGTAGAAGGGGTTAGAGAGCCATAGATATTTTTCATTAGTTCCCACTAATTTCTGTGTACCTTTACCAATAGAATATATAAGTGTATACTCATACTTCATTACTTTTATTAAATATTTTTTTAGATAAGGACATATTTACTTGATGTACTGTAAGTCTGAATCCTTTGAGAAATGTATGGAATAAAAAATTAAGTAAAAAATTATCTTGGTAATAATTTAAAGAAACTCATTTCTCACTAAGGAAGGTGGTAAATTAAATAAAAGTTCATAGATAAACTAAAAGAGGTTGGGATATAATCCCAAATCACTCCTCCTTATACACCATAGTAGAATATTTTAAGTGACAAGAGGAATCACACCTTATTAGACATGGTGAGATTGATGATTATTCATGTAGTTATTTCTATTATCAATTTGGGTATATGAATTACCTAGCGTGGTATACATATTAAACCAAGTACTAACTAAAGTGGAAAGAAAAATTCTATATGAGTATGGTAATGAAAAAAATATAATTTGTTCCGTATTTTTGTATGGGGATGTGGGGAATGTGTTAAGAATAACCCTATGAGAAAACCTACAACATGAGGCATTAATTGTAGGTTTCGGGTGCAACAGAAGCATGTGATGGGTCATGCCCAACTTTTTTTTCATGATTTATGATTAATACAATACTTTCACAATGATCAATGTTGTGATCCAAAAAATTGAATCAAAGAATATAGAAAATAGATAGAATGAAAAAATAGAGATAATATCATCACATATTATTTATAATTAATTTAATTAGTTAAAGAATTTCCATGATGGATTTTTTCTCCATTGATGAATCTAACTATATATCACTGTTGTATGATCATTTTACTGTAGGATTAAAAAAAGATTCCCTCTATCAATGATCTACACGTGATCCAAAAATCTCTGAACATTTCTATAGTATTCACGGGGTTCTATCATGAAAAAACACATCACTTTCATCTTCCACCTTTGATCACCACAAGAACCATTTCTAAAGCATTCTCCTGGATCCTTGTTTGATTGAGAGTGGGAGGTGGAGGAAGATTTCTACTCTTTCTTGGTAGTGTTTATAGATAAGTGATCTATATATTTATTGAGAGGAATCTCCAAATCCATTAACCATAACCAAATAAATGAATTGGATATTTGAGAAAATAATATAATTGGGTTTTTATATTTCTAGGGTTATAAATAAATAGTTTCACAAATTCACTTATTATTAATTTAATCCCTTATAGAATCCCATGGATAATAATAATAGTAATAGTAATAGTAATAATAATAATTCTCAACATTCTCTTAACTTGTGAATTAAGTTAAATATTATTTAATTAAATGATATTCAATATTCAATATTTCTCACCAAACCATTAATCTTGGTCTTCAATTCTTACATAATATATACCGATCCTTAAATAATGACAATTTATTTATTAAATAAATATCATGAAATTATTAAATAATAAATAATTAAATAATATATTCACAAAATATAAAATACATATTTATTATATATTTTACTCGCATTATGTTATCTTGAATAACTGGTGATGGAATAAATAAGATCAAGAAAAAGTGAATAATTATTAAA
This sequence comes from Viscum album, assembly GCA_963277665.1. Taxonomy (NCBI): domain Eukaryota; kingdom Viridiplantae; phylum Streptophyta; class Magnoliopsida; order Santalales; family Viscaceae; genus Viscum; species Viscum album. The sequence goes on along the minus strand of OY728145.1, from coordinate 1,984,377,920 downwards.
CCACATGAAAGAATAATATTTCTTCAACTTGTTAAATAATAAATAACAATATTATTAACTAACTGAGATTATGGATACACTTTGTGTGTAACCCTCTAGTCCTTTATCTCAGTAGAATTAGGCAAAGCATCTTAAATTCCAAATTTAGTGTCTAGAAACATGACAAGGAACCCATAGAGAAACAAGCTGAAGAAGAAATGAAATAATACTTCATACAGATTCTTACTGTGTAATATAATCCCTTTATCATTATATCTCCAATAAAGTAAGTTTCATGTTGGTCCCATCAACCTATCTGTTCGATGTATCTTTTTGTGACATCCTAGAAATTGAACCTTCCTATAGAACACCATGGTAATGGATTTGTTTAGGATATTTTATTTCTATAAAATGGCCGATGATATTAAATTCTCTTAATGAATAGAAGGGATAAATCATTTATCGTGTTATTCATTAAGGCATTATTACTCGGGACACACACAATATATCCTTCCTCACTACGAACATCTATCATCACAGTATTTATCAATACATCAGAGTACGTGACTCATTATACTCACTGATAATTTCCATAAAGTCAGAGGACCAATACACATATCCAATAATAGATACATCCAATGACACATATAAATGTTTATTTTCTACTGGTGGGTCTCGTTCTCATAATATCCTACTTGATATTACAATGAGCGTTCACTATGAGAAGGTGAATCAAATTCCTCTGAGTCTCTAACCCTGATATCTTATATCATTTGTCTCTCTCAAATGATACCATTTGACTATAGACCATATACTTATGAATAGCATCGTAGCACTTCTGATTTCTCAATATATTGGGGAACTTATATGACCTTTTAGTACGAAAACTGTTCTTAAGAAATTATCACATACTATGATATGTAGATAAACAATCAGGATGTGATAAATAATTTATTAATATTCATATTTATGAATATAGGGTATCATAAATTACACAAAATTTAGATTTGTGTCACCAAATCCAATAGACCCCCGCATGCACTAGTGCCAACTACTAACTACCTTCAGTCTATTATCTATCAAATGATACTCATGATTCTACTAAGATATCTTTTTAGTCAAGGGGTCTTCCATGTTCTCTTCTATAGGTACTCTACTTACTATAACATCACACCTCTAATAAAAATACCTTAAGAGGTGATACTTTGATAGTATATTATTTATCTGTTGGTGTGACCATGGCTCTTTTTCAAGATCTACCATTGTAGTATTATCACAATACAATGTGATTTAGTAGTTATTTCTATGTACTACCTCAAGTTACTGGAAAAAGTTTCAAATCTATATGGATTCCTTGGCTGAATCAGAAGACGCTATATACTCAGAATCCCCTATAGAATCATCAAAAAATATCTTCTTTGAACTCTTCCTACTCACAAATCCTTCGTTGATATAGAAAACATATACTAAACATGAGTTCCTATCATTCCAATCTTCCTAAAAACTATCATCATTATAACCCCTGATTACCAGCTCCTTGTCTCATCTATACCCTAGGAATGTTCTATAGGTCTTTTCAGAATCCTATGGATATCCTAAAAAACAAACAAATGATCTTCTCCCAGACCGGCTTGATATCTTCCTACCATTCTCAATGAATATAAAACATAATGTCTAGTACATAACATGGCATACATGATTGATCCTATCACTGAAGCATATGAGAGCTTACTCATTCTCTCTTCCTCATGTTATGTCTAAGGAAACATTTTCTTAGAAATATTTAAACCCCATGACATTGGAACCAATACCGTATTGGATTTTTCCATACAAAATATATTTAGTATCTATTTAATATATGTACTTTGACTTAATAAAATCTGCCTCTTGGATCTTTCATGAATGATCTTGATCGCCAAAATATTCATTGCTTCACCTAAGTCCTTCATGGGGAAACACTTGTTTAACCAGTCCTTAATAGACTATAAGTCTAGTATATCATTTCTAATATGTAATATTTCATCAACATATAATACTAGGATAAGGATCACATTCCCACTAAACATCTTTTAGAGACAAAGCTCACATTCAATCTTAATGAAACCAACTTATTTTATGGATTCATCAAATGTAATGTTCCATGACCTGGATACTTGATTCAATTGATAAATGGATCCCTGTAACAAAAAATACTTTTGTAATCACCTAGAGTCACAAACTCTTTTGGTTTTTCCATATAGGCATATTTTTAAAGGCTCTAATTATGGAATGTAATATTCAAATCCATCTTCGAAATCTCATAGTCATGGTAGGCTGTTATAATAGGAATAATTATGATAGATTTAAACATGAAAACTAGTGAAAATGTTTCATCATAGTCAATTACTTGATGTTGTTTAAACCCTTTAGTGACTAGACTTTCCTTATAAGTATTTATTTTATCTTCCATTTCCAGTTTCCTTTTGAATACCCATTTGAATCTAACGGGCTTTACATCAACTATCACATCGATCAGAACCCAAAAATGGTTCTGATTTATGGAATCAATTGCATAATTCATGGATTTTTTTCCATCATGATACTTTTTATCTATGTACTTCCTCTGTGTAGGAGATAGGTTCACCATTATCAAACAATAATGAGTCACCATATTCAGTGACTAGAAAATAATATATCTTTTGTTCTCTTACCTCTCTTATATATATAGTACTTGGGTGTTAGGACTAACATATTCTATGGGTACCTATGGAATCTGTTCCTGTACCAACTCTTGTGTATCATGAGCATCAACTTCATTTATGTCAATCTGTCTCCCACTACACTTTTTGAAGGTGTTCTCCCTATTAAGAAATATGGCATGTCTGGCGACGAAAAATTTATTGTCTGAGGGGTTGTATAGGTATTATCCCTTTGTTTCCTTGGGGAAACCTATAAATATATACTTTTTCTCCAAGGTGTTATTTTTTTTCTTGATAATACCAATACAAATTCCTCACAACCCCATACATGTATATGTGATGAAATAGGGTTCCTTCCACTCCATAGTTCAAAGGGAATTCCATTTACTTATTTAATTGGTACTCAAATTAATGTGTATGCCATATTTTATAATGATTATCCCCAAAAAGATAATTTATGATCTGCATGAATCATTACCGACCTTACCATGACTAACATGGTATGGTACCTCCTTTAACTGACAACCATCCACTGTGGTGTGTAAGGTAGAGCGAGTTGAGATAGAATCCCAAACTCCTGTAGATATTCCATGAACTGCTGGTTAAAATATTCATCACCTCAATCTGATCGAATCTTATTTATCTTCTTTGTAATATGATTATCTACATCATTCTTGAATAAATTTAATTTCTTAATGGACTTGGGCTTATACCTCATCATATAGACATATCCATATCTACAGAAGTCATAATTAAATTTTATTAAGTAATAATATACAACTCTAGCTTCTACTAGAAATGGTCCACACACATCAATGTGTACCAATTCTATAAGATATGTTTCCCTTTCACCCTACCCACCAAAATGGTGGTTTGGTTAATTTTTACTGTAAACAAGCATATTATCATTCATGTGGTTTTATCTCAAAAGAGTCTAAATAACCATCATGATAGATCTTTTTTAAAGCTCCTCGTTTATATGAACAAGATGGTGATCACATAGATAGGTGTTATATGAGTCATGTGAACATGATTATTTATCAATTTACAATAATTGGTTTTCATAATTTAATATATAAATACCATTATTAAAATGTTTCATACCATAAAATATGTTGTCCTTATAAAGTAATTTTTTTATTTTAAAACATGAAAATTAACCCAACTACATTTTGGTATAATTTAAAAATCATGTTCTTGGAAATCATCAGTACATAATAATAATATTTTTAAAACCAAAATCATTCCTGTTGGAAATGAAAGGAGTTAGTCACCAATGGCTAGGGTAGCCAGCCTTGCACCATTAACAGATCGTAGATCCACCTCTCCTACAACAATCTTTCAGAATATACTTGGTTCATTTATTTGGATATAGATGTGAGCACCCAATGATATACACAATAACCAATGTGTAGATATTGAATGATTACATTCAATAAAAAATGCACCTTTATATTCTCCTTGGTTTTGGGTGCATTTCCTCTTCTAGTGGTCTGGATTTCCACATGCTAAACATATTGCCTCATTTTCCTTTCACTCTCTATAGATCTTCCCCTTAATGGAGGGACGATGCTCATGGGATTTATACTTTTTAGGAGTCTTGGGACCCTTTTCCTTGTTCTTCCTTTTCTTGTTCACCATATGGTCCATGGGATTATTACGTACCATGTCTTTATCCACTTGGTGAATCAATGTAAGCTATTCTGAAAGACTATACTCATTAATTATCATATTGTAGCTAAAAATACAACCAGAGAAGGTATTTTGAAGTTTTGAAAGCTTGATATCTGTATGCAACTCATCCGCCAATTTAATCCCTAATATTTACAAGTGTTAAATTTAGCTAATAATCCTCACTACATTATCCCCATATGGTGCATAATATCCTATCTTAGTAGTAAAAAACATTAGATATCTCATACCTCTCTTGTATTTCTTTCTCTTTATAGATATATCAATGGTGATACATCATTCTATATGAATTCATGTCCTCATGTTTCATTAAAAGATAATTATACATGGAATATAGAATGAAACCATGAACATCTGTTTCATAATTTATATGTTTCTCATAGAGATATATCTCTTAATCACTTTCCTCATTACCATAAACATCTATAATATGTTCTTCTAGCACATAAAATGACTTTCTTGGTGAATATAACACATTATCACCTTTTACACTCTTTGAAATTTGTGATAGTGAGAGGGTTATTTTTCTCAAGTATGTATCACAATTATATGTTTGAATTAATTATAATTTTGTTTCTATAAATAAGATGATAAAATTTTAGTACAATATATGTTAAAATTTTGAAAAATAAATAAATAAATAAATTTTATATTTTTAGTCTGCCACTATTTTATCAAAACCCAATATCCATCACAATTGGATTCAGAATATATAGTCTCATTGAAATTATAGTGAAAAGGATCAATATTCCTCTTCTTATTACCCTAAATTTGGTTGGTCAAGCAACATGAATGGTTTTTGGTAAGCATTCCAAATTCTAAAATCATTAACTCACAATTCCTTAATCTGTTGAGTGGACTCCCCAATCCATAAATCCTTAAATTTTATTTTATCAAACCCTGACTCCTAGTTACACCAATTCATGCTTTGGAAGTCCACCCTTGATGTTAACTAATATATTTAAACCCAAAAAATCAAGTTGGAATTCCCTGATAATTGAAAGAAAATAACCTTTGGTTGGTTAACCACTTTTAACTGTGGTTTGATTTTAACTAAACTAAAGGAAGGCTATCTTGATTTAATAGATACAGTTGAGGGATTTTTCCATTATTCATAAATTACTAATTATTATCTTTGTCATGTGATTTTTAATATTAAGTGGATTTACTTAGGTGATTAAACATATCACAAATAATATATACACATAAGATAATTTGTTTTAGTACTATCATGCATGCTCATTAATTTCATTAACTAATGCGATCACAACAAAACATATATAATGAAATAAATATGAAACTTGAGAGAAATAAAATAATAAAGCAGTATGATTGTGATATTTTACTAATGGTTAGTTTATATAGAGGTTGACAAACTAACATTTGACCTAGGGGAAATACACCTTGAACCAATTATGGTTTGTGTTAAACATTTCCACCTATCCGTATATGTATCTATCTTGGATTGGTTTCTCCTCGACTCCATACCTAAACCACCTCCACTTGCATGGAATCTCCATCCATTACATTTGCTTCTACTCAAATAGAGGTGAGAAGAAAAGGTTTTCTATAAAATAAACATTGGGAACACATGCCCTAAGATAATAAGAGGAGAGAAAGAATTCATGCCAAAGATTTAATTTAATAATAAATTAAGTGAAACCAATCACATACAAAGGTCTGGTCTATACTCTTGATCATCCCCAAGAATTCAACAAATTACACAGTCAATAAAACTAGAATTAAATTCTTAATTATTCTTATTTAAGATAAATCAAACCTAAATCAATTAATTATTATCTTTATCTAATAAATTATTTTATCTTACTTCTCATAGGAATTTCCTTGAGATTATCATCCATTATAATTTTAAACTAATTAAATAAATTTATTTAAAATTAATTGTGTACATAAATGTACCTTGGAGGAAATACAATGAATACCCATTCAAATCTACCCAACATGTTCTATACTCACATACACTTTATTATTTTTGAAATATATCATAGTGGACTTATCACTTAATTTCATGACATGAAGTATAAAATTAATGATTACACAAATTACAATATTTTTATACAATGTGTTATGATTGAATGCACGTAGAATGAAATTTTTAATATGGCTCATTCATGATATAAAAATCTGAACATTATGAAAATATAAATTAAACAAACACACACTCACAATTATATATATATATATATATATATTAAAACCTATCACACAGTGTATCTTATAAATATAATGACCACACACAAGAAATTGTTGATAATTCTTACACAGTATAATAAATAAATTTTAAATTTTAATAATTTTGTATAAGTACACGAAATATAAAAGCATGATACAGGGTGGGTACATCTCTCACCCTATATCCAATGCACAAGGCTAGGGACTCGGTGTGTAAACTGTTACTCAGAAAATTTGAGTACACAATATGTATGATCGACTACACGACATGTTGTCTCCAAGCTACATGGCCACCAGTTAGGTAGGATATGCATGGTAATACACATCCCATATACGACTTAAATGTACTATAAGATTTGTACATGAGATACATGGAATTTAATTCAACTGATCTTGTGCCACCTTGGCCCGGTAAACACGCGGTGTACGAAATAAATGCACTATGTTTCATTAATGCACACATTTTGAATTAATTGAAAAATTAATTCTAGATGCATTGAGCACAAGTACATGACATGTAAATCCAGTTTCATAGAGTGTAGTCCTTTTTTATCCATATATGATCCTTGGAAGCTATGGATGAGATATTCAATTTTATTTCATTTATAAAATTAATCATATTGATTAGATTTATGATAAATGATGGAGGAAGAAGCATATCTTACAATTTGGATAAAAATAATGATTAAACCTGAATTGAAAACTAAATAAAAATGTCATAAATCAATAAAAAATCAATAAATAATTATAAATAATTATGCGACCCCACTTATACAACTTTTGTGTTACAAGTGTAGTGGATGTGTATGATGGGTCACACCCAACATTTCTTTTTTGTTATGGTTTATGATCAATCTCAGATTTACACAAAGATTAATGTCATGATCCAAAGAATTGAATCAAATAATATATATAAGGGATAGAACATAAGAAATAGAGATATGATTATAACATATTATTTATAATTAATTTAATAATTTAAAGAATCACCTTGATGGAATTATTTCTTCATTGATGAATATGAAAACAAATATGCATTGTACGATCATTGCTTTGTAGGAATAAAAAAGATTCCCACTAGTGGTGATCCACAAGTGTTCCAAAAATATATTAACATTGTCATATGATTCTCAAGGTTCTTCCATGATAGATCATGTCACTTTTGATGTCTGCCTTTGATCACCTCGAGAACCGATTCTAAAGCATCCTCTTGGATATCTCGTGGCATGAGAGTGGGAGCTGGAGGAAGATTCCTCTCCATTCATGGTAGCGTTATGGAGAAGGGATCTCTCTAGTAACTGATTAGATTTTCTAAATCCATTTTGGAAAACCAAATAAATTAAATGGATATTCATGAAAATAATATAATTGGATCTCTATATCTCTAGGGTTAGAAATAAATAATTGTACAATTTCCCCTTCTTATTTTTTAATTCTTGCAGAACCCCATGTCAAATAATAATAATATTATTATTATTTATCAACATTCCCTAAACTTGTTAATTAAATTAAATATTATTTAATTAAATAATATCCATTATTAATAATTTCTCACTAGACCATTAAACTCAATCCCCCATTCATCTACAAAAAATATCGAGCCATAAATAATCACTATTTATTTATTAAATAAATATCACCACCTTAATCTCTAAAAAATAAATAAATATTATATTCAATAAATATATTATAAATATTTATTAAATATTTCACTCATATTGTATTCCCTCAAATATTAGGTGAAATAATAATCACAATCCCAAAAGCATGAGTTATTATTAAACCACATGCAGAAATAATATTTATTAAATTTGTTAAATAATAAATAATAGTATTATTATTTAACTATGATTCTGGGTATAATTATTGAGTAACCCTATAGGCCTCTTTCTTAGTGGAATTAGGAGAAGAATCATAAATTCTATTGTTATTTTTCAACAACATCATAAGTAACCCACATAGAAAGAAGTTAAATCCATAATGATATAATACCTCGTACGAATTGTTACTATTTAATATGATTCATTTATCATGATATCTCTAATCACGTAGGTTTCATGCTGGTTCCATCAACCTATATGATCATTGTCTCTTTATTTTAATTCTTTGAAATTTAAATTTTTTATAGAACACCATGACCATAGATTTATTTAGGCTATATCATTTCCATCAAAGGGACAAAGATATTGACTTCTGTTGAAGAACATAAGGGTCAAATCATTTCTGTAATTATTCATTAATTTAATATTACTTGTGACACACCCAACATATCCTACCTCCCCATGAACATCTTTCATCATTAATTTTTTTCATTGAACAAAGGTATGGAATTAATAATAACCCTTACTAATAAACTTAAAGTCTAAGGACCAATACACATGTCCAAAGATAAGAACATCCAATACACATATAAATGTGGAGTTCCTTTCAGCGGGTCTCATTATCATAATATCATAATGGATATTACAAAGGGAATATAACGACCCATACTTTACATAAATTACTAATAATTCAAAATTGAAGTACACTTATTACAACATATAACAAAACCATGAAAGGACCGTACATGTATAGGGTCTTTAGAAACTGGGAAACATAAACAACTGGTTCATAAATCATCTACGTTGTCTCCCATTTATTTCATCATATCTAGAGTCCCTTTTTGGAATATCCTAATTAATAACCTTCTTCCTGACCTGGGGAAAGAAAACATACAAAAGGGTGATCTCAAATTCACAGTAAGGGCAAACAAAAGAAATATCAATCACATCATATTCATAAGAACATAACATTTTGGGAATCTTAACCTGAAAAAGAGATTATAATTTCATAACATGGGATAAATGATAGTAGTGAAATGTAATCCCAATAATAACTTAAAACATGAAACTTTTTGGCATACACACATTATCATATAGAATCATTTCTTAGTAGTCAAGACTCATTTCCAAGACTATCTTAGCGGACAAAGTCCATTTCTGAGCCGAGTTCACTCCTCGTTTCAGTCCTGTTTCACTGAACCGGTTTAACCTGCCATTCCAGACATGTCTATCTCATGAGATATAAATCTTTACCCAATGCATTGGAGGTAGATATAGGTCCCACCCATCTCATAATGATACCATTCTTATGTGTTCCACAAAATCAAAAAAAAATCATACATCATTCCATAACCCATGTAATAAAAATGGGATTCTTAAACATCGTGACATCATAAAACAATTCATATAAGATAAAGAAATTCATAAAAATAATTCCATCACAAAATAATCAAATCAATGTAATAATAGGGATAGAAACATAACCCTATATTATCTTAGATGGAAAATAATTTTGATAAAACACTTGAACTCCATTCTTGCGGAAAATATCCTTTCTACTTCAAAAACATTTTTCCTTTCTTAACATGTCATACAGTTTTAAACTAAAAGAAGTTGATTAAAAATAAACATGAAAACTTTTAAAGGAATCTTCTTGGGAATAATTTTTTAAAAATCCATTCATGCTGTATAAGTTAAGAAAAACATTCTCCTCGTACTTTTGTCGGAAAAGTCAAAAAGTACCTCCCACGAAAAACGACAAAAGATTCTTTTCATATATTTTACTAAAAACTCACAGAAGGGTAAAATTTTATATAAAAAATTTTATGAGGATATTAATATTACATATTGGGGAAACATTGATGTGGATGATAAATATTCACCAGTAAATTCTGAAGTATAAACAATCTCGGATAAAAATGAGATTGCGAGATTTTCCCTTACCTTAGGTCCGATTTTCTTCGTAAGTGTCCAAACCTCCTGTATAATTATTTAAATAATGTCTTTGACTTATTAAATAATAATAATAATTATTATGATATCATATATGGCCATATTTTTAACTTCTTATAAGTAATATTTCATTGTTACTTGTTATTCAGGTGTTTACTACTTTTTGTTCTTATGCGTGTTTTGTCGAATAAATTCTTATTCTTCTCTTTAGGTTATAGATAACTCATTTACAGAATGGTATTAGTGTAATATATATCATATTAATTCATTAAATTCATTTATATAATTATTATGCAATGAAGATCATGTAGAACGAGTCGCATCACATCGTGGAGACGGTATTCCGTACGTACGCACGAGTGATGATATCGTTCCCATGATCGTGGAATTGTATTGGAATGTATGTATATTATTTAAGAATCAATATCACTTTACAAAAATCATATATAGTTATTATTTACACCATTATACCCATCCAAGTAGGGTGGTGTTGGAAAATAGAATACACCACGGCGTGGAGACGGTATTCCGTACATACGCAGGCACGGTGATTTCGTTTTCCGTAGGATGGATAGATGGTGAAATAGGGTTGTTTAATAATTAAAATAACATACCATTATATTATTGATACTGATGTTATTAAATTGTAATGAAACAACTAAAAAAGAATAAGAATAAGAAGAAATAATGTTGAAAGAATCGGTAACGAACATTACCTCTTCTTTGAAGCGCCTCTTTGAGACCTCCTCTTAGGGCACTAAAATTGGTGTTTGAAGAAGACCAGGACCTCTAGGATGTTTCTAGGGAAGTGGATAAGAAAATTTGTCTGGGGTTGGATGAGCTTGAAGGCTCAAAGTGGTGTGAGGAAGAGAGGGAGGAGGTTCCCTTTTATAAGGGAGGAGAGGGGCACCTTAAGAAAAACTAAAAATATTATTTTATTATAAAGTCATATTCGGTTTTTAATAGCTCAAAATTGATTTATTTCGAAGTTATGGTGGGGATGGGTCGAAATCCTATCATCCAATATAATTTATAAATGTTTAGGTTTCTATTTTAACCTTATCATTTAGATTTAACTTTAAGTTAGATAATTTAACTTTTACCGTGTCTTCTTGTTTTCTGACACTATAAGTTAATAAACTTACTATAACAAGACAAAAGAACCCCAAGTTGTTTATTATTAATATATATAACCTTATCTAAGTCCTTTTGATGAAACTTAGATTTTTAGGAATAAAATAACAATTAATAATATAATATTTGTTTTAAAAACTATTTTATGTCAATTTTGACACTATTTGGTAATTGATTTTTGTGAAAATCATAACAGATATATTAGTCCAAAAAAAGTTAATTAAATCAATAATAACATATCATATTAACCTATAAAATTATTTTAATTCATAAAAAATCTCAAATTACATTTATTTGGGTATTTATAACATCAATTATGTCAATATTTTATTAATAAGATAATTACTGCATCATCATTGTGTCATAAATAAATTAAATTATTTATGGTCTAAAAATTACAAATAAAATACCATTATGTAGGAAATATTTTTATATTTCTAATGAATATTTATAGTCGAATTTATCTTATGTATAAACCTATAATAAAAATGATTTAGTTATTAAACTTTGATTTTAACTATTTTAACCCGTCTTTAAATAAATTATTAATAAATGTCCTAATCTAATCCAAGTGGGTCTAAATGGTCATATTTTATTACTAATGTTGTTTTTGGTAGAATTACACTTATCAAATAGAATTAGGACACGTGTTAGGGTAATAAGAATAACATTTTTACCCTTAATTTCCCTATTTAATTTTAACCGTGGTAAAAAAGTAAAAAGTTACTATTCACCAAAAATTATTTTCTTCTCATTGAACCACATTTTAGTCCTTGATATTAACCGTGTCTCTCGGATTTTTGAAATTTCACTCACAGAAGCGGTAAAATTAATTTTTATGTAAATTTGAAAATTTTCCTAGGAGGTGGGTAAAAGACGATGAAAAGTTCAATAAAATTTTCATATATATAAAATTAATATAAAATGACTCCAATGAATTGCATTGACCTTATATAAGTATTATTTATCAATTTTGGCCTAAAATAAATTTAAATAAAATAAATAATTATTTAAATAAAAAGTCGGTTTTTAAATAGTAACCCACTATTTTCACTATTCATAAAAAATTGAATGTTTTTAGAAATATACCAAAATTTCACGCTAGGATAATTTAGATATTACGAATCCAAAAATGAAGTCCATTTTGAAAAATAAAATTTAAAAAATTTCAAAAAGTGGGTATTACTATTCATAATGGCTAGTTTTAGTAATATTTTAATAGCATATCGTTGTTTAGTGAAACTCGGTATTGCGTACGACGCAAGCTATTGAGGAAGGTCGCGATTGCGTGTAAAGAAATCAAAGCTAGTGTTGTGTGTAGTGAAAGATTCCTTTGATGATTTATATAACATAAAAACAAAATATTTCTCATAAAAGTCTTGGGTGTTACATTCTTCCCCCCTTAAAATGAATTTCTCCCTCGAAATTCGTCACTTTGTAACAAAAAAATGAGGATACCTATCTTTCATCATATCCTCCAGCTCCCATGTAGCTTCATTAAATTGGTGATTCCTCCATTAAACAATCACCAAGCGAGTGGTCTTGTTCCGTAGGAATTTTTTGCTGCGATCCATAATCTCTATTGGCTGTTCTTCATAAGAAAGATCTTGCTCCAGCAGTACAACTTATGAATTGAGTACATGTGAAGGATCAGGTATTTACTTTCTCAGGAGAGATACATGGAACACATCATGAACTTGGGAGATATTTGGTGGAAGCACCAATCGGTAAGCTACCTTCCCAACATGATCCAGAATTTCAAAAGGACCAATATATCTAGGGCTCAACTTTCCCTTCTTTCCAAATGTCATGACCCTCTTCCAGGGAGATATTCGTAAGAACACTTTATCACCCACTTAAAACTCTAGGTCTTGTTTTCGGTTGTCGGCATAACTTTTTTGTCGACTCTGAGCTTCTCTTATGTGTTGTTGAATATATCTGACTTTTTCTACCATCTCATCAACAAGATCAGGTCCTAATAACTTTCTTTCCCTAACATAATCCCAGCAATTTAGAGTCCAACATTTCTTTCCATAGAGAGCTTTATAAGGATCCATCTGAATACAGGAGTGAAAGATATTATTATAAGAAAATTCCACCAAAGGTAGGTGTTGATCCCAACCACCTTTGAAATCCATTGAGCAAACTCTCAACATATCTTCTAGAGTTTGAATTGTCCTCTCAGACTGACCGTTTGTCTAAGGATGATAAGAAGTGCTGAAACTCAACTCTATATCCAGAGTATGCTGAAGACTTTGCTAGAACTTCAAGGTAAATCTCAGATCCCGATCAAATATAATGGAAAGTTGTACTCCATGCAATCTTACCACTTCCTTTACATATATCCTGGCAAGATGATCTATGCAGAAATCCTCTCTAATAGTAATGAAGTGTGAATACTTTGTAATATGATCAACTATGACCCAGATAGCATTATTGCCTTTGGATGTTTTAGGAAGTCAGGTGACAAATTCCATAGTGATGTTTTCCCATTTCCATTCGAGTATGGGTAATGGGTGTAACATCCCCTTAGACTTCTGTCTCTTAGCTTTAACTTGCTGATAAAAAAAGCATCAAGAGACATATTCAACAACATCTCTTTTCATGCCATCCCACCAGAAGTACTATTTCAGGTCCCTATACATCTTTGTGCTTCCAGGATGAATAGAGAATGAAGAAATATGAGCCTCATCCATCAACTCCTTCTTTAATTCTGGGACGGGAGGAACACAAACCCGATTCCTGAACATTATTATCCCATCACAATCAAGGTTGAACTCCCGAATATTTCTCACCATCTTTTGTAACTCTACATCTTCTTTCTGTGCCTCTTTAGTCTTTACATGTATATATGGTTGAACATTCAATTGAGAAATATATGATTTTTCCCCTTCCATTATAATTTCAAGATCCATCCTTTGTAAATCCATAAATATTGAATCTTTTGTGATCCTCATCATGGATAAACTAGCATGGTCTTGTCGACTTAATGCATCTGCCACCTTGTTTTCTTTCCCAGGGTGGTAATGAATTGAGCAGTCCTAATCCTTAATCAGCTCCAACCATCTTCTTTGGCGCATATTCAGCTCCTTTTGTGTGAAAATATACTTTAAAATTTTATGATCAGTATAAATATCACACCTTTCTCCATAAATATAATGCCTCCAATTCATTAATGTAAAGATTACCGCATGTAACTCCAAATCATGAGTTGCGAAATTCTGCTCATGGATTTTCAACTGTCGTGAGGCATAAGCTATCACCATATCATTTTTCATAAGATCACACCCCAGACCCTTCTTGGATTCATCACTGTAGATCAAAAACCTTTATCTACTACAAGGAAGTGTGAGTACAGGTGCACTGGATAACCTTCTTTTCAACTCCTTGAAATTCACTTCACATTCCTCTGTCCAGACAAACTTAACTTCTTTTCAAGACAACCTAGTGAGTGGATTAGATAATCGTGAAAAATCATTCACAAAACATCAATAATATCCAGCCAAACCAAGAAAACTTCGGATATCGGTTACTGTTGTCAGTCTCTTCCATCTTTCGATAACCTTTGTTTTTGCTGGATCCACAGATATCCCCACTTTTGAGATTATGTAACCTAAAAATGAAACTTTTTAAAGCCAAAATTCACACTTGGTAAATTTGGCATAAAGCTTCTCCTTTCTCAGGGTCTTCAATATAATTCTCAAATGATCTTCATGTTCTTCCTTACTCTTTGAATAGACAAGAATATCGTCTATAAAGACTACCAAAAACTGATCAAGATAGTCTCTAAAGACACTATTCATCAGATCCATGAAGATAACTGGGGAATTAGTAAGACCAAATGGCATCACTATAAATTCATAGTGTCCATACCTTGTACGGAAAGCCGTCTTTGGTATATCCTCCATTTTTTCCCTTAATTTATGATACCCTGAATGAAGATCAATCTTGGAAAAGTATTGAGCTCCGCGTAGTTGGTCAAATAAGTCATCAATGCGCGGGAGAGGATATTTGTTCTTGATAGCGATCTTGTTAAGTTCTTGATAATCAATGCAGAGTCTCATTGATCCATCTTTCTTCTTAACAAACAGAACAGGTGCTCCCCAAGGTGATGCACTAGGGTGTATGAATCCCTTATCAAGATTCTCTTGGAGTTTCTTCTTCAATTCCTGCAACTCAATTGGGGCCATTCTATAAGGTGTCTTTGAAATAGGCTAAGCACCCGGTACGAGTTCTATTGAAAACTCAACTCCACAATTTGGTGGAAGACCCGACAATTCCTCCAGAAAGACATCATCAAACTCCCATACAATGGGCATATACTTAATCGTGAGTTTCTCACCAACCATTTGAGATAAATAACCTTCATTTAGGGAATCAAAACCCATAAGATGGAAGAAATTTCCACTGGAAGGTTATGTTCATCCTTGAATCGATAGATGATCATAGATTAATTTGGAATATGAAATATGACTTCCCTTATTTGGAAATTGATATGATCTCCATATAGTGTAATCCAATCCATGCCAAGAATCACATCAAATTACACTATAGGAAGGATCACAAGATTTGCAGGAAGCACTTTCCCACAAACTTCAATTAGAGAAGAATTATAAACTTTTGATGTGACTGTTGTGCCATTAGGGGTTGTCACAGCTAACTCAACATCTAATTGTTGAGGTAATACAATGATACCCATAGAAAATTATTCAGAAATAAAAGAGGGGTTAGATCCAAAATCAAATAAAACATTTTCTACTTTAGAGTGGATGGTAAGTGTACCTTTCACCACTTCGTTATCATACCCCACATCGTTGATAGATATTGCAAGTGACTTTCCTTTGTCTTTAGCCTTAAGTGTTTGTTGACGTCGATCATCATCGACAACCCTTGGATTAGGGCATTGATTGGCATAATTCCCCATTTCCTTGCACTTGAAACATTGAAGTGAGGTAGGTTCATTCTGTGTATCCCTTCATTTTTTTGCATCATTAGACATCTTTTTCCCATTATTTCGACATTTAATTGCCCGATGACCTTCTTTTCCACACTTATAACATTTTCTTGTCCCCTTAAGACAATTTCCTCCATTTTTTTCCACGATTTGAGCATAAGGTAAAACTTATCTATTTTTCAGTGTGCTCTTTATATTTTCCTTTGAATTCCATTTTCCTCTTCTTATCAAACCCATATGACTGATGGGTTACTCCAATCTCCATCTCAACCTTGAGAGCACATCGAACAATTTCCTCATAGCTATTGAAGTCCCTTATGGATAACGACTTTATAAGACATGGTTTTAAGCCAATAAAGAATTGATCGATCTTACTCTCAGGTTGGATAATAATCCCAGAAGCGTACCTTGAAAGTCTTGTAAAATTTACTTCGTAGGTACGAACAGATTCATCTTCCTTTTGCTTTAGTTCAAGAAACTCCTTCTCCATCTTTGTTTGGAGAATACGAGGGAAGTAATTATTGAAAAATAAGTTCTTTAACTCATCCCATTTCATGGACTCAATTTCATCCCATTGCCTCATATTCGTAATAATATTCCACCATTGATCAGCTTCACCTTCCAAACGATAAACTGCTAAGATGACTTTATCACGTTCAGAACATTGAAGAACTGAAGATATCTTTTCAGTGGTACTGATCCATTGTTCAGCCACTAATGGATCAGAAGACCCGCTGAATGAAGGTGGATGTTTCCTCATGAAGGATTCAACAAAATGTTGCTCCTTCCTTTGCTCGTTTGGAAGTCCTACATGATTCAAAGCTTAAGAAATTTGTGTGAGCATGGCTACAAGATTTTGCATTCAAGCTCCCATAACATTTGGTTGCTCAGGGGGACAATCATTTCATTTCCCGTCGCATTCCGCACTAACACGGTTCCTTCGAGTTCCATCCATTGACTAAAACCAAGAAGAATAGTGTGAGCAACACTAATTATAATAGGAAAAACACATAATCAAGAATAAAAGTTCACACTTAAGGTCTTATAATAGGTTGTTCATGGCCATTTCTAAAACACTAAGATTGTGTTATATTCTTAGACATATCATTAGGTTTCTTACTAAGGATTTCACATCCTAGTTTCCAAAGGTTGACTATACCTTTCCTCTGATACCAACTATAATGACCCATACTTTACATACATTTCTAATAATTAAAAATTGAAGTACACTTATTACAACATATAACAAAACCATGAAAGGACCATATAGGTATAGTGTCTTTAGAAACTGAGAAACATAAACAACTGGTTAATAAATCATCTACGTTGTCTCCCATTTATTTCATCATATCTAGAGTCCCTTTTTGGCATATACTACTTAATAACCTTATTCCTGACCTGGGGAAAGAAGACATACAAAAGGGTGAGCTCAAATTCTTAGTAAGGGTAAACAAAAAAATATCAATCACATCATATTCATAAGAACATAAAATTTTGGAAATCTTAACCTGCAAAAGAGATTATAATTTCATAACATGGGATAAATCATAGTAGTGAAATGTAATCCAAATAATCACAACTTAAAACATGAAACTTTGTGGCATAAACACATAATAATAGAGAATAATTTCTTAGTAGTCAAGACTCATTTCCAAGACTATCTTAGTGGAAAAATTCCATTTCTGAACCGAGTTCACTCCTCGTTTCAGTCCTGTTTCACTGAACCGGTTTAACCTGCCGTTCCAACCATGTCTATCTCAAGAGATATAAATCTTTACCCTATTAATTGGAGGGAGATATAGGTCCCACCCATATCATAATGATACCATTCTTATGTGTTCCACAAAATCAAAATAAAATCATACATCATTGCATAACCCATGTAATAAAAATGGGATTCTTAAACATCGTGAGATCATAAAACAATTCATATAAGATAAATGAATTCATAAAAATAATTCCATCACAACATAATAAAATCAATTTAATAATAGGGATAGAAATAGAACCCTATATTATCTTAGATGGAAAATAATTTTGATAAAACACTTGAACTCCATTCTTGAGGAAAATATCCTTTCTACTTCAAAAACATTTTTCCTTTCTTAACATGTCATACAATTTTAAACTAAAATAAGTTGACTAAAAATAAACATGAAAACTTGTAAAGGAATTTTCTTGGAAATAATGTTTTAAAAATCCATTCAGGCCTTATAAGTTAAAAATAAACATTCTCATCGTACTTTTGTCGGAAAAGTCAAAAAGTACCTCGCACGAAAAACTGTAAAAGATTCCTTTCATATCTTTTACTAAAAACTCACCGAAGGGTAAAATAGGATATATAAAATTTTATAAGGATATAAATATTACATATTGAGGAAACATGTATTTGGATGATAAATATTCCCCAGTAAATTCTGAAGTATAAACAATCTCGGATAAAGATGAGATTGCGAGATTTTCCCTTACCTTAGGTCCGATTTGCTTCGTAAGTGTCTGAACCTCCTGTATAATGATTTAAATAATGTCATTGACTTATTCCAGAATCATACTCATTGTTATGATATAAAATATGGCCATATTATTATCTTCATATTAGTAATATTTCATTGCTACTTGTTATTCGGGTGTTTATTACTTTTTGTTCTTATGCGTGTTTTGTCGAATAAATTATTATTCTTCTTTTTAGGTTATAGATACATAATTTCCAGAATGGTATTAGTGTAATATATATCATATTAATTCATTCAATTCATTTATATAATCATTATTAAATGAAGATCATGTAGAACGAGTCGCATCACATCGTGGAGACGGTATTCCGTACATACGCACGAGGGATGATATCGTTCCCATGATCGTGAAATTGTATTGGAGTGTATATATACTATTTAAGAATAAATATCACTTTAAAATAATCATATATAGTTATTATTTACACCATTATACCCATCCAAGTAAGGTGGTGGTGGAAAATAGATTACACCACGGCGTGGTGACTGTATTCCGTACGTACACACGCACAGTGATTTCGTTTTCCGTAGGATTGATAGATGGTGAAATAGGGATGTTTCATACTTATAATAACATACCAGTATATGAGTGATACTTATTTTATTACATCATAATGAAACAACTAAATAAGAATAAGTTGAAGAAGAAATAAAGTTGAAAGAATCGGTAACAGACATCACCTATTCTTTGAAGCGCCTCTTTGAGACCTCCTCTTAGGGCACTAAAATTGGTATTCAAAGAAGAACAGGACATCTAGGATATTTATAGGGAAGTGGAGAAGAGAATTTGTCAGGGGTTGGCCAAGCCTGAAGGCTCAATGTGGTGTGAGGAAAAGAGGGAGGAGGTGCCCTTTAATAAGGGAGGAGAGGGGCACCTTAGGAAAAACTAAAACTATTATTTTATTATAAAGTCATATTCGGTTTTTAATAGCTCTAAATTGATTTATTTAGAAGTTAAGGTGGGTATGGGTCTAAATCCTCCCATAAAATAGAATTTATACAAGTTTAGGTTTCTATTTTAACCTTATCATTTAGATTTAACTTTAAGTTAGATAATTTAACTTTTATCGTGTCTTCTTGTTTTCTTACACTATAAGGTTAATAAACTTACTATAACAATCCAAAAAAAATCCCAAGTTGTTTATTATTAATATATATAACCTTATATAATTGATTTTTCCAAAACATAGATTATTATGAATAAAATAACAATTAATAATATAATATTTTTTTTAAAAACTATTTTATGTCAATTTTGACACTATTTGGTAATTGATTTTTGTGAAAATCATAACAGAAATATTAGTCCGAAATAAGTTAATCAAATAAATAATAACATGTCCTATTAACCTAGGAAATTATTTTAATTCATAAAAATTCTCAAATTACCTTTATTTGGGTATTTATAACATCAATTCTGTCAATATTTTATTAATAAGATAATTACTACAGCATCATTGTGTCATAGATAAATTAAATTATTTATTGTCTACAAATTACAAATAAAATACCATTATATAGGAAATCGTTTTATCTTTCTAATGAATATTTATAGTCGAATTTATCTTAGGTATTACCCTATATTAAAAATTATTTAGTTATTAAACTTTGATTTTAACTATTTTAACGCTTCTTTAAATAAATTAATAATAAATGTCCTAATCTAATTTAAGTGGGCCTAAATGGTCATATTGTATTTCCTAATGTTGTTTTTGGTCGAATTACACTTATCCAATAGAATTAGGACATTTTTTATGGTAATAATAATAACATTTTTACCCTTAATTTCCCTATTTACTTTTAACCGTGGTAAAAAAGTAAAAAGTTACTATTCACAAAAAATTATTTTCATCTCATTGAACCACATTTTAGTCCTTTATATTAACAGTGTCTCTCAGATTTTTGAAATTACCCTCATAGAAGCGGTAAAATTAAGTTTTATGTAAATTTGCAAATTCTCCTAGGAGGTGGATAAAAGACAGTGAAAAGTTCAATAAAATTTTTATATATCTAAAATTATTATAATATGACTCCAATGAATTGCATTGAACTTATATAGGTATTATGTATCAATTTTGACCTAAAATAAATTTAAATAAAATAAATAATTATTTAAATAAAAAGTCGGTTTTTAAATAGTAACCTAGTATTTTCACTATTCATCAAAAATTGAATTTTTCAAAAAAATACCAAAATTTCACCCTATGATAATTTCAATATTACAAATCCAAAAATGAATTCCATTTTGAAAAATAAAATTTACAAAATTTCAAAAAGTGGGTATTACTATTCATAACGGCTAGTTTTAGTAATATTATAATAGCATATCGTTGTTTAGTGAAACTTGGTATTGCGTACGATGCAAGCTATCGAGGAAGGTCACGATTGCGTGTAAAGCAGCCAAGCTAGTGTTGTGTGTAGTGAATGATTCATTTGATGATTTATATAACATAAAAACAAAATATTTCTCATAAAAGTCTCGGGTGTTACAGGGAATACATAATGAGATGGTTCTCCAAATTTCTATGTGTCTCCACCTCATATATTCTGTATCTTTGTGTCCCTCAAATGATTGCATGCAGTGATAGAACATATATTTAAGAATATAGTCATAACACTTTTGGGTTCTCATCAAAGCGGGGAACTGCAATGACCTTTCAAGATGACAACTACTTTTATGACATTATCAGATGCTATGTTACATAGAAGAACAATAATGATTTTATAATAAGTTTATTAATATTCAAAATTATGAATATAGGTTATAATAAAGTATAAATAAGTTGGTTATAGGGTACCAACTCTAACATGAAGTTTATCTTTATAATGTATCCTAAATAAACTAAGGTCTATTATTTATACAATCCCAAATATAAAATGTCATAGTTGATATTAAGGCCACCTTAATTGAAATGGAACAATTATTTAATAAATAAAGTGAGAGTAATGTATATTTCAATGAATTTGGTGTTGAGGATATGCTAGAGTTGTCATAGGAACAAATTCCACAAGACCTAGTAGAAGAGGTCGATCCATAGACACAAGTACTTCATAGGAGCACATGAGAGGATAGAATAACAAGAGATATATAAATTTCATATCACCGAAGAAGTTATCAAATTATTAGATGAAAATAATGAACCTCTATCTTAAAAATAATCTGTTTGTATCTCAGAAGCTGTAAAGTGAAAAGAGGCCATGCATTATGAAATATATTCTTACCAAAACCATGTTTTGGTTTTGATAGATATTGTAGTCGATGTAATTTTTGTTGGGTATAATTGAGTATTCTATAATAAAATGGACATGGATAGTACTTTCAGTACCTATAATACACGACTAGTTAACAAGGGGTTTGAGAAATGCTTAGTCATATACTATTTTTAATCCATTCCAACAATAACCATTCTAAAATACACTAGAATTATAAATTCTAAAGAATCTTAACATGATTATTATATTTGGAACATAGATGTCAAGACCAACTTCCTTAATGTAAAACCGATGGAATATTTATTTATAACACAACCAGAACGGTTGGTAAAACACAAGGAGTCCAAGAAGGTGTGCATGTTTTAAATATCCATTTATGGTTTGAAGAAAGAGTTAAGATCACATGGAATTAATTTTGATGAAACCATAAGAGAGTTTGGTTTCATAAATAACGAATGTGAGGCCTGTTTCTACTATAGGGTTAATGGGAGTGCCATAGTTTTCCTATAAATATATGTTGAAGATATATTATTGATGTAAAACAAGATACTAGTCTTACAATTAGTTAAGACATGATCAAATAAATGTTTCTCCGTGAAAGAGTTTGCTAAAGAATCTTATATTCTAGGTAATAAGATATAATAAGATGGATCTGATAGTATGTGTGGAAAAAGACAAATAATATTCATGTATAATGTATTAAAGATATTCAATATGGAAATATCCAATAGAATATTTTTTTACAATATCTCATAGTACAAATTTATCCAAGAAAATATGTCCTCATATACAAAAGGAGAGAAAGAGGATGAGTAGAATCCCATACATATATATAGTTGGATCTATCCTATTTTTCATGTTATGTTCTATGATTTATGTTGTTTATGGATTGATCATGGTAGAAATATATCAAGAAGACCTCGGTGAGTTGTATTGTCCAATTGAAAAAACTATTTTTAAGTAACTATTGAGTAAAAAGGATATGTTTTTATTTTATAGAGGAGATAATGAATAGTTTGGATTATATATATAAATTCTAGTATTGAAACATATCAGAATATTATAAAATCACAATCGTGATTGGTGTTTTTCCTTAATGGAAGAGTTCTGAGCCAGTAGAGTTATAAGAATCTTGTGGTCACTAATTCTACAATAGAGAGTGAGTGTATAAGAGACTTTATGTACCTATATAATTTGTGTGGATAAATAACATTGTCCAAGAGATTTGTGTTTCACATAGGATTAAAAATACTATCCTATCACTTTTTATTGTTATAATACCATAGGAGTGGTTGTATCCAAAGACCCTATGTTATGTCAACCAATGAATAATATACTTCAGAAGTATAAACTCTTGAGGTATTTTTATAAAAGGGGTTAATACAATGTAATTAGAGTACCCATAGTATAAAATTTGGTAGACTCATTGACTAGAAATGACTAAATACTTACATTAGATAACCATAATATATATATATATTATCAAGAAATTATTTTTCTTTTATACAATATTATGTGATAATTTATTTTGGGTATTTTGTTAAGTACTGGGACTGCGCAGCGGAAGCCGTTGGGACGGGATTTTAAAATTTTATGCTTCACCGGAGAGACATAAACCTGTCAACTCTGGTGATCTTGTCCCAGCTTGGTCCGAGGATCTCGCAAGGTTCATAAGCAGTACAAAAAATAAACTGAACATTTCCCTTGTTCAGAATTGACGTGTAGGATGACGACGATCGTTGCTTGAAGAATCCGACATCAAAGCCCTCTAGATCGTCCACACACACCTCGAAAATCTGCTCGCACACCATTCGTCAAGATCCGGGTGCTAGAGCGGATCATCAACGCTCACTTCAGCGCAATGATGATCACCGCAAAGAAGGAAGCTTTGATCCGGGATGGATGATCTTGAAGATCCTTCTTTTCTTGAGAGTCCCTCTCTCTAAATTCCAGGTGGAGAGATATGCTCTCAATATTTACAATTGAATAGTAATGGTGGGAGAAAATCTATCTCACTTATATAGGGAGTGTTAAAACACAAGGTATAGGTTCCCGACCCCCATGTAATAGACGTCCGCTATATAAGCGATATAAATAATTATTTATGACAAATAAAATTATTCCATAAAAAATATTTACAATTTATCACTTACTTGTAATATATAAATATATTACGTGATAAATTTGAGTCTTTAACTCGACTCATTCCTCATGCTAATATTAAACGAACCTAGGATATTTAAATCTAGTCGAATAATATTAATACGTGTATCTACTATATAACTTGTAAATACATGTTATAAATAAATTTAAATAATTATTCTAAACTCAAATAATTAAAGAATTTATTTATTTATTGGTGATCCATAGAACCTGGATAGTTCTCAGACCCTTTGGAGGGGCCCACCAAGTTCTAAATTCCTATTCCCAGAATATGGCAGATTCTCAAGCCGCTATTGTGTGTGAACCTTTTATCCCCTATCTCAATAGAAGTGAATAATATCACCGACCTAGAGCGGGGTCTAGAAACCCATCGAAGCCCCTATAGAGATAAGGGAAAGTCAAAGCAATGACTACCTTCCTACTAACAGAGTCCGTGTAATATAATATATTCATCATCGATATCTCAATAAAGCAGAATGCATACTAGTTTCATCATTCTTTATTTGCTTTATTTTGTTTGTTGATTTGTCTGGGAGGTCTTACCTTCAACTACCATGGCCATGGATTTAATGATGGTGCAACCATACTAATTAACCAGGCCCAAGATATCTCTTCCTAAAATCGGAAGCGACAAATTCTTTCTCGATCATTCAATCAATGCCATGACATTAATGACGTACCCAATACAAACTACCTCACCACAACTTTGTCACCATGGTTTTAGCCTTATATAAAATTTACATAATTCAATGACATTCATTTATAATGATCTCAAGTCAGGATACCATTACATATTTCCGTAGATAGGAACGACCAATGACACCAGAAACATGTGGTGTTCCTATTAAGCAGGTCTGTCCTCATGATCTCAATAGCTAGAGATAATCAAGTGCGAACTTCATGAGATGAAGTCTCAATTCTTATGAGACCCCAGCACCTGATGATCACACATAATATGTGTCCTTTCAGAATGATGTAACTGGACCATAGGACGTTACTTTAAGATTACTGTCATGGAATCTCCGGGTTCTCATTATAGTCTGGGACCTACTGTAACCATTTTATGCAACAGGTAATCTAAGGACACTTCCATTAATAAAGTGGATGCAGAAGTATATACACAATCATGGAAAGATAAACACATGTATAATAAAATACTAAATACATGTAACAGTAATCAAAGTACAAAACAAGTTTGGTCTAGGGAACCCACTTTCAACACTCCCACTTGCACTAGAGCCAACAACTAACAGGTTTCAATCTGTTATCTCTCACATGCGAATCATGATTCTATTGAGAAATGGATTTAGTTAGGGGGTCTTCCATGTTGTCCTCTATGGCTACTCTGCTAACTGTCACTTCACCTCATTGAGTAAAATCCCTCAAGAGATGAAACTTCCGAAGAATATGCTTTGTCCTCTGGTGAGACCTGGGCTCCTTGGCAATCACCACTGCAGTAGTATTATCATAATATACTGGAATAGGGTCTAAAATTCTAGGATCCACACCAATGTCTTAGATAAAGCTACATACCCATACCGCTTCTTTTGCTATATCGGAAGCAGCAATATATTCAGACTCTGCTGTAGAATCAGTAACCACAGCTTGCTTTGAGCTTCTCCAACTCACTGCACCACCATTCAGGCAAAATATGTAGCCTGACTGTGATCTCATATCATCATGATCTGTCTGGAAACTAGAATCAGGGTATCCCGTGACAACTAGTTCCTCTTCTCCTCCATACAACAGGAACATATCCTTATCACACCTCAAGTACTTAAGGATAGTTTTAATAGCTATCTAGTGCAGCTCTCTTGGATTGGCTTGATATCTACCCACCATGCTTAAAGAAAAGGAAACATCAAACCCATTACATTGCATGGCATACATGATATAACCCACTGCCGAAGCATAAGGGACTCTACTCATTCTTTCAATCTATTCCTGTGTTTATGGACACATTTTCTTGGAGAGATTTACACCATGTGACATAGGTAAAAATCTTCTCTTGGATTGTTCCATATTGTACCTTTTCAGTACCTTGTCAATATATGTACTTTGACTTAGGCCAAGCAGTCTTTGAGATCTATCTTGATAGATCTTGATCCCAAGAATGTAGGCTGATTCACCTAATTCTTTCATGGATAATCATTCATTTAACCAAGTCTTAACTGACTGTAAGAATTACACCTCGTTTCCCATGATTAATATGTAGTCAACATATAAAACTAGGAAAAAAAATGGCATTCCGTCCAACCTTTTTATAGACACAAGGCTCGCTTTCATTTTTGACAAAACCAAAAACTCTTATGGCCTCGTCAAAGTGAATATTCCATGATCTTGATACGTACATCAATCCATAAATGGATCTCTACAACTTTTATACTTTATTGGCATTCTTTGACTTAACAAACCCTTTGGGTTGAGTCATATAGACGTCTTAAACCAACTTCCCATTTTGAAAAGCAGTTTTGACATCCATTTTACAAACTTCATAATCATGAAAGGCTGCTATTGCAAGCAATATTCTGATGGATTTAAGCATTGCCACTAGTGATAAGGTTTTATCATAGTCAATGCCTTGACGTTGTGTGAAACCCTTTAAAACCAGTATTTTTTAAAGGTATTAACCTTACCATCCATGTCCAGCTTCTTCTTGAATACCCATTTTCATCCAATGGGATTTACATCAGCTAGAGGGTTTACCAAAATCCAAACTTGATTTTGGTACATGGAATCCATCTCAGAATTCATGGCATCTTGCCATGTAGCAGCTTCTTTGCCTTCTAATGCTTCCTTGTAGGTTAGAGGTTCATCATCCTTAAGTATTATTGTGTAACCTGACTCAGTGACAAGAAAACCATAATGCTCTGGTTCTCCAACCTCTCGCGTAGACCTACACATTATCTGTGTCTCAGGAACAATTTCTTCATCCACTTGCTCTTATAGAGATTGTTCTTCTACCAACTCTTGTTCATATAGAGCATTAACTTCATCAACGTCAATCTTTCTACCACTATTTCTAGTAGAAATGTGATCCCTTTCTAGAAATGTAGCGTATCTTTCCACAATGACTTTTCTATCTAAAGGGTTATATAGTTAGTATCCTCTCATTTCCTTAGGATAACCTATAAAGATGCACTTAGTTCTTCTAGATTATAATTTTTCACTTGTTAAAGTCTTGACAAATGCCTCACACCCCCATACATGCATGTGTGTCAGATTGGGTTTCTTTCCATACCATAACTGATATGGAATCCAATCTGTAGCTTTAGTTGGTACTCGGTTAATGGTATATGCTGCAGTCTGCAAGGCGTATCCCCAAAGGGATAATGTAAGAGTTGTATGACTCATCATTGATCTGACCATGACAAGAAATGTCCTATTCCTCCTTTCACTAACACCATTCCATTTTGGTTTATAAGGGCGAGTGAGTTGGGATACTATCCAACACTCCTTCAAGTGATCAATGAAAGCTTGGTTAAGAAATTCTCCACCTCGGTCTGATCGAAGTGCTTTTATCTTATTACCAAGTTGGTTTTCTACTTCATTTTGGTATTCCTTAATGAAATGAAAAGAATCTAACTTATACCACATTAAGTAGATATATCCCTAACTACTATATTCACCGGTAAAAGAAATTAAGTATATAAAACCACCCCTTTCCTCTACTGGAAATGGACCACATATATCAGTATGTATTAATTCCAGAACAGCATTGGCTCTTTATCCCTTTTATGAGAAAGGTGCTTTGGTCATCGTTCCTTGTAAACAAGCTTGACATACATATAAGGGTTCTAACTGTACTGAGTCTAGATACCCTTCTTGATGTAATCTTCGTAATCACTTCTCATTTACATGACCACGCCTGAAGTGCCATAGGCGGGTGTTATTTGAGTCATGTTGGTTGTTTTTTCATTTATTTCCACTACTGACTTTTCAAGTTCTAGTATATATAAATCATTGTTAAGATGTGCCATACCATAACATATGTTATCCCTATAAAAGAGACAACTTTTATTTCCAAACTTGAAATAAAAACCCATAGTGTCTAAACATGACACAGAGATAATGTTTCTGGTAACATACGGTACATAATAGCAATTTTTTAAAACAAGAACCAAACCAATTGGTAAAGTCAAGTGATAGTCTCCCACTGCCAAGACCACTAGACTTGCAACATTTGCAGCTCGTAGATCCACTTGACCTTTTTCAATCTTATTGAACCTACTTGGTTCCTGTATATGAATAAAAATGTGTGAACCACATGCTGTATCCAATACCTAACTTGTAGATAAATATAGATTGAATTCAATGACAAAAATACCTAAAGAAGAAGCATCAACTTGCTTCTTCTTCCCATCTCTAAAATTATTCATCCAGTGGCCTTTCGTGCCACATCCAAAGCAGATAGCTTCCTGCTCATTACTTTGCCTCTGAATCTTTGGCTTCTTTGCAAGATGATGCATTCGTGTCTTTGGCCTTGACATGGGCTTAGACCCCTTTGCCTTTCCCTTGTTTTTCTTGTTCACCATAAGGACTGTTTAATTGGTGTTTTTCATGTCCTTATCATCTTGGCGAACTAAAGCAAAAAGATCCGGGAGTGACTTTGTCATATCATTCATATTATAATTGACAATGAAAGTCGAGGAGATTGACGGTAAAGAGGCAAGAATGAGATCCACTTCTAGTTCTTGGTTCAGTTCGAACCCAAGGGCTTCAAGCCACTCAATATACCCAATCATCTTGAGTATGTGGGGACCGTCTTGGTGCCCTTCTGCTAGCCTACACTTGTAAAGCACACTTGAGATCTCATGCCTTTCTTGCCTAGACCCATCCTCATATAGTTCTTGGAGATGTGTAAGCATCTTTCAGGCGTCCTCTTCCTCATGCATTTTTTGCAATTGGGTAGACATAGATGAAAACATGATGCATTGTATATCAAGCGCATTGTCTACACGCTTTCTCCATTCGTCTTTTTCCATCTTGCTTGCTCCCTGAGGAGGCTCAGCAGGAACTGAGGATTCCAGCACATATAACTTCCTTTCATGGCGTAGTACTACACGCAAGCGCCTGTACCACTCCTGGAAGTTATTACCATTCAGTATATTTTCTTTATCCAAGATCGATTATAGTGATAAAGTAATTGTGGTGTTAGTGATTTCCATTTTGAATATACATCAGATAAACATTTAGCAGTTAGTACTTTATCTTGATTACTTTTTGACATTTTATGATTAGTAAATTATTATATCATTTAATGTCTCCCACTATTTTAATGAACCTTAATAGCCCTCACTATTATATTTGGAATACTCTATCACTTGAGCATTCTAGTGGAAAGGATACTCATAAACTCCCTCGTAATCTACAAGATAGGGCTACGACACTACTTGCAGGGTTTCAGGGTAGGCACTATGCTAGGCAACCACTTGTTCTTGTGGTTCCATGTGTAGTTGAGTAAAGTCTTATCTTTTGGGATCTGAACTTGATTCCCTCAATCTCTTGCCTCTAAAGTGATAAAAGTTATCTAAGGCTAATCCTTGACTACTCACATTAGTTAATTCAACCCATTTCTCACATGAAAACACCCCTGTAGTAAGAGGCACTCTAAACTGAGGGTGATGAGCACCCCAACTACCGGTTTTGTTTAGATGTAAGAAATGGAAGATATTTTAGACTTAATATATCTTTGAGGTATTTTTTAATATTGATCGACGAATATAAACCTTTTATATTTATTATGTTCAAACTGGGTTGTCGTGCTCACAACTGAACATTCAATAGAATATTATTCATCAAAACATTATGCATTTTTATCTTGTTTACTGTCCTATGTGATCATGCAATAATCATCCAGACGCATAAAATAATAAAATGCGCATAAAGTAAATCATGCATTCCAACCGGTCTTGATCATTCTATAATGATTGATCGATAACTGATAAATCATCACCTAGGGACATCCATACCTGAGTCGATACATGACTCATGTCGCTGCTTGCCCCAGTTCAAAGCGTCCTACTCCTTGTCTGGACTACCACCTCAACATGGCGGGGTCTGCCTCTCGGATCGTCACCATATAAATACAAATATACTCACACATAGGCGAGGGGGTCTGGCGTAAAAAATACAAGTAGTGAAATAGACGCGCATGCCCTTATACATATTTGAATTAAAAGACGATTCGCAGACTGTCATTTATCTAATTAAATATTACAATCATCACATGCATTGAATAAATAATTAAATAATTAAATAAATACCAGACATACACAGGTCAGTCAATAGCTTAAGAACAGTCGGGGTAAAAGCACAATAAAATTAAATTTCAATAAATTTAAATTATATGAGGGTGTTATAATAAATTAAATGAATTTGATTAAATTCAAATAATTTATTTTTATTGGTTCCATTTGTTTAATTTAATTGTAATTCCAAAAATTAAATTAAATCAAACCATTAATTTAATTCTAAACTTAAATTAAATTAATATTTTCTGATTAAAATAATTTAAACCCCTAAATTAATTCAAAATAATTTAATTTTAAAAAAAATAAATTAATTAAAATTAATTCAGTGCAGGGTTACCTCTAGTCGGAGAGGAGTCCGGTGGGACTGCGTACCGCCGCGAGATCTCATCCTGTAACCATGGCGTGACCGCGGCGTGACCGCAGTGTGACCGCGGCATGACCGCGGCGTGACCGCGATATGAACATGGCGTCCAACGATTCCAGCGACGGCTGCATCTCCCAGCGTGGGCTCGGGGCGACCGAACGAAGCCGGTTTGGAAGAGGCCGACGAGGGTCCGGGGCGACCGGATGGAGCCGGTCCAGCGCAACCTAAAAGAGGAGGCCGGAGAGGGTCTGGGGCATCTGGACAGAGCAGGTCCATCGCGGCTCGGAGGAGGAGGCCGATGAGGGTCCGGGGTGGCCGAAGCACACGCGGTGGAGGCAAGGAGGCCATCGCGAGGGGAGGAGGCCGACACGGGGCTCGGAGGCCGGCACAGCGTATCAGGACAGTCTAGTGGAGGGGTATCGGTGCGGGCCTCGGCCGACATGGAAGAGGAAGCCGGCCCAGGTGTCGACACGGCTGGACAGAGCCGGTCCGGTGGAGGGGAGGCCGACGCGGGTGGTGGCGGCCGACCGGAGGGGATCTGACTGAGGGAGAGGTCCGGCGGGGGGAGAGGCGCTTGGGTTTGGCCCTCCCTTCCCATGTACCGCGTGAGGAGACCCTAAAGGGGTCTTTCTCCTTTTTTTATTTTTATTATTTTTTTCTTTTATACAAAAATCCAGCCCCGTTTTTTTATTCAAAAGCAAGAAGACCCCATTTGGGGTCTTGGTCTGGGTCTCCCTCACTTATATATTTTATTTTTATAAAAATATAATAAAATCTTTATTATAAACATAATAAAATATTTTTTATAAAATCTTATAATAAAAAATATTTTTGATGTTAATTCTCAATTTGAGATAAACATCAAATGAACAAAAACTTGCGACGTCAATCCGATTAAAAAATTTCAAATGATTGTATCTTGATCATTCGAAATCGAAACGACATGAGATTGAATCTGACTGAACCGTTTTAACATCCCACAATTAAAGTTAATGAATTTTAATGTTTTTGACTCAAAAAAATCTTGAGATCACTATGATACCACTATTAGGTACCGGGACTGCACAGCGGAAGCCGGTGGGCCGGGATTTTAAAATTTTCTGCTTCACCGGAGTGAAATAACCCTGTCAACTCCGGTGATATTGTCTTAGCATGGTCAGAGGATCTCACAAGGTTCATAAAGAGAACAAAAAATAAACTGAATATTTATTTTGTTTAGAATTGATGTGCAGGACGCCGACGATCGTTGCTCGAAGACTCCAATGTCGAATCCCTCTAGATCGTCCACTCACACCTCGCAAATCTGCTCGCGCGCTGTTCGTCAAGATCCGGGTGCTAGCACGGATCTTTGACGCTCACTTCAGCGCAGCGATGATCACCGCAAAGGAGGAAGCTTCGATCCGGGATGGATGATCTTGAAGATCCTTATTTTCTTGAGAGTCTCTCTCTCTAAATTCTAGGAGGAGAGAGAAGCTCTCAATCTTGACACATGAATAGTAATGGTGGGAG
Source organism: Viscum album (assembly GCA_963277665.1). Lineage (NCBI taxonomy): Eukaryota > Viridiplantae > Streptophyta > Magnoliopsida > Santalales > Viscaceae > Viscum > Viscum album. Next base: position 1,984,345,501 of record OY728145.1, on the reverse strand, counting down.
ATCATCTCTCTCACTTATATAGGGAGTGTTAAAACATGCAGTATAGGTTCCCGGCCCCTGTGTAATAGACGTCCGCTATATAAGTGATATAAATAATTATTTATGACAAATAAAATTATGCCATAAATAATATTTACAATTTATCACTTAATTATAATATATAAATATATTACATGATAAATTTGAGTCTTTAACTCAACTCATTCCTCCTGATAATATTAAACAAACCTAGGATATTTAAATAGAGTCGAATAATATTAATACGTGTATTTACTATATAACTTGTAAATACATGTTATAAATAAATTCAACGAATTATTCTAAACACAAAAAATTAATGAATATATTATTCTTTGGTGATCAATAGAACTTGGATAGTGCTCGGACCCTTTTGTGGGCCCCACGAAGTTCTAAATTCCTATTCTCAGAATAGGTCAGATTCTCAAGGAGCTATTGTGTGTGACCCTCTAGGACCTTATCTCAATAGTAGTGAATAATATCACTGACCTAGAGAGGGTTCTAGCAACCCATCGAGGCCCCTCTAGAGATAAGGCAAAGTCAAAGCAATGACTGCCTTCCTACGAACATGGTCCGTATAATATAATCTCTTCGTTATTGATATCTCAATAAAGCAGAATGCATACTAGTGTAATCATTCTTTATTTCTTTATTTTGTTTTTTGATTTGTCCGGACGATCTTACCTTGGACTACCATGGCCATGGATTTAATGAAGGTGCAACCATCCTAATCAACTAGGCCTGAGATATATCTTCCTAAACTTAGAAGCGACAAATTCTTTCTCGATCATTAAATCAATTCCATGCCATTAATGATGTACCCAATACAAACTACCTCACCAAGACTTTGTTGCTATGGTTTTCGCCTTATATCAAATGTACGTAATTCAATGACATTTATTGATAATGATCTCAAGTCAAGAGACCATTACACATGTCCGTAGATAGGAATGACCAATGACACCAAAAACATGTGGTTTTCCTTTTAAGCGGGTCTGTCCTCATGATCTCAATAGCTATAGATCATCAAGTGCGAACTTCATGAGATGAAACCTCAATTATTATGATCCCCTAGCACCTGATGGTCACACATCATCTGTGTCATTTCAGAATGATGTAACTGGACCATAGGAAGTTACTTTAAGATTACTGTCATGGCATCTCAGGGTTCTCATTATAGCCTGGGACCTGCTATAACCATTTGATGCAATAGGTAATCTAAGGACATTGCCATTAATCAAGTGGATGTAGAAGTATCTACACTATCATGGAAAGATAAACACATGTATAATAACAAACTGAATACATGTAACAGTAATCAAAGTACAAAACAAGTTGGGTCTAGGGCACCCACTTTCAACATATTTGTTACATAAATAGGTTATAGTAGTTCCCCAATATAATGATAACTTATAGAATTTATGAAAATATTATTAAACATATATCATATGGTATTGATAACATATTTCAAATGAGACAGAAATTATTTTGACTATCAGGTGCTAGAGGATCATAATAATTTGAGAGTTCTTCTCATGAAGTTTTCACTTGCTGATATATATGAATTTAGTCCATGAAGAATGGAATCCCAATAGTAACATAACCTTTTTTATGTGTCATAGGATATTGCAATATTTGGACATTTCCATTGGTCCTCAAACTTGAGATTATTATTTATGTGTCATTAATAGTGTAAATTGATGCATGTATGAAAACTCTAGTGACATATACTCATAGTGAGTTAGAATATATTTGGAGAATTATACATGTTATGACATTTATTGAATAAGTCGAGAATGAATTTTTCCTTTCTAAATTAATGGGAGAATATATATTTTAAATTTTTATTGAAATAGAACCATATAGAGAAATCCATGTACTTGGTAGTTTATATAAGAGTTCATTTTGGATATTCAAATAAAGATATACTGAGCATAAGGGTGATTCCAATAGTATAAATGTTGGTTGTTGAGATATCGACACAATAAGGGATTATATTATGTAGTAGCATTCAAAAAAAGGTTGTTGTTGTGGCATTAACTTGATATTTAACTTTATATAAGTTAACATAATTCCACTATGAAAGAGACATAGAGGGTGACACACTAAGTGTATCTAGAATCTCATTAAATTATATTAAATTAAAATTAAGAATAAATATTATCCTTGATTTTTGGAATAATAATTATTGAAGTAAATTTGACATTATAAATTCAATCATGATATATTAGAGTTTAAGATATGTGAGTTAATTTTATATCTTATTTATTTATTCGTAATGTAGTATGTAAATAATTATTTATTTACTAGTATAATGAATAGATTAACACCATTGTTTTTATTTATGTGAATATTGAACAAATTTTTTATTCACATGTTTAGGGAATTTAATATTTATTTATTTATTTATCGAATGAATACAATTTATATGAAAAAATATTTTATTATATAGTATTTGATAAATTCTATGGGAGGGTTAATGGATCCAGTTAATATACTAATGGTAATGATATATTTAATTTAATATCATTAAAATAATACTAATTAATTAATTCAATAAATGATATTTAAAGTAAGTAAATTTCTTGTGATATAATAATAATATTAATATTTTTTATAAGCTATTATCTAGATATAATATATTGACAAGGGTTTGTGTGAAATTATTTTTATTTAACACTAAGTATTTAATGGAAATCATATCACGTTTCTAATTGCGAGTCTGGTTATGCACAATGATAACCTCTCTAAAATTATCTAAATACCAAGAGAGATTATTCTTCTACCCATACTCTAAATAATATAAATAGAGTAATATTATCCCTTATTTTTATCAACAAATAATGACGTGATGCACTTTTCTATACCATGGTAGCACCCATAGATTACATACCAATGTTTAAATATTCATGGATAAAGTGTGGATAGACTTACAGAAATACACACATGGATTATCCATAGCAATGCCAATATGATGTGAGAAACAATGAAAATTTATTAACAACATCATTGAATATAATGTAATTGTTTCTTTAAATTAATTATGAATCAAATTTGAAAGATCCTGTCTAGGAGGGTTTAGTGTTGCGTTTGTCATGTTCTTATATTTATCCATTAATACCTATGAAAAACCATAATTGATAATTGTTTAACTCTTTCACTATGACTCAGATACATTATCTTGAACTTAAGAGAATGGAATCTCTCAAATACATATGAATACATACTTATTTGAGAAATATACAAATACTTCCAAATCAACTAGATATACCTTCTAGTAACCTAAAAAAGACATGGTCCTACAATAGAAATCTCTTCTATCTCTAACCAACACATTGTTGACCTTCATGACCTTCCATACAAGACTAAAAAAGGTTCCATATGAATTGATTTCTGATAACTATTGTTATTAGTGATTACATCTAGGATGTGGTGACTCTCCTTATGCTAGGAAAATAAAGTACATATTTCAATAAAATGTCCTCCCAAACCTATACAGTATGATTAAATGACTCAAAGGACCCTATTTCAATTTATTCCGGTGGTCTTAAGATTTCCACGCGGAACATGATATTTGAACATGGCGGTATGGGATAGTTTTTTTGAACCACCAATTTCTTTCTAGAATACATCAATTATTTGAATGTTAGGGAACATAGAGGGTTGATATTTATGATCCAATGCAAGAAATAGCTCTATTTCCACCCTATTTTCAAATGAATTTTCATTTAACTTGATGTTTGAAGAACAACAACATAGTTTTCTTGGATTGTGATTGGGGATGAGTTTCATTACAAGCAACCTGTTGTTTTTGAAACATGGGTTGATTTTTTTATTTGTGTAAACAGCTCTGACAATCGATGGATGTGTATTGGACACAGCTCATGAATCACTTCTAAAATAACATTTGAGCTTAAATAGTAGTAAAAGCCTTGGTATCAGGATTTTGGCCACCCTAACTTCAAACATGGACTGGGAGTTGAATAGAACAGAATTTATACATGTATTCCATATTACTAGTTTCATATGAATAAAATAGAAAATGTTGTTTCTACCTAGAATTATGCACAATATTCAAATAACACCCCAAAATTAGTAGATAATAATGTATGATTGAGAAGGGATTTGGATGGGTACAAATTGGCAGTGAAGGCCCTATCTGGGTAAGTGGGAATTTAGGAGGTGTATGAAATGGGGCCTTTGGAAACAATCATATATGTATCCAAGGATTCATCCAATTAGTAGTTAGTGAAAACTGATGATAGAGTGTCACATAAGAAGGTGTTACAGGTGGAAAGTGAGAGAGGACCATCTGTCTACATGGACTATGGAATTCAAAACAAGGATCACTAGTTGTAAATGGAGGAGAGAAGAATGAAACAAGGAGGGTGAGGCCGAGAAGGTCTATTTTGACTATTAATTTAGGAAAATTCTTTGAAGATCTGGATATGGAAGTTTATGTTTAGTAACAACGGATTTTAATGTTAGCCAAAGTGAAAAAAAATCCCAACAATATAGGAGAACCTATCTAATTGTTAGGGTTTCTCTGAGATAGTTTCTAAGGACGAGATATCATGTCAATTATCATGTGATTGGGTAGTTGAAGTGCACAAAAGAGGACTACACAACCCAAGGAGGAAAAATGGGAATAAGGGAATAATGGACTTGGGGATATAGATTGTACTTAAGGTAAGGAAGGCTATAGTACACAAATATTACTTATATTTACCTAAGATGATGGAAAAAATGTCTGATAAATAGAAGAAAATGATCGACGGTGAATCCATGGTTTATGACCATTAGGGTAAGAAGACTTTGAATTATTATAATAAAAACTAGATGGTTGACTATGGTGATGATATGAAACAAGAGAAGGTCGATGGTATGGAGTCCCTAATTCATGAGTAGAGAGGATCCATGGTTGATAATAGTAAGACATATAAAAGGTAAGGAGGTCAAGGAAAATGAAAAATCATGGGATTATATTAATCACTATAATTAAGTAATGTTAGAGGAGGTTCTTATGATCAATGCTTCATAGGATAAGGTTAACAGGATGACGTAAAGAATTATTTGGGTGGACAATAATAAGGAAGTATATGTGTGGATCAATAATAAAGATAATATTTTGAAACGTGACTTCAGTGAATCTAAGATTAACTTGGAAGTGTATATCTAGACTTGGGATAAGATGGCTGACCATTTTGATCATATCATCAAGGATGATCCAGATATAAAGGCCAATGCTCTTCAATATTGTTTATACAAGGAAAATGGATGAAATAGTCTTAAATTGTTTTGAAATTATTTTTGATCTCTTATGGTCTTAGTGTATTTTTTAGTTTCCCTCATTTTCCATAAAAGTGTTTTTTAAATAAAAAGTTAATTTTTGGTCTTATGCAACCCCTACTAGAAGCATGATGTGAATTTTACATCTCAAATATGTTTAGATCTAATAAAAGAATAAGAATGGTCAATCCATTACCACCCTGAGAAAGCAAACAAGGTGGCAGATGCTCTGAGTAGAAAGGACCCAACGATTCTATCATTGATGAGAATTGAAAGGGATCTAATGTTCTTAGATTTTATGAGTATGGATGTAGGGATCATAATAAAGGGAACATCATCAATCATTTCAAAAATTATTTCTCAACCGTCTCTTTTGGAAAGGTTAAAGGATGCTCAAAAGGATGATGTGATAATTTAGAAGAAAGTGGAAACTATTAGAAAAGGTAAATCCTCAGAGTTCATAGTTAGTGAAGAAGGAATTGTGAGATTTGGGTCAAGACTATATGTTCTATCAAATCCGAATTTAAAGAAAGAACTTTTGGATGATGCACATAGTTCAAAATTTCTCTATTCACCCAGGAAACACAAAGATGTATCGAGATATCTGAGAGCTTTATTGGTGGGATAACATGAAGAAGGAGATCACTGAGTATACATCAATGTGCCTAGTATGTCAGCAGGTGAAGGTTGAGAGGAAGATGTCTAAGTGGGTGATGAAACCATTACCCATTACAGCATGGAAATGAGAGAATATCACCATAGACTTTGTCACCAGACTTCCAAAGACATCCAAAGGCAACATTGACATCTGGGTTGTTGTAAATCATCTTACAAATACTACACACTTCATTGAAATTCAAGAGGATTTCTCATTGGATCAACGAGAATGGATATACCTCAGAGATGTGGTAAGGCTGCATGGGTCACCGCTATCTATTGTATCTGATTGAGATCTAAGATTCACCTCTATGTTTTGGAAGAGTCTTCAACATTCTCTCGATACCGAGATAAACTTTTATATGGCTTATCATCCTCAAAATGATGGCCAATTTTAGTGGACTATCCAAACACTCGAGGACATGTTGAGAGCATGCTCAATGGAATTCAAAGGAGTATGGGATCAATATATTTTTCTAGTTGAGTTCTCTTACAAAAACAATTTCCACTAAATCATCCAAATGGCTCTTTATGGAGACCTGTATAGGAAGAGGTGTAGAACACTGACATGTTGGGATGATGTTGGGGGGTAAAAGCTCCTAGGTCTAGAGATGGTAAATGAAATGGTGGTGATGGTTAAGACCATCAGGCAACACATTAAAACTACTCAAAGTTGACAAAAGGGCTATACTGATAATCATCGGTGAGACCTAGAGTTTGATGTTGGAGATATGGTATTCCTTCTCATATCACCGTGGAAGAGAGTTATGAGATTTGGGAAGAAGGGAAAGCTTAGTCGAAGGTATATAGGCCATTTTAAGATCCTTGATGAGCATTGGCCTATTAACTAGCACTCCCACTGAACCTATCACAAGGACATGATGTATTCCATGTATCAATCTTGAAGAAGTCTATACCTGACCCATCACATATACTAAATCTATAGGTTTAACCATTGGATAATGATATCCCCTATAAATAGAATTCGGTGATGATCTCAGATCGTAAGAAAAATGTTCTATGAAATAATACAATTCCCCTCATCAATGTGTTGTGGCGCCACGAAAAGTTTATAGAAAAAACATGGGAATCAGAGGAAGTGATGAAGCAGAGTTACCCGAATCTATATTAGTATGGGAAAAGGAAATTTAGAGGGATAAATTTCTTAAGGGGGGAAGATTGTAATGACCCAAACATTCGTTAATGAAAATTCATCGTAATTTAATTAAATGTATTATTTGAAATATATAAAACATATGCACTTACTTGGTTTTATGTTGTGGTATTTTAAAATACCATTATTAATTGTGACTATTTCTAATATAACCATTAAATAGTGATCACATGATTAGTATAAATATAGGTCTTTTACAAATTCATTTTACTCAGAAAAAGGAAACGATTGCCTCATCTAGTATAATTGCTCCATACGAAGCCCATTTTTCAGAGCTCAGAAAGGAGGTGGCATCATTGTACTTCACTCTTAACCATTCTTAAGATGATATTCAATATGTTAATCTCAAATGAAACTACCTATGGGGGAAGTGGAAGTTGATAGAGATTACCACCCAAGAAATGTTATCTGAGCCACCCCAAGAGTCTGTCACCATAGCACACCATACCATTCAGTATTATGATTGTGTTATAAGGGGTTATATAACAAGACCCTATCACTATAATTATGTACATTATTTTTTATAGATAATATACATTCATTTTATTATTATTTTTTGTAAATAGTTTTTAAAGAAAAAATATCATTTTTAGTTAATTAAGAAATCCATTTAGATGAATAAATGGATTTTTGAATTAAATAATATTTTAATAAAATATTATCAACAAATTAATTTTTATTAAATATAAATGACCTTATAATTATTATGAATGCAATTGTTATTTTATTAAGGTTTCAAACTATTTGTGTCAAAACCCATGAGTTTTCGATAAATGTCTGTTTTTATTTTAAAAGTAAAAATTCAAATATTTAAAAAATTATTTTGATAAAATGAATATTTTTTTTGGAATCAAGACATTTAAATTATCCAATGGTTAATTTTTCATAATTTTCCGAGACATTCAATTTTTTGGGTAAAAATTAAATACTGTTTAAATATATAATGTGTTTTATAACATCATAATTACCCAATTGTGATGTAATAAAATAATATAAACATTATATTCAGAAAATATATGTTTTAACATTAAAATAATGTTATTTTAGGTTTGTTTTATTTATTTTACAATGCTTTAGAAGACCCTCGATGATTTATAAAACATTTTATCGTTTTAAATTGATTTCCTTGAGAGTGTGACTCACCTCCACATAAGAAATCCTAATATTTTAAGAAGTTAGGACATTGGACATATAAAATAATTTTTTCCAATCCCCTTTTTCTAAAACCATGGTTAAAAACCATGAGATTGTTTGTGTTTTTGATTAGTTTAATGTGTGGTGTCCCTAACCTAAATAATAAAGAATTCCCTCTCCTTTCCTATATAAAACCACCCAAGATCCCACATCCTCTTAACTCAAAGCCTTTGGAGCATGAACAACCCCTTACCTCCTCTCTCTATAATGTTCCCAAGGTTCTCCACGCTCCCAATAATCCTCTCTCAAGCCACTCCCAAGCCTTTGGGATCACACTTCCAAGTAAAGGATTCCTTCCTTTCTCATTTTATCCAAGTTTCTTAATAATGTTAGGCCCTTTTATTTTCAATTATAAATGTTGGGTTATTATTTAAAACCTCCCATATATTGTACTAATTATGTTTTAATGACGAGATACCCCCTTCTATCTCATTGATGCCTTCCATGTATACCCGTAACCATGCTGAAACTCCGTAAGGAATTTCTCTCTTCTCAATTTCATTCATGCAATTATTTAGTAATATGAATCTAAATTCCATTACATATGTTGGGACATACATATATATATATATGTATATATATTACCCACATACTCAAAATTTCATTTAAATATGATGAGACACCCCTTTCTCTCTCATCAACCATTTTTATGAATTCTTATGTCATGCTGTTATGCTGCCGAAATTGCACCGTGATTTTCCAAGCTAAAGTCATTATGTAGTGAGTACCATGCCCATTTTTCTATCAAGGGTATTCACCTTTACGAACATTTATTGATTATATAGTTTCATGTATGAATTCCAAATTCCTTTTATAATAGAATAAATTATGATGTTTCATGAATCCATGTAATATGATTAATGTTGCACACATATGCATGAAATGAAATGATTAAGAAGGGTGCGCCCTGATAGCACTCCAATGAATTGGGTAAAGTTTACTATCATGATACATAAAGTGAAATGAGGATTTAATCATTCAAATTATAGTGAAATTAGGGTTTACTCATGCTCTATGTTCAATGATTTTTTTTCTCATGTTGTTACCATGTTAAGTGTTGTTTCCACATTTCCATGTTATGATAATCATGCTATATCATGACTTTTTGTTCATGTTTCTTTTATGATCCATTGATAATCCTATTGACTAATATGTACTGAATTATTCTTGTTATGCCTTTTTTAATCCCTTACTAGTATTTATATCTCACCCTTTTCTTATGGATGCCCTCAGGTTATCCCATGAAATGCTAAGTACGAGGGAATGTAGTGGCCATGTAAAGGAAGTTTTCAATAAAGATGTTGTGTTTAATGTTTCTAGTTGTTATGTAATGTTCCTAAGCCCCAAATACACTAGAACTCTTGATCTTCCATGTTGTATCAATTTATGGTTTTATTTAATAAATTATGTTTAAGTGTGTAATAAAAAGTAGGGTTGTTATAGACAAAGGGAGAATTTTTGTGCCCCTCGTGTTGAGTACACCAGTTGGAGGCTGGACCATATTGACTGATGTTTTCCAAGGATATAGATTGATGTTGGGACACATTAGTCTAATGTGTTTCTCTTTTTTCTATATATGAATCCATATGGTGTTATCACTGGAATTGTCTGGTTGTACTCAGTGCATTTTGTTATCATCTGCTTCCGTAGAAGAGTTGTGTTTTTAGATGTGAGTGGCCAGCCTATAGATGTTGTTAGCGAACAGAGTTGTCTGATGGGCATTGAACATGTAGAGCCGTTAGTTTCTTTATTGGATGAACTTTTAAAGAAATTAGTGGATGTTGAGATGGTGTAGGTTTCATGATTTGTCAGGGAATTATTAGTTGTTTTTCCTAAGGAGGTTGTGACTCTACCCCCTAGATGTGGCATTGAGTTCAGGATAGAAATACAACCTGGTGCTAGTCCAATATCGATAGCTACTTATAAGATGGATCCTTATGAACTTTGGGAGTTGTGTATCCATATCGATGATCTAATGAAGAAAGGATTTATTTGGCCTAGTGTGTCACTTTGGGGTGCTTCAGTCTTGTTTGCAAGGAACACAGGTGGTGGTCTGAGGCTGTGTATAGACTACCATAAGTTGAATATGGTAACGATCAAGAACTGTTTACCTCTACCAAGGATGGATGATATTTTTGACCAGTTGAGGGTAGAAAGTTGGATTTCTATGATCTATCTCTGGTCTGGGTATCACCAGTTGAGGGTGAAGGATGGTGATATCCCAGAGACTACTTTTAGGTACAATTATGGTCACTTAGAGTTTGTAGTATGCTCTTTGAGGTTACAAATGCACTAGCCATCGTCATGGATCTTATGAAATCCATATTTCTTGAGTTCTTGGAATGGTTCATCATTGTATTCAATGATGAAATCCCGATCTACTCAAAGTTATAGGAGGAGCATAACAAGCATCTATGGACTATCCTAGAGGTCCTTCAACACCAGTAGATCTACCGAATGTTGTCCAAGTGTTTGTTTTGGACATGAGAGGTCCACTTTATTGGACATGTGGTGTCTCAGCATGGTGTAGAAGTGGATCCATCGATGGTCTAGGTAGTTGTTTCTTGGGAAGCACCCAAGATTTTGGACGAGGTTCGTAGTTTCCTCAGTCTGGTAGGCTATTACCAGATATTCGTACATGGTTTTTATCGAGTAGCATCTCCATTGATGGAACTGACCTGGAAATTCCAATATTGTTTGGGGAGTGATCAGTTCTAGAAATAATTCGGCTATCTAAAAGGGAATTTGATCAGTGCTCTAGTGTTCAGGTGTCTAGAGGAAGGGCTGACATTTGATGTGTTTTATGATTCTTTCCATCTACTCATGGGGTGTGTGATGATGAAACAATGAGGAGTTATCTCTTACATGTCTAGGTAGTTATTTCCCCAAGAAAATTACTATGCCACCCATGATCTAGAGCTAACAACCATCATTTTTTTTCAAATTTTTTGGCGACATTACTTCGTTGGTGAGCAATTTGTATCATTCACAGATCATAAGAGCTTGAGGTACATCTTTTCTCATCAAGACCTGATCTTGAAACAATGGTGGTGGATGGAGTTTCTCCATTTTTATAGTTTTGAGATCTCCTACACATCAAAAAAGGGGAATTATGTGGCTAAATATTTGAGTAGGAAGTCACAGGAGGAAGTTGTTCAGAAATCTGTGGACGCTTGGAGAACAATGGAGGAGTTGTATGCCTTTTAATTAGATGTCAGAATGGATGGGAGTAGAAGATATATTTTTCGAATGACAAATACAATTAACTCTAAGGTAATAGGTGGAGGAGTCTCAGTTAGGAGACTCATAGGTAGATGTGATGTATTATCACATTAACTGTGGTGATGCATCCGAGGGAAATGGGAGGATGGTCAGAATCATATTTTGTTCCATGGGAAGATTTTTTTTCCATGGAGATGCATTATGGAGTTCTCCATGTGTTTCATATCTCACCCTTATATGTACACCCATGTATTTCCATGATGTCTCATGGATTGATGGAATAGTTTTTGTGGCCTGAGATGAAGAGACAATGTGTTCGAGTTTTCATCAAAGTTCTTAGTGTGCTAGTAAGTGAAGGTGGAGCACTGTGATCCTAGTGGTTTGTTTCATCCCTTAGATTTACCTAAGAGGAAGTCGGTTGATGAAATCATCTCACTTTTTAGTGATCAAGGAGTTGAGTATAATAGATTCCTTAGAACATAGATTTGTGGATGAGATGGTGTGGATGCTTTGAGTTCTAAGCTATATCATCTCATATCGGGATACATGTTTTACATCATGACTCTTGAGGAGATTTCAGCATTCCCTTGGCAATCAGTTAGGCCTCAACATTGGTTTCCACCATTAGACAAATGGGGATACAAAAAGGACCATCCAAACATTGGAGGACATTCTACGAGCATGTTTCTTGGAACTTGGTTGGTCATGGGAGTGAAATTTTTCCTCATTAGAGTTTTCTTAAAATAATAGCTATCAATCTTACATTAACATGGATCTATTTGAATATTTATACAGTACACCATGTCATTCACCCTTGTTATGGATGGAATTTGGGGAGGAAACTGTTATGGGTCCAGACATGGTGCAGAGTATGACTGAGAAGGTGAAGATTATCCATGAGAGTATGAAGGTAGGGAATGAATGGAATAATTAATATTCTATTCATAGGAGAAGGCCCTTGGAGTTTGAGTTTGTGGACCACATGTTCTTGAAGTCTTCCCCTTTATGTGGGTAGTGGAGGTTTGGTTGAGGGAGTAAGATTTCTTCCAAGTTCATCGGTCCCTTCAAGGTGTTTGGATGAGTCGGCGAGGTGGAATATCAGTTGGATTTTCCACCATTGTTCAAGAGGATCCATGAAAACATTCATGTCTCCTAGCATCATAAGTATATTCAAAATGATTCTCATGTCATTGATTGGGGAGAGTTAGATATCGAGGATGACACATCATTCATGGAGTGGCTGGTGGAGATCCAAGATCATCAAGAGAAGGTGTTGAATGGATTGACCATTCCCTGGGTTCATGTGTTTTGGAGGCACGGTGACCTAGAAGAGAGTACTTAAAAAAGGGAAATGTAGATTCATGCTAAGTACCTAGAGTTTTTTTTATATTTTCTTGTTCTATTTTCCTTGTGATGTAATTGTTTAACATTGTTTTCTAATAGATGAGTTGTTTCCTTGTTTCTTAATGAATGATAATTTCTTAACATGTGAAAAGGTGAAGACTTGATTCCTAACCAAGACACGATAATTATGATGTGATTAATCACGTGTGGGCGAGTGAGTGCCACCCAAAGTGGATAGTTTCTTGACCTGGTGGAAGGGATTTTTTGATTCATGTGTTTGGGTAGTGTGGATTTTTATGTTTATGTAGTTGTTTGGGGAAACAGATGTGGGAGGAGGTGTTATTGGATGTTGAGGTTTCACTCCACCTTTCAAACAACATTAGGTGGGGTTTCCTTGAGAGGCATCTTACGGGGTGGTTTTTCATACCCCTCATTCTTATGGGGTTGGTTTTGAATTCTCGAGGGTGAGAATAGTTTGAGAAGTATTGGATGTAATGGAATTGACCTCTATGGTCTATTACTATATCAAACTCCAATGTTTGGGGATTTCATGTTGGCAAAAATAACTAATTTTAATAGTTTGTGAATTTTTCTAATGTTTCCATTGGTGAGGCGCGTTGGTAGCTCAGCATTGGTGGGTTAGTGTGAATAACTTATCATCGGTGGGTTGGTGTCGATAGCTTAGCATCAATGACACATAGCATTGGTAGGTCAAGGTGTCGGAACGTCAGGTGTTGGTAGGTTAAGGTGTTGATTTGTTATGGAATTAATATTTCAAGGTGTTAGTGATTCAGGGCATCGGTAGGTCAAGGCATCAGTGAGTCGGGGCGTCGGTAGGTCAGGTGTTGGTGATTCATGCATCAGTGAGTCATATCAATGACTTAATGTCAACGAGGCACATTGGTGGCTCAATTTTTGAGGCTCGTATTTCGATTAGTCAGGCATCGGTGACTCGCGTCGGTGACTAACCCATTGGTGAGTCATTAACAATTTTTCCCAGTTTGTCCAATTTTGACCCTTTGATGTTTTCATTGATGTTAAAATGAGTTAAATGCCCTTTTAATGAGTTCTTGGGTCTTTTCATATGGCATTTATCTTCTAAGGACCTGAAGCATTATTTGACTCCTAAACCACATGGTCTTGTCCACGATTGTACATTAATGGCCTTTAGAACAGTTTTCCCCAAAGATTTATGATTTGGAAATTCTAAAAAATAAATCCATTATTCCTTTGAACCCTTCCAATTTCCCTTGGTGCACTGAGAAGCAATCTTCCCTGGTGAGTTGTGAACCTATTGTGTATAAATATGTTCGGTTTTCCCCTGAAGTCTTTTCTACTACTTGCATAACCCCTTTTTATTGGCATAGGGAGGAATTTTTGATCATTGGTTGTTACAAGTATGGATTTACTTCATCTCTATTTTAATTGTGTCTCATGTGGGTGGGTTTACTCATGCACCCTTTTGAATATGGTTGGACCCATATTTAAGGTAGAAAATAAGAAGTAATAAATAATGGGTTGAGAAGAATATGATGATCACTTTGATTTATAGGTTATCCTTGACCCCTATCATGTTTTGTAAGGGTTGTATGCCTTCTGAAAATCATGGCCATTGGTGGTCTCTATTTTCACACCTATATGATTTGTGAGTCACTATTATAAGAATTGGAATCTAGTAAATCATGTATATTTAGATAAATAAATAGATTCTATAGGATTTAACTTGTTCTGTGATAAACCCTCTTTATTAAGTGGAATTAAAGTATGAGTGTTTGGTAAATGCGAATAAACCTAGCCTTGTTGGTGTGGCTATGTGCTGTGTGTGGTTTTATTCGGACTTGTGTCTGTGACGTTCACGTGGTGTTGTGGAAGGGAGTGTGGTTGTCAGTATGTTGTGGTATGTGTAGTGTAATGGGGCCTTAGTATTAGGGATTGGTTGATTATTGAATGGATAAACTTGTTATACAGTGGCACTGCATCTAGGAAGTGGTTGGGCAGTGGGGCTGCAAGACTGGGTTGTGTCATTTTCATGTTTATGGGTGTGTTGAGTGTGGTTTCGTTATGTAGAGGGGTTTCTGTGTAGGTTTTTTATGAGGAGTGTTTGGGGATTTACTTGTTGAGAGGAAGGAAAAGGTTTCATGACTTTGATGAATAACAGAGGTAGTGGTTGAATATGTGTTAGAATGGATTCTTTTACCTAGGCCCTTATTTCCTTGTTTGCATTCGGCATCAGTTGGTATGGTTGCTTCACCTTATATCGCCTGCAGTGTTTGGTAGTTTCCTAAGTAGGGTTGGAATAACTGGTAAATTCTTAAGAGCGTCAAGTGATTAATTGTTATTAGGGTTCCTTTTATTATTATAGAAGACACCCTCATTCGTGGTGATGCATGCATGTAGGGTTGGTAGTAAGGGAAGTTTTGTGTGGGCTGGTTTTTTGTTTTGAAAACCCATAGTTCTAGATGAGTGTTTGGTACAAAAAAAAATATATATATATATATATACATGTTGTTCCTTATGATTTCTATACACACCCCACTCACGTTGAGCACTAGGTGCCGAATAGCCCCATTTTTATGGGGGAGGGTGTCCTTTCCCAACATCCTAATGGGGGGATGGATGGATGATTACTATATATTATATGCTCCCTCTTCTAGGAATTGTTATCCCTTGAATATTCAAGTAGGTTGTGGTGCGGCTATAAATCCCATTTGTATGCATGCAAGGTGTGCTTCCCAGGTGTCTTTAGGATGAGTTGTGTAGGGATTACCAAGTGTCTTTGGGATGGGATTGTGGTTTGTGGATCAGGTTTTTATGGGTGAGATGTGATGTGGTATGTGGCCCATGTATGTGTGGGTAGGTTTTGAAAGTGTGTCGTATGGATGAGTGTGGTAGCGTCAGGACATTATCCGTTAGGGATGAGCAGTTAACCAGTGTGAAGTGGCAAAGGGTACCCAGATATCGATGTGATTATTATAATACTTAATTAAATTGCGTTATTTGGTGAGCATGCATTGGTAAGTATGGGGATGATAGTATACCTTGTAAAGATCTTTTGAGTATCTGCTATTTTATTATAGGGTAATTAGTATGCTTATTCCACTTGTGCATGAGTGACATTGGGTTTTCCCTAGTAAGTATACTTGTGTGCTCACCCTTCGTATATAAAACTATTTTTTATTTTCTAGGGATATTATGCGGACCGTGATGGACCCTACTAGATCAGAGATTAGGGATGGTTTTTATGTTACTACTTAGTTTTATTTTGGTACTTACTTTAGAGTTTTCATTTTTATTTATATCAGTTTTACTCTAAACAAGAATATAGGATGGATTTTGGTTTCTTTATATATATATCTGTCTTGGAAATTTTTGAGTATGATACATCTTATCTACAGATCTTGGTTACTATAAAATTGGTAAGGCCTCTCATTTTTTGTGATATTTTTATACCCTTGGTGCTAGTCAACTCCCTAGGGCCTATTGGAGGCAGGACTCAGGGGACATTATCTCTCCATCATCTTTAGGAAGGAAGGTCCAGGCATCATTCTATCCCTTCCCTCATCATGAAGAAGGTGGGTAGTGAAAAAGTTGTTATAAAATATATTTTATGAATATTTAAATTTATAAAAAAACTTATAAATTAATTAATTATAAATTATTTATAAATAATTATATGTTTATGAAGCATTTTAATTCCCAAATATTAAAATCTAATGTTTTAATACCTTGTAACATATTATATGATAACTATTATGATAAAGAAATAAAAGGTTTATTTATAAATCAAAAGATATATTTTATAAAGTGTTATAAATTATTAAATAAGGCCAAAATATAAAATTTTTATATTTAAATTATGAATTATTCATAAGTAATTAATTTTAATTTTTAAAATTTAATGGGGATTATTTAGAAATTATTTAAGCCACATAAATAAGTGTATTGTTGATTTTTTAATAAATGAACTCTTTTTATATGGATAGGGGGAGTCCTATTACATAGCACATAGGACCAATGCCAAATGACCCATGAACATGGCCCGAAGGACTAGTGCAAAGTCATGCCTACATCATCGAGCCTACATCACAAGAACAGCCTCATGCCCACGTCACTGTCTTCCTGCATCAGGCATGTATTACCGCCTGCATCATAAATACCCAGAGGGGTTTGCTAGTATTTTAACAATAGCCTTTTGGATGCAGGATTATGGGCTTTACCACTTAGGCTCCACCCCCAACTATAAAAGTTGTTCTATTATTTTATATGATCAAATTTTAAATAATGATTAAGCCTATGACATTTAGATTATGTAAAAGTTTACATAATATAAATTGAATTGTAAATTGTTTATAATTCATAAAATATCATATATTTGAAATATAAATGTCATATAATGATAAATATAAAATAATTCATATTGAAATTAATATAAAATGTTTATATTCATAATTATGGAATGTCCAAAATGTTAAAGTTGGAAATTATAAGAGGTTTTATAAATGTATTTGATATATGCAATTTTCATAAATTGTTATTTCATGTTTAAATATTTGAATTATACATTTATTTAACGGTTCTTATTTGTTTTATCCATAGTTATATATTTTTTATATTATTAATTTTTATATGAAAAAATTTATATGTTAATATGGTTTTGAATGGAGCCTTCCATTTTCATGCTAGGAGTATATTCTTAATGAATTTAGTTTTTCATATACCATGAAATTAGCTTGTAATTTAATTTATTATCATAAATTTGGTTTTTGAATATAGATTGTGCATATTTGGTGTTATATTTATTATTCTCTCTTGAGTAATGTATCCTTGGAAAAGTGACTTGAGTCCAGACTACCTACCTACCTGGAGTCTTTTGCCTTGTCTAGGCTGGTGAATGATGATTACTATATATTTCTATGGACATTCTCATCTGGATAACCCTTTGCATTAAATTAAGTGTTCAATTATATTATACTTATGATGCATCTGGATATAAATGAAAATTATTGACTTCTAATTTTAGGTTAGTAGCACAAACTTTTGGGTTGAGTAATGAGTTACAAATGAATATGGTTTGAACAAATTGATTTGGTGGGGGAAAATATTATAAAATTAATTACTATAATAATTCATACATAAAACAGAATAAAATGAGATTAGATGGAGAGATAAAATCCACTTTAAATACCATGTGTTAGATTCATTCCAAAGTGGAACTTTTCAAGACCTCAATCATCAAAGCAATTAGTTTTGTGTCATAGTCAGGTGCCCATGGATAATATTTTGTTAGTCAAGAATGTATGGGTGACACTGGATTATCCTTTAATAGTTTTTTCCACAGCAATGTTCTTCTGTATTTTCCATTGTTAGAAATTTTTTGGTGTTTTCATCGGATTACACTAGATGGTAAGACCTAATTGTTAAAACACAAGATAAATAGAGTTGAGATTATCTATTTGATTGACTAGCAAAAGGGTTTTCAACAAAGCTATCCAATAATCATGTATGATATGACTAGGATGATTCCCATCATAAATAATTAATTGGTGATATAAACTCTCTATAAGACTCATTGGTTGATGAAATATAGATTTTGGTCCACAAATAAATATTTTGTTTTTTTGAAAAGGGGTCGTCATTTCAGTGGGGGCCCATTTAATAAAAGTAATTATTAAATTTTTAATTATACATGGTACTAATATGATAAATTATTATATTATAGATAATAATATCACAATAATCTTCGAGCTAAGATTTTTAATCAAAACTTTAAATGGAAAAACTTAATTTTAGTTGATCTTAAGACTATAAACTTAAGAAAAGTCATAAGAACAATCAGAGATTTAAGAAAAGGCCTTAAAGAAAATACTATATTCCAGAACAATTATTTTATATGAAATCTATATCTAACATTGGTAAAAATGAGAATCTAGATTCTTATGGAAGTATAAAGGGATCCATTCATTGTTTTAATGGAAATAGATGAATATGGATTGTTCTAGTTAGGGTCTTTATCCTATTTTAATCTATAGAGATTTTTAGAAAATATGATTGAATTCAAGATAATTATACCTAATATTATCAAAGTGTTGAGATGGATGAACTGGAAATCTAATTTTTAGGTTCTAAAGTAATTAATTGACAGTAAAAGTAGGAAAAAGATCAGATTAGAAGAAGAAAATATGTTTGAAAAATCTCAATAATTTTTCTTTAAAAATCCTTTAAAAGGTCATTAAAACCCATGATTTTCAGGAAGAAAGAGTAATAATTTAATATTATTGGATTAAATAAGAAATACCAGAATTAGTTTGTTAAATTTCATGGAATTTACATTTTAGGTATGTTTTAGAAATTAAGTATTATATTTTGAAGGTAATGTGAAACCAAATGTATATTCTATGGACTATTGTAAATATAATTTATTTCAAAATCAATGCAATAATTGATCGATCTTATAGTTTATATTCATAAGATGATATAAATAGTTACTACCTCAAGGATTTTAATATAAATGATTTTATTAATATCAAATGAATAAAAGTAAAATTTTTGTATCTTTAATTCATTTCACTTATACAATAAGTGATTTTGTTTGATTACAACGAGTTTTTGTGAACATTGATGAAATGATTAGTTATATAAACATGGGTTATGATTCTTCAGTTTCTGCAACATGTTTTTAGATACGAATAAAAATATTTTATCTAGGATAAAAGTTATTATAAAACTATTTTCTTAAAATATATAGGAATGTTCTCCCACCAACCATTAGTAGTATATATAAATAAAATCTTATTTTTAAATAAAAATAATCTTAACACATATAAAACTATATATTATATGGAAATAATAGTTTATTTGATTAATATTCCCAATGAAATGAAAAAAATTTATTTCATAACACAAATAATTTTCTTCATTTTAGAAAGATATTTTAAAATGGTATAGTGTCTATGTGGCTAGATGGAGTATTTTTGGATTTAGGGAAGTTAAAAATTAACAAATGAAGGAAAACACCAATCTTAAGTAAAAGTATTTTACACTTCATAAACTAAAATTTTTAGGATATCTGAAGGTTAATAAAATAGAAAGTGTTACATGTTGTTACCATTTAGAAAATAGATATAACTATTATACCAGATCAAGATTAAAGTGTTTTTTTACAAAATATACTAAAAGAGTTTATGATATGTGATGATAAAGCTAATGTAAATAGTTACATTTTGGAGGATCAATTAATAATAATTTAATTAGTTAAATTATTTCCAAGATTTCTTTGGTAGAACATGATTCCAAGGATGATAATGATGAACTTAGAAAGAAATCCATGATTAAAATGAAAATTGATATCATAAAATTTAATGTCGTGGATTCAAAAAGTTTAAATATATTAATAAATATGAAAAGTTAAGGATATGATTCTTAAATTAAACTTTATAAAAACCATCTTAATTAATATATTTTTATCACAAAAAGAGTTTATTTGGACGATTTTATCAAGTGGTCACAGAGAGATGTGATGTGGTCACTTGGAGATGTGATGTGGTCACATAGAGATGTGATAGAGATTACATATGATGTAATGTGTTGAAAAAATCTATAAAGTCTTATAAACATAAGGGTGATCTGCCAATTTATCATATATGATTTGATGAACTGGTTCTTATGATGGTTTTGTAAAATATTCTTAAAAGTTTAAGACTATTAAAAAGAAAAAAATTGAAAGGAAATTTACAGTTTATCATTCTTTCACTTTGGAAACATAAATGTTTATATATATAGATATACATTTCATGAAGTTCACTGATAATTGAACTTTAAAAGAATACATTTGAGTTTATCTCTGACCAATGTTTTTCATGGACTATTATAGGTTTTGATGAAATGTTATGGTTATTAGTGTAAGTAGGATTATTGTATAAAGATACAAAATATGATCATGAATCATGAGATAAAGAATATAATATTTATTGAGTGTGCTAGATTACCCACTGAGTATACCACATAGAGTATCATATAGATGTATTTAATATAACTAGAGGTTCATGGGTCATATGTGAGTCCCCACTACTAGTGGTTGGTTATATATATATCATGACATCCTTCATAATTTGATACCCTACTTTTGTAAGTCAACATTGGAACATAGCTAATCTGGGGGTGGTTGGATTTGTTGCTAATCATGTTGTCTGTTAGATCATAACAAAAATGGAATATTTCCTCTCATATGATGATTATGAAATTAGGGACATTGATAGAGATATATTGTGGGTGTGCGAGACCAAACCTAGATATTGTATATCTATCCATATAACGGATATGTGATGTTCTTATCCAGAAGGATGAATGTTGCGTGATGTATTCATCAATCAATTTAGTCTATACTCTAAGTTTCAAGAACATATGATATGGCTATATGGGATTGAAATATTCATTGTACCATGTAACTCTATGTATTAGATAAAGGGAAAATAGGAAAATACAAATTTTTATATGATGAATACTAGAAGACATAGGTATAAAGATATTTGTGTTTAATGGAGATAGCGTTAGATCCCATTATATCTTTAGCAACATTGATGATTTTCTAGATACCACTCTTTTCTTACATATATAGATCTAGAAATTTCTTTTTTGATGTTAATGTTGTAATGGCTTACAGGGGAACACTTTTTGGTTGATTGAATAAAGATTGATTTGGGACATAAAGAGTCTCTCTAATGGTTCTTACACTTAATCCAAAAGTGTTTTTGATGGGTATTCATGAGATATTTCATATGTTGTGAAATTATTTAAAAATAATTATGGTTTTCCAAATTGTGTTTTGGAAGATAGAAAAAGGGAGTTTTGGACATAGTTTCAAAAGTTTTTTCATATGATACATATAAGGTGAAATGGTATAATATATTTTAGGCTTTTGTGAAAGTGGGAGATTGATGGATATATTTCTTAAAAAAATTTACATATATGATATATATATAAATATATATTATGAAAATCCTGATTTATATTCACATAAGGGTATACTACTTTATGAAATATTTGATTGTATAAAAATGATAAGTTTTTATCGTTTTGTGTGTCAGTTGTATAACCTTTCATTTAATAAATTGTATTATAATATGAAGCATTTGAGAGTAAATGTATGTGAACCATTCATAATGGTCATTTCATTTATTCATTCATTTTAATGAATTAATAAATGAGACAAGCCAATGAGAATCCTTTGGGCTGATAAATCATACAACCATATGATTTATTTTATGTATTTAATTCCATCATACATTGATAAAAATCCTTAAACCCTAATCCACCTTTCATTATCCTCTTTTTGTATGAGGTACTAGTATATTGTGGAGAAAATGTGAATCCCATCCGAACATCGGATGATTCAGTATACCCTGTGTAAATTGATGAATATGGGATTATTATGTTTTCCATGATGTGATATTTATCAGACCATTATGATGACAATGATCAATGTTTTAAATGGATCTTCGGCGAGTGGTACACTCATTTTTACAGTATTCTTCATTTTAGTTTTTATACATAGTTTCATATTATCTTACATGGAGATCCCTAGAAAAGGGTTTTATTTTCATCCAATAATTCTAATAAATGTTATAACAATCGATTAAAACCCATCACTTAGTATGAAAGTGATATGATATGTTCTTACTTAAACATATGATACTTTTTTTGTCCCACAAAATTGAATTTTCACTAAAACTCATTCAAAAATCAGTGATTGTGTGTTGCATCCAAAACACTTGAGAATAACAACTTAGAGATACTAAACATTCATCTTCATCAGTGGTAAATTATATTGAGTTTTATTTCATAGAAGTTATAGAAACTAAAGATTCTCTAAATAAATTAAATTATCCAACTGTAGTATTTTTATCCATTTTACATCTAGTAATTTCAGTATATAAAAAATATTTTAATTCAAAATCATTTTTAGACAAATAAAGATATACAAGATCGAATGTTCCCTTAAGATAATGAAATATTAGTTTAATAAATTTAAAATGGGATTATTTATGATTTTCTTGAAATATCACATATTAGCATAAAGAAAACATTAAATTAAATTGGCTAGATATAAGGTATTGTAGACTACCAATCATTACTCTATAATATTTTTGATCAATTAGTTTCCATGATTCATCTAGATATAAAATTTTCAATGTTTTAATAGGATTTCATATATACTTTTATCATTTTCATAACCAAATATATTAAATAAATACCTTATATAATTTTATTGAGATAAAAATATTCTATCTAGATTTTAGGAAACTATAAAACCAAGGAAAAATATTCATTCTCCCATCTTGATCATTTAAAAAACTGATTTTATAAGTTATGAAAATGAATCATTAATGGGTTTCTAAGTTGAACCAAAAATAATTTCCTGAATATATATATAAAAATTTATGGATTCCTTAAAAACATTCTTAATAAAAAGTGTTGGATCTTCAGCTCCCTTGATAAAGTTGTTTACAATTAAAAAATTGGTAATCTATCATACCTATCTCTTGGAGCTTATTAAAATCCATACAGATCCTTAGTTAATTTAACAACATGATCAATAGATTTTTTTTTCAAAGCTAGGTGGGTTTTTTACATAAATTTTCTTATATTTAAATCCATTACGAAAATCAAACCTCACATCCATTTTTAAAGAGGAAAATTTAAGAATGTTGCATAGATTAGAAGCATACTAATAGATTCCAGTCTGAATACTATTAAAATAGATCCTTCATAATCTATGAGTTATTTTTTATTATAACACTTAGCAAAAGGACTCACCTTATCTCACACTATAATTCGATTTTCATTTCATTTATTATAAATACACAATTTTACCTCAATCCCAAGACGATTTTTATAGAGTTATACCAATTTCCAAAATCCTCTCAAATTCATCAAGTTCATCTTGCATTTCCCTTATCCAAATTCATCAAAAAAATACTCATCGCAAGTTTCATGTTTTAGCCGAGATACGAATTCACAATGTTCACATTCATTTATTAAGAAACTTATATTTTTATTGGTTAATATACATGACAATTATATTATCAATGGGAAGATTAATTAATATCTTCTAGTACCTTCGGTTTGTATAATGTTTTACTTGAACAAAAGTTTAGAATTATTCTAGAGATATGACATCTAAAAATGTTTCTTCATTTTTTCTGTAATGTGAAGAATTGTCCAACATGGGTTTAAAACTTGTTTTAATAGGATCATTATAAGATTTTTTTTCAATTATTTAGAAAATAAAATTCTATTTTTCATAAAATTTTACAAGAAGTGTTTCTTCAATTTTTTTTTGTTAAAAACACAATAAGATTTTTTATGGAATAAGAAAGAAAAATTCATTTGTCAGTTTTTTGAGAAAATTTATGTAAATTATATTTAATATTTATAAAGATTACCTTACATAGAAAATTTTGAATTTAGAATGATTTGGATTTATTTTTCTCCATCACTTATATAGATTTTTATTTATAAAAATTCCAATTAAAACTTGATTTATAATGTAACAAACATTAATAACAGCTTTAGCCCAAAAATGTTTAGCCATTTATTCTTAACTGTCCATGGTTCTAGTAATATCAAATATAATTCTATTTCCTAATTAAACCAAGACATTTTATAGAGGTTGTCTAGGAGCTTATAAGTTATTTTTAATACCATTATTACTTCAAAATGTTTTGAAATCAAATTTTCAAATTCTCTACTATAATCACTATGAATAGAAAGTTAGTAAACAATAATGTAAGGACCATAGATAAAATTTATAAGAAAGTACTTTTTAGAGACCTACCTTAGATTATGTTAAATTCTTATAAATTTAGTGATCCTTTATAATTTGGTAAGCAATATAACTCAAACATGAAATATATTAGTGAAGTGTGAAATTATAAAACAATACAATTAGTGAACATGGATTTATTTAAAAAAAAATGGAAGCATTGGACAAAAATACTATGTATATGGATTGGTTTATTACTAAAATAGATATACATGGGTATATTTTGTTTCTAATAAGTAAATATACATTTTAATTTTTTATTTTTTTTATTCAATATTTAAAATTATAAAAATATACCTTAATATTCATAGTGATCTTGGTGGAGAATTTGAATATTTTTATTTTGAAACCTTTTCAGATTTATAATGGTATTATACATAAATTTTAATCTCCTAGAACACCTAAATAATATGACATATTTGAAAAAACAAATACAATTATTTGTTAAAATACTAGAACCATATTTCGTGAATACTCAATTGCTAAATAGTTTTTAGATGAATCCATTAGTACTTCATGTTATACCAAAAATAATGTTTTAATTAGACTATTTCTTATTAAAAATACTTTTTTATCATGGAAAAGAATAAATCCAAAACATTATTAATTCAGAGTTTTTGGATTTTAGGTATTCTTTCTGAATAATAAAGTCTATTTACACAAATTTTATATAATAGTTGATGAAGAATTTTTTCTTGGCTACTACAAAACAAGTATGTTTTGTAGTGTTTCTTAAAAATGAAAAAATAATATTAAAGAAACATCTCTTATTAAATATTATGAAACCAATCCTTTTGTTTTCAAACTACCTAAAACCCCATATTAAAATGATATTTTTAAAACTATTTTTCAACCCATGTTAGAAAATAATTTCAAAGAGAGAACAACTAAAGAAACATTTTCTAAAGTCATATCTCTAGAAGAAACTGACTTATTTTTATAGAATAAAAGTTTACAAACCTAGGGAACCAAAAGATTTTAATTCATCATCTCACTGATAATATTATTACTGATGTAGATCTATCAGTCAAAATAAAAATTTCCTTAATAAATGAATATGAACATCATGTATTTTTATCTTAGTTTGAACCTAAAACTCTTGATGATGTTTTAGGTTACAAATATGGACAAGGAAAACGTATGATGAAATTAATTAATTTGAGAGGAATAATATTTATACTTTGTTAGAACTCTATAAATAACTGCTTATAATTGATGTAAAATGAGTTTTCTATAATAAACAAGAATAAAATTTAATTCTAGTGAAAAATAAGGAGTGTCTTATTGCTAAGGGTTAAAATCAACAAGAAGGCATAGATTATGAAGGATAACCTTCATGAGTCACTTTTCCCATTCTGATTGATCTTAGGAACAAAAACATGGTCATCAGTGACCATAACATCAATATAACATAAATATTACCTATTACATTTTAATGATAATTTTTCCATTTCTTGGATTCTAGGAAACCTAAAGTGGTTTTATATGGGATCATTAACACTTGATCAGTTGGCTTGCACATCAAAATATCCCAAAAAGTCAAATAAATTGATTAGAAAGATTAAATACCACCTATATCATCTTAGTAGTCACCTTATTAATTATCATTTGATAATTTAGATTTAATCAAAATATTTTCCAAAACCTACCCCCCCAAATTTGTGAATAATTAGATGATAAGACTAAAAAACAGAAGAAACAAATAATAAATGGAATAATATTGATATAATCACCTCTAGAGATCCACTGAGATAGAAACCAATTAATTTAAACCATTGATAGAGGAGAAATCAATTGAAATATAAAAACTTAAGGAGTATTAGTGTTGATATTTTTGTGGCCTAGAGGAAAAATGTGGGAAATGTATTTTTTGTAATATTTTTAAATTTGATGCATTTAATTAATGTAAAAAAATTCACAAGATCACTATTATTATGTGAAAATTTGAGTCATTGTGTAATTCCCCACCTTGTGGTTACATTGCAGTATGACCCTTCAATTCATGACACAATGTCCCATTCTAGGGAAGAACCAAAGAACCAATGACCACCCGAGTCTAAGGTCATATTATGATGTGATAAACTCTTTCCAAAAATAATACCCTGTTCTAGAGAATCACTAATAAATAATGGCCACCCCCATCACATTATGGTCATGGGATACATGTTGCAACCCACCTCTGTTGTGGTGTGATCCTCCCTTTGTACCAAGATTTTAATATTATGTATCCCTCACTATTCCATATCACCTTTTTTGTGGAAAGACCTATTACCTACACATAATTTTAGATTTTACGTAGGATTAATCCTAAAGTAATGCCCCCTACCTCCACCAAGTCCTTTAATTATATAAAACCATTGAAATACACATGGTTCATTTAAAAAAAACATAACTATAAATGGATGGGGTTTTACAACAAACCCACCATATAATAACTCATCCTAGAAGTGTATCACTAAGAATCAATGTAAAATAGCTCTGGACACTATACACCAATATTATTTTCCCACATCCATGTATTATCTTGGAAAAATATGCGCGTCCACCAAATATGCACCGTAGGTATATGTAAAGTAATAGAACATCAGTTTCTTTATGTAAAACCTTATTTTCTTTTTCTTCATTTTTTTTAGTTTAACCATGATTATATGAATCCTTGAGATATTTATGTGGTCTATGAAATATTAAATATGGGTTTTAGTTGTTTTTAGTCCAAAACAAGAAACATGATAGGCATTGTACTGGCTAAGCTGGTCCCTATCTTGTCTTTGTGAAAAATGATAAGGTATAAAAATAACTTAGACAATCCATGTAAATGACATGGTGCACAAGAATAGTTCCTATAAACTATGAGACGGACATCCACAACAAACCCATTTTTGAGGGTGTGATTATGAGAAAACTCTCTAGACCATGGGTACACACCGTAATAAATTCTGTTTCAGACTAGGAAATCCAGAGCACTATGCCCATGGTTAGGCTGTGGGGGAGTCTGTTTTAGGGTATGTGTTCAGGGACACTATGACCAAAGAAGATCCCTAGTTTAGGCTATATATATGTTCATGTTTTTTTAAATGTCCAAAACTCCTGACTTTCTTGTCGGATCTTTACCAAAGTAAAAAAACAAATGTGTGTGGATTAAATATGGGGTTTTAAAGAATCTATTTTTTGTCCCAACCATTATTAATAGATTCATACACTTATCATGATATTACATTATAAATCTAGATAACTTCATGATGTTTAGGGTTAGACTTTGGAAGAACATTCTTACTGAATATATACCCTTATGAGTTTTTATCTTGCATATTCTTCTGAAAATTAAAGGATTCCTTCTATCCTCCATCACAGGTGATTTTTGGTTTGGGTGATTCAATAAAGGTCATTGATAATTATTATAGATTGGATGAATTTACCCTATTCCTTCTTATTTGATCATGGAATGATATGGTTGTGGATTATAAGATAATTCCTTCTTTCTTCTAGTAGGGTAATTTTAGAAATGGTGTATCAAAAACCGTCTTGAGGATTAGTGTTGTTTTATGACATCTTGGTAGCATTATGTTGGTTAATTCTCCTCTGGTTTCCATCCAAGAGAGATAACTTATTGTTCCTTCAAATGAGAATGGATGATATCAATGATAGTCTTATTTTATTGGGTAAGTGTTTTCTTACCCCTTGGATTATTCTATAATGTTTCATACTCTTGAAACCATATTATTTTTTGGGAAACAAACTCTAGGAATACCTGGCATGTAAGAATTTTATGTTTTGTGTGTAAATGTGGTTTAAGAGAGGACACCCCTAACAGACCATGATATTGAAATTGAAAACCTTGATGTAGGAATTTGATTACTATATAAAGGTCTTGTATATGATTATTGGAATGTTATGATGATGTGTGATAAAATGATTAAGATCATTTTGGGTTAGATTACATATTTGAGTGTTTTTATTTTGTTCCACATTCATGATAGTACATATTGAGCCTCTATATGATATGACTTGTTTCCATGTATTGTATGTGGTATCTATTTTGTTGTTATTCTTTCCATAGTATCATAGTGACATAGGGATCTATCATGGCTTGATTTCCCTTTTGAGGAGCAAATTTTGGTGCTACATACGACATGATAACTTGGACGAGTTGAATGATGGGGTATGATGGCCTAGTGTGGCCTATACTCGAGGTATGATGGTCAATGAGATCATACCTGTGAGGAAAAAGGGGGCATGACGGTCTATGTGACCTGACCTAAGACATAAAAGGATGGAATGAAAGTCTATGTGGCCTGACCTTTATGACTAGGGATAATACAACTATTGAGTAGACACAAGGCTAGATCCTTTGTTTTTTACATTTCCATGATATATCAGATGAATTTTCAGTATGGATCTAATGTACAACCAGAGTTTCTGGCATTTTTCTTAGCATTGGAACTCTTGAACAATGTAGTTGTTATGTGAATGATATCTCATGTGTAATGAACCTCCATGTTATAGTTTATAGGACCGGGGTTACTATATTTTGAGACTTTGGTGTGTTGATGCATCATTAATAGTCATATAGTATTTCATTCCATATATATACATGTTTTTTGCAACATACAAGTTCCTAAATTTAATGACATTATTGTAATATATGGTCATGGAAGACTATTATTATTTGATGAGTGATATATCTATTTTACTTTCCATTGTAATATTTTTATTGGAACTAATGAGTTTAACATGATCATGATGTTATATTATATATATATATGTGTGTGAGTATGATTAACATGAAGGGATAAAGAACATGGTTAGTGTTGGGATAGATATACCATGGGATTATGGGTAGCCTTATAGGAGAACATTTTTTGTCATCCCATATTCTAGTTGTATTATATCTTGAACTAATGTATTATAAATTCTAATTTTTTCCTTAATTTTTTAGAAATGATTCCATGAAGATGCTTAACTGTACCACTTGGAGGAGTAGGTGAAAACACTTTCATGAGGGCGGATGTTCCACTTCTACCACCAGTTATACAAGAGAACTCACCCCACACCCATCCTAGGGGTTTACACAGAAATGCCACTTTACCCATGAGTCTTTTTCATAGATCTTATACCAAGAGGGGAAATTACCAAGACTTGGTCAACTATGTTTTAGACTTGAATATCCAACATCCTCTATATTTCTAGTGAAATGGCGTCCCTCAGGAAATATTAAATTGATATATATCATCCAGAGAATGTTTTACCTAGTGAAGACCCTTGAGGTTCAAAAGGTAAATATTCCGAACTTTATGATTCAAGGAACTACCTGACTCTAGTGGAATGTTATTCTTCAAGATTAAGGGGATGAAAAACTAGTCATGATAGGATACGATGATTCTAGTTTCTATAAGGATCAAGTTGATCTGAAATCATTTTTAGACTATGTATTATTCTTTAATGGTGATATAATGAGTTAGAGAATCTCAAAGTAGCTTCTAGTTGTCAATTATATAGAATAATCTTTGTATATAGTGGGTTTATATGATAATAATGACAATTTTATGATACAAGAGTTTATTTCTGAGCTTGGAATTTTACCTAAAAGTACATACCCTCTTATAGTGTATTGTGATAATAGTATGAATGTGGTACTTTCTAATGATCCTAGGCCACAATAGAGAAAAAATCATATACTTTTGAAGTTTCAACTCTTGATGGAATTTACATAGAGAGGTGAAGTCACAGTTTTTATATTATCCACATAGGATAAGGCAGTATACCCCCTGAATAAATCCATAACTTAGTAGAATCATGTTATTAAAGTGAGATCTAACAAGTTGAGAATAGTTAGTAGTTGTCTCTAGTGAAGGTGATAATGTTGTGAGAGGGTGTCGTAGACCCTCATCATTTATATAATTTGATTACCATTACATGTATTCAATTTTATGTACACATGTTTTTATTCTTACTAAATAGTGTTTACACTTATACATCCAATGTTTACATGGTAATGTACTTATATTACATTACACATGAAAATGTTATAACAATTATTAGCTATAATACGAATGGTGACATACTATGAAAGTAATATTAATAATATATAATATGGTCTAGATACATCATAATTATGAGACACAAATGATGTATTACTATAAGGTTCCATGGGATTACAAGCATTGAGACTTATTATCATGAATTTTTCACTTCGTGATCGCGATTAGAAGAGACCATGAGGACTAACCCACTAATATGAACACAACATGTTTTAGGTGTCATTGGTTATTCCTATCTATGAACATGTGTATTGGTCTCTTGACTTAATATTGTTATAAATGTTCCCCATTTGATTGCATACTTTTATCCAAGGAAAAAACAATGACATTGATTTCATGGAGAGGTAGCTTTTGTTATGTGTTCCACTGGCTATATGAAATTAGAAGAATGATCAATATATAATTTTTCACTTTTGAGTTGAGGAAGAGGTATCTCATGGGGCCAGGTTGACTAGGATGGTAGTACCTTCATTAAATTCAAGTCCATGGTACAAGAAGGTAATTTTATCTATTAGGGTCTAAAAATATATATAAATCATCAAAAGGAGGATGAAACAAGTTTGCATCCTACTTAATGAGATATCATGAGACAAAGCGATTATATTACACAAAAAGTGTTTGTAAAAGGCATTCATAGCTATGATATTCTTTATCTCCTTAGATCCATGATCGGTTTCCAGAATTTTCCCTTGGTCTATGTGCTATACACACTACTATCATGATAAGTAACTAAAGGGTTACACACTAAGTGTGTCCAAAAGTTCAACCTATTTAGAAGAAACATATTTTATGCCGAAGTGGGCCACATGTGTGGGGGTTGGTGATTGTCCGAGTGTTATAACTCTTGAGTAAAATAATTATATTATTTAATTTAATATTAATGATGATTGAATTTATTTCTAAAGATATTAAAATTTTACCATAAGGGCTGGGGGAAATCCCTACTATTAAAAATAAAATAAGACAACTAGAAACCCCTTTTGAATTTGGTAAGTGAAACCCATTACAAGCCTGTACACCCTGATGGATCAAACAAATTATTGAAAAAGTACAAAAACCATTACAGTGGCCCAAAATCCTAAAGGGAAAAATCCAAATACAAAATCAAATTCCACCAAATAAAACAAGAAATATTCAAAAAACCCTAGAAGATAATTATACCACAGCCATCCCATCACAACTAGGAAACTGTTTCTTGCCCCCCACACTATGCCGTCTGCCAGCCGATCTGAGAATCGACCCCGTCCGTAGATAGAAGACCCACCTCCGCCCATTACCGTCTTCAAGAACTCTAACACACCTAGACAGAAACTGAACCATAGTCCTTTTACTTCCATCTTCCAATGTATCAGAATGTGATGAGGATGTCACCACTACCATGCTGGCTGAGGAAAATAGCCTTCCACCAGTGCATCGCCGCTGCCTTCTCATCATATCCATATTCAGCCAGATCTAGTCCACTACATTGAACCCATCAAGCCACTAACATAACTAGAGATCCCTCTCGAGGCCTCACTCATCTGTCAAATCTTCTACCCCATATGAAACCATTAAACCATAAGTGGGAGACCCCCCTGAGATAAAAGAGAAAACATACATGGGTCAGAACCCTAGAATTCCTAACATCTCTCTACTGATGAGCAGAGCCCCCTAAATATAGTGACATACTGATGTACGATAAAATTGAATTTGAGAAAATATAAAATTTCAAATGAATATAACATGTTCAATGTTTTTAAAATATTTTAGAGAGATTACAAGATGATTTAATGGTTTTCATTTTATCATGTGACATGTTAATAATTTAGAAGAGAGTGATAAAATATATGTGAAATTTATGATAAGTTTATTAATTCATAACTATGAAAAAAGGTCTAAAATGAATGTTATTACGTTCCAGTGACCAAAGTGAAATTTTAGAAAGTATAACCTAGGTAAAAAATCCAGTTTTAGCCCCTTAAATTGATAACCACGCCATTTTAATGAATTTGATGATATAATATCTCTTCTCCTCTCTTATAATTCTCTTAGAGAGAGATTATAATGAAATAATAAGTTCATATTGGTCTCGCTCTCTTGACTGAGTCCATATTATTCACATGATCAAAAGGAAATTGTAAAGATCTTCAATTTCCTACACTAGATCCCAGGAATTATAGATAAAAAATATCTGACTTTTGGTGTATGTGTAAATGATCTATAGGACTCCTATCTTGGAACCTTCGATCTACAAAACACTGATAGTGAGAGAATCAAACCATTGATTTCAAATGAACATGGAACAATTTGAGATTTCATTTGATTTTATTTTTCATGATTAAATTGAATTGAGTGGGATCCTATAAGAAATATGGGAATTTTTTTTATAGATTCAGTGTTTTTAATATGGATGAGAACCCAAAACTTTAAATTTCATATTTTTCATGATTTTTATGTGCCTTGAGTTCCTTCACTACACATCAAGTAAAAGTAACATCATTGAAGATGATATATTTTGTAATTTGTAGGTATATTAGGATCATGGAGAATGACCTTCATATGAATAGTGTCTCCTAAGGACATTTCTTGAATATTGGTGGATGAATTATTCTGAGGCCCATGGGTCAATGATGTGTTCTCTATTAGTGGTCACATTTTCTTTAGTGGAACAAGTGATAGCTGGACATGAGTTGGACTCATGGTGTGTTTTGATGCAGGAATGGCTAGTAGGTAGTGACCTGGTACATTAGTGGTCCTTGTAAAGTGACAATGTCGGTGTTGTTGGTTCCCTAGAACAAACTTTTTTAGTACTTGATTACATGTTTTATTATTATTAATGTTTTCTTACCACATTATTATTGTACCTATGGATGACAATTTCATGTGATAATTTCCTAGCAATATATGTCACATTTAATTATCATAGTAGTTACCAAATATAATGGGAACACAAAGGTGCCACAATTTTTTGAATTTAGTTGTATGGAATGATAAAATTTTCTAATGGGACACATAAGATACAAGATTCCAGGGGTGGGAGGCTCATACGACATTTAGACACCTTCTTAGGGTGATCACCCTGAGTAATCTCTAAGAGAGGAGCTAATGCGAATAGATCTATTAATATGAAATCCATTTTTCTATGTGTCATTGTATTTTACTATCTACAAATGCATGTATTGATATTTGGACATTAATATTATCATTAATGGATTTCAAAACTCACATACATTTTTATATTGAAAAATCCGTGATGTCTTATTTTCACAGTGAAGTAGGATATGTTGGGTATGTCACAAATGATTTTACATTAATGGATATTGTGAGAAAGGACTTAACCCTTGTGTACCTTGATTATAGATGATATCTTATGACCTTTAATGGGAAGGTAACTAACTGCATAAATCCAAGACTATGGTGTTGAGTGGGTGAATTCATTTCCATGAAGTCAAAGCAGGACACATCATGAATATAAGTATATGTCACCCGTATGCAACGTGCTTGATATGAGATATCATGGTAAATGGATTATATTACATGGTAAGTATTTGTAGGTGGTTTTATGTCATTAATACAATAACTTCTTTCACTATGGGTTCCTTGATGTGTTTCTAGATGCCAACCTTTGAAATTAGGTTGTCATTAAAATTCCATTGAGAAAGAGGCCTGGAGGGTCACACACAAAGTGTATTCAAAATTTTAGTTAAATATATGTATTAAATTTAATATATTAGAATAAATAACATTTATTTGGGTTTGGTTGATAACCATAATTTAATGAAAAGTTATTCGATAGAATAAATGAGTTAAATAATAATCATAAATATTTATTTGAAAGGTTTGGTGAATATATTATTTATAATATTTATCGATGAATAGTGAAATTAAATTAATTAATTAAATAAATTTACATTATTCAAGTATTGGAAAATTTCAACGATGTAAATCAGACTGAGCTTAATAGTCAAATTGGAAACTGTATAAATAATATTTATTTATATTATTAAAGTGTGATGGATGTCACGATTTTTTTTTATTATTGGGAATGGGGAAAACTAAAAATATGAAACTTGATAAGGGGCTAATGTGTGATTTTCAAACCATAATCCTACCATAATAATTATTTGATTATAAACCTTTCCAAAACCAATCTCATTGTGAAGAATGGATATAGATAGAATATATTAATCCCAAGAGAGAGATATAGAGATATAAGAGAGATTTTCTCTCCCTATGTCTCAATTCATAGAGGGAACATCAAGCATTATTCCTCTTTCAAGAATAATTATACTACGATCAACCAAAAAAAATAAAGGGACTAGGATCATCCGTGCTAGCACTCAAAGATTCTACCACGACATTCATAGATTGTGGTGGATGTGTGAATGACTGCTAGAGGGATTCTATGATTGGATCCTATATCATAATAAGATCTTTATGAGATCTAGTCCACTATATCATCCTTGGAAAGAGAATTACTAGTTGAGATAATTCTATTTCTAATCACGAATTAATTAAAAATTTCATGCAAAGATCCTCCACTTCTAGTTCTGGAGTTCTATTTGGTCAAGTGATCTATAGTCTTCAATGGAAACGATGTTATTTTTCATGTGAGTCAATGATTATTCACAAATTAAGACTAAAATACAAGGTTTCCATGAAATCCTTGGTTCTTTTAATGTGTCTCGTACATAAAAGTGACATTAGAGTGATCACATGTCTAATTTATAAATTTTTTATTATTTTTTGATATTTTTCACGAGTTTGTGTTTTCTTTTTCTTAAATTGATTTATTTTAATATGAAAAATCATCATATATTCTATTCTCTTTTCTATCTAATATAATGAGTATACTGTTAAGATTAAAAAGTAAATAATCATTTTAGGAAGACCATCTAGAAATCCCAAAGTTTCTTCCTAAAAAAATTAGAGTACACAACATCTAATCCTTAATTTCATGCCATGTGCTAGTTTTTCACATATATATAAAGTGTTAAATTTGAATAGATATGAGGTATTCATATCTAAGATCTAAGGTAATCCGATCTAAAATCTGAGGTAATCTGATCTATGATCTAGTAAAAAAGTATTGGTTTATAGATAAGCATAGTTTGGTACACAAAAAGAAGAACTGCATGCCATGTAACAACTATACATGGCTTTTAGTCCATGCTTTCTCACAACCAGTAACACAGTGTGTCTGATGAATTTATTTATAGAATATATGACATGGGGACTAAGATTCCATGAAAATATGAGGCTAAACACCATTTATATAGGACAACAATTTATGTACCCGAAGCATATTCATGGAAGGGTTCACACCGAGTCCCATGGTGTGTGCCATAGAAACGGGAAAAATACAATACACATTGGGTAAAATAGTATACACTGTGTAGTTTCTTATAGGTGGTGTTATAAATTTTTAATTAATATAATAATTAAAAATATAAAAAAACCTACACGTATGAATTCTGTGTATTGTTTATTACAAATTACATATAATTTCATAGGATTTAAAATTATATATTAAACTAGTTTCCTTGTTAAAATGTTAGAAAACACATAAATTTGCATCTCAGTACATTTTTTTACTTTACTAAAATTAAATGAAATTAATTTCTTTTAAAAGTATAGATAATTTTGAGTGAAGGATACTTTGGAGGAAATTAAGATAAATCAAATAAATTGTATTAATTCATGGAATTTACTCTTAATTAAAGAACGAATCAATGTAAATGATAATAATATTGGAAATGTATACTCATTTTTTGGTGTGTGTATGATCATGAATTTAGACCAGACCTTTATTACATGATTGGTTCCTTCTAATTTATTATGGTTAAATTAAAATTTTATGGCATGAATGTCATCCCCACCTCCTGATTATGTAATGGTCTAAATAATTATTGTTTATTTTATGTAAACTCCATATTATCCAATCCATTGGATCCCCTCACATGTGTGGGAGTAATACAGATATAAGGATGGAGCGCCCATTCTAGAGGATGTGGTTTGAGTCAAGGAGCTGAGGTGAAACCAATAGAGGTGATATCTAAGATTTAATATGGAATGTAATAATATGAACTAAACTATAGTTAAAGGTGTTCCCCCTAGGGTCAAGGGATAGTTTGTCATCCTCTAGATTAACTAAACATTAGATACTTTCATGATCATGCCACATATATTATTTCCTTCAATTCTAGGGTTGGTTTTTTGGTTTGTGGATGCTATGTGATCACTTAATAAATGAATAAACAAGCATGTAATATGGAGAAACATAAACATAGATTATGTGTAAATTTTATCAGAAATGGATAATCACTTAAGTAATATCCACTTAAAATTAACAAGGCATGTAAAAATGGAAAAATTAGCTTTTACGCGTAAGGATAAAAACCCTTCATCTAAAATATCATGTTGGTATATCCTTCCACCACTTAAATTTACAATCAAACTCATAGTTAAAATTACTTGACCAAAACAAGTTGGGCTAATTTGAATTAAAATGGAAGTTTAAGCATAAATTTAGGGGTTGACTAAACTTGTTTCACATCAATGGGTGACTTCCCAGAAAGTACTTGGTGTAACTAATATTAAATGGTTGAGAAATATTCTAACCATAATTTTAGGATTGGGGATTCCACTCAATAGATTAAGGAATTGTGTGTTAATATAGTTGGAAATGTACACTAACCTAAAACCCTTAAAGTATCCTTTCATGTCCATGTATAGGTTATGATAATGGGAATATAAGTCCTTAACACTATAATGTTTTTAAAACCAGATATTCCAAAACAGATGGTGAGGGATATTAGGTTTTAGAAAAATAGTGAAAGATTAATGGAATTTAAATTTATTTAATTTTTATTTATTATTCTATTTTTATGAATAAATTATTAATATTATTCTATTAATTTTTAGAAATGGAAAATTAAATGTCTGCAACAATATAAATGTGATCCCTACAAGAGAAGGATAACCTTATCACTAG
The DNA here is from genome assembly GCA_963277665.1 of Viscum album. Lineage (NCBI taxonomy): Eukaryota > Viridiplantae > Streptophyta > Magnoliopsida > Santalales > Viscaceae > Viscum > Viscum album. The sequence continues at coordinate 1,984,307,771 of OY728145.1, read as the reverse complement.
TGAATATTCTCAGAAATTATATTGTAACTTAAATGTTATACATGACCATGAATGGAAATTATATATGCTGGAAAACCCACTTCCTGAGTAAGTTTCCCAAGAGGCAAGTAATGAATAAATATCTCTTTATTTGAAGAATTTGGATGGTGCAATGGATGGCCAATGATTTATTGCATACTGCATGTCCAATGATCTTCTAAAACAATATGAGGATATTGATGCACATAACATTGTTTCCCATATTCTGCATCTCTATTAAGAGAATGTGATATTAGGGAGGTATGAGATCACGAATGCACTATTCATGTCTATGATGCGGGTCACATTTATTTATGATGATTGTTGATATATAGAATCTTGATATATTGTGTTTTAAGATCCATAATGATCTATAAACAAATATCATTCTTTCATCACAACCAAAAAACTTCTTTAGTTTTATTGTAAATTATAATAGGATAAATAATGGGAAGATAGTATCAAAACCTATTACTCTCATTTTACATGATAATAAATACATGGTTCATGAAAAACCTATAGTCCTTATGGTTAATTTGAAGAGGAGGAACAAGGTAAATAGATTTATGGTTCATTCAAAATCTAAGGCTTAAGAGAACCATGAATTCAAGAAAAAGATGATCTAGAGGAACGAAAAGGTACTAAATGGAGTATGTTTTTCTTGTGGAAGGTATGGACAATGTAAAAGGATATTCACTTAAAAAATAATAAATGGGAAGTTTTTGGTTCGTTCTATATCAAATTTAATCTTTCTATATCTATAATTTGGGTATTATATACTACATATTTGGCTTATATTTGTTCTGAAATATAAGAACCAATTAGATTTTATATGGTTGAAAGAGATGAGGTGGATCAATGGGATACCAGTGAAAAGAGGATTGCTAATCTAGCCATTCGAGACTACTGTATCACATTTAAAATAGGATTAATTTTGGTTTTAATTTTTTTTGTTATTTCCCACGTGTTACCAAGAACATCATTTCTATTTATTACATTGATATGGATGGATTTATCTTTAGTTTTGGATATATATTTTCTTACATTTATACAGATAAAATATGTTATGGTACAACACTTTTGAATGTCTATATTTATGTATTTAATTATAAAAACAATATATTAGCAGTCAATAATGAAACAAATATGGAAAGATCATATAACACCTAGTTATGACATCACCGCCTTGGTCATGTAAATGAGATGAATTTGAAGAAGCTCTAACAATATAGTTATTTAGAATCTTCTTATCTTATGGAAATTGAAATATACTAGGGTTGTTTAGAAGAAAGGATGACCAAACCACCATTCAATATTTAAGGTGAAAGAGCCACCGATCTTATAGAATTCGTACACACCGATGTGTGTGGACCTTTTCAAGTAGAAGTTTGATGTGTATTCTCATAATTTATTACATTTTATGATAAAATGAGTAGGTATGATTATATATACTTGATTAGGTACAAGTATGAAACATTTAAGAAGTTCAAATATTAAAACAGTGAGGTAGAGAATCATCTTGGTAAAGAGAATATGAAACCTTGATTAGATCGAGGTGGTGAGAATCTTTACCAAGATTTTATCAAATTTCTATAGTAGTTTGGGTTTTTTCTAAAATAATTCCACCTTATACATAAGATTGGTATGGTATTAGTGAAAGGGTGAACTACAAACTACTTGACATAGTAAGGTTGATGATAAGTCACACAATATTTCCAGTATATTTTAGGTGATATGCATTATAAAGGAAATTATAACTACTAAACCATGGACTAGACAAAGTGGACAATGGAATTACTTTGAATTTATAGAGTAGAATGAAACCCATTTTGTAATATGTTCATGAATGGGGTTAAGAGAAAATTATTGAAAAAAGATCAATCAATAAAATAAAACCACAAGGCATAAAGTGTATCATAATAGGGAATCCCATGGAAAAAAGAAGATACTATATATACAAATATTTAGATAAGAAAGTGAATATCACAAGATTTACCATATTTCTTGAAAGGGAGTATATCCCCATGAAGGATAGTGGGAGAAATATTTACATTGATTAAGTTTATGCTCAAGATACACAATATGTGATACATGAATAGAATCCACAAGTCCCTGTAAAAGAATTTTTTCCTAAAACACATGTTCTATGTACGAGTTCTTGAGTGGTTAGAGAACTAGAGAGATATAGTTTTCAAGTCGTTGATGGTGGTGATTCATTATTTGTTGACAATAATGATCCTCTATCCTATAATGAGGTAGTAGAAAGATAAAAAGCTATAATATAGAAATAAGCCTTAAATTTTGAGATGAATTCCATGTATCAAAAATAATTTTTGATTCTGATCGATACACCAATTGATGTAAAACCCATTAAGTTTAAATATGAATTAAAGAGAAAATGATACTTGGAAGGGAAAGTAAATACCTATAATGTGCGTTCAATGGAAAAAGAGTTGATAAAAAATCTTGGAATTGACTATGAAAAAATATTTTCACCATTTTACATGTTTAAATATATCAAAATTATTCTTCCTATAGAAGTTCACTATGAGTATGAGATTAGGAAAATGGATGTGAAGACCTATTTCCTTAATAGGAACCATTAAGATGATGTGTACATGACACAACAAGAATGTTTTGTGACTCCAAGAAATTCCAAAAAGATATGAAAATTAAATTTATATATTTATGGAATAAACAAGTCATCCAGGTCATAAAACATTTGGTTTGACGAATCCATAAAATAGTTTGGTTTCATTACGAATAAATGTGATCCATGTGTTTAAAAGCGATTTAGTGGGAGCATAGTTGTTTTCATAGTAGGTAATAATGATGACATATTACTAATTGGAAATAATATACCATAATTATAAGAGGTCAATACACGGTTGAAAAAGTGTTTTTCTATTAAGTACATAGGCCAAACAACTAACATTCTATGGATCAAGATCATACATGATAGATCCGAGAGGATTCCTGGGATAAGTCAAAGTACATATAGTGACCATATATTGAAAATATTTAGTATAGATAAATTCAATAGGGGATTGGTTCCTATGTCACATGATATACATATTTCAATGGAAATATGTCCTTAGAAATAAGAGGAAAGAGTGAGTATGAGTGAGATCCCATACACTTTTGTGATATGATCCATCAAGTATTCCATGTTATGTATGAGGCTTAATGTTTCCTATGATTTGATAATAGTAAGAAGATATCTAGAAGATCTAGGTGAACAAAATTAGATTGAGTTTGAGGCTATCCATAATTATCTGAGCTGAACTAAGGTTATTCTCATGTCACATGGTGGAGATGAAGGTATAATTATCATGGGTTACAAAAATACTATCTTTTAGACATATTAGAATGATCTGATATCTTAGTTTGGATATCTCATTTGTTTCAGTGGAACTGTGATCTATAAGAGTTCAAAGTATATTGTTTTCACTATCATTACAGTGGAGTTTGAGTATATTTAAGCTTATTATGCAGCTAATAAAGTATTTTGGGATCAAAATTTTTTCCATGTTATTAATGAGATACCTATAAGAACAGATCCTATCAAAGTTTACTATAATAACACTGAATAGGTGTCTCTATCTAAAGAGTTTAGGTCTCACCAATAAAAACATATACTGTAGAAGTTTAATATCTTGAGGTATTTTTTAAAGAGGTGATGTTATGATTAGAAGAGTTTCCATGGAGTAATACATAATTGACCCATTGATAAAAGATCTGTCTTAAAATAGTGATGAGTATCCTGTGATATACAATTGAATAAATGTTTTTGTTAGTCAGATCTGGTGCACATGGGATTATATTATAGTTTCTACCCTTGAACATACTTTTTTATACCTGATTTAATTTATTATTATTATTGGAGTGTTCTTATAAAATCTTTTTTTTCTCTTCATTGTATTTTCATATGATACTATCCAAAGAATATATTTCACACTGAAAGGAAATATATTTTCCCTAATATAATGAGAACCTAAAGGTTACATGAAAGTATTATTGAATATAGTTATAAGGATAGATCATATTGTCTAAGGGTATAAAGAATATATAGAATTCCAGGGGTATGAGGATCATAAGAAATTGAGATACATTTTTATAGTGTTCACTCCTAGTAATCTCTAAGAGAGGTGGTTATGAGAATATGCTCATTAATAGAAAACATGCATTTTCATGTTTTACTAGTGGTTCCTATTTTTGGACATATTTATTGATCCTTGGACTTTAATATTATCATTAATGGATATCATTACTCTTGTAATTTGATGAATTGATGGAAACCATGATGATGTATATTCACATAGAAGTAAGATACATTTGGAAAACACATGTTATTATATTAGTAGTTAATATGATAAATGATTTATCCCATATATCATTTCATGGAAGTTGATATCTCAACTCCATTGATGGGAATTTAACTTCCAACATAAATCTAAACCATGGTGTTTAGTGAATGAATTAATTTATATAAATTCAAAGAAAGAGACACCATGAATATAGGTTGATGACACCCGCATGAATACCTCTTTATATGAGATATCGTGATAAAGGAATAATATTATATGTTAAGCATTCATAGGAGGTTGGATGTCATTTCAAAAGTAACTTTTTTCTATATAGCTTCCTTGATGTTTTCCAATATTTTATCCCTGTACATTAGGAAGTTATGCATAATTCCACTAAGAAAGATACCTAGAGGGTCACACGCTAAGTGTACATAGAATATTAGGTAAATTCAATTATTTAATTTTATATATTAGAGTAAATAATATTTATTTGGGTTTGTTTGAACGATATAATTTAATCATAATTTATACAATATAATTAGTGTGTTAAATAATAACAATAAATATTTAATTGAATGGTTTGAAAAATATATTATTCATTATGTTTATTGATGACTAATTTAACAACATTTATTTATTAAATAAATAATCATTATTTAAAAATGGTAAGGGGATTCTATGTGATTCTCCAACCAAAAACCTTTCATAATAAATATCTAATTATAACACATTCTAAAATCACTCTTATTGTAAAAAAGGATAGAAAGAGACTCTATCAATCCCTAGAGAAAGATATAGATATATAAGAGTTCTCTTATCTCCTTCTATCTCAACCCATTGAGAGAACATAAAGAGTTATTCCTTATTTAGGAAAAATTATACTATGATTAACAATGCACAACATAAGGAATCAAGAATAGTCATGCTAGTATCTGAATATTCTAATACGATGTTCTGAGATGTTGGTGAACATGTGGATCACTGCTAGAGGGATTCTATGCTTGGATCCTACAGTGAAATAACAATTTAATTATATTTAGTCAACCAGATCTCCAATTAATAGAGATTAAAAAGTTGAGGTAATTCTATACATAATCATAAATTAACTATAAATTAATTGTGAAGACCATCCTCTTTTGGTTTTGGCATTATATTTGGTCAATTAATTGAAATTTTTTTAGTGGGTATGATGTTATTTTTCAAGTGAAGAAATTATAATTTTTAATTGGGCCTAAAAGAGGAGCTTTCTATTCCATGCAAGTCATTTTATTTGTGTTTAGAACCTACAAATGTGATTATTATATTTAGGATATTCAATGTGAATGCTTCTATTAGGGATGATATGATGAGAGACTTCCATAACTCTAAGTGGGTGGTTCCTCCTGGTGAAGAAAAAATGTACCATGACATTAAGAGGTATTTTTAATGTCTAAGGATGAAGAAGAACATTAATGGATTTATTTCCTGATGCCTTACCTGTTAGGTTATTAAGGATGAGCACCAACATTATGGAGGTTTTATCCAACCACATCCTATTCCTTTTTGGAAATGGGAGGATATTATGATGAAATTTGTATTAGGGTAACCTAGGAACCTTAGGATCCATGATGCTATCTGGGTGATTATTGTTTAGGTAACTAAAGTTTCTCATTTCTTACCGATTCAGTAGTTGAATTGAGAATGTTGTATGTCCATGAGATAATATTCTTGAATTTAGTTCCCTTGAGCATTATATTTTAAAGATACACACATTTTAATTCATAGTTTTGGAATTTCTTGCAGAATGCCTTAGGAACTCAATTGTTATTTATTACAATGTACAATCCACAAACATACATATAGTAAGGTCGGGAGTTTCATATATTAGGGGGTATGTTTCATGTTTTCATCATAGACATAATAGGATCAGGAGGTGGGTATATATCCTAGGTGATGTTTGATTATATTTACATATATCAGGATTCTATTTAGATGAAACCCTATGAAGAAATATTTGTTCAGACTTATAATTCACAGTTATGTTAGTATGATGTGGGTGTGGTAGTTCTTTTTGGGAGTGAGCATGGTGTAAGAGAATTGAGTTATAGTTAAATTGTTCTAGAAGTTCCCAATCACTTCTCAAAGTAGACAGAGATCATATGTAGACTTTAAGAGGAAACCATTGGATTTAACTATTTGAAATTAGGTTTTCTAGGGGGTGACTCTTCTATTAGGGCATCAATATCTTCAAAATAATTTAAAGTTGGATATAAGGTTATTTGGACTATTCGATATCATTGAGTGTATATGGATAATGTCTAACCATTTGGAAATTCATACTCACTACCAAGGTATGCATGATGTATTTTATATGTCTTATCATTGAAGCTATATTCATGATCATATTCTAGTTATCGGATATGATAATGATGACCTAGATCCTGACACATCTTTTGTAGAGACCCTTTGTAGACCATAGAACAAAGTGAGAAATTATTATAGGGGAATACATTTCCACTCATGGGAGTCTTACTGACACTTTTAAATTTCTGGGGGGATACATGGGATTTGGAGTAAAAATTTTGAGGTCATTGGCCTAATTTTATTAGGAATAAACTCTATAGATTCTTATCATGGATGAAATGTCCTTAGAGTGGGTGACTTTGATATCTTGAAATTTTTATTTCATTACCTGAGTCCTTTTTTTCCTCTTTTACTTATTTTTTTGATTTTATCTATGATTGTATGAAACTTTGGGAGATTTGTGTGGCTTGTGAAAGATTAAATATTGGTTTTAGTTTTGGTTATACCAAATAGGGAAACATTATAACTATTTTTCTATCTGTGGTAGTTCTGGACTTGTCATGGTAAAAAACGGGAAGGTGGAAAAATTGAATGGTCAATCCATGGTGCACAAGAATGGTTCATATCATCCATGAATATGGTAGCCAAACCACACCTGTTTTAGAGAGTGCTATGAAAGGAAAACACCATAGACCTTGGGGACACTCTGTACACCATAATGTTTTGGGCTAGGAGATCAAGACCATCATAACTGAGGGTAGGCTGTGGTGGAGGCCATTTTGAGATGCATGTTCTAGGATACCACGACCAAGGATATGCCATTTTTTAGGGAATTGAAATAGGCATGTTTCATTTGAAATGTCTAAAATGCCCGACCATCTTTTCATATCTTTACAAAAGTAAAGGGGAATGATTTTTGGACTAAATGTGGGGTTTAAATGGATTTATTAATTAGTTCCAACCTCTATTAATCAATTTAAACACCTCTCTTAATTTTCCCATTGAATTATAGACAACTTATGGGCATTTAGGGTTAGTATTTGGATGATACTTCTTATTGAAAAAATAGACTTTGTTGTTTTTGTCTTGCCCATTCTTGGGTTGATAATAGAGGTCCTTTTATCTTCCTTCACCGATGCTTCCAAATTTAGGTGATTCAATGAAGGTATTCAGTGTGTCTTCTTGTATGGAAAATATTTATCTCTTCCTTATTATTAGATCATGGAATGAGTTTTTTATGGATTATAAGAGGATTCCTTATGTAATATAGTGATTTAATTCCAATTTAAATGTTAAAAAACCTTCTTGAGGATCATTAGTATTCCAAGATTCCTTAGTGTCATTCTCTTAGTGACTTCTCCTCTTATCACCATCTGAGAGTAACTATTTCTTCTTCCTTCAACCAGGATTGGATTCTACCTTTACTGGTGGTAGTCATTGGGTATGTTTTGTTCTACCCCTTGGCTTGTAAATCAATGTTTCATGATCTAGAAACCATTTTTTATATGAAACCGATCATAGGGATTCTTAGGGGGAGTGCTTGTTCTATTTGGTATGAAAACATAGTTATGGAGATGTCACCCTTTTCAAAATTCCAAGCTGATTTTGAAAACATTTAGTTGGGATGTATATTAACAAGTATAAGTGTAGACACCATGAAATTGTTTCCATGTACTTTTTTGAAATATGTACTCAACTAGGATCGAAAAGTTTGTGGTGCGACTCTGCATTATTCATAGGGGTCAGTGATGGTAGCGAAGGTACCATCGCACCACCCTTCTAGAGCTAAATGAAGTAATTATTTTGGATATGTCCTCAAAGTGTTTCCCCAGTCTAGCAAAAACACCTTCGACACACATGGTACTTACTCACCACATTCTATAGTGCAAGCCACTTATGCTACCCAATATCATTTCACCCATGGTCACTTATTTGCCTATTAATAGACCATTAGGGCCTTCATTTGTATGGAAGAATTTCCCAGAAGCCCAATTTCTACTCTGGTCTCCCTAGTGCTTCACCCTAGTCTTCCTAAACTTTCAAGGCAGTTCTTCAACACCTATAGAGGAAGTATTTATGGACGATCATAGGACTTAAGTCCTTTTAGTGTTTGAATTCCATAAAACTTATGCACCTAAAGTTCCCAAACTCCATGAATTATAAACACTTGCGCGCCACTTATTTATCTCATAGGAACTTGAGCACACACTTCTGGGATTATTTGTGAATAATTCTAAGGGCTCGAGCCAAGTTTTTCACATGTATTAACATATAGGTAATTTGTCACTTAGGGGAACATCAGGTCGACCATGGCTACTTATACACCTATACTTTTGTGCTAGTCCCAACTTGGGCGCCCTTCTTTGATTCACCAACTCTCTTTAGTCTACAAGCCATAAAGCCCTCCTCAAAGACATTAATGGCAAGGCTTATTCTTTATATGGATCCCTTTTCTGAAAGGTATTCTGTTGATACCTTCACCAAAACCTTCTTACGTATCAAACCTTTGGAAAAGTCACATCAATGTGTCTCCTATTTGGGATAGTATATCTGTAGTTAGAGGTTTCCCACATTTCTTTTACAATGGGGTTAGGAATCATAGAGTGTATGTGGGTTTGTATATCTGCAGTCACATGTACCTTCCTCCTAGGAACAGTGTTGGGATGTTCTCGGTTTGGAGGATTAAGGTTTGGGTTCTGACCTCCCCTTCTCGTATCTAAGGCCTGAAACCTTAGGTCTCTAGTAGGTAAGGTACAGCTCAGAATTTCTTTTCCATGCAATAAAAGGATTAGTATCTCTCCCCTACTGATATCAACTAGGGAAGCCATCCAAGTGTAGGCCCCTATCCTTTCATGTAGAAAGTTGCAATCTCGGTCTTCTCTACCTCCTTTAACTTCACTCATTCCCTACAATGGAACCGTGTCCAATGTAATGTTAACATATAGAATGCTCTTCACCTCATCCTCTTCCCCTATGACCTTGAGCTTATCCACCCTCGCCACCATAGTATGCCCTCTTCCACCAGAAGAAGAGGAAAAGTATAGATTCCTTTGTTGAATATTTTTCATTATCTTGTTTCTCACACTGATTTTTAATCTCGTAGGCTTAGAGATTTTTCATGATCACAACATTGGCATAGGATCTTTAACTCTGAGAACTCTTATTCCTGTTCAAACTAGGATATATAGGATGCCTTCTTCAATTCCCGATCTCAAAAGGGTGCCCTTCCAAAAGGGTTTAACCAATCATGTCCCCCCTAATGGGAAGCTCTTATGCATAATCCCCAACATAATGAATGAACTATAAGAAATATGATTCCCATAATAATTGGGATACGTAGGAAGCCTCCTCTAGGTATGAGCTCACTGGATATCCTATTCAGGAATCCAACCCTAATTCCCTTAATCTAGGTTTCCTATTTAGGAATGAGACCCAAATTAAACCCTCCAAATCATCAAGGCATACTTTTCATGAAGTAATCCGAAACTAATTTCTCTCAAAGAACTATACTCTTCTCTGAGACTCATCGAACTACATGAGATTTGATTCCCATCCATACGAGAGTTTTGATTCCTTTCACAAGGATATGTAGGTATCCCATTTTTTGGGTACGATCCCAATATCAAAACAAACATTCGTCTCCCTAGAGTGAAATAAATTTTAGAGAGCCCTACTAAGTGAATTAGAAACTAGTATCATCATAATGATGACTAAATGAATCTATAAATAGTATATGAGAGGATACCATTGAGGGAGAACCTCTAATACATACATATATCTCCATTAATGATGAAACTTGAATACATATGGATGATTCTAAATTTCACACATGTTAATAAGTGATAGAAAATTCCATGGGAAACATATGTTATACTTGGTAAATTAATAAGGATTTATGAAAATATCTTAAATTTATAAAAAGGGTCCCAGAGTAGACAATAATTCCCCCTAAAAGGGTGTGATGAGTTCGACCTCCAATCCTCTAGACCAATTCATTCTCTTAAGTATCGTAAATTTCAAACATAATGAATGTATAACTTTAGAAAGTATGTACCTTTTGGATAAATAACTGTTGGATGTTTCCAGTTCCATGAATAAATCCAATGGAAACCACCTAGAAGCAGTGATTCTTAAACTAGAACACATGTTTCATGGAACTACGAAACAATAGGTCTTGTATATAATCATTGGTTTGGTATGAAATTTTGTTTTGATAAACTTATAAACATTTTAAATCTGGTTATTTGTGTGTATAATTGTTTTTATCCCTCATTCATGATATTCCTTATTGTACCTCTATATGATATGCCATGTTTCTATGTATTATACTTGGTATATGTTTTATGTTTATTCTATGTATAATAACAAAGTGATAGGGTTACCCATCAAAGAGTTGTGGGCATAGAGGGGGAGAATGTTTTGGCGGTGCACATGAAATGATTAAAATATAGGGTTGGATAACATGGTATAATGTACTAGCATGGCCTAACATGGGGGAATGATGGTCAATGAAATATGATCCATGAATGAATAAAAGATATGACGGTTTATGTGACCTTACCCAAGAGATAAAAACATGGAATAATGGTATACGTGGCCTTACAAAATGCATAAAGCCATTATTACTACAAAGAATTCTAAAGGATAGATACATTGTTTTTTACATTTCCATGACCACTCTAAAGAACATTTAGCATGGAGAAAAAGTACATCTGAAATTTGTGGAAGCTCAATTAGCACATGGATTATCAGTGTTAGTTGTTTTAATATGTGTATTTTTATCATTTCATGCACTAATATTCATGTGCACTCATGTTAAAGATGCAGTGGTGGTGTCTTACTGATATTTATTACTCACAAACATTATGGTAATTTCGATGTTCTTACAAATTTCTTCCATAGGGATCAAAGAAAGGGAACAAATCGTATAACAAAAGGTTGATCCATGGATCACTTATCAGGTGGTAGAACTACGAATTACTTCAAGGGATACCATAATTTTATTTATTATTTTCCTACAACAGTTATACTATGAATTATCATTCGACATTGGGAGCATGTTTATTTATTTATTGTATGACATGTATGCCATATGAAATCATGATTATTTATTTGACCCATATTACTATAATCATTATATATAAATGTTATATTTTTTGTGTTAGGATGTGATGTTGAGGGTATATTATTCCCACTAACTTCATTTAGACCCTCACTATTAATCAGTATCCTATTATATACATGAGGCACACATGAGGTCATGTGGCACTCTTTCTTGGACATGGTGGTCCAAATAAGGGCGTTACAGTACCATATTATCGTGTGTGAAGTTTTAAATCTAACACACCACACAAACAATCTATTCCTTATATGAAACATCAAACCCTATCTCAACATCATCAAACCTGATCAATTGAGAAGGATCTATGTGGTATCTCCAATATTGGGATACATGGAATACATTGTTTATAACATAATATATTAGAGGAAGTGATAACACATATTCCATGGTTTTGATCCTCTCTACAATGTCAAATAAGACACTTAACCTATAATCTAGCTTATTTCACCTTTTAATATGATGGTGTTCTAATCAATGTAACACTATTATGAAAATATGATCCCCTACCTTATGTTGGAGTTGGTTCCCTAGTACAAAATAACATTGTACATTTAATTACAATTATCCTAATAAATATCATATCCCATAATTATTTTTTCTTCTGTATAACATTAATGTAATAATTTCTTTTGGCTAATTTTCACATCAATGGGTTATATTAGTTCCCTATTATAATGAGAACCTATAGATTTTATAATAATATTCATAAACAAATTATATATGATCTAGATAGAATCTTTCTAATTGGATATGAATTATTTCTTACTACCATGTGTCGAGGGATCATACGATATTGATACTTATTTTCATGATGTTTGTTCAAAGTGATTTCCAACAAAGGATATCATATGAACATAACCTCTAATAGAAATTACATATATTTTATGTGTCATTGGATATAACTATATAAAAATGTGGGTATTCTTCCTTAGTCTTGATATTATTTTTAATACGTGTCATGAATCATGTAATTTGATGTATGGATGAAAACATGATGACATATCCTCATGTTGAGGTAGAATACATTTGAAGTGTCCTTTGGGATATCACATTAGTTGAATAAGTCAAGAAAGGATTTGGACAATACAAGTTAATGAAAGATGAAATATCTATCCATTTGACTAGAATATAGATTTATGATGATGTCCAGGGCCATGAATGTTTATAAACGAGTTTATTTCATAAATTCAAAGAAAGTTATATCGAGCATATAGGGTGAAGAAACTAATGTGTATCCTTCTTGAATGAGATATCGATAGATAAATATATTATATTGAAAAATATAATTCCATGTAACTTTTTTGGTTTTGTGACATTAACTTATTTTTATATATTCATTTTGATGTGTTCCTAGATGTTGATCTTCGATTTTAGGTTGGTTCACTAAATGCCATTGAGAAAGTGTCCAAGATTGTTACACACTAAGTGTATCTACGATCTCATTAAATTAAATTGAATTGAAAATTAAGAATAAATATTATTATTGGTTTATATAAAAATAAATTTTCATGTAAATTTTAGAACATAAATTCAATCATGAGATATTCAGGATTAGAATATATGAGTTAATTTTTTTCTATTGATTATTTATTCATAAGGGAGCATTTTAATAAATATCTATTCACTAGTTTAGTGATTAGATTAGTATAAAAATATATTTAGTTACTTGAATATTAAATATATATTTATTTATAAGTTTAGTTTATATATTTCTTATTTATTTATGATGTAAAATTTAAAATAAGTTCATGACATACAATATAATAATAATAAAATTATTTAATATGGTGTATTAGTTAGCTTAAATATATTGATAAGGGCCTATATAAAATTATCTATGTTTTACCTCATATATATTAAGAAAAATATATCACATTTATAATTATGAGACTGGTTCTACAAAATGATATCCACTATATAAGTCTCTCATGCCTTATAGATATTCTTTCCACCACCAATCATCACATGAACATAGAGAGAACACGAAAATCACTTTTTTGCGATAAAAGAGAATGAATTGGAGAACTTGTCACTACTGGGATATCATCCGATGATTTAAAAACATCATCTGATGATTCATGGATCACATACAGATAAATATATAGGAATAATTTGTCGAATTCTCTAATTTAATAATAATCTAATGTGAGAAATAATGAAAATTGATTAAGAATACTATTACCTTAAAGGAAACTCTTAGTTTAAGTTAATTATAAATTAAATGTGTAAGATACTCTATAGGATATTATGGGGTAATGTTTATTAGGTTCTTTACATTTATCCATTAAAACTGACAAAAAAATCCAATTGGGGAACTTCTTAATGATTCTCATGTTCCCTATAACATTCAAGTGGTATCAACTCGATGAAATTATGATTTATAATGATTTTTAATTTATTTGATCAATTCATGCATTGTTTAGTTTTTTTTTTCATTTAAAAAATTTCTATCATTATATAATGGTTGATAAAATACATTTATCCAAGTTTATATTTCCAATAAAAGTCCAATATATGTGGAGAATTTCTATGATTCAATCTTGAGGTGATGAGGTCACAATTGTCATGACATTGATACATGGAATGTAATATTAAATTATACATCATGAAACCATGGTCAAATCACACAAAGTGAGAGTCATATAAATCAAGGATCATTGTGTCTTCTTATATGTGACATCCTTAAACACCAAAAATTTACTACTAGAATGATGCAAAGTTTATTAGGGAATATATAAAATTTATCACGCAAACTTATCATGAAACCCTACATGATTTTGACCCCATGTGAATTGGGGAAGGACATGTGGTTAGTAAAATATTTCATTACACACCACATATAGACTAAAAATATAGATACATGGTCATACATTGACTATACAATGTGTATCTAGCATGCAGATGCCTTATAACATGTGTCATCCCGCACAAAAAACACACCAAGGTTTTAGGTGTGTCTTGTGGCTCAAAACCTAGAATAATTAAAATGAGAGAAAGAATACATGACATGTATCTGGTTTAACATTTGTTTGAAAGGTTTCTTCCCAAACCAGGTGCTTGATGATGTTTTTTGTCCACTCGCGTGAGTATGAACGTTTAACAATCAATATCACATAAATTTTAAAACTACATGATGTGTAATGGTAATCATACATGCCGTGTACATCACAGGAATTATCATTAATTCAAACCACATATATTTATGGAATTTCCTATGGTCATACATGTTACAAAGTTTATATAGACTCAACCATGAAATTATACATGATATATATATATATCAAGCAAAAACATAGTACAATCCAAGG
Organism: Viscum album; assembly: GCA_963277665.1. Taxonomy (NCBI): domain Eukaryota; kingdom Viridiplantae; phylum Streptophyta; class Magnoliopsida; order Santalales; family Viscaceae; genus Viscum; species Viscum album. Next base: position 1,984,292,733 of record OY728145.1, on the reverse strand, counting down.
AATTTACATAGTGCTTGTCACCCGAGACGCTGAGTGATAGTACACACTATGTAATTATTAGAATTCAGATGTTTATATAATATGATGAAGAAGGTTCTTCTCATGTGACTTCTTAAGTACACACTATGTACTCAATAACTTTAAAATTAATATTAAAAATATTTAATTTGTTTAATATTTCAACGGATGATAATTTTATTATATCTCAAGGACTATTAGGATATAAAATTACAAAAAAGAATTAATTAACTATTTATTTGATTTATTATTTAAATCTAATAAACTTTTCTTAAATAGAAGGAATGAAAATGAATATTAGAAATTATAAATATCTAGGCATTTCATGTTGTGATTGACCATGAGCTTGAACGATATGTGTATGTGTTGTATTTAATCATTTCGTTTAATTATTTATTGCGTGGTTTATTGTGATAATTATCATTAAACTAAATATGATGATATATAAATCATCCACCGATCATTAATTTTGTACACTCCTGCATGTCTATGGTTAATTTCATATAACCCTAAAACCTTAGTAACCCTCACTTGTGTGTGAGTAAAATTTTTCAAAGGAGTGATTTTCAAACTATAAGAGAGAGTTTAAGACCCTAATATTGGTGAATACAAAAAAGGAGACATATAATAGAATCAATAAATGTTGTAACTCAACCTAATCATGTACTTAAGGAGTTATTCCCCCTAGGGAAAAGGTTGGATTATCTCTTCTTGATAAACCAAATAGTATAAAATAGATTATGATAAAATATTTATTTTATTTTTCATGTTCATGTTTATTTATTAATTTATATGATGAAAGATTTACTTTAATCATCAAACTAGACCATATAATGTAAATAAATTAAAAATAATTTTAAATAGGAAGTAAAATAAAATTAATATGCACAAATTATTTTATTAGAAACGTTTATTTTATTATGTAAATTTCACATATTATTAATAACAATATGAAGAATAAAATAACGGTTATTTACGACATATGTTAAACAGAATATAAGATATTGAAATTTTATAGAGTTAATTGAGACATTATTTCTAGTACTATTTTGTATTTATTTTTGTAATTTTTTTGGGTTATAACTTGGGGTGTGTTTGGGTGGAATTTGGAGAAAAATTAAAGAAAAAGGATTGTGCATGGTTGGTGTAGGGTTAGGGAAAACCGTGCCACCATCTGATCTAACTTTGTGATCCTAGGAAGAGGGGATTTACACTGATGGCACACAGTTTGGAAAAACATGCACCCTAAAAGGAGAAACCATTCACCCCTACAATAACAGGTTTACGTTTGGGACACAAATAGAGCAAACTATGCGCCTCAGCCCAGCTAACCATGCCCACAAATTAATGTATCCCAAAAATTAATTTTAAATATTCCTAATCCCCCTAATTAACCCCAAATGAACTCCCATTCAAACCTATGTCCTTTTTCATGTTTGGGAGCTCTCTGAATGAATTTCATGCCCTCTTAACATCCATTCTTCGCAAATCAAATCCTGGATCAAAGGCCGCATCTATTTCAGTAAGTGGATTCTTATCTCGTTCTTCCCCAATTCTTTTTGATATCTTTTTACACTGTAATGTACTATTTTGCATTTATCCATATAAATTTGTCAAGATATATATATATATTATTCTAGTTCTAGATCTATATTTTAAATATCTTTATTTTCTTTAATCTTGATTTAGGGTTTTGAGATTCAGATCTAGATTTACATCATTATGCCCTCAGTTTTTGGGGATTTCCATTGGGTGATTATTCTTCAAAAAATTGAGGTAGGTGGTATAATATTCAATTCAAATTGTCATTTTTTATATCTGTATACATATTTAAGGATTTATATCATTCCTCAAAAAATTTGAAATCCTAAATTTGGTTAGTTAATGTGGCTGATTGATTCATTATATTATTATTGAAATAGATGATTAATTGAAGAGTTATTAATGAGATTAAGGGGATACATATTTACATAATTAATTGGGAAAGTAATTCTAACAATCTGGGTCTTGCCAATTATATTATTAATTAGATGATTAATTAGGGGATCGAGGGTTTGTGATTTAGATAACTTGTTGATTGATTACTTGGATTATTCTTGAAATTGAAGAATAACTTTGGAGTTAAATAGGAGGCCAGACATATATCCATTTAGATAATTAATTGCGATATTAATTTTGATATTTAAGGTTTGTCTATTTAGATAATTAAATAGAGGATTAATTATTAGATTTATAGATCTGTGAGTTAGATAATTAATCAGGGGTTAATTATTAGATATTGATATAATTGGTTTAAGATAGTTAATTGATGAATCAATTATTAAATACCAAGATATATGAGATGAGATAATTAATGGTATATTAATTATGAAATATTGATGCCATGATATGAGATTATTAATGGTAGATTAATTATGATACATTGAAATTGAGAGTGTGACTAATTAATTGACGAATTAATTCATGGTCGATGATATAGGTGTAAAATTTTTCTATTGTTTATTATCCATTATTAAATGGTAAATGATAATATGGACATTTTCCAGGTATTATGAATAGTAACATGATCATTCAATTATGTGTTATTAAATGGTAAATGATGACATGTACATTTGATGGAGTATTATTAATGGTAATATCCTCATTAAATTATGTGATATTAAATGGTGAACGGTAATAAGGAAATTAATTAAGTGTTAAGAATGGTAGCATAGACATTAAAATGTGGTAGCCCTTAGGGACAGTTCAGATTTCAGTAGAGGCTGATGTAGGCATTGAGGTCGGGGGTTCTTAGGAACATGATGGTTTATGTGATTAAATAGAGAATAGATAATATTTTTAAAAACAATTTATTTATGAATTATATTTTCTATTTATTTAATTTTATACAATATTATTGACTGGAATTGTTTTAGAAACCATTGGTGGTGGCTTAATGAGTTGTACTTAGAACCTACTCGGACTGACTAACCGGTACCCGAATAGACATTATTATTATAGGATAGGTTAAGGGAAAATTAACCAAGTTATATAGATGATTTGGGTATGGAGCATGGATGAGCAAACCAGATGTGGTTTGGGACTCACTTGGGATTCTTCAGTGTCTTTATTTTCAATTTTCATTTTATACACTTGACACTTACATTGACATAACATGCTTTCTATTTTAGTTGGATATCGTATTTCCTACATTGATTATCTTGTGAGATTGGAATTATTTATGGTTATATATGATTCCAATATTGTTTGATTATTTTCATTGGAGTATTAATATGATTAAATAGGGTATAGTCTCCCCATAAAAGACTTATCAGACCCTCACTACTAGTCGGTAACCTCTAGCATACGGGGAAGTCTGCTTGTGGTCATGTGATCGTCTATCTCGAGGCATCTGTGTGTGGAACCTAGGTCAGGACGTTACATAGAAATTTGTCACTAAAGACATTAAGTCAGATAAATACTTCCATTATTTGAGTTAGTGTGAAACTATAACTGATGTTTTGGTTTGTCTATAGTTAGGGGCCCTGTCAATTATTAGCCAGTCTTAATAAAGATAATGGGATTAATTTACCAAATTGGTGTTAAGGATAAAAACAATAGTCCTCGGAATATAATTTTGAAGAAAGTGTTGAGAAAATATGAGTAATTTATTTTAGGATTGGGGATTCTACACAATATATTAAAGATATGTGAGTTAATGTAGTTGTAAAGTAAATCCTACCTAAATATATTTGAGTAATTTTTATGGGCATATTCTAAGTTATGGGAAGGAAAATATAGATCATTTCCACTAGAATATCTAATAAAGTGAATATTCTTATTCCAATAGTGAGGGATAATGGAATTTGATCAAATAGTGAGAGGTAATTAAATTAATTAATCATATCATAACTAGTAATAAAGATTAAGGACTATATATATTTGTTATAGAAAAAATAGAAATCTATTTGACCATGTCACTATCCTAGTGATCAATCTTGGAGAAATATAATCACTGGACTGATACTAACTTCTAGGAATGGTACAGGTCCTTGAACATTGTACAACATTAAGAGCATTAAATTTATATGCTATAGTCCCATGTTCCTATTGATCCCTCTCAGGAGGTAAGTGAGGAGGAGAAAAAATATTATAGAAGCATGTGGATGATGCATTCGATTTACAATACCTATTATCATAATCTATAACCTGTGATATCCAAATGATTCATGAAGACATGAAAGAATACTCTATATTTTTTCATCTTAATGATTTATATCAAAAAAAATAATGAAAAGATGGGTATGAAATCACTATGGAACTATTTACATGAAATCTAATAGAAGGAGTTCCATCTGGGGATCATGTAGTTTTTATTATTGACAACATTTGGGGTTTGGAAATTCTTGGATTCAAGGCGAAAAAAGAATTGTGCACAAAATGAATTCTATCCTCAGTTACCTCATGATTCTTTGGGTTTTTAGTAATTTCAACCAAAAAATATAGAGAAGAGACTATCATATATATTAACATTGACTCACTATGAGAAGAAATACATGAAGCATAAAATAACTTCTTTCCTTATGATGAATAAAATCAAAGGCAAGGAAAAAAGTCCTAGGGAAATTTCTATGCCTAAGGCTCATTCATAATGCCTTTACAATAAGATAATGGTATATAGAGAGGTTAAAAATAGGATGTAGTATATTTTCCAAGTGGAAATATGGGAAACTTGGAGAAGAACTATACCTTATTAAATATTCAAGGATAATATTTATGTAATTTCATTATCGAGTGAAATATTTTTATATCTTTAAATTTTTTATTAGACATAAATTTTTATTTTGACATTTTTACCAAAATACATGAACTAATTAAATTCTTGAATATTTTTAGAGGATAGATGGATCTTCGATCTTTAAATGGAGTATGACTAGTCGTGATGGCTATATGATACTATCATCCCATACTAATGATAGCATTTTTCTTATTTTTAAATAATTAATATTATGTTTCTAGTGGGACCAAAAAAATAGTTTTTATATCTAGTTTTTACATTGATGGTTTTTTTCTACATTAAAAATTATTTTTTTTTCTTTTAAAATCATAGAATATTTTATGGTATGAATCATCCGAATATTGATATTTACATACTATAATAACATAATTAACTCTAGAAAATAGATATTTAATTAAGTTTACGTGACTTTCATATTACCCAGTTGTAGCATCACTAACTTGGTCATGTAAATGATAAGATTTTGAAAAAAATTATAGCTAGATTGGTAATTATATTATTTTTTATTTAAATCCCTTGTATGTATGTTACTCTTGTTTATAAGAAAAAATAACCAAAGATCCATTTAGTGGAAGGGGTTAGAGAGCCATAGATATTTTTCATTAGTTCCCACTAATTTCTGTGTACCTTTCCCAATAGAATATGGAAGTGTATACTCATACTTAATTAGTTTTATTGATTATTTTTTTATATAAGGTTATATTTACTTGATGTACTATAAGTATGAATCTTTTGAGAAATGTATGGAATCAAAAATGAAGTAAAAAATTATCTTGGTAATAAGTTAAAGAAACTCATTTCTCACTAAGGAAGGTGGTAAATTAAATAAGAGTTCTTTGATGAACTAAAAGAGTTTCAGATATAATCCCAACTCACTACTCCTTATACATCATAGTATAATATTTCAAGTGAAAGGAGGAATCACACCTTGTTAGACATGGTGAGATTGAAGATTATTCATGTAGTTATTTCTATTATCAATTTGGCTATATGAATTACCTAGCGTGGTATACATATTAAACCAAGTACTAACTAAAGTGGAAAGAATAATTCTATATGAGTATGGTAATTAAAAATATATAAAAATTGTTCCATATTTTTTATGGGGATTTGAGGCATGTGTTAAGGATAATCCTATGAGAAAACCTAAAACATGAGGCATTAAGTGTAGGTTTCGGGTGCAACAGAAGCATGTGATGGGTCATGCCCAACCTTTTTTTCATGATTGATGATCAATACATGAACTTCACAATGATGAATGTTGTGACCCAAAAAATTGTATCAAAGAATATAGAAAAGAGATAGAATGAAAAAAAAGAGATAATATCATCACATATTATTTATAATTAATTTAATTAGTTAAAGAAATACCTTTATGGATTTTTTCATCATTGATGAATCTAACAATATATCACTGTTGTACAATCATTTTACTGTAGGAATAAAAAAAGATTCCCTCTATCAATGATCCTCATGTTCTCCAAAAATCTATATACATTTCTATAGTATTGACTGGGTTCTATCATGAAGAAACACATTACATGAATCTTCCGCCTTTGACCACCTCGAGAAACATTTCTAAAGCATTCCCCTGGATCCATGTTTGATTGAGAGTGGGAGGTGGAGGAAGATTTCTATCCCTTCTTGGTAGTGTTTATAGAGAAGTGATCTATCTATTTCTTGAGAGGAATCTCCAAATATGTTAAACATAACCAAATAAATGAATTGGATATTTGAGAAAATAATATAATTGGGTTTGTATATTTATAGGGTTAGAAATAAACAGTTTCACAAATTCCCTTATTATTAATTTAACCCCTTATGGAATCCCATGTATAATAATAATAATAATAATAGTAATACTAATAATTCTCAACATTATTTTAACTTGAAAATTAAGTTAAATATTATTTAATTAAATGATATTCAATATTCTATATTTCTCACCAAACCATTAATCTTGGTTTGTAATTCCTATATAATATATACCGATCCTTAAATAATGATAATTTATTTATTAAATAAATATCATGACATTATTCACTAATAAATAATTAAATACTATATTCACCAAATATAAAATACATATTTATTAAATATTTTACTCGCATTATGTTATCTTGAATAACTGGTGATGGAATAAATAAGATCAAGAAAACATGAATAATTATTAAACCATATGAAAGAATAATATTTATTCAAATTGTTAAATAATGAATAATAATATTATTAGTTAATTGAGATTATGGATACACATTGTGTGTAACTGTAACATCCCAAGTAAGTAATGAATAATAGATATTTTATCTATGTCTATTAATGAATTAGATAGTGTTTTAGAGGCTTAAAATGAAAATAAATCCAATCTTAAGCATGGAATACACTAATATTTTTAAAAGATTGTTTTACTGCCTTTGATGGAAAAACAATTTTGAATCTATCTTTTGACAATTTTATAAACTATTTTTGTCAAAATAAACTTATTCTTTATTATTGGGACATCAAAATTTACTTTGTGTGAATTTTTGGTATTTTTCTGACAATGTTCATTTTTTAATGAATAGTGAAAAATACTGCATTTTACATCAAAACTGATTTTTAATCTAATTTATTTATATGATTAGATTATCTTAAGAATTGGTTTTGAAGTGAAATTAGAATATATTTTTACCATTTAATACAATGTTGGTCATTGGAATCAATTTCACCTTGAAATTGGACTTAAACTGGTGTCAATCTTTTGATACATATTGTTTCATAAAAACACGCTATTTGTCATAACAGCGGGAATTAATTATTAAATTAATTAATGTGACTTATATGTTTTGAATTTTTTAAAATAGACTTCATTTTTGAATTTGGAATATCAAATATATCTTAGGGTGAATTTTTGTTAATTTTCTGAGAAACTTCAATTTTTGATGAATAGTGAAACCACTATGTGATAGTTAAAGAAACTGATTTTTCGTTTAAATGAAATTTTGCCACTTTTGTGTTTTGAATTTCAAAAATCCGACATACATGGATTTCATTAAGAAGTAAAATGTGGTTCAATGAGATTAAAATAATTTTTTGGTGAATAGTAACTTATTAAGTTTTTAATCGCGATTAGTGGTAATTAGGGTAGTTTAAGGTAAAAATAATGCTTTAATAATATGAAATGACATAGACACGTGTCATAACCTTATTGGATGTGTCATGGACGACCATGAAAAGCCATGGGTCAACTTGGGGACCCCATGGAGCCACTTTGGTTGGGAAATTACATAAATAACTTTTTAATAAATGTTAAAGTAAAAATGACACAAACATGAGTTATTTTACGAAAACAATTTTTATATGGGGTAATACAAGTCAGATTTTTGACTATAAATATTAATTGGAAGGCTAGAAAGATTTCCTACATAATTGTATTTTTTTTTATAATTTTTTGACATTATATAAATAAATGTATTTATGACATCATAATGATGCAGCGATGACCTCATTATTTAACGATTTAAATAAAATGGAAATATAATGTAATATCTAAGACCTACACATGTCCAAAACCTATTGGATGAGTGGATTTCGAAACCTTATCACCTTATACTCGAATTATATCAATGTGGAACCTTTTGAATCTGAAACTCATTATAAAATAAAGTAACTTATATTTCCTTTCCAAGAGTGCCCCTCCTCTCCTCTTATAAAAGGCCCCCACATCTACCTCATTTCACACACTCCTCAAGCCTTTGGCTCGGCCATACCCTGACAATTTACTCTCTCCACATCCCTCTCCTCATCCTAGAGGATTCCCTTTGGGCAGAATCTTTTCAAAGGAAGCCTTTAGGCCCAAATCAAATGGAGTTACAGTTTTAAAGGTAATTCATTCTCTCATGTTCATTTGTTTTATTTTGCTTCTCCAACCCCCTAAACTCTTTTTATTTACTTCTTTTGTAACAACACCAGTATCTTAAATATACTAGGATGTTTTTATAAGATTTATTCGAGCTACACTCTCACAAAACTACATCAAATGGTTAAAGAACATACGGTTTCCGTGGATGGTGAAATTCTGCCTCCCGAAACGATGATTGTTCAATACTCATTTAACACCTTCAAAGGTAGCCATTATGATGTCACTATTTTTATATATGATATATAATATTCTTATTATTTCCTTAAGCTTATGTATTTTTCATTTATGGAATACCATTATTGTTTCCATTATGGGTAAACACGATATCTTCATTTTAGGAAGTGCGGACTACCGCCCCCTGAAAGTGATTTGATTCGTTAATACCATATGTGGGATGTGTAAAAGATAAAGTTAATGATATTATATATGTTATTATACTTTAATTATAATATACTCTTATATCATTATGATTCCATTCCAGAAAATAAGAAATAGAAATGGAAGTAGCGTTCATGCGTACGTACGACTTACCGTCTCCATGAACGGTGCATTTCATTTCTTACCTCTAAATGTGATGTAATATTATAAATACATATATATGCTGAATATATATGATATATATGTTATCCAAATCATTAATATCATTCTCGATATAACGAATCTTTGACCAAATTAACAACATGTAAGTGTAAGAAGTCTATTTTTGACTTAAGAACCAAATACTGACAAAATGAACATTATTAACTTAAATGATTACATGATGTTCATAACATGGTATAAAAGGAATAATGAACTTGAAAAAGGTTCTTAAGAAAGTAGAGATTAACTCAAGTTTATTATTCAGGAGATTAAAGAACGGTCGGGTCAAGTCGGATACGAGGTATGGGACTTCATCTCAATCTCCTATCTTTGAGGCATATTTTATTTTATACACAACTTTATTTTATACGTTGTATAAACCCCTTTGACTTTTACATTTATCCAAAAGGAATATTTTTTATACGAAGCGTTTACTAAACGACAAAATGAAATGTTTTTGTCGTACGTATGCGGCGACAACGACTTCTCCGCCGCCGTGACCATTATTTGAGTTTCGACTTCCTCTACAAGCCACACGTTCTTTTTAAAAGAAAAACAATTATCATGTTTTACTTTTCTTTTATTTTGGTATTTAAAATGGTTTTCATAATGTTTTTATATCAATGTGTGTTATTGATATCTTGTTATTGAAAGGTGGAAATGTTATGTTTCCTTTATGAATGTTTTATGTGATATGATTATGTTGAGGTTATTGGGCATTTTTATGAAGACGGGTGGTTCCGTGATAAACTAAGGGCGGGTGATCCCGATATAGCTCTCCAATGCATTGGGTAACACGAAGGAGTGAAACGTTAAGGTTTCTCCGAAGAGATTTAGGGAATATACTGTGATGGGTATTCCAAACGTAACCAAGAGGGTTACTCCCTACGTAAGAATGTTATGAATGCCTCAAGTTACCTTTATGTCTTATGATTTCTATGATTTATTCATGATTTTATGAGGTATGTTAATGTGATTATGTTTTATTGGTAAAGTATGATTTCATTCTTATGTATATATGTACCCATGTTTCCTTTCCATATTTTTATATCCCTTACTGAGCTTTTTATGCTCATCCCAAGTTTTTTTTGAAATGTTTTTCACAGGTCAAGGGAAAGGTTCATGATATGATAATAGTGTCAAGGAAGTGTCAAGAAAGAATCCATGTTTTATTTTAAATATGTTTCCATTGATGGGAAAGAATAATACTATCTTTATGTAACCACTTTTTTTATATGTGGAATGTAATGCAAGTTTTATGATCTAATTCCCTAAAACTCTAAACCCGAAAAGATCCTCAATGTGTAATCTTGTAATAACTCAAGATTAAGTAAGGTTTAAGGCTGGGGCCTTATAGTTGGTATCAGAGGCCAGTTTAGATAACTTTAGGAGTTAGAATTCTATTAAATTATTATCCAAAAATATTTTTTTTATGGAAGTGATATAGTATTTGAAGATTACCATGTTGCTTCATCTAATACATGTTTTTTCAGAATGGGTTTCCGTAAAAGAAACAGAGCAGCTTTTCTGGGAAGGCATATAGAGGGAAATGACCTTTCAAATCAGTATCCTGAGATGGTTAGAATCAGAACTAAATAGTTTGTTGCAGTGATGGCTCAGTTGACTCAGGTGAAAAATGTTGGTTGTTTTTATTGATGGTATTTTGGTGTTTTCTAAAAGTAAATAAGAGCATGAAAGACATTTAATGGTTATCTTGCAAACCTTGAAAGAAAAGAAATTGTATGGGAAATTCAGCAAGTGTGAGTTTTGGTTGCAACAAATTTATTTCCTTTGTCATATTGTTTCTAAAGATTGGATAACTGTTGATCCTGCAAAAACAAAAGGTGTGGAAGAATAGACAAGACCCACAAATGTAACCGAGATTCGTAGCTTCCTTGGTTTGGCAGGCTATTACCGAAGGTTTGTTAGAAATTTTTCACGGTTATCTAGTCCAATGTCTAAGCTAACTCGGAAGGGTGTTAAGTTTATCTGGACAAAAGAATGTGATGATTGTTTTCAGGAATTGAAAAGAAGATTGGTGAATGCTCCGGTTTTGGAACTACCTTCCAGGAATGGTGAGTTTGTTATATACAGTGATGCTTAATTGAAAGGACTTGGTTGCGTCCTAGTGCAAAATGATCAGGTAATTGCTTATGCTTCACGACAGTTGAAGACTCATGAGGTAAATTACCCTACACATGATTTGGAATTAGCTGCTGTTGTTTTTTCTTTAAAAATTTGGAGGCATCATTTGTATGGAGTAAAGTGTGAAATATATACCAATCACAAAAGTTTAAAGTATATATTCAATCAGAAAGAGTTAAACATGAGACAGAGGATATGGATGGAATTAATCAAGGATTATGATTGTATAATTCATTACCATCCAGGAAAAGTAAATAAAGTGGCTGATGCTTTGAGTCGAAAAAGTAATGCTTCATTAGCAATGTTGCATTTGGAACGTGATCCTTTGGTTAAGGATTTGATGAAATTTGGCATAGAAGTTGTTGGTGCAGGAAGTCCTTCTGTTTTGTTTCAGGTATCAGTGAGATCTTCCCTATCAGGAAGAATCAAGCAAGCACAGAAGCAAGACAGTGAGTTACAGAAAAGGGTAGAGCTGGTTCAGAAAGGTAAGTTGCCTGAATTCAACATTGATAATGATTATGTTTTGAGATTTGGGAAGAGATTGTGTGTGCCATGTGATTCATAGTTGAAGATATATTTGTTATGTGAAGCTCATAGTTCTCCGTTTTCAATTCATCCGGGCAGTATTAAGATGTATAGAGATCTGCCGGAGTATTACTGGTGGGATGGAATGAAAAGAGATATTGCTGATTTTACTGTGAAGTGTTTGACATGTCAATAGGTTAAAGTAGAGCGGCAATTACCGAAAGGGATGATTCAGCCTTTACCAGTGCCAGAGTGGAAATGGGAGAATATATCCATGGACTTTGTTGTGGGATTACCAAAGACATCTTGAGGTAATAATGCAATCTGGGTTATTGTTGATCGCTTGACCAAATCTGCTCATTTCCTTGATATACGAGATACTTTCTCTCTTGATCAACTTTCCCGTTTGTATCTTAAAGAGATAGTCAGGTTACATGGAGTTCCTATCTCCATTGTATCTGACCGTGATCCCAGGTTCACTTCTAACTTTTGGAAAGGCCTTCAGAAGTCGTTGGGTACTGAATTAAATTTTAGTACGTCTTTTCATCCTCAATCAGATGGGCAGTCAGAACGAACAATTCAGACCTTGGAGGATATGCTACGAGCTTGTTCGATGGATTATCAGGGAAGTTGGGACCAACATATTTATTTGGTTGAATTTTCATATAATAACAGTTTTCATTCTAGTGTACAGATGGCACCATTTCAGGCATTATATGGGAAGCGGTGTCGAACTCCATCTTTCTGGGATGAAGTGGGTGAAAGGAAGTTGATGGGACCAGAATTGGTAGAAGAGTTGGCAGAAAAATTTCAGCTAATTCAGAAGCACATGAGAACAGATCAGAGTGGGTAGAGGAGTTATGCAGACAACAGGAGGAAGGATCTATCTTTTGAGGTAGGTGATCATGTTTTTCTCAAAGTATCACCATGGAAAAGTGTGATGCGATTTGGTAAGAAAGGAAAGATGAGTCCAAGGTTTATTGGACCATATGAAATTCTGGAGAGAGTTGGATCAGTTGCTTACCGAGTGGCTTTATATCTGAGTTTATCGCAGGTACACAATGTTTTTCACATTTCGATGTTGAGAAAGTACATGCCAGATCCATCTCATATTTTGAGTCCAGAGGTAGTTCAGCTGGAAGAGAACCTATCTTATGAGGAACAACCGGTCCAGATTATTGACCACAAGGAGCAAGTGTTATAGAATAAGGTGATTCACCAGGTAAATGTTTTTTGGAAAAACCACATGATTGAAGAGGCAACATGAGAATCTGAAAATGCAATGAGGGATAAGTACCCCCATTTATTTGATAAGTAAATAAATTACGTGGACGCAATTTTCTAAAGGGGGGAAGGATGTAACATCCCAAGTAAGTAATGAATAATAGATATTTTATCTATGTCTATTTAAGAATTAGATAGTGTTTTAGAGGCTTAAAATGAAAATAAATCCAATCTTAAGCATGGAATACACTAATATTTTTAAAAGATTGTTTTACTGCCTTTGATGGAAAAACGTTTTTGAATATATCTTTTGAAAATTTTATAAACTATGTTTGTCAAAATAAACTTATTATTTATGATTGAGACATCAAAATTTACTTTGTGTGAATTTTTGTTATTTTTCTTACAATGTTCAATTTTTAATGAATAGTGAAAAATACTGCATTTTACATCAAAACTGCTTTTTAATCTAATTTATTTATATGATTAGATTATCTTAAGAATTGGTTTTGAAGTTAAATTAGAATATATTTTTACCATTTAATCCAATGGTGGTCATTGGAATCAATTTCACTTTGAAATTGGACTTAAACTGGTGTCAATCTTTTGATACTTATTGTTTCATAAAAACACGCTATTTGTCATAACAGCGGGAATTAAAAATTAAATTAATTAATGTGACTTATATGTTTTGAATTTTTAAAAATAGACTTCATTTTTGAATTCGGAATATCAAATATAGCTTAGGGTGAATTTTTGGTAATTTTCTGAAAAACTTCAATTTTTGATGAATAGTGAAACCACTAAGTTGTAGTTAAAGAAACTGATTTTTCGTTTAAATGAAACTTTTCCACTTTCGTGTTTTGAATTTCAAAAATCTGACATACATGGTTTTCATTAAGAATTAAAATGTGGTTCAATGAGATTAAAATAATTTTTTGGTGAATAGTAACTTATTAAGTTTTTAATCGCGATTAGTGGTAATTAGGGTAGTTTAAGGTAAAAATAATGCTTTAATAATATGAAATGACCTAGACACAAGTCCTAACCTTATTGGATTTGTCATGGCCGACCATGAAAAGACATGGGTCAACTTGGGGACCCCATGGAGCCACTATGGTTGGGAAATGACATAAATAACTTTTTATTTAATGTTAAAGCAAAAATGACACAAACATGAGTTATTTTACAAAAACAATTTTTATAGGAGGTTATACAAGTCAGATATTTGACTATAAATATTCATTGTAAAGATATAAAGATTTCCTAAATCATAGTATTTTTTTTTATAATTTGTTGACATTAAATAAATAAATGTATTAATGACATCATGATGATGCAGAGATGACCTCATTATTTAACGATTTAAATTAAATGGAAAGATAATGTAATATCTAAGACCTACACATGTCCAAAACCTATTTGATGAGTGGATTTAGAACCCTTATCACCTTATCCGCGAATTATATCAATGTGGGACTTTTTGAATCCGAAAATCATTTTAAAATAAAGTAACTTATATTTACTTTCCAAGAGTGACCCTCCTCTCATCTTATAAAAGGCCCCCACCTCTACCTCATTTCACACAATCCTAAAGCCTTTGGATCGGCCATCCCCTTCCCATTTACTCTCTCCACATCCCTCTCCTCATCCTAGAGGATTCCCTTTGGTCAGAATCCTTTCAAAGGAAGCCTTTAGGCTCAAATCAAAAAGTGTTACACTTTTATATGTAATTCATTCTCTCATGTTCATTTGTTTTATTTTGCTTCTCCAACCCCCTAAATTCTTTTTATTTACTTATTTTTTAACAACACCAGTATCTTAAATATACTAGGATGTCGTTATAATATTTATTCGAGCTACACTCTCACAAAACTACATCAAATGGTTAAAGAACATACGGTTTCTGTGGATGGCGAAATTCTACCTCCCGAAACGATGATTGTTCAATACTCATTTAACACCTTCAAAGGTGGCCATTATGATGTAACTATTTTTATATATGATATATAATATGTTTATTCTTTCCTTAAGCTTCTGTATTTTTCATTTATGGCATAACATTATTTTTTCCATTATGGGTAAACACGATATCTTCATTTTAGGAAGTGCGGACTACCGCCCCCTGAAAGTGATTTGATTCGTTAATACCATATGTGGGAAGTGTAAAGGATAAAGTTAATGAAATTATATATGTTATTATACTTGAATTATAATATACTCTTTCATCATTATGATTCCATTCCATAAAATACGAAATAGAAATGGAAGTAGCGTTCATGCGTACGTACGGCTTACCGTCTCCATGAACGGTGCATTTGATTTCTTACCTATAAATGTGATGTAATATTATAAATACATGTATATTCTGAATATATATGATATATATGTTATCTAAATCATTAATATCATTCTGGATATAATGAACCTTTGACCAAATTAACAACATGTAAGTGTAAGAAGTCTATTTTTTACTTAAGAACCAAATACCGACAAAATGAACATTATTAACTTAAATGATTACATGATGTTCATAACATGTTATAAGAGGAATAATGAACTTGAAAAAGGTTCTTAAGCAAGTAGAGATTAACTCAAGTTTATTATTTAGGAGATTAAAGATCGGTCGGGTCATGTCGGATACGAGGTATGGGACTTCGTCTCAATCTCCTTTCATTGAGGCATATTTTATTTTATACACAACTTTATTTTATACGGTGTGTAAACCCCTTTGACTTTTACCTTTATCCAAAAGGAATATTTTTTATACGAAGTGTTTACTAAATGACAAAAGGAAATGTTTTTGTCGTACGTATGCGGCGAAAATGACTTCTCCGCCGCCGTGACCATTATTTGAGTTTCGACTTCCTCTACAAGCCACACCTTCTTTTTAAAAGAAAAACAAATACCATGTTTTACTTTTATTTTATTTTGGTATTTAAAATGGTTTTCATAATGTTTTTATATCAATGTGTCTTATTGATATCTTGTGATTGAAAGGTAGAAATGTTATGTTTCCTTTATAAATGTTTTATGTGATACGATTATGTTGAGGTTATTGGGCATTATTATGAAGACGAGTGGTTCCGTGATAAACTAAGGGCGGATGAGCTCGATATAGATCTCCAATGCACTGGGTAACGCGAAGGAGTGAAACGTTAAGGTTTCTCCGAAGATATTTAGGGAATATACTGTGATGGGTATTCCAAACGTAACCAAGAGGGTTACTCCCTACGTAAGAATGTTATGAATGCCTCAAGTTACCTTTATGTCTTATGATTTCTATGATTTATTCATGATTTGATGAGGTATGTTAAAGTGATTATGTTTTATGGGTAAAGTATGATTTCATTCTTATGTATATATGTACCCATGTTTCCTTTCCATATTTTTATATCCCTTACTGAGCTTTTTATGCTCATCCCAAGTTTTTTTTGAAATGTTTTTCACAGGTCAAGGGAAAGGTACATGATATGATGATAGTGTCAAGGAAGTGTTAAGAAAGAATCCATGCTTTATTTTAAATATGTTTCCATTGACGGGAAAGAAGAATACTATCTTTATGGAACCACTTTGTTTATATGTGGAATGTAATGAAAGTTTTATGATCTAATTCCCCAAAACTCTAAACCCGAAAAGATTCTCAATGTGTAATCTTGTAATAACTCAATATTAATTAAGGTTTAAGGCTGGGGCCTTATAGTAACACTATATTCCTCTATCTCAGTAGAATTAGGAAATGCAGCCTAAAGTCCAAATTTAATGTCTAGAAACATGCCATGGAACCAATAGAGAAACAATATGATGAAGAAATGAAATAATACTTCATACAGATTCTTACTGTGTAATATAATTCCTTTATCATGATATTTCCAATAAAGTAGGTTTCATGTTGGTCCCATCAACCTATGTGTTTTATGTATCTTTCTTTGAAATCCTAGAAATTGAACCTTCTTATAGAAAACCATGGTAATAGATTTGTTTAGAATATTTTATTTCTATAAAATTGCCAAAGATATTAACTTCTCTTAATGAATAGAAGGGATAAATCATTTCTCGCATTATTCATTAAGGCATTATTACTCGGGACACACACAATATATCTTTTCTCACTACGAAAATTTATCATCACAGTATTTATCAATACATCAGAGGACATGAATCATTATACTCATTGATAATTTCCATAAAGTCATTGGACCAATACACATATCTGATAATAAATACATCCAATGAAACATATAGATGTTTATTTTCTACTAGTGGGTCTCATTCTCATAATATCTTACTAGATATTACAATGAGCGTTCACTATGAGAAGGTGAATAAAAGTCCTCTGAGTCTCTAACCCTAATATCTTATATAATTTGTCTCTCTCAAATGATACCATTTGACTATAGACTATATATTTAAGAATAGGATCGTAGTACTTACAATTTCTCAATATGTTAGGGAACTTATATGACCTTTTAGTACAAAAACCACTCTTAGGAAATTATCACATACTATGATATGTAGATGAACAATCATGATGTGATAAGGATTTTATTAATAATCAAAATTATGAATATAGGTTATCATAAATTACACAAAATTTAGATCTAGATCACCAAATCCAATAGACTCCCGCATGCACTAGTGCCAACTACTAACTACCTCCAGTATATTAGCTCTCACATGATACTCATGCTTCTACTTAGATAGGGCTTTAGTCAAGGGGTCTTCCATGTTCTCTTCTATGGGTACTCTACTTACTGTAACATCACCCCTCTGATAAAGATACCTTAATAGGTGATACTTTGAGAGTATATTATTTATCCTTTGGTGTGACCATGGCTCTTTTTCAAGATCCACCTTTGTAGTATTATCACAATACAATGTGATGTGGTATTTATTTCTATGTACTACCTCAAGTTTCTGGAAAAAGTTCCAAATCTATATGGATTCCTTAGCCAAATCAGAAGATACAATATACTCAGATTCCCCTATAGAATCATCAAAAACTACATTCCTTAAACTCTTCATACTCACTACTCCTTCGTTGAGATAGAAAACCTAAACTAAACATGAGTTCCTATCATTCTAATCTTCATAAAAACTAGCATCATTATAACCCCTGATTACCAGCTCCTTGTCTCATCTATACTCCAGGAACATTCCATAGGTCTTCTCAAAATCCTATGGATATCCTAAAAAACAAACAAATGATCTTCTCCCAGACCAACTTGATATCTTCCAACCATGCTCAATGTATATAAAACATAATGTCTAGTACATAACATGGCATACATGATTGATCCTACCACTAGAGCATATGAGAGCTTACTCATTCTCTCTTACTCATGTTATGTCTAAGGAACCATTTTCTTAGAAAGATTTAAACCCCATGACATTGGAACCAATCCCATATTGGATAGTTCCATACAAAATATATTTATTATCTATTTAATATATGTACTCTGACTTAATCAAATCTGCCACTTGGATCTTTCATGAATGATCTTGATCGCCAAAATATTCATTGCTTCACCTAAGTCCTTCATGGGGAAACACTTGTTTAACCAGTCCTTAATAAACAATAAGTCTTGTATATCATTTCTAATATGTAATATTAAATCATCCTATAATACTTGGATAAGGCTCACATTCCCACTAAAACTCTTTTAGAGACACAACTCACATTCAATATTAATGAAACCAACTTCTTTTATGGATTCATCAAATTTAATGTTCCATGACCTAGATTCTTGATTCAATTGATAAATGGATCCCTGTAACAAAAAATACTTTTGTAATCACCTAGAGTCATAAAATCTTTTGGTTTTTCCATATAGACTTATTTCTAAAGGTTCCAATTATGGAGTGTAATTTTCAAATCCAACTGCGAAATCTCATAGTCATGGTAGGCTGTTATAATAGGAATAATTATGATATATTTAAACATGGAAAGTAGTGAAAATGTTTCATCGTAGTCAATTACATGATGTTGTTTGAACCCTTTAGTGACTAGCCTTTCCTTATAGGTATTTATTTTACCTTCCATTTCCAGTTTCCTTTTGAATTCCCATTTGAATCCAACAGGATTTACATCAATTGTCACATCGATCAGAACCCAAAACTGGTTCTGATTTATGGAATCAATTTCACAATTCATGGATTTTTTCCATCATGATAATTTTTAGCTATTTACCTCCTATGTGTAGGAGATAGGTTCACCATTATAAAAAAATAATGATTCACCATATTCGATGAATAGAAAACCATATATATTTTTTTCTCTTACCTCTCTTATAATAATATATAGTACTTGAGTGTTAGGAATAAAATATTCTGTGGGTACCTATGGAATATTTTTCTTTAACAACTCTTGTGTATCATGAGAATCAACTTCATCGATGTAAATCTGTCTCCCACTATAATTTTGGAGGGTGTTCTCCCTCTTAAGAAATATGTCATGTCTGGAGACAATTATTTTATTGTCTGAGGGGTTGTATAGGTAATATCCCTTTATTTCCTTGGGGAAACCTATAAATATATACGTTTTCCCTAAGGTGTTATTTTTTTTCTTTAGAATACCATAACAAATTCCTCTTTTCCCCATACATGTATATGTGACGAAATAGGGTTCTGTCCACTCCATATTTCCAAGGGAATTCTATTTAATTATTAATTGGTACTCAAATTAATGTGTATGCCACAGTTTATAATGAATATCCCGAAAAAGATAATGTATGATCTGCATGAATCATTACTGACATTACCATGACTAACATGGTATGGTACCTCCTTTCACTAACAACCACCCACTGTGATGTGTAAGGTGGAGTGAGTTGAGATAGAATACCAAACTTCTGTAGATATTCCATGAACTACTGGTTAAAATATTCATCACCTCAATATGATCAAATCTTATTTATATTCATTGTAATATGATTATCTACATCATTCTTGAATAAATTGAATTTCTCAAAGGACTTGGGCTTATACCTCATTATGTAGACATATCCATATCTACTCAAGTCATAATTAAATTTAATGAAGTAATAATATACATCTATAGATTCTACTAGAAATGGTCCACACACATCAATGTGTACCAATTCTATAAGATATGTTTCTCTTTCACCCTATCCACCAAAATGGTGGTTTGGTTAATTTTTATTATAAACATGAATATAATCATTCAAGTGGGTTTATCTCAGAAGAGTTTAAATAACCATCATGATAGATATTATTTAACGCTACTTGTTTATATGACAAAGATGGTGATCACATAGCTAGGTGTTATATGAGTCATGTGAACATGATTATTTATCAATTTACAATAATTGGTTTTCATAATTTAATATATAAAGACCATTATTTAAATTCTTCATACCATAACATATGTTGTCCTTGTAAAGTAATTTTTTTATTTCAAAACATGAAAAGTAACTCAACTACATTTTAGTATGATTTAATAATCATGTTCTTGAAAATCATCTGTACATAATAATAATATCTTTAAAACCAAAATAATTCCTGTTGGAAATGAAAGGAGTTAGTCACTAATGGCCAGGGCAGCCGACCTTGCACCATTAACAGATCGTAGAACCACATCTTCTACAACAATCTTTCAGAATCTACTTGGTTCATTCATTTGGATATAGATGTGAGCACCTAGTTATATATACAATACCCAGTGTGTAGATATTGAATGATCACATTGAATGACGAAGGCACCTTTATCTTCGCATTGCTTTTGGGTGCATTTCTTCGTCCAGTGGTCTGGCTTGCCACAAGCTAAACATATTGCCTCATTTTCCTTTCACTCTCTATAGATCTTCCTCTTTATGGAGGGACGATGCTCGAAGGATTTATATGTTTTAGGAGTCTTGGGACCCTTTTTATTGATATTCCTTTTCTTTCTCACCATATGATCCATGGGTTTTTTACATCCCATGTCTTTATCCAGTTGGTGAATCAATGTAAGAAATTCTGAAAGACTTTACTCATTAATTATCATATTGTAATTAAAAATACAACCAGATAAGGTCTTTGGAAGTGATGAATTTTTGAGATATGTATGCAAATCATCTGTCAATTTAATCCCTAATATTTACAAGTATTCATTGTAGCTAATAATCCTAACTACATGAGCCCCATATGGTGCATAATATCTAATCTTAGTAGTAAAAAAACATTAGATATCTCATACCTCTATTGTATTTCCTTATCTTTATAGATATCTCAAAGGTGATACATCATTCTATATGCATCCATATCCTCATGTTTCTTTAAAATATAATTAGACATGGAATATAGAATGCAACCTTGAATATCTGTTGCATAATTTATATGTTTCTCAGAGAGATGTAACTCTTAATCACTTTCCTCATTACCATAAGAATCTATAATAGGTTCTTCTAGCACATACAATTTACTTTCTTGGTGAAGATAACACATTATATCCTTTGCCACTCTTTGAAATTTGTGACAGTGAGAGGGTTATTTTTCTTAAGTATGTATCACAATGATATGTTTGAATTAATTGTAATTTTGTTTCTATAAATAAGATGATAAATTTTAGTACAATTTATGATAAAATTTTAATAAATAAATAAGTAAATAAATTTTATATTTTTTGTCTCCCACTATTTTATCAAAACCTAATATCCATCACAATTGGATTCAGAATATGTAGTCTCATTTCAATTATTGTGAAAAGGATCTATATTCCCCTTCTAATTACCCCAACGTTGGTTGGTCAGGAAACATGAATGGTTTTCGGTAGGCATTCCAAATTCCAAAATCATTAACTCAAAATTCCTTAATCTATTGAGTGGACTCCCCAATTAATAAATCCCTAAATTTGATTTTCTCAACCCCTGACTCCTAGTTACCCCAATTCATGCTTTGTAAGTCCACCCTTGATGTGAACAAATATATTTTAACCCAAAAAAATCAAGTTATAATTCCCTGATAATTAAAAGAAAATCAACTTTGGTTGGTCAACCACTTTGAACTATGGTTCGATTTTAACTAAACTAAAGGAAGGCTATCCTGATTTAATAGATATAGTTGAGGTATGTTTTCCAATATACATAAATTAATAATTGTTATCTTTGTCATGTGCTTGTTAATATTAAGTGGATTTAATTAAGTTATTAACTATATCATAAAAAATATATACACATAAGCTAATTTTTTTTAGTTCTATCATGCATGCTCATCAATTTCATTAATTAATTGGATCACACAAAAACATACATAATGAAATAAACATGATACTTAAGAGAAATTAAATAATAAAGAAGTATGATTGTGATATTTTACTAATGGTTAGTTTATATAGAGGTTGACAAACTAACATTTGACCTAGGGGAAATAAAACTTGAACCAATTATGGTTTGTGCTAAACATTTCCACCTATCCATCTATGTATCTATCTTGGATTGGTTTCTCCTCGGCTCCATACTTGAACCACCTCCACTAGCATGTAATCTCCATCCATTACATATGCTTCTACTCAAACAGAGGTGAGAAGAAAAGGTTTTCTATAAAATAAACATTGGGAACACATGACCTTACATAATAAGAGGAGAGAAATAATGCATGCCAAAGATTTAATTTAATAATAAATTAAGTGAAACCAATCACATACAAAGGTCTGGTCTATACTCTTGATCATCCACAAGCATTCAACAAATTACACACTCAATAACACAAGAATTAAATTCTTAACTATTCTTATTTAAGATAAATCACACCTAAATAAAGTAATTATTATCTTTATCTAATAAATTATATTATCTTAATTCTCATATGAATTTCCTTGAGATTATCATCTATTATAATTTTAAACAAATTAAATAAATTTATTTAAATTTACTGTTTACATAAATTTACCTTGGAGGAAATACAATGAATAACCATAAAAATCTACCCAACATGTACTATACTCGTATACACTTTATTATTTTTAAAATATAGCATAGTTGACTTATCACTTATTTTCATGACATGTAGTATTAAATTAAACATTACACAAATTACAATATTTTTATACAATGTTTCATGATTTAATGAATGTAGAATGAAATTTTTAATATGAATCATTCATGATATAAAAATATGAACATTATGAAGATATAAATTAAACAAACACACACACAAAATTATATATATATATATATATATATTAAAACCTTTCACGCAGTGTATCTTATAAATATAATGACCACACACAAGAAAATGTTGAAAAGTCTTACACAATATAATAAATAAATTTTAAATTTTAATAATTTTTTATAAGTACACGAAATCTAAAAGCATGATACAGGGTGGGTACATCTCTCACCCTATATCCAATGTACAAGGCTAGGGACTCGCTATGTAAACTATTACCCAGAAAATTTGAGTATACAATATGTATGATCGACTACATGACATGTTGTCTCCAAGCTACATGGTCACCAGATAAGTAGGCTATACATGGTAATACACATCCCATATACGACTTAAAAGGGACTATAAGATTTGTACATGGGATACATGGAATTTAATCAAACTAATCTTGTGCCACCTTGGTCTGATAAACACGCGGTCTAAGAAAAAATGAACTATGTTTCATCAATGCAAACATTTTGAATTAATTGCTAAATTAATTATAGATGCATTGAGAACAAGTACATGAAATTTAAATCCATTTTCATGGAGTGTAGTCATTTTTTATACATCTATAATCCTTGGTACCTATGGATGAGATATTCAATTTTATTTCATTCATAAAATTAATCATATTTATTAGATTTATGTTAAATGACGGAGGAATAAGCATATGTCACAATTTGGATAAAAATAATGATTAAACCTGAATTGAAAACTAATTTTTTTTTCATAAATCAATAAAAAATAATTAAATAATTATGTATAATTATGCGACCCCAATTATACAAGTTTTGTGTTACAAGTGTAGTGGAAGTGTATGATGGGCCACAACAAACATTTCTTTTTTGTTATGGTCAATGATCAATCTCAGATTGACACAAATATAAATGTCAGGATCCAAATAATTGAATCAAATAATATATATAAGAGATAAAACAAAAGAAATAGAGATATTATTATAACATATTATTTATAATTAATTTAAAAATTTAAATAATCACCTTGATGGAATTATTTCTTAATTGATGAATATGATAACAAATATGCATTGTATGATCATTGCTTTGTAGGAATAAAAAATATTCCCACTAGTGGTGATCCACACATGTTCCAAAAATATATTGACATTGTCATAGGATTCTCTAGTTTCTTCCATGATAGATCATGTCACTTTCAATGTCTACCTTTGATCACCACGAGAACCGATTCCAAAGCATCCTCTTAGATCTCTTGTGGCATGAGAGTGGGAGATGAAAGAAGATTTCTCTCCATTCATGGGGGCGTTCTTGGAGAAGGGATATCTCTAGGAATTGATTGGATTTTCCAAATCCATTATGGAAAACCAAAGAAATTAATTGGATGTTCAAGAAAATAATATAATTAGATCTCTATATCTCTAGGGTTAGAAATATATAATTGTATAATTTCCCCTTATTATTTTTTTAATCCTTTCGGAACCCCATGTCAAATACTAATAATAATAATATTATTATTTTTGAACATGCCCTTAACTTGTGAATTAAATTAAATATTATTTAATTAAATAATATCCATTATTAATAATTTCTCACCAGACCATTAAACTCAATCCCCCATTCCTATACAAAAAATATCAAGCCTTAAATAATCACGATTTATTTATTAAATATATATCACCACATTAATCTCTAAAAAATAAATAAATATTATATTCACTAAATATATTATTCATATTTATTAAATATTTCACTCATATTGTATTCCCTAAAATATTAGGTGAAAGAATAATCAAAATATAGAAAACATGAGTTATTATTAAACCACATGGAGAAATAATATTTATTAAACATGTTAAATAATAAATAATTTTATTATTATTTAACTATGATTCTGGGTATAATTATTGTGTGACCCTATAGGTCTCTTTCTCATTGGCATTAGGAAAAGCATACTAAAGATTAATGTTAGCTTTTAACAACATGATAAGGAACCCACAGAGAAAGAAGTTAAATACATAATGACATAATACCTCGTACAAATTCTTACTATGTAATATGATTCATTTATCATGATATCTCTAATCACGTAGGTTTCATGCCGGTTCCATCAACCTATATGATCATTGTCTCTTTATTTGGCGATACAAATGTGAGGCCTGTGTCTACTATAGGGTTAACGGGAGTTCCATAGTTTTCCTATAAATATATATTGTATTGTCCAATTGAGAAAACTATTTTTAAGTAACTATTGAGTAAAAAGGATATGTTTTTATTTAATAGAGGAAATAGTGAATATTTTGGATTATATATATAAATGCTAGTTTTGAAACATATCAGAATAATATAAAATCACAATTGTGATTTGTGTTTTTCTTTAATGGAAGAGTTCTGACCCAGAAGAGTTCTAAGAATCTTTTGGTCACTAATTCTACAATAGAAAGTGAGTTTATAAGATCCTTTATGTACCAATAGAATTAGTGTGGATAAATAACATTATCAAAGAGATTGGTGTTTCACATAGGAGTAAAAATGCTATCACTTTTTATTGTTATAATACCATAGGAGTGGTTATATACAATGAACCTATGTTATGTCAACCAATGAAGAATATAATTCAAAAGTATAAACTCTTGAGGTATTTTTATAAAATGGGTTAATCCAACATAATTAGAGTACCCATAGTGTAAACATTGGTAGACTCATTGACTAGAAGTGACTAAACACTTACATTAGATAACCATAATATTAATATATATATATATTATCAAAAGATTATTTTTATTTTATACAATATTATGTGATAATTTGTTTTGGGTATTTGTTACATCAATAGGTTATAGTAGTTCCCCAATATAATTTTAATTTATATATTTTATGAAAATATTCTTAAACATATATCATATGGTATTGATAACATATTTCATATGATACAGAAATGATTTTAACTATCAGGTGCTGGAGGATAATAATACTTTGAGAGTTCTTCTCATGAAGTTTTCACTTGGTGATCTATAAGAATTTAGTCCATGTGGAATGGAATCCCAATAGTAATATCACTTTTTTTATGTGTCATCGGATATTGAAAATATTTGGACATTTTCATTGGTCCTCATACTTGAGATTATTATTCATGTGTATAATTAATAGTGTAAATTGATACATGTATGAAAACACTGGTGACATATACTCATGGTTAGTTAGAATATATTTGGATCATTATACATGTTAGGAAATTTATTGAATAAGTCAAGAAAGAATTTTTACCTTATAAATTAATGAGATAATATATATTTTAAAATTTAATTGAAATAGAACAATCTAAGGAAATCAATGTACTTGGTAGTTTATATAAGAGTTCATTTTGGATATTCAAATAAAGATATACTGAGCATAAGGGTTATTCCAATAGTATAAATGTTGGTTGTTGAGATATCGACACAATAAGGGATTATATTATGTAGTAGCATTCAAAAAAAGGTAGTTGTTGTGGCATTAACATGATATTTAACTTTAGATATGTTGACATAATTCCACTATGAAAGAGACTTAGAGGGTGACACACTAAGTGTATCTAGAATCTCATTAAATTATATTAAATTAAAATTAGGAATAAATTTTATCCCTGAGTTTTGGAATAATAATTATTTAAGTAAATTTGTCATTATAAATTCAATCATGATATATTCAAGTTTAGGATATATGAGTTAATTTTATATATTATTTATTTATTCGCAATGTAGTATGTAAATATTTATTTATTCACTATTATAGTGAATATATTAACATAAATATTTTTTTTATTTATGTGAATAATGAACTAATTTTTTTTCACATGTTTAGGGAATTTAATATTTATTTATTTATTTATCGAATGAATAGTATTTATATGAAAAATAGTATATTATTTAGTGTTTGATAAATTCTATGGGAGGGTTAATGGATCGAGTTAATATACTAATGGTAATGATATATTTAATTTAATATCATTATAATAATGTTAATTAATTTATTTAATAAATGATATTTAAAGTAAGTAAATTTCTTGTGATATAATAAAAATATTAATATTCTATATAGGCTATTAGCTAGATATAATTTATTGATAAGGGTTTGTGTGAAATTATTTTTATTTAACACTAAGTATTTAATGGAAATCATATCATGTTTCTAATTGTGAGTCTGGTTATGCACAATGATAACCTCTCTAGAATTCTCTCAATACCTAGAGAGATTATTCTTTTACCCATCCTCTAAATAATATAAACAGAGTACTATTATCCCTTATTTTGATCAACAAAGAATTACGTGATGCACTTTCCTATACCATGGTAGCACCCATAGATTACATACCGATGTTTTAATATTCATGAAGCATGTGTGGATACCCC
Source organism: Viscum album (assembly GCA_963277665.1). Taxonomy (NCBI): domain Eukaryota; kingdom Viridiplantae; phylum Streptophyta; class Magnoliopsida; order Santalales; family Viscaceae; genus Viscum; species Viscum album. The sequence goes on along the minus strand of OY728145.1, from coordinate 1,984,265,049 downwards.
TAAAGAAATCCACACATGGATTATCCATAGCAATGACAATATGATGTGAGAGACAATGAAAATTTATTAACAGTATCGTTGAATTCAATGCAATTATTTGTTTAAATTAATTATGAATCAAATTTTAAAGATCCTATCTAAGAGGGTTTAGTGTTGTGTTTTTCATGTTCTTATATTTATCCATTAAAACCTATGAAAAACCAAAATTTGGAATTGTTTAACTCTTTCACTATGACCTAGATACTTTATGTTGAACTTAAGAGAATGGAATCTCTCATCTACATATGAATACATAATTATTTTATAAATATACAACTACTTCAAAATCAACTAGATATACCTTATAGTATCCTAAAAAAGACATGGTCCTACAATAGAAATCTCTTCTATCTCTAACCAACACATAGTTTACCTTCATGACCTTCCATACACGACTAAAAAAGGTTTAATATGAATTGATTTATGATAACTATTGTTATTAGTGATTACATCTAGGATGTGGTGACTCTCCTTATTCCATGAAAATGAAGTACATATTTTAATAAAATGTCCTCCAAAACCTATATAGTATGATTAAATAACACAAAGGACCCTATTTCAATTTATTCAAGTGGTCTTAATATTTCCACATGGAACATGATATTTGAACATGGAGGTATGGGATAGTTTTTTTGAACCGCCAATTCCTTTCTAGAATACATCAATTATTTGAATGTTAGGGAACATAGAGGGTTGATATTTATGATCTAATTCAAGAAATAGCTCTATTTCCATCCTATTTGCGTATGCATTTTCATTTAACTTGTTGTTTCAAGAACACTAGCATAGTTTACTTGGATTGTGATTGGGGATGAGTTTCATTACAAGCAACCTATTGTTTTTGAAACATGGGTTGATTTTTTTATTTTTGTAAGAGGCTCTGAAAATCAATGGATGTGTATTGGGGAAGGCTCATGAATCACTTCTAAAATAAAATTTTGAGATTAAATAGTATTAAAAGCCTTACTATCAAGATTTTGGCCACGCCAACTTCAAACGTAGACTGGGAGTTGAATGGAATAGAATTTTCTACATGTATTCCAGATTACCAGTTTGGTATGAATTCAATAGAAAATGTTTTTTCTACCTAGAAATATGCACAATATTCAAATATCACCCCAAAAGAAGTAGATATCAATGTATGATTGAGAAGGGATTTGGATGGGTACAAATTGGTAGTGAAGGCCCTATCTGGGTAAGTAGGCATTTAGGTGGTTTATGCAATGGGGCCTTTGGAACCAATCATATATGTATCCAAGGATTCATACAATTGAGAGTTAGTGAAAAATTATGATGGAGTGTCACATAAGAAGGTGTTACAGGTGGAAAGTGTGAGAGGATCATTGGTCTATATGGACTATGGAAATTCAAAACATGGATCACTAGTTGTAAATGGAGTAGAGAAGAATGAAACAAGGAGGGTGATGCTGAGAAGGTCTATTTAAACTATTAATATAGGAAACTTCATTGAAGATATGAATATGGAAGGTTACGTTTAGGAACAATGGATTTCAATGTTAGCCAAAGTGAAAAAAAATCCCAGCCTTATAGGAGAACATATCTAATTGTTAAGGTTTCTCTGAGATAGTTTTTAAGGATGAGATATCATGTCAATTTTCATGTGATTGGGCAGTTGAAGTACACAAAAGTGGACTACACAACCCAAGGAGGAAAAAAGGGGAATCAGGGAAAAATGGACTTGGGTATATATAATGTACTTAAGATAAAGATGGATAAAGTACACAATTATTACTTATAGTTACCTAAGATGATGGAAACAATGTCTGATAAATAGAAGAAAATGATGGACTGTGAATCCATGGTTTTTGACCATGAGGGTAATAAGAGTTCGAATTATTATAATAAAAACCAGATGGTTGACTATGGTGATGATATGAAACAAGAGAAGGTCCATGGTATGGAAGCCCTAATTCATGAGTAGGGAGGTTCCATGGTTGATAATATTAATAAATATAAAAGGTAAGGAGGTCAAGGAAAATGAAAAATCACGGGATTATATTAATCACTATAATTAAGTAAAGTTAGAGGAGGTGATTATGATCAATGATTCATAGGATGATGTTAACGGGATGACGTAAATAATTATTTGGGTGGATACTAATAAGGAAATATATGTGTGTATCAATAATAAAGATAATATTTTTAAATGGGACTTCAGTGAATGTAAGATTAACTTGTAAGGGTATATCTAGACTTGGGATAAGATGACTGACCAGTTTGATCATCTCATCAAGGATGATCCAGATATAAAGTCCAATTATCTTCAATATTGTTTATACAAAGAAAATTGATGAAATAGTCTTAAATAGTTTTGAAATTATTTTTTATCTCTTATGGTATTAGTGTATTTTTTTTGTTTCCCTCCTTTTCCATAAAAGTGTTTTTAAATAAAAAGTTACTTTTGAGTCTTATGCAAACCCTACTAGAAGCATGAAGTGAATTTTACATCTCGATAAGATGTGATAATATTTGGAATACCATTAAGATGTAACATCTAAATAAAATATAATTTTCATAGATCATTGAGTAAATATATCTCTCTAATTTATAGTAAATGAAAAACCTTTAGAAACTGGTCCACAATTTCCCATACCACAGAACTTCCATAAGGTGACAATGATAGTCCTGTCTTGAGATCCATCATCACATCATCCCACTTCTACTCAGGAATGGATAGAGGTCGGATAAGACCCACAGATCACAATTTCTCATCCTTTTACTTCTGATATGTGAATCATCATGAGATAAACCCCACTATTTCCTTTGTCATCTCAACCTACCAATATTTCATTTGGATTTCATGATACAGCCTGGAGATTCCTACGTGAACAACCCATCACAAGGCATGGTTAATCACTCATCAAATCCTTACACTTACTCATAGTGACTAGAATGTAACATCAAATGTAAATGATCATTTAATTATCCTAGGACCAATCTGGTGGTATATCCTCACCATATATACTATCCCTTATCACCCATAAATATTATTTAGACAACTTATTCAGTGTCTCATTGACACTTTACTTGGTTATATTATGGTAATTATAATGTTTTCATTTTATTTCCCCTAACAAGAGTTATGGATATTTAATTTTTGTAGAATAAAATAATGATGTTTCATTATTTTGTTATTATTTTATTATTTTCATAAATATCTTCACATTTTTTTATGTTTTTATTAACTAATTTTTGAGAAAAATACACATTAATATGAGTTAAGGAATGAATCATACTTTGAAGCTGTTAACTAAAATATTTATAAGTACTAGATGATCCATACACACTTTATATTCATTATGTTATAGTAACATTAATACTTAAGAAATTTTTTTAGGGGGTCATGCTTACATAAAATGATGATTATGTGAAAGAAAAAGGATGTTTAGGTAGAAGAAAAATGATGATTATGAATTAATATTTTATCCTTATGAAATCCATATACTAAAAATGTTTTATCAATCAAATGACACATAAAATAAAAAAAAATTACTCATACATAAGTCTAAATGACTCATATGTATGTTATAATGATTTTTAACTTTGAATATTGACTCATGCATAGTCCAAAATTTTGCATGATGTGAATCATACAGAAAGTATAAAATGACTTGTATATTGCTTAAATGAATAAAACACATAATAAAATTACTCATAATAATAACATGGAAAATGACTTATATGTTTTATATCGAAAGCTACATATGAAAAAATGACTCATAGACTTATTAAATTATTTTTAGAAAAAACTAAAATATTCTTTGTTTTTCTCATGTTTTTATTTCTTGATTTATTCCATATTTTTTAACTGTTTTCATTGATTTATTTTTCTATAATTATTTAATTATTATATCAATATTATGTATACTAAATTTTAAAATATTTTTGAGGAATTAAATTAAAATCACAAGGGAAGAAGTGTGTATAAATATTCACACATCATATTTGGAAATTGAATTATTTAAAATTAATCTTATTGAAATATGTAGAGTCAATATTGAATGACTTACGAGTGTTTTACTAGGAATTTAATATTAATAATTTTTATTATTGTATTTATTTTTTATCCATTATATTAATTTTAATTATAGAGGTTGTTTTTTGTAGAATATTGAAGAAATTATAATGTAAATACACATGATTATTATTTTCATTTACTGATGTAAACACATGATTCTTTATTCGGAAAATAATCATAGATTTGTTTTGAAGTAGTTCTCTAGATTCACCTGTGAAACTACTGCTTCAAGAAAGCAATTCTGCAATGGATATATTATGCAAGTTAATATGAAAATTACTATAAACCTATGAGTTTTTTAAATGAAGATCCTATATAAATAAAGTTTGATAGAATTAATTAATAAAATTAACATTTTTAGGATATTTGAATTATACTTAGAGATATATTTTTGTGATCACATACTCTTAGACTTCGGAAGTGTAAATTTTAGCAGAGAAGAAGTAGTCTATTGGATTTTTCTTTTTTCCCTAAACATAAGATCTAAAATATCTAAATGGTTTCTATTTTACATTATTTTCCTATCTATTTCCAGTGCATGTTATTTGGTTTACTATTTTTCATTCAAAAGTTGGACCTTTTGTAAGATTATATTACTCATACAAAAGGTATATTTGGTTGTGCCTTGGTTTGGTAAATGGAAGGGATTTTGACTATTCCATGGTCCAAATAGTGGAAATGTTGTTTCGTCCTCTACTTTAAAAGAATGGTTTTGGGTTGTGCATATAGGGGAGAAAATGGTAGAGTTATTGGGTTGGGCCTCTTAGTGAGCACAATGTAGTTTTGGGGTAGTTTCTCTTGCTGTGGAAAAGGTAGTGTATTTGGTTTTGACTCTAGGTGTGCAAATGATAGTTGTAAAGGGTTGTGATTCCACATAAAAATTAATATAACTTATATTGTAAGTTTTGTGCCCTCACATTGAGCATTTTAAGAGTAGACATATGATCTTTTGGACCTTAAATAATATAAAAAATATTATGTTCCTATTTATTATTATTTTCACTGAAAATTTTATTTTAATCTATACTATATCATAAAATTTTAAAAATAGATCAATTAACCCCCCTCTTGACCATTCAACCATTATAATCAAGACAAAAAAATTCTTATCATATATTGGACCATGAAAGGATTATTATCACTGTTGTTTATATCATTTTATTGATTACCATTTCCTAGACATAACCATCTATGGAAAATGTGAAATTTGAGACAGTAGGAATAAGTTCAAATGATATTTGGATTCCAAAAAGACCACCATTATTTCATAGTACAGATTATAACTATTTTTAAGATTGAATATAAGCTTTCCTTAAGCAGTTGAGTATTGATCATGGGACCCTAATAGTAAAACCTTACAAGTTACAAGAAATCAAACCAAAAAGCATGAACGGTAATGATTCTATTATTTATGTCTTACACTATAAGGTGATTAATATTTTATATTTTTCAATTTGAAGAAATTTATTTTGTCATATATCTATATTTAAAACAACACATGATATCAAGAGAATCTTGCTGGTCACTCATTATGGTTCTGATAAGATTAAAGGAAACAATCTTAGGGTTTTTAGAGTAGAGCCCCGAGATTTTAAAATGGATGAATACGATAATGTTAATCAAATATTTCATATTTTTAATGGTACTGTGAATTGCCTTAATTCTTTTGGGGAAACATTGGAAAAAATGTTCTTATTGAAAGAGTTAGATTTACCTAAAAATGTTGAATGAAAATAACATTGTTATAGATGAAAGAAAAAACCATAAATAAAATATTCTTGATGAATTAATTGGTTATTTACTTCTAAATGAACTAAGAATGAAGAATTTTGATAAAGTATAACCTATTGAAAATAAAAGAATTTTATTTAAGTTTGTAAATGTTAGGACCCTAACCACTTGGGCCCCCACTAGGATGACATAATCCAATAGTAACATGCCAAAACCATATCCAGTAAGCTAGGGGATAACAACTAGTGCTTAGTAAATATATTACTGATATGGGATCCCTTATCCTAATGTACATGTACACACCCACACACCTAGATCCATAAAAAAATATGGAATAATAATATATTGAAACCTATAGAGTGTAAAAAATGGATGAAAAAACCATTGAGAAAATATTAGAATGGAAGATATATATTCAAGAATATAAAGAAGGAAAAATATAATTCCAAACAAGAATAAAGAAAAATTCCCAACCTATAATAGTGGAAAAATGAAACAATAGAAGAGAGAACGAATCATGATCCCTATGTCCAAACATTGAACATAGTATACACCTTCAATAATTATTATGATCCATCAATACCATGTCCACAAAAATAATTTTAAATTTTTATTTTGTCTGATTAAGACATGAAACTTATAGGAAAATCTAAAATAGGGGTGAGTATAAACATCCTCAATAAGAGGACACAAAAATAAGAGGGAACAAATAGAATAAAATAGCCAGCTCAAACCATAAGTCAAATAGGAGAAAAGTACCCATGAATATATTTTATCATAAGGAAACCCCAATTGAAAATAGATGATTACTGATCTTCATAGATATCTAATAATGATGAGTTAACCTGCAACACCCTAGGATCAATCTATGATGCTAAGTACAACACCCAACCTCTTAAAAAATAGAATGGAGGACCCACACCTCACTATTGTGTGCCACATCCAAGGGAGAAATGACTCAAATAAATGAATTCTTCCATGCATGAGCTCTATAATGACAGAGTACCACTCTACATATAGAGAAACCACACCCTATATATTGTGGGAGAGTACCGAATCAACCTTTATGTAGGATAAAAGAGACCCATAACCTAGGGAGTTAAAGAAGTATAGACCCTGACATCATATTAATGACCACACCTGAAGACTACCATTGGACTATAAGAATTTTTAGAAATTAAACTCTTCATACCATGTGTAGTAGATAATTGAGGTTGGACTGATGGATCATGTTGTAAATAAATTTGGGGAAACACCTATAGAAGGAATATTTCATGGTGTAAAATGGGAATTCATGTCAGGACTTTTCTTTTACAAACTCATAACATGAAATATCCATTCATGATGAGAATTAACATTTGAATACTTCAATGAATTTGGTCCAGAATATTCATGGCATGAAATAACTATTCACGTCCTGAACATGAACTCCAAAACCATGAGATCCCATCAGTTTTCAATGTTGCTTCTCTTCTAGATGTGATTTACACCAAATACCATTTACAATGCATTGACCATACACTTCCCATAGTAGACATCCCTTTCTGGTAAATCATTGTTTGGAAAAATGATCTTCGTCTATCTCTATAGCTCAATCATTATATGTAGAGACCCGAAGCTTGACTTACATGGACATTACATTACATTTGAGGAATACTTAGTACATAACAAAAAACACACACACAAGGATTGTAATAGTTTAGTGTCTTTGGAAACTCGAAACGTAATCTTCTAATCATGGTGAAAGCTCTCCAATATCTCCCATAAAGATCTCCCTTTTTCTTAACCTAAAACCTTTCATTATATCCTGGGGAAAAGAAGACATAAAAGGGTGAGCTCAAATGCTCAGTAAGGGTAAACAAAATAAATATAAATCTCATCGTATACACAAGCACATAACTTTTTGAAATCTTAACCTGCAAAAGAGACCATAATTTCATAACATGGGATAAATCATGACAGTGAAATGTAATCACAATAATCATAACATAAAACATGAAACTTTGTGGAATACACACATAATCATATAGAATCATTTCTTGTTAGTCAAGACTCATTTCCAAGACTATCTTAGTGGACAAAGTCCCTTTCTGAACCGAGTCACCCTCGTTCCATTCCTTTTTCACTAAACCGGTATAACCTACCGTTCTAGCCATGTCTATCTCATGAGATATAAAATTTTTACCCAATGCATTGGAGGGAGATATAGGTCCCACCCATCTCATAATGAAACCATTCTTATGTGTGCCACAAAATCATAAACCATACATCATAGCATAACCCATGTAATAAAAATGGGAATCTTAAACATCGTGACATCATAAAACAATTCATATAAGATAAATGAATTCATAAAAATAATTCCATCACAACATAATCAAATCAATGTAATAATAGGGACAAAAAAGAACCCTTTATTATCTTAGATGGAAAATAATTTTGATAAAACACTTGAACTCCATTCTTGAGGAAAATGTCCTTTCTTCTTCAAAAACATTTTTCCTTTCTTAACATGTCATACAACTTCAAACTAAAAGAATTTGATTAAAAATAAACTTGAAAACTTTTAAAGGAAGCTTCTTGGAAATAATGTTTTAAAAATACATTCATGCCGTATAAGTTAAAAAAAACATTCTTCACGTACTTTTGTCAGAAAAGTCAAAAAAAGTACCTCGTACGAAAAACAACAAAAGATTCCTTTCATATCTTTTACTAAAAACTCACCGAACGGTAAAATGGGATTTAAACATTTGTAGGTGAATGTAAATAATATTACATATTGAGGAAACATGTACGTGGATGATAAAATACACCCCAGTAAATACCAAAGTATAAACAATCTCGGATAAAAATGAGATTGTGATATTTCCCTTACCTTAGGTCCGATTAGCTTCGTAAGTGTCCGAACCTCCTGTATAATGATTTAAATAATGTCATTGATTTATTACAGAATCATATTCATTGTTATGATATCATATATGGTTCACTTATGACTTTATATTTCCCGTTCTTTTGTAAATTCCATGTTAAAGAGCGTTTTGGGTAAAATTGTTTCATTTGTCGTCCGTGTTTTGACTTGTAATTATTCATATGATTACTTAGATCATGATTACTTAATTCCAGAATATTAAACATTATTTTTATATATATATTCAGAATATACATATATCTATTAAATCAGTAAATGGAAAGAAATACACCGTTCATGGAGACGGTAGTCCGTACGTACGCATGAACGTTGTTTTCGTTTCCTTATTGAATTGAATGGAATTAAGTAGATGAAATACATGTAAATATTCATAAATCCAGTATCATTATTATGTCATATATTTCATTAGTACTTATTATATATACTTTATAATCATTCATGAATGGTTAATCATTGATAATGAATCTCATCGTGTCGTGGAGACGGTAGTCCGTACGTACGCACGAGCAATGATATCATTCCCATGGCCGTGGAATTATGTTGAAGTGTATATATACTATTTCAGTATCAATATCACTTTATAATAATCATATATAGTTACTCATTACACCATTATACCCATCCAATTAAGTTGGTGGCGGAAAATAGATTACACCACGGCGTGGAGACGGTATTCCGTACGTACGCACGCGCGGTGATTTATTTTTCCGTAGGATGGATAGATGGTGAAATAGGGTTGTTTCATACATATAATAACATATCAGTATATGAGTGATACTGATGTTATTACTTCATAATGAAACAACTAAAGAAGAAGAAGTGGAAGAAGATATAAAGATGAAAGAATCGATAACAGACATTACCTCTTCTTTGAAGTGCTTCTTTGAGACCTTCTTTTAGGGCACTAAAATTGGTCTTTGAGGAAGAACAGAACCTCTAGGATGTTGATAGGGAAGTGGAGAGGAGAATTTGGCAGGGTTTGGGCGAGCTTGAAGGCTCAAAGTTTTGTGAGGAAGAGAGGGAGGAGGTGCCCTTTTATAAGGGAGGAGAGGGGCACCTTTGGAATAACTAAAAATATTATTTTATTATAAAGCCAAATTCGGTTTTAAATAGCTCTAAATTGATTTATTTCGCAGCTAAGGTGGGGATGGGTCGAAATACTCTCATCAAATAGGATTTAGACAAGTTTAGGATATTATTTTACCCTTATCAATTAGATTTAACTCTACGTTAAATAATTTAACTTTTACCGTGTCTTCTTGTGTTCTTACACTATAAGGTTAATAAAATTACTATAAGAAGCCAAAAGAACCCAAAATTGTTTATTATTAATATATATAACCTTATCTAAGTCATTTGGCCAAACCTTAGATTTTTAGGAATTAAATAACAATTAAGAATATAATATTTGTTTTAAAAACTAATTTATGTCAATTTTGACAGTATTTGGTACATGATTTTTATGAAATTTCTAACAGAATGATAAGTTCAAAAAAAGTTACTTAAATCAACAATAACATGTCATAGTAACCAATAAAATTAGTGGAATTCATAAAAAGCCTCAAATTATATTTATTTGGGTATTTATATCATCAATTATTTCAATATTTCATTAATAAGATAATTACTGCATCATCGTTGTGTCATAAATTAATTAAATTATTTAATTTCTAAAAATTACAAATAAAATACCATTATGTAGGAAATCTTTTTAGATTTCTAATGAATATTTATAGTCGAATTTATCTTATTTATAACCCTATATTAAAAATTTTTTAGTAAATAAACTTTGATTTTAACTCTTTTAACTCTTCTTTGAATTAAATAATAATAAATGTCCTAATCTAATTCAAGTGGGCCTAAATGGTCATATTGTATTCCTAAGTTTGTTTTTGGTCGAAATACACTTGTCCAATAGGATTAGGAAATGTTTTAGGGTAATATTAATATCATTTTGACCCTTAATTACCCTATTTACTTTTAACCGTGGTAAATAAAAGTAAAAAGTTACTATTCACCAAAAATTATTTTTATCTTATTGAACCACATTTTACTTCCTGAAATCAACCGTGTCTCTCGGATTTTTGAAATTCCATTCACAGAAGCGGTAAAATTAATATTTATGAAAAAATTAATTTTTTTAACTACCACTTAGTAGTTTCACTATTCATAAAAAATTGAAGTTTTTCAGAAAAATGCCAAAATTTCACCCTAAGCTATAATTGATATTCCGAATTCAAAAATGATTTCTATTTTACAAAATTCCCAAAATATAAGTTGCATTAATTAATTTTATAATTAATTTCCGCTGTCACAACAAATAGCGTGTTTTTAAGAGATAATAACTATCAAAAGATTAACAATTGTTTATGTCTGGTGTAAATGTGAAATTACATCCAATGACCAACATTGTATTGAATTGTAAAAATATATTCTAAATGTACTTTAAAACCACTCAAATTAATAATTTATCACTATTAATTATTTTGATTAAAAAAGTTGTTTTTAATTATAATTTAGTAATTTTCACTATTCATCAAAATATGAAAGTTATCCGAAAAGTACCAAAATTTCACCTTAGGCTAAATTCGATACTCCGAATCCAAAAATGAAGTCCATTTTGAGAGCTAAAATTTCTAAAATTTTAAAAGGTGGTTATTACTATTCATAACGGCTAGTTTTAATAATATTTTAATAGCATATCGTTGTTTAGTGAAACTCAGTATTACGTACTACACACGCTATCGAGGAAGGTAGAGATTGCGTGTAATGCAAGGCAAGTCAAGGATGAGTGTTGTGCAATCTCCTTTTGGTGTAGCGTACAGCACAAGACATTAGTGAAATTAAAAAGAATATTTTTCATAAAATCTCAGGGTGTTACATTCTACCCCCCTTAAAATGAATTTCGCCCTCGAAATTCGTCTGGGTTATAAATGGTTTACTACTCGAAAGTTTGTTTAATAGAAACCCACATCATAAAAAGGGAATACCAAAACCAATCTTTAAAAAAAAGGTATGAAAGTTAACAGTTACCCAAATAAACTAATCACTGGGTTTCCACATAGGTGAAAATATGTATATGGAAGAGAAATCTAACCATCATGTTCTGATGGAGAGTGGTAGAGAACATGGCTATGGAAAATCCAGTAATCACAAATCCATAGATTTGTGATGATATAAGGTACCATCTAATTCACCGGATATAAGGGCACTAGGAAAACATTTTTGGGTTTTCAAGATCATTTCCCTAAAGTTGAAGAATTTGAATTAGAATAAATACTTACTTTATTTTGGTACAATCTCACTGTTGTTCGTACTTTGAACAATTTCCACTTCATATATTAAATAAATTAAGTTGAATTTGTTATTCATGAAGTGTTAATTGATCATGTGATAGAATGATGGGTCATTCCATCTGTCTCAAACAAAAGGTTAGAAAAGTTATCAAAAAAATACATAAGTACATCTATAGTGAGATTAATCATATATGGTTCCTAAAATAGAATTATACTTCATATATCGTACTGCTTAATAAAATAAAACTAGTTTCTACTAAACAGAGACTTCTTGTAGGCCAGTGGTAGGCGATAAAGGCCAGTCGCACTTCAGTTGTGGGTTCGATTCCTACAGCCTTGTCCGATGCGATGGGCTGTCGCCGGTCCTGCAGGTTGTCCTTTTTCTAAAACTATATTACTATAACATCCCATTAATAATATCGAAAAAACTTCTATCCTTAAACAATACTAACTTATGTCCAACATAATCCATTCCAATCTTTAGACTTATCCATAATACTGCAGTCCACTCTCATAACATAGTGAAAACGATTACCAGAGATTTAATACCATCGTTGATCCCCATATATCATAAGATATGTTTTGTTGGTCACATTCCAAACATTCAAAGTCCTTAATCATGTATTCTCTTGAATACCTTAGTGAAAACATGAATGCAGTTAAAAGTTAACACCTTCCACATACCAAAATTCTCAAAATTCTATATGTTCTAACCATGATATCACTTAGTCCTTATATCAATCATGAGGTCATGAATACTATTAAACATTTCATTTTCTCGTTTTCCCTTCATTATTACCATATCATCTTATTTCCAAAAAAAATATCTCAATCACTTTGAATACCACATTAGACCAACACATAAATATTCCAATACTTTATGATTCCATATTATTTTGGAATCCCATTACATAAACACTTAATCATTCCACCACATCGTTGTCATATTCAACATCACCAATAGTGATCGCATGTGACTTCCCTTTGTCCTTTGCCTTCAGTGGTTGCTCATGTTGATCATCACTAACCCTTGGATTATGGAATTTATTAGCATAATGCCCCATTTTCTTTCACTTGAAGCATTGAAGTGTTGGTGGTGCGTTCTCTGCAGTCTTTGCTTTATTCACATCATCAGAAACCCTTTTCCCATTACTTCGACACTCAGCTGCTCGATGACCTTCTTTTCCACACTTAAAACATTTTCTAGTTCCTTTAAGAAAATCTCCATCATGCTTCTTTCCACACTTTGAGCATAAGGAAACATTCATCTTCTTTTCACCATTATTCTGAGATTTCTCCTTGAACTCCATCTTTCGTTTCTTGTCAAAACCATGAGATGGATATGTAACACCAACTTCCATTTCTACCTTGATAGCACAACGCACAATTTCTTCATAGCTACTGAAGTCTCTTATAGTTAATTGCCTTCGAATACTTGGTTTTAAGCCACTGAAAAATCGATTAACTTTACTTTCAGGTTGGATGATAATGCCAGATGCATACCTTGCAAGTCTTGTAAAATTCGCTTCGTATATACCAACAGATTCCTCATCCGTTTGATTTAGTTCAAGAAACTCCTTCTCCATCTTTGTTCGAAGAATACGAGGGAAGTACTTATTGAAAAATAAGTTCTTGAACTCGTCCCATTCTATGGACTCAATTTCATCTCTTTGCCTCATATTCTTGATAATATTCCACCATTGATCAGCTTCACCTTCCAAACGATATACTGCTAAGATGACTTTATCATGTTCAGAACATTGAAGAACTAAAAATATCTTTTCAGTGGTACTGATCCATTGTTCAGCAACAAGTGGATCAGAAGACCCACTGAAAGAAGGTGGACGTTGCCTCATGAAGGACTCAATAGAATATTGTTCCCTTCTCTGCTCATTTGGAAGTCCAGAATGATTCATAGCTTGTGTAAGTATAGCAATAAGATTTTGCACTCCATCTCCCATAACATTTGTTTGTTCAGGAGGACAATCATTGCATTGTCCATTACATTGATCAACACGGTTCCTTCGGGTTCCAGCCATCGTCTAAAACCCAAAAAGAATAGTGTGAGAGGAAAAAATCATGCTAGGGAAAACAACATAATAAAGGGGGAGTACCTTCAATATCTAACATCTTAGGTTTAATTCTATGATCGTTAGCATAATTCTAGTACTATAACCTATACGTATACTTAACCTTAGGGACATCCCTAGACATACCTTAGAAATATCTCTAGGGATCTCACTAACGTTTTCGCATCCTAGTTTCCAATGGTTGACTAAACCTTTCCTCTGATACCAACTGTAGAGACCCGAAGATTGACTTACATGAACATTACATTACATTTTCGGAATACTTAGTACATAACAAAAAACACACACACAAGGATCGTAATAGTTTAGTGTCTTTGGAAACTCGGAATGTAATCTTCTAATCGTGGTGAAAGATCTCCAATATCTCCCATAAAGATCTCCCTTTTTTTTACCTAAAAACTTTCTTTATATCCTGGGTAAAAGAAAACATAAAAGGGTGAGCTCAGATGCTCAGTAAGGGTAAACAAAAGAAATATAAATCTCATCGTATACACAAGCACATAACTTTTGGAAATCGTAACCTGCAAAATAGATCATAATTTCATAACATGGGATAAATCATGACAGTGAAATGTAATCACAATAATCATAACATAAAACATGAAAATTTGTGGCATACACACATAATCATAGAGAATCATTTCTTGTTAGTCAAGACTCATTGCCAAGACTATCTTAGTGGACAAAGTCCCTTTCTGAACCGAGTCACCCTCATTCCAGTCCTGTTTCACTGAACCGGTATAACCTACCGTTCCAGCCATATCTATCTCATGAGATATAAAATCTTTACCCAATGCATTGGAGGGAGATATAGGTCCCACCCATCTCATAATGAAGCCATTCTTATGTGTGCCACAAAATCATAAACCATACATCATAGCATAACCCATGTAATAAAAATGGGAATCTTAAACATCGTGACATCATAAAACAATTCATATAAGATAAAGGAATTCATAAAAATAATTCCATCACAACATAATCAAAACAATGTAATAATAGAGATAAAAACAGAACCCTTTATTATCTGAGATGGAAAATAATTTTGATAAAACACTTGAACTCCATTCTTGAGGAAAATATCCTTTCTTCTTCAAAAACATTTTTCCTTTATTAACAGGTCATACAACTTCAAACTAAAAGAAGTTGATTAAAAATAAACTTGAAAACTTTTAAAGGAAGATTCTTGGAAATAATGTTTTAAAAATCCATTCATGCAGTATAAGTAAAAAAAAAATTCTTCGCGTACT
Source organism: Viscum album (assembly GCA_963277665.1). Lineage (NCBI taxonomy): Eukaryota > Viridiplantae > Streptophyta > Magnoliopsida > Santalales > Viscaceae > Viscum > Viscum album. The sequence goes on along the minus strand of OY728145.1, from coordinate 1,984,249,675 downwards.
TTTGTCAGAAAGGTCAAAAAAAGTACCTCGTACGAAAAACGACAAAAGATTCCATTCATATCTTTTACTAAAAACTCACCGAAGGGTAAAATAGGATTTAATAATTTGTAGGTGAATGGAAATAATATTACATATTGAGGAAACATGGATGTGGATGATAAAATACACCCCAGTAAATACCAAAGTATAAATAATCTCGGATAAAAATGAAATTGTGATATTTCCCTTACCTTAGGTCCGATTTGCTTCGTAAGTGTCCAAACCTCCTGTATAATGATTTAAATAATGACATTGATTTATTAAATAATCATATTCATTGTTATGATATCATATATGGTTCACTTATGACTTTATATTACCCGTTCTTTTGTAAATTCAATGTTAAAGAGAAATTTGGGTAAATTTGTTTCATTTGTCGTCCGTGTTTTGACTTGTAATTATTCATATGATTACTTAGATAATGATTTGTTAATTACAGAATATAAAACATGATTTTTATATATATATATATTCAGAATATACATATATATATTAAATCAGTAAATGGAAAGAAATACACCATTCATGGAGACGGTAGTCCGTACGTACGCATGAACGCTGCTTTCGTTTCCTTATTGAATTGAATGGAATTAAGTATATGACATACATATAAATATACATAAATCCCGTATCATTATTATGTCATATATTTCATTAGTACTTATTATATATACTTTATAATCATTCATGAATGGTTAATCATTGAGAATGAATCTCATCGCGTCGTGGAGACGGTAGTTCGTACGTACGCACGAGCGATGATATCGTTCCCATGGTCGTGGAATTGTATTGAAGTGTATGTATACTATTTCAGTATCAATATCACTTTATAATAATCATATATAGTTACTCATTACACCATTATACCCATCCAATTAAGGTGGTGGCGGAAAATAGATTACACCATGGCGTGGAGACGGTATTCCGTACGTACGCACGCGCGGTGATTTCTTTTTCCGTAGGATGGATAGATGGTGAAATAATGTTATTTCATACTTATAATAACATATCAGTATATGAGTGATACTGATGTTATTACTTCATAATGAAACAACTAAATAAGAAGTAGTGGAAGAAGAAATAAAGATGAAAGAATCGGTAACGGACATTACCTCTTCTTTGAAGTGCTTCTTTGAGACCTTTTTTAGGGCACTAAAATTGGTCTTTGAGGAAGAACAGAACCTCTAGAATGTTTCTAGGGAATTGGAGAGGATAATTTGGCAGGGTTTGTCCGAGATTGAAGGCTCAAAGTTTTGTGAGGAAGAGAGGGAGGAGGTGCCCTTTTATAAGGGAGGAGAGGGGCACCTTTGGAATAACTAAAAATATTATTTTATTATAAAGCCAAATACTGTTTTAAATAGCTCTAAATTGATTTATTTCGAAGCTAAGGTGGGGATGGGTCGAAATACTCTCATCAAATAGGATTTAGACAAGTTTAGGTTATTATTTTACCCTTATCAATTAGATTTAACTCTAAGTTGAATAATTTAACTTTTACCGTGTCTTCTTGTGTTCTTACACTATAAGATTAATAAACTTACTATAAGAAGCCAAAAGAACGCAAAGTTGTTTATTATTAATATATATAACCTTATCTAACTCATTTGGCTGAACCTTATATTTTTAGGAATTAAATAACAATTAAGAATATAATATTTGTTTTAAAAACTAATTTATGTCAATTTTGACACTATTTGGTACATGATTTTTATGAAATTTCTAGCAGGATGATAAGTTCAAACCAAGTTACTTAAATAAACAATAACATGTCATATTAACCTAGAAAAGTAGTGGAATTCATAAAAAGTCTCAAATTATATTTATTTGGGTATTTATATCATCAATTATGTCAATATTTCACTAATAAGATAATTACTGCATCATCGTTGTGTCATAAATAAATTAAACTATTTAATGTCTAAAAATTACAAATAAAATACCATTATGTCGGAAATCTTTTTATATTTCTAATTAATATTTATAGATGAATTTAACTTATGTATAACCCTATATTAAAAATGTTTTAGTAAATAAACTTTGATTTTAACTCTTTTAACTCTTCTTTGAATTAAATAATAATAAATGTCCTAATCTAATTCCAGTGGGCCTAAATGGTCATATTTTATTCCTAAGTTTGTTTTTGGTCGAAATACACTTGTACAATAGGATTAGTACATGTGTTAGGGTAATATTAATATCATTTTTACCCTTAATTACCCTATTTACTTTTAACCGTGGTAAATAAAAGTAAAAAGTTACTATTCACCAAAAATTATTTTCATCTTATTGAACCACATTTTACTTACTGACATCAACCGTGTCTCTCGGATTTTTGAAATTCCATTCACAGAAGCGGTAAAATTAAGATTTATGAAAAAATTAATTTTTTTTAACTACCACTTAGTGGTTTCACTATTCATCAAAAATTAAAGTTTTTCAGAAAAATGCCAAAATTTCACCCTAAGTTATAATTGATATTCCGAATTCAAAAATGATTTCTATTTTACAAAATTCCCAACATATAAGTTGCATTAATTAATTTTATAATTAATTCCCGCTGTCACAACAAATAGCGTGTTTTTAATAGATAATAACTATCAAAAGATTAACACTTGTTTATGTCTGGTGTAAATGTGAAATTACATCCAATGACCAACATTGTATTGAATTGTAAAAATATATTCTAAATATACTTTAAAACCACTCAAATTAATAATTTGTCACTATTAATTATTTTGATTAAAAAAGTTGTTTTTAATTATAATTTAGTAATTTTCACTATTCATCAAAATATGAAAGTTATCCGAAAAGTACCAAAATTTCACCTTAGGCTAAATTCGATACTCCGAATCCAAAAATGAAGTCCATTTTGAGAGATAAAATTTCTAAAATTTTACAAGGTGGTTATTACTATTCATAACGGCTAGTTTTAATAATATTTTAATAGCATATCGTTGTTTAGTGAAACTCAGTATTACGTACTACACACGCTATCGAGGAAGGTCGTGATTGCGTGTAATGCAAGGAAAGTCAAGGATGAGTGTTGTACAAGCTGCTTTTGGTGTAGCGTACAACACAAGACATTAGTGAAATTAAAAAGAATATTTTTCATAAAATCTCGGGGTGTTACATTATCCATACCACACATACTATTTGAGAATCCATCTTTATCACCAATGAATTCCGATTCTTCACCACTATGGGCCAATAAACGATCAATGATTATGGAACCCCATGTCTAAATGTTTTGTCACATCATCTTCATAAATGTAGCATTAATCCTAATGGACAATCGTGCTCATACCCATTTTAAATTATTCATATCTTTCACCACATGGGTTGATGATTAAGAATGTGATGAATAGGGGATAAATTCATTAAAAACCAATGTGAGTATGATCGTTGGCCAGTGTGGGTTCTACAAATGACGATAATTTCAAAAAGGGAAGAAGGGAGAAAGGATACTATCAACAAATAAATAATTGAATATGAATAAATACAGGAAAGTAATCTGGGGGTCCTCTATAGATAAACCGATCTATGCTATAATCCACAATAATATGAGAATAAGTCACAAATAATAATGACCTAACTTATCATTAAATCAATCACCAATGAAGAAAAACCTAGCTTCATTATCATTGGAAATTTCTGAGAATTCTATTACTAATAAGTATACTAACTACCTTTGATGTCCAATATTTAATCTCCAAATTCCATGGATAAAATCCAGGTATTGAGGGATATATGAGATCTAATAATGACACTAGGGTCTTCTAAGGTTCAATAGTGATAGTGGTTATATGATGAAAATCGAGGGGCCCTATAATCTTATAGGTAAGATATGAATAGACCTATTCACAAAGTGAATCCTTGGTTCACTTCATAATATCTCACTATTCATATCAACTATAAAAACATTCATTAGATGAACTATAGTCAGAATAATTTCACACTATGAATTAATTGATTCACATCATGAATCCATTGAATCCAAAACCTCTAGAAAATTTTTCCTGGAAATTCATTCCACAATTTACCACATATAGAGAAAATAATAACTCAACTCCTTCTTTATCTTCCTCAAACACCCTATAGAAAACCCCATCACCCAAAAAACAATGGGTAACATGCTCGATTGGTTCTGAGATTAAAAAAAAATCATCATCAATAAATTTCAAAGGTTACAAACATAAATAAATAGAGTCATTACACCCTCTCAAACATTAATCCTTTCCCCTCAAAAAGAAAAATCTCTTCAATTAAGTATGGATTGTGTACCCACATCTAGATCTCACACTACCATTAGAACTCATAGAGATTCCCAGGCTATAAAATGATTAACAATAAGGAAATTAATCACCCATGAAGGGTTTTATCTTGTTGTTCCTCAATCACAACTGGGTACTCTGAAAATTGGATCCATCTTCAACATCTATCTCACTATAGTTGATATTGTGCAATAGATTAAGAATAAATCTTATTAGCTGTGACACATGGATGATGCCATGAACCTAGTCTAACTACATTGCTAAGGCTAGGTGATAGGAATCCTACCCAACATAATGAAGTATCTAGAATTTTGTGATAAACATATGAGATAGATTTCTAACCTAAATGAACTTACTTAAACCTCACTATAAAGAGAACTTAAAGAACACATGGTCTCCTCGCTCAACTACCCAGGGTTTGTGATATTGGTGTACATAATATTTCTACTGATTCTAAGTAGTATACATAATCACACAGATAACTTGTATTTTCTCCAGTGTTTCATCCACCTATTCCTATGCTGCATGCGATGACTCACCTGTATTCATCTTGTAGAATGTTTAATTTTAGGGTCTCTAAAATAGATATTTTAATGGTTCCATGAAAATAATGGAGTGATAGCTCTTATTATATGTTAACTTCACCAATGAAAATTGATTCTTCTAGCTCTGGTGGAAGTCTAACATGTTGTTTGGAAATATACCCCCCAAAACCAAGATTATTTTCTTATTTAATCAAATATATGTTTGTAAAACATTTTTCTCATCTATAAATGGGTCCTTAAGGCCTTATAAAAACATATCGTTAATCATGATATAAACTAAGCATCACTATTAGAGATTATTTTCAAGGTTACTATAAGAATTTAGATGATTTCCCACATATAAAAGTGCCCCAAACTTTCAAATAAACTCTTATCTTGAATGGAAAAGAAGTGTGATGACTTTATAAGTCGATAAAAAATAACCCATATTGAATCATAGCTTATCATTATCAATCATATCTACATAAAAACATCCATTAATATTCTATCTCAATTCTATCATGGGATCTCAACAAGTTGAGTTAGACATACTAGAACATGTTGTTATGCCTTCACTTCATGACATGTTAGGCATCATGAAAAAAATCATCAAGCCATCACATTGTACCATCCTAGAGAAACATTCACTAATGTTCATGGTACACATTTTCTAACTTAGGATGTACCACCAAGGGGGAGTTATGAAACTCCCTTCACAGCACCTCACGTAACATGAATAGATTTACCATCCATCTTTGGAAAAGGATGGACTTCTCCCCCACCTTTAAAAATTCAATCTAGAGCATCCCATGCAGACAACTGGTCATACTTAACATCATAATTTATGTCTCCCAACTAAGCCACTCTCACATGCTGAAAAAGTAGTGGAGTCACCACCATCAATTGAAGATAATATATCCCTGTCTCTACTATAGGGGTCAGTTATAAGGAGGCTAACTTATCTAATGCCTCCTCCACCTAGTGGAAATGTGATTTCCCACTTAGGGTATATAACATCATGCTACCCTTTTTGGTAGTATTGGATATAAATTTGTCATAGTCTTTATAAAACTCCGAATAATGCCTCTATCTAAGGTAAAAGATTCATGGGGTAATGTTTTACTTGATACTCTGGTGTCCTAAATAAATAAAAAAGTGGTCACATAGATGGTAATGAATATATATATTCAAGGTGAATATTACCGCTACAATCTCTAATTCATGGGTAGTGTATTTGATCTCATGGGGTCTCAGCTACCTTGAATCATAAGTAATCACATATGACCTATATATGAACCATATCACATCTCTAATGGAATAGTATAACACTAAATAGATAACACCATCCTCTGGTATTCTTATCACAAGATCATTGGTGCACCTATCCCTCATCTCCTCAAAGGATTCATGATAATGCATTGTCCAATTTAATGACTTTACTATGTGTTTCAAAGTACTCCAAGGGACTTAAATTCTAGAAAAGCATTAAAAAAACTTCCAATAGAACCTTGACATATTGAGGAAAATCCGTGCCTTCAAAATGCTCTTGGGTTCATCCCAAGAGGGAAATTATTTAATATTTTATGGGCCCACCACTACACAATGACTGGAGAAGTCATTCCGTAGAATGTGAACCTCTATAATCTAAAACAATTACATTGATAGATTTTTGTATAACTGGTGATCCTGAGGTAAGTCCATGACTATCCTCATATTCTCATTGTGTTACTCTTCATATATAGAGTAAAAGGGAATTTCATCACTAAATACAACCACAATCTAGTATAAAAATGTCTATGTGATAAGTTTCATCAGTGCAATAAATACAATGGGGGAATTCATCACACCAAAGGGCATCACCATGAACTCCTATTTTTAATAGAAACATCAATAAATTTTCATCAAAACATCATATTAAAAAACCCTCAAATAGTGATAGATAGACTTGAGATAAATCTTCTAGAACCACATCACCCCTTTCATCTGGTTGAAGAGGTACTCGATCCTCAAAAATGGGGGATTATACTTAATCATTACATTGTTTTGGTAACAACAATATATTCATATATTCAAGATTCCTTCCACCATCTTAATGAAAAACATCAACAATGTGTCGGTGGACACATTAGGTATGATAAATTCCTCCTCATGAAAGGTCCCCCTACAACACCATGATCTTATAAAGATTAGTGGGGGCAACCTGATACCCTAAAGAAGATATCAGCATGGTCCAATGGTGAAAGTTAATGTAGAAGTTGATATCTAACCTCAGAGGTAGTCCCAAAACATATTTTGGAAAGACATCCACATAATACCACACTTTTTCTTGAAGTTAGATGTCTGAATATCCCACTTCAGTAAGGTGAAACTCATTAAAAAAATGTGAGATTGGTTGTAGTTTATTGCTTATGAGACCAAATAGTTCATTGAAATGGTAATTCTTGACATTAAGGAAAAACATCATCCCATTATCCCATAGTAATCTTAGTCACCTATGGTGAAAAACCAATTTGGGAATGCACCATGGATGACTAGTCCATTCTGGGATAACATCAAAAGGTTTCATTTCATCAACCAAAAGTTCCCATGAGAAACTATCTAAATTAATACAAAGATCACACTATCAAAAAAAGTGAGAAATGGTGGAATCACTCCTTGAAGGTGGTATCCATACTCTAATGTTGGTATAATTGACCCAAAAAAATGTAATCTCATATACTAGTGATAAATCATAAAATGAAAAAAATCAAAAATAACTTGGGAAATAATAGAGAAGATAACGATCGCACCTCGAACCATGTCAAGAGCCTCTAGATCACAATACTTGATGGTGTTTACTCCCAATACAACATTATAGGTTAGATATTCTTGATCAATATAACCTTGTTCATCACATGAATAACATAACCCATGAATGCGGTGTCTAGGTATTCTATAATACCTTTGTGCTATAAAAACAATAGGATGATTGGTTCCTCTGTGCGATTCTCGTGCTGTAGATCCCCAAATCCATGTTTGACCCTGAGTATTCCTCTGGCATTGAGATCCTGATGACTGATGTCCACTAGTTATAACAAATTACTCAACCCTAGGATGACCACTACCATCTCCAGTTTCTCAATGATCCCTTCCCAGGAATCTCTCCATCACCCAAAGATACTGACGAAGTTCCTAAACATGCATCGAGGGTTTGGCAGCAAGTGTGACCATATAATTAGGAAATGTGTCCATAAATAAGAAACCTCAAAATATATAATCCAACTAATACTCTATATCTAGAAGGTATATATTTCTATATAATCAAGGCAGAATCTGATCCTGGGACTCTAGTAGCATAACTAGTCCACACACATCATCATCATCCTAAAAAACAAGAACTAATTGTTTCTAAATCTGACATAGAACATCCACCTGATCAACTGGGGTTGAGTACAATAATTACTTGAAATTTGGAAAAACTACTTTCTATCCATCTGGAGAAAACACCCAATGCACTATATCCCTAACTAATGCCTTGATACTGAGCTTGCTGACACTGTGACACTCAAATAAGTCCCTGTCACTTGACCGATTGTTGTTAAAACTTTGTTTCATAATCCTATATGTCTGTCATCACAAAGATATCTTGAAGGATAATGATATTTACCATGGTAATATAATCCTAAATTATTAGATGACTCAAGAAGTAATTATAAGATAAAGAACCATTCCTATATAATTCAGGTACAATTTCTTTCTTTACAACCAATTCCTTCGCATGTCCAGGTGAAAAGAAAGTTGTCAGAGTCTTGATGTATGAACATGTCAGTTATCACACCATTACTAGGTTCCCTAAAATAAGATCTAAAATTTAGTCACTTTAACTCCATTTACATAAGTTCCAAAACCATACCTCATCGAACATCTTACTCATAACATTTTCTGAAGGGAAAACCTCATCTGACACCACTATGTCATGACATGACCCACCGGGTCCACATTTTGGATAGTAGTTAACTAAGGTGACACCCATATCACACCTAAAATAGGATAAGGTATATATAATAGTGGTGATTCGTCATATTACTGAAATGGTAGGCATAACCTAACATACCTAAACACAAACAAACACACACACAAACATCTCAATGAAAAAAAGATATTAGTAATAAACTAAAACCTCTTAAGTGTAAAAAATACAGGAAAAAACATCTAATGAAAACTAAAATGCTAAGAGAATAAATATAAAAGAATATAAAGAGGGAAAAATATATCCCAATTAATAGGTTGGGGAAATTCCCAAAACAAGAAAAAACTAAAAAATTGAAATATAAAGGAGAGTCTGAATCACAATCCATGGGTTTGAACATCGAACATGATCAATGCCTCCGAGAACTAAAATTCCCCAATGGTAAAAGATCCACTAAAGTCACCACCAATATATCTATCGATTTTATAATAAATGACATATGGTGTAGGAAAATTCAATGTATGGGTGAGTATAAATGTACTTGGTAAGACACCCTAAAAACTAAGAGGGAAGAAATAGAATAAAACAATCTACTGAAAAGATATGTCAAAAAGGAGAAAATAATCCCTATAATAAGTTCTACATAATAAAAACCTAGTTAAAAAGAGAGGAATATAAATATCCAAGGACATATAAAAATGATGAGTCTTCCTTTATCTCTAATGCTTCCATATCCAAGCTAAGAGATATTCAAAACTCTCAAGAAACAGAATGGAAGACCGACACCTCGCCACTATGATCCATATATGTGGGAGAATTTAATCAAATATAGTGTCTACTCATCTCTAGAGAATTATGAAGAGGGTGTAACACTCTAAAAATAGAGTACCTTCACCCACTATAACATGGGTGTGTACTGACTCTACCTATATATAGGATATAAAGGACCCTCTCCCTAGAGATTAAGAGGAGTACTGACCCCAACATCATTCTGATTACGAAAATTGAATTATACCTTCAAACACATAAAGTTATAGGAATGAATATATTATCAACATTTAATATTGATAAGAGAGTTGGATGAATAGATCCTGTTCAAAATCAATGAGGGTAAAACATCATTGGTATGCATATCTCCCATTTTGAAAGATGAATTTAACCTGTAAGTCAGCCCTAACCAACTCATGTTGAGAAAGATCTAGTCACACTAAGAATTCAATATTTGTTACATTGAGAATTTGGAACCAAATATTCAGGGTGTGATAGAACTTTTCACATCTTGAATATAAACAATAGAACCCAAAGTTACCATAACTTTTGAATGCAAAAACTTCTATAGCTGTGATTTCCACCGAAGACAACTCATGATGCATCAACCAGACACATTCCCTCTTTGGAAACCCATTACCAATCAGATGTTGTTCAAAAAAATAATCAATGGTCATTAAAATCGCCCAATATTCACCCTCATCACACTTAAAATTCAAGAATCCATCCATAACGCCCATAAACACCCATATTTCACCGAAATGAGCCTCAAAATCATCACCGATCATAGAACTTCTTGTCAATAGGGTTATGTACATCATCTTCATAAATGCAAAAAAACTTTTAAGGGATGATCATGACAAAAACCATATATAAATATTCGAATCACTAAACACATAGTTCAATGATGAATAACATAAATATTATAGGATAAATACATCAAACATGAAAGTGAGTATTATCATTATCTAGTGGGGGTTCGAATAACAACGATTGTTAAAAATACTAAACAATGGGGAAAGGATACCTTCAATAAATAAAGATTAATATATTAAAAAATATGTTAATGTTATTAAGGGATTATCCATAGATAAACCATCCCATGATAGAATCAATAAAAATATGGTATTAAATCACATATCACAAAGCCCCACCCTATCATTGGATCAATCACTGAAGAAGTACAAGTCATTTACACAGTTGTTCATGATTTCTGAGAATTCCTCCACTGATGACATATTTCAATAGGCTCATATTTCCACAATTTGAACTCCAAATACTCGGTATCAAATCCAAGAATCAATGGATATATGTTCTTTGAAAATAAACATGGGTTATCCTGATGTTTTTAGAGGAATTATGGTTATATAAAGAAAATAATTGGGCTCCAAAAATTTATAGATGGGGTGGGAACATGCTCGTTAATGATGTAAATACTAGATTCATTCCATGAAACTAAAATGTTTTATATTTACATAAATTCCAATCATTAGATCCAATATAGATGAAGTGATTTCATATTTCAAATCAACTGATTCATGTTGTGAATCCTCTAAATAAAAATAAACCAGAAGCCCTTTCATGAAAATTATTTTTGTTAATAATTATTCACATTGTAATTTACCACTTGTAACTGAAATACCAACTAAAATATATATTTATCCACCTCAAACACCTTTTGGGAACCCCCATCACTCAGCAAAAATAGTTAATAGGATGGTTAGGTTTTGAGATGACATAAAAAAAGACAACATCATGAAATTTGAAAAGATTTTAACATCAAAAACCAATGTTATTAAAATAAATATTTCCACTTACTAATATAATTTTGAGCTATAGGGAAATGAATGTGATGTTGTTTATCAAGTTTCTAAAAGGTATAAAAAAATAAGAAGGGATATAAAATAAGTACATTAGATTATCTTTAATATTATTATAAATCAAAGAGAAAAGGTAATACTATTTTCAATAATGTCTTGAATGTGATTGTATACTTTTTTGAAGAAAGGGATATATAATGCCCAAATTTCCATAGTTAAAGAAATAAGGGAGGAATAAAATGATGAAAATTTTAGAATATTGATCTTTTTATTGGATGCATTTTTACTTCAGAATTAGATTCATGTAAAGAATATAGTTCTGAAAATAAATTAACAAAAATGTTCTAGATGGCTTCTTAGAATCAAGATACTAAATTTGATTCTAAATCTTCTGAATATAAGAATTATTTGGCTAATGATGTATATGATGAGATTAAAAATGTAGATAATTATATAATTAAAATTTGAAAAATATTAAAGGAAATAAAAAATAAGTATAAGAAGCTCATTGAGTGAAACAAGATCTGTGTTAATGAAAACTGGAAGTTAAAGTATAGTTATTCCTATAACAATTATAAAATTTGTCTAGGTTTATAACCTTTTCAAAAGTGAAATCATAAAACAAAAGATTATCTTTCTAAAAAAATGTGGCTTAAGAAAGAAAAATAAAAGATAGTATAAAATAAAATGAAAATATAAAAAATGAAGCTTAAATTTTAAAGACTGTTTTATTCTAGGAAAGGGAAGTGATAATGAAATGATAATAATAAAAAAATAACTAAAATATATATTGTTATTGGTTATGAAATCTAGTTACCTAAAATATATAATATATTATTTATTAGAAGTCCAAAAGTAAGTGTATATAAAACCACTTTTTTAGAGGTATGATAAAGGTACATTATGAAAGATAGTGTTTTTTTATATTTCCATTATCTCTAAGGCATAAAAAAGATAATATATCTAAATCCTCATTCTCAAAATTATCTACGAAAAATGTTTGAAACCAGTATGTAACTAAATAATTCTTTTTCTAACTCGATTAATCCCATGTTTCTATAATTACCAATGTTTTATTAAATTTTTATTTATAGGACATGTTCTTTATAAATTTGAAAAAGGAAACTTGGTAAATGAGTAGTAGATACTTTTGTCACATTATTGGTGATGTATAAAATTTTATATCATTCCAAAAAAAATTAATGATTTAATGTTACTTTTTGTGATAATACAAAAGTTATTGTCAAAGGTTTGGGAGAAGTTAATATTTAATGATCTGTTATCATTTCAAATGGTTTTTACATTGATATTTTAACTAATATTTTTATTAATATCACTAAATTATTTGATGATAGAATGCATGTAAATTTTCAAAATGATATTTTTATAGTTTTTAAAGTTCCCATTTTATGAAATACAATAATGTAATATTTAATCCATCAATTTTCCTAAACAATCTTACAAAAATGTTAAGTGATTATGTTTCATACAATTAGATAACATTGTATGGAATATGAGGATTGGGAATTTCAATTTTAGGGTGCTGTAAAATGTACCAAATAATTAAATAGTTCTATATATTCATAAATTAAAACTTGGAATCACATAAATTTACGAATCATGCATAAAGGGTAAACACCATTAAGTGTATTTTAGAATAACCAAGGAGGCATAAACCATAATAACAATACAAATCATTCATGTAGATATATTTAGACCTATATCTACTACTAGTGTTGGTGGTAAAAGTTATGGTTTTTTATTGTTGATGATTTTACTTGATATAAGTGGTTATATTTTTTTACTCATAAATCTAACCCTATTTCACATTTTTTACTTATTATAAATTAGTTTAAATTAAAAACGTCTACTTAATCATATACATTATATGTGATTGGGGTGGAGATTCCTTAAATTTGGAATTTTAAAAAACATACAAAGATAACAATTATTCTCACAATAACTCATCCCCTAAGAGTTCTTAATAAAATGATATCATTGTGAGAAAAAACAATTCTTTACAAGAAATGTATAATGCCAAGATAAATGAGTATTAAAAAATATAATCATTTTTGAAGAATATTTAAATAGAACTTTCTATATATAATGCAGATTTATTTTAAGAAATATTTCAAGGAATACATCTTATGAAAATTGGAATGGAAGAAAAAAATTTGGATATTTTGGAGTATTTGTAGGTAAATTTTATATTATTAACAGTAAAAATTCCTTTGATAAGTTTGAATCTATATCAGATGATAGAATATATTTGTGTTATTAAAATTATAGTAGATCCTATAATGATTATAATAAAAGAACCATATTGATTGAAGAGTATATACATGTGCAATTTGATAAAAATAATTTAAAAGAAAAGATTTATGATTTAAACCAAATTATAAATGAGTTTATAGATTTTAGTTTCTGTAGAGATAAACTTTAAAATGAAAATGAACATGTTGAGGTGGGGAGCCGAACTCATTAATTAACTATGAAATCACATAGAAGTCACTCTTTAGATAAAGTGATTGGAAATGTTAATTAAAGAATTTAAACAAAACATTCATAAATAAATTCAGTTCTCATTCAGCTTTCATTTCTAAATTTTTGCCAATTTTTTTTAATTATTTAACTATTTATACTTTTATTTTCCTTGGATTATTAATTAAATTAGTTTTTAGGAAATACATTGTGAAATTATGTGTAACATACTGAAATGAAAAATGTATTTGTTAATAAATGATTTTTTAGAATTAAACTTGAAGAATAGGAAATTATTATTAGGAATTAGGATATGCTAGTTTAATAAGGATAGTTTTAGAAGGTGACAATTATGATGAAATTTTTTCACTCGTTGCAAGATTAGAAGCTATCTGAATTTTATTTTCTTATTCTTCTTTTCAGGGAATTAAATTATTTCAAATGAATATCAAAAGTAATTTTATAAATTGATTTATTTATAAGGAAGTATATGTGAGAAAACCTTATTTTTTAAAATGAAATGACACCTAACCATGTTTTAAAACTTTCTAAATCCTTTTATAGAGTTAAATAACCCCCAAGATTTTGGTATAAAATATTATCTTATTTTATATTACAAAAATATTTTATAAAAGGAAAGGTAGACCATACTTTATTTATAAATTAATGTTTGAAATAATATTTGGTTTTTCAAATATATTTCTATGATATAAATTTTTGATCTACAAATGATACTTTGTGTAATTAATTACTAGAATTATTAACAATTGAATTTGATATGAGTCTTTTGGGAGAATTTAAATTCTCTAATGGGATTCCATTTTTACCAAGATAAGTTGAGAATTTTTAAATCATTCTATGTATTCAATAGAAATAGTTAAAATATTTGGTGATAATAATTGAAAAAGTTCAAACATCCCCATGAGTACTTTATCAAAGCAATATATTGATAAATAAATAAAACGAATGCATAATAAACTTTTTAGATGTAAAAATTGTAGTTGTTGTATATAATTAATTCATAGTCTTATTTAATGTTAATTGTTTGTATTTATGCTCGATTTAAAAACGAACCTATGGGAATTCACATTAAATCTGTGAAAGGAATCATAAAATATGTTAAAGGTTAATTAAATATGGTTTATTATACAAATAAAATCTTATTTTATTTAAATAGCTGTTGAGATTTTTATTTTTGTGGATATAAAATAGACTTAAAAATCCAAATGGAAATGTAGCTTTTTAGGAACAATATTGGTTTCAAAGAGTTTTAATAAATAGATTTCAATTTCTTTATCTCATACTAAAGTAGAATACATAACATTAACTTGTTATTATGATCAATTATTATGGATTAGAAACATTTATCTAATTTTAATGTTTACATTGACAAGTTACCTATTTATGTTATAATTATTAAACTTTTTATATATCGAAAAATCATAACATCACTAAAGAACATAAATTATTGATGTTTAATATGATTTTATTAGAGTACATTCTAAAAAAGATATATTTTTTGGAATATATTCCAACCTATGACCAACTAGCACGATGGATGTTTAAAATGGATGTTTAAAATGAGCGTAATTAAATAATATACTTATGGATAATATTTCTTCATATAGAGTTTAGAGTGATTCTTGGAGAGAAAATATATTCCACCTTTAGTATCAAAATTCATTTAAACTATATAATTAATAATTTCTATGAAATATTACAAGATAACATTTTGAAAATATTTTCAATATTCTATTTCTTGATAGCGAGCACAAAAAATTGTTTTATAATATAGTTTATAAGAATATACATTGATTGATATCTAATATTAGATTCCTTTTAAATCAATTTATGATTCTTAAATATATTTCAATGTTTTCATGGATACATAATTCTTTTAGAGTATTTTAATGATTTCTCACTACCATATACCTACATTTTTTAAATTATACTCATAACATGTTTAAAAATATGCACACACTACATTGAAGAAATCAACATTTAAAGATAGGAAAAGAAGTTAGGATTAAGGGGGATACTTTTGTTATACAAACTTTGTTAAATACCCTAATAGGGGGGGGGTGAATCAATGATTGTCATATTGAAATAATCCCCCTTAATATCATATTTTATCATTAAACTAAACACTCTTCTCTCCTTTTCCAGATGCAATGTATGATAATAAATGAAAGCATGAATGAGACAAAAGTTTTTTTACTTAGTTTAAACATAGTGGGAAACATTAAAGGGGTATACAAGGAAAATGTTCATATGTACCAAATCCACTAGATCACACATCTATTTACAAATTTTAGAGTAGACTCACTATCCCTCATAGTTGTTAACTAATCTCAATTTGAAATCTCACTCCTCTCTCAACTGAAGTGTGATCACTGATACTTCAGAAAAATATTAATTTGATCACTTGAATATATATGTTTTAAAACTAAGTTTTTGAATAACTAAGTTCAACATCAATCCAATTGATTAATAATACTTTTCAACATAATTACTGGGCAATCCTGTTTGATTCATGTAAGTTTCACTTTGGAAAAACTGGTTTATCAAATTTTGAGACACTACCCAATCATTCATAAAATTATTTTAAACATCATAATAAATATACATTCATGAAACTCAAAACCTTTTGTGAAAATTTATAAGATTTTACAAAAATAAGAAATGTTCACAAAATTATGATTTCATGAAACTTCCTTCGCAAAATAAATCTTCTTTTGAATCCTTAAGGAAGATAAATATTTTTCAAAATTCATTCACAATTTCAGATCCTTTGTATTTTTTATGGATTACTCTCTTTAATGATGGGGTTATACATCAATTTATAAACATCCTCCATTCCTAAACATTCAATATCCCACCACCTTTTAATGAATATCTTCATTATTTTTCATGAAACACCCTGTCTCTACAAAACATTCAGTGGAATTTTCTATTCCCAAAAACATATCATTATCTTGTAACTTACTGTCTTTCGATCAAAACTCAGTCATATTTATTGAAACATTATTATTTTTTAATCTTCTCATAATCTTGTAACTTACGGTCATTCCTTCATTCCTCATCCATCCTTCACAAAAAACCTTTTCCTGAATCACCAAAGCTGAACGACACTAAAATTTCACAAAACATCAAAATTTCAGGAATTCCATCCCTTTTTAAAATTTTCACGTTGAAGCCTTGTAAATCCAACACCTGATAATTTGGTTCCATACTCTAATGTTTAGACCCCATAAATTTGGAAAAAACTAGGAAATAGTTCCACATTGTACATGTAAACTTCAAAACCAATCCTAAGGCTTCCATACCTATATCTTGAATATTTTTCATCATAGTTGGTAAAAAGTCACATTGGAACTCCACAAATGACCTTATAAACATATTTTTTCAACAAGAAAAGTCAACACAAAAACACTACATTGTAATCTTGAGGGATTATTTCACAACAATCTCTTTCTTTTGATTTGTTTAAAACTCTTCACACTTTGACCCCATTTTGAATCTTCTTTCATATTCCACCAAAAAATGACATCTTATTGTTCCAGATAGAGATAAAACATTTTCTCTACACACACTATAATCCCAAATGAGCTATGCTCTGTGTGAGGATCAAGAGTAACATGGAAATTTCATCACTGAATCAATTCATTACTGAAACAGTCAAATAAAGTCATCATGAACCCCATATATCTTAATATATAAAATTTTATCGATCAACTTTAGCATCATTAGATATAAATATCCCCCTACTTATCTGCTCCCCCTATTAGATTCTACCACTTCTTTGAATAATATATTTTATCCCCTATTTTCAATGAACCTAAAAGTTTCTCCATGGTGGATGAAACATTGTATATAAAACATATCATCACATAAAGGAAAACACAACATACCTCAATTATAAGGGGTTCCACTTTTACACTTTATAGGTGTGGGAAGTTAAATGATCTATATGATCCAGTCGATGCCACTCAAATGTCTCTTTGGGTATGGCCTTCATCAAAATGTCTTTAAAATTTAGTTTTGTAGGCACATATTTCAAATTCACAAGCCCATGATGTACCTTCTCCATGATAAAATAAATTTTGTTTTTATTGAGCCTAATCCATTTGCGATGGAATGGATTTTTAATAAGAGTTATTGAGATGAATTATTGTAAAGAAATTTGATCTAAGAATTCACTTTTACTCAAATATCTTGAATTTCCAGCTTTATCTATAATAACTAAATACAAGATTGAAAGAACAAAATATATTCATATTTGTTGTTTCACGACCAAATACAATCTTGTTTCTTGAATAACTAGTAAATACACAATACAAAAATATATAATATACCACCTAACATTTATTTTCTACCATATACTTAATTATACCAATATGTACTTTTATAGCATAATAAATCATGGAAATGTTTTTCAATTTATAGGAAATTTGAATCCACCATGCCCTTGATATACCACAGTATTCTTTTTTTACTGTAGGATAGTGGATTTCTTTGTGATTTCATTAATAATGTGCTTCTTTCCATGTGTAAAAAACCAATATTGTGTCTTTTCAATGTTAGGTATAAGTGGCTTCTAATAATCTGGCTATATTCAATGACAATCACTATAACGACTTGATCCATTATAAATAATTTTTCACTTTTTATTTAATTATATGTCTTATGATGTAAAATGGTTATAGAAAACACTTTATGTTATTTATTTTTATTATATATTATCTAAATAAATAGATAGTTAAGCATCATTACCATTGATAATATATCCATTGAATATTGACCACTTGATTAGTATAAATATAATGTTTAAACAAATCATATCGACACAGACAATGGACTTGATGACCTCAACTAGCATGATAATAACCTATAAATCTGATTTATCAAAGGTTATGAGGGTGATAACATCTATGGAAGTTTCAATTGACCAATCCCAAGAATAGATCCAAGAACTTAATAATGTGTGAAACCATTTAAAGGATTAGTTCATATTCATTGAGATCATGACCCAAACCGTGTACATAGAAACACCCCATGAAAATCATACCCTAATGCACCTTGCTCTTAGTGAATTACTTTGTGTTTTAAATGGATGTGTATCAAGGCCCCAATAAAATGAATATGTATATTTTATAGAGTAGACAATATATTTTATTTTATTATTGTAATTTATAAATGATTTTTGATTTTTATTCAATAAAACAAAAATTTTATTTTCATATAATATTCAAATTATGGTATGAAATTTATTTTCAAGAATTAATGCATTCTTAAAACAAATAAAATTATAATAAAATATTTTTTTTATATATTTTTTATTTAATCTAAATGATCTTTTATTTTTTTTAAAGTCAAATGTAATTTTTAATTGTGTTTGAAAACTATTATTGTCAAAAAACCAAACAATGATATCGATTATTAATTTAAAATTTAAAATAAACATATTTAATTAATTATTTATGTAAAATTAATATTAATTTTGGAATAAGAACATTCAGATTATCCAATAGTTATTTTTTCACAACATTCTGAGACAGTGAAATTTTCAATTAAAAATTAAATACCGTATAAATGTAAAGTGTGATTTATGACAACATAATCACCAAAATTTGATTTAATAAATACTATATAGGTTGTAAATTACAAAAATATGTTTTCAATTTAAAACAATGTGATTTATATGTTCATTTGATTAATTTTATAATTCCCTTATGAATCCTCCAAAACCATTAATATATTTTATGGTTTCAAAATCATTTTTGTAAGAGTATGAATCACTTCCACATCATAAAGGGTATCATTTTTTTAATTTGGGACCATTTTCTTATATAATAGTTAATAAAACTACCCTTGGGAAGAAAACATGGAAAAAACATGGGGAAGGCTTGTGTTTTTTGTAATTTTAGTATATATGGTCCAAAACCTAAGTTTTAGAAACAATAATAAAATCCCCACTAATGATCCCATTTATCTTCACTAAAAATACATAGATCGTGTAATTAATTTTATATCCCCTCTCTATTTTCCTTATAAAGTCCCCTAAGCTCTCAAAAATCCTATCCTAAGAATTTTGAGTCACACACACAAGAAAGAAATCATTTCCTTCTCTTCATTATTAAAGTTTCTTTATCATCTTGTTCCTTCTATTTCCAATTACTAATGTTGGGATATTTCTTACCATGTACCCAATATATCCCATTTTATGTAAAAATCAAAAGAGACCCATTTTTCCCTCATCTACCAATTTTATGAATTTTTAAGCAAGACCCTTATGCTGTCGGAATTTCAAAGCGATTTCCATGCCAAAAAAATTGTGTAGTGAATACAATACCCATTTCCTATCAGGGATATTCAACTTTATAAATTTATATTTCTTTGACTTGTGACATACATTTATTTTTTCCACACTCACTGATTATGGAATAAAGTAGGATGATGAATGAATCTCTATTATAAGAACTGTTGGAACCACTTTGTGTATAAGGTTGTATTTGTTGTCAATAGTTGTCAACGAAGATCAAAATTAAGGAGATCAAGAAGTACTCCAATGAAAAATAGGAATAGAAATTCAAAAGATTGTTGTACTGATCATAATTTCAAATAACATGTGTCAAAGGTGACACATTGTTTACAACAATGAAGAACATGAGGTATAATCCATCTGAGGATGAATAAAGAAGAATGGGGTTTTGATGAAAACCAAGCAATTCCTCAGTATTGAATGAGAGCCAGGAAAGAGACATCTTAAAGAGTTGAATCATATGCTTTGCATGAAGTAGATAATGACGGTTGAAGAAGAAGACAATGTGCAAAGGATTGGAATTCTGAGATGGCCATGCGAGGATTGGAATTCTGAGATGGCCATGCATGTAACATTGTCTCAAAAGATGATGATGCTAAAGCTGTTCCTTCAAAGAATATATATCATGATAGTGGAGTTTGTGATGAAAACCGAAGAGTTTCTGAAGGATACAAATCACCGAAAAGAAGTGTTTTTGAGGTGATCGTGCTTGTTGACAAATCAAACAACTGACATTCAAATTTGTTGACAAAGGGGATTCCATGGTGGCATGTCGAGTTCAAGGGATGTGGTTAAAGATCCATATTTGATTCAAGAATGTCAACAAAGGAATGGACGATCTGGAGGGGGTACAAAAAGAGCATATACAAGGTGGTGCCTTTTTCCAGTGTTTGCCAAATTTTTGGGCCTAAAAATTGACAAATGGAGAAAAGTGGTTTTGGCAAAGAGACTTGCGCGCCATGTACTCGAAAGAGAGATAACATGCGCGCCATATGTTTTTTAGGATCAGAACATCAAAATATGGAAAAGGGATAAGGGTCGCGCAAGTGACTTGCGTGCCATGAAGAGACTTGTGCGCCAGTGCCTAGAAGGATTAAAAACTCGCGCGCCTATTGTTTTTCAAGAACAGAACATCAAAATATGGAAAAGGAAAGAAGGTCGTGCAAGTATTGGTTGGGTCGCGCAAGTGAGTTGCGCGACAGAGGGTAGGGGAGATGGGCTGCGTGCCAAGACCTTCACGCCGAGGGGTGACTTGCACGCCGCCGTGCAGGTTGACCAAATGCCTATAAATACTGGACCACCCCTCCTCATTTCCCACGAGTTCAACCCTTATATAAAATTAGAGCTCTCGTCGCGTAGGTGTAGGAGTCACGCAAGTGGTGAGTGGTCGCGCAAGTGGTTTGGAGAGACTTGCATGCCAGCTCTTAGAAGTTGCGCACCGGTTGATGGCTGCGTGCCCAAGTTGATTTGGGCGAGAAAGGAAGTGAGTCACATAGGTTTGAAGTTTCAGAAGGAAGTGTAGTGCAGGTGCTATGGTGACACTTGCGCGCCAGTTTGGAGTTGCGCGCCAAGGACTTGTGCGCCGTATTGGGACTTGCGCGCCGTGTTGGGACTTGCACGCCAGGATTTGAGGAGACTGCCCGATATTTTTGAAGCACACCCATCTTTCTGGAGCTGCACAAAAGCTGGAAGATTTCCTGATACCTTTTGGTGAAAAGTGATATTAAAGAGGAAATCTAAATGATACATGCATGATCTCATGCATACATGGAGAACTGATTCTGACGATGCCAAGTAAACTGAGCTTCACTTATTGAGTAATCACATCAGTGGTTGTGATTCAGGAAAATGAAGACAAGAGGATCTGGTGCATTAGTCATTACACTAAAGAAGAGGGTTTGAACTGAAAAGAGCATCAAATCTGAACCCTGATGCAAGAAAAGTCTCATGCTAAATAGGAGACAAAGAACTTCATGTCTATCTATTGAAGAGACCTTCACTTCTATAAACTGAGTGGGACTTCACCAACGATAGTGAGCTAGGGGGAGTCAACGGGAGTGACCTGAGGGAAGCAGTGAGCTATCCCTGAACCATTGTAAAGGCAATGAGCATGGGACAAAGTGACTATGCCCGAACCATTGTAATCCACAGATAGTGAAGTATAGTGGAATTTGGTACGACCGGAAACTTGTCAGCATATGCACCTTGGGTGTAGCCCTTAGTAGTGAACCAAGTAAAAATTGATGTGTCATCTCTTTGCATGTGAATGTTTCATTGCTGATCATATCCATCATATAGGTTTAAGTAGTTCCTACCAATGTGGGAACAAGATCCACAACTTTAAAGAGAAAAAGTTGACACCCTGATTCACCCCTCCCCTCTCAGGGTGTCCCGGGGTCCTACAAAAACTATATGGCACACTTAATCATGAGAATTAAATGAAAGTGATGGGTGCACCTAGAATTATATAGTGCTCTAATTCATTGGGTAATATTTAGTCTCATGAGAAATAATGTTTGGATATGGAGAGAACTTTATTTGTTTATGGAACTTTTTCCATCATGTTTTATTTTTATTTACCCTTTACCTATGTTTATGATGTAGTTTTTTATGTTTTTTCCACATTTCCCATGTTTCCTTTAGGATTATCATGTTATATCATGCCTCACTGGTCATGTTTTTTATTCTGACCACTTTTATGTCCCATTAAAATACCTATTTTTCAATATTTATTATCTTCTTCATGTTATTCCATATTTTTATGGTTACTAGGATTTATAGATCAAAAAATTCTAAAGTTTGTCCCCAGGTTATCTCTTTTAGTTTTATGTATGAGCACGTTAAGGATGTTTTCAATAAATATGTTGTATTTCCTTTTTATGTTTTTATACAATGTACCTAATATCCCAAGAGACTAGAATTTCCAAAATTACAGTTTTTATTTTTTGTAATATTAAACAATAAATTATGAATTAATGTGTAATAAAGATATGGTTTGTCAAATTAGGAATAAAAGGAAGAGATTATTTATTTTTGGGTATAGGAGAAAAAACTATAGGAAGTACTTAGTGATAAGACTACATGTATGAATACTATAATTTTTTTTATAAGTATTGAGAAAGTGGTTTATCAATAAAATAAATACCTTTATATATATCACAAATTGATGTGGATCTGGAATAGATATACATAGTGGTTTAACATAAAAACACCACATTGAGTTAGACTCGATCTAGAATTGGCTGATGACAATGGGCCTCGCTTCACACATGGCTTGAATCTTCTTTGAAATAATATTTGGTAAATTTATAATCTCACTATGAACCATTATTAAGGGAATAAAAAAACCAAATAAGGTTATATGCTTGCAAGTTGATCAGGGATAACATATATTAAAGCCTAGAAATTCATAAGTTAATAAATACAAGTAATTTATAAGTCATACCTTTAATTTTCTTAGATTGACCATTTATATGTTTAATAGTTTATAAATATTAATCCCTAATTTTTATTTTATTCTAGGTAATGGATGGAAATATGAGTAATCATGTAAACAACTAATGAGAAGGGGACTGTGATAACTACCCTGCTGAGATGCCCGACTAGATGGGATTGGAATAAAAAACATTATGAAAATACTGTCTAAGAAAAATCAGGATTTGAATAGAAACCTAGAATAAAAGGAGTATCCAAACCCCCATTAGAGTGAACATGCTGAAATTGGCACTATTATCAGATAAAGGCCACTATCATTAAATGGGTTACTCGATCCCCTAATAGTAGAATAATGGATCAAATCCATTGAGTATAGCTTCCCCATCCTTCAATATTTCAATCAAGAAAAGGTTCTACTGGGTGTTTATCAACTAAAGAGAGAAGCGGATAAGTAGTAGACATTTATATAATATATGAAGTGTGAGGAAGAGATCGAAGCAATGGGGTGAATGAATTCTAGAAAATCTTTTTTGATAAATATTTTCCTCCCACTCTCTGAATTAAATTTTAAAGGGATTTCCTCTCCATCAAGAAAAAAGAGGACGACTCTATCAGGGTGTATGAGGAAAACATAACCAAAATTTAATTATAAGCCTATAAATTTTTCATTACTCCCAAATACAGGTTTGATTGTTTCTTTAGAGGGATATGCCTAGCCTACAAAAATCCATAGTGATATGAGACATTGATAGATATGAGGAAATTGTCTAATATTCCCTCAAATTCAAGATGAAGGTAGGCGAATCTCAAGGGTATCATAGAGATAAGAAGTAGGAGTGGAGTTTAATTCTAAAGGTCTATGGGGTAGTCTAATGGTGAAAACAAATTTCAACATCCCACTTATCAAAAGGTGTATAAAAAAGAACCATGGAAACTTCCTAAGGGGAATGGGGAAATATTTTAGGTGGAGGAAGGAAGGAAACCTAGCTAGATATTTTCGATAAGAAAATCCCACATATGCATTAGAATAGAGGAATAATCTAGTTAAACCTCAGCGCATTGTTTATTTATTCAAATGAAAGTAACTACGGCACTTTGAAAACTAATCCACTAAATCAAGGGTTTTTGAAGACATCCAACAACCTCTAATGTAGAAAGGGTGAGCGTTTTCTATCACAACTACTAATGTGGATTACAAAAATGAAGTGGTAATAGGTACTATAGTTCTTCATTCAAGAATAGTGAATATACATTTTTATTATCATTATATTCATTCCTTCTTATCGTGAAATTTTATTATAACTTTTCAAATATCAATAAAAATAATTGAAGTTGTGATTTTAGTGAAAATGAAAAATGGGGAACTTATTTCATCCCAAGTATATAACTCCTGCCTTTTAATCATTTCTAAAAATAAATTACCAAAAAATCTTGTGATAATGATTTTGGTGGGATTTAATGAAATTTTTGGCAAGGATTGATTTTCCCTATATATATCTGACATGAATTTACATGATAAAGAAATCACTCTACATATTGCTAATCGACCCCCGATTCAGTACAAGTGAAAGGTGGAAGATGAATATTATTTTGCATCGATATCTCAATCATGGATAATATTGGCCTATGAGAAAGAATATATAGCTCAAATTATAGAATCTATAGAAAGAGTCATACTTTTGGACATTCCCATTATGAGAGAATATGATAATGTGTTTCTTGAAGAATTTCCTAGACTTCTTTATAGAGGAGATGTTAAATTTTTAATCGAGATTATACATGGGGGTTACCATTATCCCAGGCACTATATAGAATGGCTATTGTGGAACAGGAGGTGCTGAAGAAACCACTATAGTAGAATCTGGATAAAGGGTTCATATAACCAAGTGAAGCACCATAGGTTTCACCACTCCTCTTCACCAATAAGAAGGATGCATCAATGTGCCTTTTCATTGATTACCATGAGCTCAACAAGATCATGACAAAATAATTTTCCTCTACCATATATTAATTACTTGTTTGATAAAATATGTGGGAAGAATACATCTCTAGGTTGGTTCTATGGTTGGGGTATTACCAAGTTAGGGTGAAGAAAGAAGATATCCCCAAGACAACTTTTCATACAAGGTATAGGCAGTATTAGTTCATATTAATGCCTTCCAAAATAACTAATTATACAACAATGTTTACATAATTAACGAATAGAGTCTTTAGAGATTACCTAAAGAAATTTTTTGTTGTCATTATAGATGATATTCTAATATAATCTAAAAGAAAGGTGGAGCATGAGGAGAATCCAAGAAGAGTTCTAAACACCTTAAGAAAGGATAATCTTTATGATTAGTAACACAAAAATAAGATTTATGGGTAATGAAAGTCTCATTCTTGGTGAATATCTTCATAATAAATGAGATATCTATGGAAATTTGAAAAAATAGAAGCAATTAAAGGATATATGAGGAAAAATACTATGACATATATCTTTAGTTTCATTAGATTAGCTGGGTACTATCGTTGATTTGTGAGAAATTCCACATGATGGTAAAAAACTCTAACGAAGATAACTTATAAGGGAGAAACGTTTTATTGGAAGGGTGAATGTAAAGAGATATTTAAGGAGGTGAAAATGAGTCTTATCACTACACCTATACTCACAATTCCCACAAATGGAGAACTTTTATTGGTATTCAGTGGTGCTTCGAAGAAGGGCTTCAGTTGTGTGTTAATGAATAATTAACAAGTGATAGCCTATACTTTAAGGAAGTTGAATGTTCAATAACAAAACTACCCAATGCATGATCTTAATTGGATATAATGGTATTCACATTGAAAATTTTGAGACATTATCTATTTTGGTAGAATAATTAAATATATTCAGATAATAAAATCCTCAAGTATACATTCACAAAAAAATAGCTAATTATGAACCAAAAAAGATGGTTAGAGCTGATAAAGAACCGTGAATTCCCAATTCACAACTATCTTGGGAAAGTGAATAAAGTGGAAGAATATCTAAGTATAAAGGATTCAAAAATTCTATCTTTGATGAGAATTGATAGGGATCTGATCATTTAAGATTTGGAAGGAATGGATGGAGGAATCATAAAGGAAGGAACATCATTAGTCCTTTCAAAAATGACTGCTCAAGCATCTCTTTTGTAGAAGATAAAGAATGAACATATATATGACTTGTGAATTCATAATAAAGTAGAAAATATATGAAAAGGTTAGTACTTAGAGATCAATTTTATTGAAGTAAGATTTGTAATATTTGGGTCATGACTATGAGTACAATAAATTCCTGAGTTGAAGGAGTTGTTAGATAATGCACATAGCTCTACCTTATATATCTATCCCAAAAGCATGAAGATGTAATGATATATCTTATAGCATAATTGATGGGAAAATATAAACAATAATTTTACAAAATGTACATCAATATATATTTTATGTTAGCAATTGAAGCTTGAAAGGAAAAAATCCAAGGGGATGATGCAACCATTAACCGTACCTACATGGAAATGGGAAAACATCACTATGGAAATTATCATTGGTCTTTCAAAGACATAAAGACAAAGTAATTCTATCTACATTGTGGTGGAATATCTTAAAAATAATTCATCATTCATTGTGATCAAATATGTATTGTCACTCGATCAACTTGTAAGGATGAATATTAGATAAGTGGCGAGGCTTTATGGAACACCGCTATCGATTATATCCAATATACATACTAGATTTTACTAAAATATTTAGATGAGTACCAAACACACTCTAAATATTGAGTTGAAATTTTGAAAATCTTATCACCATAAAAATGATAACCAATCTTAGTAGACTATCCATACACTTAGTGACATGTTGAGATCATTCTCAATTGACATAAAAGGAGCATGGTATCAACATATTCCAATTATCAAATTATTATACAATAACAGTTTCTACTCAAGAATCCCAATGAATCCCTATGAATATCGTTGTGAGAAGAGGTGAGAAATTCTGTATGTTGGGATGAAGTTGGGAAATGAAAACTACTAGGTCATGAAATGGTCAAATAAATGGTGGAAAAGACTAAGACCATTCAACAACACATCAAGGATTCCTAGAGTCGACAAAATAGCTATGATGAGAATCATTGATGAGACCTAGATTTTGATTTCAGATACAGGTATTATTACACATATATCTATGGAGGGAAGTGATTATATTTGGGAATAAGGGAAAGATTAGTCCAAGATACATCAGTCCCTTTGATATCCCTAATATCATCGGAGTTGCGTCCTATTTACTAGCACTCCCATGCAACCTATCTTAAGTACATGATGTATTATATATATCCCTCTTAAGGAAGTACATAACAGACCCCTTTCATGTGCTTAATCCATATTTGGTACCAATATATAATTATCTCCCATATGATGAGCAACCAGTGAAGATCTTATATCATAGAGAAAAAATTTTAGAAAATAAGACAATGAACTAAGTGAAAGTACTATGGAGGAACAACATGTTTTAAGAATATAAATGGGAATGAGAGGAGTTGATGTAACAAAATTAACCCCATCTTTTTTAGTATGGGAAATTAAAATTTTGAGGGTGAAATTTCTAAAAGGTGAATATTTTGATTTTCCAAATGATTATAAATAAAATATTTCTTTTTATTTAATTAAATGTCTTATGAGGTAATATGGATATAGACAACACATGCACTAATTTGGTTTTTCTATATCTTTTAGAACTCAAAAGAATGTTAACCATAATTACCTCAGCCAGAAGGATCGTAACCTATGATGTCCATTTATCAATGATTATGGAGGATATAACATCTCTATCCTTTTCCATTGACTAAGACCAAGATAATATCTAACAACTTAATACTGAGAGAAACTATTTATGAGGGAATTTCAAGCCCACTAAAATGGCAACCCAAAACATGTATGCTGAACCACCCGTTGAAAGTATCACTGTTGCACACATTGCTATTAAGAAATTAATTGGTGTATCAAAGGGATGTGAATTATAACCATAATAAAAATAATATGTATATTTTATAAAATAATTAATATATTTTCGTGTTATTATTATTAATTTATAAAAGATTTTTTATTTTTATTCAATAAAAAAATTGTATTTTTGGGTAATGTTCAAATTCAAGTTAGGCATTTATTTTCACGAATTCATGTATTTTTAAAAAAAATAGTATTTCAAAATATTATTAAAATTAAATGACATTTATTAAATATATAAATTATAATGTAATTTTAATGAAGTTAAATATAATTTTTATACAGTTTTGAGAACTTTTATTATAAAAAGACTCCAACATTTCTCAATAAATGTATATTATTATATTAAAAGGTGAAATGCACATATTTAGAAAATTATTTTGGTAAAATGAATATTATTTTTGGAATCATAATGTTGAAATTATATAATGTTATTTTTTCATAATTTTCTAAGCGAGTGAAATTTTAGATTAATAGTTTTATACTTATAAATGTATTGTGTGTTTTATGACATAATAATGACCCAAAAGAAATGTAATAAAATTATAAAATGTATTAATGTATTAATGTACAAATATATGTTTTCCCTTTAATATAATGTGATTTTGTGTTTATTTGATTAATTTTATAAATCCCCTACGTATCTCCCCAACACAGGAACATATTTTATGTTTTTAAAATCATTTTTTAGGAGTATGACTCACTTCCACATCAACAATTATATTATTTTATTAATTTTGGATATTCTAAATATAAAATAATTAAAAACACATTACTTTGGAAGAAAATAAGGAGAAAATACATGGTATGTTTTCTGGTTTTGGTTATTTTATTATAGAGTCCAAAATCTATATTTGTGAAATAATAAAGACCCCCCACTCATTCCCTATATAAACACACCCAATATCCCATTTATGTTCACTAAAAATTCTTGTAAAACGTCATTAATCATCCAACCCATCTATATATTTATCCCAAGGCACACCCAATCTCTCATGAAGCCCTTACCAAGCATTTCGAGTCACACACTCATGTAAGAGATCATTTCTTTCTATTCTATATTAAAGTCTATTTATTATCTTATTCATTATATTTACAATTATTAATGTTTTGATATATATTTCCACATATATACTGCTTCCAATTTTATTTAAAAATGATTAGAGACCAAATTATCTATCATCAACCCATTTAATGAATTTTTAAGTGATGTCATTATGGTGCCGAAATTTAACAGGGATTTCTCAGGCCAAAACAATTGTGTAGTGAATACCATTCCAATTTCTTATCAAGGGTATTAAACTTTATACAATTATACTTATTTGACTTTGAAATTAAATGTATTTATTCCAAAATCCTTGATCATTGAATAAAATATGATGATTATTTAATCCATGTTGTATGATCAATGTGGTACACTTAATCATGAGAATGAAGTGAAGGTGAAATGTGCACCCACAATTATATAGTGCTCTAATGCATTGGGTAATGTTTAGTATCATGAGATATCATGTTGGGACTCTGAGTGAACTGAATTCCTTTATGGGACTTTTTCCAACATGATGTCTTGGAAGTTTTCCTTTACTCATGTTTATGATGTAGTGTTTTGTGTTATTGATGTTATATCATGACTCATTGTTCAAGTTTATGATTATCACTCATTTTATGCCCCAATTGATATTCCTATTGTATAACATGTATTATATCTATCATGTTATTCCATGTTAGTTCCCTTATTTTCCTTTATACCTCACCTCTTTCTTATTTATGTCCCCATGTTATCTTATACAGTTTTACGTACGATCATGTTAAAGAAGTTTTCAATAAAAATGTTTTATTTCCTACTAAAGTTATTATGTAATGTACCATATCCTCATATACACTACTATTCTCAACTTTATAAATTTTATTATTTTTAATATTATCTAAAAAATTATGAATTAATTTTTAATAAAGATATGGGTTGTTATATTAACCACTTTCTCTTCATCATCTCATGATAATTTTATTCGGGTATCCATCAGAGTTATCATTCAAACAGAATTATCCACTATTTATGTTATAATAACTTCTTTTTAATATTTATATTTATGAATTAATGTGTCATATCTTCCTTCCATCCCATCTAAACCAAAAAAAAATCATTGTTTTCTAATAATTAATGTTGTGAACTCACTTCTCATGTATTCAATGATTTGTTATCACTATTATTTATCGAATCCACAAAAAATTATATAATTTATATAAACCAGAACCATCATCCTTTAATTAATATCATTTTTGACATAAATATTTTAATCAACTCCACCATGCCTAAAAATTGATATTCTTAAAATAATGATCAAGTCATGAATCTAACTATCTCAGTGCCTAAATGAATCCATATAAGGCCTTATTCATCCAAAAAACATTTTTCCCATCATTATGAAAAATAATACAACCTAGTTTTTTATGTGAACTTGTTTTACTAGAACTCCATTTAGAAAGGATGACTTAACATCCATCTAGAAAAAATTGAATTTCATTTTCACTACTATGACCAATAGAAAGTGAATATATTGATGCTTAAAACTGGTGAAAATGTATCATCAACATTGATTCTTTCAATATGGTAGTATCTCTTTCCAATAATTCTTTTATGAATTACTAATCCATCTTCATTTAGTTTATCATGTAAGACCCATGTGATCCTGATGATATTATTATCTTTTGGCCTTGAAAGAATCTACTGTGTCTTAATCTTCTAAATTTGGTTAAGCTCTTTACTCATAGCTTGAAACTAGTTCTCATCTCCAGATACTTCTTTAAAACATTTAATCTATACATTAGATAAAAAGTATGATTTTTGTAAAGGCATTATTCTCTATTTTTCAACTGGAATTTCCGGATCACCAAGGAACATTTTCCTATCAATTCAAATCAAATATTCAACATTAATGCATATATTGATTTGAATTACTATTTACCATCATTAGTATCTTTTTTGAATTAAAAAATTCCACCTCAACTACCCATTATTTTCTTACCCCTCATCACTTTCATTAGGAAACTATCAACTATGTTATTGAAGATTCTGTTTATTCCCTACTACTATGACATCATTTGTAACGACTGATATTATTATTAATAGAATTTACATTATTATATCATAAAAAAATACCCCAAATATAGAACCCGATAGAAAATTATCCTTATTAATATATAATTATACATTATTCAGAAAATAAACCAATAAGAATAAAAAATATAATAGTTGGACAATAATTAAAAAATAAAATAATAAGAGTGGGAAAATTTTGATGTACTCGATCTACTAGAACGACCACACTCATGGACAATGATGTAGAAATAAAACATAATATTAATAATATAATATTCATTTTTAATATTAAAATATATTACCTTGAGATAAAATATAATAATTAATGAAATAGGATGTATTTATAGAAATTAATGAACCTATACCCTTGAAATAGTTAAATGACCATTGGAATAGTAATATCTCCGTTAAGAATACTAATATGGTCATTTGAATAGAAAACTCACCTTTGAAAGTATACATAAATTTTTTTTATTTTATAAATAAAAATTTGATATAATTATATCATATTATTAGTAAATAAATGTTTTAAAAATGACAAATTAAGTGTTGGTATTTTTGTAAAAGGTAAATATTTTTTTGCAATTCTATAATTAAAATAATTATTTGAAAAAAGTTATTTTTATAAAATAAAACTTTAAATTAATATTTTTTTTGTATTATAATTATAAGATAATTTTATGAGATCTTAATTAAATTTTCAAAGGGTCATAAAATTGATTATAATATGAAAATATGTATTTTTCAAATAAATGATGATTTTATTTAAATAATTAGATTTCAATTATTTATGAAATTATTTTCAAAAAATGTATTCCATTTTTGAGATCTACCTTTCTAAAAATGGTTATGGTGATTTATTTGTTTTTTTAAAAAATAGTTGATTTTTTGGTGAATTGTGAAATACAATAATTTACAGTGTTTAACAAATACATGATTTTTTGAGCGATGGATGATATATGGATGATGTAAGAAAATATTAAATCAAAATATCTTGAACTATTTACTATATTTAGTCATAGTAATAAACAATATTGATAGTATTTAGCTAAATATAATAAACTAATGAATATAATAATAAAAAACCCCTCCTCTCCTCCCCCTATAAATACCACCCATGCCAAATCCTTCTCCTCACACCTTATAAGCCTTATATCTTGTCAATATTATACTCAATTCCCTGAACAATACTCTTCTTAACTTCCATGATCTTTTTTCTCTAAACAAAAGGCCGAACCCAAGTTCCTTAAGGATGTTCTCAAGGAGACAACATTCAAGAGGTAAAATTATCAATCCTTATCTTTTAATTTCACTCCTTTTATTATTCTCTCCTCACCCCTACCCATAGTATCATGATAAAAACAGTATAATATATATACATGAATTATATTGTGTTAATGTAATATCCTTCATCAAACCTCTTATCTTCTCCATTTATTCTAAAAATGAAAACATTGTTCGTGATATATTAGTTCACCGCCTTCATGGGTGCTGATTTTTTATTTTCCATTACCTCCTTCAAGGATATTCATAAAGCCATTATTATGGTTAAAAAATATTTTAATATTTATATTATAACTTTTTTCATATTAAATAACAAATATATAGACATAATATTAAATAATATGAAACTAGTTTATGATGATCGAAAAACTGCCAAAAAAACTAATCAATTATCATTAATTTTTTATCAAATGAATAATCCTCATACAAGAAAACTGAATGATACATGAGACCATTTAAAATTATGTAATTTCATTAATACAATATAATTTCACTTATGTATAATTATTCCTATCTTAAAATAACTTCAATAATTATACACAAGTAAACCAACCACGAAATTCCATGAAAAATGAATGCTCTTAAAATGATGAAATTAAGAATTATAACTCATTAATATGGCTATAAATATACATAAAGAGTTATAATAAATCAAATAAATGTATAATTGGTTTTTAAATATTTAATTAATGAATATAATTTGACTATCTAGGTCATTTAGTTCAATTGAAGAACTGATTCAGATATAAGGTAAGGGGTCTCTTTGAACCTCCATATTTTACATCAGGTAATGCTTTATCTCTATTTAATCACAATTTATTTACCTTTTTAGCTTATATAAATATCTTATATTATGTTTATAATTTCTAAACTTGTTTATAAAGATTAATTAATCATTTTTTAATGGATAAATACATGTTTTAATGGGTTACCTTCTCAATTTCTCTAGATAATCAAACACGATAAAAGGGAACTTCTCCATTTCTTACCCATTTTCATGAACACTCTATAAAATTTCTTAATAAACCAATATTTTTCAAAAATTTATCATTTTATTATAAAAAACTATCTTAGAAATTTTTTGGTTTTACACAATCAATTATTCCTTTGTCTTCTTTAAAGACAGTTTATTCTTTCCATAAAATCTCAATTAAGTGGCACATTTCTAACGTTACATAACTACTATTTTTCGTGTTTTAAATTTAGTTGGACATATTTATCCAAGATTTGTTCTTATTTTTTCCTTTATAAATGTAAAAAATTGATTTAAATCCCTTATTTCATGTATACCATTATCATATGTGGTTTTATTATGCCTTATGACATGATTATGATACCCATTTCATTCCATGGGTGTCCCTTATGTATATTATTTATGTTTAATTCATTATGTGGCTCACATTTTCATGAACATGTTATGTCAGGTTTACCACGATATGGATCCAATGCTTTTGTTATTTTTTTGTCGCATGGGATTTCATGTATGGGATTAGGGAGTAAACCAAATCCATTATGGGTCTTTGTCCACCATGTGATATAGTTATAATATTTATTTTTGACTCATGTTTATGTATTTTTATTTGTTTCCACCACATTCCTATATTTACATGATCATATGATTCCATGTTCTATTTTTTATTCTTCCATATGTTTATTCATGAACCATGACTTTTGTTCTATTAGTTTATTCATTCTAACTCATGTGAAAGTTTTGTTCCCATGTTTAATCCTTTATTGAGATTTTTAGATCATCAATTTTGTTGATGTATTCCCTAGGTTATGCTATGTTGTTATAGGATCATAAAGGGAGGTAGGATCCCTTTATAGAAGATTTAAAAAATATGTTTTAATAGAGTTTGATGTTTCTAGTTATGTACACAGTCTTCCAATGACACTAGAATTTTCTATCCTTGTATCTTATTTCATCGATAATTATTATTAAAATCATGTAATAACATGTGTAAAAGGATTGGGTTGCTATAGTTGGTATCAGATCACAATCTATTTATTTTTTTTGTTCTGGAAAATATAAATTTAGTAATAATTTGAGGGATATTTCTATCACCATGAATAACCTATGTTGAAACTTGGGAAATCATAAGTTATGATATAATTTTCATTTATTAGATATTCATTACCAGTTTATGGTTATATTTTTTTTCATTAAATAAGTGTTAAATCACAATTATGGGATTCTTTTTCTCTTTGTTTAGTTAATGGTTGGAAATAAGAGAACCCATTCTAACAACCAATGTGATTATTTCCCTAATGAAATACCAAACCTGATGTGAATGGGAATCCAGAACTATAGAGACCCAATTTATTCCTTATATGACATTGAAATATTAATATATGTATTTCTAGAGTTAGGTGTTGAGACGGTGTATGATTCAAAGTTCATATATGATCAAAATTAATTTAATAAAAATATTAAATATATTTTATATTGCGTACACACAAATTCTTAATGAAAATAGGTTAACTTTTAAATAGTTGATCTGATTGGAAACATGTGACCATAGTTGGGTATGGAACATGGTGATTACCCTAGGGGTGACATTAAATGAGTTCGAACGATATGTTCAGACCCATCACTCATCGGCGGTGAATTTAACTAAAATAAGTGATTATTTTAATTAATTAATTAATTATTTTAACCTAAATGATATGTTTCTAATTATTTCATTATAGATAATTTTATAGGGTTGGTTCATAATTCAGAAAACACTGACAGAGCTCTCTCTTCCTCCTTCCTCTGATGAATCGAGATCAATTGACAATGAATCATTAGATCAGCATGGATCAAATCACAATGAATGCAATGAATCTATCATCTATGTTGGCACACACATTATTTATCAGTGAGAGATCCAATCGAAGAAAGGACTCATTATTTTTGGTTTTCAGCCATTATAATTTAATGATTGAGTAGATCACTCTTGAATCTTCAACCTTCTCCATGTTTTGGATTTTCCATGAGCCCATATACAAGATTTATGCTTTTGAATCATTTTTTATCCAACCCCGGCGACCTTTTTTTGTTCATTAGAAAATAATTATTGGTCAATGTTGTTTAAAATTCTGTTTTGATGCTTTTTTACCTCATTGATTTAAATTTTTCTACATTTCAATACTCTTGGTTCTCAATTTAATGTTTTTATGGTGGAACCATGCTTGATCGGGCACCAAATACTTATAAGATCTATGAAACATGAATGGTTTGGTTAGGGAAGAATATATTTGAGATCGTAGCGAGATGTTGATGAACGATCTATTTATTGAACATCAAGATCATGATGAATGTAGGTGTGATATTGTGTGGAACCTATGGTTGATAACCAAATCTTCATTGGAGTTGATTTCCCAAGAGTGATGGATAAAAAATAAAATATACAACTAGATCCATGTTTTCAGATGGATTCAAGGAGGAATCTATGATGGTTTGACCAAATTCAATGTGAAACTCCGGATCTGAATTTTCTATGAAAATCTTAACTACACACTATGTGCAGGATGAATAAAAAAATGTGTAGCCTCCGTTAGTCCTTATTATAGGGTTTTAGGAAAGATAAGGATGACATGGAATGTAATATTCCCTCACATGATATGTATTCTATTTCTGGTTGGAAAAAATGTGTGGCCAACAACTTTGAAAAATTGTCTGGTACCTGAACATGGGGTTTTATACACATATATAGACACTAAGACATGGTCTAGTCCCATGTTTCATGGACATCCAATGTAGTCTACCTTCAAGGTCTCTAATGATACACAAACAGAGAGAAATGTACTATCAAGGGACATAAGAAGGCGATTAAGTGGGACAACACACTGTGGGGGTCTTCTCCCATGCCTTGTTACCTTGAGCTCCATTATTGAGACTCTAAGCTTCTATACATCCTTCATTTGAACTCATATTTTGGACTATGAGTAGCACATAAGGAGTGTTTCTTCATGTAAAATGAGATTTTTACCTTAGTAGATGAATTTGAGATATGATGTGAGATGTTCTAGGCCTAGCACACACTAAGGTGACACCCGATAATGGTTGTGATAGTGCAGGATCACTGGGGATTTCTGGGAATTACTCTCCAATAGGTCCGGGCAGTTGAGTTCCCAATGACTTCTTTTAGGAAATACCGTATAATAGGGCTAGGAAGTGGAATTTCTTAATGGCCTCTTATAGGCATTACCCTCCATCAAGGATGGGTAGTGGAGTTTCCCAACATCTTCTTATGAGCATTTCCCTCTAGCATGTCTGGGCAGTGGAGTTCCCTGATGCCCATTCCTGAGTGTTACCCTCCAGTGGAGTTTGGTAGGGGAGTTCCATGGTGTCTACCAAATTTTAACCCCCTTAGTTGGTCATGAGTCCTATATCTAGAAATTTGTGTCCCCTTGACTATGTAGAATAGTATCGAGACATTGTTTGATGTAGCATTGGACTCATGAGGAATTGGGTAGCTTTCCCCATTGAGACACGTTATTGTGAAGTGAACTAAAATCGTTCTGGTTGGTAAGTGCTATCGAAAGTAGATAGTATCAAGATGTGGTGATTGAGTTCCTTAGACTTGTGTGTTTAGGGAAGACAAGCGGGATGCTAGGATTTGTTTATGAACTTTTAGAACTATTGGCTACACTTCTTCTTGGGCTAATCTGTGAGATGTATACCCCCTTACTCTCTTGCCTCAAAATCTATAACAAGGGAACACACAGATATATATATATATATATCATTTCTTATATACACACTCCTTGGATTCGGACACCCTCCTTCTAAGTGATGTGAAGATGTATAGGGTATGCCACATGCTTTCTGTGTTTAGCTTCTCATGGTTGGATGAGTCTTCTCTCGTTATAGAGGTAGTAAAGACTCGACAAGTATTTCATCTAATACCAATTTCCATACTCTTTTTATTAGATGATCTCACTTTCACTCTTGTATGGGATGAGCTACATGCTTTCACTGTACATTTTTCTATCTAGAACTTTCCTCTTCTATAGTATCTCTTACTGCTAAACTTTAATCTTTTGGGATTCCCAATTAGGTATGCTTGTACTCACCCCTGCAAGGGATTTTCTAGAACATGTTGTATCTTATTAAGATAAAAGATAGGTAGAATGTTACTTGAAAGAAGATTAGGGATAAAAATTTCCTTGACAGTGTATGGTTCTCATAGCTTGGGATTCTGGAGCTGATCCCTCTATAGTATTTACTTTTCTAGTTTCCTTTCTGGTTGGGTGGGTATTTTTCCCCTATACATTCCTGCACATGCTACCATACTTTTTTTTACTATCTATAAGTTCATGCATGTTTTTTTACATATATTGAAGCATTTTATATTTTATTATTTCCCTATTCGAAATTTTCATCGGGTTGTTTTTGTGCGTGTAAAAAGGTTTTTACACAAAGGACTCCTTGAGTTAGTTATAACTTCAGTGCTTTTCACAGCCCCTGGAATATGGAGGTGGGCTTGGGTAAGATTCGGCTCAAGACAAATCTTGGGTAGGGTCATGAAATATTAGTATCAAATATTGTTAATTCCTTAGGATTTTGTTTGGATGTTTTCCCTCAAGAATAATTGGTTGGGTTTAGGGTATTAGTTTAAAACTGAATCGAGTGTGCCTTTCACTTTTGGGATTCCAGTGATGGTATATGTGGTTGATGTATCCAATCACTAGGACCATGAATACCTACTATTCACATTGGGATGTAGAGAAAATTATTCTTTGGATGAAAGGTCAACTGAAAGTTAAATTTTTATTATCAAAACACTTTCATGGAAAAGTGAGAAACCCACAGTTCACCCCAGTACAACACTAAAATAAACCATAGAATTTTTGAAAGTTAGCTTGAGCCCTCTAAATGAATTCTTCGTACATAATTTCTAAAATGGGGATGGTACCTATATGTCTAGATCATCTGTTATTATATTTTCAAAGTCTGTTTCTAGAATATCCCAAGCCTTCAAGTACTCATCTATGTTGATCTTCCCTTCATTGTAGTCTCGGATTATTATAAGGTCCTCCATGTCTATCCACTCACCTTGTTCACTATTAGTGTCCACTCTTATAATATTACCATAATCTTATCTACTTCTTATTTTGTGGACTTAAATGTGGGATCTTTCTCCATTAATTCTTCTCACGAATTCATATGGTGTTTCAGACCTTACACAGGTTCTGTAACAACCTCCCACTG
Source organism: Viscum album (assembly GCA_963277665.1). Lineage (NCBI taxonomy): Eukaryota > Viridiplantae > Streptophyta > Magnoliopsida > Santalales > Viscaceae > Viscum > Viscum album. Next base: position 1,984,210,477 of record OY728145.1, on the reverse strand, counting down.
CTATCCAAATGACATGACCATAGAATCTTCAACCTCCTCCTCCAACCATACATCATTAGAATATAGCATATACCCACCCCCCATGAAGGTCCCTAAACTACTTCTATTCTGCATCCCCTTGTGAAATCACCAAGGTTTTTGAGAGAGCGTTCCCCTTTATGACCACATTGACATCACCTATTGACCCCAGATCTCCATTATCTTGATCATTCTTGCTTCCTCCCTCTTTATGGTACTCCTTCAACTTGGTGTTACAACCTATTTTAGTCGACCAAGTCTCCATTGGCCTAGAGAGGCATGAGTGATCTTTACGACCCTTGGTTTTCTTCTTCTGGTTGGTAATGCAACTCCCCAAATCCCTGTTATCCTTATTTCCTCTCTTCCTCCTTGGGATGTGAAGGCCCTTAACAAAATCTCCCATTGCATTTTCGTCTGAGGTTTCCCTTCCTGAAACATCTCTTGAGTGGCCATTGGCGAATCCCTCTCCATGACCATCATCACCAAAGAAATCAAAACAATTATTCATGTTAAGACAGGGCAAGACCATTCTTTATTTGGACCCGTCTTTACTGTTCAACATGATATTAGACCCAGGTCTTACTTTCACTCAGTCTTGGCCATCCTTAGAGCTTCCCACACCAGTCAGTTGGGACAATACTTTGACATTGATACCACTTCCTACTCACACAACCATCACATAAGTTCAATGACTGTAATTCCACATGCCATACACACTAACAACACCACTTTCCACTAAGCCCAAGGGATCTTGATCAGAAACCTAGGGAAATCCCAAATCCTTTCTCAAGTGTTTTAAAATATCTTCTACCTTGGGGTTGTCCTCTGTTCTCTTATCCTTTAACTTCTCCACCTTAGGTTGATCCTTGGAGGCACCCAATACTGTTGGCACCATCATAACTTCACTTGATCCAACAACAAAACTATTATTGTTGCCTCCAAAACCTATATTCATCTAACTTCTCTGCCTACAAACCATCCTAACATGACCCAATTTCTTTCATGTAGAGAAATCATCAAACCATGACATGAAAACAACATGTTATTTCCATTAGAATTATTCCCCAACTTTAAGGCATAAAAAATCAATTGTCCTTCTAGACATGTACACTTCCACATATATTCAAGAACATATAGGATAAAATACTGACATGGTTCTATAGTCAGAGCATAGATATATTCCAACCATATTTCCTAACAAAGGTACATGCATCATATATTATTTGGTCTTTGTCTCTCCTTGATTCATCTTCTCAAATTTATTGATATATATATATATATATTCTAATATTACTGTGGTACTCCTTGATATAATTTAAAATGTCTCCATGATTCCATCTTTCTAGGATACCAGCTCCGGTTCATGAAGAAGACATTGTGAGAAATGATGCCTACATTTAGCGTCCATCCAATGACACCCTCCTCCAGGTGGGAAGGAAGAGTAACCTCTACCATTCGAGCATCATATAATACCTATATATTAGGATGAGGATGGTCACAAGCTTAGCATGCTGCATGATTTATAGCATTAGAGACTCTTGAGATTCCATGGTGAGCTAGATCCTCAGGTAGTATAGGATTGGATAGAGATGATTGTTTCCATATTTAGGAAATTTTGGACCCCAACCAATCAGGTGGTGGAACTGGAAGACAACCTTTTCCATGGATCTTCTAGGAATTGGTGGATCCTCATTACACTGATGCATGATGAGTCGACACTCTCATGGTATGACTTCCAATGACTATTCTATGAGGATTAATACCCCTCCTATTTGTGATTAGTCTAGATATATGAGATTCTAGTGATTTAGTAGGGTGGGATGACAATAGATGAGTGTGAAATTATGTTCACAGACCTTATGCACTAGTCCATTGACATGATACATGATAACAATTTATGAGCACATAAGTTTGAGCAAGGACTCCGCAGAGAGATAGGGGCTAGCCTTGTTCACTTGTGCATCCACAACATTGTCGAGGTACTGGATTAGGAACTAGTGAAATAGAGATTTATTTAAGGTGGATGATAGATAAATGGAGTTGGAAGTGTATATCATAGATTTGAGTCATTTATATAGTTAGTAGGGGCCATTCAACAAGATCTTGGAGTAGGACACCCTTTCACGAGCAGGCTCAAGAACATAGTCATATGGGTCCAAGGTAGTGTAGAGGAATAGACCAGCCCTAAGAGGGGTAGTAATTTTTTTGTGACGGGGGAGTTCACATTGAATATGACTTCTTAACTAGATGTTATGAGCTTCCTCTGAAGATAGATTATGGACTGCAATGGTAGAGGTAGTATTGAGATCAAGAATATCCTAGGCACATATTGGGTGGTCCCTAGGAAGGTAGAGATAGAATAGATTCTGGAGGATATATGGGTGGTGGATTCCATCATGATACCCTTACACCAACACTACTAGGTGGCTCTAATCAGGGTCAGGTAGCTCGCAGTTAGAGCTACTGACAACTGTATGCATTGTATGTCTATGATCCTGTATCACACAAAATAATTGGTTGTCTGATATTTTTTTATTATACTTTTTACTCATTATTTTTATATATAGGTGGTAGTCATTTTTTTCTAGACTCTTGTTTGGAAAGAAAAATACCCAAGTTGATATAGTAGCACAATAGCTTTATTTTGAGGTTGCTTCAGGGAACACTTATTCGATATCTTTCAACTTCTAAGAGTGTGAGCTATCATTTGGTTGAGAGACGTTCACATTTGGCCTTTTGTTCATCATGATGGAACCCAATGACATCATCTTGGGTATGTATTTTCCTTCCATGTTTGAAGCCCATATTGAATGTTGTTGTAGTCAGGTCAGATGCCTATGCACTAAGGGGATGAGATTATCTTTTTTGGATAGAGAGATATCATAGCGGGATAGGTGGAGGCTATGATCAGGAGGTGGCAGCCTATAATCCATCAGTTGGAAGGCTTATCCCTTGGTGAAGTAGGATCTTCATAAAGTGGGTTTTTTCAATTTTGGAGGATTATATAGAAATATTTCTTAAATATGTTTATGGACTACCTATAATTTGGGATATGAAGTTTTTTAGTGACTTACATCCTTAGACAGCATCGATATCTCTTGTGGAACATCAGATGACACCTACCAAGCTCTTGGATCAATAGTTGGAGTTAGAGGACCTTCTTGAGAATGGTTTCATAAGACATAGTTTGTCCCCATGGGTTGTTCCGGTCCTATTTGTGAAAAAGGATGATGTGAGCTTGTAGATTTTTATGGATTATTTTCACTTGAACCGGGCCACAATAAATAACAGGTACCACTTACTGAGGATTGAAAACCACTTTGGATGGTTGTGAGGCATGATATGGTTCTCAATGATCAATCTCAGTTTTTCCTACCAACCCTTTAGGGTCCGTGAGGCTGATATTTGAAATTTTACCTTCCAATATTTCCAAAGACACTATGAGTTCCTAGTGAATCCCTCAGCATGAAGAACTACCACATCGATGTTTATGGATTTGAGGAACTAGTTCTACCAGTTTTACTTGGAGCAGTTTATTGTTTGTTTTCATTGATGACATTCTTTTCCACTCTATATTAGAGGAGTGGAAATAAGATCACTTGAGGTTGGTTCTATATTTTCTTTTAGAGAACCAGCTTTATTGAATGCTCTTAAATTATTAGTTTTGGATCAATGATGTTCACTTTATATGGAATGTAACTTTTGAACAAGGATTAACCATTGTTCCTGTAAATATTGATACAATAATTTCTTGAGAGACACCCTAGAACATGTTAGAGGTGCATATATTTCTAGTCATAGTGGGGTACTATTAGAGAAATGTGAAAAATCACTGTGAATAGAACCCCCTTTGACCGCACTCATGTAGAAAGGGAAACTATTTACATTGTATGAATTTACTGCCCTTGTTCCACTCAATACCTTTTGAATATGGAACACACATTTTGGGAATGTCCCATATTTCTATATAAATAACATCTAATACAAGGCGAAATCTAGTGAGTCAGTACTATAAGACTAGTTTTTCCATTTCTTCTCTGTACCTTCAAATTATTATTTCTACCCAAATCAATTTTCAACCATAGAGTGGGTTCTTGAAGTCCAATATCAATCAAAGAAGTATTTTTTTGATCAAACCCCATACCAACCATGTCATTTGGATATTATTATTGATTTTATTTTTTTATCCTATACTCTCCACTTCCATCTTTTTGTTATCACCCATGTGATCTAATTTTCCTATATCATTCTAGGAGTCAAGAGTCTCTCCTAGTAATCTAATTTTATTCACAGGTCTAAAAATTCCTCTTTATGTTCTTAAATACATTTGATTTGATCTTTTTTTGTAAAACCATTAATCACTGTTTCCTATTATTAAACTCTGAGCTTTTACTCAATGACCTATTTTGAGTTCTCTATCATTGAAGACTTAAGGCTTCCAATTTCATACTTCTTAAAAAACTTCTCTTCTTACTAGTACTATATATTGAGTTTGGAATCATGAATAAATATGTTAGATTCCTTCTTATTAGCACTCTATACATCAATCTCCTCAAGATAGGACTCTAGTTTATCACGGAGATTAACCTTTCCTTTTACTTATCAATCATTTAACTTTTGTTCTTTTTTAGTGTGTTACCTACAAATTCCACCATATTATTTTAACTATTCTCCTTGTAATTCTCCATCACATCAATACAAGATTCTTCTAAACGATAATTTTCTTGAAAAAAAATATTTTTCCTGTTAAATAAGTTTCTCTCATATTTTTTATTACCTTTTACATAGGATAAATAAATCATCATAGGAATTTTGAATTCATCATCATCATCATCTTGAAACTTATTGGGGCCCATTTTTGTATGATTCCACACATTTCTAATTGAAGTCATGACTAAATATGTCTTCCTTTAAATATTCATTTTCTAATTTTCAGATTTTTGGAAAGGAATGAAAATACAAAATCCATCTCTTCTTCTTCTTAGTTATCTCTAATAGTGAGCTTCATTATGGAAATTAATGACATCTATTTGGATATAAATATTTAAACAACATCATTATCATCATCTCTCAACTCATATGTGATAAGAGTACTATGAAAACTATCCAATGTTAACTCCTTTTGATCATTATCTTCCAGTATAGAAACGTTTGGATTGAATCGAGGTGGATGTCCTCTCAAGTTGAACTTAATGATTTTTTCATCTTCAATAATTTCTATAAGACAACGTATGAATTCCACAAAAACATTTACCCTTTCAACAAATTCATCAATAGAATCATTAGGTTTCATTCTAAAGTCCATATATTTGTTAAAAATAACTTTTAATTTTTCTTCTCTAACTTCTTAATATCCTTTAAAGATATTTAATATATTTTCCTATATTACACGATCATAATTACATTAGATCACATTCTTATATATTATGCTAGATAAAGTTCCTTATAAATAATTAGTTCCTTTAGAATCATCCTCCGACTACATTAACTTTTCTTCTAATATAACTCCTCTATCCACACTCATAGATATACAATACATCATATTTGTAAAGACATATATTACTAATGATCTGAAGATGTGATGGATCTGATTCTTTCACAATTGAAAATTGTTTCTATCATAGATCAGAATCCACTTGTTGTTAAAAAACTCTATTAAAACCATTGATAGATAAATACTGATTTTAACCTTAACCTATGAAAAAAATATTATCCTAATAAGGAGAAATACGTTGAGGGGGGGGGGATCAAATTATGATATATTAATACTATTTTATCTTCAGATCCAGCCTCATCATTTAAAAAAGAACTATTATCCTGATTCCTGATATAATTTATGGAATGAAATGAAATAATGCATGATACACATAACTTATACATTGTTTGACTCCACTGGTATATGTCCAAGGAGTATACAATGGCAAGTACCTATGTATCAAATCCACTAATGAATATTACTATTTATAAATTTTTGAGAAGACTCACTATCCCTCCTGGTTTAAAACCAATCATAATATGAAATCTCACTAGTCTCTCAACTAATGTGTGCTCACTGATTTGTGAGAAGTTTATAATTTTGATCAAATGAAAAATTATACTTGAAAAATAATTTTCTATATAATTAAGTTCATACTGTATCTACTTGATGAATACAAATTTTACATATAATTATTTATCAATCCCATCTGATCCCTCTAAGATTCACATTCATGAATCCCCTTTATTAAATTTCCCAAAACTAGCTAATATTTCAAGAAAATATTCAAACCATCATAATAATTTTTCATTCTCAAAATAAGAAACCTTTTTCTATGCTTTGTAGGATTTCACAGAACTCAAAACTTTTCACGAAACATCAGCTTTCCTAAAACTTCCCTTCTTTTTGAAACTAATATTATTATAAATCTTTCACAAAAGTAAATATTTACAAAAAATCTTTCATAAATTCAGTGCCTTTGTATTTCTGTTAAGGATTTATCTCTTAAAATTAGGAGGAATGAAACTTTTTATAGATGTTTCCTCCCCTTCATGAACATTTCAAAATCCCAAAACCATTTCATGAATTATTAATTCTTGTTTGAAAAACTCCATTTCATTTCCAAACATTGAGGGAAATTATCATTTCAAAAAACATATCATAGTAATTTAATATATCTTATTTCCTTCATCACACATCAATCTTTCTCAAAACATTCTCATTTTTGAAACTTCTAAAAATCACCTAACTTACCATCTTTCCTTGACACCTCTTCCATCCTTCATAAAACCTTCTTTTGTGAATATACAAGCCTTCGTGACACCAAAATTTCATTAAAATCCAAATATTCCACAATTCCTTTCCTTTTATATATTTTTATAAGGATTCCATGGAAATTTATCTTTCATGTAACTTGTACCATTATCTAAATATTGGACCCCAAAAATTTGGATAACAATGGGAAACACCACCCCCATATAAAAAACTCTTTTGTACTACTTCTAGAACTTTAATTCCTTTTTCTTGAAGCCATTTCAATATAATTGGTCAATAATCTCACTAGAACTCCACAACTGACCATGTAAAATATGATTATCAACAAACACAATCATCCCAAAAATGCTACAATGTTACCTTGATATATTTTTCCCTAAAATATTATAATCTATCTCTTTTTGTTTTTTAATCATTTTAATAGATATTTACTTTTCGAATTTATAAATTTACTAAAACCAATCGTCTTTGATTCTATTTTTTTATTTAAACATTATAAATTATGTTATTATGGTTTTAATAATTTTATTTATATCTATTATTTCGGTTTTTAAAAATTTATTTTAATAATATATTTCTCAGGGGAATTAAAAGAGCTATGTTTATATTCACATAAATAAATAGACTATTTTTTAATTTAGGAAAATAATTTAATGTTTACTACAACTTAAAACAAAAGGTATTTTATTTCCAAAAAATGGGAATATTAAAAAAGGGAGATAATTTTTTTAAAACAAATTGTTAATTCCAAAATGGGTATAAGTTTTTTTAATTTTTTTTGTATTTATAAAAAATAGGTATATTTTTTAGTGGACACATGACACTATAATTAGTTATATTTTGATAAATACAAAATTCCCATTTTATTCCCTCTAACATGAGTTTTAAATATTGAACTGATTGTAGAATAAAATAATTATCGATATTTAATATATTGTCATTTATTGTTTTTATAAATGTCTCAAAAAAATTTATATTACTTATGAATAAACTTCATTAAAAAATATACAATAGTATGTATAAAAGAATAACTCAGACATTTAAGCGGTTAACTAAAATATTTATAAGTTCTAGATGATCTATATCCACATTAGAATCTTGATTACAAAGTATTATTAATATTTACAATGTTTATTTTTAGAAAATGAATCATTGTTATGAAAAAATATGTTTAAATAGAAAAAAAACGATGGTTATTCTAAAGAAAAATATTCGTATGATATTTTATATTATCTCTATGAAATCTATCTACTAAAAAATTTCTAGCTATAAAAATATTTATGGGAAATAAAAAATTACTTGTACACAAGTTGAAATGACTTGTATGAAATTAATATTAACTCATAAGCTGTGAATATTAACTCATAAGTGGATCAAAATATTTATATATGTGAAATTATTCATACAAAAAATTTAAAATGACTTGTACATAGCCTGAATGACATGTATGTAGAATAAGATGAATTATACATTAAATAAGAATGATGAACCATACTTTTCATTTCGAATGAACCATATAAAAAAATAGAATGACTCATTTACTAATTAGTTTTCTTTTTATAAACTCAAAATATGCTAGTTTTTATATTATTTTTATATATTTATTCATTTCATATTATTTTATTTTTTTTGTTTTTTTGTTTGATAATTATTTATTAATTAATTAAATACTTTCTAAACTAAATTTGTTGTGTTTTTTGTGGAATTTAATTAACATCACTTGGGAAGAAGCTTGTATAAATATTCATGTTTTATATTTAGAAATTATTATATTCAAATTTAAACAAGTTGAAATACAAAGTGTCCATCTATCATGATTTATGAGAGTTTTCCAAGGAGATTAATCATGAAAATATTTAAAATTTTATTTAATATTTAATAATTATCACATGTTTATTTATATATGTTTTTTTTGTTTTACTGAATATCATAGTCAATTTAAAGTCAATCCATATGAATATTATTTTCATTTATAGAGAAAACCTTCTGAAACAATATCTTGGAAATAAGCATCGAATAATATCTAAATTAGTTCATTTGTTTCAAATGAATTACTACTTCTTTGAAAAAGAAAACATACAATGTATTTAGTATTTACGTTGATGTGTTTGCAAGTATTACCCTATGAGTTGTTGTTCCTATGAAAAATCTATAAATAGAGTTTGAAAGAACCAGTGAAAAGCACCAAACTATCAAGAATATTTGAACTGTTTCATGTTAGATATTTATATGATCACATATTGGTAGACTCTATCTTGGAAAAATTTATTATACAAGAACTAGTCCACTAAAGTGATCTCTTCTATATTGATATTCAAATACTTCCTATCCAACAAGATTTTTGACTACATTTTTTCTATATCTCCTATATCCAATATTTGTTTTATTCTTTTACATTTCCAAGTTAGTCCTTATGTTAGGATATAACACCCCTAAAAAAGGTATTTTTGGTTGTTCCATGGTCTAGTAAATTACATGGGTTTTGGTTGTGACATGGTATGAATAAAGGAAAGGTTATTTCTTAGTTTACTTCAAAAGGAAGGTTCTGGGTTGTGCCTCTAAGTGAGGAAGTGGTAGGTTAGTGGTTTTTCCTTGAGGTTTGATAAAGATAATTTATTTGGTTGTGAATATAGGTGTTAATAGTTCTATTATATAGTGTTATGAATCCCCATCAAGATTTAGTTGACTTAAATGTTGGGTTTCATACGGTCATGTTGAGAGAGTGAAGAGTAGCTGTAAGATAAAATTGATACAAATTTTTATAAAATAACCGTGTTCCTATTTATTTTTATTTCCACTGAATTTTTTTAATATATGTTATATATTTATAATTTTATAAAGTGGTCAATTAAACCCTCCCAACCATTCAAGCATCTTAACTAAAACCAACAAAATAAAAACCATTTAATTTATTAAGTAGTGATGTGGAAATACATAAGGCTATTAGGGTTTCACAACCCATTTCTTCTTGATTATCAAGAGATATATCATCTAAAAGGATCATAATATTATATTAGGTACTAGATTCATACACCACCTACAACTGATTATCCATACTTAGATAATTAGATAGAATATTTCCTTATCCCAAGGTGTCTGCAATCTCAATGAACAAATATTAGAGTTACTTGATGCGGTGGCTATCATGGGACTCCCACAAAAAATATTAAACCCAAAAAATTTAGTAAAAGTGGGAATAAGGTCATATCTAGGGAGTTAGAGTGTTTTTATTATTCATTTATTTATTGTGTGTGTTTCATTTGGTGTTGAAAAAAGATAACAATATTTTTTTAAATTTAAATTGAAATATTGTTAAAATTTAGTGTAAAAATCCTTGTTATAATCTCATAAATTCATATAATTACTTATTTAATCATGAATCATTTAGTTAAATTTTATGGTCCCCCAAACTAATCAGATGATACCGTTACTAATTGCCCTTATCTGTTCTTTTTGGTTTAAATTGAGAAATATAATAATCACTGTACCCATGATATTTATTATACCAGTTATCATATATATCTAATCACTCTCAGATTAGTCACCTCTTCCCTAAATCATATGGTATGTAAATAATTTTCAGGAGGCCTTTGTGTGAAGGGTATATAGGTGTAATAAAAATATGTTTATAAGGATAAATGGAAGCCTATTATTGTAAAAAAATCAGATACTTCCATCATGAACAAGAATAAGTGTATTATCAATTAAAAAACAATTCATTAAAAGTTTTGAGGGAAATATCCTTAGCTCGAGCACTGTGGATGTAGTGTGTCATCACTGGAGAATACTTACTTAAGAAAGAAAATCTCCATACAAAAACATAAATCCTAGATCTAACTTGACCGAAGATCCTAGTCCTTAAACAGTAAGCCTCATATCCTTTTAAAAGTGGTAAAAGAAATGATCAGGGTCTTTCACATGAGTATCAGATGTTCCCATTTACATGGTTGTAATATTATCCTTCAAGGGTTTTCTTCTTTATTCTTACCGAATTATTATTCACCCTTGTAACTATTAGAATCTTCATGCATTTCAATGTCGAGATTTAGTTAATTTATTGTGGCATATAAATTTACAAATAAATGGTTCTAATAATTTGAATATGAATTTCTAGAATCGTCCATCTTCACATCCCCTTCCCACTATCTTAGTTTTTTCTTAGTTTGTTGGATTTTTTCAACATGGAATCCTTGTGGGAATTTTACCTTATTTGAAAAAACATTAGAAATGAAAATTTTATTTTAATCCATCCCAATTTTTTTTGTTAAATTTTGATTTTATTCCCCTTTATCACAATACTAATTTTTATATAGTATTGATATAGATCAAAAAGTTATTGAGTATTGTAACCCAAGGAACTTTCCTTCAAAACTTGGTTTTCAGATCCATATAATCTGCATAGATTTTTTATTTAAATCACTGAAGTATCATTTTATTAATTTCCCTAAATCCTATCTTAATTCTCTCCCCATATGGTTAACCATGTTTTTAATAATTTTTAATAATTAATAAAATACTTTCACACCACCCTGATTAATCCTCTATTGAATATCACCAGGGGAACACACCTTATATACTTAATGATAGAGTTAACAAAGACTAGACTTCCATATTGAAAAGTAAAAAAATACACCATAAAGTAACCCCATATCTCCTTCAAAAGTCTGTTTCTTAACATTATGAACTCTGTCATACACCTCCTGGAGTTTAGTGAATCACCTTACAGTCACATGACGCACCTTATGAAGTAAAATTCACACCTTACAAATTCTGTATCTTCACCTTATAGACTCTAGCATTCACCTAAAAAAGGAATATATTACATATTGAATGTAAAACATAATTCCATTTATTTTCAAAATTTTAATCTCCTAGTAACCTCCTTCATGAAATTTCTAAAATTCATGAGTGTTTTTTCAGTTAGATCAATCCATCAAAATCTTATGAAAATTAAATTCAACCATAGATATCCGAAAACCTCTTCAAAAACCCATCTTTAATTTTAATAACATTAATCACTTGTTCAGAGATCTATAATTATCTCATTCTTGAACTCTTATTATCTTTTAGATATGTTTAACATGTTTGCAATAACCATATTCTTTATATCCAGTGATAACATGATCACTGTGTCATTGTTCAATGAATTATCCTATCAAGCATCAAGATCCAATAACTTGTAACAGAATCCAAAAACAATTGATTTCAATAGTAATAATCATATTTATAAATTTTAAATTGATTTTATCAATGATAACCATAAATATATGATTTTTTAGATTAATTACAAATTGAACATTACTACCGTACATAAACTATTTATATTTAATTAAATAAAAATACGAATTAAAAACCCATTTTTTTTAAAACATTTATGGATTGAATATTCCCTAACACATAAAAAAGAAATTTTCAGCAAGATCATAAGGGTTCCACTTCGAATTAAGAAGAATTTCTAATTTTAGGATTGAAAAAAGAAAATAATTTTTTGGAATTTAGATTTTAACATGTGCCATTATCCCAATTTCCTACCTTACCCTCTATTTTCCAAATATCATTTTTACACTTCCTGTATACTTCTTACATGAAATTCATATATATAATATTCCACTTATACAATCAAATTTATAACTCCCAAAATATTTCCACCACCATTTCAATTAAAAGTTATTCACTTTTTCCTTTATGTGGCTATTAAAAGAAGTTATTTTATCAGTTTAGATAAAACTAGAATTAAACTATCATAATTTAATAAGTATCCCCCTAGACTAATTTAAATAGCCATGAAATGAATTAAACACATGGAAAACCAAATCATAGGTGTCCCTAACTCTTATTTGATGGATAAATCATAGACACATTCACTTTATTGACATTGTAAGACTTCTATATTAGTTATCATATGATTGTTTTACTCTATATTATATAATATATATAAATATCAATTTTTTAGACTTCTTAAGGTGATAATAAATTTAAATTATTAGGTTAAATAATGCCATGTTTAATATCATAGTTTCCTAATGTTTTAATATAGATTCCACAATGTTCATTTCTACTAATAATCATGTTCTTAGTTCTAATTTTTTCCCATAGATCACATTACAAATTAGTTATTTTCAATTAAATTTGAGAAAAAAATACTAAAAAATATATTTTAATTCTTATTTTTACTATTTTCATAACTAACAGACAAAAAATAAAATAATTAAAAATTATTAACATCCTAACTAATCTTTTCTCCCAACCATAATTATCTTAGACAATAGTTCTCATTAATTTTAATATTTAATTGGAAATGAAAGGATTATTTAAGATATATGTGTTTAGACTATAGTAAAATAAAGAAAAATACCAGAATATCTTATTCATATGCAGTAGGAAGGAGTAAGGTCTCATTCACTAGTTCCTTTAAGTAATACTCATGAAATATATTCAAATATTTTAGATTCTCATTGAAGGATTATAGATATTATTCTCCTCTAATATTACTTGCACAACATGGAATGTTTTTAGTTACTATAAATGGTTTAGTACATTTGGAACAAAGCTTACCAGACATGAGTTTCATCTTATATGATAATGGTATCCATTTTTTTCTAATTTGGAAGTCTTTATCCAAATGAGTCTATCAGGGACAGACTTGGTCCTTTGTTTATACCTCAATAATTTCTCCTATTATTATATTATAATTACTTTTAGTTCCAACATTTGGTACTAACTTTTCATACTAAATTTACTCAATTATAGTTTCACTTTATTCACACCCGAGTAAGAGTTATATTGTATTTCAATCATTAACTAACATCATTTTTTCATAAAATGTTATATAAGGGGAGATGACTAGGGAATTTTGAATATATTTCTATATTCCAAAAATTAATCGTATAATTTATTTTTATTAAATTCATTTATATTTGGAAAAATTTTCCTTTTTATAACTATTTTTATTTATCTATTGGATACCTTAGTATTCTCATTTGTCGATGCGTGGTAGGTAGTAGTGGTATTTTATTGTACACTATACTTATTCATGATTACTTCCATGTATTTATTAAAAAAGTACAATCCTTGATCAGTGATGATTTACTATTGGACTCAAAACCATTAAATAATAATTGAGCATAGAAATTCAATAAAAAATATCAATTCATCAATTTGAGTTTCTTGGGATTCAACCCATTTATAATTATAATATAATGCTAAAAATATATTTTTAAATCCCAAATAAATAGGAAATTGGCCTATAAGATCTATACACTAAACATCAAATATTTCAAGACAAATAATCAATTGTTTTTAGGTAATTTTCTATTTTTCGAAATTATTAGAGTAAATTGGAAATTCCCACATATTTTAGAAAAACAATGTGAATATTTTTAAATTATTAACTAAAAATCCATCTTCCATTAATTTTCATCCTTTATTTGATGTCTAATGTGGGTTCCACATGTAAGTGTATGATATAATTTAAGCATAGTGTTTATCTCTTCCTAAGGCATACACCTTTTAAATAATTTATCATTACTAATTTTCTTCATGTATGAAACCTCCCAAACATAGTATTTAGATTACTATTTCATCTTAAGAAATTTATGTTCAAAAAAGTATGAATGTGACTTTGATGTGAACAAATAGTTCTCTATGTCAGCAAGCTAGGGTTCCTTAAAATTATTATAACCAACCACTCATCCATGATAAAATAATCCATAGATGTTTTTGTGGGTATTTTTACCTCAAAATTGTGGGAAAAGTTGCACATGTGGTATGAAAAAAGGTTCTCAAAACCTTTCATATCCTTGATCTCTATATTAAATTACTGTAGGAGAGGTATCCACCTTAATAATATTTGTTTTTATTCTTAATATTTATTTATCAAGCATCTAGTAGAATCATGATTGGAATATTTTATTACATTACTCACTAAAATATATGAAAGGCATTTATCCAATATATGTACTATAAAATAAACCATTTTCTTATGTTGTTTTTTAAATGATATGATCTATTTCTCAAATAGTGAACCTTGATTTTCATACAAAGATTTTACATATTTTTATATGATTATTATACACATTTCCCAAACACATTCTTGAGGATTGTAATAGTTTTATGTCATTAGAGACTAGGTACACTATATTCTAATTTGTTGATATATCTTCAACATGTCACATAAAGAAAATCCCCTTTAGTACTATTCAAAACGAAACCCTACATAAAACCTATTTTCATAACATGGGTAAAGGAAACATAGTAAAGAGTGAGCTCAAAGGATAATTAAGGGTTAAAAAGGGAGATACATAAGCATAACATGAATATAATGGTATGAGAGAATGAGAATAAATTTTGAAAATCATATAAAACATATCATGGCTCACAATCTTGTGTCGTGGAATAAATATTTGTAGTTCATAAGAAAATAATCATAGGGAAATCAAATAACATGGGTAGTTAGATCATAAAATTTACATAAGACAATAAATTATGGAATACACATAATTATAGAAAATTGTTTCTATAATTTTCAAGGATCACTTCCAAGGCTATCATAGTTGAATGAGTTTACTCCCCAACCATCATAGTAGTCAAGGTTCTATCCTAAGACAACCATATTGGAAAATTTACATTAATAAACTAGGTTCAATCCCCATTAGAGTCCCATCTATCTAATGAGATATAAATCTTGACCCAGTGCATTGGATCGGGATATAGGCCCCACTTATCACATACTGAGAATCATACATATACATGCAACTATATTATAAAAAAGTAATCATAAAATTACATATGAAGTGAAACAGGATTCATAAACATTTCATTGTAACATAGATTTTATAAAATAGAAATTTTTTAAAATCATCTCATTATTTAATCATTGAATAACATGTGGAAAAAGTTGGTTTTGTAAGAATTATATCATGATATGAACCATGGAAGATAAATGGGTTTCATAAATATCATTTCACCACAAATAGAATCCATTCAAATAAAAAAATAACAACGGTATCCTGAGATAATATCCCCAATAAAACATAATTAAACTCAAATTATGTCATATTAGATAGAGATTTATTTTTATAGATAAATAACTTTCAATTTTTCTAAAGGAAGATAACTTTTCATTGAAAATAAAATTTTAAAACTTAAAATAATTCGGAAATAATTTTCATTGAAAATAAATTTAAAATACTTATACATGATGATTTAAAAAGATATTCAAAAAATTTATAGAGGAAAATAGACTTTCCACTTTGAAAAAAAAAATTAAAATATTTTCTAAATATTTTTTACATTGAATTCAATAATTTAAAATATTTAAATTTCACAATTATGAAGGAAAAAAGGTTCTTATAACATAAATTTGAAAACTTATTTTAGAATCTTCAAATCATTGAGTTCTCATGATGGTGAAAAATAATTTTCATTCCATGCTTGTTAAACATAATAATTATTCTCAAATTTTTGATAAATTCTAAATAAATTCATGATATCACATATCAAAGGGGCTATTTTTTACACCTCATAAAATAGCATAGCTGCATTACATGACCAAATTCTCAAAGAAAGAAAATTGAGGCAAAAATCTTGTACCGATTTTGTAATGTTGTGAATTATAATCCCAAATAAAGAATTAAAAAATTAAAATTTAAATATAATTTAAAAATGGGATTCAGGATATAAAATTTTAAAGGGGCCATATACACACCACACAAAATAAATAAGTGGTTAATTTTAATGTTTCCTAGAAATAAAAGAGAGACGAGAAATGCATTACCTTAAGTATCAAAATTTATTAAGCACATTCAAACCTCATGTATAATAAATATAAGTTATATATAAATATATTATAGAACCATAATTATATATATAATATCATATATGATTTAATTATGAAAATTTATTACCTATTTATAAACAATCCCTTATTAAAATCACGTTTCAAGTAATAATCACTTTATTTTTCTCATATATTTTGATTTTTTATTTTTGTCTCTATTTGATAATGGTTTTATAAAAAACAAAATAATTATCAAGAAACAATTATCATATTTATAAATCAATTACACTTTTAAACCCTATCATGAAATATGTTTTTGAGAAATTAAGTACACTACGATCATATAGATGGTAGGCCGTACGTACACGTGAGTAACATTTCCATTTTCTAATGATCATCATAGAAACAAGGTAAGTATTAATTTATTTTTAAATAATAATAATATCATATATATAACACTATTTATTTAAATATACTTATATAAATCATTCATTTGGTGTGGTGATGAAAAAAGACTCATATATCTTCATGAATATGGTAGTCCACACGAACACGAACACTATTACCATTTTCAATGTAAGAAATAAAATGATATGTTATATTTAAAAAAATGTAATTAATATCATAATTATTTCATTTATATCGCATATATTCATTAATTTTATCATATTTACCTTCCATGTAAACTGTTAGTGAAAAACAAGTCACATTGCTTCGTGAGCCGGTAGTCCTCCATGTTAGGTTGGTATGGAGTATGATATTCTCCTATGATACCAGGTGTAGGATCGAAATAATGCTGTAGATGCTCAATATACAAGGGGGGGGGGGGGGTTTAATTGTATACTTTACAAATTCTTTGAGAACTTTTAATGTTGGTTATAAACCTTTCTATTGGTTAACATGGTTAAACAAGGTAAATTTTCAAATCATCTATGTGCTACAAACTTGCTTTATTTAAGAAATGTGACTTCGAAAATGTAATTCTAGAAAAGTGATTTTGGAAATGAAACATAAAAAAAGTTTACAAAGATAAAGATTATACCCTAAAGCATATAAAATCTCACTAAATCAGAGTATATAAGTATAAGAATGTATAATAAAGTCATACTTACCTCAAAAATAAAAAATGCAGTGGAAAACTTGAAACAATACAAGTAACCAGTAGTAAATATTTTAACCCAAAGTGAAGGGTATCAAACAACCTTGCATAAAGTTCCCTTGATTTATACTTTAAAGAAATATTGTCTTACCCAAACTAGGGTAAGCCCTCGATACGAAGATCAGAGTCTGTCTTGTTATCCCCACAAGCCCTCGAACATCAAGGTAGTCGGAACCTCTGTCTTCCAATCCCCGGAAGCCCTTGAATGTACTCGGCAACATTCGGAGTCACACGAAACAATTCTGAACAAGATGATCAAGAAACACAAAGAATGAAAGTCTCTATCTCTAGAAATAACTTCAGAAACTTGTAATCTCTAGATTGATCAACTTGTTGTGGGCTCAATCAAATGAGATCCTATTTATAGGCACATCTTCAATGGTCGGCTCCCTCCCCCAATGATCATATTTTTCCTTGAATTTCAGAGGGACCTGTACACGTGTCACTCAAAAAATGGTTTGTAAGTAACTGAATGCATGAAAACGTTTTTGAACCAAAATATGAGTAAGAAAAAATATGGTTGCTTAACCAAATTCATTTTTCAAAGTGTAAGGAAACAAAAGTTTAGAGCCTAACCAAAAAAACCATTCAGTGTCTATAACAAGTATATATTTGGATTTTGTCTTCAAAGGAATTCGGAACCTGAATTCAATAAAATTATATAGTTTGTATTTAAAGGAAATTCAGTGTCTGAATTCATAAGAATTCAGAGTCTGAACTCAGAGAATTCGGAGTCTGAATTCATAAGAATTCAAATCCTAAACTTCAGAATGTTCAGAGTCTGAATTCCGAGAACTCATAGTCTTAACTAAGAATGTTTAGAGTCTGAATTTAGAAGAATTTGGAGTCTGAACTTCAGAAAGTTTGGAACATGAATTCATAGAATTCGGAACCTGATTCTAGATCTTGAATACAGAATTATCTATATCTATATATTTATAAGATTATGAGTTTTTGGATAATAAACCACATTTAATACTTAGAAAAAATATGAACAATGAAAAACATGGTAAGTATAAATTTTCATTGGGGAAGTAAAATTTTCCTTATCATGTAAAACATAGATTAAATGAAATTTTCCTTAAGATAAGGTGTTCGTGATTTTCAAAACAAGAAGGAATAAAAAATTCATAAGGAATCCTTATTGACTCAACAATCTTCCACTTTTTGGAAAGCACAAACATCCTTACAAAAAATAATATAAGGACTTAGAAAATATTTTTATGGACCTCGAAATTAAAACCTATCTCCCTTAACACATGAGCAAAGATGAATACGACTAACTCCCCCTTAGGATTTGGACACACTAAGGATCATATTCTAGATTTTTAGAATGAGACGTAGTATTTTATTGCATTCAAAAATCTTATTGGATAAGAACTCCCCCATAGATAAACTCCCCATTACTTAGGGAAATTTTTTCTTTTCTTAGTATTCTTTTTTTATCCCCCTTTGTGATTTTGAAAAAGGAATACAGAGAATGGAAAATAAAATATAGTACCTGAAATATTAGTACAGGACAACCAAAAAATATAAAAAGAGAAACCAAAAATTTCATTAGAATTGGAAAAAATTTTACAAGGAAGGAACACAACAAAATATCAGAATTGAACAATTTTATCCTTTCTTTTCCTTAGGCATCAACTTCTTCACAATAGTTTTGAACTTATTGAGCTCATTGTGATCTTCCTTTGCTCACTTGAGGAACTGATCCTAATCTTCAGTTTTCTTTTATAAGGCTTTGATTCTTTCTTCTTGAGCTTTAATAACCTCTACCTAAGCCCTCAAGGCTTGTTCCTTCTTGCCAAGATTTTCCTCAATATCAATCCTTTGATCTCTTTCTCTCTTTCAGCTTTGAGCAACTAAATACAACTTCCCATTCAGATCTTTCACTTCTTGAATCTATGAATTCTGTTCCAGAGTAAGCTTATCCTTAAAACTATTTGTGAGATCCTTGATCTTCACATCATCGGTGTCAAAGGACTCTTTGACACTATCTTGGAACTCGTCACTACTTCTCATGTATTCTATAGTTTTCCTTGAACAACTGGTCATTTTCTTGCTGGATATTTTGTGGGATTCGTAGTTTATGTAAAAAGTTTTGAAATCAGCCTCAGTCATGACACACTTATCCATCACCAGGGAAACTAAATCCGATTTCTGATTCAAGTATTGTTGAAGCATTTTACATCTTAAGTCTATTCTTGGAAATATTGGGATACTTCCAATAATCTTCTTCATAGACTTGACCACAAAATCCTATCCTAGAGAGGATGATTCTGAATCAGAAATTTTTTTTAGTGAGGATTCTTTTACTATATCAGAATCTTTCCTCTTTGAAGAAACAATAACTTCTTTCTTCTTAACTATAGATTTTGTAGGTGTATCACAACCACATGTTTTCCCTTATCAACCTTCAGAATGGCTTCCTCATCAGGGGACTCTTGTTCACTATCATATATTTGAACAATTTTTTCTTCCTCTATCTCTTCCTTCTCAGCTCTTACCTTATCATCTTATGGATGAATGAAATCATGATTAGAACTTTCTTCGTAAGATAGATTATTCAATTCTTCTTCAACCTTGTTATATTTACTTTTCTCATCTTTCACAGGGGTAGCAAGCTTTGAAGACTCAGCTTCAGAATTTTGGATTGAAAGATTCTCAGATGGACTTTCTGTCTCATTAAAATCCTCTACTTGCTTAATGAGATCTTTGGTATCACCACTACCTTCTTCTTCCTCCTCCTCCTCTTCCACTACGTTTTCTTGGACTTTTTCCGGAGTCACAAATTTCTTCCCTAGTGTTTCTGGTAAAGACTCTTATAAGAAGGATTGTGGTACCAGATTATTTTTGGAGGCTTTCTTAGCATCCTTTAGAAAAAATTTCCCAATCTCTTCTTCAATCATCTTCTTCTTTTGTTTCTTTTATTTTGCTTGATTTTCAAGTTCATCAGTAGTCTTTTCTCTTAAATCCTTTTCTTCATAAGGATCCAAACCAAAGAAAGGCTCCCCTACTTTCTTTTTTTTTCTTGTCTTTACTTCATTTTTCAATTACCTCATCCGGATATGCTTATTTTCTTCTTAGGCTTTGGTGGTGCGGATTGGGTTACCTTAGCCTCTGGGGATTTTGCCTTTTCTTCCACTTCATTCACTTTCCTCTTCCTTTCTCCCTTATTAGAGGTCTCAACGGCCTCCTATTTCTTCGATAAGGTTTCAGATTCTTCCTCAAGAAAATCATAAAATGCTTCAAATTCATTTGAAAATCCAACATTCATTCTTCTCAGAGTGTCATCACTTACCATAACAACCTTACAATTCCTTGGATTATAACTACAGGGTATTTTGAAGGATTCTAAACACCAAAAAATCTTCTTTGAGAGAATGGATGGATACATAATAATCTGAGCCTTAAAATTTCCATTATTTATATTCTCAATAGTAATCAGAATATTCTTAACCATTTTTTTCTTTCTTAGATTCACCAGGAAATCTAGGATATACATCTCACTCTTCTTCAATGTATCATTTTCCCCTTTTCTCGGAATGATGAATCACTGAAACCATAATTTTATAATCTAAAAATTTGTAGATATATGAACAATATTCAGAGTAACATAATCTGAAATACTAAGGAAATACATAGCCTTCACCTTAACAAAACTTTCTTGAACATCCAACAGGTTATGAGAACAAAACTCTGCTTCTCCTTCATTAGGAACTCCAATCAAACTGGCTGCCTTGGTGTAAGAAAGAGCATAAGTCTTACCATATCTCTTGAAAGAGAATATGTCTTTTCCTTCTTCCTTGAAAAAACATGATGACTCATAAAATTCAACCAACATGGCCAGATATACCAGATCCTGAGCTTCTGGTTTCAATACGCAAACACTCTCCCATCTATTTAGCATGATGTTCTTTGAGATGATAGAATCACACTTAGCAAAGAAATTTGGATATACCGACATTTATCTGTAAATATACCATTCAAAAATTGTCATTACATTTGACATTTCTTTCTAGGAAGATACTTTGACAGATATTTAGAGTGGAGGAAACCTTGAAAATCTAGAACGGGCTTATGTAGGAGGGAAGAGCTTCATCATAAGAAAGATTTAGTTTCGATGTGAAAAAACCATTGGGGGTCCTTTACAAAGGTGTTTGGGGTGACAGTTCAACTTCCATATGCAATCCAATGGTTAAAAAACCCTCTGATTAGATCTGACTATTGAGATGATAGCTAGGAGGAAATTTTGATAGAATCTGATGTTTTGAGGTTTTCAATAAAAACATTTGGATTTAAGAAATAGTGAATACAAAAATTTAAAATAGATGAAAATACCAATAAGTAAAAGATGATTATGAAAATTTAAGAAAGGAAACATACCTTTTAGATTTCTTAGGAAGATTATTCGTATTGAGGAAAATTCTTCTTGGAGAACTTTAGATTCTGAAAAATTTGATTACTAAAATTTTTAATACAAAAATATCCATTACAATAATTTTACGTACAAAAATATTCATTACAAAAATTTTAAGTACGCAAATCTTCATTAAAAAAATATTAAGTACGAAAAACTTCATTACAAAAATTTTAAGACTATTTTTTTTGTAGATAAACTTAGTGAGAAAATTTTCATTACGAAAAACTTTAAGAAGATCTGACTACAAAATTTTTTTTAAGAAAATTTATAAAATATTACTATGAAAATATTCATTATGAAAAATTTAGAAAATATGACTATGAAAATTCTGAAAAGATACTAGCAAGAAAATGTACCCCCCTATGAAAAGGAGTTTGTTACTGTAAGAAGATAGGTTTAAAAAAGAAGTTAAAATGGAAGATTACCTTACAATTATCATTTCTAACTTCTGTTTAATGTATTCAAATCTATCAGTGGGTAATGATTTTGTGAAAATATCAACAAGTTGATCTTGTGTTCTGATAAATTGAAGAATGATATCTTCTTTAGCATTATCTTCAAAAGTTACATTCCCTCCTTTCATCTTGATAATCTTTTCAAAGAAGTTTTTGTTACCTGACATTTTCCAGGAACATCCACTATCCATGTACCAAGTATTGCTATTGGTACTTTCTTTATTTTCCTGAAAAATAGAATGTTAGACTTTTGAAACCCAAAATTTCTTGGATCTAGAAATTTCAAAAACAAAAATCTTAGGTATCCACATTTTCATAGAAAAATAATCTTTATGAAATCCTAAATACTGGGTTTTGTTTAAGGAACAAATTTTTTCCCAGTGACCACCACGCTGACAATTAGTGAAGAATGGAGCACTTCGAGGAACAAATAATTGTTACTAAAAATCAGTTTTGAATTAGTATAACCAAATCCAGAATTATTCCTTAGAGTTTGAATTTGAGAATACTTTTTATCATAGTTTTCTTTTCCTAAGTTAAAGTTTGATAGTCACTTCCTCAATGAAAATATTTCCGACTTTAGTCTAATTACTAAGTTCTTATCTTCCAAAACATTAGTTTTAGTATTGGAGTTTGAATCAAAAACATTTTTCTTAGAAATTACTTTTTCTAGTTCCTTAGAAAATTTATCCTTCTCAGAATTTACTTCCTCATGTTTTTTTAAAATAATTTCAAAATCAAGGGTTTTCTTATCAATATATATATAAAGATATGATATTTCCTTAGAAAGAATAGTATTTCTATAAATTTTCCTTATCATGATTTTTCTTCAGTTTTGAATTCTCATTCTCAAGAAGATTAGAAAACCTATAAACTTCTTCATAGGTTGGTAAAGTGTTATCTTCATCTGAAGAAGATTCTTCATCTAAGGATTCATAGTATTTACTATTGCTATAATTGGAATTTAAGGATACATTGGTCATAGATTCATCATTGTGTACCTTTTCCATTAAGCAATGATTTTGAATAGGTAGTCTGGAAAATAGACCAAGATTCTTCTATCTAGAAGATTCGTAATCTGAGGATTCATCATAAGAGTCTCCACCACTAGAACTCCAGGTGTCATTAGCTTTCAAAACATTTTTGGATTTATCTTTGTAGTACTTATTTCTGTTTCTCTCAATATTCTTTTTCTTTCTTTATTTTCTCTTAAGCATTGGAAAATCAGGCCTTATATATCCTGCTCTTTTACATTCGTAACAAGTGACTTCAGAGTCTTTCTTATAATTTCTTTCTTCCTTCTTGTATCTGGATTTAATGTTCTTCTATCCAATAATATTGTTCAACCTTCTATCAAGATTGTATAATTCAATTTATAAAGATTCACTTCCACTAGATTTATATTGAATAACAACCTTCTTAAATTTAGATCTTGTAACTCTCTTAGGAGTCTTGGATTTCATATAATTTGAAGTTCTTGTAAAAGAAACACTGCCATTTCCATTTTTCTTCTTGAAATTGTCAGTATCTCTCTTCATTCTTGACTCATATTGAAGAAGAGTTCTAAATAATTCATCAATAGAAATCTGAGTAACCTTCATATTCTCATCTGTAGCTCTCCTCTTGGATTCCCACTCATTAGGCATGATGTCTACGATCTTATCCATAAGTGATTCATCATCTAATCGTTTCTCACCCATGGATTGAAAACTGTTGAAAATAGTCATGAATATTTTTTTTACCTAACATATGGGTTCTCCATAAAGAAATAAAAAACCATGATATTCAGCTCTAACCATGCCTCTTCTAGTTTCAATGACTTTGGAAGTTCCAAAGTGAGTAACTTCCAGATTCTTCCAAATACAATTTGTTGCTTCACAAGATGAAATATGGCTATATATATTTCTATTCATAGAAAAAAGCAAAGTATTGCGTACCTTATAGTTCAATTGATATTCATGCTTTTCCTGGTTGGTGAAAGTAATGACTTCCTTGTCGGGGATTTTATATCCTACAGTAAGCAAAACACAATTGTCTACTCCAGAATTGATAATAAATGTCTTCTTGAGATCTCTAGAATATTCGTAATCATTTACATTAAAAATTGGTGGTCTAGTATGATTTAGGTTGTCCATGGAACCAACATTGATTCCAACCATCTCATAGAGAAACTTTCCACACAAACTTTTTAGTAATGAAAGTTTGTAAACAAGGACAAAAATATCCTAAGCAAGGATAATATAGAACCATGAAAACCTTGAGAAAAAAAACTTATATGTCAATATAAGTATTTCAGAGGCCTCCTCTGATATCAATTATTAGGTTGGTATAGAGTATGATATTCTCCTACGATACCATCTATAGGATCGAAATAATGATATAGATGCTCAATATATAAGGGGGGGGGGTGAATTGTATAATTTAAAAATTATTTGGGAACTTTTAAAGTTGGTTAGAGACCTTTATATTGTTTAAAAAGGTTAAAGAAGGTAAATTCACAAAACCTCTAAGTTCTACAAAATTGCTTGATTTTGGAAATGTGATTCAGAGATTGTAATTCCAAAAAAGTGATTCAGAAAATGAAACTTAACAAAAGTTTACAAAGATAAAGATTCCACTTTAAAGTTTATAGAATCTCACTAAATCAAAGTATACAAGTATAAGAAATTATAATAAATTTATAATTTCCTCAAAAATCAAAAATGCAGCGGAAAACATGAAACAATACAATTAACAAGTGGTAAATATTTTATCCCAAAGATAAGGGTATCCAACAACCACAGATAAAGGTCCCTTGATTTATATTTTCAAGAAAGTCTGTCTTACCAACACTAGGGTAAGCCCTCAATATGATGATCAGAGTCTATCTTGATATCCCTGCAAACCCTCAAACTTCAAGGTAGTCGATACCTCTGTCTTCCTGTCCCCGAAAGCCCTCGAATGTACTCAGCAACATTAGGAGTCACACGAAGAAATTCTGAACAAGATGTTCAGTACACACAAAGCATGAAAGTGTCTCTCTCAAGAAATCACTTTTGTAGCATGTAATCTCTATATTGATCAACATGTTGTGGGATCATTCAAATGAGGTACTATTTATAGGCACAACTTCAACGGTTAACTCCCTCATCCAACGGTTATATTGTTCCTTGAATTTCGGAGGGACCTGTACACATGTCACTCAAAAAACGGTTAGTAAGTAACTGAACGCACGACATTGTTTTATATCCAAAACATGAGTAACAAAAAATATGGTTGCTTAACCAAATTCATTTTTTAGAGTGTAAGGTAATAAAAGTTCAGAGTCTAACCAAAAAACCATTCGGTGTCTATAACAAATAGATATTTGGATTCTGTATTCAAAGGAATTCAGAACCTAAATTCTATATAATTACATAGTCTGAATTTCAAGGAAATTAGGAGTTTGAATTCATCAGAATTTGGAGTCTAAACTCGGAGAATTCATATTATGAATTTATGAGAACCCAGAGTCTGAACTTCAGAAATTTCGAAGTCTGAATTCAGAGAACTCTAAGTCTGAACTTAGAAAGTTCAGAGTCTGAATTTATAAGAATTTGGAGTCTGAACATCAGAAAGTTTGGAACTTGAATTCAGAGAATTCAGAACCTAAATTTGGATGTTGAAAATAAAATTATATATATCTAAGTATTTATAATATTTTGAGGTTTTAGATACAAAACCTAATTTTATACTTAGAAAAAATATGAACAATAAAAAACATGGTAAGGATAAATTGTCCTTGGGGAAGGATAATTTTATTTATCAAGTAAAACAAAGGGTAAATGTAATTTTCTTTAAGATAAGGTGTTTGTGATTTTCAAAACAATAAGAAATGGAAAATTCATAAGAAATCCTTATTGACTCAACACTCCATACACATGAACGACGTTATCGTATCCCATAAGGAATGAAAAGTAAAAATATATATATATTATATTATTAAAAAAAGTGGTATATTTATGTTATAAATATAATTTATATAATTTATATCCATCATAATACCCAACTGCAAGAGGTATTAATAGAAAATTGAATAACATCAGTTCACGAGGCAGTAGTCCACTATAAACCCAAATAATGATTTCATAACCCATTTTTTGAAAGTGGAGATGGTTTTAGATCCTTAAATTTAATAAAATATATCTCATTTTGTAGAAGATACTATTTTTTCTTTTCATTATAGTTTAATAGGAATTTAAGGATGTGGAGGAATAAATACAAGAAATACACTCCTTGAAGAACGCTACCACTTATTTAGGTAACCTCCTTAAGTCTCCACCAAAATTCATCCTAGGTTGATTTACTAAAAAAATAATGATTAGAGGATGAGAGGATTTAATTTTTAAGTTATTTTTGTAGGTATTTACTGAAAAAAGGACTATGATGTTGTTAATAAGAGTGGATAGGGTGTGTCCTTTTATAATTTAGATTAGTGGAAATTTTGAAATTTTTGAAAAGAAAAAAGCGTACCCATGTTTTTCACATACCAAAAGGGTCCAAAATATAGTTTTAAAAATAATTAGAAATTATATGATCTAAATATTTAGATAATATATATTTTTCTAAATGTTTTAATTCATTTTAATTCTTATAGTTTCATTTTAACTCCTAGTAAATCTATTTTTACCTCAACAATGATGAGTAATTTTTACAGGTTTTACTATTCATTATGGAAACAAATTATGTTTTACATGTTATAAAATATAAATTATTTTTATTGAAAAAAAATAATCAATTATCCCAAATTATATATATATATATATGTATATATAAATTGGTGATTTCAATTTAAAATTAACCCCGTAGATGTGATCATGAAGTGAGTTTTCAATGCGAAAATTTCCAGAAGTTTACAAAGTTTTTATATAATATTTAAAAATTAAATTGATTATAATGAACTGAATTGTATTAATATATATATATATATATATATATATATATAATTTAACTAATTTTACTTTAAAACCAAATAAAAAATTAATTAAACATTATTACTAATTTAAAGAAAAAGGGATTTTTCAATTAAAAATCAGATTTTTTCACTAAAATAAAAAAATTATCATTTCATAAAAATATTGAAAATTCACCCTTATGTAGTTTTGACCTGATGATAATAAAAATAAACGTTATTTTTTCAATTAAAATTTCTAAATATATAAAAAGATAGTTTTAAAATAATTTTTAAAATATCCAAAATTCTATTTTCTAGAAAAGATACAGTTTTAATGGTAAAATTCGAATTATTTATATATATTGTTTAGAAAACAGATAAGACAGATGTTAAAAAATTTATTTCATATATAATATATAAATTTTATTTGAATCATCCACCAAATGTTTTTTTAATCTACTTGGTTAAAACTTTTTTTTTATAAAAATAGTATTCAGGAAAAGATTTATTTTTTTCTTCGAAGAGTTTTTATTTTTATTTTCATTAATTTGTCACTAAATAATTCATTTTAAATACATGTTGAAGATATATATTTTCATAATTTAGTTAATCATCTTCATACCCACTAATCTAACTCATATGAGATAACTATCATTTTAGATAATTATATTTTATATTTTTTCATTTTTCAATTAAAATTGGTGTTGCATGTGAGACAAGATAAACTCAGTGCTGCATGTATTGAAATTTAATCTTAGTGTTGCATGTATTGAATTTCATTGAAAAGATTATTTTTTAAGAAAATCTCAGGGTGTTATATTCTACCCCTATAAAATGATGTTTTCTCTAGGAATCCATCTTAGTCATCAAATGTTTAACAGTTTAAAATTCATTCATAGAAACCCAAATTGTAAAAAGGGTTAGAAAGTCCTCTTGGAAAAGTAAAAGGGATGTGTGAAAGATATCTAGAATAGAACATTCTAGTTTTCCATAAATTAGAACATATGTGGGATGTGAAAACACATACATATAATAGAAAACCAACACCAAAGTACTGATAGAGAGTGATAGAGAACAAGGTCAGGAGAAAGTTAATGGACAAAAAGTTATAAACCAAAGAGGTATGAAAAAGGTAAATTATGTCTTTAAATATGATGGTAAAACACAATATTTTATTTTAATTTCCATTTTTAATTTTCAGGGAATTCCTTTTGATTCTATAATGATAACCTATGAATATGTACTTATTTGATATCTTTTTATTTTATAGGAACAATTTCATACTTTTTTTGTGGATTGATCAATTTACACTTCATTTCTTACTCTAATATATGCCTCAAAATAATTGTTTTTATTAAGACAACAACTTTTATAGGGAAAGTAGAAAACTAGTCATGTACGAAAAATATAATAAACCAAATTTATAGGTAATAACTGAATTTATGAAATGTATTTTAATTATTTTGGAGACCATACCTCAGAGGAGACTCCATTTTAGAGTGATATACGTTTCATCTGAATCATATTTGTGGAGGTCTTCAAAATGGTATGTTATCTTGTCTTAGGTTTGGATGAGATCCTCAATAGTAATATTCTTTCCATTGAATCCAAAAGTCAATATGCCCAGTTGTTTTTGGATCCTAAGACCCTAAACCATGTTCAAGTTTAAATGAATATGCCTCTAAACCATCCAGTCAAACTCATATTGCATATGTTGAAATCTAGATCTATCTCTAAGAATTATTCATTGCAATTGGTGGTGGTCTCCCACACATCACACATAATCTTATCCTTTCAACTTGAGGGGATATCAAACCCTTCACCCTCATTATCTACATTAACCAATTCAATGATTGTAGGTTACCCTATTTGTGATTCTAACTCATTAGAGTGGTCTTCCTCTATAATATTTTATTTTCTATTATACTTGTTCATTGATTTGTGGTCAAGAATAGTGGTAACCTTTATAGGAATATTTCTTTTACTTGAGGATCTAGTAATAGGAGGACTGGGAAAATTAGAAAAGTCCATTCTACTTTATATCCTCCAAGTGCACTTAATAAACTTATCTAAATCTATGATAGTGTTCATTCCCTTCCTTGAAGACAATCTTTGATATTCCTCTGCAATTTCCATTTCTTTGGAATCAACAAGGGACTTAGAAGTATCATCCATATCCTCTTGAGGACCCTCCTGTTTCATAGGGGGATTATCTTCAAGGGAATCCTCCCCTTCATTCCCTTCATCCAAAGAATAGAAAACTTCTTCTCCTAGAACTGTAAATCTATTTTAAAAGTTATTTAGAATTATTCTAAAGATAACCTTATCCTCATATGATAGAGGCATCTAAAAGTTCTATTCTGAACCACCTGGATGCACAAGAACTTGTTGAGGCACACCTGTGTGATCAGGGACCTGACTATGGTGTATAGGAAAATCTTGTTTTCAAAATAAGCCACTCTCTTGAATGCCTATTGAATTCTGATATGAAACTACATGAACTAATGAATGGGGGATGGAGATATTAGGGATATCTTCCAAGGAAAAAAAACCCACCCCCTCAGTTCCCACTGAGCCTGGAGGCTCTTTATTTTAAAACTTGGGTTCAACTAAATCATTCCGCAACCGATTGAAAATATCGATAATCTTCAGATTATAATCCCTCTTAATTGGTTATTTTAGACAAGAATTTACTAGTGTTTGATATCTATTACCTATGTAGTATACTTAATGAGAAATGACCTTCTGTATACCATTGTATTTCATCCTGTGTTGGTTGACAGCAGTAGTAACATCCAATCAATTATAGGACGAACAAAAATGAACCCATAATTTAAAGCATACCTGCTACTTCTGTTGAATTTATCCCACATTCTCGATACATATGAAGTTTACCAGGGATTTGGAGACATCATTTTAAACATAAATCTGATGTGAAATCACTTGATAGAGTGCACAAGTGAAATAATCCATACACAAGAAGAGACCCACCAAGCTTCCAATCGTGAATAGAATCCCCATATTTTGAAAATGAAGTTGTAATCCAGGAAGAGTAATCCAAATTGGTGAAAATAGTAGATCTCGTTTTAGGTTGACCTCAAACAATCAATAAGATAGAGAAAAACCAGTGCGAATGAGAGCCAGATGAGTGGTAGCCCTGGGGAAAATCAAATCTTCTTCATTCAAAATTCTTATTTGAAAGTGATGATGGTTTAGGATCCCTACAACCGCCTACTTGCCTAAACCCCAAAAATCAAATATGTACCAACCAATGTTGACCATCAAGGGAATCCCCATTCCAAATCAAGCATGCAATGATCGAAGAAGTAGAGAGGACACATTATTAAGCTCTAGCGAAGAGATCAGAAGTTGGGGAACACCATATTCACATAGCAGGGCTTTAGAAAAAACATCAATCTTGGGAAATCTGGAGAGACAACATGGGTCAATGAATAAGACAAAGGGTTGGAGGTTGGAACACGAGTGAGAATGGAAGGTACCCTCCCCTCCCGATGAGGGAGGGGAGAGTGGCTGAGCGACCGTGCTGCCAATTCCATTTTTTAGGGAGTTGCAAAACCATCATCTACAGCCATATCTCTCCAAGATATGGATTTTTCCACTTTTAAGAACAAAAATAATGTCCAAAATAGAATGATAATTAATTCCCTCTATCTTTAGTTTAAAATAAAAGGTAATAACTAGTTATACAATATGGATATATATTAATAAGTTGAAGTAATACATTAATATCTAAAACCAAATCAAATGTTCAACATAAACCATTCAATAGATAGTTAACTATATAACCTTTGTATTATTTAAAATTTATAAATAAGTCCACAAAATTTCGCAAAATGAACTTACCATTAATCCACCAAACAATATGAAGCATCTTCTAATTTTCACATACTAGACATGTGAATATCTTTATCATGTATTCTATTGAAATATGGTGATAAAATGAATTACCATATAACCATATTTAACACATACATAATTCCTCATTTCTTACTTTAAACATAAATTATTGAATATATTTGTTAAATCCTAAAATGTTGTAAACTCCATCAATAATAGCATAAACCACATTGTCAACAAATAATTAATAAGTTCTATGGAAATAAGTACTATATAATTCACTTAATCAAATATAACATATATTTACCCCAACATCATCATCTCAACATCCAGATCATATTATGGGTTATCTTTGCTTAATAAAAAATCACCTTTACTTTAAATCAATTTTCTAGTTTTTCATTACTGTTAAAAATATTCGTGAAAATGGATATTTTAAATCATATATAAAAAATAATTATATATATTATGATTCATATATCATAATTCTGAAATTCCATTACATCAACACTTCAATTATTCCACCAAATCCTAAGATAATAACTAGGATTAATAATCTTATTCTTTAATACCACCTTCCTTTTATATGTCATTCGTAGTATCTTTATTGTCAAAAAAAAACCATAATCTAGAAAACCTTTTTGATTTTATTCATGTGAATTTCTATAAGGGAATATATTCATATAATTATCATACCTTCCATATTTAAATCATTCAGAAGTCTTTGAAACTTTAGGGAGACTATAATTCTCATCCATTGAGTTAACCAAACTTTTCATTTTTACTTTGATGTTATTTGATTTGTGTATTAATTTTCTATATGAAAACATCTTATCATCCCTATAAGGAAATACCTTGTGTGTTTCATCACACATTATTGACATATTAAAACTAAATTTTATTTCCTCCGTGGTTTCCATGACATAATGTCTAAGTGAATCCTATCATTCTCTTATTTGGTGTGCTTGAGATTTTGTTAAGGTTTATGTTGTAAGTTATATTCCATTATAACCAATTTGGCATAATCAAAATATTTTCTACTCTAGTCATCATAACATTTGGATGCTCATTAGAAAAATTTCCAACCCATGTAATGTTAACCTAGATCATTTGAGTTTCCATCATCGTCAAAAATGAAAAATCATAG
The DNA here is from genome assembly GCA_963277665.1 of Viscum album. Classification (NCBI taxonomy): domain Eukaryota; kingdom Viridiplantae; phylum Streptophyta; class Magnoliopsida; order Santalales; family Viscaceae; genus Viscum; species Viscum album. The sequence goes on along the minus strand of OY728145.1, from coordinate 1,984,177,976 downwards.
TGTATGAAACACTAATTAGATTGTAAATTCACATAATACTGGAAAATCACTTATAGGATGTCAAAATAAAGACACATTTTTACTAAATATATGAAACCATAGGTTTAACCTAGGTCATTCACATCCATAATCTATTTAAATCATTCATGATGTTTCATAAAGTGTACTTTAATTTCCAAAGAATATCCCCCAGGAGTGTAAAACAAGGTGGGAAACAATGCCAATTACCAAAACCCGGTGATAAATTGGTCTAGATCCATGCACCCTTTTTAGATTTATTTCCCCTACGTACCTCTGTGCCTGAGTAAAATCATATTTTATTATCTATACTGGGATGTAATTTCTTGGAAACCACTCTCAATCCTTTACCAAAATTCCATGAAATTTTCCTATACTTTTACTCAGCCTCAAACTTATCCTTAATGATATCCCTAGACGCATCCTTAGAAATATCCATAGGTATTTCACTAGTGTTTTCTCATCATAGTTTCCAAAGGTTAACTGAACCTCTCCTCTCATATCAAATATATAGGCCTAGGATTTTCATACATAGATATTACATCATATTATATGAATATTCTATACATTGCATGAACACAATACTTAGGGAAATAATAGTTTTGTGTATTTTGATACTCGAAACACAATATTCTAATTTGGTGAATGATCTTAAATATATCTCATAAATGTATTCCCAATCAAAAATATTCATATATATACCCTACTTAAAACCTTTATTCATAACAAAGGAAATATAAGAAAGGGTGAACTCAAATGCCATGTAAGGGGAAACATGGTATATAGGTAAGCATAACCAAAACATAAGGGTTTGAGAATATGAGAATAAAATTTCAAAACCATACCATGGATATGAAATATCATACTCTTGATTCATGGAATAAACATTGGCAGTTTATAAGACATGAATCATAGGGAAATTAAAGATCATGATCTATAAAAGAAAAACGTTGGCATAAGGAATGTAATTATGGAATACACATAAGCATAGAACATTATTTCTGCAATAGTCAAGGATCACTGACAAGGCTATCATAGTGGAATGAGTTAACTCCCCAAACCATCATAGTTGTTAAGGTTCACTCCCAAAACCATAATAGTGGAAAAATCCCCTTAATGAATTATATTTTCTCCCTATTTACATCTTTTCTATCTCATGAGATAAAAATCTTTACCTAATGCATTAAATTGGGATATAGGTATCACACGTCACATTATGAAATTTATATATATGTCTTTTACATGATTATAGAACACTCATCGTATCATAATTCATTAAATTAAATGGTTTTGATAATCTTTTTATCATAACATAAACTATAGAAAATATACCAGTTTCATAGTCATTTCATCATTTCATCATGGAATAATCAAAGTAAAATAAATAATTTTCAAAAGAATTATATAATGGTATAACTTGTTGAAGAGAAATGGGTTTTATAAAAATCATGTATTCATAAACATAAACCATTATATTAAAGGATATGAATGGTAACCTTGGATCACATCCCCAACAAATAATAAGTAAACTCAGAGTTTGTTTTATCTTATATGGAGAATGATTTTGAAAGATAAATCACTAAGAACATTTCTTGAGGAAGATAACCATTCTATGAAAAAAAAATATTAAAAATAAAAATATTGTTGAAATAATTTTCTTTGAAAATAAACACAAAAAACTTATAAAATAAGTTTTAAAATCATTTAAATAATTTATTTAGTAAGATTTCTTTTCTACTATGAAAAAACTTTTTAAAACATTTTTAAAATTACTTTTTACATTGAATTAATTTATTTAAATTTTAAAAGTTCCAAAATATTGAGTAAAACAATTTCTTCCAAAATCAATTTCATAGCATGTATGTTATGATTTAAATATTTGATTAGTCATGGAAATGATAAATACAATTCATTCTATGAATGTTAAAAAAAGATGCTTTTCAAATTTTTGATAAAATACATACAGAAATTATAATGAAGATGACATAAATATTACTTTAATTTTTTCAAAATCCAATCATGGGTAAAAATTTATTTAGAAAATCATTTTAAATGTTCTATTTTTTTTAAACATTTCAATAAAAATTGGTTTTGGAAGGGAAAATAGTTTTCAACCAAAGATGGAAATAAGGATAAATTTTACTATAATATTTATATTGTATTTTTTTTATATAAAGATAGTAAAATGAAGGGAAAATATTTAATTATCTCAATTTATTACTTATTTACTAACAATTCATTTTTAAAACTATATGTTGTGTAATGACCACTTTATCTTTTACATATGTTTTCCTTTTTTTTATTTTCAGTACTCTTACATTGATCATGGTTTCATCATCTATAGAATAATAATAATTAAATAATTACCATATTTATATATAAATTATAATTTATATACTAATCATTAATTTTGGTTTTCAGAAATGAGGTACCCTATAGTCATAGAGATGGAAGGCCGTACATACACATGCGTACCGTTTCCATTTTACATTTATCATCACAGGAAGATGGTAAGTAATATTGTATCATTTAAAAATTATAGTAAAATAATTTATATTGTATTTTAAAAAAATATATTTATATAAATCATCAAAGTTGTGAGGTTATGAAAAGAAAGTCATATCGCTTTGTGAAGGAGGTAATCGATATGTACAAGAGTGATGTTATCATTTTTCAATGTATGAAAGAAAACGACTTATAATATTTTCATAATAAAAAACAATTCATTAATATAAAAAATATTTCTTGTACATCAAATTTATGAATTATGTTTATCTTTATTACTATCCATATAAAGCGTTAGTGAAAAACAAGTCACATTTCTTTGTGAGGTGGTCTGCAGTACACATGAGTGACACTAAGTTATACCATATAGAATGGAAAGTAAAAAAGGTATATATGATATAAAGAATAAAAAGGTATAATTATGTTATAAATATAATATATATATTTTTTATACCTTACCCAACCATGAGAGGTGGTAATGAAAAAATTAATGACATTGGTTCATGAAGCGGTCATCCGCGGTACACATGAGTGATGATTTCATAACCCATTTTATGATAGTAGAGATGGTTGCAGATCATTAAATTAACCAAAAAATATATAATTATATGGAATATAATTAGTTTATTATATCATAATGTTTGAATAATAATTTAATGAGGTTTATAAAGAAATAAAATAAAGGCTCTCATTGATGAACATTACCTCTTCTCTGGGTAACATCTTTAAGTTTTCACCAAAATCATTAATTGGTGGGATTTTTTCCTAAAATAAGGAATATAGGATGATATGAGGAAAGATGGGATGTGATTTTGGTTGTTATTGTCATAATAAAAATGTTTTTTAATGTGTGATGAAGAGAGGAGAGGGGGTGACCTATTATAACTGAGGTGAGTGACATACTGGTAATGTTTGAAAAGAAAAAGGTGTACCGACATTTTTCAAATTCCAAAAGGGTAGAATTAGATGATAATTAATAATTAGACATTATGGGGATTAAATATGTCCATAAAATATATTTTAGACATGTTATATCATTTTAACCCTTATCTTTTTAGTTTAGATCTCGATAAATCTATTTTTTCTTTAACAATGTTAAATATTTTTCACTATTTTTACTATTGATTATGGTAAAAAATTATATAAACCTTATTATGAAACATAAATTATTATGATAAAAAATATGGAATCAATTTCCCCAAATTCCATTCACATAATTGGAAAATTTAATTTAAAATTATTCCCAAAAACGTGATGAGAAGAAGAGTTTATAAAGAGAAAATGTTCAAATGATTATAAAGTATTTATGCCAAAATTAAATATAAAAATGATTTTAAATAAATTTGATATATGTATATATATATAACTCAAATTATTTTACTATAAATCCAATTAATACGATATTTTAATATTATAAATAATTTAATTAAAAATGACGTTTTCAATTAAAATTCATTATTTTTCACTATTCATGAGAATTGAAAAATTTATGAAAAAGCCTAAAAATTAATGATAATATAATTTTTAAATAATATTTTTAAAAATTAAAATTTATTCTTTCCAAATAAATTTTATAAATTTATCAAAAGTTAGTTTTAAAATAAGTGCGAAAAAACATGAGAAAACTACTATTTTTTGAGAAGAAGCAGTTTTTATGGTTTAAATTGGATTTATTAATATATCTAGTGTATAAAACATGTAATATTGACATTAAATAATTAATTTAATTTATACTGTATAAATTTATTTATAACCATTCACCAAAAAACATTTTTTCATAATTTATTGGGTTAAACCTATTTTTTTCATAAAAATAGTTCTTTAGAAAATTATTTTCTTTATTCTAATATAGCTTTTATATTTATTTTTAATTAATCGACCTCCATGGATTTAATTTTATATACATGTATAAAAAATATATTTTTATAATTTAGTTAATCTTATTCAAGTCTTCTATTCCAACATCTAGGAGATAACTATCATTTCAAATGATTACATTTTAATAGCTTTTTACATTCTATTTAAGATAAATGTTTCATATAAACCAAGATTTACTAAGTGTTTCATAAAACATAAGATATACTCATTGATGTGTGTAATTAAAGCTAAAATTATTGTTGGGTGTAATGCAAAATACCTAAAGGTTAAATTTATTTGAAAAAGTATTTTACAAAATATTAGGGTGTAACATCTAAGTTCCATGAAGATCTCTCACCTGGGAGTGTCCATTGATATTTTGGGATATCACCACTCTTTTTTATTGGTTAGAGGAATCAAAAAATACTTCAATGGGATCTTCCTAGGTTTTTGGTTTTATTACTAGGGATATGGTTATATTCTATTTGATTCATTCAAAATCATTTAGTGGAGAATTGTTTTCAACCTTGGCCTTTTCAACTTCAATTCATTCCTTAGAAACAATGTGTCATAGGACATTACCTTTCTCAAACATGAAATAAAACTTTTCAATGTTTAAAAATATATAATTCTCAATGAAAATACTTTTAGTGTTTCTATATTTTCAAGAATGATTTCAAAATATGTTTCATACGATATATATTCCTTATGAAATTCCTCTAGGAAGATTTCAATCAGATTTGAAAAGGTGTTACTATAAAGAATTATAAATTACATAGGGTATATAAATACTAAAAGGAATCCTCCAGTATACAAACACACCAAAGGGATATGAAAATATTGTTTTATATTAAGATTCTAGTGCTATGGGGACCTATAAATAGCCAAAAAATATATCAAGAAAGTTAAAACGGACCTTCCCATCTAATATCTCTAGAATTTGATCTATAAAAGTGATGGGGGAGTGGTATTTCAGGGTCACAAGGTTTATTTTTTATAGTTAATATAGGACATAAAACTATTTTTAATCCTATTGGATATTAGTTCCATATTTCTATTTTAGATCTTGGTTTTTTTAGAATTTCTAGTATAATATGAATGGGTCTCACCCACTAGGATTTTGAAATGGTGTAAAATATTAAATCACCGAAAAATCCTCTCATTTATTTTTTATAACTTAAATATTGGTTTGATTGAGCTTTCTTTAGGTCTATCTCATAGGTTTTAACTAACTTTATATAAGTATTAATTATAGAAAAACTAGGGGAATAATTGTAATAATGTACCTTAATGACCCACTTATAACCTTAGTATTCTATTTCTATATTGTTAATAGTTTATGTTCTTTATTAGGTACCAAATCTGTTATAAATATCACAATTATTTTTTTAATTTTCTTTAAGAAAAATTTATTTTAAATTATATGGTATTAGTTTGTGTACCATATCATGTGGGTATACCAGTGACGGTTTCAAATTAGTATCAATAAAATTTTCTACCTTTATGTGCATGGTGGATATATGAGAAACATATTTAAGATAATAATCAAAGTAAAATTCATATAGTTCCACATTCTACTCCTTATATAGCTTTGGTTATAGATTAATTACATTTTCAAAAACTAAATTTTGAAAAAGATTTTGTGACTCTTAGGATGATTCTAAATTGATTATTTCATCAAACACTTCTATTTATTCCTCTAAATAGAAAACCATTTTATAATGAGAAAGAGTCAAACCCAAATGTTCTACGTGAGAGTATTTCATTGAATCCAAAAATAGTAAAATTCTAAAGATACTCTCTTAAATAAATTGAATTATTTCTTCCATTAAAACGTATTATAGGTTTTGTATTTTTGAAAAATGTTCTACATAATATGATAATGGAGTGAGACACACCCCTTTCTATTACAATTTTTACGATGTAAATATCACTAGGTAAAAAAAATATTTTACTCTTATTGATACAACCTCCAAGAGTCTCACTATGTAGGAAATCACTTGGTTATCTAGTTTTATAACAAATCTATTTTTATTTAGTTCTCCTACATATAGGTAAGAATAAATTGAATTAAAAATGACAATAATTGAAGATATAAAATCTAATAATGTGTTAGTAAAATTAATATCTATTATAGTTCAAGTGATAAAAAAGTACCTGGATCATGACATTTCCTAGGTTATTGTGGAGTTATTAATGAAAAACATTTTATACCATACCTTAAATTTACATATCCTTACAGTTTTTTCTTTTTACCAGTATCCTTAAGAAAAATTATATACTTTGGTATTCAGTTTATTTCAACAAGAAAATGAATATGGATTTTTTACTTTATTGAAGGTATCTATAATTTCTTTTCCTAGGGATTGTTCAATTCTTTTCTTATAAGGGGTCATTCATTGTGGTAAGGGAGTTTGGGGTTGAGTAAGATATTCTATCTTATCATTCCATATATCCTTTTCATTGGTTTTATAACTATATGTTACTCCACTCCTTAATAATTTATAGGATTTGGTTCTTTTTCTTTAAGATTTCCACATCTATATCAAATGTCCAGTGGTGGTTCTTCATTGATCTTAACTTCCTTAACACTTTTTAATGACATTGAATAGAAACTATATGTATATTTAAGAATTACTGGTCAGGAGTTGTAACTAAACCTTGATTGACTATATTATCCAATATAGAAATGATTTTCCAAAACCAACATTTTAATTCATCCAGTTCTAATATTGATCTATAAGGGTGGATTATTGATTATATTAAAACTCCACTAGCTATCTCAACATGTCTTATATGTTGGTTATTTTAATTTTTACTTATAATTTGGTATCTTATAGAGGGTTGATAGTTATTTCTATAGAATTAGAGTGAATGGTAAGACTATTGAATTTTTTTGTGGGGGGGGGGTTCCTTGATGGATATTAATTTACACTTCTATATTTATCTATAGGTTACTCGTTGATCCTTGGTTTCATGGTGGTTATTGGTTCTGATTCTTGTATATGGATGCATAATTTTCAATCTCTTTAACTTGAGGAAATATTTCTGTGAGGTGATTTATGGAATATTATCACTGATAGAATTTTAGGGGTGTAGGTGGTTATGATTCCTGAACTTTTTTAGTTCCAACTACTGTAACACCCCGAGCTTCCACGATACGCTTCTCATTCAGTAATACAATAGCTTGCATTGTACGCAACTTCGAGTTCTAAAACATCGCGACAAATCAAAGTAGCTGTTATGAATAGTAATAACCACTTTTTAAAATTATAGAAATTTTATATTTCAAAATGGACTTCATTTTTGTATTCCTAATATTGAAATTAGCCTATGTTGAATTTTTTCTAATTTTCTGAGAACTTCAAAATTTTTATGAATAGTGAAAAATACTTAAAACAACTTTTTTAATAAAAATAATTTATAGTGATAAATTATAATATTTGGTGGTTTTAAAGTATAATTAGAATATATTTTTACCATTTTATCCAATGGTGGTCATTAGAATTAATTTAACATTGAAATTGGACATAAAAAATTGCCAATCTTTTGATATAAATTGTTTCTTAAAAACACGCTATTTGTTGTGACAGCGGGAATTAATTATAAAATTAATTAATGCAACTAATATGTTTGGAATTTTGTAAAATAGACATCATTTTTGAATTCGGAATATCAATTATATCTTAGGGTGAAATTTTGGCCTTATTCTGAAAAACTTCAATTTTTGATGAATAGTGAAACCACTAAGTGGTAGTTAAATAACTGATTTTTCGTTTAAATGAAATATTACCACTTCTGTGATTTGATTTTCAAAAATCCGACATACATGGTTGTCATTAAGAATTAAAATGTGGTTCAATGAGATTAAAATAATTTTTTGGTGAATAGTAACTTTTAAGTTCTTAATCGCGATTAGAGGTAATTAGTGTAGTTTAAGGTACAAATAATGTTTTTATAATATGAGATGAGCATGACACTTGTCCCACTCCTATTGGATGAGTCATGGCCGACCAAGACAACCCATGGGTCAACTTGGGGACCCCATGGAGCCACTTTAGTTGGAAAATGACATTAATATATATTTATTTAATGTTAAAATTAAATTGACACAAACATGAGTTGTTTTACTAAAACAGTTTTTAAGTGGGGTTACACAAGTCCAAATTTTGATTATAAATATTCATTAGAAAGATAAAACGATTTCCTACATCATAGTATTTTTTTTATAATTTTTAGACATTAAATAAATTAAATTATTTATGACATCATGATGATGCAGTGATGACCTCATTATTTATCGATTTAAATAAAATGGGAAGATAATGCAAAATCCAAGGCTTACACTTGTCCAAAGCCAATTGGATGAGGAGATTTAGAACCCTTATCACCTTATCCTAGAATTATATAAGTGTGGGACCTTTATAATCCGAAAAGCATTGTGAAATAATGTAACATTTCAATCTTTTCAAAAGTGCCCCTCCTCTCCACTTATAAAAGGCCCCCACCTCTCCCACCTAATTTACACATTCAAGACATTTGGATCGGCCAACCTCTGCCCAAATACTCTCCCAACATTCCTCCCTTACTCATAGAAGCCTCACTTTGGGCAGAACTCTTCCCAAGGAAGCCTTTGGCTCAAATCAAAAAGAGTTACCCGATTTTGAGGTAATGTCTTTTCTAATGTTGTTTTGTTTTATTTTTCTTCTCCAACCCCTAAAATCTTTTTATTCAATTATTTTGAAACAACAACAGTATCCTCAATATACTAGTATGTTGTTATAAGAATTATTCGAGCTACACTTACACACACCTACATCTAATGGTTAAAGAACATACGGTTTCTGTGGATGGCGAATTTCTGCCTCACGAAATGATGATTGTTCAACACTCATATAACACCTTCAAAGGTGGCCATTAAGATGTCACTATATTTATATATGATATATAATGTGTTTATGTTTTACTTATGCTTCTGTATTTCTCATTTATGGCTTACTTTATGATTTCCATTATGGGTAAAACGCGATAATTTCATTTTAGGAAGTGCGGACTACCGCCCCCTCAAAGTGATTTGAATCGTTAATGCCATATGTGGGATGTATAAAGGATGGAGTAAATAGTATTATACACTATATTATACTGGAATTATATTATACATTTATATCATTATGAATTATTTCCATTAAATATGAAATTGAAATGAAAGTAGCGTTCATGCGTACGTACGGCTTACCGTCTCCATGAACGGTGCATTTCATTTCTTACCTCTAAATGTTACGTAATATTACAAATGAATGTATATACTGGATATATAAGATATATATGACATCTAAATCATTAATATAATTCTGGATATAATGGATATTTCACCACATAAACAACTTGTAATTATAAGAAGCTTATTGTTGACTCAAGTTCCAAAGATCGACAAAACGACCGTTATTAACTTAAATAATTACATAATGTTCATATCACTGTAATAAGTGATATAATAAGGATAATGAAATTGAAAATGGTTCTTAATAAGGTATATATTAACTCTAGTTTATTATTCAGGAGGTTAAAGAATGGTTGAGTCAAGTCAGACAAGAGGTAAGGGAACTTCTTAACCCAACTTCCATTCTTTGGGTTAATCTCCTACTTTCAAATTATGTCATGATATTATTATGTCTTATTTTGTATTTTTACTTTCTTTATGTGTACCTATAGTGAATACACATAATATATCTATTTTATTTTAAAAATGATATTTGTAAGGGACTTCGTCTCAATCTCCTTTCATTGAGGCATATTTTATTTTATACACAACTTTCTTTTATACGGTGTATAAAACCCTTTGACTTTTAAGTTTATTCAAAAGGAATATTTTTTATACGAAGCGTTTAATAAACGACAAAAGGGAATGTTTTTGTCGTACGTATGTGGCGACAACGACTTCTCCGCCGTCGTGACCGTTATTTGAATTTCGGCTTCCTCTACAAGCCATACCTTCTTTTTAAAAGAAAAATAAATACCATGTTTTACTTTTCTTTTATTTTGGTATTGAAAATGGTTTTGAAAGTGTTTTTATTATATCAATGTGTTGTATTGATATCTTGTGATTGAAATGTGGAAATGTTATGTTTCCTTTATGCATGTTTTATGTGATACGATTATGTTATGGTTTATGATATGTTTAAACCTATTCATATGAGGAATGTATTGGACTTAATAAGTGACGGGTGGAGCCCGCTATAGCTCCTCGATGCATCGGTAGGTCTCATGAGACAACTAGACGTGGAATTGGCCGAGGCCCTTTCCCAATTTGATTTATGGTTTTGGCCGAGGCCTTAATCATTTTAGACGTCTTGGCCGAGGCCTTGAAAAAATGTTTCAGAATGTCCGGCATTATACATTCCCTCATTATGAAAGTGGTTATTGATATTGCATGTGATTATTCGGCTAGTAGAATATCCATGTGAAGAAGTGAATGGCATTATCTCATTTTACTTTTGCCATATTATGTTGAAGTTCAAGTTTAAAAGGCTTTTGTTTTAGTTATACATTGCCTTAAATGTTAATGTTTATTTATGAAAGCTTCCGCAATATTGTTATCCTTACTGAGCATCTGAGCTCACCCCTTTCAATGTTTTAATGTTTTACAGGATTTGAAGAAGTATATTATGAATGACCTGCAGGGATAGTGTGAGGGGATATGAAGACAATATGTTGTTGTTGTTTTGGTTTACTTTATGATGTAATGTAACGTTTACAAATGTATCTAGTGTTTCCAAGGCTACTAAACTAATCGGTCTTTCGAGACTTGATCTTTTGTGATCATGCCAATGTTACGAAGTAATGCACCGAATCTGGGTAGCTGGGGTCGGGGCGTTACAGTTGGTATCAGAGGCAGTTTAGTACTAACCTTGGAAGCTAGATTTAGATAAACTCTGATTAGAGCACGTAGACCTAAGATGAACTTTGAGGATTAGTATAGAAGAACTTCCTAGAATTATGGTATTGTAGAGATTTTGTGAGTTTTCAGAGAAATACATCCCTGTCTGGATACGAGCAGGTAGAGGCGTCTCTGGCATAGATGTTCCTAGGGGTAAAACCCAAGAACACCGCTTTGAGCTAGACTCGAACGGGAACTGGTGCATGACAACGGGTCTTGCTGCACTCTTGGTTACGACACTCCCGGGGGATATGCTTAGGATAACTCTCATTTTCTTTACAAATCATTATGAAGGGTTTATGAGTATATACTTCCTCAAAGAAAACATTTTTATGATTATGGATTATATCCATAAATAGTTCAATTTATGTTAAGTGTTTTATAAGTATGGGATTATGTATTTTGATTCATAAACTGATCTAGTTTATGCCATTGTTTAGAAATGGTGCCTAGTGGAAGAAATGGAAACCGTATCAATGCACGCACTCCATGTAGGGATTGCCCTCCTGCTCAAGATAATTATGGTGGAGCTAGTGATACAACTGGTGCTGATCAGCTTCTCACCGTACTGGGACAACTCACGCAGGTTATGAATAATAACCTTACTCGTATGGATCACCCTGATCCGCAACGTGGAGAATCAATGTTAGACCGCTTCATGAGGCAACAACCACCAACCTTCAATGGGAGTACAAATCCTATAGTAGCTGAGCAATGGATAAATTCCTTAGAGAAAATATTCCATGCCTTGGGGAGTAGTGAAAGGGAGAAGGTTGTCATGGCAGTTTACCGCCTCACTGGAGATGCCGATCAGTGGTGGTCACTGATTCAAAACACAAAGGAAGATGATGACGTATCGAATATGGAATGGAGGGAGTTCAAAGATCTTTTCTTAGAAAAATACTTTCCTCGTGACCATCGAGCAGATATGGAAAGGCAATTTCTGAGTCTGAGGCAGAAGGAGGATGAGAATGTCGCAAAGTATGAGGCTAACTTTACAAGGTTAGCGAGTCATGCTGCCGATTATATACGTAACCCAAGGAGTAAGATTGATCGTTTCTTTGATGGGTTAAAACCATTTCTCCGTCGAGCTTTGGTATCACAATCCTTCTCATCGTACGAAGATATTGTCTCGTGTGCTATCAAGACAGAAAAGGAATTCTCTAAGTCTTATGACAACAAAGTAAAGCAAGAGAAGAAGAGAACGGTGGAACAAGAGACAGATAAAGGGAAAAAGGGAAAGAAGGATTTTCCATTATGTGATAATTGTGGGAAGAATCACCCTGGTACTTGCCTAAAAGGAATGGGAGTTTGTTATAAATGTGGAGAAAAGGGTCACCAGGCTCGTGATTGTAAGGGAAAGAAAGAGGCTGTCAAAGTTGAATGCTACAATTGTAGAGAAATGGGTCATTATACAAATGAATGTCCTAAGCGGCAGGGAAACTTACCTCAGAAAAGGCCAAGTGATCAAGGACAATCTTATGATGTTACTACGGTTGAAGCAGAATTACTAATGTATTGGTGCTTTTGGACTCAAGGATTATATTCTGGTTATAAGAATAATGTAATATATATATATGGATTGTACTGCAGTACTTTTTGATTTCAGTAAGGTTTTAATATGATTAAGGTAATCATATTTTTAGTATGTGACAATAAGAGAAACTTTTCTTTGTTTGGGGAATCTGATGTTACAATTGATTTTGGAATTTAGAGACCTTTTAGAGAAAGTCTGGATGAAGGTATTTTGGATAACTATAAAGGTTGGAGTGGATTAAGTTGAACTTTGGATAGTATTGTTTAAGGTTAAAACATTTATGAAGATTATTTTTGGAATAGTATAGTACTATATTTTTAGGAAAAGGAAAACCTGCAGGGTGGGGAATAACCCGTCGCGTCGGACAAAGCTGCAGGAATCGAACCCACAACCATAGTGCGACAAGCCCTTATTTCCTACCACTAGCCTACAGGAAGTCCCTGGTTATTACAAAATAGTTGTACTAATCTAAATGGTATGTGTTAACATTTTGAACCTTATACAATTAAGATAAATAGAATATTTTTGAGTTCTGTTACCATTTGGAGTAAAAGTTGGGTTTGTGGTAAAAATTTATTAATGAATGAAAGTATACATAACAAGTATGTATATTCCCTTACGTTCTTAGTAAATCTCATAAATAAATTCCTCAACATTATAAAAGGTAACTTAAAACAAAAATGTTGTCGGTTAACTTTTCCAACTGGGGATTCAATGACTGTTTAACCAATCACAAGTTTGTGATTTTCTTATGGTTAAACTTTCTCCTAATCCTGTTTTCTATAACTCTCCATCAGACCTTGATGGTTTGTTTTTCTTCCATATCCATATTTTCATAGAATCCTAGAATGGGCTATATCGGGTGACCTTTGTACTTATCCTGCTTTCTTTTAATGTTATATATTTATTAACCTTATTTCCGATGTGGGTTTTCCTCAAAGGTATTTTCTCTTTTCAACCTTTTATTTTCCAAGAAAAATTTCAAATTGAGAGGACGCAATTTATTGAAGGAGGGGAGAATGTAACACCCCGAGCTTCCACGATACGCTTCTCATTCAGTAATACAATAGCTTGCATTGTACGCAACTTCGAGTTCTAAAACATCGCGACAAATCAAAGTAGCCGTTATGAATAGTAATAACCACTTTTTAAAATTATAGAAATTTTATATTTCAAAATGGACTTCATTTTTGTATTCCTAATATTGAAATTAACCTATGTTGAATTTTTTGTAATTTTCTGAGAACTTCAAAATTTTTATGAATAGTGAAAAATACTTAAAACAACTTTTTTAATCAAAATAATTTATAGTGATAAATTATAATATTTGGTGGTTTTAAAGTATAATTAGAATATATTTTTACCATTTTATCCAATGGTGGTCATTAGAATTAATTTAACATTGAAATTGGACATAAACAATTGCCAATCTTTTGATATAAATTGTTTCTTAAAAACACGCTATTTGTTGTGACAGCGGGAATTAATTATAAAATTAATTAATGCAACTAATATGTTTGGAATTTTGTAAAATAGACATCATTTTTGAATTCGGAATATCAATTATATCTTAGGGTGAAATTTTGGCCTTATTCTGAAAAACTTCAATTTTTGATGAACAGTGAAACCACTAAGTGGTAGTTAAATAACTGATTTTTCGTTTAAATGAAATATTACCACTTCTGTGATTTGATTTTCAAAAATCCGACATACATGGTTGTCATTAAGAAGTAAAATGTGGTTCAATGAGATTAAAATAATTTTTTGGTGAATAGTAACTTTTAAGTTCTTAATCGCGATTAGAGGTAATTAGTGTAGTTTAAGGTACAAATAATGTTTTTATAATATGAGATGAGCATGACACTTGTCCTACTACTATTGGATGAGTCATGGCCGACCAAGACAACCCATGGGTCAACTTGGGGACCCCATGGAGCCACTTTAGTTGGAAAATGACATTAATATATATTTATTTAATGTTAAAATTAAATTGACACAAACATGAGTTGTTTTACTAAAACAGTTTTTAAGTGGGGTTACACAAGTCCAAATTTTGATTATAAATATTCATTAGAAAGCTAAAAAGATTTCCTACATCATAGTAGTTTTTTTATAATTTTTAGACATTAAATATATTAAATTATTTATGACATCATGATGATGCAGTGATGACCTCATTATTTAACGATTTAAATAAAATGGGAAGATAATGAAAAATCCAAGGCTTACACTTGTCCAAAGCCAATTGGATGAGGCGATTTCGAACCCTTATCACCTTAGCCTAGAATTATATAAGTGTGGGACCTTTATAATCCGAAAAGCATTGTGAAATAATGTAACATTTCAATCTTTTCAAAAGTGCCCCTCCTCTCCACTTATAAAAGGCCCCCACCTCTCCCACCTCATTTACACTTTCAAGCCATTTCGATCGGCCAACCTCTGCCCAAATACTCTCCCAACATTCCTCCCTTACTCATAGAAGCCTCACTTTGGGCAGAACTCTTCCCAAGGAAGCCTTTGGCTCAAATCAAAAAGAGTTACCCGATTTTGAGGTAATGTCTTTTCTAATGTTGTTTTGTTTAATTTTTCTTCTCCAACCCCCTAAACTCTTTTTATTCAATTCTTTTGTAACAACACCAGTATCCTCAATATACCAGTATGTTGTTATAAGAATTATTCGAGCTACACTTACACACACCTACATCTAATGGTTAAAGAACATACGGTTTCTGTGGATGGCGAATTTCTGCCTCACGAAACGATGATTGTTCAACACTCATATAACACCTTCAAAGGTGGCCATTAAGATGTCACTATATTTATATATGATATATAATGTGTTTATGTTTTACTTATGCTTCTGTATTTCTCATTTATGGCTTACTTTATGATTTCCATTATGGGTAAAACGCGATAATTTCATTTTAGGAAGTGCGGACTACCGCCCCCTCAAAGTGATTTGAATCGTTAATGCCATATGTGGGATGTATAAAGGATGGAGTAAATGGTATTATACACTATATTATACTGGAATTATATTATACATTTATATCATTATGAATTAGTTCCATTAAATATGAAATTGAAATGAAAGTAGCGTTCATGCGTACGTACGGCTTACCGTCTCCATGAACGGTGCATTTCATTTCTTACCTTTAAATGTTACGTAATATTACAAATGAATGTATATACTGGATATATAAGATATATATGACATCTAAATCATTAATATAATTCTGGATATAATGGATATTTCACCACATAAACAACTGGTAATTATAAGAAGCTTATTGTTGACTCAAGTTCCAAAGATCGACAAAACGACCGTTATTAACTTAAATAATTACATAATGTTCATATCATTGTAATAAGTGATATAATAAGGATAATGAAATTGAAAATGGTTCTTAATAAGGTATATATTAACTCTAGTTTATTATTCAGGAGGTTAAAGAACGGTTGAGTCAAGTCAGACAAGAGGTAAGGGAACTTCTTAACCCAACTTCCATTCTTTGGGTTAATCTCCTACTTTCAAATTATGTCATGATATTATTATGTCTTATTTTGTATTTTTAATTTCTTTATGTGTACCTATAGTGAATACACATAATATATCTATTTTATTTTAAAAATGATATTTGTAAGGGACTTCGTCTCAATCTCCTTTCATTGAGGCATATTTTATTTTATACACAACTTTCTTTTATATGGTGTATAAAACCCTTTGACTTTTATATTTATTCAAAAGGAATATTTTTTATACGAAGCGTTTAATAAACAACAAAAGGGAATGTTTTTGTCGTACGTATGCGGCGACAACGACTTCTCCGCCGTCGTGACCGTTATTTGAGTTTCGGCTTCCTCTACAAGCCATACCTTCTTTTTAAAAGAAAAATAAATACCATGTTTTACTTTTCTTTTATTTTGGTATTGAAAATGGTTTTGAAAGTGTTTTTATTATATCAATGTGTTGTATTGATATCTTGTGATTGAAATGTGGAAATGTTATGTTTCCTTTATGCATGTTTTATGTGATACGATTATGTTATGGTTTATGATATGTTTAAACCTATTCATATGAGGAATGTATTGGACTTAATAAGTGACGGGTGGAGCCCGCTATAGCTCCTCGATGCATCGGTAGGTCTCATGAGACAACTAGACGTGGAATTGGCCGAGGCCCTTTCCCAATTTGATTTATGGTTTTGGCCGAGGCCTTAATCATTTTAGATGTCTTGGCCGAGGCCTTGACAAAATGTTTCAGAATGTACGACATTATACATTCCCTCATTATGAAAGTGGTTATTGATATTGCATGTGATTATTCGGCCAGTAGAATATCCATGTGAAGAAGTGAATGGCATTATCTCATTTTACTTTTTCCATATTATGTTGAAGTTCAAGTTTAAAAGGCTTTTGTTTTAGTTATACATTGCCTTAAATGTTAATGTTTATTTATGAAAGCTTCCGCAATATTGTTATCCTTACTGAGCATCTGAGCTCACCCCTTTCAATGTTTTAATGTTTTACAGGATTTGAAGAAGTATATTATGAATGACCTGCAGGGATAGTGTGAGGGGATATGATGACAATATGTTGTTGTTGTTTTGGTTTACTTTATGATGTAATGTAACGTTTACAAATGTATCTAGTGTTTCCAAGGCTACTAAACTAATCGGTCTTTCGAGACTTGATCTTTTGTGATCATACCAATGTTACGAAGTAATGCACCAACTCTGGGTAGCTGGGGTCGGGGCGTTACAACTACCTTATTATAGATATTATTTATTTAATTTTTGTTTCAAGTAAATTAGACTTGTAACTTTTTATCTCATATACTCTTATAGTACTCGAACTTGTACAAACTTATTGAGAGTTACATGAGATCCTCTCTCTAACTTCAATGTATTTAAATGGAAGGTTTTCTACTAATTATATTTATGAGGAAGCATCCAAAAGGTTCTTAGAAATGTTCAAAAATCCTTGGTAGAGAATCACTAGGAAGTGAAGGTCTTTAAATAGTTTTATTGTCCATAATTCAATCATTATGTTGAATCTCTACCAAATAATATTAAAATACATTCTTTTGACTTAGTTGAATATATAAATTTTCTACCTCTAATGGGTATATATTGAAGCACGAATGAATTTATTTTGAAATTCCCTATATATTTCATCATAGTTGGTGAATTATCCAGGATATATGTTATATATCCCCTTATTAGATGATCATTATAGGGAGAATAAAAATACCGTCAAATTTATTTGAGATTCTAGGACTCCACTGGTTTTAAATTTTTATACGTAGTCCCAAATTCAACCAAATATTGGTTGGGGTGATCTCCTTTAAATCCATGAAACATGAGTAGAAATTAGATAATTACTAGTTGGAGTTCAAAATAAAATTGTTTATCTTGGTTTAATAGATGATGATTATTATTGCTAAAATTATGTTCTTACAATGATTCAACTTGAAATAGAACTGGTTAATATCTAAATCAAAACTAAAGAGGTGAAAAACACCCAATCTACTTGTATTTTAGTCATTAATTTCTAGGTTCACTCCAAAAATTATTTCTTAACCTATGTATTAAAGTCAAATATGTGATATGGACTATAAATGGTATTGTATAATAAAAAAACAAAAATAAAACATTGTCCACCCTCCCCTTAAATAGGGAGAAGTTGATGTGGTGGCTATCACAGGTAGAAAAAACAATTTTTGATCCCATATAATTATATTAACAATGGGAATCAGGGTTTCTACATATAGAAAGAGTGTTTTTTGTGTTCATTTCTTTGTTTTGTGGGTTCAATTTTTAATTGAAAACAAAAAATATTATTTTTTTAAAATTTTAAATTCAAGTGAAAGTGTGTTTAAATTCATTTTTATGATTTTAAACACTTGAATCTAGGAAATAGAGTAATTCCAAAGATATTCTTAGGAAACTCCTAGGAAACGATGGAATCGAACTTCTCAGATTCCACTAATATAATAAACTATAATATTAAATATCCCAGGAAGAGAACCACTAGGATCAAGTACTGATACTTTGAGAAAATGGAATAATTATGATTATATTTTAGTGTAATTAAGATAGTATTTAGCTATGGAGAACCATCCTCCAATATCCAATCATACACTAAAAAATCATAAAAAATAAAACCCTAAATGAATCCAAGAACTGACAGGAGACCCCATTTATTAGGTACTTGAACAATACAAAGACATTTGGTAAACTAAACAACACCATGAGAAACTCATTCACTGTATACCTACTCTTGAAATTAGTATGAGGATCAGGAGAAACACTCACTTGTAATTTATGTTATGTGAATCTCAATCCAATATTGGATAACCACTAACCCCCCAAAACTGATCAAATAGTACTTCTATATAAGAAAGGGGATATTGATTATTTTTTATCACTATATTGAACTAATAGTAATCCAATTCAATGAAATATCACCCTTCATGGGAAAAAACAGGTTAGCACATCAAGGGTACATGCTTGAGAGAGTTAGTCTCTCCACATGAAGGTCCTATTGCCTAACCCTAATATCATTAATATTTGTTTATGATATGATTTTTGATGTAATTTATTTGAGATTAATACATGGCCTTAGTTCAATTGAAACATAGCCTCCATATCAGGTAGAAACCCTAACTAGTCCCCAGGAAAGATATCTAAGAATTTTTCATCTAGAGGAGAAATTATTTATTTTCATGTCCCCTTATCCATCATATCAATACTAGAAATCTAGGCTAAAATAATAATTAACTATCAATGGTTAGGTCTAGAATAAACTTCATATGGATACCACTAATTGATAAAGATATACTGATCACTCTAAAATGATGTAAAATATGAATGTCTATGGAATTAGTCGATGTACACTTAATAATGAGTAAACCAATCAATCCCTATTATGACATAAAAAGTTTAAACATCCAATATAATGAAATCCTATTGTGGTCTATATCCACTATTTATTATAACATAATTTGAACAATTAAGAATACCCAAAGATTTAACCCCACAAGTGGGCATCGATAGACATGACCCATATAGGTACTCTATGGATTATAATAAATTACTAGTAATTGAGATGATATAAATGAGTGTGATGAAGATGGATAAAACAAAACATATTTAAAGGTGTATTACAGTAAAAATATACCTTAAAAATTGATGTCCTAAAACTATGATCAACATGAGTCATTCAGATAGTATAAAACTAGACCGAGCCCTAACCCTAGGCCCCTATAACCCAAATACCCTAAGGGGAATCACCATGAAGATACAGATTTTTATTCCCCTATGAACTAAATCCTCATATATACCCTTAAAAACATGATGAACTCCATCAATCACTATTTTGTAGCACCCTATCCCTATAATAGAGCTCCATATTAGACCAAAACCATTACCAATAACTGATTATGGAGAACACCTTTAAAACCATTGTAGGTGACCTATCTATCCATAGTTCAATACTTCATGAGTTTTTAGTGGAACTAAAATCAATAATATATAGGTCTACTATATTTTTATAACTAAATATGATATCTTCCCTAATTCAGAAGAGATAAAACCCTTCTTGGTAAACACTGAGTATCACTACATTGATGAGAACTATCAAATATGTTCATTTGGCTTCATGAATACCCACTACCAATCCCTAGAGAAGAGTTAAAATATCCAAAATTCATTCCCCAATTTGGATTCCCACATGTATATGTTCCTAGTTCAAAACCTCAAAGAATTATTCAAGGGGAAATATTTTCAGTTGAATTGAATAAAATTATCTCAACCCATCCTTAAAGGGAAAGGAATTATCCTACTTATCCCCTAATAACATCAAATAAAAACTAATAATATTTTTAAAACACATTTCATAATCAATGTCAAACATCTCACTTTGAGTGAGATATATAAACTCATAATATTTGTCAGCCCTAAGTGACTGAAGTAAAAAATTCTCATAAAATATTCCTTAAAGTCCATATTGGTTAATTCCACACACTAATCTACCTGTATCAATACATTTTACTATAGTCTTACTGATCTTCAAAAAACATGTGTTATAATGTTCACCCTCATATCTGGGGGTTCCTCAATCTAGTCAAATATCACCTATGTAGGTTCTTCCTAGAAATTAATAGATTATCATCCACCCCCACCCAAAAAGAAATGTGGATGATGTATCAAGAAATACCTTATATGACCATACATTGAAAGCCTGACTCATATATCCTATACATCTTTAGATTACACATTGTAAAGTATATTATATATGATTTTGTCATCCATATCCCATACTAGTGAATTATATGGGTTCAAATCAAAAACCTATGGGGAATACTAATCCCTTCTCTCGCAGTTCTCTATTAGAGGTCTCTATGTCTACATGTATTTAAAATTAAAAACTCATAACATAGAACACATTTATCTAATAGTACATGTTATCATAGTTTAGGACAACTAATAATAATCACTGCATATCATTACTATAAACATAGAACCTAAAATATAATGGTCTCCCATAACCTGTGTATGCACTCTATCCCAATATACCCACTCTATGGGGTCAAAATATCTATAGGATCTACGTAGACTATAATCTAATAAAACTGAAATAACTAGAAAAATGATCTCACTTAAAATAAATTCCACCATTATGTTTTATTGAATTATATTATAGATGTTTTTTATTAACACTTTAAATAATAAAATCACATATCACAAACAAGGTTTTAAACTAAAAGAAATCACACAAATTTCATGTGAATCCTATATAAAAAATATTATGCATGGATACACACCTACTTATACACTAAACCAAGATTAAAAAAATAAACAAAAAATCACATATCACCTATCTTGAAAATTCAAAAAATCACGATGTTAAAAAATAGAGAACACTAATTCCTTCCCCGATAAAATAGACTATTCTTATGTATATGATAAATAATACTAATAAGTTCCATAAAATGTTCCAAAAACATGATACATACAAATTCCATGCCCAAATAGAAATAAATATCCACAAAAATACCCAATAACACTTTGTAACATCCTTGTATTATCCAACTTGAATCGTGGTTGAATCATGTTTTCCACATGACCTTCTAGTATGTTTGAGGCTTCTTACAAGAAATATGATTCTATTTCTCAAGTTGAGAGACTATACCTTATTAATTAGATAACTACAAATAATAGTTTAAGAAAAAATAAAATATAGTCATCTAAATATAATAATAGCAATATATACATTAATGAAAAATGATAACAATAATGAAAATATCAATTGTATGATATAAAAAAATGCATTAATTTAATTCCATATAAGGAAAATATATGTAGAAGGGATTTCCAATGTGCAGATCATAAAAACCATGGTATGAAAATAATCAAAACAGTGGAGATAAATCCAAAAACTTGAACCAATTCCCTACCTCATCTTGTCTCTTGACATCAATAATTATAATCCCATCATTCATATAATATTGGTCCATTGTCCTTACATATGAAACATAACATGAGTTATGAGCATGCACTGAGATTCCCATATAGGGTGAGAATGAAATTAAGTTGGCCACCAGTAATGGTTCCCCTAACTAATTCTGAAATATAAAATAATATTCTTATGTGACATAGTAACAATAATAATAATATCAAAATAAATACCTATTACATCCTCAAGATCCAAAGTGACACCCTGGTATGAGAATATATTTTTCGACTCGTACTGAAGTCTAGTCAAAACATTCCACATAATGGTACTAGGGGTGGACAAGACATCCACTTATAAAACATGTCAAATGACCTAAATTTTTTGTTATTAGTTCATATAGTCGTACTAACACACAAAAAATCTGTTTACAGTACACTCAACCATTATCACAATATAACCCTATTCTTATGTACACCCAACCCACATCACCAAAAATCCTAATGGTTGGAACTACATCCATACAAATTATAAATAGTTCCCACATTTGGATTTACACCAAAACATATCATAAAAATCTATAAGGTTAACATTATAGCCTACCATATCCTAAAACAATTCCTTATTGACATCTGACATAACCACATACCGATTACTAATATTGGTTGGAATTATACCCAATTTTATTCCAATGAATATCCACATTTGGGATTCAAACCATCTACATCCCAATCAATTCCCCTAGATTCCATTACACCCAACCACATACCATACATATCCAATGGGTTAGCATTAAATCCATTCACACACCAAACATAACCAATGATGGAAATAGACCCAACCATATATGAATTGATATTATCATTTGTAAATAAACTCAAAAATATCTAAATAAATATCCATAGTTATCATTATAGACAACTATATAACGATCCAATCCCCCTATTGGCATTACACCCAACCACATACCAAACATAACCCAATGATGGAATCACTCCCAACCATATCCAGATAAATACTCTGGGTTTGAATTACACCCAATCATATACAAAACCATCCACACGTAATCATACCAAATGAAAAAACTATAATATAATATCCACTACTTATAATACATTGAGTTATGTGACTTCTCACCAAATTGACAGCTTTGAAAGAAATCAACATGGGTTTTTATCTCTTTAATCTCTATTTCAAACTTTATTTTAGGTTTTTCTATTCACTCCCAACCTATTTTCCAACTTACAAATATCATTAAATGTTTCCCTTATTCTATACTTACTTTATTAATCTTCCCACCATCAATATATAATCAAGGGAACATCTCAAGGTCCACACTTTTATACAACATCCAAGAAAACCTATCATGGGTTACCATACCCATTTTAATATCTCTTTGTAAAAAACATGGTCATCACATACCAAAATTTCAATATAACATGAAAATACCTCTTAAATAAATTTTCATACTTATTCTATTTATTAGATACCATAAAATCTCATGTCTATTTGTATCGAAACATTCACACATGTCCGACGAGTCCTATATATAATAACACACATGAAACTAATATAAACTAATTGAAAAGAATACAAACTACCTACATCATATTAGTGGATAAATTATTATTGAGTACCACCAAATTCTTTAGATTTAGTAAGAATATATACCAAAATATGAAAAAG
Organism: Viscum album; assembly: GCA_963277665.1. Taxonomy (NCBI): domain Eukaryota; kingdom Viridiplantae; phylum Streptophyta; class Magnoliopsida; order Santalales; family Viscaceae; genus Viscum; species Viscum album. The sequence goes on along the minus strand of OY728145.1, from coordinate 1,984,153,980 downwards.
TCATAAATTCAAGAATAAACAAAAAATAACATTGAAAAAATAAAAGGAATGAAGAATAGATATAATATGACTAATATCATTTCCATTATCCATCCATTAGGATAAACTATACATGATTCCTACAATAAATAAAGTAAAATTAAATTATAGAGTGGGAAAACATGGATTATAGGAGGGGAGGTTCATGTGGACTAAGGGAAGAACAAGAGAAGCCAAATTTAATAAGGTTTTTATTTTTAATCCATTTAATAAAATTTACAATACAACATAGGGGAACCAATATGGTGTGACCACTAGGGTCATGATGTAATGACTAAGATAAGGGTTTCATTATAACATGACCCTTTAGGTCATGATGAAATTTCCAATTCTAGGGATGAAATAGACAAACCTCAATAAACACAACCCAAGGTCACATTAAAAAATGACCAAATCTATCATGGTGATACATACTAGTCCTGGGAAACACCATGAATATTAGATTTGGTTAACTATGATAACCATTTTTATAGTTAATCCCGAAGTGTATAATATAAGTAGATGTTGATGATGATGCGATAGTATGAAATTCTGGATGTCTAAAACTAGGAAAAATAATAAACGGAATAGAACTAGGAATTTTATGGTGGACTATATATTATAGTAAGCTAACTCTCACATCATCAAAACCAGAATGATTTAAATGATTTGTAAGATTAATTTAATGATCTATGTAGGATTATTCTAGAGTGTAGGAATTATAGATCAAAAAATCCACTAAAAGGATATCTTATATTAGTGGCTTCCGTTGATCAACTTTAGGGATTCCCATGAAGATTGAATCAAAGGGGAATAATCTCAATGAAGACCAGACAGTAGTGAAAACTAACTAACATGATAGTTTCTTTAAAAATCACCAATATATTCTTGAAAAAATGTCATTTTTTAAATATACTTATTTATAATTATATTATATTCCTAAAAAAAGGATTTAGAATTACCCACATGGAGTATGAATAAATCCATACCACAATATTATTTTATTTATTATTTTATTTTCTCATTCTATCATTTTCTATTATAATGTTTTGTCTGTTGAATAACTGAGCTATGGTTAATGGATGGGGTGAAGTGTATTATTAGATTAATATACACAATATACATAGATATATTCTATTTCCAAGAGTTTTACATCTTTGTTACACATTTGAAGCTTCTAGTGGGTGTTTCAAATTTTTGATTTTCAAACCCAATAAGTGGGATCTGAGCTCTATTATATAGTTTTAGAATTACCAAACCTTGTGGATGGCATTTTATTACTTATTTCTCTAGCATAATTCTTCCCTCATCCTTATAGTATAATTTTGGTAAGAATTTCTTGATAACGCTTATGAGCTTTCCAGATTTAGTGGGAGTTAATTGATTCTTGAAGGAATATAGTTGGACGAGGGAAAGGTCTTGATTGAGAAGTTTGAACTGATGAATTTTGGATTCTGGAAGATAAAAATAGAGGATTTTAAACTGTTTAAGGATCATGAAATTCAATTGATGGGTGTCAAACTAGAATATCTAAAAAAGGAATAATGGAAAATTATGGATAATAAAGAACTTGTATTGATCTAAATGTCATTGTCTTGAAACATGACCTATAAAAACCATGAATTGGAGACAGTTTTAAAACATATAATGACTCTTTCTGAAATGTCTGATAAGAAAATTACAAGGAATGAAGAGTTTCTATAAAATAGGCCATTAAACCAGATATTTTCAAATGGAAAAGTAGTGTCTAATCATGTGAATATCTTTTACATGATTCATAACATTTCGGAAACTATAATGTTGATGTTCACATATCAAGAGTGGGCTTTGTTGTCTCTTTCATCACTCTTAGAATCATGGGATGTGATAATTTCTATAGCGGGGATATATAATAGTAAGACATACTGACTATTTATATATGTATGTGATCTAATTCTAAATTAGGATATTTAGGGGCCTAATATCAATTCATCAACTAGAAACACATATAGTTCATAAGGATGATGGGATCTAATTACATGAAATATCCATAAGAAATTTATTTTAAGAAGAAGTATAAGACATATATGTTCAGGTAAAGGCTACCTATTACAATATAATTATTTAAATAAATAACATAAGAAGAATGGTTGTATAGGGTGAAGATTAAATTATATAAAATATGTAGGATCGAAATATAATATGAGATGCTCAATATACAAGAGGGGGGTGAATTGTATACTTTAAAAATTCCTTTGGAACCTTTAAAGTTAGTTATGAATAACTAGAGTTTCCTTAAGAAAAGGAAAGGGCTAAGTTTAACAAAGTTAAACTAAGTTGATTCACAACACCTCTAACACCGAACTGAACTTAACAAAAGTTACAATATAAGATTCTACCTTAAAGCGTATAGAATCTAAACTAATCAGAGTAAGTAAGGAAGTATAAGAAATTTATACTTTCCTTATGATACAAATTGCAACGGAATAAAGACAAGTAGTAAAACTACTAGTAACAAGATGATAGTCTTTTAACCCAAAGAGAAGGGTATCCAACAACCTTGGATAAAGGTCCCTTGATTTATACTTTCAAGCAAGTCTGTCTTACCCACACCAGGGTAAGCCCTCGATACGAAGATCGGAGTCTCTGTCTTGCTATCCCCGCAAGCCCTCAACTTCAAGGTAGTTGGCAACCTCTGTCTTCCTCAGCAAGGAAGTCCTCGATCTTTAAGGTAGTCGGCAACCTCTGTCTTTCTCAGCAAGAAAACCCTCGATCTTTAAGGTAGTCGGCACCTCTATCTTCCTATCCCCGGAAGCCCTCGAATGTAATCACCAACATTCGGAGTCGCACGAAGCTTTGAGAGTTTATAAGAGACTCTCTCTCTAGAAATCACTTCAACAGCATGTATGCACAAAGTCCAAATTGTTCATCCATCCGTTAGCAGCGAGCTTTTTCAAATGAGCTCCTATTTATAGGTAAGGTCGACTCCTTCTCCAACGGTCATATTTCCCTTAAAGTTCAGAGGGACCTGTACACGTGTCACTTAGACAACGGTTAGTTTATAACAAAATGGACGACATCGTTTTATAACAAAACAAGTGTAACAGAAAGTACGACATCGTTTTAAACTCTAACAGAAAAGTTCGGAATAGAAATTTCGGAGTGAAAGTTCGGAGTGAATAAATTCAGAGTGTATAAAACAATGATAATCAGATTCTGTTTAATAGGTGAATTCGGAATGAGAATTCAGAATAGGAATTCGTCATCAGAAATCGTAATGAGAATTCGTCATTAGAATTCGTAATGAGAATTCATCATCAGAATTCGTAATGAGAATTCATCATCAGAATTCGTAACGAAAATTATTCAATGGAATTCGTAATGAGAATTCTTCATTGGAATTCGTAATGAGAATTCTTCTTCAGAATTCGTAATGAGAATTCGGAATGGGTTTTCTTCATTAGAATTCGTAATGAGAATTCTTCTTCAGAATTCGTATCCTGAATCTGGAATAGAACTAAGTCAGAATTCATATCCAGAATTCGGAATGAAACTTCCTTATAGTTCTTGTCCAGAACCGAATCCTAAAAACAGAAATGCTTTTATATCAAAGATTTTATGACTCCGAGAAAGTGAATCTGAAACTCATACTTAAGAAAAATATGAATGAAAATATGATAAGGATACTTTTTCTTATAAAAGCGATTTTCCTTAAGAAAGCAATTTTCCTTATAAAAGCAATTTTCCTTAAGAAAGCATTTTTCCTTACAAAAGCGATTTTCCTTAAGAAAGCAATTTTCCTTAAAGATAAGGTGTTTGTGATTTTCAAAACAAGAAGGAATGGAAAAGTCATAAGGAAAACCTTATTGACTCAACAATCTCCCCCTTTTTGGAAAGCACAAACATCCTTACGAAAAAGCTATTCTAATAAAGAAACACATTAAAGCTTATCTCCCTTGGTTTAAGAAATGGATGAATACGACTAACTCCCCCTTAGGCTTTGAATCTCTAAGGATCGTATTCATATTTCCGGAGTGATGTTTCTTTATGAAAAATAAACTCCCCCTTAAACAAACTCTTATTAGAGTTCTTTTTCCTTGGGTATTTTCCTTTCTCCCCCTTTGAAAAACTCTTATTAGATTTCCTCTTTTTCTTAAGGATCTTTTCCTTCTCCCCCTTTGTGATTTTCAAAAAGAATTGGAGGGAATGGAAAAAAAATAACAAAGTACCTGAAAAGATTAGTAACAACAGTAATAAAAACAACAAGCACAATTTTCATTATATTTGAAATGTCAGCAACAAAAAAACAGATTACAACAAAAAGATCGGATTGGTCATTTCGGATCTTTCTCCTTCGACATGAGCCCCTTGAGAATTGTCTTGATCTTCTTGAGATCCTTATGATCTTCCTCTGCTTGCTTTTCTAAGGCAACTATTCTTGCTGACTGAGCTTGAATGATTTCTTCCTGAGCCTTCAACTTTTCTTCCTGAGCTTCCATTTTCTCTTCCTGAGACTTTATCCTTTCTAGAAAATTGATCCGATGATCCCTTTCAAATTTCCAACTTTGATTAACAGAGTTGAGCTTTCCATTCAGATCTCTTACTTCCTGACTCCGAATGTTCTTTTCCTCTGTCAATTTCTCATCGAATGATGCAGACATCTCATGAAACTTCTTGTCCTCGGTTTGAAATGCATCCTTAACATTCTCCTGAAACTCATCCAGCAACCTCATCTCTTCGACATTCTTCTTCGACCAGCTAGTCATTCTTTTGCACGATCTTTTATGGGCTTCGTAACCAATAAAGAAATTTTTGAACTGGGCTTCTATCTCAACACATTTATCCATAACCATGGATACGGAGTCGGTTTTCTGATTCATTGTATGTTGGAGCATCTGGCACCGAGAGTCAATACTGGAGAAGGTCGGAATAGTTCCCACCAACTTCTTCAAGGACTGAACAACAAAATCGTGCCCTAACGATGATGACTCCGAATCAGAAATCTTGCTAGGAGAATTTTCTTCTTCAATAAGCTCCAACTTCCTCTTAGAAGAGCTACCAGCTTCCTTCCTCAAACTTTTTCCTGAACTCGGGGTATCAGCAAGAATTTGCTTTCCCATTTGTTTTTCCGGAATTGAAACCTGTTCCGGAGATCTGTTCTCACTATCAGAGACTTGAACAATTTTATCTTCCTCATCAGCAACTTCTTGAACAATGGCTTCCACATTTCCCATCTGAGCAGCATCAAGTAAAATATTTTTTTGACAAGTAACTTCTTCTTCTCCCTTTTCTTCTTCCATTACAGGAGTAGCAAGCTTTGAAGATTGAGCTTCAGATGTTCGGAGCGAGAGGTGATCCGAAGGAGTTCCCTTATATTCATCTACTTGTTTGAGCACATCTCCTGTCTCACCACTTCCTTCAGCCGCTTCTTCAACCTCTTCCACTTGCTCTACTTCCTCAGTAGGAACAGCCTCTTCCGGAGTTACAAGATTTCTTCCTGGAGTCTCAGGTAGAGATTCCAGAGAAAAAGATCTCGGAACAGGAATGGTTGCTGAAACCATTTCATTAAACATCAACAAAGCTTGCACAGCCTCAGCTTCTGAAAACTTCTTCTTCAGCTTCTTTTCCTTAGCTTGCTTCTCAAGCTCATCAGCAGCCTTTTCTTTCAGAGCCTTAGCCTCTGCAGGATCCAATCCGAACTGCGGATCTCCTTCCTTCCTCTTCTCCTTGTCAGCTCTCCACTTCGCTGCAACCTCATCAGTATATGTCTTCTTCTTCTTAGGCTTAGGAGGTGCGGAATGGACTTCCTTGGACTTGGGTTCCTCAGCTTCACCTACCACTTCTTTCTGTTTCCTCTTCCTTACCGGCTTTGATGATTCCGGATCAGCCACTTTCGGAGTCACTTCTGCTTGAGGCGGTAGATCAATGAATTTCCCTGACTCCTTGTTAAAAGCTATATTCATCCTTTTAAGAGTTGCATCACTGAGCAACATGATCTTGCAAACTTTCAGCTTAGAACTACAAGCAACCTTGAAGGATTCTAGCCACCGAACTATCAGCTTCGACAATATTGCCGGGTACATCACTATCTGAGCTCTCAGATTCCCCTTCTTCAAATTATCAATGTTGAGAAGAATATGCTTCATCAGGTTGAACTTTCCTAGATTTATCAGAAAATCCAAGATGTATATCTCACTCTTCTTCAAGCTGTCCTTGTCTCCTTTTCTCGGTACGATAAGCCCTTGCACCCATAACTCCAGAATCCGGAAGTTTGTAGATAGGGTTGCAATTTTCGGAGCCTTATCATCATCCAGTCCGAGAATTTCTAAGGCTTTCTCCTTGTTGAAACTACCCAAGGAGTCTGGCAGAACATGCGAGATAAACTCAGCTTCCCCTTCATAACTCAGCCCTACCAAGCTTGCAGCCTTGGTGTAAGATAGCTTATATGTCTTGCCATATGATTTGAAGGAAAACTTCTCTCTATTATCTTCCACGAAGAAAGCAACTGTCTCATAAAACTCGACAAGCAAGTCAGAGTAGACTTCATCTTGGTTGCCGGTTTTTGATATCGCAGCATCCTCCCAGCCATTCAGCTTGATATTCTTCGAAATGATAGAATCATAGTTGCTGAAGAAATTCGGATGAACTAACCGCTCTCTGTAGACTAACCACTGAGAAATGGGCTTAGTTGAAGACATCTCTTGAGAAGCTAACTCTGCAGACATTCGGATCTGAAATCTCTGAGAAGTTCGGAACTGAGAAGACTGAAGTTCGGAACTGGAAAACTGTAGTTCGGAACGACCTTAAATCAGAGAGTCAGAGCTTCAGCACGCAAAAGCTTGAAATCGATGTGGGACGAGAAAATAGAATCCCCTTTATATAGGCATTGGGATGACGGTTCAACTTCCTCGGTTGATCTGACAGTTTAGAATGATCTGAGATCAGATCTAACGGTTGAAAGCTTGAATCCGATCTTTTTGAGGTTTTATTAAAATAAATAATTAAGAAATCCAAAAACCAAAAACAAACTATAAGAAATTGCCAGCAAGTAAAATATGATTACGAAAACTTCAGTAAGGAAATCATACCTTTAGGATTAGCTTAGGAAAGTTATTCGTAATGGGTAATATAAAGACGACTACGAAAAATTCAATACGAAAAACTAAGTACGAAAACTTTAATAAAAAAAAATCAATACGAAAGACTCAATACGAAAAAGGTAAACACGAAAAGTCAATACGAAAGACTTAGCACGAAAGTTCCGTTATGAAAATACTAGTACGAAAGTTTTCCATTCCGGAAATTTTCAATACGAATACTTCCATTTCAGAAGTATTCTGTGGGAAAATATCCTTTCTGGAAAATTGTGGTTCCGGAAATTCCATTCCGGAAATTTTCGTTCCGAAAAGTTTGAAAACGAATTTTGAAAAACTTTGTTAAAAAAACAAACAAATGTACTCCCCCTATGAAAAGGAGTTTATTACTGTAAGGAGATTTTTCAACAGAAAGTTAATTGGAGAAGATTACCTTATGGTTATCATTCCTAAGTTCTATTTAATATATTCAAATCTATCATAAGGTAAAGATTTTGTGAAAATATCAGCAAGTTGATCTTGCGTTCCGATAAACTGAAGAATAATATCTCCTTTAAGTGTGTGATCCCTAAGAAAGTGATGCCTAATATCTATGTGTTTTGCACGAGAGTGATGTGCAGGGTTTTTACTTAGGGCAATGGCACTTGTGTTATCACACAAAATTTGAGTTTTAGTAAAACTCAAGCCATAGTCTGTGAGTGTGTGTTGCATCCACAACACTTGTGCACAACAACTTCCAGCTGCTACATATTCAGCTTCAGCAGTGGAGAGTGCAACAGAATGTTGCTTCTTGCATGACCAAGAAACTAATGAATCTCCTAAGAAATGACAAGTTCCGGATGTACTTTTCCTATCCATTCTACATCCACCAAAGTCAGCATCAGAAAAGCTTTTTAGAACAAAATCATTTCCAGAAGTATAAAATAATCCTAGATCCATGGTTCCCTTAAGGTAGCGAAAAATTCTTTTTACTGCCTTTAAGTGAGATTCCTTAGGATTGGATTGATATCTTGCACATAAGCATACAGAAAACATTAAGTCTGGTCGACTAGCTGTTAAGTAAAGTAGACTTCCGATCATACCTCTAAAAGATGTTTGATCTACTGGTTTCCCAGCTTCATCAAGATCTAAAGAGTTTGAAGTACCAATGGGAGTACTTATACTCTTAGTGTTGTCATAACCATACTTTTTAAGAAGATCTTTAATATACTTATGTTGGGATATGTAGGTTCCTTCTGGTTTTTGAGAAATTTGAAAACCAAGGAAAAATGTTAACTCACCCATCATACTCATTTCAAACTCAGATTTCATTAGACTAGCAAAAGAGTCAGTCAAAGATTGCTGAGTTGAACCAAATATAATGTCATCAACATAAATTTGAACAATCAAAACATTTTTCTTATCTTTCTTTATAAAAAGGGTTGGATCTGCATTTCCCTTAACATAGTTATTTTGAAGCAAAAATCCAGTGAGTCTATCATACCATGCTCGTGGGGCTTGTTTAAGGCCATACAAAGCTTTGGTAAGTCTAAAAACATGATCAGGATGTTTTGTATCTTCAAATCCAGGAGGTTGTTCAACGAAAACTTCCTCTTGAACATAACCGTTAAGAAAAGCACATTTCACATCCATTTGGAAAAGTTTGAAATTAAAGAATGCTGCAAAGGCAAGTAGAATACGGATAGATTCAAGTCTAGCTACTGGAGCATAGGTTTCTTCATAGTCTATTCCTTCTTGCTGATTATAGCCTTTAGCAACAAGTCTAGCTTTATTTCTTACAATGACTCCATTCTCATCACATTTATTCCTGAAAACCCATTTTACTCCAATAACAGAAGTTTCCTTAGGTCTTTCAACCAAGGTCCAGACTTTATTCCTTTCGAATTCATTTAGTTCATCTTGCATTGCTTTGATCCAATCATCATCACCTAAAGCTTCATCAGTGCTTTTAGGTTCTAATTGGGAAAGAAATGCTAGATGTTCTACTTCATTTCTTAAGGAACTTCTAGTCCTTACAGGTTGATTTACATCACCAATGATACTATCACTGGGATGATTCTTAAGAAACATCTGATTTGGGTTTTGTAAAACCTGTTCATCAACATAGGGTAGAAAGTCTTCTGGGGTAAATGTTTCAGAAGTATCTTCTTGAACAATTTCCTTATCAGAAGGTTCTTCTATCAAAGGTTGATAATCAGTTTTTGAAAACACATCCGAAGATGTAGGTTGGGAAGTTTTAAAAACAAAAGGATCTGATTCATCAAATTTTACATGTACTGTTTCCTCAACAGTACAAGTATTTTTATTAAAAACTCTATAAGCCTTAGAGGTTGTGGAATAACCTAAGAAAATTCCTTCATCAGATTTTGGTGCGAATTTATGTAAGTTATCTTTAGTATTCAAAATGAATACTTTGCAACCAAAAACCTTGAAGTAGGAAAGTCTTGGTTTTCTACCATTCCATAACTCATAAGGAGTTTTATTAAGAAAAGGTCTAATCAAAACTCGATTTATAGTATAACAAGCAGTACTTACAGCTTCAGCCCAGAAATGTCTAGCAATAGAATATTCACTCAACATGGTTCTAGTTATCTCTTGAAGAATTCTATTTCTTCTTTCAACTACACCATTCTGTTGAGGAGTTCTAGGTGCTGAAAAATTGTGAGTAATACCTTTCTTACTACAAAAAGTTTCAAAATCAGAATTTTGAAATTCTCCTCCATGATCACTATGAATAGTTTTCAATGGAAGGTTTTTCTCATTTTTAACTTGGGCTCTAAAACTTTTGAAATAAGAAAAAGCTTCAGATTTCCTTGCTAGAAAATAGACCCATGTAAATCTAGTGTAATCATCAACAAGAACAAACACATAGTATTTGCCTCCAATGCTTCCAGTTTGTGTTGGACCAAAAAGATCCATATGCACCAACTGTAATGCATCGGTTGTTGAGACTTCACCGATTGACTTAAAACTAGATTTATGTTGCTTGCCATATTGACAAGGATCACAAACTTTAGAAGAATCAAATCTAAGCTCCGGTAGATCCTTAACAAGTTTCTTCTTAGAGAGTTTACATAGGTTCCTAAGATTACAGTGTCCTAATCTCCTATGCCATAACCAAGAGTGGTCTTCCATTGCACTTAGGCAAGGTAAATCTTGGCTTCTTAGGTCTTCTAAGTTTAAGGTGTAAACATTCTCTTGCCTATTGGCTGAGAGAATAAATTCTTCCTTGGAATTGTGAACTAAGCATTTATCATTCCTAAAATTCACAAGGTAACCTTCATCACATAACTGACTTATGCTAATGAGGTTGTGCTTAAGACCTTTAACAAAAAGAACATTTGAAATCAAAGTTTTACCTAAAAGAACAATATTACCAATACCAACAATCTCTCCCTTAGCATTGTCTCCGAAAGTTACCTTTCCTCCTTTCGTTTTGATAATCTTTTCAAAAAAGCTTTTGTTACCAGTCATATGCCGGGAACATCCACTATCCATGTACCAAATATTGTTGCTGGAACTTTCTTTATTTTCCTGAAATTAAGAACAAAGTTAGATTTTCGGAATCCAAACTTGTTTGGATCCGAGATTTCCAGACAATAAAATTTTAGGTATCCACATTTTCTTAGAAAAATAAGCTTTATGAAAACCTAAGGATTGGGTTTTGTTTAAGGAACAATTTCTTGCCCAGTGTCCACCACATTGACATTTAGTGCAAAATGGGGCACTTTGAGGAACAAAATAATTGTTGCTGAAAACAGGTTTTGCTTGGGTATAACCAAATCCGGATTTATTTCTTAAAGGTCGTATTTGAGAATACATCTTATCAAAATTTTCCTTACCATGGGTAAAGTTTGATAAACACTTCTTTAAGGAAAAAATTTCGGACTTGAGTTTTACAACCAAGTTTTTATCCTCAAAATCATTAGTTTTTGAACTAGAGTTAGGCTCGAAAACTTGTTTATTAGAAATTACTTTTTCTAATTCTTTAGCAAGTTTGTTCTTCTCAGAACTTACTTCCTCAAGATTTTTTGAAATATTTTCAAAATCAGCATTTTTCTTATCAAGATCTTTAGAAAGATCTGATATCTCTTTAGTAAGAATAGAATTCCTAGAATTTGCCTTATCAAGTTTCTTGTTGAGTTTGGAATTCTCAATCTCAAGAAGTTCAGCAAACCTAGAGACTTCTTCATAAGTAGGTAAAGTATTTTCCTCATCAGAAGATGATTCTTCATCAGAAGAATTATAATACTTACTATCATTCGAATTTAAAGAAACATTGGTCAATGATTCAGCATTTCGTACCTTAGCCATAAGACAATGATTTTCAATGGGTAATCTGGCTATAAGACCAAGATTCTTCTGTCCTGAAGATTCATAATCAGAAGATTCATCTGAAGAGTCACCATCACTGGCACTCCAGGTGTCATTAGCTTTCAGAACTTTCTTAGCTTTGGCTTTGTAATACTTCTTCCTGTTCTTTTCTGAATGTCTTTCCTTCCTTTCTTTCTTTCTGAGCATAGGGCAATCTGGTCTAATATGTCCAGCTCTTTTACATTCATAACAAGTAACTTCTCCATCTTTCTTATCTTTCCTATCCTTCTTCTTATACTTGTATTGAAAGTTTCTCTGTCCAGCTATCTTGTTCATCCTTCGAGCAAGATTGGCTAATTCATTTTCTGAAACTTCACTCTCACTAGATTCGGATTGGAAAATGACTTTCTTAGATTTGGATCTGGTTACTCTCTCAGGAGTCTTAGCTTTCATCTGATTAGAAGTTGTAGTAAAAGCAACTGTTCCATTTCCATTCTTCTTCTTGATGTTGTCAGCATCTCTCTTCATTCTGGTCTCATGTTGTAGAAGAGTTCCAAATAATTCATCAAGAGTAATTTGAGTAACCTTCCTGTTCTCATCTATAGCTGTTCTCTTGGATTCCCACTCATTGGGCATAATGTCAATAATCTTGTCCACAAGAGCTTCATCATCTAAACCTTTCTCTCCCATAGATTGTAGACTGTTGACAATTGTCATAAATCTTTGTTGAACTTTACAGATAGGTTCTCCATAAGGAAAATTGAAGCCATGATATTCAGCTCTAAGCATAGCTCTTCTAGTCTCAATCACCTTAGAAGTCCCAAAGTGTGTAACCTCTAACTTCTTCCATATACAGTTAGCTGCTTCACAAGAAGAAATTTGGCTATATATATTTCTAGTCATTGAACATAATAAAGTATTGCGTACCTTATAGTTGAGTTGATATTCTTGCTTTTCCTGGTTAGTAAATGTTCTGACTTCCTTGTCAGGAATTTTATAATCACCAGTAAGCATGACAAAGTTATCTACTCCAGTATTGATAACAAAAGTCTTCATACGATCTCTCCAGTATTCATAATCATTACCATCAAAGATTGGTGGTCTTGTAGGATTCAAATTGTCAATAGATCCAACGTTCATTCCTGCCACACTAAATAATAACTTGGATACAAACTTGTTAGTAGCAAAAGTTCGTAATCAAAAAGTTCGGAATGAGAAAATTTCGGAATAGAAAGTGAGCAAGAAAAACTTGTATGTGAGTACAAGTATTTCAGTAACCTTGGCTCTGATACCAAATGTAAGAATGGTATAGAGTAAGAGGTTTCCAACCTCTGATACCAAATGTAGGAATGGTATAGAGTAAGAGGTTTCCAACCTCTGATACCAAATGTAGGATCGAAATATAATATGAGATGCTCAATATACAAGAGGGGGGTGAATTGTATACTTTAAAAATTCCTTTGGAACCTTTAAAGTTAGTTATGAATAACTAGAGTTTCCTTAAGAAAAGGAAAGGGCTAAGTTTAACAAAGTTAAACTAAGTTGATTCACAACACCTCTAACACCGAACTGAACTTAACAAAAGTTACAATATAAGATTCTACCTTAAAGCGTATAGAATCTAAACTAATCAGAGTAAGTAAGGAAGTATAAGAAATTTATACTTTCCTTATGATACAAATTGCAACGGAATGAAGACAAGTAGTAAAACTACTAGTAACAAGATGATAGTCTTTTAACCCAAAGAGAAGGGTATCCAACAACCTTGGATAAAGGTCCCTTGATTTATACTTTCAAGCAAGTCTGTCTTACCCACACCAGGGTAAGCCCTCGATACGAAGATCGGAGTCTCTGTCTTGCTATCCCCGCAAGCCCTCAACTTCAAGGTAGTTGGCAACCTCTGTCTTCCTCAGCAAGGAAGTCCTCGATCTTTAAGGTAGTCGGCAACCTCTGTCTTTCTCAGCAAGAAAGCCCTCGATCTTTAAGGTAGTCGGCACCTCTGTCTTCCTATCCCCGGAAGCCCTCGAATGTAATCACCAACATTCGGAGTCGCACGAAGCTTTGAGAGTTTATAAGAGACTCTCTCTCTAGAAATCACTTCAACAGCATGTATGCACAAAGTCCAAATTGTTCATCCATCCGTTAGCAGCGAGCTTTTTCAAATGAGCTCCTATTTATAGGTAAGGTCGACTCCTTCTCCAACGGTCATATTTCCCTTAAAGTTCGGAGGGACCTGTACACGTGTCACTTAGACAACGGTTAGTTTATAACAAAATGGACGACATCGTTTTATAACAAAACAAGTGTAACAGAAAGTACGACATCGTTTTAAACTCTAACAGAAAAGTTCGGAATAGAAATTTCGGAGTGAAAGTTCGGAGTGAATAAATTCAGAGTGTATAAAACAATGATAATCAGATTCTGTTTAATAGGTGAATTCGGAATGAGAATTCGGAATAGGAATTCGTCATCAGAAATCGTAATGAGAATTCGTCATTAGAATTCGTAATGAGAATTCATCATCAGAATTCGTAATGAGAATTCATCATCAAAATTCGTAACGAAAATTATTCAATGGAATTCGTAATGAGAATTCTTCATTGGAATTCGTAATGAGAATTCTTCTTCAGAATTCGTAATGAGAATTCGGAATGGGTTTTCTTCATTAGAATTCGTAATGAGAATTCTTCTTCAGAATTCGTATCCTGAATCTGGAATAGAACTAAGTCAGAATTCATATCCAGAATTCGGAATGAAACTTCCTTATAGTTCTTGTCCAGAACCGAATCCTAAAAACAGAAATGCTTTTATATCAAAGATTTTATGACTCCGAGAAAGTGAATCCGAAACTCATACTTAAGAAAAATATGAATGAAAATATGATAAGGATAATTTTTCTTATAAAAGCGATTTTCCTTAAGAAAGCAATTTTCCTTATAAAAGAAATTTTCCTTAAGAAAGCATTTTTCCTTACAAAAGCGATTTTCCTTAAGAAAGCAATTTTCCTTAAAGATAAGGTGTTTGTGATTTTCAAAACAAGAAGGAATGGAAAAGTCATAAGGAAAACCTTATTGACTCAACAAAATAGGCTTCCATAAGTGTATCCAAAAATCCTATTTTAGAAGACAGAGGTGAAATTTCATTAAGTAACTCTAGTCCACTCGAGTCTTTAATCATAGACATTGTAGATTATTTCCAATCAACATCTATGAGGAGAAGTATGAGAAAAAATAATTATGGATTGTTCAACATATTTCATGATGAAAATGGAGAAACACTCAAGATATTAGATGAAGGTGACTTCACCATTTTTTTGTAAAATATAATCTTGTTAGAATTAAAATGAGTGCTGGGCATATCAATGTTAAAGAAGAATTTTACTTTATTAGTATAGTTGGATAATGAGGGTTTTAATAATATGTTCTCATGAATATCATTGTGAATTTCATAAAAATCCATTGAAGTAGACAAAAGAGTGAAGTCCAGAACATTATACCTTATGAAAGTTTTGGAAAGGGAAATATATGTCTATAAAACAACTTCCTAGTCCAAAAAGTTATTTCATAAACACCTTAGTCACTCATGTGTGAAAAGGATAAACATCCTAGCTACTAAATGAATACAAAATCATTCAATCATGGAGTATATAACACATATGTAGTGTATTCTTGGAAAACTATAGAAGGTTATTTTTCTAAAATAGAAGGAAAATCATAAAATGATCATATGTTAGATATTGTTCATATTGATGTATGAGGGGTTAATCTAATATGTTTTCATATTAGTTTACTGAACTATGTTTCCTTAAACGATTATGTGACTTGAATAGTGTTGGTGTTTTTTCTCAAGAGTGATTTTAATGTTTTGAAAATGTTTATTTGATCGAGATACAAGGTGAGAAAATATACTAGAAGGTGTTGGTCAGAGTGATTAACTCTAGATTGGGGTGAATTGAGTCTCCAATACAATTTTATTTAAAAAAATTTAAATAAACTATTAAAATAAAAATAAAAATGACTCATTAATTAAAATAGTATTTTAATATAATTTTGATCTTTCAAAATATTTGTCAAATATTGATTACTACTCAATTAAAATAATATAAAAATTACTTTAACATTTGAAATAAATTTACTCAATCATATAATTACACTAGGTATGATTAAATATCAAAGTAAAAGTTTGGTTTTTTATATAGAAAAAAATACATTTTATAGATTTGTAAATAATAAATCAGAGAAAAACAAAAAACAGAATAAAACAAGGTGTTTGGTATCAATCTGAGACTTAATCCCATCCACTTATACATAAACCACTTCCAAACAGATTATATAAATATAATCCAATCCAAAAAATGGATCGGGTAGTCATGAAACAATATAAAAGCTATCTAGGCCACATATGGACCTCTTCCACAATATCCCGGGAAAGAAAAACAACACTGTACATACAAGGATTATTCAAAAAACACCATGGTTAGACAGATAAAAAAGTTAAAGGTGAGAATATCTTGTACTTTATAATTAAAGTGCAGGGGTTCATATATGATGATAAATAGGATAAACAAAACACTATTCAAAATATAGTTTCTAATAAGTGAAAAATTAAGGAAATAATATATGGAAAATATAAGGATTCTTAGTCTGATGTTCTCCATATATATGAGAATCATCATGGGTGGACTGGTGAGGAGTGTGAGTTGTTTCTCTGAATATTGTAGTGAAACAAAATTTCAAAAATCTCTATTTCTTATAACTATGAAAATGATTTGGAAATAATGTATACTCTAGTATTTCATATTCAAAACTAAGGTATGTATGTAGTGTGTAATATTTCAATGGATGGTCATTCTAGAATTTAGAAATTATATTTTTATCTTAGAATAAAAAATTTATGAGGGATATTTCTTTGAATATAAATAACTGCAAGATGAAGATTCCATTTGAAGTACAATCATGTCATTCCTCTGTATCCTTGTCTTGAACTCTGACATAAAATTTTAAATTTCTCTAAAATATTTATGAAAATATTTATAAAATAAATATTCACATTAATTGTATTTGTATATCCATTGAGATCATTTAATTCGAATGTCTCAGAATAATGGTGGTGGAACAAGATGATGTTGACTCCAGACTGGCAATGAGTTAGAATAGTGGTGAGTCAGGCTAGTAGTAGGGCATCAGATTATGAATCATTTTTAGAAGTGATTCAGTTATGACAATAGGTCATCATATAGTGACTCATGTTCAATGGTGACTGAGGTCTTGTAGTGAGTCAAGTCTGGTGGTGACTCTTTTATGGCGGTAGGTAATGTATAGTTTTAAATATTTTCTAGTGGTATGTAAAGTTTTTTGGCCGGTAAATTCAAGAGGTAGTTTGTTTTTGAAGGTATATAAAGTTTAACGTTTGGTAAAATCAGGCGATGGCTATTTTTTTAACTAATAGTGGATCCTCTCTACACTTTTCCAAACTTTAACCATATTGCATTACATTATAAAATGATATCGTAAAATTGTAAATACATTAGAAAAATAATTAATATGTTTTTCAAGAAATAAAATACAGAGTCCCACATAAAGTGACTAAAAAATTTGAAGACTAAAAATGGTTGGAAATATAGAATCAGGAAATTTTGATGCTTCTACTGGTAGAAATTCTTTCTTTTTGTAAAGCTCACAATGGAAACTTGGGAATTAAATGTTTTCATGGAGGGGATAGATGTGGATTCTGACGAAAAATATAGGAGTATGGGGACATAAATGTGTTTAACCTATGAGTTTTTAATAGATTCTATGAATCTCTTTAACTACATGGTGAATAAAATTACCTCTTTTCTATTGGGGAAAAAACTTCAAGATACTTGAAGGAATGACAATAAGGTTGATATTTTCTATTTCAAAGTATCTGGATTGCTCACAAATGGCCATATTGGTTCTATAAAGAGGAAAAAATTAGAGGCTAAGTATTTACCACTGTTCTTTATAGGGTATGGGGATGAAGAATTCATATTTCAACTCAAGAACAATTTATCACAGAAGGCCACCAGAATCCAAAATTTACTCTTTAATGATGATATATTACAGAAGGATTAGAATAAATAATTTTTTATGAGATACAAGAGTCAATTATTGTTAAGTCCCATTTGAATGAAATTATTTATGTTTTTTATAATATAAGGTGCTTTATATTTTTAGAAACCCTAAACTATTTTAAACCTGTTCGGATGGTGTCCATGTTTTGATGGGTTTTCCTGGGCTAAAAGTTCCAGATATCTCAAGAAGCATAGAAGCTCTTGGTAGATCTTCAAAAGGTAATGTTTTGGAAGCATGGGTTGTTGAAGGAACTATTTCATTGATTCAGTTGGGTACGTTGACCAATAATCAATTCTATAATTAGAGATTTGTATGTGATTTTCACTACTTTCTTCTTATAGATGATGGATAATATGGAACATTAGAAGTGGTCTTAATTCTGAGTGAATTGAGTTAGTGGGATTTATCTATGGGTGATTAAATGGATTCCTAATATGTTTATAAGACATGGGATCTAAAAAAATGAAATCCTTAGAAGACAGTGCTTCAAAACATGTGCTTATATTGTTTAATGGAAGAAGTGGATGGTAGAAAGAGGTACAATGAAAGGTTTTTCATAATGTTATTTCAACAAATAAAAGGCTTAGATTTTTTTAAAATATTTTATTTGTTTTTTAAGTATACAATGATTCAAACAATAGCTAGAATGCATGTATTATAATGGTTACATATAGAGTTTCTAGTTTTTATAATTGATTTTATTCATGTTGATATATAATAATATAATTATATGAAATATATAATGGATTTTGTGGAGAAGTGAAATGGTCATCTAGTGATTTTAATCAAAGAGGTATTATATGGTTTTTTTCAGAAACCCAATAATTGGAACCATATGTTCAACTCTTTTATGGATGAAAGGAAGTTCTTTCAAAGAAGTGAAGGCCATTTATAGTACTAAAAGGTGTTTGATAATGGAATATTAATATTTTTATCAATATGAATGATATGATCTTAGTTTAAATTATAATAAAATGTATTGATAATATAAAGGATTTTTTTGGGTGTTTTGAGAATATGAATCTTGACTTGGAAAAATGAATTTTCAGGCCCTAGATTATATGGGACTTAAAAAATAGAAATTTGTTCCAGACATAATATCACTATATCAAAAAGGTGGTGGAACATCTCAAAATCTATTAAGTGAATCATTTGACCACTCATATTTTTAGGAACATCAATTTGAGTAAGGTGAAATAACATATAATAGATGAATAGTTTGAGTACATGGAAACAAATCTATTTACATTGTTTATCGAAAGATTGATGTATTCCATGGTTTTTCCTTGCTAAAAAATTATACATATAGTGGGAGTTTTCCATATATTCATAGATAATCCCTTAAGGGAACATTTTTAAGATATAAATAAGACAATCTAGTATATTTAAGGTACAAACCTTTTTCACTCTATTTTAGAGTAGTTGAACCATTACAGAGGTTTTAGAACTCAAAATTTAGTGGATATTAGGTCACTAAGATGAGTATTATTATCTATTTTTTCACTTATAGAGGTCTAAATATGATTTTTATATTAAATATTAAATTAATAGTTTCACATTAAATAATTTATGCAAAGTACATTGTAGTTATAGAATCTAGGAAAGTAGCTGATCAAGTTAGTGTGGCTTATGGGGGGTCACAGAATAAGGTAGAAGGTTGAGATATTGTTTTTAAATAATAAAATGAGATAATATAAGACAATAATATTATCTTTCACTCTAGGATGAACCATATTTAGTAGATTTTCCAATTCATTTTAAATTTTGTAAGAGAAATGAGTTGGAGGTATGGAATCCTGATCATACATCAAACCTAATAGACATGTTGATTGAGTTTGCAGTCCAAGATATGTTAGGGTAGTTTTGTACCTTAGTAGGATTAGGATGAACTAAAACATTTTGTGGGAACCATGAAATTGTAATGAAATATTATATAGTTTAATTTTTGATGTACATATGTATGGATGACGTGGTAGTGAAACCAGAAGAGTAATTTTTATGTAGAAGGTTATTAGTATCGGACTAGCATGATGAGTATTTTCTAGGATTAATTCTAGAGATTATGAAAAGATTAATTCCCAATTTCTTTAATAAATTTATATGGTGATAGTGATGTGGTGGTGCCAAATTCTTGAAGTCTTGAACTAATTAGAACAATTGCTGGAATGGTGCTAATCTTTGGATGGTTGAGGCTCTGTATGAGGAAACCGACTCCCACACCAAACAAAATTTTATGATTAAAAGGATTCATAAGATTAATATAAAAATCCGCATAATATTAATATAATGTAGAGAATTTATAGCTCAATGTATTCACAAGAAGGATATGTTATGTTAGTGGATACCTTTTATCATGTTGGGGAATGCCTATGAATATTGGATTTAGGGGGAATACTCTCTATAAAGATTGTAAGGTGATGGAATCAAATTACGGGATAACTACAACAATTATAACCTATATGTTCATGGTAATTGGTATTTTATTATGTGTCTCTACAAAATAATATTAATATCTGTTTTTTAATAAATTTTTTTAGAGTTTCCCTCATGGAATTGGACTTTTTTCTAATCTAGGAAATTATTTTATTGTTTCTTTCTATTATTTTTGTAGAAGATATTATTTGGTGTGCAATTGTTTTTTTGTTTTTGGATGGGGTGCAGTTTCTCCTCAGTTCCATATACATTATATACACATGATTGTTCGTTTTTTGGTGTTATAAAACCATTTTTGAGATTTTAATATTTTAGAGGGTGGTTTGGTTTCATTGGTATGGGTCCTAACATAGAAATCATAACTATTTAATTGCAGCATGATTAGGGGGTTCATGGTGCATCCAACCTTCATTGTGGTATAAATCACTAGAAAAAATTTGTATTATCACATGAACCTCACTATGTCATAACTCCATCTATGATTGTGTGAAATATTACTTCGAAAATCATTTATTTCATTTCCATATTTAACTAATCGATAAAACTAATTTCTCTTTTCACTGAAGTTTTTATTAATATTAACCTCCTTCATATCAACTTAAGGATCCATCGATCTATTATAAATTTTGGTATTGTATCCTATAATTCCAAATCCACCATTAATAATTTCTAAAATTTAATTCTTCTTTGTGGGTCACTTTTTATTTCATGGAAAACATTTTCACTACTTTGAGTTTTTATAACATTTGATTCTTTATGCCAAATCCAATGTACATATCTAGTTGGAAGGTATTTAAATATCAAGTGCTCATATTCATCACTTCTATTAAACCATTACCTAAATTTATAATTAGTAAATAACCATTTTATTCTATAGTCCACTAATCAATTTTCAATTATATAATTTAAAAGTTCTTCTAGACAGTTAGCTTACCGAGGAGATTTCTGTGGTAAATTAATCTAACTTTTGTCCATATATATTGGATCATCACCCTTTTCCCTATACATTCCCATTAATAATATAAATTTTTTATAAAACTATTATAATCAATGTATTTTATTATTATGAAAAAATTGACTTTAGTAAAATATAACAAATATATAAAGATTCACACATAGGAAATTTCACATTAGAAAATTAATTCATTTAATATCCAATATAACCCTCAAAACTAATTTTATTTTTTTATCAAAGGGACATCACATGGAAAAAAACCAAAAATGATATTGAAAATATCCATATCTTGTCCTTTAATTTACCCCAAAACATTAATGAATGCCATCATAAAAAATTTCTTAGTTATATGAGATCAACAAAACATCCAAATAAACATTTTTTAATATTGGTAAGATGAATAATTAAACACACACACACTAAAGGTATAGCCAATATATTCCTAGAACATCCCAAAAAAGTGTTGGTACACTCCCAAATTGGATCATAATAAATCTTTTAATGTTCAAAGGATCAGATAGTAAAGATCCATGAATGAAAACAAAATTAAATTGCCTATGAATATCCCAAAAGATTGGCCTATATGACACCTAAAAGACACAGTTACCATGTTGATGATGCTCTTACATGCTCTCAATGTCCTGTTTTTGTCCCCTTATACCAACACAACTTCTTATTCTATGCTTCACAAATCATTCATGATGTCCATTGAAGTCTAGTTCTGACATCCCTTATGTGAAAATATGATTATACTAGATGACAAACTACAATTCAGGCATAATTATGTTTCCAAATAACAATTTCCCCTCCTCATAACCATGAATGCATGAAATTAAATCCTCATAAATGCAATATGAATATGAATTGATCTTCTAGATTGTAAGATGTAGAACGAAAGTTTGTACCACTCAAGTACACCCTTTTCTACCTGAAGGGATCATTAGGTGTTTTAAACCTTGTACAAAAAAATTAAAATCAACAAACTGTAACCACTAAGATAGTATGTCCGATAACTACCATATATACATCATTATATTTAAAATAATATATATATATATATACATATATTAAAAATAAAAATAATAATGAAAAAATGGGTATTATTTTAGGATCTCTAACTAACATAAATGTTTTGAATAAAATATTAGAGGGTAAAATTGTAATATTGGGATTTATGTAATCTTAATTTGCATTAAAACCCTCGAACAACTTATATAATCTATAAACATTCCACATTAACAACTCATTTTTTTAATTTTGTTAATTGTTATATGTGAATGTGAGTGTATTTTCAATTTCCTAGTGGTCACTGTCAACCTCACTAGTTGAAGATTAACAAATAAGGATATATAAAATTTATATATGTTCCATATAAATTTATTATTTTCTTTTTCTAGATAATCTTTTGGTTTTTGGTTTTTAATTTACACTAATCAAGATATGTTAAATTTCATTAAAATCTATCAGTATTATTCAATTCATATTCAATTAATGATCAAAGATTTTTCAATTCTTGAAATTGTGTGAAGATCATTTTATTACATACAATGATATATGGATGTTTTTTGTTTGTGATATGAAATGGATTAATGATATCTATGTTATTACTTTAACCAATTTACAAATAAAATATATCACAATTCATGATAAATATTGCATACAATACTGATTATTACTATTTTTAGTTATAGAATTACATTATTAAGTATGAAATAAAACAACATGTAACATTTTTGGTTTCATTATTTTTCTATATTATATAAAAATAAATATGTGATATCACATCCCTGATAAAAATAGTCTATGAATCATAAAACTATAAAATATAACACTATATTACACAAATGATATAAAAATACTATTACCCATGATGGAGGGGTTATAAATTTTAGGCAACCTAAGATGGTACAAAAATTTTTTAAAGATATTTTATCTATTTAAAGTAGTTATTTATCATGATTATATATTAATTGTTCATTTAATTATATATTTTAATTTTTAAATATTCTTGAATATATATTTTTAATATTTTTAATATTAATATTTATTATTTATATTGTTTTAATTTCTTCATAAACATTTTATAACCTATATCTTAGAATTTTCATGCAGGGAGTGATACAAAGATTAATATTTAATTTCGTTCATTCAAAATTACTGATTTCTTATTTTAATTTCAAAGAAAGAACTTATTATAATTATTCATAAATATTTACAGTTAAATAAATAAAAATTTAAATCCATTCTTGAATAATAATCTATTGATAATGGGACCTTGATCTGGTCTTCCAACTAATTTGGGATTTTATGGTCTTTCCTAGGGGAGTGTGTGTTGATAATATATCACACTATAAATAATCAGGAGTAAAATTTTATTTTCATATGATTCATGTTATATATGATTTTAATCTATTATATGTATATTGTTTCAAGTGTCTTTTACATATAATATACATGCCTATGTGTTGATTGTTGGATGGAATGTTTATTATAGATGTATAACCAAAATTAAGAGTTTTATAAGAGTTGTACATAAATGATAAGGAAATTTTTTAGTTTTTTTAAGGAATTAGAAGTACAAGGAAACATCCTTAAAAAATTACAAAATTTTAACTTTCAATTCAAAAATCTTATTTCTTATATTTTATCAATATTTTCATATTAACAGTTTTATAGAATTAGGTCAGAACTCTTACATAACAACTAATATGTAAAAATATGGACACTTCTATTCAATATCAATTTCCCTAAAATAAATATATTTTACAATAAAAAATGTTTCCTTTTAATAAAAATATTCATTAATTTGACATGAATTATTCTTTTTTACTTAAAAATCATTAAAAACTATGAAAAAACTTTTGTAAATTTTGGTTGAGTTAAAATAGATCAGTAAGGGACATAAAGCAATAAAAAATCCAATAGCCCAATGACAAAATTGAAAACCCGTAAAACATTGAACTTTATCAAAAATAATTTTTGAGAATAATAAATAAATCATAATCCCTTTTAAAAAACACCTTTCATATCAAATAAAACCATTAAAATCTATAAAAATTATAGAGAATCCCTTTCAGGAGACATGTAGAATTAAATTCACAACCCACGTCAGAAATAATTAGAGCACAGTTTGATCTTTATGAGAAAACATTTCCATTAACACAATACTTATTTTTTTAATTAAATGAACATTACCCAATGCATGATAGAGATATAATTTGGGTCATCCATTGTATAAGCTACATCAGTTAAACCATATGTATTAGCTGTATGAGGATCACCCATTCATATAAACTCAATTTGGCTCTCCAACTCATATAAAATGTTACAGGAAAACCCAATCTTTATATATAATTATCGTTTACCATATCATGAATAAAAAATTTTATTATTTATTTTTTACGTCATAAAACCATTTAAAAACTCATTTAACCATATGGGAAACACATTATGATATCAAAATACCATTTCCTTTTAAAAACCCATTAAAAAAATAAAATACCCATAACAACAAGCAATGAAGTTTTTATTTTAATAAGACATGAAATATTGTAAATGATTCCAAACATAAAATTATGGTTTTGATGGTGGGAAAAAAGTGTTGATGTCGTATACATTAAAATCGAATATTTCTTTCATCATTTGTAATGAAATTCAAAATAATATGAATACAATGCGCCAAAATAATCCTTTTGAAAATATTAGTATAAAATTAAAAATAAACATAAAATTTTCTATTAAATCATTTATTTCCATATAAATTAATATAAAATTAATTTTATGAATATAAATATGGATGAAAAAGATTTGGAGAAAAAATCATTAAAATATTTTAGAATAATGTTTTAAAGTAAAGTGTCCCTCAAATTGAGTTTGATTCATCACATAAATTCTCTATCTTCTTGAATAATAAACTTATGTTAATTATTTAATTAATTAATTTTTTTTCATTTTTCATTATTACATTAAATTTTATAATTCCACATCATATTCAATTACATAATTAATTAATTTTATGTAAGACATTTTGATGATATTCAACTCAAATATCAACAACGAATTTAGTATGTTGACTATATTCAATGAGGTAATTATTAAATTATAACCAAAATAATAATAATTTCGTGATAATATTTTTGATACGTCAATTATACTTTTAAAACTACCCCTTAAATATGGATATTAAAAAAGTACATTACAATCGTGAAGATGATTTGTCGTACATACACATGAGTAATGTTTCCATCATTCAATGATCAGGATGGAATGAAGGTGATAAGTATTTAATATTTCATTAACTATTATTATATTATAAATATTATATTATTTATTAAAATAAAAACATATATAAAATCTATATGAGGTGGTTATGAAAAACAAATCAGATCACTTTGTGAGGCTGTAATCCACACGTATGCAAGAATGAAATTATCAATTTTCTACTGATGGGAAGATAAGAATGTATAAAATATATCATTGATCTATAATAATTAATATTTGATTAATATTATTTATATAAATTATATATATATATATATATATATATATTTAAACTTGAATCTTTTAAACATATTTTTTTATTTTCAATATAAATATCCATTGAATAAAATTGAGGATCATAAATGCCTAGTGTCTTCAAGAAACTAGGTACATAATACTTCAATGTGAGAGGAAAATAAATATTATTTATTTTATCTTACCTAAAGAAATCCTAAATACATTGAGATACTAAAACTAAAAATGATAACATGGTGAATACATAAATGAAATGGGTGAGCTAAAAAACCCCGTTTAGGAATAACATGATAAGAAAACATACCATGCGAGTCGAAAGTATAAAATAATATCATCAAAAAGAGTGATCATGAGTAATAAAATGGGATAATAACATAATGAAAATGTAATGAGAAGATCATGTAATTGTTGAAAATTTGGAAAAATCATATAACACGACATAAACATTAGTCAGTGCTACCTTCCTAAGAAATATCACATGGTAGAAAAATCCCACAATGGATTAGGTTTACTTCCTAATCATATACATGGAAACTAATGAGACTAAATAATTACCCTATTTATTTGTGTGATATAAAGGTTCAAAAATCATAAAATGTTTATGATTTATGTATTCCAAAAAAGGAAATCAATCCTAAGGCATAACATAAGAATTACCCCCAGAAAGTAAATGGCCTGCATAATCTTTTCTCATATCATGATCAAATGAAATTTCAATATGATGGAATTTGAGAAATTTTTATAAGTCATGTATTAAAAAAAATAAAGTAAGGGATAATAAAAAAGGTATATATCTTAGTTATATATACATAATATATAATAATTCCATTACTTTAACTAGAGATAAATTTGGATGGAAAAACATCATAACCAAAAAAAAGGGAGGTTCAAAGAGATCCCTTACCTCGAGCCTGAATCATCACATGTGTTTTTTATCTTCTTGAATAATAAAATTATGTAAATCATATATTTAATTAAGAAAATTTTTTATGTTTATTATTACTTTTATGTTATTTTTTAGCATGTCATATTCAATTACTTAGTCAATTAATTTCATTTCAAACATTTTGACGATAATCAACTAATATGACCAAAATCACATTATTATATTGAATAATTTGAAATGAATTTTTATTTAATAATATAAATAACGGTAAAAATGAAATAATATTAATTTTTATTCATAAATTATACCTTTAAAACCTAATATGAAAAATGGTTTTGAAAAATAAAGTATGTTACAATCCCGAAGATGGTAGGTTTTACGTCTTCAAGAGTAACATTTTCTTTTTTGATGACATTGATGGGAAAAAGTAAAATATTTTATAAATTTATAGGATTATCATTATAAAATAACTATAATATTAATTATTTAAATATAATAACATACACAATCCATGAGATGCATATAAAAAAAATGAATCAGATCACTTTACGAGACGACACTCCACACTACACATGAACGATGTTATCATTTACTCAATAGATGGTAGGCTATGAAAGTATATGATATATTTATTTTATATAATAATTAATATATTATTATTATCATATATAAATATAAAATTTGTCCTATCTATCTTCTATGCAATGTGAATGTGAAACAATAAACATTTCTTCCTAAGGCGGCAATCTGATGTAAACTTGAGCGATGCTATTGAATTCCCTATGGAATGAAAAGGTGAAATTATATTTAATATTAAAATTATTAAGGTATAATTATATATAAAATAACATATAATAACATTAAATACATCCTTATTTCAATCCATGAGAAGTGGATATGGAAAACAAATTACGTTGGTTTACGAGGTGGTAGTCTGCCGTACACATGATCATCAGTTTCATTTCGCATTCGATGGAGGAATATATGGATATAAGTCATGATATTGAAATAAAAAAAATCTTAGTATATATAATATAATGAGGTTATTATATCATAATGTTTAAATAATATTATAGTTAGGTGTAAGAAGAAATAAAATAAAATTCATGGTTAAGAACTATATATATTCTTCAGACAACATCTTTAGGTTTCCACTAAAAGAATTACTAGATTGGATTTATGATAAAGAATAACTCTATGATGTTGTTATTTAAGTAATGATGGAATTTTAGTCATTATTTTATGATCTAAAATACGTTGGGAGTGTTTTTAGAAGAGGACATGGGGTGGCCTTTTATAAGTGGGCGGGGGATGACACAGATGATTTTTTTGAAAAGAGTGAATTAAAACCACGATTTTTCACATACCAAAAGGATAAATAATAGTACATTATTGAACCTTGGATAATATAGTGTACATATATGGAAATAAAAATATAATAATATAGAGTTTAAGTCATTTTTAACCTTAATGTTTACAATTTAACTCATAGTAAACCCATTTTCATTATAGCCGTGGTAATAATTTATTAATATTTGTACTATTGTTTATGGGAAAAGATTAAGTTGAAATTATTAGATAATATTAGTTATTATAATTGAAAATATTCAATTTATTTTATCAAATTCATCTTAGGGAAGGCGAAAATTTTAATTCAAAATTAAACATATAGAAGTGATGCAAAAGCAATTTTCCAAAGATGAAAATTTAATAATTATGAAAAGTTTTTATATAAAAATTTAACAAAATATTTATTCCAATGATATATATAGGATTAATTATTATATAACTGTACTAGATTTACTTTTAAAAAATATTTTAAAAAATTAAAATTTTAATTTCATTACTTAGAAAAGTAAATTCTTAAAAAAACCAGTATTTTTCACAATTCATTAAAAAATTGATATTTTCATCAAATTATAAACATTTCACTATAAGGTAATTTTAGAAATTATAAATTCAATTATTTAGTTCATTTTTTAAATTATAGTTTCCAAAATTGACAAAAAAAATTAATTTTAAAACATTTATGAAAAACGTGACAAAACTGTTTTTTATGAAAATATAGTTTAAACCTTAAATTGGACTTATTATTAAAAAATTACTTGAAAAAATATGAGATGAAATGATAAAAATATTATTTAATATAGAATTTTTGTATTTCATTAAAATAATTTATAATAGTACATAATTTAATTAATTAAGATTAAAATACATTTCACACATAAAAATAGTTTTTCAAAAAAACATTTATTTTACTTTCAAAGAATTTTTATTTTAATTCATAATCAATTAATAACTATAGAATTAATTTTATAAACATTTAAACCATATAAATTAGATAATTTATTTATTCATATTCATACCATCAAACTTAATGACTGGTTATAATGACCATGTTTATATAATAATATTTTTATAGAGTATTGTGATTCATTTAAACTTAGTGTTGTGTGAATAAGAAACTATAAACGAAATTAAATTATTTAACGAGAAATATATTATAATAAATAACTGTTTTAAAATAAACCACTTAAATATTTTGTGTCCTCAGAATTTGAACATTGTACTCATCAAAAAAGGGGTTGACATTAAAAAAATTCCTTTGTAGAAAACCCACATTATAAAAATGTGTAACTAAACTTCCTCTTATATGATATAAAGGGAAATAACAATGTAATATATAATATAAAATAACTATGTTTTCATGTAACTGATCACTCATGGTAAGTGAAAATAATGAATTGGATGACAACAAAAAATAATCAGGGAGAGTGACAGAGAACATGGTCAGGAGAAAACTAACCAGTAGAACACCATAAACCTATAATGGGTTAAATGGGTATTGATTCATTATACATGAAGGTAATATGATAAAATTATAATATAGGGTTCCATTTCCAAGATTTTAGAAATTTATTTATATATAAACTAAGAACATAAGGAAATATACTTAATTGAGAAGTATAACTTCATCCTTTAATGAGTTTCGACCACAACTTCATCTATTTCTCCAAATGATGAATTTTGAAATTTTCATGTATAAAGCTCTAAAAGTATCTTATAAACATTAAATAATTCATAAAAGTATAGTAATATATTCCTTATATATGTGAATATTAATCAAAACTAAAAACGTTATAGCAAGGTATGATAATTCAAAAAATGAACACCCCTTTATATTAATCTTAATATCTGAAGTTAATATAAAAAAATTAGTAACTAAATAACATTATTTCCATAATAATATAAAAAATAAGAAGTTTAATTATGTTCTTAATAATTATTATATCATGATATATCACATTTTTTAGCTAAGGGTGTCATATACCTCAAGCCCATGAAAAATTTCCCCGAATATCATCAATCAGTTAAAAATACTAAAACAAGAAATTGAGTTGATACTAAGATCTTTTTTCCATAATCAACTTAATATTTACCCATAAAAAAATTTATGTAAAATAAGAGACATGTTAATTAATAGATCATGTAGGAAAGTGGTACGAACTACACCTTTGTCACCCTTTAGGTGTCGGTTCAAGCCTCGTGGTATTTTCGGATGCAACAGGTTGTCACCTAGCCTACAAGTTTTCCTTTTTCTAAAAATATAGAAAATTTAATGTGAAAATAATATTTACAGTTTTTCTTGATCCCATAAAATCATCAATAATATGATTATAATCTTTAAAAATAACATTAATCAGTAAACAATTTTTTAACCACTAGGGGTTTCTATGTAACTATTTTTTCTCACAAAATATAATAGTCATAATAAACTAGAACAACATAAATTGATTTCACATAGGCAAGATTATATTTTCCTCAATCTTGTGTTTTTTTCATAAAATATAACCTTAATATTAATTTACCTTTCTCGGTAATTATTACCATTCTACATATTGTTGGAAATCCTTAAAGAAAAACTACTATAGAATAATCCTGAGATGTTTTATAATTCATATAACCAGAATAGGATTGATAAAAATACTTCAACAACATGATTATTGAGTTCTAATATCTAAAAACATAAATCATTCCCATTCAATTATTATCATTATATAGGTCCTTAGGAATTAATAATTGTATTATGTCATTGAATCAGATAATTACCAAGTTCCCCACATTTATGAAATTGAATTATTTGGGGCGATTTAGGTTGAAATTTATTTCCATATGTCTTATTAACCATAATATGAATTTTTCATCTTCAATTAGTATATTTGTTCTATTTTTTCCACACATAAAAAAATATATTTCCTATAAGTCTTTTTCTATGGTTCATCTCTCCACATTTTTTAACATGTAGGGAATTGAATATTCCATTCATTATAATCTTAAACACTTGAACTAATCTGAGACTCCATCCTTATCCCATTTTATGTGTTTGGATATTATACTCTATTCCTGTTGTTAATCGTAATTCGATATTGATCATTGAGAGTGATCAAAAAACACTACTATAAAAATAAGCTACACCTATTGATATATAACCATTGTTTTAAAACCATGGCTATATGTGGCTATAACCATGGATATGTAGACTATAGCCACAACTTTAAAACCATGTCTATAGGTCTTTGTTCATGAGATATAGACATCATTTTCAAAACCGTAGCTGTATGACTTTTTTGGAGGGCTATAGCCATGATTTTGAAAACCGTGGCTATAGGTCTCCTGCCCCTACGTGGGAGAAAATATTTCCAACCATAAAAATGACAGGAAGAACAATTTATATGATTTTTAGGATATTTCCATAGTTTTTAATAATATAGATAGCATATTATATATATATACACACTCAAAAGCCTTGGTGGTCTAGTGTTTATGGCACTAAAACATGAAGGGAAGGTTCTAGGATCAAATCCGGCTAGGCACACATTAATTTTAGGCTATTTCCACGGTTTTCTAGGGCTGTATCCATGGTTAAATCCTTGAAAATAGGCCAACTATTGCCATAGTTAAAACCATGGCCATAGGTCAACTAACACAGTTGAGAGTGGAGACACCTATTTCCATAGTTTTTGAAACCGTGGAAATAGGCAACCTATGGTTACTGTTAAAACCGTGGCCATAGGTCAGACCCTACCACTATGATGATAACACCCACGATTGGGAAAAACTGTGGCCATAATCTACGACCAGGGTTATGGGCCCTATTGCTACATTTTTTAACCATGGAAATAGCCTATTTTTCTAGTGTTTAAATTCAAAAATTCCATTCCCATTAGATTATACATCTTCTATTAGAAATCATTATGTTTTACATCGCATTATTTTTTGTGATGAGTAATATTATTTCCCATCATAAACTAATATAATTAAATAAATAAGGTGAGAATGCATTTACATACAAAAGGGAAACTTATAAATGATGAAAGAATAACTTAAAAATGAAAAGTACATCTTGACTTATATGTCTATAGGTCTCAATTAAATTTATCAATTTTAACATTTCCTACTAGGTTTTATAACCTAATAATTTGTTCAAGTCCTTTATAATTATTCATAAAGAGTTTTTAGAATTTCTTTAACTTATACCCAAGGGGTCGAAATCTAGGTGTGTATTAATGCTCGTTGTTGTACACCCAGTAATGATTGAGTCAATCCTGAATGGACATTTTACGATTTATTACCCATAGGTGCGACTATGCGAGAACCACATCTACATGTATTATCCTGAAATGGATGTATTTCTTAGAAACCATTCTCTTAATATTTCACCAAAATTATATGATATTTTATTACAATAAGTATTATCTATAGACTTATCCCCACAGTTCTCAATATATTTTTTTCACACTAGATCCAAATTTTAACAAAACATTCCTCTGATTAAAACTATAGAAACATATTAATTTTTCACATATTACAATGATACTTTCAATAAAAATATACATTCAATAAAAACTGTGAATTGAATAGGCATTGTGTAATTTGGAAAATAGGAACATAATACAAACAATTGAGGCTAAAATAAAATACCTTTATTTTATTCTCTATAATGGGATAATAAATCCCTTGATATCCAAAAACATCATCGGAAAACCTATAGGATACATAAGAAAGGGTGAGTTAAAAATACCCACAGGGGAATAACATGATAAGGAAACATAACATGGGAGTCAAAATTATTACATGATATCAAAAAAGAGACGAATCATGAGAAATCATAAGTGAGAATATAATAATGAACATGGTATCAAAAGATCAAGTCATCATGGGAAATGTGGAAGAAACATATAAAATGTAATAAACATGAGTTAATTATAACTTCCAAGACAATATCACGTGGTGGACAAAGTACCATAATGGATTAAGTTTACTCCATAATAACATACATGTTTTCACATGAGACTATATATTAACCCAATAAAATGGAGAGGTATCTGAGAACACCCATTATAACATGTTCATTATTTATGTGTTCCATAAAAACTAAATCAATCATAATGTATAAAAAAATAATTACACATGTTAATAAAATGAGTTGTATAATCTTGCCTCATATCAAAATCAAAGTAAATTCCATAATGAATGAATTTAAAGAATGATGATAAGGAATGTATTACCCAATAAAAGGAAGGTAAAATTATCATAGTTATATATCTAAGAGACTCATATAAAAAATTTAAAATAATTCCATAATATTAAAGGGAGAGAGAGACTTATAGAGGGAAAATTCACAACCCAAAGGAAAGTGTGGTTCATAGAGATCCCATACCTCAATACCGAATCATCACATGAATTCCTTATCATCTTAAATGATAATTTTTTTAATTATTTACTTAAAAATGACAATTTTCATGTTTATGATTCCTTTTATTTTATTTTTTTACCATTTCATATTCAATTACTCAATAAATTAATTTCACATTATATTTTTTCATGATAATCAACTCATATATAAAAAATCACATTGGTAAGTTAACAATGGTTAAAAATAATATTATTTCATTATATCAAGAATGGTAATCATGAAATAAATATTTTTTTTATAAAAAATTTTACTTTTTTAACCAACCATGGAATAGGATTATAAAATATGAACTACGTTACAATCATACAGGTAATAGGACATATGTACGCAGGAGTAACACTTCCATTTTCTAGTGATCATGATTGAAAGAAGTTAAGTGTAACTTTTATATTTCAAGGATGACCATTATATCATATACATTATATTATATATTTAAATTCACTTACATATACCATCCATGAGATGTGGTAATAAAAACTAAATCACATCACTTTGTGAGGAGGTAGTGCTCTGTACACACGAACAATGTTATCATTTATTCAATGTATGGTAAGGTACAAAAGTATATGATATATTTATTTTCCATAATGAATAAAAATTCATTAATATAATATATACAAAGAATATTAGTCTATATTATCTTCTACATAAACTATAAGTGAAAAATGAATCACATCGCGTCGTGAGGTTATAGTCTTCTGGAAGCACGAGCGACATTATAATATTCACTAAGGAATAGAAATTAAGAAGTAATTTGTGATATTATAATTATATATATATATAATTATATCATAAATATTATATATAAATATTAAATAAATCATTATATCTATCCATGACAAATGTGGATCAAAAAAATGCATTGGTTCAAAAGGTTGTTGTCCGTCGTACACACGATCAATAGTTTCACTTCCCATTTAGGGGAGGAAGACATGTGTGTAGGTCATTAACCTAACACAAAAACTTATAAGTATATTTTTTAATAATATTTATAGGATTTGGGAAAATAAATAAAATAAAACACACAGTTTAGAGTGATACATCTTCAGGCTTATTTAGGTCTTCCCCAAAAGAATTCCTAAGATGAATTTGAGATCAAAATAAAACCTCTATGATTTTGGGTGGGAATAAAGGAATGGATTTGGACATGTATTATATAGAAAATGTATTTAGGAGTGTGAATAATATATGATAGGTGGTGGCCTTTTATAAGTGTGGGAGAGCACATACATTGAATTTTTGAAAATAATGAATTACACCCACTTTTTTCACATTAGAAAAGGATACAAAATTTCTCATTATCAATATTTTGATGATATACAGCAGAAATATAGATATAAAACAATAATTTTATAGGTTTTAGGAAACTTTCAACCCTTATTTTTAGTTTCATACCAAGTAAAACAAATTTAATTTTAATCACAATAACAAATATTTATTGTTTTCACTAATAACTATGGTAAAAAAAATTAAATTTACAAAATTATTTAATATTAAAGGTTCTGATTCCAAATAATAAATCAATTTTATCAAATACAGCTCATATAAGTTGCATAATTTCATTTATAAATAATCTCATAGGTGCGACAAAAATGCGGTTTTTCAAAATGATGGTTTCATAAGAATGAAAAGTTTATATATCCAAATTTATCATAAAATTGATTAAAATTACTTAAATTATATTAATTATAAGATAACTATACTAATATAACTTTGAAATAAAATTTTAAACAAATTAATTCTTTTAAAATTATTTTAATAAAAGTATAATTCTTACAAAGAACTATAATTTTTTTCTATTCACTGAGAAATTATTCTTTTCAAAAAATTATAAATATTTACTGTAAGATAATTTTGACATGATGATTTATGAAATTAATTTATGTTTTTAAATAAATTTTATTAAATTGGTTTAAAAAATAATTTTAAAATATGTTCAAAACATGTGATGAAACTGATTTTTAGAAAACTACAGTTCTTAAGCATAAAATTGGATTTATTATTATTTAATGACAAAAAAACATATTATAGAAAATTTTAAAACTTGTTTTTATTTTATAATTTATAGATTTCATTAAAAACATTAACCAGTAGAAATTAATTTAATTTATTATGATAAATAAACAATGCACGATTAAAAACAATTTTTTTAAAAAATATATTTTATCTTCAAATGATTTTTTCCTTAATAATCAATTAAAAAATAATTTATTTATTTTTTACATGTTTAAATAATATAAATTTAATAATTTTGTTAGTGTTACTCATATCATCCAACCTAAAGACTTGGTTATAATAGTCACATTTAAATAATGATAATAATATTTTAATAGTGTGTTGGAGTTCATTTAAACTAAGTGTTTCATGATTAAAAGAAAATCAAACAAATTAAATTATTTAAAAATAAATATATTATAAATTATCAAGGTGTTACAAAATATATCCATATAATCATCTTTAATAGTTTTAGATGAAAAAGAATTATATTTATTTATGTTTCGGTAGTCCGTTGTACACATGAATGATGGTTTTGTTTCCCATTAGATTGTAGAGGTGATAAATTTTGGTTATTCAATTAACATAATAGCATATAAGAATATTTAATATACAAATGTAATTATCTAATCCCATTTTAATAATATTTTAAATATTTATAAGTAGAAAACGAAATTAAATTCTTAGTTAAGAACTATATCTCTTCTCTAGACAACCTCTTCAGGATTATACAAAAATATTCCATAAGTCTTTTTTACAATCAAACAAAGGAATCCATGACATGGTGAATGATGTAAAGAAGGTATTTTGTTAGTTATTTTAGATTATATAGTCCTAAAAATTAATGAGGAATTGGGGAGAGGATGTTCCCTTTTATAAGTGAGGGGAGGGTCAGTCTTTGGATTACTTAAAATATTAAATTTATATAGATACATTTCCATGAAAAAAATACTGAAAAGTAATATAATTTTAATATGGGATAAGTATGTTTTGAAATAATCTCATAATATAAAAATTGGCTAACATGATATTATTTTTCCCCTTATCTATCTATTTTAACCCCCATTAACCCTTTTGACACTAACTCCAGTATCAGGGGTTTTTATGCTAAAGGAGTAATGAAAGTGACTATAAATGGAAAAGTAACCCACAAATGAAAAATGATATGATAAAAAATATCATGATCACATAAAAAATATAGGGTTTTGAATAGTTTTAAATCTATTAAAAAATCATTATTAATTATAATTTTTTAATTTCACTTTTGGAATTATTTATTTTATTTGACTTTAAAATCTTCAAGAATGAATTTTTTTTTAATATAATCCTATCATAAATACCTAATATGTGATATTTATCTATAAAATTAGTTTTAAACAATAATTAATTAAAATTTTATTAATTTTAATATTTATAAAATCATTTATTTTATTTCTCTATTAAATGAATAAATACCATGTTGGAGCTGTGTAAGAATTTATGGTAATTTTTTCATAACTAATAATTATGGATAAATATACATGATAAAAAATGTTTTTATATTAAAGGTAACTATTAATAACCAAACATAAGGTATTTTTATACCTATAAAAAATTATTATAGTTATTAAAATCAGAAGAGTGACATTTTTGACCCTATCCGTTACTTAAATATTACAAGGAAAAAATAAAGGATAAATGGAATAAAAGGTAATAATTTTGATGTGTTGATGATTATGTAAGAAATAGACTCTTATATTGAAATAATAGAAAATTTCACTATCATTTTGAATCTGTTATCTTTTTATTTTTAACATTAATTACACGATTTACCATTGCTGATGTGAAAAATTTATTAATATTTATTTTCAAAATGACCCAAAATAAAAGGGAAATATTTAATAAATTCAGAAAAAACCAATTATAAATATAATTTTTTTTTCAAGAATCAATGGAATGATTTAGTATAATATATTTTATAATTAAACCCACAAAACCCAATAAAAAATGGTTTTTTAAAAAACATGCTCGTTTTAAGCACAAAAATGTTTTTATACCAAATTCATTATAATTACCATAATTGAATTATTTTTAGTAAACATTTACTAATTGAACATTAATAATAATCCAAAAAAGAATTTATGTTTGTTAATACAAGAATGGAAAATACAATTTTCAATATAAATCATTATTTTTTTACTATTCATTAAAAAGTCAATATTTTATGAAAAATACCAAAATTCATCCCTAAAATAATTTTGAAATAATGATTTCAAAAATTAATTTTGTTCTATAAAATTAAAATTCTATAATCTTAAAAAATATCTTTTATATAAAACTATATAATGCCTAAAAACCTAATTTGGTTAGAAATAAAAGTCATTCCTTTTTGACAAAAAAATTACATAAAATTATTATAACCATTATAAATCTATATTATGTAATTAATAAATTTTAATAAGACTTTAAATGATTTAAATTTTCATTTCCTGGGTTGTTACATTCTTCCCCCATTTTAAAAATTGCATCCTCATAATTTTATTTGCTTATTAAACAAGTGGGTATATATTTTCCTCACACCATTTAAAAAAATACAATGTTTCATATTCAATAATATGTTTAATTCAGAAGACATTAACTTGATGAATTAAATTATTCTAAACCTATTTATCTTTATTGATAAGAATCAATAATACTTAATCCTTGTAAGAAATTTTATCTTTGAATTGAACTACTTGAGGGCTCAAAACATAAGATAAATCCATGCCTTATTTTATTACCATCAAAACATGAAATATGATATGTAAAATTCGTAAAATAATAGGAATGAACACTAGGTACGAAAAACATCTATATTTATCTTGGATTTAATATGGCCCATTGAACCATGAACTTAGATTACCCATTTTACTAAAACACACAACACGTTTCGGTGGAGATATTTTAGAAAAAACATCATTATCTGCCTCGAACGAAATATATTTAATTTATTTATCCATATAACTTTTCTAACTACTCCTGGATGTCCTCATATATTTTTGAATCATAAATACCTTATCAATAATTACATATTCCAATTTTGGTCCCAAAAACATTTTATTATCTTTTTTATCCCAAACATTAGGAGTCTGACATCTCTTTCTATATAATATATCAAAATTTTCCATCGGTACAATTGAATAGAAATTTATATTATAGAAAAATTAAAACAATGAATGGTGATTGTAACAAACTCCATGTTAATCCAATTAACTAGAAAAAATTATTTTTTGGAAACTATTAATTGTTCTCTCAGAATATACATCAAATTGAGGATTAAAAGCTATACAAAAATTTAATTAAGTTCCCAATGAATTATGAAGGCCATTTTAAAAATTTAAAGTATTGATAGGATAATTGTCATATATAATGGATAGAGGAAGTCCATGTAACCAAGTTATATCCTTGTGATATAGTCAGGAAAAAATATATAAATACATAGTATATTGAATGGGAAGGATATGTGAATATTTATTTAGTCGATCCAGAATTAACCAAAATGGATCATTACCTCAACATAAATTCAGTAATTACACCATGAAATCCATGGATATATTTTCCCATTTCACTCTAGAACTTGTAAAGGATAAATATTCCCCTTTAGTAATTTATGTACTTCTTTAACCTATTGACATGTCAAATATTTCAGAGTAATATCAGTAATATCTCTTTTCATTTTAACCCACTAGTTATACTACTAATGGTATCTGTATATATTAGTTCAACTAAGATAAATTAAAAATAAAGAATTATGAGATTTTTTAAATAACTATTTTTTAAATTTAGAATCATAAATAACACATAATCTTTTTCCAAATATGAAAATGCCTTCTTCATCGAAATGAAACTCTAGAGACTTACCCTTATTAACATATTCTCATTTTTCATAAAACTTTATCCTCTTTTTGATTAGAATTTATTATTTCTGACATAGATAATTTTATTAACAGATGCAACAAAAAAGATGAAGAACCTAAATGTGTAATTTATATACCAAAATAAATCATGTCATTAACAAATGGCTCATGTTCTAAAAAAACATTGTTAATGTAGAATTATTTTTATGAGTAAAATAATTAACTACTTTGGTAATTTTTCCACAATAGTAATAGACCATTCATTTATAATACTCAAGTCTTTCACTTCATCTTATTTTCCTTATGTTAACTATTTCAAAATGAATACATAATTTAAACTTTAATGATGAATAATATATTTCAAAATTTACTCCACAGAAACAATTCCTCCAATTTTTAAAGAAAAAAACACAAAAGAAAAATCAATATTATGTGTAAGATAATTTAGCTTGTAAGTTTTAGTGGATGTGAAGCATAATAAATTACCTGATCATTTTTCTTCATAACACAATGAAACCCATTCAATGAAGCATTACTATAAATATAAAATTTACCATATATAGAGGGTAGGTCCAAAATTGGATCAATTACCTATCATTTTAAATTCCTAGAAACAATCATAACATTTTTTTGGCTAGATGAATTTAAATCCTTTTTCGATTTAAATTAGTCAGTGGGATAGATAACAAAGAAATGTTTTCTACAATCTATCATTTATTACATTCTAATCCATGAAAACTATAATTCCAAATGATAGTTTTAGGCCTTGTCCATTATTTAAAAAATTTATTTTGACAAGGTTTAATAGTTATTCTATCTGTAGATATTATATATCCATAGAAATAAATCTATTGCAGCCAATATTCATTCATACTATATTTACCATATATATATTTTTATTTTACGGTTAGTAAAACAACCTTTAGGTGTATTTCATGATCTGAATGAATTTTAGAATGTACCAATATATAATTATTAAATAAAACAACAAAATTACCTAAACAGTCATGGATAACTATTTTCCTAATATACTTGAATTCAATTAGCGTACTAGAAAACTAAAATGGCATAAATAAAAACTCATAATTCTTGTGTCTAGTCCAAAATGTTTTATTTTTAATATCTTCCTCCTTTGCCTTGAAATGGTGATACCCTGACCCGTGATAAACAATCAAAAAATAATATACCTCTTGAAGTTGATCAAAAAAATCATCGATACGATGTAAATGACAGTTGTTCTAAAAACGAATCTTATTAAAATCTTCATAGTCAATGGAAAGTCTCAGTGAAAATTTTTTATTTTTCAAAATAAATATAAGATCACACCATGGTAATTTTATAGGAAAAATGAATCCTTTATTTAAAAACAATTTCAATTACTTTTTTTTTCCAAAAGATTCAAATTATACATTCGATAAAGGGGATTTGAAATTAGAATAACATAAGGAAGTAAGTTATCATTAAAATCAACATCCCAATCAGGAATAACAGAAGAAGATTCATCCAGAAATATGATGTCATATTAATTTACTAATAGAACATCACTAATTAATATTGTTTCTCTCTTTTTAACAACATGATATCGGTAAATTTCACTACCATATTTAATCATTTTTACTTCTTATTTTTAGGTTATTGAAGGTATGAAGTCATTTAATAAAACATTATTATCTCTAAAATATATATTAGCAAGAAAAATTATTAAATTAAAACATTTAACCCTTGGTTGGATATTTCTTACCCAATTCATGGATTTTCTAGGACTCTTTTTTTACAGTAAAGAGTCCTTTTATCAATAGCACCACACCGATAACACATTATATATCCTATTAAACATTCCCTGAAATGTCAATTACCACTCTTAGAACACATTTTGGGATTACCTCTATATTTATTATTTGATTACTTCCCCATTTTTTGATACCTTAACTACTTCTTACTCTTATCATCAAGAGGGGAATAAATGTTGGAATATTCTATCACAAACTTATTAATACAGGGAAAAAATTCTCATAACATTAAAATTATCATCTGGCTAAATTTATTTGTAAATTTGTTTCAATACTGAGTAAAAAATATAAATTTTACTATCAGGATTCCAAATAAAAGCTTACATGTTCCAGGACAATATTTTAAAATATTATTCATATATAACTATTGAATCAATATATTTTTCCTAAACTGGTTTTGTTTCTTCTCTATATTTATTAGAAAAAACTCAGGGTAATATTTATCAATGAAAATATTATTAAATGTGTTATATTCCGGGGAATATTGATCATATTTCTCTCTTTTATTCTTAACCAAATACCACCATCGATTAGATTCACCTATAAAAATTCAAATGGAAAGAGTTACCTTTTATCATTTTGAATATCCCATGACTTCAGATATCTTTTCCAGATCATTGATATATCTTTTATAAACCATTTTATATAAATTTACAATAAAATCCAAGGGATTTTGATTCATGAAATTAACTACTATTGATGTGTTCTTCTGTAGTAAATTTGTTTCTCTCTAACATGGATCCCACAACTATTAATAGATTTCGTCAACTGATACATAGTTGATACAAATTTCTCAATTCCAATTCTAATAATTCCAAGATTATAATTTTATATGATATTTTCATCTGGACACCTTCACATTTCAACTTCCATACTTCCTCTATGAAAAACCATGTTGAAAATATATAGATTAGATTAAGAAACATGGTAATATTTAAATTCATTATCATATACACTTAACCATAATATTCATTATTTTAAGGGTATTATATTAAAATTATCATAAAATATGAATTAATCTAAATATTTTTTCTTATGAAAACAATAAGGATCCGACCTTAAACTAATATATAATCTTGATTTTTTAGTTAATAATTAATTTTCTTAAATTCATATGATATTTTTAGGTTTACATATTAAGAGGATTAAGTCATAAATCATACATAACAACCCATATTTCAAAAAGTGGAAACTACTATTTAGTATCCATTTTCCTCAAAATATAACACTTTTAAAAAATAACAATTTATTTTCCTGAAAAATCTTCAGGAATTTTAACTTGACTTCTTGTTTTTCCTTAACCATACTTAAACCCTATAAGAAAATTAGAAAATGTGGGTTGATGAAAAAAATCTTAATAAGAGACATAAATGAATGGAAAATTCTTTAATCCCATGAAATACCTGAAAGCCCATAAATTTCTTACCTCTATCAAAAATATTCATTTAATGTATGAAATAAATCATAATCACATGAAAACGACACACCTTTTTTTATCAAATAAAAAATTTAAAACCTATAGAAATAAAAGAGAAACTCTTTTAAGGGACTTATAGGATTATATTCATAACCTAAATCA
Organism: Viscum album; assembly: GCA_963277665.1. Lineage (NCBI taxonomy): Eukaryota > Viridiplantae > Streptophyta > Magnoliopsida > Santalales > Viscaceae > Viscum > Viscum album. Next base: position 1,984,111,695 of record OY728145.1, on the reverse strand, counting down.
TAAATCATTAGACCCTAGTAAAATCCATAGGAGAGACCACTTCAACTAACTCCATCATTATCTTATATGATGATATGTAACATCACCCATTGAGTTAGAGACCTATAAAGTAGATCAACCATCATATAATATATATCAAGATCACTCATTTATATATGTTATATTGGGATAACCCATTTGTTTAAACCATACAGGTATTAACCTGTCTTCATATATAATGATCAAGTACCATATCATAAATAAAACATTTTATTATTCCATATTTTTTTCATAAAACCATTGAAAAAATATTTTCAACTCATATTAAAAAAACATTTCTATATCCAAATACCCTTTCCATTAAAAAATAAATTTTAAAAAATATTCATAGAAAAAAGGAAAATGTATTTTATAAGAAGAAATTATGAAATATATTAAATGAACCCAAACATAAAAAATGGTTCCTATGATGGGAAAAAACATTTTCATCATATACATTAAATTAAAATATTCTTTTTTTTATTTTGTATAGAAAGTCAATTTGTTCCGTATAAAATATTCAAAAATAATCATTTTTAATCATGTTGAAATAATATAAAAATAAGAATTAAATTAAATTTATATTTCATTTATATCTATATAAATTCATTTAAATACTATTTTTAAAAAAATAGACATGGAATAGAAATATTTAGATTGTAAAAATTTAAAACATTTAAAAACATGGTTTTAAAGTACTATGCCCCTTATATTAGGTCTACTCATCTCACTACGGGAAAAAACGATTATTGCGACGGGGTATTTGCGTTGGGCCTTATTCCCATCGCAAAAACTCCGATGAAAAGAGTTTTTGCGACGGGAATATATTCCCATCGCAAATGGTCAGTTATTTGCGACGGAAATACAGGTACCGTCGCAATTGCAATGGCACGGTTTGCATGCCAAAATGCGGGAAGGCTAGTTGCGACGGGTAGAAGGCTACCCGTCGCAAGTACCCGGTGGTGGTAAATAGTAATTGCGATGGGGAAATTGCCCCATCCCAAACAAATATTCACCCTGTATTATTTGCGATGGGCCACGTCGCCAATACCAGCCGCTGTAAAGCTTATTTGCGACGGTCACCTAAAACCCGTCGCAAATACCCAGAGGAGGTAAATACGTTTTTGCGACGAGACTATTTACCTGTCGCAATAGAGAATCCAACGGGTGGTATGTGCGATGGGACCCGTCACAAATACCAGCGGTGGTAAATAGGAATTTGCGATGGGGATATCCGCTCGTCGCAAATACTGGCGGTGGTAAATAGCAACTTGCGACGGGGATATCCGCCCGTCGCTAATGGTGCGGCAGTTGCGACGGGCCCATCAAAACAACCCTTTTACCCACTGCCCATAATTAATGTGGGCGAAGGTATTTGTGACGGGCCCCGTCACTAATACCGGCGGCGATAAATAGAAATTTTTGACGGGGTTATACACCCGTTGCTAATGGTGTCTATTTGCAACGGGCTCGTCGCAAAAGTCCTTTTACCCACCGCCTATATTTAATGTGGGCGAAGGCATTTGCGACGGTATCCCATCCCAAAACCTAGTATTTGCGACGGTCTCCTGTCACAAATATGACCGTCTCAAATAATCTAACCTATATATACACCCCATCAGTTTTTTTCCATAAAATTCAGATCTCTATTCTTCTCTCTCTTTAATTTTCAGTTCTGAGTAGAAATTTTTTTTGTTTTAATTTTTTCTTTCAAGAAGAGGAAGGAAGGAGTATGAAGGCTCCGATTACTAAAGGTATTTATATTTTTTTAATTGTTAAATTATTTTTAATTGTTATTATTTTTTTAATTATTAATTGTATTTTTTTAATAGAATGTTTACCTGTATAGTATAATTAGTTTATGTGCTTGTACCAAATAATCCTTGTCTGGATACGAACAAGTAGAGGTGACTCTCGTAGTAATGTACCTAAAAGTGAAAACCCTGACATGGTGTTTCGAGTTTGACTCGGGGTAACCTGGTACACGACAACGAGCCTTGCTGCAATGTTGGTTCGACACTACCGGGGGATGTTTTGGTAATAATTAGAAATAAATATATAATTATCAAATAATTGAGAAATAAATAGATTTAATTAAGATAATTATCAAATAATTAGGAAATAATTAGATTTAATTGATTAGAAATAATTAGGAAACAATTAAAATAATTAGTAAACAATTAAAATAATTAGGAAATAATTAAAATAATTAGGAAACAATTAAAATAATTAGGAAAGAATTAGATTTAATTCGTAAACAATTAGATTTAATTAGGAAACAATTAGATTTAATTAGGGAACAATTATATTTAATTAGGAAACAATTAGATTTAATTAGGAATCAATTAGATTTAATTAGGAAACAATTATATTTAATTAGGAAACAATTTGAAACAATTAGGAAACAATTTGGAAAAACAATTAGGAAAAAATTAGGAAAAATAATGAGGAAACAATTAGGATAATTAGGAAACAATTAGGATAATTAGTAAACAATTAGGATAATTAAGAAACATGATTGACCGCTCATCTACCTCAATTGTCTTTTCATTTGTGTGTTAAGGCTTGACAGGATACTTCTGCCTCCACATGTAATATCTGCGTTTACTGTCCAAATTATCAGCCTCCTAGCCAATATAGAGGTGAGGAGGTTTGTAATTTTGACAGTAAAAGCACATATTAGATGTGGAGGTATAAGTTTTCTATCAACCTCAACACACAAATGAAAGGAAAATTGATCTAGATGAGTGGTTAATTACATTTATTTTTCTATTAATTGATTGATTAACCACCCGACCTATATGCATATCTTCGCATTTCTAATTAATAACATAATTAGTAACATAATTAGTAACATAATTAGTAATATAATTAGTAACATAAATAGTAACATAATATAAAATATTATATTACTCTAATATTAATAGTTAAATAATACTTATAATATAAATATTTTATTATTATATGTTTAATATTTATAAAAAAAATATTAATATTATTAAAATTATAAAAAATTTATAAAATATTTTAATTATCAATAATTTCAACAAGTTTTGCTTTATTTTTAAGAGTTCAAATCTTAAAGGGTCGCCAATTTTCAGGTCATGCCCAATAAAAAGTTTGCGTCAACCGTGTCTAATGTAAACTCTATAATTGTTCTTGCTTGGTTGATCATCTCGCAAGTAGCGTTGAAATATTACAACCCAAGTCATGTCTTTCTCATTACATGTGTCGTCCTATTGAAAAACTACTTGCGAGATGATCAACCATGTAAGGACAATTATAGAGTTTAAATTGGACAAGGTTGATGCAAACTTTTTATTGGGAAAGACCTCCAAATTGATGACTCTTTAAGATTTGAACATGTTAAGAATAAAGAAAAATATGTTGGAAATGTTGATATTTGTAATAATTAGTCATAATTACTAATAAAATTAATCAAAAATCAAATAAATTCAAGTACATGGTTATAAATTGGCACAATTTTCAGTGGATTGACTACTACCTTTTGTTCAATGTCTCATATCTTTGCTACTTTCTCCCACTGAAATTAGTAAGAAAAATGTGCTCTAACGTATGTCAGAGCAAGTTTTTCATACTGATTTCAGTCGGGAGAAAGTTAAAAAGAGATGAGCCGGCGGACAAATCAGAATAAATATTAATATAATCTTCACAATGTTGATTACAAAATTTTATTTCATTGTTCATGCATATTTAATTTTTCCAAGTATTGCTAAATTAATAATAATTAGTGGGGATGATTACAAACTAACTGTGTCGCCTATAATTATTGGTAATTACTAATAAATAACTGTAATTATGTATCTTCATTTTTTAGGATATTTTTTATTATATCAAATTATTAAACAATAGTAATGGTTTAATTTTTTTTAAAAACATATATATGAATATGGAAAAAGGAAATCGACATCAATCATTATTAGATCACGGTGCTTGGAGAAATCAGTGCATAAATCCAAACGGTTCTAGTTGAAATCCTGTATATGTTGATGATGTTGAAGCTTTCTTATCATTTTCATCATCAAACCCGGAATTTGTTTCAGAAGGGACAATTAAGTGTCCTTGTAAAAAATGTGCTCTGAGAATGTTTGAGACATTTGACATCGTTGGTAAACATATCTTGCATTATGGTTTTCAATCAGATTATATTTTTTGGTATCAACATGGTGAACACAGTTCTAGAGTAGATACTAATAATTTGATTTCAGATCCATCAAAGTTTTAGAATTTAGTACATGATGTTGCAGGGTCATCCGTTAAACAAACAGAAATCAAGGATGATGTTGATTTACCTCCCGAGATGGCACTATCTAAATTTTCAAAGTTGTTCAGGTCTGCTGAGGATGTATTATATCCTGGTTGCAAGATAAGAAAATTAGAAGCACTTGAAAAATTTATGGCTATTAAATCAGATAATGGAATGTCAAATAACTGTTTTGATCAGATATTTTCTTTGGTTAAAGCACTGTGACTTGGAGGAAATGTGGTGCCTACTAATTATTATGAGAGAAAAAGACTCGTTTGTAATGTAGGCCTTAGTTATCAGAAGATCCATGCATGTTAAAACGATTGCATCTTATATTCTGGTGAAAATGAGTCGTTGTATAGTTGTCCCACATGTGGACAATCGATGTATAAATAAGCTCAATCAGGGAAGTCTGGATTGATTCCTGTAAAACAGTTGAGATATTTCCCACTTACACCCAGGTTGCAGCATTTATTTATGTCTCAGAACATAGCGACAATGATGTCATGGACAAAACCAATATTTCAAATGGAAAAAGCTTAATTCATCCATCTGATGGTGATTCATGGAAACATTTTGATCAAGTGCATCCGTCTTTTGCTTTAGAATCCCGGAACATGCGATTGGGTCTTTCTACTGACAGTTTTTGTCCATTTGGATCTTTTGGTAGTCAGTATTCCAGTTGGCCTGTCTTTATAACTCCGTACAATTTTCCTCCATGGATTTTGATGAAAGAGCCTTATATATTTTTGACATTATTAATCCCAGGACATCCGAAAAAGAATATTTATGTTTATTTGAAACCACTAATTTATGAGTTAAATTTATTATGGAGTCATGGTGTTGGTACATATGATGCTGCTTTGAAACAGAACTTTGTAATGAAAGCTACTTTGATGTGGACAATTAGTGACTTCCCGATATATGTTATGTTATCTTTCTAGAGTACACATGGTCCAAAATCATGTCCTTGCTGTATGGGAGACAACAAAGCATTTATGGTCGTGAATGGAAAAAAACCTTGCTATTTTGACTGTCATCGTAGATTTCTTCCAATCGATCATCCTTTTTGAAGGAATAAATCTCATTTCAGAAAAGGGAGAATTGAAAGTGATTAACCTTAAAAAATGATCTCATGTATAGAGTTACAATCATCTGTATTTTCATTACCTTTCATCACTTTTGGACTGATAATAAACCAACAGAAAATTCATGGTTTTGGGAAAGAACACAATTGGACAAAACAGAGCATTTTTTGGAATCTTCCATATTGGACTGATTTGTTGGTCCAACACATGTTGGATTTCAGATATATTGAGAAGAACTATTTTGATTATTTATTTTATACAGTTTTGGATACACCGGGTAAAACCAAAGATAATGTAAAGGCAAGATTAGATCTTCCCAAAACTTGTAGGTGACCAGAACTTGAATTGTTTGAAAATGTTAGATCATAGAGATTAATGAAGACAAAATCAGCTTATACACTGACCAAAGAGAGTCTCTTATTATTTTGTCAGTGGATCACAGATTTGTGACTTCCAGATGGCTATCCTTCCAACTTGGGTAGATGTGTTAAAAATGGTCATATTACCGGATTAAAAAGTCATGACTGTCATGTTATAATGGAAAGACTTATGCCTATTGGAATAAAAGGTTTGTTGAATTCTATGATTTGGGATTCAATAACAGATATATCATATTTTTTCTGAGACATGTGTGCGGCGACAACACACTAAGATACACTAAAGAAACTGGAAGAAGCTGTTGTTGTAATTATATGCAAATTGGAAAATATCTTTATTCTGGCTTTCTTTGACTCGATGGAACATTTGATATTACATTTTCCACATGATGAAAAGTGTGGAGGTCTAGTTTTGTTTCGATGGATGTACACATTTGAGAGATGCATGCAGAAATTGAAGAAAAAAGTCCATAACAAAGCATCAGTTGAAGGATCAATTGCTGAAGCTTATTTGCAAGAAGAAATTGCTTTATTTTTCTCTCATTATTTTGAATATGAATATCCCTCAAAATTTTACCGCATGGTACAGAACAAGGGGAATGTTGATGATGTTATGAACAATCAATTATCAGTTTTCAATCATCAAGAACTTGGCTTTGGTGGAGTTCATGATAGATGGCTTTCAGATGATGAACATCATAGAGCACATAAATATGTTCTACTCAACTGTGAAGAAATGTCACCAATTGTACAGTGAGTGCTCTTATCTCTTATTCTATAAATTCTGTTATAGTAAATTAATCATATTGTATTTTTAGGTTATATGATGATCATATCAAGAAATAATTTCCACAAATTACAGCATCTGGCTTAGAAGAACGTCGGCAAAAAAATTTTCCTACTGGTTTAAAAAACTGGTAACATACATTTTTTTTGGTTTTACATATAAAATAAATTTATTAATTGTAATAGTGATAAATGTTTTACAAATTTTCAGGTATCAGTACATGCTGATACGATTGATAGTCGATTGCGTATATTGAGTAGCCCACCATCCAAAATGGTTAAATCTTATAATGCATGTGTGGTGAATGGTTATTGTTTTCATACACGCGCATATGGGGAATCAATGAAAACAATGAATAGTGGTGTTTGTTTGAAGGGATCACATCATAGAGATATTGAAGTTGACTTTTACGGCATGCTTGAAGAAATTATTGAACTGTGTTATTTGGGACAGAATTATGTAACAATGCTTAAATGTCGATGGCTGGATACTGAAAGAGGCCTGCGTATTCATCTGACTCACGGAATTGTTGATATTAAACATAAAAGTCTTCTTGAAGTAAATGAACCATATTTACTGGCTCATCAGGCACATCAAATTTATTATGAAAAATACCGTGCTACTGCAAAAGAGTTGGATGATTGGTGGAGTATAATAAAAGTTAAATCTCGAGAAAATCAGTTTACTCAAACTGAATGTGGTTCAACTGAAGTGCAAGGAAATGAAAATTTTCAAGACAATGCTCAAAACACATCTTCTTCACAAATAGATATAAATATCGAGGATGACACCCCACAATTAAGGGTCGATGGTGACGATGTTGTCAATAATGTTACAACTGAATTTGAAATGACAAGAGATGATGACAGTGAAACTAATATGGAAATTGATGATGTTGATGAGGAAGATGAATACATTGACATTGAAAACTATGAAGATGATGATGAAGATGAAAATTGACACAGTAAAATGCTGGTTAGAATCATAACAAATACATATCTATACATAATAGTTATTTTCAACTGTTTGCTAATAACAATCATTTCATGTTTCAGATGGACTCAAAAATGTTTCGTCAGTTGCTGGAGGCTGATCTACCTATGGATGATGAGGTTCTTGAGTCATCTGACCCTCAGGCTATTGGAACTATAGGGAGAACTCGGAGGGTGCATGGTCTTGCCAGACTGATGATTCCAGATCTTATCCTGGAGTGACGTCCACCTCTTGGATTCGATACGCACACGCGGTGGTATGGTAACCTGTGTATTTTAGTTATCTTTCATTATAATTTATTAATATTCTAATTGATTTTTTATTTGTTCTGTTTCCACAGTTTTACTCATATAACAATTGGACAGGGGAGCTCTATCTTGAGAAATTATTTTTCTCAGCCCTGGCTCACATGGGATCAAATTCTCGTTGATGTGCAGGCTGCCATGTTCGATCATTGGCTGGTATGTAATTAAATATTATTTATTTTGAAATTTAATTCATTAATAACTTTATATTCGTGTTTATGGTATCCCATCGATGAGAGAATGCGTGCCACTATCCACGCGGCATAGGTGGTGTCTATGCGTGACAGTTTCCGTCATTTTTTTCATAATTTGAGAAAGACGACTGTGAAGAAATCTGGAGTGAAAGAATTTGATGAGTCCTGTAGAGCCCACCGACCAGAGTACATTTTATCTCACGTTTGGGATGGATTATGTACACAATGGTTGGGTGGTGGGTTTCAGAGGAGATATGAATTGGGTCGACAGAATCGGGGGAGACAAGAGGTGACACATCGAGCCGGTAGTCGTACATTCAGTGCGCATAGAGAGCGTCTGGTAAGTACTTTTTTTAAAAAAAATTATACAACTTTAAATATAAACGGTTTATTTTATATTCATATAGGAAGCCGAGCAGCCCAGTATTTCAGCGTACGGCGTTTATCGGAGGATGTACGCTGACCCGGCTACTGGAGAGATTAGAGGTGACCGCCCGCGTCAGATTGTGGTTAGTATTATTTTCTTTTCAGGTTGAAAATTAAATGCATATAATCTTTTCATTATTTTAATTTCTAATTGAAACTTAAGGAGTCATATGAGGCTGCGACCTCTCAGACACAGGCTGAGAGTCAAGACGAGACTGGTGATCAGACTAGCGCCCACCTTTTTGATGAGACGACATGGATGCAGGCGACCCAATATAGATTCGAAAAGGGCCGAGTAGTTGGTATCGGCTCTCATTTGACTCCTGCAGCTTATTATGATACTATTGCGATGTCAGTGTCCAGCTCGAGAGGAGCTCGTGGAGAGACATCATATTCAGCCTCACAGTATCAGGAGCAACTGCGTGCTCAGAGTCAGATTATAGAGGATTTGCGTTAGGGGCAGGAGCAGATGCATCAGCAGCACGATGAGGAGATGCGTCGATGGCATGAGCAGATGCATCAACAGCAGGATGAAGAGAGACGTCGATATGAGGAGAAACATCAGGAGTATATGGAGTATATGCGTCGTATGACTCATAGTTTATGGATGGAGTTTCCTTCACCACCTCCTCCAGGTCCTCCAGATTATCCACCCCCAGTTATTTTTTTAGATGTAATAAACATTTGAGTTTGTTGTTTATTGTCATATTTACTATTTACAATTCCTCTTTCATATTGGTACGAATATTTCGTGATTTAATTTTTTTTATTTTTTTAATATATTATTACTTATTAATATTATTTTTAATGTCTTCTTATTTTAGTAATATTACTTTCAATATTTTATATTTATTGTTAATATTGAGAAGTTTATAATTTTATAATTTTATTAATATTAATAATATTAATATTATTTTTTCATAAATATGTATGTTTATTTTAATAATAATAATAATTTTATATTAATTTTTTATATTAATAATATTAGTACTATTATTATTATTTATTGATATTAATATTTCAAAATATATAATATAATATTATTTATATTCATATTATTATTATTTTATGATATTAATATTTCATAATTATATTATATATATATTTTATTATTAATATTATAATAATATAATTTATTTATATTATTAATATTAATATTAATATTATATAGATAGTTTAATAATAAAAACATTTTAATAATTTTTTATATTATTAATATTAGTATTATTATGTTATATTATATTATTTATATATATATTCATATTATTTTATATTAATATTTCATAATTATATTATATATATTTTTTATTTATATTACAATAATATAATTTTTTTATATTATTAATATTATTATTATTTTTATATAATATTATACAATTTGTAATAATTATTTTATTTTATTTTATTTTTATTAATATTTGCAACGGGTACATTTGCGATGAGAATTTCCGTCGTAAATGTTTTGTTACTATACCATTTGTGACGGGACGAATACCCGTCGGGAAAACCTTTCTGCGACAGTCCATCGCAAATACCTTCGTCGCAAGTATTTTTTTAAATTTCGCATTTCCGACGGGATTCTGACCCGTCGCAACTAATATATCTGCGACGGCCCGTCGCAACTAATATATCTGCGACGGCCCGTCGCAACTAATATATCTGCGACGACCTGTCGCAAATACCTTTTTTATATATAAACGAAAGCTCATTTGAAACGGGGGAAAAATACCATCGAAAATACTCTTTTTGCGATGAGACCGCCGTAAAAACACCTATTTGCGACGCCGTTTTTGGCAACGGGCAATTTACGACGGGGCCCCATCGCAAAAGACCTTTTGCGACGGGAGCCCGTCAGAAATCACCCGTCACAAATATTCAGTTTTCCTATAGTGTCTTGTGCATTCTATATATTATTGAAAAATAAAATTATGTTAATTATTTATTTCCTAAATAAAAATTTCATGTTTAATTATTATTTATAATTATTTAAAATTATGTTATATTCAATTACTTAATTAATTATGTTCATATCATTCATTTTGATTCCATTCGACTGAAATGTCAAAATGACTTTGGTTGGTTGACTATGGTCAATGCAGTCATTGTTTTATCCTATAAAAAATAATAATCATAATATAATTATCATTTTTATACATACATTATACTTTTAAAACAAAAAGTTTAATATAGTTATGAAAATTTAACTCTTTATATTCATAGAGATAATAAGTTGTATGAACAAATGAGTAGCATTTCCATTTTTCAGTGATCATGCTAGAAAATGGTAAGTATTAGTTTATATTTAAATAATGATTATTATAACTTAAATATAAAATTATTTATTAAAATAAACTTACATATATCATCTATGTGATTTTGTTATAAAAAAAACAAATCACATCGCTTCATGGAGGTGGTAATCCACAGGTACTCCTGAACGACATTATCATTTTTTATGGATGAGAAGGTAAGAAAATATATGATATATTATATTTCAATAATTATAAATATTTCATTAATATCTTGTATAAATATATATATATATTAAATACTTCCTTATAACCATCCGTAAGAGGGGGTGATGGAAAACCAATTACATTGGTTTGTGAGGGATTAATTCATCATACACTTGATCGACAGTTTAGTTTACCATTTTTATAAGAGAATATGGATATATGATATTAAATTGAAATAATATCATATTTGTATATGTTATATATTAATGTTGTTATTTTATCCGGGTTGAAAAATATTTGAAGGATCTATAAGGAGAAATAAAATGAAAGCACTTTGTCATAAACTACACCACTTCTATAAAAAACTCTTAAGGTTTACACTAAAATATATCTTGGTTCGTTTTATGATAAAACATATCCCTAATATCAGGGGGGGTTATGGAGGATATTTGGTTAGGTCTTTTCTGAGATAGAGTTCTTAAAATGTGTGGGGAAGAGAGGAGAGAAGGATCTCTTTTTAAATTGAGCAGAGGGGAACCCTTGAATTAATGAAAATCATAAATTAATATAAATTAATTTTCTCGGAAAAAAGGGAAAAAATTATATAATTTTAATATATAATGATTATGGGGTTGAATAATGTCATCCAATATAATCTAAATATGTTTAGATTATTTTTGACACTTATTTATTTATTTTACCCCCCATTAACCCCTTTTTGAATTTATCATGGTATCATAATTTTTTATACTAAAGGAGTCATGAAAGTAGGTATAAAAAAGTGATCCACAAATGAACCACAATTGATATTATAATTCACATCAAATCCCCTTGAAAAAATAAAAGGATTCTAATAGTTTTAAAACCATTATTAAAATGTTATTTATTTAAAAATATCGATAATGTATTTTTGGAAACTATTCATTTAATTTGACTTTGAAATCAACATGAAAGAAAAGAAAATCGAATATAATACTTTGAAAAATCCATAATATATTATATTTTTTTTAAAAAAATTAACACAAAACTTTAACAAAATTATAATACCATTATTTTTTTATTAATTTAATAGGTATTTTGTTTTTCTTACAAAAGAACAAAGGAAATTATTTCATTAAAAAATTATAAATAAATTATTTTGAAAAAAATAATTATATTTCAAATATCACATCATAATAGACCAAAAAAAATTTATCCCTATAAAAAAATATTATACATATTATAATCCAGAGAGTTATATTTTTGACTTTATTCTTTACTTAAATATTATAAATGTCATAATCGAAGTGAAATGGAAGAAAGATATCTATTTAAAATATTGAATGATTATGGAATAAATAAACTAATTTAATGAAATAAAAAAACATATTATGGTTTTTTAGTCATTATATTATTATTTTTAATCTTAATTACATGATTTTACCCTTATTGAGGTTACAAAAACTCACAAATGATACTATTCATAATAAAAAAAATTAAAGTTACCTATTTACTAAATTTATACCATATATTTCAAAATATTAAATGAATTTTCAAATATTCCATTAAAATAAGTGTAAAATTTTAATTTAAAATTTAAATCGCCAAACGTGAGGTAAAACATTGTTAAAAAAATATAGTTTTTAAGTATAAAAAAGTTTTTATTCAAAATAAAATAATAATTTTTTTTCCAGAAAACATGATTGGATTATTTTCAATGAAATATAACTAATTAAAGTTTTAAACTATTCTTAAATTTAATTTTTCTTTATAGAAACATCAATGAAAAGTATAGTCTTTAATAAAAATCATTATTTTTCACAATTCATTGAAAATTGAATTTTTCAAGAAGATAAAAAAATTTCACCATAAGATAATTTTGATTCATTTATTTAAAAATATTAGTTAGGTCTATCAAATTCAAATTCTATAAATTGTGAGAGAAGATTTGAAATAAAATATTTCCCACAACTGTACCTTGGTGAGGTAGATAAATCACTACATAACATAGAAATGAATTTTGAAGAGCACAACACAGAAAAATAGTAATGGAAAATAATGAAAAGTTTAGTACTGATTTTGAATATTAATTTGATGCTAATCATTATTCCGTTCATTTTTCATGTTTAGAGGACTATGAAGAAGGTGGATCTTATTACATAACTAGAGGTTCCAGGAATAGTGGAAGTGCCTTGTAGTGGGTGTTAAATTAAAATATCATTTAATATAGAGTTTCCCAAAACCCAAGAGTGGATATTTTAGGTTAAATTTATTATTAATTTATTCTATATTGGAAGAAATTATTAACTCATCCTAGGGCCCTTTCTTTGAGGATTCTATTGATCTTCCAATAACCCTTTTACATTATTTTTTTGTACTGTAAGGATTCATGGTAGAATCCCTCTAGTAGTGATCCACACATGTACCTTTGATCTTTAATCAATTCTAATTGATTTTTAGGTCCTATCATGATGAATCAATAATTATTTTTTAGCTTATGAATATTAGTGATTAATAAAAAATGAATAAAATTATTCCTCAATCTTGAGAATATTATTTATTCTAATAATTATATTCGAATTTAATTTAATCGACATCAATGGGAAAACATAGTGTGTGACCCTATGAGATTTTTTCTTATTAGAATTATCCAGGTTAACTAAAATTACAAAATAAATATCTAGAAATGTGTCAAGGATCCCAATAGAAAGAATATTATGTCTCAAAGTAAAGAACGATATATGATTTCTCACTATGTAATATAATACCTTTGTCACAAAATATCATTACATAGGTTTCAAATCTATATCAACAACCTAGATTATTGATATGTATTACTTTTTCTGTATGAAATACACACATCGTTTCACCATAACCCTGAAATTTCATGCGATGATTATATTCAAATGAAAGGGTAGAGATATCGACTTATATAAATATGTAAGGGAAAAGTCCTTCCTCAACATATCCATTAATAACATGTTAATTTGGATACACCCAATATACCATACCACCTCACAAACATTTGGCGTCATGGGTTTCATTTGAGAATCTATTTTCACAAGTCATTATATGAATTATTTATAATCTTAAAGTTTAATTAACATTACACACACACATATATAAAATATCAAATGACATCAAAAAAATCACTATGGATAGTTTGTTATCATAATATCCTATATTGGAGATTACCAAGTGTGAACATCATGATATGAACTCTCATCTGCTTATGTGTACTCTCATATGATGGTATATAAACTATGTGCTCTATCATAATATGTTATCTGGCCATAAAATTATCTTAAATAAAATCTTCGTGTAATTTCAAGGTTCTCATCATAGCAAAGAACTGTTATGACCAAATTAATTTGATAGATACTCTGAGAAATTACCACATCAATGTTATAGAAAATAAAAATAATCATATTCTAATCTGAAAATATTAATATTCACTTATTTAAATATAGATGTAACCCAAATTATAGAGTAATGGATTCCAGGGAACCAACTCCAAAAAACTCACACTTAAACTAGACAAAATAGTAGATAACTTGTTAATCCTCATATATTAAACACGATTATACTAAGCATGACTACATTTTCTATGCCTACCCTATTTCCATGACTAGTGTTGGTCATGCCACATGTGTGTATAATGATTTTTTTCAACATTACTATCTTGATAAAATCACTCATGTAGTGATATAATCGAGTATTCACCTCTTATTCCCATGTGAGAGTACTGACATGATGACTAAATTGGTAGTCAATGATTATAATAAAATGATAAATCTATTTTGTGGGGTATAACCCAAAATTAGAACAAGACATTTTTGAACTACTTCTTAAGCTACATAAGAATCCACAAAAAACAAGAATATTATAGGTATGAAAACCACTGGCTATAATAATGTTTTTTAAAGTATTACCATATCCATATCAATGATACTAGATGAAAATGAAAAGTCAATATAAGTGTTCAATTCACTCGATCACTTGTATTATCACATATTAGGACAAAAAGAACCCATCCAGTTCTAATTTTCCTTGTATATTCAGATAGTTATAACTACAAGTTTACAAAAATATATTGGGTCTTATTTATATTCCCCTATTTTTATTTATGAATTAGTAATATAAATATCAGTACATATAATGTAATTTCAGATGAATTTATAGTAATTAAGATTATAAAATTATTTTAATCTCTATAATCTCTTCCAATGACCATGCATGTTGTGTTGGAAAGATTATATGATAATAAAATTATGTTATTTAATTTTTTAAACTTGTATTTATCTATAATATGTCAATATATGTAATATAAATAAATTTAGAAAACACAAAGATCTTCTTTTTTAGATATTCTTCCCCAAAATATGGTTTCCACTTTAAGACAAACTTTGAGAAATTTCTATCCTTAGATTTAACAAACTGGTTAGACACAAAATTATTTTTATATGTTACCAACATATTTATCATGAAAACTGATAGCTCTCCCACAAACCTGCTAGAGAAATATGTCACTCATTGACTCCCAAATGAATATTATCTGATTAATATTAATGATTTATTAATAAATGGTTTTATGTAATATATATATTATATTGTAATTTATTGATGCTACCAAACCCATTAGTAATAACTTGTAGACATATGCCATATATAGTTTAACCTTTGGTCATGGAATATAGAAATATATATAATGGTTTCATCTATGTGAGGTGCCATTGACAATCAATAGCCTCATATGATGATCATTGAAATATTCTTCGAAAATTTGGAAATAGAAAATGATTTTTTTGGATGATTAGTGTATAGATTTTTTCGAAGAGTAGAACTTTAAAAAATAAATCACACCATACTGGTATCATCATGTACCATCCATGTCCATTTTATCTTGAATACTCACCAATAGTATCATGTCCTAGAAAATTAAATATACAGAGTCTCCAATCTTGATTCATGGAGTAAATTACTTGTATTTACACATACTTGTTAACCTTAGCATATTAAAATATGTTTTTTCAGTATAGTAATAATTATTCTTGAATAAATATATATTTATCACCCACCATGGTGAATATAAACCAACTATTTACTTATAAATTCCTACACAATATATGTCTCTGGAACTACTCGTCCCACTAAGCACAATAATGTATAGTATCCCTCTGAAAACTAATGTCCATGAAGAACCTTAACCCATATAAGTTAAGTCTACACCCACTGTATTCAAAGATATATACTTACTTTTGGGAAATATAGTCAATCTTGACATGAAATTAATATCTTATAGTGTCTGTAAGATCATTAACTCATATGTAAATTAGTGCTTTTATATTCATTTATAGCTAAGGAAAACTTTTATCACATTAGTTTAGACAAACACTTGTGATAGTGTCCTAATAGATTTTTAAATGTTTGAAATTGATATGATATCTATTATACAATGTAGTTGGAATATGGTTAGTTGTTATAATTATATTTAAAAAATATTTCTTAGAAGGAATACTGAAATATTTTCAACATATATAAGAATCATAATTGACATTTCTTTCAATACTATGAATACATTCATTTATATAATGAAATTTGAGTTTTTTATTACGTTTAATTCAGATGTATGATCAATGATTACTTTGATAAGATATTCTCCTATAATCTAGCTTAGAGATTCCTCTATCTTTTCCATGTTCACTCATATACATCACTAATAATTTATTATATTTGTTAAAGAAATATCATTAAGTATATGAAGATAAATCCAACTTTATAATAGTTCATATGGAAATGTTGAACCAACTCTAAAAGGTTTTATGACTTACCATAATTTAAAAACGATTATTAATGTAAAACAAGTTAATTAGTTTTGTACTATATTTAGTATCTTAGCTCAATTGAAGGTATAATCTTGTCAAATAATTTCATTTATGTTTGATAAATAATTATATTTTCATAATCTGGTAACTCTCTTTATATTTTATATTCACCATTCATTATAATTGATATTTTTGATTCATGTGTCAGTGAACTATTAGGCTAGTATTAAAGTACCATAAAAAAATTTATTCCAAAATGAAATAGTGTCTCATTGTGTCAACCTGGTCGATGAGATGATTTTTTATTAAAACTTATTAAATAATTGAATGAATCCATTTAGAAATCAGAAATAGTGATCTACCCTTCCCTGATATTAGAATCACCATTTCTCAGATCCTTTTGAGTTCACTCTACCACCTTTTTAGTCTTACTCAATTTTGAAGATTCTTTACGATGTTTTGTTTTAACAATGTTTTATTTTTTTACAACTAATGTTTTATAGAAAATTGTTTTTTTAAAATAGGTTAATTTTATAAAATAAGATCATTGCGTTGCTGGAAAATAAAAAAGTTGTAATATCTAAATGTTTGGAATTTTGGGATGTTTTAGAACATTCTACAATTAGTTAGATGAATATATTCCAATCTAAATCTTCTAAAAATGAAGGAAAAAATTATGATACTAAATTTTGATTAGAAGGGGATGTTTATGGGTTTTGGATGCATGTTATCCATCCTAGAAGTTTTGGACATAGTCTTCCAGATGTAGAGAGTTCTATGCAGCTCCTGATGCAATTACCAGACAAACCCACAAAACATTTTCAGTACAATATTGATATTACCTGACTAAAATTTATATACACATTTACTTTTATATAGAAACAATAGTAATGTAGGAAGTTTGATGTTAAATACATTTAATAATGAAAAAACATGTCGTTGATTGGAAAATCTATGTGGACATATGATTCAAATGATGTTTTTGTTAAAATATCTATGTTTTAAAAAATTCATGAGTTCATGAAAAAGTTGAGAAGTTGAAGATACTATTTTTTAGTCTATCCAATAAGGAAAAGTTTTTAATAATAACATTTGACCTGAAAATATTACTTTTCAAATAGAACTGATCAAACTGTCATTTTAGATAGAACTAATCAAATTGATGCATCAGACTGACCAGATTAGATGATGTGGAAATGATGTTTTTAAAATGTGAATATAATTTGTTTCTTTTAAGTTCATGCAGTTCTAAAAAATTATGAATAAATTAACCGTTAATCATGTAGTCAATTAAATTTTTTGATAAAATAAAAATGGGGGGATCGTATTTGTAATAAGAAATAGAGTTCTAGGCACAGAAAATTAGATAAACTCTTTCTAAATTGAGATATGAATTTTCATCATCAAATAGTAATGGATATATTTCAAAGAGTTGTTAAAAGACTTGTTAATAAAGATATTTATGTGTTCAATGTTTTTAATGGGACATAAATTTATGAACATATGAGAACCGATGTAGTGGAATAGGAAAATTATCTCAATAAATAAATTATTAAAAATGATGAAGATTCTACGAGAGATAAATAGAAGAATAAAATAAAATATTTATATGTTTCAAAAATATAATCAAACATTTTCATTGAATTTGTAACAATAAACATATAATTGATTTTTTTATTTATTTTGAGAGAGTTTTTACTTCCATGGTTCAAGAACATCTGGCAGAGGAAGGGTGAAGCTCAAAGTTCAAAAAAAGAGATGTTGACTGGAATGAATCAATGTTTTTTATTCCAAGTTTTTCAATAAAACTGAATACATGAAGAGGGTTCCACACATAGTTCTATATTGAGATGTTATAGAAAATCAATTTACAAAAAATCAATTTATAGAAAGAACTTTGTGATGTTATAATTTGATTAAAATTAATAATTACAAAGTTCTAGATAATTAAAAAATATTTTTGAAGACACCAAAAGAGTTGATAATATTTGAGAATAACTCTCATTAAGTTGAAATATAAGATAAATTTGGATTTATTTTTTTTATGCAAGAAACAATTTCTGGTTTCCCACTATTATAATATATGGAGCACCTATAAATAAGGGTGAAATGTACAGGATACTTGAATCTATTCACCCACGCATAAAATATGAGAAAATATTAATTTGGTGTGGGAACTAAGTTTCCAATTGATGTTTTGTTTCATGTTAAAGAATAGTTTCTGGATAGAGACTTTGGAAAAAAGATCAAACATAAGATAGTTCATACTATTAGGTTGATTTTTACAAGATAGTGAAGTTGAGAATGAGTTTCAAGTAGAATTTAAAGAGGCATTTGGTCTTGATAATTAGGAAGAATATAATATTTTAGGTGTAGTTTTAGATGTGGGGAAACCTAAAAATATTACCAAATGAGTGATTTCAAGACATATAAGATTAGATATAGGGTAAATCAGATAAAGATTCATGATATACCCCACATGGAGTAGTTTAATCATAGTTACATTTTTTTGGTTTGTAAAATATTGTAAGATAAATTTGTTAATTGATATATGTAAGTTAATAATCCTTATGTGGTGATATAATGATTCTAATAGGCATTGAATCATATTTATAATGACTTCTTTAGAATAGTGGATTTCTATAGATCGACGGGAGTGGTAATTTAAATGATGTAGGTTCACACAACAAGTCTAAACCTTAAAATCATATATTACATGTATCATTTCGTCCATTGAAATGAATTTTAGTTTACTAAATGTTGATAAGGAAGAAAATTTAATAAGTTTCAATGTTTATATTTTTAAAAGATAAAATTTATAAAAATAAAATAATTAATTCACCCCCCTTCTCAGTGATTCAATGATCCTTAGTAACGTCATGTGGTATTAGAGGAAAGGTTCCCCTCCATAATACTTGTTATGGATAACATCAATTTCTTTAGTAGTAAAAGAATTAATACTTTATTTGGAAAAAATATTGTGGTTAGAAAAATAAAATGATTCCATATCTCATATTAGTTGGACTGAATGTTATTGATGATACTATAATTGGGTCTCTTCCCAATGATAAAGATGCTCTTATGAATTTTTTTGATAAGATAAACATCAAATTTTATGGAAAATATATAGATTATATTTTTATGTATCTATATGAAAGTTTTTATATGAAGGTGACGAGTCTCAAAATAAAAAAGACTATATGGGAAAATATCTAAATTGCATTCAAAGGAAATTCTAATCTAATGAATAAAATTCCACAAATATTACATAGTATGTTTAAAGATATTAGATTGAGATACGAATAAAAAATTGATGATTAATTCACCATAGTAAATGAACTTTTTTATGATATCATATGTTTCTGAGATATCATAGAAGATTATAATTTTACTAAGAAGCTCATGGTAAAAATTATAGATAGTTTTGATTCTAAATTATCCTATTTATAAGATGAATAATATTTATCTCTGGATGAATTTAATATTTTCTCGTTTCTATGAAAAGAGAAAAATCTAGTACTGAATAATAATATGAATAATGTAATTGATTTTGAATATATGATAAGGATGAAAATTCAAGATACTGAATATGTTGATATATTTTATTATAAATATAAGGAGAATGATGAGTTGAAAAAAAAATTCATATGTCTTATCTCTACAAATTATCAAATAATATGAATAAATTTGATGAAAATTTCTTCTCAAATTTTCCATGTGTGGAAAATTTAGTAATTTTTATAGGAATTTATTGAAAATGGAAGTTGGTGAATTTAAAGATCATTCTAAAGAAAAACATTTGTCTAATAAGTTTGATAAAACATCAATTAATTAATGTTTTTACAGTAGTATAAAGAAGAAGTTCAATAAAAATAGTAGAATCATGCAAAGTATGAAAGTAGAATATGAATTATACGAGAATAATTCAGCAGAAAATGAATGTTTTGAAAGAATTATATCATTGTTTGTAAATATTGTGAAAAAATTAAGATTCATCAAATTTTAATGAGGTAGGTGACGAATCTTATAGAGAGTATTATCTAAGATCAGAACATTTTTCATGTCTTCATAAAAAAACAACTCTCAATAAATAAATCTAAATAATGATGAAACAATATGAAAAAGTGGATGAAGAATAAAAATATTTTAATAAAAAAGAATAATAATATATCATGGAGATCATAGGATAAAAATAAATTATTTCTAAATAGACAAAGATGGTTGAAGAACTTAGAAATAATTTGTTAGCTAAGGAAGATGATGTTTAAAATACTTAATAAAAACTTCTTGAGTCTGAAAGTACCTTAAAAATGTTTAATAAAAATTTTAAAAGGGTATCAAAAATAAAATTTGAATAACCAAAATCATTATAGAACAAAAATTCTAAGAATCAAGTGGATTATCTACCTTATAAAAATATTTTTTCAACTAATTATTCTTACATTTTAGGAGTTAATAAAATATTGAAGAAAATATGGGTTGATAATGGTTATTAAAAATCTATCACATCCAAAAAACATGATAATTACCCCTTTATGATAAATGATTCATGATCAAAGGATGTTAGAGAAGAATGAAATTATGGTCCTTAATAAAATTGTTATATAGAAAGATCATACTTAGACATAATACTATGATTTTATTGTTTTTGGGGTGTTGTGAAATATATAGGCATATAGATTATAACTATTGCTATATAATGTCACATTGAAGAAAAATATATGAAGACTGGGTAATTAATGGTGTAAGAAAAATGAGAAATACTCATAAAACATAAAAAGATAGAAAAGTCAAACCACAAGATTCCAGAAAACTTCTAATAGAAAAAATATGATTGTCTATAAGAAATATGTGGAAAATGTAACCAGGAAGGCCAACATAACATATAATTTATGTGAACCCTTCTAGGTAAACGTTCTTATTTTAGAAAAGAAAATGAATCTTTAAAGAAGAATGTTGTCGAAGGAACATTTGTTTCTGAGACATCCTTAAAAAATATAACAGAAACAAAACATGTATTATTGACAACAGTTTTTAATCACACATGAAAATAGATTTCAAAATCTAGTAAGATTTGGAAAACTAAGATGGAGGAGAAACTAAATTCTAGAATTATAGTTCAATAAAAATAACAGGAATTGGAATGGATAATATTGAAGTAGAAAAGTTTAAGTTTAAAGAAGTTGATTTTATCGATGGGATAAAACCTAACTTAATTAGTGCAAGTATACATTATGAATATGGGAAAGAACTGATATTTATAAAATATTATTGTATCGTAAATGGTGTGAATTTCATTTATGTTGTAATTAATATAGAAAGTGCCAATATAAATATTTTATTGATAGGAGATCATTGGGGCTCTTATAATATAAGTGATGAAGATGAAAATAAATTGTGCAATCATATTATTGTGCTTCATGGCATGAAATCCCTGAAAAAAATACAAAAGTTGATGATGTATGAAATTTTACATCTTTGGAAAGAAGATAAGATGATATTTGTATAACTTTTGAGAAAGGGAAAGTGATTAGAAAAGAAATAAGATATTTGAGATTCATTCTACCAGACCTATTCAAATTATTCAGTCAGATCATTGTGGGATGATGAGACACTGATCAGTAAAATTATGTTGCAATTTATCACTTTTCTTGATTATTTCAACTGGATGACCAATATCATGTTTGTTAAACCTATGTTAGTGGATGTAGAAGTTTCAAAATTTATCATAATAGATGTTGAGGGAGAAATGGGGGTTATATAAATAAGTTGACAACAAATAATGGTTCATAGTTATGTTGAATTTATTTTGAAAATAATCATAATAATAATAGAATAAAACACTAGAATGGTGCTTCATATACCCCAAAATAAAATGGAGAGGAATAATTGAATATTAGAAGTACGATGGAAATGAGATGGTTCATGTTAGAAAAATAAAAATATTCAAAGCTCGATAATAGTGAATCTCTTAATACTATTGTAAAATGTATAAAATAATTTTTTTAAGGTTTGGATTCCAATATTAATCCCTATGAAATGTGGTATTTTAAAAAACATTCATTGAAATATTTCAAGACTTAGAGGAATCATGTCATGGGGAATATGAAGTTGTAAGAGAATATTTTAAATTTAATACGTTATGTATATAGGTTGAAATTGAAAATACACAAGAAATCAGAAAACTACAATTCATGGTATAATAATATTTATATTTGAAAATAAAACATCACTCATTTTAATGATTGAACTAGAATCGGTTTCTGATGTAGTAAAACAAAAATAACTGATTTAAATAATGAATAAATAGTTGGATTAAATTGAGAAAAATGAAACATGGAAAAAATTTCCATGCTTAACAATTGTTTTTGAAAAAATGTGTTTATAAAAACAATTTTATTGAACATGGAGATTCTTTATGAATCAAAGAAAGAGTTTTTTTGTAAAAGGCATTGCATTGGTGTAAGGTGTGGATTTTAAATAAAAAAATTTCCCTGTAACATGATTATAATATATAATAACGTTTCTGGAATGGGATTCACATCAAAGTTACAATTTTTTCAAATAGATTTAAAATCATTTTTCCATAATTGTGAGTTTGAAGAAGAAGTTTATGTTGACAGAACATGTGGGTTTCTTCTTGATGAAGACGGATTTTAGGATTGTAAATTAAATAAATACCTTTATAGGTTGAAAAAATATCCACATTCCCAATATTATATACCATTTAATTTATAGAAAAGATCAATTTTATTAAACACAATTTTGAAAAAAATATATGTGAAATAAGTAAACTCCAACAACCTTGTTGAAATTTGTTTTTGTGGATGATATACTCATTTTTTGTGATATAGAAAATGTTTGTAATGAATTTTATAAATAAATGCTAAAAAATCTGAACTTTAATTGTTGGGAGAATTAAATTTATTCCTTTGTTAACAAGTAAAAAAAATAAAAATACATTTTCCTATATCAGAAAAAGTACAGTAGGGAGTTTTTACAGAAGTTTTTACAGAAGAATATAATTATTTTCTACTCTTATTTCAGTTGGAATGAAGAGATGTAAAGTTGAAGATATATAAAATGTGAATCCAAATTAGTTTAAAAATTGATATGGATTTTTCTTTATCTAAGAGCTTGAAGACCTGATATTGTATATGCTGTGACTTTGTGTGCAAGATATTAGAGTGATTCCAAAAAAACCGCATATGTTTGCAGAAAAAAATACTGAGATATTTTAAATGAATAAATTAAAATTGTTTTTTATAAAAATATATTGTGATTTGAAATTTCATGGTTTTACTCCGGAAAATTTTGATAGAGACTCCAATTATAGAAAATCAACTTATGGGTGGAAATTTTACATGGGTTAATTTTGTGTGAGTTGGAATAGTACGAAAAAGAGTTCATTAAAATTGAGCACAAAAAGACTATAATATGTTGGAGAAACCTTGGATTGTAATAAACTTATGTGGATAAAATATCATTTTAGAGATTTTAAAGTTATATTTTGAAAACTATTGAATATAATTTGTGATAATGAGTGTAAAACTGACTATTCAAAAAGTACTATCCAACACTCAGTATCAAATAACATTAGTATCATGTTTCACTTCATATAAGAAAATTTTATAGGTGTGGATCTATTTCTATTATATATTTCTATGAAATATAATATTTCTGATATCTTTACCAAAGCTATTCCTAAAAAAAGAGTTATTGAATTGAGGCTGCAAATTCATCTTCATCATCCACCTTTGATTTACTAAAATTGATAATGAATACCACCATCGTTCTTTGAATTTTGTTGAAAAAGGAAGATAATTCACAAAAAAATTCGTAAAGGGGGTGGAAAGTGCTTTTCTTAATAACATGAATATATAGCTTTGGTCATCCTAAAATTAGGGAAAGAAAGAAAAGAAAGAAAAGTGATAGAAAAATAAAAATGAGTGGGGAGTTGGTCTTAACATGGATGCAATTTTACTAGTTATTGATAGAAGTAATTCCACTAAAAATGTTAATTTATCCAATAGTGTCATTTCATAAAACTCTATTTTAATAAAAGAATCTTTTTGGTAAATTTTATAAAATGTGAGTTGTGAAAATTTTTGAGTGTTGAAAAAGGAAAAGTTGAAAAAAAATTTAATTATAGTTGTCAGCAAATAGAAAATGAATATTGAAGATCCATTGTGATGATTTTTTCTCAATATCTTGATTTTTTTATAATTAAGAGTGTATAAAATAAATTTTTTTGTTAAAATATATAAATGTTCATAAATTAGTTTTCCGAGTTGCTGGAAAATAATAATATAGTAAATTCAAAATTTAGGAGATTTGGGAAATTATAAATCAATAAAAAATTATTCAGAATATGGTTTTTTGATCTCAATGTTCTCAACATCATGGAAAACCTCATGATAACAACTTTTGATATGAGGGAGACGATTAAGTTTTTAGGATACTTCTTATTAGAAAGAGATGTACCATACACAATATTACAAAAATAGATATTTTGATGTAGCTTCTGATGAATTTGTTGGAAAGAACTGCAAAATAATTTTTTATAAAATTTCAATGTTTTCAGAATAAAATTTCAGACACATTTCTATGGAAAAGAAAACTACTAGAATGTTGGATGTTTTATGTTTTTAACGTTCAATAATGTAAAAAATTGTTTTTCATTGTGAAATATTTTATGAAAGATGGTTCAAATAGTGTTTTCTAGAATGTATGAGTTTGTGAAAGTCTATAAATTTGTGAAAAATCATAATAAGATTAAGATATTTGTTTTTTCTCATGCCGATAAGGAATAAGTTTTAATAAGAACCTCCTACTTTATAATGATTCTTATCTAAGAGACCCGATTAGAATAATGTATCAGATAGACCTGATCAGATTGATGTAGTTGAATAACCAAATGAGATGATTCATAGACGATGTATTAGGAAAGTGGAAGGAAGTTGTGGCTCTCTTGCTTTGTAGCTTAATAAAATGCTAAAGAAATGAAAAGTGAATCATGTTGACTTTTCTAATTTTTGAGAGAAAGATAAGGGGAGATCAAATTTTTAATTAGATATAAAGTTTTAGATATATAACATAATAAGAACATTTTTTTTGCTAGAGATATAAATTTTCTTCATCATACAAAAGGAAATTAGATGCAGAGAGTTTTCAAAGGACTTGTGAAGAAACATACGGAAGAGTTCAAAGATTGCAACCAGAAAAAATATTAAAACATACAAAAATAGATGCAGTAAAATAAAAAATGTATCTATATAAAGAAAATCTTATAAACTTTAATGTTTCTACCAGACAGAGATGACACAAGAAAATTAAGTATTTTGAAGATGGAACAATATATTCAACCATTTTCAGGTGTCTTGGAACAACATACATAGAAAGGTTTTGTTTGATTATTTTGAATTAATTTTTATTTAAGTTGATCAATAACATTTAACAAAGGAAGAATCTATTTCAATATTTGAATAGAGAGACATTGAACATACTAAATCAATTTTTTATTTATCTCTTATGGGTCAAGAGAACCAAAAACAATAAGAGGGTTCCAAATAGATTTCCAAACAGATATTTTTTAGATAATTAATTGTTAGAAAATAAATTTCCTGAAAGAATGTTGTTAAGTTATAATTTGAGTAATGTTGAGAATTTTTATATTTAATTGAATTTAAGAATGGTTTTAAGATACACTAGAAGAGTTGAAATTATTTTTGAAGAACTTAAGTAAAGTTAATATATCTGTTAAATTCCAATTTATGAATTTAGCTGAGAGGGAAAACTTTTTTGTTTTCCACCATTACTATTTCTAGAGAACCTATATATAAAAGTGAATAGTACATGGTACTTGAAACTGTTCACCAGTGTATAAAAGTTAAAATTTAACAAATTTTGGGTTAGAACTATGTTTTACTAGAAAATGAAGACTATATAGTGTTTTATGTATAATTTTATAGGGCACTAAGTTTTACTAATTGGGAAGAAGAGAAATTAATTTTTGGTTCCATTTTAGAATAAGAGAAATGTAAAAATATTATTGTATGGACGATTTCCTGATTGAGAAAACCAGATAGTGGGATGTTCAGAGAGATATTCTAGATATACCCTTTATAGAGAAGTTTTATCAAAGTTAATTTTTTGGGGCCCAGATTCTTTATGAAAATTTGATAATTTGATAAGAGTAATTATAATCATTACTATCAGAAGATATAAGGATTCAAATAGGATTGGGGTCAAATTTGTGTTCACTTCATTCTAATAGTGAATTTTTAAAGACCCATGAGAGTTGATATGACAAGGATGTAGGTTTCACAATTGAGACAAAGCCTTTTAAATCTTGAATGACATGTTTACATTCCAACATCCACATACATTTGAGTTTACTATAATTTGGTAATTAAGATACTCTAGCATGTTTACTAGGATAAGTTATATAAAGGTGAAATTTAAAAATAAATTTACTGATTGACCCCCTCTAAGTGATTCAATGTAATTTAGAAACATCATTTTCCCATATTTCAATACATGTATTTTGTAAAAAATATTTCATGTAATACATAAGATGTGTATAGAAACGTGACGAATATACTTGAATAAAAATAAATTTATTTATTATTCATTTCATTTAAACTTATTTTCTAGTATCTAATTTTTAAAATATAGAAAAAAATATCCTCGGTTCACTCTTCTAACTTTGAATATTATGTCACTTTGAAGGACGAGATAGATGATTTTTTGGATTTATATTGACCATGGGATCTTCATCCTTGTATTTTAAACTTTTCAATATAAGGGGTGGAGAAATATGTTTCAACTTATTCTTATTCACTTATTGAATTATGGACATAATTTTCTTGAGTGACTTATCCATTTTGTTTATATAGGATTGTAAAGAGAAGGATAATCTTGGTTTTAAGGATAATAATTTTTTATTAATGGATAATTTTTTTATCTAAGTGGAATATTAATTCTAAAAATTACATGTGCATTTTGAAAGCATGATCTGTTTATATATTACCTTCTTTTAGTTTAAATACAACTTTGATGATAATAATTAATTACAAAAATAATTTTACTATACATAAAAATTTCTATTTTTGAGGACATAACTTGAGTTAAGGAATAATCATACTAGTTCTTGGTATTCGTTCCATTTTATAAAATTGTAAAATAGAATATTATTAGTACTTAAATTTATTATAATTTATTTCAAAGATAATAAAATTAATTTGTCTAGTCTCCCACTTATTTAGCATATCACAATAGAACTCAATATTGAACTTAGAATGCCTAGTTTCTTAGAATTTTTTTTGGAAAACATCGGAATTCCACTTTATAAAACCCCAATGAGGGTTGTTCAAGATACTTTAAGGTCTTTAGGTAGCAGTATTTTTTACAACTATGGGCTTGTAGATATTTGATACATTTAGTGTATTCCCAAATCATGAAATCCTAATGTGGATTTCCTCAACCTCTACCTCCATGTTACATCATGTGTAGTGAGGGATAACTCTCTTGATATAAGATGGTTATGTCAACACATACAATTTATAATAATTCAATGTAAAATGTAAGTGTCCCAATGAGTTAAGGTCGAACACATAATTTTATGGTTTTCCTTCTTAAACATGTAATGGGGGGATATGTTTGACTTTATAAGTATTTTTGGATTTTAATTTATTATTTATAAATATTATCCAATTTTTCTTTTTTTATAATGTGATAATATCAAGTGGATTTTAATTAATTAATTAATCACATTGTATAAAAAGCAGATGAAAAAACAAAAGAATGTAAGGAGATAGAAATGAAAAATGAAATGATGTTTGAATAAGTTAAACAGATAGAGAAACTGATTAAAAATGAGCAATTTTACAAAATATAGATGGATGATTAATTCTTCATACTAACCATCAAACAATCTTGATTTTGTTTAATATCACTGAATTTCATATCAAACCACCAAAGAAAGTACAAGATTATATAGGTGAAATTTAATGTCAAAATTGGGTAAACATAAAGAAGTTATCATTGTACCATACTCTAATCCGTAAACCAATTACAGTTGAGCTAGATGACCTTTAAATAAAAGTGATTCTTTTGAGAGTAAACTCATACATTATTTCTTTCTTAGGATTTCATTTTATATATGGATTTTGTTTCTATTGCCCTTATATTTTTGACTACTACTAATGTTACCTATACTTCCAATTGAAAAGTTTTATATTTAATGTCCACGAAAAATTACTATAGGTAAAGTAGTAGGTATCAGGACAAGAAGTTGCAGTACTGACTCGCATTATTAACCCGATTCAGACCATTAAATTAAGAAATCACACATCTTAAAAGCCACTCACCTTGTGCATATGGTGTAGGTAAATCCTGTATATCAAAAACTTTAATTTTTATTAGAAAGGGTGTGAATAAATCCAATTTTGTAATTTTCTTATGTTTTCCTCAAATTTATTATTTTCTTGATTTTATCAACCAATTTAATTCTATCCATTGATTTTTTGATTTAATCAATGAAAACATGAGTCTTAAACTGCCTAGGATAGCTATCATGCAAGTAATTTAAATTTCTTGGTTAAAAAATTTGGATGAGCAAATTGGGTAAAAGAATAATCAGAGAAAATAACTGGTTGCATATTTATCAAATCACAATTTAAGGGAAAATGTTGATTTTTTGTAATTGAAATATTTCTCATATTTGACCCGCCTTAAGTTTTTAGTATTTTAATTAATTTATTTTATTATTAGTATATATTTTTGTGAGTTATTTATCCATTATTATTTCCAAATTCATGAAATAATTCATATAGAAACATTTCCCATTGTTTCTATATATATTTTTTGAGAGACTCATGTGAGTTCTCTTATAGAACATGACTTAAATATTATCAAAGTTATGACTAAACAATATCAAATTTAATATGATTGAGGCATATTTTTATTCAAACCGTTTTCCTTTGAACCACTATGACATTAATCCTTCAATTTCTCATATAATCCATGGAGGACCTTTACTGGAAAATAGCCACATCTAAATCCAATTTTATTCATTCCTACCCTAATATTGGTTTGTAAAATGATATTTAAAATAATTAGTATAGGGGAGAGTCTTTCCATTATGGATAAGGATATACTATAGTGAGGAGAAAATGTTTGGGGTTTTATTGGGATTTAGGGAGAGTCATTGTATTATTCATTGAACTCTATTATTCACCCCTAATGCAACAAAAAATTCACAATAAAAAATTGGTTTTTTTAGAGGATAAAAAATAACAACACTCAGAATGCTGATATTAGGATCATATGTGGTTCATTGGTGGATGTGATATTTGACATTAGCCTATCAATTGTAGATAATGAGAGAAAATAAAATCAATCTAGGGTGATTTATTCTACATGAGTACTTGTATCATGAGTCCACTTTGATATTTCTAGGTAAAGAGAGAGATTATATCCATAAAGAGAGATTTCCATTGAGATCATCTTCTGATGTCATGCATTATGCATTAGTGTGGAACCTCTATTTGAGGTTTATTTTTTTACATCACTTACCTACCTATGCTATGACTTATTGTAATTTTAACGTATAGAAAAATCGTTATTATTATTTGTGATTAATAATTTACATGGTAGAGATGTTGGACGCCTTCCAATCCTGTGGTAAGTGACATGTTTTTGAGGTGTTTCATAAATCTTTTCATAATTGTTCTTTTATGATGAGGAGAAAAATTAAAAGTTATATAGATTGAGAATATAAACCATACTAATAATGAATTTAAAAACAAAATTGGTTGAATGAAATTTATTAGGTGTTTCAATTTAAGAAACATAAAAAACTTGGTTGGCCGATTTCTTTGAAAAGTGTGGTGTTGATGAATTTTCCATATTAATGCTCAAATATTTAGATTTCCCATTTAATTAATTTTTTTTATTGAAAAATTTTTGAAACATGGATAGGTGATAATCCTTTGTAGTATGTATAGATTTCATCATTAATTAAAAGATTTAATTCAAGTGTGCTGGATTTGATGAGTTTATTTGAATTTTTTACATGTGCTAAGTTTAATTTTTTTTTTGGAATTCTAAAGTGTAGAGGTGAAAGGGGACCTTCATTATTTGGGTTTTTTTGCTCGAGCCAAAGTTGGAAAGTTCTTTACTACCTTCTCCTAAATAAAAAAACAACTTATTTTAGATATACATATTTATATATTTATCAATTTTAATTTTAATTTTATTTTATATAAATATATTTAAAAAGAAAGTAAAATTTTTCAGTACCATTTATCTTCTATTTTATATCTCTCATTACTGCTATTAAATTAGTCTGATATTCTAAAAGAAATCATCAACTAGGGACCCCTTTTATTAGAGGGCTTGCATTGAAAATCATTTTTAATTTCTAATATCAAATTCTAGTTCTCGCTTCCCAACAGAGAATTAATAGTAAATTATTGTCAATAATATTTAATTAAATTATAATAAATATTAATCTCTAAATAAAAATAATTAATTATTAATGTTTACTACTAAATATTAATACGTAATTAGTTTATATTATTAGCATTATGAACAATTTTTATTTTTTTATTAATTTATATTTAAAAATATTATTAAACAACTAATAAATTTCAATATATTTAATAATAATTAATATATTTTAGCTAATTAAAAATTAAATAATACCAAATTAATAAAAAAATTCTATTAATAATAAAAAAGGAATAAATAGTAAATAATAAATATATAATGTACAATAATAATAATTTTTAAATTGTAAGTAAAGAATAATTTTAAATATTTATTAGTAATTAATATTTATTAGAAATTAATGTTATTAAATAGTAAATAATTATGTTTAATTAATATTATTCAGTAATTAATATTAATTACCAATAATTATTTAATTAAATAATTATAAGTAATTAATCATTAATATTTTAATATTGTAATCATTATTATTAATATTTAGTAAATAAATAATAATTAATATTTATTAGTAATTGTATAATAATTATTATTAATAATTATTAAATCATAATTAATTAACTAGTTAATTTTTACTTAATATTATTAGTAAGTACTTTTATATCATATAATTACTAATTATGTAATATCTAATAATTATTTAACAATTTATAATAATTTGTTTGTAATTAACAATTTTATATATTTATTAGTAATTTTCATTAATTAGTATGAAAAAATAATTAGAAATTAATATTATTGAATTTTAAATCATATTATTTAATTAAAATTTATTATTAATTAACATTTAGTAGAAATTAATATTTAAAAAAATATTTAATTAATTAATACTGATATAATAATCACTAATTAACAATTAAAAATTTAGTAATTTTATCATTTTTATTAATATATTGTATCCAAATAATAATTTTAAATATTTATTAGAAATTGGTTAATAATATTATATTATTTAATTATTAAGTACTATTTTTATTATGTAAATAAATATTACTTAATTGCTAGTTGATTAATAGGAAATAATAATATTTTTTAAAAACATTAAATATAATTTAAAATATTTATTATTAATTAATAATAACTAGTAATTAAAATTTATTAGAAAAAAATATTTTTAAATTGTAAATCATATTATGTAAAAATTGTTTGTGAGTAATTAATAATTATATTGAAAAAAATAATTAATATTGATTAGTAAGTAATATTAATTTACAAAGTATGTTAATTAACTTATAATAATTAATTAACAAGTAGTAATTTAATAATTTAATTATTACTATTAATATTCAGTAAATTAATAAAAAATTAAATATTTATTAGTAATTATTTAATAATTAAAAATTAAAAATTAAGAATTATTAATTAGTTAGTTAATTTATAATTATTACTACTAATAATTAGTTAAATAATTCTTAATTACTAATTAATTAGTTACTATCAAATATTAAAATATTATAAGTTATTAATTAAATAAATATAAATGGTTTAAAATATCATTAATATAAACTAGTTAATTAATAATTTTTAAATGTAAACATCAATATATAATAATTATTAATCAGTAATTAATATTTTTAATTAATTTATTAAAAATGATTAATAATAATATATGTTTAATTCTTCACATGAAAGGGAGAAACTGAATCCCACAATAGAAATATAGAATGATTTACAGGGCATGACCTCTTATAAAAGGGGGCCCAACGTGTTGGTTTCTGTCAGAATTCCAAACTTCTTTAATGACGTTAATGATGGATATAAAATAATAGATGTATTCTGAAAACTTATATATATATATATATATAAACAGAAAAACAAAATAAAAATGAAAATAAAAATTTGAAATATACAAACATATATATTTAAAATAAGTTTCCTAATTTATTCATTTGTGAAAAGAAGGTAATTTTCTTTTTTCCATTCAACAAAATTCTTGGAAAAGGCAGAACAAACCTTTCATCATTTTTACAAAGAAAAAAAACATAAAGGTAGCAGAGACCCTACTGCCTTCTGGATATATTTTCTCAATTTATTTTAATCTCATCTTATTTGATTTTTTTTGAAAAATTTAAAAAAAACTCTACATTTGATATATACATTTCATCAATAATTTTTCCTATTAAAATAAATAAATTTTAGGATTTACATGATTAAATGCTTCCTATATATTTAATGGGTTTGTTCAATTTTTGATTGATATAAAAATTTAGAAAAATATAAAACAAAAAAACTGCTAGATATTTCCACTTAAAGAATGGTTTCCATGAAAAAGGTTGATCATAGGATGCCTTTGGGGGTTGAAGCTGAAGAAGCTATCTGAAATAGAGATTTTGTTACAATAAAATTGTAATTAAATTCTTGAATATAGATTAATATGTGAATGAAACAAAAGGATTCAACCTAATACATGACAAAAACTTGAAATAAAGAGGCCTTGTAACTTTCACATCCTGAAACCTAAATTCATAGTGAATCATGTCAGGTAGATCTTATTCTTTCTAGAATCGATGGTTCTTTAAATTGGGGATTTTCCTTTTTGATGAAAACAACCATTTAATGTTGTGATTGACCATGGTTCCTTTAATGATGCTTTTATGGGATAATTAAATCCAACTCAAGAATTTATAATCCCTATAAACTGATGGTCAGGGTTGCAATCAATGTATTCATACAACGACATGTGCCGCCACTAGTATCAAAAATTGATTCTACCATAATGAGTAGATTAGGAGTTTTATTTTCTTAGCACGTAATAGATAGAATATAGGGATAATTTTTTTCATTGGATTTGTGATGAAAGGGGGTTGGATATATACAATATTTTATTTATAAATGCAATTCATGTTGGTATTTCACATTTATTAATCATTTATATCTTTTCCCAAATTCTTTTTGCATGACCATTATAAAGGGGATTATGGACTCCTATTAAATTTATTTATTTCATTGAGCATGGACTTTTATAAATAATATTGAATGTCAATCATTTGAATATGCAATCTGGGGTTAGACTTCAACCATGACCATTGGTATAGTTCTTAATTTATGATTAAATACAATTTTTGTGTCCATTATTTTATAATACAAAGTACCTATCCCTGAGAAAATCAGAGTTTTTGATGAAGTTCATTTTCTATGACTATTAGATATGAGATGATGCAATTCTATTGAATGATTTATTTTTAATTAGTTTTATCATTCTTTGTTATTCCATAAACCTTGATTCATTAATACTGATCATTTTATTTCTCTTTCATCCACCCACTTCTCAAATACTGTTGACATAATTTCTATAATTAAATTATCTAATATTTCCATTAAAAATTACTCTAGGTATTTGTTATTAAATAACCTTTTCCTCTAACCCAGTCTCTTTGGTTACGACCACTAACATTCATTTCCTATATAAACCTCAAATTTTGTGATTTGTTTGATTCATGCTTTTAAAATTTTAAATTTAGTAACCTAGTGGGAATTAATGATGAATGTGGAATTATCACATTTTATGTAGTGTTTTTTTAAAAAAATTACATTCACATATTTGATAAACATCAAAATTACCATATTGGGAAAATGATAAAAAGGTTACCTTTATTAATTTTATGGAAATTAAAGTCTATTAAATATTTTTCTGAATAATCATTGGAGAATTGTAAAACAACTCTAGAAATCATATTTTTTAAAATAATGATATATAAGAAATGAATCCCAACTGAATAGAAAAACAATGAAAATTTTCCATGAAAACATTCTTTTGGTCTCTTCTGTACATAAAGAGATATAAATTAAAGGGAAACTTGAAATATCAAGGAATAAAATGGGAATATGAAACGAAATAATATTTCAGAGTGATTGATTATAAAATTTCATCAACAGAAAAGTTATTCATTAATATATCACCCTGACTCCAGTATCCCTGAGATGGTGGTTATTTTACAATATTAACACAATATAAAATAGATCACATCATGAAGGACAAAAGAATTTAGTAGTCTTAGGAGACTAGATGCATATGTGATTGTGAATTTATATCTGAATAGATGAAATATAATATAATAATTCTTATTAGAGTATTTTATTTATGTTAGTAAATACATGAATTCATTCGTAGATCTCTTTTTTTCTACGGAAAAGAAAACAAAATAATGGGTGATCTTAGATTCTTAGTATGGAAATGCTTACAATTTAAGAAATCATAAAATAAATAAAAAATTAATAATATGGATGAGATAATCAATAAAAAAATATTCTATATAATTAATATTATATACAAGTTCTAAACCCATGTATAAAATAACAGTATAAATAATTACACGGATAACAATACCAAATTTCATAATTATAGAATGCATAATGATGGACATTATAATCTTACCATCATGGACTTGTGCCATGAAAACATATGTAAATACGTAAGGTGTACACTAGATACCCAAAACAGTTTTTTTCATGAGACCTACTGATGAATCAATGTGATATAATATGCCCTAAATTTCTATTACCAATTCTAATTCATTCATCATATGAAAGGGGTGAATAAAACATCAACACATAGTATATTGAAAAACTAGCATATGAAATGTTAATATTTTCACCAATAAATAGATATAACATGATATTAATACATAAAAAGTAATATCGTATATGGTATGAAAATATTATATACTCAATAAAACATCATACTCACTAAATAATGTTTACATATATAAAGATACTTAAAAAATATCTCCGAAATATTTCTTAAAGAAAATACTCTTACGTTAGGTTTGAATTCTTTTCTAAGTGATTTTATTTCAACATATAATAAATTTAATTTTATTATACTTATTTAACATAAGTTTATATATTATTTTAATATCATATATTATCCAAAAATAACATTTCAATACTCATTTATTAATAAATCCTTATTAAAACCATCATTTCCGAGTGTTATGTATTTCATTTTTCATATATATTTTAGTTTAGTTGTTTTACTCTTTAAATATTTCTTGTGGTTCCATAATACAATGAATTTCAATAATAATTTCATTATAATATATATACTCATTATCTATAAATTTCTAATTATCCTTAAACTGCGTATATGAAAAGGAATTACATTGCTTTGTGGAGGTGGTAGTTCACATGTTTACACGAGAAACCTTATAATTTTTTAATAAGTTGAAGGAAAAATGGTAAATGATATATTATTTTTTAATAGTCATAATTTTTTCATTATATTTTACATTAATTAGTTATATTTTTATAACCACCTATGTAATGTGGGGATGAAAAACAATTACATGACTAGGTGGAGAAGGTAAATTGTATGTACATATTAGTGACGTTTTTACTTCTTTTAGGATGGGAAAAAGTTGGAAAATCATTTTACGATAATAATAAAAACATCTAAATATATTTATGAAAGTATTATTTTTATATTATTATAGGTAAAACAGATTTTGGGGAAGTAGAAGAAGAAACAAACTTGAAAGAGTCATAAAACGATTCCCTTCACTTAAAGAAACCTCATTTGTATCTCCTTTTAAGGACCCTATGGTTGTTATATTTTGAATAGAAGAAATATATAAAGTGTATAATTATAATTTTTAGATGTTTTGGTTGGGTTTAATAATGATATTGGGATCAATAAGAGTTAATATGTGATGGGAGGAGGTTCAATTTTGTAATAGTGTTGAGTTACAAACTTGTATTTTTTCAGTGATTCCAATTATTATTAAGTCAATTTTTGAAAAAAGGATTTCAAATTACACATATTTTAATTTTATATGGTGATGTTCTAAATAAAACTATATAATGTGGTATAATCATGGTTTTTTTGACATTTTAACCATTACTTATAAGTTTACCACCTATCACGACCCGTCCTCGGGGCCCGTACCGTGTGTACCCCAAGCCCACCTTCCTTAGGCCAGGGGATGACGACTAGCACTGAAGGAGTAATCCTGAAAAAATGGAAGGAATTTCCTTTAATAAATAAACAAAAACAATAGAGTACACAACTGGAAGTAAACACTGAGTAAAACTGTATACAAAAGAATGTACTGAAAGGAAAAGGGCTAGAAATACAAGCCCAACAGTTATGTTCAAACAACTGAAAAACTAGTACAACTGCAAAAAGGTAAAATAGAAACTAATAATCCGTCCTCCGGAAATCCCATCTGAAGGGTGGGTATAGATGGCCACCTTAGCACCCCAGGTCTGTCTGTCCGCTCTTTATACATCTCTCCATGTGGTCCACCTCCGGGTACCATCCAACTCTACAACTCTTTACCTCATTCAGTGCTGTCCATCATCTGCAACCAACACAATGAAGTGCGGGCATAGCCCATGCAATGGTTAGTATATTGATACATAGTATGTACCCCGAGACCCTCAAGGTCTCACAATATCCAAAAAGGATAACCCACAAAGAAAGATACAAACACATAGTGTAAACCAACCCTACTTATATATATGCCCATACATATACCTAAGTTACCAGTCACAGTTCAACTCCAACTTTCGAGCCCAAGAACAACCCATTCCATATTGGAAGTAAATTCAAACACCTCAAAGATAAATTATTGAAATTCAAGACTCAGATCAGACAGGTATACATCTTTCATAGAGTGATGGAGATGATCAGATGTAGCCACTGATTCATTTAAGCTGTCGGACCCACACAGGATACAGGACCAACTAAACTGTCGGACCCACAGAGTATACGATACCATATATTCATTCATCTAAGCTATAGAACCCACACAGCAAACAAGACCAGCTTTTATGTCGGACCCACACAGGATCTATGAACAAAAGTCAGAATTGTCGGACCCACGGAGGATTCTGGTTCAGTAGTTATCGCTATCGAACCCATGAATGATTTCGGTACAGTAGTCATCTCTATTAAACCCACAGAGGATTCTGGTATAGTAGTCATCGCTGTCGAACCCACGGAGGATTCCGGTAAATAAGTCATCGCTGTCGAACCCATAAAGGATTCCGGTACAGTAGTTGTTGTAGCCATCTCTAGGGTTCCTGTACATATCACAATTATTTCCTGTAGGGTCCGCACCTCGAGCCAAGTGTCGATACATATAATATCATGAAGTCTTGATTTGATGTATCCCATAGTTCTGTCTCATCAAAAGGGAGCCAATGTGACAGACGGTGCGTTAATCGGCCGCCTAGTCTGAGAGTTATTTGCATTTCTGTTCAAGGGGCCCGTTGGATTTATGCTCAATCCAAAGCCGACCATTTTCCAAATTTGACCAAAACTCAATTAGATTATCTCAAAAGTATCGCCTCGTCACGTGGGACAAAGTTATATAGATGATGCATCGATCAGACATGCGGTCTTGGAGATATTTGTATTTAAGCGAAGTCGAGCCCGACCAGTCAAGCCCAGGGTGATGGCAGGTCGGCCCGACCTGGCTCAGTAGGTCCGACCCTGCTGAGGGGTCGGCCCCTCCCGGATCAGCAGATCCGACCCGGCTGGGGGGTCGGCCCGGCCCGATGGGGCACAGCCCACCTGCGGACCCAGTCCATGGTACGGGCGGGTCTGGTTCGCCCGGCGGTGCCAAGCGGCACAACCTATCCTCTGGCCGGCCAGCTATAGCCAGCCAGTTTTTCCCGACGGATGTGGCCCGCACAGTGGGCCGCGATTCCTCCCATGCAGCCCCAGTCGGCACTACGGTCATCCATCTTGACCGGTTTTCCAAGCTAAGATGCCCGTGGGTGCGGGCTGCAGTCTCTACCGTGCGGTGCCTGCGGGCGCCACAGTTTTCTAGCTCAGCCGGCAGGCGGCTGGCTTATTCCTCTAGCCAAATGGCCTGCGGGTGCGGGCCGCGGTCTTTCTCCATGCGGTCGGCGTGACGGCGCCGGTCCACTACCACCTTGGTCAGGCCTAGCCGTCGCCTTCAGCTCTACAGCGCGGTGCGACGAGGCCGCCCCTCTTTATCTGCTGTGGACCTTTTAGCCGCGGTTCCTCTTTCTTCTGCTGTGGTCCTCCTGGACGTGGTTTTTCTCTGGTGCGGTGCGACGACACCACATCCTTTCGGCTCTGCCTCTAACGTCATCAAATGGAAAAGACAAAGGGGAGGTTCGCACCGTGTTCATGCAATCTGAACCCTCCTCATCATAAGATATCATTTGGTTTTCCCAAACATAATTTTTTACGACCATGTACAAAAGTGTAATCTCATATTTAATATTAATACAAAATTCCCCTACCTCATATTTGATGTTATATGTTGACGAGTCGCAGAAGACAGACGTTGTTCTGTCAAGGTCGAAGGAAGCAGATCTCGGTGATGTCGCATCGAGATGACTCCCTCGTTGTACTTTATGGGTGGTGGTGCTTCCCTTCCTTCCTCCAGTTGAAGAAGGTACAAGGTATTTATCCACGTTTTCGGAGACGAGGAGTGTTCTTCATCGAGAGGATAGTGTTTTTACAAGAGTCCTCCCAAGCTCCCACAAGGAATAATCGCCAAGACAAAAATAAAATTATGGCTACTCCATTATTTTATTTGTTTCCATACAAAAAAGAATTCAAGATTTTTTGAAATTAATTAATCGAAATTAATTAATTTGGTGTGATGGCACCATAATAAGGGGAGGTGGAAGAGAGGTAGCTCCACCATAAATTTGGGAGTTCAAGAGTTAAAAGGGGGTTTCAAAATAGTTGAGGAGTAAGATGCTCATGTGGGCCCCACCACATAATATCCTCCCAAGGGAGGTTATGTGGGGGTGGGTCCCACCTCCAACGTCCCTTTAGTAAAATTAATAACCACCTAAAATAAAAATTATTTCACACATAATTTTTATTTAATTTATTAAGAATCCCCAAAAATTAACTTCCATCCCCAATAAAATACAACTGCAGTGATGGTCTATTTAAGTGAGTATCGGCAATGCGAGTTCATCGGTGTCCAAAGATTTCAATTCTGAGTACCAGTTGAAAATATATAAAATCACACACGTACATTTACTGAACGTACCCAAACAAAACTTTATAAATTTATTCCGGGCACACCAGGCCTCAGAATCAAGTACCATGGGAAACTAAGGACTCGTAAAATTCCCATGTATTTAAGAAAAAAAAATTTCCACAGGATTTCCAGGCCATTACATTCGCCCCGCCTCAAGGATTTACGTCCCTGTAAGCTACAATAAAAACTAGGGAAACAAAAGCTACCACTGAGCATGCATCTGAGGCTCCCACTCTCTTGTGCTCTCCTGGAGGTTCTCGTGCTACCAGCGAATGTGCATAAGAGGAATCGACCATCCACACAGGACCCAATCCTATCGATCCTGAATCTCCACTAGAACTTCCGTGAATGTCACCCCGTCATCAATGTCTAGCTCCCCATGATCGATGATGTGGGATGGGTTGTGCAGGTCTCTCCTCAACGGTGATACGTTGAAGATGTCGTGCACCCTGTGCAACTGAGGTGGAAGGACCAGGCTTTATTCCACCTCGCCTACCCTGCTGAGGACTTGAAAAGATCTGATGAATTGTGTATATAACACTCCTCCTCGGACAAATCTCTGTATACCTCATCGAGGTGAGACCCGTAGGAAGACATGGTCTCCATTCTCAAACTCCATTTTTATCCATCTCTGATCTGTAAGGTCATCCATAAAGTGCCTCGTAAGGCGCCATACTGATGGTGGAGTGGTAGCTGTTGTTATACGCTAATTCAACCAAGTGTAAGTGAACCTCTCAACTATGAACAAAGTCAATGACACATGCATGGAGGATGTCCTCGAGAGTCTGAATGGTCCTCTCAATATGACCATCTGTCTGAGGATGGAAGGCGGTGCTCAAGAGTAGCTGAGTCCCGAAATCCCCATGCAATGCCTTCCATATCCGAGAAGTCAATAGATCATTTCGATCAGATATGATCATCAATGGCACACCATGAAGCCGTACAATCTCAAGTACGTAGAGGCATCCCACGATCTCTACGAAGCCCTACTATCTGATCGATAGGAAGTAGTCTGACTTGGTGAGTCGATCGAAAATCACCCAGATAGAGTCATGTCCTCTGTATGTACGTGGAGGTCCCATAAAAAAATATAGGGATATCCCATCCCACTTCCACTATAGGACCTCTAAGGGATGAACCAAACATACTGGAACATGGTTCTCCACCTTCACTTGCTAACAAGTGAGGCATTGAGAGACAAACTCTGCTACCACCTTCTTCATACCTGGCCACCAGTGCTGTCGTCTGAGGTCCGTATTTATCTTCACCAATCCAAGATGTACCGCTAGAGGAGAAGTGTGAAACTCCCTCAACACCTCCTCCTGTAGTGAAACTGGTACCCTGGTACGTCCTCTGAAGTGGATGATGTGCTCCCCACCTTTAGAAAATCCATCAGGTGCCTGTCCTTAGGATATCTGAGCACGTTGCATCTCACAGTCAACATCCCCACGCTGTGCCTTTCTGACTCGCTGAAGTAGTGGAGGAGTGACTATGGGAGACTATAGAAAGGCTGCTCCATATCTATCCATGAAGGATATCTGTAACATGGCTAGCTACTCTGTTTCCTCACATAGTAGTTGAATGAATGATCTTCTACTGAGAGCACAAGCTACAAGGTTTCCTCTTCTCAGAAGTATAGACTATCTTGAAGTCATAGTCCTAGAGGAAATTGAGCCATCGTCAGTATCTCAGGTTCAGGTCCTTCTGTAAGAAGATATACCTTAGACTCTGGTGGTCAGATTAGACTGTTAAACGCTCGCCCATAAAATATTGCCTCCACATCTTCAAGGCGAAGAACACTGCTGCTAACTCTAGGTCTGTCACAAAGGTAAGTCTGGCTAACTCATGAATGATCCACTACACTCTCTTATGCATGAGTTTATCCTATGTTTCCTGGGTCTCCCTTTTTCACCGACCAAGGGAAAACCCCATCCCAACATTGTAGATAAACCACAACCTTTTTTTCCTAATAAATTCAATCTATGTATGAACTGTGGTTGCCTAGTCCATACCCAAACTAACGTCCAAAGGCCTATATGCTGCCACCAAGAGGTTCCAACCGAAACACTCACATCAAGGGTCAGATCACACCGTCAATGTAAGTGTAATTATCGAGACTCCTCCAAAAGGTATCTCCAGACGTGAGGGTCTAGTCAACGGTATTAGATGGAACTCTAGGCACGAGACAAGATTAGTTGAAGGAAGGAATGATTGGTACCTATGTATATTGATACAACAGCTAGTGGTAGACACAGACCATACCTCAAATCATTCCAATAGCTCTTGGGTCACACTTCGTGACTGCATGGAACTACTCTCTCCCCCTTCCCTCCTGCTCCCTGAGCCTGGCAGGGACTACAAAGGTGGGTGGTTGTGACATGTCGAAATGTACACCACCTCATGATGTTCTCCTAGTTCTGCTTCTATGTTTGTTGCTCTGCAGATTCATCTTTTCTTAACACTTCCACTTTTTGAAACATTTTACATGCCCAAGTCTCTGAGACTGGTGCCAGTTTCATGCTTTCCAACTGCTAACATTCATTGGCTATATCCACTCAGCGGATGATCATTCAACCACAAAGGTTCCTTCTAGAACCATAACATGAGTAGTAATGCAAAGAGGAAAAATGCTAGCGCAGTTGTTTGTAAACACACCTTTCTCAGAAGTCCGAGCTCTAATGCACTGATCATATCATATTCATCGAGTATGAGGATATATCGGTATGCCTCGATGAATACCTAGCTACCAACACATCATCTTGACGAAGCATTACAAGCTCTAGAAAACTCTCAACCACCTCCTCAAGCCAGTCCCCAGCTGCTTATGGGACAGGATTGCCTCGGAACTTGAGAGGTATATGTTTATGAAACATGTGTATGGCACTAAGCCTACACGTGTCATCTGCTGGTACCGTCGACTGTAACTACTGACCAACAGGTAGTGATATAGATGGCACACTACCCTATGGTACTAACTCAGGCATCGATCCACATACCGAAGCATCATCACTATGCGAACCAATCCTCATGGTCACTCACTAAAAAAGACTAGTATCTAAGATCAATATATGCTCTACTAGTGTCTCAACTAGGCGGAAAAATCATGTAATCGCCTCCATACAACCCTCTACTTCCTCGGAATATGTCTCGCCTCGTAACCTCAGAGGCCTCTACTATTGAAACCCGTGCAACGTGCTCTGTCAGCATGTACCGTCTGCTAGTACGGATGGTGTCATCTGCTGCCCAACAGGTAGTGGTGCTACTGGTACACCACTCGAAGGTGAAAACATAGAAAGAGGGCACTGCACTGGAGCCTCGTCGCTCGGTGGGCCGTCATCGTGTACTCTCTCTCAGTAACCCTAGCTGGCTGT
Organism: Viscum album; assembly: GCA_963277665.1. NCBI lineage: Eukaryota > Viridiplantae > Streptophyta > Magnoliopsida > Santalales > Viscaceae > Viscum > Viscum album. Next base: position 1,984,068,123 of record OY728145.1, on the reverse strand, counting down.
CTTCCCAGTGGCATCCTGATAAGAAACAAGTGCGCCATGGACAATAAGATATACTTGGTGAGATGACTCAAAGAAACCATAATGGAATCTCTTGAAACACACATGCAATCAGTGTTTCCATGCACTAAGTCGGAAATCATAGGTCAGGGTCCTGCTGTATGGATATGTCGGCTGCCGCATCAACAATGGACTCTCAGGAATGAAAACCATACTCAATACTCTTAACACTATTTCTTCACAGAAAAGAAAGATCATAGTCCTACGTTATTAGGTAGAACCGACTCCTCTGATACCAATTTGTCATGAACCATCCTCGGGGCCCATGCCATGATACCCCAAGCCCGCCTTCCATAGGCCAAGGGCTGGCGACTAGCACCAAAGGAATAATCCCGATAAAATGGGATGGAATTGACTTTTACAAGTAAACAAAAACAACAGAGTATGCAACTGGAAGTAAACAATAAGTAAAAATGTATACAAAATAAAGTGCTAAAAAGAAAAGGGTCGGAAATACAAGCCCAACAGTAAAGTACAAACATCTAAAAAACTAGTACAACTACAGAAAGGTAAAAAATCAACTACTAAGTCATCCTCTAGAAATACCACCTGAAGGGTGGGTACATATGGCCTTCTTAGCACCCCAGGTCCTTCCGTCTGCTCTGTATACGTCTTTCCAAGTGGTCCACCTCCGGATATCGTCCAACTCTACAACTCTCTACCTCGTTCAGTGCTGTCCATTGTCTGCAACCAACACAACAAAGTGCAGGCATAGCCCATGCAGGCGTGATTATAACGATACACAGTAAGGACCCTGAGACCCTCAAGGTCTCAAAATATCCAACAAGGATAACCCAGAAAGAAAGATACGAATACAATGTGTCAACCAACCCTACATAGGTATATTCCCATACATATACCTAAGTTTCCAGTCACAGTTTGACTCAAAATCCCGAGCCCAAGTACAACCTAGTTGACACTCAAAAATAAATTCAAACACCTCGAAGATAAATGATTGAAAGTCAGGGATCATCTCACACAGGTAAACATCTTTCTTAGAATAATATTGATGATCAGAGGTAGTTACTGATTCATCGAAGCTGTCAGACCCACACAGGATATAGGACGAGCTAAGCTGTCAGACCCACAGAGTATATAGGACGAGCTATTCATTTATCTATGTTGTTGGACCCACACAGCATAAAGGACCAAATTTTCTCTCGGAGCCACACAAGATCCAGGAAGAGAAGTCAGAACAGTCGGACCCACGGAGGATCCCTGTTCATTAGTAATCAATGTCAACCCCACGGAGGATTCCAGTACAGTAGTCATCGCTGTCAAACCCAGGGAGGATTCTGGTATAGTATTCATCGCTGTCAAACCCACGGAGGATTCTGGTAAAGTAGTCATCACTGTCGAAACGATGGAGGATTCTGGTACTATAATTGTTGCAGCCTGCTCCAGGGTTCTCGCACATAGCACGCTCATTTCCGGGAGGGTCTGCTACTCGAGCCAAGTTTCGATACATCAGTTATCACAAATTATCGGGTTGATGTATCTCGTAGTTCCATCTCATCAAAAGGGACCCAAAGAGACAAGCAGTGCATCAATCGGACGCCTGGTCTGACAGTTTTTGGCTTTTCCGTTCTAGGGGCCCGGTTGGATTTATGCTCGATCCAAACCCAGAGGTTTTCCAAATTTGACCAAAACTCATTTAGCATGTCACAAAAGGACCACCTCGTCACGATGGTCCCAGTGCCGCAGACGGAACGCCGATCAGACATGTGGTCTAGGAGATATTTGTATTTAAGCGAAGTTGGGCCCGACCCGTTAATCCTAGTGGGCTGGTGGGTTAGTCCGACCCGGCTCGGCGGGTCTGACCCGGTTGAGGGGTCGTCCAGGCCCGGATCAGCGGGTCCGTCCTGGCTGGGGGGTTGAACTGGCCCAGTTTGGTGGGTCCGACCCGGCTGGGGTTCGGCCCGACCCGGTGGGGCGCGACCCCCCTACGGACCCGTCACGTGCGGTGGGCTGGTCCGGTTCGCCCGACGGCGCCAAGTGGTGCCGCCTCTCCCCTGCCCGGCTGACCTTAGCCAGCCGATTATGCCTAGGGGACGTGGCCCGTGCAGTGGGCCACGATTCTTCTCAGTGGCGCCTGCGGTTGCCGCGGTCTTCCAGCCCGACCGGCAGCCAGCCAGCCGGTTCGCCAAGCTGAGCTGCCAGCGGGTGCGGGCCGCGGTCTCCTCCATGTGGCACCTACGAGCACTGCGGTTTTCCATCCCGGCTGGCATGTGGTCGACCGGTTCCTCCAACTGAGCGTCCTAAGAATGCGGGTTGTGTCCTTCTTCCACACGGCCGGCTCGACGGCGCCGGTCCACCACCACCGCGGCCTGGCATAGTCGTGGATTCGGCTCCAAAGCACGGCGCGACAGCACCACGCCTCTTCATCCTCCACGACCCTCCCAGTCACGGTTCCTCTTTTGTCTGTCGTGGTCCTCCTAGTTGTGTTTATTCTCCAGCGCGGTGCGATGGCACCGTGCCCTTTCAGCTCCTTCTCTAACGTCATCAAATGGAAATGACAAAGGGGAGGGTCAGGCCATGTTCGTGCGATCCTAACCCTCCTCATCATATAATATCATTTGGTTTTCCCAACCATAATTTTGTAGGATGAAGTAAAAAGGTGTAATCTCGTATTTAAAACTAATACAAATTTACCCAACCTTGTATTTAACATTGTACATTGACGAGTCGCGGAAGACAAATGACGTTCCGTCAACGTCATAGGAAGTAGATCTTGGTGAAGTCGAATCAAGATGATGCCCTCAATGTACTTCGTGGGCAGGAGTGCTTCCGTTCCTTGCTCCGGTTGAAGAAGGTAGAAGGTATTTCTTCATGTTCTTCGGAGACGAGAGGTGTTCTTTGTCGAGAGGATGATGTTCTTCCAAGAGTCCTCCCACGCTCCGACAATGAATAATCTTCAAACCAAAAATAAAATAATGGCTAATCCATTATTTTATTTGTTTCCATGCAAAAATAATTCAAACTTTTTCAAATTAATTAATTGGCATTAATTAATTGGTGTGATGGAACCATAATGAGGGAAGGTGGTAGAGAAGAGGCTCCACTATAAATTTGGGAGTTCAAGAGGTAATGTGGGGTTTCAAGGGAGTTGAGGAGTTAGATGCCCGTGTGGGCCCCACCACATAATATCCTCCCATGCGAATTTATGTGGGGGTGGGTCCCACATCCAACTTCCCTTTGGAGAAATTGACCACCACCTAAATAAAAATTATGTCACACATAATTTTTATTTAATTTGTTAAGAATTCCTAAAAATTAACTTCCATCCCCAATAAAACGCAACTATAGTGAAGGTATCCTTAAGAGAATATCGATGATTCAAGTTCATCGGTGTCCTCAGATTTCAATTTCGTGCACCGGTTCAAACGATATAAAATCCTGCATGTACGTTTACTGAACGTACTTGAAAAAAATTCAGAAATTGATTCCGGGCACACCGGGCCTCAGAATCAAGTGCTGTCAGAAACCACAGACTCGTAAAATTCCCATGTATTTAGGAAAAAAGAAATTCCACAAGATTACTGGGTCTTTACACCCCCATTTTCCTTTTGAAAATTCCAAAAAATCAAAGTTTTATACAATTAAAGGGTAAGTACTTTTAATATACAATTAAAAGTGACTAATAAAATGAATATGGTTGATATTTAATACAATAAAAAAGTATCCTTGATGAATATAATGTTTTTATAAATTTCAAAACAATTAATAAAATATTGTTTTTTATAAAATATCTTTAATGTTAATTTTGGTTTTATTCATTTACTTTTACTATATAGTCATGGAATTTGAAAGTAATAGTTTATGACATATGAAATATTTTATGTTCATCTATAAAATACTTGGTAAACTATATTTTTTCAAAATTTTATTACCTTTATTATTTTTAATACCATTTATTTTATTTTACTATTAATTGAATAAACACTGTGTCAGTGTTCGGTGTAAATTTGAAGTAATGATATTTTCTCTAAAAATTATAAATAAATTACCGTACATAAAATAATTCCATTATTTCGAAAATAAAATTATATATTATTTAACAACTTATTTTTTTCACTATGTGGACATATAAGATAAATTTAAAAACAAGAGAATGACATTTTTTATTTTATATTTAATATATAATATATGCCATTTTCATTTAAATTTTTCCCATAAATAATTAAATATTGAGCAGAAGGTGATAAAGGTCAAAATAAACTCATCAAATAATAATTCATATTAAAAATGGTGGTATTATAACATTATTTTAACATAGGCTAACCCAATTTAACCTTTTACCATAGTGATAATATTTTACTATTTTTACTATTCATTTTGATAAATAACTTAGTTAAAACCTTTAAATAATAATAATTATTAAGATTAATAATATGGAATAAATATTACCAAATATATCTGTATTGTTATTAGAAATTGTTCTTATTATTATCCAACAAAGAGAAATAAAAAACAATTTTATGAAAAATGTCTGTTAAGTTTTCAGGTATTTTTATATTATTATCAATTATAATGTTGTTTAATATGCAATAAATTTGATTATTTACAACTAAATTTGGAATATATTAATTTAGGATCAAATTGAAAATATTATGGGGATTTTTAATGAAAATAATTAGCAGTTAAAAAATGGTACATTTCACTCCTCGCTAAAAAATCAATCTTTTCAAAAGAAATTAACAATAATATAAGTTTGATATTATGTTGTAAAAAATGAAATTAATTTAAGGAAATTAAATATATAAAATTTTAGCACATAGGTTTTAATCACATTCATGAAGAAAAACTGTGATTATTTTTCTATTGTTTCTCTAGAAAAAATACTATAATTAAAGCATGGGTGTTACATTCTTCTGTCCTTCAAAAATGTCATAATTGAAATTTCTAGAATTTAAAATTAGGAACATATTTGGGTATTTTTTCATCATAACTACTTTAGGATCCCACATCGCCTCTTTTATCTTATGATTTCTCCAAAGTACCTTTAAAAGTTGTATCTTCTATTAACTAAAACCATTATCTCTAGTGTCCAAAATATGAATTGGATATGGAATTCCATTCTTCAATAAATAGATATAGAACACTTCATGTAGTTTAGATATTCTTTGTGAAATTGCAAAATGGTAAATCGCTAATCCAATTCCATCTAGATGTTCAAAAGGTCCAATATACCTTAGATCCATTTTCAATTTTTTATAATATATTATAACACCCTCCGATAAAGATAATTTCAATAAAATATGATCTCCCACTTGAAACATTGAATATTTCCTTTGGTTATCACTACATAATGTTTTTCTATGTTTGCGATACTTTAATATGGGTATGAATAGTCTTAAAATTAACCATTGTTTCCACCACAACCTCTGGGTCTACAATATTCCTTTCACCAACTTCATCACAAAGATCTAAATTGAGTAATCTCTTTCTATATAATTCTTATATGACTACATTTGAATACATGAATGAAAATTTATTATATAAGAAAAATCTATCATAGTTAAATAATGATCGCACACACATTGATAGTCAAGTGAAGATGGACTTATTATAAGAATTTTTTATTTCAAAATATTCCTCTTAGAGTACCTATCAGACTATGGATGATAGGTTGTTCTCAAATTTAGCTCCATATCAAGAGACTTCTGAAGAAATTTCCAAAATTTCAATGTAAATCATGGATTATGATTATAAACAATTTAAAGAGGCTCACCAATAAGTATTAAAAAAAATATTTATATATATTATTTCAATATTCTCAAGAGGTAAATCCTCTCTTATGTATATGAAATGTGCAGATTTGGAAAGACAATAAATAATACCTATATGGTATAATATCATTTAGGAGTCTTTGGAAACCAGATGACAATTTCCATAGTAATGCCAATCCATTTACATATAGGAATAGATATGGGTAGCATGATTTTTTTCAAGTGCTTTCTATTATCCTTTATCCATTGAAAAAATAATAATCATGATACATAATCAGTAGGGCACTGTAGCAGTAATGTAGCAGCTGTGGAATTGTAGAAGTGATGACACTATAGCGGTGAAGGGACTGTAGTAGGTTCTGTAGTGGCGACAGAAATGTAGTAGCGTGGGGACTGTATCAGTACTGTTCACCGAGGGGTCCTTTTGGTAAAAAAATGGGCTTTCAAGCCTTGTATTCAGGCCACTTGGTCTTGGGACTTTCGGGCTATGTAATGGGTCACCCTCTACCTAGTCTATAGAGGTCTTCGATTTAAATAATAAATTGGGGATTTAACCCCAGCCTTTAAAAAAATAAATAATCAACAATTTACTAATTCAAATTATGAGACTAAAATTATTTCCTCAAATTCCTATGAATTTTCGTGCTACTATGGTGTATAGGGTAATTGGATATATTTTAATCTTCTAATAATTATATTTTCATCTTAGGAATAGATGTGACACATAATATCTTTCAAAATTTAAGAATAGTATTATTTTAAAAAAAGTCTCCCAACATCCCATTACTCATGAAATTAGTTTTATTTTGAAAATTATCATCTTCAATCTATGAATGTTTTATCTTTTATAACAAATAAGATATGAAAATTATTTTAAAAATGAGTGTTGACTCCCATTTCATTATTATTATAATATAAATATTTAATAAATAATTGATGATAGGATGATATCAATTCTTATTTTGTCAAGGACTCCATGATATCTTAAAATCAATATATCATTTAAAATATTTTCCTTCCTTGAGTGGTAGTGTATTGAGAAATAATAATTCTCAAGTAGCTTAATCCATCACATTTTCATCATGTTGAGATACTTCTACGAAAATATTTATATTAAATTCATGAGATGTTTATATATATATATCACATTTTTAAATAAATAGATAATGCCTCCATATAATTAAGGAAAAAATTATGGCTTCCAGCTCATGCACAATGGTTGGGTAGTTTTGTTCATGAATCTTTAAAAAAATTGATGCATTGGAAATAAATTTATCATTATACACAAGGAAACATCTATGTCCTTTCATTGATGTGTTAATGTATATGAAAAACAATTCATTTATTAATAATGATGTCAAAATCATAGTATTTAACAATCTTCTATGGAATTAATGAAATATTTATTCATATTCCCTTTTCCATTTAAGTATAAAATATTTAATTGGACTACCATTGCATTCACATGATCAAATGAGATTCCATAATTAGAAACAATATGGAAAAGAACATAAATATTCTAAATACAGATTTCAATCATTCTAAATTTACCATATAATTTTTTTCCTTTAAGAGTATCAATATTGATCCACTATTTATTCTCATAGTCCTTACAGATTTTAATATATACCAATATATAATCAATAAATACCACAAAACAATATCATGATATTAATTGAATAATTTGTTTATTAGATCTTTAATAAGTGAGGGTTGATTATATAATCTAGATAAATTTACTATAAATTCATTATGTTCATAGCTCATATGAAATTCCATCTTTATAATATCTTATTTCGTTACTCATAATTGATGATACCAAGAACAACGATTAGTATTTGAAAAATACCGATCTTCATGGAGTTGATAAAAGAAGCTATCTTTGTGAGGCATACGAAACTTGTACCTTATATATTTTTATTGATTTCCAAATAAACAGTGTATAGCATCATAGATACATATTTCTTCTTATGGAAAAGAACATGGGCTCCCCACGGTGAAACACTAGGGAATATAAATTCCCATTAACACAAAAGTTTTAGTTCTTTTTTTAGTTACATTAATTACATATTTTCCATTCTATAGGGTGCATTTTTAAAAGGTATCAAATAATTGATTACATCAATGGAAGAATAATCATGTTCAAGTAGATGTATAGGTACTTCCCCTATAAAAATATAAATTTATCCCAATAAAATAGGTATATACTCAATTTGAATATTACTATTGTCAAACATAGATTATGTCTTCTAATATTCCACAAGAATATCATTTCAAAGAGTTACTGGAGGTTTCTCTGGACTTGATCGAGATGATAAAGTGTCCCATTTAAAGACAAGTAAATATACATCTTCACCCTGAATCCTAATTTTCTTCTGTTGGAATTTCTTTTTTTGCATTATATTTTGAGTTCCAATCTATATAAAGAATTTTATCAAAGTAAACCAAATGTATATTAACGAAATATAAAATTAGGGAACATTTATGTATCATAATGGACATTAGATGGAATATCCTTATTGTAGTGATGTTTCCCATAATAGTCTTGACTAAAAACTCTATTTATAAGGTGATAGAAAATTTTTAATTATCTTAAAAAACATGGAATATATAAAAGTCTGTGATGGTATAGAATCAAATATAGCATCATCTAAATTTGATTTTATGATTAAATAACCTTCCACCATATCGTTAGTAACATCAACCTATGTTGTAGTGATCACATAAGATTATCTATTCTCCATTGAAATTTTCTATGGAATATTCCATTGAATCTTGGGAAATTAATTTCCATAGGTCCCCATGTTATTAAAGTTGAAGCATTAAACATTGGTAGTTTTTTCTTATCCTTGAAATCATGTAATTAATATAATTTTTATCTACAAAAGTATATATCTCCCAATCCAAACAATTGATTTTCCTTATGTTTCCTTCCAAATTTATTAAAAATTGGAAAATCCACTCATACCCTCTTCTATTTTTCTTTATATCCGTTTCTGGAGTCATCAAACACCCTGTTATTATATTTTTTCCTTCAAATTAATATTACTTAGAGAATTATTTCTTTTTCTACATTTCACATGATACTATATCCTCATATGATGAGAAATATTGGTGATAATATTTCGATCCAATGTATTAGATTTACCCTCTCATATAAATGACCAATATTACACTTTAGATTTTATACATTGTTTTCGTGATTCCTTTATATCCTTATAATGTGGGATTCATACTATGAAACATTTTTATCTACATTTTTTCTTAGTGTCAGGAATTACCTCTCCATATCCTCTCCTTTCTCATAGGGAAAATATTTTACCAATAAAATTACCTTAAAATATTCGTGCTTCATGTTTTATATTTCTTCCTTAACCTTAGTGTTTTGAATCAATGAAAAACTTTTATCTAAATCCCCTTTGATATGATAAATCCTTTAGACAACCTTATCCCTATCATTATTTCCCAAATTAAGAAATGCCTTATCTATGGAACTTATCTATTGTTTATAAACATATAGATTTATAGTCCCATTTAATTATTGACATTTCCAATGCGTGAAATATTCCAACAGTATTACACCATGCTGCAGAGTAGTAGGATGATCCATGTGAGAAAAGATTTTGGTCATAATCCGAGTTTTCTTCACCAGTATAGTTATCATTTGTAAAAATCAGACCCTATCTCCATTTTTTTACTATATGAAAAATCCATATATAGATTATGTTTATAGAGATAGTTTCAATTTAATATTATAAGTTCTATTTATAAACAATGAAATAGACTACATTAGATCCAACATTATGATTCATAATGTATAAATTTGAAATTGGTGAAACCCGTGACATAACCTGGATATTTTCCCATAAGTAATCCTAAAACCATAAGATTAGTATTTTTAGAAATAAACTTTTTCTAAACATTTCATAATGATTACAATATAAATTATCAATTTAAAAAAATATCCCCCCTGAGTGTAAAACCTTGTCCGTAGAAAGGGATTTCTCACCATGCACTAGAATAATGTCCGAGATATTGTAAACCTCCTATTTTTGGGGTTATTAGTTCTAGATTAAATTATTTCAAAATTAAATCCTCTTATAATATCAGAGTAGGTAATTATTGAGAGGAAATATCAAAATATATCTACCATAACAAAAACATTATGATATTATTATACAATTAGACATATCCTCAAATATTTTCACAGGGTTATATTCTCTAAACATCGTTTTCATAATTGTAGTTCCCGAGGTTTCTAAAAAAATCCTTTGATACTAATATTAACACCCTGAATTAATTGTCCTTGATTTGGGGAATATTTTACTACTTTGGCACAAAATATAATAGATCACATAAAAAAGCCTGAAATGCTTAGAATTCTAGGGAGATTAGATACATACAGGATTCTCAATTCACATTTGAAAACATAAAATAAAATATAATTATTCTTTTTATAATTTTATTATTTCATCAATTGAATCCATGAATTCATTCATATATCCCATATTCGTATCCTTAGGATATGTAAACAAAATAAAAGGTGACATCAGATGATTATTATGAGATAACATACAATAGAGGTTATTATAAAAAAATGAAACAATAATAACATTGTTCAGGTAATAATGAAATCGAATATTCCATAAAACTAATACCATAAAATGGTAATAAATCCATTATTAGCATCATAATAAAAATAATCACATGTTTTACAATAACTAGTTTCATAATGATATAATTCATAATACCAAACATCATAATCTTACCATCAAGGTATGATACCAAGACAACATATGTAAATATGTAAAAATTCTTCCAAATACTAAAACTAGGTTGTGTTTGGAGACCCATTGATGCATCTAGGGTCTATAACATTCCCTTCCATTCAAATACTATGTCCAATTCATTAATTATAAGAAATGGGTGAAAAAAATTCAATACAAAGTCAAATAAACATTCATATTGCAAAACATTCCCAACAAAAGTTAATATTTTCCCTAATTAATATGAGTAACATTGTAACACGCCATAAAAATTATTTTAGTGTATGTAATGATAAACTTATATCCTAGATAAATCATAATGTTAACTAAATATTTTTTTATAGATGAATGTACTTTGAAAATATCACCCAATGTTTAAAGAGAGAAATACCCTTTTTATTTTGAAATCACTTATATTAAAATCTAAAGGTTTCCAATAATATTAAAGAAGTTATATTATTTGAAATTTAATTTGGAATAATATAAAGTAACATTTAAATCATTTACATTTCATGATGGTTTAAATTATTCTTATGATGTGTATGTTAATATAAACATCCCAAAAATATTTTCAGTAAAAAATAAAAGGTACCTCATTAATAAAATGATCAGAATATTCCTTTTGAACCATTTCATAAAAATTCATTAATGGGAAAAAATAAATTTATAATATAATATTATAATATTAAAACATTATTGAAATTTTCTTTAGAAAACACAAAAGTTAAAGAAAATGATTTTTTGACCGAAGAGGGAATTATTGTCAGTTTTCTTTAAAAATATTATTCTGATCTCTTGAGTAATTATAGAAATAAAAATGAAAGATAACGTTTTAATTTAAATAAATAACCATTTTATTAGAGAATATGTTTGATTTAATAGATAATAATCAAATAATTCTTCTAAGAGAGAATTAGACATAAACAATCATGAATAATGAAGAAATTGTAAAACAAACCCTTACCCCAGGTCCGATATTCTTTGTATGTGAATTTGGCCTCCCATAAAATAAATTTCAATTTATTATAATTAAATAATATTACCATATACATAATTATAATATAATATATGATTCACTTATTATATTTTAATAATAATTTATTAATAATTATTTATGAAAATTTATTTCTGAGTGTTATTTATTTTGTTTTTATATACATTTCAGTTCAATTATTTTGATCCATGGATATTTCTCTTAGTTTAATAATATAAAAAATAATAATTATTATATTATAATTTAATATATTAGTTATATACATTTTTGGAATCATCCTTTAAATACGAGCATGTAAAATGAATCATATTTCTTTGTGGAGGTGGTAGTCCACACGTACGCACAAGCGGTATTATCATTTTTTAATGATTGGAAGGGTAAGAAGGTAATTTATAATTTATATTTTAAAAATAATAATAATTTAAATAAATTTATATATTTTAATTATTTCTATCTTTATTACCATCCAATTAAGGTGGTGATGAAAAATGAGTCACACTACTATGTGGATATGATAAGCCGTACATATGTTTGAGTATTGTATTATTGGTTTTAATAGAATAGAATGGAGATGGGAAATTGTTGTTTCATGATCATAATAACACATTTTTATATTTATTATAATGTATTTATTATTTTATTTTTTCTATAATAGTTCTATATTAAGTAGAATAACAAATAAATCTGAAAGAGTCACAAAAGTGATTAACTTCTCATAGAGAAACCCTTTTTGGATATCTTATTAAGTACACTAGAGTTGGTATTTTGGGAAAAAAAGAACCTATATAATATTTATATGGATTATACAGAGAGATTTTTCATAGGTATGGTTGATCTATATGGAGAAAGAGTAGTGAATATGTGAGGGGATAAGGTTCACTTTCATTGTTAAGGAAAGTGAAACACTTGTTATTTTTCAATATTTTAAAATACAATTAAGAAACATTTTTTTAATTTTTTTAAAAAATAATAATATTGGAATTTATAATTTTATGTTTTAAATCCAACAAACTAATGTTGTTTAATGAGTTTTTTAGGTAATTTAAACCCTTACCTATTAGTTTTAACCCATGTAAACACATTTGATAGTTATCGTAAGATTAAATTTTTATACAATTTAAGGGTTATTATTGTTACCATAAAAGAAACATTTCCCATAAATAGACCATGGTTGATATTTTCATCCATATATGACTCACTTTTATAAATATTATTCTCTTATTAATTTTAAAGAATATAATAAGTTATTATTTATTATAAAATATTATTAACATAATTATTATAACTATTCATTTACTTTGAATTTAGAGTCATCAATATTTTTATGGAATTACAATATAAAACATAAAAACACAAATAAATATGTTATACATTTTTATAAAATTCATGGGACATAATAATATTCCTATATTGTATTTCTTTTAATATTATTAAAATAATTTATTTCATTTTTCTATTAATTGAATAAATACTTTATTGGGGCTGTGTTAGAATTTATACTAATTATATGGTCAATGAAAATAATAAATAAATAACAATCATTAAAAAATTCAATTATGATAAAAATTACCATTAATATTTGCCCAAATTTTATTTTCATTTGTATGTTTACATATACGTAAACATTAAAAATAATAGACTGATACTTTTTATTTTTCATTAAATAAAATATAATGAAGGCCATTTTTATGGAAAAGTGTCCCATAAAAAGTTAAATCTCTAGTAAAAGGTGGTAAAGGTTGAAAAAACTTATTCCAATAATAACTAAGATTAAAAATGGTGACGTTATCACTTATTTGTAATATATGATTACCCAATTTACCATTTTATTGTGAGGTTTTTTTACTATTTTTACTATTCCTTATAACAAAAAATTATATTGAGATTACTAAATAATATTAACTTGGATAATTAAATATGTTTAATACATTTTACCAACTTCAATCTATATATTTTGAAGAAATTCTTTTTTTAATAATCCCACAAAGTGAAACTGAAACAGTTTTTTGAAAAAAAGCCTTTTAAGTCTAGTAGTATTTTTATACGACAATCATATATAATGTTGATTAATATGTAAATTGTTATATTATTTATAACTAAATAATAATTATATTAATTTAGGATCAAATTTAAATCATTATAGGTATTTTAAAATGAAAATAAATGGAAGTTTATAAAAATTAGTATTTTTTAGCGTTATTTATTGAATCAAACTTTATAGAAAAAAAATGAAATTTTATGAAAATATAATTTTGATATGATGATTTTAAAAATGAAATTATTTTAAGAAAATAAAATTTATAAATTTTGATAATTAATTTTTTAATAACATTATTTGTAAAACTATGTGTATTACAATATTGTTTCTCTAAAAATAAAATATTATTATAATTGATGCTTAGTAATTATAATAAAAAAACATGGAGAAAAACATTATTTTGACATAAAACAATTTATTATTTAGTAATATATTAATTAAAAGTTTTTTTTATGTTTGAAAATAATATAGATATTTAAATTCCAATAATTTAATCAAGGATTTTCCCAAGATAAATTCTCAGGACGTATATACCCCTAGAGATTATAAATTGGTGTATAACGTTACAACATGTCTCAATGAAGTGAAATTGAGATAGAAAAACCCTTCACATTTTCGTATCTTCTGAATCAATGTATATGTAAATAAGTAATGTGATATAGATCCTAAAACACCATAAATTTGATTTATATTTATAAATAAATTTATTAGGTAATAATCAAACCATATAATCAAAATGATAGTGCACAATATCAATCATGTCTCATGTATTCGAAAAAGAGACCAAGAATCCATTACCTTATATCTAAATTGATTCGTAATCACTCTAATTCCAAGTATAATAAATTTATATTTACTATAATTCTAATAAAAATATCATATAAATACATATGATATCATATATTATCCACTAATATCATTTCAAAACCTATTTATTAACATTTATCTATTAAATTCACCATTTTAGGTGTTAATTACAGAATTTTTCATGTATATTACTGTTTAATAGTTATGGTAGTTGAACATTCATCATGTTTATTTCATCTTTTTAATTTTAATTATAATAAAAATATCATATATATATATTCATTATATATATATTTATAACCATTAATATAAATGTTGTGATGAAAAATGAATTACACCATTATATAAGGACGATAATCTATATGTACGCACGATCAATGTCTCCATTTTTCGATAGATGATGTGAAAGAAAGGGACATATTAATTCATTATTATAAAATAATAACTATTTCATAAATTTATGATATATAAAATAAATAAATCAAAACAAATAACATTTAATGATGGCGGTGGGAAATGATATGTATCGCTACGTGGAAGTGGTTGTCCAGACATACACACAAGTGACACTATTATATCCTATTAGATTGATAAGAGGTGGAAAATTGTTTTTAGATAATAATAATTAAATCAAATTATATTTTTCTGCCAATTCATCATGTCTAATATGAATATAACATGTTTATAGGAAGTAGAAGAAGAAAAAAAATGAACGTGCTTGGTTAATAACCTCACCTCTTCTTTTAGAGACCCCCTTCGGCTTACTCCTTAAGACTTGAATGATTGGTATTAGGAGAATAAATGGATCTATATGATTAAGGTATTGCCTATATAAATTTTTTGGAGTAGGTATTTTCTAATTTATAAGGTTGAAATGGTGTGAATAAGGGAGGAGGACAGGTGCCCTATTATAATTGAGGGGAGGGACACACAAGGAATTTCATAAAAAATATTAATTATATAAGGTCACTTTCATTGAAAAAATTCTATAAATGGAAAAATATTTGATATTAAAACAATGTAATTGTAAAATTTATTAAAACGTACTAATTTTAAAGGTGTGAGTGACAATCTTACCCTTATCTCACTGTTTAACCCCTGGTAAACATGTTTTAACCTTAACTGTTGTAACAAAATATTATTGTTTTTATTATTCGCCATGGAAAATTTCTAAGTTAGACTAATTAAATTATTTTAATTATTATTATTGGACATATATATTCTATTTTAATATATTAAATTTCGATAAGATTCATAAGTTAATTTTAATTAAGAACACAAACAACAACAAAAAAATGTTTTCAATAAAAGAAATTTTAATGGAAAAAATTAAGATAAATAGATTCCTAACATTTTAAAAGACAAATAATGCATGTTAAAATGTTATATTTAACATTTAAGCTATAAATTTTATTTAAAAAATTAATTAATTGATATAAATAAATCTAAAAAGATAATAACACATTGCACACATAAAACTAGTTCTCCGAAAAATGTTTGTTTTGGTTTAAATATTATCTTATACCAAAATAAATTATAAAAATGATTCCTATACAATTAATTAAATTATATAATATAAATGGAGTTTTATTTTCATTTAATAGTAAATATAAAACAAAATGGGAGTTTTACTTGGAAATAATTTAATGTTTTTTAAAAAAGTGACAATTTTCACAATTCACTTAAAAATAAATATTTTATATTAATTATTAAAAATAAAAAATATATAGTACCAACATTTTGATTTATAAAATATGATATATTTGAATAAAATTAAATTTATAAATTTTTTTGAAATTATTTATCATGATTTCATGAAAAAATTGGATAAAACCATTTATGATGAAAATATATTTTTGAAGTGTAAAACAACTTTACTAAAAAATGGGTACTTATTTTTTTTGAATTAATAAATTAATTTTAATTAATAAAACCATGTATAATTTTTTTCATCATGTGGTTATTAATATTCTTATCTGAGAATCTAATGGTTAGGTTATAACAATTTATAATATCTTTGTTCATATAGACCAAGAATTTCATATAATGATAGTTATCAAATACATCATGTTTTATTTCAAAGGAAGTTCTTATAAAATCATCACGATGTACAATATCTATTTTTCAATTAAAATAATTTGATATATTTTTTAAGATGTGAGGTCGATGTTTTATTTGTTGAAAAATCTATTTTAATATCCCCTAATTTATAATGTTTGATAACTATATCACATGCTAAGAATATTTGTGGAAAAAATATACTTAGGGATTATGATATCTTAAGTTCTACATGATTGTTTCCACATACATTTAAAGTGATCAACTAATGTCTAATTGAAAATATTTATTTTTGTTTTTATGCTAATCTTAACTAATAAAATATTTTTTAATTTTGAATTAAAGAAAGATAGAAAAAGTTGATTTGAGTGGATACTAGATTAAGGAACTAATTTTTGATCTTCATCCCCAAAATGACATTATCATTTGTTTTCAATAAGGGTGAGAAGAAAAATAACACATATTGACACATATATCTTAAGGTTCTGACAACAAACACAATGGCATAGATTAAAGTTCCCATGTGTTGGTTGTGTTTTTTTAAAAAAATTAAATCAATATGTGTCGGAGTTTAAATGAGCTACTACAATTGTGTATGTAAAATAATAAAAGAATGAGTTGGAGTTAATTGTTGAATACATTTTAGAAAGAGATTCAAGAAACCATCATACATATAATGATTATTGAACTATTATTCATTGCTTAAGGTGGCATGTTTTAATGGTGTTTGGATATGAAACACTGTTTACCATAAAAATAAACAATAGTTTGAAATGTGTAAATAAGGAATTATGAAGGTGCATGATGAAATGAAATTTAATTTCATTTATATGCAAAAATATATCATTTATACATAAATACGAGTTTTAATTATGTCCATGAAAATATTTATTTTCATAATGTCTATTTAATAGTTTCAATTGGAATGAAATATTATTATTTTAGTAAATAAATTTATAAGTGTTAGGTAAAAAATATTCAAACTCAAACAAGGAAATAAAATATAGATCAACTATACATGGGGGAGTAGGCTCAACCATATAAGTTTCAACCTACCTAAGATAAGATGAAGTGGCTGGGGAGAATGGTGAATGCCTTGTTCTTGATTAGGTAGGTGGGAATGAGAATAGCTCATACGGGGCACATATGGGAGTCTATATTATTTCATGGGTGGAAGACCGCACATATGAAGGCATGTGTGTGAGTGTGTATGGGAGATGACCCTGATTCCATGGATAACTGTTCAAAAAAAAACAAAGATGTTGATTAAGTGGAAAGATATTGAGAAAAAAACCAATGTTGGATCTTGGGAGTGTATCAAAATATTACCATGTTAAAAGTTATGGATTTAATTTAATCACTCAAGGAAATTATTTAGAAAAGTCAGATCATCATGGTGATCATTTTATTCCTACATTGAAACCCACAATACACGTTTCAAGAAAAACATGACTATATCTCAATAAAATCTCCACATATTATTCCATTATTGATCAAAACAAAACTGATCATCATTCAGTGATAATGTCTTTTTCAATGATGAAGTAGTGTTGTGATTCCATAAATCAGAACTGTTCATCAACCGTGCTTCAATGTAAATTTATAGGCATTACAGGCATGCAAGAATTGAGGAATAAATTATCTCTTATATAGGAAGAATATAAAAATATTAAATATAAAGAGCACATAAATTTCATTTTTGAGGATCATAGATGAAAATTATCTTCCAAGAAACCTTCAAAAACCTTCCATAAATATTTCACGAGTTATCAGTGAAATAAAACATGTGATTAATATCTTTTGTGAGATATTCATGTATTCTTCAGAAAAATGAGGATGTCCCATGAGTAATATTGATCAGTTACACAACCATTATTGATCAACCATACGATGTAGTGACTGACAACATAGATAATAGAGCTATCAAGACATGATATTCTATAATGTCAAACTTCTGATTCTATGAAATAATAAATTTTAATTAAACATATAAGATACCTACATGAAAATTTCAATAAGTATGAGAATTTATTATAAACAACATTCATATTATTTATATGAATATTAGACCACATGAATCCTCTATGAGAATGGATATTCTGAATGGAGATTCCATATGAGGTATCACAAACACTTTTTGGGAATAAAACTCTTGTAAAGTACATGATTCAACCACGAGTAACCTACATAGATCTCTAAGTAAAATTCTACGAAGATGAATATGAATTTTAGAAAGAATTTAAATGGATGGGGTCATCTAATAATATCATTATATACATGTAATTTCACTTGCATTTATATTGAATTAAAAAAAGATTAACATATACATCAGTTCTGGAGAACCATGTTCCTCCATGGAATCAAGATGCATTCTCATTCCATGATTTAATTCATGCCAATGTTCATGAATTATGAGGTGTGTATATTTTTTATTGTGATAGGTTTAAGGAAGGGATATTGCATGATATTTTTATACCATATGAAATGAGATTATTATACCCTTTTTATTCAGGTATTCAAAGGAGAAGACATGAATTAATAATATATGGAATAAATGGGGAAAAATAATTCTGGTAGTTATGTATGATACATGTACTTCGTTTCTGTATTTTAGATCACATAAAACAGAATTAAATGAAATAACTATTGAGACTATGGAACACATTAAATATTAAATAAAGGTAATATAAACCTTTTTGATATTTATTTGGATGATTTTATGATGAATAAATAGTAAAAAATCTATATGGAATGATTTATGCACACAATTAGTATAGGTAAAAAAAGAATAAGCTGATCGAATTGAATAGAAGAAAAAATTGCTGATAAAAAGTAAACTATTATTCAAATTTATATATTTCATGATATAGAGTTATTGTGATCCATATTAATGGAATTGGAAAAGACTATATGAAACCGAGAAATAATTCCAAGATTGAATAAGAATAATAATTTGTGTGACTTCTTAATATTAATCCCTTACCATAGGGCATACATGATTTATTATATGTTATTATAAGATTATAGATATGCAAGGAGTTATAAAACCCCATGTTAATATATATATATATATTAATTAATTCAATAAGATTTAGTATAGAAATGATTATCTATATTAAAATAAATCATCTGTTGTTAAAAAAATTCTTTATAAGTTATAATTGATATATTATATCAATTTTAAATGACATTAAAAGGAAAATACTCATGAGATATATACCTTTGATGATTACTTGAATAATAATTTTAAATCATCACACATGATAACTATTGTGTATGTATTCATACTGATTATGAAAATTGATTAGTGAGAAGTATATGAGAATATTAAAACTCTTCATCATTGATGGTTAAGTAGAATCAAAATGCTAGTTGAATGAATATAGATCCCATTGTAATCACGAGATCATATATATTGATGTTAAATAAGAATATTTACAATAATAAGCGATTGATGTTCCAACTATATATCTAATTGCAATAAAAATCGTTAATATTGAGAACCACCTTGATTTTAAATCCTGGTGATTCTGAGTGAAGAACAATATTATCGTGTATACTGTTTTCCTGATCATATCCTAGTAGTTAAAGAATTATTCATTTGGTATATTTTTTTTTCAGGAACTAGTGGTTCTAGTGTAAATAACACTATATCCAATAGAAGTTGAATACATTGGGTTGCTGTTTAAGGTAATTGATTGATAGCTTCCCAAACATTGTGTGCAACTTATTACAAAACATGTTATCAATATAAATTTATAGTTACAAATTAATCCTCTACATTAAATTATTTTAGAATGAAAAGGATTATGTTTTCTAATGGGATCCATATAATATAAAAATCCATGTGTGTTTTTTACTATCTTATTATGCATAATATACATAGGTGTGGGTCATACATGAATTAATTTATTAACATGGATAGAGGTTCATGTCTAATAGGGTATAATTTAAAAGAAGAGAAAACTTAGTAATAAGGGAAAACCGATTCAACCCCTTTTATTTTTCTTCACCGTCTTTCTGGAATCTATAGTGATGATGAAAGGGAACTATGTTTGATATAGGCATAATTTATTTAAATATATCGTGTAGATTTTTTATATAATTAGAAAAAATATACTATATGTTTCTATAAAAAATATTGTGAATCATTTTATTTTTTAGAAAATAAATGATTTTATTTCACAATTATAATTTTTTTATAAAAATGAGTTCAATATTTTACAGATTATAGAATATGATAATAGTTTATATTATCTTGATATAGAAAATTCAGTATATAACATTCAATATATAATGTTCAATGTTAATGATTCAAAAATTAGTTAATTTTGGCATCATAATATATATATATATATAATTTTTCTAAAAAATATATAAATATGGATTGTAGGAGTCATTTTATTATTTATAATTTAATACACATTAATCTTTTCTATTAGATAAAATGTAAAAATTGTTTGTGTATGTAAAATGAGAATAATTTTTTTTCATTGATGGGTTTAATACATACTAATTTACAAGGACCAATGAGTTCAAAAACAAATTTTCTAGTTATCTATGCTACATTAATTTTATCAAAAAATTAAGTTTATATAGTTGTAATGAATCATGTCACCTGTTTTCGATGGGACTTTGTAAAGGATAGTCTCCCATTGAACTAAATATAGGGTATATTGTTCTTAAATTATATTTAGAATACAAATTTTTTACCTAATCTAAATGATTAAAAATGAATTTTTAGAAGTATAATTCATAGTGGAAAATATGTAAAGAGAATTTAGGAGTGTTTTTTAAATTCAAAGCAGTAGATGTTTGGTTGTAGGTGTTGCTTGAAACCATGTGTGATTGATGGTATTGTCATACCATTGGCAACAGAACCAGATATATGGTGGTGTATTTTAAAATAACTATTAGATTCATTATCATTTTTTAAATAAATTATAATTTTTTGGGGATTTTAACAAAATTTTACTATTCATAATATCCTTATACGTGTGATAGAATTAGGGGAGTTTTCCCCGCTCTAATCCTTATCCCTACCTTTTATCCATTGATTTTTGTACATTAATTGGTGTTTTAACAATGGATTAATATGTATATTTTTTCTTATTTTTCATTTTTTCTTATTCCTATGACGTTTCCACTAATTTATGCTCAATAGAATTGTGGATTTTAACATGATTCCACAATATAATGATGGAATCATTTCGTAATTAGATATATTTTGTAAAATATGCATATATGATGTTAGTAATATATGAAAGAATGTTGTTAATAACTCTATCTCTTGAGGTAAAAAATTTTGTGAGGTATTTTTTAATTTTATAAAAAATGGATCAAATTAATGAGTGATTGGGTTCCCAAAACTTGGGATATTTCTTAGAATTGGGGTCATTTTGTAATGGGGATAATCCACAAAATATTTCTTATGTTTTCTTGAGGTTACAAATATTAGTGTGAAATTATTCATAATACCTAATAATATTAATTATGGATCAATTATCAAATTAATTATAATTCTAATATGATTAAGGGAATGAATATTTTTATGAGTAATGAGCTTGTTGGTTACATTAAGATTGAGGTTAGATGGTTGTGAATTTTGGAAATAGGAATGACTCTCTGTGCATGAAGGTGGTCACTGATCTTTCCTTCATATTTAATATCATATGTTATTTGGTGTGAGAGGATGTATATGTGAGTGTGATCAAACCAAGGGATTGTGGAAGGGATTGAGTATACAAATAAATATGGGGTCTATCGTGACTATGTTTTAGTAAAACCCCTATTAGGTATGTAATTTAACAAAGTGTTACCCTTAAATATCACCTTGATTAGTCCACGAGTTTTCAACTAGCAGCTTGGGTAAATAATGTTTTTTTGGGTGGGATTTCAATTTTTTAGCAATGAATGGAAAGATAAAAACAGTAATCTTTTCCCATCAGCCACTAAATATAAAAAACATCCCTTATATAAATATTAAAATTTATTTTATTTTATATAACTCATAGTAATTTAAATAACCCTATTGTAATAATTAATAATCCAAGAACATAGATATAAATAAATAGAAACTCAAATGTTGTTCCCTATGTTCATCATTCCCATCAATTAGTAATTTCAATATTTCCCTCCAGCATTGGCTTTTGAGTCTATGAAATTTCATATATATAATTATCAGTGAACATACAAATATACCCAATAGGTTCCTCCTTGCTATCTTTGGTTTCAGTTTAGAATAAGAACACTAAACCTCTAGTGATCAAATAAAGAAAATGATACATGATCCCATTCCAAATAATGGCACTAACCAATCTACCCACAAATATACTATCTAAATAAAAATTATACATATTACAAAATACAGTATAAAAAATATGATATATCACTTCGAAACCATCACTTTCCAATCAAATCACCAATATTCCTGAAAGCTGATGTCATATAGCCTATCAAACTTGTTCCTTCATCCTCAAAACCACATAGATTATAAAGACACTATCAACATCTTTCCCTAAACCTCATGATCATCTCAACCATGCATCCATATCATGGAAACATCTATACGTATGTGCAACTAGGCCCACTTTCTGACCATCACACTAATCTACTCACTCTATGTGTGTTGGGCCACACTAAAAAAACTACCCTTAGGAGGCAGTTGTATAGTTAATGATGCAAATATCACTAAAATGACATAAAAATACAATAATAATAAACTCAAAATACTATTCCAATTCCATTTAAATATTATTCATTTATAACTACACATCTATATCTCATAATTATCACAATTCTTGGTGCAAAGGATGACAACGTATTAGGGGATGTTAACTAACTATATTACAACATATACAAAAATCATTTCTAAACCTAATTCTATATACTCCCACATTACTCTCAAAATGTCTAAAAAATTAAATTATTGATCAAATATTATAATTAGCATAGTCAACACTTTATTTATTCCACATCAATCACTACCAACTTCTTAAGTCATCACTTAGTTCATTCATCCTATATATTAATGTTGTAAATTATTAGTTTTTATTATATAAACAGTTATTAGTTACTAGACATCCAATATCATTTATAAAAAATGATTTATATCTCAACCAATATTAAATAACACATACATTCATCACAATAACATTTTGTTGGGCCACATGGTATAAAAGTTCAAAATATAGTTTTAAGTTCTATTCAATGAAGTCTTTACCAATAAAAATAGAATTAAAACACTTTATATTTTTTTATAAAACACATAATTACATAATGCATTCATAAAAGGTATTTTTTAGAAGAATAATTTCTAAAACCTGACCAAACATGCCCTTATATATAAAAAATCATTAACCAATCCATTATAATATACGAATGTATGAAATTATCATCATTTAAACACTATGTTCACTAAAACAACATTTTCAAAAAAATAAATTTTATATTCACAACTAAACATATCCTTATTATATATGAAAAATTTTAAATAACAAGTACAAACCCATTTTCATTAATATAAAAACATGTAATCCTTTGGAGTATCAAATAATTCCACAAGAAATTATCATCTGTCTTGTATTACATATTTCAATCACTAAAAAAATGTTTAATACTTTGTGAAACTTGAAATAAGTTTGAAATAATTAGTATGTTATGTTTTATCTATGAAAACCACCCTGGGATTCTTTTTTCAACCTTTCATTTGAGAAGGAGTGGATATAAATGTTTAGTTATAAAACGTTACTAAATAAGTTTATGATAATGGAACACAGTATTAACATATTTTTAATGTGAGTGGGGGGGGGGAATAAAGGATAATTTCCTAATTCGGTTCACTATCTAACAGAGTTTTCCTGGAGATGGAATAGTTAGTAGTTCGATGGATATGGCCTTCATATATTGTACAGTGAATTGAATAGTTCATATGGTTGTGGAACTTGAACTCTTTATTGGAATCCACAAAAAGTAGATGGATGGGGTTCACTTTCATGATGATCGATCACTGTGATTAGAGTGATTATAGATTATTTTTTTCAAAATTCTTCTTCTTCTTCTATTATTTCTTAATAATATTTTTACTTTTTCTCCCCAGGAGCAGGGAATGTCACGATCTATATAAAATATTTTGTTTTCATTCTATATGAGTATGTTTAATCTTGATTGTCATTATTTTGAAAGATCTATTTCTGTTGATGTATGGAAATTATGTTCTTCACTGGGGTTCTAGGTTATTTCAATTTTGGATACAAATAATTTAGGTGGGACTTCATTTAGAAGATATAAAAATTATTATATTAATTACGTTTTAGAACAATTATTTTTAACCATGATGTTCTTTTCACAGTAAGTGGTTTTATAGATTTTAGATTATCAAGTTCCAGTATGATTGGTTTTGGTATAATATTATTTCAATAACTATTTATTTATTTACATTTTTATATTTTTAGTGTGAGTTTTTAATATTCAAGAGATGAAGAACACTTGGATGTTGATAAAATCTCTACCTAATATATATAAAATAAGAACCACTATTAGAAAAGTGTTTTGATGTTGTGACTATTCAGTAAAATGATTTAAGAAATACATTTTTTTGAAAATCATGTTAATGGATTTAGTAAGATTTGATGTTAGATAAGATTATTATGAGTGAAGTTCAAAGAATTGGTGTGGGATTTGATTTTGATTTTATCACTTTCAGAATTATGTGACGTGATGGTTACCATTATAATTAACTATATTGTATAAACCATCATACCCTTTGAGGATGTTTTATTTAATAGAAAGGTTAGAAGAATGGTGCACAGATAAGGAAAAAAAGTTTAGGAAAATAATTGGGTTCTAGATCCATTAATTCCCATATTGTAAATAAAGGAAACTTTGTTAAGGATTATAAGTATTAATGAGTTAATTCCTAAAGTAATGATACCATAATTTCTATAAATTCCATAGTTAATGAACGAATATGTTTAATACTAAGTGTAATGATTCCCTTAAAATTATATTTCATAGATTCTGGGGATTGGTTCCACTCAACATCCAAAAAATGATACATTAAAACTCTATTAATGGATTGTTTTTAAGGTTTTACCATATATGAGATGAATATCTCAGAATATATGGAAACGATAGGGTGAAATCCTAAATTACAAGTACAGTCTTGATAAAATTTCAAAAATTTAGACACATACATCATTTATAGATGAACCTAGTCTCAATAGGATAGGATGATGATGTGGGTTTCTATAAATATTTTATGTATGAAGTATATATGATCTTGGGAGGATCAATGGTTATAGAAGAAGGTGTTAAAGATAGAACATTGTTTCTAATAGAAAATTTATATTGACTAGTTATTGAACAAATGTAAAATTTTAGAAGTGTATAGTGACAACATTGATGTCTTTGTAAATTGAGTGAGAATAAGATGAGAGTACTTATAGCTAAAGGATTACTAAAGCATAGTCATATGGAGTTTATAATATTTGATATTTGTATCATTTGGAAATATAATATGGGTCATTAGATACAAATTTAAGGAAACTAAATACTTAGAAGATATTGTTTATTCACATTAATGTTTGTGGGCCAAATGCAGTCTCTTGCCATGGAAGGTTTTTGTACTATTTGACCTTTACAGATAATATAACATGTAATGTTTGGTTGGTTTGCCATAATGGAAAAATGATATTTTTGGAACATTTATTCAATTAAGATCAATGAGGTAAAAGGTGAAAGGATAATGATTAAGTTCTTAAGGTTTGGAAATAAAGGTGAGTACCTAAGCAGAAAAGTCCATAGGTATTGTTAGAGGAATGGAATTTAATTTATAAAATATGTACATAGAACACATTTAAAAAATAATGGGTTGGAATTTATATATAGGATTATAAATTATATAGATCAAATCATTAGGTAACATTCTTATTTCAAAAAATATTTTTGCGTGGAAATTATTACCTATCAACTTATAATATTAATATGAGTCTATCTTCATTATTGGGGTGGTAGATTCTTAAAGAAAAACTATTTTGAAGATGATTTTATCTGTATCACCTCAATGTTTTTGAAATATAATGTATATCCTTGTTGATGGCAGGGAAAGGAATATTTTTGAAGTAAAATCCCTCACATGTTTTTTGTAGGGTATGATGATTAAAACACAAGATTTTGGATTTAAATAATGATAAATGAATTTTTTATAGAAGCTGTAATGTTCCGTTTATTAATAATAATCAATTAAGTAAAAAACAAGGTAGAAGATGTGGATGAGATCATAGATTCAATTAAATATTCCTTATTCATTTGGAATTGATGAACAAATGTTTTGGAATGTTTAGGGAGTATCAAAATTATTGAAGATTCATCATGGATGGATAATTAAAAAATATTCATGACTGTGGATGCTTAGGGAATATTTCCAAAATATATAGTTCTAAAAGGATAAGAACCATTAATTGAATTTAGATAGTCCACGTTGATCATACATATCATTAAAATGTTCAGAACTAATCTTCATTACTATCACTTTATGGATGGAGGAAAACCTAACATCCAAGTAGAGTTGGAATGCATCAGTGATTGAAGATAGTTATTATTTTAAATTAATTAGGAAACTAAAATCCTTGCATGATTATAGAAAATGGGAGATATTGAAATTACCACTGTAGAAGAAGGAATTACAGAAAAAATGGGTTTACCATTTAAAAGAGGAAGTAAATTGTAGAAAAAGGTATAAGGATTGTTTAGTTGTAAATGGATTTTAATAAATGGATGGTATGATATTCATAGAAAAAATCATCCCATTTTTAATCATAGAGAAATATAGATGGTTCTCATCTTGGTCACTTTGTAAGGACTACATCTTGAACCATTAGCTATGAAAATGTCATTCGTTTATAATGAATTTTAGGAGGAAATCTTTGTACAGTTTTCAAATAGATTCAAGGAATCTAGAAGTAATATTGTGTGAAATATATAATAATGGTTTGATGGGTTAAATCAAGAAACTACAAAATGAAATTGGAATATCAATGCCTCAATAGAAGAGAATGGGTTTCTCTAGAATAATGTGGATCATTCATACATCCAGATTTTTTTTATGATTGATGTTCCATCATAATTATCTTGCACATGGACAATATTCTATTTCATGGTATAAAATAGAAAAAATAATTGAAAACTAATTTGTATATATGGTTTGATATGATTTATAACAGTGTTATTGATATTGGAATTTATTAGAAGAATAGAAACTCAGTCATGTCACAAAATGAGTGGATCCCAATATTTTTCAAAATATTAAGAATATCTATATTTAATACATTCAAGTCCCCAATGGAAAAATGTTTGATTTATTTCAAATATAAATAACCTAATATAGAAAAAAACTACATAATAAATATTTTTATATTAAAATTTTTGTTGAATTCTTCATGTACTGCATGGTTTGTACAACACTATAAATTTTGCATATACTGGGAGTTTCTAGTAGTTTTATGGTGAATACGGTAAATGATAACTACGATTGTGTAAATAAGATTATAAAAAATATTTAATTAATGAAAATATTATCCTCTTAATATATAATTAATAATTCTTTACGATGTTATATTAATGAAAAACTCAATGGAGATATGGATACATGGAAGAGTACCATTGGTTTTTTGTGTTGCATTTAGAGGAATGACCATAAGTTGGATGTTAAGTTTGTAGCTAGTAGTTATAGTTTCTTCAATGTATGTATAATACATAATCATTTAGTGGTATTGGATCTCAAGAATAGAGAGTTATAGAAGTTATTGGTGGGAGGATGAGTTCTTATAGCCAGTTCACTAAACATTTGATGTTTTTGGAAACAAATTCAGTTATCAAGCATTTATATATATATTTGAGGATGTTTTTAATGGAATGTATATTTCATATAGAGGTGGATCCTAGAATACCATATGGACTCAAATATAAATAGTTGGGTGGGTTTCATTTCCATAATTAGTGATTATTATGTTCAAAGTGATTTTAGATTCTTATGGGAACTCATTGTTTCTCTTGTTCATATATTTCATAAAACAATTAGAGGTGTTAATATTTTTTTTAATTTAAATTGATTTAATTTCATCATTATTTAGTCGCACTCTCTCCCCAATAAACATACATACACAAGAAAAAAATAGACAACAGTTTAGGGTGATGCATATGGCAGATTAGGATGATGGGGAAGAGTATGGAAGCGGGTGGAAAGGGATAACCTAGAGGGTTTAATCGATTTTGTGAGGAGAAGCTTTATAGAGATATATTGAATTGGAAATGTTGTTCCACCATGGGTAGACTATGTATGTGACCACTTAGGTCTATTTTTCCTTTTGGGTGATTATATAGGAGGAGTTATTAGGGTGTCATTGGGATAATTTTCCATGTTATGGATCAATTTTGATATGGGATGAATAAAATGGGGTAATACAATGGGTTTCTTGTAAGAGTAATCAATGTTAAACTTACAATAGGTAAAACATAATGTGGTTGTTGAGGATGGGTTGACTTTTATACCTTTCATATTGTATTTATGAGATATTAACTAATGTACTAGATTAATGGGTTTATTAGTATCTATATTATTTTATATTAATATTGTGGTTGAAAAACTTTAGTGATAAATGATCATATTGGTACTTATATTAATCAACTACATGTAATGTGTATATACATAATAAAAATATATTTTCGATGGAAAACCTAAATGGGTTACATCACCTATCGATGACTAGAAGATACCTGTCCATGGATGTGATGTCTCCCCCATCTATGGTATTGAAATATAATTTTAATTATGGGGTGTATCACCCACCCATGATATTAGATACTATAATAAGGATGAAATATATTTTCAATATGAGTTATTGATATATGAATTCAAGAAAATTAAAAGTTTCCTTCAATGATAATTGGATGAAAATATGAATTTTTTACTTGATATGGATTTGCTGCTTCACTAACCATGGGTGTTTATAGAATTCCCTATGCTGGGTGTTTCAAATTGGTGGACCATATACATAAAGAAAATACTAAATAAGAAATATGCAAACTTGGTAGTCAATTATTTGGAAGGATTTCGTAAATGTACCAACCAAAATATAAGATACTATGAAATAAGCTAGGCATGGTGGAAACCTAGTAAGAACATAATTTACCATAGAATGTTTAATGAAAATTTCTATATACTATGTTGATGTTATGAAATGGATTGGTTAGTAGGTTTTCCAACCTATTTCCCGGAGATTTATATGATACTAGGGGTGAAAAAAGTTCTAAACAATAACCTATATTTTCCTACAGACTATGGGAAACTCCATTCTACATCAAGAATTATCAAATATAGGAATGATTTTACTATCATAGTTTCTTCTTAAGTACCAAAGTATTTGAATTCTTTTTTGCATGTTATATATATATATATATATATTAGTTATTATTTAAGAAAGTATTAGGGGTGACCTATATAGATTTATAATCACACCCAGGTTGTGTGCCCTGGGGATTTGTTCTTCTCGACATCCAAAAAATGATAAATGAAAACCCATTTAATGTATTGTTTGTATGTTTTTAACTTATACATGATGAATCTCTCAATATATTATGAAACAGTAGTTTGAAATCCTAAATTACAAGTAGAGGATAGATATAATTACTAGAATTTCGATGTATATGTGAGTAGGATGGATGAAATGACAATAATGTTTAATCGTTGAATAATCTAGATGGTTCTCATCTTGATCAATTTAGAAGGACTACATCTTGAACCATTATCTATGAAAATGACATTCTTTTATAATGAATTGAAAGAGGATATAATTGTATAGTCATGAAATGGATTCAAGTAATCTCTTAGTAATATTTTGTGAAATATATAATAATAGTTTTATTAGTTAAAGAAAGAAACTTGAAATTTAAATCAGAAGGTCATTGTCTCAATAGAAGAGAATGGGTTTCTCAAGAACAATGTGGATCATTTATACTTCCAGAAGGTTTCTTAATGATGGGAGTTCCATTATAATTATCTTTCACATGGACTATATTCTATTGGATGGTCAAAATATGAAAATAATAAAATAGTTAAAAACTGATTTGTATATATGGTTTGAGATGATGGATAACACTGATAAAAACTAACTTTTTGTAATAGATATTGGAAGAGATTAGAAGTATAGAAACATAGTCATTTCTCAAAATGAGTGGATACCAATATTTTTTAAAATATTAAGAATATCATTATTTTATCCTTTTACTTCTACATTAGAAAAACATTTCACGTATTTCAAATATAAATAATATAATATAGAAAAAAATGCTAAGTAATTAATATGGTTTTGTTATAAATAGTGGGTTAATGCTTCATGTTCTGCATGGTTGGAACAACACTAGAAAGTTTTCTTATAGTGGGTGTTTATAGTAGTTTTATAATGAATATTGTAAATGAAAACTGGAATTATGTAAATAAGATTATCGAAACTCAATAAGGAATAAAAAACTATCCTCTTATTATAGTATTAATAATTATTTACTATGTTATATTGACGCAAAAATCAATTGAGATATGGATACATGGGAGTGTACCATTGGTTTTTTGTATTAAATTTAGAGTAATGACCATAAGTTGGATGTTAAGTTTATAGCTAGTAGTTATAATTTCTTTAATGGAGGCACAATACATAATCATTTAGTGGTATTAGAACTCGGGATTAGAATGTTATAGATATTATGGGTGGGAGGAGGAGTTATTATAGTTAGTTCACTAAACAATATATATTGTTTGGAAAAAATTTAGTTATCAAGCATTTATATGTGGGTGTCATGATGTGTTTTATGGAATGTATATTTTATATGGTGGTGGATCCTAGAAAACCACATGGACTCAACTGTAAATAGTTGGGTGGGGTTCATTTCTATAATTAGTGATCATTATGATCAAAGTTATTATAGATTCTTATGTGCAATTATTTTCCCTCTTTGTATATTTCTTAAAAAAGTAGAAGTGTTATTTTTTTTATTTCAATTGATTTAATATTTTTCTTATTTATTTTCACTCTCTCCCCAATGAACACACATACATAAGAAGAAAAATAACACAAAAAAGTTTAGGGTGATGCATATGGAATATGAGGATGATGGGGAAGAGTATTGAAGCTGGTGGAAAGGGATAACTTTTAGAGTTTAATTAAATTTGTCAAGATAAACTTTATAGAGATAGAGTGAATTGGAAATGTTGTTCCACCAAGGGTGGACTAGGTAAGTGACCACATAGGTCTATTTTTCCTTGGGGGTGAGTATATAAGAGGAGTTATTAGGGATTCATTGGGCTAATTTTCCATGTAATGGATCAATCTTGAGATGGGATGAATTAAATGGGGTAAACCAATGGGGGTCTTGTTCAATTAATTAATGTTGACCTTCCAACAGGTAAAAACCAAGATGGTTGGTGAGGTAGGGATTACATTCTTTCCATCTATATGGTATTTATGAGATATAAACTAATGGAATAGATAAATGGGTTTGTTAATATCTCTAATATTTTATATTAATATGGTGGTTGACAAAATACAGTGATAAATGATCATGTAGGATGTTATATTAACTAAAAACATGTGATGTGGATATACATAAGAAAAATATAATTTTGATGTAAAACCTAAATGGTTTACATCACCTATCAATGACTAGATGATACTAGTCCAAGGATGTAATGTATACCCCACTTATGGTATTGATATATATGTTCAATTATTTTATGTATCACCCCCTGTGATATTAGAGATAATACTAGGGATAAAAAATATTTTACTTAGGATATATTGACATATGAATTCAATGAAATTAAATGTTTTCCTCCAATGATAATTGGATAAAAATATGAATTTCTTACTTGATATACTAAATTTTCATCCATGGATTGGTTGCTTCCCTAACCATGGGTGTTTATAGGATTTCCTTGATTGGGTGTTTCTAACTAGTGGTCCATATACGTAGAGGAAATACTAAATAAGAAATATGAAAACTTGGTAGTAAATTATTTAGAAAGAGTTGGGATATATGAAAACCAAAATATATGAGACTATAAAATAGGCCAGGCGTAGTGGGAACCTAATTAGAACATAATTTACCATAGAAATTTTGATGAAATGTTCTACAAACTATGTTGATGTTATGATAATGGATTGGTTGGTAGGATTTCCAACCTATTTCCCTGAGATTTCTATGACCCTAAGGGTGAATAAATTACTAACCAATAACCTATATTATCTTACAGACTATGGGAAATTCAATTCTATATCAATAATTATCCAATGCAGGTATGGTTTTACTATCATAGTTTCCTCTTGAGTACCAAAGTAATTGACTAATTTTATGCATGTGATATATATATTAGTTATTATTAAGGAAAATATGAGGTTGAACTAATAAGATTTATAATTACATCGAGGTTGTGTGCCCTGGATGGTGTATATACATTATGGTTAACATGTAGGTTTGGACATAAGAAACTGTATAAGTGAGTTTGATGGATGATATTTATGGGATATAGACATAGATCTAAGGAAATATTAAGGATTGGTAGAGGTTTTCCCTTTTACTTTCAATATCCAGGTATTGATTTTTATATTATTGACCCACTAGGTGATCTATATTGGGAAGTGTGTTTATATGACTTAGAGGAGTATAATGTTTCTATAAAATCGTGTATGATTTTATTAATAGTTATATTTCCACAATAATTATGTTTTTTTGAACTATTATTTTTATCTATTTAAGGGTTTTATAATATTTTATTTAGATAAAATGTAGTTATATTAAGGGTATAGTGTCCTTATCAATTATTTATGACTTTCACCTCATATCAATACTCTTTAGTGTGCCAAAGGTGGGCATAAGGCATATAATATTCAAACTCATGATACATGGGAGGTCATTAGTTAATGAATGTTAAATTGTTTTATTTATATATATTTTTTATTATAACATTGATTATGGAAAATATCGATAACACTAATATGATTGTTGGAAAAATATGTATTTGTGCCTGGTCGTTCTGGGCATCTAATAGAGTAGACATTCAGTGTGAATAACTGGTTTCAAAAACACAAAATCTTAAACAAGTTATCCCTTTAGTTATTAGATAAATTGATCAATAAAAAATGACATAATGATAAAGGATTGAGCGAGGAAGAATATAAATTTCACAAGTATTTACACAAGGATTTATCAATATTATTATCTAGTAGTTAATCCTTGGTGTGTAGCGATTGTGATCTAGATATCCATGTTAATATCTTATTATCATAAAAATTGAAAAATGGATTTAGAATATGGTATTAATGTAAAATTACTATAAAAGAATACAAGTTGTAATAAGATAATGAATATTGATTTCACACCCCATATATATATATAGTTTGGATATCATAGACACCCTCATTATTCTCCTTAATTCTAGTTTAATCCTTTCTTGGATGCATTTTGAAATATGAAACTAGATACCTGAAAGTTTAATATTTGGTATTCTTTATTTCACCAAGTAAAACTCCATATATTTTTTTACCCACCATGCATCATGGTGTGATGTTTTTCACTATGGAGTGGCTCATAGATTCAATATATATGTAATGAATTTTCCTAATGACTTCCATTAGATTTATGTATGTTTTTTATTTTCTTTTAGCATGGTCATAGTCATTCATATGTGACATTCTTTTTCTCATTTTTTCCAATGGAGCACTTAAATCTCAAAACATTGTATATTGTAGTATAAGATCCACCTTTGGAGCCTTATGCAATGACTTATGGAGTGAAGTCCATAGACTCCCTTAAATTTTGTCACACTAAGATCTCATAAATTCACACAACATTATGAGCCCAAACCTGTGGTCCTCAAAGAGGCTCTTTATGTAATAACATAAAAATATATTACATGGTATTTTATGTAAGAGTAAATAACTCCATTTAATCATACCCATCATGATATAACAACTCCCTTCACACTGTGATGTACATCAACCAAAGAAAATGTAAATACTTTCCATTCTAACAATTAATTGATAAATATTTGATGTAAATCCCTGACTCTAGAAACCCATATATGCTGTTGACTTTGCTACATTTTTGTCAAATAAATGGGATCACACCAATTTAGTATCAATCAGTTTAACAATCTCTGAAAACTAGATATGTACATTATTTCAATGATACATTAGAAATATAAAAAAAATTACATAAAAAACATTCATGGATGCTTTAAATCATTAATAACAATGTTCTTCATATCTTGAGGAAATGAATAAAATTATGGATGATATTAGATTTTCAGTAAGGGTTATGTAATAATGAATCGATAACTAGTAAATAAGTAATAATTCATATGTAAACATGGATAATCAAAACACATTCCATTCAATGAACAACATGAGTTTAATTAACTTCTATTTCTATTATAAACATATCAATCACATGGATACTGAAAAAAAAATCATAATAAAGTTAATGAAAGATTATGGATATTTGTGATTATGGACCCTCAACCAATTTATATTAAATCATACAATTAAATCCTGTCAACCAAGATATCATAATTAATAAACGTGTAGGTGTAAACCAATTGCCCATTTAATATGTACTTCCTACTGTTTTATCTCATGAGACTTGTTTATAGATCAATGGTATATCTATTACTAGAGACGACCCTTAACTTACACATCCCATGCATTTCTCATAAAATTAATGATTAATACAATTTATTCTATAAAATTCATCATTAATAAATAATTATCCATATTAAATCAAGAATACACAACATCAATATTCCCCAAGAAAATGAAATAACTTTATAAGATTCCCAAAATTGATACCCCATTTAGAAATGGTATATAATTGAAACATCATCAATGTAATAGAAATGATTATTAATTCATCTGTGACATTAAGAACATGGGTTTGAATGATAATAATAATGTACAATTAAAAATGGAGAGTGATAGATAAAATGATCACAAGAATGTGAATGATCTCAAAATAAGGCATAATACATTATCAGTAATGGAATAACATTAATTCATAAAAAATTAGGTTATTTTAGTAAAAAAATACACTAGAAAATAAAATAATTTAATAAGTTACAAATTAATTACATGAAGAATTGTGTATGAATATAATTATAAATCATATTTTAAAATTATATCAATTACTTTAATAAAATAAAACAATTTTTTTTATATATTTTTCTAAATAAAAATTTAAAAAATATTGAGAAAAAATATTTTATTTTAAAAGAACCATTGAAACATGTAAGTAATTCTTAATGAAAAAGCGTAGTTATAATGGTAGTAAAATCCATTCGTGTGGTGTATATTAAAAGTTAGATTATATTCACACCTTTTGTAAAAATTACCTCATCTAGAAAAAAATAAGAATATTTATCTTATAAAATTTAACAAAAAGGAAATGATGGGTAAAAATCACATTAATTAATAGTTTTATATTTTTAAAAGTATTCTTGATGTCTTTTTAAGAAAATATGGAAATCCAATAAATGAGTTTGGAGGAAAACAACAATGAAATAATTATCAAACAAAATCCATTTTATTTTACTTGTTGATTTTAGATTTAAAAAGTAATAAATCAAAAATAAAGATATTAAACTCAAAAATAAAAATATTTAAAGAAAATATATTTTTTTAATAGTTTAGGATA
Source organism: Viscum album (assembly GCA_963277665.1). Classification (NCBI taxonomy): domain Eukaryota; kingdom Viridiplantae; phylum Streptophyta; class Magnoliopsida; order Santalales; family Viscaceae; genus Viscum; species Viscum album. Next base: position 1,984,031,937 of record OY728145.1, on the reverse strand, counting down.
ATATAATCTTTCCAATAGAAATCTAAACATTAATAATCCTGAAATAAAATGTAATTTATATATAAATTCATTACCTCAAGATAAACTACAGTCAAAAGTTATTTTGAAATCCTAAATAATTAATTTCAATTTATTATAATTCTATACCAAAATAATATAAACATTTATAATATCATATATGATCCACTTAAAACACTTCAATACCCATTTATTTATAATTCGTTTTAAAAATCGTCATCTCTAAGTTTTAATAACATCATTCTTCTTTGGAGATTAAATTTATTAATCTTAGTAAATATATATTTCACCTGGTTACATTATATTTAAAATATTAATAATGAATTTAATAATATATATACTCATTGTACACTTATTTAGAATCATTAGTTAAATCTAGACGTGAAAATTGGAATAGATCGCTTTGTGGAGGTTGTAGTCCACACATACACATGAGAGACATTATCAGTTTTTAATTGGTGTAAGGATAAAAAGATAAATATATACTAAATTTCTTGATTAATTATTTAATCTATAAATATCATATATAAAAATTATATCCATTATAATAATCATCCATGAATTGTGTTTGTTAAAATAATACATCACTTCACGAGGTGGTATTCCGCACGTACACATGAATGGTGTTTTCATTTATCATTTGATGGAGAAGGAGATAGATAAAGTTTTTTCATTTGCAATTATAAAATATCAGTATATGGGAGATACTAATATTAATATACCATCATGGATATCTATAAATTTAATGAGAAATAATAATTAATAAAAAAACACCCATTTAAGAAATATACCACTTCTTTGGAAAAGCTTCATATATTTATACCTCATGAATTATTAGGATAATATTATGACCAAGAATGAAACTTTTTATTATGAGGAAGAATTTTTAAAAATTATTTGCAGTAATTGACAGAAATAACAGGCTCTTTAAGTGTGTATAAGAGAGGATAAGTGGTTTACTTTTATATGTGAGGGAGATGACACACTCGGAATGTTTCAAAATATTAAAATACATTAAAATATTAATCACAAAAAATGTCAAAAAAATGACTCATATTTTATGAGGAGATTATATATGACATAAATATTACTATAAAATAGGATTTAGATAAATGTTTAATTTATTTAACTCTTAGGATTTTAGTTTTAACCCCTTTAACGTGTTTTAGCTCTTACCACGATTACTTATTTTTACCAATGGTATTATTAATGTTGACAAAAAAAGAAAGTGGAATAAATAAAAAATTAAAGAATTATCATCCAAAATATGTATTCTATTTTTATTGATTTTATTTTCTATAGATGGTATAAATTAATTTTCTAAAAAACCTAAAAAACTTGATGAAAATCCATTTTCAAAAAGAATTCATTTTTGGGCATAAAATGAAATTTATTGAAAAATATTGAATAATTGTTATTATAATGGAAATAATTGGATTATGAAAAATAAAATAATAATATATTTTTTATTTAAAAAAAACGTATTATAAAGGTATAATATAAACACATTATTAAAATAAAAGAACTCAAAATAGTTTTTGTTTGAACAAAAGTGTACTTAGATTTCCAAAATATTAATCCTAAATTTATAAGTTCAAAATTATATAATCTTTATAAATTATATTGATTATTTAATATATATTTTTCATAGGAAAAAGGTTTCATAGTCCTATATATCATTCTAATATCATTATAATTTCAAAAAATTGTCATTTTTGTAAAATTAGTATTTTTTTACAATTAGCCTAAGAATATACTATTTAAAAAATACAAAAAATTCCTACTAATGTAATATTATTTTTAAATTAAAAAATTAAAATAATTTCTCATAATAAAATTTTTAAACTTTTTTATTTTATATTTTTATTAAATTTTTAAATAAGGACATGTGTATTATGTTATAATTTATTTAAGATGATAATATTACTAATTATAAATGAATCTTGGGAGTTACATTTATCAGTCTGAAAAATAGTTCTTCCTCGGAATTTACATAATTTATCTGCATGAATATATTGGTGTATTTATTTATTATAAATTCTCTAGTTTTCCCATGTTACCTCTTCTATTTTATTATTTTTCTAAACTATATTCACCAATCAAGTCATCCGATTCCACAACTCATTTTCTATAGTATCATGAATCTCAATAGCATCTTAATAGTAAGGTAAATTAGGATCAAATTATACTTCCATGAATTTTATCAAATATATTCATTTTTTAATGTACTTCCTTAATAAATAAATTTAGAACACAACATGATATTTAGAGATTATAGGTGGAATTTCAAAAAGGTAAACCAAAACTCTAATTATTTCATGAATTTCAAAAAGGGATGATATGCCTAAAATTTAACTTCCCTTTGTTTCCAAAACTTATACCACCCTTCCATGAAGATACATTTAATAACACATTATATCCCCTAAAAAATCCAGCAACCTTCCCAAGGTTATCGACATAACTATTTTCCTTCTTTGAACTTTCTTCGATATGATTGTGAGATATTTTCACATTCACTATTTCCTCCTCAGTATATTCGAGGGAAAAAATATATTTTCCCCAACTTTATCCCAATTAGTTTTTATACAATATATATTCCAATTCAATTATTCATAAATTTTAATTTGAATTCTTAAATAGAAGCTATTATTATATGAAAACTACACCAAAGGTAAATGCATGTACTATATACCTTGAATGTCAAATGACTATGATATCAAATTGTATTATAATTTCTATTTAGTAATTTCATATATTCCATATAATTTAGGATGATAATAAGTGATAAAATATTTCTCAGTGATGAGATAATTCATAGAAAATTCCTGAATTTTGATGTAAACCAAATATAATGATTACATATAATCATAAGTGGTGATCTATGAAGTCTCACAAATTCATTAATATAGAGACACACAATGTTATATGGAGGTATATTTCCATTTATTATGATGAAATTTGAGGACTTTGGAAGGCGATCAACAATAACCCATATATAGTCATTCTTTGTTAGATTATTTGTAAATCCACTGAAAGATTGCATTGTTATATCATACCATATCTACACAGGAATATGTAGAGGTAACATGAATCCTTTAAGATACTGTCTCTCATACTTTATTTATTTAAAATCCATGAATATTGATAAATAATATGAAGTATCCCATTTCATATTATCCCACAAATATTATTCGTTGAAATATTGAGACATTTTTTATATGCCATGGTATACAGATAAATTTTATCTATGTGAATCATCTAAAAATTCAATTATTAGATATGTAAAGATAAAAAACATATCCTATTTCCAATTTTCAAAATACCTTCTTCATAGTTGAATTTTACCAATGTCCCATCATTCACAACCTCTATTTTCTTTTGAATATTCTTATCTTTAAGTTATAATATTTTTATTTTCTATAGTAATGATGGTTTGGAAACCATTTGGAATGAATGTGACATTTACCCTACATTTTTGATTCCCATATCTTGGATTACTAAAGACATTAATATATAATCTTTTTCAATACCCATTTTAGTAAACACTCGATGTTTTATCCTACTCAACAAAACATGCACCTTATTTTCATTCCCAAGGTGGTAGTATACTGATTAATTCTAATACTTGGGTAATTATAAACACTACCATTGAGACAAGATGAGTTATTTATAAGATAATATGTATTTAAAACATTTATGACACAAAAATATTTTAAATTTTAAACACATTGGTAATTCACCCATATGTTCAACTCAAATATTACCATCTCCATGTCAAGATCATGGTTCATAAATTTTTTTCATGGATCTTAAAATAAAATTATGCTTTTGGCCAGAAATCAATTAATATTAATAAGAATACATCCTCCACCCTTATTTTATGCAAATCTATATATCAAAAATACATCCCTTCCTAATGGTAAAATCAATACCTATGCATTGGCCTATACCCTCTTTAACTATTAAAAACATCTATTACACTCTTGAAAGTATAAACTTATCTAATTTATGTATCAACTCGGTTTATGGGTCTGTTAATCAAGAAATATTTTGAGCAAATCATCAATAATAACCTAATAATCCATGGAAACTTCATACCTCAGTTATATTCATTAGAAGTGGCCATTCCACCACTATCTATTTCTGTAAAGGATAGCATTTTATTCCATTCTTAGAGAAAATATGTACAACAAAGAAAAATTTATAAACAAAAAATTTCCATTTGTTAAATTTACAATATTACTCCTTTTCCCTATGATTCATAATAATGATTCCCAAATGATTCTCATTTACATCACAATTTTTAGCATATATCACGGAATCGTCTATTAATTCAACAATGATATTATTGAGATAATATTTAATACCCTATTAATTAGATCCATAAAAATAGAGGATTTATTAGTCAATAAAAATAGATTTACTATAAAATTTTAATATCCATACCTCGTTCAAAATTTCATCTTTAGAATATATTCATTCATTACTCATTGTTGATAATACACAGAAAAATGATCAATATTTGGATAAAATTGTTCTCCTTTGAGTCGATCAAAGAAGTCATCAATGTGGTGAATATGATTCTTGATCTTTATAGTAATAAAATTTATCTCCTTGTAACCAATGCACAACCTCATAGACCTCTCATTCTTCTTAAAAAAATGTACATGGGCACCCCATGCGTGACAAAATAGGGTGGATAAATACCTTATCAAATAAATCCCTTATCACATAAATCCATTAGTTTTATCTTTAGTTAAACAAATTATAAAATTTATATCCTATAGGTACTCAGAGATATAGGTTTTTCATTAGGGATGAGATCAATATAAAACTCAATTCCATGCTTAGGAGTATGTCAAGGTAGTTCTTCAGGAAACTCATTAACGTATTCATAAACAATAGATAAATAAATTATTATAAGGATAAGTTTCTCATTCATAGTTTGAATCATATATTATTCTACAAGAAATTAATTAAATATAGAAAAATGAGGTGGATCCAAATAAGATTTTGAGAATGAACCCCCCCCCCCTCTGAAGATAGGTTATTTCACATCTCCATCATGAATTGTAATATGTTACCCTTTGATGTTTTTTTCATTATAATATTAAATACAATTCATAAAAAGGTTTATCTGAAATTCAACCATTTTTATAACAATCATGTTTGATATGTTTCATAATTGGAAATGACTAACACATCCTTGCTGTAATAAGTTCTCTAATAGGAGTCTAGATTAACAACTCCTTCATAGGGTGCTAGGGAAATATCTAATTTCAAGGAAAACGTATGATATATAATAGTGTTAAGATCCAAAAATAAATAAATAATAATAAAATTTTGTGTTTATGATCAAATTACCCACCGTTATAGCTTTTTGAGCTTCAACATCCGATGTAGTAATTGGAAACTTTTGGCCAACACCCCTTAGCTAGTTCTGTGAGAGGTTCCCTTGATGATTGGGACATAGGTCTGAATAATTCCACTTATATTTATAGGAAAATTACTTTATAATAGTGGATTATTTATTTACCCTACATTCAAGAGCCTTACGATTACTTTCTATTCCCCTAAAACAGACACATGTTCCCATTAAGAAAATACATGGTTGTTTCTTTCCACAATTATCACAAGATAGAAATCCAATTCTTTTAATTCTTTGTTGTTTTTTTCTTATTTACCTGGTGGCCTTTACTTTTCTTGATTTTACTTGAATTTATATGAGCTATAAAATTTTATCTTTATATTTATGGCACTTAATACTCTATCATTAATGATGAAAATGTTTTAGAAACAAGTTCTCTTTGGAGACTCAACTTAAGACCAGAAATGAAATGGTCAATCATAATTTCATGATTAAATATTTAGTTCATAGAATTCCTAGCTAATATTCTAATGTTAACCTTATACTCTGAAAAAAAATCTTCTTCCTTCACCTTTAATGTGAGGGACTTCAACCCCATTTCAACTTGTTGTTCTTGAGTAATATTTTTTAGAGAATATCACTTTAAATTTTCTATATTTCATAATTTATATTTAATAATCCTATGGAACCCCCATTTTGAGGTATGTAGCCTTTTCTTATTTATTTTTATGTTTTTAATGTTGTTGGGAACATTTTTGGAGAGTTTGGAATGGTTTTCAATAAGTTTGGATGATTTTCTAAATGCGTACAGTTTGAGCACAGTTATGGAAAACCGTGTGGGTTTTCTATGAAACCATGTAGGGGGAGAGCGTGGGCTTCGCACGACTTGTGAACGGTTTTCCAAATAGTGTGGGGTAACAATGCATACCCCTTCTCTCGAGGTAGTGGCATGCACATAGTTAGCATATGGTTTTTAAACTGTGTGGGCAAACCGTGCAACCACATCAAAAATGAGGTTTTTAAATCAAGGATCTCTCGTGTTTCATTGTTTCATTCTAAAAATTCCCCCACCCAGGCCTCACTTAGTATTTTTGGTTCTAAAGGGTTTGAGGGGCTCGACTATATGTTTTGGAAGCAAATTTATGGGGTTTTTAGTGGATTGAAGGTGGTTCTTCTCGGGTAAGTATCATCTTGTAGTTCTTTGTGGTTTCTTCTAGATATACATCACCCGCTCTCTCAGTTTTCTAGATGTACATCCATTGTGTGTAGATCTAGGATTTTTGTTGCCTTGATTGTTGATTTGAAGGCTTTTTGATGATAGGGAAGGGGATCTATAATAGTTTCAGTGGTGCTTTCGTCAGATTTGGGGTGTTCTTGCTTGTGTATTGAATTTTTCAGAATTCTAGATGTAGGTGGCTTCTCCCTTGACTCCACTATGATAGAATTGAAAGGCTTGTTCCAATTAAATGGATTTTTTCATAAATTAATTAGTGATTTTGATGTGTGAAATTGGTTATAAATCTGGTTGGTAATGTATTGGGGATTATTGTGAAAAGGGGCCTTGGTTGTGTAACTTTCTTGATGATTGATTTTAAAATGGTGTTTTAAAATCCGTTTCTTGGGTTGATTTGTAAAAATGGTTGATGAAAATGGTTTTCAATAAAAGTGTTTTATATTTAAATTTGTGTTTTCATGGAAAATGATTAAAGTGTGATTTCAATAAATGAGTGATTTATTAAAGTAAATGGGCATGTGTTGAAATTGTTAATGTTTTTGAGGCATTGTTTGGTTAGAAATGAATTGTCTGCAGGATGTGGAGACCATGATGTGATATGATTGGTCACATGTTAAGCATTATGGATTTCATTAATTACGTCGGATGTGGGAGAGGAGTACCACTATAAAAATTGGATATATAGGGGAGTGAATGGACACTATCGAAGGATAAGTGGATGGGAAGCACCACTAGTTGGAAATGAGGTCAACGGGATGGGTGGATGTCCCACCGTAATGATTTCTTTGTTGTGTTTTTTTGCAAATATTGAATTTTTTTTCTAATTTTTGATGAGGATATGGCTTATGGAATGGTTTTGAATTCCCTTATTTGACATGGCTTGGTAAGGGTGTGTTATCTTGAGGTAATTGTTACACTATTTAATGTTTTATATAAACTATTTTATATAAATGTGCGAATGGATATATCCTAGTGGCATGTGTAGGGAAGTCATTTTGAGAAAACATACTAAGTATTAGTACTCACACCCAGTATTGTAACTTTGGTGCTTTTGTAGATGTTCTATTCAAGGACATAGTTAAAGGTAAAGCATCTCATTTCTTGTGGCTCATGTTGATGCTTAATGTATGTGGTGGTTCTTGGAGCATGGAGCTTGGTGGGGAGCTGTGGAGCATGTCTTGGTTTATTTTGGGTCTCTTCTTTATTCATCCACATTGTAATCTAATATTGTGTTTGGTTTTTTATTGTGGGATCGTTATGGATTACTTGGTTGCCTTTTGGTAATGTACGAGATTAGTTGTTTTGTTGGCATCCATCATAAAGTTTGTGGATGGTTTGGTTGATTTTTTCTTAAGGTAATATCTTTCCCCACTTTATTCTTGAAGCCCTATACAATTATTTCCAGCCTTTGGCATATTGAAAATGTCTCTTAAGGCCAAGTAGCATTCATCCTCCCTCTAAAGATAATGTGATGGGGCATGATGTTCCAAGTGGTATCCGTTTGTTTGGTACTTGGCTTTCAATTGATAATAGTTGTTCTATCATTTGGCATGGACTGTTGGTCTTGGTGTCGACATTATTTCTTTGTCTATTCCTTGAGTTGGGATGGTAGCAAGAGTTAGGATTTTTGGAACATAGAATTATTTGTATAAAAGGGTGTAGCTAGACCTCTTATGCTAAACTTCACGTTACAAGGGAGTTGGTTACATAAATGTTTGGAGACACTTATAGGCATTGGATATTTCATTTTCGTGGGTGTGAGAATGAAATACATGGTAGAAAGGACTTCCCACTAGGTTGAATATTTTATTGGGGTATAATGAATTATTTGTGACATAAATGTGTGGATTTTAAGATTATGAATTTGGTTTCAAAACGGTAGGATTTGAAACATGGAAAATTCATGGTATTTCGAAAATGGGTTGACATTCAAAACATGGTGGATCGTTTTTTGAAAATAATGAAACATGTGAAATGGGAACTTGTGGAAATCTTGTTTGTGATAGTTATAGTATAATTGAACTTTAATTTTGGAATCATTTGTTGCTAAAATAGAAGGAATTATGGTTTTATTTGTTTAGATAGAAATGGCACTAGGTTGGCGCTATAGAGACCAATTAGAGGAATATTTTGAAAATGTGGTTGCACTTGAGCCCCAGTTGAACCAGTAGCTAGTGCAGAGTATAGTGAAAGCTTTCTATGAAGTGGGAGGTGCAAATAAAAGAGATGAACCAAGGAATGTGGATCATGCAGTTCAGTTTCAAATGTAGAATCCACCCATCATTAGGGGTGATTCAGAGCCAGGGAGAGTTGGGGAATGGATAAATAAAATGAATCAGATATTTGACATATTGGGAACACCAGTAGAGCTGAAAGTGAAACTATCCACATACATGTTGGAAGATCTTTCCCTTGAGTGGTGGGATATGAAGTTCCAAGGTGGGACGTACAGAAGTGTGGCATGGGGGGGGGGGTTGAGGAATTGTTTAATAAACAATTATACCCTCCTGTATTCATAATTCAGAATACAATTGATTTATTTAGTTTGAAGGAAGGGAATATGGAGGTGACAAAATATACGGCTAATTTTATGAACATAATGCGGTTTGAACCCAAGGTGGTGGGTAATACATCATTGAAGGCACAAATTTTTGTAGTCGGGTTGAACCAAGAAATTAATTCCAAGATAGTCGTGTTCTGTATAGATGATTACATAGAAAAAGTGAATCGGGCTATAGTGGATGAGTGAGATATTTTGGGGACTACAGGTGGAGGAGGTATGTTGGTACCCATAGGGAATAGTGGGAACTCAAATGTTGTGTTCAAGTGAAAGAGGGAAACTTATTTCTAGGGTGGGTACATGGTTCATAATTCCATGACAGGATCGATGAATCTTCCCTCAAAGCCTCAGAGTAAGAGGGTATGTTTTTACTGTGGTTCTACGAGACAGATCAAGTTGCGTAGTATGGATAAAACTCATTCATGCCATAATTTAATGAAAATTGGGAATATGTGGCATTATTTATTGAATTCTCTAAGGTTGGGTGTCTGTGACACTCTTCAGGGGTCGCAGTGGTCATAGGGGTCAAATTCATTTATGGGACATAGAAAGTGGTATACCCCTCGACCAAAAAGTAACGTGGGTCATGTTTATTCTCAGAATACCACAATTACTCATCAATGTAATAAAGATAAGATCATGGAAAAAATAAGCTGTTTGGAGCTGAGCAGGTTTTGGTGGATAATTAGTCAAGACCATCCACAGTGTGAGGTAAGATTCTTTTAAATTAAACATTGATAAAATATTTGTTTGATATGGGTGCTTCACATTCTTTTTTTTCTTCTGCATCATTTATTTGTTCGGTTTACACATGGAAATTATGCCATATATTTTAAAAATACCATCTACTATGGGTCAAAGAGAGTGATGAGCCTTCCTATGTCGAGGCTGTTGTTTAGTTGTGGATGGAATCAAATTGATGTGGGATTTATTATTTCTTGAGATTGATAGTTATTATATATACTTGGGAATTGATTTGTTGGAATTTTTTAAGGACCACATCTATTTCTTTGAATGAATGGTTAGTTTTGTGATGGAGGATTTCTTTAGAAATTTATTTATAGGGTAGAAGAGTAAAAAACATGGTGAAAAATATTTGTTTGCACCAACTGTTGGCACGATCTTGAATCATTTATCCGCATTGTCATTGGAATCTGTGGAATGTGTTGAGGATAGTGTTCTTCCGTTAGTTCTGGATTAGTTTATGGATGTATTTTCTGAATAATACTCAGGGTTACCACCCGTGAGAGAAGTGGAGTTTTTGATTCATCTCTTTTAAGGGACCAATCCTATCTCAATTTTGTCTAACCTTATGGCACCATTAGAATTACTGGATTTAATGGTGCAATTAGAAGAGTTAGAAATCAAAGGGTTCATCCGACCTAGTGTGTCTCTATGGACAGTGCCAGTTTTGTTTGTTAAAAATGTGGATGCAACCTTGTGACCCTGTGTTGATTTTCGTAGACTTAATCCGGTTACGATAAAGAACTTATATCCACTTCCATGAATTTATGAATTTTTTGAATACTTTAGGGGATGTCAATGGTTTTATAATATTTACATGAGGTCAAGATATAACCAATTGTGAGTGTAGAAGGAGGATATCTTGAAAACATCTTTCATATGTAGATATGGACATTAAAAGTATGTGGTTATGCCCTTTGGTCTAACGAATTCACCAATGGTGTTCATGTCATTGATGAATCAGATATTTCAGAGTTATCTGGATTATTTTTTGTTGGTATTTGTTGATGATATACTGGTGTATTTAGGGACAAGGGTGGAGCATGAGAAAAAATAGGCGATAGTGTTGGGGATCTTGAGGGATCATCGATTGTATGCCAAATTGATGTAGTATTAGTTTTGGATATAGTAGGTTCTTTTCATGTCCATGTTATTTCTGAGAAGTGTATTTTAGTTGATCTGGAAAAGGTAGAGGCTATTAGCTCATGGAAACCACCATAGAATATTTTTGAGATATAGAGCTTCCTTGGTCTAGTTGGGTATTATTGACTTTTTGTTCATGATTTTCCACGATTGGCTTCACCAAAGACATCTTTGATGAGGATGAATATCCCATTTCAATGGGATGAGTAGGGCCAGAAATGCATTGAAGAGTTAAAGGGTTCCCTTACATCAGAACCAATCTTGTATCTTCTAGAACGAGTGAAAGGGTAAATGGTGTATTGCGACACATTGGGATCTGGGTTGGCATGTGTTTTCATTAAGGGGAATCGTTTGGTTGTTTATGGCTCATGATAGTTGAGGTTTCATGATAAGAACTTCCCAACATATGATTTGTAGTGGGAAGTAGTGGTTCATGCTTTAAATATGTGGCATCATTTTCTATTTAGTGAGAAATTTACAGTGTTTACCGATAAAAAGAGCATAAAGCATATATTCTCACAAAGATATTTAAACCTGAGGTAAGGGATATGGTGGGAATATCTCCATGTGATTGATTTTGACTTAATGTACACACCAGGTAGAGGAAATTTGGTGGCAGATTCTTAAGTAATAAATCATATGCTCAAGTGGTGAAATGGGTATCAGATCTGTGGTAGTGGATGCTTTTCATAGTTGACATGCAGTTGGAATGTGAGGATTGTGGTGATAGGGCCGTATTATTTCCGGTTTTGTTGGTTCTGACATGGCTGGTTTTGTTGAATAGGCACAAGCTTCTGATTCTGAATGTATGGATATGATGTTAAAACTCAATGGTGGGGTGACCATTGAGAACTAGAAACTAAATAGAAATTTAGTCTTGTGTTTTCAGAATCGGATGGTGGAAGTAGTGTCTTGTCAGGAGTAACGTCTCAAGGATTATCATCATTCCAGGTAGGCTGTCCTTCCTTGAATTCAGAAAATGTATAAGGTGTTGAAGGTGTAGTTTTTGTGGGCTGGTATGAAAAGGGATGTGGTCGGATTTGTCTCGAGATGCTTGATTTGTCAGCAAGTCACGAAAGAGCATCAGCGGACTACTGGAATGTTGTAGTCTTTACCTATCCCAGTGTAGAAATGGGAGCATATTGTAATTTATTTTTTCATGGGTATCCCAAGAACATCCTGAAAAAATGATGTCATATGGTTGATTACGGATCAGCTCACAAAGTCATCCCATATCATCTCGATTCGTGAATCTCATACGGTGGAGGATCTCTCCAAAATCTATATTCTGGAGGTGGTAAATAGGCATGGTGTTCTGGTTTTGATTGTATCAGATAGTGATCTAAGGATCACATCTCATTTTTATAAATTCTTGAATCAATCGCTTGGGAAAAATTTGATGATTAACACGACGTATCATCGGTAGACCGATGGTCAATTCGAGAAGATGATACAAATTATGGAAGATATGTTAAGGTATTTTGTAATGGATTTTTCTATTTCATGGGAGGAGCACCTAATGTTAGTGGAGTATTCATATATTAATAATTATTAGTCATATACATATGGCTCTATTTTAGGTTTTTTATGGGTGACCTTGTCATTCTCCACTATGTTGGGTGGAAACTGGCGTGATATCGATTATCAGACCGAGCCTTGTACAAGAGACTATAGAGAAGATCAAGTTGATTTGGAAGAATATGGAGATGGATCAAAGTCATTAAAAATTGTATACAGACCATCCTCTATGAATGTCTCCATTCGAGATGGGTGATCATTTGTTATTGAGAATCTCTCCTAGGTTGGGACATCGTCAGTTTGGGAAGCAGGGTAAGTTATCTCTGATGTATATTGGGCCTTTTGAGATAATTGTGCAAGTTGGAGAGGTAGATTACCATTTGGCTTTGTCTCCATGTTTTAGTGTGGTTCACAATGTGTTTTATGTATACTAGTTGAAAAATTATCATCCAGATCGTGACCTTGTGATTCATTATGATGAAGTTGAGATTGAACCAAATAATATCTTGGTGCACATGCCAATACTGATTATGATTAATAAAGAGAAAGTTTGGCATGGTAAAAGCATCAGTTTAGTTCATATTTTGTGGTAGAATGGTCATATACAAGAGGAGACTTGGGAGCAGGAGAAAGAGATAGACGAGCAATGGCCTGAGCTCTTTTGGAAAAGCAATGGTTCCCTACATTATGAGGATGGAAATTCTAATGTGGTGGATAATATAGAAACTAAAGTTTTAGGTATGTAGCCTATTTTTATGCCTTTTTATTTGTGTAAATATCTTGGAAAGAGGTTGAGAGAGTTTAGAATGGTTATGAATAAGTTGGGTGGCCTTTCTTATAGGTTCAAGATTTGCGTATGGTTACGGAAAACAGTGAGGGTTCTCTAAGAAACCCTAAATGGGGAGACAGTGGGCTTCACATGACCTACACAAGGTTTTCCAAATAGTGCAAGGTAACCGTGCATACCCCTTCTATCAAGGTAGTGGTGTATGGATGGTTAGCGCCTAGTTTTTCCAAACCATGTGGGCTAACTGTGTAGGCACATAAAAAATTAATCTTTAAAATCCACACCCCCCAGGGTTTCCTCATTTCATTCCAAACATTTTTTAACTTGAGCCTCACTATGGATTTTTGGTTCTAAAGGGTTTGAAGGGCTATCACACTCATTTTGGAAGCAAATAGAATGGGTTTCTTGGTGGATTGAAGGCGATTATTCTCGAGAATGTCTCCTCTCGTGGTTCATTGTGATTTTTTTAGATCAACATGTCTCTCTCCCTCTCAGTTTTCTAGATCTTCAACCATTATGTGTTTATCTAGGGTTGTGGTTGCCTTGGGTGTTGATTTTAAGTCTTGTAGATGTTAGGTAAGGTGATCTAGAATGGTTTTGGTTGTACATTCATCATATTTGTGGTGCGGTTGCTTCTAGGTCAAATTTTATGGAACCCTAAAGGTAGGGGGATTCTCTATTGACTCAACATTGATAGATCTAGATGGATTATTCCAATTAAGTGGATTTTGATTAAATTAACTTGTTATTTTGATGTGTGAAACTGGATAGAAGTCTCGTTGGTAATGTTTTTAGGATTTTGGGGAAAAAGGGGTCTTTGTCGTGTAATGTTCTTGATGATTGATTTTAAACTGGAGATTTTCAAATCGGTTTCTTGGGTTGATTTGTAAAAATGGTTGATGAAAATGGTTTTTTAAAAAAGTATGGTTTATTGAAATATGGGTTGGAATGGAAAATGGTTAAAGTGTGCGTTCAATAAATGAGTGACTTATTGAAGTAAATGGCCATGTGTTGCAATTATTAATGTGTTTGAGGCATTGTTTGGTAGGAAATTAATTGTTTTCATAATGTGGTGACCATGATGTGATATGATTGGTCGTGGGTTAAGCATTATGGCATGCATTAATTGTGTGTGAAGTGGTTGGGGAGTACCACTATAAAATGTGGATAGATAGTGGATGAAAGTGCCACCATCAAAGGATAAGTGGGTGGGAAGCACCACTAGTTGGGAATTGGGTGAACAAGATGGGAAGATTTCACAATTTAATGGTTCTATTGTTGTGTTGTTATGAAAAGATGGAATTTGTTGAGCTAACGCGTGATGTGGATATGGATTATAGAATTGTTGTTCCTTCTATTGTTTGAAATAGAATTTTAAGGTGGTGTTGGCTTGTGGTAATTGTTTCACTATTGAATGTTTTATAGAAACTGGTTTATATAAATCTGCTAACAGTTTTATCCTTGTGACATGTATAGGGAATTTATTTGGGGAAAACCTACTAAGTATTAGTTCTCTCCCCCTGCATTGGAACTTTAGTGCTTTTTTAGATGTAAAATTTCGGGACACATGCAAAGGTAAAAAATATCATTGCTAGTGGATTGGGGTTATGTTTGGGATATGTGGGGGTGCAAGGAGCATGAATCTTGGTGTGGAATTGTGGAGTATGTATTGGTTTATTTTGGGTCTCTTTTTCAGTCTTCTGTATAGTACCCAAATATTGTATTTGGTTGTTTTAGCATGTGGGATCATTATAGAATAGTTGGTTATCTTTTGGTTATGTATGAGTTTGGTTGTTTTGTGGAAATGCATCATATATTTTGTGGATGGTTTGGTTGATTTTTTCTTAAGGTAAAATCATTCCCCACCTTATTCTCGAAGCCCTCAGCATTTATTGTCAGCTTTTGGAATCTTGGGAATGTCGCTTAAGGCCAAGTAGCATTCTACATCCCTCTCAAGACAATGAGATGGGGTGGGATGTTACAAATCCACTTCATTGTTATGGATCACGGACCACCATTGATCAACATTTCTCTTTAGGAAATACACTTCCAGAATAACCATTTCACTTTCATTACTTCACAAGGAAATATATATCTTTTAATGGGACTTAATAATATTTTAGCTAGAAATATATTTGTAGTTGTACTAAAATATTTAGGATTCATCGACCCTAAAGTAATATAATATAGGTTAATTATTCTATGGAAGAACATTTTTCTACACATGGTCTAGGTTATTCATCATAACCTGAGTCAACTACCCCAATATAGAAATGATCTTCACGGTTCCAACATTGATAGTATTTTATTTCTCAGTAGGGAAATAAATACATTGACTATAGTGGAAAATTCTATTCATTCCACTAGTAATGATCCCTAAACAATATCTCACACTGATTTATCTCATTATTATCATGAATATTAATCCCTAAAATGAAAAATACCTATAATGGTAATGGTTTGAAAATTACCTAAGGGATTATCATAATTCTTATGTTAGTTATATTGATATAAAAAATAGTTCCTCAGGATCCTATTAAACCCTAACCTCTAGAGCCAATGTTTACATTATTACACTATTTTAGGATAAATTGCTTTACACCATGGAAGATCGATCAATTTAGTGGTGTTATAAAATTAGATAAATACCTGATTTCTACAAAACATTAAAAATATAAATACATAGCATAAGAAACATTCTAGAATCCTTGATCTAATTTATATCATAAAGAAATTAAATAAAATAAAGGGGGAGAAAAGTTCTATGTAATGGTTATGTATAGTATAAATTATTATTAGAAAATAAGGTATAATAAATATTGTAGAGTGTATAATCAAATCACATTACTTTCATGAAAAAATTGGAGTTTAATGAATATACATGGATAATATTAACCTAAAAATCACATGGGAAGTTGAAATTGTGTCTTTAATATAGGAAATGCATAATTATAGAAATTTATGGTCAAATACCAAGAAAAATGATAAAATTAAACTTACCATCAAGGCTTCTCAACCAATACATTATTCTTACTAAATAGGTAGGTGTAAAACCTATAACCATATAATATGGAATGCCTGTTTTTTTGTCTAATGAGACCAATTTATGCATTGAGTGAATTTCTATAACCACAACCCAATCATCTATTTCCTATCATATTAATTCATAAAATGTTAAATTATCAATATAATTCATTTACAAAACAACATATAAATTAATAGACATCTTATTGAATCAGGAATAGGGAAGTTCAGTATATCATTAGTGAACAGAATAGCATTCTTAATAATATTCCTTTGAATGCTACACCATATATAAATTGTATGTGATTGAAAAAACATCTATATAATAGGAATGATTTTGAATTCATTCATGATATTTAAAATATGGGATTAAAAGAGAAAAATAATGCCTATTGAATAATGGGGAGTGGAAAAGAACATGATCAAAATAAAGAATTTGATCATAAAATAATGTATAATCCATTATCAGTAACGAAAAAACATTAAATATATAGAAATTATTTTTTAATAAAACCAATAATTTAGAAAATAAAATACAATAAATACATTATATACAAATTACTTGTAATTTCCTGTAATAAGAGAGCTATAAATAACTTTCAAAAGTTCATTTATTTCCTTTAAGAAAATAATACCCATTTCTTTTGATATCATTTTAAATAAAAATTAATAAAATGTTGAAAAAAAATTATATGAAAATAACTATAGAAGCTTGTAATGGAATCTTAAAAAAAGTGTTTTCATGATGCAAAGAAAACATGTTCATGTGGTTTATGTTAAAACAATGATTACATTCACACCTTTGGTAAAAAGTAACTCATTCAGAAAAAAACAAGAATAATAATTTTAAACTATTTTATATAATTTGAAAATGTGTATAAATGAATTTAATAAATCCTTATATAATATTAGAAAAAGTGGTTGAAACTATTTAAATACAATATTGACATATATGAAAAATATTCGGTAGGAGAAAATAAAAAAAAAATTAATGGAAAGACCCTTATGTATAATTCACGTGTCCATTCTTGACTAAAAGTGTAAAAAATATAAAATAAACTTTTTAAAACCCAAAAATAAACATATGATAAAAACTATATTTTGTAAAATAGTTTATCTTCATATAAGTTATTCAAAGTAAATATGAAAATAAACACTCCATCCAAAGTAAATTTTATTAAGAAAAGAAAAAAAATACACTAAGTAGACTACGGAGGTCTAAAGTAATGCAGACCAAGGGCATCCCCTCTGATTAAATAAACACACTCTGCCTTCAAATTGTTAATCCGAAAGATATGCGCGTCTGTGGAACTGTGATCGGCCATGGAGGCGAAAACGTCTGCAACCTTGTTCCCCTCTCGATATATGTGAGAAAGAGTGATGTTATGACCAAGCATATGGCGACAAATCCTGATCACGTACTCTATGGACCACGGTGTAGAGCAATTATCTTTAAGGGATTAAAGGAGGACAAGTGAGTCCACATCCACTTCCAAAATGACAACCTCCTCCTGAATGCACAAAGAATGTCCTGTGAAAATAAACATTCACGAAATAAAATGAGATTGTAAAAGAAATATCTTACCTTAAGTTGGACTTACCTAATATGTTCATTTAACCACCTATATAATAAATTTAAATGTATAATATTTAAATAAAATAATCATATACATTTTCATAATATCATATATGTTCCAATAATACAATTCTAATACATGTTTATTTATAATACCTTATAAGAATCACCATTTGTGATTGTTAGATTTATTTCATGTGTGTTTTTGTTTGGATGTTTTAGTTTAGTAATTTCAATAAATGATTTTTTATCGTGATTATATGAAATGAAGAATCTTAATCAAGATAAAAATATCCTAAATCCTAAATATATATATTGATTTTTTACTTATTTATAATTTTCTTTTTTTGGATGACATGAAAGATAAACCACATTGTTTTGTGGAGGTGGTAGTCGACACAAACAAATGAGGTACATTATCATTTTTTAACAAATGGAATGATAAAAATTTAAATAATATATTATATTTACAAAAACTAGTTATTTAAAAAATATATTTTATAAAAAATATATTGATCTTAATGAACAAATATTAATTTATGTGACTAAAATTGAAATAAATCACTTCGTGAGATGGTCGTATGCACATATGCACAAATGATGATACATTTCCCATTAAGTGTAGAATCTGTTAAATAAGAGATTAAAAATAGAAATAATAATATCTATGTATTTTGGAGATTCTTATGTAATTATATAATAATTTTATACTAAAATTTAAGGAGTTTTAACATGAAATAAAAACAAAACTCTTGGTTAGGAACAAAACCTCTTCTTTATACAACCTCCTTATATTTAGATCTAACTATTTTTTAGCATGATATTATGATAAAAAAATATAACTATATAACATGGGTAGGTATGTTACAAATTATTTTTTTAGGTATTGGATGAGAAAAGTGTCCATTTATATGTTTATAATTGGGGACATGTGGTGTCCTTTTATAAGTGAGAGATTTGTCACACTTGGAATTTTTCAAAAGGTTGAGTTATATATTAATATATTAATCAAGAAAAATGGATCCATCATTACTCATAATAAAATAAGATGTTACATAGGCTTTATATATTATTATAAAAAAGAATTTCAAAAAATATTATCTCATTTAAACCCTTATCAGTTTATTTTTAGCCCTTTTAATTCATTCTACACTACTACAAAAACGGGCAAGGGAAGCCCTACCCTTTTATTAGCGCTAAAAAAAGGTTCGATAAAAGGGGGACTTTATCAGCACTATGAAAAAGCACTGATAAAGGTCCACTTTTAACAGCGCTAAAAAAAGAGTAGTTAAAAGTGACCCTTTATCACCGCTTTTTTAGCACTGATAAAGGCCCACCCATTATCAGTGATTTTTTTAGAGCTGTTAAAGGGTACCCCTTTATTAGTGCTTCTTTTTGTAGCACTGATAAAGGGGGGATTTATCATTGCTTTTTCCTAGTGCTGATAAATTTTATGTTTAAAAAAATTCAAGAAAAATAATATATTTTTATATAAGTATATTTATATTGATATAAATATAATATATTTTTTTTAAATATGTTTGAGATAAGTTTAAATGGACTATTACATTTAATATAAAAAAAATTTAGTAAAAATAACTTTAAAATATTTTAAAAAATATAATTAATTAATAATTTTCTAATTATTATCAAATAAAAATCATTTAATAACAATTTGAAGACACAAAAAATAAAAATAATAATAAAATATCTAAAATAAGTTAAAAATGTAACTCAAACATCAAACAACCATAACTTTTGATCCGTGTGTCCGTTTGAGCTCTACAACATATCAAATCGAAACCTGCGATGAGCTATACATACCAATGGCCTAAGAACAGCTTTTTTCACATTTTTCATGGCCAAAAAAGGCCCAGAAGGTCTCCAATACTGATTTTTTAGTCGGGATACCCTGATTTGTTAACAATAAAACAAGTATTACTTTTGATCCGAATGTCCCTTAGGCCTTCACCACATATCATATAGAATATTGTTTCATTTTCTTCAGTTTGGCTGATTGTGGAGTTGAAAAAGGCTTCTGAATAAGAATTTATGGTCGTGTTAACATTCTATGGCTTCTCAAACACACACATATATGTATTTATTCGTCAATATATGTGTGTGTGTGTCTATGTGTGTGTTGTATATATGTATGTATTTATGTATGTATTTATTTATTTATAAACACACATAAAAAACTATTTTATAAACATATTTAAATCTAATCTTATAAATATATATTATTATAACAATAAATATATGAATAAAAAATTATAACTAAATATATATATATATATATAAATT
Source organism: Viscum album (assembly GCA_963277665.1). Classification (NCBI taxonomy): domain Eukaryota; kingdom Viridiplantae; phylum Streptophyta; class Magnoliopsida; order Santalales; family Viscaceae; genus Viscum; species Viscum album. Next base: position 1,984,011,661 of record OY728145.1, on the reverse strand, counting down.
TATATATAAATACATATATATATACTAATATATGAATAAATATATATGTATTAATATAAATAAATAAATTTATATTAATATGAATATATATTAATATACGAATAAATATAACTATATTTACAAAGATATATCATTTAATAGAAAAAAACGAAATGGCTTAGTGGTAAAGGTGCAGGCGCGCAAGGGGGAGGTCACAAGTTCATGTTCTGGTGAAAGAAAGGAGGTGCACGCAGGGGGTATGTGCTGTACTTTCGGGCAAAGGCAGCACATGGGAGTGGTCCACCTAGTGATGATAATTGGGGTTAAGCACTGTTAAAATCACCCCTGAATTATATATTGTATATTATTTTTTTTTATTTTTTTGACTTTTCTCTGTGCGTTTTTAGCACTAAATAACAACCCCTTTTATCCGTGCTTTTTTTAGCACTGATAAATGTACCCTTTACGAGCGCTTTTCTGAGCATTGATAAAAGAGACCCCCACTTTATCTTTTCCTTGATTAACAAAGCATTTTTAGCACTATTAATGCACTTTTCTAGCGTTGATGAAAGCCATATTTGTATTAGTGCTAACTATACTTGTAGTAACCATTTTTGCCAAAGTTAATATTCATTATGGAAAAAATGAGAGTTTTTTAATTAAAGAATTAGAGAATTTTTATTCCAAATATATATTAAATTTTAAAAATATTATTTTTATATAAGTGGTAAATATTTTTTTAAAAACAATATTGAAAATGTAATGAAAATTGATTTTCTACAAAAATTCTTTTTTAAGTATAAAAATGATGTTAAAAAAAATAAAGTAAAATGTTAGTTAAAATGGAAATAATTTGATTATATTAAATAAAATTAGACTTATTTTTCTTTATAAATAGTTTAAAACGTAAATATATTTTGTAAATTCTTGATTAAAATAAAGAACTAAAGACCACTTTTATTTTAATAAAAAATTACATTAATTTCAAAAATTTTGACAAAATATTTTTATGTTAGAAATTATATATATATTATATAAATTTTTTAATAAATTTTTTATATTAAAAATGTTTTATAAACATTTATTTTATTATTATATCATTATAATGTAAAAAAGTGACAGTTTTGTAAAAGTAGTATTTTTACTATTCACCTAAAAATAAACTATTTATGAAAAATCTAAAAATTACATCAAAAGATAATTCTAATATCATTACTTTAAAAATTAAAATAATTTATTTAAGTTAATTATATAAAATTTTGAAATTTAGGTTTAAATCTTATCCATGAAAAAATGTATGCTCATTATTTTATAGTTTCTTTAGAATGAAAAACTCACTATAATTGAATCTTGGGTGTTACATTTAACTCATACATTTTAATGTTTTGTATAAAAAAAACTTATTTTTTTATAATCATGAATTAATTTTCTCATGAAACAAATCATAGTATGCTCTCAATGAATGAATTATATAAACACCACATCATATGATAAAATGATTTTTTGAGAGTTCTCCAACCTCTCAGTGTAAATAAAAATAATAATATTTAACATGTATAAATTTATATCATATCTATTTCAATTCAAGAGTGGATTCTATAATAATATAAATAATCAATGAACTAAACCATAACGAGATCTTTAATCCACCATTTTATATATTTGTAATTAAAAAATTAATTTATTTTATGTTCCCCAGTCTTCGTCCAACAATGCCGAAAATATAACAACATGAGACGTTAATATATGTATTCATCTAATTAATTAAAATATGTATGATTGATTTGTACACATAAAAAACTAAAATATAATGAACTTGGTAATATTTATGAATAATTAAATTAAATCTATAAGGAAAATAAGAACCCACACTAAATAAAAGTATATTAATAATCCAAATATGATTACATTAAGAGGACACCAATATCAAAAGATAATATATAATATTTTAGTATGTAAACTAAATATTTTTATTATATAAATTTTAAATTTATATAAACTAATACTGGAACACTTGATGTGTGAAAATGAAATTTTGGGAAAAAAATCTTAATATTATGTATTATTAAGTAAATAATAAATTTATAAATTTTAAAATAAAAATAGGTGAAACTAACTTCATTTTATGATTTATGAAATCATGTTTTTCTATGTATAAATGTAAGGGGTTCATTATGAAAAGTTTTACTTTTAGTGGAAACAATATTGTTTATGTGATAATAATAATTTTTATTATTTTATCACAATGTAAAAATATCAAATAAGATAAAAAACATATTAATAAGAAAATATATATTTAAGGAATAAATTTTCTATTTTTAAAATATTATTTGAACTTATAAATCCTATTTCAAATTTATTAAACTAAATTATAGTGTTCCTTTAATTAAAATTCTATTTTTTTGTTAATTAGTCTAATTAATTATTTTGAGGGTGAAATTGAGTTTTTTTTTTGTTTTTTCAAAAGCCGCCCATTTTTTCTCTGTTTTATATTAAACAAAATTAGGATCTAAAAAATTATTATATATGATAATATTACCTTTTATATAATTTTTGAAAATAATAATGTGCCTTTCCTAAAAAATTTTATTTAGGCATAATGTGCGTTTATTTTAAAATAAATATTTCGAAACCTAAAAATTTTTATTTCATAAAATAATTTAAAATTTAAAAATATAAAAAAAATAAGATTAAAAATATGTAAAATTTCGAATGTTAATTTGTTTTCATAAATATTAATTTCTAATATGAAGAACTTATTACCATGGTTGCTGTAAATTACAAAAAAAGATTAAATGTTAAAAGGAAAATCATAAAAACACTCTTGGTTGTATCCAAAATGAGTGAATGTGGAGAATAAAAACCCACACATGCTTTCCCTATACTCTTTACAATTTTAGGTACATTTAAAAATGAATACAAATATTACATTTTTAAAAATGTAATGGTTACTACCAAAAAATCCCTTCTCTTTCCCTATAAATTGGTAACACTCCCACAACATCAAGAATAAATTATCATTTGACTCTATTTTTTAAAATATACTAAATTAATCCTATTGGAACACTATACCATGTTTAAAATAATTTGGTCACTATTAGTCAGCATAATTCCTTTATTGCAAAGGAGAATACTATGGAAAATTGAAGTAGCCGAAAAGGTTATGGCATATTCGATTAGGAGGGTATAATGAATATAAATATATGTATAAATTATGAGAACTATATAAGGGGTAATAAAAGTGTTTAATAATATATAAATGTTCAAAAGTTTTTTAAAATATATTTCTTATGTTACTGGTCCTCAAAGATTCTAAACCAACTGTTTATTTGTGATATGTGAGATTATTGTGTGGTGTATTGGTTAAATTATAAAAATGATCTAAAATACATATATATTTAGCTTGGGACACTATAGTTGGTATCCAAAGAAGGTTGAGTTATTTTTTAGGATTAGCCTGGTTATTTTTTGTATATTATTTTAGTTATGTTTAGTATTAAGCTTAGAGAACCCTAATAAAAACCCTAGAGATGAGTCTACGTATAAGATTATTACATGAAATATTGGTAAATTCTTATGTAAGTGGGTTTTTTAGAAATTCATCCATATATGAATATTAGAAGGTGGATAAGGCTATATTGGATTAACCTCCCTGAAAAGGGTTGTCTGGGAATTGTCTCGATCATCACCATGATGCACTACGATTGGGCCTAAGACTACACACCTTGCTATACAAACTAGGGGGATATGACTTTGTAGATCATATTATTTTTACAAATAAATATGAAGGATTAATATCCTAGTCACATTGACTGATTATTATGATAATCATAATATAACCCTTCTAAAATTTACCTCGGTTAAACTGAGGATGATATTGGATAAACTAAAGGAACTAGAGATGAACATGATAATGTAAAGGAATAATATTATTTAATGTTGAATTTTTTCTATGATTATGATAATACTCACACATTTCTAATGTTTTGTAACCTAGGTTAACCCTTTTTAATTTTCATAATGAATGGAACTATAATTAACCATTAGTTAAAGGGAAAATATAGAGATTACATTAACAATGAAACCATTGGATTTTTAGATGGAGTGAGAAATCCAATGATTGTGCTAATCCAGATATCCCAAAATATGATTAGCAATTTAAATATTGTCAAAGTAATAGAAACACACCAAATAAGATAAGTATAGAGTCTCATGAAATATAATTTAATGAATATGATGGAGGAAAAATATTTTAATTCCCTATATGTCAAAACTTTAAGGATAAGAACCATAAAGACTTTCTCAAGGGAATTGGAAGATACAATACTTTTAGAAGAGGGGTTCATCTAACATCAAAATATTGATGAAAATTTAAAGTTTGGTGGCCATGAATGAATTTAATAATGTTCTTCCAAAAGGGACAATAATAATTAAATTTTTTATTTGTGGGGAACATTGGAATTATCCAATCCAATTATCTAATCCAAGGGATAACCAATACAATGATCATCCCCAAACTAAATGATCCAAAGACAATAGAATGCCAATAGAAGCACTACTACCAAAGTGGATAGTAATATTTAAGGTACACATAGCCTCTAATATTTTGATATATATATTGTTTGAGTGTAATTATAATAAATATAGTATGTATAAGAAGTTATCTTAGATAATTAAATCACCAGCTCATTGATTTTATTGCTAAAGATATCCAGTAGTGGTATGATTATTGTATTCCAAGTTGGTGTTTATGGGAACATTCTATATGTAAATCTTAGTATCCTTCATTTAGATAAATTTAATGAAATTTTAGAAATGGATTGATTCCCTCTAGTTATACAAAAAATTTATAGACTAAATAAAAATCATTTCATATTAACTTATGATACCTTATCGAAGAAAGGGTAATAATAGATAACCTCTATAATCAAATTAAAAATTGTGGGTCCTGAAACTGAATAATGGAAGAATCTTAGATAAATTATTCCCAAAAAAAATAATATTATGGGAAATCCTTCTTTGATGAAATATTTATGTTTCTTAAGTTTTATATATCTATAGATGTAATATTGAAAGTTTGATTTATAATTTCGATGCATTTAGCTATTTTTTGAATGCAATACTTAAAATTCTAAGGATAAATTTTATATAAGGGGGAGAATGTAATGAACAAAAAATTAAATTTATGTTTTAATATAATTAACTCAAATCTATTATGTATCATTCACTACACTCAACACCAAACTAAAATAATCTAAGTTAAATTAGATGGATATTATTAAGAATGCAACGAGAACAATAAAAATCTCTTGTAAATAAACATTTATTAATCATCCAAATTTGATTACATATATTAGAAAATATTATGAAATGATAATATATGTATATTTATATTTATTATATGAACTAATATTTTATCATTATTTAAATGAAAACCTGATTTGAAATCATATCAGGGACACATGTTGTTTCAAAACATCACTTTTCAATAAAGGTATATTTCTTTTATATTATTTATCATCCCTTATAAAATTTTAAATTAATTTTAGAATATTAAGTTGTTAAATCGAACTTCATTTTATAATTTTTAATAAAAAAATTCCATAGTATGATACTTTGAGTTATTATTCAAAATGATATTTTTTAGTCAAAAAATACATTTTTTTGTGAAAATTATTATTTTTATGATTTTATAATTATTTAAGAATATTTTAGAAGACTACAAAATTAAATAACAAAATATTTATTTAATTAATATCATTACACATTTTAAAATATTATTTGAAATTTTAAATCTTATATGAAATAATTTTAGAACTAAATTAAAATATTATGTTAGTAAAGAAATGTTTTTGGTCTTTTCTTATTGTTATGTGTTTTGATGGTGATATTTGGTTTTGGATTTCTTTGAAATAAAACTATTGTTTTTTATTTTTAAAAAAATTATGTCATAAAAATATATACAATAATATTATATTTTACATAACTTTTTATATTAATAAATTACTTTTCCTTAAAATCTATTTTAACTCTTTATCTGTCTATTTTAAAAATAATATTTCAAACCCTTAAAAATTTTATTTCGTAAAATGATTTAAAATTTAAAATTTATAAGTTTAATATTAGAAAAAATTTAAAATCTTGATTCTTTTCATTAAAATTATTTACCAAGGTAAAAATTTAATTTCCAAGGTAAAAGTAAATAAGGGAAATGATTAAAAGTTAAAGAAAAGTCCAAAAAGAACTATTGGTTGTCTCCAGAATTTGTTTATGAGGAGATTCTAAACCCAAAAACACATCCTCGCGACTATTTTCTATTATAAAGTTGTTGATATTTGAATAGTAACATTTGATTATTAAAAATGTAATGGTTACTCCCAAAACTACCCTTCCCTCACTTATAAAAGGGAAATATTTCTACCACATTAAGACTTACCTCTCATTAGAATTTATTCTTGATACTCTACCACATTATTCCTCCCATGACTGTATCTTGGGTTCTAAAATAGCTTTTTAACCATGTCTAATTATAAGGCCTTCATTTTCAATGATCATTTCTAAAAAACATATGTTTCTGAAAAGGTTAGAGAACATTCCACGAAGTGGGAATAAAGGTTATGAAGAAATGTATAGTTTTTGAGAAGTCTAGATGGGGTCATATAAGAGTATGATTATGAATAAATGTTCACAAGTTTTGTAAAATAATTTTCTTATTTAACTTCCCCTAAAATAAAGTAAACCAAATTTTTGTTAGAGATATTTGTGATTATTGTAAGGTGTAATATTTAAATTATGTAAATAATGTAATATAAATATATTTTTATCTTGGGTTTTTATACAAAATCCTTCATTTATTATAATAATTCTGAACTAATATCGCATTTTTTAGTACCTATAAAAATAAATAGAGTCTCTCTCCCTTTTAAATAAAATGTTATCATATTATCACCTGCTAATAACAACTAAAAATTAATAATAGAGGAGAGTAAAAAAGAAAAATTATAAGGATTTTAGTAGACATTTAATTGCCAACAATACTCCCAAATTCCATAAGGTATCAATAATTTGTGGATATTCCATGATTTCCTTATCATTATCACTAGTTCAAATGGATTTTAATCAAATCCCACAATGTTTCACCCTATCATTGATGAGTTGGTACTTAATATCAATATTAAATAAACATGAATATTGTACCTGATTTAGTAATATATTAACTAGCCATTAATTGTCACACCTGATCATCAATGTCTAAAAATCATCCAGGCGTCTTTATTTTTTAAATTTATCCACATCAATTTTTATTTTGGAATATGGTGCTATTGTATGTTTAGTCTCATTTTTATAAAATATGAGAGAATTTTTCTTCTTGATGTATTAAAAAACTCACATTTCTCCAAAAAATAATGAAGCTACATAAGTTTATTTCCAAAGAAAAAAATATACTAACCATTATATATCAAAATATCCAGAAAGCTAAAATGATGTGTTATTATCATACATCAAACCATAATATATAATATCTTTAACAGTGTAAAATATCTATGACACCATTCTAAGTTAATATTTCATAGTATTTATTTTCAATCATGTAAAAAGTGAAATAAAAAAATCATAATCTAGAAACATCCATGTTTTATAGGATGAAAATAATCTGTTGAAACTCCAATTGATCAACAATATCTATCACTTAATCATGGTTCATATTAGTCTGATTTTTATAAGAGTGAGATTAATCATGATTATTCCATGCCTATCTTATTAAATAATGTATGAGAAAAATTATTTAGATAGAGAAACATTGAAAATGTTTTATTTTTGAATTATATGCCTAAAAATAATGTCATATCTGTGATAATTAATATCTCAAAGTGTTTTATCATTTTAATATGGAACTCTTTTATAGTATCATTTTTATTAATGGGATAACTAATTTGATCAATATACATAATAAAATTATGTAAATGTTTTACATCACCCTTGAAATTGAGATTGTTATACGCATTTAAATTCTTTAAATCCATGTTGTTTAAGACGTTTACAACTATTCATACCATTCCGATGGTTATTTCATTAGCGTATAATTATTTTTATTCAACATAAAATCTTGAAAACCATAACCATCAATAATAAATACTTCAAATTTTTAAATGGAGAATTATTATTCATGTTCATAAATCAAGAATATTGACTTCACATCAATTTAGAACACATTTTAATTTCTTCAAGAACCTATTACAAAATTAAAATTTAATTTTTCAATATTTTTTACTCAAACAAATATCAACAAAGTATATACCCCAAATTTGGTGGTATATTTTACAAAGAAGATGAGATTTATTCCATTATATTTTTCTATCCCCATCGAGTCTATTCCTAAAATAAAACTTCGCCCTAATAAAATTTTAATCTCTGGTATATGAATCCAATTTCAATGTCAAATTATTCTTATTTTGATTTATATATTCTTCCATCATTTTTATTTAATCCTCATTGTATAGTGCCTCTTCCAAATTACTTGGTTCTACTTGAGAATGTAAGCTGGTATGATCATAACTACCAAATATTCTCTTGGTCTAAACACCCTTGATACTATGTTCTATGATATTCTTATTATCTTCAAGTCCTATGAGTATTATGAACTATTTTATTCTTTATAGGGACTTACGAAATCATTGAATAGTTTATAATGGTTGTTATAAAATTTAAAATAAAATTAAACATCCAAAATACGATCATACCACCCCACATCATATCTATGTGATTATTGATATAATCATTAATATGAAATGTAATTCAAAAATATATTTTTATTTTAAGATTTTAAATACTTTCCAAATGAATTTAGTTTACCTTTATGAAACATGCGATATAAATTACCTTTCATCAATCCATTTTCAGATCCTTGAAAAATCACACCACGTTGGTTGTATTCAGTGAATTATGTTGGTTAAAACATCGATTGAGAATATATAAAAACATCATTTTGTATTTCCTTTCAAAATAATTTAGGGTCCCATGCACCAATAACATTTTTATTCCCATTTAAACAAAACTATTATTCGTTCTCAAATCCACTCTATTTTTAGAGTGAATGGATCACTGTAAATATGCATTACATGATGTTTCTCATGTAAAATCATTCTTATTTTATGGTGTATCTTCAATGGAATTTTGGGTTTTAATAGGTGTTTAAGGTAATGGGAATACGAATCATTTTTAAAATTTTTGGATCCGAATAAGAATTATTTTAAGGATCTATACATGGATTTCTAAGATTAAGGATAATATTATTCATGCTTCTAGTAGTGGTATGATGTTTTTGGATTGGTTTTGGAGGTTGGGTGCTCTAGAGGAGGTAACAAAATAAGTTTAGAAAAACAAGTGGAATTGGTCAAGTAGTGCAGGGTACATAGTGCCCAGTTAGTCTAAGATGAATAAGGGTATTTTTATAGATCCATTTGTTATACGTTGGAATCATAATGGGTACTTGGTAGTACATGGTCACATTATCATATCAAGAGGGATTTTTTATAATTCCTATAGAATCATTTTACCTCCTTATTAATCCCCCTTCCACCTCATCTCTTCTTATCAAGCAGGTGCCCAATTATTTAGTTCTTACTGGGTTTCTACAATCCCTTTTTTAACCCACATCAAAAAATAGAATTAAATGGATGTTCTTTCTCTCTGAATCAAAGGAACTCCTTTTCCTTCAATATTTTACTAATCATTCCCAAATTTTATAAGTTCTCTTGGTTTAGCTATGGATTTATGATTAATTCACCTAGAGTATTTTTAAATTCATTCAAATAATTAATTTTTCATCTTCTATTTTCTAAAAAATATATCACATATAAATTTTTGTTTTCGGTTGATGACTATTTTTCTTAGAAGTGATTTAGGTAGGAATCCAATAACTGTTATGTTGTAGTAGTCCACACTTTTTTTTACTTTTAAGTCTTGAACTGATTTTTGGGGTTTGTTCACCAATATTGTTTTGAAAATTATCATTCATTTTAGTGTTTCGAATATTTTGATTATTTTTTATTTAATATTATCAATTGATTAATAGGGGGAGTTTGGTGGTTTTTGATGTGTTCTTTGGTGGTTAGTAGACTATGAAGGCTCATTGATGGTTAATATTAGGGTATTAATCCTTGGAGTGAATTTCCATGCCCTTCTTGGGGAATGAAAACCAGTTGGATTTCCAAATAATATAATAAATAATTTCTAACAATTTGGGAATTATGAACTAGTAGTTTTCTTGATGTTCTTTGGTTATACCAAAATAATGTATTTAAATGTGATATTATAAGTTATTAAATAATGGTTTTAAATCTAAAACTTTTAAACTCATGATTATTGGTTTGTTTAAAATGATCCTTTAATAATGTTTTTATTTAGAATGATTCACTTGTTAAATTGATTTTTATGCCATGATTCTTAAATAAATTTCATAAGCAAGATACCTTAGAAATTACCAAGTGTCATGAATTTAGGGAGATTGCCAACATTATTTAACCATTTTCATTTTTCTTTTATATTATTTCAAGCCTAATAATGTAGTAAGGTGTTATATTAGAGGAAAACACAAATATTGTCATTTGGGATATTCCATAATATGTTCCCTTATGTGAATATGATAATACCATCAAATTCTTTTATTTTCATATGACCATTTTTTTACCAAGGGTTACCTTTTTATTCCATTTTTTCCATGGTGATAATTTTATTTCATATAATCCTAAATTATTTTTAAGTAAATGAACCATATATAACCTTCGATAATAGTTTCATCAGTAGTGATGTATGTTTTAAGAAAACATGATGGTAATAATTGATATGTGTCCCAAACATGTTTGGTTTCTTAAAATGTAGTATTTATCAAATAAAATATAAAGTATATTAACATAAATTTTTTACTTATACATGGTATAAAAATAATTATTTTTAATAGTTTATATACTTAATTTATTACTCAAATTCTTCAAAATCACATCTCCCTTTGAAAAAATATATTTATTTATTCCTTAGTAATGTATTTATTTTAATGAAATTTTGTTTAAGTTATATATATCTATATTCAATATTATATTGTAAAAAATTTAATGAGTGATATCTTTATTAATTTTAACCATTTCTTTTTAACTGTGAATATTTCATACAAAATTTTATGCTTCAAAAATATCTTCTTGAATGGACTTAAATTTTGTAACCGTAGTTTAAATTCAAATTCTATGTCTCATTTACGTCCCATTCTATATATAATAAGTATATACTAGTTATGACTAATATTATACTTAACCTATTTCTAGAACACATCTAATGAAAATTGGATGTTATTCACGTAATGTTCGACACCCTGTTTTCCTAGGATTTTTATTGACACTGAATTTCCATTCGCTCTATATCATAGATGGGATTTGAATTACCACTAGATTCTTATAAAGAATATTGTATATCATAACTTGTGACATTATTGGATTAATGTTTTAAATACATTTTTTTCTTATAATTTAGTTTCCACGGATTTAATTATCATTTATGTTATTCTTACATGTTACTTTGAATATCCTTATGTCAGTAATGTAGTTAATAATTGATGTTAGAGATTTAATATTTATTATTATGTTATGGAACCTGATAACTGTTATGATTTAATTGTTAATGATCGTAAATACTACCATGATGGTTGATAAGAATGCTAGAAAGGGGGTGTGTATATGTTTTATTATATATACATCCAAAAGGTAAGGAAACCAATGTCTTATAATGTTGAATTGGATGGGTGTCTCACCAAAACTACCATATACCTTTACACCACTCTAGGAATAATATAACCCCCCTATACCATGACACTAGTAAAAAAATCATATTCATCAGAAGGAGGTCTCCTCATAACTTCCATGAGAAAAAATTCCTTTTTCTTAGTTTGTTGGGATGGATTTATTGGTGTTTGAACCCTACATGTACAAGAGACTAAGATGAGGCTCCATGCTAGAATGTTAATGTATGGTCCAACCTAGTATTGAGAGTTACCATTTATGTTCCTAAATTCATTTTTCGAAAAATTTTAGACATTATTTTGAATTTTTTATTGGTTATTACTATAATAATAGTTTTATTATATATATAAGTTAATTAGAACATATGTACAAGCATAGACCTTATTATTCCCTATGATGTTGACGTATTGTGGTGGTTCCATTTGGAGTTTATATATACTCTAACTTTTCATGTACACTCTAGGGGAAATGAAACTTCACATGATACATTTTAGGTATACCAAGTATGTGAATTGATATCGGATACTATGTCAAAATGTTGGGTGCTAATATGGTATTTTGTGTTAGGACTAAATGAGACATTAGAGATAGTGGTATAGTTTTTTGTTAGAACATTTAAAACATCACATATTTCAATATAGTTTTTATTTTTTTTGTATTTTATAGGCCATGTTAAGACCCTATATAATAACTAGATTTCAATTGTACATAGACTGCACATTTTATGTTTTGATTACATTTATATAGTAGATCCATTTTTGTTCTACTGTTCATCATTATATATGTTTTTGTTTGTTTTTAGTAATATCCAACTTAAGGGTACCTTATATAGATATTTTGGAATAAACCTATCATGGCTTACAATATTTCTAAAAGAGAGTAAAAAATTTCTCCAAATTATATTGATACCCAAGATGTTGTACATCTACGACCAGGAATTTGGGAAAAATCCAAATTTAGTAGAACATATAATCGGGTATCATTTGAACATCTTGGTTAGTGTCCTTTCAAAATTATGACACCCCTAAAGTCACCAATTCCTAATTATTTTGATTTTTAATTACACATTTTATTTTGACCGTTTATGTGTTAGAGTATTGTTATGTAATAAAATATGGAATCATGTTAGGGTTCATAATTAACACACAGTTTATTCTAATTGTGCACAAAAATGTGTGAAATGGGTATAGCCCTTCTATTATTGTTTACATGGTTGGTACATGGTTTTCAAAATTCTATTGATCTCCTTGAAAATTTTGTTACCTTTTGGTATACATAAGTTTTGGTAACAAGGATGGCTCAGGGTATCCCAAAATGTGCATCCAAACTGTGCAACTTTCCCAATTTTAAAAAATTATCAAATTATGTATGTTTGGTTTTTAAAAGTTCATAAAGGATAATAAAAATATAAAATAGGTCTTGATTATAAAATATATATTCTAAAATTATTTATAATCATTTTATATAATACATGAATTATCCTTTCAAAGTATTATTTTGAGAAATCCCTGACCATTGATTTTAATGGAATATTATAGGTAATGATAAAATGTTAAAGTTATCATGGGTGTGATCTAGTATAGAGAAAGGAAATATGATCATGATGAATAAAATGAGTTTTTTTATTTGATGAAACCCCAGGTATACCCCATGATGTTTCGTAAAATTTTAATTTTTCATATTAGCAATGTATATCTAATTATTTTATTTTCCCAATAATTAAGGTTTTTGGGATACCTAGAATGAGAACAATGATTATTTGATACCTTTATTTCACAACCCTTAAGGATTAGTTAATCCATGGATGCCTCGGTCTGTTCTTCTTCAAGTCATTAGTTTGAGCATGACCAAGATGCGATTTTCCTCTTGTGTGATGAGTATGAAATATGATAATTCATTTGAGATGGATTTTGGAAGTGTATTTTCATAAACATTTAAGGCATATGACCCTGTTATATATTGGATGAGGGGAATGTGATGTTACCATCCATTAAGGTGATTGGAATGAAATTTATTCAACAACTTGGGGTATTCTATCTATGAAGAATCAAGAAAATATGAGTAGGTTTTATGGGATTCGAATACCCAGTCTCACATGTTTAGTTGATGTCTCAAGAAAATGTATCATATAAATATGTATTCCTAAAAATGATACAGTTGATAGACACATGCATAGAGAAACATGTGTTTGATAAAGATCCTACAAGATCCCTTTGTAGATTAAGTAACATTAACTATTTTTTTGGTTCACTCCTTGAATACATTTATGAATTGAGGAGTTTATTTTTTCAATGATACGAAGACATATGGGGTCGCATTGTTGTTTATTTAATGAGAACCCAGTTTAAGAAGGTTTCTAGCTATAGGGTTGTTATGTTGTGACACTAGTTTTCATATCCTACACCTAAGACTAGAGAGTAGTAGTGTGTGTCATATAATCCCCATCCATCTCCCTCCCGATGAAAAGTCATTTTTTATATGGAATTTTCAGAGGGGGATGTAAATTGATCTCTATTAAAGAAAAAACTGTGATGGGGTGAAACAAAGTGGACAATCTTTTTATGGAGGATCCATTATCCCCAAGGTATATCATAAAATTGGTATCAGATATAAATATTTGAAGGCATTGGTTCCCTTATAGAATAAAAAATGGAAGAGGTTAATCAAAAAAAGATTATGTTCTTCGATGGAAATAAATTTTCACTATGGAATAATCAGATGCAACACTTCATCTAGGAATTTTTATGGATTTTTTTTGATATAATGCATGTTATTTCTTTTAGTATGGAAAAATGATGTTTTATCAGAATGAGAGAATAGAAAATTGGATGCTGAGCCTAGAGGAACCAATGCTTTAGTGAGAGAATTATCCAACATAATATATAAGAAGTTTATGTCCTTTAATAGATCTCTTGATATGTGGGAAAAGATTATAAATATCAATGTAGGAAATAGAATGGTACAAGAATAAATGTCTCATGTTATGAGGAAAAAAATATGAGGACTTGAGAATGAACCCCAATTCATTGGTAGATAAATTATTTGATTGGGTGAATGTTATTATGGTATACATGACCCGTCAATGATAAGAAATTGAATATTTAAGGATCAAAATTTTAATCTTGAGAAGAATCCAACCTAATTTTAATACAAAAGTCTTTGTATTGATTGTTAAATATATTAATTTTTGGAAAATGGAAGGATTACACAGTACTGTTGACACATACGAGATAAGAAATAATGATAATGAAACTATGGAAATGGATAAGACCAATATATTAGAATTCAAGACTATGAAGAATCTCACTATTGAATTTATTTTTAAGGATGAAAATTTAAATGATTTCATTTCATTTCTCTCCAAATATCTGTAAAGAGGATTAGGAAAATTTTAAGGGAAACTTTTTATTCCATTTTTCTATATGGAAAGACTAGAAATCATGTAGAAAAATTAACAAATATGTTTCAAGAAATTTATTATTAGGATTATTAAAATTATTAGGAATAATCCTTATTTCAATGTGAAAAGTATGAAAATTAATAAGAGAAATATCCTAAAAAATAAGAATCTTCTTTGAAAGGAAGATGACTGTTTATAAGAATATGTGGTGGAATATTTGGAGGACTACAATGTTCATGAATACAATTATCTAGTGGAAGTTGTGAGAAATTCTAAAATTTGGGAAAAAATAGAAAATTAAGATGAATAATTCAAATGAATAGTTCTCCTTCAGATTGAATTAGATGATGTTCTTAAAGTGATTGAAATTTAGAGATCCAAAATAAATAAATTTGATCGGGTGGTTAATGATGTGAAAAACTATATGAAAAATTAGAAGAATAGATTTCTAAGATAGAGGATAAACTTGAAAGTCTTAAATATGAAAATCTATAAGGCACAAACATATTCATCGAGTAGAACATTAATATGGACGAAAAAATTAGTATTTTCAATAATCCTACCAACAATGTAAAGGATTGGGGAAAACTTATTGAACTGATTCAGGATGAGTTTTTCATCCAATGAAAGAAAGAGAAATATTATGAGAAACTCTTGACTACAACAATGTAGGTCACAAAGGAAAAACGAAGATGAAAAATTCAATTTCAATGTTCTTGTGAAACAGACAAAGCAATATCAGGAGAAGAAAATGATAGATCATAAATATACACCAGGTATGGGGTTGGATCCCAAACTAAAAGTAGTAATGGTTGATTTTAGAGAATAATAACCCACTTCGATGTTTGAAATTAATTTGGCTACAAAGAGAACCATAATATTTAGATATCACAGGGGACAACTAGTTTTGTAGAACTGTCACATAGAAATTAACCCCACATCAGGTGTTTTAACTATGGAAAGATGGAATATACAAAAAATATATGTTCCATAGAAAAGAGGTACTGAAGTGGATACAATAAATTGAGTTAGTCAAAGAGAGGTCAATATTCCATAATACCATTTGATTGTTACTGTTTCTGTTGTGAGGGATCTGGACACATTTGTAAGATATTGTACATCAACTATACAAAGGAATTATACAAAAAACTCAAAGTGGTTTTAAGAATAAACTAAAAAAATATTTAAATGATATGAAAACACGAAAGCTATTTTTTCATTATAAGATGAATGTGGTCCATCATGCTCGGGTAATGATCAAGTATATTATTCAATGTGAAAAATTAGAAAGAAAAGAGATGAAAATGTTACAACTATATAGATTTCATTAAAATCATAACATCACATTGGAATATGGATCACTGATAATGGATTCACCTCCCTTATTATAGGTAATAAGAACACAGTTACAGAAATAAGATATTATAATGAAGGTATTTTTGGATTTTGTAATTGTGAAGTCCTGAAGATTATTTTCTCTGGAAATTAAAAGTATGAGGGAAAATACATGAGGTGTGTAGATGTCTTGGATGTTGAGGGTGTCATTTGCGACTTGATATGTTTCAGTCAATTGTGTGACTCAAAAAATTCTATATGATTTTTGATGAAATTATATATCATCAATGAAAACTATGGTGTAATAGCTTTATATAGAATGTGTTTGTAGGGTAATCACTACCGTGTGAGGGGATAAGAAAGTATGTGCATTATGTTCAAGGAATAAAAAAATAGGTTATGGATTAAATGTCATGGTCACTGGATCCAAATTGAATTTTATGTAATGGATAAATGTGATGCTTCATGGGAGCTCCCTAGTTTATCAGATGATCATACCCAATCTGTTGATTCTTGTCAATAATGGAATTTATTTCAATAGATGTACAGTGAAGAAGTGAAAAGGTCAAGAACATTTATTGAGTTGGTGCATATTGTTGTGTGGGGACCTATTTCACCAAGATCTATTGATGGAAGAAGATATTATATTCTCTATATAGATAATATTATAATAATTTTTTGTGTTTCAGTCATAACCCGCAATTCTAAGGTGTTCAATTCCATGACACATTATGGAAGGAATGTTAAAAAGATTCTAGTTCATGAAATACAAAATTTCCAAATAGATAATGGAATATCCGGAGAAGAAATGGATTTATGGAGAGCAGAAACTAGATTATTGAGAACATGGATAGAACAACACTCATTGAGAAGAACATTATAGATAGGTTTTGGAAGTAATTATTAATTATAGTAGTCTACACATAAAATTGATCATTGTTATGTTTATAGGAAAAATAGACTCTATACAAGATATTGTATGGAAAAAATCCAATGTTATTGTTCTTTTCAGTATTCATATGTAAGTGTTTAAACCTCAATAAGGAGAAACACCTAAATTTTTAATCCTGTGGAGATAAAGGGATATTTCTTGGATAATCATGAAAAAATAAAATCATATAAATTCTTCGACAATAGTATGGGATACGATGTACAATGTAATAATTTGATTCTAATAATGAATGAGAAGAATCTTTAGAAAATACAAGAATAATTTTTGGACGATATGGATGAAGAGATAAGTAGCTCAGGGGAAGTTATAGTACTTGATCTAGATTTTAATGATGATTTAGATAATTAAAAGTGGGAACATAAGCCTCTATATAAATATATAACAAAAATTCAAGCCGAAATTGATAGATAGAACATAATTGGTGATTAGACAGTGCTCGTGCCAACAAGGTGGATAAAGACTCTACAACCCGAATATTTCCTATCATAGGCATAGACGAAGTGTTTTAAAGAGGAATCAAGAGATGTGATTTCGATTCAAACAATTAATTAGTAACATGACCAAATATAGATGAATCAGATATGATAGATTGTTTTGAGACCATCTGAGAAGAATATAATTAGGTCCAAATGGATATTCCCGAATAAACTAAATGAATACAGCAGAATGATTTGGAACAATTCATGAATAATTTGAAAAGAAAACTCCTAGATTGAGGCTATCGATGTTGATGAAACATATTTATCTATTTCTATTCTAGAGACAACCAATTTTTTGTTTTCTATATCATTGAAAATAAATTTTAATGTTTTCCGAATATATTTCAAGTGAGTATTTATGAATGGGGTAATGGAAGAAGATGTTTTTATGAAACAACCATATTGTTTTCTCAATCATGATGATGAAAACAGATACTATCCACTGATAAAGGCTCTCTATGGGTTGAATAAAGAACCAAAAGCCTGATATTCATGAATGAATTAGTTTTCAAAGAAACATGGGTTTCAGCATGTTGGATTTTATTACAATCACTATGTCTACAAGGAATGTAGTAAAAGGATTATGGTTGTAGTGTATTTTTAGGACATAATCTCTAGTGGATCAAATGAATCACAGTAAAATTATTTTTTTGATTCATTAAAAGATAGTTCTAAATGTCAATTATTGGTAAACTAGCATTTTTCTGTCATTTATGAGTAACACAAGGAAGTAATGAAACATTTAGTTCTCAATACAATTATGTCCAAGAGGTTTTTAGAAGATTTGGAAGGGAAAATTTAAAAGAGATAATGAATTTTGTGGTTACCCAAATGAAACTATCATGAGAAAATGAATTCAAAGAGGTTAATTTCTACTAATATAGGTAAATCATTGTGCGTTTTTGTACTTAGCAATGATATGACCTGATATTGTTTTTTACACATGGTAAGAAGCACGATATCATAATAATACCAAGGAAATATACGAACTTAAAGTAAAATTAACACTTCAATATATCAAGGAAATGAAGGAATTGGGTTCATTGTATAATGAAAAATTATAATAAATGTTATTGGGATATACATATGTAGATTAGGATGATTCAGTAGATGATAGAATATCAAATCCAGATAGTGAATTTTATATTGGAGGATTGTGTATTTTTTGAGTAAACAAGAAACAAGATTTCATGTTATTAAGTACCATAGAAGACGAATATATTGTGGGAACTCAAGTATACATGAAATTATAATAGAATAAGAACTATATTGATGATATGGAGGTTGAAGTGAAGTATTTTATCAGAATCCATTACAATAATTCATGTTCTATAAATCTTATGAAAGATAAATTCCATCACTCAAGGACGAAGAAAATTGAAATAAAGTAAAATATTATTAAATAGAATGTGGATAATTGGATTGTAATGTTAGAGTATGTGCCTATAGAATGATGGGTTACATACAATCTGAAAAGTCCTTACACAAACTAGATTTTAAACCGCTTCAATTTTCACATGGATTTTAATCGACTACCCACACTTGAGAAAGTGTGGATGTGTCCCCTCCTCCCCAAGGTATGATGTGTTTTTAAACACTGTAATTTTATGTGTTATTTACAATATTTCATCCACATAGGAGTTTATTATAGGCTAATTGAGAATGTGGGAGAAAGTATATTGATCAAGATAATGGGAAGCTGATATTGGGAGTTATGACAAAAAGTGAGTTTTAAAATTGATAATTCTGGTTATGATCAATAAAAGTTTATATATCAATATAGAAGTCAGTAATTGTAGAATTTTATAGTATTTAGAAAAAAAATTGTTTATTATTGAGATCCACATTAAGTGTTACAATTGGTATCAAGGAAAGGTCATCAAGAGGTATCAATAAATAAGAGATTCATTAGTGTACTTTTCATTCTAATCTTGTTTATCATGTAGATAATGAATCCTGAAGGCATAGATTATGTGTTGAGTAAATCATTGATCATTATCTTGTGTCACACAATACTAGTGTTGGATTATATTAGTTTTTTTTGAAGATTAAGGTTGTTAATTAAGTCTACCACAAAGTGTCATTCACTACACAAACCGTATAAAAAAATCAGTTTATGAGAAACTTTACATATTATTCTAGAGGTGATGATTTGAGAATTTTAGAAACAGTTTTCATTTATTGATGAAATTGGTGGCCAAAAATAATAAAAACTCTATGAAAACCACCTAGCAAGTCCAAGGTTATGTAAAATCTATAATAGTGTTTTTTGTAATGTGATTAGTGTATTTTCATCAATTGATTATCCTATAGAAAGGATCCTAATCACATCAATAAATAGGGAAAAGTTTTTAGATAAGATCTTCCCTGGACAGATTCAGTTAATTATGATGTAGATAATTCGGGACCGATTTTTAAAATAATTTTTTTCATGTGGGAGAAATTATATGAAGGAGGCATTTCACTAAGATAGGTTTCCAAATGGGTTTTCATGGACCTTTTTCTGGCAAAGAAAAATCTCATCTGTGAAGTGAATGTAATTTGAGAAACCGAGGAGGCTCACAAAGAACTCACTCTGTGTGGTTCAAGGTGGTTCACGATGTAGGTGGTTATATTTGTAGGTGGTTTGGGAAGTTGGTGGTTCATGATAAAGGTTTCTACAATGGAAAAAATTAGTTCTAGTAATGACTCTATGCTAGGGAAAGGCCACACTGTGAAGTGTATTTAATCTACTAGATGATAATTGGATTTCCCGGCATAGTCTTATATGTGTGAATCATTTCTGAGGTGATTCAGAACAATTTATGTTCAATATGAAGAATCAATGACAACACATCCATGGATAGGGTAGGGAGATTTTAAATCATTGTTGATTGTAAATTAGGTGGTAATGCGAGTCCATTATGAATCTTGTATTAGTAGGGAGATTTAATTGATTTGGTACATAGGCACATTGCCTTTATATTCTCCTTGGACATTTCCCAGTGAGGGTGAACAAAGTTAAATTTTTGTTTCATGTTCATGTATTAATTATCATATTATTCTATACTATGATAAGGAGACACATATTGTTTTGTTTAATGATTAAATAATCTCCATATAGAAATATTCTAATCATTCACACATTTATTCACCCATTCTTAGGTTATTAAAACTAATTGTATATTTTTTTATTTTTTTGGAAAATATCTAAAATAAAATTAGTTATATATTAAGATATTATTGTGAAAGATAAAATTTAAGGGGGAATTTTATTTATACTATATGGATTTAATGAAAGTCGGAGATTATTGGATAATGTTCCCATGGAATGAGTTCACCACTAAGAGATGGGGGATAAATAAAAAATCTAATATTTTATAGCTTATTTCTTTATAAATTTACCTCTAAGTTATATTAATATTTTATTAACTCAAATATATTACTGAGCCTTACATGAAACTAGAAGAAATGATTAAAGGATAAGGCATACACACTTTCTAATAGGTTCAATCTCACTATGTGTACCTACTATATTCTGATCAAGTTTCAATTATAGTTCTAATATATTCATTTAATAATGCATAAAAAATGTCAATTGGTTATGATGGTATCATCCTATAAACTGGTGTGTTTATCAACACTACATAGCACCCCTGTGGTATTGTAGAAACATATGCTAGTTACAATGTGACTGGAATAATATCTCTAAGATAATAAGAAGATTTTGGGTTTCATTAACAAAATATGTTGATCTATCTATTTTTTCCTTCAAGAATATAAGAAATAATATACTCACCTATTCAAGATCCTTGACCAGTAATACTTGTTAACAAAATAAAATTTGTTAGGCTTCCTCAAATCATATTGAATTAGTTTGGTGATTTCTTTTCTAAATTGATTCAATGGAAATATGGGCTCTTTATATTTCCCTCTCTAGTTTTCTTTGAAAATCAATCACTTATTATATATATATTTTTGTCATTCTCATCAACATTATTGTCCTTACGAAACTACTCTCATTAATCTCACATTCTCAATATTCCAAAATCGAATTAATTCTAAAAATCATTTCCAGTATATATTTTTGCAAATTCTCATAACAAAATGATAAAATGAGATCCTCAGAATTGTTCCTTGATCAAATGACCATATGGGTGTCATCATATTTTCTTTAAATATTGACTTCTTTATTTAACTATTATATCTAATGAAATTACAATATTATGATTCTTGTCATTTTAGATGATAAATAAAATTTACATTAATTCTCAGTAGGGACTTTTATTTAATATAATTTTCAAATAAATATATTTTTGAATTCAAAAGAGTTATAGTAGTGGTCTGCACTCATTATTTTTTGTTGAAATATTCTCTAACTTTTGCACAATGTGAAATGTCTCACCATCACATAAAACAATTGATAAATCATTTAGAATAAAAAAATGTTTTTCATGAGAATAATGAAATAAAGATCAACACAATATTATCCCATTTAAAAACAACATAAACTCATCCATCTTCTACAACCATTGATATTTTTAAAAAATATGTATTTAAAAATTCATACTATTTGAGAAGTGTTAACTTTCTAATTTATCACAATAATTTCCCTAGATCACAATATTAATTGTGATGTTTTAATTAATGGATAATAGATTGATAACCATATGCCTTAATTTCACTTATAGTACCTGATTTTAATTTTATTTTGAATTTTCATTATTTAGAAATCTCATAAATTTTTGAAAGAAAATGAATCTTTTGAATTTAGCCTATTATTTTTTAATGTTGACACTAACTCATAATTTTAAAAAGGGGATAACTATTTGGTATCGATGTTCCTCTTCCAAATTCAGAGGGTTACTATTTTGAACTTAAATTTAATTATATGATGTATCTAATGAATCTTCTGAAGTTGTAGAGTACACTTATGAAATTTTAGTTTACTATTTTGAAAAATCTAATTACTCTTCAAATGTATTGAATTACCCATAAAATTTCATTCCATTTGAATGTTTTGATTTCTTTAATGATCAATTCTATTACAATGTTCATAATTACTCTTTAAATTTTTTTTGTAAAAAAAATCAATATTAGGTTTACCAAATTACTCATTCAAACTCAATATGACTCTTATTAATTCATAATTAACTATTTTTAATCTTCACCATTTGAAATCCAAATTTCATCTTATAACCATAGAATGAATTCGAATCTTCTCCGCAATCACAATTTATCTCAAAAACATTTTTAGAAGCTTAAAATAAAATCACTATTACTTTTAAGGATAATATGTCAAATTTTACAACAAATAAAACCCTTGAATAATTACACAGTTCACTTTAATATAACCTTTGGATTTCTCATCAACAACATTTATAATCATTTTTATTATCTCAATTTGTAGATTCTTCTTTACAAAAATTAACATAAAATAAAATCGGTGTAGAGATTTATTCATCACTTTCCATAATATATTTATTCCACAATTATTTTCTATGTTTCTCATGGGATAAGAATATATAGCTATATTTCTACAACATCTGTAATCCTAGAAGAAAGAAAATCTCCCCCAACCTAAAAGTGATTATTCTTCTAATGTGAAAGTTAGTCACAAATATACTATATTTCATTATAAAATATAATGTCAAAAAAATATGAAATGATAGTTAGAGTACCTATATACATCTCTTTCACATATTGGATTTCATCAAACTTTACATTTGCAAATTCAATATCTATCAAATAGAAAGAAAATTAGAACACTTAGATATATGAGTAAATTTTAAGGAATTTAATTTTTTTAACCAATAACATATTCAACCATCACAATCTAGAATATGTTACATAGTTTTATTAAAAAAAACAACTTATTATATAACTATATTTAAATAAGAATATCTCAGATCAATTTGATAAAATTTTTAATGTTTAACTACTGCCACAACTAATAAAAGTCTTGCTAATTATAGCCTTACTATTGATGAAAACATCTCTTCAATTAATATTCACCATTTAAGAGTAACCTTATATAACAAGTCTAGATCTATTTCTAAACACTTGACCATTCTCATAAAATTTTCTTATGAAAATAAACTTGGTGAAAAACAAATTTAAAATTTTCAATTTTGGAATTGGATCACATGTGGATTTATTTTCAATCTAATCAAGCTATTCATTCATAACATTGATCCTTTCCTCATGTTCAACCACTTTTAAAGCATTTTTTTCAACTTGAAAAATGGAATTAGTTTTAATTTCAATTCATGATATTTTTCTTATTTGAAATGGTTTCTTCTAATTTATATTGATATTTTATGAGTAAATATGATGCATTAATCAAAGGCTCCAAAATATCTGATTTTAAACAATCTTATAATTATCAATGGTTTGATCAGAATCAACACTAAGAAAAATAATTAAATAACTAGCATTTTCTATAATATATTTATTATAAATATTTACAATTCCAATATAAATATTCTCATTAGTTTCTTCAATTGTAACTTTTGTAATGGAATTAATATGAATACACATCACATCAAATAAATCAATATGTTTATCTAGACATTTACTTTTAAACTTAAAACAACTTTTGTTGGATAAGTATATGATGAATATTCCTTAATCACATTTTTCTTCAAACTTTACTAGATTAGTTTTTACCTCCATATTTCAAAGTATGAAAAATAAATTAAATTACTTAATAGGCTGGTTTCTCTAGTACCCTATTTCCTTCAATTTCATATGTGCCATAGGTATCAATATTCCATTATTCTATATATGAAAAAAATATAAAAACATCTCTCCCAAAAAATTTGGCGAGTTTTTATTAGTTACCACTATTCTTCTCCTGAAAAATAATATTAAATTCTTCCTCTATATTAATCATTCCATCAATGAAGTGTGTGGTAAGCTTTGTTGGACCTTTATTCTATTATTAACATGATAACTTTATAATATCATGACATGTGTATTCCCTGCTATTATTTTATTTCAACTTCACAATATATTATGTCAACCCTTTCTAAACATATCTTCTAAAATTTTTCAACATATCTTTTACTGCCGAATAATGTTTCATAATCATTATGGGTTTGCATCAATGTGTAATATTCAATGAATGTAAAGTATAAAAAATCACATTTGAAAGAATAATGTTTCATAAGACAATATAAAAATGAATGAATGAGTTCTCATGTATAGGCGGACTGAATCTCTATTATTTTTTGTGTTATTTTACCATATTCCAATTTTTCCATGTTTCACCAAACAACATATCATTATGTTTGGAGTCAGGGTAGGCCTATAATAAAATCCTACATAGAAAAGTTTCATTAACTAAGGTTTCCAAGTCTATTATGCTATAGTTTAATCTTATCTTTGTCACTCAGATAATAACATTGATATAGATAACCAATTTTGAACATATTTACACTTTTTCATTATCTATCCCAGACGTGTATTAATACTTTTGAATTTTTTATTATGGATGATTTTTTATTCGAGGAAACATCATTCTCGTTATTTTAAAATGATCTTACACTTAGAATATTGTGTTTAAGTATTTTCATATAGAATTCTAATATAAATATTCTCATTAGTTTCATCAAGCTAGTTCCCCTGGTCCTCAGGGCCTTGGAAATTTACATTCCTCATTACAATCTCCTTAAAAAGGTTAAATAATTCAAATTAATTTACTAATTAATTAAAATTAATTATAATTTTAAATTTACAGATTCATTTAAACATTACTAGAAAACAATGTTAGTGGTGAGGCCCCATGTTACAAGAATTATAAATGAAAAGAAAAAATTATATAGGGAGAGTACGGAGGAACTAGTACCACAATTGAAAATTTTCCATTTATTCCTCTTCCAAACATCCTAATGTATATTCATTTAAAAACTCTATGGATCTATTAACAACAGCCATTCTCCTACATCAATCAATACAACAAAAATAAATAATTATAAAAAAGTATATCAATTTTTTATAATTTAATCATGAATAGTATAATTATAAACAACTCTCCAAGATCTGTAATATCCCTAAAACCTCATCGAAATACACTAGGAGGGATATTAACACACCCCTAAAACCATCTCAAGAAATATTACTTACCAATGGTGGTGAATCTTTTTTAATTTCAATTAAATTTAAGGAAAAATTAAAAATAAACCCAAAAGGAATTAAAAATATCTAGAAATGAATAATGAATGTAGGTGGAGGTAATTTCGGGATTCCATCTATGAAAGAAATATGAAATCCACATGAATCGGTGTAATATATATCATAATTCAGTGAAAATCACCAAAATACTAAAAATCAAATCATCCAAATTAGGACACACTTAAATGGAACATGAGTAGAGAGAGGGTAATAACTAGAGTCAGTACAAAAACAACACCAAGAACCTCCCCAAATAATGGTGAAATAATAATGTGGGAGGGAAACATGTCGTCTCTCCTATTCATTCCCTCTATCGGCCAAAATAAGGCTTCAGAGAGAAGACCCCCCCATTAATTTTTAAACAATAAAAAACTAGGTGTCAAGGAATAACCAAAGGTGTCACACATTGAATACCCTTTGGAAGGGTATTGAACCCTATATTTAAATCTCATTTTTAATGTAACACCCCAAGATTTCATAGTATGTTATTTCTTCAAGGTAATTCAATTACTTGCACTACACGCAACACCGAGTTCATGCCAACCACGAATTACCAAACTAGATATTCGAAAGCATTTATGAATAATATTAACTTAATTTTGAACTTTATATATTCCTTATAATTTTAGAATCCATATAATTATTTTCATATCCATAATGTTAGAACAAATTCATTTTTGTTTCAGATAAAATAAGATTTTTTTTTAAAAAATGAAATTTTACATCCTTTTAATGGAGAACTTTTTTTCAATCCAATATTTTAAAATTTTATATATTCAATTTGAAAAAATAATCTTCTTCTTTATAAGCGATAAATTAAAATTTAGTTTGGATATATATTTGGTACTTTTTTGATAACTTTCATATTTTGAAGAATAGTTAAAAATACTAAATTTTAAATGAAAACAACTTTTTTAATCGAAATACTTTATAGTGTGAAATTATACATTTGAATGGGTTTTAAGTATAATTAGATTATATTTTTATCATTTAATACAATTTAGGTTATTATAAGTAATTTCATATTTATATTTGACATAAACACATGTCAATCTTTTGATAGTTTTTTACTTTTTAAAATAACCCGCCTTTTGGTTTTGACAACGGGAATTGATTTTAAATTAATAAATGTAGATTCTATGTTTCAAATTTGGTAAAATGGAATTCCTTTTTTAATTCAGAATATTAAAATTAGCTTAGGGTAAAATTTTGGTATTTTTATGAAAAGTTTCAATTTTTGATTAATAGTGAAAAATATTATGTTATTATTTAAAACCGACTTTTTATTTAAATAATTATTTATTTTATTTAAATAATTATTTATTTTATTTAAATTTATTTTAAGTAAAAATAGATATATAATAAATATATAAGTTCAATTTATTTCATTAGAGTCATTTTATAATAAAATTAGATGTATAAAATTTTATCGAACATTTTACCGTCTTTTACCCATCTCCTAGGAGAATTTGCAAATTTGCATGAAACATAATTTTAACGGTTCTTTGAGTTGAATTTCAAAAATTTGAGAGACAAGGTTGATATCTGTATGTACAATGTGGTTCAATGTGATGAAAATAATTTTTGGTGAACAGTAACTTTTGACTTTTATTTACCACGGTTAAAAGTAAATAGGATAATTAAGTGTAAAAATGATGTAATAATTACCCTAAAACATGTGATAATTATATTGGATAAGTTTAATTTGACCAAAAAGGACCTTAGATATAAAATATGATCCTTTAGGACCACATGGACTATATTAGGACATTTAGTATTAATTAATTTAAAGAAGAGTTAAAAGTGTTAAATTCAATGTTTAATAACTTATACATTTTTAATATAGGGTTACACATAATATAAATTCGACTATAAATATTCATTAGAAATATAAAAATATTTCCTACATAATTGTATTTTATTTATAATTTTTAGACCTTAAATCATTTAATTTATATATGACCCAATGATGATACATTAATTACTTTATTAATGAAATATTAAAATAATTGATATTTTAGATACCCAAATTAATGTAATTTGACACTTTTAATGAATTTAGCTAATTTTATAGGTTATTATGACATGATTGGGTTTCTTAAATGAATTTTGTTTGAAGTAATAATGCTGTGATGAATTTAGAAAAAACAAAATACCAAATAGTGTCAAAATTGACATAAATATTTTTAATACAAATATTATATTATTAATTGGTATTATATTTGTAAAAAACTATGGTTCAGCCAAAGGGATAAAATAATATAATATATTTCATTAATGAACCACATTTTGTTATCTTGGATGTTTATAGTAAGATTATTAACCATATAATATAAAAATAAAAAGAGATATGGTAAATGTCAAACTATATAACTAAGAGATAAATATAAAAGACATGGTTAATATAGTGACCCAAACCTATCTAAAACCTATTGGTTGAGTGGTTATCAACCCATAACCACCTTAAAATTTAAATAAAAATTTTTGGGGCCATTATATTCCAAATACACTTTTATTATAGAATAATATTTTATGTTTTTCTTAAGGTTCCCCTCACCCCTCTTATAAAAGGGTACATCCCATTCTCTCTAATTCACACTGTCAAATCCATTTTTCTCTGCCAACCGCTAGAAAAATATCCTCAAAAAAATATGGCCATAATCCTAGAGTCCTTCCTTTGGTCATAAATCCATCATAAGGTTCCCTTTTGACCAAATCAAAAGGAAGAACCCGAAGAAGAGGTAATGATTTCACCACACTCTTTCAAGTTCTTTTCTTCTTCCACTTACTCCTTCTTTGTTATTTTCATACCAAAATAATAAATATAGTAAATTATATACTATTATGTTATTATAAATATGGCACAACCATATTCATTATTCTATCCATCCTATGAATGATAATGTCACCATGCGTGCGTACGTACAGCTTACCGTCTCCTTGTCGTGGTGTAATTTTTTATTCAACACTAAGTTATTTGGATGGATAAAATGACAGGAAATATGTATATAAATAATTAAAATAACATGATAATGTCTTTGTAAAATTAATATACCGCCCAATGCCACACCTTTAAAGAAATGATATCATCGCTCGTGTGTACATACCGATTACCGTCTCCACGATGCGATGAGATTCATTTCCAAGTTCACCATTCATCGACGATTATAAAAATATATATTACTAATAAGTATGTAATATATGAAATAATAATGATATTGGATATATATATATGTGTGTGTGTGTGTGTAATTACATATATCTTATTCACTTACTTCTGTTCAATACAATATGAAAACAGAAACAACGTTTATGCGTACGGACGTCCTACCATCTTCATAAATGGTGTTTTCCATTTCATATATCTATATATTATAAATATTTATATTTTAAATATATATAATATATAAATCAAGGTTTATATTCTGGATGTATTTAAATCATGATCTAAATGATATGATCTAGAATAACAAGTTAAAATACATACAATAAAGAAAGCGATTATTTCTGGAAATGTTAATTTAACATGGAAATAATTATTAAATGGGTAGTATAAAGTCATAAATGAATCATTTATTATATAATATGAATATGGTTCTGGTATAATTTAATAAAACACTTTGGTCATTATACAGGAGGTTAAACACACCCTCGACCAATGGAAAGTGCAAGGTAAGGGTTAATTTAACAATCTCTTTATTATCCGACGTTGTTTTTATGTAAGTATCTACTGGGAAGTATTTATTATCCATATCCATGTTTCATGAAATAGTTTTCAATGGGATTATTTTAACATAATTTTTAATAAAACATAATTTTAAATGTATTAAATATATATTCTTCTAAATCATTCACATTAGTGTCCATGTTTTCAAAATGGATTTTAAGGATTTATTTATATAGACATGATTGTTTTTAAAATGTTAATTCATTTCAAATGTTTCAAAGTGGTATGGGTCTCTCTCATTCAAAAATGTCTTTAAATGTTTTCCTTTCTAAATTGTGTGACTTTTAATTTTTTTATTAAAAAGGGATATTTCTCTCAAATATTTTTACAAATCATTTTCATCTATATCAACATCCCTTGAAGTATTTTAAACTTGTTTGAAGTTGATTTATTAAGATACAAATCTTCCATATTGTGTTCAAGATGTTGTGATATGATTGACTATGGATGTGTTATTTTTATACCATTCATGGTTTATGGAAAAAGTATGGACATTTTGTATGCTAGTTTTAATAAAAAAATTTATGTTATGTTTAAACATTTTCATATGAGGAATGAATTGGACTTAGTATATGACGGGTGGAGCCTGCTACAGCTCCTCAATGCATCGGTAGGTCTCATGTGACAAACTAGTGTCTTGGCACAAGTCTTTGACAAAATCATATTTGTAGTCTTGTTACATGGCCTTGAATATGTGGTTATGAAAGTCTGGCATTATGAATTCCATCATTATGAAAGTTTCTATTGATATTATATGTGATTATACGACTAGTAGAATATTCATGTGCATGTTTATATGGTAATGTTTGATTTATTTTATCCAAATTATATTCAAGTTTATGTTTAAAAGGATATTTTTTTATTACACATCTTGGCTTAAATGTTAATCACTTCTGCTAAATTATTTACCCTTACTGGGCATCCGAGCTCACCCCTTAATTATGTTTTATTTTCCCAGGTTCCCAAGAAGTGTCTTATGCTTGAGATACAAGGTTAAGCTAAGGGAACAATGTTATCCTCAAAGTAATTTTTTTGTTGTATATTAGAAAGTGTAATGTAACGTTCATGTATGTAATCTATTTTCCTAGTCTGCTAAACTGATCGGTCTTTCGGGACTTGATTCCTTGTAATCATGTCAATGTATTAAAATAATTCACCGAATCTGGGAATCTAGGGTCGGGTCTTTATAGTCGGTCTCAGAGGAAGTTTAGCAACAACCTTGGAAATAAATTTAGATAAACTATAATTAGAGAACACTACCCTAAGATAGACTTTTTGGATTAGTATATAAGAACTTCCTAGAATTTTGGAAATCTGGAGATTTTGTGAGTTTTCCATGAAATACATCCTCGTCTAAATATGAGTAGGTAGAGGTCGCTCTAGCATAGATGTACCTAGGGGTAAAACCCGAAAACACCACATTGAGCTAGACTCAAACGGGAACTGGTGCACGACAATGGACCTTGCTACACTCCTGGTTACGACACTCCCGGGGGATATTTATAAGATAATTCACATTTTCATTACAAGACATTATGAAGGATTTAGGAGTAAATACTTTCTCAAAGAAAACATTTTTATGATTTTGGATTATGTCCATAAGCTGTTGAAATTACATTTGGTATTTTACAAGTTTAGAATTAGGAATTACGATTCATAAACTGGCCTAGTGTATTCCATTGTTAAGAAATCGTGCCTAGTCGAAGGAATTGGAACTCCAACAATATGTATGATCCAAAAAGTAAAAAGGATCCTATCTTTACTGGTATTAAGACAACATTTAGAAGGGAAATAATCTACCATGTATTCTCAACATATGAAGAAATAGTATCAGGTGTTAATATGATAAGTAAAGAATCCTCTGAGTCTAATGGCTTTGAAGGGAAGCAAGAGAAGAAAAGGATGGTAGGGAGAAAGATGGATAAATGGAAGAGGGTAGAGAAATATTTTTTCATATGTGATAATTATGGAAATAATCAAATTGGTAAATGATTTAAGGGAATGGGAGTTTTTTATAAGTGAGGATAAAAAGGACACCATGTACATGATTACAAGGGTAAGAAAAAGGTTTCAATTGTAAAATGCTTCATCTACGAGGCGTTGAGACACTACGCGTATCAATTTCCCTATCATCAGAGTATGCCTCAAATGATGCTATTGGATAATAATCAAGTTATGATAATACCTCAAATGAAAAAGAATTACTAGTGTTCTTATGGTGTTATTATAGAATTATTTCATTTGAGTGTTGTATCAACAATATACTGGTTATATAAATTATAGAGATAAAAAAGGATTTTACTGCATTACCATTTTATTGAAGATTTGAGATTATATGGTTCTAAGAAAAGTGACTTAATAGTAAGCTACAGTTTTTGGAAAATACATGGTTGTAGGAAAGGTAATCATTAATGTGGTACAGATAACGAGGTAGTGGTTTCGGAATAATATATGGTTTATTTGGATAAATTATATTAGATATTGTTTACTTCCTTGGAACTGATTAATAGTTTGTTTATTTCATCATTGTTGGAATATTAAATTTTTTTGGATATAAGTAATATATCCAGTAATCTATAAAGAATAAGAGAGCATGAGTGTAATCAATAAGGTTTTATGGTAATTCAGGGTGTTACGATGTCTTAAAATAATACATGATGAAGGTGTTCACATGTTATTAGGTGGAAAAAATGATCTTCATTGTGTTTAAATTCCTTATAAATTTTGGACTGTGAGTTAGGATTAATGTATTTTGGACAATTCTAAAGGTTAGAATGGATTATGTTTGAAAATGGATATAGTTGTTAAGGTTATTTTTGGATTTTCCTAAAAAGGAAAACCCAGAGGTCAGGTGACAACCAGTCGCATCCAGCAAGGCCGCAAGACTTGATCCCGCAACCAAAGGGCGACAAGGGTGCATCACCTACAACTGGCCTACGTGATGTCCTGGATTATATAATGTAGTTTCTTTTTTAAAAGGTCTGATTGGTTAATTATAAATTCATTATTTTTTAAACCCTATACGTTTATGATAAACATATTTTTTTGAAATCTTTTAGAGTGAAAGATGAGTTTGTGATAGGAATTAGTTAAAGGATGTAAATATACTTGTAAAGTATATATATATATATATTCACTCTTATTCTATGATTAAATTAATTATTAAACTTTAGTTAAGGGACTTTGTCTCAATCTCTTTTCATTAAGGCATCATTTTATTTCTAAAAGACCTTCTTTTATATGGTGTATAAAACTGTTTTGACTTTTCATTTCTTAGAGAATATTTTTCTACGAAGCATTTTACTAAATGAAAATAAAAGAATTTTGTTAACGTAAGTAGTTACAATGACCTTTCCATAGCTGTGAGTTCTATTTGTTCTTTGGATTCCTTAACATGCCAAAATGTTTTTTAGATAATAAAATAAATACCTTATACTCTTTTTATGTATTTTGGTATTAAAAATGGTTTTGATACTGGATTTGTTATGTCAATATATTTAAATGATGTTTTGTAATGGATGACATCAATAAATCCTTATAAATATTTACATTTTCCTCCCAATTATGTGTCTCTAATTTCAACCAATGTTTTCCTAATCGAGATCATAATTTGGTGGTAACTTCTTCATTTCTCTTTCTCTTTTATTAAAAATAAATTTTATTAACCTAATTTCTGATGTGTGTTTTCCACAAAGGTATTTCTATATTTTTAACCTTTTATTTTCAAAGAAAAATTTCAAACTACGAGGACACAATTTATTGAAGGAGGGAAGAATGTAACACCCAAAGATTTAATAGTACATTATTTTTTCAAAGTAATTCAGTAACATTTATTACACACAACACTATGTTCATGCACACCACGGCTTACCAAACTAGCTGTTCGAAAGCAGTTATGAATAAAATTAACTAAATTTTGAACTTTATATAATCCTTAAAATTTCAGAGTCCATATAATGAGTTTCTTAGCCATAATTTAAGAACAAATTCATTTTTTTTCAGATAAAAGAAGTATTTTTCAAAAAAATGAAATTTTACAGCCTTTTAATGGATAACTTTTTCTTCAATCAAATATTTGAAACTTTTATATGTTTAATTTGACAAAATAAATTTCTTCTTTAGAATCAGGACATTTAAATTTAGTTTGGATAAATTTTTGGTACTTTTCTTATAACTTTCATATTTTGATGAAGAGTTAAAAATACTAAATTTTAAATGAAAACAACTTTTTTAATCGAAATAATTTATTGTGTTAAATAATAAATTTGAATGGGTATGAAGTATAATTATATTATATTTTTATAATTTAATACAATTTATGTCATTATAAGTAATTTCACATTTAAATTTGACAAAAACACATGTCAATCTTTTGATATTTTTTTACTTTTTTAAAAAACCTGTCTTTTGGATTTGACAAGGGGAACTAATTTTAAATTATTAAATTCAGATTCTATGTTTTAAATTTTGTAAAATGGACTTCATTTTCTAATTAATAATATCAAAATTATCTTAGGGTTATTTTTTTGTATTTTTTTGAAAACATTCGATTTTTGATGAATAGTAAAAAACACTGTGTTATTATTTAAAACAAAATTTTTATTTAATTAATTATTTATTTTATTTAACTTTATTTTAAGTCAAAATAGATATATAATACCTATATAAGTTCAATTTAATTCATTGGTGTCATTTTATAATAAAATTAGATGTATAAAATTTTATCGAACATTTTACCGTCTTTCACCCTCCTCCTAGGAGCATTTGCAAATTTGCATAAAACATAATTTTACCGATTTGGTGAATTGAATTATAAAAACATTAAGATACATGGTTGATATCATTAAGTAAAATTTGGTTCAATAATATGAATATAATTTTTGTTGAGTCGTAACTTTTGACTTTTATTTACCACAGTTAAAAGTAAATAAGGTAATTAAGGGTAAAAATGATATCATAATTACCTAAAACATGTCCTAATTATATTTGGTAAGGGTAGTTCGACCAAAAAGAACCTTATTAATAAAATATGATCCTTTATCTCCACTTGGACTAGATTTGGAAATTTAGTATTTTTTAATTCAAAGAAGAGTTAAAAGTGTTAAATTCAAAGTTTAATAACTAAACCATTTTAATATGGGGTTACACCTAATATAAATTTTAATATAAATATTATTTAGAAAGATAAAAAGATTTCATACATAATTTTATTTTTTTATAATTTTTAGACATTAAATTGTTATAAATTATTTATGAAACAATGGTTATGCAGTAATTACGTTATTAATGAAATATTAAAATAATTGATATTATAAACACCCAAATAAATGAAATTTGGTACTTTTTATGAATTAAAATAATTTTATAGGTTAATATGATTTTTTAGGGTTGACTAAATGAATTTTTTTAATTATTAATGTTGTTATGAATTTAGCAAAAACAAAATACCAAATAGTGTCAAAATTGGCATAAAAGACTTTTTCAAAAAACTATTATATTATTAATTGGTATTCTTTTCCTAAAAATCATAGGATCGTCTAAAGGGCTTAAATACTACTATATATTTCATTAAATAACCACTTGTGGTGATCTTTGAAGTTTAATGTATGTTTATTAACCATATAATATAGAAATACAAAGAGATATGGTAAATGTCAAACTCTTTAACTAAGTGATAAATATAAAAGATAAGGCTTATATAGTGACCCAAACCTGTATAAAACCTATTTTTAGTGGCTTTCGACCCATCCCCACCTTATAATTTAAATAATACATTTTGGAGCTATCATAAACCGAAAATTATTTTATTATAAAATAATATTTTAAGTTTTTCCTAAGGTGCCCCTCACCCCTCTTATAAAATGGCCCTTCCCCTTCACTCTAATTCACACCTTAAAATCCATTTGGCTCAGCCAAAACCTACCAAAATATCCTCCCAACTATCCTAAATTCATCCTAGAGGCATTAATTTGGTCAGAAATTAAACATAAGGATCCCTTTTGATCAAATCAAAAAGAATAACCCGAAGAAGAGGTAATGATTTCACCACCCTCTTTCAAGTTCTTTTCTTCTTCCCCTTACTCTTTCTTTGTTATTACCATAAATATAATAATACATATAGCACCTTATATAATGTGATTTTATTTTAAATATGTAACAACCATATTCATTATTGTCTCCATCCTATGAATGATAATGTCACCATGCGTGCGTACGTACAACTTACCGTTTCCACGTCGTGGTGTAATTTGTTATTCATAAATATGTTATTTGGATGGATAAAATGATGAGTTATATGTATATAAATAATGAAAATAAAATGATAATGTATCTGTAAAATTAATATACCCTCCAATTTTACACCTTTAAGGAAATGATATTGTCTCTTGTGCGTACGTACAGATTACTGTCTCAACGACGCGATGAGATTCATTTCCACGTTCCCCATTCATCGATGATAATAAAAATATATAGTAACAATAATTATGTAATATATGATATATTAATGATAATAGATATATTTATATTTATATATATATGTATTTATGTACTTACATATATATTATTCACTTACATCCGTTCAATACGATATGAAAACAGAAACAACATTTATGCGTACGTACAACCTACTGTCTTCATAAATGGTGTTTTCCATTTCATATTTCTATCTATTATAAATTATTATATTATAAATATGTATAACATATAACTCATGTTTTATATTTTGGAATTATTTAAATCATGATCTAAATGATACGATCAATAATAACAGGTTAAAACACGTACGATAAAGAACGCGGTTATTACACGAAATGTTAATCTAAGAAGGAAATCATTATTAAATGGGTAGTATAAATTCATAATTGAATCATGTATGATATCATATAATTATGGTTCTGGTATAATTTAATAACATTCATTGGTCATTATACAGGAGGTTAAACATATCCTCGACCCTAGGAAAGTGCAAGGTAAGGGTTAATTTCACATTCTTTTTATTATCCATGGTTGTTTTTATGTAAGTATCTACTGGGACATATTTATTATCAATTTCCATGTTTCATAAAAAAAATTTCAAAGATATTTTTAAGGTACTTTTTACTAAAACATCATTTTAAATGTTTTAAATATATACTATTCTAAATAATTCTCATTAGTGTCCATGTTTTCAAAATGGTTTTTAAGGATTTATTTATATGGACATTAAAGTTTTTAAAATGTTAATTCCTTTCAAAAGATTCCAAGTGGTATGGGACAGTTTGATTCAGAAATGTCTTTAAATGTCTTCCTTAATAAATTTTGTGACTTTTAAATGTTTTTATGAAAAATGTATATTTCTCTCAGAGATTTTTACAATTCATTTTCTTCTATATCAACATCCCTTGATGGGTTTTAAACTTGTTTGAAGTTGATTTATTATGATACAAATCTTACATATTGTGTTGAAGGTTTTGTGATATGTTTGACTGTGGATGTGTTATTTTTATAGCATTCCGGGTTTATGGATAAAGTATTGACATTTCGTATGCTAGTTTTAATATGAATGTTTTTGTTATGTTTAAACCTTTTCATATGAGTAATGAATTAGAATAAGTAAGTGACAGGTGGAGCCCACTATAGCTCCTCGATGAATCGATAGGTCTCATGAGACAAACTTGTGTCTTGGTACAAGGCCATGACAAAATATTATTTGTAGTCTCGGTACAATGACTTGATTATGTGGTTATAAAAAGTCTGGAATTATACATTACATCATTATGAAAGTGGTTATTGATATTAAATGATATTATTCAACTAGTATAATATCCATGTGCATGTTTATATAGTAATGTTTGATTTATTTTTGCCATATTATGTTCATGTTTATGTTTAAAAGGCTATTGTATTTATTAAACATCTTGCCTTAAAAGTTTATAGCTTCCACTAAATTATTTACCCTTACTGAGCATCTGGGCTCACCCTTTTTTATTTTAAATTTTCATAAGATTCTAAGATGTATTTTATGTTTGAGATGCAGGGTTATGTTAAGGGAGTAATGGTATTCTCAGAGGATTCTATTTTTTTTGTATGCTACAAAGTGTAATGTGACGTTCATGTATGTAATTTATTTTCCAAGACTACTAAATTGATTTGTATTTCAGGACTGTATTCCTTGTAATCATGACAATTTAATAAAATAATGCACTGAATCTAGGAATCTAGGGTGGGGGAGTTACATTTAATGTCATGGTTCATGGTGTAAAGGGATTGAAATGGCTTTTAGAAACTACCAGAATACACTATCCTTCCTCTATCACCCTCTGAGACACTAGAAACACATAGAAGACTATGAATACTATCCAAAAACACAATTTATGTATAATAAATAATAATTACCATGCTTTGATATTGTATCCTTGAAACAATCCATCAGCCAAAAAAAATTAAATTACATCTAGAAAATTCTTTCTAATATGAACATAGAGAATTACAAACTCCCTGTAACAATAATTCACATCATTGAGAAGTATCATGGACCATGAAACCCAAAATCATATCCATCGTGGGTTGATAACTCATGATAAAACTATCATGCTCGATCATTGAATTCCCAACACATATCAACTTCTCAACTCTAAACACTATACACACATATCACTAGAAGTTGTGTGACTAACTCAATAACCAACAACAATACCAAGATGGAAATCACCACACATGTCTCTCCTAAAACCATAGGGTGTCTCCCTTGATTAATAATGAGGATTATTGTGGTCCCCACTATAAGTGTTTCATAACTATGCTGATTTGAAACCATGGTTTTCTCCACCATATGATCTACCTACAAGAAAAGACTTTTCAGTAGTCCACCAACCCTCTAACTATGTACCACATAGTACTCCTGACATGGTCTACCTCTCACCACATCAATCCCCAAGTACAAAAGCAATCAATACTTTTCCATATAACCATACTCAAAACTCCTGGTGCGACCCCCTGACTCATCCCTAAAAGAAAATCCAATCTCAAATAAACATTTCCACTAATGAAATTAACCGACATGGTCTTGCTCAAGACATGATACATGAAACTGACACTCCTTTCTTACAAATTAATTTCATATCTAAATGAAACATCTCTATGAATATAAAAATGATTCACCACAAGAACTAGGGGATGAAATATGGATTCAAACCTATACCAATCGATAAAACATGTTCATCCCCTAAACCATGTCATGAAACTGGTTCACCCTTGGTCCATGTCACAAATCATGGATCACCACACTAATCACCATCAGGTCACACTATGATCGTCATAAGCACAACGTAAATGAAAAAAAATCTATCCATTAAATCACCTAAAACAAAATGTATTATTTACCCCAAGATCTAAAAACGAAACCACGTACTCATAATGGTCATCCAATGATCATTATTGTCACAAAAATGAACTTACTGACTAAGGGTCACTCCACCATGGATCATGGTTCATCAACTACAACCTGTAATGGTTGGATGTGGCTATATATCCTAAACATGACCAAAAACATGAAACACATTTTATTTTCCATTTTCATATCACATGAACTTCATCATTTAAAACTATTATAATTCCAATCATAATTTGGGTCACACTTTTAGATTCCCATTATTGAAATCACCACTATATTTCAAACCTTATACCTCTATTAATGTGTCAAATCAACAGGTTCCACCACTAGATGTTTGTGAATCCACCTGAGCCACACTCCATCACTATGCCAATGCATAACACACCAATCGAGATCCATCTTGGTTTGATTTTAGAACTATAATAGATCCAGTCAAAGTGTCACTTTTATTTATAGGGACCCCACTATAAGCTATGGGCTACGAGATCCATAATTGGGTTAACCATTCAATGATCCTTATATCATTTCTTATGTCTTCTATATCATAGAGGGACATTCCAAAATTTTATCCAAACTATGGCCGTGATTCCCATAGTAATCTCATATGTTTTTATTGAACCATTGATTACACATAGCTATCAACAATTTCAATTCAATAGGTACTCTATGAAAATAGTGTAAATAAACCTAGTTATTCCTGAACAAAAGTGGGTGTATGATTTCATATCACCCAGTCACCAAAACCGAACCCCTGACTTTCTACCTCTAAGACATTCACAAGAATGGGAAAGTATTTCTAACAGATTTACCTCAATTTTGCAAGACACTGAATCAAAAATTCCCATGTCAAAACCAAAGTCATCCATGTCTTTCACTCAACCCAAATGTTGGTCTCATGAATGTTAAATATCACGGGGCATCATCCAAACTCCTAAAAAGAAACTCATCTAATTACAAGTAGAAAACAAACCACACACATGTCTCAAATGTATAATCTTATATCACATTCCATACCATTATTCTACAATTGAACATATCCTCACTTAGAATACTCTTACAAGAATTATCCCTAAAAAATCATAACTCATCATTCTCCACTATTTTAGATAACAACATAATCAAGAATGATCCATACCAAAAAAACCACAATCACAAGCTGGGTTAAGAATAATTCCCTTCCATTATATATGGTAAAATGTATAAGTTATTACCCGAATATGAGATGAACATGTATCTGTTTATTCCACATATGAATAATCAGTAAACTGACATCTTCTTATTATTACACATGCCAAAGAAACCTGAACACATGGATTATCTAGATAGAATTCCATTCTATGATATTTGGGATAACACCAAATAGGATATTACTAGATCATTAAATATCTAAACATATAGGGTCCATATATATGAACGTATAGTATAGAATAATGTATCCAACAAACCACCAATACATTGTTCAGTTTTGTGGAGTTCCATTCCATGAGTGTGGTAAAACAATATATTGGTTGTTGATAGAATATTAAATAAATTATCACAAGTAATAGAAACCTACTGGGTGTTTCCCACTATGGTAATATATGCCTGAATAAACTACTATGATCACCACAAGTACCATATAGTAATGGATTTGGTTCTAGTCATCAATAATTATTTCACTATATAACCATATGATCTATTATTGGAAGAAAATATCTACACATGTTGATCTAGTTTAGTAGAATACCACTATGTAATTATATATGAAATCACTGTATGAGTAGTTTTAACAATCTAAATATCTAAACCTCTCATGAGTGAAAGAAATTATATTATCAACTCCTTTCAAGTCCTAAGAATCTCAAATTCCAACTCAAGAAGCATGTGATTCCACATGACACTATGGGACATGAGTCAAATCAGTAACTGATATCTTTCTAACCGACAAGGAGTAAGAAATAAAAAATACATCACCAATCTCAAAGACCATGTAAACCACATTTGGTGAAAATAATATCATTGATATAATTATAAATCCAAAACATCAATCCCAACCTTTGGTAACCATGAATATTTATAAGAAAAGGTTCTGATGATGCACCAGTCTAGTATCTGGTGATAACTAGTCTTTTATCCGTCACCGGATCTCACACATTCCAATATCTGATTGCTATTGTATTCTCAATCTTAGAGAAAATAAGAACAGTATTGATACCACTTCATAATTCCTAACTGGCACATTCTAAATAGTTTCTGGACAACACTTATCTGTGAACTTGGTCTTTCCTCCATATATGCTAATGGTCACTCACTATCAGCAGGGGTATATAAAGATACCATAGAGAGACTATAACCCATATATTAGATTGTGTAATCATTTAGTAATTAACTAAATAATTGAGTATATAAGAATTATAAATATATAATATCATGATTAAATAAAATGAAATTACGCACGCAAACTTGAAT
This sequence comes from Viscum album, assembly GCA_963277665.1. Lineage (NCBI taxonomy): Eukaryota > Viridiplantae > Streptophyta > Magnoliopsida > Santalales > Viscaceae > Viscum > Viscum album. The sequence continues at coordinate 1,983,970,025 of OY728145.1, read as the reverse complement.
AACCATTCATGAATAAAATTGAAGACACTAAGGCTCTATAAATACCACATCATAGTTTCTTGACCATACATTACATCTTGCTTGATCAATCTATATCAGGCCCATGACCAAACTAAACATGAATCCAAGGTAATATTTATCAGGTACCTTGGTGAAATGGAGAATATATCATGGTGAAAGTGAATTACTCAACATGGGACCCAAAATGTTGTCCCATACTATACCAGCAATGCAATGATATGTACATGTGAAATCCTATAATAATATAAGCCACTACTATAATAAAATAAACCACACCAGCATTAATACCGACTTCAACTCGAATATAGAATATCTCTTGGAATATCACAATTATAGTGAAAACCACAGTATCCAAACATCCCCAAGGGTGTAGACATATAAACAGATTATGTCCCAATATACATATTTGATCCATAGGTCAAGGAACCTTATCGACCATACATACATCAACAAGTTCTTTAGTGTATCTGATCATGAGAATCACCATAGGGGAACCTCTATCCACTCACTAGTGACCCCATTCTCATACCTGTATCACGATTAATTGAAACACCTAGGGAGTTTCTAGGTGTCCCTCAACCTAAACCCCTTAGGATAAACTCCACGATAGTACCTAGGTGTTATCAATGTCTAGTATAGTATAATTTTTAGGACAGAGAAGTTATAAGAAACCATATACCTCTAGGTTTGGCTGGTTCCTAGGAAACCAAATAAATTAAAGGGAATATCCTTCATGGATCCCAATATTAATATTTTTTTCATCAAATACCTCACATCTCTTCATCTGTTCCATCTATAGTGTGTCCACCCAATCCTTGGTGGTATCCAAGGAATAGATCAGGGGATCCAACTGTCACCCATGGTATGCGAAACATTTGTTCATTGGGATATCTTCCCCCTAGAATCCTCATGACACCAATCAAATTATATTAATAATATTCATTATAAATGGTCTACTAGTATGAAAATACAATTTGGGGAACCCAAGAATTCATAATGGATTTATTGTATCAATTAAATCCTTGTAATCAACGATATTCCTACATGTTCAATATAATTCCCTTTAATATGGGATCACATCATCAAAATATATGTATATACCTCTACATCAACCACATAACTAGATGATAGATGAGATATGTATCCACCTCTAATATAATGTGAGTCTAGATCCAAACCATACCATGCATCCTAATGTATCTTCAATATCAACATGTGGATCCTGTGCAACACCATCAATTACAATAGTGCTAGGCCCTATGATCCATTCCCTTGAATCCCAAAAAATAACATACCACAACATCATAATGAAAATGAACACATCATGGGCTATTTGAATACCTAATCAAGTCATGCAGTCCATAACCCCTTACCTCTCATGTTGGGTAAGGTGTTTTGGTTATACATGTTACCATATTTACTCAAAGCCATACAAACCTTTTGTAGGTCGTCTCTTGATAGAGCACCCATGGAGGGTACCCAATGTCATCACTACAATTTATACATCCCACATGGGATACTCTTTCACTACTGGTCTCTCAAGCTAACTCCAGATTTTTGAAGGAAATATATTCCCTCAGTACCAACCATGTTATCACACAACCTCACATCCCTCAAATGTATTCTATTCAATAGATATCACATGATATGGATCAAGGACCACATCAATGTTTGGTGTCACTCTTGGTTAATCAATTCTATGAACCCATCACTAATCTATATAAGGTCTATTTACCTAGGAAAAAAACATATTAAGTGTCTTCACTTGACTTACTAGGGAGATCAATCTCTTGTCTCATCAAAATGCTCTTATAGGTGTCAAGGTATTTGGGAATCCTCTAAGTCAATGCCTTTACCATCAGTTTCTGAGGAATAAAACTGGTTCCCAAGGTCTTTAGTTTACCTTTCACTTAACTCACCAAATTTATTTTCTATAGCTTAATCAGTTTAAATTAAATTACCATTAAATTTAAATTAATAAAAAAATTTAAATAAACCAATTATTTTAATCTAAAACGGTCTGATCCCTCTGTGGAACAAACTCACATAACATGTATCATAAATGAATATAAAAAATTCCACAGGGAAAGTACTGAAAACCACTTAACTTAGTTGAAGCATTTCCAGTTAATAGTAATATTTCTTTATTGTTTCCAAACATTTTTCTTGACCCAATGGAGCTCATACATTCACCATATCCTCTTCAATATTCCATATGAAATAAATAATTAATTATAACGAATTATTATTAAATATTTAATTTAAACCAAATTAGTGTAATCAAAAAACAACTCACCTTCCACTAATGTATCACACAAACCATGAACAACCACACAAAAATTTCCCACATCACACTCCCGACACTAACCTTAGAAAAATCCATTACCATCATTTGAGAAAAAATTATCAATTTCAATGAAATTTAAAGAAAAAATAAATGAATCCATGACTTGATGCACCTATATAAAAATGAAATACAAATACATGCATGTAGTGTATCAGAATTCCATATATGAAAGATGAATGAAAACCCCATCCATCAAGAAGATTCACATCTTACTCTGGTGGAAATTCCCAAAAAACATACATCTAAATAAGAAAAATTAGCATGAAATGAATCAAAACATGAGTGGAGGAAGTATATTTCCTAGATTCAGTAAGAAACACCCCCACAAACCACCTATAATTAATGGGGATAAGATAAGGGAGATTTTAATTTCAACTCTCTTATTCATACCCTTCATTTGCCAAAAGAGGGGTGGGTGGCGAGCCACCATAATTTTTTTTAGAAAACCAAAAATATGGTTTCATTATGAGACCAAGGGGGTCTTGAAATGAATATACTTAGGTAAGGGATTGTACCCATACTTCAAAAGTTCAGGATATGAAGCCATTCCTCACAACATGATGGTCATGTAGTAGCTTCCAGATGATTACTGACCACTCCATCCATCTTCCCAAATCCTCATAGGCACCAATAAAAAATCTAACCACTTGAACCCCATCCAAATTGAACCATATATAATGCCAAAATTCAAATTGCATATGGAATTTTTATAGACATACAGACACATGGCATTACATGTACCAACACCTTTAATTTTATGAGAATTTTCACTACCGAATGTCACTGCCCCTATACAATATTATTTTATGTCATTAGAATCTTTTTATAACTATTCATATGAGAGGAAAAATTAATATAAAAAATTAATGTATTTCATATCTTGCATGATTTCAATGAAACTTCTTTAATAACATATTTTTACCCGCAATTTAATTTTTTTTATTCATTTAATTTTTTCATCATAGAAAAGTTATCCAAGAAGATCGATCATTAATTCCATAGAGTGGTGACCTTATTTTTTACATCTTGTAAAAATTTTATCCAAACACTCAAATCCATTTTTCATCAGAAGATTGGGAAATTTTTTTATCCCAATTTTTATCAATTTTGATATTTTTCTTTTCAGTTTCGAACTACTCATCCTAAACTGTAACCACCAAAAGTATGAAATTATTTAATTTTATTTGATAGAGTATTAAACACACTTCAATGAGATTAAATAATCGATAATTGTTTTAAAAAAAACTTAATCATTTTGATAGATTGCAAAACATGAAACCTCAATAATAAATGAACCATAGTATAGTATAATGTTATAACCTAGATATTAAATTGTTGGATTAAAATATTACTAAATATATTATAAAAATTATTGTTATATATTGATTTAAAATAAATTAACAATCGGTTATAGGAAAAATGAAATGTTTTCTAAAAAACTGTATTTTTTTCTATAAGATAGTTAATAGGACTTTTCACGCATACATTAAAACTATTTTTTATCAACTTTCTAAAATTTATTAGAAAAAAAACTATATTTTTGAAATCATCACAAAAAATTATATTTTTTTATACTTTTGGATTTTATTTATAACATTCATTTTTATGAATAGTTAAAAAATACCAAATTTTAAATGAAAAAAATCATTTTTCATTAAATAAATTTTATTGTTAAAATATATTTTCAAATGGTTTTAATGTAAAAATAGTTCAATTATAAATCAATTATTTTAATTTATTTCATTTTAATCATTTATATATTTAATTTAGATCTGAAAAATTTGTAATCTTTGTGAACTTTTAAACATTTTCTATTTAAAAACTAGCTTTCTCATCACGTCTCTGGGATTTTTTTTTAAATTAAAATTTTCCACTTATGTGAATTAAATTTCATAAAATTGAATAGATATTTTTAATAATAATTATTTTTAATCTAAACTAATTTCAACTTTACTTTTTACCCAAATTTATAATCAAAACATAAAGAATTCATTACCATAGTTAAGGTAAAAATGGATTTATCGGGTTTTAAACTAAAACGATAATGGATAAAATAAACTAAAAAATAGTATAAAATATATTATATGTACATCTTTTGACCTTGTATCTTCTAGGATTTATAATGGACCATAGATTTCTTATTTAATGATAAAAATATGGGTATAATTGAATATTTTTAAAAACATACAAGTGTTCCACTCACCTCACTTATAAAATGCCACACCAATCCTCTATTATTCACACATTAATTTTTTTGACCTATAATTAATAAAATAAATTTTCAAATTTTATCTTATTATCTTATATTCCATATTATTAAGTAAAGAAAACCTAGGAAGGCCTTTGGTGAAAACCTAAGTTGGTTATCCTATAAAGAGGTACCATTATATGACAAATGTATTTATTTTATTTCTTCCTACACCTATTAATTATTGTTCAAAATTGATGATATAATAACCTAAGATTATTAAATATACTGAGATATATTTATCTTAAGGAGAAAACCCAAAAAAACATCCACTTCCATCTATTGGGAATCAAAATCATCTTTCATGTGTATTATATAATACACCACCACAAACTGATGTCATTTTTTATCCATTACAACCTCTCATGGTTTGGTATGATGATGACTATAATATATATATATATATGATATTTATAAAATAATTATTTCTATGGATTCATTATATCATATATAAATTTTTATATTTCCCTTCCGTTTCAGATACAATAAAATTTCTCATATACGAGGGACTACCTACTCATGAAGCGATGTCATTCATTTTTCACTAACAGTTTGTTTAAAAGACAATAAGGGGTTAGTTAATGACAATTTTTCATATACATGATATAATTTTGGGAATTTATTATAGATACCCAAAGCTTGACGTACAAGGAAATTACATTACTTTTGTGCAATAATTAATACATAACAAAAACATACACACAAGGACCGTAATAGTTTAGTGTCTTTGGAAACTTAGAATGTAATCTTCTAATCGTGGTGAAAGATCTTCAACATCTCCCATAAAGATCTTAACCTTTTGTTTTCTTACCTAAAACCTTTCTTTATATCATGGGGAAAAGAAAACATATAAATGGTGAGCTCAAATGCTCAGTAAGGGTAAGCATGGATAAAATAAAACAAATCATATACATTTGAACTTAAAAACATGAAAATAATGTTTAAACAACAAAATCTTGAGCAATGACATAAAACAAGGAAGAACATAAGGCATAGATCATAAAGAAACATTAATCATGATAAAATAGCATGGTTATAAAACATGTGATTGTGGAAACCATTAAGCACATGATATGATTTCCATAGTAGCTAAGGCATTTCTTCCAAGACCATCTTAGTGGACAAAGTCCCTTTCTGAATCGAGTTCACTCCTCGTTCCAGTCCTGTATTACTGAACCAGATTAACTTACCATTGCAGCCATGTCTATATCATGAGATATAAATATTTACCAATTTCATTGGAGGGAGATATAGGTCCCACCCATCTCATATTTAAATCATTCTTACTTGTGCCACAAAATAAACTTAAAATATTCATCATAACCCAAAGAATAAAATGGGTTTCATAAATGTCATCCCATCATTTCATAATCCATATAAAACAAATGGACATTTTATCATAAGAAAAGTTAAACCATGTAAATCATAGAGACATTAAATTTGAATCATACACATATGAAATAATTTCATCTTATATGGAAAATTATTTTGATAAAACATTTGAAATGAATTCTTGAGGAAAATATCCTTTCTTCTTCAAAATAAATTTCTTTTCACAAAATGTCATTCGATTTTAAAAGAAAAGGATTTTATTAAAAATAGTCATGAAATAATTTTGAGGATTCTTCATGAAAATAAGGCTTTATAAAACCATAAAAATCCTTTCATGCTATATACGTTAAAAAAACATTCTTCTCGTACTTTTGTCGGAAAAGTCAAAACGTACCTTGTAGGGTAAATAAAAGAATGATTCCTTCCATAACATAGTGTAAAAGTCAAAATGGGTAAAAATGACTTTAAACATACATGAATAAACTATTATAAAACAGGAAATTGATGATATAAATAACCCCAGTAAATACTTACGAATAAGAAATCTCAGATAAAAATGAGATTTTCACAATTATCCCATACCTTAGGTCTGATATGCTTCGTACATATCCGAACCTCTTGTATAATAATTTAAATAATGTCATTGACTTATTATAGAATCATATTAATTGTTATGATATCTTATATGTTTCACTTATGACTTTATATTTCCTGTTCATTTGTAAATTCCATGTTAATGCCGCATTTGGGGTAAAATCATTTCATTTATTGTATGTGTTTCGACTTTTCGTTCTTGATATTATTAATTATATAATGATTTAAATAATTTAATAATGTAAAAAATTATTTATATATAATATATATTCATCATATACATATGTATATTATAGATCGACAAAATGAATGAAATACACAGTTCATGGAGACGGTAGGCCGTACGTACGCATGAGGGCTGTTTTTGTTTCTTTATAGAATTGAATGAAAATAAATAGACAACATACATATATATATACATAAATCTAGTAGAATTATTATTTCATATATTTCATTATTATTCATTATATAAACTATATGATTTTTCATGTATGGTTAACATGGAGAATGAATCTCACCGCGTCGTGGAGAGAGTAGTCTGTACGTACGCACGAGCGATGATATCATTCCCATAATTGTTGAATAAAATTGGAGTGGATGGTATAATATATCTGAATCAGTATGATGTTATAATAACCATATATAGTAATTATTTACAACATTTTACCCATCCATGTAAGGTGTTGGTGGAAAAACAGATTTCACCACGGCGTGGAGACGATATTCTGTACGTACGCACGCGTGGTGATTTTGTTTTCCGTTGGATGGATAGATAGTGAAATAGGGTAGTTTAATACATATAATAAAATATCATTATATTATTTATACTTATTTTATTACTTCATAATTAAACAATTAAAGAAGAAGAAGTGGAAGAAGAAATAAAGTTGAAAGAATCGGTAACAGACATTACCTCTTCTTTGAAGCGCCTCTTTGAGAACTCCTCTTAGGGCATTAAAATTGGTATTTGAAGAATACCAGGACCTATAAGATGTTTCTAGGGAAAGTTTATAGGAGAATTTGGCATGGGTTAGCCGAGATTGAAGGCTCAAAGTTGTGTGAGGAAGAGAGGGAGGAGGTGACCTTTTATAAGGGAGGAGGGGGGCACCTTTGGAAAAACTAAAAATATTATTTTATTATAAAGTCATATTCGGTTTTTAATAGCTCGAAATTAATTAATTTAGAATATAAGGTGGGTATGGGTCGAAATAAGCTCATCCAATATAATTTAGACAAGTTTAGGTTTCTATTTTAACCTTATCATTTAGATTTAACCTTAAGTTAAATAATTTTACCTTTACCGTGTCTTCTTGTTTTCTTACAGTATAAGGTTAAAAAACATACTATAACAAGCCAAACAGACCCCAAGTTGTTTATAATTAATATATATAACCTTATCTAAGTCATTTGTCTGGACCTTAGATTTTTAGGAATAAAATAACAATTAATAATATAATATTTGTTTTAAAAACTATTTTATGTCAATTTTGACACTATTTGGAAATTTATTTTTGTGAAAATCATAACAGAATTATTAGTTCAGAAAAAGTAGACTAAATCAATAATAACATGTCATAGTAACCTAGAAAATTATTTTAATTCATAAAAAGTCTCAAAATACATTTATTTGGGTATTTATAACATCAATTATGTCAATATTTCATTAATAAGGTAATTACTACATCAAACTTTTGTCAAAAATAAATTAAATTATTTAATTTTTAAAATTATAAATAAAATACCATTATGTCATAAATCTTCATATATTTCTAATGAATATTTATAGTCTAATATATCTTATGTATAAACATATATTAAAAATTATTTACTTATTAAACTTTGATTTTAACTATTTTAACCTTTCTTTAAATAAATTAATATTAAATGACCTAATCTAATCCATGTGGGCCTAAATGGTCATATTTTATTCCTAAGGTTTTTTTTGGTCGAATTACACTTATCCAATAGAATTAATACATGTGTTAGGGTAATAATAATATCATTTGTTCCTTTAATTACCCTATTTACTTTTAACCGTGGTAAATAAAAGTAAAAAGTTACTATTCTCCAAAAATTATTTTAATCTCATTGAACCACATTTTACTTACTGACATCAACCATGTCTCTCATATTTTTGAAATTTCATTCAAAAAAGTGGTAAAATTATGTTTTATGCAAATTTTCAAATTCTTCAAGGAGGTGGGTAAAAGACGGTCCAAAGTTCAATAAAATTTTTATATATCTAAAATTATTATAAAATGACTCCAATGAATTACATTGAACATATATAGGTATTATGTGTCAATTTGGACCTAAAATTAATTTAAATAAAATAAATAATTATTTAAATAAAATGTCAGTTTTTAAATAGTAAATCTAGTGTTTTCACTATTCATCGAAAATTGAAAGTTTTCAGAAAAATACCAAAATTTCAGCCTAGGCTAATTTTGATATTCTGAATCCAAAAATGAAGTCCTTTTTGAATGATGAAATTTAAAAAATTTCAAAAAGTGGTTATTACTAATCATAACGTCTAGTTTTAATAATATTTTAATAGCATATCGTTGTTTAGTGAAACTCGGAATTGCGTACAACCCACGCTTTCGAGGAAGGTCGTGATTGCATATAATGAAGCCAAGTTTGGGTTGCATGTTGTGAAAGACTCATTTTTTCTAACGTATAACCCAATACATCAATAAAATAAAAAAAAATATTTTTCAGAAAATCTCAGGGTGTTAAATTCTACCCCCTTAAAATGAATTTCACCCTCGAAATTCGTCGGGGATATAAATGGTTTACTAGTAGAATGTTTCTTTAATAGAAACCCACATTATAAAAAAGGAATACCAAAACATGGATTTAAAAAATAATTATTGAAACGTAACAGTTACCCAAATTAACTCATCACTAGGTTTTCACGTAGGAGAACATAAGGTGAAAATATGAATATAGAAGAAAACTCTAACCATCAAGTTCGGATGGTGAGTGGTAGAGAACATGGTTATGAAAAATACAACAATCACAAAGCCATAAATTTGTGATGATATAAGGAACCATCTGATTCATCAGATATGAGGGCACTAGGACAACATTTTTGGTTTTCAAGATCATTTCCCTAAAGTTAAAGAATTTTAATTTGAATAAATACTTACTTTATTTTAATACAATCTCACTGTTGTTCGTGCCTTGAACAATTTCCACTTCATCCCTTAAAGAAATGAAGTTGAATTTGTTATTCGTGAAGTGTTAGTAGATCATGTGATAGAATGTCTGGTCATTCCATCTGTCTCAAAAAAAGGTTAGAAAAAGTTATTAAATATACATAAGTCGATCTATAGAGAGATTAATAATATATGGTTCCTAAAAGGGACTTATAATTCACATATCATACTTCTTAATATAATAAAACTAGTTTTTATTAAATAGGGACTTCTTGTAGGCCAGTTGTAGGTGATAATGGCCAGTCGCACTTTGGTTGTTGGTTCGATTCCCACAGCCTTGTCCGACGCGATGGGTTGTCGCCCATCCTACAGGTCGTCCTTTTTCTAAAACTACATTACTATAACATCCCATCAATAATATCAAAAAAACGTCTATCCTTAAACAATACTAACTTATGTCTAACATAATTAATTCCAATCATTAGGCTTATCTATAATACTGCAGTCCACTCTCATAATATAGTGAAAATGATTACCATAGATTTCATATAAAAAGCATGTTAATACCATCATTGATCCCCATATATCATAAGATATGTCTTGTTGGTCACATTCCAAAAATTCGAAGGCCTTAATCATGTATTTTCTTGAAAAATGAATACCCATTGAACCTTAGTGAAAACATGAATGCAGTTAAAAGTTAACAGTTTCCACATACCAAAATCCTCAAAATTCAGTATACTCAAACCATGATATCACTTAGTCCTTATATCAATCATGAGCTCATGAATACAATCAAACATCCCATTATCTTCTTATTCTTTCATTATGTGCATATCATCTACTTTCCAAAAATATCTGAATAACCTTCCATGGTTACTGGTACCATTCAACATATACTTTCAAATACTTTTGGAAAAACAATAGTGTAACAATCCTTAGATGATTATTTATTCCATAGTACCATTAACTATACAACATAACTCTCGATAAACATAAAATCATTGCACTACCTTCTAAAACAACTGATTGAGCTTCAACACTTCTTTCAGCTCATATATCATTTGTAGTCTCCTCATCATCATCCACATAAATACTACCCATATAACCATGCTGATTCTGTTTATGAGATTTTCCCTTAGGGAATTGGTTTGCATAATGCTCGTACATTCCAAAATTAAATCAGCTAATCATTGTTTATGCCGTAGCAATACCATTATCCTTGTCCATGGTGTTAACTGAACCTTTTCATTTCCACTTACTAGATTTGTGTCCTTCTTTTCCACACCCAAAGCATCTTCCAGTTCCTTTGAAACAATATCCCTGATTCCTCTTCCCAGATGATTTAGATGAGGGAAATTGAACTTTGTTTCCTCTATGATCATCATGAAACTCCATCTTCCTCTTATTATCTGAGTCATCAAACGTACCAAAGTGGAGATTTTGATCATATTATGAGATTGTTGATTAGGCATAATAACGATTCTGGGAAATCCAAATCATGTTTCTTTTGGTTGCTCATGAATAATATCATTCCATTGTCTATCATATCCTCCATTATCGTGAATCTTCCTGTTTCCAGCCATTTTCTAAAACCCAAAAAGAATTGTGTGAGAGGAAAAAATAATAATCAAGGGGGATTAAATTCAATATCTAAAATCTTAGGTTAAATTATAAGATTGTTACCATATTTCTAGGACTATATCCTATACCTATACTTATCCTTAGGGACATCCCTAGACACACCTTAGAAATATCTCAAGGGATCCCACTAACGTTTTCGCATCCTAGTTTCCAAAGGTTAACTAAAAATTTCCTCTAATACCAACTGTAGAGACCCAAATATTGACGTACATGAAAATTAAATTATTTTTGCGGAATACTTAATACATAACAAAAACAGACACACAAGGACCGTAATAGTTTAGTGTCTTTGGAATCTCGGAACGTAATCTTCTAATCATGGTGAATGATCTTCAACATCTCCCATAAAGATCCTCATCTTTTGTTTTCTTACCTAAAACCTTTATTTATATCCTGGGGAAAAGAAAACATATAAAGGGTGAGCTCAAGTGATCAGTAAGGGTAAGCATGGATAAAATAAAACAAATAATATACATTTGAACTTAAAAACATGAACATAATGTTTAAACAACAAAATCTTGAGCAATGACATAAAACAAGGAAGAACATAAGGAATAGATCATAAAGAAACATTAATCATGATAAAATAGCCTGGGAATAAAACATGTGATTGTGGAAACCATTAACAACATGATATGATTTCCATAGTAGCCAATGCGTTGCTGCCAAGACTATCTTAGTGGACAAAGTCCCTTTCTGAATTGAGTTCACTCCTCGTTCTAGTCCTGTATTACTGAACCAGATTAACTTACCGTTCCATCCATGTCAATCTCATGATATATAAATCTTTACCAATTGCATTGGAGTGAGATATAGGTCCCACCCATCTCATATTGAAATCATTATTACTTGTACCGCAAAATAAACTTAAAACATTCACCATAACTAAAAGAATAAAATGGGTTTCATAAACGTCATCCCATCATTTAATAATCCATATAAAACAAATGAACATTTCACAATAAGAAAAGTGAAACCATGTAAATCATATAGACGTTAAATTTTAATCATTCACATATGAAATAATTTCATCTTAAATGGAAAATGGGTTTGATAAAACATTTAAAATGAATTCTTGAGGAAAATATCCTTTCTTCTTCAAAAGCAATTTCTTTTCACAAAACGTCATTCAATTTTAAAAGAAACGGATTTTATTGAAAATAGTTATGAAATATTTTGGAGTAATATTCATGAAAATAAGGTTTTATAAAACTGCAAAAATCTTTTCATGCCGTATACGGTAAAAAAACATTCTTCTCGTACTTTTGTCGGAAAAGTCAAAAAGTACCTTGTAAGGTAAATAAAAGAAAGATTCCTTCCAAACCATGGGGTAAAAGTAAAAATGGGTAAAAAAGGACTTTAAACATACATGAATACACTTTTATAAAACATGGACATGGATGATAGAAATAACCCCAATAAATACTTACAAATAAGCAATCTCAGATAAAAATGAGATTTGCACAATTATCCTTTAGCTTAGGTCCGATATGCTTCGTACGTATCCGAACCTCCTGTATAATGATTTAAATAATTTCATTGACTTATTACAGAATCATATTAATTGTTATGATATCATATATGTTTAACTTATGACTTCATATTACCCATTATTTTGTAAATTCCATGTTAAAGCAGCATTTTGGGTAAAATCATTTCATTTATCGTATGTGTTTCGACTTGTCGTTCTTGATATTATTACTTATATACTGATTTCCATAATTCCAAAATGCAAAACATGATTTATATATAATGTATATTCATCATATACATATGTATATTATAGATCGATAAAAGGAATGAAATACACCGTTCATGGAGACGGTAGGCCGTACGTACACATGAACGCTGTTTTCGTTTCCTTATTGAATTGAATGAAACTAAATAGATGACAGAAATATATATATATACATAATTCCAGTATCATTATTATTTCATATATTTCATTATTATTCATTATATAAACTATATGATCATTCATGTATGGTTAACATGGAGAATAAATCTCATCGCGTCGTGGAGACGGTAGTCCGTACGTACGCATGAGCGATGATATCATTCCCATAATTATTTAATAAAATTAAAGTGGATGGTATAATATATCAGAATCAGTATGATTTTATAATAACCATATATAGTTATTATTTACACCATTATACCCATCCATGTAAGGTGTTGGTGGAAAAACAGATTTCACCACGATGTGGACACGGTATTCCATACGTACGCACGCATGGTGATTTTGTTTTCCATAGAATGGATAGATGGTGAAAAAGTGTAGTTTCATACTTAAAATAAAATATCATTATATTATTTATACTGATGTTATTACTTCATTATTAAAAAATTAAAGAAGAATAAGTGGAAGAAGAAATAAAATTGAAAGAATCGGTAACGAACATTACCTCTTCTTTGAAGCGCCTCTTTGAGAACTCCTCGTAGGGTACTAAAATTGGTCTTTGAAGAATACCAGGACCCCTAGGACGTTTCTAGGGAAGTTTAGAAGAGAATTCGGTAGGCTTTGGCCGAGAATGAAGGCTCAAAGTGGTGTGAGGAAGCGAGGGAGGAGGTGCCCTTTTATAAGGGAGGAGAGGGGCACCTTTGAAAAAACTAAAACTATTATTTTCTTATAAAGTCATATTTTGTTTTTAATAGATCCAAATTGATTTATTTCGAAGCTAAGGTGGGGAGAGGTGGAAATAATCTCATCCAATATAATTTAGACAAGTTTAGGTTTCTATTTTAACCTTATCATTTAGATTTAACCTTAAGTTAAATAATTTTACTTTTACTGTGTCTTCTTGTTTTCTTACACTATAAGGTTAATAAACTTAATATAACAATCCAAACGAACCCCAAGGTGTTTATTATTAATATATATAACCTTATATAAGTCATTTTTCCGAACTTTAGATTTTTAAGAATAAAATAACAATTAATAATATAATATCTGTTTTAAAAACTATTTTATGTCAATTTTGACACTATTTGGTAATTGATTTTTTTGAAAATCATAACAGAATTATTAGTGAGACAAAAGTTAACTAAATAAATACTAAAATGTCTTATTAACCTATAAAATTAGTGTAATACATATAAAGTCTAAAATTACAATTATTTGGGTATTTATAACATCAATTATGTCAATATTTCATTAATAAGATAATTACTACATCATCATTGTTTCAAAAATAAATTAATCTATTTAATGTCTAAAAATTATAAATAAAATACCATTATGTAGGAAATATTTTTATCTTTTTAATGAATATTTATAGTCTAATTTATATTATGTATAACCCTTTATTAAAAATGATTTACTTATTAAACATTGATTTTAACTATTTTAACCCTTCTTTAAATAAATTAGTATTAAATGTCCTAATCTAATCCATGTAAGCCTAAATGGTCATATTATATTAATAATGTTGTTTTTTTCGAATTAAACTTACCAAATAGAATTAGGAAACATGTTAGGGTAATAATAATTTCATTGTTACCCTTAATTACCCTATTTATCTTTAACCGTGGTAAATAAAAGTAAAAAGTTACTATTCGCCAAAAATTATTTTCATCTCATTGAACCACATTTTACATACTGAAATAAACCGTGTCTCTTGGATTTTTGAAATTCCATTCACAAAAGTGGTAAAATTATGTTTTATGTAAATTTTCAAATTCTCATAGGAGGTGGGTAAAAGACGGTCAAAAGTTCAATAAAATTTTTATATATCTAAAATTATTATAAAATGACTCCAATGAATAACATTGAACATATATAGGTATTATGTGTCAATTTTGAACTAAAATAAATTTAAATAAAATAAATAATTTTTTAAATAAAAAGTTGATTTTTTAATATTAACCCAGTGTTTTCACAATTCATCAAAAATTGAAAGTTTTCAGAAAAATACCAAAATTTCATCCTAGGCTAATTTCGATATTCCGAATCCAAAAATGAAGTCCATTTTGAAAGATGAAATTTAAAAAATTTCAAAAAGTGGTTATTACTATTCATAATGGCTATTTTTAATAATATTTTAATATCATATCGTTGTTTAGTGAAACTCAGTATTGCGTACAACACCCGCTATCGAGGAAGGTCGTGATTGCGTGTAATGCAGCCATGTTAGGGTTGCATGTTGTGCAAGACTCATTTGTTGTAACATACAACAAAAGAAATCAATAAAATTAAAATGAATATTTTTCATAAAATCTCAGGGTGTTACATTTATGAAATATATATCATCATAAAAATATTTTTTTTTATTTCTATACCTAAAATGATAACATCGTTTATGTATGCGTGGGATATTGCCTTCACGAAGCGATGCGACTCTCTTTTTATCACCACACCACATGGATGATATATATAAGTATATTTAGGGAAATAATATTATACATATGACAATATTATAATTATTTAAATTAAAATTATTTCATACCTCATTTCCATAATAATTATTGAATAATGGAAACATTACACATGTGTATTTATGGCCCAACATCTTCATGATAATTACATAGTCCATTTAAAAAAATTCATGATTGGTTTTAAAAGTAAAATTCATATTGAATCATGGTAATTATTTTAGGAATATTTTTTTAGATATTATTGATCAATAAAATATGTGCAAGAATCAGTTATTTTATGATGAAACATGCATTTGAAAATAAGAAAATAAACACTTAAAATAATGAAAATAATGAAATATTATTAAATAAGGGTGATAAGATGTTATAAAATGATATTATATTATAAATAATAATATAATAATATAATAACGTGATAACAATTTCAAAACCACTATATAGTACATTAAGGTATGTTCAACCAAAAGGAAGAATAAGGTAATAGATTTCATCTCAATTTAATTTTATTGAGGCATATTGTAATGTTATGCACCTAATTTATTTTATATGGTTCATAAAAATATAATTTTAAATGTTACTTCATGATTCATTAATAGTTCATGTAATTTTATTTTTTTAATTTGAATTACTTCAACCAAGGGTATTTGACTAGAAAATTACTAAGTGGTGAAGGATTTCAAAACTCAATTTGTTTTCATTCAGGGTATATTACATCTTTATTTTCATTGAAATTCTAATATTATTTTTATAATGAATTTTTTTATATTAATTTTATTAAAACATTATTTATGTGGATTTAAAATAGATGCACATAATCGATTCATTTATTAATTCTCACTTTATCATTATGATAATTGTAAGGGTTTATTTCCAAGTTGCTTTCTAATCAAGATTGGTTATTCATGAATTTTAGTGTAAGAAAATTATTTGGAAATTTAATAATAATCCCACTACATTTCATTATCCTCTAGTAATTAAAAATATTTAAAATTTATTATACCACTTTACCACTCATTTTTTCTTAAAATAATTTGGAATTGTTTTTAAGAAAATAGACTTCATTTTTCTTTTTTCTTGGAAATAACTTTCTTCGAAAACAATGTTTTATAAAAATGTTTTATAAAATGTTTTTAAATTTTTTAAAATTATTTATTAGATAAATTATTACTCATTTTTCTTACTTCAATTTTTTTTGAAAAGAATATTCATGTTGTTTTGAAAACAATTCACAGTTTCCTTTTACTGAAAAACTGATCCGAATTTTCATTTTTACATGTATGAAATGAATAAAATTTATAGCTTCCATTACCGATAATATATTTTAGTTCTTACATTATACGTTTCAAAATATATTCTTAAATAAAATTAACATCAAAATTTTTGGTGAACTTTTATTCTCAAAATCTATTTTCAAAATGAAAAGGATATTTTCCTCAAAAATGTTTTAATGTACTTTTTATGGTATTAATATTCATCAATGTAATCAACCCCTTATTATACATATAATACACTAAGGATTTATTGAATTGATATAATATTTTTAATTCCTATAGATGGTTTATGATTATTTTAATCAATGATAGTATTAACATTCACTAATTTGATACATTTTTTTAGTCAATGGCTTTCCCATTAATTTTTAAATTTCCCGTGATCATTGGACAATAAATTTTTAGTGAATATACATATTATTTATCATGGAAAATATTTATTTTTTTACCTATATCATTTTAAAAAATTGTTTTTTTACATTTATATTCAATTTTTTATCTCGAGAAATATTAATAAATTGTTATTCCTAAATCAATATAGATATTTAATGATAAGGAACATTGTTTCTGAATTAAATTGATTATTTTCTATATTTGGAAGTATTTAAAGATGATTGAAATGGGTGGGGGTAGGTAATAATTAACCCCTCGATGAAGTAGTAGTCCCATGGGATGAATCATTTCAGTAGCCTTAGTTAAATGGGATTATAAAACTCATTTTTATAATGTA
Organism: Viscum album; assembly: GCA_963277665.1. Classification (NCBI taxonomy): domain Eukaryota; kingdom Viridiplantae; phylum Streptophyta; class Magnoliopsida; order Santalales; family Viscaceae; genus Viscum; species Viscum album. The sequence continues at coordinate 1,983,952,303 of OY728145.1, read as the reverse complement.
TTAAGGTTATATTAGAATGATATATGTATCATGTACGTGGGAAATAGGGCATCAAATAATTAAATATTTACTTAATTACTAATTTTTTTTATTATCCCACATATTTATGTTATAATATAATTTATAGATTCATTAAATTGTTAGTTAATTAATTAAATTTCATCTATTTTTAGTTATTTAAAATTCCATATTGATTATTCATTGTGCATCCAATACAGTCATGTTAGTGATTAAATGGAATGAGTTTTTAGTTATTTACCCTTCTATATTGATCATGCTCATAAAATTATTTAAATGGGATTTTGTTCAATTATTTACCATTCTATGTTTATTATTCTCATTTATTAATATTTTCTTCTATTGTACATAATCCTTGATAAGTATTTGAGCTCAACATTATTTTGTTTCCTTTCCTAAGAATGCATGAAGTGTACTATTAATCATATGGAAAAATATTCTAGATGAATAATTATTTCATGATAAAAATATGTTTAAATTTTCGTATTAAAATATAATATAGAAATAACATCTGTATGTATTTTACCATGACTACATTACTATTTTTACATTTTGGATACAATTCCATGTATCTTTTGCTAATGTATTAAATTAGGAATTAACTCTAGGACACTAGGGTTAGAGTCACAATAAGTGGTATTAGAGGAAGTATAGTATAAACATTATGAACTTAATTAGGAAAAATGTTGATTAGGAAACACAACCCTATGATAGACATTGGGGATATATGTAGAAGACCATTCTAAAGGTTTGGTATGATAAATATTATGTGTTTTCACTTGAAATAAAACCCTTTAAGATATTATAAGTGGACATAGTTCTAGAATAGATATAACAAGGAGAAATTACTCTAAAAAGAGTGTATTTACTTGAACTAATCATTACCTAGTTCATTAAAATTAGCCTTACTGCACACCTAATTTGACACTCATAGGGTATATTCTTAAGAAAATTCAAATTTTATTTATGAACCATTATGACGGATTTGAATAGATGATTAAAATGAATTAATTTGGTTAAAACTAAGGTGAATTTTATTAAAAATAATGTGTCAAGATTTAGAGTTCTTGTAAATTATTCTATAGTTTTCCTACTATGGTTATTATTACCCACATAATATTTTTTGGTTCTAGTTAATTGATGGAACCTATAGGAATCTTATTAACATTGGAAATAAAGGAAATTTTTTAGAATTTAACCAACCAAATGGTGTTATGATAAGAGTTAAAGGTTTAATGATTATAGCTAAATAGTTTCCCAAAATATGATTAATGACTTATAACTTAACAAACTCATGGACTTGACAAAGAAGAAAAGTCTGATGTTTTATTAGAGGTCATATGAAGGAAACTATAGAGGAAAGTAAGATCAATTTCATTCTTTTTGGGAATGTGGAAGGAGACACATAGGAACTTGTCTCATTGGAACATAAAAATGAATTATGTGTGGAAATTTGGGGTATAATGAAAACAATTTGAAAAAAAAAACAAAGAGTATGATATAAGTAAATAGATAACATTCTTGGGATCGATTTATTGTTTTTTGTCTTAAATTTTGGGAAACTGATCATTATTTAAGTCAATTCCCTTTTATAAATGATAATCTATAGACAAAGGAAAGAAATATGTGGAAAAAGTAGATAATGTATTTCTTTATAGGGGTTCGTGATTTAAATTTTTGAAGTGTTATTTACAAATGGTATTTCGGTGATAAGAATGATAAAACTACTAAAGATTTTGTTAAATTTTATAATCATATCTATCTTTATTAAAATATGAGATATAAATACCATCATGTGTTCATGAGTTTAAGATTGATCATATGTTCCAAGTCATGAATATATTTTTTAGGTTTTATATGATAGGAGCCCGCAAGATTATGGATATTTCAATAAAAATTTATATAAATAAAACCCATTGCTATTGTTTATGTATTAAAGAATTTTTTAAAGAATAATTCTTTTATATTTTTATACATAATTTTATAGGTATTGATAACCTTTAGGTTTCACATGATCATTAATTAAATTATAATAATAGTCAAATAAGACTATTATAATATGTAAAAAAATTAAACCCTTAGTAAAAAAAATATTTCATAATTAATTCTATTTCATTGATATCTATCATATTTTATTAGAAAATTTATAGGTATTATATTAATATTTTTTAGAAAAATGACACCAGTATGTTGTCATGATGACCCATCATATCCAGAAATTCCACAAGGGTTGCACCCATAACTGAAGGATGAAAATGGTTTAATTCCCACCACTAGCCTATGTGTTTTCCTGGTTATTATTTCTTTGTTTTTTCTTAAACATTCTGACTAATTAATATTAACGATGAACCAGTTGCATTATATTTTAGTTTTACACAATAATGTATAATATTGGATAAATTCTGTTAACTATATTGTAATTTAAAAGTTGGTAGAGACAAAATGAAAGAAATGAAACACTTTTATAGAATATTCAATCCTTTAAATTTGAATTTTAGTGTTTCAGGTAAACAAAAGTCATTTAATATTTTTCATTTCATAGAGTAAGTAGTATATTGGAAATTTATCAAAGAAAAAATTAAATGTGGAATTATTCTGATGAAATAGAAATATATAAAATATTTATGATTCCTTATATTCATATATAATAACTTAATTATTGATATTTAGGAACATTATATTTAAAAAATGGTATCTAATTACATTCATACATGATGAATCAAATAGTCCCTTTAAATCGTTATAGATTTCATATTTGGAGGCCCTTAACTTTCCCTTGACCATTTATTATCTTGTGATCAATGAACAATATCACTCTCTATAAATATTTATGATTTTATTCAATGTAAATATATTCACATTCCAACATTATTATCCAACATAGAAACACATTTATGTGTTATTGCACATAACCTTTTTTAATTCCCATTCCCACTTATTAAGAGAATTCTTTATTGACTATTTTTATTACATGGGGTTTCAATAAAATAATTTTCAAATATCAAAAAATGGATTACCAAGATGAACTTAAAATTATGAGTAAAATAATTTTTATGATAGAGGGAATGTAATATCTTGAAATTAATAAATAATAACATTTTATTTAATCGTATATGTGACATGTAATATCAATCTTAAACAACGCACTCCTTTAAATTTAATCTCCTTAATAGCTTATGAAACACAAAACCTAGAGTCCAAATGAACTATAATATAGGATACCATTATAAACTAGAAATTAAATTTTTGGATATTAATAATACTAACTAAATTACAATAAATATTGTCTTATTTTTATTCAGAATAATATAAGAATATTTTAAAAGAAAAAGAAGTGTTTTCTAAAAAAAATTATTTTTTTAAAATACAGTTTGGTCTGTCTTTTTAAAGAAAATTTGATATTATTTTTTTACCAATTTTAGAAAAATTATTTGTAGAAATAAACATATTATTTGAAATAATAATATCTAAATTATAATAGTTTACTTTTATGGATTTTTCTGAAAAAATCAATTTTTATGAATGGTTAATGGTACTGATTTTTAATTGAAAACTGACATTTTGTTATAATAATTTATAATGAAAAATTAATTTTAAATTTGTTTTAAAGTGAAATTGGTTAAACTGTTTACCATTTTTTATAATTTATCCCATTTGAATCGTTCTCATACTGAATTTAGATATTAAATCATTATAAAAGTTTGAAGATATTCTCTTAAAAAACTTGCTTTCTCATCATGTATACGAGATTGATTTCAATTAAATTTTTCCATGATTTGGAAATTAATTTGAAGAAATTGATTCCATCAATGAAATAATTGTAATTATTAATTTATAAATTGTTCAACTTAATTTTTGATCAAACCGAATAGTGACAATAATAAAAATTATTTAACACGGTAAACAAATAAATGGATTTACTGGTGGTTAAACTAAAATAATATTAGATAAAATCACCTAACACTTGTACAAAATATTTTTTATGGACATATATAGACCATATATATTCAATTTTATTTAATTTAAAATTTTATAGATTTTTTCATTTTAAAAATGTGGGTATGATTGAATCGTTTTAAAAACATACAAGTGTGCCACTCACCTCACTTATAAAATCCCACCCACTATCCCCTATTATCAAAACCTTAAAAACCATGTGGTTTGACAAATTCCATCCCAAATCAATTCCAAAAACCCTTATATAATCCTTGAATCCTTATTTTTAACATAATATTATCCTTTGATGTTGTTTGGTTTAAATATATAGAGGTTACCAATGAAGAGGTAGTGTTATTCAACGAGCGTTTTTATTTTATTTCATCATAAAAATCCTTAATTTTTATTAAATAATTATTATATTATAACCTATGTATCCTAAATATAATAATATATTTTTATGTTATGTTAATAACCAACAAAGACCTCTACTTAAATTAAATTGGGTATAAAATTATCATTTATGTGTAAGAGGGAAAACTGCCTTGACAACTAACATCATTTGTTTTTCCCTTAACACTTCGCACAATTGTGTATGACGATATATAATAAGTATAAATAAATATATATGTAAGTGATATTTATAATATAATTATACCAATTTAGTCATTATGTTACATATACCTTTTTCACTTTCCATTTCATAGAGGCTACGATAATATCGTTCATGTGTATGGTGGAGTATCACCTCACGGAACGATGTTATTTATTTTTTACTAATGATTTACATGAAAGATAATAAAGATAAATATAATGAATATATGTGACATAAATGAAATAATTATGATATCACGACATTTATATCATTTTTAAATTATAATATATCATTTTCATTTTTTTCATTAAAAAGTTGATAACATCATTTGTGTATGTGTGGACTACCACCTTTAGAAAGCAAGGTGACTCTATTTTTATTACCAAAAAACATGGATGATGTATATATATATATATTTGTATATTTAAAGAAATAATATGGTATATATTATATTCTTATCAATATAAAATTATGAAATATCACATAGTTCATTTCTATAATTATCATTAATAAATGGAAACATTACTTATGTGTATATATGACCTACTATATCGATGATGGTAAAAAATTCTATTATTTGTAACCATTTTTAATAATTCTTTTTAAATTCAAAATTGTGTAAAAATATAATGAATATGTCATAGATAACAAATATATATAATATGTGTAATAAATGGATCTTTTATGACGATATACGCATGAGAAAACAAGGAAATTAACACTCGAAACAATGAAAATAATGAATTATTATTAATGAAATGGTGATAAGATGCTATAAAAGAATAATATATGATATTATGAATATTAATATTATTCTATAATAAGATAATAATATTTTTAAAACAATTATATATGATGTTCAAACATGTTCCTGCAAAATGAAGGGTGAGGTAAGGAATTTCATCTCAATTTCATTTCATTGAGGCATATTGTAATGTTATGGAACTATATTCTTTTATATAATGTATATACTTCCCAGATGACATGTCATGTCATGATTAATTAGTAAATAATTTTATTTTATGTTTTAATTTAAATTAATTCATCCTTATGGGTTTGAATTTAAAATTTACAAGTGGTAAATAATTTCATAAATCAATTACTTTTTATTTTGTTATATTAATTCATCTTTGTCATTAATTTTCAAGGATTATGAATATATTTAATTTTTATTATATAATATCTTATTTCCACTATATTTATTTTTATTTATAGTGGATACATAAAAACTATTTTGATATTAATTCTCATCTCAACATTATGATCAATGAAAGGGTTTGTTACACGATCTTGTTCTAATAGTCATTATTCATTCTTGAATTTAAGTGGAAGGAAATTATTTGATCATAGAATAATAAACCAAACTATTTTCCTCTTATATATTAATTCATGATATTTTCATGTAATAATACAATTTTACATTCTTTTGTGCCTAAAATAATTGATAACTAATTTAAGAAAAGATGACTTCTTTTTTCTCTTCAGTCAAAAATTTGTTTTCTTCTATAAACAAGTTTTTTGGAAATGTTTTCCAACTTTTTTCTAAATTTTTTCAAATAATTTAATAAATAAAAATTTACCCATTTTTAATATTTATAAATTTTTTTAGAGGAATCTTAATTTTGTTTTAAAAACAATCACCATTTGGGTTTTACCGAAAAATTGAATGGAATATATGTCATAATGTTTGAGACATGTATAGAATTTTTAATAGTCACAACTAATCAATTTTTTAATGAAACAATTATATGGTTTATAAAAATATTTTATACACAATATTTTTCAATGTCTTTATTGATTTTTTATTTTTATAAGTTATTTTCAAAATTAAAAGGATATTTTTCCCAAAATTTTTTTAAATATATTTTGAGGGAATTAATATTCATAAATGATAACAAACATTTATTTTACATATAATAAATTGGGGATATTTTTTTAATTCAATCATTATTCTTCCCCTAGATGGTTTCTGATTATTTTTAATAAGGGTGGTATTGACAGTCACTTCCTTGATTCATTGTTGATGTCTATAACATTCCCTAGAACTACTATATTTCATATGATCGTTAGAAATTATTCATTAGACATTAAATATCTCCTAAATATCCATATTATTTATCAGGTATATTTCTATTATTTAATATATATATATAATTTTTATCTATGGTGTTATACATTTAATGTTTTTAGTCTATTAGGCTAAATATTGATAAATCCATTTTCATTGGTCATTAAAAATATTTGATGATAAAGATAATTATTTATGATTTAAATTGATTATTAAATAAATAAGGAATGATTTAGACACATAATACATGGTTGGGGCCCAGTTATAGATATCCTCACAATGTATTAGTAGTCTCATGGGATGAATCAGATGGCTAGATATTAATAAATTATGTTTTTATCCATCGGTTTTAAACTATCTTGATGATAGATCTTCATGGTATATGTATCTTGTTCTTAGTAATCATGAAGTAAAATAATTAATCATTTACTTAACTAATAATTCAATTATTATTATCCATGATATTTTCAGTATGATATTATCTATGTTTGCATTTTATTCTTCATTTATTGATTAAATGGAATGTGTTTTTATTTGTTTATATTCCTATATTTTTATTCTTTATCCAGTTTTGATGATCAAGTTACTGATTATATATAATTTGTTTTTATTTATTTACCATTCTATATTGATTATTATAGTAAAATTCTTTAAACGATATGTGTGTTTAGATATTTACCTTTTTGTTATGATTATTCTCTTTGATTCATGATAAATTCCATTGTACATAACCGTTATAGAGAATTTGAGATCACCCTTAATTTTTTACATCAATTTCCAGGAATCCATGAGCTGTAATATGAATGATTTTGAAGAAAATTATATTGATTATAATGATATTCTAGAAATAAATTATATTTTAATTTGTGTATTCAAATGTTATATTGGAATAATGTGTATCTAGTTTACCAATACGACTAAAATATTTTTTTCCATAGAGATTTTATTCCTTATATCATATATGAATGTATTAAAGTTTTCAATGACTCTAGGCTACTGGGGTCAAAGTTGCTACATTAGTTTTTTCCTTCTCGATGGTAGAGGCATATCTTTTAAATATTAGTATGAAATATTCCAAAAATCACACAGTACTATAAATATACATTAAATCCAATTATTATATATTAATATAAATTAATTTAAGAGGCCCAATCCTTTTACAGATATTTTTTCCTGATTTTTAAGATAGAATTAATATTATGAACAAACTGATGGTCAAAAAGGCCTAATGTCTTTAGAGAACTGTGTATATAAAACATCAAATTGAGATTAAAATAAAAAATCATTAATATATTCTCCAAAGTGAGTTTCTAAATTTGATATAACCCCTAAAATTACGTATGATAACACGGGGAATAAAAAAAGAAACGGGGGATCTAAAAATAATTGTGAGGGAGAAAACAAGTTATAGAAAAATAATTTGTGAGTAAAAGATATATCAAGATAAAATAAAGAGAAGGATCATGAGTAGTCAAAAGGAAGGGTAACCTACATAAAATGGTTTCATAAGATCATAAAATAATAGAATATTTGTAAAAAAAATGACATGAAAATTAGTTGAGGCTAATTTCCTAGAAAATATGACAAGGTGCAAAAAGTCCCATAAAAATTTAGTTTTACTCCTTAATCCTATATGTAATGCCTAATGGGAATAACTATTTACCGAATGTATTAGGGATATATATAGGTATAATTATTATAACATTTTCATGTTCTATGTGTGACATATAATGTAATTCAATCTTAAATAATAATTAAAGAATTACCAATGGAAAGAAAACTGATTTAGAATATTCTATTATATCCTGACCAAAGTAAATTTTATGTTGAAGAAATTTGAGAAATGAACAAAAGTAATTAATTTCACCATAAAATGATGATAGAGTAAGCTAGGTATATATTTTTGGTACATATAAACATAATTTTTAATAATTCCATAACATTAATGGTGGTTGTCTTTGATAAATAAAAATTGCATTAGAATGATTAAAAAAATTATTGGGGAAAATAGAATAACAACCTTGAGAATCACATTTGAATGATAAAAATTTAAAAAATATTATGGAAATAATATTCTTTGGATATATCATTGGAAACATATAAAGTATGGTTCGAGGAGAAAAATTTCATGATGGTGGAAAATATTTTTCCTTCCTTACACATCAAAATAATTATTCTTTTTTCATTTTTAGTAAAACCTAAAAAGTACCTTGTTTGAAAAATGACGTAAATTATCCTTTTAAACAATTTGGTAATAGTTTATCAATCGGTAAAAATACCTTTTAATGATCATATGATAAAATAAAAACATTATTTGAAATCATTTTAATAAAATATAAATTTATAAGGAAACTATTTTTTTACCGAAGAGAGAAATGAAATTTGATTTTATAAAAACCATTTTATCAATAAATTCCTATGACAAAGATAAAAAAATTATACTATTTCATGAAATATACATGAATATCCATAGTAAATAAAATTAAATGTGTTTATTTTAAAATTATCATGTAATATTCTTCAATGCTAATTCATGAATAAGGAATCCCAATTAAAATTAGTTTGAAACAAAAATCTCTTACTACTTTGTAAACATTTGAATAATAAGTAACATGGAAGAATAAAATATTATTGAATAATTTATCATAATGAATTAATATGTATAATTGTTAAACATATAAAAAGGGTTTTATATAAAACACTAAAATTTGAGTACGTTCATGTTAAGAAATATATCTCAATGAAATGGAAATTGGGATCAAATTCCTTATATTATGCATGAATATTCACGTACATTACTTATATTTAGGAATAGTTAGTTTATTTTAATTATTAAATATATTAATAAAACTTTTCAATTCAATTATTCTTATTATTTAATTTCTTAACATGTCATGTTTAATAACATAACCAATTAATTCCACATCATACATTTTAGGGATGAACTAATCATATGTCCAAAATCCCTTTGGTATATTCAATAAGTTCAACAAGATATTTTTAATCATATCCTTAATTTAAATAATTTAAAAATTATAGTTTTTATACTTAAATTATAATCTTTAAATGAAATCATGATGTACGTCTATGAAAAATGAACTACATTGCAATCAGGGAGATGATAGACTATACATACACATGAGTAGTATTTTCATTTCTCAATGATCGTGATTGAAATAAGTTAATTTCTATATTATCCATATTTAATTATAAATATACTATAAATATAAAATTATTTATTTAAATACCCTTACACATACCATCACTCTGATGTAGTAATAAAAATGAATCACATCACTTCGCGGGTCGGTAGTATACCATACAGATAAATTATGCTATCATTTATTCAACGGATGATAAAGAATGAAAGTATAAGATATAATTATTTTAAATAATTTATTAATATTTAATTAGTATAATATAGAAAAATTAAATTAATCCTTATTACCTTCTTTATAAAGGTTATGTTAAAAGTGAATCACATCACTTCGTGTGGCAGTCATCTACCATACAAAGTAGTGATATTATCATATTCTCTAGAGAATGGAAAGTAACAAGGTATATATTGTATTATAATTAAATTGTTTTTTAATTTTATCATAAATATTACATAGAAAAATTATATAAAACATTATATCCAATAATTATAATTTGTGGTGCCAAACAAATTACATAAATTCATGAGGTGGTGGTTCGTCGTACACACGATGGACGATTTCAGTTCCCATTTTCTAGAGGATGAGATAGTTTTTGTTGTGAAATTAACATAAAAATATATCATTATATTGAATAAAAAATTTTATTATATCATAATGTTTTATTAACATTAAAATTTTGTGTATGAATAAATAAAATAAAATGCTCAGTTTTGGATGATAAAGTTTTTTTATAGAACCTTATTGGGTTTTCACAAAAATCATTCCAAGGCCGGGTTGATGAAAAAAACTGGCTTGGAAGATTAGGGGAGGTATGTTTGGAAGTGATTTTTATTGGTAGATATTGAAACAATGGGGTTTTGACATGTGAAATGTAGATGATAAGGGGTGCCCTTTTATTAGTGGGGAAGCGGAGACACTTTGAATTTTTGGAAAGAAAGAATTCAACCATGTTATTTCTTAGGAAAAAGGGATCCAAAATGCCACATTCTCAATAATTATATGAGATAATATAATAATCATACTATAAAAAGTAATAATATATGTTGTATTTATTTTTAACCCTTATCTTTTTATTTTAACCCCCAGTAAACCCATTTTTACCTTAGCTACAGTAAATAATTTTTACTATTTTCTCTCTTTGTTATAATAAAAAATTATGTTTAAATTATTATATAATAAAAATTGTTATTATTCCAAATATAGAATCCATTTTTACAAATCATACACACTTAAGTGGAATAATTTAATTTAAAATTAAACAAAAAGATGTGTAAAAAAATAGTATTCCAAAAGAAAAATATTCAAAACATGATAATGTTTTTATATTAAAATTTAATATGAAATTTATTCCAATAACCTAAGATTGATTAAATAAATTAACATTGTAGTAAATTTTCTTTTATAACCATTTTAAAATAAAAAATTTTATTCTAAATTATTTAAATTAAAAGTGTGTGTTTAATAAAAATCCATATTTTCACTATTCATCAATGAAATGAAACTTTTTTGAAAAATACAAAAAATTTAGCCTAATATAAATATTATATATTGAGTAATCAAATTAAATTATTTTTTAAAAATGTCTTTTATAATAAAATAAAAAATTAAATTAAAATTATTTGTACAACGGCTGAGTGAATTTCCTTTTAAACAAATATGGGTTTTCAAAAAACTATTCATTTTTCTTTCAAATAGATCTTTTTTTATTTCTAATTAGTGAATTACCAAAATGTATTTTTTTATAAATGTTTTAAAAATATAATTTTCATAATTTATTTAGCCTTATGTATTCCTCATACATAACTACTATGTTATAATGGTCATTTTTTAATAATAATATTTTAATAGATTATCACATTTCATTAAAATTTTATGTTTCATTCATCAAGAGACGTTGAAGAGGTTGAGTTCGTTTAAAAATAAATATATCATATAGTCATAGGGTGTTATGTAATATTCAATGATTGGTATTTCATGTCATTCGTGCTATGAGACAACATATTCCTCTTTTAATATCTCATGGTGTTACATTCTACCCCCGTGAATAAATTTTATACTTGAAATTTAATCATGATCTCGATCACCATTTGTTTGAAAGTTGTGAAATAAGTTATTGGGAAATCACATCATTAAAAGTCTTAATCATATTTTATCATAGGATTATTGGAAGTGAAATATGAAATTCATCACGTAATTAGGTTTCCACAAAGTATACCATTAGTTGATAGTGAATATATAGACATGGAATAAAAGTTAAAATAATTATAAACAGTTATAAAGACCATTGATCACAAGAAGATGAATGATGAAGGGAATTATAAGGACGTAAAAACTACAAATATATAATGTGTTAAAAGACCATTGACTCATTGAATATAGAGCTAATATGTTACCATTGTACTATTTAATATGCTTTTCCAATATTTGATGAAATACCATACTCTCTCAACCAATAAAAAAGGAAATTTACCTAAATTAATAAGTAGAATTTTTTTCCATTAACTAACTTCCTCCACAATATCACATTTTTTTTTCCAAATTATGAGCACTAAAGTTGAATTTTTTCCAATCTAAAATTACTAAAATAATCATATCATTAAAAAATTATATTCCTATTATATTTATTAATTCGAAATTGGTTGAAATGAGTTTTCCTATTAATTGATCCCTATTACATCAATAGTAACTCCCACTATTTGACATAATCCATTTCATAAGATTATATCCTAAAAACCCTTCAAATTTGAGCTTCCAAAATTGAATTACATTCATCCCAAATAATTATCAAGGTTATATAGATATATACCCAATAAAAGACCTTATGAAATTCCATTAATCACCTCAAAAATATTTGACCTTCTCAAAATTTATTTATTAAATTATTTAAGTTAAATAACCATACTAACTGGTATATAATGTAGTTTAGTAGTAGGTGTGGCCCCCTTATTTCCCATGGATTGTGGGTTCAAGCCCTATGGACTTTCTGGATGCAATGGGTTTCTACATTAAATATGAGTTATCCAATTTCTAAATCTAATTTAATTTAGTTCTTATAACAATACCATAAATATTATTAAAATTATTCAACAAAACAATTTTTTAAAACCTCGATTGTGTTATCTCTATCTCATTCATTTCCACAAAGCCAAATAATTTTAATTTACTATCATTACCTCAATATCAAGAACATATAAGGGATTATATTTTCCATAATCATTTTTTTCACATAAAATATCACCATTCGAATTCATTAGTACCATTCAATATATTAAAAAAAATCCTCAATGGAAAATATTATTGAACAATCTGTTGAAATTTCAACCTTCCATTGACCAGAATACCGTTGAAAAATAATACTGCAATTACATTATTCTTGAGATCCAACACCTAAACACATCAATCATTATTCTTAAATGATTTTAATAACATACCCCTTAGGAATTAATTATTATATTTGGTATTTGACATTGATAATGAACAAGTTCCCTACAACTATCCATTGAATTGATAGTTATAACTATTGTTACACTTTATTTCTCTATGTATTGCTAACCAAGATCTTCATTTTTCTTCAATAATTAGATACTTTATTCACTAATTTCTAACACGTAAAGAATATTTTTGTTTCTATAAGTCATTTTACATGGTACTACTTACCAAATTTTATACATGTATGAAATTCAATTTTGTTTTATTTTTTATATTTTGTAAATTAAGTTCCATAAAATGATATCATTCGCTTCTTTTTCATATTTGGAAATTTAATTAGGTTTTTTTGTTAATCATTATTCATGATAGCTCTTTTAGAATGATCAAAAGGTGTCCAATTGAGATTCCCAATAGGATTGGAATCTCCTTAGGGATATCATAACATTTCCCATCAAATTTTTTATTGACATTCTTTCTCATATTTCACACCATTAAAAAAGGTATTTAAAAAACATGATTAAAATTCATTAACACACTAAAATGAAACCAAAAAACCTATAAGGAATAACTTATAAATGATAAGTATTTCCCAAATTTTGGGCCTCTAGGTTTTAAAAATCATTATACCTGGTAACAATTTCTATTACATTTTCTAACCTTACATTTCATTGATTTCGTTTATAGTGTTTTATATATTGTGATTGAACTTGAAAAACTTAACCCATAAGAGTTTCAAACTGGGTGTGCTGTGAGGAACATTTTTATATACTAGGTAATGCTCAAGTCAAGCATGGCATTCCTTTTTTAGAGTTATTATCCCTAGTTACATCTGTTTATGAACCAATTCCACTTTTAGTATCCAATTATTCCTATAATTACATGGAAACCACTCACTTTATGATTTACAAGAATTCTAGGATATTTTCTTATTCTTAGACTTGTATTTTGACATATCCCTAGAGTTCTCAATAATGTTTTCCAATTTAATTTACAAAGGCTAACTAAAACCATACTTTGATAAAAACTATATAAATAAAGTTAATTCAAATAATTCTAATTTTTTAACATAAATACCCATTAAATAAAAAATCAAGATCGAAAAGGCCAACTGTCTTTGGGAAGTGAGGTACATAATTCATCAAAGTTAAGCTAAAATATAAATTCATTATTTTATTCTCCATATTGATCTCATAAATTCCTTCCATCACCATAAATTATATAATATAACCTCTAGAATAAATAAAATAATTTGGTCATATAAAAATCTTGTTAACGGATAAACATGATAATGAAACAAAACATGAGAGGAAAAGATATAACATGATATCATTAAAAAGAAGACACATCAGTAATTACATGGAAGGAAATAATAAATAACGTGGTATAATTAAATCATATAATCATAGGAATTTGGGAAAAAAACAAAAAAAATGAAAATAAAGTGATCCAAGGAAAACTCCCTAGACAATATCATATGGCGGAAAAAGTCTCATAACTTATTAGGTTAACTCCCTATGCCCACACATAACACCTCATGAGTCTATTGCATCACCTAATGCATTAAAGAGAAATCTTGGTACACCTATCAATATATTTTCATAGTCAATGTGTGTAACACAAGGGAAGTTAATCATATATCATAACATAAGTATTACCCATGGAAACAATGGGTTGAATAATCTTTTCTCAAATAATAATCAAAGTAAATATCATAATTAATTACTCTAAGAAATGAACATAAGATATTAATTACCACAAAACTTTATGGGAGGTTTAGATTAGAATACGTGTGGGGTAATTATATATATAATTTTTATTAAATAAATAACATTACTATTAGGTTTTATTAATTAAAATAAATTCCTTTAAATAGATTAATATCATTCTTGTGGAAAATACCTTTATTAAATTGAGAATCACTTTTGAATGAATAAAATTCAAAAAATATTGTAAATATAAATTTCATTGAATGTATCCTTATAAAATTATGTATAAATATTCATGTAAAATAATGTTAATGAAGGTTGAAAATAATATTCATGCCTTATAATTTAAAATAAAGATTCCTTTAATATTTTTAGAAAAATTTAATAAGTACTTGTTTAAAATAAAACATGATGATTCCTTCTAGAAAATTTTGTAAAAAATAAAAAATTGTGAAAATTACATAATCATTATAGGATAATAGTAAAAAAATTGATTTTTTTAGAAATAATGGATTTAGGAGAAAATATATTTTTGACCGAAGAGAGAAATGTAGTCGGGTTTTTAAAAAATTATTTTCTTACTAATTTTAAGTAATAAATTTATAAAATAGTAATATTACATGAGAAATTCATGAATAACTAAATTAGAATATAATTTAAGAGTTTTATTTGAAAATGATCAATTAATTTCATTAAATTGAAATTCAATCATAAGAAATTGCAATAAAAATTACATTGAAAAAGAAATATCTTACTTGATTTTTAACATTTTAATCGTAAACCTAATGAAATAATAAAATTTAGTTAAAACATGTAATATTATCTATAAATACTTATTCATTTAAAATACATAAATGGGTCAGTATATAGACTACAAAAAATTCAATAGGTGTATATTAATAAATATATCTCAATGAAAGGGTAATTGAGATGAAATCCATTATCTCATTACTGAATAATCATGTCTATTCCTTATCTTATCAAATAATAAACGTATGTCAACTATTTAGTTTCTTAATATCCTATTTCATCTTTATTATTCCTTTTATTTTATTTTTTAGAAATTAATATTCCATTACTTAACTAATTAATTCCATGTCGGGCATTTTAGTGATAACCAACTAATATGTCCAAAATCTAGTCAGTATGTTGACAAAGTTCAAATAAATTATTATTTAATATTATAAAGAATGGTAATAATGAAATAAAATTAATTTTTTGATATGAAAAATACTTTTTTAAAACAAATAATAAAATTTGGTTATGAAAAATGTGATAACTTACAATCATAGAGATGTTAGACCGTATGTACCCATGAGTAACATTTACATTTTTTGACAATATTGATAAAAATAGGTAAAAAATATTTTATACCAAAAGGATGAGAAAATATTATAAATGTAATATTATTTCTCTAAATAACATTAAACATACCATCCATGTCATGCTGGAATAAATATGAATCACATCACTTCATAAGGTGGTAGTCTGTCGTACACACAAACGATGTTATCATTTATTATGTGGATGAAAATGTAATAAACTATAAGATGTATTTATTTCAAATAATTTATAATATTTCATTAATATAATATATAATCATAAAATTAATCCTTATTACCTTATATTGAAATCATAATTATTAAATAAATCCCAGTGCTTCACGAGGTGGTAGTCTTCCAAACACACAAGAGACATTATTGTATTATCAATGGAATGTGAAGTAATAATGTTGATATGATATTATAATTGAAGAGGTATAATTTTATCATAAATATCAAAATTAAAAATTAGATACATCATTATAACCTACCATGTGAAGTGGATATGGAAAAAAAATTATGTTGGTTCATAGGGTAGTAGTCCGCCGTACACACGATCAATGATTTTGTTTCCCATTTTTTGGAGAAAGAGATGGTTGTGGATCCTGAATTTAACAAAAAAATACAAGTATATTAAGGATATTTTGTTAATTATATCATAATTTTTAATAATATTTTATTAATGTGGGGGAATAAATAATATAAAACGCTCTATTAAGGACATTACCTCTTCTACGGACAACTTTTGGGTTACAACAAAATACTTCATTGGATGGATTTTTTAAAAATAAAATATTTATAAGATTAATTTAGAGAGTTAAAGATGTTATTTGGGCATTTAATTTCCTAGAAAATCATTTTTGAAATATTGTAATGGTGAGGAGAGGGGGTGGCCATTTATAATTCGGGGAGCGGTCACACATGGAATTTTTGAAAAGAAAGAACTAGACAAAATTTTTTATCACAAAAAAGGATTCAAAATAAACCATTATAATACATCAGAAGATATAAACTCAAAATAATACCATTTAATAGAAATTTTACATATTTTGAGTAATTTTTTACAGTTATGTTTTTAATTCATCCCCAAGTAAACCTATTTTTAAAATAATCGTACTAAATATTTTTTACAGTTTTCAATATTTATTATAGAAAAATAATAAGTTGAACTTATTTGATTAAATAAATTATGATGATTTAAAATATTTAATCCATTTTTCCAATATAACTCGCAAAATTATCATAATTTAATTTAAAATAAAACCCGTAAATGAGTCAGAAAAATTGTTTTCTTAAAAAAAACATTCAAAAGTTGTGAATGTTTTTATATCAAAATTCAATATGAAATTGATTCTAATGATCAAATTGGGATGACTTTATATATAATTGAACATATTTTACTTTCAAAAATCTATTAAAATAGAATGGGTCATCTAAATTCTTTAAAATTTTTTTTTTAATACAAATCAATATTTTTCAATGTTTTTCGAAAAAAGATACTTTTCATAAAAAAAACAAAAAATGAAACCTAAGATAATTTGATATATTGATTTCAAATTTTTTTTTAATTTTTCAAAAATAATTTTTCAAAAATGGGTAAAATTTAATTTTAAATATTTTTTACCAAGAGTGACTAAATTACCTTTTAAAAAAATAGTATTTTTTCTAAAAACATTTCCATTTCTTTTAAAAAAGTCACATTTTATTTCTATTCTGCAAATAATAGTTGAATTTATTTTATAATTGGTTATAATATATAATTTTCTTAGTTAATTTATGCATATTCATTCCTACAACATAATGGCTATATTAAAATTAACTTTTTTAAATAATAATATTTTAATATAGTATTGTGATTCATTTAAAATTAATATTGCATGCATCCAAAACTATTCAAGAGATTTAATTTATTTAAAAAAAATATATCATAAAGTATCATGGTTTTAGATTAAATTATAATATGTTTATTGCCTATGATAGATGATATCGATCATTATATGCCACATTTAAAATATTAGGGTGTTACATTATGTCCAAATATTTTCCACTAGATAGTCAAATATTGTAGATTCTTATATGTTATTGAGAATTTTATTGTTTCCATAATGTTTTCATCATTTGATGTGATACAATTTTTCTCACTATTTTAATTTCCCATTTTTTTATATTTATAGTTTAAACAAACCCTGTTATTCACAACTGAATTATATTGGAATTTTTTAGGTGAAGAATTAACCTATTTATTTGAGTAAATTTTGTCATATGCTTTCGAGGTCTCTACCATCACTTACATTAATTTATTTGTGACCTCAGTCAACTTATTCAATTATTTATTAGGTTTAATAGATTTTGGTTGTGTTATTATTATATGTTTATCATTCAGTTTTAGCTTCTCTTCAAAATATTTCAGCGAATTTCCTTTTTCATCGGCTTTAAACATAGGGTTTTTGTTCTCATCAATGTGCTGATGCTCTTACTTGATTTGATCTGAGAGCCATATTCTTGATTAACAATTGGGAGGGGATGGGTAAATATATGGTTTATTTTTATAAATTATGATTTTCACTAATACTAACTCTTAACCCTATAAATATTCTCAATCCAATCAAAAAAATATCTTATCCTCTGTTCTTGTGCATTAGTAATGTATGTGAAAGAAACACATAAGATTTCCATATTTATATTGGAAATCATAATCCTTTATTTGTGGATTATTCCACAAAAAATACATTCTCCACTAAAATATTGTAATTAATTATAGAAATATACTATGTGAACATGAGTGTGATTATTTATACCCATAATAACCCTCTATTTGTTAACTATTTATACCCCCAATTCTAGGCCTCTATTGTAATTGGTTTTATGCCTAAGACAGATGATCAAACACTTTTTATGTTGTTTCAGTAATATAAATTCTAAAATCATCTTGAAAGTGATCATAATCAATGAGACTATATGATAATGTGTTTTCATGAACTTCCTCAAAATATTCAGTAATAGTTATAGTTTCAATACTCTTTTTAGATCTACAGTTATCTGGATTATCTTCGGCTTACCAAAATACTCATATATATCCCCTATCTTGGGAACTCATTCTTTAGTCCTCAAATATAGAATTATTATAACCCCTTATGATCATTCAATGTGCAATAGAATTCGAAATCCTATTTACTCTATCTTTTTAAATATGATATTTTATAATTTCATTCATAAAATTATCATGAATATTATTCTAAAAATATCACTATTAATATTTCTAAACTTTAATTATAAACATCCATTGATATTCTGTAGTAATATCATCTAATTTAAAATTGTTAACCAATTTTCAATTGATACCTCATTTAAACTCATTTTAATTCTAGTTCAATTCTTTATTTATATCATTAGAGGACTCGAGCTTCTTTATTCTACAAAATACCTAAATATTGAAATCTAAGAAAATAATTTAATTCTCATTGTAAATTTCTCAGACCCATATTATTTATAATTCCTATATTAATCTCATACATGGATTTCGTATTTATATTTGAAATTTTATTCTTGTACGTCACTGGTTCAACTACATAGGTCACATCGGCTATATGGTATACATTTACTACATAGTTCATTTCACCAATGTCATAGAAATTAACTATATAATAAATAACGATACATGATACTATATAAAACGCATAAAAATTGAATTATCCAACATGATTCAGCCATGTGGATATTTCAATGATTATTTCACAAAACAAACTATGTGAATATTTGGATACGTGGTATATTCTACAATATAGATTTTCTAATGTGGTCAAAATTCTTATGTGAGTACGAGAATTTATATATTTGAATGAAAATCACTTATATGATCATTAGATTACTTACAAAACACTTTAATACTACTAAAATATTATATATAATGTTCTCAATCATCCATCAATACCTTTATATGATTCCTTTTAAGATAAGATCAACAAACATAATAATTAGATTTTCCACAATATCTTGAAAATATTCACTCATGTTCTTTAAGATGTAGCCACAATTTTCATTATCACTAGAATATGGAAGTAAATCAATAATCTTATAGAATTATTAGGATGATTTATTATGATTAAAATCCAATATATTATATTGAATTCATTGCAATATTCAATGCATCGCAATTAACTCCACTAAAATCATATAGAACCATTGATAACTAATGAAATATTAACATGGGAACAACAATATAATTTTTTTGGAAGTATTGATTATTAATATCAATATATATTCTTTGACAGGTTCTCTCTGTCTTGAACCATCCCAAAATGTCTTTTTCTATGACTACCCCAAGCCCGCCTCCAATTGGCCAAAGGTAGGTGATTAGCACCGAGTAGGCTTATCCAATAAATGGGAGGCATTTTCCTATGTACCTATACACAGGAAAACATCTCTAAGGAAAAAAAATTTAAAATGTAATAGTACTAGAAAGTAAACATGGCAAAAAAGTACCACCAAAAGAAAAGTTTCTACAGTTAGAATTCCAACATTTATAGTAAGAGGTACTGGAACTGTCATTGGAAAATCTATAGAAATAAACCACGACCTATCTGGTCTCACAAGGCACCACTTGGTCCTGAAATTTCTGGAACTTGGTCAATGTTTAGAACACTTGCACAAGACATGGGACGTGTTGGAAAATCCTGTACATGGGTGAGTGAAACATTAATCTGATGAAAACCTCAAAACCATGAAGGAATACCACAAAGAAAATATAATGAAAGAATAATACAAAGGAAGTACAAAGAAGTATTACCACCTAGGAATACCACTTGGGAATATGACATAGGAATGCATAGTCCACTACACAAAGCAATATTTCAACAACAAATATATCAAGAAGATGTAGATATACTCAGTCTAATAAGACACAATGTCTCAACAAGACACACAGTCTTCATAAGACACATAGTCTCTATAAGACTCACAGTCTCCCTAAAACACATAGTCTCCATAAGACACACACTCTCCATAATACCAATAGTATCTTGGTCACATCCATTAATATAAACGTTTTACCCAAGCTTGATCATTCTGTGAGGATTCACTCCTCAATCGATTAGTTCAGATTCCCACTCCCCCAAATCCCACTTAAGATATCGAAAAATGATTGTCTCATCATAGGTGTCCAAATTCCACAGATGAAGCATCAAATGCACAAACTGGTTGACAATTACACCCATTTGAATTTTTAGATGGGTGAAGGCCACTTGGCCCGTGGAATAACTTTACAGCTGGTCCACCTACTGTTGACCAGTCTGGCAACCCCATGTCTGACATGGTTTCAAACTGACATGGTGGGTCTATCCTGGCATAGACTTTCTCAATTGGGCATGACCTAACACTACTGGGCTTGACAGATTTCACCTGGTCCCATCCTGATCAGCCAGGTTCATCCCTCCTAGTCCTTCCTAGATACCTCATTCATTGGCTATCTGGCATGACCTTCTCGGGCATGGGCTACCTGGTCTAATCAATGTGTTCGTCGACTAAATCCCACACGGCCGCCATTGCCACTACATCCCGTGTCCCAACCACATTTCGTGGCCGCACCCACCGCAGTGGATGCGCACCACATATGTGGACCACTTTTGCCACACACAACCTCTTCCCATGTCCCATGTGGCCTACCTTCACCTTCTGTGACCGTTGTCTTGACTTCCACCTCTGGTAACTATGCCACCTCACACCAACTTGTCTCACCCTTCCAGACCACCACACCGGTGGTACCATCCATAGACCATGTAGACACCTCAAATGCTCATATTTCTAAAAAGAATGCATATCCATGATTCTTGGGTCCTGATCTACACATATCCTAACTATTTTTCATTTCCATCCAATACAAGGGTCTGATTGCATTTGGAGGCTCACCGCAGGTTGATCCACGACCAAGAGGGAAACATGGAGAAGAATTTCAAGAATTATGGAGAATAAAGCATGAAGAACTCCCTAATGAATGTGCATCAGACTTTGTTAATTTTGACCTCAATATTTTATCATTAGAACAAATAACGAAGAAGAATCTAAAACAGTATCCTTTTAATAAACCCTACAATTATCAATCATCCCGCAATGAACAAACTACAGATCAATATTCTATTGTATTAACCCACGTTATTAATTAAAATAATGAATGGGGAAATTAAAAATAATCAAATGCCCCAATAAGGATAGGGAACATTTTTTGTCGAGGATTGTTTTCCATTGGCTTTCCATCAAAAACGATCTTCGATCCTAGTATTTGTCGTCGATGAATAGGGAATTATATAAGGTTTTTCTCCAGAGATTCTAAGGAATTTCTATGGTAATGAGCCTAACCATTGGTCCCTACATATCTCTTCCTTTAATATAATAAAATAATCACTTTGTAGATATAATATTAAAATAAAATAAACACATAGTTTATTTTATTCATTAAAATTTCCAAAAGCTATTTTTCACAACCAAGAAATTATAGTTGATGTTATGACTCAAATTTGGAATATATAACATTATGAATTAAATGGTGGTGTAATATTTCAAATTTGAGTCACCATTCACGACTTATTATTATTTTAATACAAATTTATTTTATTTAATTTTTTAATTTAGGGATATGTCCTTTGTTACATTTTCTTCAGATGAAATGTGGTGAACAAGGTTAGGTCACATCTATGGTAAAGCTTCCATTCTAAGCTCAATTGTGCCCTCTTATTTTTGATACATGAACTTGTTTAATTTATATTCCTCTTTTTAGGAATTCCACACATGTGTGCTATTAAAAACATAACATTTTTCAATGAATTACTCTCAGAACACCGGGCCTCAGAATCGAACAACGTCTCTTCATATGGTCTTGTAATTTTTACAAATAATTTATAAAAATAATATTACAAATATCATAGTCATTAAATTATCCCCTCATAAGAGATTTACATCCCTGAAGTGTGGAAATAAGGGATACTCAAACAAATGTGGGTTGTGAGCATGAATTTTTGGCTCTCACTCTTATGTTCTCTCAGGAAGATTCCCTTTCTACCACTAGATGGTCACCAAATGAGTCGACCTCCCCCAATGGATCCTCTCCGGCTGATCATCATTTTTTTCTGGGTACTCTGAAATAGTCTCCCCTCCATCGATGTCCAGCTCTCCCCATTCAGTGATGTTAGATGGGCCATGCATGTTCCTCCTCAGTTGAAACACATGGAAGATGTCTTGTACCCACTCTAACTACAGATGAAGAGCCAAGAGGCACACCACCTCACCAGCTCTACATAGAATCATGAATGGTATGATGAGACTCCGAGATTGTTTGCTACTCCATCAGAATATCAATAATACACATCAAGGTGAGACATAAAAAAACACGTGTTCCCCTTACTCATACTCCAAAGGCCTCTATTGTCTATCATCATATGACTTCTAATGGATCTACACCATCTTCATATTCTTCTAGATGATATTCACCTTCTCTATAGTCACTTACACCAACACATGACACATGAAAAATGAATCTCTAGGGTCCATCCACCAAAATGGTGGCCTATATGTTTGCTCAAACAAGGCCTCTAATGGATTCATACTGATGGTGTAATAGTATCTATTTCTGAATTCAAACTCCACATAGGGTTGATGATCCTCCAAACTACAGCCAAAAATATAACATGCAAACCTGTAGCCTGTCCTCCAGAACCTGTATGGTCTGCTCTATATGGATTTCCATCTATGGGTGGAATTTTATGATTAAGCATAACTGAGTCCAAAACTCCTCTTGCAATCCCTTCCACAATTTCGATGTAAAGCGATTATCACAACCTAATACTATCATCGATGGAACTCTATAGATTCAGACTATCTCCTACATGTTGAGGTGTCCCAATAACGCAACTAAACTCTACATTCAAAAAGGTAAAATGTTGGTTAACTGGGTGAGTCGATAAATAATCACCAATATTGTATTTTCCCCTAGACACATATGGTTAAACTCTCATGAATTCCATTCATATCCAATCCCACTTCAATTCCAGTGTATCATGTGGTTTTTCTAACCCCACTAGAACCTAGTGCTCTTCCTTCACATGTTGACAAATAATGAATCGAGAGAAAAACTATACAACTCCCTTATTTAAACTGGGCCCCAAAACAGAAGTTGGAGGTCATGGTACATGTTTTCCACACCTGGATATACCACCAATGAGGATGTATGATGCTTCCTCAGAACCTCCTCCTGAAACATCATGATTAGAGTTGTGTGCCCCATTATAAATAAAAACCTTCTCCCCACATTTAGAATATCCACCAGAAGCATGCCCTGTGGACAACTGAGCATGTAGGGTCTCGTGGTATGTATCCCCATGATGTGCCTCCCTAACTCACTATAAGAGTGGAGGGGTGAAATCAATCAACTAGTGGTATGATACTCCATCTCCATCCATAAATTATAATAGTAATGAGGCAAGCTACTCTGATTCCTCACTCACAAACTGTAATCTAGATCTCTTATTGAGAGCATATGCCACCACATTACTTTTCCTAGGAGAAGAGATAATATCAAATTCATTGTCCTAGAGGAACTCTATCCATAGATTCTTTTATGATTTCAGATCTTTATGGGAGAAGATATACTTGATAATATTTTTATTAGAGCTGCCAATAAACCACTCTCCCATTAGTTAGTGTTGTCACATCTTCAAAGAGAATACTAATGTCTCTAAATCAAGATAATTGGTCATGTAGTTATGCTCATGTGGTATCAACTAGTGTGGACCATAGGTAATCAATAATTTCACTAGCATGAGGACACAAACAATCCCGGTTTGTGATGCGTCACAAAACACTACGTACTCGGTACCCTCCTACGGTATTCTAAAGATGGGAGTGCTCATCAATCTCTACTTAAACTACTGATAAATTTCCTAGAACTTTTCTATCACCATGAAAGGTTATCCCTAAAATTTCAAAGATGTCAAGGATGAGTCTAGAATGTAAACATTTAGGTATAATCCTCCAATAGTACCCAACCAAACCAAATAAAATCCACAACACAGTAACACTCTTTGGTGGCCGCCAAGAAATAATTACCTCAATCATCACTGGATCTACTACATCTCTAGCCCCTAAAATGACATGTACATGAAAAACGACCTCATGAATCAATAACTAGCCCTTTGAGAGCTTTCTGTAAATCTAGTTCCCTCAATGAGTGTCCAGAACCATTCTCAAGTGTCTCGCATGTTCCTTTTCAAACACCAAGTACACTAGGATGTCATCAATAGAAACCACCAAAAACCAGTATAAGGAAGAAATATCTTGTTCATTTTTCCCTTAAACATTATTGAAGAGTTATTCATGCCCAAATGTGTCACTATTTAATCATTTTGGCCATAACGAAATCATAAGTCTATCTTTAGTATATTCTTATTCTATAGTTGTAGCTGGTGATAGTAGTATATGAGGTTAGTATTCATGAACCACAACAACCTTTTCAACTGATAAAGATCTCATTGATCCAAAATTTTGGATACTTATTACCCATGTTCACCTAGTTCTTCCACTGGATTTTCACAAATAACATCAATCGCCCATCTTCCTTCTAGGAAAAACGATAAGGGGATTCCTGGAGTGAAAGACTATGTCTCACGAATCCCTTCCTCTACAAGTCCTCCAATGGTACAGTTAGCTTATCAATCTCTAAAGGAGCCATCTGATATGCAGGTGTGGATATCAGCACTATCCATGGGTATACATCAATTTATAAGTCTTTCTCCTTGTGTGGAGGTAACCATTGAACTTCCACATGAATGTTGTCCTCATACTCTATCACAACTATAGAAAACTGTGGAATCAAATCATCCACTACAATGAAGGTCTATCCAAACTACCAATGAGTGATCGACTATACCCTCCTATGTGTGAGTCCATTCTTCCTTGAATTCATTTCCTTTTAACCAGAAATGGAAAAACTAGCCCCATCACTAGGGACACACCCCACTCTGCACCAAAAATAGTCATTCTAATCATAATCTATAGATAACCAGTCCATGCCAAGAATGAATTTATAAGACCATGATGCTACTATGTAGAGATCCAACCAGATAATATTTCCTACATGAGTAGATTTACACTTTCGGAAGTAGTGTGTGATTCTCAAATATCCTCTCATATGTGTCTCTAATCATAATTTTCGAGTCAATGGCTCAACTGGAATCTTCAAATCTCAAACAAGGCTCATGGAATGAAAATAAAGACTATAACCAAGGTCTATCAAAACTACTGCTAAGGTGGAACATACACAGTTTTTACATCAAATCATTTATGGAGCCCTTGGGTCATATGCCTTGACCGCATGCAGCCATACCCACTATCCCCCACCTCTATCAGCCCTATGTGGTCCACGAGGGGGTGGGGGTGGTAACATGGTGAATATTCAACCACCTACCACTACACTCCTAACCCATCTACCACATTATAATCCCTATAAGTTTATCTACGTCAATCACTGTATCATCCTTGATGGTCCATACACTGTATCTCTATCAGTAGTATGATGGGTTGGACATTCTCAAGTGATATTTACCTTCTTGTCACATGAAAATAATTTCCTATCTCTTCGATAACTAGACCCATCCTGCAGGCCCTGAGCTATAGATCCACTTCTAGGGGTCCTTCTCTTAAAATGTCTCACATGTCCATGTGTCTGATAGAAATATCAGTTTTCCACTACTAAGGTACCCACTCTTTCCTTCCCACTGATGACTACCACTAGCTGTGACTGCCCATGCAAGGAACTCTAAACCACAATGTTTTCTCTATCACCCCAACATAGGTAGGATATCACAGAGGAATAATGATGGATATTATTTCCCTATTTAGAAATCTTTTGAAGGTATGAGAATGGAAGCAATGGTCTTGTATCATATCCATAAAGTGCCTGGAAATATTCGTTTTCCCATATGAATAATATGATACTGAAATGTCATCCATATAGATATGTAGATTCACTTGTACATGAATAGAACTTATCTTATTAGGTGATAAATTCCCCTAGAAAAAGTTTCTCAAACTCTATCAATGGAAGAGTCTCCTCATCATAAGATCAGGTAACCAAACCCCACCATCTCCCTACTAATCTGTATAGAAGGCTCGCAACCCGGACCACCATATGATTTGCTGGTGTCCTGAATAGATAAAAACTCAGGTCACCACCTTAAGACAATCCTCATACTCATTTTTGTTAGTCTCCCATGAGAACCAGATGTGAGTCAATCATTGAAACCCATGCAGTCCACTCAGCCTATTCTTCTCATCCGCTGGTATTATGGGTACCTTATTCTACTCTACAAGAGGTTGTATATTGATTCCCCACCTAGAGGTTTTATCTCTAGTACAAATCCATGTACCGATGTCTCATCACCAAGAAAATCATCCGCATTAATACATGGTGGAATTATAGATTACAATCTATGTGGAGTCCTCTAGATGAAAACAATATATACCATGGTTAATTGAGTATATCTTAAGACTTGACTTAAGAAGGAAAAGAAATATAGAAACCATTACTATAAGATGTATGGACCATTATTTTCCCTGAAATGAGAGTTTTAATGTTTTTAGTTGAAAATAAGATGCCTAGGTGTAAGTATAATTCAGTTGCTGCACCAATAATGGATTTAGTGGCCTGATATCAGAAATCGAAACACAAAACTCTATTGTCCAAAACCAACATCATAGACCCATAGTTCTAAATTATAACTGAAATCCTCTCATACAAATTTTTTACGACCCGTCCCAAAGGGGCCAGTGCTATGACTACCCCAATCCCACCTCTAACAGGATAGGGGTGGTCATTAGCGCCGAGTAGTAACATCACACAAACGGGAGGAATCATACAATGTACCAATACACGCACACACATCTCCAAGGATAGAATTCTGAAATATAAATGTACTAAGTAAAAAATTAATGAAAACCAATATATCCCACAACCAAAGTAAAATAGTGAAAGTACTGGAATATAAATATGGCCAAAAAAATCCCACAAAAAGAAAAGAGTCTATAGCCACATGTTCATCCTGTAAAGTAAAATGTACTAGGAATATCATCAAAAAATCTCCCAGAATGAAACTCGGCTTCTCCGATCTCATAATGAACCATCAATCCAATTCTTTCTGGAACTTCATCGAATAGTTGATCTTCTGCAAAAGACACAACATGTGAGTAAATATAGTGTTGGGATGATTAAAATAATACTTAGTAGGACACCCAAAATCCACAAAGTAATACCACAATGGAAATACCATAAAGTAAATACCATGAAAGAATACCACAAAAAATACCACAAAGGAAAAATCATGAAGGAATACCATAATGAAAATATCACAAAGGAATACCATAAAGGAAATACCAAGAAGAAATCCCACCAACGAACAACACAAAATAATGCATAGTGAGGTTTACATAGAAATATGCCTATTGAATATATATCAAGAACATCTAGATATAATCAATCCAATCAGACCCACAATTTTAACAAGACACATAGTCTCCATAATACATATAGTCTATATATGTCACACTATATCTATAAGAAACACATTATATATAAGACACACAATATCTATAAGACACACATTTTCTATGTCACAACTAGCTATATAAATGTTTTTTGTCAAATTGCGCTCATTCTAGGATAACTCCTTCCTCGATCCATTAGGTCATATGGAAAATCCTATAGAATCCCACATAGGATATCTCTAAATTACCATCACATCGCAATGGTCTCAATTCCAAATACTGATCATCAAATAGATGCATCGTTTGTATGTAATTATTATTTTTATTTTCAGAAGGGGGAAAGCCAACAGGCCTGTGGACCAAGCCTATGGTCATCCCACCAACTGTGGCCCTGTCCAGCCACCCTGAGTCTAACCCAGGTCTGACCCTACATAGTGGATCCATCCCAACCCAACCCCTCTCTTATGTTCCCTGGATATGTCTTATTGTATCAATCCGTTGACTTTGGACTTGGCTCTTTATTCTTGGGCCAACCAAACTCCTTTGGCCTGGCCTACTCACCTATGGGCAGGATGGCCTGATTATCATGGTCAACGGTTGTGGCCTCCATGTCAGTGGCCCATATTCATCTCAAAAAGACTCTCGTCTCATCCCACATGGCATGTAATCACCTTCCACAACCAAAACCAATGTTGCCACCTCCGGTATCTATGTCGCCTCACGCCACCTCACACCGCCTAATGCTGACTTTCTAAACTGTCATGCCAGACCGGTGATGGTGGTCACTTATGTAGACCACTAAGCCACATATGATGCTCAAATTACTAAAATGAAGGTATATCCATGATGATCGTGTATTAATCAACACATATCCATCCTCTTTATCACATTGCCTCTAATCCAAGGGGGGTCTGATTATGTTCAAGGCCACCCAGCAAGTCAATCCTTGACCATGAGGGTCTAATGGTGAAGAATGCCAAGAATGGGGAGAGAAAATCACAAAGAACACCCTAAGGAATTGACCTAGTCATTTTCCATCTTTTCCTTTATCCATTCTCGTTATAACTTGGAAAAAATAAGAATATAAAACAATCTCCTTTTAATAAACCTCTCAATTACCAACAATACTACAACAAACGATCCTTGGATCAATCTATTCATGGATAGAACCATGTTCATCATGAATACTAATAATGGGGAAATCACAAAGAAACAACCAACCTACCTGGGATATGGATCGTTCACTATCAAGGATTGATTTTCCTTGGCAATCTGTAAAGAACAATATCTGATCTTGGTGTTTTTTGTCAATGGTGGGAGAATTGTCTATGTATTCTATCTAGAGCCTACATGGAATTTCTAGTGTTACTATCCAAACATTGGGTCACTTTATACCCCTCCATTAAAAAAATTGACATTGCTACATTGACATAATGTTAAAATAAAATAAAGTCATAGTTAATTTTATTCACTAAAATTTCCCAAAACTGTAATTCATAGATGACCCACATAATCCAATTTTAGGTCTCACCTAGCAAACACACCACATTATCAACTTAATTGTGGTCTGGATTTCTAATATGATTAACCGTTCATGGCTTATTACGGTGATAATATAAAATAATTTTACATAATAATTTAATTTATGGTTACATGCTTTGTGAACTTTTCTTTAGATGGACTACACCAAACAATGTTAGTTCGCGCCTAGGGTAAACCCTTTTTTAGAGCTCAATGGTTCCATAAGATTTGTTTTCGGGAACCTATTTAAAATATATTTCAATTTTTCTAAAAATTTGCATGCACATGCTATTAAAAACATAATATTTTTCAATGAATTGTTTTGTGAACACTTGGCCTTGGAATTTCATTCCATCTCAGTATCTGGTATTACAAGTTTCCAAGATAATTTTCTAAAATAAAATTCACAAAATCTGATTCATTACAATCTATTTCTCTCCCTTATAGAAAATAAAATTCAATGTTCGATATGAGGGATTTATCATATCTTATTTTTGTTTTGAAATAACTTATATTATCTTCCCCATTTTCATGAGAAAAGGATGATACCACATGGTTCTTTTATCAATGATATTTTTTTCGGTCTACACTATGTTTATATAGGAATAACCTATGTATTAATAAATATACATACAACCAATTTTGTCTTATGATATCCATACACTACCATATATATGATATCTTATTTAAAAATTTCTTATTTTTTAAATAAGGGATGATTAGAAATAGATTATATTAAAAGAAACCTATAACCACAAGGTTTGGGTTGAGAATAATTAAAGAGTTTACAGATTCACAAGAATTTAGTAGAATTATAGATTCATCTAAATGTTTCTCCATATGAAGGGATGAAAATATTTTATCTAAATTTATAGAGATCAGTAGACTCCATGAAATAAAATGTTTTAAATCCATCCAACAATGAGAACGTAAAACCTCTCCTTTATTTTATAGTGTCTAAAATACTCAGCACAATACTTAATTTTTTGAAGGTTAACTTAAAAATAAATACGTATAATGAATATTTAAGACAAAATTGTATTTCTCAGAAATAGTATTCAGGGTGAGAGATTCCTCTCCACACGAGCCATTATTTTCTTCCAATCTCATCAAGGAAATATTTATTTGGAGTCTTCCGAAAAAATAATATTTACGTAGAATATATTTATCCACAAAAATATTTATAATGTCAAAGTTTCCAATTCAAGATAATTTCTCACCAATTATCTCCTCTTCTATAAAGGCATATTTGTTTCCACTATCCACTATAATTTTTTCAGCTTCCTCCAATTGATTAGCCAATTTTAATTAATTTGTCTAAACAACTAGACACTATTTCTTGAAATTCTATTTATTATTAGAGGCTTTACATGAATTATAACTATTTTTATTTTGAAAACTAGTGCATTTTAGAATATAAACAACCACTTCTCCCAAAAGTATCCTGAAAACCTCATCCATGTGACCATCCAAACTTCATATGCCACAAACTTCATCTATATTCTAAATTTTTTGTTTGTAGAAAGTTGTGGTGATTATTTGGAAACCTTTTATTTTCGATGAGATTTAGTCCTCATATGATTTCCAAATCTCACCATTGGTTCTTTCATCTTTCATGAAAAATATATTTTTAACCATCAAGAAAATTATTTGTTTTTATTCTTACCATGACACTGAAAAAATCATTAGAACGTTGTTTTTATGGACTTTTCTTTAACCTTTTTAGATTTGTGTTGATGTGGTCCCATTTCATATCATCTAAAACATTAATTTGTGGATTTATAATCCTTAGTATAATACTATCTTCATTTGATGTGGAATATTGCCTCACTCACTTCTTATAACAACCATGTGCATGTGTTTTCTTAAGATCAAGACTATTAGTTATAATAATTTTTTATTAAGAATTATATTTAACATATATTGCTAGATATTTTAAAATTTTCATCTTACAAGCTCAAGTAGATTCTTTATTGTCCCCTATTCATTTATTGATTTCTTATTTATTCTTATTTAACTTGTGTTGAACTGTGATACATATGGGTAGTGTTTCAAACTAAACTTCTTGTTTTCCATCTATATAACCTTCAAGATAGATGGCCATCATTTTAATATTACCGGATTTTTGTTAATTATACATTATATAATCAATATCTGTGTATTATAACTTTATTAGATCATCATTATTAGCAACCACAATATTATTTTCTTTATTAGGATTCTTTTTTTCTTTCATGTGTTGTGGAATCTATAACTTATAGAATTCTTATTTACCTTGTAGCTCCCACTCATGTGTTTTCCTTCATTACCCATTATTACTATATCTTGATAAATCATATACATTCTTTAAATGAAAAAATAAAGTAACATAACCATTCAATGAAAAAATTCAGGAGTAATCCTATTTTTTATTGATTCTTAAATGCATCCTCCTACTATTGATGGGCCTTTTTATTTTATTTTTGTGTTTTATCATTATCATTACCTAACTCAGGTTCTTCAACATGATTAATTGGGTAGTATTTTTTAATATGACTAACATTTTAAAATTTTAACATTTAGTTACATTATTAATTTTTTCCTATTCATTTATCCATCATGAATCCATTTTATACAAAGGAAATAATATATTTAAATTCTTGTTCATACTCATCATCACAGTATTTAGTTTCTTTAGAATCTTTTTTTTACATTCCATTTTATTAAAGCCTCAAAATAAATTTAATATTTTTGATTATTTTTGATAATCAGATACTTTATCCTTTCATAAAATATTATTATATTTTGTAACCCATAAATGTTCATGTCATCACTTTCTTCAAGGTTGATATTTTTGAATCAAACTGACCTAGAAAATTCATCATCAGTTTTTCTAATAATGGTTAGATCCTCTATCATATAGAAAATATCTATATGTTTCTCACAAACTCATTAACCAAGGTAAAGTAGTAATGTGTAGTCTCATTATCATCAATCATTATATCTTCAAGTTGGATCCTTTAGACTTTCATTTTTGATTCATTGGCTTTGAAATTGACTCTAAAACATGCATTTTAATTTCTCATATGTATCATTTTCTATTTTAAGACCAATGAAATTGGTATAAAAATTCTTTGAAAAGGAAATCAAGATGATTTTTTTTTTGATTTTTGAACATTATATAAATTTCTCTTGTCAGTATGAGTCATAGTAGACTCATCAGAAATAGGTTGAAAACATATTAGGGTGGAATCTATTACTTCATGACCATGCAAGAGGAGATAGGGTAACATGCTATTTTTCTAACTGTGATAACATCAGCCATTGAATGTAGTAATCCTTTATTATTCATATAATTGAAACTCTATGTCTATAGAAATTATTATCTTTATATGGAACCCCCTTTGATACAAATTATTGAGCCCAATAGCAGATTGACCACTATGAAGGGTGATGTGAATCAATGGACTATTTTTCTAAATTCCCCATTTTATGAATTCAACCTCCTAAACCATATAAAATTCTCAATCCACTAAATAAAATCTATCAGACACAACTTTTGTGCTGCAACACTGAATGTTAAAGTATCACATAAAATTTAATGGTTCCCTTGGGATAACCTACTATTTTTCATGTTCGTTATTCCCTAAAATATGGATTTTGAACTATAATATTGTTATCAATTATTGCGGTATCCGGATTCCATTGGAGTGTGATTGGTTATACAATAAATCACTTTCTTTTTCTTGACTGGTTATACCCACCAGTCCAATCCTCTTCAGCAAATAGTTATACCACCCAATCATAAGATCCTTTATTTTATATGTAAAACTAGTAATACTATTTCCATTTTTTATTCAGAGTGATCTTTCTCTATAAGGATATAGAATGAATATATCTCACATAACTCATCAATATCATCCATGATAATGCTAGTCTCATGAATACATAAATATTTAGGGTGTTGTTGATTCTGCTATGCTTCCTTGAATAATCTTGTATATATCCTAGATGCGTCTGGATTTATTCACCCCTTGATAAAAAAATGTATCATAATCTCTAATGATCATTTAATGTGTAAAAGATTTATAAAATCAACACAATATATAATTTTTTGATACCTACCCCGTTATTATATTCAAATAATCATCATGACTAATATTTTTAATAACATAATAGTCAATAATTTCATATTTGATATATGGGAACCCCATGAACTTATATTATGAGATGATATCATTTGAATTATTCTACTAAATTCCAATTTAAAGACAATTTAAAATTATTTTAATTCTTATTCAAATCTTATTTTAAATCCCTTTATGTATCTGGTTTCATTATTCAACATGATATTTAAATATAATGATCTCAGAAATTATTTTAAATATCATATAAATTTCCCAAATATAACTTCATCGAAATAAGAATACGAATCCAACAATTGGATTCACTATTTAATTTAGATATTTTCTTTTCCTATATCCCTGAATCAACTATGTGTCTCACATATGAAACATGGTTCACATTGGCTATGTTGGTAATTTGAGTTACATTTTAGCAATCTACAACATAGGATGGTCAACTATGTGATACATTAAAATTTTCATATGTAGAATATTTTACTATGTGATTCAACTATGTGGATCTTCCCAAAGATAAATTGTAGAATTAGATACATGAATATTCAGGTACCTAGTTCATTTAGCTACATAAATTTTCTTACATTCATAAGACCATTACATGAATTCGAGAATTTCTTGATTTCACTCAAACTCACTTAGCTCCTCTTTGGGTAAATTCAAAGCATTTTCAATAACTTCATCACATTTAAAATATGTTATAGATCATGCTCTAGTATACATAAAATTCTTGTATATTATTCCTTTAATTATCATCACATAAATGATCTCATTTAACTTTTCCACATTCTCTTAAACTTCTCTACTCAAGTTATTCCAGTTGTTGCCTCATGTTTATTTTTTTATAGAACATGGTAGTATCTAAATAATATTATATACTTACATAGATTATATATCAACAATAATAACCAGAGAACTCTAATAATTCTATAATATTTTTCCATGTATCATCCTCAAATGAACTAAAAACTATTGAACAAATTACAATAAATGCAATATTTACTATGGAAAACAAAGATATTTTTTATATATAGTTTATTCCCATATTATTTATTCAAAAACAAGATTTAATTATTGTGTTTAGGATTTTTATGAGGAAATTATTATAGTTCTAACTTTATCATTTCTTTTGAATATGTTATCTCACCCTATTATCCACTATTTCATTAGAATTCATTTTTTTCTCTATATAGGTCCACAAATTTGTCAATTTATTAAAAAATTCTTATTAGAATTGGATGTAAAAAAATAATATTTATCTTTATTAATCACAATTATTTTATTTATTAATTGAATGTACTTAATTTTCTCAAAATATTTTGAAACTTCTCTTGAGATCATTCCATATTTATAATTTCATTGATTTTCATATTGATCGTCATCCTTATACTAACAACCATTCTCCTTTAGGTCATTCATATAATTTTTTTAGTTAAACCATAATTAAAACACTTATGTTAGTTTTTTTAATTATTATTTCCCTTCTTTTTTTCTAAATTCCCTTGAGATAAGAGATATAATTCTGTTATAACCCTTATTTTTTTTATTTATCGTCAAAATAACCAAAAAATCTATCTTTTATATTTTTGATTTGGAGTTTTCTCATTTCATTGAATTAAATGTTATCTTTAAATTAAATTTGAAAAGAAATATCCTTTTTAATCTCAAATGTAATGAGAATGTTATGAAATTCATTAAGGGTAATATCTTATATATCTAGGATTGTTGAAATTTCCATATAAAAAATTTCAGGATAACTTTCCAACAAATTTTCCACAACTCTACATAATTATCCACCTTTTCCCATGAACTTTTTTGTTTTAAATAATTCCATTAAATATATTAAAGAACTCATATTTATTTTAATATTTATACAAATTTATATCTTCATATCCACTACTCTAAATCTTTAATATAGTTTCTTTATCATAACATTTCCATTAAAAATACGTGCTAGATTATCCCAAAATTCTATTGAATTTGGAATTAAAATAGCATTTTTATAGAATTTATTTGATAGGAATATAATAATTTCATTTTTATATATTCCAGTGACATCTAAATTATTTGTATTTAAAAAAAATTGTGTATTATGACAAATTGGAAGAAATCAAATTGTTACTTCATCGAACACTTATAGGATAAGTGGTAGAAGGTAGATTTGGATCATATTCATCAGTCCATGGTTGTTCATTCCATAAAATGTTGGGTCATATATATTATTCACTAAATTTTTTTATATATCTATTGATATTTGATGATTTGCATATCACCCCAAAATTATATAGTACAACATTGTATTCATTAGAATGTGTGAAACACAAAACCAATGGTATAAGGGAATATAATATCCTGACAAACTACTATATATTTACTAATTTAAATAAATCCAACAAAAGACATTGCTTTTAATTCACACAACACAGATATATATTTTGTAACAAGCCATAGCGACCTTACTCGAAAGCTTGTGTTACACACAAGAGAGACCTCCCTCGGTATATTATGTCAGATGAGAGAGACCTTACATAATAGCTTGTGTTACACTCAATATTGATATTACATGATAGTTTTTTTTACATGTGAGAGTGACCTTCCTCGTTATCATGTGTTAGACACAAGATCTAGTTTACCCAAAAACAAATGTGTAATTAAAACATTATTATTTATTTTAATATAATATAAACAAGACATTAAATTAGTTGTTATGAATAATAATAAATAAATTATAAAAATTATAGTTTCCACCAATATAAATTAAATTCATTTTTTCACAACTAATGAGAAACGAAGATAAGAACCAATTGGATATAAAAAGAAATACTATTATTTTTATGCATCCAAAGGAGTTTTACCTTAATAAACACAACTAATTATTATGAGTGAACAATATTAATGAAACATATGTGTTATATATTAAATAAAATATTGCTGATATTTATCAGTCAGTTTTGATATGCATTATATGAGAACAAACCCTATTTCACACATAAAAATATATATTTTTATAAATGAAATTTTAACGTATTTTAATGGAGAACCTATATTTAATCTTAATTTTGAAAGTATTAAAAATTTAATTTGATAAAATATACATAATTATATAATTAATAATGTTAAAATTATCTTTGGGTGATTTATTGTTATTTTTGGAAAATCATTATTTTTTGATGAATAGTGAAAGATACTACATTGTAGTCAAAAACTACATTTTTGATTAAATAATTATTAATATTAAATTATTTGTTTGATTTCTTATAAATTCACATTATATCAAAAATAAATATAATAATATAATTTAGTTTATTTCAATCAATTTAACATTGAAATTGAATATAAAAACCAAACAATCTTTTAAACATTGTTATAATCAAACTAGTTGAACCGTTTATCGGTAAGATTAACATTAATCTTAATTTTTATTCTTCTGCATTTTGAATTTCAGAACAACAAACATTAAAAATTTTAATTACTATGATATTTTGTGTCTAATAAGATAAACCTTATTCTTGAATGAAATTATTAGTGAATGTGATTGAAATTAATTATATTGATTCAGGTGTAATTATACTTAAAAGGAACTAAACCTTATGTTGATGTAGAAAAATGAACTAGGAACTTATCCGACAGCTAGTTTATGTCCATAATTAGTCCATTAACATTTAGTTATTGTGTTCTATGGGTTTGGTATGAATTTTATAGTTAATAAAATGTGTTCACCTAACTTGTTTTAAAAAATTCAATGGGAGTCCTTTTCTTTCCCAATAAAAGGCCACAAAATCTCCCTTTCCTCACACCTCTCACGAAACATTGGATCACAAAACCTCTACCCATGTATTCACACAAAATTCCTCACCTCACCCTAGAATCCCCCTTGCTCAGAAATAAATCCAATTAATCCTTTGGATCAAATCTATAGAAGTTACCCTATTAAGATGTACAATCTCCTCTAAAGATTCTTAATTTCATTTCCATTATTCCACCCATATACACTTATTATTATATCATTACATAAAATAAGAGTATTCTAAATATACCATTATCTATTTATGTTAAATATTTTTCTGAAACATACACACACCTCCATATAATGGGTGATAACCATACAGTTTTTGTGTATGGAGAACTATTGCCTCACGAAATGATGATGTTCATTTATCCATTTCCAACATTCATGGATGGCCACTATAATGGACACACTATTTATATATATTATATATAATATTTATTATGACCTTAATATTATTTAATTATTTTTTTTAAATACCCTTATACATTCCATGTTTTTTTAATACAATAACATCGTTGGAGGAAGTGTAGACTACCACCCCCCACAAAGCAATAAGATTCGTTCACATGATCCATGGATTGTATAAAAGATTATTATAATTGATCATATGTGAAATAAAAAAATCTAAATTATATTCCTAACATAATTTCCTTTTTGGAAATATATATATTTATATATATCATTTTCATTATAATTGATTCACAACTAAATGGTGATAATGCCTCTTGTGGACGTGTGGACTACCACCTCCTGGAAAAAATTTGATTTGATTTTCATCCTGAGAATTTTATGTATAATTATATATAACAAAATAATGTGGTATTCATGATATTATGAGCATTGTTGAATGATATAATACTACTTACCTTCTTTCTATAATGATCTTTGAAAACTAATAGTGTTACTTATGCATACGTATGACTTACCGTCTCCATGATTGTAACATTGGTTCATTTTTCAAATCCATATTTAATTATTGATTTTAAATGTATAATTAATGTATTAAAATTATAATTATTTAGTTAATATTATAAAATATGTGTTATATATTGAACTCTTTCTCTATAGTTGATCTACGAAAGTTTTTTTTAATACATGAACCGAATTAGTTCAAAAAACTTAAAGTAAACATTGTTGTTTAAATTGTTTTGTAAAAAATAGTAATAAGTGAAAAAATTACTAATTAACATGAAAAAGTATATCAATAAATAATAAAGTTAACATAACTTTATTATACATGATGTCATAGGACATTCACCCAAAAGGAAACACATGTTACGAGATTCTCATATCACTATTTACATCCATGAGATAAATGTCATGTTCACCACTTACATATTTGTTTTTGGTGCACCTAATTCCTGTTTTTATATATTATATCATTTATTTATTTTTAGTAATGGTAGTTATGAATTTAATTTAATATTAAACTTTAACTTGTTTTATGATTTAAAATGTTTCAATGTGGCATGGGACACTTTGGAATGTTTATAGCTTATTTTCCTCAACAATAATTGTAATGATATTTCAATGGAAATTCCATTTGAGGAAATTATATAACCATTTTTCAATAAACCATTTCATTATTATCTAGTAATCCATTACCATTTTCATATATTAGTACCATTTTCCCACACATTGGTACACAAAATGTTTTAATATTTCTTGAAAAAACCAGCCTTTTCTCTCTCTTTAGTTGGAGAACACTTTTTATTCTAAAAACCATTTTTGTTGAAATTTTTTCATAAGTAATTTTAAAAGAAAAGGGTTTTCAAAAGGGTTTTCATT
Organism: Viscum album; assembly: GCA_963277665.1. Lineage (NCBI taxonomy): Eukaryota > Viridiplantae > Streptophyta > Magnoliopsida > Santalales > Viscaceae > Viscum > Viscum album. The sequence continues at coordinate 1,983,912,329 of OY728145.1, read as the reverse complement.
ATTATAGGATATTTTACTCATGAATATAATTATAAGATCCTTTTATATATTTTCTATTCACCAACGACAACGACCATTTATTTTACTCTACATGGGGTATATTGTATTGATACCATACTGAATCTACATCTTGTTGGTTTATGATTTATATGGAAATTTATAGTTTTTATATTCATATCCTTGATTCATTTTTGGAAATCCCCATGAAATATTCAATCTCTTTTGATCATTGAATTTACCTTAAATATCCTTGTCATCCAACAGGGATTTACTATTGCCTATACCGTATACCATTTTATATATGATATCTAATTTGGAAATTTTTTGATTATTTGGTAAAATATTGAAAATTTAATATTATTTATTCAATACAGTTATTTTATAGGGCATAATATTTATTTATATTATTCAATATGAGGACTGTTTTGGATTGGTACAACACAAATGGGGCATGGTTATAGATATCTCTTCGATGAATCAGTAGTCTTAGGGGATGAGTCATTTGGCTAGACACCATAGATGGGGTTTTATCCAGAATTTTGTAAACCATCTTGTGAAAGGTATTAATGTTAAATATAAAACGTACCTGGTAAATGTTACATCCAATAATAATATATTTACCTTATGTATATCAAATTATAATTCATCCAGGAAATTTTCCATTGAGCTATCTATGTATTTATTTCATTTTCAAGATTAAGTTATTATTCATCCATGATATTTTTTGTTGAAATATATAGGGATACATTTCATTTTCAGTTATTTAGATGGAATGTGGTTTAGTTTCTTACCTTACCATATTTATTTTTTCTTATCCTGTTATTTTAATGGAACGTTTTCCAATTTATTATCTGTCTATATTTCTTAGGAACTTCCATTCATTTTATTGATTATATGGCATGTGTCATCATTTATTTAACTTTTAATATTAACTATTCTCATTAAATAATTATTTCTTCCACTTTACATACCATTACTGATAATTTCGGATCACCATTATTATTTTTCTTTACCTAAGTATCCATGAAGTGTACTATTAAAGATATGCATGGATTTACTAAATGGTTTCGAGTTATCATCAATGTAATTTATTTGGAAAGAATAAAAATATTATGTTGTAACTAATGTATTAATTTTTAATAAAATATCATTTTTGTATTTAGTTAACCAAGACTAAAAAACTGATCATTCCTTTGGGGCTTGATTTCGTGTAAACATGGAAATATAATTGAAAGTAGGCATCGGCTCTAGGCTATCTATGGCTAGGTCATTATAGTTTGCATTATAGGAAGTATATGAGAAACATTTTGAAATAGATTAAGGGAAAAATAAGTTAGAGAAGATAACAGTAAGGTAGAATATCAGGATACATGTATAAGAGCACCCGTGAGTTTTGGTAACATATAGATCATGTGGGTCCTTCTAACAAAAACTCACAGTATGAACACTAAAAGTGGATGTGGTTTTGAAAGGGAGGTACCTAGGAATAATGACTCTGAAAAGGTGTTCTGGGCCTTACACAGTGTATCATGGTACCCAAAAATGGGCCTTACTATGCACTTGGTATGCCAATCCATGGGGATATTCAAAGGATATTCCAGGTTTTCTTTAAAAAAAATTATGATGAATTTGAATAGATAATGAAAATGTATCATCATGGTCAAACTAATGTTTTTTAAATTTAAAAATAAGGTTTCATGATTTAGATATCATATAGAAAACTATACACTTTTATCACTATAAATAATATTGATCGCACTGCACTTTCTAGTTTTATTTAATTGTTGTTACCCTAAGGATTCAAGTTAACATTTAACATAATGGAAAAGGTGGTGAAAATGAGAAAAAAAATGATGTATTGAATGGAGTGAAGGATATCATATTTATGACAAATTAGTTTTCTGGAATTATGATTAACAATATATACTATAACCAACTTCCAAAACACCATAGAATAGAAGGATGGAAGTTGATAAGAGATTGAGTGGTGGAGGCCATATAGAAAAGATGGATCTATTTTCAACATGTCAGAATTGTTGAAGGAGGTACTGAATAAAGTGTCTTAGTGGAACAATGAAATGAGTTATTTATAGGAAAGTAACACATAAAGAAAAAGATTTCTGAAGAAAAATGAAGAGTATATTGTATGGAAATGAAGGCCATCCTACAAAATATTTTATAGTTTATTACCATAAGTGTGGGGAACCCGAACATTACCCATGTCAATTACCAATTATAGAGGATACAATCTATACCAAAAAGAATCTTCTTGAAAATAATTTGATAAAGTACTTATGTATTTAGGATGAATTGAAAACAATATTTAAGTTTCTATTTATTGATTAAATTTTAGGGATACCTGTCGTATTTATTTTTATAATTATATAAATTTGGTTTTAGAAAAGGACATCCTATATGCTGGGTGACAACCAATGAAATCCAGAAAGGTCACATGACTTGATCCCATGGCTGAATTGTGATTATGATTTCATGCCAACCAATGTCCAATGAAATATATTGGTTAGTTTTTCATTATTTTTAGTTAAACTATTCAATGAATAAATATTAATGATGAATCAATTGTATCACCTTTGAGGATTAGAGATTAATCTATTGACTATATTGGTTTTGGAAAATAGCTAAAGAAAAATATTTCAACTATTCAATATTTTATGGGACTTAAGATCCTTTAGAAATTTATTATAGTGCTTCAATCATCAATATTGTTTTTTTGGTTGAATTATTATTTTATCGAACTGTTAAAAAATTTGATTGTTAATATGAAATTGAAACATACAAAGAGAGAATATTTCATTATATTTATATGAAGTAAAATAATTACAGAGCAGTAGGAAAATGGCATAACAATAAAATGATGTACTAATAACTAATTTTTTTTTGAACCGATGGTAATCTAAATTATTTTAGATTTATGTGTTTGAGTCCCTAAACATTTTATTTATCATTAACATATTTTTTTTTAATTACCCCATTCAATCCATATAAATATTCACTCTTTTACTCCATGTACATACCCTTACTTTCCACTAATTTTGTCTTAATTATAGACCAAGTTACATGGTAGTAGATGTTACCCCTTTACTTACTATTCGATTTTTTTGAGAGTACGATTAAAAACCCTTCTTATGATTTTGGATTTCAAACATTGGAAGTATCAAACAAATTATCACCATGATAAAGTTTATATTGGAGGATGCAATTTAATTAAGGTGGGGAGAATGTAATACCCCAATTTTATAAATTAATTTTTTTATTAAATAGGGTGTTTTCTCAGAAACTCTAAATGCCTAAGGAAATATAATATCCAATGAGTCTACTATATATTTACTGTTTTAAATAAATTTATCACATGATATTTCTTGTATTGCATGAAACACAAAGATAACTTTTGTTACACACAAGAGAGACCTTCCTCGACCACTTATTTTACACAAAATACTGACCTTCCTCCATTAATTTTGTTTACACAAGAGAAAACATCCTCGATAGCCTATGTTACATGCAAGAGGGACCTTCTTCAATAGCCTGTGTTAGATGCAAGACTGTGTGTCCCCGACTAACCATGTATTATTAAAATATTAATATTTAATATAATATGATATAAAATATCCATTAATTTTTTTTGTTATTTATAGTGATAAATAACTTATCAAAATTATGGATTACACAAATATAAAATGAATTTATTTGATAACAATTAATGAGAAACGAAGATAAGAACCAATTGGATATAAAAAGAAATATTATTATTGTTATGCTTTCAAAAGAGTTTTACCATAATAAACACACCTAATAACAATTATTGAATGATTTTAATGAAACATATTTTCTATATATTCAATAATTTTTTATATTTATCGAATTGGTTATATATTCATAAAATAATATTAATCCCTAATTCAAATATAAGAACCTATTTTTTTATAAATGTATTTTTTGCGCTTTTTAATGGAGAACCACTTTTAAATATTATTTTTGAGACTATTATTAATTAAATTTTATAAAATTAACATTATTATGGAATTAATAATATCAAAATTATTCTAGGGTGATGTTTTGGTATTTTTCTGATAAACCTCAATTTTTGATGAATAATAAAAAATACCCCATTTTAGTTAAAAACATCATTTTCATTTAAAAAGTTATTAATTTTAATTTATATTTCAATTTTTTTTTCTAAAGTCAATATAGATCAACAATAAATAAATTGATATAATTTTTTTATTATAATTCATTTCTTATTTAAATTGAATATAACAACCCAAGAGTCTTTTGAATATTTTTCTACTAGAACCAGTTAAACTGTATATTTTCAAGATTATTATCAATCATAATTTTTTCTCTTATGTGACTGTAATTTAAAAAAAAATGGATATAAACCATTGTAGTCAGGATTATATTTTGATTCAAAAAATATAAACTTAATTTTTGACCAAAATAATCAGTGAATGTCATTAAAATAAATTATAGTGATTAAGGTGTAATTTGGATTAAATATGTACAAAGCCTTATATTTAATGGCAGAAATGACCTAGAAACTCATAGAAAAAAAATTTTATGACATTAATTCAGCAAAGATCCTTTAATTATTTAGATATATTGGTATTTATAACTTTTTAGGTAATAACATGTGTTCACATAACTGTTTCCCAAAAAATTCCTAGTGAGTCATTTTTCTTCCCTATAAAAGGCCCCCACCATCCCCCTTCCTCACACTTCTCAGGTCACATTGGCTCATCCAACCTCTGACCATGTAGTCTCCCATTGTCCCTCCTCTTATAATATAACCATCCCATTAGAAATAAAATAATTCAATGAAGTGTTTTATTCAAACTAAATGAAATTAACGGATTAAGAGGTATTGTAATCTCTCATGCGTTTTAGTTTCATTTCCATTATTCAACCCACATAATCTTCTAATTATATTCTTACATAATTTTTTTATTATTAATATACTATTATGTTTTTGTATTAATATTTCTACTTAAACTTACACACACCTCCATCTAATGGATAACAAACATACTATTTCTTTGTGTGGTGAACTACTGCCTTAGGAAAGGATGATTGTACATTTTTTAATTTCGAATTGTCATGGATGGACATTATGATGATATATATATATTTTTTATATTATATTTTTTATGTATTTAATCTTCTATAATTCTTTTACAACAAAAACCCATCTACATTCCATTTTGTGTTAATACAGTAACATCATTTGAGGAAGTGTGGACTACGACGCCCTAAAAGCGATGTGATTCATTCAAATGATCCAAGGAATGTATAAAGGAGGATTATAATTTGGACACTAAAAAGTAAAAATGTCAGGTATGGAACTGTAGACTACTACCTCCCCAACATGATGTGATTAATTTTACATCATGATGATTTTATATATAATTATATTAGAAAAAATAATATGGTATTCTTGTGATTATGATCATTCCAAAAAGATATAATTCTACTTAATTTCTTTCCATAATGATCAATGAAAATTAGAATGTATCTCATGCGTATATACGACCCACAATCTCCATGATTGTGATGTTGGTTCATTTTTCATAACATGATTTAATGACGGATTTTAAAATTATATTTTATGTATAGATATTATTATTATATCATGATAATTACTCTATAAATGTTACATATTGACCCCTTTGACCATAGTTTACCTACTAAAGTTGTTTTTAACACATAATGAGAATATGGTTAAAATGGAAAATCTAAACATAATTATTTATAGAGCTTTATACAATATAGTAACAAGTGAAATAAATGTATTGATAAACAGAAAAATAATTCTTAATCAAGAATAAAATCAACATATGTTTTTTAAATAATAATTTAAAGGACATTCACGGATTAGAACAGAGGTCGTCACAACCCTCAAAATTACATTTAATAACCTATAATAGAACAGTGGTGCATGATCGATCCACAGAGATGGCAGGTGAGTGCTCTAAGGGTTTTTACAACCCCCATGTTTGTCTGCAGTGGTGAAACATTTACTTACTTTTCAACTTTTATATTTTTTTAATATTTTATTTATGATGATGTGAAAACAAACAAAAATAATTATATAAATCTCATATTTACATAACTATAAAATAAGACAGGTTGATGAAATATTATTAACTAGAGATAAAAGAAAACGTAAACAGAAGTGCTGAGAGTAGATCAAATTGTAAGCATGGTTGAATTTAAATCTACTAGTTATTAAAATGATTCTTCATTTTATTGAATTTGCACCTTGAAAATTAGTGGTTAATTCTTCCTTTCAAGAAGAAATAACACTATGTATTGCAATTCTTGAATTTCACCACATCTAAATCCACATACAGTAAGTTGTTTTAACAATGTTAATAGAAATATATCTTGCTGAATGTTTCTGTAGTTTTATCTTTAAATATTTAATAAAAATAGTCTAAGATCAATCTCACAAAAATATAAAGGATTGTTTTTTTAATTTCAAGAAGGTGCTAACTCAATTTTATATTTTAGAATCGGATCTAATCTCTCTGAAAGAATCTGAATCTCATTGGAAGAAATTTCATTAAGAAGTAAAAAATATGAACCAATAGAAATCCCAATTTCTCAAACCCGAAATTAAGATAAAATCATTTTCAATTCAAATGATGAAAATAAAACGTAAATAAAATAGAGCAGAGGAAGAAGAATCCTACCTCTTTGAATGATGATCATGATTTGATGCCCTGCTTCTGTAACTCCAAGTCACCGGTACCACTCTTGGCATCTCCAAAGAGTTTCACTCTCAAATTATGTGGCGTGGAATCAGAATGAGAGTCCTCCAAAATCTAGCTGCTACTCTTCTTTTAATCTCACTATTATCTATTACACATCACCCCTGCCTTCCACCGACTTCAAGAGTCCTTCATATGTGCCCGCACATGTGCGTTTTTTTGTGACTTACACATCGTGCTAGTAAACCCCACGTAACTAAGTCCCAAATAGCTAGTTTTGTGAACTTGGACATGTTTACAGAAGCGGTTTGAACATACATAGTAAATACATAGAATAAAATATTACAATGTTAATAAAAAGTGGTAACTATTATAAATAAACAATTATCATACTTAGTTAATTTAGGATTATATGTTATTTAATTTATATTAATAGTTATCTGCTATAAATTAATTATTTTATTCTATTTAAAACAATAATTAAATCATTAAATCATTTACTTTACATTATTTATTTAATTATAATTATTTTATAACATTACATAAACAACATTAAAGTTATTATTTATAAAAAATAATAAATAAACTATTTTAAAACCATTTAGATAAAATTATAATTAAAAATAATGACTTTAAATTAATTATAAATGTTGTTATTAATTAAAAATAATTATTATTGGATAATTAAATTTGATTTTATAAACATAATTTAATTAATTTTTACCAGTAACATTTTTTTAATGTTTTTTAGAAATAATTAATTTTTTTATCATCTTCCATCACCCCACAGTTGTCAACACACATGGGAGAAGGGTTTATAGGCTCCTTCTCCAGGAAGCAGCACCGCAATGATTGGATCTGACAGACCCCCTCGACTCACCTTCCTCCTCAGGTGAGCTAAACTCCATTGCATTGTCGACCTCGCCTCCAGCGGTGACTCTTGCAGAAGGTGTGGCGTGGCTCGGATCCAACGAACTCTTTCATCAAACTGGAAGTGAAGATAGATTTTAGGTGATTCATGGTGAAACTACTTCTTGCTTTGGAGAAGCGGGTGGTCGGTGTGACAAACTCTTACAAGTGGAGTGGTTCCTCGGCCTGGACTCCTCACGGGACACCAGCTCTTCCTCCTGTGACGCAGTGATGGGGGCTTCATGTCTTCATACTCTCTATAGCATTGCATCGTAGGGAGAAGTCTTATCAGAGCATCTAGTGCCTCCCTTATGAATATCCAGTCTGACAGTCTCTTCCTTCACCGTGATTCAATCCCTCTAGAAGTGCATCTCAGACTCCATGGCGGGTGATTCAACTCCTGGAGAGCTATGCGGTTCTTCTTTTTCACAGTGGGCCATCGATGGTGGCATCACCTAACAGCGGTAGAATCAGGTTTGACTCGTCCAAGTGGCAACTGGTGCAGGTTTTTTCTTCCGGTGACTCAATTGACCCTAATGAGTGATATATCTACTCCACAGGTTCACTAAATCCTTCAATGAATTCAACAAAAATTTTCGGTCGTTTACCCCATATCGACCCAACACGAGCTTGAATGTTATAGTAGAACCTGTTTATGAAAACAACAGATTATCTTAACAAGATTTTCTAGTAATTGTGATTTTTTTCGATATGTGCATGGGGTCGAGAATGACCTTCTTCAAAATTCGGTGATGGATTCATTTTTTTCTATTTTCTTCTTTACAACATTGATTGGATTCAATATCAGGCTCAGGTGTGATGAAGCTTCAATCGGTCTTTATCATTTCCGTTTTAGTCACTGGTTGTGGAGGAGGATGAGAAATGGTGGCTAATGGAATGTTTCAGGAGATAAAATAGGGGAACAGATTGGTTGAAAATACAAAATGGTGAGGTGCAGGTGAGAGTGCATGGTCACTGATAGTTAAAAGGGTCCCTGGTTGTTAAAATATAAACTTCACCAATATCTTCAAAATAGACGGTGACTGTCAGTATAAAAAGAGGTCCTCGATGGGAAATAAAATAAAAAAGGTCACCGATAGATAGAAAATAGAAAGGGCACTGATGTAGTTATAAGTTACTGATAGAATGAAAGGCTACCAATACATATAAAAAATAAAGGCTACTGATACATGAAATTAAAAAGGTTCACTGATGCAGATAAATTAATAGGTTACCAGTGGAACAAAAATAATGAACTGGAATTGATATTAACAAAAATAGATCTAAACATTAAAACTTAAGTTAACTAAATAAAGAATATTGAAAATAATAAATTAAATGAAATATTAACACCATAAGTTTAAAACATGATTATTATTAGACTTAAAACATTAATGTCACAATAAGAATTATTAATTGATAACACTTCAATTAATAACTATATTTTTAATAAACTAAAACGATAAAAGACATAGATTTAAATTACTATATAAATTAATTATAGGTTAAAGAGTGAGATAAAAAAGAAAGAATCAGTGACCAAATAGGGCACCGATGACTCTTTTCTACCTCACCCGTAGACTAAAAACAAAAGGTAATGAATAAATAGTCAAACAACATACATATTATCAAATAATTAATGTTTTAAAACTCCAAAATAATTAATCAAACAACTAATTGAACACTTAAACATAAAAAAGAACTATTTTAATAAATTAAAACTCAAATTCTTATCTTAATTTATAAGTAGGATGGTTAAACACTTTAATTACGAAAGTTTATTAATTCTAATAAATCTAAACTGAAGTATATAATATTAAAATAAATACTATTCTAATTAAAACAAATAAGTATATTAAATGATTATTTATTATTAAAGTCAATTTATTAAAGGGTGAGTATATTAGAATTAAGAAAACTAATTATAAAATAATTAAACAAGAAAATAGAAGTAAAATTAAATTAATTATTTTAAAGACTAAAAATATATAATCCAACATAAAAAATTATTAATTAACCAATTTAATTATATAAATATAAATCTACACTTATTTAGTAAAAATTGCTTAAATAATTAATTAAATCATTAAAAATTCAGTAATAAGTTGTGGCAAAACTATGTGTAAATAGATCCACATATTCATCCAACAGGAAACATAAGGAAAGTGATTCTCATCTAACCTTTAACAGATGTGAGATAAATTCCATGTTTAACACTTACATCTTTTGTGTGGTGAACATACTTACCATTTTTATATTTTATATAATGAATTTATTTTTATTCATTTTTTTAATAATTTCATTTATTATTATATATCCACATGGTATATGGTTTAATAAACCATTTTATTATTCTCTGGTCATCCATTTACATTTTTTAATTAATAATACTATTTTTTCACTCTTCAGTACTTAAAATCTTTTTATAATATTTTTAGGAAACCCAGACTTCATTTCTCTATTTTGTTGGAGAACTAGTTGTCATCTAAAAACCATGTTTTATTATATTGTTTTTAAATTATATTTCTAATTAATATGTATTTAATGTATGGTTTCATAATAAAAATATATCTTCCATTAGAAAATTTGAAATTTTTTTATATTTCTTCCATTCATAAATGGAAAAAATAATTTATTTTACATAACATGGAGTATGTTGTATTGATACCTTCCTTAATCATCCTCTAGATTGTATATGATTGATTTGGTCGTGTATAGTATTTACTTTCACATCCTCAATTCATTTTTGAAACCCCCTTGAAATATTCAATCTCCTATGCACATTTAATTTAACATAATTATCCATATAATCATCCATGGATATTATTATTTTTTAAATCACATACCATTTTGAAAAAAAGGTCTACATTGAAAGGTATTTGACTATTTGGGGAAATATTTTTAATTATATATTATTTATTCAATATGGTAATTTGATAAGTTATATTTTTATTTATATTATTTAATATGAGGAATGTTTTGGAAAGGATGAGCATGAGTGGGTCCCATTTATAAATAACCACACAGTGCATCAATATTCTCATTGGAGGAGTCATTTGGATGGCCTCCTTAGATGGGTTTTTACCTATAATTTCTAAACCATCGTATTAAAGGTTTTCAATGTAAAGGTACAATGTCCTTGGGAAACATAGTTTCCAATAATAAAGTAGTTCCCTCATTTATATTTAGTTATTATTCATCCATGAGATGTTTCATTGACATATTTATGGATGGATTTTATTTTTATGCTTCATTTATTATTCATCCATGATATTTTTTGTCTAAATATATACGAATACATTTAATTTTAATTTATTTAAATAGAACGTGAATCAGTTTCATACCTTTCCATATGTATTCTTCTTTATCTAGTTATTTTAATGGCATGTGTTTCCAACCACTAAATTTCCATATAGTTTACACACATCCATTAATTTTTTTTATTATATGAAATGTGTATTCAATCATTTACCTTTATATACTGACTATTCTCAATGAATTGTAATTTATTCAACTTTACTTACCATTTATGAGTATTTTAGCACACCCTTATTATGTTTCTTTTCACAGGTATCCAAGAAGAATACTATGAATGATATGCATGGATTTACTAGTTTTTTATAGTGATTCTCAATGTTATTTAATTTTAAATAAATAAAAATTATGTTTTAATTATTCTATACTTTTATTATACAATAATCATTTTTGTATTTGGTTTACAAAGACTACTAAACTGATTGGTCCTTCAGGGATTGATTTGTTGTAATCTTGAAAATGTAATTGAAAGAAGAAAAAAAATTTGTGTTATCTAGGGATAGGTTACTACGATCAGATAGAGGGAATTTGGATACTCTGAAATCACTTGATGTGCCCATGAAATTGTGTTCTTATTCATTTTTTATTACGGTTTCTATCTCGGAAGAATAATTTTCAACTAATAATGCATCAATAAATATAAGTGGGTTGGGAGGTTTCTTCCTCAACCATGATGTGTCTCCTAATATTATAAAACATTAGACTTTTCTTATAACTATTCCCACTAGTTACAAGGTTTTTATGACCATATGAGTAAGATCATAAAAAATTCAAGGATACATCTGAAACTGATATTGATCTTCCAATTTGAGCTTTTTAGAATATCAGAATAGCATGTGATCACCTCTAAAATCACTTTGGTCAATAATTCAAGATAATAAACTCATAACAAATATGATTTTTGAAATCATATATAATTAAGTAGATGATATTATTATGTAACTCATTTATCATAAAACTTCATATATTTATGTTTTCTTATCTCTTTTAGATTCTTGGCTTCAGTAATTGTTTTTATCTGTATTTTAATCAATATTATCATCCCTAATGTTATAAAAAAACCAATACCTTTAATTGTAAATTATCAATATTCCAAAATACATTTGATTATTAAATTAATATTCAGTTATTATTATTTATAATTACCATAACTTAATGATTTAATGAGATTCTCGGTGAATTTTTACAATTGAATAACCAGGTGGGTGTGGTCCCAGAGTAATTGAATATTGTAATCTTTATTTAATAATTTTCTATAGTGAAATTATGGTTTTTCCTTCTCCTCATATTAGATTACAAAACTAAATTATTAGCTAATTCTAAATAAATAAAACAATTTAAAATAATTCAAAAAATAATGAATTTTTTCATTTCTAAGAGTTTAAATAGTGGTCTCTACTCTTTATTTCACTAGATTATATTATGTTAACATCTTCTATAGCTGTATTTAATCATTCCAATGTTTAATGAGACACTACATACATGGTTTCTCAACTAGAATCATAAGACAATTTTTTTTCTCGTGAGTAATAAACTATGAATTAATACAACTATTCCCTATTTAAAAACTCTAGAAATTAATATACATCATATCTCAGTGGTTAATTTTCCCCATAAATATATTTAAATAGTTCATACCATTTTATAAGTGACCATTTTTTAATTTATCACAAGAATCATCTTGAATAAATGTCTTAATTTTAATAATTTAATTAATTTAGAATAGATCGAGAATCATTAAATTTAATTTTCCCATTAATATTTAAATCCCAAATTTTTATAATTCTCATTCTCAAGAAATTTAAAAATATCATAAATAAGACAAATATTAATATTTCGACCACTTACCCTTCCAGATTTACTATTTACTTGTAATTTTAAAAAGGATGTGACACTTATAATGTCAATTTTATATGTCTAAATTTCAAGTGTAACACTTTATAAATATTGTATACTCTTCTAAGGCATCCAATGACTCTAAAGAGGTTATATTTATTCCTTATGATGTCCCAATTTACTCTTATAAACTATTTAATTACACATCCAATGTTTTGAGATGTGATTTTTATGGAATAACCTTTTCATTTATTGATATATATATAGTGAGAAAGACAATTTTGAAGTATAGAATTACTATTACAACGTCATCCCTCTATTAAATCTTCTACATCAGCTCCATTAGATTACACTTAAGAAATTAGTAGGACACTTATGAAGTCATACTTATCCATTTATTATCTAAATCATCATAATTCCATATTCATTCATATAATCATTGAATCACTTAGTATCCTTATAAGGTTTCTCTGATCATCTCCTAAAAATTATCACTAGCGTCAAATACAATCAAAATATCTTCCAATAATACTCCTTTGAAGATGAAAATAAATAAAATCCCTCAAAAAATCTAAAAGACTCTTTTGTAATTATATTTACTTCAACCCCATGTTTTATTATATGATATAAACATGTCATATGGTACAACATGCATGAATTTAAGGCATACCATATACCTTGTTTCATTTATATCATAGAGAATGATATAATATATCAGTCAATTTCCATTATTCTTATCGTAGACAACAATATATAGATACTATATAGAAACGATAAATCAGAATGTAATGTTTGTTAAATAGTCCATAAATTAAATTGGAATCCAAATGATAAGACATTTTCAATAAAGTTCTATTTCATATTGGAAATCATAACTATGAATATTTTATATGTTGAAATGCCTGTGAGGGTCAGTAAATTCATATGATGAGGGTATTTTTATCTAAATCATTGTTTCATATATTATAAAAATAATATTCAATTCTTGAGAGAATCTTTGATGGCTTATATAAATGATGAAAAATGATTTTATTTATGTTTCCAATCCTTATCCATGGCTTATGATAATTATCTCCAGCCCGATAGTACTCTTTGTCTTCACCACAATTCTTTTGAAAGATATTGTCATATAATGGGAGACATGAGATTGCTACCAATGTATTTAGGTGGTTTAGAAAAACCTGTAGATGTACCATATATAAGCGAGTCTGATGCCTTCCTTTGAGTGAATTTCCCCAAACTTGTTGACAAAGAAATTGGTTGTAGAAAAAATCTGTGTAACATATATGATTGTTCTCCATTTTGGATTATGCACTATTTTACATTGAATCACGTTTGATCATGGGAATTTCTTGTTTCTTCTTTTCCATTACATTGATAATATGTTAATCAATCCTTCGAAACTAATCACAAATCACTCGATAGTGAAGCCTCAGAAACAATTTAACTTCCCCTTCTCGAATCACATCTAAATATTTTTATTAGAACCATAGGATCAAGAAACATTGGTGGAAAAATTATTTCCAACATGAATAAAAACAAAAACAACATTTTATTATTTTATTTATTTAAAAACAATTCTTCTATTATCATTATGATTTTACTATTAAAAAAATGGGTTACTATTTATTATAAAAACATAATAGAATTGTTTTATTTTTTAAATGATTATTAAACTTATTAAAATATTTAATATTAAAATGGAAACAAGTTTCATTTATCATATTTATTTAAAAATGAATAAATACTATTTTTTAAAGAAGCAATGCACTTTTTAATTTATTATTAGAAAATAATAAAAAAATCATTACATTTATAATGAAAATTCAATTCTATTTACATTAAATGTATTTTATTTATTATATCTTTTATTATTAATTTATTTTTCAAAATTAATTGAATTAAATAATTAATATTAACTCAAACTAATAAATAAATAAATATAAATCACATAATATATAAAATATAAAATAAATTAAAAAATAGTAAAAACTAATAAAAAATAAGGAATTTTATAAAATTAATATTTTAAATTATATATTATTTATTAACTTACTAAATAAAAATTAAATATAAAAAAATTAATAAACATATAACGAGATAATTAAATTTACATTTAATTTATAATTATCTAAGATTGCATTGCCTTCAAGAGAAAAAGATGTATCATCCTTAGGTAAGATTGTTCACCAAAAAATGGCATGATATATGATTCTTTTAACTAGATGTACTTCTAACTAGAAGTCTAATTATATAGAGGATGGACCGGTTGGTAAATATACCAACCTGGTATTCAACTATTGGGAGTCGATTGGGTGGTGTTTGAACCTGGAGAGACAATATTGTAAAATAAGTTGTGTTTTTTGAAAAATTAGGTTTCTACCCACCAACTATATAATATAATATTTCTATATAATTTTATCGTTACAATATAGATATTTTTTCTTTCTTGAATAAAATTTTCTTCCATGGTAATCAAAGATCATATATAAGATATAATGAGTAAAACATCCCAATTTTTCATATATTAAATATTTGGATTTTGAATCATTTGGTAAAAAATGTTTTAATTAAAATTTCATATATATATATATATATATGATATGTTTCAATTTTATGAATATCCCTAGAAGTAATGGGTTATTATTTTTATAATTCATTCGAAAATATTTTTAGGGATTTATATGTTCATTTCTCTAGGAATTAATATAACTAAAGTATTAGTGGGTGGAAAATTGATCTTAGATAATTTAAAAACATAGAAATAAAAATATAATATAATATATAAATTATTTTACTTATAAAATAAGTTTTTTAAACTAAATAAAGTCTTTTAAAAAATGAATGTTAAATATATGGTAAGACCCATCATGAGACTAAAATTTACAGATTTTTTAGAAAATTATAATGAATTTGAGTTCTTATAAGATAATCCAATAACATAATCTTATATTGTCGTGAGATTTCATTTTAGGAAATTATTATAGGGTATAAAATTTGAAATGTGGTCCATATAAACAAATAATGTTTCAAACATGGTAGATCTAACTAAATGAGAAAGTCCTATTGGGTAAAATAGATTTCTTCAGAAGAAAATTGATATGAATGATATAGTGTTTACAAATAAGGGTCCCTTAGTGATAAAATGTTTCAAAAATATTCATGGTATTAACCATAAAAAATCATTTCATAGAAAATCATGATAAAGTCCATTCATGTTTTTATTTCATTTTTTAACATTCCATTATTTTTTAGATTCATCAAATACAAATAAAAAAACCACACATAATGTAAATTTATTCATGGAAGTGTATATTATACATTATAATGGTATTGATAATGTAAAAATCATTTAAAGGGTATAAAAACATAAATGAACCATTTATGGATAAAAGAATGGTTCTTAGAGTTATAATATTTATTTTGACGGTCAAATAAATGATTTATTTTTATGAATTTATATATGAGTCTTCTATATATAAGAGGGAAAGTGGGAGAACTATTTTCTTTTCCGTTTTTTAGATGATGTAACACTAATAATAAATGATATCTCTACTTTAAATTTTATAATAGTTGTTTAAAAAAATTTGATGAAAAATTGTGTGAACTAGCCTACATGTTTTGGGGTTTCAATGTATCTAACAACATTTATAAAAAACTAAGGAATAAAAATAGTATCCAAATTCAAGGCCAACCCGGAATAAAACCAAAATCATGAATATTATAACATGATGAAAATTGTGGAACCTTATCTGAACATGGAAACTATAACAAAATTTATCTCATGTTCTTGATAACGATCACATGATAGGGAACTGAATAAATTACCACCTAGATAGGTATCCATAGGTTGTGCTAAATCACCGATTGTGTGACTGGTATTATTCAAGTCTCCAATACTTGAGAAATCCTGAATATATCCCATAACATAGTTATTTCTCATATATAAATCCCTTAAAGAAACATTTTGAGTGAACATGTATTCACTTCTTTTTTATGAGGTAATGTATGTAAAAAAATTAAACTTTGGATATGATAACTCTCAAATAGTTTCATATTATGAAATGGGTCCTTTGTGATATCCAACATGGAATATTCCCAAATGATAACTATTAACATACATCAACTAAGATCATATGATATTAGTGTATAATGATCCTTATGATTATACTCATACGATATCACCAATATTATAATATGATTGGGTATGACAATGACATGAATTATACATTTTATGTCTTATTATATACCCAATCATAACCAATGATATTTCTATAATACATCAAATGTATATGGGATTTATATAATATATCCTTCAATAACTCACTTGAATTAAATCCAATGAAATTTACATGAAATTGTTTTATATATCAAATCATATAAGAAAAATTCTTAAATTTTACCAACAAAACTTTCAAATAACATCCAAAATACTTTTGGAAACCTATCATATTCATCTTTTATCACATAACATGGAACACCTTGTGAATACCAATATAAAAAACATTTGTTTAAACATTAAAAAACTTATTGATTAGCTCATTGAGTCAAAATTGTGACCCCACATGCTTTTATTTTATAAAAATAATAATAATTACCATATTCATATGTGTATGAAAAGAGAGAAATCTAAATAAGTGTTACTATCACTCAATCTAAAAAGGGATCTGGAGTGATCTCTTTCAATCATTAGTATCTTTATTCATGTTTTCACCTACGGCATCACAGGAAAGCATGAATTCACATACAATCCTTTTGTTAAATCCATTAGGTGATAGTGGTACATAGATTATGGATTCCCTATATTCGCTGGTCAAATGTTCATGAGACTCTAAGTATAGACTATCTTGGTTAATGAATACGTAAAAAGTTGTTCACCTTTATGGATGAGCACGTCATATGACCCTCACCTGGATAGACAAGCACATCATATTTATTATCTAGGTATAACCAGAAATTTTTTATATCTATCTAAATGGATGATATGTATGTCATACTCATCCTACAAGAGGGAAACTCCAATCATAGTAGAGCTCCAACCAATGACATGACCATCAACATTCCCAAACACCCCATGGTTTTCAAAGCCTCAAAGATTAAAAAATAATGGTACCAAATTATAAAGGTTCTCATGCAAGGTATCTCACTAACCTCTTATAATGGGATCTCCAAATATGATCCATACAGTCATATTATTCTAGATACAAAATTCATTAATATAAGAACCAAATTTTCCATCATGTTTGGATCCTAATAAATTTTGTCTAATTTAATATTTTGGGACCCAATACAGTTTCATAATGAGTTCATTGAAGCATCAGGGGTGTCTAGGGATGGTTCAAAGCTTGAAACCCAACTTTTTTGGGAGAAACTAGACTATTGCTAGTTTAGTAGAGACCATGTAGGGAAGGATTTATAGTTACATATAATCATGTGAGGACGGATAGTGGGATTGTATAGGGCACATGGTTTTACCTAACCATGCTCAAAGGTCTGCAAAACCATGAGAAAACTAAAAACATTTTTTTGAAAGGTGTTTTGCACAAATGGAACTTGATTTCTCTAACTATGAAACCAAACTGTGTGAAATGAAACTTTCAATAGATTATTGGACACAATTGGTGAATTGTCTGGCCATCCAAGAAGCCAAACCACACAATTCCTATTTTTGGGTGATTTTATGAACTTATCCTTAATGATATATTTTAAAAGAACATATTTTCAATTTTTTATATTTAAATACAAGGATCTATCCCTTCTCCCTTTTTGATCATACTTCAATCCTAATCTAGGAATTGAACCAGTTCCTCCATCCAATGTCTGATCGAAGAACTATTTATCTTATTGGATCCACGCCAAAAAGATCTTGATTCAGTTTAGCCTTTTTTGGTTTTTATTTACCTCAAAGATAATTTTTACATACATAATCATATGAACTATTTTCAAGGTGTTAATCTGTTATTTAGATATGGTCTAATCCCAGCAAAATTAGAGGTTGATATTGGATGAGGAGGGTTATATGAGTATCCAGTATGTGGTATATATAAAAACCATTAATATTCATTATTTTATAAATTTCAATGCATGCACACCAATTTCATCGGGTGTAACCAGTTTAACTGATGTGAATCTCTTATAGTTATTAAAACCATATTCTAAGACTTCTATTAAATATGATACCCACCATTGGTGGTTGTGACCTCAAATAAGACTACCCCATGAAGGGTTTTTTTATAATTGGCATTTTATTAGTTTGACATATTCTTCTACTCTACCGTTCGAGTGTGTGGATTGATCTACCTAATGGTAATCCCCCTTAATGAGATGATTTTTGAATGGATAAATGGATAGTACCGTGTTTTCTTCCCAATTGAACCTTATAAGGTATGTGCTCCAATTTGATAAATACATATTAAATGCAAATATAAATTATATTATATATATGACTTTTCTTTTTAGATGTAATTGAGGAACTCAGTTTGGAGACCATAGAAAAGAATTTGAATGTTATTGAAGGCAGGAGAGTGAACCTTATAAATTAAATATGACTTATTGGATTTCATAAATGGTTACATGTCCTTCAGATGCCTTTCCACTTTTATAAAAGGCATGGAATGAACCTTATATTTCAGTTAAATGGAATTGACCATTATATGGAAGAATTAACTAAATGAATCAATAAAAGGGTTCCTAGTAGTCTTACCTTGAAATATTTTCAAGAGTGTTCTGACTTGAGACTAGCTATGATTCCCAAGGGAATGCCTTGAGTACTCATGAATATTATTCCAATTAAATGATTCTGGTATCTAGGGGTGGGACCCTCTAATAACCCAATCCTTGTCTATTAGTGGATTCTAGGTATGACATCATAGGATCCTGAAATTATTAATACTGGATGCCTTAGATATGCTCCTTCGATCCGTTGTGACTTCCACAGATATGTGGTGGGTTGGATACACCATTGGTCTGAGTAACTGTTTATCCCATTTTATCTTGGATGATTTTCTTGGACTCAGTTAGAATCATTATTGTGGAATTTCTTAGGTGATTCCACCTTGGATTACACACATACCCCTTATCCAGGAAACCGTTTCTACCTTAGTTGGATTGATCCTTGAGTTCATGGTTTTTTGGGTTATTACCTTAGTACCTCTTCATTATTTATATTTTTTGTGGATGCATGGTTACCACTTGGATCCTTTATTATTATTTTCATAATAGAGCTAGTATTTCCTCATGTGATGTAATATATAAACTAGAACATAATTATGTAATCAATTGGTTACATGTTGAGAAACCATCAAGGCCTGAAGAAGGTACTTGGGTATTGATATGACTGTACTTCTAGACTTTTATATATGTATGATTTCACACTATTTTAGTTTGTATGACACCGACATGATGTTATAAAAAATATTGGTCATGGTCTAATGAGATTTATCTCAATACCTGTCCAATCCCTCATTAGAACCCATGTATATTACATATATGAAGGTTTTTATAAAGAGATATATAAATCCCTAAACACATGATTTCATCCTTGCATTAGGGTAGAGGTAGGTAGAAGATGATCAAGAATGAGATCCGGATTCTTGTATTGTTTTTAGATTTCTATTTTCTTATTTTTTATATCATGTTTTTACTTCTTCATTGAATCCATGATTTAAAATTTTATAGAGACATCAAATGTATCATAATCTGCTGAATAAGATTATGATTTTTTCTTAATTATTATTTTTATCTACTTCTTCTATGACATCTTTTTACTTATATTTCTTTTTCTATTTACAATATATTTAATTTATCTGTTTTAATAAACTTTGGTAATGGTGGAATAGTCATCCTGTGGACACACCTATGGCCCCCAATACTAGTCAGTAGCCTCTTGTGTTTGTGGATATGTGCTTGAGGCCATGTAGACCACCAGACTCAGATCACCTCTGTGTGGGACCTAAGTCTGGGATGTCAAAAAGTGGTATTAGCACAGTTCCTTTCTTTGATTACTATTTGCAGACAATAGATAGAAAATTAGAAACACTCTAGAACATGGTTATAAGATATTCTTGTGCATAGATAAACAATGTTCTGGGTAATTTCTAAGTTACATGAATTATAATTTATGTTTTTCTTTATTTTATTACAGTTGTTGTAATTTCTCCATAGGTGACACACATGATGTGTTGTGGTTATATTTATTAATATTATTATTATTATTATTATTATTATTATTATTATTATTATTATTATTATCATTGTGTGTGAATATTTTATTTCATATTTGTAATGATGATATGATGGTAAGGATTATTGTTACCTTCATTACCATAGGCGCCTAAAATTTAAATTCCATGGATATTTCCATGCTATATGGGGTGATTTTTTCCTCCACATGAATTGTGTGTAATTATTGATGAAATATTTGGTAGTTATCTTAAGAATTTGTCTACTTTTCGCATCAATTGAGTAATTTATAGTTTGAACTCATTACGTGTATGGGACCCCATTGGATAGAATAGGTAGTTTACTGATTCGAGCCATTAGAATAAAATTTAATGTGGGTCTATTTCCAAGATAAGGTTTATAGTCCTTAATTCACTTGGAATGATGATCTATTTAAAATGAACCTTAATATATGAAATAATAAAATATATATAGTAAAGTGAAACATAAAAAATGAATTGATGTGTTTTTCGATATATAAAGAGTGGACCCTTCACCTACTAGAAACTCCATAATTTATAATTGAGAGCATACCAATACATGGACTTCTAAGTGGGTCTCTAGGGTTATATACCATGGTTTCTGATCCATCTACTTCATTATTCTTTGAATAGTGTTTCTATCTATCTTCTTAAATCTGGTTATGAGGTGTGTGCTTTGAATTTATAGACTAATGTTTCCACTACGTCCCCTTGTCAATCACTTGGAGGGTGGGAGTGACCATTTTCAAGATGTGGTAGTCCTTGAGTCGCCAGACATACCACTAGGAGTTCCACATGATGAATAATAGATTCTACCTATTAGGGGAATTTAATCTCATCTCCTTAATAGTTTTCTATATTTGATGCAGTCCATGAAATGTTCTCCATGGCCTGCACCCATCATTCTTGATCTGGCATGAGAGTTCCAACAACATCATCCTACTACCTTCTTAGAGGATGGTGGTCCACAGACTATAGAGTCTTTTATTGAGTCCACTCAGTCCATATTTAGGTATATAAATATTTCTCAAGAGAATATGGTCAATATTGATACTTAAATGTTTTGTGATTCACAAAATAGTTGGTGGGATGTGATTACCTAGGTTGGTCATCATCTGAGATGGACTTAGATGACTTTTGGAAAATATTCTATGATTAAGTTTTCCTGATAGAATTTAGATATTAATGGGAATGAAATTTAACACATATAGATTAGGGTTCTATGTTTTTTATGGTTTATTTATCGTGTTTCAGCATGTTGCAACAATTTTCTTTATTTCTAGCAGGTGATGAGTTTTCTCGTACAAGATGTTTTGAGAATGGGATTTATTATGCTCTCTGTACACATGTGTATTTCATTCACCTACCAATATTCTCTGAGATCATTAATCAGGTTCTTATCATTGAGCACAACCTTATGGAGGGCTATTGTAATCTGCATATAAGACCAGGGATCAGGCATGAAAACTATTATTTCGGTAGTCGAAAGTGATCAATTGGGTTTTATCATTAGGGATGTGGCAACTAGATTACCCATACTATTAGATCTATGGAATTCCATCAGTATTGATTATAGAGTCACCAAAATCCCTATTGTGATAGAGAACTTTTAGAGTTCTAGGATTGCATCTATACGAGGCATCTTCAATGATTATGTTGGACCTTTCTATTAGATTCTAGTGGATGATTTTATACACAAGAACCACCCTTAGGGGAAATTTAATTTATGCCACATCAGATGGAGAGTAAGAGTAGCACCAGACGAACATGACAAGGAGGAGGTTGTGCCCATTGTGGCCATACATATGATTATCAACAGTTTTAGATGAGTAGTCAAATTCATGGTTGTCTAGGTGTGGAACATAGTTGTGTATCAGGCTAGATGAATTAATTATAGCCAAAAGGGGAGGATCAGAGTGCTAGAACATCTACAATACGAGGTATTATTACAGTAGCATCCACAATAGTGTCTCCTTTTTTTGATACAGTTTATTCTCACTCATTCTTCTCTTTATCTAGAATGGAATGTATTATGCTAGAAACATAGAATTAATATGGTGTAATGAACCTGAATACAGCATTAGGATTATGGTTAGTGTGCTTACGACAATTCAGGGACTGGCCCATGATATTGGTAGTTACAATTTTTGTGGTACGTCTTTTTTCTCAAGAAGACATGCTTCACCGTCATTATAGGGATGGATTTGTTGGTCCTGTATGATGCCTTTGTAGAGTTCTATTACTATAGTGTATCATTTACAACACAATTTTTTTAGTTATCTACAAATTGGGGAGTGATAGTTTTAGTCTAGTGTAAATGGAATAGAGAAACATTTTCCTTATGGATTGACCACCTATATTGATAATATCTTTGGGGAGGATCTGGGTTTACATCAGGATGAATTCCAATCAGTAGTAGATCATTTTAGGGATTTATTTCCCATTCATTTTTATAGATTACCTTTTGTGAGAGAGGTAGAGTTTACCATTAATATTTTTCCAATAGTTGACCCAACTTCCATTACTCAATATTGGATATCACCTATTATGTTGAAGGATCTCTAGTGGAATTTGTAGCATCTAGTGGCCAATGGTTTCATATGACCCAATACTTCCTCGAGGGGTTTTCCTAGTCTTTTCCCCAAGAAGGTGGATATGGCCCTTCATCTATGCATGTATTATAGATGGTTGGATCAAATTACTATAAAAAACCATTATCCAATGCCTAAAATAGACGATCTCTATGACCAGATCTGAAGAGATAGTGTGTTTTCTAAGATTGATCAGAAATAAGGCTATCATCAAGTACTAGTCATACCTATATACGAACAACATATAACATTCCATAGAAGGAGTGGTGTTTATGAGTATCTTTTTATTCCATTTGGTCGTAAAAAAACACCCCTATCATCATGTATTTGAGGAATATGGTCCTTTATCCCTATCTAGATTCTTTTGTTGTGGTCATTGGAGACAACATATTGGTGTATTATCAAACTAAAAGAAACCATGATAAGCACCATAAGACCATTCAGAATACACTTTGAGACCATAAGCATTATTCCAAGATTAATAAGCTACAATTATATGTAAATTAAGATCACTTATTAATTCATATTATCTGTAAATAAAGAGAATCATTTTACCTCGAGAAGGTGAGTGTTCTGGTTTCTTAGGAGCAACTGAAGAATATCATTGATCAGAAACCACTACCACTAGTGTATTTTTTATCAAATAAAAAGGGAATATACTAAAAGATAGCATTTAAGTAAATCTAAAATAATGAATTCCTAAATTACAAACCTGAATAAATTGCATACCATTTAGGGGAAATGATCAATGAATTGAAAAAAAGGATATTGGTTGTTTAGAGATTATATAGAAGTAAGAAAATATTCCACATCATTTCCATTCCACTAGGTATGAGAAATGTTCATCTTACTGTTCATATTGGACTTGAATATACTAATGGAATACACAATATTCCAATGAATATTCCGCTTATCTATCTCAATCATCCTATAGTAAGACGAGTGTGAGAAAGCCTTTTAGAAGATGAAATAGAGGCTTGTCTCAACGCCTATTCTGATTCTACTAGATCCCATAAGAGGTTATAGAGCGTTCTATAATGCATTAAGAATTAGATTAGGATCAATATTGAAGTAGGAGTATAGAATAATTGTGTATAGATCATGGAATATAATGCCTCATGGGAGAAGTTACTCAATGCACGTCCTTGAGCTAGAGGCAGTTGTTCATGTATTATGTTGATGGAGAAACTATCTGATGGGTAGTCCATTGGGGTGTACACGGATCACAAATGACTAAAATATATCAATACATAACATAACCTGATCCTCAGATAATGGAGATGGGTTGAATATATTTAGTACATTGTATTTGAGATTGCATATGTGCCTAAAAAAGGAAATGTGGTAGCAGATGTAATAATTTAGAAAACTATGGGATAGACCATACATAAATCCAATGATAAATGTAAAATAGTATTCTTATTTTATGAGATGAATATAGAGTTTTATAATAGTCATGAGTAATATTATATCGTATCCTTGACAATTACCTCTTCCCTCTATGAGTAGGTGAAGAGAATGGACTTTTTAGATCACTAAGTATTGGTTCTCAATGAGTTTATTTCTGGATATGACCCACATATAGATTAGTCTCTGGATATAGATGACATTATATATATACATGGAAGTGTTTGGGATCCTACGTATATGAGAGAAACAATTATGCACAAGTCTCGTACTTCTTAGTGGGTGGTTCATCCCAACATCTCCAAGATGTTTGAAGATTTTAGATGCCAATATTAATAGTCTAGGATGAAACTTCATATAGAACGTTTCATCACTAATTGTTAACCTTTAACCAGGATAATGTGGAGAACCAATGACATGTAGTATTGTCACATACACTTTCAGTCCTGGAATAGAAATGGGAATATTTTTCCATAGAATTTATAGCCGGTTTACTAAGGTCGCATATAAGCAGTGATGATGTTTGTGTTATAACTGTCATAGTGGAGAGAGTATCTCACTTCCTTCATATTTGGGAGACATTATATGTTGATGAAATTTGAATATTGTATATATGTGATATCACAAGACTACATGGGGTCCGTCATGAATTAGTTTTAGATAGGTATGCTCGTTTCAAATCATGATTCTCGAAAGGGGTTGTAGAGGGATATGGGTACACAGGTTCTAAGAAAAAGTTTTATCCCTCAGATTGATAGATAGTTAGAATGGATGATACAGGTTCTAGAGGACATGATCAAATCATGTATCTTTGATTTTTTTGGTTCTAAGGATAATCATATCCCTCCCATCAAGTCCATGTATAATAATATCTTTCGATAAACAATTCTGATAACCCAGAATGAAGACTTGTATGGTAGGTATCTCTACTAGGTCCTCATCTCATGTAGAAGAATTTAGAGTAGGTTCAAAAGATCAGGAAGTGTATGTATAGTAATTAGTGTAGATAGAAATCATTTGTTGATCAATGTCTATGAAATCTAAATATTGAGTTCGGGGATCATGGTTTCTTCTATGTATCATCAAGGAGATGACATAGATGGATACATAGAAAAGGGAAGTTTTTTCCTTGAAAAGAAGCGTTGCTTGAGATTATAGAGAGAGTCAGGATGGTATCCTATCAGCCGTTAATACAAAAATGAATTGTTCCATGCATGATGTTTTATGTGCATCATTACATATCCATTATCATGCTGGCTCATATCATACTATTGATCCTGAAGAGTTTGAGCTTGATTTCAGTGATACCTTTGATGTGTATCACATATACGTCATTCATTAGAGCAGAAAGGCTCTCCGAGGCTTGTTTGTCCCATTAGTGTGAGTGATTTTAAGAAAAACCATGTATAAGAGGAGACTTTGGTAAATGATTCTAATGTATATGTTCAGTGGATAGACTAATTCTTAAATAGTGTTACTCTACCCTTTTATGGTGAACTCAAGGATGAGTTCCTTTAAATAGGGATGACTGTAAAAACCCAGTTTTTCACTAAGGTAGAGATTTTTTTAAATCTAGTATAATTATTTATTTTGGTCTTAATAATGATTCCTAATGAGTTTATGTGAATATCAGGTGTTTCCTAGGATAGGTCTAAGACTATAACTCATATTTGTTAGGAGAAATGAGCTATCCACACTGTTAGTAAAAACCATGAATTGAAGGACACACGATTACTTCTAACTGTATTGGGATAGATATTGTGTGGTTGTAGGGCATATATTTCTCCCTAACCATGTGCCAATGTCCGCACACTAGTGAACAATTATTGAAATTTTTGTGGAGGTGTTTTGCATAGTTGACACATGGTTTCTCTAAATGTGAAACCTAATTGGGTAAAATTACCCTTCTCTCAATAGATGTCAGTTGGTTGGTACATTGTTTTACCAACCGTTCGGCCTAACCATGATATTCCTATTTTTGTTTTGATTTTACAAAAATAACCCTAATTATATGTTTTAAACACACCTATTTTACAAATTTTTAATTTCCATCTATAGGAGATCTACCTTTTCATTTTTGAGTCCTCTTCAAGCCAAATCTAAGAGTTGATCCTCTCCATCCATCTGAAGTCATTTCAGGGCACCATTAATCTAATTAGATCTACATTGATAATATCTTAATTTAATTTTAGTTGTTTTTTTTCTTCCTTCAATTGATGATTCTATTTAGATATATGCTCATATTCCCTATTTTTAGGGGGTTGTTTTTTTATTTATATCTCTTAAAATCTAGGAAAAACTAGATACTGATACTGGATGAAGTTATTTGTATGAGAACGAGATTAGTGGTTTATACCTCATCCCTCAATATTCTACATTTTATAAATTTTCATGTGTTCATAGGGATTTTAACTAGAATACCCTTTTTTTATTAATGTTCGTTTACTATAATCAATAGAATCATATATTAAGAATCTTATTAAATATGATATTCGTAATTAGAGGTTGTGACCTTAACAATGACAACCCCATGTAGGGTGTTTTCCATAATTCCAATTTTAGTGGTCTAACATGTTCATATTCTCCACCTTTTGGGTGTGTGGATTGATCCTACTAATGGTAAGACCCTTTAATTAGATGAATTTTTAATTGAAAAATAGATAGTACCTTGTTTTCTTACCACTCGACCCTACTAATTTAAGTGCATAAATTTGATAAATATATCTTAAATGGAAAAGGAATATATATTGTTTATATATGAATTGGATTTACTATATGTAATTGAGGAACTCAGTTTCACATTTGTATCACACCATTCAATGATTATGGATGGTATTAGAGAGAATATAATGAATTGAATATTACTTATATGATTTAATAAATGGTTTCATGTCCATAATATGCCTAATAACTTGTATGAAATTAATGTAATTAACAATATTTTTTTTTTAATATAATTGACCATTATATGGAATAAATAATTAAATGAATCAACTAAAAGGATCATTGTATACAGAACATTACATATTTATTGGAATGGTCAAACTGGAGCTCACCTTGGATTCCTAAGGGAATTCATTGAGTAATCGTGAATTCCATTTTGATTAATGGATACTAGTTTCCATGGGTGAGATCAAACTTAGTACCTGGTCCTTGTCAATTAATAGATTCCTTGTATGACCTCGTATGATCCCACCGATATTATTATACGATTCCATGGATACACACCTTGGATCTAGCGTGAAATTCACATGTGACTTGGATACACACTTTATAGTAATCACTACATAACTTATTTTACCTTGGATGACTTCCAAGGTCTTAGTTGAAATCATTATTGTGGAATTCATTGGGTGATACCCCCATTAACAAAACTCTTACCCCCTAGTTAGGCAATAGATTATACATTAGTTAGATTGACCCTTAATGTCAAGGTTTCCTTGGTTATTACCTTAGAACTTCTTCATTTTTTATATAATAATTGATTCCACGTTACTGCTTAGGTCCTTTATTAATAATATCATTTCAGTACTGGTATTCTCCCATTTGACATAATATTTAAACTAGAACATGATTATCTATTGAAATGGTTACATGGTCAGAGAACATATATGGCTAATGTAGTTACTTGGGTATTTATGTTACTGTACTACTGTAATTTTATATATTCATCCTAGCACACTGTTTAAGTTTATATCACACGGAATAGACGTTATAAATCCCTATGGTGGTGGCCAACATAGATTTATCTAACACACTATCTAGGAGACCATTGGAACCCTAAATGGTCACATGTATGTAGTTGTTTAAAATGGGAAGTGTAATAATTCAGACACTAGATTGCTTATATACATTAGGATGGATTTCAATAATAGATGACTGAGTGGGAGATCATGATTGTTGGATAGTTTTTATTCCTTTTTCCAATTTTGTATAGCATGTTTTCCTTCTTCTATGTATCCTTTGTTTAAAATTTTATAGTTACATGAAATGTATCATCTTATTTTTTAAATGATTATAAATAGTGTAGTTGTTTATTATTCATGTTTTCTTTGGATGTTCCATCTATATAAATATATTTCTTTGCATATTTAACTTATCTTTCATTTTTCTATTGTGGTACACTATGTTAATTAGTGCATAATCCCCCAAAATACACTCCCATGGACTTTAATACTAGTCTCTATAATTCAATGCGATGCACTTGAGGCCATGTGTCCTACTAAGATCGAGGCACCTTTGAGTGGCACCCATGTCTGGGTAATCACAATGGAAATATATATAGTATAATTTATTTTTTATCCAACATATAAAACTTTTTTATGAATAATAGGATTATTCAGTATCCTAATAGAATAATATTACTCACACTATCACTAAAAGTACATTCTAACCTATAATAATACATGACCATCATGAGTTAGGGACGAAATAAATACATACATTGAGAGGTTTATTGTGATTAAACTACCTGAAATATATATTAATATATATATATATATAAACAACAAACATTAACTACTGATAATGTTATATTTTCTTTAAAAAAAGATTTATTTTTTATTCTTTTACTACTTTAAAATTAATTATCAAGACCATAGAGAAGTGCCTCTCTACCGTAAAATATATGATAAACTTATATATGAACCAAATGTTAAATATATTTTTAGGGATCTTGAAAATACATTACATTTATATATAATTACTACCACATTTCTGTATGACCACTAAATAAAACACTCCCATTAAATTCCTATGTGTGAAATACCTATAAAGAATGGAAGTTTTATTATGGTGGTATTTATGAAACATATTCCTAATATTCATCTCCATGAACAAAATTAAAACTATATAACTCCATAAAATTAAATTTCATGATGGTAATAACTTCTATTGTCAACATAAAACTATTTTTATGTTTTCCTATTACTCTTTATAAGTTTTACAATATCTTCCTTAGATCCATTTTAATCAAAATTTTCTGTTAATTTTTTTGGTATATAATGTAACTAATTATATTATCACATACCATCACATCATAAACCCCTTCAACATAAAGTGTTAATAATATTATAATTACAAATAAAATCAACCCTTTACATTTTTAATTTACCACCATACCCTAAAATATTTTCAAATATTATATGAAATTTCATTCAATATCAACTCATATAATTTTTAATTTGTTAACTTTTGAAATTATGTAAATTTAAGCATCCTAACTCTAAATTTTTACACACTATATTATGTTAAATTAATCATAAAGACCCAAAAACTCTATTGTGTTAGAAAATGACAGTTATTTCCATTGATTTGATATATTTTACAAAACAAACTATAGATTCCATATCATATAATGTATTTTATGTGTTTAAATAATTTTATTAAACAAATATTATTCATTAAAATATAACAATGATTGGTGGTGGGATCCAAAACCTAAAATTTTAAAAAATATCTTTATAAAATCATTTATATTGGATAAAATTTTTTTAACTATACTCTTAAACCATGTTTTAGAACATTATGATTCATAAAAAATGTGTGCAGAATCTATTTTTTCATATTTTTCAAAACGAAGAATTTTCAGTGAACATCATCTCTATTTGTGGAATTTTAAAGTGATGACAACAAAAATACTTCAAATAAATTGAATTGATCTTGATAAAATTATTTATAATAATATAATTAATGTAAAAACTATTAAGTTTTTAAATTTAATGAAAACTAAAAGATAAAAATTCATCCATTACATTTTAAAAGTAGTATATTTAAAAAAAAATATAATATATATTTGGTATCAAATTTATTTCAAAATAAAAGAATTAATATCTATAATATCAAGACCTAACATGGATATTCTAAAACATTTTATAAACCCCTTTAGGTATGACAAAAAAAAGCTAGGGGAATTATTTCTCATTACTTATTTTTACTTTTAGGTTTTAGTGACATTAATCAGTTACCCTAAGAAACATTTCTGGTCTTTCCAAAAAATTTATACTCTTCTTGTTTAAGATCTTACTCTCTTATACCAATTAAATAGCACCAGAACCTTGAAATCGTATATCATAGTTAATCATTAATCCAAAATTTAAAAAAATTATAATAATTTTTAATTTCACTCATAGTTTTTTTAATATTTCAATTGGAATATATATTTATTTACGTAATCAAATAAACCTCATGGAAACCTCTAGTCTCACTAATTAATTAAAATAACTAATAATATTTAGTGTATGAGTTGTGGGTAAAATTCCATAGGATTATTTATATACAATTACTTTGAAACATCATAAATCAATTATATGCATCTCATAATAATATAAATTGAAAGTGTTAAAAAACATTAATAGTTAATTTATTTAGGAAGGTAATACATTAACGTAAAGAAATTTCTTTTGTACTTTTGAAAATTTCATAATTTATCTATCTTATAAGTTTAATATAGTAATATATACCTTATAAATGTGTGTTCAAACTGTTTTTTCAATAACTACGATGACATTTATATACAACCAAATATTTTATCAGATGGGTGTCATGTTTTATAAAAATTTAATAACAGATATTGTAAAATGTGATCCAACTAATATTGTGGCCAATTTTAAATTAATTATATCCATTACTAGCATAAAAACTATATCTCAATAAGAATTTATTCCACTGTAGTATTTTTCTCACCACATATATATTTCGGTAGGTCGTCATTATAATAATATCACCTATGACTCTTAGATAGTTGATTGGATAACCCTTTCAACAAATCCATAATATGGATATAATATCAACTCTATTAGTTTAGTTACCTATCTCTAGGGTTTCCCAACCATGTTTAATCTAAAAAAATTATAAGAACATGAACATAATCTTATTATGGTCACCCATTACTTGTGTTTCATAAATAGGATAATCTAGCAGCAGCTATATTTAGCATGGATCTACAAGGTTTGGTGATCAAGATCATTATAAGTTCCATTGTTAAATGATGCTATATTACCCCACGCTATTCACTTTAAATTTATACTTTCTTATAATATTTTGTTTGTAATCATATTATTACCACTAAACCAATATGATTAAACCAAAATTAAATGTAAATCTTTACATAACTCATATATTATCTTACTAAGTCAAATTAAAATTTAACTTCATTAATACATATCTAAATGAATTTCTTTCTTATAATATAAGAAATACTTTCATTTAAGGTATTAAAATAATATTAAATAATAAATTATTATATGAGTTAGCATCAATCCATAGAAAGTAAAGCCCAATTTTTATAGAACTATAAAAAATCCTCTAAGATAATGGTATGATTGACCCAATGTCCCTATACATAGGGACGCATTACCCAAGCGTGATTTTAACTTCACAATTTCTTTAAAACCTAATATGTAAAAATAAAAATTAAATACTTAATTCAGAGTCCAAAAACAATAAAAAAAAATTCATATAAGAAAAAAACAAAATCCATTAGCATACCTAGAATGGAAATCCTAATATTCTTGTATAATTATATCTCTATGAACCTTATTATTTTATCTAAATCATACAAAAAATTATAATTTAAAAAATTCATAATTTTGAAAAATAAAGAAGGTAATAACTGTTTAATGATTGAAAAATTCAAATTTTAAACACAATAAAGACTATTTATGAACCCTCTGTAAATAAATAAAATTATAAACACTCATAAATTTTGGAAATTACAAAATCTAGAATATAAACACATTATACTCATTTCAAAATTTCAACCCTTTCATTATATACATTATATGAAATTTTACATTAAATATTTGATGTTACATAAATTATAATCATTTTACATTTCAGTTATATTAGGTAAACTATATATATTATCTAAATATCACACACTTAACATTATTTAATCCCAAATCAAACCAATCTTCATAACTTTTTTTGATTGGGAATAAATATTTTCTTCAAATGTGGCCTTCAATTTAAAGAATTCCAATTAACTATTTTTGAAGAATTCAAAATTAAATATGAATTATTTAATATTTATATTTATATTTTATATGTAAGAAAACATTATAAATTACCATTTTAATTTCTAAATAAACATTTGTTATAAATTTAATGGAACCCTACATATTTTAAATATTGTTTTAATTTTAAAATTTAATATTATTTAATATTTATTAATTAATGTGTTATAAAAAATAAAATAATTAACCATAAAACATTTAGAATTAGTTTATTTATAAGCACTTTTAGAAATTAATTAATATCCCAAAATAGGATGTATTATAATTTATAGAATATATACATTCTATATATTTGAAATAATAATTAAATTTAAAAAAATATTATTTTTCCCTATTAATCATATCTAATGATTGAAGTGGAATATTATAATATTATAGATAGGATTGTGACACTTAAACTATTTACCCATTATTTATCATATTTTTTGTTTTATATTAATTTTGTTTTTTACAATAAGAATTTAATTTTATTATTTTTTTAGTTTTATAGATAAGGGAGAGACTCTTATGTATGGAGTAACCCATGTGAAAGAGTATAAAACATGAAATGGTAAAGTAATTATATATTGTTTTCCTTATATATGAAATTAATTTACATAACAAAAATTCATTTTTTATGGGAAAATAAAAAACTATCATATATATAATATCATAAATATCATTGGATACTCTATTTTTATGGGACCACAGAGAATCACTATTGTTGAATACCAAATACTAGAGTTATAATCTATGACTAGTACAAAACAAGGTATTTGTACTGATTCACTAGATATGATAACCCATATCCTAAGATGATACTCAGTTAGAAAGAACATAATATCCAATCCTATTTATTGACAAAGCATATGAATAGTATTCTGACATTAAAAACTTCATTTTCAACATGAATTGATTAATAAAAATTTGTGGTTAGGATCAAATACCTCTTTTATGGTAGGAAGAAATTCCATCTTATGGACACACCTAACGTGACATCACTATTATCATATCATGTGACTTCATTGTCTGAAAACATTAGTTATGAAACTTATAGAATCATAATGATGTTCATCAGTAGATAATCTCACTTCATCACCACCAATGTGTGAGATATCCAAGGGATTTTTTTAACACATTATCCTTTTCCTTGATACAATGGATGAGATTTTATGAATTTGACAATACTTACTAAATATTTAAGAATTAAAATAGAAACCCAAATCCAAGACTAATCTTGAAAGAAACTAAAATTAGGCATACATTAAAATGAAGAAACTCATATAACATTTACCAAAGATGGCCACTGTATCTGTATAATTCTCACTTTCTTGATGAACATCCAATGAGAGTCATCTAGATTAAATCCCTTCTCTAAAGAAATGAACATGTTGTGTTGAATTAATTGTCAAACACGTGGGATACTTCCACCCTCCACGACATGTAAGCCCCCAATAGCTTAATGAATGTACATGAAGTAAGATACATTAAGGAGAGATTTGTAAAAGTATTGGGAATGATTCCATAATTACCATATCATGGTGAAATCCCTTTATAAATTCATTAAGGAATCTCTTCAGGTGAACATACATTAACTCATATAGTACAAGTTAATATAAGCATCATCTTTAACCCTCATCTGTACTTGTTAAGTCAAAAGTCTTCTTTTGACTTCTATATCATGTTTTGGAAATCACAAATGTATTATATCATATGTTTGTAATTTACAATTGTCTTTTATCATGTTTATCGTATCGTATGATGTTAAGCGTACCGATCAAATCGTATCGTAATGACTCTGTCAATCATATCGTATTGACTCTGTCAATCGTATTGTAATGACTCTGTCAATCGTATCGTACTGACTCTGCCATTCAGATGATCATTATTTGTTTTGGTACTTTGTCAAAAACACTATCTGCATTTGAATCGTACTCATGT
The DNA here is from genome assembly GCA_963277665.1 of Viscum album. Classification (NCBI taxonomy): domain Eukaryota; kingdom Viridiplantae; phylum Streptophyta; class Magnoliopsida; order Santalales; family Viscaceae; genus Viscum; species Viscum album. The sequence continues at coordinate 1,983,877,407 of OY728145.1, read as the reverse complement.
TTTTCATTTCTATATATCTCTTGTCCTAACAAAAAGATGTCGTTGAGTTAGTTACAAACTAATCAAAACGATGTCGTGCTTTCTGTTTCAATATGACCGTTGGAGGCAATATGACCGTTGGAACCCGAATCCTATAAATAGGAGGTCATTTGAAGCTGAGAGAACAACGATGAACGAAGAGAACGAATGAAGAGACTCTGTGAACTACCAAGATTCTAGAGAGAGACACTATGACTTCTCTCATCAGCCTTGTGCGTCCGATCATCGTATCGAGGGATTTCAAGTAATTGAAAGACAGAGGTGCCGATTACCTACAAAATCGAGGGCTGCCGGGGATAGGCAGACAGACGTGCCGATCATCGTATCGAGGGCTGCCGGGGATAGGCAGACAGACGTGCCGATCATCGTATCGAGGGCTAACCAAGGTATTGGTGAGACAGACCTTTTATCCTAGGTGAAAGGATAACCCTTCTCTTTGGGTCAAAATAATTGTAATACTTTTACATTTCCGCTGTTACTTGTATTAGAAAGGGATTTGTATTGTTTCCTTTCTTTACTTTTTTAATTGTAATTGTTTCAATTACAATCATTCTATTACTTTTTGTATTGATTGATTCTATACGCTTTAAGGTAGAATCATTCATCCTTGTATTGCTCTGATTATTGTGTTCACCTTGAATACAATTGTTTTACTTTACATTAGTATTACAATACATCATACCTTTTATATTCAATACAATTGTGGGTGTTTGTATTTGTATTAGTTTAAGATCATTTAAACTAATCTCTTTGTTGCTAAAACTCAAAGGTTTTTTAAACCTACAATTCACCCCCCACTTGTATTGTTCCATCTAATAGACATATATATCTACTTATTCGATCCAACAATTGGTATCAGAGGAGGTTTTCCACTGATTTGTATTACTATCTTTATTTCTTATTACTATCTTGAATACTTACTACACTAACGTGTGGAGTGGAAAAGTTGTTTTTGTTATATTAGATAGCAGGAATGAATATCGGATCAATAGATAATCTGAATCCTTCTAGACCACCAATCTTTGATGGGAATGATTATGAGTATTGGAGAGATCGTATGAAGACTTTCGTCATCAATACTGGTGTAGACAATTTTATTATGCTTACTGGGGGTTACAAAATTCCTGACAAAGAAGTTAGTACTTTCACCAACCAAGAGAAGCAAGAATATCAACTGAATTACAAGGTATGCAATACTTTATTATGCTCTATGACCAGGAATATATATAGTCAGATATCTTCATGTGAAGCAGCCAACTGTATTTGGAAGAAATTAGAAGTCACTCATTTTGGTACATCCAAAGTTATAGAAACAAGGAGAGCAATGCTTCGAGCAGAGTATCATGGATTTTTTTCCTTATGGAGAGCCTGTATGTAAAGTGCAACAAAGGTTTATGACAATTGTCAACAACTTACAATCTATGGGAGAAAAAGGACTTGATGATGAAGCTCTTATTGATAAGATTATAGATATTATGCCAAATGAATGGGAGTCGAAAAGGACAGTTATTGATGAAAATAGAAAAGTTTCCCAGATTACTCTTGATGAACTCTTTGGAACTCTTCTACAGCATGAGACAAGAATGAAGAGAGATGCTGATTTTAATAAGAAGAAGAATGGGAATGGAAGTGTAGCTTTTGCATCTAAAGATAAAACACCTGAAAGGCTTACAAGGTCTAAATCCAAGAAAGTTGTTATATCTGATTCAAGTGATTGTAATCTTTCGGATAATGAGTTATCCAATCTTGCTCGAAGGATGAACAAGATTGTGGGAAAGAAAGATTTTCAATATAGATTAAAAAAGAAAGACAGGAAAGATTGGAATGATTCAGAGGTAACTTGTTATGAATGGAAGAAAGCAGGACATATAAGGCCTGATTGTCCTTTACTGAAGAGGAAAGATAGAAAAGAGAAACATTCTGAAAGAAACAATAAAAGGTTTTATAAGACAAAGAAAGTCTTGAAAGCAAATGATACGTGGAGTGCAAGTGGTAGTGATTCCTCAAATGATTCTTCAGAATATGAGACATCAGGAAAAAGAAATATTGGACTTCTAGCCAGACTACCAATCGAAGATCATTGTCTCATGGCTAAGGTACATAATGCTGAAGCTATTACAAATGTCTCTTTAAATGTAAATTATGTTGATAATAGATATTATGAATCTTCAAATGATGAACCCTCATCATCAGAAGATGATACTTTACCTTCTTTTGAAGAGGTCTCTAGATTTGCTAAGTTACTTGAAAATGAAAATTCTAAACTCAAAAAGAGATTTGAAAAAGAAAATTCTAGAATTTCTATTTTGACTAAAGAAGTATCAGATCTTTCTAAAGATCTTGTTGTGAAAACTTCTGATTATGAAAACATTTTAAAAACCCTTGAGAAAGTCAAATCTGAAAAGGATAAACTTTCTAAGGATCTTGAAACTGTAATTTCAAAGAAAAACATTTTGGAGTCTAACTCTAGTTCAATTTCAAATGTTTTAGAAAATAAGAATTTGGTTTTAAAACTAAAGTCAGAGATTTTATCCTTGAAAAAGTGTTTGTCAAACTTTACTAATGGAAACGAAAACTTTGATAGGATGTATTCTCAGATTAGACCTTTGAGAAATCGTTCTGGTCTTGGTTATACTTATTCCAAACCTGTTTTTAGTAATAACTATTTTGTTCCTCAAAAAACCATTTTCTGTTCCAAGTGTCAATGTGGTGGACATTGGAGAAGAGATTGTTCTCTTAACAAAACTCAATCCTTAGGATTTCATAAAGCTCATTTTGCAAAACGAATTTGGATTCCTAAAATTCTTTTATCTAACCCTTCTGGATCCAAACAAGTTTGGATTCCGAAAATCTAATTGTTTCTTTTTCAGGAAAACGAGAAGTGTATCAATAAGAACATTTGGTACATGTATAGTGGTTGTTCTCGACATATGACTGGAAACAAAGATTTCTTTGAAACGGTTATCAAAACAAAAGGTGGAAAAGTTACCTTCGGAGATAATGCTCAAGGAAAGATTGTTGGTATAGGAAATATCATTTTTCTTGGAAAAGTTCTTATTTCAAATGTTTTGTTTGTTAAAGGTCTTAGGAACAATCTCATCAGCATAAGTCAATTATGTGATGAAGGTTACCTTGTGAATTTTAGAAATGATAAGTGTCTAGTTCACAATTCCAAGGATGAATTCATTCTATCTGCCCATAGGCAAGAGAATGTTTACACTATTAACTTAGAAGACCTTTGGAACCAAAACATACCTTTTTTAAGTGTAATAGAAGACCAATCGTGGCTATGGCATAGGAGAAACATATGCTCCTGTAGCTAGACTTGAATCTATTCGTATTCTATTAGCCTTCGCAGCATATTTCAATTTCAAACTATTTCAAATGGATGTCAAATGTGCTTTTCTAAATGGTTTTGTTCAAGAAGAAGTTTTTGTCGAACATCCTCCTGGTTTTCAAGACCCAAAACATCCTGATCATTTTTTTAAACTTACCAAGGCTCTATATGGTCTTAAACAAGCCCCTAGTGCATGGTATGATAGACTCACATGATTTCTTTTACAAAACAATTATACAAAAGGTACAGCAGATCCAACTCTTTTTATCAAAATGGAAAACAAAAATGTTTTGGTTGTCCAAATCTATGTTGATGACATCATATTTGGATCAACTCAGAAATCTTTAACCGATTCTTTTGCAAACTTAATGAAATATGAGTTTGAAATGAGTATGATGGGTGAGTTAACATTCTTTCTAGGTTTTCAAATTTCTCAAAAACCAGAAGGAAATTATATATCTCAACATAAGTATATTAAAGACTTACTCAAAAAGTATGGATTTGAAAAAACTAAAAGTATTAGCACCACAATTGGTACCTCAAATACTCTTGATCTTGATGAAACTGGAAAACCAGATGATCAAACAATTTTTAGAGGTATGATAGGGAGTTTACTATACATGACAGCTAGTCGACCTGACTTGATGTTTTCTGTATGCTTATGTGCAAGATATCAATCTAATCCAAAAGAGTCTCACATAAAAGCCGTAAAGATAATCTTTCGGTATTTAAAAGACACTATGGATTTAGGTCTTTTTTACTCTTCTGGAAATGATTTTGTTTTAAAAAGCTTTTCAGATGCTGACTTTTGTGGTTGTAGAATGGATAGAAAAACTACATCTGGAACATGTCATTTCTTAGGAGACTCTTTGGTTTCTTGGTCATGCAAGAAACAACACTTAGTAGCACTCTCCACTGCTGAAGCTGAATATGTAGCAGCTGGAAGTTGTTGTGCTCAAGTATTGTTGATGCAGCACACACTCACTGATTATGGTTTGAGTTTCTACAAAACTCAAATTCTTTGTGATAATACAAGTGCCATAGCTCTTAGTAAAAACCCATCACATCACTCTCGTGCAAAACAAATAGATGTTAGGCATCACTTTCTTAGGGATCACACACAGAAAGGAGATATTAATTTACAATTCATCGGAACGCAAGAACAACTTGCTGACATTTTTACAAAACCATTACCTTCCGATAGATTTGAATTTATAAAACAGAAGCTAGGAATGATTACATTAAAATAATCATTCATATCTACTTCCTGTTTTATATCTCTCCTAATAGTAAGAAACTCCTCGTAGAAAGGGGGAGGACATTTATTTATGTCTTTAGGTTTATTTTATCTTATGTTATTTAACTATTTACTCTTTGGATTGTTTATTTTTTCCCTGTTTATCGTATTGACAATTTTAGTTTTCTATTTATCGTATTGACTATTTTAGTTTTCTGTCTATCGTATTGACAATTTTAGTTTTTCTGTTGACAGTTTTATCGTTTCATTCATTTTTTTTGTTTATCGTATTGACTGTTTTATAGTATCATTTACTATCGACCGATGATGGTATTCAAATTCATTTCCATCGTATCGTCCGATGATGTTATTGAATTTCTTTTCCATCGTACCAATCAATCTTGGTATTGTATCGACCGATGATAGTACGGAAATTATTTTCCATCGTATCATTCAATTTTTTTTTCTATCGACCGATGATAGTATTGAAATTCTTTTCCATCGTATCATTCAATTTTTTTTTGTATCGACCGATGATAGTATTGAAATTCTTTTCCATCGTATCATTCAATAGTTTTGAATCGACCGATGAAAGTATTGAAATTCTTTTCCATCGTATCATTCAATTTTTTTTATCGACCGATGATAGTATTGAAATTCTTTTCCATCGTATCATTCAATAGTTTTGAATCGACCGATGATAGTATTGAAATTCTTTTCCATCGTATCATTCAATAGTTTTGTATCGACCGATGATGGTATTGAGATTGTTTTCCATCGTACTGTCAGTTCATGGTAACAAGATTATTTTCCATCGTACGGTCCGATCATAGTACTAACTTTGTTTTCCATCGACATCATATTTTTTTTTCCTTACGATTGTATTTTCTTTTCATTCTTACCAAAACCAACAATCACCTTATGTTCTCCGACAGGTATCTTTTTCATTTTTTTCTTTCTTTGTTTTAATCCTAACCATTGATCTGGTTTTCTCTAATCCTGATCGTAGAATATCAACAGTCACCCTTTTTCGACCATAGAAGATCAACGGTCATCTCTTTATCGCCTATAAATACCCCCTCCCCTCCCCAAACCCACATTGCTTTTTCAGGATTTGAAGCGCAGCTCTGTTCCACTAGCTATATATCGTCGTACGATCTTCTCGATCGGCATCACCTTTATGTCTCAATCCTCTGCTAACACTCCCGCCGAAATGTCTTCAAAGAATTTTACAGAGAAAGACTTTAACAGAGAAAGGTTAGTATCTCGAGACTTTTTCAATACGTACGATTCTACAATCAAGAGGATCATTTTGTTTCAAGGATGGGAACATCTCTTTGTGGAAAAACCTGATATTCAAGATCCAGTTCTTTTTGATGAAGTGTGTCAGTTTTACAAAACCGTTTCTTTCGACAAAGATATGACTATAAACTTCGCTGTGTACGATAGAAAATTATCTATGTCTGTGAAACAAGCGGCACATTTTTTGAATGTTTCTGTAGAAGGAGATTCTTTTTGTCCATCTCACAAAATACCAGAGGAAGTTGGTACGTTTAATAGAGAAAATGCTGAAAAGTCTTTGTTTCTTATTAATGAGGAAAAGAGGAAAGTGTCTCATCTTTCACCGGACAATCGTTTTGTCACTCTATGGATGCAAGGTTTTCTTATCCCAAGGAAAGGGGATAGAGAAACTCTGAAAGTTTCTGATATTTTCATGCTTGATTATCTTGTGAACATGAGAAAAGTGAATCTCATGAGTTATATTTTTGAAACCATCAAGAATGTCAAGACAGGAGGGATTAAGTCCCAGATGATAATGTATCTAGCCATCCTTACGAAGTTTATTTTTGAGAGTATGAAGTTTTGTAACATTCCTTTGAAAGGAAAACCCATGGATTTGAGGCCATCTTGGATTAGTAAGAGTACGATGAAAAAGATGAATGTTTGTTTTGATTCAAATTCAAAACTTTTTTTCAGAGATGTAGAAGCTGAATTGGCTCAGAATCAATCGGCACCTATGCCAGCCAAAGACATTCAATCCACCGGTGTTACTCAAAATTCTGATCCGCAAACCAGTTCGAAGCCGGAGAAGAAACCAAGGTACAGTAAGGAGGTTGTAACAAAATGGAGAAAAGATAAGGAACAGAGAAAGGAAGGCGACCCGAAGTTTGGTCTTGACCCTGCTGAAGCTTTTGCAGAAAGAATAAGGGTAGAAGAAACCCTTCAGGCCGAAAATAAGAAGAAGGTTCTTTTGAAAAGAAAGGCTCAGGACTTTGATGTCTCTAAAGTCTTGAAAGCAGTTGAAGATGCTAGTGCTCATCTAACTGAAGAAGTGCACCAAGAGCCCATTGTACAGAGTCTTCCTGAGAAAGCAAAAAGGAAAACAAGTGATGGAAGAAATAGAAGAAGAAGAAGAAGGAGACTTTCTTTTAGAATTTCTTCAAAACTCAAAGAAAAGTAGATAGGAATCGGTTCAAAAGCTGAGTGAAGGTGTTCAAAAAATCCTTCATGCCGATCAAGCACAATCTCCGGACAGAATGTCTTTTCAAGAAAGTCAAGGTGATCAATCTTCTCATTCTGATAAAGTTGTTGTCATTAGTGACAAAGTGGAAGAAGAAAGAAAACAGAAAGAAAAAGAAAAAGGGAAACAGACAGTTGTTGACTCAAGAAAATCGTATGAACTACCATCGTATGATAAGGATACTGATTCAGAGCATACAATCTCTCTCAAGAAGGGTGATTACATTGTTCATGTTTTGAGAAGGGTGGAGAAAACTATTCCTTATTTCCTGAGGCTGGAAGGGAAGATTTATTTTATTACTGAAAATCAAAGGAAGAAGTTTGGCTCTGTAAAAGAATTGAGGAAGAAAGTTTTGTCAGTAGAAGCCGATTTGAAAGTTCTTTCAGAAAGCTTGGTTGCTCATTAGAAGGCTTGCAATAAGATGACCAAGTGGTCGTACAAAACAGAGAGCTCAATCAATGATCATGAAATAGCTATTGAAGATATAAGGAGGTTATCAAATGAGCTTGCAATTGCTTTCAACAAGCTTGACAAAGAAACGGTTGAAAGGTTGAACCTTTTGTCTTCTCAAAGAGACGATGTTCCTTCAGTGAAAGACTTGCAAGAAAGAATGAATGTTTTCCAATCTGAATTCTCGAAGGTTTCATCTTTCAAAGATGAAATGGTTTTACTAAAGAATCAAAATTCTGTGTTATCCAAAGACAACAGGAATTTGCAAAACAGGATTGATACCCTTGAAGAAGTAATCAGAGTCCAGGAGGAGACTATCAGAAATCAAGATCAGATTTTTGCGGATCAAAAAGAGCTTCTCAAAACTCAGGGTGAATCAATTTCTGAAGATAAGAAGGAGATCAAGAAGATGAAAGTTGTTCTTCATGATCTTATAAAGAAGGAGAAGGAAAGAGAAAACAAATGATTGTTGTATTTGTTTCTTTTGGAACTTGTCTTTGTTTTGTAATAACTCTTATGATCCTTTTCTTCTATCTTTTGTCTTGTATTGCTTCACTAACTCTTTCAGACAATTCAAGATTACTCCTTTCTTTTTGTAAATCACAAAGGGGGAGAATGTTTACAAAGGGGAGAATGTTTTATAAAGGGGGAGAATGTTTTATAAAGGGGGAGAATGGTTTACAATGCTCTTAATGAAAATCTACGAATACAATCCTTAGGGAAGTCCATACCTAAGGGGGAGTTAGTTGTATTCAATTTCTTATTCAGAAGAGTTTTCAATAACTCAGGGGGAGATAAGTATTTCCTGTTACATTTACTTGGTGTGTTATGCTTTCCAAAAAGGGGTAGATTGTTAAGTCAAAAGTCTTCTTTTGACTTCTATATCATGTTTTGGAAATCACAAATGTATTCTATCATATGTTTGTAATTTACAATTGTCTTTTATCATGTTTATAGTATCGTACGATGTTAAGAGTACCGATCAAATCGTATCGTAATGACTCTGTCAATCGTATCGTATTGACTCTGTCAATCGTATCGTACTGACTCTGTCAATCGTATCGTACTGACTCTTCCATTCAGATGATCATTATTTGTTTTGGTACTTTGTCAAAAACACTCTCTGCATTTGAATCGTACTCATGTTTTTCATTTCTATATATCTCTTGTCCTAACAAAACGATGTCGTTGAGTTAGTTACAAACTAATCAAAACGATGTCGTGCTTTCTATTTCAATATGACCGTTGGAGGCAATATGACCGTTGGAACCCGAAGCCTATAAATAGGAGGTCATTTGAAGCTCAGAGAACAACGATGAACGAAGAGAACGAATGAAGAGACTCTGTGAACTACCAAGATTCTAGAGAGAGACACTATGACTTCTCTCATCAGCCTTGTGCGTCCGATCATCGTATCGAGGGCTTTCAAGTAATTGAAAGACAGAGGTGCCGATTACCTACAAAATCGAGGGCTGCCGGGGATAGGCAGACAGACGTGCCGATCATCGTATCGAGGGCTGCCGGGGATAGGCAGACAGACGTGTCGATCATCGTATCGAGGGCTCAGCAAGGTATTGGTGAGATAGACCTTTTATCCTAGGTGAAAGGATAACCCTTCTCTTTGGGTCAAAAGAATTGTAATACTTTTACATTTCCGCTGTTACTTGTATTAGAAAGGGATTTGTATTGTTTCCTTTGTTCTTTACTTTTTTAATTGTAATTGTTTCAATTACAATCATTCTATTACTTTTTGTATTGATTGATTCTATACGCTTTAAGGTAGAATCATTCATCTTTATATTGCTCGGATTATTGTGTTCACCTTGAATACAATTGTTTTACTTTACATTAGTATTACAATACATCATACCTTTTATATTCAATACAATTGTGGGTGTTTGTATTTGTATTAGTTTAAGATCATTTAAACTAATCTATTTGTTGCTAAAACTCAAAGGTTTTTTAAACCTACAATTCACCCCCCTCTTGTATTGTTCCATCTAATAGACATATATATCTACTTATTCGATCCAACAGTACTAACTATCAAATCTATTTCATATTATGAAATAGTTAATTTATGATTGATAAGTCATAAAAATCATGAATGGTAAATATTATAATTGATATTATAATATGATAGGATGTCATTTGATATTATAACTTACAATTATAATCATACAATATCACCCAATTGTACAATATGATAGGGTAAAAAAATAGAATGAAAGATCAATTTCATGCCATATAATTTAACTAATATTCATATATTATATATCCATAATAAATTATATGCATATGGGATTTTTTGAATATTTCCTTCACATACTAGGAATGAATATTTATATAGATATATATAGTTGGTTACATATTTTGTGTCAAAAAAATTTAATATAAAGGTTCTAAATATGTTTAACTTAGATTACTCTAATAATGGGTTTACAATAGTATTACATGGTGTGTACCTTGTGAATGAAAAACATTTTTTCATTGATATTGTATGGAAACCAAAGAATGATACTTCATTGCCTTCAATAACAGGTTTAATCATGCATGTGATATTATGCACACAACCCAATGTCTCTTATTCTTTGAGAATAACTTGTTAGTTGTAATAATATCCCAATTATATTTATTTTTGTTATGTTTAGAATATCATTAATATTTTAGGAATCATAATTTATGATTTCATTTTTAAAATGTGAAAGTCCTCAGCATCAATATATAAACTGATGGTAGCTTCCAAATGGAAAAAAATTATTATGGACATCAATTAAGATGTGTGTTTTACTTTAATAGTGGAAATATTAAAGGGAGAGTACAATGTAGTATAAAATGAGTCATTTAAAATGGTTGATATATATATTATGTGAGAAGAAAATACAAATTAATTATTTTTTATTAATACTTTTTAAATAAATTTTATAGTGGTTTCTAGAATTTTGGAATTGATATAGATGAATAACAACAACAATAGAGCCATCAGTCATGCTTGGGAACTCAGACCTCATATAAAAACCTAACACAGTATTACCTTATACTATATCATTAATGATATAACTAATAGGGTCAATTTATATATTATTTGAGTGTATATAGGGGATAATTAAGTAAATAAATTAAAAAAAACCTTCAGTTTAATGAAATAATGATCATAATGTAAAATATTTGGGTTTTTATTATGTGAGAATTTTTTTATGTAAATTTTGTTTGAACCCAAAATATGGTTTAGATGATGTAAATCATGATATTAATAATGTATCATGGTTTCATTGTTAATGTAAATTTCCAATTTATAACTCATTTATGTTTTTTTCTTTTATTAAAAGATAGTTTAATGATATAGTTTTTTTAATTTTTGTTCTTCATGGAAATCCATGAATTGTGATGATATATTAACCCTAAAATAAGTAGGGGACTTTATAGAGATAAAAAGATCACTCATGATTAAGAACTGTGACATATTTGATTGAATTACTAGATAAATTATGTCATATTGGATTTCTTATATCATGGATTTGATATATTTAGCGGTGTACACTTTATAATAATTCCAATTTAATGAGAAAATACATGTGAACTGTAACATCCCCAAATGATAAAGGGTTAAATGACTAAAATGATATGACTCATGTCAACAAGGTGCACCTTCCTTTTCGGGAGCATACCTGATTAGAACTCCACAGTTAAGCGTGCTAGGCCTGGAGTAGTGATCAGGATGGGTGACCTCCTGGGAAGTTTCCCAGGGTGTGTGTGAGTGAGGACAAAGCACACTAGAAAGGACATGTGTTGTCTTGTGGGGACTATCATTAGTCAGATGACACGTTCGGGCACGTGGGTGGACCCTGGGGTGGGCCCCACGTGTCTGCGAGGCAACTGGTGGTACTTGGTGGGCCAGGACCCGACGTCCATGTTATGGCGGGGTGGTTGTGCTGTCACCGGGGCCCGGTTGTCACATTTGGTATCAGAGGAGGAACTCAGCCTTAAGTGTGGTGCACTACCTGGGTTGAGTTGTAGGGCCCACAACGAGGGCGTTGTGCTCTAAAGGGGGGGGGGGGTGATTGTAACATTCCCAAATGATAAAGGGTTAAATGACTAAAATGATATGACTCATGTCAACAAGGTGCACCTTCCTTTTCGGGAGCCTAACTGATTAGAACACCATAGTTAAGCGTGCTTGGCTTGGAGTAGTGATCAGGATTGGTGACCTCCTAGGAAGTTCCCCAGGGTGTGTTTGAGTGAGGACAAAGCACACTGGAAAGGACATGTGTTGGCTTGTGGGGACTATCATTAGTCAGATGACCTGTTCGGGCACGTGGGTGGACCCTGGGGTGGGCCCCACGTGTCTGTGGGGAAACTGGTGGTACCTGGTGGGCCAGGACCTGACAACCATGTTAAGGCGGGGTGGTTGTGCTGTCACCGGGACCCAGTTGTCACATTAAATTGTCACACCCCGACCACATGTACCTTTATTTTTACTTCCTTCTTAGACCCGGTTTATTTTTTTTAATGTTTACTTGTGTTGGCGGGTTTCGCGCCGGTGTGCGGTCACCGCATCATTAGCAGCAACCGTGCGTTCGCCCCAGGTGACCATTTTTTTTGCCCGGCGTTTTAAATATTAATTTATTTTATGTTTACATTTTATTATTATCACTATTTAAGTTGTTGTTGTTATTTTTGAAGTTAATTTTATTATATGTATGTCTACATACATGTTTATATGTGTATATATATATGTGTATATATATGTATATATATATATGTTTATATGTGTTTATATAGGAGTACACATGTTTATATGTGTATATATATATAAATAAGTTTATATATGTTTAGATATATGTATATATGTCTATATATGTTGGTGTGTGCACGTTTATTATTTTAAAATGGTTTTATTATTTTAAGGGATTTGGTTATAATAATAATTATTATAATTAACTAATTATTATTATTATTACAAAGTATTATTATTATTATTAAGATTATTTATTTACGAATTCCATCATATTATTATTATTATTATTATTATTATTACCTATATATATATTTTTTTTTTGAAAAACCCCAGAATCCCCCCTTTTTTTCTCCTGTGCGGCGCCCAAAACCCCCTCCCCTTCCTTCCTCCTATGCGGCGCCCGAGCCCCCTTGCCCCCTGCGTGCGTCGGCCTCGCAGTCCTCTCTCCCTCAGCAATCCCTGCGCCGCTTCCCTGCTCCGGTGTCCCCGTCCCAGCCCCGCCGTCACCGATCGCCGTCGCGCGGCCTCCAGCCTCCACTCCGGCGTGCAATATGCTGCACCGGCTCGCCGCCCCCATGCGAATCCCCACTCCTGCAGCGGGATCTCTCTCCACCTCAGCCTCCTCCAGTGTCTCGCTCGCCCCCCCCCCCCTCGACCCAGGCGGCGCCTCCCCCGCACACCCCCCCTCCGCTGTCCTGGCCTCCTCCGGCGAACAACCCCGTGCGACCCCCTATTCTTCCCATCGTCGCCACCGCACCCCCTACCGGCTTCCCATCGCTGCCCGCCTGCTTCCCTCCCTTGCCGCGCTGAGGCCCTCGCCCCACCTCCTGTAGCCCCGCCTCCTTCGCCTGCCGCGATTAGGCACCCAGGCCTTCGCGCGACCCCCGACCTCCACTGCTCCCCTCCAGTCTCCAGCCTACCTTGCTGCTGCCCACCTCACCAGACAACACATCTGGTGAGTCCCCATCACCAGCCAGCGACTTCCGACCCCCTTCGGTGCCCCCTGCCCGCCCTTCCGTCGAGCCCCCGTCGCCAGCCAGCACCTTCGGCGACCCCCTTTGCCTGCTCTGGACGAACCCATTTATTTCCCCCGGTAGCCCCTTTTTCCTCTTAGCAAGTTTTTGGTTCTTTTTTATTTTGGGGTCAGGTATTGAGCACGTACGATATTAGATCTGGCATATATTCTTGATAATTTCTTTTTTCCGTTGTTTGTTTTCGGTCCCATGCAGTGCGTTTGATGCGCTGCGGGGTTTGCGCATTGCGTTTGCGGTGTTTCGATATCGAAGGTAGGTGTTTCCACATATAAGTTTTGTTTAATGAATTATTTTTCTTAATTAATTTATCTTACTCATTAAATAGTTGTGTTGGTGCGAGTACATTTATACTTGAGGTTTAAAATTATTTCGATGTGTTTAGTAGCATTTTTATTTGATATGAAAGTTTTGATTTTGCTAAAACCCATGTTCAGCCTTTTGATGTTTTTTATAATCTTTTTTGTTGGTTTATTATGTAGAACAGGGGATTCGAACACCGTTTTATCATGTTATTAGCTGTATAAGACATGGGTTACTATTTGTAATTTGTTTTATGAAATTTAAAATGGTTTTTTCTAAACGGTACAGAAGATGCGGGTTGTGTTTTGAAAAAGTATCGAGTTGGTTCCTTTGCATTGGTTGTTCGTTTGGTTTGTTCTGAGTCAGTGGCAATGTGTTCTTAGTTATCGCGCGTTTGTTTTTCAGCGTGTTGGCGTGGTAACCCTATGAACCGCGAACATTGGCTTGCGCGTGCTTGTGAGCCAGTGCAAGGTGTATTGTGTCGTCATATCCAAGCTGTGTCTTGAGGTAGGTCTCCCATTGCACTCACCTTTAAATTTAGAATTTATTTATTCCTTGTCTTTTTATTGAGTTTCAGAAAATTTAAAAGTATTATTAAGTAGTTATTTATAGTGTGGTTATCTGCTCTGTTTATTCCTAGAATTTCAGTGGAAGTATTTCTCTTAGTTTTAATTGTGTGCTTTCCTGGTGATATTGCTAAATGAGTTCTTTATGAAATGTGAAAGTCATGTTGAATTGTTTTTTGAAATGGTTTTGGTGTATGTAGAATGGCATGTATATTGTTTATGGAAAATGGTGTTTTTCTTAGAACCTTGATTAGAGGAAATGTCGTATGACCTTTAAACTTGATTTTGGAAACATTAAGTGTGGTTCTTGGTTGATGAAAAATGTTTTCCTTTGTCGCGTGAAAAAAATATTGGATTACATTTGAGAAATGGTGTTCCTTCAAAAAGTGATTAAAGGCCCGTTTGGCTATTGATAAAAATGGGGTGCGTTTGGATATTGGAAAATGATTCTACTTGTGAAACCAGTGTGTTTCAGGTTTAATATGCTGATTTGAGTTTCCTAAATAATGTTCTAAGTGTGTTTCTGGTTTTCAATGAAATGGTGTGTGTCATATCACTTTAAAAAATGCTTTAGTATTAAATGGTTAAAATGTAAATGATATGACAGCCCGGTTGGCACTTTATTAAATGTGAAGTGATTATACACACACATATATATATACGTACTTATGGGGCATCTCTACATGGGGACTTCCCTTCGAGGGTTGTCGTGTAGCGATGTCCGTGTAAGGGGTTGGAAAGTGCGGTGAGATGAGTCATGCGTACGAGGGTCTCCCACTTACATAATGTTATTAAAACCACGGTGGGTTCCTAGGCGTCCTTTAGAGAATCGAGTGACTGTTGCTAGCTAACCCCGATTAGACGGGTTAGTCCCCTCTTTGTAGGTAAGGCCTTGTGGGGCGTGCCACTAGTTGGCTGTTAGGGCGACCAATTGTTTATTGACTATAAAGTACCATGTCGGCAGGTAGTCTGAACCTGAGTACGTCCAGGGGTTTTCTAGGGATGTTTAGGATCACCCATGGTTATTGCTTATAACTTCTGGTTTACTTTTACTTGCACTTGTTTTTCCCTGCTTGTTTACTTACAATCATCTTTCACAGCTTATACTGTTAGATTTTAGGAAAAAGGTTTTCAAATGAAAATACATTATTCTCTTTATGAAAGATTTGAAAATGTAACACTTCTTTCCTTTTAAACTGAGTTTAGAACTAATGAAAGGAATCCAATTTTTGGAAAAGAATACGGAAATGTCTTCTGTTTTAGTTCTCAAGTGAAACTTTATGAGAGGTTACTTTTATACATTGTAGTTCAAATCTGGAATATATAGATTCTTTATTTACTGGCAGTGTTTTGAGATTTGTTGTGGGGCTCACCTACTGAGTCCTTTTTGTGCTCACGCCTATCTTTTACCATTTCAGTTGCAGGTTCCTTGTGTTCAAGTTTTCCTGGATTGATTCGCTCAGTGGTGGGGCGACGTTGGTTTGTAGTTGGGTGGTGACCCGTGATGTCACGTGGAGGTATGTCATGGTGTAGTTTTGTTTATGACGTTAGTATTTTGTCTGTTTTGTTTAGTTTATATTGTTTCTTTGATCCTGTTTTTTGTTTGGGCTGAAATCATTCCCAACGATTAAAATTTCAATGCCCGGCACTTGTTGCCATCCCGGGGGGATCGAGAACTCCCCTCAGGACTTGCCGCGGACCCGCTCGGGTGACCGGTTCAGGGTCGACCCGGGCTGGTTCGTGACAAAATGGTATCAAAGGGGGGTTCTTGTTATATGGGTTTTCTGGTAGGTGCATATTAGGACTGTCGGGACTCGAGAGGTAGGTACAGGAAGTACGTCATGAACCCTCGCTCGTTCCGCACCTCGAGTCGCCAGGGGTAGTCCAGAAATTATGTCCTTGTCTCTTTCTGGTTTGTCTTGGATTGAGAGATGACAACGGAGGCAAGCCGATGTTACATCGTGATTTCACATGGAGTAGTGACCCATGTGGATTCTGAGTACTCGGTTTGAATTCCTTCTAGTGGTCGACGCTGACTTGGGACATGGCCCACTACCATGTCGCTAGGTTGAGCGTGACTACTAGTCCCTCACTCCAGTGGTTGATGAAAATTCGGATGCTGCTTTTGTTTTGGTCTGTGTCAGTACGTTGTTGAAAATGAAAAAGTTTTTTGGAAAAATTGGACTGGTTTCTTTTAAAAGACATTAAATGTATGAAATGGGTTTTAAAACTAAAATCTCGTGAATTTCAAATTCGTTATTGCTTGGAGTTGGTCGAGAATGGTTCGAGATGAAACCCCAGGTCCTCTTTATGAACGTTTTCACATGTGTGAGAATGCAGGAAAAAAAATGTGTGTTGGTGCGAGTATTAATGGACAGTGCATAAAGACATGTGCAACGGGTCATGGGAGTACCTGGGTGTGTATTTGAAATTTAACGCTTGACATTTTTTTCTAAATTGGTTTAAAAGGGGAAACAGTTTTGGAATGTTTTTGATTTGAAAGTGGATTGGTTTTGGAAAGTAGTCCTGAAAGAGGGTGGTTTTAAAGTCTAAAATAAAAATGGGATTTTAAAAAGGAGATTTTATTTTGGGTTGTGTTTGTGTTTGTTTGGTCTTTGTGCTGACTGTTTTTGATGAATGCGATTTTATTGATGTTGTTGCGGTTTGATTATGGTCTTGGCCTTGCATTTTATATGTCGCTCAGGAAATGCTGCCCAGAAAGGTCTCTAAGGATTCGGATAAGTCATGCACAGTTTTTAGTCCTTCTCAGACATTTCCTATTCTCCATGGTGATCAAGGTCCGTTAGAGGCAGTGGAATGGCTCGAGGAAGTGGAGCGTGTCTTTAGAACATTGGGAACTCCCGATAATGTTAAGGTTCGTGTAATTATAGAGTTGTTCGAGGGTCCAGCTCTGAACTGGTGGAAGATGGTTACCCCACCATCAACACAAGGTGAAACGACGTGGGATGTCTTTAAAACAGTTTTCATCCAATGGTTTGTACCAGAGGAAGTGAAGCTAGAGAAAAAGAGAGAACTTGTGCATATTCAACAATGCCAACGGACGGTGAAGGCATATGTTGACCATTTTAAGGAACTGATTTCCTTTTCTCCAGAGGTGGCGTCGCATGAACTCATGAAGGCCTCTCTTTTCATCGGGGGTTTTCATCCAGAGATCAAGGAGCGATTCCTCCCTTCTAAAGACCTTTGTTTCGAGAAGCTGGTAGAGAAATCATTCTTGGCTGAGTTTGTTTCCGGTGTGCGGGTGGTTAATACTTCAGCATCCCCTATTGTTCGTAAGAGTTCCCCCTCTGGTGAGGAAAAGGCACCAGAGATACCTGTTCCTAAGGAGTTATCCCCTTTGGTCCCAGCTTCCAGTTCATCAGATCGTTCAATGGTATGATATCAGTGTGGTTGTTTCGGACATTTAAAGCTGTCTTGTCGCAACCCTCCAAAGACGTGTCATCACTACGGCTGTCTGGGTCATCTGGAGAATTTTTTCAGGAAGCGTCACTTGAAGGGGACGCTGTGATTGGAGAGTGTCAATACCTGACTGTGAGGCTGGAGAAGCTTTAGCCATCAGAGCCCCAGGCACAGGTCTCGGGGTGAAGCTCACCCACAGTCAGGAGTTCCCAGGGTTGTGAAGCCTTGGTCTAGGTTTTGTTTTTCCGTATTGGTGGAGGAAAAATTTAAAACCTTTTTGTATTTGTTTTCCTGCTATTAAAGTTTCAACATCGTTGTAAATGCATTGTTTTTCCACAAAGATATGATGGACTTGTTCTATGATAATCCAAGCAGGCTTGTCGTGTGGACGTAATATTCTGAATCGTGTGTCCTTCTTAAAAGTGTGCTAGACTTTTCTGTTGGCTGAACTTGGTTTAGTTATTCTTTTCATATGTAGTTATCTTTCGTGGATTTATCTGGGTCATGTTCTGACTGGATGACTGGTTAAGTATTTTATGTGGGTTCTCTCTGGTGTTGAAGTTGTTGACTCTAGTCGTGGGTTCAATGTTTTGATGGAGGTATTAATCTGATCGTGTTATAGGAGTCGGTTTGGATCGGTTATGAGTTTCCGCACTAAACCCACCTCCTTGTGGTAGTATATTTGGTGTGTTAAAATTTTCAAACCAGTTAAGTTCTTGTGGTGGGGATAACCCCTTCATGTTCTCCCCTCAACCTCAGACTTCAGTTTTCACTTGAATCGGTCGGGTGTGACCTGTGTAGAGTAAGTTCATCCCGAGATTCTCTTTTCTCTTCGGTTCCTTTAGTTTCGTTTGGGAATAGACCTAAATCTTGATCGACTTGTGGCTTGGTGACTTTCTAAGGGAAGAAAGTGTCTGTGGTGGGGAGAATTGTCACACCCCGACCACAGGTACCTTTATTGTTACTTCCTTCTTAGACCCGGTTTTAATTTTTTTTCGAAGTTTACTTGTGTTGGCGGGTTTCGATCCGGTGCGCGGTCACCGCATCATTAGCAGCAACCATGCGTTTGGCCCAGGTGACCGTTTTTTTTTTCTCTCGGCATTTTAAATATTATTTTTTTATGTTAACATTTTATTATTATTACTATTTAAGTTGTTGTTGTTATTTTTGATGTTAATTTTATTATATGTATGTCTACATACATGTTTATATGTTTATATATATATGTATATATATGTATATATATATATGTTTATATGTGTTTATATAGGAGTATACATTTTTATATGTGTATATATATATAAATAAGTTTATATATGTTTAGATATATGTATATATGTCTATATATGTTTGTGTGTGCGTGTTTATTATTTCAAAATGGTTTTATTATTTTAAGGGTTTTGGTTATAATAATAATAATTATAATTATCTAATTATTATTATTATTACAAAGTATTATTATTATTATTAATATTATTTATTTACTTATTCCATTATATTATTATTATTATTATTATTACCTATATATATATATATATATATATTGAAAAACCCTAGAATCCCCCCTTTTTTTCTCCTGTGAGGTGCTCGAAACCCCCTCCCCTTCCTTCCTCTTATGCGGCACCCGAGCTCCCTTGCCCCCTGCGTGTGTCGGCCTCACAGCCCTCTCTCCCTCGGCGATCCCTGCGCCTCTTCCCTACTCTGGTGTCCCCATCCCAGCCCCGTCGTCACCGACCGCCGTCGCGCGGCCTCCAGCCTACGCTCCGGCGCGCAGTACGCCGCACTGGCTCGCCAGCCCCGTGTGACTCCCCACTCCCTTAGCTGGCTCCCGCTCCGCCTCGGCCTCCTACGACATCCCGCTCGCCCCCCCCCCCCTCGCCCCAGGCGGCGCCTCCCACGCGCACCCCCCTCCGCTGTCCCAGCCTCCTCTGGCGAACGGCCCCGCGCGACCCCCTATTCTTCCCATCATCGCCACCGCACCCCCCTACCGGCTTCCCATCACTGCCCGCCTGCTTCCCTCCCTCACCGCGTCGAGGCCCTTGCCCCACCTACTGTATCCCCACCTCCTTCGATTTCTGCGATTAGTCACCCAGGCCTCCGCGCGACCCCCGACCCCCACCGCTCCCCTCCAGTCTCCGGCCTACCTTGCTGCTGCCCGCCTCCCTGGCCAGCACATCCGGTGAGTCCCCATCACCAGCCAGCGACTTCCAGCCCCCTTTGGTGCCCCCTGCCAGCCCTTCCGGCGAGCCCCCACCGCCAGCCAGCACCTTCGGTGACCCCCTTTGCCTGCTCTGGCCGAACCCATTTATTTCCCCCGGTAGCCCCTTTTTCCTCTTAGCATGATTTTGGTTCTTTTTTATTTGGGGGTCAAGTTTTGAGCACATATGATATTAGATCTGGCATAAATTCTTGATAATTTCTTTTTTTCGTTGTTTGTTTTGGGTCCCCTGCGGTGCGTTTGATGCACGACGGGGTTTGCGCACTGCGTTTGCGGTGTTTCGACATCGAAGGTAGGTATTTTCACATATAAGTTTTGTTTAATTAATTTATCGTACTCATTGAATAGTTTTATTGGTGCGAGTACATTTATACTTGAGGTTTAATATTATTTTGATGTGTTTAGTAGCGTTTTTATTTGATATGAATGTTTTGATTTTGCTAAAACCCATGTTCAGCCTTTTGATGTTTTTTGTAATATTTTTTGTTGGTTTATTATGTAGCTCAGGGGCTTCGAACACCGTTTTATCATGTTATTAGGTGTATAAGACGTGGGTTACTATTTGTAATTTGTTTTATAAAATTTAAAATGGTTTTTTTCTAAACGGTACAGAAGATGCGGGTTGTGTTTTGAAAAATTATCGAGCTGGTTCTTTTGCGTTGGTTGTTCGTTTGGTTTGTTCCGAGTCAGTGGAAATGTGTTCTTAGTTATCGTGCGTTTGTTTTTCAGCGTGTTGGCGTGGTAACCCTATGAACCGCGAACATCGGCTTGCACGTGCTTGTGAGCCAGTGCAAGGTGTATTGTGTCGTCATATCCAAGCTACTTCTTGAGGTAGGTCTCCCATTGCACTCGCCTTTAAATTTATAATTTATTTATTCCTTGTCTTTTTATTGAGTTTTAGTAAATTTAAAAGTATTATTAAGTAGTTATTTATAGTTTGGTGATCTTCTCTGTTTATTCCTATCATTTAAGTGGAAGTATTTTTCTTGGTTTTAATTGTGTGCTTTCCTGGTGATATTGCTAAATGAGTTCTTTATGAAATGTGAAAGTCACGTTGAATTGTGTTTTGAAACGATTTTTGTGTGTGTAAAATGGCAGGTGTATTATTTATGGAAAATGGTGTTTTTCTTAGAACCTTGATTAGAGGAAATTTCGTATGACCTTTAATCTTGATTTTGGAAACTTTAAGTGTGCTTCTTGGTTTATGAAAAATGTTTTCCTTTGCCGCGTGAACAAAAGTTTGGATTTCAATTGAGAAATGGTGTTCCTTCAAAAAGTGATTAAAGGCTCGTTTGGCTCTTGATAAAAATGGGGTGCATTTGGATATTGGAAAATGATTCTACTTGTGAAACCAGTGTGTTTCAGGTTTAATATGCTGATTTGAGTTTCCTAAATAAAGTTCTAAGTGTGTTTCTAGTTTTCAATGAAATGGTGTGTGTCATATCCCTTTAGAAATGCTTTAGTATTCAATGGTTAAAATGTAAATGATATGACGACCCAGTTGGCACTTTATTAAATGTGAAGTGATTATACACACACACACACACACACACACACACACACACACACACACACACACACATATATATATATATATATACGTACTTATGGGGCATGTCTACAGGGGGACTTCCCTTCGAGGGTTGTCGTGTAGTGATGTCCGTGTAAGGGGTTGGCAAGTGCGGTGAGATGAGTCACGCGTGTGAGGGTCTCCCACTTACACAGTGTTATTAAAACCACCGTGGGTTCCTGGGCATCCTTTAGAGAATCGAATGACAGTTGCTGGATAACCCCGATTAGAGGGGTTAGTCCCCCCTTGGTAGGTAAGGCCTTGTGGGGCGTGCCACTGGTTGGCTGTTTGGGCGGCCAATTGGTTGTTGAATATAGAGTACCATGCTGGCAGGTAGTCTAAACCCGAGTACGTCTAGGGGTCTTCTAGGGATGTTTAGGATCGCCCATGGTTATTGCTTATAACTTCTGGTTTACTTTTACTTGAACTTGTTTTTCCCTGCTTGTTTACTTACAATCATCTTTCACAGCATATACTGTTAGATTTTAGGAAAAAGGTTTTCAAATGAAAATACTTTATTCTCTTTATGTAAGATTTGAAAATGTAACACTTCTTTCCTTTTAAAATGAGTTTAGAACTAATGAAAGGAATCCAATTTTTGGAAAAGAATAAGGAAATGTCTTCTGTTTTAGTTTTCAAGTGAAACTTTATGAGAGCTTACTTTTATACATTGTAGTTCAAATCTGGAATATGTAGATTCTTTATTTACTGGCAGTGTTTTGAGATTTGTTGTGGGGCTCACCTACTGAGTACTTTTTGTGCTCACGCCTATCTTTTACCATTTCAGTTGCAGGTTCATTGTGTTCAGGTTTTCCTGGTTTGAGTCGCTCAGTGGTGGGGAGACGTTGGTTTGTAGTTGTGTGGTGACCCGTGAGGTCACGTGGAGGTATGTCGTGGTGTAGTTTTGTTTATGACATTAGTATTTTGTCTGTTTTGTTTAGTTTATATTCTTTCTTTGATCATGTTTTTGGTTTGGGCTGAAATCATTCCCAATGATTAAAATTTCAATGTCCGACACTTGTTGCCATCCCGAGGGGGATCGGGAACACCCCTCGGGACTTGCCACAGACCGGCTCGGGTAACCGGTTTAGGGTCGACCCGGGCTGGTTCGTGACATGAACCTTTAAGAACTGATAACAGTCATCTGCCTTTCCGGAGATTATTTTAATCAAGGGTGGTTTAGTATGTTAATGGTAATTTAGTGATATTTTCCTAACCAAGATTAGATTTTTCCTCATCTACAACTGATATGATGCCCAATCCATTAAAAAAATTATGTTTAGAAAATAAATGGACATGATTTTATGAGTTTCATGTGATCTACAAATATTCCTTGATTAATCACTTTTTGTATTTTTTTAATGGTCAATAAACTTTTACAAATCAAATATCTTGACTATAATTGATATATTGGATAAAAAACATATAACTATATATATATAAATAAGGAATGGAGATAAATTTTTTGGACTTGTTTGTATATGTGTGTTATTGTTTAATAGAGATAATTCAAGTTCTATAAATAGTTTGAGAAGTAATGACCCTCTTAGAAAGTGAAATAATTGTTTTTTAGTTATAAGTTAGGAATTAACTTTCATTATCATAGATGTAAAGGCCATATCTATAGAAATTGGAAAGTTAAATAATGACTTATTTATTTATTAATATTTATCTCAAACATGAAATTATATAATATTTATTCTAAAAAAGTTTGAATATTATTTCATAATTATTTTTGACATAGTTATAAATCTTCTAATTCATTCATTTAAATTAAAGATTAAAATATATGATATAAATACCATATCATTGTCAATTATTTTGGCAATATAACTATTTTTATATGTAGTTCTTGAAATGAAATATTATATAATATAGTGGTATCACATTTGTGATCTTACACTCAATTCCATGTATACTATTATTTAATTCAGATTATACATTATTAAATGATTTATTTATTCAAGTGTAACTTAATTTTTGAGAATTTGAAATATTCAAAAATCACTTGTGTAACACTTCACTATTAATTAATAATTTTTATAATTTATAATTTAATTATTTATAATGAAAAAAATGATTTTTTGGAAATTTATTTGAATAATGATTATTAGGTACATAGTCTACTATGAATCGTAACCATTATAGTTAAATATTAATAAAAAAGAATTCATGGTTAGTTTATCCCGTATAGTAATCATACATAGTCAAAATATCTCCCATTCTTTCATTTTTAACTTCCAAACTTCGTGATCCTTGGTTTCATATCCTTGGAATTGGAATTTGAGCTCTTATCTAATGATGAAT
Source organism: Viscum album (assembly GCA_963277665.1). Classification (NCBI taxonomy): domain Eukaryota; kingdom Viridiplantae; phylum Streptophyta; class Magnoliopsida; order Santalales; family Viscaceae; genus Viscum; species Viscum album. The sequence continues at coordinate 1,983,853,670 of OY728145.1, read as the reverse complement.
ATCTATCAGTCATAGAATTAATTACCATATCATAGAAGAGTACCTCCATCCCAAACCCAATAATGATATTAGGGATTAATCATTGAAATAATGGTATGATTTTTAACACCAAGATCAGATGAATCCCAAATACACATTTGTTCTATTTTAATTTGGTTTTGGAAATTGCATCCATATATGTGAATGTACTATGTTCTCAATAAACTCCAAGGTGATTTGAAAAAATAAAACAAATAAATGATTAATAAAAAAATGATTTATTATTACTTATATTCAAAATATAAAATTATTTTATAGTTGATTATTATGATTATTATTTTTGTGGAATTTTATTATATTTTTATAATTATTCTTATTATTAGTTTTGGAATGGTGGGTGTGTTATCAGTTTTTGGTTATTGTGACCCAAAAATTATATTTCCACTTATCATTTAAATCATGAGTGATGCTATTTTAATTGACATTTTATATAGAGATGTTTAGATAGATTGAATTTAATACGAAAAAATTGGTAGGCTTATATAATTGTATTAATTGTGTTTTTTAAATATAAATATTATTAAAAAGAGAATAAATATTCCCCTCACCCAATTTGGGATGAATAACCCTAAATAAGAGAGATCTAATGGTTTCTTACTCTTTACACCTCTGTGCTAGATTTGGTGATGTAGATGTGGAAAACCCTATCCATTATTCCAATTTTTTCTTCTTATCCCTCCTCTATTAATCTGCGCTTATCTATTCTCTCACACCAATGTAGTTTTTTGAAATAGGGTTTATAAGAATATCCGGTTTTTTCCATTAAAAATCAAAATAGTAAGAAGTGAAATGTATTTATTCAGTAGTATTAAGAGTGTCTTTTTTAGGTCCACCAAACATTAATACAGGTTCTATCATTTCCATATTCCCCATGTGTAAGATTCTATAAACATTGGGTTTTCTTGTTTTTCTATATAGATTGTTTTAATTTTGGATATGGGTTTTCTATGTCCCTATGGGTTATGGTTTATATCATCATGATGGTGATTCGAAATTTATATCATTTGATGTTGACTAGTCTGGTGGCTGTATAATTACATTCATATTAACGAAACATGTTATGATTGATCTTGGAAAATTTACTTTCAATTATAATAATCTAGTTCGTAATACCAATGTGTGTTTTTAGGGTTATTATTTTAGTGTTTTTCTCACACACATGTTATTTATATTTTTCTGAGGCATGTATACTAAATTATATATTCATTCTATTTATGGATTTATTTGTATTCGAATTTCGTTGGGTTTGATTAGATCCTCCAATATTTTTTTTGTGTTTTAATCCTTTATATGACATAATCTTGATATTAGATTATTTTTTAATAAGAAATATATTTTTTAAATTGAAGACCTTTTTTTATTTCAAATTATTTTCATAATGAAATTGATTTTATTATATACGTATTTTATGATGATTTTTGAAGTGTATATAATGGATAGTTAAGAATTTTACTATGTATATTGGGTGTATTTGGGTATTATATTAGAATATTTTGATGAATCGACCCCATTAATACACCAACTAATCTGACAAAATGTTCAGTGGTGATCCCCAATGCACGAAACCAATAAAATATAGGGTGGTGACTAATGTTGATGGTATAAAACATTTATTATGGGAGGAATTCCCCAATTTTATAATATAAATCAATATCATAAATGATAACCACAACCATATATAAAAAAACTAAATTATAATTTAAGTGAATAAACATATACATGAATATTCTCCTAAATAAAAAAAACTAAGATGGTGTTTGTCAATTATAAAAGGGGAAACCATCAACATATGACACCACATACTCCCAAATATATCAACTTTTTCCCTACAAACATAGACCAAAACCTCCCTCAACAAGATCTTATGAGTCTAAAAAATAATCATTCATAATATAGTGAATATAAAATTATATATTATAGGTTCCTACACTAAGCATTCATGTATTAAGTGAAAATTATTAGAATAAAAATGATGAATTCCATATAATATTGTTAATATTATCAACATATTAAAAAAAATTAAACAAAAAATGTGATATCTATTACATGTAATCCACTATCTATTTCACGAACCATTAATTGATTAACAAACACTAATCATATTATACACACATAAATGATTACATATACAACCCTTAATAATTTTTCCAATATATCTAGGACCACAGAACTATTCTAAAAACTATATATAAATACCTTTTATTAAAATTTAAAACTATACACATGGTAGGAATGATATATACCTCAAATCACCAAATGTATTAGAGAATAAAATATCTCTCCAATGAACTTATCATTAAATATTTCCACAATATAGAATAAAAATCATGTAATCCAATTAGGATATGAAATCAAAATAATAAAATCATCACATAACTCAATCTATAATACATCAATTTCTAATACACAAAGATCGTGTCAACTTCGTCTATATTTGGATCACACTTAAAACCCTTTATACTAACATCCACATTCCATTTACTAACTACATTAATAATTTTTTTAATCCCCATAACTATATTAACACTACATCATATCCCAATAATTCTAATCCTTTCTCCAATATAAGTTATTCAATAAAAATTGAAATGATTCATATCACTAGCACACAACATCTAAAATTTGAGAATCATGATAAAAATCTTCCCTATATCCCTTTAAAACCCATATCTTTCCAACATTGAATAAAGTTGATATCAATTTTAATTATTTATTAATGGAATTAGTCATTCCTTAATGTCAAAATACCCAAAATTGTGTAACACAAACCATGCTTATTTCTCTTAATTCAATTTCTTTAAAAAATATTTGTGCTATAAAAAAACTTCCGTGGTGAAATGGATGAAATCCATGGAAATAATATCCTAAAATTATGTCTAGGATCCTCTCCCTCAATGACATAATACGAAACTAACATCCCTCCCTTAGGCGCATTATTATTCAATTGAACATATTACATCCCAATTACAGATTTAATGGTGAAATAAACTTGTTGTAATTTTAAATGATAACACACATTCTCATCTTTAATAATTAAAAAAATATACTCCTTCAATAAATCATAGAATAATTAAAACCATTACACTTGATTTATTTTATTCAAAAAATAAGTCACCTGAAATTAAACACCTTATCTTTCTCTTATCCTCTAACATATCAAATACGTCAAAAAATTCATTCATCTTGATAATTAAATCAAAACACCAGATGAATAGGATAAAATTAAAAAACTCAACTACTGTTTGAAAAAACTATAAACCTATATTTTTAAAATTAATGGTTTAAAATTATAAATTTCAACCAAAAATGAGATACTACCAAAATTTTCAGTATGAGATCAAAAAATAAATTTCATAAAAAATATTGTTTTAAAATAAAATTGAGTATTGTGACCATATTTTAAATTATCATTCCTATATATATTTTTCCGAACCTCCTTTCATCCACAAAAAAAACTAACATAAATTAATTTCTCATGATATACATTATCATATTGTTATTCAATATTCATAAGCTATTCTATGTATTTTATATCCTCTTTAATATAAAACTTACTCCAAGTTACGAAATTAGAGTCAACATGATGCTACCTTCAAATATATGACAAACAAATGACATTATAATGTTTCTCATCTATAGAATATAACTTATATACCAATTTTCCTATTTATTATATCACATCATTAGGATACAGAAATTGAGAAGAAAGATTAACAAAAATACTGAACTAGTAATTTCCACAATGGTAAGAAACCTTCCAGAATACATGATCACAAACCTCAAACATAAAATTCACCCTTCTCTAATCTATATAATATTTTATATTATTATTGGATGTAATTATACATTTGATAATCTCATTTATCTTTGGGGCCTATAATCAATGAAAAGATTCTAAAGGAAATCTATGGGGGGGGGTTAATCAGGGTACTTCCATATTTAATTTTCTTTTACACAAAACCCTCACACATTATCAAAAGTTGTACTATTTTTAGAAGTTACATATTTAATCTAACACTCTTCAACCTATATCATATGAAAAATAAAATACATACATATAATTAAAGTCACACAATAACATAATGATTTTACATGGATCACCCATATTGATTTACATCCATGGATTATACCAAAGATGATGTATTAGTGTTTTGAAATTTCAAAAGTATACTCTATTATAGTGTAATGTTTTTAGGTTGTTTTCACTCATTATCATGCTCACTAACCTAATAAGGATGATAAAGGATGGTGTACTACCTTCTGAGAGTCACTCTCTATTATTTATCCCATGCACACCAGTTCTATAAATATATCAATATATTGAATTTTATGAATCTTTATGATCATCATAGAGAAATGAGTATATGGGAATTACACACTTCATATTTGATTCTATGATCAAATCTACTTTTAGAAGATCTTATTATTCGAATATATATGTGATCAACAACAGAACTGGTAAAATGTCTCATTTTCTTAAAAATAAGATTTATAATGGTAATAAATAAATATAGAACAAAAAAAGTAAACAAAATTAATTTCATTTTTTTCTTCATATTTTTCATAATTAAATGAATATAATCAATTGAAAATTATTTATAATTATCCTTACATAAATAAATCCACTTGAATCAATATAATATTCTATTGCGGATATATCATTTACTTCTTTTCTCCTTGGTTCTAATATTAAAAAAACTCAAAATCCTATAGATCTACTATAGAAATATTTATAGACTTAAAATATATATCTCTACCTCCCTTTGTGTGTATATAGATATATACCAATAAATAGTTTCGATCTATTATCTCTCAATCCGAAATATATGATCCTTCCATGTGTATGAGACATATTATTGTTATCAATTTTATCGATAAATAAAAATCCAATCCTCCAAGTATCATTCCACATATATTTAATTTATATTTAAGATAAATACTTTATATTACTAAATAACCATAATCATTAGTGTGTTGTAACTATCAGTATAGTTTTTTCATTTCATTATGATGAACCTATTTTCAAACTAAAACTACCAACTATCAACGTTCTAATAAATCAAATCATTTCTAATATCAAATTTACTTACATCTTGAACCATCATGGAATAATTGTTTTCAAGAAAATATTATATTATACCTAAAGATGAATGAAAACTTATTGTGATACCCACCATGACTAGTCTACCCATTTCCATTTCATTCGTAAAATTTGATATGTTCCATAATAACTATTATGACATAACAGAATTCTCTCTCGTCATTTTAGATTCAACTAACAAAAAAGTCTTATTACATATATAGATTTTTAAACCACATTGATTTTATGATGAATATCCCATTTCACATGATTCAATTCATCACTTTTACACCCTGACTTGTATTATGTTTTGGAGAAACTAAATATATTATTTCAGAAAACTCAAAATATAATAGGGAAAAATTTTCTTCCAACCACATGATCTTTCCCAGTTTACTCGCATCATTGGCCACCATTCTAGATTAAGTCGAAACTACAAGGAAAATATAGATGTTTATAATTAAAAATTCAAACCAGAGGTATTAAAATAAACAATATTAGCATGACCTTTCAATTTTCATTGGACCTCATTGTAGTTATCTCATCATTATTATACGATACACTCCTCCATCTAAAAAACTATTTTATCCATATCCAAAATCTATCATTCAAGAACATGATATAAATAATACATCAATAAGACAAAATAGAAAACATTTACCTGATACCACATCATTACAATCTCGATTTACTAATATTTAAGATTCTCCTTCAAAATCCCTAGTATATCTAAATATCAAGTAATTTCATTACATCCGATTATAATTGTGTACATGTAGTCTCTGAGATAACTTTAATACATCCAATTATTAAATTTCATTCTCATATTTGTGCTTTAACTCAAGGTGTTTCAATGATAAAAAACCACCACCAAGTATGGTATTCAATGAAAGACCTACATCTTTATCAAAATATTTATTCCCCATAGACTTCCAATCACATAACCACTAGGTCTACCTTCCCTTCATTTTAATTTTATTCCATTTTCTACCATTTTTAAATGTAAATATCTACAAAGAACCTCTAGTTTCTTGAAACATTCAACTATTATAAATAAATTCAATATATTAGTAAAATTTAATTATAAACTACCTTATTAGTGACATAAAAAACATCCAACCTCATAAACCTTTTTTTAAAATGAAACACAATAATACTTGGTTACAATATTACATCCTATTATTTAGTTGATAGTAGTTCCATAAATCTATTTATCTTCATTAAATATAGCTAATTACTTTCCTATACAATTTTTATCCATGATCTAAATAAATGAATATCTTTTCACCCTTTTACTTAATATTGGAATTTATATCCTTCAATATCACCCACCGTTAAAAAAATAAAAGGGTCATTTCACTGAGTTGTTCTTAAATATTCTCCCAAATTGTCACTAAAATGCATAATAATTTATTTATTAGTTATTCTTCATGTTAAATTTATTTATTTTATAAATTGAAATATACAAATCCCCCCATTTTGAATACACTTTATAGCTTCCAAATTTTCTAGATTGTGGTCATTATTAATCCCATTTGAAAGTGAATAAATAAGAATTATATTTATAAATATGTGACTAAAAAATAATATTTATTGTTTTTAAACATACCCATTTTCATAAAACTCATTCATAATCCTAATCAATTTAAAAAAAATCATTTTTTTAAAAACCATAATGTTTTTAAACCATTTTTAAACCTTCTTTAGTTTTGATTTACTTCTTGAAGAGACAAATAATTTATTATTTATCATACCTCCTTTTATTAGACTCCAAATATTATCTCATTTGATTAATGTTAGACACCATATGTTATTTTACCAATGACTCTGTAACTACATATCTATAGTAATTCCTATTTTTTCATGTCTAATTCCAATTCCGATTATTTATTCTTTTTTTCAATGGTTTTCATAATATGAACCCAATAATTTTCAAAGAGTAATAAAAATACTCTATTCCCAAGTGATTAAAATAAAAATTTAGGCAAAAAGAATATAAGGTAACAAATTAAATCATTCATATTTAACTCACATATTTACATAAATTCTGGTAACCGAATCTTTATATTTCTTAAATTATCTCCTTGTTATCTATATGAAACATACACAAGATAGTTAACATATAAAATTTAGAGAAAAATATATCTGAAACATAACAAATGTTTAATTAATTGATACTACATATTCTAATAACAAATTTATTACACTAGTAATCCATGATTTTCATCCCTATGCATAGTGTTTATTCTCTACCAAATGAGGAAAATAGCCTTTCAATATATAACCTAGACACAATAAATATTCCATAGTGGTTAGAAATTAGAGGCTTAATACACATCATGAGAGTTATTCATATTTAGTGTATTTTTAATATTTTGAAAAAAATTGGATGATTCAATTTGTTTTGATGAATGGAGAACTAAAGAGATAAATATTCCATTAATGATATTTCTTTTCTATAAATTTACACTTTATTATCTTCATGTTTGGATACCATTAGATGTGGAATCAGTTGAAATTTTATTTATAATGTTAAGTTAGATAGAACATGATAATTTTATATTTTCATTTAAATAAAAAATAAATAAAAATAAGGCTCAATGTTATGTGAAATCTTGTCATACAACTTGAAATCCTTGATTTAAAAAATATTTCATGAATTTTTCAGATTGCTCTTAATTCTAATTGTAATTACTCAAATAACACTTGTATTTTTAAAACATTTCATTGTCGAAGTTTATATACATTACATTTATGAAATACATTCATCCAAGGGATTGTATCTACCACTTAAAATTGAGACTGTCTAATAATTGTTATATGAATTATATTAACAAAGTGAGGGGTACTTTATTAACATACTTGGGTTGTGGAATGTGGATGTTCATGATGATACAAATCCTTTTCACCATCCTTTTCCACAAAATTCATTGCACATATCCATCTTGTGGTACAACATATACACATTTCATTAATGATTTTTTTGGATACTCAATATTATTTATCTTGAAACTAACCTTTATTTTGAGAGAAACACTATTGGAACAAGTCTTATTCATTAATTACTATTTATTGAATCATTCTCTAAGAATCCATAATTATAAGAAGTACCTTTCAACTATAAATTTATCTTTCCTTATAGTGATATTAATGGGAAAATGTAATCATTATTTATGATTCTCCTCTTTTTAGGATATTTTAAACACCATATAATTTTTTACATAGAAAATATTCCTTCAATATTTCAACTTTACTTTGTTTAATAGGAGAAAATTATTTGCTTATGTACCATATATTTTCCATTTTCTTATATGATAATTTTATTTAATAGCCAGTCACTATGTCTTGATGAGTCCTTCATTTAATTCTATCATCATTTCATTCCAATATCATAAATATAATTTTCAAAGTAACAAATTCTTGTTCTTTATCTCCATTCATCCACTTTTACATAGAAATGGGTTTTTTATTCTTTTCAACACTATCACGTCTCATATTATAAAACTTTCCAAATTTCTATGGTTAATAGATATAGTAAATATCCTAATAAATTTATACCTTATGTATATTTATCTCAATTGATGTGATGTAGCTAACTTTCTTTCAAATTCTAATTATCTAGAATCTAAAGAAAATCCATGACATGTCTATCATCTCCATAGTCAAAACACTTCAATTCTACATTTCTTTTATGACGGAATTTTTTTATGATTTAGAATACATCTTATATATTCTCATGGACTCTAATTTTTATTATTTACACTCACCACTTATGGAAACTAAAATGAGATGTATATATATCTTTCTATCAAAGGATATTTACCCTACTACAAGATGATTGATTTTCAAATCCTTCTTCATTAATTGGTTAATCATGTTGTCTATTAGAGAGAAATATTATTTTATATATTTTAACATAAATTCATTTTTTGTTTTTAGAGGTACGAAGTTATCTTTATGATCCATCTCATTAGATATTATTTTCTTTCAACATGTGTGTATGTTCTTTAATTATATCATTTTAATTTTTCATATTTTCCCCCATTCTTTAAAAGAATCCCTTGAATTGCAATTTAACATGATTTAATATCATATTCAATAAAACAATTATATTATGAGAACATATTCCAATCCAAGGATGATTTTAGGTTTATACATGTTTTATCTAAGTATTATGCATAAAATTTATTATTACAAGAACATCAACTAGACTAGGTTTCATTTGTTTGTATTCCGTTGAATATCCTTCCACGTCAGTCTCTGTGAAAGAATCTGATTTTTTTAAATTATAATAGCTTTAAAAAATATAATTAAAATCAAATTTATCAATAATTCCATTCCCAATCTCCATAGTGGGTGTATCCTTCTTCTTTGGGCATTTATTTATGTCCTTTTACCCCACTTCTACAATTTCAATTTTAGGAAATTTTCACCAACTTATTACACCAAATACACTTATTTATTATATTTTAAATTTGAATTTTGGGGTTGATATAACTATATATTTTTTTCATTCCTATATTATCTTTAAAGTTTTTTTAAACTCATACATATGCGTAATAAACTAACAAAATGAAAAATTTTCTTGAATACATTGTTGGTTATACCGTTGATAAATATATTTTGTTTCATCTCATTAACAAATACATTACTATGATGTTTAAATTTAACATCAGGATGTATATATTTCATGACATTGAAAACAAAAGCTTATAGATAAAAACTATTCACCATTAACCACCCATAAACGCAAATTCCATTTAAAACGAGGTTTTATATAAAAAACCATGTGTGAAATAAATTATAAAATGAGATTTGATAGATTAAAGATCATAATTAGATTTTAGTAGAATAGGGATACGATAATATTCTCAGGTAACATTGAGAGGGATCTTGGTGTTGTTTGGGGTAAATCGTGTTGTTTCCCAATTATAATTTATTTACACATAGCTTTCACACATGGTCATATATTTTTCTATTTTACCAAGATCAGATTTAATTTATCACTCCCTCACCATATCTCACATAAAAAATATAACATAAATGATGAATTTAATTCATATACGAATACAATGATTATAATCATTTCACTTAAATTACTCTTCATCGATGAATAATATGAAAAATGATATATCTGTGTACCAAAATACACTATTATGAATTTTTGGGTTGTTAAAAAAGTTCAGGGTGTGGACACACTATTACAAAGATCATTTAATATCAATGAATTCTCAATGATGTCACACTAATTACTAGGGGTAACTACCTACAATTTATCCTCTCAAAATGTCACCATTATATATATTGATTTATAAACTTACAAGTCCCTTCAAGATTAAAAAATAAAAAAATATTTTATGGTCATAAAAACATCAGATTTGGTACTCCAATGAAATCCACCATACCATGTAATTTTTAGCCAAATAAATACATAATCCAATAATCAATGAGTTATTTAAGTATATGTATTAAAAAAATTCACATTAACAATAAAATACCTCTAGAAAACAAGAACAATCAGAAAGTAATTACCTTTGTTTCACTTAGTATTCTTACGATTAAGTGAAATAATAGCATAATAATTCCAAAGAAAGAGATACCTATTTCGACAAAATAGATGCATCAATCTAATCCTCTCTTAATGGATCTATCCTCTCTTTAATTTATCACTTAATCAAAATTATTCATTAATTCTTTCAACCATCCATAGGTCTTGTAGATGGATATATAAACTCTTCCAGACTATATGTATGTTGATTAATGGTATAAATCAATTTGGTGTCAATCCAAACTCTAGGATCATTACATGTGAACAATATATATTATTTAAGTTAATTTCTTTAGAATATTTCATTTTAAGACACCAAGACACAAGAAAAATATATTTCCAAAAAAAAATTTTTTTTTATTTTTTTAAATAACTATCCACCATGGAATTTTTTACCTATAAGTACAACATTTTTGAGTCAAAATAATCCCTTAACTCAAAAAAACCAAAATTTTAACTCTCTAAATATATTTAAATATAATAATTTTTAGTTTAAAAATTGTTCACTTCTTGAAATTATAGTATATAAATGTGTCCAAAACCATAATATATTTCATCTTTAGATGAAACTCCTTATACTATAGTGGCCCCCTCATCAAGCCTATCGATTTCCAGTTCATTTCATAAAACATTATATGTTCAATTAAATATAATAAAACATTACTAAACTCTAGATAATTGTTTTAGGATTAACCACCATGGATTTAATTATGTTCATTTTTAGACTATCCATGTTATACAAGTATTCTTTAAATAATAAAGTTATACACTATGAGGAGTTACATCATTAATACCATTCTTCACATAATCACGTTCTTCATGACCACACCAAAAATTTTATTATAAAATATGGAAAATTAGCATCCTATTTCAATATACTTATGCTAACCATGGACATAACGTTCTTCTTGCCATAAAATCTTATCTATTGTTTCTCGTCATGATGGATACCACTATGGAATAAGAGGACATATCATAGTAAGCTTATTTCTTCATATATGTTTGATACTGTGAGATTTGAGAATGACAAGCACCAATAATGATATTCCATTTTTCTTTAGACCTTAGTGTGTCAATAAAATTAATACTTTATTTTTTTCTCTTCCTTCTCCAAATAATGTCTACAAACCATTAAATGATTTCATACAGTCAAATTCTTCTCCTAATACCATAACAATCTATAATATAAAATAATGAAATTAGATAGCATCATCCCTAATCAAATTCACCAATATTAAATCTTCTCATTCCATAACCCTAATATTTAAGAATTTCATACTATTTCTTTACTTCCTTCATAATTATATCAAGTAGTCACTAAGATAACCTAATTATTTCATCTTTTTAGATTTTATTCTCGTACACATGTTTTAATTCCATGTGTGTCATTGTTATAAATTAATCACCACGTATGGTCTCTAATGTAATACCTACATGGTTATCACATTATTATTTCTTCTTGGACTTCAAACTACATAACCATTGGGTTTCTATATTTTTCTCTTACTTTATTTTATTAAATGTTAGTGTAATATAATTTTTACATTTATATAAAATATATATTTGTTTAAAAAACATTATTTTTATATCAATAAATTTATACCATTGGTTTAATTTTGATTACAAATCAATTTATCATTGACTTCCAACACATCCCTAATTTTCATCAATTATTTAAAAAAATGCAATATACAACCAATTAGTTATGAAGTACATCAAAATATATAATTAAATATGTTTTAATGATTACTAAATATCTAAACTCATTCCAATATAAAAGGAAAATCCATAGACACCAATATAATTCCTCCAATGGTAATATTCTATCAAAAGTGTGGAATATGTTATGATGATCAAGACAAAATAAAAGTAAATTATTTCCCCATGAACATTATATGTCAATGAAACATGTATGTTAACTTTATTGAAATTGAAGTGCCCGGATCAGAGTGATCACTGAGAGGGGGAGGTGGTGAATCCGTGATCCTTTTTAACTTTTTACTAACTGATTTTTTATCATTTAAACATTTATGGGTTGTTAAGGCCACGATACAATCTTCTTGTATCTCCCAGCCTTTCCTCGAGTGATGTAGTAAATGTAAAGGCACACGACACAAGGATTTACAAGGTTCGTCTCCAAAGGCCTACGTCCTTGCCATGTTGGTAAAACTCCCCAACATGGTTTGTCCACTATAATTCAGTTAGTAATTACAATGGTCGATACAGAGTCACACTGTATCTCTCCTGAGTCCCACATGAGGTTCTTTATTCTGCATCCCATAGTGTTACCAGAGTCCCACTGGCCTGCTTCAGCTTCCACCGAAGACTTCTCCACCCTGAGTCTCACAGGGGGTCTTCTCCTGGATCCTCGAGTCACACGAGTAGCTCTTATTCTTTAAGTTCTTCAAGAGTTTTAAATTGCCTTGAGTAAGGTCTGTTGGCCTTTCTCACTTCTTCTAATCAGTTTTGGTGATTAGGACTCCACTTCATTGCTCGGGCGTTATCTCCTTCTTCTAAGGATGACCCAACCTCTGTCTTCAAGAATCTTGATTGGAAAATATTCTCTTGCACTGAGTATGCCCACTCAATCTTCTTGGTCTTCTCAACTACTGAAAAACTCAGATAAATGATGTCTTTAACTTCAGTCTGCCTTCAGTCTCTCTTCAAATCAACTTCATGCACTGAGTGCATGGCATCTCTGAATCATCATGCGCTGATTGCATGGATTCTAAATAATCATCAAGAACATTTTTTCTTGGAATTCTCAAATTCACACACACTGATTTAAACTTTGTTTATGTGTGCATGTGCATTCATGCAAGAAAGATCTCACATTTTCTTCTTAGTGTGAAAAACCCTCAACGGGTGTAATCTGTTGCACCTTCTTCTTGGAGTCACACTCTTTTATTCTTTCTCACACACACCAAATTGGGTGTTTTTTTAGTGTGAATTTCTCCTTCTCTCTTTCTTCTTAAGGTGTCCACACACTTGTTCACTTTTTCATACATGCATTCATGTATCTTATTCCTTCACTTGAGAACACACAAGAGGTATGTCCTCCTCCACTTGTGCAAACAGTAACGATTCGGCCTTCTTGTTTATTTTCACACACACACACACACACAAAGATGGTGTGGCCTTACTCCTATTGCACAAACACAACCAAGGTGTGTTGTGGTCTTCATCTACACTTTGCACACACACACACAAACCCAAGTATGTGTTCCGGGCTTTCTCCTCTTGAGCAATGCTTCAAAGGAGGGCACGCAAGGATGCGGCCAACTCCTGTCTTCAACCACGCAGGGTGCGGTAGCTTCTACCGCGCAGGTGGCGCGGAAACTCCTTTTGGCACACCGGTGCGACAGCTCCCTCCTACCGTGAAGGTGGCACAATGGCTTCCTTTTTCCTCACAAGTTCGCAGGAACAGAGGGTTCACGGGGTGATGAGAACTTTCTACCGTGCAAGTGTTGTGGGCAGCGGGCGCGCAAGGACCGACTTCATCCCTGTCATGTAGGGGAGCGCGCAGGGTGGCCTCCTTTTTACTAATTTCATAGAGGGGTAGCACGAAATGAACTCTCAGAGTCTCAGGTGGCTTTGGGCTATTTTTCTGCGTAGTTTGTACGTGGAGATTTGCTTCGCGTTGCTCTGAGCTTTGCGGATCTTCTCTTATACAATCATCAACTTCTTCATGATTTGGGTTGCTCCTTTTAAAGACGAGGAGTGCATTCAAAATCCATCCATGAATCATCTGGGAATCATTCCTTTGAATAACTAATAAATTCGGTTCTTTAAAAAAATCAACCCACATTCAAGATATGCGACATATATCGGGTGTTTCCTTTTCTTTTTCAACCACGAGATCCTTTGTTCTTGGTGTGCGCATCACGTGCATGCATTTATGAACGCATGGATGGATTCTTCCTAATCTGTCCATGGACGAATACACTGCCTCGCAACTGCATTTTCTTCGGCCTCATTCGAATTTATTCATTTTGTGGCATGCATGCGACTTTTAACTAATGCATGTGTGCAATACACCCAACCGATCATCTGAGAGGAGTCACCTTCATCTGAGGTGTCCGGGATCTCCATCTCCCTCGTATGGGATGCCACTGGTTCGCAGGAGGAATCAGGAGGCTCCTCGGCTAGGTGAGAGGTAGGAGATGACTCCCAAGCCATTGGATTATCATTTAATGATGATGGACGTCTGAGATTATAATGCAGCACCATGGATGAGATGGACGACAACGATCAGATGTGCAATCAGATGAGCGGCCAGGATTTCCTCCGCGTTTTAAAAATTTGTCCCACATCGAAACGCGCCGCAGTTCTTGCACGGTATAACAAACAGCTCCCACCGCCTTGAGTCCAGATAACTCCTCTCCCCCCTCCAGTGCCTCCCCACATCAGTTCTCCTATGGGCGCGCTCTAGCACCCACTATGCTCCTCTGAGCGCACTCTAGCACCCACTCTGCTCCTTCACGGGCGTGCTCTAGCACCCAGTATGCTGCGTGGGCTTGACCTCCGCGTGGATCAAGCATACACATGGCCCAGCATCCTGCGGGCTGGCTCTTCCTAGGCCTCCTCAAGGGCGCGGTCGACCCCTTGTTTTCCTGTATGTGCCTTGTGTTGAAGCTTGGGTAGATAGCTCATGGGTAGGCCCCATTTTTTACATATGCTCCACTTTTATATTTGGTTAATCCAAAATAGGAACAAGTCTTCTTCATGCCCTTTTCCTCTTCTTCATTAGAATTCCATTCTCCTCTGAACCTGTATTCTTCACTTAAAAGGGAATTACTGAAGGTTCTTCTTCAACCACTACTCTTAAATCAAATGTTTCTTCAGTGTTATTCAATGATCCAATCAGAGATGAGGCTGGATCATCTTCAAATCCCCATACACTAAGAGATAGTGCATGTTCTTCTTTAGACCACTTCATCATCTTAGTAGCTTTGGATGCTTCATCTTAACTTCATCCACCTAGTAAGATTGATGGATCTCCTTCACTCCATCCCTCATCCACTTAGTAGATATGGATGGAACTTCTTCAATTCATCCATGTGGTGATGTGGATGGATATCCTTTCTTCTTTCCTCATCCACTTAGTCAATGTGGATGGATCACCTTTCTCTCCTCATGCATTGTGAAGTCAATGAATGGAATTCTAACAATGTTGTGACATTGAATCTTCTTGATACATGTTATTTGATCTTAAGATCAGCTCTACAATCGTCTTATTTTGTATGGATAATGTTTCAACCATTACCTCCTATGTCACATAGTGATTCCCCAATGTGACATGCTTCTTAGTTCCATGGTCATTCTCCAATAGTCACCATCACCTTGTCATTCACATATTGACACTCCTTGTCATCCATTAAATCCTTGATATCTTATTGACAACATCACCATTACCATCACATCCTTCATCATTCACATATTGACACTCCTTGTCATCCATTCAATCCTTGACACCTTATTGACAACAAATGCAACACAGTGCACAAGAATCTCCCCCTTTGTATTTTTTGTCAATATCACTGGAGCACATATGAATGGGTCAATATGTGAGCCAAGATTTTCTCCCCCTTATTGGAAACCAAATGAAAAGGTGTGGTGTGGTTCTCTTCAAAATATTTCTTCTTCCCTTTGAATAGTATCTTCTTGAAAATCAATAAGAGAGGGATGATGTCACATGTTCACTTTACCCAAGAGCCTTTAGTAAATCATCTATAAGTCTACTTGGGCTAACCCAATGTAGAAAACAAGAGTGATGTAACCATGGAATTCAATGCAGTCCACAATTCACTGCACATGTGAGATCATGCTTAGGCTTCAACGGGTTGAAATTTTTCAGATTTATCAATGAATTTTTAAATCTTGCACATATTTCACCAAACTCATTAGAGTGTTCAGGTTCAAAGATAAAGCTCCCCCTTTCATCATTTTTTCTTCAATCAAACAATCCCACTTAATTAACATGTTAAATACAATTATGAAACAAGGGATGAAATGTGGTTGGAATACCTTCATTCTTTATAAGACGATATGAATCTCAAAAGATCATCTTCTTCAAATTTGCTCCCCCTCAAGGGGTGCACTCCATTCTATCCATACAATTATCAATTTGAGAGTGATCATCATCATTAATTCCCTGAAATGGAAGCACGTGTATATAACAGTTATTAGGGAATAAGATGAAACCTCCTTGGTTCATCAGTTTGAACAACAAGGTTGAGAAGATTCTCAAAACAGAGATGTTCCACTTTCTCCATTATTTACACTTAATCATTTGATCTTTAATGATGTTTGTGCTGGTGTGGATATTAACAACTCTTCAACTTCTTTGTGTGTACCTCTTCTCTTTATAAGTTCCTACTGATCTTTAGAATCTCCTGGTGAAATTTTCATTCTCTTGAAGAATTCTTTTTGAGCTGGAATGAGTGTCATGCATTTATTACAAATATGACCAACTTTATGTCACCTCACACACATAACTTCATCTTCATGAGAAATATTTTGTTTTTCCTTTTGCACTAGCTTTGGCATGTTCATTTTCTTCCTTTCTCATTCTTTACAAATCTTCTGTCCAGATGATTAATATGTCATTTATATGTGAGGCATCAGATTTGGATGTTTCACATGATTCCTTTGATGCTTTTAAGTTACCTTTATTAGGCATCTTATTTTCAATCAATCCCTTATTCTTCTTCTGGATTGATTGTCCCGTTGAGTGTAGTTTTCTTCTATTTAGTTCCATGGATTGTTTACAAAGATCCATAGTATGACCATTATTTCCACAGTATAAGCATTTTTTCTTGGTGGTCCTTCTGGATGCATCACCTGTCTTGGATTTAGAATCCAAGGACTTATCTTTCTTTTTGAAAATATTCTTGGGAGCATTTTCAACTTTCTTCTGCTGGCTTTTTAAGGATACTTTTTCTTTCATAGTCAGGTTCTGTGATCTTCTATTCTTTTCAGCTTTGGATACATTTGAAGATTGGTATGTATCATTCTTTTGACCACTTTTGCATTCACCCTAGATGTTATCAAACATTCCAAATCTGTTTGCAGTAAACAGATGTTTCTGGACCTATGGATGTTGCTTCTTCTTCTCTGGCTTGCTCCACCTTGGCATGTGCTTCCTTTGTGCTTTTACATTTAGAGGATTGTACCAACAATACATTGCACAATTCTCATACCAGTTTCAACACCAACATTGACCCAAAAATCTTGTCTTCTTGACTTCTTCTGATTGTTGGGTCTTTCTCTTGAATTGCTATGTCTTTTCAGGAGAGCTCTCTTTCTTCATCTTCTTCATTCATACATGTTTAGAGTTATTCTTCCATCTTGTACTTTTTATGGAAACACATTTAGAATCATGGGTACAAGATGGGATGGATGGTACATTCTTCTTAGTAGATGTTTCCCTTTCATTAAGAAATTTCCTTATTTTGGAATCATACTTCTCAAGGCACACTTGAGTGGAAACATTTCTACTTCTAGTTGACTGGGAGGTTTTGGCTTTGGGTAATTGCTGAATTTTCAATATCATCTCTAGTTCTAAACATTTCATGTTGATAGAGTTATTCTAAACCTCAAAAAATCTTAGCTTTCCTTCCCAATTCTCTTTCAGTTGTTTCATCTGGTCTTCATGCACATTCTTCATTTCATGCAATGTATTTTAATGATCTGTTACCTTTTTTTACTTTGTCTTATAGTTGATAATATTTGATAGCTATTGAAACTCTATGCCTCTTTTCCAGTGCATGGAAAACTTCTTTAAACACTATCTCAAAGAATTCTTTCTCACAAATGATTCTTTGTAGTTCTTCTGGGACATCATCAATTATTTCACTACAAAGGGAAATGGTTTCATCTTTGGCCTTCACCAGCTTTGTGAGAGTGTTGGTTATGCCAACCCTTCATGCCAATTGATCTTCCATAGAATTGGATTCTTCTTCTAGCTGTAATTTTTCTTCATGATGATCATGGATACTTGTAGCAATACACATTTCCACTTACCTAGGGACTATCTTCCGAAGATATTTGAGTGCATTTAGAAGATCATTGATTGTTCCATCATCATCACAGCTAGAGAAGGCTTCATTAGAAGAGTGATAAAAAGAATTGTCATCTGTTGTGGCTTTTACATTACCTTCAATATAAGGTGTTTCTCTATTAGTAGTAACCTTCTTTTTCATATTCTTGGCCTGTTTCTTCTATCTATTTTTCTGAGTCTTTCCAAATATCTCCATATGAGGGTGTTCGCTCATTTTCTCAAATATACACTTCAAAAAGACTCCCTTGGATCTTTTAGAGGCAACCTTCCTCTGATACCAATTGAAGTTCTCGGATCAGTGTGATCACTTAGAGGGCGATGGGGTGAATTAGTGATCCTTTTTAACTTTTTACTAATTGATTATTTATCAATTAAACCTCTATGGATTGTTAAGGCCTTGATCCAATCTTCTTATATCTCTCAGCCTTTCCTCGAGTGATTCATTAAATGTAAAGGCACATGACACAAGGATTTACAAGGTTTGGTTCCAAAGGCCTACGTCCTTTCCATGTTGGTTAAACGCCCCAACATGGTTTCTCCACTATAATTTAGTTAGTAATTAAAATGGTCGATACATAGTCACACTGTAACTATCCTGAGTCCCAAAGGAGGTTCTTTATACTGCATCCCACAGTGTTACCAGATTCCCACTGGCTTTCTTCAACTTCCACCGAAGACTTCTCCACCCTGAGTATCATAGGGGGTCTTCTCCTAGATCCTCGAGTCACCCGAATAGCTCTTCTTCTTTATGTTCTTCAAGAGTCTTCAACAACATTGAGTAAGGTCTGTTGGACTTTCTCACTTATTCTGATCACTTGTGGTTATCATGACTCCCCTTCTTTTATCGGGCTTTATCTCCTTCTTCTAATAATGAACCGACCTCTGTCTTCAAAAATCTTGATTGGAAAATATGTTCCTTCACTGAGTATACCCACTCAATCATCAGGGTCTTCTCAATGACTGAAAAACTCAGATAAATGATATCTTTAACTTCAGTCTGGCTTTAGTCTCTCTTCAAATCAACTTCATGCACTAAGTGAATGGAATCCTTGAATCATCATGCATTGATTTCATGGATTCTCAATAATCATCAAGAACCTTTGTTCTTGGACATCTCAAATCCACACACACTGATTTAAATTTTTTTTACGTGTGCATGTGCATGCATGAAAAAATTCTCTCCTCTTTTCTTCTTGGTGTGACAAACCCTCAATGGGTGTAATCTCTTGTAGCACACACACCTTCTTCTTGGAGTCACACTCTATTATTCTTTCTCACACACACTAAATTGTGTGTTGTTCTTTAGTGAGAATTTCTCCTTCTCTATTTCTTCTCAAGGTGTTCACCCACTTTTTCAGTTATTCATACATGAATTCATGTATCTTCTTCCATTACTTGGGCACACACAATAGGTATGGCCTCCTTCCCTTGTGCACACACTAAGGCTTCAGCCATTTTGTTTCTTTTCTCACACACACTCAAAGATAGTGTAGCATTCCTCCTCTTGCACAAACAAAACCAAGGTGTGTTGTGGTATTCCTCTACACTTTGAACACACACACAATACCAAGTATGTGTTGTGGTCTTTATCCTCTTTAGCACTGCTTCAAAAGAGGGCATGCAAGGATGCAACCAATTCCGGTCTTCAACCGCGCAGGGTGTGGAAGATTCTACCACGCAGGTGGCTCGGAAACTCCTTCTTCCGTGCAGGTGTGGTAGCTCCCTCCTACCGCGCAGGTGGCGTGGTGACTTCCCCCTGTTGCGCGAGTTTGAGGTCACATAGGGTGCGCAGGGTGCAGCCAACTTGCTACCGCGCCAGTGTTGCGGGCAGCGGGCGCGCAATGCCCGACTTCTTCCCTGTCGCGCAGGGGAGCACACAGGGTGGCCTCCTACTTACTTCTTTCACGCAGGGGTAGCACGAAAGGAACTCTCGGAGCCTCAGGTGGCTCTAGGCTATTTTTTCATGCAGGTTGTATGCATAGATTTTCTTCGCGTTGCTCTGAGATTCATAGATCTTCTCTTAGAGGATCAGCAGCTTCTTCACGATTTGGGATGCTCCTTTTAAAGACTAGGAGTGCATTAAAAATCCATCCATGAATCATCCGTGATTCATTCCTTTGAATAACCAAAATATTCTGGTCTTTAATAAAATTCAACCCGCGTTCAAGATATGCCACATATCTCAGGTGATTCCTTTTTCTTTTTCAACCACGAGATCCTTCGTTCTTGGTGTGCGCATCACGTGCATTCGTTTACGAACGCATGCATGGATTCTTCCTGATCTCTCCATGCACGAATACACTGCCTCACAACTCTGTTTGCTTCGGCCTCATTCAAATTTCTTCATTTCGTTGCATGCATGTGACTTTTAACACATACATGTGTTCACTACACCCAACCGATCATCTTGGAGGCTTAACCATCCTCGGAGGTGGCTGGGAGCTCCATCTCCCTCGTACGGGTTTCCATTGGTTCGTAAGAGGCATTGGGAGGATCCTTGGCTCGGTGAAAGGTAGGAGACGACTCCCAAGCCGTTGGATCATCATTTAATGATGATGGATGGCTGAGATTATAACACAACACCACAGATGAGATGGACGACAATGATATGATGCACGATCGGATGAGCGGCCAGGATTTCCTCTGCGTTTTAAAAACTCATCCCACATCGAAACGCACCACGGTTTTTGCATGGTTTAACAAACAACTCCCACCACCTTGAGGCTAGATAACTCCTCTCCCCCCTCCATTGCCGCCTCGCATCGGTTCTCCTGTGGGAGCGCTCTAGCGCCCACTATGCTCCTCCGGGAGCATTCTAGCGCCCACTAAGCTTTTTCACGGGCGCGCTCTAGTGCCCACTATGCTGCGTGGGCTTGACCTCTGCGTGGATCAGGCTTACACACGGCCCGACCTCCTGTGGGATGGCTCTGCCTAGGCCTCCTCATGGGTACGGTCGACCCCTTGTGGTCCTACATGTGCCTTGGGTTGAGGCTTGTGTAGCTAGCTCATGTCCATGTCCCATTTTTTTTACATAAGCTCCACTTGTATATTTGGTTAAACCAAAATAGGAACAAGTCTTCTTCAGGACCTTTTCCTCTTGTTCACCTCCTCTTCATCATTATAATTCCAAACTCCTCTCAACCTGTATTCTTCACTTAAAAGGGAATTCCAGAAGGTTATTCTTCAACCATTACTCTTGAATCAAATATTTCTTCAGTGTTCTTAAATGATCCAATCAGAGATGAGGTTGGAGCATCTTCAAATCCTCATTCACTAAGAGATAGTGCATGGTCCTCTTCAGAACACTTCATCCTCTTAGTAGATGTGGATGGTTCATCTTAACTTCATCCACTTAGTAAGATGGATGGATCTCCTTCAGTTCATCCCACATCCACTTTGTAGATATGGATGGAACTTCTTTACATCATCCACTTAGTGATGTGGATGGATCTCATTTATTAATTCCTCATCCACTTAGTGATTGTGGATGGATCACCTTTCTCTCCTTATGCTTTGTGGAGACAATGCATGGACTTCTAAAAATGTTGTGACATTGTATCTTATTGATTCAAGTTCTTTGAACTAATGATCAGCTTTACAATCATTTGATTTCGTATGGAGAATGTTTCAACCATTACCTCATATGTCACATAGTGATTCTCTTAAGTGACATGCTTTTTAGTACCATGGTCATTCTTCAATCATCACCATCACCTTGTCATTCACATATTGACACTCCTTGTCATCCATTCAATCCTTGACATCTTATTGACCACATCACCATCACCATCACTTCCTTTTTCATTCACATATTGACAATCATTATCATAAATTCAATCCTTGACACCTTATTGACAACAAATGCAACACAGTGCAGAACAAAAATAATAGAATCATCCACATCTCTTATTCAATCATTTATGGTTTAAATTCCATGATATGGAATAGCTGAGAGTTTAAATCATTAAAAAACCCCTTTCATAGTAATGTAGTACTCAAACAACCCCAATACAAGATAACCATCCTCATAACTCTATAGAGACTCATCACATCTTCAATAAAAAGCCTAAAAAATGAATCAATTACAGTTGAGTCCTTTATTATCATAAAATAATAAGATTTCAACATGTGATATATGAAACCAAGGTGGTATAATGAACTCCCAATAATCAAGTCAAAACTATCATAACATAAAATGATATGTCCTCCCATTTCCATTTAGTAATATCTAAATGCTACAACAGACCATTTGGGACTGAATTCTTTGTGTTAACCAACTGAAATATGATGTTTAAAGACATGGAATATCCCAATAATTATTCTATACCAATATAAAAATCATGTCCTTAAAATCATGATAAATCATGGAAATAATTTGATATACTTATGGTGCTGATTATCTTGATCCTTTACTCACATTAGATGATATCTCAACTATGAGAAACTCTTTATATAACAAATTACTTCCTTCAATTGTTTAAAAAAAATTCAATACCCTATATTGGATAACTATTCCATACCACAAACTTGTTTATCAACTTATAATCCATTCCATTTTAAAAACCACTATCTAAATTAATTGAAATTTTTTTAATAAACTCCTTAGTAGATAAACTATGTTGGATGAATCCCTTATATAATTGATCTCCTACCTGAATCTTTAACTTCCACAGATCTGAAGTCACTATCCCATAAGGGGATGGAAAAATTGGAGAAAAATGACAATAAAATTCAATTAAAAAACTCAATTTTCAGTCAATATTGTACACTACCAATCTATTTAAAAAATCAACTTGGATATCCCCCACAACTTTCAGAAATTATTATTACCAAGTTTTCATCAAACTCCACTTCAATAATTCAAACTATGATGTTATGTGATTTAAAAATCTATAATCCATCAAATTATTTATCCCTCTGATATATTTCATACTATTACACTCCACATCAATGAAAATACATCTTATTTGATAATAGTGTCTGATGGCCTTTATAGAGTATAACCAATCCTTGCTAAAGACGGTATATTATAGTTTCATTTATAATAATTAGTAATATAAAACCAATATTCACTTCCCTATAATTATGTCTCACCCTTGTAATACATATGTGAATCAATTTTTATCCCTAATTGGTTTGTATAAAACCATTCTTATAGGAAGCCTACCTATCCCAATTCCTTACATCTTTATTAATGTAGAAGAAATAAATGAGTGTAAAGATACTAGGTTAATCAATGTATATGATAATCTAGAATATAAACAGAAAGCACTTCAATTATCTCAAATCCTCTTATATTATCACCTTCTAATACAATGAGTTTCCTAGGAACAAATATTATATCTTAATTTCCTCATTACCATGATCATCTACCACCCCTGACCATTCCTTTGACATAGAGAATAAGATTCATTTCTTGAATGACCTAATCAAATAAAACCCAATATATGGAGTCTATTTGGTTACTTGTGCTCTTGTTTAGGAAAAATATTGGTCGACACTATTATTAAAGGGGAATCCTTTCCTTTGTATCATTACATTATGGTCAACACTATTAATAATTAAATAGTATTACCCAAGAATTCATTACCCTAACTGGTCATGTCATGGGTTGAAGGGTGTTATGGATCCATATGGAAGGAAAAAAATTGGGAATTGACAATTGACTTGGGGAATTAGTATTTAAGAAAAACATGTAATCAGGTGATATAAAAATGTAGAATAATGGGGGTATTCCCAAGAAAATACAATCTCCAAAAGAAACTAGTGCCATCCGAAACAAGTTCCATGGTATAGTGAATTACTTGATAACTCGAAAACTGAAAAGTCCGTACTACATGTGACATGATGTCACATCTGGACTCTCACACTCTAATAATAGATAAACTGGCCACCACCTTGAGGTGCCTTGACCTTACATTGGGATATATTTTTTATTCATGTTAGTTTGCCTTATATCATGGAATGTACCTTTTTTATTGGTATTATGATTCCCATTTTCCACTATATATTCTTAATACACCCATTTTAAATCATAATCCACCTCCTTAGATCCTAGTATGACATATTCGAACCTGGAGACTTCATTGGGATATCTCATTCCTATTAGCATAATTCCTTAGAGGGTTGAAGCCTATATTAAAGATGTGATCATTTATTGGTTATTCGATCTCCATTTTGTTCTTGGATATCCATATTATTTTAATTAATCTTATTTATCTATGTGGATAAGATTTATAAAAAATGTAAACTATTTGATCTAGGATTAAAATCTTATCAATTGGTCACAAACCAACCAGGATTTCTGAACCATTTGAAACTTAAATTGTTCCTGACATGACTAGAAGTGTGTTCCCAAACCCTATGGGCTTGTGACCTGATCATATGAATCAAGAAAAAACATTGGGAATATGATTTTCTAAGAAAATAAATATGATGATATAATGATAAAAAATAATATGGGTATTCCAAAGAATGGAACACATTATAAATATAAAAGAATCAAGGAAAAAGTACCACACTATAATAAATAACTAAATAACTCAATAACCACTATGTCCCAACTCTATGTGGCATTATGTCTTCTCTTGAATCCCACTAGCTATATTTGATGAAACCCACCACCACCCTACACTTCCTTGAACATACATGCATTATATAAAATGTGATATATATATACCAAATGGAGTATGTAGGGTTTGAGAAAAATATCCCAATATGACCCCAACTAGTGTTTTATAAGTATAATTTATAAAAATAAATTAATATATTTTTTTTTAAATAAATCATGAGATATAATTTTATAAAAACATGAATAAAAATAACCCTTTACCCAGTTTAATAATTAATACAGAAATACACGTTTCAAAATCAAATCAAAAATCATTTTAATTATCTATTTAAAAAATTAACTCCATGAAATATTCCCATAGTATCAATAGATCATGGTCAGTGAGTATAATCTTAACAATATCATCATTTTATGGACACTTTTTTTCCCATCACCCTATCAGAAATGGTCTATGGGGAAGGATTTAAGTCACAATATTGTCTCCATACCAAATCTAAAGTAATATGGGCTATTTATTACCCTAGAAGAAATAGTCTAGGGAGAAAGTGTGAATCCTCATGTATGTATCCCAACCCTATCCCTTATATTTAATCATGGTCTTGTTCCATATCAAAAAAAAATTTCATTATCTATGTGTTGTGTCATAGTTTTATGTTTCTTAGTTTTCCCTATAAATTCCCGAAACCATGATTTTGAATTCATCAATCTATGAATATTGTATCAATAGAACAACCCCATTGCATGTCACGATATTCCACTTGCACTCTTATAATATACTAAATCACATGTATAATAAAATGTTCACCCACTTAAACAACCTTTCCCCTTAAAATAACCATGATACCACTAAAATATATTTTATTTACATCCCAATGAATAACAAATACTCTTATAAAAACTTGATTATACCCCTTACATCAATACCAAAATATGGAATAAAACCATGCTTCATGGATCAAAGGAAACCACAAAGAAGAGGTAATAATTTAATAACCTCTTTCAATGTTCTTATCTTCTTCAACTTCCAATATTGGTTGTTTCCATACAAAAATAAAAAAACTCAGTACCATAAACATACTATGATTTCATTATAAAAATGGACCAACCAAATTCATTATTTTATCCATCCTATTAATGAAAAAGTCACCATACATGTGTACATACGGCTTATCATCTGCACACCGTGGTGTAGTTTGTTATTTAACACTTAATTATTTTAGATGGGTACAATAATGAGTTTAATTGATTTAATTAATAAATATAACATGTTAATGATTCTATATAATTTATATAACATCCAATTACATATTATTCCACCATCCATAGAATGGTATTGTTACTCGTGCGTACGTACGGATTACCGTCTCCACAAAAGCGATGAGATTCATTCCCCATCGTAACCATTAAATAATACATTTCACTTTATGATTAAAAAAAATTTATGAACTTAATATCATTTTGGAAATGAATAAAATAAAACATATTCATAACAAACATAACTTATGTAACAAAACATATAAAAGAAAATGAATCAGTTAACACCTGAAACAATGATACAACTAAAATATTATTAACAATGCAATATTAGAAGATCATATATGATATCATATTTGTGTAAATGGTTCTTGTATAATTTAATAACAATGATTTTATTATAATATAGTTGGTAAGAATACCCTTCACTAAGGTAAATTACATGGTAAGGGTTAATTTTACAATCTCCTTATTTATCTGAGGTTGTCTATACGTAAGTATCTACTAGGACTCCTTTATCATCCACATCTGTGTTTATTATAAGTATATTTCAATTTTTTTTACTATTATCTATAATATGGGTTAAAGTCATGTATACCCTTTTTTTAATTTTTATAAAATGTTTTGAATGGAATCTATCGGTCATTTTTCAAACAAAGTACTTTATGACCTTATTGACTAATTAAGTTAAGAATGTTTTTTATCATATATGGAGGGTGTAGCTATTTTTCTCCATTACAACACCTTCAAAGATTCCCTTAAAAGTTTATAAAAATATTTTCAAAATAATGGTTTTCTTCTATAATTATGTGATTTTTAAATGATTTCTTAATAGAAAGAGATATTTCTCTCAAATAGTTTGTATTTTCTCTCTGTTAATAACCTTTGATGGATTTTACACATGTTTGAAGTTGATTTATTATGATACAAATCTTCCATATTGTATTGAAGGTTTAGTGATATGTCTGACTATGGATTTGTTATTTTTATACCATTCATGGTTTATGGTTAAAGTATTAACATTTCGTATGACTAGTTTTAATATGAATGTTTATGTCATGTTTCAACCATTTAATATGAGGAATGCACTGGACTTTGTAAGTGACAGGTGGAGCCCGCTATAGCTCCTTGATGTATCAGTAGGTCTACTGAGACAAACTAGTGTCTTGGCGCAAGGCCTTGACAAAATCTTATTTGTTGTCTTTGCACGTGGCCTTGAATATGTGGTTATGATGTCTGGCATTATGATTTCCATCATTATAAAATTGGTTATGGATATTACATGTGATTATTTGACTTGTAGAATATCCATGTGAATAAGTAAATGAAATTATTTTATTTATATTTTCCATATTATATTGATGGTTAAGTTTAAAAATACTTTTGTTTTAGAATTATACATTGCCTAAAATTGTTATTCTTATTTATGAAAGTTTCCACTATATTGTTATCCTTACTGAGCATATGAGATCACCTCTTTCTCTATTTTATTTTTCCCAAGATGTGAAGAAGTATTTTATGGTTAACCTGTTGGGATTGGATAAGGGATATAAGTGTGTTCAACGGGGAAAATGTTGTTGTTGTTTTTATCTCATGATTTAATGTAAAACTTATGTTTGTATCTAGTACTTCTAGGGATAGTAAAATAATCCGTATTTAGAGACTTGATCTCTTGTGATCATGAAAATGTTATTTAGTAATGCACCGACTATGGGAAACTAGGTTATCGGCATTATAGTTGGTATTATAAAAAGTTTAGTACAAACATCGGGAACTATATTTAAAAAAACATTGATTAGAGAATATTACCTTAAGATAGACTTTGAGGATTAGTATAAAAGAAAGTCCTATAATTTTTATAATTTAGAGATTTTGTGTATTTACTAAACAATAAATCCATGTTTGGATATGAACAGGTAGAGGCGACTCTGGTACAGATGTTCCTAGTAATAAAAACTCTGACAAGGAGTTTCAGGTGTTACTCAGGGTATCCTGGTACACAACATCGTGCCTTGCCGCACTCTTGGTTACGACACTCCTATGGGATATGCTTAGGATTATTAAAATTTTCATTACAAACCATTTTGAATAATTTATGAGTAAATACCTCTTCAAGCAAAATTTTTTATGATTATAGATTATATTCATAAATTTCTCAATTTATGTTAGGTATTTTGTGAGTTTGAAATTATGTATTTCAAATCATAAACTAATCTTGTATATGCCATTGTTTAGAAAGGTGCCTAGTGTAAGGAACAAAATCTATTTCAATGAACATAATCCATGTAGGTATTTCCATCATACTCAGGATAATTATAGTGGTGCTGGTGATGCAACTAATCCTCATCAACTTATCACCATACTGGGACAACTCACTCAGGTTATGAATAACAACCTTACCCATATATATCACCCAGATCCACAACGCAAGGGATCAATGTTAGACCACTTCATGAGGAAAAAAGCACCAAAATTCAATGGGGCTACAAATCCATTTGTATATGAGCAATGGATATGTTCTTTAGGGATAATATTTCATGCTTTGGGGAGTAATGAAAGGGAAAAAGTTTTCATGGTATTTGATCACCTCACGGGAGATGAAGATCAATGTTGTTTATTAATTAAAAACAAAAAAGGGGATGGATAAATATTAAATATGGAATTTAGGGAGTTTAAAGAGATTTTCTTAGAAAAATACTATCCTCATGACCATCAAGCGGATATGGAAAAGTCAATTTCTGAGTCTGAGACAAAAGGAGGATGAAAGTGTCCCAATGTATGAGGCTAACTTTACAAGGTTAGAAAGGCATGTTGAAGAGTATATACATAACCCAAGCTCCTTATTTCAAGGGAAAGAAATAGGCTATCAATGTTGAATGTTGTAATTGTAGAGAAATGGGGAATTACTCAAATTAATTTCCTATGATCCAAGGAAACATACCTTAGAAAAGGCCAAGGGATCAAGGCCAATATTATGTGATCACTACTGCTGAGGTTGATGCTCTGAATGATGTGGTGGCAGGTAATTTAATGGTTTCCTCAAATTTATCCATTTCTTTATTTGATTCTAGATATCTCATTATTTCATATCTTCCTAGTCTGCTATGAAAATTTGATATTTCCAATTTGATTTAACAAGGGAGTAGTCTGTCAAAACTCCTAAGGAATGTATCATTGGAACAATATTTTCTGAATATGCTCCCATTTGAGAATATAAATGTTGTTTATCAGTTGATCTCATCATTATACCCATGATTTTATTTTATATAATCCTTCGTAGGGATTGAATTTTGGACCACGATGTGAAAATTTATTTTAAGAACAATGAGGTTACAATTTTCGATGATGATAAGGAGTACCTTATCCTTATAACAGAAATGTCACTATATTATTCTTATCTAGAACCACCCCCAGTAGCTCTAATAAATTCAATTATTGTGGAGGAGGAGAATAAAATAACTGTGTGTGAGGAAAGGAATGGTCAAATAGCGGTTGTACCTATTCAGCAAGAATATGTTGATGTGTTTCCATAGGATTTACCTAGACATCCTTTAGAATGAGAAATTGAGTTCTCCATTGATTAAATTCCTGGTTCAAGGCCCCTATCGAAGACCCCTTATAGAATGGACAGAGTGGAATTAATGGAACTAAAGAAACAACTAGAGGAATTGAGTAATAAATGATTTATTCGCTCTAGTGTTTCCCTATGTAGAGCCCCTATTATTTTTGTTAAGAAGAAAGAAGGTTCTATGAGGTTATGTATTTCCTACAGAGAGATCAATGCTTTAACAATAAATAACAAGAATACCCTACCTCACATTGATGATTTATTTGGTCCACTTCATGGAGCTCAATATTTTTCAAAGATTGACCTTCGATCTGGATATCATTAGTTGTGTTTTGAGAAGGATGACATTCCAAAGACAACATTTCAAACAAGGTATGAGAATTTTGAGTTTACAGTAATGCATTTTGGACTGACTAATGCACCCTCTATTTTCGTGGATCTAATGAATAGAGTTTTTAAGGAATATTTTGATGACTTTTTAGTATTATTTATTAATGATATTTTAGTATACTCAAAAATCTATGAATATCATGAAAATCCCTTGATAATTATTCTAAAGACTCTTAGAAGAAATGAATTATATGGGATGTCTAGCAAGTATGAATTCAAACTTTAGGATATTTCTTTTCTTGGCCATATTGTCTTTATGGATGGAATATATGTTGACCCATCAAAGACCTTGGAAATATAAGAATGTACAACACCAATGAGTATAACTAAGGTACATAGATTTATTGGCTTTGAAGGTTATTATCAGCACTTCATCTAGATTTTTGCACAATTAGCTAACGCATTAACCATTATCACGCGTAAGGGGGTTAAATTGGTTTGGAAAAAAGAGTGTGAAAAATGTTATGAAGAACCGAAGAGAAGATTAGTCAATGCTTCTATATTGAATCTACCATTATTTAATGATGGTATTGTTATTCATAGTGACGATTCAAAGAATGGACTTTGTTGTGTCCTTATGAAGAATGATAGGGTTATTTCCTATGCATCACGATAGGTACATATTCATGAACAAAACTATTCAACTCATGATCTTGAGTTAGCAGCTGTACTATTTTCCTTGAATATATGGAGACACTATCTCTATGGTGAAAGATGTCAGATTTATACCAATCACATGAGTTTGAAGTATATTTTCTCACAAAAGAACTAAACATTATAAAATTTTGATTGGTTGAACTACTCAATGATTATGATTTCACAATACACTACCACTCGGGGAATGAAAATAAGGCGGAACATGCTTTGAGCAGAAAGGATCATGGCGTTTTGTACAAGATGATAGTTAAAATGGATTATATGTTCATGAATCTAGTAAGGATGAATATGGGAATAATCATGGAAGGTGAAACATCAATACTTTTTCAAATGGTTTCCAAACTATATTTAATAGAAAGGATAAAAAGTTCTCAAGATGATGATGAGGAGTTTCAAAAGAAAATATAGCTATATATAATTGGATAATGATCGACTTCATATATGAAGATGTAATTTTGAAATTTGGGAACAGATGTTGTGTTCCCGACATAACTAATCTAAAAAGGGAATTATTGGATGATGCTCATAACATAAATTTCTATATACACCGTGGTAGTACAAAGATGTATAGAGATTTGAAAGAAAATTTTTTGTGGGACAATTTGAAGAGAGAGATTACTAATTATGTATCAAGATGTATGGTTTGTAAACTGGTGAAGGCTAGAAGACAACATACTGGATGAGTCATGCAACCTCTTCCCATACCTGATTGGAAATGGGCTGATATTATGATGGACTTTGTCAGGGGGTTACCAAAGACTCCTAGAAGGAATGATGAAATATGGGACATTTATGATAATCTTACCAATTCAGCACATTTTCTTGCTATAAGAGATGATTTACCACATGAACATCTAGAAAGACTATATATTAATAAATTAGTAAGACTTCATGGAGTACCCATATCGATTGTTTCTGATCTTGATCCCTGTTTAACATCAAAATTCGGGAAAAGTATTCAAAAGGCCATGGATACTGAACATCTTTTGAGCACTGCATACCACCCTCAAAATGATGGACAATTACAATAGACAATTCAAACCATAGAAGACATGTTGATATCTTGATCACTTGACTTTCAAGGTATGTGGGATCAATATTTACCTTCGGTAGAAATTTCCTATAACAATAGCTTCATTCATGTATTTTTATGGAACCTTATGAATTGTTATATTGAAAGAGATGACACAAACCAAAATTTTGGGATGATGTTTGTGAAAGAAAAGTCATTAGCCCAAAAAATGTTGAGGAAACAATTGAAAAAGTGAAGAATGTCCAAACCCACATCAAAGTAGCTCAAATTTAGAAAAAGTGCTATAGTGATAACTGAAATAATGATTTGGGATTTCAAGAAGGAGATCATGTTTTCTTAAAAGTATCTCCATGGAAGGGTGTTATACAATTCAAAAAGAAGGGTAAATTAAGTCCCAGGTACATCAGAACTTTCGAAATTCTAAACCGAATTAGAGTTGTAGATTACTCTTTGGAA
This sequence comes from Viscum album, assembly GCA_963277665.1. NCBI lineage: Eukaryota > Viridiplantae > Streptophyta > Magnoliopsida > Santalales > Viscaceae > Viscum > Viscum album. Next base: position 1,983,821,012 of record OY728145.1, on the reverse strand, counting down.
ATTCTGCCAAGTCTATCCCAAGATCATGATGTGTTTCTTGTGTCACTATTGAGAAAAAAATGCTTGACCAAATGCATGTACTCACTGATAAAGAAATAGAATTGGAACCTGATCTGCCTTTTTGTGAAGAGCCTATCAGGGTTATCCATACCATAGAACATGTGTTGAGAAACCTAACAACTCGTATGGTAAAATATCTTTGGAGAAAAAATAAGACAGAAGAGGCATTGAGGGAACCTGATGAACCAATGATGTAGAACCACCAGAATCATTTTATGAATTAGTATTCTTGAAATTTCGACGATAAAATTATTTTAAGGAAGGAATAATGTAACACCCCAAGCTTCCATGGTACATTTCTCTTTGAATAATAATGTATCTTGTGCTATACGCAACCTCGAGTTCTAGCACACCCCAAAAAATCAAACTAGCCATTTTAATAGCATTTATGAATTGTAATACCCACTTTTTTAATTTTTATAATTTTTATTATCCAAAATGGACTTCATTTTTGTATTTGAAATATCCAAATTAGTTTAGGGGAATTTGTTTTATTTTTCAAAAAGCATTCAATTTTTGATGAATAGAGAAAAACACTGTGTTATTGATTAAACCGAATTTTTATTTAAATAATAAGTTATTTTATTTAAATTATTATTATGTAAAAATAGATACATAATACCTATATATTTTCTATGTAATTATTTGTAGTCATTTATAATAATATTAGATATATAAAATTTTGTTGAACATTTTACTGTCTTTTACCCACCTTCTAGGCACATTTCCAAATTTGCATAAAATTTAATTTTACCACTTCTGTGAATTTAATATGAAAACTATGATAGGACCAACTAACATTAGTATGTAAAATTTGGTTCCATGGGATGAAATTTTTTTTTGAATAGTAACTTTTGAGTTTTATTTTACCACGGTTAAAAGTAAATAAGGTAATTAAAGGTAAAAATGATATTATAATTACCATAACACATGTCATAATTCTATTGGAAAAGTGTATTTCTACCAAAATTGACCTTAGGAAAAAACATGATCCTTTTGGTCTCCTTGGATTAGATTAGGAAATTTATTATATTTTATTTTAAGATGAGTTAAAAGCGTTAAATTAAATGTTTAATAAGTAAAATATTTTTAATATAGGGTTAAACATTAGATAAATTAAAATATAAATATTCATTAAAAATATAAGAAGATTTCCTACATAATTTTATTTTAATATTAATTTTTATACGTTATATAATTAAAATTTTTTATGACACAATGATGATGTTGTAATTAATTAATCAATGAAACATTAAAACAATTTATATTATAAATATCTAAATAAATGTAAATTGAGCCTTTTTGTTGAATTCCAGAAATTTTATAAGTTAACATTACATTTTAGGTTTGATTTAATGAATTTTTTTCGATGTAATCAAGTTTTTACGACTTAAAAAAATCAATTACTAAATAGTGTCAAAATTTAAATAAATGATTTTTTAAAACAAATACTATATAATTAATTGATATTATATTCTTAAATATTTATGTTTTGGCCAACAGTATTAAATAAAGTTATATATATTAATAATGAATCACTTGGGGTTCTCTTGGATTTTTATAGTAAGTTTATTAACATTTTATTATAATAATACAAGAATACACGGTAAAAGTTAAACAATTTAACTAAAAGTTAAATCGAAAATACAAGGTTAATATAGTGACCTAAACCTATCAGAAACCCATTGTTTGAAAGGTTTTCTACAAATCACCCACCTATCCTCGAAATCAACTCTTTTGGAGCCATTATAAACTAAATATTATTGTACAATAAAATAATATTTTTTGGTTTTCCTAAAGTGACCCTCACCTCTCTTAAAAAAGAGTAATTCATATTCTCTAAAACTCACACATACAAAGCCATTTGGCTCATCCAACCACTACCCAAATATCCTCTAAACTACCCTCACTTAATCCTAGAACCCTTACATTGATCTTAAAGCCATCCTAAGGATCCCTTTTTATCAAATAAAAAGGAAGCACCCAAAGAAGAGGTAATAATTTCATCACCTCTTTCAAAGTTCTTCTCTTATTCCACTTACATTCTTTGTTGTTTACATACCATAATAATAAATCAATTACCTTCAGCATAATATTAGGTTATTAAAAATATGGTACAACCATATTCATTATTCAATCGATCCTATGAATGATAATGTAACCATACGTGCGTACGTACGTCTTACCGTATCCACGTCGAGGTGTAGTTTGTTATTCAAAACTTAATTATTTTGGATAGTTATAATAATGAGTATAATTAATGTAAATATTAAATATAACATGTTAGTGATATTTTATATATGATATACCATCCAATTACATATTATTCAACCATCAGTAGAATGATATTCTCACTCGTGCATATGTACAGATTACCGTCTCCACAAACGCGAAGAGATTCATTCCCCATCGTAACCATTCAAGAATAAACATCATTTCATGATTAAAAATAACATTTATGAACAATATATCATTCTATATATGAATAAAATACTTTCTATCCATAATGAAAATGACTTATTTAACAAAACATATACAAGAAAACGAATCAGTTATCACCCAAAATAATGATACAACTAAAAAATTATTAACAAAGAAATAATAGAAGATCATATATGATATCATATTTGTTTATATGGTTCTTTTATAATTTAATAACAATTATTTAAATATTATACAAGAGGTTAATGTATTCTTGACCGAGGAAAAGTACATGGTAAGGGTTAATTTTACAATCTCTTTACTTATCTGAGGTTTTTTATACGTAAGAAACTACTGGGACTTCTTTATCATCCACATATGTGTTTCCTAAAAATGTAATTCAATTTTTTTTAACTATTTCCCATAACATGGGTTAAATTAATTTATACCCTTGTTTGAATTTTTATAAAAGGTTTTGAAAGTAATATTTCCATGGTTTTTCAAACAAGGTACTTTTTGGCCTTTTTGAAAAATAAGGTAATAATGTTTTTTAACTTATATGGCGGGTGTGGTGATTTTCCGCCGTTAGAACACATTTGAAGTTTCCCTTACAAGATTTTAGGAATATTTTCAGAATAATTTTTTTTCTTCTATAATTAAGTGACATTTAAATGTTTTAAAAATAGAATGAAATATTTCCATCAAATAGTTTTGACTTCATTTTTTTCAACACCCTTTGATGGATTTTACACTTGTTTGTAGTTGATTTATTTTGATACAAATCCTCCATATTTTAATAAAGTTTTTTTGATATGTTTGACCCTGGATGTGTTATTTTTATACCATTCATGGTTTATGGATAATGTTTGAACATTTCATATGACTAGTTTTAATATGAATGTTTTTGTTATGTTTCAACCTTTTCATATGAGGAATAAATTGGACTTAGTAACTGATAGTTGGAGCCTTCTATAGATCCTCTATGCTTCATTAGGTCTCATGAGACAAAATAGTGTCTTGGAACAATGCCTTGAAAAAATATTATTTGGTGTCTTGGAATGAGGCCTTGACTATATGGTTATGATGTCCGACATCATACATTCCATCATTATAAAATTGGCTATTGATATTATCTATGATTATTTGACTTGTAGAATATCCGCATAAATATGTAAATGGAATTATATTAATTATATTTTTCATATTATGCTGAAGTTTATGTCTAAAAAGGCTTTTGTTTTAGTCATATACATTATTGTAAATGTTTAAACTTATTTATGATAGTTTCTACTATATTGTTATTCTAACTGATCATATGAGCTCGCCCCTTTATATGTTTTATTTTTCTTTGGAGGTGCATAAACATTTTTGGTTGACATGTAGGGATAGGATAAGGGATATAAGTGTGTTTAAAGGGGAAAAATTTTGTTGTTTTTTATCTCATGATGTGATGTAAAACTTATGTATGTATCTAGTACATCTAAGGCTACTAAACTAATCGTCCTTTAGAGACTTGGTCTCTTCTGATCATGCCAACGCTATGTAATAATGTACTGACTCTAGGTAACTACGGTGGGGGAATTACATAGAAGACTATAGAATGGTTAAGTATAATGTCATTCCAAGATATATATAAAACAACTATCTAGGTTGTTACTAGATATTAAAATAACAATGAATTTGGACACTCCCCAAATGCATACATAGTGTACTAGTATATAACAATTATGATCTGAATCCGGAACTATAAACAGTGGTTTTATCTTAAAAATTGGTGGATGAGATGAATGTTAATTTTATATTTGGAATGAAAATAAAAGTACTGGATCACTTAATAGTTATGTTCTTATATAAGGTTTAAGGCCTAATATTTTTTCATGGGAATTTGAATGAGTTTGAGGAGCGTCAGGCCCCAAGTACTAATGTTTGGGAAATTCTAGTAACGGTGAATGGTTTATCTGAAACTGTGTCTCCCACTAAGAGTAATTGTGAACCTTATTGAATGTGTGTAGAAGTGTACTGCATGGGATTCTCATGATATTCACAATCCATGCACCTAACCCACACCCATAGTGATAATGAATCATTTTCTACACACAGTTTAGGTTCATAATTTACAAAACATTATAAGATGACTATTTGGGTTGTAACTTCTATAGTGAGTTTGTTTAACGGTTTTCCAAACAATGTATCCAATTGTACGACTCTAAAATTATTTGAAAATGACCATTTTCTTCTACCTCTGTTAAAATGGGTATTCAATTTTTCTTCCTAGTTGTATATATCACCACCCCATAGTGTTGGAGCTCATCCACCTCTAGTTTTCAGGATTTGAAGACTCTTCGTCATCTCAAATAACATTTATTCCCAATAGGTATCATTTGGTTCCTCTAGACAAGAGATTGGATCCTTTAGATCCTTTATACATTTAACTCACAATTAATATTGCTATTATGTAGTGAACTATTTTTCAGTACTTTTAGAAAGTTTGTCAAATATTCCATTTTCTCTCATATGGCTCAAACCAAAGGTTGATAATGGATGATTTGACCATCCTAATTAGATTGAAGATTTTATATATGATTCTCCCTTACATTCTTGTATTTGATATGATATAGTCATTGTACTCTACACTAGACTTCATAGGTGTCACTTCTAAATTATGAAATTCATTAAATTAAATTCTTAGAATAACTTTTAATGTGTTTTCGATCCACACTATTATTGATAGAAGATATTACCTCATCCTAAACATACCTTTTACTCTTGGTTTTCTAAATCACCTAATAATACTTTTCCCCATTACGACTAATCCACCATTCGGGTGTGTTTAATTTTTTTGGGGAATATAGTATCATCCCATGTATGGATTCTAAATCAACTCTCCTAAATTGGTTAATTAAATTCTCCCAATTGAGTGTGGGGATTAAATTTTATTAAAAAAACTATTGATGGTGATATTATGATTTGTAATAAAATAACCTTTTTGGTGCATTTTTTTAAATCAAAAATTGAATTGATTGAACATGCATCTTATGGTAGGGATGATTTCATCTTACATATTTGATTTATATATAAAATGCACTAGTTTTATGAATTTAATTAATTATTACATGTTTATTATTTTTTTTGTAATTGATCTTAATTGATTAAACGAGCTATGTGAACCTTGAGAGGTACTTTGGTTTCTCTTTATAGAATACCATAGATGAGATTATAGGTTAACTAATTTACAATACGCCAAGAGGGAGACTTGGTTTCCATTGTAATAATTTCTTGGAAGAAATCATAAGTCGAGTTGTTGGTATTTTCAATGAGTTATACTCTGGTTTCCATTCAGAATTACTTGGAAAGGCTCATAGGCTGAGTGAGATTATTATTTCATATGAGTGATATTGTTAACTTAGGGGAGTGAACTTGGAGAGGCACAATGTAAATATACTTATACGATGAAATGAGAGATACTCCATCCCCTATGTTAGATACCTTTTACATCTTCTTTGGGTTAGGCCTTTATACCATGCTGCAGGTGTTACTTGGGTTTCCTCTAATAGACCACCTTTGTTGGACTACTATAGTGAAGGGTAATTATATTACTTCTAGTGGGATACTTTAAATTCATCTTACATATATCCTTGGATGGGTCCATGACGCCTTTTGATTTTGGATCATACTGTTTCTTGTAAATGATCTATGAAATTATAGTTTATTATAGTAAAGTACGCATATTCCATGAAAAAGACCATGATTGGGTTAGATCTCTGTTTGTTTTCTGACTTTATGTTAGACCTAGTGAGGTTCCCTTGTTAATATTCCATATAAATATAGATATTCATATTATATCTTCATAGGTTGAATGTGGTAAATGATATCCTAGATAATGAAAAAGAATGTACAGTCAGTCAGTTGTACTTGAGAAACCTGATCTTGACTTGTTATATATTTATCATTATATCTCTTATTTACTATTAAGATACCCACACACAACATTATTTTAAAATAACAGGATTAATTATGGATGGTAAACCATTGGTGGTGGCTTAATGAGCATATATGCAACCCTATTTGGGCTACCATTTCATTGGGGAACCCAAACAGGTCTCATGTTTACAGGATCATGTTCTTGGATTCTACATAATTGCTAATATCCTTCTGGGAAAGGATATAATATGTGATTGGAGGATCAAGCTAGATCTCATGAAGCTATTGGAGATAGATTCTGAGTATTTTACTTTCCTCTTTATTTGTTCTATATATGTATAACTTGTTGTATTCCCATAAATATAAAAGACCGAGTTCATGTATGATCATTTACAGAATCTTTATTTGATTCCATTCATTATTATATTCTACATCCTTAATGATTGTTTCTTTTTCTATGTTATTACTGATAAAATGTGTATATCTTCCCCACTATACCACCATTATCCTCTCATTACATTTCAATGACCTCTAGCATATATGGAGGTGAGCTAGTGGCTTATGGGCCACCAGCATGGAGAACTTTTTGAGTAGACTTCGTGTTGGGATGTAAAAAATGGTATCAAAGGAATTATATTCCTATTTGTTCTTATTATATTTATGATCATAGTCAAGATATTAGGATTATATCAACACTTTATAAATAACTTATGTCTGGGTCCAGTGAGCCTAAGCATAGTGGAGTGATCAAGTGGACATAAAATGGGATTTATGTACATGGTTTTATTATTAGTGGAGATTATTACTTCACCTTGGTGATTGTTGTAATTTTTTTGGATATTTATTTATGGATTATGATTTTATCTATTGTCCTGGTATGGAATGTGAGGCAAGGTATTATTAAATGCGTCCTCACAGGCATAAATAAGTTTATATTCCATGCATATTCCATACCACGTAAATTGGCTTATAGATTTCACAATGCTTGATGATTTGAATACCCTTCTTGATGAATACTAAACATTCTTATTTTTATACCTTATCAGGTACATTTTTATAATTTCTAGCTTTATAAACCATATTTTATTCCATGATTACCTATATGTATTTAAAGTAAAGGCCTACCAGCCATATTAATTATATATTGTTCTTTAAATATAATTTCTCCATCAACTGAAATTTTTTCCTCACATATGTTCATGGTGGCATTCATGTTAATAATTTTTTTATGGTTTATCCATGAACCATTGATTTCACAGTATAAAATTTTAAATGAATCAATTAAATGGGTGATAAAATTCCATTAATAATGTGAATGAGCACTTTATGAATTGTGAAGTAGTGACCCATGTAATCAAACCATCTCATATAGACATGGTCTATATTGAAATTAAACATGGAATATAGATTAAATTAAAGGGGATCCAATGGATCCATTTATAAAGTGTATGAGACTTTTTGAATTATAGAATGGTAGCCCATATAATTAAAACATTATATAAGGACCTATTTATTCTGAAAATAAAGGTGAAAACCTAGTTACATCTATATGAATTAAATTTATAAATTATAAATTATTATATATTTAAAATTTAGGAATGATAGTTCATCTTATTAAACCATGATGAGTACACATATTTTCTAAATTAAAATTAGTGTGGAAATAATGTAATTTATATAGGACTGTACAACTATATTTTGTGTATAGAAACCCATTTGGATAAATTAGCTAATGTACAACTAGACCCGGGTATGTCCATTAGGTCTTGTTATTCTAAGATGAGTCTCTTTTGGGGGAATGATAAATATTACAAAATCATTTTGGCCAACTATAGTGAAGTAGGCTATTTTTGCATACTGCTTATGAGTTTAACCATCTAACGGTGTCTTGCAACGTAAACAACATAGATTACGATGTGTTGAATTTTTTAACCCATATTCACATGATGAGATCCTCATAGTTCACCTAAATCTTTTTATTCCTGGATACTCAACCCCAGTGCAGGTATTATTATGTTAATGGGATAGTTACTAAAAGTGAAAGCAACTGATTATATGGTGTAACATATAAACATATAGTGGAATCTTACTTGAACAGTTTTTTAATTAAAAAATAATTAATATATTTCTGTGACATTAATTATTTTATGGTATTAGTTAATTAAAATGACAATTATCAACTAAATATTTCTTTCCTCTCTATATTGGAAATTGGAATTTTCTTTGACTGATCTAGTTGTAAAATCAATTTAATGAAATATATGGTGAATAGGTAAATTATAAATAAATTTTCTTAAAGGAAAGAATATATTAGATAGATAAATTGATTAGTGCTGTTTTTTAAAACTAGTACTTTTAATCTCTTATATGTAAAATAGTTAAATGTTTAATTAAAGGGAATCTTTTAAATTACATAAATGTTAAAATTGGTATAGGTGTTTATATAAAGAAACCCATGCATAAGGGTATATTTTTTATGTTTCCTTGGATTATAAGTATATATGAAACCCATAGGCTTCGATTGACTACTTCCTACTTTACGATAGACCAAGAGGATTTGTGGTAAGGGCTTGTGATATTTTTATGTGTGAATTTTCTTGAGGATCAATGCCTTATGATTTATTATAGATTTATCCCTATAGAAGTAGTGACCTCAAAACCATTAGTCATTTCTATATTGTTGTTTTACATTTTTCTGTGAGAGGTGTCGTTTTGGTTTCAATAGTTTTGAGCATGAATCCTGATTTTAAAGAAACTCTATTTGGTAAATGGGTGATCAATCAGTAGATTTAGACACATTAAAGGAATGAGAATCATGTAAGGTTCTTGTTCAGTAGGTTACAAGTTTCTCAGGTTGGGTTAGTTACTTCGTAGTACATGTGGACTTATTTCTTTTATATAGCCAATCAGTTTTCAAGAATGTGTTTCACCATTTGTGATGTTTTTTATTGTAGTTTAATGAATTGTTACACATGGTTACCATCAATTGAAAGTGATACGCTAAATCTTATGTTGTTTGAGAGACAAGGTGACATAATACCTAAATTTGTGGGGCTATACAGATACTTGGATGTAGGGATGTAAGTACTGGAAGCCTATTTTTACTAGTCATCTCTTGAGTAATGTGACATAGGAATTTTGAACTCGTTACAAGAATTGTTCTTTTCATATGGTAATTGAATGTTTAGTTGTCTTGGTGATTTGGGTTGACATTATACAAAGGAACATTTTCCATAAAATGTTTTCTGTTTCATGTGATGAGATGACTAAGAAAATACTATGGGGTGGATTATCAAATAAGTCACAAAAATATTGTCATTACTCATAGAAAAATTTGATCATAAAGGACATTATAAAACGGTTCAAATGGATTTAAAAGATGGTGATCTTGTTTAAAATTCAAGATCATAAAACAGCACCTAGAGGCATGCAGTCGTTGGATACATAATATCTTTTTGATTCTTATATTCAATGTGGGTTCCACGGGAGATCCCAAATTAATGAGACTAATGTGTTAGGTATCATAGAACTATTGGCCTTAATATTGAAATACCTTATAGAGTGTGAGTTGTGTTTGGAACCAGGTGGTTTGAGAGTGTACACTGACTGTGTAAGGTGGGTTTGATATAATCCAATTTCAATGGGTTCCATTTCTATAACAAGTATTTGTGTGGATAAATGTGAGTTGAGGATCAATTTATTAAAGAATCTATGGATTCCATCCCAAATAATCAATAAATACATGAGAGATCTTGTACTACATGCTATCTGAAAGTAAATTTGGGCATCGTGAGATGGTTGATTGATGTTAAACCTGAACACTAATGGTTATGATACGTGGTTCCAGGTGAGGCTAAGGCCGTTTTAGCATATTTTAAAATGTGATATTTTATTAGAAATAGTAATACACACTGTTAGTGATCTCTTGGTGTACTTTCTATATATTTTCAAACGTGACCCCTATACTGAATTATTCTTTAATATGTTGACAGAGTATCAGTTATACATTGAGGTAAAACTAATCAAATTCAATTCTCTATTTTTATGAAAGGAATTATTGGGAGTGTTCTCAAGGATTGGTTTAACATATTCTGTATGGTTTGGATATCACCAATGTTAGTTGGAAGGTGACCCTATTGAGCAAAGGGTTATTACATTATGGGAGCGGTCATTGAATGATTGTTGTGGAACTTATATTCTATTTGATAAAATAATCAGGAATGGTTTGATTAGGAGACATCACCAGATGTTGATAGTGAGCATTAGTTAATGTAATTTATGATATATTTATATTCCCTTAATTAATGAAATTTGGATCTATTGTGTGAAATGAACTGATTATATATGATGAGCATTTTGTAGAACTGTTGGCTAGATGTGGTTCGATGAGAGATCTTTCAAAAAGAGTATATGAAAAATGTGGAACTATTTTGTGCATGCTGTGCGTTTAGGAAGATACAATGGAATGGTTCTTCCATGATTCTTAATAAAATCTAAAGTAAACAATTTTGAACTACGTAAATAAGAATAGACTATTGATATAGGATTTAGGTCTAGGAGAAGTGTCCTCATATGTAATAAAATTTATCACATGAAAAATGAGTCCGGAGATCCATTAAAATGGATTGGATGTACTCCATTGTGAAACACCAATGGTTCAGGTGCCGTGACTCAGGATTAGTTGTTCAAGGGTTAAGACTTAATTTGGGGAGTATGATAAACATCATTGTGTGTGTGGGAGGGATGCACCAATTGGAATTCATCATGATCAATACATCTTAGAGCCTCCACAAATATTATGACTTCATCTATGGAAGGTTAAATAAATTCAACCACTCCTCTCTTTTGTTCGACTTCAATAAGTGCAGTTATGGGAAGGTGTATGTGTCCTTCACTATCTCAAGGGACTATAGAGATGTATTGGCTTGTGTCCACTATGGTTGTGCCACCACAACTTTGGAATCTTTAATCCCACCTCTATACTGATTTTGTTCAAAATGATGCACTCTAATCTTCATATTCAAGGTAATTTAGTGTAAGGATTTATTTTATATTAAAAAAAGTCAAGGATAACCCTCAGATTTTTGAAAAGATATATGCTGTAAGAATATTGTCTCAGGTTATATGGGATCACATAAGATCATTTATAAATTTCCAGCTTGTTTAAGAGTGTTGGTTTGAGTTTTAGTAGTTCAAGAACCATAACAGAAAACTATGTCTTGGAGGTGTGTTGGTTATTCTGAGATGTAATGTGACCATTTTAGTGGATAATCTTAATGTGAGTATGTTGGGTGATGTTTTTTACATTTTCCAAATGATTCATGGGGATGATAAGTTTTGTGGTGGGGAGATTGTAACACTAAATGTTTTGGACCATGTTGGAATGTCATTGACTTTTTAAACATTTCATTTGGTTGAAGGTATATATATTGTTTTAATATTCAAATTGTAAATAGGATCACTATATTAATTAAAAGATACATTATTGGATTCATTTTATGGTATGAGAGGTTTCATGGGAATTTTAATGAGTTTTGGGAGTGTTGTACCCTGAGAACTCATGTTTGGGAAATAATGATAATGGCGCATGGTTTCTATGAAATTTTTGGCCGCTCTATGAGTAACATTTTTCCCTGATGCAGATGGGAAAAAGTGGGCCACATAAGAGAAAAATGGTTTTCCTAAACGTTTTTCTGATCCCACAAAATTATTTCCACATAATAACTAGTTACACATGGTTTGGGTTCATGGTTAACCAATATACATGTGCTAACTATATGGGGTTTGTTTTCTAGATAGAGATGGAAGCACGACTAGAACATGGTTTTTTACAAACCATGTAGCCAAACCATGTGTCTCTTAAAAGAGTTTGGAATGATCATTTTCTATGATTTTTTAATAGGGGTATCCTAATTTTAATTCAATCCAAACACATCACCACTACCTCATATGGGAGCTCCTAATCCTCTCCTTCTAAGGATTTATAATATCTTCCTCAGCTGGACAACAATTTCATTATCATTGGTGCCATTAGGTCCCTCTTAGTAAGACATATGATATTTTAGCACCATTAGTTATTTACCTCTCCATAGATGATTCTATTATTAGGTGATCTTTTTTTCCCTATTTTCAGGGCGTTTGTTTAATATTTCATTTTCTCTTATTTTGGATCGAATCAAAGGTCACTAACATACAAGTGCACCATCATAATCTTGGGGTATTTGGTCTATATGATTTTATATTATAATTTCATCATTAATATAATTTAATCATTTTTCTACATACCAATATTCCAGATTTGTTTTATGAATTATGAAATTACATAAATTAAATGCCTAGACGAACTTGTAATGTGTTTTAGAGCCACTATGATATGGCTAGAGGTTATGAGATCAACCCAAACCACACATTTAGGATGGGTTCGGTAAATGAAATAATAATCATGCGTCACCTTATTACTAAACAATCCTCGGGGCATGTTAATTAAAATGGTTATTCTTATAGTATCTCTAAATGTTTGTCTTGTAATATGATTCCCCAGATTTTGTGTATTAAATTATTCCACTTGAGTGAGGGGCTAAGATTGAATTATCTGAACTGTTTATGGAAATATAATGTTTTATATTAAAACCACCTTTTAGCTTCACTATCATATAAATAAAAAATATTATTGATTGATGATTTGTCTTATAGAATGGATTATTTCCGTGGACTAATAGAGATTCATATATTATGTTACCTAGTTGTATAAATTTAATTTAATTTTGAATGTTTATTAACATGGAATCTTTTAAATTGAATTTAATTGATTAAACTTTTTTTATATTCCATGAGACATACATGCTATTACTATATCTTAATTCATAGGATTGGATTATAGGTTACATGATTTACATTACTTTTAGAGTGATACTTGGATTCCCCTGTAGAAATTTATTGGATGGACTCTTAGGGATAGTTGTTGGTATTTTCATATTGTGATACATGAGTTTACTTGTATAAATTACTTGTGTGAGGTCATATGTTTATTGGAATAATTATTTACCATGAGGGATACTAGTACCCTAGGGAAGTCACCATGGATTGGATCAGTGGATAGATGGTTATACCATTCCATGTGCGGTACTCTATCCCCTTTGTGAGATACCTTGGAAAAGCTAAGTGGGTTATTTCTTTATACCATACCGATGGTGATACTTGACATTCCAATTATGGATCCCCTTGGATTGAATCTTATAGTGGTAGGTAATTATAGATCTCCTAGTGTGACACTATGTATTCCACTTATGGATCAACTTGTAAGGTCCTAATATTCCTTTTGATTCATAAATCTAATAAAAAATATTGGGAATTTCTAGTTTATCTAATACAAGGATGTGATGTCCACGATAAAGAATAATCGTGGGTTTGGTCCATGTTTTTTTGGACTTTATGAAAACCCATATGAGGTTTCCTGGTGAATGCTCTTTATCAATATTGATATACATATTATATCTACATTGGTTAACCATGGTTTGAGATACCCCATCTTAGGTAGAAGTAGGTATAGTTGGCCAATTTTCGATGAAAAACATGATTCATGATGTTTTGCATTAATCATTAAAACAACATTTTACTTTTTAATACCTTAACAATAATTTATTTTATAATCCTGATCTATATTATGACATAGGCATCATGGTGGTGGCCTAATGTGTATATCTCACACACTTTTTGGGCCACCATTGCACTGGGGTACCCAAAACAATATCATGTTTGCAGGATCACGTTCGTGGATTTTACATTCTTACCAATATTCTTCTTTGCAAGGATGGATTATGGAGTAAGTGGATCAAGTTATTACTCACTATGTTGTTGTATAAAACCTTGTAATATTTTTTTTCTTTACATGTTCATCATATGGTTCATTAGCTGTATTTCTATCGGTATATTAGATCATGTTCATACATGATCATTTTCTCAATATTTATAGGTTTCTAGACATTATTTCACTCTGAAGACTTTATGTTTATTTCTTATGTTGTATAATTACTGATCCTAATTGTATAGTCTCACCACTATAAAAAAACTAGACCCTTCATAATAGTTGATGGACTCTAGTGTATAGGGAGGTACGCCTAAGGCCTGGTGTCCCAACAGCTTAGGGAAATATTTGAGTGGATATTGGGTCTAGATTCGACAGTATGAGAAAAAATAATATAGGTTTTCATTGGAACATAATGTAAATAAAACTAAGCAATAATAACCCACTAGGGGCTTCCCACTAAGGCCCCATTTTCATCGCATTCCAATTAGGGTCACCTCACATACCATACACCAGGATACTATACCATCATCATCAACATGTATTTCACTTTAGATCGACATGACCTATCATCAGAAGGAAATATGTATACAAATTAGTCCAACTATATAGAATGGAATTATTTACCTAAAAGGTAATATACAATATGAGAAACTACTGACACTATAATCATCTAAACATGTCATCAATGGAAAAATTCACAAAATTAGGACCCTACATGTCATATATATCCAATTTTCCAACTCATGATGCATGAAATACCTCTTACCTCTATGATACCATAGAAAAAACCATAACTATTCTCATTACAATTATACTGGATTTGTATATTTAAAAACTCATAAATAAAAATATCATGTGAATAACCTAATGTGGAATCAAATTAATCAAAATAATGAAAATAAAGAACATCAATCCTATCATTGGTCACCTAGACTTGATACCAATTAAGGTGTTCATGAAACACTAGCCCAAAATCTATTTAGGGACCCAAAACAATACTAACATATTGGAATCCATAAACCAAATAGTAAGATGATTAAAATATCACTTGTGTCAAATTTTAATTCCCTTAACCAGATCATACTAGACAAAAGACGGACTGGACCAACATGTGATCTGATGCCCGCCACCCCATATAATAGTGGCTACTGATTAGTAGTAGGATCTTATTAATTTTCCATTTAGAGACTATAATCGCCGATGTTGGAGTAAAAAATCCTACCATAAATAAAAAATATTCATACATATCGAAGTATAAAGATAAGAATAAATATCCAATAATGATACATGAAATGAAATAATTTCCGATACAACCATTTCATCCCCAAAAAGTGATTGAACACTAATTTGATCACATACATAGATAAATAAAAAATACATATAGGTCCTACTTCAACTCTATACTAAATCAGATCTCAAGCTCAATGTTCTAGTCTGATATTTCATATACCTTAACCCACCATATTCCTATAGCTAGTGAGATATTCTTTAGTACACATGTTCCAGGGCCTCTTGCGTAGGTTGTGAGTACATAATTTATTGGGGAACCACCAACATTTTCCCATATGATACCATTAATGCAGTTATATATCTTCCTTACATGCTTAGAATAAGTAAAACTTTGGGACAAAGAAAATAAATATACTGACCTCAATAATAGATTCATCTTGATAATGAAATACCTCTGAGTATATCATTATGATCAGGGAAACCAATTACAAAACTCCACTATGAGAGTCTGTAAAAATTCACACTAAGAGAAATAATCATCATCGATCCTCAGTTCAATGACACTAATTGACTATACCTACCTCTATTAGTGATGGAGTATCTCCAAGAATTATAATCATCTTAGGGGGAGCTATGTTCACTCAGTAAATTACCATACTCACACATTCATATCGATGAGTAGTAGGCCATAGGAAATCCCCAAGCATCCCTCACCCACCATCCATCTGTCTGAACCCATTTCTAATAACTGGTCATTCCCAATGTCTTGATAAAATTTAATTTCTTGGAGGGGGAGTCATAAATAATCATATTGTACAGGAATGACTGATTTCTAGATGAATCATGAAATAAAATGGAAAAAAATCTATGGATCCTATAATAAATATCCTTGGAAGTCAATATCCCATGGGTACTCATCCAAACCACTAGGTGTGCATCAACCAAATCATAGGGGGTAACATATGTGTTAATAAAAGGGAGACAACAATCACCGTTTTGGTGACCAATATAAATGCTCAGAGATATACACCCACATGTAATATTTTACTCCCATTTGAATCCCATTCCTCATAAGAATTCATAATAGTGTACTGGTATCTTAATTTGAATTATAACAACTGGGAATTTTAAATCGTATCAAAATATAAAAGGAATCATAATCAACCCATTAATTCCTATATATGTGATCAAACAATTTGTGATGTTGGATCCTAGGTACCACATATAAGTATCCACTCCCACATGAACAAAATATCTATGTTCCAGAAGAGATAGACGTCCTTCACCAATATACCATGAAACTTAATATTGAGTATTTTGAGCATACAGTGGACATATCTATCTAATAATGTGATTCTTGAGCATACTGGGAAATAAAAATAATACCAAGACCATAATATAATTATTTTGAATCTTGGGGAAAGAAATATAATATTCAAAATAGAATAGAAACATTAATATGGATTCCTGAATTCCCAATCCCATCTTTATCATGACAACCCCTTTGTGATTACCATCAGGTTTGGGTTCTAAGTGACACCCAAAAACTCTATCTATCTATATAAAAGCACAACCATTCATGGTTATCTCTTGATGTGGCACCAACATGGTCCCCTTGGTCATGACTACAATAAAGGCATCCCACTCGGGATCCTCGATCAAAACATGTCCTTCAAACAAACACGCTACATATGGAGGAGACTCTATCCCTTAATGCGATCAATTTCATTTGATGACATCACATTACCATCACAAAGAGGAAACCCCATACCTTAATGTGATGAAATCATCACATCCTTATTTATATATACTTAATGACTTTTCACCTAGCCCTAAAACATTTCTTTGGTTCTCACTCATCTGACTAGTTCCATCCTGTAGATATCTCATCACACTCCCTCTTAAGATTTCAAAATGTCCATGTATGTTCTTAATCTATGATGTGGAAATTGATAGATGAGTCACCAAGCTAGTTACCAAGGTCCTCTATGGCCTTGGCACCTTTTCCCTTTGACTATTGGTTCTCATTTGATCTTAACTATTTAATTGAAATTAAAATATTTAAATTAAATTAGAAAATCTAATAATAAAAGGATACATCACCAAAACTCGAGATTCATAAAATTGACATGAATATATGAAACATTTATTAAACCAAAAAGCTTGTATGAGAACCACCTTCCCCATGGGGACACATTTCCATTTAAATAAGTTTCCCAAAAAAAATCACTACTTTATCTCAACCAAAGTTTTCCAAGCCATATCAACACCACCCGACACTTCCTATATTCTTGGGATCCTAAATAATGCAAGGGAATTACAATTAATTAGTTATAACATATTATAATTATTTATACTATTTATTGAAAAGTGGATTAAATGTCAACATCTTTCTGGGTCATCACATCACAATGAAACCATGAAATATTGGGTGAATTCCACTCTTGACATGGACCCAAACCAATTCCATGAAAAATCCCAAACTTATAAACCCAATTCATCACCCAATTGTACCCAAAGTCCCTAGAAAATCCAAATAAATTGTACTCAAAACTAACATTGTATTAAATAATTAATAATTATAGGTGTAAGTTGTTTAGAGATGTCCTCTTTCTAGGGAGCACAAAATCCCCACAAAAAATGATGGATTTTAATATCCTCTAATGAAATAACTGTAAATTACCTCATTCTGAACATTGGTAAAATCAACAGAATATAGAGAAGTCGAGATTTAAGGGATTGGAGAGTACACTAAATAACTAGAATTTAGCGTCATTTTTTAGAAAACATATCTACATTTAAAAATAGAAACATTTTTAAATGTTGATTAATTATTGAATTTTTACCACTATTTTTAAACATTTTTTATTTTATATAAGTATAATTTTGTTAATTAACATATAAATATATATATATATATATAAGTGAAATTTTAAAAATATATATTTATACATATATACAAATATATTTTGATATATTTAATTATCTAAATATTTACATATTTACAAACACAGAAACACAGAAACACAGAAATATATATATATATATATATATATATATATATATATAGACTTCAAGGTGTAGATCAATGGTACCTTACCCTGGGGGTCTCAGTGAGGTATTGAGTTTGAGCATCGCTGAGTTCTTATCTTTATTTCTGTGCTGCATGTTTTTATTTGTATTTTAGATTATTTCCTAAAATTGATGTAAATATAAATTTAGATATATATTAATACATAAAGACTCACACACACATGAATATATATATACATATATGAAAACCCACACATATTTTTAAATTAGTAATGTTTTTTAGAAAAATAGTTATATTAGTGACATGTTAACTAGTGTTTTAAAGCATTTCTATATATATAATAAAATTCAATATATATATATATAATTATTACAATTATACATATGTATACATAATCATATTTATTTACACACATAAACACATATTTAAACACACACTAAAATACATATATTTACAAACACACTTAGATATATATAATCACTTAACCATATACACATATATAAACATATATATGTATATATATAAAAACAGACAAAAACAGATATATATAAACCTATAAGTCCACACACACACACACATATATATAAAAATAAAATCACATATATAAACACACACATATATATAAACACATATATAAACATATATAAACATATATAAATATATAAATATATATTAACACATGCACACACACACATATATATATAAACATACATAAACACATATAAACACACATATTCATGTATATACACATATAAACATAGACATATATATAAATATATATACTTACATACATACATATAAACATAGACACACACACACACACACACAAAACTAATATATATATATATATATAAACACAAATGCATATAAATATACAAATATATCTATATAAACACATATATATAAACTTATATATTAAATATAAAGACAAAGATACATACATAGTTATAATATATATATATATATATATGTGTGTGTGTAATATAAACACACATATATACTATATTGTATGCATAAATAATGGATATTATATTGTTTTAACAAATAATCATCTAGGTAAATTAGTAGATTATCCCATTCCTTGGTTATAGGTCGTTATTTCAATTATCCGAGGCAGTAGGTTATGAGCTGGACAATCAGGTGGGTGCGTCCACAGATGATATGAAAACACAAGAAAGGTGTGAGGGGCATGGGGTACCAGTGTGTATGAGTAAGAGATAAAAAAGTTGATTAGGGTTTGAAGGGGTGTGGGGGGTGAGAATAGGTTGGGAAACTATAAAAATAACCTTTTAACGAAAAATTTGGTAATTAAAAAATGTTATTTAAAGAAAATATATTAATTAACAAAAATTATTTTCCTATGTTTATCTAAAACATTGGTAAATGACATGTTAATAATTGAAGATTTTTATAACTATCCAGAATTAATGAAACCTCATTTAATGATGTTTCTGAGAAATTTTGGTAAATTATGTAGAGATGTTTTAAGATGCCACTATTTTCAAAAAAATATCCCTAATATAAATTTTCTGTAGTCGGGCGAACTAAGCCACAACTTTCATCTAATCACAACATGAACTGCCAAAAGTGTTTGTGTGGGGGGGGGAAGTGGGGGATGGGACCAGACCATTTTACTCCCACATGAACCCATCGTCCAAAGTAAAAAAAACAACTGACCCCCTTATAAACCCCTAAATAACAGTTTCCGAGTGGGAATCACATATTCACATTGTGAATCTATGGGAATGAATTTTTTCCATATTTTGACCATTAATGAAATGAATATGGGTTTTACCATAAGAAACCATTAAAAAATCCTCTAAAATCTACCAAAAAACTTC
Organism: Viscum album; assembly: GCA_963277665.1. Taxonomy (NCBI): domain Eukaryota; kingdom Viridiplantae; phylum Streptophyta; class Magnoliopsida; order Santalales; family Viscaceae; genus Viscum; species Viscum album. The sequence goes on along the minus strand of OY728145.1, from coordinate 1,983,800,698 downwards.
ATCATTCCATCATCTACCCCATAGACCCTCAGTTCATATTCTGAGCCTTGAACTGTGTCCGAAAAGACCCTTTTTTTATTTTCAAAACCCTCAAAATTCCATTATGGATACATTCCCCAAAATGAACCATAATATAATTAGAAAACTAAAATTATCTCAAGAGTTTTACATCCTGTACCAACACATTGTTTTTCAATAAAGATACTCATATGGTTGTGAGTAAATTATCTATTGTGAATTCATAACACTCATGTTAGAAGGACATCGATATATTGAACTCAATTAATAGAATATTGATATGAATCGAATATGTAAGTGAGTTGGTGGATCATATTTTATCTAGTTTATCATAGAGTTCTAGATATATGATTTAGATGTAGTATTAGATAGAGTTCATGTGTTAGTATCAGGCTTGTGAGGAAATTTAGTGTGATATAATAGAAATTCAGGTCAAGGTTATAATGGTGCTTATGGGTAGGGTGGGATAATGGATTTGGTTGGTTTAGGAATAAATCATTTATTTATATTTATTTATAGTTTTAGACATCAGTATACTAATTTGGAGTAATTTTTATGCCTTTTGTAATTAATGCATCATGAACGGGTGATGTAATGGTTCATCGACTATAAAGGTGAATGATTTTCAGGTAATGTTATGTATAGAAGAGACAACATGAATTGTTTTTATAATTGGATAATTTTTATGGAAAAAATTAAGATAATTTTATAGAATATAACTTATGTGTTTAAATTATAAGATCGATAGTTCTTATTGAAATTTTGATGTATATGGTCGTAATACATGGAAAATAGAAATATATATTGTTTATTTGGGATTAAGGACTAGGAGTTGTACTAGATTCTAATAATTTAATTAGAATATAAGATACATTAACACATGTTTCATGGGTATGAGAAGAATTATGATGGGGATTTTATAATTCCTCCCAAATGACATGTCAATGATTTTATAGAAAATTTGAATATTGTGTTTGAGAGTAGCGGGTGTTTTTTGAATTAGGATTCATATTGGTATTATGAAAGTTTCAAAATCTATAGGTGGTGTTTTTGGATGTGTTTAGAGGTCCAATATGTATATATATATATATATTGTTTGATCAAGAGAGAATTAGAGTATGGATAGGGTGGCCCTGCTATTGGATGTCTTAATAGGTGTCTTTTCATGCCATGATGGTTTAGGGTCACACCGTGACGAGGGCCGAGCAGGTTCCATCACACCATAATATGGTTTTTGATTCTATAATGAGTGCATGTTTGTGAAAATACATATATACTAGTATCAAACCATGTCGTGGGTCTTCACTCCATGATTATAACCCTTGAATATTTAATATTTCAAAATTTTAAATACCTTATATATAAAGACTATAACATAGATAAAATAATAACCCCATGGTGAGGACCCTAATGTATCACCTCAAAATACTTTTTCATTCCTTATTTTAATTTTACCTACATAAGGCTAGTAATATCCTGACCCATGGGCCATGTTGTGAATGATTTTTCATGATGAGGCATTTTATTGTAGAGCATTACAATTGTGTAATGAGAAGGATGGCCACACCGTTAAGGGAAGAGTTCATACAATGAAGGCTTGGAAACTATATTTTATTCTACTATTAAGAGTTTTTCCACATTATGACCATTGATGCACCTCATAAAGAATAGTCTGTGGGTTTTTATTAGCACAATAGACTCTTTGGTGACATTACAACCTAAGTCATTATAGGAGAATAATTACATAATGGTTGGGGTTATATTTAAATGTGCCCATTTTATAGTTTTTTAGATAGGGTAATAAATATATTTTAAATCCTATCCCCTCTGAAAATTTAAGGTAAAATGTGTGTGAGGATTTTACCTTCAAATTAATTCTTCCCCCTTCCATCATCCGTTTGATATTCCATTGTAAGGGCTTGTTTTGGATTAATTTCCATTAAAATATTAGGAAATATATTCTATATAATTCCCTTAAGTATTATTCACCATAATTTTTGTTATTTTATGTAATTTTTGGTCAGTGGTTTATGATTATTTCACAAATGTTTAATAGAATCATCTTGATATATATGATGATTTTTCTTATATTGTCTAATAGAGTTTTTGGGGGATGAACACAAGATTTTTTATGTTTTCATTGTGGTATTACACTTCACTAAATATTAATTGTGGAATTAGTATTGTTTTTATATATAATTTAATTATAAATTTTAAAAGATAATTAGAAAAGAAAAATCATTTATAAAAGGCATTGTGTTGATGTTTGAGGGTTTTTCTCTTGATTGAATAAGGATGAGTAAGGAATTGATAGTATATACTCATTTATTGAGGAATATGGTCATTATATTAATAAACTATATTTATTTTTATGTATTATTAGGAATTGTTTCATGAAGGTAATGAACTTATTAGAACTATTAGGGACCAATAGAACCCAAGAAAAAGAGACATGGTGAAATTGAACCTCGTAGAGTTAGAGTAGTTGCTCCTTTGAATGTTGGGTAATTTAGAATTTGGAGATGATTACGCTTTCAAAGAGGAAAATATTAGAGTTTATTTTTATGAGAGTATTGTGGTCATACATAAGACATAATAGTAGTTATGAATTTTTTATATTGAGTTCATTAGGCTATTAGCACAGACATCATAGGGCCAGGCTAATGGATGATGGGCGAGATAGAAATATACCACATTATTGTTATGAAAAACCCTTATCATGGTTAATAAAAGTCTTTACATTATCTATGAAGAGAATAAGATATATAATGCATGATATAATGTGATATGGAGGGTTTTATATTGATGGAATGATTGATATATCTCTAAGAGAAGATTTTAGTTGGGACCCAAGTGTGGGTTTTGGGAAATATCTTGATTGGTTAAGAACATGTTTCAACGTGGACTTAATGGTGTGGGAAAAGAATGGTTTTTGGGATGAAGTATTGGGTTGTTTATGTGAGGGTAAAAATAAGACTAGACCTAACTAGGGCTAAGTAGGGTTAGTGATATATAGGTTCATCATGGATGGAATAGTATAACTCGATATTCAAGAATAGAGACTAGACTACGTTTAGGGGGGGAAATATATTCCCATATGAGTGAGATCAAAAAACTAATGTGTTTACCATGTTATGATTGTGTGATTGATATGAACGTGAGGATAGTATATAACATGGATTATAGGGTATGTGACATGCTGAAGGCATTGGAGGATATCAGGAGCTAGGTCTTTTCAGGTCAGTCTTGGTGAGCATTTTGGATTGAACAAATTCCATGATTTTGGTTATATGTGTGTGCCAAATTTGATTATTTGGAAGATGAAATGTCTAAATATTATGTGCATCCCTAAGTGAGAGAGTATTATTTGGGATATCCTTAAGAGATAGTTCATTGGTCTAGTTTTTACTTGTAGGACCCACCATGTGATAGGGGATTGATTGATGTGGTGTGTGATGATATTAGACACTTGGAATTTCCCCAAGGTATAGGGTATTAGTAGGGATCCCCCCATGTGAGAGTATACTAGTCTAATTGTCATTACGAGACACACTTCGACAGAGGGGAGTGATTGATGCGATGTTTCACGGGATTAGATGTATGAACATGTCTTGATTGATAATTTGTCGACCATGACAACCTTATGTGAGAGGGAACATGTCTAGGCTGCAATGTGATATGTAACCATAGTGTGGGGAGAGATAATTATGTTATGGAATAAAATTGTCTATGGACATCACCTTGTGTTTTGGGATAGTGGTGAGGTTATGAAATTAAATGATATTTGATACCAAGTATTATTATGAGACCTTAAATAAGTAATAGGGTTGTGGTTGAGACTTGGTAGGAAATCATAAATGGGATTATTGGGTATAGTTTGTGGTTTATAATTATTTGACCATAATATATTATTATTTGATCCCTGTATGGTCAGGTATTGAGGTGTCCTCATTATTACACGATGATGTTACATACATTCTTGTGTTTTGTCATTATCTATTATTTATTTTTCTCGTGATAAAACATAGATATGGTTTTCTTTTATTAGTGGTACATAGTGATACCACACTGAGTTATATTTAACACACCCTACATGGTTTCCATTGGTCATATTAATTTTTATGTGTATTATATAGTTTTTATCACCGATTATTTAGTGGATTGGGCTAGTGTTGGTAGATAAGTATTAGCAATGGAATTTATTTGAGGATAGGGGTTAAAGAAGAGCCTCCTAATTTATTTTGTTAATATGATTTAGTTTTGAAAAGTGACCATCCTAGGGGTGATTAGTTGGGTTGTATAACTACATGAATTTCATATTAATTTGTTATAGAATGGATGTGTTATTGATTTTGTGTACTTTGATTATCCATTGTGAATATTTTTTTTTTCCTATTTATTATTATTAATCAATATGATATTGAGGTCAGAGTCTCCACAATTAATGATTTGGGGAATTTATTCTATTTAAAATACTTTAGTGTGTGGGGAGGCATTTGGGAGGTGTTTTGGTGCTCCTTCTAGGATACTGTGGAGTGATTTTTAGGATGTTACATTAGTGAATGATATTATTTTAGTTGTTCAAATATGTATTTAATTGTGGTTATTAATAATGGTGTTCTTGAAGTAAAATAATATTTATAATAATATAATATAATAACTATTATTTTTGAATGAAAAAATAGTCATGATAATTATTATTTTAAATGTTTACAGTCATAGACATTTTAACTATCAAAATTAATTTTACCAAGGAGGATTATTTGAATTCCAAATATCTTATAAACTATCAAACTAAATAACGTATAAAAAGACATCAATACTATCCCATGAAACATATAATTCTTATGTAAACATTGTAGAGTAAACATAGACCATTACCATGGCACCAAAGTATTTTTGGAATGAGGAACTAAACTACCATGAAACAATAAACTCAACAAAAAATAATCTTATAAATGAATAATACATGATAATGAATTAATAAAAATAAATAATTATAATGAAACAATAATTAATAAGTATAGGATATATTTAAATAGAAATATAATACTATTTTCTAGGATGTTATAGGACATACAAAGCGATCCATGAATCAAGGTATGGGGTCTTCTTCCAAAAAATAAATTCATTCCATATATTTATTATATATGGAATATATTATCTTATATTTACAATAAATAATGTGTTGAAAGTATAAATTATTAGTTTTACAATCTTTTTTTATGTATTCTTGTTTACATATATCTACTTTATATTGATATTTCATATCACACCTTCTTCATAATGGGTTTCCCATTAATTTTCATTCTTCAGATCATGTTATCTATCACTCTGTGTGTCTCTCTCTTTATATCTTACACTTTCCATATTTACAATATTTTTAGTTAATGTTCATTATTATTCCTTCTCATTTATATTTTATCAGATATTAAATTATTTATACTCCATTTCGATTCGTCATTTAAGTAAAAAACAATAGTATTTATAAATAAATATTTTACATTTTTCATAGCCCCTTCTACATGTCTCTTATATTATAAAACTATTTTATTTCAAGGTTCCCTTATTTAGATATATTATAATGTTTCAAAACATTTTATCTATTATTTAAAATGTTTTTAATATGAATCGTTATGTTATTTTTTTGGAATATGTGGAAAATGTTATTCAAATGTTTTTCATAAAAAATCTTCCATTACACTATTTTTTCCTCTCAAGATTTTTATCAAAAGATAATATTTGAATTTTATTTTTTAATACATATTCCAAATATTGTTTCACAATCATGATATTGGATAATTGTTGTGGTTATTTTGGTCTATTTATGACTGTGCTTTTTTTGTGTCAGTTTTTTTTCTGGTTACTTCTTTTTAGTTTTCTACAAATCTTGTTTTCATTATTTTTTCAGTGGTCACATTACATTATTTACATATATAGTAAAATTATTTTAATTCATTCCAAAAATATATATTTATTCTAAAATTTAAAATAAATTTTAAAATACCATTTTTGACTAAGTACTTTTATATTTATATCCTTATTTGAAATTGATATTTTTCTTAAATATTTAGATATTTTATTTTAAGAAAAATTGTTTTTTCTCAAACCTACTAAAATTTTATTATATTCACCTCAAATATTTTTCAAAAATGTCAATAATATTTTAAATTAGTACCATTTAACCATTCCATATATTGTATTTCCTAGAATGATATATTCCTTATAAAGTGAAACTATATCAAAATAATCCTCTAATTATTTATCCAAATTCTTATGTATTTGTGATATAATTAAAAATATATATCAAGGATAGAAATGATTCCTCACATAAATTTTATTTCTTTATCATCAAATACTCATAAATATAGCTATTATTTTAATTCTCCTTCTTTTTTAACACATAATACTTACTTAATCAATTTGTTGGGAGTTTAACATACTTGGAATAGTGTAAAACATGAATTAAAATCAATTTTCCTAAATATTAATTAATAAAAGTAGAGTAAAAGGAAAATGAAATGTTTGGTAAAAATAAAATAATATTACACTATAAAAACATAAACAAATGTCACCTGACCTAATTTTATGACACCACCTTTACATCCAGAGCCACCACAGCTTCTCGGGTGCCTGACTCTCTTCCTTTATTTGGTAGCCTACAATTTATCATCCTTTTAATATATTCTTAGTGGTCAAACACCACCATCATGAGGTGAAACATCACTACTAGTATTAACACTAGAGACATCATAATTTGATATATCATCATGAAAATTTATATGTCTCATCTACATAACTTGAACTCCATGAAACCCCCTTTATTTTTTAAAGAGTATTTTCCTAGGTAGAAAATTTATTCTGTTAGATGCACACTTTAATCCCATTTCTTAATTATTTTATGAGTTTTTATGCGTTAATGATTTTTTTTCATTTTCATGTTACAATAATATGTATGGATATATTATTACAATGATGGTTTTTCCCATAATTATACATCCCACTAATAGATTAAGTAATGATTTATATTTCATGATATAAACATGTTTATGGCTTTAGAGAGTAAGCACGTATCTACAATGTTTATTGGACATGGTAGTAAATCCAGTACACAATGATATCATGGTAATAGATTAGATACAAGATATATGTTATTATTCCATATTATTTTTAATGTGACATGTTCATTTTTATATCACTATAGTTCATTATTATTATTTTATGATGTTATATCCTTAAACAATAGTATATGTTAGGATTTTTGAATTATCTTATTATCAAATTATGCTATGATATTATTATTTTATAATGACTCTATATCAATATATGATATCATGATCTTATTTCACTAATAAAATAATTCCAATTGTGATCATGTATCTCACTTTTTTATGATCATTGGATAAATAATTTATATCTCATTGTTAATGTTTTGAACCTTAATGGTTGTTTAGGTTAACCCATTTTTCCTTTTCCCCAATTCTCTAGGTGATCTTAGGTGTTAATGAGAGTTTCGTAAATTTACAAGTGTTATATGATAAAGTATTTGACATATATTCATAAGTTTATTGTTTAATATATACATAAATTCTAAATATATTTAGCATTTAATTTTCTGAATTTTTTTTAATTAAGGTAATATATGAGAATGTATTTTTTTTATCACTATATCTAGATGTGTGAATTGGGGGAAGTTCAATTTGAATTAGAGTGCAATTTGGTTATTTTTAGGAATTATGAATTAGAATTTTTTTAGTATAAAAAATTATACAGATATGTTTTTTCCTTAAAGTATTAGGTTCATTGTAAATAATATAGCCACATAGGAGTGAAATTACCTGTGAATATATGTTGATCCATAATTATAACCTTGTCATATTGAATTTTTACATTAACTTTTGGTTTTAGTGATCTAGTCTTTAGAAATTAGAGACATCATTAATAAGGGTTTGTCGACTAGTAAAAATCATGAGGATAAAATTTATTCAAGTTAATAGAATTTAACAATTATTTGTTTCAATAAACATTATTTTAAAATTTCTCCGTTAAAGATAGAAATATTAAATGATTTTTGAATACTTTTTTAAATAAAATATTAATTTGGAATTTATGTACATATTTGTTAAATAAGATGTAATTTTGGATTTTTATTAAATAATAAAATTCATCATTTTGTAACATGAAATCATGAAGTTATAACTATTATTTTTTATAATATTAATTATTTTCATGAAATTTAATTATTTATAAAAAAATTTCATTAATTAAATCAATAACCAACTATTATTTTTAATCCATGTATCATAATTGATTTAATAAATAATAATTTTTTAACAAAATGGTATAATAAAATCTCTTTGAATTGAATAATGATTATTTTTACAAATATAATTTCATGTTAATTCTATATTAATCTTACTTATTGTTTTTTTTCAAATATTAATATAACTAATAATATAGGAATTTATATGAAATATTTATTAGATAATGGTACATGTTCTAATTGTCACATAATTGTAGAATATTACTATTGGAAGTAAGTTTATAATTTTCAATGTCATTGTACATTTTATGTATATAAAATGATAAAATAAATGATTAAATTATTTTCATATAGTGAATGAATATTATTATTTTTATTTAGGATTTTATATATGATTAATTTTTAAATTATTTTTATCATATTCTATGTTCATGTTATGTTACTTGAAAATTTCGCTTTGAAGATGTTAAATAACATGGTTTATAATTGAATTTTTTTTGAAGGACTTGTTATTTTTTTGAAAATTTGATTTTTCATATATATAATATTTTATGATAAAAAATGGTTGTTATATTTGGATAATGTAGTTATTATAAAATATCATAGTCAATTACATAGTGTTGTGAATAATGTCTATGACACCAAAACCGTTTCTTTATGTTTTTATTTAAAAAAATTCCACTTAATTATACTGCGAATTTAATTATATATATGTTTTGGACATGTATAAAAAATTAATTATCCATTATATAAATAAAAAAATAAAAATGAAATCATATATAGTAATAAAACTAATATTTATTATTGACAGTTTTTTAATGTACGATTTGAATTAATTTAAATATTAAAATTATAATATTTTGAATATAAATATGGTAAAATGAAATTAATTTTGTTAAACATCACATTGAAATTTGATTCAGATAAATTTTTAGTATTTTTTAAAAATGTTATTTTATAGTTAAAAGTAAAATATATAGTTTTTTATGAATACAATATGTTTTATGAAATCATCATCATATTAATTCAACTAGAAATTTATAATATATTGTTTATGAATTATAGTGAATTTATTGAGTATAAAAATTCATTAAATAATAAACTTAATTTACATGAATGTACTCAAATTTCAATACCTAAGTTGTATTTTTGCTTGATAAAAAATTATTGCGATTCTTTATAATGATTATAATATTTCTAAAGTTAATTTATTTTTTGGAAGTTTTTTAATATAAAATAAACCAATATATTTTATAAAAAAAATAAGAAAATTCTTATGAATCAATTATATTCACATTCTAGAAGATAAATAATAAAATAATAAATATTTTATTCCAGGATACCCCCACCTTTCCTCTATAAAAATCCATCTACCTCCCATTTCTCTAAACTTACAATTATAATTATTAAAAAATCACCTTTAAAAAAACTATTTATACATCCCTATAGATGTTTCTAAGGTTATTTTCCATCAAAAATCTTATCATATAAATGCCTTACGGTCAGTCAAAATGACAGATCTCAAAATTCATAGTATGGATTTTCAATTTTCTCATTACATTATTATGAGGATATTTTATCTTGATAAACTTTTACACCACCTATTATATTTCTTCCATAATTTTTTAGTAGTGTTGACATCCCTTTAATACATTATAAATGAGATATTACGCATTTTTTATCATTAAATCTTTTTTATTTTCCCTTACTATGTCAAAATATATGATTCAAAACTCATGTTCTTCATTTCAATTATCTTATTACCCATTATATATTCTAAATTAGCATTAAAATTTATCTTAAAAAATAAGTCTAATGATAATATAATGTTTCTTTGTGATAAAATTATTTAATAGTTTTCCATATTATGTTTTACTCTCTAAAAAGATCTTTCTACAATGAAAATTTCAAGCTAACTATGTGAAAGATGATGTTTTTTTATGAATTTCATCGATATTATTAATAATTTATGTGACACATTATGATTTTATATATCCATGGTTCGTGATTATTGCCTTGTGATATCACATCCTTATTCCCTGGTATATTTTTTTTGTATCATGGTTGTCTTATTAAATATTATATGATATGATATTATTCTATTAGTCCTCTTGGATCTCATTTTTATTTCAATATATTATTCCTTTAATGATAGAATTTTCCTTTTATCATGAACCTCACTTTGTTATGATATATTTGAAACTCTTCTATGTCTAATTATTAATGTTTCAAAACTTACCAAGTATTTAACCTCACACATTTCTAAAATTTCCCCATTTTACCTAGTGACTAAATGTGTTAAATAAATTTTGGTTGGTTTATTAGTGGAAAAAATGGATTTCATTTAATTTATTAAGTTATTGATGTAATATATTCCATGTTTCCAAAGACACAATAGTTGTTATTCTATGAGTTAGATGTAATTATTGTAACCCTTGAAAACTATATATATTAAACAGCCATAAAAAATTTCAGGATAGAGAAATTTTATTGAAATCATCAATGTATTAATCATAAAATCTTATTAATTTAAAAGAATCCCTTAAAGGGTATAATAACCCAATATTGATTGCTCTATTTCTTTTATTTGTGATCCTTTTAACAAATGTCGTGTTAATTTAATTAGGATCGCCTCAAACCATTTAAAGATATACACATTGTACAACATTTTAGGAATTCTTGTATATATATATATATATATATAGTATCCTCCTAATCATTCCATAAAATATTTTATGATCAACCAATTTTTCTAGAGGGTTTTCATATAATCTATATAAAATAAAACATGGTTTATTAATAGTTTTTCTATCGTCCAAAAAAAACCTATTTAACAAAACTTTTTTATAATTAATATAATTTATTTATACACCTCAATCTCTAAAATAGATTTTAGAATCTAAAAATGAATTTCATTTCTCCTATGAGACTCATTGGAAACTCATTTTATATAATTTTTTTTAATAAATACCCCGTAAATTTAGTGATAATTGAAAAATGATATCATCCATATAAAATTGAACTATCTGGATACCCTTAGAATATATTTTAATAAATATACTTGTAACTACAATAAATTTTAAATTTTATTCTGTTATAAAAACTGTGAAAACCTCTCATACCTTTCCCAGTGAGATTATACTAGTCTATATAAGGCCATAATGTTCTTTTAATGATGATTAAAATTTTAATCATGATTAAAACCATAGATATTTATAATATAGATTTTTTTAAATAAATTGATTATGAAATATAATTTTTTACATCTATTCGAATAGTATCATTCCTTGCCTCAATAAGTACATCATCACTTTGATTTTTTTCTTCCAAAAGTTTTAAATCATCTCGACTGATATCTAAAAATCATTAATTAAAATATTTTGAAAAAAATATTTTATCTAAATGAAATTCTTCTTCCAATTAAGAAGTAATGATACATCCAATACTGTGGTTTACTTATTATACACTATATAGAACTTATTTCATGTTGAGTATCCCAGAATGTTACCTTCATATGACATGGAATCATACTTTCCAAGAATTTATATAGTTTTAATAATAAATAACTTATATATAAATACTAAAAAATATCATACCTTCAACATTATTTGTCTAAAAATATCATATATAGGATTCAGGATAATTTTTATTCTAAAAATCCTATAATAAACATAAACCATCCTGTTGACTACCACCACCAATTTATATTTTTGAAACTGATATCCATCCTCAAATTTTCATTATATTTTTGTTTTTTTCTATTCCTTAATTAATAATTCCTTTTTTACTATATAGAATTTGGAGTTGAGATATTTTCAGATTAATGATTCTCTTAAAAGTAAATTTTCAACTAGTTTTGATAAAATTTCAACTCATTTTCCTATTACTCACCTCTATGATAAGTTCTTAAAGTGACGATCATAAATATTTTTTCATTCGACATGAGATTGTTGTAAGTAATGAGAATTTTCATTGGCTCATCTATATGATCCATGTTTTAGACTCAAAACATATTTTAAATTCATCCAATATAATAAGGGTGTATTTATTTCCTCTAAATCATTTTGTCCATGTTATCCCAAAGAATCCAACTGTAATATTTTTTGTGGTCTATTAATGTTTACTTTTTTGATCAACATGAATGAATCCTTTTTTTTCATTCCCATTAATATAGGATTGTAGAACTGATGGTTTATAATATTTCAATCTAGAAACTATATAATTGATTTATGTTTAGTAATCTCATATAGTAGTGTGAAAGTGATATTACTATGCCACGTATTCTATAATATTATATTTGAAAATATAGTTTTTAAATAATATACATATAAAACCATTTGTTATTCATGTTTATTGGTATACACATTATCTTTGAGGTTAACAGTGAATAAATATACATTATTCTAAAATATAGTGAATATATCATTCTTAATTATAATATAATACCCATCATTAATAAATATATACATATTAATTTAATACATTATAAATGAAAGCATAATATGAGGAAATGAACTGATTAAAACATTTACCTTCCCCTTGAAATTATCCCTAAATATAATGATTCATATTTCACTACTGTTTATATATTTAAAATTTTATGGATCACAGGTCATATTCCTTGATAACTTACTATCAATATAACATGTTTAATTTTGGAGATTTACAAGGATATTTTCTTGAAATGATTAAACAATAAAGAGTTTTGTTACCCATTTTACTCTAGGTCCAAATGTATTAGTAGTGTCTTTATGTACCCACATAGATTTCAAATTAGAATAAATAGAGATAGTACTAGTTAGATATTAAAAAATGATGTTTTTTAATATCCAAATATTGTGGGTTTATAAGATATTATTCACTTTTACAGTGACCTCACCCCTTATACCTAAAATAAGTTACTGATGATACATAACCTTTACAAATTTCACAAAGATGTTACTATATATTTTTCGAAAATTTCTATTTTGTCCAACAATATTCGTCATTTTTTTATTCATTAAAATGAAATCCTTAGGCTATAGTTTTCTACACTACTGCTAAGTTAGTAAAAAGAACCATCGTGTCATTTAATTTAATCATTTAGTTTATCTAACACTTCAAAATTGTTTTTTTCTAGTGGGCTAATAATTCCTTATCTCTTCAAATTCTTACTATTAAAATCATAGTTTTAGAAATTATAGTTTTCCCAATGGTTTATTTAAACCATTGGGATTGAAATTTTTTCCCAACGGTTTTCGAAAACTCTGGGAATATATTGATTTAGTGTAGTCTTTCCCAATGGTTTGTGAAAACCATTGGGTTACATGGATTTTTACCAACTATTTATCTAAAACGTTGGGATATATTGAAGTATAGTGATGTTTCCCTATGGTTTTGTAAAACTGTTGGGATATAGTGATTTTTCCCAACTATTTTTAAAACCATTGGGAAAATATTTCCCAAATAAGCTTAAGCCCCCACTTCCCTTTCTAGATTCGATCAATTGATTTATTCTTTACCAGAGTGGTTCTCTCTTCCCACTCAGTGACCCCTCCTCTTCTATAGATCAATCCTACATGTTTCCACTTCAAATTGGTGAGTTTTAGTTACATAATATGCCAAAATTTATTTTGGATTTTTATAAACCACGTTTAGTTTATTTCCTCATCTTATGTAATTTCTTATCATTTTGGTTTTTCGGTTTTTCTTGAATATGAAATTGGCGTGTTTCAAATTCTTCAACTTACACATAGATAGTGGATTTTCATTCTCAAACCACTACCATCAGTAATTTATCTAGGTGTGTTACATAATATTAGGGTTGTAGGGGTGCTATATTTTCTCATACCGGTGGAGGGGGGGGGGGCTGTACAGGTGGAGGTGGGTGGGGAGGGGGGTTGTGCAGGTGGGAAGTGTGTAGGTTGGGGGGGGGGGTAGGGGAGTCTGTTGGGGTGAGGTGTGGTGGGGGGTACAGGTGGGGGTGGGGGTGGGAAGTGGTGATGTGGGTGGGTAGAGGGGGGTGTGCAATTGGGTGGGAGGTGCAGTACGTGGGGGAGGGGGTGTGCAATGGTGAAAGGAGATGTGAAGGTGGGGGTGTGTAGTGTGGGGGAGTCTGTTGGGCATGAGGTGGGGTCGGGGGGGGGGGGGTACAGGTGGGGTGGGGGGTGGATGTGTATGTGTGGGTGGGGGAGGGGTGTGATGTTCATGTGGGGGGGGTAAGAGGGGTGATGTGAAAGTCAGTGGGGGGAAGGAGTGTGCAGGTTGGGGGAGAGCTGTGCAGGTGGGTGTGGGGGTGGGGGTTGTGCAGGTGGGGGTGGGGAGGGGGCTGTTCAAGTGGGGGGGGGGGGTTCAAGTGGGGGGTGCGGTTGGTGGGGTGAGAGGGGGTGTGTAGGTGGGGGGATGTGTAGTTGGTGGGGGTGGGGGGTTCAAGTGGGGGTGTCTGGTGGGGCGGAGGGGGGTTGCAAGTGGGAAATGCAGGTGGGGTTGTGCAGGTCGGGGGGGGGGGGGGTTAGGTGAGTCTGTTGGGGGTGAGGTGGTGTGGGGGAGGGGGCTATACATGTGGGGTGGGGTGGGGGTGGGGGGGGGGGGTGTTGTACAGGTGGGGTGGGTGAGGGTGGTGGGATCGGGTGGGGGATGGGGGGGGTTGTGCAGTTGGTTGGTGGAGGGGGTGTGCAGGTGGGGGGGGGGATGTGCAGTTTGTATGTGGAGAGGGGTTGTGCAGTCGGGGTGGGATGTGAAGGTGGGTATGTGTAGGTCGAGGTGGGGGGGGAGGGGTTGTGCAAGGGGAGTCTGTTAGGGGGTGAGGTGTGTGTGTGTGTGTGGGGATGGGGATGTGCAGGTGGGGGTGGGGGAGTGGTGTTGTGCAAGTTGGGGAGGGGGGGGGGGGTTGTGCAGTTGGTTCATGGGAGGGGGGTGTAAAGGTGGGGGGGTGTGCAGTGGCGGGATGTATAGTGTTCAGGTGGAGAGGCGGTCTGCAGGGAGGAGGGGGCTATATTGGGGGAGTCTTCTAGTGGTGAGGTGGGGAGGGGGATGTGCAGGTGGGAAGTCATCACATCCATTGTTCTTCAATAAGCAGTGGAAAGTCATCAAATATAGAGATTTGGATAGGTCTGAGGCCTCTTTGGTTTTGGTTCTTGTCTAGTCATCTTGATGAGTAAGGAATCACATGATCTAAAAGTGACATCAACCATATAAGATTAATTCCTTCTCCCAAAACACATTTTTCTATAAAAAAAATATCCTTGGGAGGGGATGAGATCCTTTTAGAATCCTTTCATGTAGAAACTGGGGGAGGAAAATAACCATATATGTCCACCTAGACCGGGGACCTACTACGATATGCTTGTCCCATTTTAATAACCTACCTCTCCAAGAATTAAATGAATAGGGATTCTATCTAGACTTCACCTTTAATGACATCATAAATTTAATTCATGTTATGGTGAAAAAAATATCAAAGAATCCATACAACTTCATATAGGAAAACACCCATAATCATCATGAAATGATGATGAAAAACCTAAAAAACTCATTAACATACATCATATAATTCATAATAACTACATAAAGATATTCACTAACATGTATTCCTTCCACCAGAATCCAATTCCCAGCATTTTCAGAATTCCAATCTTGATACCATCTTGTTATCAAATCACCAATCCTACCAAATTGGATTTTCACTAAAAAACTTCTCTAATCCTTAACACCAATCACTTGTTTTTAATATAATGAATAAGAAATTAATTAAATCTCATATATCTAAATCAGGCCCTTATGGACAACCCCCACCGCCGTAGACAACCCGTACCCCCAAGACAACCACCACCCCTGTTCAAATCCCACCCACCGCCTTGGACAACCCCCACCTCAACACCCCCATCCCCACGGATACCCCACCCATAGACACCCCGAAACCCTTGAACAGCCCCATCCCCCAATAATTCCCCTACCCCTGGACCCTCCCCTCCCCTCCCCATGGATACCCCCCTATGGATAGCCCCCTGGACACCCCTACCCCCTTGGATAGCCTCCCACCCCTGTGGATAGCTTTCCCAACCCCTAGACACCCCCCTTGGATTGCCCTGCCACCCTCATTGATAGCCCGCCCACCCCCCTAGACAACCCGTACCCCATGGACTACCCCACGACCCCTGTGGATTGCCCGCCCACCCACAGGACACCCTCACACCCCCAGACACCCCCTTCCCCCGTACACCCCACCCCCCTAGACACCCCGAAACCCATGGACAGCCTCCATCCCTGTGGACATCCTGCCCACCCCCTGAACACCCCCTACCCCCTGGACAACCCCGCCACTCCTGTGGACTGGCCTGCCTCCCTACGGAAATCCCACCCACCCACCTGGAAACCCCCAACCCATGTGGACTACCCCCCACCCCCCGGGATAGCCCCCACCCCCTGGACAACCCCCACCTATGGACACCCCCACCCCATTGGGCAGTGTATGTGATGACTAAAATAATCTAATGAAATCTCAAATTTCATTCGATCTAAAATTTAATCAACTCTTGAATAATTCTCCTCCACTATGTGTACATGATCTTGTACACACATATATAGTTGTTCAAAGATATTTTATTATAAATATAGTTTTTTTTTTTGTTTTTATATAATGGTTATCATATAGAGCAGTGTGTTAGTTATGGTTTCATTTAAAGTGAACAATTATCGTTTACTTAAATATTTTGTGATGATACTTTAATCTTATTGAATTTATTTTTACCAAATGAATTATAAAAATTTTATTTTACAAAATGGATAGAAGTCGGATGTATGAAACCGATCGGATCTCAAGCAATTTCAAAACAAATTGACATCTTTTTAGATTTTTTATTTCAAAATGCTTTAGATAGTTGTCAAATACACTGATCCTATTACAATTGTGTTGGAAGACCTTGTTTGATCTGTGAAGAAGTTTGATACCATATAACCAAATTTGGATTTCATGAAAACTACTTTGTCTGGTATCACAATGGGGAGAAAATGAAATCTCTAATTGACGGTGATCCAAACGGAAGGACTGGATTAGAGAACTTGTTATATGATTGGTTTCTATTTATTCATCATCATGAAAAAGAAAGGATTCCAACCAATGAATATTTATATGTGAGCACACAAGATGCATCTAATGAAATTTATGTTTTTGTCTGGGTGAAAAAATTGAATTATTCTGCTATGACTATAGTATATTGATAATATAGTAAAATGATAATGCTGTAAATTTTAATCTGATTGTTTCATGAGAAAATTATGTTTGGGATTTCTAAAATATCCATTGATTACATTCTTACCTTTTTAAAGGAATTACTTCTAGATGATGCAGATATTCCCTGAAAACACTATATTGCATGGATGTTAGTTGAGGAACATGTATTTTCAATAAACAAAATTCATGATTACCTGAATGATTGTAGTTTATTATGGGAGGAAACTGCTAAACGAAAAGATTGTATAAAATTCGGAACATCCCACTGGAAGCCAAAAGATGATGGGACACCTTCTCTTTGGACACAGAAAGTAATGTGGAACTTCTCATTGATTCCCAGACTCTAGAATCTTTTTATGTTTGATGAAATATCAATTAAAATGCGATGTCATGATACCAAGAGAAGGAAGACTAATGATGGGTTGTTTCACCTTGTAGATAGATTTTCATGGCATAGGTTTGATGCTCGATATCTGGATTTTTCAATTGATGTGCGTAATGTGAGGTTGGGTCTTTCCTCTAGTGGTCATAATCTGTTTGGGAAGATTCTTACATCCCACAACACATGGACGATTTTCATACACATTTATAATCTTCCCCCTTGGTTGTGTATGTAAAAACCATTCACTATCATTAGTATACTCATATCTTTCCCTTCTGATCCCGACAATGATATATATGTATACATGCAACCTTTAATATAAGAGTAAAACTTATTTGGGATGTGGGTGTGAAAAAATATGATGCATGTTTCAAATAAATATTTCATATGCGTGTTGTGCTTATGTGGATGATCAAGGATTTTTTTTCTTATGAAATGATGTATGGATGGAGCATGAAAAAAACAATCATGTCCTGCTTTTATAAATAATACATGATCCATAAGGCTGAAACATCGTTATAGTATTAATTTAATGCGACTTCGTCAATTCTTGACAATGGACCATCTATATAGAAATAATCATCGAAGATTTGAGAATACCATAGAGACCAATGATCCACCTCATCATGTGTTTCGAACGGATAACCTTAATGAATTGAAGGATTGATGTTTTTCATTCGGGATGGGTCAAATTTAATCTGGAATGAAAAAGAATGATTTCACTAAAACCTGTTACAATTAGAAGAAGATAATTATCTTCTTTGATTTTCCTTATTAGTCAACCAATTTGTAACGTCATTTCTTAGACGTAATACACATTGAAAAAAATATATGTGAAATTTTGATTTTAATTCTACTAAATGTTAAGGGATAGAAAAAAGATGACTTAAGGTCTCGGTATGACTTAATGTATTGGTGCGTCAGACCTGAATTTCTTCATATTCCTATTAGTGAAAATAAATAGAATGTTTCATGTGCTTATTATATGATGAAACCTACAAAAAAATCAATTTATGGAAGTAGTATAGACTATTAATTTTACTTATTTCTATTTAGGAAATATATCTAAACGGGTCAACAAAAGAGAGTTAAGGATAAAATATTTGAAGACTCATGATTATCACATCCTTCAACATGAGTTGATTCCAATAGCATCTCATTATCTTTTTTCCAATGATGTAATGGTGGGTGTTATTTAGTTGTACCATTTCATAGATATCTTTTTGTTACAAATTTTTTCCAAGTCTTTCTTGCAAAACATGTTGGCATATGCCCCATTAATTTTGGGTGAGTTTGGGAAAATAATTCCTCCACTATTTTTTACATGCATGCTGTATCTAATTGTCCATATTCCAACTAAAAATACTTCAACTAGGACCTATTTATTTTCATTGGATGTATCTAATTAAAATAAATCTGTTCACATTAATGGCTTATGTCCATAATGGGAATCATCCCGAAGGATCTATCGTGAACGGTTACTTGGCTCAAGAATGTATGGATTTTGGCTCTATGTATTTGTCTGATCATATTTCCAGAACGAACAGTCCAATGAGAAACAAAGAAGTACTGTATGAAAAAATTGAACCCAATTTTCCAACACTTCTTCAAATAAGAGGAATTCTTGGATCATATACATTGAGGACATTAAGCCTTAAAGAGAGGGAGATGGCACATCACACAGGTTTGTTCAAATGTGATTTGTTCGATGACTGCATCTTGTAAGTATATTCAATATGTATATCTTATATATATATATATATATGTTAATCAATTCATATTTTTATCTATATGGAACATAAAGTGATGATAAATAGAAAGCATTATTCTTTATCTTTGAGAAGGAGAGAGATTTACATAGAAAAGAGTTTTCTACTTGGTTAAAATTGAAGGTATCAATATTATGGTTTAAAATTGTTAAAAAATTATTTAATTAAGTTTAATATTCATTTATATTTTAGGTACTCAGTTTTTCTACTCACTCTATCTCTAAGGAAATAGATCTTTGGCTTTTGGTCCTAATACTGTCATATGTTACTGTAAATCAATTATTATCAATGGCTATAGATTTGTTATCACTGAACGAGAAAAGAACATGAGAAGACAACATGATGGTGTTATGGTTACAACCAAAATAGTCTATTTTCTTCTGCATCATATAGTAGACTGCGATTTGAAAATATAGGTTATTTTGGAGTCGTTAAAAAATAATAATATAGGATTATTATTCTCATAGATGAGTTATGATAAAGTTATTTTAGTGGTTTTATTCAATTCTCATAGATGAGTTATGATAAAGTTATTTTAGTGGTTTTATTCAATAAATAGGCATGGCATATTTATTTATGATTATGGAATATGAGTTATTGATATTACTCACACTCTTGCTACTGATGAACCATATATATTGGCATCAATGGAGAAATTTTTTTTTGTCAAAGATCATCTTCAACCTGAATTTAGTGTCATTATTAATGTAATTCCAAGACATATTTTTTATGATGATAATGATGGAATTGACACCATCCCTTCAACCATTTCAAACAATACATTTATTACTTTTGATGACTCCAATAGATCAATTGTTAGAGTTGATTGGGATCCAAAAGTTTTTTGTGGGAAATATATAAAATTATCCATTCATGTTCTCAATAATTTTGGTTTACGACGACTTTGGTTGTTTTGGTTGGTACTATTGAAATTTATTTAATATAGATTACAAATATGATGTATCTGACTTGATCATTATGTGAATTCTCATTGTTTATTGGTTGAAATTTTATTTGAATTTCATTTTCTAATTTGGTATTGAACTGTATTCAAATGTATGAAACCAACATTTCAATCATGGTGAACATTTCAATGCTTCAACTGGGATTTGTATAAAATTATTATAACTATAAGAACTATCTTTATAATTTTTCCTGGTAATGAACATGATATTTTGTATTCTTCAACAAAACATGTATATTAACCATCATTATCTACCTGGGTCAAAGAAAATAAATTCTTCCTTAATATTGATAATTGCTTTACCCATTATGAATCTAATGGAATCTATGTTCCATGATTTTAATAGACTAATGAAACTTAGTAAATAACCATCATTCTAAAAATGAATTCTTTTTATTACATTTTACTATTTATTGGCTTCATTATATATCTTTTCAAGATCATTTAATATATTTTTTTGGGATACACATTAGTTATCCTTTTATAATTACTTCCATATTTGATTTACAATGCATAAAATGCAACCAATTAAAGACAGGTGATAGAAATAGATGATGGATAAAAATCATCGGATGACTAAGATGGTAATTCCACCACTAGTGCCTGCAATGATAATTTTATTTCAAATATATATATATA
Organism: Viscum album; assembly: GCA_963277665.1. Taxonomy (NCBI): domain Eukaryota; kingdom Viridiplantae; phylum Streptophyta; class Magnoliopsida; order Santalales; family Viscaceae; genus Viscum; species Viscum album. The sequence continues at coordinate 1,983,779,452 of OY728145.1, read as the reverse complement.
TATTCAAATAATATATAATTTCATGTCATTAATTTTGTTTTCAATAGTTTTTGGAGGATCCATATTTTAGGCGGAAGATATTTGATAAGGATCCTAGTAGTGGTCCTAGTACTAAGGGTGTTTGTACGAGGGGGTGGTGTGATAGCTTGATGATCTGGTCAGCATACCCGATTATACCTTTCCCCTCCCACTAACATACCATCCATCCCACATTATGATCCCGATGTGTTGTTATGGACTCACAAGATATTTTTTCCTCCCTTGTTTTCATCACCCTTTACATCTAATCCTCCTCACCCGTCTGTACCTTATCTGGTGATGATTCACACTCCCCATTCAGTATTCAGCCATCCATCCCTGTCATCTTAATTTACTTCTACTTCCTTCTCTCCAGGCATTTATATTACATATTCTTCAACTCATTCTCCACCATAGTCTATCCTTACAGAGTATACATTGGGACCCACTCCACCTGTATAGGGTGTTCCTTCAGTTTCTACATATCCAGCGGTGCCCATTGATTAGACTACTACATGTACACTTATAGAACCGTAACAAATTCTTACACCATATTATATTTTCATTATAAAATGTATTGAAAAAATATTTCATTTCATTTATAATAGATATATCTAATAATAGAAGGTGGGGGAGGGGGTTTAAATGAATACGTGCAATGTGGAACTATTGCATGAAGTTGATGTTTGACTATAATGAAGATAGTCAAATGGTTGAAAAATCAGGGCAGCAATGTCAGGGTTTTTTACTAACACTTTCCAAATACACCGACATCATTCCATTCAGCTCGCTCTCATAGAGAAAATTGCCTAATGAAGTCGAGGATAATGCTCGGGCAGAGATAAAGCTAAATAATTATTTTGTATTTAATGCAATATTTTTTTATTTATATGAATTAATATTTTTTTGAAAGCTTCCGTTTAATTTCCCCGATGGTGAGGGTGCACGACGAGCACGTCTAAATGATTTAGGTGAGGTTTGTAGAGCTTATAAGCACGAGTTGTATATTGGCTGGCATTCTAGAGTGGGAAAAAAGTTAGGGTTTGTCCCTATCATGGATGATTGTCTATTATAATTGTATCGAGTGATGATTACTAATTGGATGACTATCCAATTAAAGATATTAATCACATTAGGGTTATTTAAATGAAACTTTTCATGTTTTTAGTTAATGCTAATTATTGAATTTTATTTAGTAATTATCTGAAATAAATAAAAATACATTGATGCAAAAAAATTCCTCCACACGTTGGGACGTACTACGATTCAAGATCTTAAGAGGCACCTGATATGCCGATTTATAAATTTCCATTACGACATGCACTTTTTATTACTTCCTACATAATTTATTCAATTTCAAAAACAGTTATATAATTTTAGTTAGGAAATTAATTATTGGTATCCTATTTTAAATTATGGTTTCCTTCATTCAATGTCATTTTAGTGGAATAAATTGAAATTATAAGGATGTGTGCCTTGAGAAAAACTGTTTTTCTAGAGTAGAAAAAAGAATGATAGAAGTGGGGTTACTGAATCCACATAGTAGCAGCATGAATGTTTTATTTTGTAGATTTAAAATTTTAATCTCTATTATTTAATGAAATAATCTTTTCATATTTGTAACAGGATTCTTTAGAAGACGTTGATTCCCATGAACCTGACAATTTTGGGCCAAATGATCACTTACATCAGGGGTTGGGAGATGAGAAACCTGGTAGAGTATGCTACTAACCTAGGAAGAGTATAGTTACGATGAGGCATTGGACCTCCTCTTGTACAAGTTGTAGTGCCACCGAGTTCGAGAAAGTTAAATGAACATGAGAAATAGGCAGAAAAAAGGTCCACAGAGACAGAGAAACAATCTTCTAGGGAAAACATTGAATTTTACGAAACTATTGAATGTTTTATGTTCAACACTTCCACCAGAGGCCAGAACAACTTGTGATGAATATATATCATTGATGCATTCTATATATGGTGACCTAGGTGGCAGTTCTAGTGGTGGTCAAGATGACAGAGTGGAAGAAACCGATGTGGAAGAGGAGGAGGGCGAGGAGGAAGTCGAGGCAGAGGAGGAGGGCGAGGAGGAGGGCGAGACAGAGGAGGAGGGTGATGAGGAGGACGAGGCTGATTACGATGGTGAGGATCAAGGCATTGATTTTGGAGGAGATGATGATAGTGTTGATGATGAGGATGAGGGTAAGGATGATAATGATGGTGATGATAATGATGGTGATGAGGGACAGATTGATCTATTACATTTTTGACTGATATTACTGACCTTTGATGTTTTTTGATTTGTTGGTCTAGAACATATGTGTGATTAGGTAGGTCACATTATCTTTATTTTTTTATCTATTAGTAATTAAATATGACTTGATAATTTGTTGTGACTGATTCACCCCTCCCTGGATAGTCCCCCACCCCCATGGATAGCCCGCCCACCCCCCGGGATACCCCATACCTCCCTGGATAGCCCCACTACCCATGTTGATAGCCCCCTCAGAACCCCTCCACCCATGTACACCCCCACCCCCATGGATAACCCTCCCACCCCTGTGGATATCCCCCACCCCCATGGATAACCCTCTCACCCCTGTAGACAACCCCTACCCCCATGGACATCCCACCACACCCCTGGGCACCCCGTACCCCCTAGATAGCCCCACCCACCCCCATGGACTTCCTGCCCACCCCCTGGACAACACCTCCCCCTGTGGATAGCCCCCACCCCGATGGGGAGGTCGCCCACCTCCCTTGGACACCCCATACCCCCTGGATAACCACGCCACCCCCGTGGACAGCCCACCCACCCCCTGGACACCATGCACACCCCTAGAAAACCCCCCTAAATATCCATACCATCCCCTAAATAGCCCCACCCCTAGAAAGACCCCCACCCCCTGGACACCCCGAACCCCTAGACTGCCCCGCCTCCCCTATTGACAGCACGCCCACCCCCTACACAACCTCCCCCCCTATGCACAAATCCTAGTACAATTGACAGGACTCCCACCCCCTTGGACACCCCTACCCCTTGGATAGCCCCGCCACCCCTGTTGATAGCTGACCCACCCCCTAGACACCTCGTGGACACCATGGACAACCCCGTCCACCCCCTGGACACACTGTGCCCCCTAGATAGCCCCCACCCCCGTGGACATCCCAACCACCCATGTGGACAGCTCTCTCACGACCTTGGACACCCCATACCCCCTAGAGAGCCCTGCCACCCTCATGGATAGCCCACCCACCCCCATGGACACCCTGAACCCCTGGACAATAGCCCCCAACCCCTGTGGATAGCCCGCTCACCCCCGTGTACAACCCATCCACCCCCTGGACACCCCCTTCCCCTAGATATCCCCCACCCCTGTTGATATCCCACCCACCCCTTGGACACCACCTCCCCCTGTGGACAACCCCCCCCCCCCCCCTCATGCCCGTGGAAAGCCTGCCCACCCCCTCGACTCCTCCAACCTCCATGGATAGCCCCACCATCCCAATGGACTCCCCCTCCCCCTGTACACCCATGGACAACCCCTCCCACCACCCTAGACACCCCATACCACCTAGATATCCCCCTGTAGATAGCCCCACCCACCCCCTAGACTCCCCCAACCCCCCCTAGACAGCCCCTCCACCCCTGTGTATAGCCCTCCAACCCCCATGGATATCCCCAACACCCATTGATTATAGGGTTTCTAACAACTCGAAGATCCCATTAATCATTGATACCCACATTGTTGCGTCCTGGGACCCTTGATCACCAATAAAGAATAGTAGATTTAATTTTAGAAACTAACATGCATAATCAATGATCTGAGAAGAACATGGTTATTCCTCTTCCACAAGAGTTTCAGTATATACCAAGACTAGGAAGACAATCGCTAGATCACAAAAATGACTACCTAAGATATCCCCTTATTGAATTTCTGATTCATTTATAGTGGTAAAATTCTAAAGAATTGTCAAAAACAAAACCATTAGTAATATAATATGATGTTCTAAAACAAAGGACACAAAATCACAAATCCCATAAAGATACATCATAAATAATTCTTCATAAAAAAATTTCAAAATCACATAAAAGAGAATTCTTTCTATTTAAAACTCCCAAATGGTTTATAAACATTCCTATAAAGGTTACATATCAAATATCATATAGTAGTTTTGTCTCAAAATAAAATGTAATCCATTTTCTAATAACAAAATCTCCCTTCCTACCATAAACATCAAAGCCTTATTTTTCCTAAAGAAACACATACTCTTAAAATAAACACAATTCCAAAACCATTTCAAAAATACCAATGATCATTAAATCCATGAATTTCATTCCATTAAAACCATTACATCTCACATCCCCTAAACACTTGTTACCCCCTAGACAGCCCTATCACCCCCGTGGATAGCCCCCACCCCCCTGGATAGCACTCCCACTCCTGTGGATATCCCGCCCACCCCAACCCCCAGTGGCCACCCCAACCCCTCGTGGACACCTAAAACCCCCATGGACACCCCAACCCACCCATGGATAGATCACCCACCCCTTTGACAGCCCGCCCACCCCCTTGGAAACCCCCTACACCCCTGGACAGCCTCGCCACCCCCATGGACAACCCGCCCAACCCATAGACACCTCATACCCTCTAGACATCCCCCACCCCCATGGACAGCCCACCCACCCATTGGACACCCCCACCACCCCTGAACACCCCCATCCCCTGGATACCCCACTCAGACTCGTCGACCCCCTTGGAGAGCCCCACAACCCCCTTAACAGCCCTCACCCTTATACACCCACACCCACCCCTGTAGACACCCTGCCACCCCTGTGGATAGATCACCCACTCCCTGGACACCCCTACCCCCTGAATATCCCCCAAAACCCCTATATAGCCCCAACCCCTAGACCCCCACCACCTGGACACCCCCACCCACTGGACACCCCCACCCCATGGACAACCCCCACCCATGGGGATATCCCCCCTCCCCCAACACTCGGACACCCCCACCCCTGGACACTCCCTACCCACTAGGACAGCCCCCAAACCCCATGGACAGTACCCCTACCCCATGACACCCAGACCCCCTAGACGACTCCCACCCCTCATAGACATCACCCAACCACCTGGACACCCCCACCCCATTGGACACCCCCACCCCCATGCACAACCCCCCACCCTCTGGACACCCCCGCCCCATGGACATCCCCCTACACCCTAGACAGAACACAACCCCTGGTCTCCCACCCCCTGGATAGCCCCCCGAGACACCACCACACCCCCTGTTAACAGCCTGAACCCCTTGGAATTCCCCCACCCCATGGATGCCACGCCACCCCTGGACACCCCCACCCATCTAGAAACCCCGACCACTGGACACCCCTACTCCCTTGCAATTCCCCCCACCCCTTAGACCCTTCCCCAACCCATGGGCACCACCCCACCCTCTGGACACCCCCATATAACCCCCACCACCCTGGACAGCCCCCCACCCCCCATGGAAACCATCCCACCCCCATGGACACCCCCATGGCTAGCCCCCCTGGGACTCCCCCATGGACAACCCACCCCCAACCCCCTAGACACCCCCATCCCCTCGGACACCCCCACCCCCTAGACAGACCCTACCCCCTTGGAAAACCACACCAACCCCCTTAACATTAGCCCAACCCCTAAATTATGGATTGAATTCTTTACGAATGAAATTAAATTTTGAATTATGTGGTAATGGTGTATGGATATACTTGTTGTATGGGTATAATTGTTGAATGTGTATTCTTGTTTTAATTACCTTTTGAATTATCTGTTAATTATATACATGTGTAGAAGGTAATTAAATAAAGAATTGGAGGTATTTCAAATTCTATATCAATTATACATTTTATGAATTATGTTGTAATTCATAAAGAATTCTGTATATATTCTAGGTATTGAGGGTTGTGCACTGAATTGGGTATGAAATTTTTCACGTATTCAGAATTTTGAAGATATTATGTATGAAACGCCCCAACCCCCTGTATGTATTCTGCAGTTATTCAAAATTTTGTATAAATTCTGAAGGCCTGCTGGTAGATACTCCTGGATTTGCTGTAGGTGCATAGGGGGAGGACGGCTTGCTGTAGGTGCACAGGGGGAGGTCGGCCTGCTGCTGCAGGTACATAAAGGGTATTCCAACTATTTAAAATTATTGGAAAGTATGTAAAAATAGAACTTATACCAATGGTTTTATGTAAACCATTGGTATAGTTTTTTTACTTGATATTTACCAACGGTTTGTGGGAAATAGTTGGTAAATGTTTATTCCAACGGATTTTAAACCGTTGTTATAAAGATGCTTTTTGATATTACCAATTCTTCTAAACCATTGGTAAACATTTATACCAAAATTTTCAATTAATTGTTGGTAAATATACTATTTTTCAAACATATCCAAATGGTTCTCATAGAACCATTGAGATATGTCTATCCCCACGGCTCAAGACCAAATGGTTTGGACAACCGTTGGTATAGTTTATACCAATAGTTTTCCAGCCTTTACAAACAGTTTTAAACTATTGGTAAAGATATAATTTCTAGTAGTGTCTTGAATCAAATTATAATTTTCATATACTACCTTATTTTTATTTATATTAACATATTATAAATGATAAGGATATTTGTGTTCTCATATTATAACTTATCCACATATCATTTAACTATTTTACACTAGTCTTAATAATATACAAAATGTAATTAGAATCATAATAATAATTATAAATAACATTATTTTAACTTTCAATAAAGAAGAAATTAGTAGAATATTTTTTTATGATTAGATTCATCACATCAATTTATGTCCTCACTAGAACTCATAATGAATCTATTTATCTTTTATCCTTTTTCCTAATAAGTTTTTTTTTCATTTCATATATAAACATTGGGAAGTCGAGCATGATATATATATTTTTACATTCGAAGCATGTGAAATATGAAAAATTAAAATATTTATTAGATCTACCCTACTTGTATATTCCTATAGAATCCCTCCAATTATTTCTTCTTGGAATCCTCATATAGTCTTTTATTGATTTGATAATTCCTTGAATGATTGTTTATTTTTGATTATTGATTATTATCTCTATAAGGAATTTAATAATCATAGGAATCAGAAAAAATAATATTAGTAAACTAAAAATAAACCATTGTTTGGTTACATTATCCTGTTAATAGTAATTTAACATCATGTTCATATTGAAACTGTTATCCAATAAGCTCATACAATGTGAAATCTTTTTCATTATTGTTGTCATAAATGGAAACCTTCTTATCATGATATTTATTGGGTAATCTAATAATTACTATTTCCACAATGAAATATTTTATATTTTAATTTCATTTAAAATTACCTCATTTATAATATTTATGAACTTATAGAACATTTTGTCCACTATTTAATTTTTAGATATCATATAATCTAGGAACATAGAAAAATCTTTTAAAGTCTTGTCCTTTAGAATTTTTTATTTATCAGAGTGTCTTAAATTTAAAATTATATATATGTATTTTCATATCTTCCATGATGGTAAATATATGATGAAATTATTACTGATATAATAATACCAAATATTTATAATCACTTTTTTAAAATATACATAACTACATCGTTATTTATAACTGTGTTATAATATACCCCAAGAAGTATGCTTGTATTTACTATTTAACTCCAGTTCTTAGTGATTAGATTCTAATGGAAATTTTTATTTCTAGTTATACAATAATCTTAGTTATTTCCCTCATAATATAAAGTATTCATCCGATCATATTTTTTTCAATATCTTGTTATAACACATGGGAGTGATTAGTGAAAACAAAAAATATATCCAAAAGATCTAAGTGATTTCATATGAATTAATTTCCCCCATTAGTTTCATAGATTATGGTCAATATTGGTTGTGAATAAATAAAATTCAAAATCTAATGTTAAAAATTAATAAAGTGATTGAAACATGGTTTTTATAGTGGTTTAGAAAATTTTCTTAATGAACTCCTCATAGAATCTACTCTCATAGAGTGGTTTGGATCAGACTAAGTATTGATTTTTTTTGTAGTCAAAAACCAATCACATCCTATATATTCTTTTAAAAATACAACCCAAACATTTCATGATTTTTTATTGATGTTGTAGACGTAACTTACATTATTTAACATATGAACAATAAATTTCAGTAACTTACATCTATTTCATTTTTACCACATTTCCTTTGGCTCTTTTCAAAGGCTCTTCTAGGTGAATTTTGAAGTTCATTTCTTTTTTTGGGTCGATTCATTGCTGGATAAAATTTAGGGAAATCCATGCAGGTATATCTATGAAATTGTGAATTTTATTATGGTGTTAAATAAATTGGTAAATAGTTATGAACACTACTATAAAAGACAATGCTTCCAACCCATCAAACTTTAAAACTTGAAATAGTGGGGTGTTTCATATTTGGTTTCTAATTTGTCAAAAAATGTTTCCATACCATTTCTCTCTTCTAGTATACCACAATGGGGTTCCCAATTGGCACCTAGGTTGAAAAACCATGCATCCAAATTATCCAATGTTATTTTAATTATTTTAAATTTTCATTATCGACAAAAAATCTCCATTATCTAAAACTATTATTCTCCTAAATTAGTCCATTTATTAAAAAGACTCCTCTTTGTGATTTTATTGACTTATTTCTTATTTATGACCATTTTGAAGGATCTTCGAGTATTGGATAAAGATATTTGGAGTTTTTTATACATATCTTATGGTTTTTTTTCTTCAAGATCCACCACTCTCCTATTGATTTAAACATTTGATTATCATTGTTAATACCAGAACAAGGTTTGTGAATTGGTCGAATTTTATTTATTATGGATTCATCTTGGAAATTTATAATTGTTTCCCTGGTCATTATTTTTCATTGTGAATTCCCTAAGAATCATCCTGGTATGTTTTTCTTCCTTTACCATTATTATTGAAATAACGAATTGGATACTATAATTCATGAATTTTTAATCTGGGATGCATTATTGTGTGATTATAACAATTTATCTTCCTTTTCTTGAGGATACATTATTGGGTGTTGATGATACCATGATTTAGGTATATTGTTTTATAAGGAAATTTTGAAAACCTGAAACTGTTGTTTATTTCATGATTTCAATTATATTTATATTTTATTTCCAAATTATTATTTGAGATTCCTTATATATTTTTGGAATTTGAATGGTGTTTATTGAACCTATTTTATTATGAATTTATAAATAAAGTGTTCATTTGTAGAATTTTTTTTTATAATGATTGTGTAACTTGATGAAAAGCTTTGATAATGATTCTTGAGAAATAATGGCATTAAATGTTTTATGGATTCAAAAGATAATTAATTAGTTTGAAAGGAATGACGTTCGGTGAAAAAATTTTCTTGTTGGTGTTAGAAATGAATTGAATTCATTGAAATATTTATTTATAGATTGTTGAAAAATAATTGATTAAACTAATTTGAGATGGGTGATTTCCAGATAATTTATTAATTGTTTTACTTGAATAACATGGGAGCTTGGGTGGTTTGGTGGGTAGAATTTGGTATACAATATAGACATGAATTAGATCCACTTATCCATTGGTTGATGATGAAATTGATACTAAAAATGATGATTCCATGTATTTTATTCATTATGATGGAGTACTATTCACCATAGTAATATTTTCCAGGGATGTATACACACCTAAGGATTTATTCAATCATGAATGGTGGGAAGCATGATCCTTGAACTAACTGACCGTAGGAATTGTTACCATGGTGATGTGATTGAAAATGATTTATTCATTCCATTGTTTGTTAAATTAGTTACTCATGTCTATTTAATATAAATTCCTACTCATGCTTTATTTGATGTAAATGTTTTTTGGTGCCTATCTTATTCGGTCTATTGATATAATTAAAAATGAACAATGAAAAATGAATAGTGAAAATATTTTTATAAAATGTTTTATTTAAAATTAAAAATATTTGGTTTATTTGTTATTGAATAACTATGGAATTATTTTCTAGATTCTAAAGTGGTAGTGTTTCTCATCCCATAATTACACCTTTGGTAATTTATAAAATCTCTTTTTTCTGGACCTAGAAAAGGGAAAGTACCACTTGGGGTTAACCAATGCTCTTATTTAGAATGAATTTGGGATTTGGTAATGTTGGATAGTTTATGTGATTTACTTGTTATGAGGAGATCCAGTTATGATGTTTTCATAGGTTTATATGACAACTTGTTTTTCCCTTTTTCAGAAATGTACTTTTTATCATTTTGAGTTTTACTCTTGGTGGATATTTTTTTATATTGATTGTTTAGGGAATATACCCATATTTATTCTTATATTTTGTTATTATAATTGTGAAATCTATCCCTTATTATGTTTCACAATTCCATGGAACTAATATCCACCCCATGTTGTTTGGGAATTCCCTTTAAGACATGTTACGATTGATTTGGTTAATAATTTATTTATTTATATAATTTTTTTAATTTTAAAATTATTATTAGTGGAGGTTGTGTCCTTTCTTTCATTTTCCTATGAAATTTGGGATGTTCTTGTAGATATGAGAAAGGATTTTTATTACTAAAGGTGTTGGTTATGAGTGGGTGGGTTACCATCTCTCAACATAGTAACTTTCAAGTTACCATGGATGGTTATGAAAAGTGTTTTTAGGAATAAATTGATCTGATTCATGTCTTTAACTAAACATTAATAAGATATTCATGTTCCCAAGTTGATTTTTCATTGATAGATAATACATTATTGTGTCTTTGTTCTGATGTATCCTTGTTGTATAATAATGTTTTTAGTAATATTTCCCAAAGAAGACCTCCAATTATGTTTTATGGTGGATCTAAGATTAACCCTAGAAACGAAACCATAAATTTGACCATAACCTTATAGTGGTGTTAGTGTGTGAAGTGTAAGATCTAGTACATGGAGGTGAAGCCATTCCCATTTCGGAACTTAAGGTGAAACCCTAACTGAATGATGGTTGAGATCACACAAATGATCTTCTTCATTAGAAACCAATATCTTTATATTGAACTAATAATCCTTAGGAGATTGAGGATTGGATGTGGAATATTGAGAGACTCATTGAGTTCTCGAATATTCGAGATTCTTTCAAGGTAAAATGTTCAATTTTCAATTTTGAATGCAATGAATGAGATGGTGGGATGATAAAGTTAGGAAAATAACAATGAGTTATTTGAGAAGAAAGACATCAAGACACTTTTTATAGAGAAATTAAATCTATAGTTTATGGTTTTTGCTATGTTGATGGATTTTATCAACCTTTACAAGGGTGATTGCTTAGTGAATCGGTATGACAATCATTTCTGAGAGGTTTCTCTATTATTTTCTGACATAGTATCACACAATTGTGTAATGATATGTTGGATTGAATTTGGTATTTTATCACATATTCAACCTTAGGTACTTCTAATGATGTTTACCTCATATGATGATTTTCTAGATGTAGATATGATAGATGAAATTGGCATGGATAGTATGTACATTTTTTAGGGATTTCCACCAACGCGTAGTGGAGGTTTCAGGGGCCCCTTTAGTTGGGATTTTAAGAAAGATGAGTTTACTTTTGGAAGTAATGGTAGTGTTCCTATAAATTAAATTTTCTCTAAATAATCTATAGTATCTGGAAAAGTAAAATTGAATTGATTCCAATGTGGAGAATTTTCACACTCAAGGTACGATCATAAGTTTTAACTATAGATTTGAAGCTCATTTGAACACTAAGGTAACTTGAAGCCGTTTTAATATTTAAAAACACCCCTTGTAGTAGTACTAGGACATAAATACTGATATGATCTCCTATAAAATATGTAGCATCAATAACAATGGGGTTCTAGCCACATGTATATGGAATAATGATTTTTTAAGGTGGTGGATTTTTCTCCCATGGGAACTGATGTAGTCCCTAATATAGTGATATGTACCATTACTATCACTTTATAGTTTTTGAATGATTTTTTAGATATTGGTACCTCTCATTAAATCATATCATCCCACATTGTGTATATATCGAATATTCCAGCCTAGATTAAACCTTATGTGATGTAAATTAGGATTCCCCTAGTAAGTGAGAGTATGGTGTCCAATGCCCCTCTTATGGATTCTCATTATCCAAGATAGAGATCATATAATGATTTTTGGTTCATCATATAAACACTATAGATGAAATTTCAAGAAAGGATTGGTTTGTTGCTTATAAATCTCCAATTAAGCAGTATCATCAGTGGGTTTCCATTACAACCCATGATTGGTGCTTACATTTTTTCAAAGGGGATGTGACTCGAGGGATTTCTATGCCCAACATATGCCTTTGGATATAGTAAGGATGATACCACTTTATCTATTGAACCGGTAAAGGAATTTTCTTATAGTGAACTTCTTATAGTAATTAATGAAATTATATAAGTGTTGCAATCTAATTTTGTTGGGATGCACTGACGATGGATGTATAGTTATTTACCAACTTGGTGATATGTACTAGACCCACATATCTTCCCTCCTACCATGAATCACTAGTTAAAGAAAATTATTTAATTAATATGGTGGATGTATTGATGCCCAAATGCTCCATTAAACCAACAATGCCTACTTGGGATGAAATTGGGATTTTTTAACAAGAATCAAAAGGGAGCCCTTCACTTCTATGTTCACTACCTTAATCATAATAGGGTTATAGTGAAGAATATGTATTTGTTACTATATTGATTATTTATTTGATCTATTAAAAGGGGTGAATCAATTCTATAATATTAATCTTTAGTCTAGTTACCACCAGCTCATGATCAATGAGTATGATATCACAAAGTACAATTTTATGAGAATGTATGATAACTATGAGAATATTTTTATTCCATTTTGTTTAAAGAACAATAATTATATGTTTATGGAATAGATGAACATGGTTTCCCATCAATATCCAGACTCATTTTTAGTGGTATTCATGGATGAAATCTCGGTTTTGTCTAAAATTTAGTAGGATCATGTGATTAATTTGATTGTAGTTTTATATATAATGAGGGATAATTGAAATTAGGATGAGCCAACAAAGATCCAACTCTAGATTCATAAATTTAATTTCGTTGTGCATGGTCTCAAAAAATTATATCTCAGTTGATATTGAAAAGGTTAATGTTATCTTACCTTGGGAAGAACATTAAAATTTCAATGATATTTGGAATTTTTTTTATTAGATTATTATTATCACCCGTTCATGAAAGATTTAAAAAATTTATATTCCCCACTGACTTTACTCAATCATATGGGAAAATAATGAGGTTTCTTTCCATAGGCTTAGAGATTTCCCACTTTTGGAATGTGGGAAATAGAGCAGCTGACTACCATGCTTCATGGGCTCCTCTGGATGACTCTTTCACTTATTTTAATAGCCTAGGGTTTCTTCCCTCCATGGGGGATTCTATTATACACAGGGTTTATTTTCATTATGCCCTCATAGTTTTCTTATTCATCCCTACCAGGGTCCCTTTTAATCAAATAAATAATTGATTATGGTTATGGTATTCTCACTCACATGGGAGTGAATATTGTATGGGACTCAAAATTGAATAATTACATTGAGGAGTAGAAGTTTTATTTCACATCTGTCACAAGTGTTTACTCTTCTTAAGGCTAGGTAGGGATTCATGGTATTTTGTAATTCTTAAAGTATCAGTCTATGTTTTATTCCCATGAATAGTGATCATGTAGTAGATTATGGTTCTTGAAAGATCCACATTCATAATAGGAACTATCCCACAAACGATCATGAACATGTAGCTATGATATACACTATTAATAGTCAGTGGCACTACCTCTTTGGAAAAAAGGTTTACCATTTCATATGATCAAAATACCTTGAGTTATATCCTCTTGAATTAATAAATAAATCCTTATCAGATGTGATGAGAATAATAATTACAATATTTTTAATATCACATTACCAATGCACTTGGAAAGATGAACGTTATTCTTGATGAAATAATCTAGATACTACAGTCTCATGGTGTGAAAGAATCAATAGAGTTTTTTAATAGAATTTATCTCTTTGATCAAATACATTTGGGACTCTAATAGGATCATTATGATGGTTTTTTGGATTTTCTTTAGATGAAGTACTATATTATTGAGATGATCCTTGAGGAGTATAAAATTAATGACGAGTTTTTTGGTGTTAGGGATTCATTATATCTTGGGGAGATAATTATCAAATTGCCTCTATCTCTAAAAGGCATAATTTTATTTAAGAATTTTTTTTCATTCCATCACCTATAAAGAAGGATGTGATGAGGTGTTGTCATCATTCATAGTTATTGATTCACATTTGAATGGTGGAAGTTATTTATGTTATGATGGGTCAGTTCTAGTGGATAGGTATGAAATGTGAAAATTTTTATTTTGTTTCCCATTTTTATTCAAATAAATTGAGAAAGGTAGGGTATCATAAGAATTTCGGGTTTCTTTAAAAAATTCTGGTTCCACCAAGAAAATGGGTTGAGATATCGATTGATTTTTCAGTATTATTGTGACACATACTTATGGTTGGAATGTTACCTTGGATGTGATAGATTAGTCTACTAAATTTTTCCACTTTATTGCCATTGGTGATACAACTAATGTTGAGATCTTGGGATAATTTTCTGTCTTGAAAATCATCATATTTTTCCGAATTCCATATACCAATAATTTTATAGGTATTTTTGATAAAAAAATATTGTTTTTGGAGAAGGCTCCAAGAGTTGATGAGATCTTAATTTAATTTCAGAATAGAGTACCATACTCAGAGAGATGTTCAGACATAAAAATCTATATAGATTCTTAAAGACATGATTGAAAATTGTGTCCTAAACTTTTGAGGAGATTGGGATTTCCATTTTGATCTGGTTTGGATTTCCATTTTGACCTCATTTAATTTTTGTAAAATAACAGATATGATCCCTCATAAAAAATTTCACCATTTAAGGCCTTGTATTATTTAACTTATAAACCTATACATTTTTTGAGATAGTTATGCTTTTCCTATAGAACCTAATATATTATAGGAGATGACTATAAAGATTTATATTTACCTATAGTGGTTAGTGATAGTGGAGAGATGGTATAAATCCTACATGGTTTCTCATCAAGTTCCTTTGTAGTGCTTGGTTGGTGACAATTTTTATAGAGTATCTCCTCAACTGGGTCACCAATGTCTTTGAAAACTGTTGAAGTTGGCACCGAGATATGTGGAAAAATTTAAGATTGTTTATGAAATTGAAACAGTGCCATACCACTTGGACATTCTTACATTGATGACATTGATCCATGACGTGTCACACATGTGGAAGCTCAAAAATTATATTTCATCCCAGCCTCATGATTTCAATTGGAATGATATTGGTTGGGAACATGATATAAAAGTAATTGAGTAGCTAGATTAGTTAATTTATTCTTAGATGAAGGCTATCCATGTAAAGTCAATAGATTTATTTCATGTTCGGTGGAAAAATATTTATTATCTTCCGGAAACATTGGAAAATGAGGAAATGATGAGAGAGTAGTGGCCCAATATCATTGTGGACCAGTATCAATTATGAGGCTTTCACGGGTCTGAAATTAAGTTTTTTGGGGAGAATTATAACATCATTAAACCAATTTTTCAGTAATTATAATCATTTTTGATCAATTGTTTGTTAGATAATTTTATAGGTTGTTTTGGGAAAATATTTCTGTATTTTTCAGGTTTCCAGGACTTTAAATTTTTGGTTAATGGTGTTGGAACGTCATGTGGGCCTATCCAAAAATCGATACTTCTTGTGTTGGACATATAGAGGAGGATTCATGGTTAGGGTCACAATTAGTCCAAACTATGTGGCCTTCCATTAAAACTATGTGAACTAAAACAAATAGGTTTTTCATGGTTATAAAATAGTTGGTAAAACATGAATCCAAACCATGTATCTCTTTCAATATCCTATAAAGGGGCACATGGATCGAATAGGGTTTAAAAACCCATTTATCCAAAACATGCGATATAATTTTAATGAATAAAAATTTTCTCTTTACACTCGAATCACCTCTATTTTCTCTTATTCTTCATTGGGGGATTAATATCTCAACCAATGAGTCTCTAAATGTAGATTTTAGGTACTACATTCTTCATCAGGACCTATTTCTATTGATATTTTTCTTCTGTATCCATATTTTTTATGAAATTTTTTTTTCTCTTTATTATACATTTAGATTCAGCACTATCCTTTTGATTGGAAACTGAGATTGTAGATTTTTCTACTATATCAATGCTTTTTGACATGATATATAGGAAATCTTATAGACATATCTTCAAATTTGGGATTTGATTTCTAAATCGTTATTAGTCATTGTGACTTAATTTGGAATCATCAAGGGAAGTATTTTCCCTATTTCGTACTATTCTAGAAAAGATGAATCTTAGATTCATATTGATGATTTTTTTCTAGTACCCCTTTATATTTAATTAAATACATTCATATCCATTTAACTGATGATACAATTTCTGTGTAATGATTATACCATGATAGAATAAGGTTGATTCTTAATTCAATTATATACAATTAGTGCTATTATTTCGTGATATATTTGAAATGGATTTATATTTAATTTCCATGGAATGATTTCATATTCCTGATAAATGTTTGACATTTAATGGTGTTTATATAAGATCATTGACTATATATTTTCAACTAAGGTTTTGATTTATAGAAAATGGATTTGAGATTAATTATTATTTTTATGACATACTATTATGATGATTTTTTTAGAAATTATGGAATGAAATATTTTTTGGATTTGAAATGAAATTAATTTTTTTAAAAGAAATTAATATAGATGAAAATAATTTTATGGTGGTTTTTAAATGAAATTTAATTTTTGAAAATATTATTTGGGGATGCATGAATGATCATTGGTGAAACTAATCTAAGAAGGAAGATTTTCCCCATTATTGATTGAATTTTTTACTTCAAGCACATGGGATCTTGAGTAGTTTTTTGGTGACCTTGGATAAACATGATAAACATGTATTATCACTACATATACATGGATTTATGATGAAAATGATTTAATATTAAATAATTATTCAGAATTTATTCATTAGGGTAGACTCATATTCCAACATGGTCTGACATATAGGGATTTGTGCATACATAGATCCATATTTCACTAAGAAGGTGTGGATGCATGATCTTTGATATAACTAACTATGAGCCTTATAACCTAGGTTTTATGAATAAAAATTGTTTAAAAATATTTATATATGAATGTGTTTTTGAAATTATTTAATCACTATTATTTTAATGGTTTTCCAATTCATGCCTGATTCGATGGAAATACACATTGTTAAATGTTTTATTACTACAATTAGAATTATTTGAAAAAAATTATTGATAATGAAATATGAAAATATTTCCATTCCATTTAAAAAAAATATAATCAAATTTAGTTTATATAATATAGAATGGTAATGGATTTTTAGGTGGGATCCAACTTGGATTCTATTTCATACACCCCGCATTTTCTTGTAGGCATTTTTAGAGATTATTATTCTAGGATAAGTAAAAGGGAAAGAACCACATGGAGGAGATGTGTGTTCTCGATTTGAATCTCCTTTTTTATCGTGACATGAGGAGTATAAGATCCACTGAATATGGGGGAATTGTTTTGATGATTTCATCATTTTTATGCAATGGTTTGGGTTTATCCTTGTTTTTTTGGATATGTCATTTTCTACCATTTAATGTTTTAATCTAGATGAATTTTTTGAATTAAAAAATATTTACGGATTATATCAACAGTTGTTATTTATTTTTGTGGAAAAAATCGCCACTGGATTCCCAAGATCTAATCATTATCCTCTGAGGATTGAGAACACCATTCCAGTAGTGTCAGGATTGATTTGGGTATCATGTTAGCGGGTTGAATTGGTTGGATCATTAAAAATTGATATCATAATAGGTTTTATCCTTTCTGGGATATCAATATATAGTTTGAGATTTCATGGTAGATTGGATATGTTTAATTCTTAAGAGACATGTTTAGTGTTATTTTACCTAGATCATATCATAGAGAGTCATAATACACCATGGGTGGTTGGGAAACAATCAGTGAAAAATAAATTTATCTCATTATAAACTCTAACAAAACATTGATATGTGATTTGTATACCCAAGATGAGTTTTTAGTAATAGTGTTAATGTTTATTTGTCTCATGACTGAGGTATACTTGGTATCTCGCAATATTGTATATTATAATTCCCCTAAAAATTTGTCCAATTAGGATTCCAAAGAGATACGTGGTTGAAACCATGTAAGATAACCCTACTATTTACTAGAACCTTATAGGGTTAATAGTGTATATGGTCCAATATATGGGCCAATGAGCCACACCTATTCTGGTTTAGGAACTAAGAGATCATTCCCAACATATTTCATTGATTAAAACCATCATATTTATAGGTAGCAAGTAGAACTGAGGAGGGAGTTTATTGCCTTCTTAATATTGATAAAATAATCATGTTCATGGAGATTCTAGACTCTATTAAGGCATATTGTGTTGTCTTCTAGTCTGTGGTTCCAAACATATAACGGTGTGAGGCTATAGTTTTGGAACTAATAATGAGGTATTTGAGTGGTTAGATATTAATAATATTTTTTTACACTGAAATAATATCAAGATTCGAAGGTACTGGGTAATTCTATGTATTTTCTCAACCTTCACCATGGTGATTGGTTAATGAATTTGTGCTTCAATCATATATTTTTATCATTCTAGTTCTAACGTAAGGTATTATTGAATTATAAGTTGGATAAATATGGGTTTTATATGGGTGTTCGATTAGATATCAAATAGTAAGAATTTATTCTGAATTAGACCTCATATACTAATGTTTTGGATAGACTTATGATGGATTGATTTGACATCGATGGTAATTTTGAGTTGGATGGAGTTACAATAACACCCCAAATTTTTATTAATTTTGTTTTTGAATATATTAATATTCTTTGATAGATTGTGTTACATGATGCACTAAGTTATGATTTCATTATACACACCAAAAATTTAATCCTTCACTACTAGGAACAATTATTTTATGTTTCGGTACACACAAAATATAGTTTTTTATTCTAAATGTAACATCATTTTTATATTATGTTTCACACAATAATGATCTTAGCTTACATTACATGAAAAACTAATTTTAAACAAAACATGTCCTATTATTAAAATTTTATTATAGTTTTCACATATTCATTGAAATAAAGGGTATGAAAATTATTAGATAAATTATGAAAAAATGATTTGTTAATATTTACAAAAATATATCTTTGGTAAAAAAATTAATTTGAAATGAATGTAAGAACTATTTGAAAATAAAGATATTCATATAAAAAAATATTTTCTATGTAAAGAATATTTTATCTCAATAAATTAAAAACATAATTTGTATGAATGATTATAATTATAATTTTATATTTTATATTCAATTTAAA
Source organism: Viscum album (assembly GCA_963277665.1). Classification (NCBI taxonomy): domain Eukaryota; kingdom Viridiplantae; phylum Streptophyta; class Magnoliopsida; order Santalales; family Viscaceae; genus Viscum; species Viscum album. The sequence goes on along the minus strand of OY728145.1, from coordinate 1,983,759,850 downwards.
ATTTACTATTCAACAAATTTATTTTCTATATGAGAGATAAGAATAAATAAAATTTTATAGAGAAAGGGTTATATTTTTCTAAATGGAATTTTTACTGCCGTTTAATGGTTCCCCTATTTTGAAACTAATTTTTGAAAATTAAATCATATATATTTTACAAAATTTAATTATTTTTTATAAATAAAACATCAAAATTTTCTTAGGGTGATTTTTATCAATTTTTCTAAAAAGATTAATTTTACAATGACTATTGATAAATATATAATTTTAATTGAAAACTATATTTTCATCTAATTTAGTTAAATATTTATATTATATTATTTTTTTGTTAGAGTATAATTAGTTCAATTAAATATAAATATTTTTTTAACTGGAACCAAATTCACATCAAAATTGAATATAAAAATATTTGAAACTTTTCAACATATTCAATTTAAAACTCCATTGTCTCATCCCATCCATGGGATTAATTTCAAACTTATTACTGTCACTTATGTGAATTGGATTTGAAAATTGAAATCCAAATTTATAAAAAAAATGCATTATAATGTATAATATATCAATAATATTCATTGAAAATATTTATTATTGAAAAAAAATTAAAAATAATCTAATGATTAAGAGAAAAATGTGTCTGCCAAGGGGCTAAAATTTAATCCTAAAGGGAAACATGACATAGAATGTTTTCCAACACCCTCTGTATGGAAATTTTTATACCTGAAACCATCATAGATCTAATTTGGTTAATTATTTAAGTATTGTTTACCTAAAAAATGGGACACCTAACTTTCTTTTCAAAAATTCAATGTGTGTCCTCTAACTCACTTATATAAGGAAACCACACATCCTCCCATCTCAACACACTCACAAACAATTGATATAGAGAATAACTACCGAAATAAATTATATAATTACCTCACTTAATCATCTAATATTTAATTTGGTCAAAAATCCAACCAAGGAAGGCCATTGGGAAAAACAAAAAAACGATACCCGAAATAAGGTAGTTGTTATCAAAAACTATTTTTCTATTTAATTCATTAATCAAACCTAATAAATAATTTTTATATAATTATAAAATGAAAGAATAAGTATAAAAATAATAATTTTATGTTTCTGTTTTTTGTTCACAGCCTAAAACTGCACATACATCCATCAAATGTGTTACAAAATCATCATTCATGTGTTCAAGGAACTATAGCCTGGCGAACTAAGGTCCATTTTTTTCCATTACCACCTATAAAGTTTGGAATAATTATGGAAATGAATTTTATATATGAAATTTGTTATGTTACTATTATTTTTTAATTTTATATCACTCATAACATGATGATTTTCTTTTTATGGGAAAACAATAACGTCATTCATATGTATGGTAGACTACTGCCTTACGAAGAAATGTGATTCATTCACACATTAGATAGAATTTTTTAAGGATGGGTTTAATAAAAAAATTATAAATGAAATAAAAGTAACAATTTTATTATAATATCTCATATAATTTTCTTCCTTTCAATCCGAAAATAAAATGAAATGAGTGTTCATGCCTACATAAGGCATGCTGTCTCAATGAACAGTGTATTTCATTTCATAGTTCTATCCCTTATAGACAATTATAAATACATATATAAAAAATATAAAAGTTATTTGTATCACATTCATCATTTTTGATATTATAAAATAATTTTTAAAATAATAGAACAAAAAATATAAGAAATAAAAACCTAAATGAAAAACAAAGATCAAATTACCCAAAATGTATCATTAACATTGAATTATTATGAAACAGGTGATAAATGCTGAAAATAAAATCAAATATGGTATGCTATAAATTAACATGGTTACTTAATAGATATATAATTAATTTCTATTTATTATAAAAGATTATGAAATGTGGAAAACGTTATTAAAGACTTAAGGTAAGGGGTCTTATTTTCACTTTAATTTTCAGTGAAATATTATCCATGTTCACCACTTATTTACTATATGTGGTGTCTATAAAACCCAAGGATTTTTGTTATTATTCATAAAATAATAATTATTAGTATTTTAATACCTATTTTAGTACCTCTATTGCATAGGGATGATAGGTAAAATTTTTCCAAAATGGTGAAGGGATTTTTCTCTCAATTTTCTTAGTTTGAGACGTATGTTCTATAATGAACTTATATCCATTTACTAGGTATATTTACAGCATCACTGATGTATAATATCATGAATATTTTATTCCCTTATATATTGTAATCTTAATTTTATGTTATTCCTTCATGGGCTTTGTTATTCACAGTTACAAAATGGGGTAAGAGATTGTTGCCATGATCTCATCATTTATCAAGGTTGTGTATGATTTTTCTTCCATTGATGAAATCATATGACCCATCATTCCAAAGTTTTCATGAATTCCATATCCTCTATTTATTCATTATATAATCTGAAAATGGTTTTATTTTTACATAATTAAGTATGTAATTTAATAATGGAAATTTATTTAATAAAATATTACATTCATTCTCTTTTTGGTAGAAAATATGTCGTCCTTCAAATGTACATTTTCTAAAAAAAGATTCAAATCTGATTTCAATGTTTTCAAAATAATTTAGTAATGAACTTTTTACAACTTTTTTTAAAAAATTCTATGGACTCTACTTTTAATTTCATGATCAATGAACTTTTCCATGATTTTTACAATAAAAATGGAATATTCATTTAATGTGTACCAAATATAATAATTTACCCAATGTAATGACTATAAATTATTTTAAGAATCCTTTATAATATTTCAAAGTTAATTTTAAATAATTTTTTTCCTAATATTATATAAATTTCTATATTTGATGTCGTTTCTAGAAAAAAAAATTTCAAAAATGTTTCATGTTTTAAAATTACTTTTCAAATTGGAAAGGATATTTTAGTCCTAACAATTTTTAAATGATATACAAAAATTATTTTATTCAAAGATTATATATATTTTTGTTACTCGTGACTTACTAAGGATATTATCCAATAGTACAATTCATATTATTTCTTATATATTTTTATATTTTTATTAAATGATGTTTATGAGAACCGGTTATCTTCCACGAGTCATATTCTTATTAAACCCAGTTCTTTTCATGGGTTTTATTTGATCAAATGAGAATGAATCCAACTATTTTTCATAGGTCATGATATGATGAAATTTTTAGGATAACCATTTTATTTCATGGGTTATGATATAATGAATGTTTATGATATTGTGAAACACATATGTACGACTTCATTAAGATACGAGTGGGACCTATATATCCATAAAATGTAATGGGTAAAGAGTTAGATATTTCATGACAGAGATATGTCTATAATGGAATGTGATACTGGTATAGTAATATAGGTCTAGATTAAAATTTGAAATCAATATATTATTACAAGTCTAGAACAAAAAGTAAACTTGGAATAGTAAAGTAATTTTTCTACTATGATGTCTTTGGGAGTGAGCCCTGACCAATATGGAAATGGTTTTCAATAATTAGGTATATTGACAAAATTCATGTCTTATGAAAATATTATGCTATCATGCCTCATTTTCTTCGAATCCCTTGTTATTGTTTCTTATAAAATGCCAATATTTATTCCATGACTCATGATTATGATCTTTGATATAAAAGGTATGGTTTTAAAATTTTATGATCTTGTCCTCATAAAATTATGTTAATGTTATGAATATGAATCTCACATGTTTACCATCATTGAGAATCTGAAACTCAAATAATCTAAGTTAATTCTAAATGCGATAGGTAAGGCAATGATTTTCCTCCTAAGAATCAGAATTTTATGTGAGATTGAATGAATAATATAATCTCCATGACCACAAAACATTCTCAAGTTATGAATCATCATGTAAATACAAATGAGTAAAGGAGTGAACAACATTATATGGAATCATTTAAGAGAACAATTCCACCTTTATTTGGTGGGTCTTCCGATCCCCTAGATTTTGAAAAATGGATCGGTGCTAGAAAAAAAAATTATTTTCCATTTCCAGTGTTTGGAACATGAAAAATTCAAAGTCATTTTGGTTATCTAACATTTTGATGGTTAAGCAGATAAATGTGGTAATAATATCGTGAATTTTAGGTAACATTATGAAATTTTTTCCAAGGATTTGGATGAGTTGAATAACTTATTTTTTAAGAAGTACCTTACATATATTCTTCCTACAAATATAGATACATAATTCCTTGTGAAAAATAAAAAGGATGATGAATATAATGGTACCAAAGAGGCTAATTTTAAATACTTTAGTGGTAATATAATAGTATTATTTTCCCACACAAAAATAATTTAGATTTTTTTCAGTGTCTTAAAATGATGTCTTTGAAGGGAGATAGTCATATGTGACATCAATAACATTGACCCGATTTTACATTGTGTTATTATGGTAAAACCAGAGGTTGGATTTACATATCAATATCATGGTTTTGAAAATAAAAGGGAAAAGGGGTTCAAATAGAAATAAAAAAACATTGATATAATTAGATAAAAATCCCTTTATGATCAAATCATTGGAAAAATCATAGAGAAAATTATCTCAAGGGGAAGAATACATTTTTTTATTTATGGTTTCTAAGGTAAACAAGAAATGGATTGTTGATGTGATGGGAACATATTGTCCAAAAATGTGAATATAGAAAATTCTACAAAAAATGAACCTCCACCACTTCAATGCTTTTGGTGTAAGGGGAATATGAATTATTCCATGGAATTCCGAAACCTGAGGGTTAATTATGACGATCAAAGGTAGAAACCACTATAGTTGGGGGAAATGTGTAAATATCATGTGATTAATGGTTTTGATGAGGGGTATGATAACAAAATGGTGAAAGGTACACTTTCAATCTAATCATGAACATCTAATGTCTTATTTGACTATGGATCTAACCATTATTTCATATATAAATAATTTAATAAGTGTATCAACATGGCACCAAAATTAATTGGTATATAATTTGATATGAAAATCCATAATGGTATGATGATATCATCTCATGTATATGATTCATATTCATTTGATGTTATTGGAAATGTGTTTCTTGATTAATTCTTCTTCTAGTTGAATTTAATTTCATTATAGTCATGGATTGGATTTATCTACAAAAACACATCATCATTTATTGGGGAAATTAATTCATATTTGATATTCCAAAAAATCATATGATTGTTTATCAATGTGAGGATATGTATGAGCTTCTGTTGGATATCATATCTAATTTATTGGTCTTAATTCACATTCGGAAGGGGTGTTTATCTCCGATAATTGGGGAGAAACCAAAAACTTATGATATTTCTATTGTTCAGGAATTTGAGGTTTTTTATAGAGTATTATCAATGCCTTCCACCAAAAACTGAATCTTAGTTCATAATAAAACTCATAAACTATTTCTCACAAATTTCAAGGGTTCCTTATAAAATGGCCTTGATTGAGTTGAACGAATTAAAATAAAACTCCAAAAACAAACCTCACATGGGTTTTATTCACCCATGTGTGTCACCTTGGGGTGAACCTAATATTTTTTGAAAAAAAGACATATATATTATTGTAACTTTTTATTGATTATAATCATTTCAAAAAGACCACTCTCAAGAAAAATCATCATATTCCCTATATTAATGTCTTAAATGATACATTGTTTGACCTCAATACTATTCTAAGATTGTCCGTCATTCTGGATATCATGAATTATGGTTTAAGAAGGCATATATTCCCAATATGACATTTTTTACATAGAATGGAGATAATGAATATACAGTGATGCCATTTGGTCTAGTTTATGAACCTACTACCTTCATGGATTTAATGAATAGTGTCACTAGAGAATACATTGACCAATTTTTGGTTGTCTTTATAGATGATATTCATATCTATTCAGAGATAAAGTAAGACCCTATAGATCACTAGATAATTCTATGAAATATCTTAAGGAAAGTGAAATATATGAAAAATAATCAGTGTGTAACTTTTATATGAAAAAGGTTTCATTTTGGGTTATAGAATCTCAGGAGAAAGTATATGAGTAGATATCATAAAGACAGAGGCTATTGAATGTTAGCCTATACTGACCACAATGAATTAGATGTCTAGTTTTCTAGATTTAGAAGGATATTATTTATGATTTTTGTATAATTTCTCATTACATTATAATCCACTAACCAGGTTAACTCAGAGGGATGAAAATTTTACCTAGATAGATGAATTTGAGGATAACGTTACACAACATATGAGACGGTATGTCACCACAACTCTTATTACATTACCCTATAGTAAAGAAGGGTTTTTAATATGTAGTGATTCATCTAAGAAGATATTGGTACATGTTATTCTGAATAATGAAATTGTTATATATTATGTCACTTGAAAATATAATAATTGGTAGAAAAATTACCTAACTCATGATTTGAAGTTATTATTAGTATTTCATTAATTAATGAAGTGTAATCAATATATTTCTTGGGAAAAGTGTGATATATATACCAATCTCAAAATTTTAATGTATATGTCCATACATAAGGTTTGTACATGAGAAAAAGAATATGGTAGAGATGATTAATTATTTAAACATATCTATATATTACCATCATGGGAAATTGAAAATTATGGGTGATTCTTTGAACCTTAAGAATCATGAAAGCTTATCCATGATGAGGATCACAAAAGAGCTAATATTTATAGATTTTTAGATGTTAGATATCAAAATTCTAATGGAAGAGGATAAATATTATCTTACCAAATTGAATATTCAACCATATATCCATGTGGTGATTGAAGTGTCATTTAATGAAGAATTAGAGATGAAAAATAATCTTTGAAAGTTTCTTGTTTTAAACAATGATCATGATGGAATTACAAGGTTTTGGAAACATTTTTTAATTATATCTATTCCAGATTTGATGGATATTTTAGATGAATATCATAGTTCTTTGTTCTCTCTTAATCCTATAAGTTCAAATATATATATAGATTTTAATGAATACATCTTGTGGGGTGCTAGGAAGGGGGATATCATAGAGTTTATATCACGATTCTTGTTATGCTACATGTTAAGGAAAAAAGACAAAAGTCTAAGAGGATGTTTTATCTATTACCCATACCAGAATGGAAATGGGATAACATAAACCTGGATTTTGACACTAGACTCCCAAAACATTTAAATTTTATAATTATATATGGTGTATAGTTTATCTCTATTATAATTAAACACCCTTCATAACTATCAAGGATTTACTTTCTCTCTATCATCTTCTATAGATATACATTAATGAAGGGGTAAGATTTCATGGCGATCCACCTTCAATTATATCTAATCATGATCTTAGTTTTATCTCAATGTTTGTGGAAAGTCCTAAAAAATATCTAGATATATATTCATGTTTTACCAATACATATCAACCTTAAATATATTTTCAATTTTAAAAATTTATTTAAAACATATAGGATTTGTTGAGATATTCTTATATAGATCTAAAATGTGGTTGGGATCAACACCATCCCCTCATTGATTTTTCTTACTAATATCAAATTGAATCAAGAATTTAGATGGATACTTTCAAATCCATTTTGGTAAAAAAAATTAGAGCTCCAATGTGATGGAAGAGATTTAGATAAATTAGTCTATTGTAACCTAAAATAGTTGATCAAATGGATGAGAATGGTAGACCCATTCCGTAATATAAAATGTAGCTTAGAGTTGGTAGAAAAGTTAAGCAGATAATAGTTGGTGTGATCTAGATTTAAAATATGGTGATAAGGTGTTTCTATGAATATATTCATTGAATAATGTTGTTTAATTAAGTAATAAAAGTAAACTGAGCACTAGGAGTATTATTTCCCTTGAAATTATTGATGATATCATGATGGTAGTCTATCTCGTTGAGTTTCCACAAAACCAACCTCAAGCCCAAGATGTGATAAAAGTATCTATCTGGAAGAAGTACATGTATAACCCTTCACGTCTACAAAAATCAGTGGTCATACTACTAGACCAGTATATTTATTATAATGTGGAGTTCTGGATAGTATAGAGAAAGTTATACCAAGTAAGACCACTCACCTTGTCATTGTTTTGTGATGAATCCATCGGCCTATAGAAGATACATGGGAACTTCAAGATATAATGAGTTATAGAATCCTTATTTTTTATATTATTATGATGGATTTATATATTTAAATTCATTTTTGGTGGGGTATAATTTAACACCCCATGTTTTTATAAATTTATTTTTTCGAATAAATTAAAATTCATTGAGGTTTTTAATTTCATGATATACCTTGTAATGATTTCTTTATACCCAAAACCAAGTAAGAAATTTGATATATGAAGCATTGTGTTTCTATTTTGGTACGCACAACACTTCATTTTTAATGTGTTACCGGGAATACCATGTTTAAATTTCATTACACAATACATTGAGCTTAGATTGCATTACATGCCACACTGATTTCAAGCGAGACATGTCACATTATGAATCTATTAGTACCGTTATCACCTTATAAGTTGGAGTGATGGATTTGGAAAGGATATAAAATTAAAAATATAAGGCCTATTAATATTTTTAAAATTATTTCATTAGTAACAAATTAATTATATATGAAATAAAGAAATATTTTAAAATAAATAAATTCTTTTATAGAATTTTTTTTCTATACACAAAATGGTTTTATCTGAAAGAGTTAAACACAATAGATTTTATGAATTATTTTCATGAAATATATATATTATATATTCAATCAACTATTTGAAATTCATGAAATGTTTTTTATTCAATTGATAATAATATATACAAATTTATGTATAAAAAGATGTATTTTCATAAAAGGAAGTCTTAGCACCTTTTAATAGTATATTTATTTTAAAAATAATATTTTAATCATTTATTAATTATATTTTAAAAAATAAAAATAAAATTTAAAATTATTAATTTAAAATTATATTAGGGTTTTTTGGGTATTTTTTTAAATAGATTCAATTTTTAACGAATAATGAAAAAATATAATTTTAATAAAAATATTCATTTTCATCTAATTTATTTATATAGTAAACTTATATTTTAAATTATTATTAGAGTATAATTAGTTCAATAACACCTCAATCAATCCAATTTATGTTATTGGATTCAACAGCACATTGAAATTGGAAATAAAAATATTTCAATCTTTTGAACATTTTCACTTTCAAAACCCGTTATCTCATCCCCTCTTTGGGATTAATTTTTAATTATTTTCTTCCAATTTTTTCGAACTGAATTCATAAATTTGGAATAAATATTATAAATTAAAAAATTTATATTTTATTATAATTTCAATTTAATATTTTAAAAAAGTGAATAATTAAAACAGTTTAAATTAATCGCAATGGTTAAGAGAAAAACGAGTTTACCAAGGGAATAAACAGTGAACTTAAGGAAAAAATTACCAAGAGACTTGTTCAAAAATAATTCTACGGCCATATATATCTCTTAAAATTATATAAATCTTAATTTTTTAATTATTTAATCATTTATAGGTAAAAATTTTGATACAATTAAATTTATTTTAAAAAATGCCAAGTGTGTCCTCTCACTCACTTAGAAAAGGCTATCACCACTCCTCCTATCATAACATGATAAAACCCATTTTTTTAAAAAACTTACCATCCAAAAAAATTATAAACATCCATAAAATAAACCTAGATTCATTAGTTTGTGCATATAACCAACCAAAAAATTAATTTGGTGCACATTAATAATGAGATACCTAAAGAAGAGGTAACGTTCATCAATAATTTTTTTTGTTTTATTTCTACCTCAAACCCATTTTATCATATTTTTACTATGATTATATAATAAAATCAGAATATATTATATACTGAGATGTTGTTATGTTCTGTTTATAATCAATAAAATCATGAAATTCATTTAAATGGGGTTTCAAATCATTATTCATGTATTCATCAAACTACCGCTTCGCAAACTGATGTCATTTATTTTTATGTTACCAAATATAAATTTTTGAAATAATGTTGAAAATGATATTTATAAATGATATTTAAGATATTATTATTATTAGTTAATATTAATATCACACATACCTTCATGCTTTTAATTTTTCAAAATACGATAACGTCGGTCATCTATACTGCAGACTACCATCTCACGATGCAATCTTATTCATTCATGGTTCACATGAAATTTTTTAAGTATAGACCTAATGAAAATATGTAAAATATTTGAAATAAATATTATTATATAATTAAAATTTAGTATATTATTTTCTTTCATTCAATATGACATGAAAATGTAAACAATATTCACACATATGTACAGTCTACCACCTCCATGGACGACGTATTTTATCTCATATTTCTATATTTTATAGATTGTCATAAATACATATATAATGAACATATATGATATTTATATCATGGATTTAGGCATGGATATTATGAAATCATTATTATAGTAATATGTCAAAAAAACAAATCAACACATATTCAAAAAACAAAGAGGTTGTTAACCCAAAGGCAACTTTAACATAAAATTGTTAAAAAATAGGGTATAAAATGTCATAAATCATATATGGTATGATATAATTGAATATGGTACTATAATTGAAGGAAAAAAAATTATATTCTTTATATAGTTTGTTTGAATGAGTATAATGATATTCAAGACTTAAGATAAATGATTTATGTCTCAGTTTTATTTTCTAGGAGACACATGCCATGATCCCAACCAATTTCATGTGTGCGGAGTGTATACTTCACATGATTTTAAATTATCATTATTATAATTGGAGTTATTGGGATTTAAATAACCATTTTTGAGATGTATGTTGTGTTTTTAACCAATATTATTAAATGAGGTGTATATATTTCCACTTTGACATTAATATTTTTAATTTTTCCATCCTAATGGTATTTTATGTTTCATTTTACATTATCCCTTCATGGGCTTTGTGATTCAAAGGTACCAAAGAGGGAAGAGTTTATTTCTACAATCTCATTGTTTATCAAGATTATTTTTATTCCTTTTTTGATGAAATATTGTAATAAATATCCCATGAATTATCATTACTTATGTATTCCTATGTTTATTAATGATATATTCTAGTAATAGGACAATTTTACACTGTTTGGTATTTAAGATAATGAATAAAATGTTGTTAATACAATTTTATTTTATGTATCTCTTTGGTTGGAAATTTATTTTTTTTCAAAACCATTTTTTCTAAAAATATTTTTAATAAGTAATTTTTTTCCCTTTTAAAATGATTTATTAAATAAATTTTTACTCATTTTTCATTTAAATTTATTTAAATTATTTTTCTTTTTCATTTTTAGATCATGGAACATATGTTAGATCCTTTTTAGGGAGAATGGACTGTTCATTTAACATGTATAACATGTATGATTTACCCTCAATCAGGACTATAATTTCATTTATTCTTACTATAAAATATTTCAAGGTTATTTTCAAATAATTATTTTCCAAATAATCTGGAAAATCATATTTTTTTAATTTTTTTTCAAGTAAAGTGGTTTTCAAATTTTTTTATGTTTTAAAAAACATTTTAAAATTGGAAAGGATAGTTTTCTCAAGAAATGTTTTAATTGATATTTCAAGACTATTTTCTGTATAAGATACAATCCATTATTTATACTATTATGTTAATGCAGATATGATCCAAGGGTACCATTTATAACATTTCTCTGAATAGTTAATATTTTGAGGGCAGGATGTTTACGTAACCAATTTTTCATCGCAATGTTATATGCTAATGAAACAGACTTATTTTCACATCTTATGATGTAATAAAATGAATATGTAAACTATATTTATCCATAGGTTAAGATATGGTTTTATATTTATGAAAACCCTTTCATGTCAGCGGTTATTATATAACGAAAATTTTATGATCTTCTATTATAGATATGTATGATAAATTTATGAGATGGGTGGACCCTATATCTACATTATTTTAATTAGGTAATGATTTATTTATCTAATGAGATATAAATTGATGAAATGTGGAGTGAACACTGTATTTTAATACCGTGCTCAAATGGTGACTGAACTTGATATAGTATTACATGTACGGAATGATGAGTGAACATGGTACAATAAAGAGATTTTTACACCATGATGGTCTTGGTAACGATTCATGAAAAACATGGAAATGATTTTATATACTTATGTGTCTTCTATAAATTTAGGTCTTATTTAAATTTTATTCTCTCATAGACTATGTTGTTTGATTACATTAAGTAGATCACATATGGACTAGTGATTATGTTTCCATGTTTCCAATGAAACAAAACTAATATACTATTTAGGCACGTGTTTGTGTTATATAATAAATATTATGCAAATATGATGTCATTTATATATATGTTAATCTTGGGTTTTAATAGTTCTTTATATAAATAGTAGAGTTTTTATATGTTCCTTTAATTGTAAAATAAGTTTTATTACTATTGTTGTGTAAACATTGGCGGTGGTCATCAACAATAAACTTTCTATAAGTCATCCATGGTATATGGGAAAGGAACTCTAACTTATTTTCAATGTGATAAAGATGTGAATTCAAATAGACATTAAATGGAGGTACCAAAGACCTATAACTCATGAGGTTTATCATGTCACTTTTAGAGATTCTTCCATTTTTACCACGCTGTGTTGTGGTACGGTTTCATTAGTTTTTGGAGGATATGTGGTGAAAAAATATATTGAATATTTTTGGTGTTCTAGCTACAAGCATTAGGAATTAAGAATCATAATGCAGTGTATGTTTCAACAGTGGTAACTGATGGAGTACCTAAAATAGTGAGATGTAACATTACTATTCTTTAAACATTTTTGAAGGCTATATTTGATTGTGTTGACTATCATTCTCTTGGGCCAACCCTTACTATGTATTTGGTGTATCATATTATAAAGATCTTACATTATGTGATTGAAATTTTTGTTTCTATAAGAATTAAGAGAGACAAGGTTCTATGATTCCCCTCTTTTGATTTCAATTTACTGGAGATCAAGATTATAAGAGAATTTTTGGTTCTTGATGTGAACCCCTTAGATGTCATTATTTGAAAAGAATAGTTGGTTTATCATGAAGCATGGATTTATTGGAATCATTAGAATGTATTATTTATTACTCCTGATGGAGAGTGATTTGTGTTTTATAGATAATGTGACATGAGGTTTAATCATACTTGACCTCCTCATTTAATTCTAGGAAGGATCATATATTTTTATTCTATTTAAATAGAGTAGGAATTCTATAGTAGTTAACTTCCACTAGTAGACGATGAATTTCTAGAAGTGTTCCCATCAGAATTATATGGTTTCCACTGGTGAGTTAGGTTTATTTTTTTATCGACATGGTTCCATGTCACTACAAAATAATATAGCAGATTAGAGTGGGTTAGGAATGACCGCCTCTAATTTCATTTTTTAATATTTTGAGGGGGTTATGAAGAAACCCCTATAATCAAAAAATTTAGTGGGGGTTAGGAACCCCCTATAAATTAATTTTCTATATAAAATAGATTAGGGTTATGTAAAACCGTTGTTAAATATCATATTTATAGGGGGTTGAAAACCCCCACTAAAGACAGAAATAAGAGGTGTTTGGAAACCCCCACTATTTAAAAAAATCAAACTCTATAATATATGTTTATATATATATATATATTTAAAACACTATATATAATTTTATTTAAATTGATTATATGAACATATTATATAATATATTTATATGTTTTTATTTGATTTTATTAAAATGTATATAAATATATAACTGTATATTATTTTTTACATTAATAAATATTTATTTTTATAAATTTTATTTTATATAATATTCATTATGTATAATATAAGAGCATACACATATTATATAAATATACACATCAATAAAATTTATTTAAAGAATATCATATAAAAACCAAACATATAATTTTAATAATTTATATTATAATAATAATAAATTTATTTTTAAATAATAATTTTTTTCTTTTTTATTATATATAATTTAAAATATATGAAATACAATTTATAAAAACAAATATATATTAATTTTACAATATTATATAATTATATTTATTTAAATACATATATATTAATGTACAAAATAAGAAATATATGTATTGAAATACAATATATAAATATTTATATAAATTAGATTTTATATAGTATTAATTACCAAATTATATAATTTTTATTTTGTATAATATTATTATATATAATATACATATTAATTATATATAATAGTAAATTTTATTTCATATAACATTACATAAATATTTTCATATATTTCATTTCATATAATTTTTTTTTGTAAATTATATTTTATATAATATTAATTATATATATTATATAAAGAAATTTAGAAAAATAAATTTATATTAATATGTGTAATAATAAACTTATGTATTGAAATAAATTATATAACTATACGTATTGAAAAAAAAATTTATAAATATATTTTAATAGAAATTATGTAAATATATTAAATTAATACTTAAATATATATATATGATATAAATAAACCTCATATAATATTTAAATATGTATTTAAGTAAATAAATTGTTTACAAAAATATTTTTATAATGTAGAAACATTTTTGTATATACATAACATAAATAGAACTATAAATATTGGTAAAAATATTCTTACTGGAATATAGGTAAACACACATATTAATATATTGTTAATTTAAATTTACATATAGGTTATATATTTAAATTTATTTAAATATTTGATCCAAATTATATATATTTATTAAATAATTAAATTTATATAAATATATTTATGTGTATTTAAATATTATATTATAATGTCGCACAATTGTATAGCCTAGAGGGGTTGGTAGTGCCCTTTATATGGAAACCAGGGTTCTAATCCCAGCTGATGGGAATTTTAAACGATAGGCGTTGGCAGGAAAGGTTTTCTGCAGACTGGAGGTTGTCCAGTTGTATAATTGGAGGAGAAAATTTTAGGGTGGAGAGGATGTGGTCTTGACCAGGGGTGAGAAATGGAGAAAATGGCGTGCGACAAAACATGGAGGGAGCCTTGTAGCTGGAGGGTAGGTGAGAGAACAGGAGGGGAAAAGAGGAGGGAGAGGGGGGGGGGTAACAGGGGGAATGGGTTGTAACACATAACAAGGATGCAGGAGAGAAATTATTTTTTAAAAAGAGTAATATTTTGGGGTGTTTGAAGGACCAATTCTAAATATTATATTCAAATATTTATTGGAGGTGGCTCTAACCACCTCTAAATAATAAAATTAAAAGGGGTTTTAACCCCTTCTAAAGTCATTGTTTCCTATTACAGTAGACTACAACTAAAATGGGTTTAAATCCCCTCTAATAAAACTCCCATTAATTCACTTGTAATTTTCTATAATATGGACAACGAAACTCTTCGTATATGTGTTGTCAACCGAATGCTTAATAAGGTTATGATGAATATCAATTATCAATTTCCATTATCAATGATTTGTTTGATCAGTTGAAAGGGTCTATGTGACTATCTAAGATCGATCTCATTTCTTCTTGAAGCCATCTTAGGATCAAGGATTTTGATATCCCAAAAAAACGATTAGTTAATCAATGGAAATTTAGAGTGTCAAGTTATGCCATCAGGTCTATCCAACATATATGCTATGCTTATGGAACTGATGAATATGATTTTACACCATTATCTTGACTTATTATTATTGGTATTCATGGATTAAATCATGATTTACTCAAATAATGAAGATGACCATGTGGACTATTTCAGATCAATTTTTAATATCTTGAGGAATCACTTACTTTATTATAATAAAAAAAAGTTCCAATTATATATTTCGGAAGTGATATTCATGGGATACATGGAATTATAACGTGGTATCTCAATTGACCCTAAAAAGATGAATGTAGACATTTCAAGGGTTGAATTAAAATATACATTTCACATTCACTGAATATTGGGATTAGATGGTTATTATAACTGGTTCAAGAGAGATTTCTATATTTTGAAGTATCTGTTGACTTCTCCCTCTCCGAAGAGAGTAATGTTTGTTTGGGACATGAAAAATTATACTTCCATCAATTATTTGATGCAAAATTTTACATCTATCCTAGAATTGTCTCTTCAAAAGGCTCGGTAGGGGTACATGGTTTATTTTGAAGATTTAGGTAGGGGTTTGGGTTGTGTGCCAATGAAGGGTGGTCATATGGTCGTTAATATTTATCTTTGGCTTCAACCTCATGATAATAATTATCACTGAATTGATCATAAACTCATAGTAGTGATGCAACCTATTAAGAGTTATAAAAAACATATTTTTAGTGAATGGTTTAACATTTAATCTTATCACAAAACCCGAAGTTATATCTTTTTTGAAAGAAACTTGAATCGTTTCTGAAGGCGATCAGTGGAGTACCTATATTCTTTTGAATTTCACATTACATACACCCTTATAATTAAAAACGTTGTTGTTGACATAGATAGAGAAAAACTACCATCATCCCAGATAATGAAATAATTATTAGAAGAGTGGAATATAATGTATCTATTGGATTTCATGCATTTGGGTGCCCGATTGGAATAATATGTCATCATTTTGGAAATTTTTTGGTGAAGGCCTATCTTATTAAGATGATCCTCTATTATAATCATCTTGATAACTATTTCCATGGTTTAAAGAATTATTAATGTGGGTGGGTGGGGGGACTTTTGGAAAATGGTTTGTGTCTCTAAATGGAATCAATTTATTTAAGAAACATTATGTTATTATTCTGTCTATGAGGAAGGTCGTGATAGGGGATTTACATCACTCCCAGTGGGAATTTCATCTAGGCATGAAAAGGGGGTTTAATAATAGGATTAATTGATTATGGTGTGTATGTATTTAATGGGACACTACTGATTACGTTTGGAGTTGTTATACTAATCAATGAATCAAGGTTGAGCATCAAATTCCTTTTGGTTTACATCAATATCTACCTGTGTGGAATTGGAAGTTGAATGTGATATCATGGTATTTTGTGGTTATATTTCCACATATTACTCATATTATTAATGTGGTTTGGGTAGTGATTGAATGGTTTTCCAAATAAGTAAACATCATTCCCATTTTAGATACCACTAATATTGGGTACTTGGAAAATCATTACAAGTGGGATATCATCAGATTTCATGGTGTTCCATCTTTCATTTCATCTTGTATATATCCTTGGATTATATATTGCTTTTTTAGTAGCCTATATGAGGTGATGGGATCCCAGTTAAGGTTGATCACAATATAATACACTATTAGAGGTGGTCAGATAGAACCGACTATACAGATTCTCAAAGACAATCATTGTGCTTATGTCCTTGATTTTAAAAGATCTTGGAATTTACATTTAGGGATTATTGATAGTTAATATCATAATAACTATCATTCATGCATAAAAATTAAACCATTTATTGTATTTTTATGTCCAACCTTATAAATCTCTAGTTTTTTCTCAGAGATAGGTGAATCTTATTTTACGGGGCTGATTTTGGTATTAAAGACGAAGATAGAGAACTTGATGATTTGAAAGAGTTTGGTAATGGAATAAAATTTTTCTAAATCCTATTAAGATCAACGTAAACATAGTTTGGAGTTATTTTTTTGGTCACTATGTGTTTTGGAGTTTCCCTCCTCAATAAGGTCACCAATGGCTTAGAAAATATGGGATGTTTGGCCTGATATATGTAGAACTGTTTGGGGTTGTTCTGTGGATTGAGAATTTTTCTTATCCTTTGGACTTTCCAAATTTAATAATGTTTATCTGAGACATGTTTTGTGTTTAATATATTTTCAAATATCATTCAAAACTGATTAATTTTATTTGAATTCGGAGGTCCTTAATGTGAAAAATTTTATGACTGGGAATAATAATATGGTTTAGATCATTGATTCTTAGATGAAGGTTCTCCATGGGAAGTAATTAGGTTAGGTCTAGATTATGTGAGACATTTTTCTAATTCTTATGGTATATAGGATTATCTGGTAATTATGATCGTGGTCTTACCTCAAATCAATATGGAACAACCTTATTTGTGGGGCTTTCTGGGGGTGTCAATTATTTATGAAAGGGATAATTGAAACATCCTAAAAACATTAATTGAGGTACTTACATCTATTGTTTTGAAATATTTACCTTTGGATATATTCAGTGGATTCTTTGGGTGACTTTTAAATGTTTTTATTGGTTTTGGTATTATATATGGTTAGGGAAACCCATGTTGGTCATCATAGTAAATCATTGTTCTTATTATTGAGACTCAAGGGGGAGGAGTGAATGGTTTGGAATGTGGTTATTCCAAACCATATTACTCAAAAAATATGTTGGATCTATAGTTGGACATCATTTTTTAAATTATGTTTCCAAATCATCGGGATCTTCTTGTATCAAAGTATGGGATGCATGTTTTAAAATCCATGAAGTGAAACCATGGGAAATTATTTCAATGAATAATAATTTTTCCTTCTAGATCTAAAATACCTTCTTTTTGACATTATTATGTATGTATATTAGAATACCGACAATGGAGTTTCCTACTAGATATTATTGAGATTTTATTTCTCCTCATAACTGTTTTAAACTGATCGTTGAATATTGGATCTCAATTTTCTAATGTGTTTAATTCTTTGTTTTTATTATTTATTTTTCTTTCAGATATTCCCTTACTTAATTTGAGATGAACTTATATCATAGATTATTATTCCAGATGAAATGTTTGTGACATTGTAAAATCAGATTTCTTAGAGATACATCTAAAAATATTGGATTTGTTTCTTGAACATTCATGGATCGTTATGATTTTTTCGGGAGTCATCAAAGAACGTATTTTCTCTCTTTATCAATGTTTTAGAAACAAATTAATTGGAGATTTTTATTCATTAATTAAATATGTATTATAAATAATTATTTTATTTTATCCATTTTTACGCCTTCGATTGAGGATACCTTATTGGTTTTTTATGATACCATGTTTGGGTAAGTGATTTTTTAATAAATTCATATAATTGGAAACCATTTTTCTGGCTTGTTTTGAAATGTATTTATACATAATTTACAAAGACAAATTTGAAATTCTTGAAATATGTTTTGAAATTGAATCATGTCTATTGAACAACTATTATTATCAATTTTTGAATAAATTATTGATTTCTGAAAAGGGATTTGAAATGAATAAATTATTTGAAGAAATTATTTGATGATGATTGTTGAGAAATGAGGGAATTTATTGTATTAAGGATTTAAAATAAATTAAATTATTTGAGAAGGAATGGATTTTGATGAATGACGTTTGATGTTTTCTTCAAATGTAATGGATTATTTTAAATCATTCTTTCAGGTTGCTTGAATGATAATTGATGAAACTTATTTGATACGAATGATTACCCCTTAACTGATAGATTGTATTTACTGAAACACATGGGAATCTGGGTAGTTATATGGGTGGTCTATGATATAGACACTAGGCTTGTATTAGATCTACCTATCCAAGGATTTATGATGACAATGACAATACAGTTGATGGGGGAAGGGAGTCCATTTGTTGGGGTGAATCTTATCCCATAGTCTTGCGATATAGGGATGTGTGTTCACCTGGAGACATATTTAATAGAGATTTTGTGGTCCCATGAGCCTTGATCTATGTAACCCAGGGCCTTGTAACCATAGTTATATTATTGAAAATTATTTGAAATGGTTTATAAATTTCATTGATTATGAATTTATTTATTTATTTCTATTTGATGGGAATGAGTATTCGTGCATGTTTTTGTTGTACACAATTTGGTACCTCTTTTATTATTTGCATTGAAATGATCGAAATATCATGATTTACTATGGATTATTAAAAAACTAATATTAATATTGTTGTTCTTATTTAAATTTATGAATATTTTTTTATTTAACATGTAATTATAATGTAATTCTTAGTTGAACCATACTAAGATAGTGTTTCTTAAAACAAATTCCTTTCTCCATTAGGTGGGTGTTGAAATTCCTTTTTTTGGACTTGTAAAATGAATATTATTGTATGGAGGTGTTGGTAGTTCTTGATTAGTGGGACCATGAGAGTTTATGGTGAAATGAAGAGTATGTGATCCACCTATTAAGTGGAGTTATGTTGACAAGGTCCTCATTAGTTTATTTAATGATTATGGTTTGTTGTTCCTTTTTGGGATTTGTACATGTATAATAGGTGGTTTTTTACTCTTGATGACTATTTTGGTTCAAAAACATTTAATGCATTATATCAAATACTATTATTTTTTTGGTTATTATTGTGATGATATACTTCCCACTTTATGTTTCATTATTCCCAAGAACTTGTTTTGAGCCCCTGGGGATCGAGAACCCCCTTCAGGTCATGACTATATTTATTTAACTAATATTATATTATGTTATTAGGTGTAGTTCATGAATTGGGATTCATTTAATATAGAGGTATAATATTTTAAGATATTAATTTATAGAAAAATAATAAACCAATTTACATATATAGAAATTATATATAATTAACTCATCAAAAATAAAACCAAATTTGAAATGAAAATTAATCAATAATTTTTAGTATCTATATTACACCCATAAAAACATTGTATAAATATAAATGTGTATATATATGAATTTTTTAGCATAAATGTAAGTGATAGATATTGGTATCACATTGTAATCTAGGCCCATTCCTTCTTCTTTTATAAACACTATCGCTATAATGATCTTGCATCAATTACATGAGGTTTCCTTATTTTAAAAATAATTTTCTCCTTTTAGTTTATAAATAAATAACCTACCAATAGTGTGATAAGTAATAATAACTTTTATATTACTAATTGATAAATCATTGAGGACCTCATGTTATTATGATAAAAAAATAAAAAAACTATAAGTGATTTCATGGAAAGAATTGATACCAAAGAATGTGTTTGACTAATAACAATTTTCATATCCATATATCAATAGGATGTTCTATAATAAAAAAAAATCCTATTAAATTTCAAGATAAGGTATTTTTATTCTTATATTAAACAATTTTTTCATACAAAAATACTATTGGAATTCATTCAATGAATCATAAAGGTTCCATAATATGCATCATTTCAAAGATGTTGTCTCAGGAAACTCATCAGTTTGGTGTTGATGCATGGACATTGTGTGCATCAACTAATTTATTCTATATCTAGACATTATCAATCTTACATGGGTATATATAAATTTACATACATTTAGTTCTATCTTAGCTAACCATCACGTATATCAATGTTATGTAAATTGTGTTGATGTTGTGTTATTATAGAACTTGAAACTATATTGGATTCTAATGTAGAATCTTTGAGTGACTCTTAGATGATTTGATTTTTTACCAATCTCTATAAGGTTTTAATATTTTTTTAACTTATAAAACATATAAAAAATAAAATAATAAAGGTTTTATTCCATTTATTATGATTAAATAAACAAGTATATTTGAATGTGAAAGAAAAAGATTAAAATTATGAAATTCGGATCACAATGCTACACACACATTTCAATTTCATTTTTATAGGTTCTGATACACACCCTATTGATTTTATCATTGTTTAATATTTAAAATAAACCTACAATTATTACATTTCTACCTTAATATAAAATAAAATTATAGATCTTCCTTCCCATAACATATTTCTCAATATACATAAAACATGTAAACTATAAGGGAGAAAATAATTTTTATGAACTATAAATTATAATTATTTCACCTATCAACATAAATAAAGATTGATCATGGATCACACAACATCATGAGATAATAATGAGATATAGGGTAGCCCATGAATCCCTCTGACAATAGACCTTGGTTTGAAGATGATCACCAAGGTAATTAAACATTGATTGTATGATTCATTTTTCTTACAGAATATAAATTGTCTACATAAATAATTATAAAAACTATATATGTAATCAAAAAACTACAACATAAGTGAGTAAACATATCCTTGATTATGTAAATAATTAAACCAATAAACTCCAAATCATGACCCCACCAACTAATTTCTAGATCATATCGTTCCTAAAAAATCTATCACGATACCTCTCTCGACTCAATACTACAAATATGAAAGATAAAAAATAGCAGGGTTGGTATTTTATTATTTTTAATTGGTTCCTTCTATAGCCTCTCTCATTCCAAGTGAAAATTCATCATATTCCAGCTATATGTTTGACATAAATTTATAATAATTTAAACATAAAATAACCTTGAAGAATAATATAGACAACTTTCATTTCATTTAATCTATCATTTCATCCAAAAATTTCCAACCTACAAAAACCATTACCTAGTTTTTTGTACACCTCAAATAATAGTTTCAACATCCAAACAACTAATTTCTATAATAATGAAGACTATAATACTATAAAAATAACTATATAATGAAATAATTATAATAAAAACTATAATTATTTTGGGATTGTCTCATCCAAAAATTCACCTTAAGTTTTATTTAATACGAAATCCCTCTAATAGCTACATTAAGAACCTACTAAGAGATGTTAAAAGAATAATATAACATTAAATTAGTGTCATATAACCCAAAAATTATATCAAATAACAATTGTTTATGAATTAGATAAACATAATCCATAACTCCACCCACAACATAATGATCACGTCGACTATTTAACTCTTGGGATTACACATACCAATATTCAAACTCAAATCCATTTCTGTAATACCCCAAATTTGGTAACTTGGAGTTGGTGGTTATTATGTTATTGTGGTATAAAATACATAGATAACAATGAATAGGATCCAATAGTATTATTTTTGATGGAAAATAGGTACATTAATATAGATTACATCACATGGAATTATAAACACATCATATTAGTATGAAAAAGAAATAATATCTCTATTTGATTATCTATATATAATATATAGTAATCTTCATGAATTAATGGGTCAATGAGAAATAGTATAAAGGGTTGAGATTAGAAAATTAGTAAGGGGTAGAATATAGTTGATTCTATCATAGAATAATCCTAGAATAAATAAGTTTTATAGGAAAAAACAAATGGAATAATTCAATAAAATGAAAAAATGAGAATAATAAATCCATGAATACCATGATAATGATTAGACAAAATGATATAAATAAATAATCTTATAGTGTTGGAATCCATAATTCTAAAAATCATAAACATATCATCAGTGCCTCTTTTAAAGACATTATATATAAAAATGAACATAATACACCAAATACCTAATATTGTTTGTCTCATGTGACTAATTTGAAAGTTGTTACAGAGCATAACATAAATAGAAATAAAAAACCATGAGTGTAGTCTAGTAGATTAATATTGTATTTTCTAAATAAGTTGTGTTTGGAAACATACCATCATATAAGTTATTATATATTTTTTGTTTTCATGATTTTTAATGTAGGAGACTTTAGGGGGTTTGTTGTATAAAAGCAAGAAATAAAATGAAAATGAAGGGTAAAATTAATTTGAGAAAGGATACACCCTTGGATTTTACCATATTTATCATTCACTACCTCATAAATTATACACTGTATCATACCCTTTGTGGATTCCAACATGTTAACTAAAATGTCACCATATCAATGGAATGAACAGACATCACACATGGGGGGTTATCTAATTAAAAATCCCACCACTCTATCAGTTAGAACCTAATCACGAATCTATACACTATTTAGACTATAGAACCTTTTATACCTCATCAATTCAAATAATTATATTGGAAAATATTTCAGTAGTGTAATAGAAATCGTGGGAAGTAGAACCATAAAGTAAAATAATCTTATCATCCTTTCAAACACCAAAAGTATTATATTAAAGTAGAAAATTAAAATCAAAGTTCCTAGAATCTAGTTAAATGGTTTTATTAAAATGGGTTATCTATTGGGAGACTTGTGATATATATTAAGAGCTTGAGAATCACCATTATATAACAGTGGGATAAAAAAGAATAAAGCGTAAGAAATTAATATGAATATAGATGAAACAATATAGTGCAATTCTAATTAAAATGAATCTATCATTTAAATTTATAGAATTTTAGGAATTTTTAATGGGATAGGGGGAAAAATTTAAGAATAAAAAAAATATTCTACTTCTTATTTATGTTTCTTGTTGAGATGTGATTTCTTCGTCTTTATCTGATGGATTCCATGTGTAAAAATGAAGTGTCATGATTTCTAAATATGGGAAACTCTATTATCTACTAATTTCTCACTATTCCATTACATGATCTTGTTACTTCATCATTAATAGCATTAGTCCCATTTGAATCATTTTTCTGATATCATTTAATTGTGGTTGGACAATGGAATGAGTTTTTGGAAAACATTTTTTTTTATAATTTAGATATCATTACCCATGGGTTGATTTAAAGAAATTTTCAATGTGGAATATGATACGAAAAATGGTAGATTAATCTAATTTAACATCTCCATGAAACATAAGAAGGTTAAAAATCACTCTAACATCATTTCTTGAGCCTCTGTGGTACCCTTACATTACAAACTTGTTACCTTGATGTCGGGGCTTTGTGGACTTGATGTAGCAGAGGCCAAAAATTAAGACCTTTTTATATCTAAATAAAACAATGAATTTTCTTTATGAAACACATGATTAACCTAAAAAATTCCATGTTACACAAAAATGAAATTTATGTAGTGGATCTAGATTCCTGGGCATAGTTCCATCCACAAAATGAACCTTATGAGAGTGATTTTGGCCTCAAAGATACCTTTAAATATTGTAAACGATGTCCATCAGGATGATGTAATTCAAATATTATCATCCCAATTAATTTTATAGAAACTTAAATTATCCTTCATGAATGAACCTCCACATTGTGATAATATTATTATAATCATACTTTTAATACAAACTTCACTATGGAATGTCTCACATTTTAGTAACACTAGCTTCCCCATAAGTTGGTTTTTCCTTTATTTGTTAAATATTAAAATCCCACTGTGATCAAGATGTCAAATAGCAGAATATTATTTTGGAAGAATCATTTAAATTAATTTATTTTCTCTTAAGGAATCACTATTTTAAAATTCTTTACTTTTTAGAAGAAGATTCCACAAATTTTCGTCAAGTGCAATAATCTCATCTTGGGTTTGATTTAATCTATCTAGTTATAAAAAACTATATATATTTCTTAGAAGATAATCCTTTATAATTATTTTTTAATTTTTTCTAATTCATGTACCAAAAATATAAATATTAATTCCATTTTAAAATCTTTTCTATATTTGGAAACTCTATGTCAGAACTGAACATTATCTCTTTTTCCAATTCTTATTTTCGATGAACACTTCATGGAACTCATGAACTTTATATCTCAACTATTCATAAGAACTATACGTTAGTGCATTTGTGAAATTTCATTATTGAAACTCAAATTATGGGATTCAATCAATTCAATATCTTACCTATTTCAATCATTTAGAAACCTCCTCAGACATATCATGAACTCATCCAACATATTGAAAGCCAGTGCTCCTTTTAATTTATATTATCCTACCAAACTGTAAATAAGAAAAATCATAGTTTAAGTGTTGGATTATTCCAATTAATTCCAAAATTGAAAAATGAAATTAAAATTTAATTAAAATTATATATAATAACCAATTATTGAATTCCATAATTAATTCATGGCTTTTTTACATAATTTAAAAATAAATTAAATATAAAAAACTCACTCTTTAACCTATTGATAAATTATGATAAGATAAAAAAATGTCATAAAAATCATTTAATTACCACGGTTCTATGTATATATGGAGTTAATTATAATTTAAATATTGCTAAATCCTTTGTAAATATTGTCTCTCATCACTCCCACACACCTACATTGTCAAACTTTGAGAAAATAAATAGAATTTAAACTATTAAAGATATTTTTCATACATTGGTTCATATTAATAAATGATGAAGATGGAATTACATATCCATTTATCATTTTAAATGTGTTTCCTCTTAAGAAAATTAATCCTTCTATCTCACTTTAATCTTAGAAAATGTTTTACTTACAACAGTAAATCAAATAAAAATTAATTAGAATTTAAACATTAACAAGTGGTAATTTTATTTATTAATTATTTGTTCCTTAAAAAATGTTACATTTTCAACTTATATCATACAAATCAAATGATATTATTATAATTCCATTATCCCTTATTCATCTGAGTTAAGTATTCCCCATACTTAAATCCATTTCTTTTTTATAATTAAGAAAATATTGAATTTTTTCAAGCCATGTCCTAGGAAAAGAATATATTTGGTAGAAAACATAATTTATTACTCACACACCCACTGCCTGACTATATTAGAACATAATTATTAGAGATATTTTCTAATTTACTCTTTGTTTAATTGAATCATACGTCCATATTTTGTGTAATCTTATTGAGGTGTTATTTTTTCTCAATGGACAAGATACATTCTTTGGAGTTTAAAAATATAGTTTCTTCTTATTATAATTGTTATTAAACTTAAATATTATCTATAAAAATTATTTTACTAAATCTAAAATAAAATTTTTAGGAAAAAATGGGAAAATTACCTCTATAATCCTGAATATCCATTTTTTATGTAAAATAATTTTTATTGATAAGATTTGAGTTGAATGAAAATTTAACTATTTTTTAATTTAAAAAATCATTAAAAAATCATGATTCTATCACTAGGGATACACAATTTTTATTTTATGTTTTATAGATTAAAAACATAATAAGATTATAAAAAAATGAAAAATAAAATCATAAGTGTTTGATAGATTTTAAAACTTTATCTTAAAAAATCTCTAAACAAGTATAAAATAGTTTTACAACCTCGCACACACTTTTTTAGCACAAAAAAATTAAAAAAAATTTAAAGAATAATCATGATTATAATTTTTGTAAAAAGAGAGAAACAACCAGATTTTAATAAATAAGATTTTGTTATTCTCTCCCATAGTTCTTTAAAGAATTTTTTGAGATAATCCTCTTATCATTTTCTGCATTGGAAAACATTTAAAAAATATGAAAAAACAAAATATTCTTATTAGAAAGTGGTAAAAAGTAATATGAATAAACAACACTTGTTTTAACACCCCAAATTAGAACTAGGTGTTTCATTACCTATTGTTTTCAATTATAGTTTCTAACAAAAAAAATAATGGGGTGGGGTGGGGTTTTATTCCTTAATATAAACCATAAATTTTTATTTTTTTCAAATTACCATAATTGGACACTGTTCTTGGAGAACACTATCAATAGATAAAAAATTTCCCAACCCTAGAAATATATGCTGAATAAAGAAATATAGATGGAGGTGATGGAATATAATGTGTATCCTCATTTTATGTATTTCCACATATCTGTGTTTTTCTATGGAGATGCTGAGTATGTTATGAATTATCCAAAATTCAAAGAGGTTCAGATTCATGTTTAACAACTTCATGGTTGGAATGTTTTTCAAACTCTTATATATAATATTTTAATAGGTAGTTAATTTACTCTTCATTCGTATCATCTTAGTTACACTTATAAACCTTTTTTACTTCAATCTACAGCCTCCCATTAATTGTTTCTGCCTATGGTTCTTATCCACTATCCAGTGTTGGGAAAAACTCATCCTTGCCTTATTGATTTTCAAATGTTGGTCAAGCTGTATGAATTTGTTAATGTATACCTAAATGTCATATAGTGTTGTTTATTATTTAATTAGATTGTCTATGTGCATGTGAATTGATTGCTAATATTCTTAATTAATGTATTATATTTCATCCTCCCCCATTTGGGGTATTCAAAGGGTTTTTACTATAGTGGTCCTTGAATATTCTCTTAATATGGGTCATATTAGAGGCAAGAATAATTAGTAACTATTCTTTTATTAATACGTTATTGAATAATGGATACCTTTTTAGATTTATTCCAAATTAGTGAATTCAGAGAATGAAAAAAGGTGAAATTTAAGGAAAATGATACTAATGAAAATAAAACAAAAAAAAGTATTTAAAAATATTCTACACCAATGAATAATTTAGGCCAACACACTAGAAATGGAACCATGTCAATATTAAGGCTATTGTAATCCTGAAGATCGATAGTGATTTAAAAGATGGAATATAGTATAGTGGATTGCCAGGGTTGTCTCATTAGATACTACACCACGAGGCTCACTATCAAAGCACATGGTATTCTTTTTATTTTTATTCATTTAGAATATAGGATATAGGGGTAAAATTCATGAAAATAAGAATGAAAATCAAATTTTGGAAGAATGAATGAAATAAATGAATCACTCTATGATTCAACCAGAATTATCCTACATTTTCACATATATTTAACACTTTATCCTATTCTATGTGTGTTCCAACTGGCTACACACAAACTCCTTGCATCATTTGCGTGATTAGACACCACTCTCAAGGAATTTCCCAAATGATCATCCCACCACTCATTTAATTTGTCCATAATCATGAATCTATCCACTATTCAAACTACTGATCTGATCATATATCATAAATACATGTAGTGGGAGAGGAGATGATGTTATTAATGAAAAATAATTTTGAGGAAGGATAATATTTAGGTAAAATAATATCCTTAACCTCAAAATACCCCAATTCATAGAATAAAATAGAAAATCTAAGGCTATGTGCACAGAATATGGTTCAACGGTTTTCTACAAATGCATGATCCTAGGGATATCCTTTAATAATTTATGATATCACAAGAATAACCATTACATCATAATTAGAGACACATTAAAAAGGGATAATGAAATTAAAAACACATGATATGTAATAATATTTATTAAAATTAAAATCGAGTAACCGTTATAATAATCAATATCTAAATCATTTTTAATGAGGGGAAAATATTTTTAAGAATCAAAAAACCTTGTACCTCTTCCATAAGTTTCATTTTCTAGTAGTGCTTTCTTCTTCTTCATCTTCAGATGGATTCCACATCTATTGATATTGCTTTGGGGTGGATGAATAATGGTTACTATCTTATATTATCCTTGTATGTAATTAAATACCATGATAACGGTATTTATTCTTCAGTTAGATTAATTCCATGTGGATTGGTTAGGGGATATCTTCTTGATTTGGTTGAACTAGTGAATAATTTTTTGATTTACATTTCTCTTCATTTGGAATTTTATATTTTATAACTAAGGGGGAATAATTCTATATAACATCACAATGGTATATATAACACCAATATTTGTATATGACACTTAATATGGAGCCCTATGAAATTTTAAAATGTAACTAAAGACAATTATATAGGTTATAGTGTCTCAATGGTATCCTTATATAGGTAGATTGTTATCTTGACAAAGAGGCTTCTTTAAATTGATGTAGTGGAGGAACTATTGGATTAACATTATAAATCTCACTAAAAATACACTTTACCTTTACATGACCAATTTTTAACATAATATTACCTATGTAACACATGAATTACATATATGCAGTGACTTTGGATACCTTGACACTTCTCCTTATTCAAAAATGATCTTTACATTACAGAATATTTATATAGGGATACCTTTAGAATTTGAAAATTTTGAACTTTGGGATAAATCCATAAAATACATCTCATGTCACATTTCACAAAGGGAATTCATAATGACCCCCTGGAATAGACTATGACATGTTGAAAATCTTTTTTATGTATTACATGCACCCTGGCATTCACCATAGTGAGGATCTCATCACAACAACAATTGCTTTTCCCTCATATGTTCTTACATTATTTCAACTAAATTATGATACATACATGATCATAATGTGTTATATATGAATATATGTTGAATATAATACTTTTAATCAATTAATCATTTATTTAGTGATCTCTATTTTGAAAATGTAGGTTTTGAAGAATTAGAGTTGATAAATTTCAAGAACTGTTGTGAACTCTATGTGTGTCAGATATACTCTATGTAATTATAAAAAATCGATACAACCCTATAAATATTCTCATTTCACATACCTTTTTCATTTTTTCTTACTCATCATCTCTATATATAAATTTGTTCTCTATGTTCAACTCTACATTGTATTTTGAAACTCTATGTTTCCACTCTAAATCAATGCCTTTATCAATCCTATTATTTTATGAACTCCACATATACCGAATAAAATCTATATTTCATTCTACATAGGTACTCTAAATTAGTGCCTTTTTAAATTTTATATATTTTTAATCAAATTCTATACCTCTATGAATTAAATTCTAGTCATCATTCAATCAATCTAAGCCATTCTTAAATATCTCATAAAATCTTTAAACATCATACAGACTAGTGTACCCTCTCAAATCTATTTTACGTGTAACATGAAAATCATGAAAATAATAGTTTATGTGCCGACTTGTTCGAGATCCTTCTTTAATAGAAGAAATTAATTAAAATTACATTCAAGGACTTTAAATAGTTAGTTCTAGAGTTAATGTATAAATTGTTTTCTTCTTCATTTAATTTATAAACTATTAAAACAGATTAAAATCATACATTGATCGATTAAGTAATTAAACCCCCGAACCAAAAAAAAATAAACACTAATCAATTAATTAAATAAGATTTAGATCAATTATAAGGCTAATTATTATTACAAATTAGATAATAACTGGTAAATATTGGCGCTCATGAAAGTCCTATAAATTAACCAAAGCACTATATAATTATAGGCTCTATCAAACAAATAAAAAGTAAAATGCATTAATAATATGAATAGAAATAATAAAAAAGGAAAATATTAATGTTCTTTAAGAAATATCATATATAATATTGGTTTTGTAGTCAATAGTTAACAATTTAGATATAGTACTTATATGGATTATAAATATTTCCCCATTAAATAGAATAATGTTGTAGACTATGTGAATATTCAACTATAAAGAATATTCAAAATGAAATGTAATGTACCCTTATAAAAGGAATGAAAACATAATACTCATGAGGATTAGTTTCCTGGTTTATGAAAATCTATAGAAAATAATATTTCATTATAGTTTGTAAGGAGTAAGTGTATCTGCCAAAGAATATCCCTCAGGACTGTCAAACTTCGTTTATAGTTAGGATCACTTTTTGTGTACTGTGTCAATGTTTTTTCGAACCTGAATAACTTATTTCAATTATTTTAATGAGGAAAATTTCTTATAGAGATTGCATATTATTGTATGCATCTATAAATGTATGTCATTGCTAGGAAATAATACACATTTTAATTTACAAAAATTTTAGGTCATTTTATAGTTGTATGAGTGTTTATGTATTATAAAGGACTTTGAAGATGGTATAACAAGAGAAAGTGGTGATAAAATATTAATAATATAATCAAGAATTTATATAAATTATGAATAATTATACTTCACTTTGAATCGAAATAGAATTTCTATTAATTACACAATTAAAGAAAGTGATGTGATGAGGAACCGTTACCTTAAATAATAACTTCTTAAAAGGTGAGAAGGGAACCATAAAACAGAAAAATATTCTTAGTGAATATTTTGGGAGAGATAATGAGAGGTAATTAGTTTTTAATCGCTTTATGGTGGATAGAATGGGATAATTGCTTTGTATTTATAGATTATATAGGGTGTTTGTTTATGAATTTCATAGCATTAGCCTTAGTCATTATGTTTTATGAAAAATAGAGAAATATTATCCTTCCAATGGGTTTATCCCATGGTTTTTGTAATTTAGGACCTAGATTTTCTTAATTCAATGTTTAATAAATTAACACCTTAAAATGATATTATTTTTTATGTGGAATTGACTGTTATTCATAATTAGTATTTTTTTTAATATTAAAATATGTTTTATGTTTTAGAAGATTATTTATCGGTTTGGAAAATTAATTTTAATGATAAAAAATGAATTATTTTACTTAGAAATATAATTTTCGTTGAAAATCCTTTAGAATATTTTTTACTTCATCACAATGTCATTATTTTGTCATAATACAGATCCTATATTGACATCATATCTTACATTTTACCCAAAAATTTCACTATCTGAAAAAATTATTAAAATTTCATCATTGGATAATTAAAATGTGTTGGTTTCAAAAAAATTATAAATTTTATGTTAATAGTTTTCATAATATGAGAAATTGAAAATTTTAATAATATACTTATTTATAGAAAAATTCCAATTTTTATTTCCCATTCAAATTTCTAACCCATTGTAAAACTACTTATGATTGATGTTTTTTTATTATTTTTATACGAATATATAATTTTAAACAACCTTATTTTGAAAATAAATTTTTATTTAAAATTTTCTAATTTTTCATAAAAAATGTATTTTATTTAATACTAGACATATATATTTTTAAATAATATTATTATGGTTTCATTGAATAAAAAATATATCATTTCATATTTATCCAATATTCAATTGAATTTTATCTTCCTTATAAGTGTGACATGTCAATGAAATGTTCAATATGGGTGTAACCATTATTTCATATTGAAAATATCATACATTTTTTGGGGTGGATCAGATAACAGTAATATCTTAATGATCTCTACTAGAATAAAATTATATGTTAAAGTATTATTCTTGAATCTTAGTTGTTAAAGCATGACTTTGTTTTAGTCAAGGGATGTTGATGCTATATTTTCAAGAAATAGGGAATGAAAGAGAAGGCCATGAAACCCTATAAAAAATCCCATTACATCTCTTAGTGTCCCCACTAGTTGTCTATTTTTCATTTCCTAGGATCCCCTCTAGTCACCTACTCTTCCTCACCTTAGTCTCTTGTGGTTACAGAATTTGCGTATCCTAGGTCTCTAATAGTCACACGGTGTATCTTATCCAGGTCTCATTCAGTCACCTAGTCTTGTACAGTTAGGTCTCCTTTGGTAATCCAACCTACATCACCCATGTAACCTATTCACACCACCTCACTCTCTCAGGGATGCTCCCCCTATGCTTCCATACTTGTCTCTAAATAGAATCCCATGGGTATTACGTAGAAACTGAGTTCCCCACTGTTGGAAGAGATAGAGAAACTCTCAAATACACTTCAATAAGGAATTTATCACATCCCCTAAGAAGAAAATATCACATTAATAAAGAAAAATAAAAACTTAATTATTAATAGGGGTTATCTAAATCCATCATATGGGAGACCTATCGGTCAAGGATACTCACTGTGGAGATTATTTTCTATGTGCCACTCACCA
Source organism: Viscum album (assembly GCA_963277665.1). Taxonomy (NCBI): domain Eukaryota; kingdom Viridiplantae; phylum Streptophyta; class Magnoliopsida; order Santalales; family Viscaceae; genus Viscum; species Viscum album. The sequence continues at coordinate 1,983,726,590 of OY728145.1, read as the reverse complement.
AGGTGACCTATCACCTATGGTTATTAATTTGTGTGATCCATCAACAATTTCTCCTCACATGATCTACCTATCTTCTATGGCTCATCACCTTGGAGACCCATCACCCAAGCCTCATCATCTAGGTGACCCATCACCTATAACAACACGCTTGGGTAACCCAACACCAATATCTCCATATCTGGGTGCCCTATCATCCTATGATCATCACCAGGATGACCAATGTCTTGTAGCTCATAACCAAGGCTACCCATCTTTTATGGATTCCCACCTGGGTGAAATTTTTCATGAGGCTTCTTACATGGTCGAACCATCTCATAAGGATGCTCATTTCGGGGAACCAAACTAAAATGTTGAGAACAAGGTGAATACACATCCTTAGTTTTTTTGATAGAAAATATCCTCATTTTATGACCATGTGAGGGATGAATTTCTTCCTGAATTCCTATTAGTGAAAATATATATATCAATAAACATATTGGGATGCCATGGAAGATTCATTTTTCATGAACAATACACTTTTCTCATGTATCATATTTTTTAATTTAACCATTGAGTCATCCCCCAAAATCACTATATTCATTTGGTTGGAAAATAGAGAACACCAGTATACAACCTTTCAGTAATTTATTTACATGGTAACCGTTCATCCATTCTTCTCCTCCAAAACATTTGAGGTTTTATGGTTGTTTAAAATCTTTCATACGCTTATTAAAAAAATTATCCTAATCCTATAGGTAGTGGAAGGAATCCCCCTATCCCATTTTGTGGTATTTACCTCGTATGTGCTTCTTACATAGTGGATGATAGATGTTATCATCTTTACCATGAATTTTTCAATCATAAGGTGTCTAAGGAAAAATTAGTGTATTTTATAAGAGGTTACTCTGAATCAATCTCTCATCGACTCTTCTATAGGTTGTAGTATTCCATTGTGGAGTAATCCCTTAACCATTATTTTAAGATACTATACCATTCATATCCCCATCATCATCTATCAATGAGTCAGGAGTATATTCCATCATTGAGATTCCTTTTCTAGTGAAAGTCATATCCAATCCTTATTATTTTTTTCGCTTAATCATATATTATTTCTTATTTCCCATACTGGCTATGAATCACATGGTTTTAGTGATCAATGATGATTATTCTATCAGTATGTTTGAAATACCTAAATTTTGGGCCTCATTTTTAGGTGTATAATCTAACCATATTTTATAATTTTCAAGTGTCCATATTACCTTTATAATACTCTTTCAAAGGGATATATTCCTAAGGAAGAACATATGGGAATATTCTTTGGTATAATACACTAGATCTCCCAAACATCAACTCAGTCACTAAATTGGTAAAGTTAATTTTTGGAAGCATAGGTGTAATCTCTAAATAATATCTATATAAAATGTAAAAAATATTAATACTATCTTCATACAAGATGAACAAAACACTATTTTAGGGATTTAACCCTATATCCAACATCAAATTCCCTCACGTATATTTCTTATTTTCCTTTAATAAATTCATATTCCCCATGAAGACCATATTTCCTTCCATATGTTCTTCAATTTCCAAATTTCAATATTCTATGCTGAAATACACATCCCAGCCATGCATGGTTATTATCATTACTACATTACATTAAATTTCAAAGACCAGTCATATTTCATGACCTTAAACTAAATCAATAAAATGGTGTGGGGTTTAGTTCCTGATTTGATAATATAAAAAGGATGACTATATGAGGATCAAAAAAACATCATCAACTCCACATTTTAATGGTTTAAAATATATCATGAGATCACCAAGGGCCCCCTTGTTTTGATATATCCTCATGATCTCTGATTTTTCATCCACTATTAGGGCCACATTCATGGTTGGATATTACAAAATTAAGACATATTATTGATAATATTTTTCCGGCACTTGGGGGGGGGGGGGGGATTCCCTTCGGGTTGCATTATACTATTATGTTTGAGGCATATAACTTGGGAATCCTATCATCATAGGGCCATATTCATTGTGAGACTAACCCATCCTTATCGATTCCTATTCCATACAAGTACAACCATCAAAGGATTCTCATTAATAGTCCTGCACCGACCATTGACATGCATTTTATTGACTTTTCTTCCTTACCACATGATGTTAAACATCATTGGTTGGTCCATTTCACAAGACCATAACATGTACAACAAGTATTTATTAGTGGAACTGAATAATGTGTGTTTTTATTCCTTTTACATTTATATGCTGGAATCCCCTTTATACGATCAATCCCGACACCACTAAGAATAATCGTTTCCCAAGAATATAGAAGATTACAAAGTGGCCGACCAAGTAGCTTTAAAACAACATCATTATGTTGTCCAAAAATAAATATGGATAACCACTTATACATATAGGCATTCACATTAATTGAATTCATCAAATATATAAATTCTATAATATCCACATATTCTAATAATCAATTTTTAGCACAAGAGGTAATCCAATCCCTAACATTGATCATGGGATGGATTCAAAAGTATATATATTATATTTATAAGAGAGTTATAAATTAGGGAATAATTACCCAAAAAAGGTTTGATGAGACCTACATGAAATCCTCTTGACTAACACACATCGTAGATGTTTGATTGAAAATAACCCCGATGAACCCTACCTTTGGAAATCATGTCCTTTATGATAACCATCATAGATATCATTGGATGTATCCAGTTTTTTAAACAACCACCATTAGGAATCGATCACAACAAATATTGTGATCCCAATGTGAATCCATTGGTAACAAAAGAGATCTCTTTTCCCATATATTGGGTAATCTTGGTTTTCATTTATCAATGAAACAAAAATGGAAACTTTTCTAGAAAATATAACCAACATGATCTGAAAATGTTTACATTAACATGATTCTTCATGTGATACAAAAAATGTTCAACATTATTCATTTTTTCATTGTGTTTTTAGGAACCCTTTTTTAAATATATATTCAATCGAATGGTATGACATCATCATATAATGAATCATGTTCTTTTCCCATTGAAAGAGTTGTGACCCTTATGGATAGAATGAAAAAATCACATCTTTAGTGCCTTTGACATAAGGTAGAGAACATGATTTTAAAGGAGTAATATTAGAACAATATATCCCATATCGATATACTACATACCAGAGTATCCAATAAATGATAACTATAAGCCTATCCCATTTGATGAGGGACACAACGAAGCTAGTAGTACATGTCACCACTAATAACTACTTCAAGAACCTATCCCTATATAGTGTTCACAAATACCTTCCTTATATTATGATGTTAGATCAGGAAGTCAACCAAAACATCACCCTAGTTCATGAATCACCTAGGAAGGCCACTATCAAATGCCTCCATCTACATCATGCAACAACTAGATACCAAATACCTAATGAGATCCCCACCTAGATGATTACATTTCCAAACACCTAGACCCAAGCCTCTTGGAAATAAAACATTGCATGGAGATATGAAAATAAAAATATAATGATCAAATACACGATTCATCCATATAATACCACAAAAAATATATAGTGGAAACCAGTGAGAATGTTCATGTTTCTTTTCCTACATATATTGTTAGCCAACACATTCAAATATCATTAATGGGATATGATAATATTCCTACCACCACGAATTATTCCAGGTAGAATATCCTAATTGAAAATATAAGAAACATGTTGGTGTATATTCCCACCTCAGTTGAATAATTTTTCCCACAAATCATAGTGATATTAAATGAGTAGGATCATAATCATTCTCCAAACCTTCTAAAATTCCAAAACATTCTTGGCAATGACATAATAAATTCAATGGATTATTCTAGGAATCAAACAGGGCCATGAAAATATTCTTGTTCCCAACAATGTAGTGGTGCATCTACATGTTCAAAATGACCATGTATCTTATCTTGAGAAAAATCATACAGTTTCCCCAATCCAGTAGGATTATCATTATTTTTCGATAGGGGATTAGGAAAAGGATTTAAATTACATTCCTCCAGTGTGTCAGAATAATCCAAAAACCACATTAGGAAAGATATATATTCATATGACATATTACAATGTAAAAAAATGGTTAATAATTTATTCAATTTTAAAATAAGGTTCATTGGTATATTATGACAATGTCTTTAGTATTGACCCATATCCTGGTAAGAAATTAAAAATATTCCCATTATATTCGGGTATCTAACATAAGAAAATTGCATACTCAACCTCCCAACAATTATTGATTATATCAAAATAAATCATAGGCTATATATATATGAGGAAACGTATTCCTTAACCCATAATATAGGTTCATAGGAATATTATATAGTGGAATGGAAATAAAAATTGGGTGCATAATCCAGTTTTATCCATGGATGGTTGATATATTCCAATAGCCACCAAAATTGTGGGTCATATTCTTTCCTATAGTTCAGAATCGTACAAGATTATCTTAAAATATTCATTATAATGGGAACATATCCCCATTATTTACAAAGGTATAAATAATCCCACCCTAATAACCACTACATAGAAGACCCATATCCATTAACATCCCCAAATAGATGGTTAAAATAATCCCTAAAAAATACAAAATAAATCTCTTATTACTACACTTCCCAATTCTAGAATTCTTGAGGCTATATGATGAATATATATAGTATCCCAAGGATCCCCTTACCCATCATATGAATCAGAATTACATACCTACCATGGAAGTCCTCTCTATGAAAAAATAAAGATATATTATGGGAATCCATCCCTAGATAACCATGGTGGTCATCCCCCTCATGGTGATATCTCAATTATAAAAATACATCCTCCCATTTTGAGGTCATGATCATATAGGGGCGTGTATAGGAAATTTTTTTTATCTTCATATGGTTCCTCATTAATCATCGAGAAGATATCACATTGTTCTGCGGGGAATCTTAAATGGGGGCCACTATCCATCCCTTCTATTGGAAATGAGTCAACATTTATATAAAATTGACCTATTTTTTCTAACAATGTGGCTCTATTTTCTTATAGTAATAATTATTATAAAAATGATTTCTGGAAGTAAATTCCTTTGAAAAATCTAATGACTATATTTTGGTTCATCCTTACTTCATGTTATGACTTCCCAAATGTGTTAAATGAGTAACACATGCCATATTTATGCTATAACGCACATCCATCACAACATTGACTAAATTAGATTAACATCCCTTATCAAGGATATGATGAAGTCCTGTAGGTGGTAAAAACTATTTACTTGAATATATACCATTCTACATTCTATAAAACTAATAAAATGAAGCTAAAAAGCCCAAAATAAGTTTTCAATGTGCCCATACTCATAGTCTAACGACACTATAAAAAATAATTGATTATCCCCAATCTGTTTTATAAAACCATGGATATGTAGAGTATGTTGAATTTCATTTTATTCCATTCTTTGGATAGCTGATTACCATTAATATTACATATATGACATTTTTCTCTCTAGAGAGGTCACATTACTAGTAAACGGGCATGGTATTTGGTCGTTCCACTAAAACACTATCATTTTCCAGTAAAAAAGGATGTGAGAAATAAGGGAACATTCTAAGGATGGGATCATAAGAAATGCCTCCCAAATGGTTCTGTAGGTGTCTTATCTGTTAAAGAATAAGGCCTTGAAAATTTAAAAAACCCCCATGACAAAAATCTCACATTTAAATTGGGATTACACAAGATTAATTGAAGATTAATGATGTTATAAATTTATCAAATTGCATTGGTAGTTTCCATTGATGAAATTCAGGAGAGGGCTCATCCTAGAAGGTTTTAGGTATGTTTTACCTCCAACACCTCCCCAAGGGTAATCAAAACCTCAATGGGATTATAAAATATCTACAAAGACTCTATGATAACCTTAACACAAAAGGTTTAGGTAATGATTCCACCAAAAACACCTAGGATCATCAAATACCCAAAAAAATTCAATAAATTTAATTGAAACATCCACGTTAGGTATATGGGAATCAATATCATCCCCTAAAAGAAAATAAATTGATTCCAGGCTGTGTAGTGTTTTCTGGTAGCTTACATTTACATCATTCCCACTACCACGTGACACACATCCATGTTTTGGGGCATGTTTGAAGTGGATTTTTGAAGAAACATTCATGATCCCCATCCATAGACCAAATATGTGGAAAATTATGATGATGAAAATAAATCCCATTGTGTCCAAAAACGGAAATGATTTAATGTGAAGATAAACTTGTATGAAGAACCCTATATATCCTTTAAAGATAATTCAAGGGTCCAAGTATTTATCTATTACTAAGATGATTATGTAATGAATCTATGCCCCCAATATTCTATACTAAAATATTTTACTATAAAACTAGTAGATGAAAAATATTGGGACATAGATACCTGAGAAAAAAATGGGGAAACAATTCCTTAATATGTGGGTTGTGTTGAAAAACCAACTGATTTCCTTTTCACCTTGAATTATAGGATTAACTATAACTTGGAACATCTAAACTAGGGGATATCACATACTCAATTTTATTCCTTTTGAGATAATGGGAAAGTCAGGAATATCTACCTCTCACCAAAAAGAGATCGTGAAATGCTCTGTATGGAAGAGACGTAAGCATAGTATAATACTGAGATATTCAATGTTAATTGTTTAAATAAAGAATTTCATAGAGTAAATATTTCTACTATGTATCACATTAAAGATGAAGAAAATATTATCCTCTAACTCATCAATGGAATGTTAATTTTCACATAAGTAATGAAATTGATAATTAATTTAGGTTCGGGTCCCAAAAACATGTATTTTTTAACTCATGGATTGAGGAAGACTAATATTTTTCTTTTATTATAGAAAAAACCTATCTCATATCAGGATAGTTTCACATTCCCAAAATAAACTGGACGATAATATCTGATGAATAAATGGTGACCACATTAAGGTTTTCCGACCAAATTTATTCAAGAGATGATTAGAAGGTAGATATTCTATAGTACAACCTAAATGAAAACAATTACACAAATTGGTAGGCACCACACCTCGTCCACCAAATTTCAGGAATTATGTTTTCCCAACCTTCAATGGAATTTTAGATCTAAAGTGGAATCTATTACACTTTTTATTATTCTATTTAATTATGAAGGTCTCATAAGAAAAGAATGTAGCATACGAATTATAATTATTTTTAAATGATTGAATGGGGAAAAACTTCATCAAGCATATTACCCTACCAACTGGGTATGTCATGGGATTAAAAGAGCATCACCATTAATTCCATTATAAATTTAAGAACTATGCTATTTGAAATGAAATTATTTGGCCTCATGAATTTTGAGAAATTTAAATTTGTAAGGATCATAGAATTTATCACCAGATGAAAAGGCCTGATGTACTTGATCATCATTCAAATCCCACAAGATTAGTAACAATCTATTTTTATTTAGAACTGATGTAATGAATTTAAAACACTATTGATATTGTTAATATAACACATCTTTTCATTGATGTTTGATGACATGGAATATCTCTAAGAGGAACTTATATAGGGAACTACGGAAAAATATTAGTCCTAACTAGAATCACAATTAAAGGGGTATCATAAGGAAGAAACTATTTTTCTCATATTGAAGTTTCTTCAAAAAGTGCCTGAAGCACCCATACATGCTCCATATCACCCAATTCCTCCCACTATTCGACAAAAATTCCAGATCAATCATTGTTCCATGGTGATAAAATAAAAATATCTGCCAAGATATGAGGATTAGTGAAACGGTGTATTTTGTTTTATGAAGGGAAAGGTCACATTGATTACCCCAATTATTTCTCTTTTCAATAGCTGTTTTTTCACGTGATCTAAACATTCTTTTTGTTCAATGTAGTCCTTAAAAAATAATTGATTCTTGACTAGTGGTATAGGGAAAATTCTCAGTCCATGTGACCATTATGTCCACCATCCTACCATAGGAATAAGGTGAATTGAATGATTTCCTGGAAATAATTGAATGAATGTTTGATGACTAAATAATGAGGATAATAGTGGATTATTCTTATTCAATTCAATTTATAAAAATCTGTGAACAGTTTGTAGTTCCAAATTCGTATACACTATCCTACTGCATTCTTTTGAACCCATCCACAAGTGGTAGATGTAATTTATTTATGTGTAATAGGGTATAATAACCAGAGGTTCATTCAACACCAAAATTAAGGAAGAATTGTACATATTTATTTCTCTTATCATTCAAATCATTGTAATTTCACCATAAAAAATAACCCTCAGAGGATTATGGTTCAAATTTTGTTTCTATTAATGTCAATTACTTATAATACATATTACCTATTTATAGATATCCGTACGAACCTGATTTCCCCTATCCGAACAAAATAGCCTATGGAAGGGGGAAAATATACAAGGGTGTTAGGGAATAATAAATTGTGATCTGTCTTAGTATCCCAACCACAACACCACTAAATCTAAATATGATTATGAAAACATAGGTAAGTCTATTCAATGATCCAAAAAAATATCATAGAGACAACCTTTATTTCTCCAATAATCTTCTAAACTGAATTTTTAAGATTTTTCTTACGTTGATAAAAACTCAATAATTCCAGATGATTGGGAAGTCTAGATTGGCATAAAATATCTTTGGAAAGTATACCTTCACTATATATCTAGGCTCATATCCATATTCGTCAAATGCTTCAATCATAATGTTCTATGATACAGAGGAACTTCATGTTGGGAAGTATTTCCCTCTCGTATATAAGTATGAAATCTTGAAATAGTTGGTATATATAACATAACATATCTACATTCTTGATTCCCCTCAGATTCTAATGGTGATCAGGAAAAAAAATTTAATCCCCATAGAGTACATATGAGTTTGATACTAATGATACTACAGAAAATGTAAATATATCGGGAACTAATTTCCTTGAATGTCATAACTCTATTTCATTCACTAATAAATATTGAGAGGATGTAGTCAGTGGAAATATTTGAACCGTAAATGTATTAAGTAAAATTATCTTTATTGGAATTATATAGGCAATGATAGATAATATATTTGGGATTAATCTTTTCTCAGAATAGACCATATGATTTTTTCAATAAAATAGTAAATATTTTTTTCCTACAATGTATCCATTCATGGATACTTCAAGAGTGAGAAGAAATCCCCTGAAAAAATAAATCTAAAATTATTGTTTAGAGATCTGCTGTTAATCACTGAATTTATATTAATTCAATTGTACCTGTAATACAATATGTTATTATGAAGATGATAGCTTCATAGAAATACAACAATGGATTAATTAAACCAACCGTTTTTGAATTACTCCATCAATTAAAATTTTGGAGTTCCATGTTGTGATAATTTTTTGGGTAAATAATTTTAATCCCAATATGCCGTCATGGGTCTCTATAAGAGAGAAGTAAATTAATATACAATTTTCATTTTTCCACGTCTGTATGATGATAGTTGTGCCAGCTAAAATAGGAACATGAGAAGAAATAGAGGTCACAATTGATAGTATTAAGGCATTATGGGACAATTCCTTATATAGTAATGATCTTATTACCTCGTTTGAATCCAATGGGTGACTTTGTTTCTCATATGGGTAAAATAATACCCCAATATCACCAAAAGAGAGTGAATATTTCCCAGTATTTACCTTACAATTTAGGATGTCAATATTTCTTCTTCCCTTGATGAATGTGAAAAATAATGTGAGGATCTCCAAAACATTCATGATCATGATACCCATTCCCCAACACTCCCAAGACCAAGGATTTTCCATCATCCATCAAAAAGGAAAAATAAACCCCCTTATTATCTATCTGTATTATGGATATTTTCGTCGATGCGGACAAAAATATAAAATGATTCCCTTAGATATTTCAATCCTATAATTGATGAAGAAATCTATACCAACATATACATGCTCAGAGAGGTAAACACTTCTATGACAGAGTATATGTGAACCACATTAATTTTTGTCTTTATTCTGCTAGAAGAGATAACAATGTATATATTCTTCTCGATGTACAATGATTACATCTCCACCTATAATTACACATATATTATAGGGTTGGATCATGAGGTGTCCACTTATAACATGGACCTAACAGATAGTCATTAGGGATTAAAATATGTACCTAGAAAAAAGCACCGCACACATGTTATATAGGTAGAGTCCAAAGTGGAAAATCTTTTTTATAACAACTTCATTTTATAGATGCATTACTCAATATGGATTTCGAACAACTTACCCATTTGGAAAAATAAAGGGTATATCTGGGTTAACGTTTATTTTAGGGACTCAACAGACTCTGTTTGGATGATGATTTCATAGTTATGATCATAGAGATCTTGGTCGATGTGATATCTAGATTAGAAGAAATTCTGTTTATAGATGGATACTAAGTTTACAAATAAAATAAAATTGTCTATAAATATGGAGAACCTGCTTATTTGATATCACCCCAAGGGATATTCTTCTACAAGGTCATGCACAATGGTTTGATGAATGTTTTCTCTACCTATCAATATGCCTTGCACTCTATCATCATTATTTTTCTGGGAAATATCATAGAATTATATATTTATGAAATGATGGTCATATCTTGACAATATTGTGACCATTTCATCAAACACAAGATAATATCTGTAAAACTAAAAAATAACAAGATTATAAACCCAATTAAGTGTGCATTTAGGGTTACATAAAGAAAATTATTTTTATGTGTGGTGTTCTACTATGACATTGAGGTTGAGCTTGAGAAGCCCACTATGATCCTAAAAATTCCACTTCACCAATACATTGAATAATTTAGATAGAATTAATGATTCCTCACCTATATTATGTGTTTCATTGAAAAATGGTAAATAAAATTCCTCCACTTCTGGAATTTGATGATGTAGGTAGTTTCTTATTGATGGGATGTTGATTATCAAGAATCCTTTTAATACCTATAGTAAAAGTTTCATTACCCACCAATCTTAGTTTGTCCAGCACAGTGGATTCAATTTAATTTATATGTGGACACTATATGGATATCAATTGGAATGCTTCTCGCATATAAAAATTATGCCTGAAAAGAAAATATTCCCAATATTATTAGTAAGAAATTGAAATATTTTGGGACACTATATTCCAATGCTGAGAAGAACTATCTTGAAATCCCTTTTTCACTTCAAGAAATATGGCATTATATGCCAAACCGTGAGGTTCTCTGGTCTCTCACATCAAAATAAACTAGTAAATCCGCAAACTCCATTTTATTACTATCCATGTGGATTTATGTGAGGTCATCCTAAATAAATTCAATATATAATTTTAATCAAAAAAGGAAATGAAAAGTAATGATTTATACCATTTACTCACATCAAATCCTACTAGGAAGAGTACACCAGTGAATACCAAGATACCAAATAAAGTGGTTTTCTATGCCAATGAAACCACATAAAAATTGGATCTAATCATTGATGTTTCTTATTAGATTACCATTGTAAATATTATATAGGTCTAGATTCATAATATAGTAGGTCGAGGTATTTTTTTTATATCCCAAGCTATGGTGATCCTACCTTACTTCTTCTAAACATCTGAAAGAATCCCCATTAATGAGACAAAATATGACGATCTCATCACAGGCATAGAGCTAGACCAATATATTTAGATATCCAATATTAATGTTAATGAAGATTTAGATATAGTGATTAATCTAGTTAAAATTGAATATGAAATTAGAAAGATAGAACTAACACATGTCCTCAGATATTTAATTTGACTAATGGTATAATTCCCCTTTAAGACAATGCAGACATATCGTCCACTTTCACAAAATTAACATGATAATTCACAATAAAATGTGTCCATTGTCATGGATACTCATGATTCTATTTTTAAAGTCTTCTAATTACACAATTATGGGTTTTATTCTATGTAATCATCTTAAACATGGAAGAATTCACTCATATGAGTTATTCTCTAAGGAAGGATGAACCAACATCTCGGAAAAAAGATACCACTTTTGGATAGATGATACACATAATGGACTACCTAAAAATTTGGTCCATACTATCAGACCAATCCAAAAAGAAATAGATCTAATGTGAAGAATTAAAAATTTACCTTTATGATGGGTCTTGTTAATGAATTTTTTCTATAAATACGGTTTTGAGGGTGTACTACATATATGAATAAATGAAGGAGGCCCTCTTTGTCATGCATGAAGTTCATGCTAGAACATTTGGAACTCATCAATTGGGAACCGGGATCTCCCATAAAATTATAATCGTTTGTCTAATTATAGAAATTTATGACACACCACTATATGGAATTCACTAATAAGTTTCATGCTTTCCAAATGAAATCCAAAATTATCTATCACCCCTCAAAGATTCTATATAGTGGATAATACACATTGATGTCTTTCATATGGGGGATGGAATTCATGGGGATATATACAATACCTTTAGCTATGAAGATTATGTATGTAATTATATCCACTAACTTCCATTTCAAACGGGATGAGGACATACCCGTCTAGGGAATCCATATAAAGAATATCATCAACATCATGATGTCAAAAATTATTTCTGTATTTGGTGTCCCAAACATGATATTTTAGGATAAGGACATCAATTTATTTTCTTCTAAGTTGTAAAGGTTTTATCAAGAGTAAAAATATTGAATTTGGCCATTCATATTACTATCATATACTATAAAATTATAAAATAATGGATTTAAATAAGACAATATTTAATATAATCTAGATTTATTTTGATAAATATAGGAAACCATAGATAGATAAGTTCTTTCATACTTTATGGGACTATCAAACGGGAAACCCCAATACTAAATATATGAAACCATATTTTATATATATATAGGATAAATGTGGTGTTTTCCATCAAATTTTAGTTTCCCTAAATTCACATTAATATATTTAAACATCTCCTAGAAGATGAAAAATCCTAGAAGTGAAATCATGAGTTAGAGAAAATCAGTGAGAAGTGGTTTTATACACTACATAACCTAAAATTCAATCAAAACTGGATTGTGTGACCCATTAATAAGAAATTACACTATAGATCATTCCTCAAAAGAGATATGGTATTGGTTCTCCGATCCCTAATGATACCTTTAAATAATTCCATCAATATAGGGATTGAAATTGGAAGGACCATACATCATACATAAGTTTTATTCTGACATTCCTTACTCCTTAGTCCTGATAGATGAGGATTGTAACATCCCATGTTTTTATATTTATATAAATAGTATGATATATGGTTTTCTCTACCTCTTGCATAGAAAAAAACAAATATAATTCATAATAAGGTATTTATTAGACTAACATTTATAAAATTTTTAAATAAAATTATGAAATACATGTAAATATATATATATATATATATATATAATGAAAGGAATAATATTTAATTTTAAATATCAAAATCAATTACAACACCTATGAAACTAATAAAATATCTATTTATGATGAAAATTTATTTTAGAAAATGGATATATTCCAATTTTGAAATATTTATTATTAGAACTAATTTTAGAAGAATATTAAATACTTTGAAAAATAATTCATTTAAAACAAATTCATGATAGTTTGTGATTTTATATAAAATTAAAATTTATTAATATTAGTATTTTATGTTGGAAAAATTAATATAATTTTGGATTTATCATTTACAGGTTATCATAAATGAGTTTTTGGAATTTTCCTAAATTAATTGATTTTTTTTTTGTGATTATTGAAAAAATCATTATTTAAAAATATTTTGTATTTTGTAACATCCCCTAGATATATAAAAATCCTAAAACATTAGAAACCCTTTTAAAAAAATATATATGTATTTTAATTACAATTATATATTTTAAAATATCATGATTGAAATATAAAACTAAATTTTATATTTTAAGACAAAAGCAATATTTAATGAAAAAATATATTAAATACATTATACATTAGTATTTTATAAATAATTTAATAAAATAAATTTCATTTTAACTTTAAAATCAGTGTGTCCAAATTATGAAATATGGGTGATTTTTTTTCATAAATATTTATTTACCACATGTAAATTTTTGATACACTTATGAAATGATTATTTTTTGAAGCACAATATTTTTTAAATGACCAATATTTTTAAAATTAAATGAATCCTTATTAACTTGAATCTCCAATATGATGTTTATATAAATTTAAAAATTGATTAAAACTCATTTAATGGGTTTTCAATTTTAAATAATACAAAGAACACTTAATGATAAAAATGATGTTTTTTTTGAAAATAAAAATTTTTATACATAATATATATTTGAATTAAAATTTAATTTTCTCTAACTTTAAAACATAATTATGTTAATTTGGTATAAAATTCATATTCAACAGTTCTAAATTTGTTTAAAATTGACAACTTAAATTTCTATTAATAAGATCGTTGATATCATTATAAGTTAATTAAGAGTAATAAGTATTCAAATGAAAAATATAATTTCGATCATATTTTCCAAAATTTAACATGATATATAGACCTCCTAGAATTTATTTAGGCTTCAAATCCATACTTTCAAGTTTTATGAACCATTCCTTACCTAACTCAACTAATGTTCATTCCTTTCCATTCTTACCCCATACTATCTGTTCTTTTCTATGAAAAAGTCCATGTTCTTCACCTCTAAAGTGGGATCACTTACACACCATCAATTATCCACTACTAATTTAAAATTCACTTTAACCCCTAATAATATTTCTTACCCTTCTATTAATTTACATTCCCATGTGTATCTGCTCCCCAAAAATAACTTAGGCTCTAACAAATATCTAGATTTCATCAAGTGTAAGTTTAGTGTCTCAATGTTGGTATCACATATTTCATAACAATTATTTTTTATTATCTAAATTATTAAACAACTATAAATATATTATAATAAAATCATCACCATGATCATTATTTTGGGGTTATATTTTTAAAATATTCTAAAAATCATTATTTACCGTTTTCTATCTACTAAGAAAAACAAGAATTATTGTTAGTGTGTGTGCATGGATTTCTACATCCACCAAGTGAAACTTGCAGATTTTTATCACCACTAATCATGCATTATCATAATGATGGTATTTAGAAATAAATATGACTTATATAGTTTATTAATTAATATTAAGTGATCACATAATATCAACCATTACCCCTCCCATTGGTTGAGCAATGGAAATGCCAATCATCTGTTGGACAGGTAACCACATCCATGAAGAAAGTTTTTTTCTTATAGTTATTCATTATTTGTCAAAAAAATAATAATATATGGTTGAAAATCATAAAAATATGAAAATAATATCATTATGATTCTTTTAAAATGATTTTATTTCATAATAAACACCTCATTGGCTATACTCTGTAATAATGTTGAATAATGTTCAGGATTGGGTCTGTTTGACCACATACATGAATAATGAAATGAAATTATATCATAGAAAATTATGAAGAAATTATTTCATTTATAATATAAAAATATGTAAATATTTTTTTTTCTGTTCTGTAGTGGAGACATCAATATTTTAACTCATTAATTAAGAAAACGCCATTCATAATTTGAAAATCATGGAAGAAATATTTATTATAGATTTCATCTTCTGGGATAAATATTCAGGTACTTATTAAAGTAAATTAAAAATAAATAAAGAATTATAATTAATACATTATAATAAAGTTAATTAATTTTTAATGAATAAACAATGAACATCAACACCTCTATTATGAAACCGCTATAAATGGTGAAGACTACAAACAACTGGTATGGTAAAATAGGAGAAAATTAATTAATATAAAAATAGATGATGAATATTAATGAAAATTATAAGTTTTGTTTGGTACAAATATGGTTGTGAAATATTATATTAACATAGTTATGTTTTTTATACATGATTTCATATTTCATTTAACTAAGAAATGAAACACGGTAAGAGTTTCCCTTTCTATAATTGTAGTCCCTCGATATATGTTTATAATTTACACTATGTTTCATTTTAAATTTTGTAAAGACAAACCTATTATATTATTCATGGATTTAATTAAATATTATTATGTCTAATTTATTTCAATTTTCATTCTCTCTTGGGGTTTTGATTCAAAGAAAATATAAGATGTAATGTTTTTATCTCAACATCTCTTTCTTGAGACATGTTTCAATGTTTTACACCGAATTATTATTTTCATGGTGTATATAAAACAAAAGAATATATTATTACATATTAAATTATTTAATCAATTGTATTTATAGAAGCCTTTGACTTTAAAATTTCCAAATACATTTAATAAAAATTAAATAAAGTCATTGGGGGTGTTTATTACTCGATTCTCTTCCCAGAGTCATATAACTCATCTGTGTCTAATATCATTTATAATAGATTTATTATTACCCATAATGAATTCAGAAATTATTTATAACTTCTTTTATAGGTAAGTAATGTTTCACACCAAAGTATTCTTACTTAATTATATGAATATTTCTTTTAAATTCAATTTTTGTTATGAATAATTACCATCACTTATAATGTATTTTTCATCTAGGTCCATATTTATAAATCTCACCAATATTCTCTATTCCATAAGGGAAACTAAAATTGTGTTTATATTAAATTACCCTTTTATATTATCATTATTTACTTTCAAACCAAATGATATGTTATCCATTCTAACAACATATATTTTCATCAAGGTTATTTCATTATGTTAAAAAAGTTCTTTCAAATCCATTTAAAATAAATATTTTATCTTCTATTAATTTTTTTGATAGTCTTTGTTTCATTTAAATTATATTGTGTTTATAAATATTTATAATTAGGTATTAATATGACTTAATTTTCCCTCCAAAGTATTGTTATTAATGTTATTTTTACATCATATTTTATAACAATGTTTAAAAGGATTTGTGAAAACTTTTTAACTTATATTTTTCCTACAAGATTTATTGTTCATGAAGTGATAATTTGATGACACACTATATTTTATTATGTTATTATTAATTATTAAAATTATATTTTTTATATCTTATTATATTTTATGGTTATGTTTAGAAATGTTTTTTAATGTTTAAGAACCCTGATATTTTTTGTATGGGGGTTTCAATCTATGATTTCGATTGATTTTAACTAGCACACATTTGTTTGGATGAGGATGGTTAGTGTTCTATATCATCATACAATGTATTTGTTTAATATTATATCTCGTAAGATAGTAATGTGTGTACATAATGAGGTTTTTAGATACAAATGAGCTTGATTGGTTTACTCACATTTTCATGCATGGACATAATGAGTTTGTTTACTTAAGTATAGGCATATCATGTTTTATTTCATATCATTTAATATTTTTATTGATGTCCCACATTTCTAATTTTTTCATAAAGTTATGTTAAAATATAGATATGAATTTTCATTCCATGAAATACAATGTTTTCAATATTATGTCATAATTTTAATTGTATTATACTTGTTTCTATCATGATCTTATTTTTATGACTACAAATATATGTTCTGTGCCTAGTTACAAATTTTATGGTTCCAAAATTTTCTTTTAACAGTATTATATTACTCAATAATGATATATGACTTTTATAAAAGGTATATTCATCATTTATTATATTTATGATTTATTATTGTTCTCCTCTTTGTTATGATATTTTTTACCCTTACTGATCATCAATGATCACCCAATTATTATGTTTATAATCCCCATGTTATAAGGATGATTTTATAATGTGAGGTATCTACAAAATGTTCTGGTAGAGAATGAATAAGGATAAATGTTCTCAAGTGTATTAAATAAGGATTTTTATATACATAATATCTATGTCACAAAAACATTGGGACATTGGGTTGTTCAAATATTTGTGAGATGTATTATATAAATTATGAGATTAAGGTATCACGTTATTTTCTATTTAGTTTGGATCTCTATAGTTGGTATCAAAGTAGGGTTTTGATATTTTTGTATATAAGATCTATTTTTAAGTGGATTAGTTTGAGTCAACCTCAGTAAAAACACTATAGATCTGAATCTAGAATCTATAAGTGGATGCAGCTCTATTATAGATTCACTAAGGGTTAATCACCCAGAAAATGGTTAGTTGAGAATTATCTTGATCATCTTCCTAATGTATCATGATTGATCAAAAGTCACTTTATTTAAAAATCCCATGGTATATTTATTAGTTGATCATGTTCACATTACAAATCACATTGAATGTAAGATTTTCTAGATAGTTTGAAGGATTATGTTGAGAAATGTTAAATAACCCAACATTAAGATGCCTCGGTAAAACTATGATTTGAGGTTAAAATCAATTTATGATTATGATAATTCACCCATATTATTATTGTTTTTGAATCATGTCAACCCTATTGGTATTAATTATTTCTGGTACTTGAAGGAACCCTGTTAACCCTGGATGTAATGGAAAATTTGATGATTTTCCTAAAAATATACCCAATATAATAGGAGATAGAATGAAAAATTCAATTGTTACACCAAAACTTCTGTCATGAAACATTTTAATCAGTGAAACCATTTTTGAAATACAAATTCCACAAAATAGGATAATTATAGAGGGTCATTAAAATTTAGTCAATGAAGATGATAAAAAATGTTATTAAACAATCTATATTTGAATTTTTTTTGAAGAATAATCAAGGGAGATACCAAAAGGGGATTGGAACATTATTCATTTTTGGTAATGGTTCCCATAAAGAATCGTCTTTTGAGGTAAAAATTAGGGTCTAATTAATATTTAGAAATAAGTTAGAACTCATCCATGCATATAACTAAAAATTCAATGTCTTATGTGAAATTTTTTTTGAATTATCAAATTAAATTATATAATAAAATAATGTAACAACATGACATAATAAATTAGTAACATTGTATTTTATAGAATCTAAAACACGAAACAGCAAACAAAAACAATCCATAAGTTACAATTATTTAAATTTAATATCTTTTATAACTTGCAGAACAGACAACCCTAAGTATAAATATAATATAATATAGTATACCTTTATGAACAACTCATTAAATTTCAAGATATTAATGTTAATAATTAAATTAGGAATATAATGGTAATCTATTTATAATAAATAAATAAATAAACATTTAAAATAAAAAATATTTCTTAACAATTGAATTTTCAATGAGAATGTTTAGTTGCGATTTTCACACATAATTTAATTATTTTACTAATATTATTAAATTTATTTGGTAAAATTGATTTATTTTTTTTAATAATAGTATGAAAATTATCATCGAGTGATATTTTGTGACTTTTCTTGAATTGTTTCCAATTTTTATGAATGGAAAAAATATTGATTTTTATTGAAAACTGCCATTTTTGTTAAATAATTATCATATTTAATTTACATTTTAAGATTGTTTTTGAAGTAAAATAAGATAAATTATATTACAACTTTACTATTTTATGTCATTTTAATAAATTTAATATTGATGTTTTGATATTAAAACCTTCTATACTAATGACAATTTCTTCTTTAAAAATCTATTTTTCCTCGCGTCTATGAGTATAATTTTAAATCGGATTCTACCACTACAATGAATTGAATTTGGAAAAAAATCATAACAGTAATCATTTTAATTTATATTATAAAACAATTTTAAATTATTTTTTGACCATTATGAGTATTAAAAGAATAAAAATTTAATTACCATGATTAATGTAAAAATAAATTTATTGGGGGGGGGGATAAACAAAGATGTTAAGGGTTAAAATAAACTAAACAAATTTAAAAAACCAATATATAGAAATATTTTGACAATAACACCACTAAAGCCTGATAATGTATCATTTTATATTATTTTGGAATGATTTAAATGTGTGTTCAATTTAATATTATCAAAAATCCCATGTGTATTCTCTCACCCACTTATAAAAGGGGACGACCTATCCTCCCTGATTTACAATTTCAATAACATATGAATCATCCATGAACTAGGAAAATAACATCATTAATCATGTATGAATTTCATATATCCCTTGATCAGATCATAAATTCATCATAGAAATGGTTTTTGTTCAAACTAAATGAATATCCATAAATAAGACCTATTGTTATTAAAACAACATTTTCTTTTTAGTCATTCTTAAGAATCAATAAAATATTATATAACCTAAATAATATAGTCAAAAAAAATTCACAAACATAATAAAATTTTATTTTGTTAATGGGATGACCTATATTTATACCCTCTTCTATCAAATGAGAAATTAACCTGTCGATTGTTCGTAAGGTGAACTACCCCTCACAAACTGGTATAATTCATTTTCCATCAAAACCCTTCATGGATGGAAATCATGATATATTTAACATTGATATATTATATTTATGATCTTATTGTAATTATTTAACTTTTATATCACATATTACATCATACATTTCATTCCATTTAAAAAATGCTAATGTCTCTCATGTGTAAGGCGTACTACCACATCCTGAGGTGTTGTGATTCATTTTTTCACATCTTATTTACATGGAAAGTAATAAGGATAAATTTATGGAAAATATATTATTTATAGGAATTAATATGGATTACTTTTTATTAATATTTCACATAATTCCTTATCCATTCACTTGTTAAAGGAATGATATCATCTCTCATGCCTATGTAGAAATTATCATCTCAATGAATAGTTGTTTTTCATTTCCCATGTCCAAAAATCATGAATTATTATGAAAATAAAAATAATGGCTAAATATGATATTTTTAACAATAATAAAATTCAATATATTATATATTTATATCAAATACAAATATAGTGTATTTTCATGACAAAATAAGAAAGATATAATTAGTTAATTAACATTCAAAACAAAGAAAATAATGAATAATAAATAATGAAAGAGTGATAAGATGTTATAAGAGGATCTTATATGATAGTATAAATATCAATATAGATCTTTTATAATTTAATATCATGATTAAAACAATTATATATGAGGTTAATGTGTGTTCTACCAATAATATGGTTGAGGTAAGGGACATCATCTCAATCGATATTTATTGAGGTATATTGTAATGATATTCACCTAATTTCTTTTTGTAGTGTATATAATTCCCCTTTTACAAGTAATTTCCTGGTTTGTTAATAATTTATGGTTTTATAAGATTCAATTATTAATTATATTATTCAAGGGGATCTTCTTTAAAAGTCATGTAGTGGATAAGAATTTCACGACTCAATATATATTCATTGGGTTTTATTAATTGTTTGTTGTCTTTGATATTCTATGAAAATGTGTGTAATGACATTTTATTATCTTATTTTCTATTCTAATTATTTTTATTTGGATTTAAATTTGATACACATAATCATGTTATTGATTCATTCCCACTTCAACATTAAGATCATTGTAAGAGTTTGTTTCACAATCTCATTTTAATAGAGAATGATTACTCATGAATTACTATTGAAGGAAATTATTTGAGCATTTCCTAATTAAAATATTTAATATTAGTATCTTAAAATGTAATATGATTTTAGAGTGGGTAAATTTTCTCAACCTATTTTTATTTTCAGAGTTGGTTTGGTAGACCTACTTCTCTTTCATCTATCACATATTAATTTCTAGAGTTTCTTTAACCGAATACATTGTTTTTAGTCATTGATTATGGATTGACATGTGTCACGGGTTTTCAAATTGGGTTTGGGTGAATCGGAGGCCCAATGGCCTAGTATTGGTTAAGTGGAGGCTGAGGCATATAAATAGATTTAACAATGCGGTATCTTAGTGAAAATAATGTGGCTCCTTTTTTATTGAGCACAGTTTAATAAACCAGACAGTATGGTGGGTCCACAACCATGCGAGACCATTATAGTTTTCAAAAGACATATTTTTAAATTTTTTTGTAGGGTTAGGGATAATCATGGAAAATCCTCACCCTTCATTACAAATGAGAAAAACCCACACACATTAGTATGTACGATCAACATACGATTATGCCTAATAGTGCGGGTTAATTTTGATGGGCTTGAATCCTAAGCAGCTAGAGCCACATAGTTTCCACTCAGTTTGGAAAACCAAGTGAGCTAACCATGAGACTCATTTTATGTGTGAAATTACATTTGTACCCCTTCCACTATTTCCTATTTTCCTCTTCTTCTCTCTTTCTTCCTACTAGGTATTGATCTATCTCTCTCATCTATACTACACTATTCAGGCTATTGGTTCTGTAGGATCCATATCAGTAATGATTTTCATCATATGGATTCTATATTCATTTTCTCTCACATCACATACCCTTATATCCATGAAATCTATTTTCTCCTTTTTAGGGTTTTACCTAAATTTTAGATTTACTCCATACTATTTCGAGTAAGAGGATATGATTGTAAGTGTGTATGTCTATCACTCTATGGTAGGTGTTTCATACCCTAAATTGTGTTTTTGGAGAATATTTTAGGGGAGGAACTTTCGTAATGCCATTTTGTTGACATAGTGTGACCCTTTGATTATAATGGTTTCTTTTAATAAATTATATTGATCCTTTTAAGATGCCAATGAGCATGATTTGATGAGACTACAAGTTTTTCAATCTATGAGAGAGGGGATGGACCTTCCGTAGTTTGTAAGACCCCAAGAAAATAAAGAATATTAAATTTTCATATTAACTAATATTTTAATTAAATATTAATTTTATTTTAAAGGGGATGTTATATTAAAGGGCATACTTGAAATGCCACAATGTGGTTCTCCAAAGTCTTATATTAGAAGCAATGCTAAGTCATAGAGAAAATAAATATATTATTATTATTTTAAATGGTAATTAAATCCTATCTATTTTATTGGGGGAAATGAATAGAACTATATACAGTATGATTAAACATATTTGTTAAATGTTTTTACATTTATATAATAAGATTTAGAGGCATAAAAAGTGAATAATCTAATTTTAAGCATAATTAACATTAAAAGGTTGATTAACTGCCTTTTGAAGAAAAACCCTCTTTAAACATAGTATTGATCACTTTAATATGTTCTATATGAAAAAATAAAAATTTTCTTTTGAATTAGGACATAAAAAATGTGACAACTCGGTCCTGGTGACAGCAGAGCCACCCCGCCATAACATGTTCGTCGGGTCCTAGCCCACCAGGTACCACCAGTTGCACCGCAGACACGTGGGGCCCACTCTAGGGTCCACCCACATGCCAGAACGGGTCATCTGACTAATGATAGTCCCCACAGGCCAACACATGTCTTTTTCAGTGTGTTTTTTCCTCACTCACACACACCCTGTGAAGCTTCCTAGGAGGTCACCCATCCTCATCACTACTCCAGGCCAAGCACGCTTAACTGTGGAGTTCTAATCAAACAGGCTCTCAAAAAGGATTGTGCACCTTGTTGACATGAGTCATATCATTTAGCCATTTAACCATTGATCATTTGGGGATGTTACAATCACCCCCCTTTAGAGCACAACACCCTCATTGTGGGATCTACATCTCAACCCAGGCAGTGCACCGTGCACTTAAGGTTGTGTTCCTCCTCTGATGCCAAATGTGACAACTCGGTCCTGGTGACAGCACAGCCACCCCGCCTTAACATGGTCGTTGGGTCCTAGCCCACCAGGTACCACCAGTTGCACCACAGACACGTGGGGCCCACCACAGCGTCCACCCACATGCCTGAATGGGTCATCTGACTAATGATATTCCACACAGGCCAACACATGTCCTTTCCAGTGTGCTTTTTCCTCACTCACACACACCCTGGGAAACTTCCCAGGAGGTCAACCATCCTCATCACTACTTCAGGCCGAGCATGCTTAATGGTGGAGTTCTAATCAGACAGACTCTCGAAAAGGAAGGTGCACCTTGTTGACATGATTCATATAATTTAGTAATTTAACCATATATCATTTGGGGATGTTACAATAGGTTTGGACTCCGTCAGAGTGTGGTCGAGTTGGTTCGCTCACGAAATCCAACCGGGCCCCTAGAACGAAAAAGCCAATAACTCACAGACTGGGCGTCCGATTGATGCGCCGTCTGTCTCATTGAATTCCTCTTGATTTGACGGAACATTTGGCATACTTCGCCTAAGTTTTGGTTGCTTTTGGATAGTGGCCGGGTTGGATTGTACCCAAAATCCAATCGGGCCTTTGGAACAGAAAATCTAATGTCTTTCAGACCAAACATCTGTTTGATGAACCGTCAGCGGCGTTGGTGATCACATTGACAAACAGTACCAATGAGTATACCCTATGAGAGTTTGGGGATATGTTGAGATACGGCCGGGTTGGTTCGCTCACGAAACCAACCGGGCCCCTAGGACGAAAAGGCTAATAACTCACAGACCGGGCGTCCGATTGACGCGCCGTCTGTTGCATTGAGACCTCTATGACGAAGCGGTCCTCTGAGATACATCTTCATGGGACTTTGATATACTTGGAGTATCGACCTGTAGCTCGTGGAGCGGACCCTCCTAGAGATGAGCGTGCGGAGTACGGAGACAGCGTAGTCGACTGAGACCTGACGACTGCTTGACAGACTCGACTTGGAGTGAGTCGATTAGCCCAGTGGACGGAGCACTACTTTGTCTGGGTGCAGACCCATGGCTGATGGATCACTACCTGTGTGATAGTGAAGACCCTCGGTACTCATCCAGAGAGTACCTCTGTAGGTTCCTAGAGGGTGTGCACTACTATGTTTGGGTGGCATACCCCGGCAGGAAGCACTGCTGTGTTTGGGTGGATGACCCGCGGTACCCGACAGGAGGAGTACCTTAGTAGTCTTAGGTTAGTGAGCAGTACCTCAAAGTTGTGACAGGACCACTGTACACTCCAGAGACGGGTCTCTTCAGTAATTACGGTTTCAATAATGAAAATCCTGGTTTGAGCTGAGTCTTTGACCTTTGTGTTTACCTCATGATTGAGATGGGTCACCTGATAAATTAGGTATATGTATGGGCATATACCTGGGTGGTGGTTATCCGTTGATTTCTTAACCCTTGTGTTCCTCATGATTGAGATGAGTTACTTGATAACTTAGGTATATGTATGGGCATATACCTAAGTAGAGTTTATCTGTTGAGATCTTATTTATGGTTATCCTTGTTGGTTTTAGTGAGACCTTTAGGGTCTCGGGATCCATACTGAGTATCGTTATACTCACCCCTACAAGGGCTATGCTTGCACCTCATTGTGTTGGTTGCAGAAGATGGGCAGAGCTGACGAAGGCCAAGTGTTTGAGGACTAGACGGTATCGGTAGGTGGACCACACGACGAGTCAGTATCCACAGGTGGACTTCACTGCGAGAAGACACTCAGATGGGGTTGACGGGCGAGATCATTGAGGAGCTGCGCTATCTGTACCAACCCTTCAGGTTGGATCCATGGTTGACGATCCAGGAGATGCGCTATCTGTACCTACCCTTCAGGTAGGATCCGAGAAGGATGACCCAGGAGCTGCTTCCTTTCTTCCAGTTTTTTGTCTTTTTCTGTTGTACTTTCATTCAGTTGTAGCTGTACATTCAGTTGGGTTTGTATT
This sequence comes from Viscum album, assembly GCA_963277665.1. Taxonomy (NCBI): domain Eukaryota; kingdom Viridiplantae; phylum Streptophyta; class Magnoliopsida; order Santalales; family Viscaceae; genus Viscum; species Viscum album. The sequence continues at coordinate 1,983,700,972 of OY728145.1, read as the reverse complement.
CTAGCCCATTTTCCTTTCAGCACTTTCTTTTGTACTTTTTGTTTTACTTCCTCTTGTACTCTGTGGTGTTTTGTTTACTTTTATAAAGGCAATCCCTTCCCAGTTATCAGATTTACGCCTTTGGTGCTAGTCACCAGCCCCTGGCCTACGAAAGGCGGGCTTGGGGTAGTCACGGCACGGGCCCTGAGGACGGGTCGTGACAAATTGGTATCAGAGCAGGCACCCAGCCTTAAGTGCACAGTGCACTGCCTGGGTGGAGATGTAGGGCCCACAACGAGGGCGTTGTGCTCTAAAGGGGGGAGATTGTAACATCCCCAAATGATAAATGGTTAAATGACTAAATGATATGACTCATGTAAATAAGGTGCACCTTCCTTTTCGAGGTCCTGTCTGATTAGAACTCCACAGTTAAGCGTGCTTGGCCTGGAGTAGTGATGAAGATGGGTAACCTCCTGGGATGTTTCCCAGGGTGTGTGTGAGTGAGGAAAACACACACTGGAAATGACATGTTTTTGCCTGTGGGGACTATCATTAGTCAGATGACCCGTTCAGGCATGTGGGTGGACCCTAGGGTGGGCCCCATGTGTCTGCGGTGCAACTGGTGGTACCTGGTGGGATAAGACCCGACGACCATGTTAAGGCGAGGTGGTTGTGCTGTCACCGGGACTGAGTTGTCACATTTTGTATCAGAGGATAAATTTTAGCAGCTCTTCCAGATCATATGCAAAAATGGTGCAGATCATCCAGGAGGGGATGAAGACTGCACAGTGCAGTAAGAAACAGGAAACCGGTTACAGTCTTAGAGACTCGAGCGTGTTAAATGTTTCAAGAAAAGGAAGCTTTAAGGAGTGATGAATCTGCGAAGCAGCAGATGTGGAGGCATAGCTAGGAGAGTAGCATGAGGTGGTGTACATCTTAACATGCTCCAACCACCCGCCTTAGTTATCCCCGCCAGGCTCAGGGAGTAGGAGGGTGGAGGAAGAGTGCGGCTGCATGCGGTCAAGGAGTGTGACCCAATGGCTCTAAAAATGATTCAAGGGACAGTCTGTGTCTACAACTACCTTCTGTTGTAACAGACGTCGATATGCATCATTCCTTGCTTTCACAAATCTTGTCCCAGACCTAGAGTTTCCGGTAAGCTGTGGACTTGACCCTCACCTCTGGAGATACCTTGTAAGGAGACTCAATAATCACACTTATTCCGATGGTGTGGTCAGACCCGCGAGGCGAGAGTTTCGGTTGGAATATCTTGGTGGTAGCGTCGAGGCCTTACGATGTTGGTTTGAGTATGGACTGGGCAATCACAGTTCATACACAAATTGGCGGTATTAGGCAAAAAGGTTGTGGTTTAACTACGATGTCAGGATGCGTTTCCCTTAGTCGGTGAAAAGGAAACCCCAGGAAGCACAGGATAAACTCATGCATAGGAGGGTGCAACCGATCACTCTTGAGTCAGTCAACCTTACCCTCGTGGCAGCAGTCATTTTGAGTTTCAGTTCTAATAGGAATTGGAGACCTCTAGATTTCGAGGATGACGATCAGGACCTTATACGGGTCTCACCTCGACGAGGTTTACGGAGATGTGGCCAAGGCGACAAGTTATCTCCGAGGTTCAGTGTACCATTCCTAGGTCCTTAGCTGGGTAGGTGGGATGGTTTACCGCTTGACCCATCCACCTCAATTGCACCAGATGCACGACGACGTCCACGTATCTCAACTGAGGAGATACCTGCTCGACCTTTCGCATATCATCGACCATGAGGAGCTGGACGATGGCAATGGGGTAACTTTTACAGAGGTTCCAGTGGGGATTGAGGATCAACAGGAGCGGATCCTATGAGGACGTTCGATTCCTTGGGTGTTCTTTCTTTGGAAGTACGAGAGCCTCCAGGGGAGCACCTAGGAGCGGAAGGCTCAGATGCGTGTTCAGTACCACTTTTGTATCCCTAGTTAGTGTTAAAGCTTTACGGGGATATAAAGCCCTGAGGTGGGAGTAATGTAAAGACCCGTAAAATTCAAGGGAAATTTTTTCTTAATTTTCTTTGGGATTTTACAAGAACACAGTTTCTGATGGCACTGGATTCCGATGCCCTCTGTGTCCAGAATTTCTATCAAAATTTTAGCTCGGGTACGTTCAGTGAACGAAAGAGCGAGAATTTCTAACTTTTGAACCGATGCTCAGAATCGAATTCTGAGGGCACCGATGAAACCGCAACACCGGTAATTTCTTAGGAACACCTTTTCCGGATTTTCATTTTCACGAGGGAAGTTGATAATAATTGTGAAGCTAAAAATAAAAATTTAACTACAATTTTTTATTTTATCTAATTATTTTTAAGCTTTGTGTGGAAGTTGGGTAACTACCCAACTTCTCAGGGGAGGTTATGAGGGTGGTGGGGCCCACACAAACCCCACCCCTTCATATTTTTTAACCCCCTTGATCTTTCCATAACTCCCCTTAACCCCATTAAGGCTTCCCTTCATTTATTTGTTAACTCCTCTCTTTATTTTTTTTAAACTCTCCACCTCCCTCTCATTATGTTTACCAACTAAATTAATTAATATTCCTATTAATTAAATGACACAACTCTTCTTTTTGAATTAGTTTGAATTGGTTGGCTTTTCTTTAAAGTGGGAGTAATCAATTTTGATATTTGGGATAACAAATATTATTTGTGGGGGAAACTCTAGAGAAATAGAAGAGCTCCCTCCTTCCATGACGAACGGTTCTCTTTCCGACGAATCTTCAACAAAAGAAGCTCGAGCCGAAAATGAAGGAACTTTACGGGAGTGATGAACGCCAACGATTGTCGACACCTTCATCTCCTCCCTTACGACGACGTCAACGAACCGACGTCCGCCTTTTCGTGATATCATCAACGAACAATGACCCATGAGGTAGGGGTTTCGTTTTTCTTTCATGAATAATTTTTTTTGACGTTCTTCGATATTAACGGCCAACTGTTATCAAAATAATGGGGGAGGTTGGACCGCACAAACACAGCCAAACCTCCTCCACTTTTTATTTTGGTTGTTTCCTACGTGGCTTGAAATGGAAGCGACGTGGTGTCGTCGCACCATGAGGAAATTTAGACAATCATGATGAAGAAGCGTGGCGCCGTTGCGCCGTGCCTTTGGGGATGAACGAATCCGTGGTCAGATTCGGGCCATGACGAAGTGGCGCGGTGCCATCGCATCGCACCGAAGAACCACGAAGACGGCGCGATTTGTTAATTGATGTTCGGATTGATGGGCGATGACAAACGGGTCCGCAAGGAATTTTTGATGCTTCCGCGGTAATGTTCGAGACAAAAGATGAACGCCGGAACAGACGGTTTTGAAAACAGACCACCGGAGCAACTCCGGTGGCCCGCGGAAAACCAGGAGCAACTCCGCCGGCCCAGGGGGGGATTGGGCCGGGCCAGGCCGGGCCCAAACCCCCCATTTCGGTTTGTTTTCATTCGAACACCCATAACTTGGGCTACGGACCTCCGATCGATGCAATGTCAGTTGTGATGAGATCCTTGGATCGAGACAGGCATTTCAGTATATCTCACTCAAGGTTTCATAATACTTTGTGTTAGGCCAAGTTGGTTCATACACGAAACCAACCGGGCCCTCGGAGCGGAAACGCTCATATCTTGAGCTCTGGACGTTCGTTTGACGTGCCGTCGACTTCATTGAATTCCTCTTGATGAGACAGAACTTTTTGCTTACTCCACTCGAGGTTTGGACTTCATCAGAGTGTGGTCGGGTTGGTTCGCTCACGAAATCCGACCAGGACCCTGGAACGAAAATGTCAATAACTCACAGACTGGGCGTCCAATTGACGCTCCGTCGGTCTCATTAAATTCCTCTTGATGTGAAAGAACCTTTGGAATACTTCTCCTGAGTTTTGGTTGTTGTTGGATAGTGGCCGGGTTGGATTTTACCCAAAATCCAACCGGGCCCTTGGAACAGAAAAGCTGATATCTTTCACATCGGACGTTCGTTTGACGAATCGTCAGCGGCGTTGGTGATCATGTTGAGAAACAATCCATATGAGTATACCCGATGAGATTTTGGGGTACAGTTGAGATATGGCCTGGTTGGTTCGCTCAGGAATCCAACCGGGCCCCTAGGACGAAAAGGATAATAACTCACAGATCGGGTGTCCGATTGATGCCCCATCTATTGCGTTGAGACCCCTATGACGAAGCGGCCCTTTGAGATACTTCTTTGTGGGACTTTGAGATACATGGAGTATCGACCTGTAGCTCGTGGAGCGGACCCTCCCAGAGACGAGCGTGCGGAGTACGGAGACCATGTAGCCGACTGAGACCTGATGACTGCTTGACTGACTCGACTTGGAGTGAGTCAATTAGCCCAGTGGACGGAGCACTAATTTGTTTGGGGGAAGACCCATGGCGGACGGAGCACTACATGTGTGATAGTGCAGACCCGCGATACTCGTCCGGAGAGTACCTCTGTAGGCTACTAGGGGGTGTGCCGTACTGTGCTTGCGTGGAATACCCCGGCGGGAAGCACTGCTGTGTTTGGGTGGCTGACCTGCGGTACTCGACAGGAGGAGTACCTCAGCAGTCTTAGGTTAGTGAGCAGTACCTCGGAGTCGTGATAGGATCACTGTACACTCTAGAGACGGGGCTCTTCAGCAGTTACAGTTTCGATAATGAAGATCCTGGTTTGAGCTGAGTCTTTGACCTTTGTGTTTACCTCATGATTGAGATGGGTAACTTGATAACTTAGGTATATGTATGGGCATATACCTGGGTGGTGGTTATCCATTTATTTCTTAATCCTTGTGTTCCTCATGATTGAGATGAGTTACTTGATAACTTAGGTATATGTATGGGCATATACCTAAGTAGAGTTTATCTGTTGAGATCTTCTTTGTGGTTATCTTTGTTGGTTTTAGTGAGACCTTGAGGGTCTCAGGGTCCCTTCTGAGTATCGTTATACTCACCCCTGTATGGGATATGCCCACACCTCGTTGTGTTGGTTGCAGATTACGGGCAGAGCTGACGGAGGATGAGTGTTCGAGGACTAGACGGTACCCGGAGGTGTACCACACGACGAGTCAGTATCCGGAGGTGGACTTCACGTTGAGACGACACTCGGAGGGGGTTGAAGAGAAATATCATTGATGAGTTGTGCTATCTGTACCTACCCTTTAGGTAGGATCCGTGGTGGACGATCCAGGAGACGTGCTATCTGTACCTACCCTTCAGGTAGGATCCGAGGAGGATGACCCAGGAGCTGCTTCCTTTCTTCCAGCTGTTTGTCTTTTTCTTTTGTAATTTCATTCAGTTGTAGCTGTACATTCATTTGGGTTTGTATTCTGGCCCATTTTCTTTTCAGAACTTTCTTTTGTACATAGTGTTTTACTTCCTCTTGTACTCTGTGGTGTTTTGTTTACTTTTAAAAAAGCAATGCCTTCCCAGTTATTGGGATTTACGCCTTTGGTGCTAGTCGCCAACCCCTGGCCTATGGAAGGCAGGCTTGGGGTAGTCATGGCACGGGCCCCGAGGACAGGTCGTGAAAAAAAATTACTTTGGGTAAAATTTTTGTATTTTTCTGATAAAATTCATTTTATGATGAATAGTGATAAATACTTTATTTTAATTCAAAACATCCTTTTAATCAAATTCATTTGTACATATATATTATCTTTATAGTTGGTTTTAATGATTAATTAGATTATATTTTTACCATTTAATCCAATGGTGGACATTTTAATTAATTTAACTTTGAAATCAGAAATAAACAAGTGTCAATCTTTTGATAGTTAATATTTCTTAAAAACATGAATTTTTTTTGACAATGGAAATTTATTTTAAATTAATTAATCCAACTTCTATATTTTGAATTTGGTAAAATAGCCATTTTTTTGACTTTGGAATATCAAATATATCTTTGGCTGATTTTTTGGTATTTTTCCCAAAAACAAAAAATTTTGATGAATAGTGAAACCACAAAGTAGTAGTTAAAAACCGACTTTTTCATTTAAATGAAATTTTAACACTTGTCCTAACCTTACCGAATGATTCCTGGCCGACCATGTGCATCCTTGGGTCGATTTGGGGACCCCATGGAGAGACATAGGAGTGATAATGACACATTCGATTAATTAATTTAAAGAAAGACAAAAAATGACAGAAACAAATATCATTAAGTAAATTAATTTTCACATAGTGTTATATAAGTTATCTTTTATAATTTAAATATTAATTATAAAGATAAAACTATTTAATACATCATGGTATATTTTTAATAGAATTTATACATTGTATAAATAATATTATTTTTGAGACAAAAATGATGCAGTATTTACCTCATTAATAAATGATTTAAATAAATATAATTATAAATATTAAAGAAATATTCAAAACCTATACAATCTTTATTGGATGAATTTAATTCTAACATGAGGAATCATATCTTAGACATTAATGAATTTTGGACCTTTTGAAATAGAATATAAGTTTATAATAAAATAATACTTTCAAACTTTCTTAATGAGTCCCTCCTCTTCCCTATAAAAGGAAACCACATTTGTCCCATTCCTCACACCATTCAAGCCTCTTGGATTATCCAACCCATGACCAAATAAACTCTAATGATCCCTCTCTTTCTTCTAGAATCCTTAACATAGGTAGGAGGAACTTAAAGAAGTCTTTTTGGTTCAAACCAAAGGGAGTTACCCGAATAAAAGGCAACAGTTTCTCTTAAATTATTTTGTTTTATTTTGTTTTATTTTACGTTTCCAAACCCCTAAACACTTTTTATTCCTATATTTTAGAACCACACCTGTATCCTCAATAGAATAGGTTTTTTGTATTTTATGTATTCTAACTACACTTGCACAAACCTCCGTCTAATGGGTAAAGAACATACTGTTTATGTGGATGACGAACTACTGCCTCACGAAACGATGATTATTCAAATATCTCCAACCGTCTCTCATGTTGGAAATTATGATGGAACTGTATTTATATATTATATATACTATATTTATATTTTTTTTATTCTTCTTTATGTTCAATTTATAGAACACCATTATGGCTTCCATAGTGGGTAAATACAATAATCTCATTTGAGGAAGTGCGGACTACCGCCCCCTCAAAATGACAGGACTCGTTCATGAATTATGTGGAATGTATAAAGGTATGATTTAATGAAATTATATATGAAATTATACATGAATTATATTATAATTATTAATAATTATGTTTCCATTCCATTACAATTCTATATAGAGATGGAAGTACCGTTAATGCGTATGTACGGATTACCGTCTCCAGGAAAAGTGCATTTCATTTCTTAGCTCCAAATGTTATGTACTATTATAAATATATGTACATAATGGATATATATGAAATATATGATATCTAAATCTTGGATATAATTCTGGATATAATGTACTTTTGACCACATGAGAAATTGTTTATTATAACAATCCTTTTTTACTCAAGTACCAAATATCGACAAAATGACCCGTATTAACATAAATGATTACATATTGTTTATAACATGGTATGAAGTTATTTAAAAGGAATGATAAACTTGAATAGGGTTATTAAGAAATTAAAAATTAAGTTTAGTTTATTATTCAAGATATTAAAAAATGAACGGGTCAATTCAAACATGAGGTAAGGGGTTTCTTATCTCACTTTTAATTCCATGATATTTCCATTGTTCGCCACTTAGTTATTTCATGTGGTGTATTTTGTAGTTACATTTATTATATGTTATCTTGATTATATTAATATTCCTTCTATTATGTGATTCAATTTGTGTTTATTAACTTTTGTTCATACGACTCATTTGATTAAAATGTGGTAAGGGGTTTTCCTCTCACTTCTTATTCTCGTGAGATTTGTTTTATATTGCCACTATTGGCTTTTGTGTGGTGTATTTACTACATGTTATGGTATTAATTATATAATATAAATTAATTTTGGGGTAATTAAATCTTCATTTTATCATCCTTATTTCATATGGTGAATTTTTCATTAGTTATAAAATCATTAAAGGAACCCTTTACCATCCTTTTTTAAAGACTTATTTTTTTATGTCTTTTAATTTACATATTCTAAAGTAGGGATATTTTATTATATATCCTTAATGATGTAAAATTTATTTCCAAGAGATGATATAGCCTTTTCTCTATCATGAAATTATTTTTCTGAATTTTAAAGTGACACCTTAAGGTTTTCGAATTTCTGTAAGGGAACTTCTTAACCTGATTTAAATTATATGGGTTAAACTTACACTTCGTGGTTATTCCAGGATATAAATATGTGTGAATGTCCTCTAATTGTTTCACACTTAATATTCAATTATATTGACTGTATTTTTATTTTTCAAACATAATTATGTAATTTATTTATCCTTAATCTAAGGATACCGTCTTTATAATCTCAGTTTACATTCCCTTGACAATTCATAGTTATTATGTGCCAATTCACTTTTTTATGGTGTATATACATCCCTTTGGAGTATTATATAATAAATTTCCTTATTCTCATGATATTATATATTTTTTATTCTGTTCTTCAATTATTTTTAGTCAAGTTATTCTCAAGTGTTACGAGACTCTTAAACTAAAACATCATTTTAAAAACATTAAAAAATTATTATTTTAAATATTTACCATTAATATCCATGTTTTTAAAAAAATCATTATTTATTTATATAAAAATTAATTTTTCAAAAATATAATTCCTTTAAAATCTTCAAAGTAGTATGTGACACTTTGATTAAAAAATCTCTTTATTAAATGTTTTAAATTGTTTTGAAAATGGTTTGATTAATAATTGATTATGTCAATATCATGAAATGATATATTATATTTTCAATGGGGAAATGAAATTAATGAAATGTTTATATTTAAAATATTTTATGAGTAATGATTTTATAATGAAACATAGACATTTGATTGCTGGTTACGTGATAAACCAATGGAGGGGTGGTACTGTGATAAACTAGGACGGGTGGTTACATTATAACCTCCAATGCATTGGGTATGGAAGTCAGCCGTTTGGCTATTCCATTTTGTGATATATGTGGAAGTCGACAATATGGTAATTCCATTTAAGTATGTTTAAGTCCCAAGTTATATATATATATATATATATATATGTTATATGTGCTTTCTATAGGTTTTATGCTAATATTTTGGTTATGAAAGGGTAAGAAATGATCTTTTTTTCAGAGAAGAGTATTTACTACTTCATAAGGGTAAAAAGTATTACTTATGATAAATTAATCATGCATTACTTATTTTTTTGAAAAACTAATATATTTCCTTCTTTGTGTATCCCTTACTGAGTTTTTTTCTCATCCGAGGTTTTTGAAATGTTCTTTACAGGACATGAAGTGGAATAGGGACAAGGATGTGATCAAAGAAATTTCATGATGTCTATAACATGGAACTGAACATGTTTCTTTTTAAGAGTTTATATTTTATGAACAAATGGATACTGAGTAGAGGTTTCTACTTGTAATATTCATGCTGATATGTAATATTTATGGCCTAATTCTATAAAACTCTAAACCTAAAAATATCCTCAATGTGAATTCATGATTTAACTCAAGATTATGAAATGTTTAAGGTCATATCCTTATAGTTGGTATTAGAGGTTGGTTTAGACAACTTTAGAGTGTAGCGTTTAATATACGCATAAGTGACATAAACATAATGGTTAGCATATTAGAAGGAGTAAACGTTATTTTATAGGTGATAAATGCTTATCACATTTTAGGGTGAAAAATGAAAGGTATTAGATAACCTTTGATGCTAAATTATGTTATGGTTATTTTTGAGGAATCTGCCTATTTTTTTGGAATGTTTTTATATTTTATAGTTATTGAAAAAGGAAAACCCATAGACCGTGTGACAACCTGTCATCTCGGATGAAGATGTGGGAATCAAACCCACAACTGAAGTGAGATTGAGATTTATCAACTACTACTGGACAATGTGAAGTCCTTAGATAGTATGACTAATTCTTTTTAGTTAAATGATTTTATTGATCAAGAATAAGTTTATTTAGGATTAAATGTTTTACCAAATGGACATCCTTAGTATAGGAAAATGATTTGGTGACTAAGTGATAAAGGTTATTTTGGAAGACATTCTCTCTTTTAGGATCACTACATGCTTATGGAAAATAGAGTACCTTGGGATTTAATTTTTAGAGTACTGGTTGAAATTATATTTTGGACGATTCTATGTTTTTATAATGGATGTTAGGTGATTTGGGTTATTTATGGGAATGATTAACCTATCATAGAAAATATGTGATTAGGTTAATTACACATCAGTACGAGACTTTAAGATTAGTCGATGTTTTTTGAGATAAATTTTAAAATTTACTATGGAAGGCTATGTGATTTAAATCCTTCTATGATTGGGTTTCAATATTATTTTTAATTATTTTGAATAATTTTAAGGAAATTGTATATTGAATGGTATTTCCTAAACTTTGGGTACTTTTGTTGGATTTTTGAGATTAAGAGTAGTATTTCTTTTTATAATGGATTATCCTTTTAGGGATTATCTGATATCATAATAACCAATTTTGGTTTTGGTTAATATATAAAGATAGGAGAAATATATGGTTCATATTTTTTGGATCATGGTATTATTTAGAACTTGATTTTCGCAATTTTGAAGTGTCCAAGTCAACTTCAATACTCTTCATTTTGAGAAAAGAAGAGTTTGTGGTTGAAATTTAGTAAAGGATAAAAGTCTACATGACAAGTAAGTATGTGTCCTTATGTTCTTAGTCAGGATCATAAATAAATTCCTCCACTTTATGAAAAGGAACATAAAAAAACGTTTACCATTTACTTTTCCTTCAGGGAAACCAATGACTGTTTAACCCATCACAAGTTAGTGGTTTTATTATTGTCAACTTTCTCATAATCAGGTTTTCTATCACTCTACATCATAAAATGACACTTGGTTTTTCATCCATATCCATGTTTTCATGGATTCCTAGTATGGGTTATCTCGAGTTACCTTTGTACATATCTTTTTTTTAGAGTGATAGTTTTATTTACTATTTTTCAAATGTGGGACTTCCAATGAAGTTTCCAAGCCCAATTTTAAAATTGTGAGGACACAATTTTCAAATGGGGGAAGGGTGTAACATCCTAGGAAAATAAAGAATACGACATTTTCATATTTATTAATTTTTTTGAATTAAATATTTATTTTATTTTAAAGGGGATTTTATATTCAAGGGTATACTTGACATGCAATAATGGGGTTCTCCGAAGTCTTATGTTGGAAACAATGGGGCGTCATAGAGAAAAATAATATATTATTATTATTTTAAATTGTAATTAACGCCTACCCATTTTATTAGCGGGTATGAATAGAACTAATAACAATATGTTTATACATATTTGTTAAATGATTTTACATTTATATAAAAAAATTTATAGGCTTAACATGTGAATGAATCTAATGTAAAGAATAATTTACGTTAAAAGATAGATTTACCACCTTTTGATGGTGAAACCTATTTAAATCTAGTTTTGGTATCTTTTATATGTTCTATTTCAGAAAATAAAATTCTTATTTTGAATCAGGACATCAAAATTCACTTAAAGTAATATTTTGTATTTTTTTGAAAAAATTTATTTTTTGATGAATAGTGAAAAATACTGTATTTTAATTCAGAACTGCCTTTTAATATAATTTATTTGTATGGTAATATTATCTTTTTATTTGGTTTTAAAGTGTAATTAGGTTATATTTTTACCATTTAATTCAATGGAGGTCATTTTAATTAATTTCACTTTAAAATTGGTCATAAATAATTGTCAATCTTTTGATAGTTAATATTTCTTAAAAACACGGCTATTGTATTGAAAAAAGTAATTAATTTTAAATTAAATAATCCAAAATATATGTTTTTAATTTGGTAAAAAAGACATAATTTTGGAATTCATATTATCAAATATAGCTTAGGATGAATTTTTGGTATTTTTTTGGAAAACATCAATTTTTTATGAACAGTGAAACCATTAAGTAGTAGTTAAAAACTGAATTATTCATTTAAATAAAATTTTACCAATTCAATGAATTGAATTTAAAAAATAAAAAATACATTGTTTTTATTAGTATGTAAAATGTGGTTCAATAAGATGATACCATTTTTTTGGGGAAGAGTAACATTTGACTTTTATTTTCCGTAGTTAAAGGTAAATAGGGTAATTCAAGTAAAAAATAATATCATAATAATACAAATTTACCAAAAAACTTGTCCTAACCTTATTTAATGAGTCATTTCTGACCATGTGAATCCTTGGGTCGATTTTGGGACCCTATAAAGCCACTTGTGAATGATAATGACACATTAAATTAATTAATTTAAAGTAAAGAAAAAAATAAAATAAACAAATATATTTTTACATATAATTATATAAGTTATATTTTCAACTATAAGAATTCATTTTAAATATAAAAATAGTTCATAAATCATGGTATTTTCTTATAATTTTTATACATCATATAAATAAAATTATTTATGAAAAAAAATGATGCAGTATTTACCTCATTAATAAATGATTTCAATAAATATGATTATAAATATTAAAAAATATCCAAAACCTATCCAATTAATATTGGATGATTTTATTTCTAACTTGAGTCATCTTATCTTCTAATATAATGAGTTTTGGATCTTCTGAAAACGAATTTTGGTTTATAATAAAATAATTGTTTCAAAATTTTCTAAAGATCTTCTCCTCTCTTTTATAATAGGACACCACTTATAACCCATTCCTCACACCTCTAAATCGCATTTTATTATCTAAAACCAGACCAAATAATCTTTCAAGATCCATATCTTCTTTATAGATACCTTACCTTAGGAAGGAGGCACTTCATGAAGTCTTTTTGGTTGAAATCAATGAGAGTAACCCGAATTAAATGTAACAGTTTCTCTTAAATTCTTTTGTTTTATTTTGTTTTATTTTGATTTATTTTACTTATAAAACACTCTAAACACTTTTTATTCCATTATTTCATAACAAAAAAAATATCCTCAATATACTAGGTTGTTTTTCTGAAAATTATTCGAACTACACTTACACACACCTCTGTCTATGGGGTAATAAACATACTATTTTTGTGTACAGCGAACTACTGCCTCGCGAAACGATGATTGTTCAAATATCTCCAACTCCCTTCCATAGTGACCATTATTATGGAATTGTATTTACATATGATATATATTATATTTATATTGTCTCTATGCTTATGTATTTTTCATTTATTGAATACCTTTATGGTTTTCATAGTGGGTAAATACCATAATCTCATTTGAGGAAGTGCGGACTACCGCCCCCACAAAGTGATATGACTCCTTCATGCCTTATGTGGAACGTATAAAGGGAAGAGTTAAGGAAATTATATATTATATCATAAATTAATTATAATATACTTATGTATCATTAATTTTTCCATTCCATTACAATATGGAATAGAAATTGAAGTAGCATTCATGCATACGTACGACTTACCATCTCCATGAATGGTGCATTTCATTTATTATCTACAAATGTTGTGTACTATTATAAATACATGTATATACTGGATATATATGATATATAAATCACGATTATAATTCTGTATATAAAGAACTTTTGACCACATGAACAACTTCTGACTATAAGAAGTCCATTTTTGACTCAAGTACCAAATATCGACAAAATGCCCATTATTAACTTAAATGATTACATAATGTTTATAACATGGTTATAAGTAATTTTAAAGTATTTATAAACATGAAAAATGGTTTTTAAAGAAGTATAAATTAAAATTAGTCTATTTTTTAGGACATTAAAGAATAAATGGGTCAAGTTGGACACATGGTAAGGGGTTTATAATCTCACATTAAATTCTGTGATATTTCCTTTATTCGCCAAATATTCATTTAATGTTGGGTATTTTGTACTGACATTTGATATATATTATCATTATTATCTTTATATTCATGGTATTATATGAATCAATTGGTGTTTATTAACTTTTTTTCATATGACTCATTTGATTACAATTTGGTAAGGGGTTTTCATCTCACTTCTTATTCCCGTGAGATTAGTGCTACATGGAAACTATTTACTTTTTTGGTTGTGTGTTCTCTACACATGATTGTATTAATTGTGTATTATAAATTAATTTATGGGTAATTAAATCTTCTTTTTATGATCCATCTTTCATATGGTGCATGTTTCCTAAGTTACCAAATCGTTAAGGTAACCTTTCACCCACCTCTTTTTTAAAGACTTTTTTTGTTATGTATTTTAATTTACATATTTTATTGTTGGGATATGTTCTTATATATCCTTAATGATATAAATTTTATGTCCATGCAATGAGATACCATTTTCTCTCTCACTAAATTATTTTTCTCTATTTTAAAGTGATACTGTTACGCTATCGAATTTCTGTAAGGGAACTTCTTAACCCAATTTCAATTATTTGGGTTAAACTTATACTTCTTGGTTATCCTATGTTATAAATATGTGTGAATGTACAATTATTCTTTCACAATTAATATCCACTTATATTGAGTGTATTCTAATTTTTCACACATAATTATGTAATTTATTTATCCTTAATCTAAGAATACTGTTTTTAGAATGGATTTCTCAATTTATATTCCCTTGAGACATTATTGTTGTTATGAACCAATTCACTTTTATATGGTGTGTATAATTCTATTTGGAATATTATATCATTAATATCTTTATTCTCATAAAATTACATTTTGTTTTATTTTATTCTTCAGTTATTCTTAGTCAAGTGTTTCTCATGTGTTCTGAGACTCTTTAACTAAAACATTGTTTTAAAAGTATTAAAGAATTGTTCTTCTAAATATTTATCATTACTATCCATGGTTTCAAAATGGTTTTTAGCATTTAATTATATGGATATTAATTTTTTAAAACATTAATTTCTTAAAAATCTTCAAATTGGTATGGGATACTTTGATTCAAAAATCCCTTTATTAAATGTTTTAAATGATTTTGAAAGTGGTTTGATTAAGCATTGATTAAGTCAATATATAGAAATAAGATATTGTATATGCAATGTGGAAATTCTATTATTTAAATGTTTATATTTAAAATATTTTATGTGTTATTATTTTATAATGGTACTTGGACATTTGACGAGTGGTTACGTGATAAACCAAATGACAGGTGGTGTCGTAATAAACCAGGATGCGTGGTTATATTATAAACTCCAATGCATTGGGTATGGAAGTCGGTCGTATGGATATTCCATTTATTGATATGTGTGGAAGTAAACCTTATAATTATTACGTTTATGTTTGATTATGTCCTATGTTATATATATATATATATATGTGTGTGTGTTATGTGTCCTTTCTATGGGTTTTTTGGTAATCTTTTTGTTACAAAAGGGTAAATAATGATATTTTATTCAGAGAAGAGTATTTATGGCTTCATAAAGGTAAAAAAGTATTACTTATGCTAATGTATTCCTGGATTACATGTTGTTTTGAAAAAAAATAGTTTTCCTTCTTTTTGTATCCCTTACATAGCTTTTTGCTCATGCCAAGATTTTGAAATGTTTGTCACAGGACATGAAGAGGAATAGGGACAATGATGTGATCAAGGAACTATCATGATGTCCAAAACTTGGAACCGGAAATGTCTCTTTTGATGAGATTATATTTTATGAAATTAAAGGATTCTGAGTAGTAGTGTTTACTTGTAATATTCAAGATGATATGTAATAGTTATGTCCTAATTCTCTAAAACTCTAGACCTAAAAATATCCTCAATGTGCATTCTTGATTTAACTCAAGATTATGAAATGTTTAAGGCTGGTTCCTTGTATAGTTGGTTAGGGGTGTCCTTTATATTAATTCAAACTATTTTATTGAAATTTAAATGTTAAATAAAATTATATTTTAGTTTCAATATATATTTTATTTTCTTGTGATGTACTACTAAGTTATAATGGAAAATGACGGGCTCAGCCCGAGGATTAAGATAGCGAAGGATATCTATTTTTGTGGCAATGTCATCATCAGGCTAGGAATGTCCCAAAATAAATGTTTCATGTGCGATGTCGATGACATGTTGGGAGAATTTATCATCAGATGTGTTGTAAATAAAATCCGATTGTGGAAATGGATCGAGCTATTTGGGATGGTATGGAAATTGGATTGAGTAACGTGGTTATATGGGAATAATGATTGAGAGATTGGGGTGGATTAGGTACTATATGGTGATTTATGCTCACCTGTGTCATCCAAAGCACCATTTGTAGTGATTTACACATAGGTAAACTAGGATTTTGAGGCAGTTAGGACATATTATGTGGGTAGATACCCCTATAGTTGCATATTTGAAAAATAGTTGGGGGTGATTTAGGTAGAAATCCATAGGGCCGTGAGGATCCATAAGATGCCATCTTTGAGGCTATCAGTTGGGGGCTAAGGCTCACTATGTTCAAGGTCATTGATCCAAGACACATTTTAGAGGATATACAACTTTTATCCTTAGGAAATCATTAAATGAGACGATGGTGGTATTACGTTGAATACATATAACAATGTGCCTCCAGTCACAGGTCTTTGGATCGATAAGAGATTTTGAGTAGGTTTATGTGGGAACAGATTTGTATTAACCAGGAATTCATTTTGGATGATAGTGAATTTTCATGGACATGAGGTTTTGGGATTAATATGGTGTTGGGTTACTTATTAGTGTTGATACCTTACAATTTTCATGGAAATTTGTTTTTCTAGGCTTTAACAATTCAGCATTGGTCGAGTCAGGGGATAAATTCCTTGTGGATATTGAGATTAAGGGATATATGTGTTATATATTTCATGATAATATTTTATATCTATTTTAGTGCAAGTTTAATTAATCTCAAATGTCAGTTTGGCACACTCTAGTTATAAGGACCCATACTTTACATGCATTGTTATTACTTCATAATTGAAGCATACTTATTACAACATATAAAAAAACATGATAGGACTCTATAGGTATAGTTCCTTTAGAATCGTGGGAACATAAACAACTGGTTCATAAAGCATCAACATTTTTTCCCATTTATTTCATCATATCTACAGTGCCATTTGGAATATCCTATTAATTACCTTCTTCTTGACCTGGGGAAAAAGAAAACATACAAAAGGCTGATCTTAAATTCTCAGTAAGGGTAACAAATGAAATATCAATTATATAATATTCATAAGAAGATAACATTTTGAGAATCTTAACTTGTAAAAGAGATCATAATATCACAACCTGGGATAAATCATAGTGGTAAAATGTAATCCCAATAATAATAACAGAAAACATGAAACTTTGTGGAATACACACATAATCATTGAAAATAATTTAATATTAGTCAAGACTCATTTCCAAGACTATCATAGTGGATAAAGTCTATTTCTCAACTGAGTTCACTCCTCATTCCCATCCTGTATCACTGAACCGAATTAATATTCCATTCCAGTCATGTCTATCTAATGAGATATAAATATTTACCCAATGCATTGGAGGGAGATATAGGTCCCACCTATCTCATAATGAAACCATTCTTATGTGTTCCACAATATCATAAATCATATATCATAGCATAACCCATGTAATAAAAATGGGATTCTTAAACATCATGCCATCATAACAGAATCTGTATAAGATAAAAGGACTTCATAAAAATAATTCCATCATAAAATAATCCAATAAATGTAAAAACAGGGATAGAAACATAAACCTATATTATCTTATATGGAAAATAATTTTGATAAAACACTTGAACTCCATTCTTGTGAAAAATATCATTTCTACTTCAAAAACATTTTTCCTTTACTAGAATGTCATAAAATTTTAAAATAAAAGATGTTAATTAAAAATAAACTTGAAAACATGTAAATTATACTTCATAGAAATAATGTTCTATGAAATCATAAAAATCCATTCATGCCATATACGTTAAAAAATCATTTTTCTCATACCTTGGACGGAAAAGTCAAAAAGAATCTCGTACTGAAAACGACAAAAGATTTCATTCATATCTTTTACTAAAAATTCACAAATTAGTAAAATTGTACATAAAAAATGTAGGAGTATAGAAATAATATTAAATATTAAGGTAATATGTATGTGGATGATAAATATGCCCCAGTAAATTCTGAAGTATAAACAATCTCGGAAAAAAATGAGATTGTGAGATTTTCCCTTACCTTAGGACCGATATGCATCATACGTATCCAAACCTCATGTATAATGATTTAAATAATGTTATTGACTTTTTACAGAATCATATTTATTTTTATTATATCATATATGATCATATTTTTATCTTCTTAGTAATATTTCTTTGGTACTTGTTATTCGGGTGTTCATTGCTTTATGTTCTTATGCATGTTTTTTAGAATAAATTCTTATTCCTATTTTTAGGTTATAGATACCTCATTTAATGAATGTTATTAGTTTAATATATATCATTTTTATTCATTAAATTCGTTTTTAAAATCATTATTCAATGAAGATAATGTAGAACGAGTCGCATCACATCGTGGAGACAGTAACCCGTACATACATACAAGCGATGATATGATTCCCATGATTGTAGAATTGTATTGATGTAGACGATAGAATATCTCAGAATTAGTATCATGTCATAAGAACCATATATAATTATTATTTAAACCATTATACCAATCCAAGTAAGGTAGTGGTGGAAAAACAGATTACACCACAGCGTGGAGAGGGTATTCTGTACATATGAACGCGCGGTGATTTCATTTTCCATAGGATGGATAGAAGGTGAAATAGAGTTTTCTCATATTTATAATAACATATCAGTATATGAGTGATATTTATGTTATTACTTTATAATGAAAAAAATAAATAAGAGGAAGTAGAATAATAAATAAATGTGAAATAATTGGTAAAGGATCTTACCCCTTCTACGACGCGCCTTTTCAAAACCTCCTCTTAGGACACTAAATATGGTATTTGAAGAAGACCCAAACCTATAGTATTTTTCTAGGAAAGTGTAGAAGGTAAATGGACAGGATTTGGCCGAGTTTTAAGGCTCAAAATGCTGTAAAGTGGGGAGGTAGGAGGTTCCCTTTTATAAGGGAGCAGAGGGGCACCATAGGAAAAACTTAAAATATTATTTTATAATAAAGTAATATTCAGTTTATAATGGGTCCAAAGTGAATTATTTCGAATCTTGGGTGGGGATGGGTATAAAGCCTCTCAACCATTAGGTTTTAGACAAGTTTAGGTTACCATTTTAACCTTATCATTTAGAATTAAGTCTAATTTAAGTAATTTAACTTTTACTGTGTCTTCTTGTATTCTTACACAATATGGTTAATAAACATACTATAAAATTAAAATAGAACACCAATTGGTTAATTATGTCATATATAATATTATATAAGTGTTTTTTTCTGAACCATATATTTTTAGGAACAGAATAACAATTAAAAATATAATATTTGTTTCAAAAACTCTTTTATGTCAATTTTGACACTATTTGTATTTTGTTTTTTTAAGTTTATAAAAGAATTATTACTTCAAAAAAATCATCTAACTAACCCTAATATGTTATAGAAACCTATAAAATTATTTTAATTCATAAAAAGTCTCAAATTACATTAATTTGAGTATTTATAACATCAATTATGATAATATTTCATTAGTAATGTAATTACAACATCATCATTGTATCGTAAATAACATAAATTATTTAATGTCTAAAAATTATAAATAAAATATCATTATGTAGGAAATATATTTATATTTATAAAGAATATTTACAGTCAAATTTATCTTATGTATAACCCTATATTAAAAATCTTTTACTTATTAAACATGGATTTTAACTCTTTTAACTCTTTTTCGAATTAAATAGTAATAAATGTCCTAATCTAATCCATGTGGACCTAAATGGTCATATTTTATTACTAATGTTGTTTTTCATCTATTTAAACTTATCTAATAGAATTAGGACATGTGTTTGGGTAATAATAATATAATTTTTACCCTTAATTACCCTATATACTATTAACCGTGGTAAATAAAAGTAATAAGTTACTATTTACCAAAAATTATTTTTTTCTTATTGAACCAAATTTTAGTTACTAATATCAACAGTGCCTCTCATGTTTTTGAAATTCCACTCATAGAAGTGTTAAAATTATGTTTTATGTAAATTTTCAATTTCTCCTAGGAGGTGGGTAAAAGACGGTAAAAAGTTCAATAAGATTTATATATATCTAAAATTATTATAAAACGACTGCAATGAATTCCATTGAACATATAAAGGTATTATGTGTCTATTTTGACCTAAAAAAATTTAAATAATATAAATAAACAGTGCATTTTTTGAGTTCTAAAGACAGAAACTCCATTTATGTATCAAGTGAATATTATGGAGTTATTGAAAGAATGTGGGAGGTTTGTTAAATTAAATTTTATGTTCTAGTGTTTAACTATAAATGGTTTTTAAATAAAAATAGTGGAAGACACAATGCATTTTGAATGACTATTTTTAATATATATATATATATTGGAATACATAACAAGTCTTTTTATAATGGAAACACATGGAAATATTTTTTCTATGTTCTGGATCAATACAATAGGCAGTTGTGTGTAGTTTTAGGAAGAAAAATACAATTTTTTGGTGATGATGAACCTTAAAAAGGTGCGGATTTATGTGAGATCCCTACTTCCATGGATAGATTAAATGAAAACAATAATGTGCACATTGTAGACATTGTGCTATAAAGAATGATCTTGTTGATTGAATTTATAAAAAATCATTTAGTACATTCCTTATATTGTAGGTAACATATTATTATTTCTTATTTAAATTGACATATTTCTAAAATGTTTGAGATGAAAATTTTATTTTCATTATTAAAATGTGTATTAAAACTAATAAGTTTAAATGTTTTTTATATTAGTTTGGTTTTGTTTAGTTTACTATGTTTACCCTTACATAACATCACTATTTATTGATTTTTTTGAAATTAAAATATTTCAAATATAATATGATAAATAAAAAAATATTTTATAAGAGTGTATTGGAGAAAAAAAATTATAAAAAAATTATTTATCAAGATGGACCATTTTTATTATTCCTACATAGTATTTTGGATTTTTTCTCATTCATTTACTTGAAATTTAATATATCATTATTATTGTAGGAATTTTAGTTAACTATAGAAAATATGAAGAAATATGGGTTATGTTTAATTTAGTTTACTTTTTTCCTACACAATGTTTCATTTTTTACAATAATATTGTAATAGTAAAATTTGTATATTTCTGTACTAATTGTTTGTTTTATTTTATTTGTGCGATAATGAAAGATCAATCAACTGATCAATGTACTACTTTTGGATATTACTGTACACATTCATCTAGGGTGGAATATGGACATGCTCTTCTTGATGATAACAATCCATCTTTATAAAAGTCATATACTCCCCCAGAGACAAAGAAGAGTTCAAGGATTGGTATACATGGAATCCCACATTTACCAAAATTATCAATTTCTAATAATGAGGACCATATAATGTTTATAGAAAATGATTATAATGATATTCAAAGTGGTCTTAATTGAAAAAAAATCATGTTTTTTATATCAGGTTAGGCTAATAGAAAAGTCAACATTTTTATTGATGATTGGAGAAGTGTTGAAAAAGTTACACTATCACTGTAGTGGGAGACCATTCTAGTATGCTTCTTTTTTAATTTTTTAATATTCTTGAAAAGTATATATTAAAAAATATTCCCCCACTTCTTATGAAATGAAAAATAATATACATGACACTATAGGAGTCAAGAGGTAATGTTTATTGTTGGATTTTAATAGGTAGATGGATTTCAAATCAACCCCAACATCTGATTTCATTTTTGGGAATAGGCGACAACATAATCCATGTGATATATATCATTTTATAGATGAAGTCCCATGGATGAAATTTAATAAATTTAGTAGATAATAATAATTTTTGGTGACTGTAATATAACTATTATAATTTGTTCTATATTAATAATATTATTAATTATTTATTATTCATAATTTAAAGAAACTGAGGAGATCTCATCAGGTGATCCAATCTAGAAACATATACCCCTATACATTTTCTCAAGGAGGTATACATTATTGGTAGAAAAAACGATGGATGAAATATTTAAAAACTGAGAGACAAGTCATCACTCTCAGGAGAGGTTTCCACTCTATCCCTCAGCAAGACATGATAAATGGATGGGGGAACAGATGAGAAAAAAAGAACATTACATTATGGGAGAGTTTAGGGTTTTATATAAAAGGATTGTAAGATGTGTAATTTATTTAGTTATTTAATTTAATTATATTCTATATATATTTTGAATCATTATATATTTTTTCAAATAATTCATAGAAGATTATCTTGAGGAGAATAGAATAGAGTGGGATTTGTAGCTGAGTGAAGGCTGGATATTTTATCTACAGTATTGAGAAATCTGAAACACCTGGTCATGAGTAAGGAAACCTGAATAGCGTATTGCTGATAAATGAGTTTCCACATTATTCTTCTTCTATAATGCAGAGTTGTTAAAAAATAATTTAATATTTGGAGGATCATGTTTATAAAGTGATAATAGAAGATAAGATTGACACATCAATACAGTCCTTGATTGAAAACATTTAAAAATAGATTCAAAGTACAACTCCCACTCCTCTGCCACTACCAGAAGCTCCCCCTCCCCCACCTCTTCCTTCAAACCACACTCTTTATCCTACACCAACACACCTACTACACAACTTCCATGTTATTATGAGTTTTACATTGATGACCCTCAACATTGTGTTGTTTCCTCTAGTATGATATTTTATATTGAGATACTAATTATAATCAGAAAATAGATACAAATAATCATAGAATTACTGAACAAAATATAATATATAGATCATCTCGAGTAGCAGTGCATACAAGTGAGGTGACTATCGTTAAATAATTTATCAACTACTTTTTAGTTTCCCCATCTAAACTTTTGTGAGACATTACCACAGAGGTATGTATATATTTTATATTTTATTTATTTTTTTAATTAATTTTGTTTTTAATTTTAATGGTTACAAAATAATCATTTTTACATGAATACATTAAAAATAATGTAATATTGTGTGGTCGATAATAAATTCCAAGGGTTGTGACTTCAGATACATTTTCTCGTAGTATTGATATATTATATTCATATTCAAATTTATTATTGGGTGCTAATAATATTATAATGGATGATGATGTTTTTAGGAATACGGTGACTGTGAATCTTTGGAAAAATAATATGATAGTGTTTGTAACTTGAGATTTGTTGGGTATCAACAAGATGAAATTTTTTACGTATAATTATTAACATAAAACATTTTATGCATTTAATTTATTTAAAATTTATACATGAATTTATTTTGTATTAGGTATAGTTATAAAATTAGTATAGAGAATGAGAGGATATAACATTTTGGATTTATATACCCACATTTAATTTCACCTATAGTGATGACAATGAGAGATATAAAAAGAACATTTTATATTGCTTAAATATTTCAAAAGGATGTAATTATTCAGTGATAGATAGATCCATATCTTTAGGGGTATGAAATGTCAATCTTAGAATGTGTCATTAGTTTTTAACATAATAACCATTAAAATTAAATATTATTTTATATTAGTTGACATTTCATGTCAACTATTTTATGTTCAAGAGATATGGCACTCTTCTGGTTATGTTATATCCACGGTAAAGTGTGAAATAATTTTACAGATATATTAGAAATGTATATTTGAATTTCTTAAAACTTTTTTATATTATAATGAATTTTAAATTTTTTGTATTATTAATATTTTATAATAGGGGATGTAATTTCTTTTGAGAGACTACAAATAAAAAGAACTCCAAGATCAAATATATAAATGCAGAGGTGAATTTTAATTTATAATTTTTTTGTTTTTATATATTAATTAAACATGTTATTTGAAATTGAAACACTAATTTAAATTGAACTTTTGAAAACATAATGGCATCAAATAATCTAGATATTATGTGTTTAGATTTTTTTAGGAAATTATTTCAACTTGGACAATTACAAAGATCAATCAGGATTGAATTTTTTATAAAATATTCATTCATATTTTATTTGTTTTATATAAAATACAGGTTAAATGATATCATTTTAATTTGTATATTTTTAATGACTCTATATATTATAGTGAACAAAAGATCACACACATGTGGAATGGAAAAATCATTTTACATGTCCGGTTATATTTTAGTTTTCTTTTCCTAAATATTGTAATTTTGAAATTTTTTTAATTATAACTGTATTCATACTTGATATGCTACTATTTCTTCTTGTTTTCAGATTTGGTTGATTGTGTAAAGGAATATTTTAAACATATAATTTTATAAAGTATTTTTCTTAATGGTTATTTTTTAACCGAAATCAAAAACCATCTTCGTACAGGTTTTCACATCATTTATTTAGTAAAAATCCTAAAAATGAATTTATCTAGTTATTTTTTTTACATTAAAGATATTATAACTGACATGAAATACTTTTTTATACATCTATTGCTAAAGAAATGACATGAAAACCCCTTCTTATGTATTTTTCTGTAACAAAATAACAAATGAAAAAAAATACAATTCGATGATTCATTTACAATGTCCATTTTAAGTGATGTAAAATACATATTAACAATCTCTCGTTTAAAAATGATTCCTTATAACTAGTATAAAAACTGAAAAACACTATGTGGTGAATCATTTCTATACTGGTGTATCTATACTTTATGATTTTTCAATCAGCTAAAGTCTCAGGTTTAGGCGTTCGATCATTGTGTCCATTTGGCATGGGATGGAAGGAAAGGGAAAATTAGTTCTTACCTCAACTGGGGTTCATCCTTTGTGTTTTCTTTTTATCTTCATTTATATATCAACATGCTTATATATATATATATGTATATATTGAGTTAAAATGTTGGAAACGTTTCTCTTGTTGATATGTATGACCTTTTTTGAAATGAATGCTTATATATAAATGGAATTTTTGGATTATTTATTTATTTCAACTGTAGTTTTTTATTTATGATTCAACAATTTCATGATATTAATTGTACTTCCACCATGGGTAAGTTACTAGTCTAGTTTCTGTCTTTCTCTTCTTTTCCCCCATACTATATATATATATTATTTTTATATCATCACTAAATGGTATGGTACACCCTTATATCACTCCTTTATACCATCACTACTATTTAGTATCCTTAGTGTGCATAAAGATGCACCTAAGGCCAATGGCACTCGACCCGAAAGCACATTTGGTGTGGCTAAATGGGTCAAGGTTCTTCAATCCTATTGTTATAAATGCAATTTTATGGTAATATTAAAACATTTAAACACTTTTTTACATACTATTATTTAGAAAATGTTATTATGAATGCTCAAAATTATGTATCTATTCTTTTAGAAATCCATTTTCTTCGAAAACCATGTTTTCAAAATATTTTGTAAAAAGATATTTATAACATTTTTAAACTGATTTATGAAATAACTTTTAACCATTTTAAATATTTAAAAAAATAAATGGAATTTTCTTGTAATTTTGAAAATAAGTTAGTTTTAAATTTTATAGAAAATGTTAACGGAATATTTGTTTTAACAATCTCAACCGGTATAGAATTTCATTTCAATATGACCACTCGATGTTTTAATACTATTTTTAATATTAGATTTATATTTTGCTCAAGATTTATTTTAAAAATATTTTTATGGTATTTCTATTCATTAACAACATCATCCCATTATTTTTCATATACTGCTCTAAAGATATGTTGTATTGATACAACCCTTAAGCATTATATTAGTTTTTATAATTATTTTTACCAAGGAAAGTGTGGACATTCACTTTCATGATTAATTTTGGTATTTATTAACTTTCCATTTAAATATTGACATTTTAAATATCATTGGAGATTAAAATTTCCCCCATATATCAATATTATTTATCATGAATATTCTTATTTCATAAACAATATATCATTTCTAAATTCAGTGTTTTAAATTGAATATTTTTTGGATATTCTTTTGAAATATTGTTACGTCTATATTCTTTACTGAATATAGATATTTGATGACATGGAATATTGATTCATGAATGTAATAAAATATTCCATATATGAAGAATGATTTGGGAATGGAGATACAGGTCGTTCTAGATAATAGATATCCCCTCGATTTATTGACACATCCCATGAGACAAATCAGTTTCCTAAATCTAATGTATTTTTACACAGTAGTTTTAAACTGTGTTTTGAAATAACATGACTATATAGTTATCATGATGCCTGAGATCATGAAATCCAATAATTATGAATTTACTTAATTGATAATTTAGTTATGAATATTTTCCATGAGGTTATCACTATGATATTCTATATGGATTCATTTTATTTTTAGTTTATTGATTAAGTAGAATTTCATTACTTTTATTTACCTTGCTATATTAATTAATCAGTATCCCATAATGAGGTTCATGTTATTGAATAAATGGATCATCTGTTCGATTAGTTACATTTCCATATTGATTACTATTATTTGATTTATGACAACATCCTTTATACTTGAACATTAATGAGAACTTGAACTCATCCTTATTTTTTCTATTACCTAGAATCTAGGAATTTAATATAGAAAAATACGCATGGATATTGTAGAGGGGATAATGTTTTTCATAAATACTAATGTCATATTTTTTTAAAAATGAAATATGGGAAAACTATAAGGATCTAGTTTTCAATGTCTATTAAACTATTTAGTCATTTTGGAGGTGATTCCTTTTATATTATGAAAATGTAATCAAGAAAACACTGATTATGAGTTACTGGAGTCAGGTTCATTATAGTTGGTATCAGAGGATGTTTAGTAAAAATATTGGGAAATTGATTTATAAAAATATAGTTTAGAAAACATTACCATATGATAAACCTTGAGAAGAAGTAGAGATAAACACTATAATGTTTGCGTAAGGTAGGGATTGTATGGGTTTTCTTAGTAATATTTTTTATTTTGGATAATATATTTATATGTGGGTATAGCATTGATTTACCTAGAGGTAATAAATAAGAAAATGGAACTTTGGGAATGACTCGAGTATTACCTGGAACAGGAAAATAATCCATACTCCACACTTGGTTTGATACTCACCAAGGATGTGCTTTGGTTTATTAAATTTTTTATTACAACCCATTATAAGAGATATGAAAATATTTCTAAGATTTAATGATATTTTTAAAGACACATAGTTCATGATTATAAGATTTAGCATTAATAAATTTTTAAATTATGTTAAGTGTTGCAACATATTTTTAATTAAATGTTATGATTTTATGATTTAATATAGTATATTCCATAGTTATATTATAATTAAAACATTTGGATTTGTATATGTTTTAGAGAAAAGGATATTTTAGGAAAAATCATTAAAAATTGTTGGTCATAATTTTTATGTCAAAGAAAAAAAGTAGTTTTAATATGACCATTAATAACATTGTAATATTAGTTAAATTAGATTATTAAAATTGTTGGGAAATTAATTTGCATTAAAAAGTTCCGAAAAAGTTTATTTAATGAATACATTTATTTCAAGGATGTAGATAAATTGTTTTAAACATTATATAAGTTTTATTAATATAGTACAAGAAAAAAAAACCCATATTTTTAGTGAAAATCCATCACATTTGGCATGGTCATTGGGATTAATCCCTCAATTGATGTACGATAAATGGTGTGGTGTCTTCCACTACAATTTGTGATCTTCTGGTTAATATGATGCCACATATAATAAAAAAATTAATATATAAATACAATGATGAATTCAAAAAGTGTTTCATTATATTTAGGTATTTGTAAACCTTAGATATATGGTATAAATTACCATAAAGATCAAAATTAAAGGTTCTAATATTGAGGTTATTATGGAAAAATAGTAATTTATAGAATGATTTAAGTAGAAAATTTTCTTTTTATAGTAATGTAATCATTTTATGTATTACCATAAATCGTGTTACCGATTTCAGTTTGATTAAACACCC
Source organism: Viscum album (assembly GCA_963277665.1). Classification (NCBI taxonomy): domain Eukaryota; kingdom Viridiplantae; phylum Streptophyta; class Magnoliopsida; order Santalales; family Viscaceae; genus Viscum; species Viscum album. Next base: position 1,983,672,797 of record OY728145.1, on the reverse strand, counting down.
GATTAATTACCTAGAATTCTTTTATATATTGCATGATCTATTGAAAATTATATCTTTATACATAGAATAACTCATTTTTGGATACTCATTTTTGTTGTATGTGATGAATTTGAAATTGAACAAAGAATATCCAAAGTATGAAATTTCACTTATCATATAGAAACATATCAATTAAATATAATTCTTTTTATTCATAGACAATAAGATATTTCCTCAAATTTAGGAAAATGTAGTTCAAATAAATTCTATCTTTTTACCCTTATATCTAATGAATCAAATGGGCTTTTAAATAATCATATATTTGCAGTTTTTAGGACGTTAACGTTCCATCGAAAAGTCACCTTATTGTGCTCAATTGACTCATTAATTATCTATAATTATTTATGATTTTCATCTATGTACATATCCTCAAATACCACCAATGATGTCAGGCATATAAATCTAGTTATGTTTTATTCAATATCATGTTTTTACTACACTTTCACTCTTATTAAAATGATATTTAATTAACCGTTTTTATGATATGGGTTTTCAATAAAATAATTTTAAAAATTCAAATCCTTGACATTTATGCGCAAGATCAAAGTGCACGGATGAAATTTATTTATTGTGGGGAGAATGTTCTCTAATGAAATTATAATATGGGAATATTTTATTAAATATAATATAAGACAAGAAATTATGATACTAAAAATATTATAAAATATATTTCTTGATTTTTAATTACATCTAAAGCTTGTGAAACACGCAACCCCAAGCCTAAATGAACCATAATATAGTATACCATTAAAAAATATATGTTAAATTTGTAAGTGTGAATAGTAATGAATAAATTACAAATATTAAGGTCAAATATTTTTTAGAAATAAAATATAAATCTTTTAAAATAATTTTTTTTTATTAAAATCAATTTTTTCTAAATAGTTGTATAGTTGCACTGTTTGAAAAAAAAATTAATTGATAAAATGTAAATTAATTTTTAAATAATTATCTAAAAATTATCATTGAGTGAATTTTCGTGAATTTTATGAAAATATCCATTTTTTATGAAATGTTAAAGTGTATATATTTATTAAGAAGTTCATTTTATTTTAAATAATAACCATTGGTAAATTACATTTTAAAATTGATTTTTAATTAAAAATATTTCAATGCTATTACAATTTAACTCTTTTAAGTCATTATAATCAATTTCATATTGAAATTTGATATTAATACCTTCTATAGTTTTTGATGATTTCTTCTTTAAAACCCAACATTTTCATCACATATGTCTTTATGACATTAAAATGGATTGCAACACATATTTGAATTGAATTTGTGAATAAATATTCCATATTTACAGTCATAATAATTTATATTATCTATTAATTTTAGCATTAATTTTTACAATTATTATTTGTAAATGTAGTAAAAATTAATTATCAAGGTAAAGTTAAAAACGGATTTATCGAGGGTTAAACTAAGAATATAATGGGTAAACATTACCTATAAACTTATAAAAACCCCTATAATAGTCGTATTTTGACCATATCCCCTCTATTGGTTGATAAAGACCAATTTTATAGTTCTGTGTCATGAAACAAATGTGGGAGTAATTGGAAATTTTCAAAAATAACTTTTTATGTTCTCTCACCCACATATAAAAGCCCAAACCCTCTCTTTATCTACTGAATTTTCCAAATAATTTTTCTTGAGTGAATAACAGAACATAAATGTTTTCTAATCCTATAAAAATATCATATATACCTTTTATACATAAATCTATCCTTGGAAGGATTTTAGTGAAAACCAAAAGAAGTTCCCTGAAGAAGTGGTAATATTTTTAACAAGTGTTTTCATTTTATTTCAGATTACAACAACCTTAAATTGAATTTATTCAGGATAATATAATTAGAATAGTATATAACATATACTTATATGTTACTGTATTAATTTCATAACCTATATCAATTCCCACATCCATCAAATGGGAAATGAAACTGTCGATCATGTGTACGATGAACTACCACCTTGCGAACTGATATAATTAATTTTCAATTACCATCATTAAAAGATGTATATAATGATGTATTTAACACATTTATATGATATTTATTTTATTTTTATAATTATTTTATTTTAATATGTAATTCACATTCTTACTTACCATGTATTTTAAAATATGATAATATCGCTCGTCTATTGGGCAGACTGCTGCCTCATGAAGCGATGCGATTCATTTTTCGCATTCCCTTTACATGGATAGTAATAATTATAAAAATAATGAATATATTTTAAATATAATAAATGATATTGATTATTTATTATTAATATTTCACCCACATCCTTATCCATTCACATGTTAATTGAATAATATTTTCACTCGTGCGTATGTTTGACCTACCGTCTCAATGAAGTAATACGATCCATTTTTTTGGGTACAACCTTGAAGAATGATTCTTAAAATTTATATTATGAGTAAATATTATATATATTTAATTTATATAATGAAAAATATTATTTATCTATATCAAATACCCGTGAATCAAAACATTCTAAACAAAACACACATGAGAAAACAATGAAATTAACACCCAAAATAATGATAATTGTGAATGATTAATTAAAAATAGGTTATAAAATATTATAATATGATAAAATGTGAAATTATAATTACTAACAGGTCTCTATTATAAAATTATAACATTATTACAATTATTATATAGGTGATAAATCCAAATTCCCAAAAAAACAAGCGTGGAGTAAGGCACATTGTCTCATTCTCCATTCATTGAAGTATATTGTAATTTTATGAACCTAATTTATTTTATATGATTTGTATAACACCCCTATGACATGTAATATAATTATTAATTAATACATATTTGTATTTCAAGCCTCAATTTTAATTATTTCACCCAAATGGATCTGACATAAATGTTTATTAGTGGTAATGAATTTCATAAATCAATATCATTTCATTAGGTTATATTACTTCTTCATTGTCATTAATTTTATAAGATTACGTGTGTAGTAAATTTTTATTTTATTATGTTTTAATTAAAAAATTTCATGTTTATTTATATATTATACACATAATCTATTCATTTATTAATTCTCAATTCAAAATGATTATCATTGTAAGGGTTTATCTCAAATTCCATTTCTAATCCAGACTCTTTATTCGAGAATTACCATTGAAGGCAATTATTTGATAATTCCGAATGAAAACCATATAATTTTAATACACTATGTTTATTCATGATATTTTAAATAAATAATACTATTTTACAATCTTCATTAGTTAATAATATTGATAAAGTGTTTTTATGAAAATCAGACATTATTTCTCCATTATTTTAGAAATCCTTTTTCTTTCAAAAACATGTTTTATAAATATATTTTTAATTTTTTTAAATCATTTAAAAATGATTTCTTAAATTAATTTTTACAAAATCTTCCTTTTTAATAGTTTTTTAATTGTATCATTGTGTCATTTTCAAAAACAAGGCATGTTTTTCTTTTATCAAAAATGTGAATGAAATTATTATTTTAACACACTTTGTATGTATATAATTTTATTCCACTATTTCAAATCGAGGATTGAATAAATAATCTAATATTTTAAATGGTTATTTTAAAATAAAATTATTTTGAAAATATTTTTGGATCTTTTAGTATGAAAATTATCTTCCAAGTGAAAAGGATATTTTCCTCATGAATAATTTTTATACTCTTTTATGGTATTTATATTAATTAACGTAAAAACCATTATTTTACCTATATTAAACGAAATACATTATTTATTTATGCTCTAATTATTCTTTATATGGGAAATTTATGATCATTTATAATATGGGATGTTTTGAAATTCAGTTTTTTGGTTTATTTTTACATCCACTAACGTTATTTTGACATATTCACTTTTAGGTTATCAGTGGATAATAAATTTCCCATAAATAGCCATATTTTATATAATTGATATGTTTAGTAACTTAACCATATATAATTTATACATGTGGTGTTTGAAATTTAATGTTATTGGATTTAATAGGGAAATATTGAAATATTTTTATTCATTACACAATATAAATATTTGAGGATAAGACATATTGATTCATGAATTAAATCAATTACTCAATATATAAGGAATCCTTCAGACATGTTGATAAGGGTGTGGCCCACTTATTTATATCCCCTTGATTTATCGACATGTCCTATTTTACTAATCAATTATGAAAATTAGATGGGTTCTAACCTATGGTATTTAAACAATATTGTGAAAGAGCGTGACAGTAGAGGTATCCGGAAGTGTGAGATCATGACATACAATAAAGAAGTATTTCATTCATTAAGAATTATTTTATTTTTATTATCCTTCAAATATCAGTATGATGTTATCTCTGGAAGCATTTTATTCTCATTTTATTGATTAAATTACATGTATTTTCATTCTCACACATTTCCATGTTGATTATTCCTTAACCAATTGTGATAGTTAAGATATATATTAAATGGAATGTGTGTTATTTTATTTACCTTTCAATATTGATTTTTTTATTGATTTATGGAGTCTTTGATTTTACACAACCCTTACTAATAATTTGAGATAACCCTTATTTTTTTCTTTTTATATAAATCCAATATGTATTATATGAATTATATGAAGGGATATGCAAGAAAGAATAATGATATTGTTGAAAAATGTTGATATTTTGGTTTTTAAATGTAATATTGGAATCATGTATGTATCTATTTCAACAATACTACTAACCTATTCAGTGCCTCGAGATGTGATTACTTGTATCTTATTTTAATATAATAAATCATTCACTTACTCTGGGATACTCATATCATTGACATTATAAATGATTTCTACATATGGTAGGAATACACAACCTCTTTGACATATGGTTCATTGATAAACCTATGAAATGACTATTAATGAAGAGGACAATGTTAAATATGTTTTCAATTATACTCCATCTAAAATTAGTGGATATATTATTGTTCTATCAGCCCTATTATATATAGGATTCTTTCCAGAAAGATCAAGTCACCATCTTTAGGCTTTTGTAAATAATCATTGCAAAATAAATAATAACATTCTATAAAAAACATGTCTTAATTTTTAATATAGGATATATGTATTCAATTTTACCCAAAATTAAATTTTTGAATAGGGGAAAATATATTATATATTTTTTGTGATAATATATTAGAGAAATAACATATATGAGTTAATTAAGAAGAAAAAATAATCCTTTATAAGGGCCTCAATACCTATTTATGAGCTAAATTACATTGAAATAGTTAGGGAAATTAAGTTATTTCTTTTCTTCCATGTAGAGACCCAAGTTATTCATTAATCTATATTACATATTTATAGATGAATATTAAATATTTTATTCAAACTAACACTTGATAATCGTAATTATTTAGTGACTTTTAGATTATATACACAATCATCTAATTCTATGATAGATCATCAATATTTCAAAAAAATATTTTCTAACATAGTATTCAACCTATTCATACTTTACATAATACTATTATTTATTTCATGGGGAAAGGAATCATATAAAATAATGAGATCAAATGCTCAGAGAGGGTAAAAATGGGACATGAAATTGATTACTTTAGTATAACATGAGCATAAGGGTTTGAAAACATTATTTTAACATTTGAATTCTATATCCAACACAACATTGAACAAAATCTTGAATAATGGAATAAGTATTGGAAACATAAGATATATGGATTATTAAGTAATAAAATAACATGATCCAAAAGGATCTATCATTAGTATAAGATATAAGTCTTTGGAATTCACAAAATCATATAAAATAATTTCCATATTCAACGATCACTAGATATAATATTATCATGGATCAGGTTCACTCTTCATTCCATTATATTCATAGTAATGGTTTCCTTCCAAGACTCTTACAGTATATAAATATAGTTATTGAATTGGGTTTAATATTTATATCCTATCATTATTATCTCATAAAATATTTTAAAATACGTAATGAATTGGATTGACATATAATTTTAGGACCAACCATAAAGTACTCATAAAAAATTCATATGTGTTCCATGCGATCCTAAATCAATCATTACATATCATAACCCATGCAATGTGAATGAGTTTTATAGACTATTCAAAAAATCATGATAGAATAAATTGTATAGAATAAATAGATTTCATAAACAAATCATTATCATAACAATAAACCATCTAGTGAATTTAAAATGGTGGTATGATTGGATCATATCTACATAAAATATTAATTAATATTAAATTATTTAATATTTTATGTGAAATTCAATTTAATGTTCACTGGAATATTTAATGAGAAAAATAACATTTTCACAATGTAATCAATTATTTAGAGTCAAAATATTTCTAAAATATTATGGGAAATTTTTTATTTGAAAATGGCCTTTGAAAATTTTTATGTAAGCTTAGATACGTTTAGTATGCATGATGGAAGGAAATTTCATTCATGATATGTATGCTTAAATAATGAATCCTTTCACATTTTCAATAAAAAATCATGACTACTGTATTTAAAAAAATTATAAGAATATTCTTTTTATACAATTTTATACAAGTATTAAATGGGATAAAATTTGTTTAAAAAATTATTTGATATTACCAAATAAATTGTTGATTTTTTACAAAAAAACATGGAAATAGAAGAAAAAGGATTGCTGACCAATGAGGAAACAACTATCTTTTTCTTAGAAAAACATTACTCATAATTTTAATTACCAATGATTGAAAAAATGTATTATTACAAAACAACTTCATGATTAAAAATGGTAGAAAAAAATATTTGATTTTTTAAAGAGTTAGCTCATGAAATTCAATAAACGTAAAAAAACCACAAACAACTTCAGTAAATAATGTGATTATGCCATAAAACATTTAAATCAAGTTAAAATTACATCAAATGTGATATGACCTCATCTAAAATATATATTAATTTTTATATTATATAATATAATCATGTAAATACCTATAATATCAAATATTTTTCCGTTAAATATTTTCATCAACCATTTATAAAAAATTATTTATTAAAATCAACATTTATGGGTGTTAATTGTTCTGTTTTTCATGAGGGTATCTATTTGGAATTTTCAAATAGTCAACATTGAACATGGTTTCATATTATTAAGAATTTTAATACTTATATAAATATAATATATACATCTACCTATAAAAAGGTAGAGATATAAATAAATATACACCATTCCTAGAGATGGTATATCTTACGTACACATGGCTGATGTTTTTATTTTTAATAAAAATATGTAAAGATACATATATAATATTTTAACATTAAAAAAACCCAAATTATATTAATAATAACATATATATACATTAAATCTATCATTATTGGCATCTGTATAAATCATAAATGATGAATGAATGGCGTCGCTTCATGGTGGTAATTGTCCACACTTCTGCGCGATCAACGTCGTTGTTTTATAATAGTGGGGGAGGTATGAATAAAGATATTAAATTTCAATTATATTATAATAATTATTTCATAAATATCATATAAAAATATTTACCTTATAAAAGTAAACATCCATAAAATATGTTGATGAAAAATGAATTGCATCGCTATTTGGAGGTGTTAGTCCATACGAACACATGAGCGATACTTTCATATATCATTTGATATAAATTAAGGTGAATGATGGAGGTTTCACAATCATAAAAACGTATTTGAATATTTTGGATACTTAAGTTACTATTTTATTTTTAATACCATTGATTTAGTGTAGGTAGAGGAATGAATAATTTGAAATAGTTCAGGTAAGATGATTACCTCTCCTTCGGTTTCCTCCTTTACATCCTTTCTAAAATACCCATGGAATTATTTTTTAAGAAGACCAAGACATATAATTGTTAAATGAAAAAATTTAGAATATAATTTTTTTTAAATCTAGATTTCTCCAATTGTTGTAAATAAGTGAAAGGAGTGGTGTCTTTTTTTAGTGGGAGAGAGAACACACATGGAATTTATTAAATGGTTAAAATATTAAAATTTTATACTAAAGAATATTTCTTCCATATGGAATGATATTCTAAGTTGGGATCACATAAGAAAAAAATATGTTGATAAAATACTATTTAGAAATGTTTAATTGGAATCAATACCCATATTACATGGTTTAACACATAGTAATCCCATTTTAAACTTAACCATAATGATTTTTTAGTGTTTTTACTATTCTGTGTGAAAAAGATGTGAAATAATTAACCAAAATTTATATGATTATCAAAATTATGGATTTTATTTTATCAAATTAAATTAAAATTTTTTTAATTGAATTTAAAAATAAACTCTCAATACCTGATAGAAATCATTTTTCTTTGAAAAATGTTTTCTTATGTTTAAAATATTTTTATACCAAACAACAACACAAAATTAATTATAATGATCTCAAATATATTATTAATAATAAAAATTAAATAATTTTACTTTTTATACAATTTAAAAAATATATGAAACTTTGTCAATTGGTTAAATGAAAAGATAGTTTTCAATAGAATTCATTATTTTTCACTATTTGTCAAAAAAATAATCTTTTTATGAAATTATGTAAAATTGAAACTAAGATAATATTGATATTATGAATGATTAATTTCATTTCATTTTTAAAAATAAATTTTGTAAAATTTGTTGAAATTTATTATATAATTTTATGATAATAGGTAATAAAACCAAATTTTTCAGAAGAAGTGTTTTTGAAGCATATAATTACTTTAATTAAAATATAGGACATATCATTATATTTTATATTTCTAAAACCTATAAAAATATTTTTTTAAAATTATTTTACTATCCACTTATACCACATAACTTCTTGGTTATAACGGTATACTATATTATGGTACATTTAAACCCATCATACTCGTTGATTTAGTTGGTATAAATTGTGTTAATTGAATTATGAAATATATATGTATATGTGTGTGTGTGTGTGTCTATATATATATCAAAAAAATAATACTTAATCATCAAACACAATTAGAACATATAAGAAACTAATAAAATCAGTTTTTATGACTAAAATATATTTTATAATTTTGATGGGTTTTCAAATCAGATATATTTAAGACGAGGAATAATTTTAGAAAAATATTTCAAAAACAAAAATAATATTCAATTTAAAGAACTATTAATCATGATGTTTAATCATTTTTTAAATTTAAATTTATGAAATTTTGAATTTCACATTGAAAAAATTTAAATATACATTTTTGATTTATCATGGTCTAATTATATTAATATCATTTTTGAATTTTTTCTAAAATAATAGATTTTTCGGTGAATATTGAATAATACCATTTTTGAAAATATCAGGAATTTTTAAACATCACATATATATAAACATAAAATAAAACGTTGGAAACATTTTCTCCTTAAAAAATAAATGAATTTGATGTGAATCTATATATTTTAATATATCATCTCAAAATTACAAACCTATATTTGTTATTTTAAAAAATATAAAATTTTTTCTCAAAAATTACATTAAATACATCATATATTACTATTTTCAAATTAGTTTTTATTCATTGAATCAAATAAAATGGATTGTATATTAAAACCCAATGGTTACAAATTATCTAATATAAGTGAACTTATTTTTAGACATAATTCTTATGTTACCTTGGGTAAATATTCGGTACCCTAGTAAAATGATTATTTTTCAATGAATAATACTTTTCTAAATATTGGATAATTTAAAAATAAAAATAATCCATTCTAAATTAAATATATAATACAATGTTTAAATATATATATATATATAATATAATTAAGAACCATTTAATGGGTAATCATTGTTAAATAACACTAAAAACACTTAATGATTTAAAACAAATATAGAAAACAAATTCCAGTCATTATATGTTCTGATTGTAAAGAGAGTTTTAGACTATTTAGAAATAAAAAATATGATAAATTTCACACAAAATCATATTAATCATTCCAATTTTTGGTAATAGGTATATAATTAATCATTTATTAGTATAATAATTGATATGATTAATATTGAATAAATTGTAATAATTGTTTACAATCTAATCTAAGATGGATCTAATATTTATAAATTAACATGAAGTTGAGAAATAATAGAAAAAAATTGATACATAAGTCATATATACATGTATTACTGACCACACCTCATGTAATTCATCTAATATTCATGTATTTCCATTCTTACCCCGTACTTACCATTCTTTTCCATGTAAAATTCCCACAATTTCCCCTATAAAAAGAGGATCACATACACTCCTTAAATACTCCACTATATTTAGATATTTTATTGATAAATAGCACACTTTTTTCCCTTTTTTAAGTCCATTATGTGCCCTATTTCCCCTAGTAAAAAATAATTAGACTAAGTCCTACAAATCTAAGGCCACCATCAAGAGGAAGCTCAAGGTCTCAACGTTGGTATCACATATTTCTTAAATTTTTCTACCTATTATTTATCTTACAAACAAAACATTCCCGAAATATAATAATAAAATAATCATCATTAGTTTCATGAAATTTTATTATAATAATGATGAGAATATTATTAATTATCCTCCATATACTATGAGAAACATGAATTTATGTTATTTTATGGGGTGATTTCTGCCTCAGTAATTGAGACTTTCAATTTTTTCATCACTGTCCCTCATGTATAATCTTAATGGTGGTATTTATGAATAATTTAAAATGTTATAACTTATTAATGATCTTAAATGATAACTTAATATCCAATTTTAGGCCTCTTATTTATTTTTTAACAAAAAAACTAATAATGTATTTTGCATTCTACTATCTCTAAAAAAAATCATATTTTTTATAGTTTTTCATTATTTACCAAAAAATATTACAATTTTAGTCACCATAATAAAATTATAGAATTACTGTCATTATCATTCTGTCATAATTATACTATATCAGATGAACCACATCTATAACCATACTCACCAATCAAGATAAGTAATGTTCTTGATAGCGTCAGTTTGGAAACATACATGAAGAATGCTATGAATTTTTATCATGGATGATTAAAGAACTAAATATCATGTTAAAATATGAAATAAAAATTTTAATAATGACTTTTTGTTCTATAAATGATACTTACAAATTTAACTAATTAGTTATGAAAACAGCCTTCATAGGTAAAAGACCAATAAATAAATCTTTGTTGTGTATATCATCCTCCAGGATAATTGCCAAAGTACATATTAAAGGAAATTTAAGGTACATAAATAATTATAGTTCATCCATTATTGTAAAATGAATGAAATTTTAATAATGATATTTGGATGATGAAAAAACACTTATACAACTCCTATAAAACTATTAAATATGGTAAAAAAATATAAATACCAATCATGGGAAAGAGAAAAAAATAACTAATATATATTGATAATTATATTGAATGGTAATTATAAATATTTTAATATATGAAAATGGTTATTAAATATTTTACTAATAATGTTATGTTTTTCACAGGTTTTTACCATGAATTTTACCAAGAAAGAAAACAATGTAATGGTTTTTCTATATCAAATTTTAGTTTCTTGACGAATTTTTATCCTTTAAAAAATGATTCATTTTCGATAGTGTATGTAATAAAACATTTCTCTTTGTATAAATATTCAATTTTATTTTAATATAAACAATGTTTTATTCCTTGTTCATTCTGTCAATGGCTTTTGATTCTTAATATAAATAGGAAATAAGGGTTGTTCATTTCAACTTCTCTTCATTGAGACACGTTTAAATTTTTTGAACCAATTTATTATTTCCACGGTGTATATACTACCCAAGAATGTATTTTTACAAAATATGATTTAATAGATGTTTTTTATAGATCCATATGGATCTTAAAATCCTACAACTTTATTGGGAAAAATATCACTAATCCTTTTCTAATACCATTCATGAATAATTTATTATAACATATCATTAATTTAGAATATATTTACATATTGTTTTCTATAGAAACCATGTTATTAACACAATTATTCTTCGTCGATGATTTTAATGTTTTTTAAGATTCAATATTGTTAATAATAAATCCAATTTCTTTTAATTTATTTTTCATTTATGCCCGTATGTTTACTCTACGCTAATGTTCTCCAATCATTAGTGTGTACAAAAAATTTTTTGATCTCGAACAATAGTTCTACTCACATTTTTACATTTTAAAATAAATGCGTCATAATTCTAAATAATGATTTGATTTTTGAATAAGGTTATTTCAAAATGTTCAATTGGTTTTTCCATCATTTTAAAATCACATTTTATATATTCGAGTCCATTTTATTTAATATAGATTATGTTTTTCCAATATATATTTTGGTAAATCTTTAAAATAAGATCTTTATGTTAATTTACCTCATATGATTAAAGATATGAAAGTAAATTTCACTTTATTTTTGTAACAATGTTTAATATATTTAGGGAAATATTTTTCACCTATATATTCTTCTAAGGATTTTATTTAATAAATAAATTATTTCATTATTCTATATATTTTGTTATGTTATTATTCTTTTTGGAAAATGTTTTTTTGATATACAATGATATTTTATATTTTTGTTATGTGGTGTTTTTTGGAAGGGATAATAAACCCATCCTATTATCAATGTAATATTTAATATATGATGATTATTGATTTTACGTGGTTCACATATATATAGATAAGGATGGGTGAGGTCTTATATCCCCCTCTTGTCTATTAGTTTAAAATTCTATGTCATTAGATAGTAAGGCAAATAAAAAATGAATTCATGCACACATGCATGGACATGGTTTGTTTTCTAACATTTTCAAGGTTGGACATAATGATTTTATTCATATAAGTGTGGGTATAATGATTTTTCACACACTTGTTCTCCTATTATTATGGTTTTTCCACTTTTCAAATTTGTTCATCCTGTTATATAAAATTTTCAAGGTGCATTTCAGTTTTATGAAATTCAATTTTTTTCATGATTATGACTTAATTTTAAAATTATATAACACTTTTATGTCATTATCTAGTGTTATATAACTATTGAGATATTTTTTAGATCCAAGTCACATATTTTTACTTATTTAATAATCATTTTATGATCATATATTGGTCAATAATGTTTTATGATAATCATCTAAGTTATTTTGAAATTTTATAATTTTAATTATTATTCTTGTTTTCCTTCATGTTATGACATATTTGAACCTTACTAAGTATATAATATCACCCATTACTTATTTTAATAACACTCATGTTATAAAGATGACTATATAATTTGTGGTATCTTCAAAATATCTTATTGGAGTGTGAATATGGATAAATATTAATAAGTGTTGTAAATTAAGATGTTTAGTTCTGTTAATCTTTAAGAAACAAAACCATTCAGTCCATGGTCTATTCAACTATTTGTGAGATGTGCAATATAAATCATGACATTAATGTACTATTTCTGTAATCATTATATCATGTCTGTATAGGGATCATGTAATGCCCCAACAAATGAAAGGATTCTCAATAAATACATTACATGACTCTCATTATAACCCTTAAGTTATGGTTGCAAGACTTTGAACTATATAACAAAAATTTCCTTACCTTATGAGATTAAACTATATTGGCATAGTCTTAGTTGGATGAAATAAAATTATACAAAATTTCACATCCAAGTGAAATTAAACTATGAGATTCAGGTCCATGTCACATGACCCTAATTTGTGAAACACTTAAGTCCTCACTGAATAGCCATGAAATATAACAATAATTGATTTAGAAATTAATCCTTAAAAATAAATTCCCCCATAAGTATATCATTCATGAATCTGCACTACTTGGAGTGATGCATTCATGGTTACTTCCTCCTCTGTTATATATGGGACGAACCAATTTAGATATATTTTTCCCAAATCACACCTGTACCTTAGAGAATCAATTTCAACAAGTCCATATATATGATTCATCTCAATACAATAAATATTTCAATTCAATAAATACATGCATCTTCATTTCTATTCCTATAGGATTTTTAGTGACTCCAAGACCATATATCCTAGCCCATTCATATGTTCGATGAATAGAATGATGTATCCCTCTCAATAAAATAGTTTGATATGTATAGTGATAATATTATAGAACTACATGTGGCTTGATTCCTATAACATTTGCATACGTAGTGACACTTGGATCTTAATGTATGGGCCCAAATGTAATCCCAAAAACAAAAATATATATAAATTTCTCATTCCCCTATATATGAGTTGTATATATGAAGGATACAGATATTGAAGAACTATATGTGGATCAATTCGTATTGACCCCAAATTTGTAGTGATGTCCAATTCTAGTATCTGAGGCCCACCCATTGTTTCAAAAAAAATTACTCATCCCTTGATTACGATCCAAATCTACGTAGGATGTCTAGCTCTATGAACCATGCACGAGTTAATTTTTATTAAATCAAGATGCATAGTGATTCTCAGTTCTCATATCATGGGCCAAACCATAATTTTTTTTAAAAATCATGCCCATCCGGGCATGTGATCCAAATATATGAATAGTAATTTACAATAATAAGAAAAGGTTTGTATTGATTCATATTATCACAAGTACATTGTGATGCCCATATTTTCTATATTGGTTTCATCCACAACATTCCAAAGAATATAATCCCTTAATAACCCTAAAAACATAGTGTGAGAGACAATTCTACCTAACCTCTATGTTTAATCTCGTTCTATGTCAGTAAATTTGGATATTTAACTATATTTTGATTCATTATTTGTGGGTTACATAAAAACACCAAGAACATAAATCTAGGGATTTCTGTAAATGCTACCATTAGAAAGAAAAGTATGATGACACCCCCTTTCACCCTAGTGTTCATGCCTTTATCATGATATGGTCATGTGCTAAGGTGGAACCTCACAAATGTTTGGCATAATGTTAAATTGAACATTATTAAGTCTCCAACACATGAAAATAAACTATATAACACCCACATCCATCTTGTATGATGAAAAAAACATGAAATGATGTCTTTTTGATTAGTATATTATCCATTTACATAATGTGCACTCAATAAATCCATGTTATATATTTTCACATTGGGAATGTTTTTTATACATGATGGAATAAATGTTATGGGTGCTCAAATAATTCATGAATATTTTTTTCCATGAACCAACTTCAGGTATTTGGAATTTCATACAACACCATATTTTATACTTTGAGATATTATTCTTGGTTTAACCTTATAAAAATATTGGTAGAAGGGATTGACCAATACCTTGTGAAAATCCCCATGTTTCATTATATTAACTATTTAATTTAACCTTTTGGAGTAACCCTAGGGTATATTTTTTCATTGTTAATGTGTCCCCTTTAATCCATTAATTTATTTCTCTAACCATGAGATTTTGAATTTCTACATTACTAATGGTTAACCACCTCCCACCAATATCCATTTTCCATTGATTAACACAATATTTGTTATCAGTATCTTTTTCCATAATGAAAATATTCAGGTGGATTCAAATTCTGACAATGTTACATAGTAATTCTTTTTCCCCACATTAAATGATAGATTATGATGTTCAATTATTATTCCCTTTCACAGAATGGCTTGCCTCTCCCATGATGACCCCACTTATTCAGTCAAATATGTGTGACCTTAAATTATAATATCCTTTAGGTCCGAGAAATCTGACCTTAAAATACATTCAAATTTAATATAATTTAAGGTCACACATATTTAACTAATGCACTTTCAGTTCAAATATGATCAACATAAAACATTAGAAATTCATTGTTCCTCACATCATGTGGTTATACATGAGGCACATTAGTCTCCCATGCATGACTGTAAACTATATAAAGTGATTCACATCACACAATGGAATTACAATACATGAATGTCTAATATAGGTAGTTAATGATAATACTAAATACCCACACCATGATATGATACATTTATTTACCCCAAAATTAATTGGTAATTGTTTTCCCCATATTTCAATTAACTATACCATGATAAATCACTTTGGGAGTAGATATAGGATGAAAATAGATGGATCGCGGTCAGTAGGAGTGTGTGATGCATTTGTCATCTATTTGGAATTCCATTTCCACCAATTTCACATCATTCAAAAATGATATAATTTTAGTTTGAATTTTTTTTGACTATCGACATTGATAATATCTACATCTAAGGGATACCTTTATTTAACTACGCATACATTCACCAATTTGGATCGGAAATATATTCCCCCAATAAGGCTTTTCAACCAGAAACATCTTAATTCCTTGGAAAATATACCATAATTTCGACATTCTTAGGTAGCATCATTGTGGAGCCCTCAACTATAGTATAATTGGTATTCATCCCTTGTGTACATCTACCATATCAACCTAATTGATTTGTAGAACTCAAGGTGAAACATATAGTATCATTGAATTATATTAACAGGGTTTCATGGTATTCTTAAAACAAAGACTCCAAGATTCTAATTATGTTAGAATCCCCTTATATTTTATAAGGTCCTAATATCCTAAATTTAAAAATATTACACCACGATCAATGTTTCAGGATCTCAAAATCAATCCTCAAAGGTACAAATTGCATAATTTTAAACTTATTTTAAAATATACATAGTAATTTTCAGATTAAGAACCTAGAAAGGGGTTTCCTGAAAAATATCCATGAATTTACCCTCTCTTATTTATTCATTAAAATTGAATGAAAGAATTTTTGAGAAATAAAAGTGGTACAAATTTTGCAGGCCCCGCCATATGGCCCTAAAAAAGGCAATCCTCACTCTCTAGACAACACTACTCTAATAAAAACTAATAGAAATATGTGGGGGATTATAAGAATTGTTTTGAGGCATGCTGATGTGGGGAAAAACATTTGGAACTAGAAAAATAAGAGCCTTTATGATCCTTATAACCCCACATTAATGAAATTATTATCCAAATGGATAATCTATAATATATAGTGGTGGAACCTATGCCTAAATATTTCTATGATCCCCATCCCAAATGGGAACAAGTCAGTATAGGATATTTCGGTCTAAACTAATCTTAATCATTCATGCTTAATAGTAGATAAAATTCAATTTATCTTAAAACAACTCATTGAATGTTTTGTTAGAGTATGTGAACAAAACAAGGTAGGGAATAAGTTTAATTAAAATGGAAAATGATTGAGGTAAAAAAATAGATTTCAGTTTATTGAATGAAGTAACAATAACTTCTATTGGATATAGACTCTATTAATTATGACCACCCTATTATAGGACACTTTTTATAGATGATTTAATCTAACTATGATATTTTTGGGCCCCTATAATGATGTTGGGAAATTTTTATATCATCAAATGATTGACATATTCAAAAGGGGGAAGGCCCCCAAACTCATTAGTTTTATATTAATTCACAAAGTAGGTTTCCTCCATAAGTATTTGGTACGAAACTAGCATTTTCATAGAATCATCCATATACCATTAGAATCAACTTATTTAAGAATTATTTTTCATTGTTTCGATGTCATTTCCATTATTCTGTGGATTTATAATGGGGATATTGTTAAAGAGATAAATCCTAAAGGTTTGTTGATAGTTCCTTTAATACATCATATTAAAGGTTACCCTCAACTTCTCTTCCTCTCTCATGGGTTTAGAATACTACCTCTACAATTTTATGGAGAGCTCAATAATAAAATTCTCCTCTAGCTAGGAGCGTAAACTATATTTAGAGAAAAAAAGATGTTCATTCCCAATAGAGATAATATTTTCATAATTATTCATATGATATTAAAATATTTCATCCCTTTGAATTAATCTACATGAGTTTATTTTAATTATTTTAGTATTTTTGAATAATTTTGGGCTTAATTAATGAAAATTATTAAAAATTTTAATTTATTAGTTTTATGTGGAATCTTATTTTGAGAAAAACTTTTCTAATTTTGATCCAATTGTAGTTATTATTTTTTAGAGGAATAATTTTTTATCTGTTGAAACATTTTCTATTATATCCTAAGAAAAGATAAAATATACTAGCCTAGAAATATTAATCATGTGAAATAAAATGTTTTTATCCAACAGAATAGACCCTGCTCTATAATTGAGGGATATCTCGGACTTAAGACATCCATATGAAGTTATTCTAGTTATATTGGAACTAGGACTCTAAGATTCATGTCTAAAATAAATTTCATGTATAATATTATCAATTAAAGAATTCATTTAATGTTCCAATTGGTGGGAGTTGAAGAGTCTTCTCAGTAATAAACAATTTTCTTTAGTAATCAGGGAATAATATTTATTAAATGTTTCAAAATAATCTTATCTTATTGAGGGAGGATAAACAAGGGATAGTGAAATTTTTTCTCTCAATTTACTTTAAAAATATTAGACAATTTAATTTGATAATTAATATAAATCATTTAATGGATAGAAATATGAATTAATATTTTCATCTAATGGAGAATATATATGTGTGCTTTCACTTTTATTCAAAAGAGTTTATATCGGAGAAATAGGGTCTCTGATGGTGGACTGGAACCTTTGTGATCATTAGATTTTCTATTATATCTTTTACTAGTTTCATTGTTCTCTCTTCTTCCCCATTATACTCTATTACCCTTTACATGGAGGGTTAAATGTTTTTAGTGACCAAGAATGTGGTGGTTTTCGTTTTATAATAATGTTGTATTGAAATTTAATTTAAAACTATATTTTTTTATTGAGTGGTATCTATTTTCATTTTTTTATAATTCTCATAATATGATTTCATTTTCAGTTTTGGTACTATTCATTTTTTATAGATGTGGTTGAATTTCTTTATGTTCCCTTAACCTAGAGTGGTTTATCTCAATTTAGTAGATTTTATTAGGTGGTCAGTGTCTATAGTTCATTGGAATGTATTTTGAATAAGTTAATTTTTTAAGATATATATGGAGCAGTAATTTAAAATCTAGAATCTTCTTATTTATTTGGTCATGGTTTATTAATTTTAATTCATATAAGAGAGTTTTTTATTTCTTTCTTCATCCATGGGTGATTGGCCACTTGATCGAGAAGTCATTTATTTATCATTCAATAGGAAGAGAGGGGGAATTATTTTTATGAAAAGGTTGGAGTGGAAATAATTTTATCCTATCCTTACCCCACCACTCACCTTTTCTAGTTTTGTTGAAAATTTATTTTTATTTTATTTTTTTAGAATAGAATAATTTCAAAAATAAGAGAAACTTATGTATAGAAATTGTTATGATAGTTGGATTTTATTGGACTTATATCTTGAGATAACCTAGGTTTACCTCTTTACTACATTTTTGACATAGGAAAAAAAAATTACACCCCACAACACAAACGTGTAAAAATTTGGCGCCATTATCGAGGAGGAAGTGGAACAATTTAATTATATATATTTAACAATTTTTAGATTAAAAAATTGATTACATCACCTAGGTTTTTAAGGTATAGATATTGTTTTATAACAAATAAAATCAAGTTTTATAAAATCCAAATCATCAATGTGGAAGAATTCAAGGATATCATCGATAACCTTAATCTGAATCCAAAATACGTAGTGTTAGAGGGATTTTCTGAATAATTTATTGAACTCTTGGAGTACTCCCTAGAATTTTATTAAGAAATGGTTGAGGTGAAATAAGAAGAAGAGAACAGTTATGATAATGTTCATATAGAAAAACATTTAAAAGACATATAAAAATTGTTTGAATTGTAGAAATGTCATTTCAATATATTCATGAATTGATGGAGTAACCAAAACCTGATCAAGAACCAGAGGACGCCAAGGGGGAAAATATTCTAGCTATGATATGTGTGGGAGAACAACAAGATCTAGATTACTTATAGAAAAAGTGTGATGGAATACTTCCTGCTAATATTACATTTTAATTAGACAATCCAAGACCATTAAAACAAGACACTCCCAAAGTGGTGGATTTTTATGATTAGATGTTGGATCCTGATTACCGACCAATATCCAGTGACATTCTACTATAAGTGGAACAAACCACTACAGAATCAATTGAAGCATAATAAACTTAGCTAGATGATCTATTATTAAACTCATTATCATCTAATTTTATCAAAATGGAAATGATTATTATGTATTCCTACTTTTAATTTTTTGGATTCATCCAAATATTGTATTTACATAGAGGAATAAGAAAAGAAAAATAATTTGTTTCTAAATAGGAATATATAGAGCTCCCTAAAATTGATCAACATTTATTAAAGGGAGAACACAAGGAGATAAAATTTTATTTTTATAAGTTAATAGAGACACGAGATGATTACAATGAAGGGGCATATATTTTTATTGATACTTTATAATTTTATATTATTTTAATATCATTACACTCTGACATTTTATTGGATATTTAAATAGATCAAATTTACCCTAATAATGAACTTGAGAACAAAGAGAAGTTTATGTTAGTTTGAAACCAAGAAAGAGGTGTACCCATTATTAATACTACCCCCACCCTGCATATTTTCTCTCACTTTATTTTTGGAATATATATTAAACTATATCCATTGAGTCCTTAATAAATTAAAATAGTAAGATAATGTTTTGTATAATAATATTATGTGGTTCGTGAGAAAGATATTTCACCAACCATCAGGTTTCAGATAACCAACTGGAATTCCCCAAATAGAGGTAGTCAAAATCTAGGGCCCATATGGGGCATTATAGAAAAATATATCCTTATTTTCACATTATTTTTCTCTTTTATTCTATACAAACAAATTTATTACTTTTTATTTCCTTTTTATATTAGGTTTTCTATGTTCTATACTTAAGTGAATAACCCAATGTCATACTGTGAATTAGTCATGTTTTACCAATCCTTAACACTTACTTTATAGTTGTGATTAAATTGCAAATAAATTTCATGTTAAATAATCATTAATTCACTAAAGACAATGCCTCATTTTATTTTGGGTGAGATTACCTTTATATTTTAGGGCTTTCATTCCTTTTTTTGATTTTTTTTCTTTTTTCAACAAAAGTATGGTTTTTTAATTAATATTGTTTTTAAAAAGTTTCGTCTAAAATGATTATCCATTCCATTTGTAAAACCCATGTTTATATAGAAAATAATTTATTCAATGAAACTGAGCATAAATTAATGCTAAAAATTTCATTGTTTCATGTTAATATATTTTATATTTTCTCAATAGGTACTCATAATTTTTTAATCACATACCTCATCTCACTATATTTATATTTGAAACCAATTTCAATGAGGATTATGAACCATTTTTTCATATTAATTACATTCACCACACTTCATGACTAATCCCAAACATGTTTTATTAAATTATTGTTTTATTTTTTATTTTCTAAACCTAAGGGTTTGAGGTACATATGTTTTAAAATGTTTAAGAATTTCATATGTTTTAAATCCCCATATTCAATAATTTTTTTATTTTTTCATTCCTTGTACATTTAATCCTTATATAAAATGGAATTCATGAAAAAATATTTATATTTTCCACATTACCAGACATTTTTCCAATATAGCCTACTCTTGAATTGATGTTTTATGGTTTAATTGAACTTAAGTATGATAGGAATTTGTCTAGTGTTGTTCTACCACTTTTGGAGATAATTTGGGTAAAAAATAAAATTCATATGTACATGTTTTTACTTTATAGAAAAATACAATCTGTTCAAATCCATGTCCTTATAAAGAATTCATGATAAAGAAGTTGTGAATTTATAGAGTCTCTAAAGGGTAAAAATATGTACCAATCTATAGCTTTTAATAATAATTATGTTTTAAAATATTTATATTTTTTCTACTAAAATTTATAATGGTGATAAGATTCCTTTTGTTTTTAGGATCTTATATTCTTGTAAGGGGAGTGAGAAGAAGATTATAAATTGAGTAAATATTGTAATCTTCTAATTTCCCTTCAAATTGGTCAAAACCCTTCCAATGTTTCCCTATAAGTTTTTATATCTCAATCAGATCAAACTAAAGCCACAAAAACCCCTTCAATGTCCTAATGATAAAACAATTTCATTGTCCCACATCTGGTGGAGATGTTGTAATTTATCAAGTTTATAGTAACAATTACATGGGTTTGGATGAGGAAATTACTTTTGATAATTGAAATTTGTGAGATGAGAGAAAATTCCTATGAGGTAGGTGTTTTTTTGTGAATTGGAGATGAAATGAATGGTAAATGTATATAATTATTCGAATGGGTTACTTTATAAAATGGTTTTTGAGGAGGTATGATATATTCTATTTCTTTTTATCAATATGTTGGATCTCATTGGTATGTATTTTAGCTTTGTTTTAATTTTAATTTAATTTTTACATGTCCATAAGTTTTTGTTCTATGTGTTAGGAAATATATAGAGATTATTTTTTCGAAATTATTTATATGATCTCTAATAATTTATTCCCTTATTGTAAATCCAATTGACATAATTTTCATTATATTAACATTATTTTATAATGTTGGGTTCAATTGTGAAATTTCATAATTCAAGAAATTTGATTGTTTTTGCGGCTTATATATTTTATGGTTACCCATTATAATTTTGATCCAATTGATGTGATTCTATTTTTTAAGGCTTACTTTGTTCATGGGATTGAACATTTTCTTATCTAGATCCAATTCAAAATACACTGGCCTAGAAAGAACAATCAAGTAGAAAAATGTTTCTAGCAGACAGAATTGACCACATCATATTAATTGAATAATATCATGGAATAGATACTTCCAAATCCGGTGATTCTAGATGTATTTTGAATAATAATTATATCCCCATGTCAAAATTAAATTTTAGGGAAAATTTAATCTATTAATAAATCTAGTTAATGCAAAAAATGAGTGGGAGATAAAGAGTCTCCTGAACTGGAAAATTGTTTCTTTAGTAATTCAAGAATAACATTTTTGACTCATGTAAAATTAATATTAGATTTCAAGGGAACATGAAAATGGTATAGAGGGACATATTTTTTAAAGAAACAATCCTGATATTCAACAATTTACTTTCTTAATTAAACTCAATATTTCGATATATAGAATTCAGAGGGAAATTTTTCAACCCCTCAAGAATATAAATAAGTGCATCAATATCTATTCAATGGAGTTGAAGGAGGATATAGAGAGGTTATTTTGAGTATTTGAACCACTATGTGTTTTTATTTTATATTTTTATCCTTTAATAGTTTCATAATTTTCTCTTATTTCATATAAAATTCTATTACCCTTCACATTTAAGGTTAAAACATTTTAGTGATTGAAGAAGGGGGAGTTTACCTTTTGTAATTTTAGATAATTTGACTTTAATATAAAACTATATTTTTCTATTTAATAGTTTCTATTTTTAGTATTTCTTAAATATTGTAATGTGATCCTATTTTGGGTTTTAGTATCATTCATTGTTTAAAAAATTGGCTGATGTTGTTTAAAATCCCTTCGCCTAATACAGTTTTTCTCAATCGAGAATATTGTGTTAAGTTGAGAGTGTGTAGATATCATCGGCATGTGTAAAGAATAAGAAAATTTGTCGTAGATTTATAAGGGAATAAATTCCAGATTAAGTCTAACCTTAGTTATTTGGGATTTGTTTATGAATTTTTATACATATAGGTTTAGTTTTCATTTCATCCTTCCACCAAGCGTGATTCCCAACTCGATTGAGAAGTATTTCATTTAAAATTAAATAGCAATAGAGGGGGAGTGAATCTTATGACCATTATGAAATTGAAAATGGTGATATGATCTAGACCTCATCACTCTTTTCATAATTGTGTTTCCGACCTCTATTTTTATTTATTTCATTTTTTATAATAAAATAATTTCGAAAACAACAACCACTTATTTCCCAAATATTATATGATTTATTGACTATTGTGCACTCATGTATTGATATAACCTTGGTTGAAATATTTACTAAAATTTTATCTTAGTAAATTTTAATTTTTTTCAAACCCCATGGAATTCATGTCTTAGTTCCTCTCACCATGCTAGTGGAAAAATGTATTTCGATGTCGAGTTTTTTTACATTTTGACATCGGTTTTTAACCGACGTCAATAAAGGCGACATAAAAAATATATGTTTCAACCTTGGTTTTTATAAACCGACGTAAAAAATCTTCACCACGTGGGTCTTTGGAATCGTTTTATATAAAAACCGATGCCAAATTTCAGGGCCTCGGGGATCTTTGGCGTCGGTTTTTATATAAACGAAAGTCAAAAATCAGGCCCTAGTGGTCTTTGTCATCGGTTTTTTTTAAACTGACAACGAAATTCATGACCTTGGGGGTCATTGGGTGTCAGTTTTTTAGACAATCGACATCTAAATCTGGCTTCTACACGAGTTTTAACATCGGTTTTTGATAAAAACCAATGCGAACAATACATTTTATAAAAAAAATATTTTCCACGCCAGTTTTCAAAGAATCCGAAATCAAATCCTCAAAACTCAGAATATTGGAATATAGATCATTTTCCGAGCTTCTATTTGACTGGTTATGGAGATAAAATAGACATACGTATCAAAAGTTATGGTTGCCGTAAGTTGTACCTCGTTATGGGTTGATCAATACAATTTTATTTGAAGAATACATGAAAAAAAGAACCAAAATGAATATTCAAAATGAAAAAAAAAATATAGTTAATGATTGAAACTAAATTTAGTTCTTTTATTGGGCCATTTGAATGGATATATTGTTTATCATTATTTCACTTCGATTTAAGGGAGAACTCATGCGGAAATGAAAATAGTGAGTGATAAAAAAAATTCCCAAATACTAATGAATCTTATGCAGTTGTTTTATTTTTGTATCTCGATTAGAAGAATCCTTCATCATCATTATAAAAATAATAATATTTTTAGTGATAAAGAAAACAATAATAATGAATTAAATGATGAAAATAAATACCTTGTACAAATTGTGGATTGAAGATTATTTGAAATATTGATTTTATCTAAGATATCAAAAATGTTGAAAGAAAGAGGCTGAGCTTTTATATAGTGTAAATGAATATTTCTACAGTGGAAATTCAATAAAAGTTTAGCGTGATTTTGAAAGTAGGAACGTGCATTGGAAGAAAATTGAAATATTGAAGCCGCATATTTGAAATTTTACTTTTAACATCTGTTAAATATATAAATGATGATAAAAAATTCTCATGTTGGGGTATTAGTATCTTATTTTGAAAAATCTATGAAAAAAGTGACTTTTAACATTGGTTATTTGTAAAGCCTAAGTCAAAAGGGGTCTTTTAATGTCGGTTACTGAAAAAAACCGATGCCAAAAATCAAGTCATATAATCTTCAAATTCAAATGCCCATAACGTTTTATCCATAATTCTATTTTTGCACCAAAACCTGTCAAATTGAATCTTGGGAAATTATTTAAAACTTTTATTTTGATCATTGGCATCAGTTGTTTGTAAAACCGATGCCAAAAAGGGCCTTTTAACGTCAGTTATTAAAAACACGGATGTCAAAAATCAAGTCATATAATCTATAAATTTCGACACCCATAAATTTTGATCTGTAAGTCTTCCCTTCCTCCACGACCTGTAAAATGGAAGATTAAGAAATTATATAAAACTTTTATTTTGATTTTTTGCTTCAGTTTTTTGTAAAACCGATGCCAAAAGGGGCTTTTAACGTCGGTTATTAAAAAAATTGACGCCAAAAATCATGTCATATAATATCCAACTTCTGGAACCCATAACGTTTGATCCGTAAGTCTGTTTTCACTCCACGACCTGTCAAATTGAATCTTGGAAAATTATCTAAAACTTTTATTTTGATCATTGGCGTCAGTCTTCAATAAAACCGACACAAAAAATGAACTTTTAACATCGGTTAATGAAAAAAACTAACGCCAAAAATCAAGTCATATAATCTCCAAATTTCGATGCCCATAACTTTTGATCCGTAAGTCCGTTTTCACTCCACGACCTATAAAATTGAAGATTGGGAAATTATCTAAATCTTTTATTGTGATATTTGGTGTTGCTGGTTTGTAAAACTGACACAAAAATGGGTCTTTTAATGTGGATTATTAAAAAAACCGACGCCAAAAATCATGTCATATAATCTCTAATTCTGACGCATATAACATTTGATCTGTAAGTCTGTCTTCACTCCACAACCTAGAAAATTGATGCTTGGAATATTATTTAAAATTTTTATTTTGATCTTTGGCGTCGGTTGTTAGTAAAAATGTTGCAAAAAATGGACTTTTAACATCGATTGTTTAAAAAAACCGACGCCAAAATCTATTCATAAAATCTCCAACTTCCAACGCCCATATCTTTTGATCCGTACGTTCGTTTTCACTACAAGACCTGTCAAATTGAATATTAGGAAGTTATCTAAATCCTTTACTTTGATATTTGGAATCATGTTTTTTTAAAACCGACGCAAAAAAGGGCCTTTTATTGTCGGTTATTAAAAAAACCGACGCTAAAAATCAAGTCATATAATCTCCAACTTCCGACGCCCATAACTTTTGATCCGTAATTCCGTTTTCTCTACAAGACCTGTCAAATTGAAGCTTAATAAATTATCCAGATCTTTTTTTTGTTATCATTGGCATCGGGTATTTGTAAAACCGACCCCAAAAGGGTCTTTTAACGTCAGTTATTGATAAAAAATCGAAGCCAAAAATCAAGTCATATAATCTGCAACTTCCAACACCCATAACTTTTGATTCGTAAGTCTTTATTCCCTCCAGGACCTATAAAATTGAATCTTGGAAAATTATATAAAACATTTATTTTGATCTTTGGCATTGGTTTTGTGTAAAAATGAGGCCAAAAAGGGTCTTTTAACGTCGGTCTCTTAGAACCAATGTTAAACTACCGATGTTAAAACCTATTTTTCCACTAGTGCCATTGAGAGTATCGGAAATAATATTCTATATTCCTTTAAAATATAGCTGATGATTTGAATATTAATATTCAAGGCTGTCATGTTCTATATCTAAGTACTCAAAAAATTTAGAATATAATCCATATCAAGGTAACACATAAATATTTGGGTGTCTTTCTCCGAGACAATTAGAAAGGGGCCTGAGATTTTGTACCTTGAGATTCTATTTGTGGCGGTAATAGAGTGAAGTACAACATAAATATGTGGTAGTAATTAGTTTTGTATTTTATATGTAGTAGTGTAGATAATCACCTTTTTTTGAAGCCACATAAACATATATGGTGTGTATCACCCCAATGGATGGGACCACCTAGGCATACCCTCCATACGGTGCCTTGTGTTAGTAAAATCAACAACATTAGCTTCCATGTTAGCCTTGTTTGGTGGGTCCACATAGAAACATTTACAAATATAACCCAACCACATATCATACCCCAAATATCCCTATTATTAGCAAAGTGGATTGGTAGGAACCTCATGTAGGGGAGAGTTTCTTGGAATAGGTTTAGTTTCTATCTTTGGATGCTTTAACTCAGGGTACTCCTATATGAATTTGGCAGATTGGGTAGTGATGCCAATAACATCAAAATATCACCCTTTTTTGAGGATGTAATGATATTAAGGAATAATAATTATGATTTCTCTATTGGAAATACCCTCTCTTCCAAAAATGATTCTTTCTCCAATTATTCATCATAAACTACTAGAATCCACTCCATGATAGGTCCAACCATTTCCGAAAAAAAAATTCTAACCTTGGTAACCTTTATCAAAATCTCCAAGATGTTCCTATGAAATCCCTGAAGTGTTGGGTCATGATGTAGACAAACCATGGTGTTACACTTCATATGTGCATGCAAAAGTAGATATATAAGGAAAAATAAAATATTACTGGAAACATAACACATTTTTCTAGAAAAGTGTGTTTGGATAGTGTATTAGAAATAGAAAAATTATTGAAACCATAAAATGGAGGTTCCACCCCATCAATTTTGAGAAGCGACACAAATGGTGGGATATTATAGGAAATAGCTTCATTTTTTCCTTTTGAATCATTTTTTCATATGGGACAATTTACCCTCCTATATTTTCACTTCAAGGTTATCTCTATAGGTGGCCCCAACCATATTCTCAAAGGATTATAATGTTTTTGTTGATTTTCCAATTAACCTTCCCCTTTAAATTAAATAGGAAACATATAAAAATGATATGAAATATTCTATGATGAGACTTAAAAAATGTTGAAGATGTGAACATACATCATTACAATCAAAAACAATTTCCACGTCTTGTTCATAGAATTTTTTATTACCCATTCATGAGTTAAGTAGTTTTTCATTACTCTACCCTATGATTTGACATATCCCTAACATCATGGTCTTAAATCATCATAACTATATCATTCATATCCTTTATACTTATAATATTTTTTTAAATTAAATTTCTATATAATCCATTATATTTCTTGATATAGGGAATGTGAATGCCTACTTAAATAGGGGAAGATAATTCTCATGTTCTGGATGAGGTAAAACCAACCTGAAACAAATGACTGCCTACACATAAATCTCTTCTAAATCATCCAGTTGATTATCTTGTTAATTGGAAGTAGTAATGGGCCCCTTTGACTTGAGCTAATTCAAGGTTGTTTTGGTTGTTACTGGTGCCTCTATTTGTCGATGCTGGCCGGAATACCATGGAATGAACTCTTGAGGTATAGGCTTGAATGTTGGTGGTGAAAAATCATGGTTCTTGAGATTTCTTGAAGACTCAAGAACATCATCTTTAATATGATTCTTAATGGAATCCAAGGTATCTTTCATGCCTCTAAGTGGAGGGTATTTGAAGTTTACTCAAGGGGCAATTAACATCAATAATATTCTCCAGAGGGTATGATGATATGAATGTACATTAATATTAAGAGAATAAACCAAAGAATATTCCATAATGGTAGTGTGGTAGAGGTGGAATAGGATTCCCATAATCCCCTAGGCCATCATCACCCCAAGCATGCATGCCACCAAATGATTTCCTCCCATTACACTTCACCTAGAGGAACAACCATTTTTTATAGAAGACATCTGAGTTGATATATGAAATGTTAAGAAGCATAATCACCACAGATGATATCATTGTCAATCCGGGGAAATAGAACATTATCCCGCAATGAAATCAAATTTAAATATATCTTATATATAGACATCCAATAATTTATTATCGTATATTAAAAGTATTTTTATTTAATGAATTCCAATTATGTGTCAATACATAAGAGTTCAAAGGATAAAACAATGTTTAAGGATAATTTATAGATGATAGAAAAGGATTTTATAAATGTTCAGAACTAGCATCATGGGTTACCGAATTTATTTAGATGTTTATATGAATGAAATTGGGAGTCCGGTAAGCCCTATAGAAACTCAAATGGCCTTCATATATGGAGGGGATATTCTGTTTGTATATATGTCATATGAAATGATTAATCTTCATTAATAATGACATGACGGAACCCACATGAACTCAAATTTCTAGTTTACACTATATAAATGTATTAGGATGAACACCATTTTTGGAATTACATAATGGGATATGATACTCGTTTATATACATTATCCCTTCCAAAAGAGTCTTCTCTAGGTTTGTGGGATTAATTTCATTCACTATATTTCATACTAACCTCATTAAAGACATGGATAATATATCCTAATGACTCCACTCTTCCAGAAGGAAATACCTACTGTTGAGAGATTTCATGTATGCTTGTGTTTTTGAGGGACCATGAAATCACCCTTCTATTCCTCAAACTTCATTTCAGACTAGGAACTTTGATCATTATAAATAATATACCTTCTAATTATCAATACCTCTTCAACTAATAATGACACTCACCAAGGATATCCACATGCATCCTAATGAGGGATGAATTCATCATACGTGGAACTGAATATCTACACCCATTCGATCAGGCTGATGTTTGAGAAATTTATGCCCACCTCACCATGTGTTAGATAGATGGTATTGTTTTTCCGGATCCAAAAACTCAATTGTTCATGGATCAATTTGAAATTTTTATATAAATATGTTTCTCAACTCAAAAAATATTCAAAAAGATAATATTTTTTGAGAGATTTCTCAAATTCTTCTTATGTCACCAAATCCTAGTAGGTCTACGTTTACTCAGACATGTAGCCTCCCATAGGATATTTTCCCACTCATAATTCTGTCCCTTATCCTGATCAAGGGAAAATCAATGGAAGGAAGAGAAGTAATAGTGATTCATATACTTTTTTTCAGAAATTTATGTTGTATAGAGAAGTTTTATTTTGGTGAATCAGACCCTATTTGTGATTATCTTATTTATGGATATATGCATACATCAATGATATGATTTACATCCCAATTTTATGTAATCATAAATCTATATATTCAAAACAATTTGATCTGGATGATGAATATTCTAGACAGTTAGTAGTATAAACCCATATCAGGTAAACATTATGATTCTATATGTTCATTATGATGCATCATCATTATATTTGGTGAGGATGATAAGGTGGGTTCTGGTAAATAAGAGCGCCCCTACACAACATCCACAAATATGAACTTCATGGGAGAATGAACATCAGTATATTAGATAATGTTAGAGGAGTCTGAAATTTTTGAACCTATAAAGAATTTCATTTAATATTTCAAAATGATGAATCTGGAAATCATGATAGGAACTCCCAATATGTGGATGGAAAATGCGTGAAGGAAACAAGGAATGTATTTCACAATGTCAAAATGCCTGTATATGTTACCCCACCCAGGTTCTACCATTAAGGACCCACACTAGGGGTGTCCCACTATAGTATACTCACTAGGGTGTCCTATCTATGATACTACACCCCCACTTGGGTGGCTCCATAGAGGCCCCCTTGCATGGGTGACCCTGCTATAGGCTTCTGTATAGGATTATCATGCACAGGTCCCCTCAATTAGTTGGGTGTACTCATTCCCACTCACTCGAGTGGCCCTGTTATGTCACCCTCCCAAATGTGTCCCCACATAATACCCCTCACTCGGGTCACCTTGCTAAAGACCCCTCGATAGGGTGGCCTCTCTACGTTGTCCACAATATGGGTTAATCAATAAGGGGAAGGAGCACCACCACTCAAATTAATAAATCATAGAAGATTAAGGAATGAAAGTATGGATGATCACATTCTTAAACAATGATGTGAATACTAATATAAGTAGGGAAGTTGGTTGACTCATACATATTTATCAGCATTTCTCTCCTAGCATGCCAAACATGGGTCACCTAATCCACCAAAGTTGTAATATTATGTATTAATTTTTCTTATTATTTATCTAGGTGGAGTCTGCCTTAGAATATTAATTCATTGTTCCTCTTGGATCCCATTCTTATATGTGGAAGTCATTATCACTCCATTTTCCAGAAAAAAAAGGAATTAATATGAAGGATGAGAAACCCTAGATGTATTTCCATTATATCATCAATGTCCTCTCTTATCAACTTGTTTTCATCATCCAATGTCTTCTCTATTCTCCCTATTCATTTCGCTGAAGTCTCATAGAGCTTCTTAGTTTTACTCACCTAGGTCTCCAATACTCGACCAATCTACTTCACCTAAGTCTCATTTCATCACCCAATATGTATCCCCCAGGTCTACTATAGTTGGAGAGTCTTCATATCCTAGGTCTCATTCAGTCACCTAGTCAACCTTGCTCAGTTATCCTATGGACTCACATCCTACATCACCAATGACAACTGCAGGAACCACCTCACTTGGTTAGGACTTCTCCACCACAATCTCCATCATTTTTAGTAAATAGATATACATCTCCAATATATAACACTTGATTTTTCCACGTCTATAAGAGATATATTTCCTCCCAGATAAACCTTTATACAGGAATAAACAATTACTTTCTGTGGCATTTGAAATTTTAACAGCTATGAAAACATTAGTAGTAGAAAGGGTAATCCAAATAATATAAATGGGTGACCAATCACCCAAGTAAACACACATTGGAGACCCATTACCCAGTGGTTCTTACTTGGGATACCTTTCACAAAGGGTTACCTACTAATGTGGCCCATCAACAGGGTATCCTCACATGGGTGACTGACCACATGAGTCTTATCACTTGGTTGACACATTGACTGAGGTTGATCACCTGGGACACCCATCACTCGTGGCTCACCACATGGGAGACCCATCGGCCCGGGGTAATCACCTAGATGACCATCACATGGGAATCCTTTATTTAGTGACCAATTGGCCAAGGGTCATCACTTGGGAGACTCATAACCAAGGGATCATTGCATGTTTGACTAATCGGATAGTGTTCCTTTTCTGGGAGACCTATAACACATGGCTACTCCATCGGGTGGTCCATTTACCAAAGATGACCTCCTTGGAGACCCATTTCCTAGGGGTACCCACCTTGGAAATCAATAACATAGATCTACCCACCTAAATGAACTATCATCCATGGATGAACACAAGGGATAAACACATCCTAGGTATGATACAAGGTTGATCCTATCTTTTATTCCCTCATGAGAGAATAGATTTTCCTTGTACCCCTATTATGACAAGGGAATTTCTCAATCTCCACATTGGTTTGCTCTGAATTATTTAATTTGAAAATAAAATCACCCCTTCACTCATGTCTTCAATTTTTTTACATCACCATTGAGCCCACACCCATGAAAATCAGAGACAAATGGCCAAAGTATAAGACACACTAGTGTTCCCCTTTCGATCATGAATTACATTAGTAAATTATTTATCCCACATCTTCTCACTAACTACTAATATGCTATTGGAATATACAATAATGAAACACATAGGTATTGAGAGATCCAATCATAGAGGAGGTGGTGGTAATCCTCTTGGATATTATAGTGGTATTTAAATCATGTGCAATTCTAAATATGTAAGTGAATAATTACAGAATACATATGTTTTTTTTCAATTATATGATACTTAAGCTCAAATTATTGAAATATTGAGGTATATTACACTGTATCCTTCTCTCTTCCACTCATATGTAGGAAAACTTAATACATCATTGAGTAATACCATATCAGTTTTTTCTAGATTTTATATTCCACCTTCCTTCCATAGCCACTTACTCACTAATTAGAAGATGACTGGTAATTTCCATCTTTGTGACCCCTTTTTAGAGAAATTCCCATAAAAACTTGATTATGTGATGAATATGATCTTATACTATATTTGATTCTAGTAGATATAATGAATGATGTGGTTCTTATATATTTGTGATGTATATTCCATCCAAATGTTGGAAATACCTATATTTCATTCCCCCTTCTTATGTGTAATCATGGAAATGTTTTTAACATTATATTGAAGACATATTACCCATGAAATAATCTTTTAATAGTCCATATTCAATATGAATAACCTAATTTAATAACCCTTGGTATAATCCCATATATCTTTTTACGATCACTCGAGTTACAGAACATGTTTGGGTATTTTTTGGGTAGTTAATGTGTAATCTATATAGAATACTTATATAAAATACATTGAATTTAATTAATGTATTTAAAAATAACCCACAAGATTCATATTAAGGGATTAAACCCCCATATCTAACATTTATTTTCCCTTTTATTTTTTTCAGTCCATTTGTCTATATTCCATGTGAAGACCAAAAAACCATATTTACATTATTCAATTTCCACATTGATAGAGTCCTTTTGGAAGTCGACATCCTACCCATTGTATGTTAAACATAATGGTCAAAAGCCTCACAAAACATTTCTAAACTACATGGATCATTCATATTTCATGATGTTGAAATACACCATTCAAACCATTTTGGATTTTAGTACTCTATTGGTAGGCTATGCCGGAATACTTCTTGATGTTCAAACCCTACATAATAACCTCTTTATCCTCATGGACCCATATTATTTGTGAGAATACCTATGTCTTACCCTCACACGAACAAATCATCATGAACATGGTAGTCCCTTACACTATTTGGAAAATATTACCAAAGGAAAAACCCTCAATTATTCTATATTAAAACTAATATATTTCCCCCTCTCGAAGGGACATATTATCTTGAAGTATCATCTTATTATTCTAATTATGTTATAGTTTTAGTAAATCCTATCTCTATTGGACCATATTATAGGGAACCGACATTTCCTCAACTAACCATTAAATGTATTTTTAAAATAAACAACATAATAGAGATACATATCCAATATAAAATGTTTTATAATCTTGGAAAATTTATGTTTTTACATAAAATTTTAATAATAAAAAATATTTTCTATTTGATTCATTATTCACGTTCTTTTTATTTTCCGGAATATTCTCTTTAGAGGATATAAATCAATTAAAGCGGTGACCAAATATTCGGGTAAGGGGATGATTAATAAACATGAATCAATATAACACGGGTGTGGATAATAATCATAGAAAAATAATAATCACTAGATAAACATAAATGAAATTAATAAATCATTTTATAATGGAATTTAATGTCACAATGAATATAAATGGACCATCACGTGTTACAAGTCAAATACTACACATAGTTGTGAACAAAGATGACATCATGCTCCTGCATAACATAAGTCCATAATCATAACATTGTCATTTTGATCAAATATAACATCACCTTCTTGAAAATATTCACATAATCCCATGAGATAAATCACATTAATTCTGTTCCCACCCATCACATCACAATATTTATATAATCATGCATGCCACATAGAACAAATTTCAATTATTGTCATTAATATACCCATGGGAAGGAATGAATCTCATAAATATTCCATGAATCTTGATTTAATGAATAAAATTGGGGTTAGAAAATAAAAAAAAAAATTTCCTATAAAAATTATCATTCCTGATCGAAGAAGAAACTACACAAGATGACTCGATGATTTTCTTTATAAAATAAAGTTATTTTAGAAAATATTTGTGTCTGAAAAAAATCATTTTAGATACATTTATATAAAAAATGTAAATGTTAAATGTAATGAAATTATATTTAACAAATATTACTAGAATATTTAGATGAAATATGTTGTGAAATTTGGATAACCTAAAGAGAATTAGTTGGGTTTGAGAATCCCCTCACAATAATTATCTCCTTGTTTCTTCTCTTTTTCACATCATAAATAATAAACCTAGATCTATTAAATCATTTTTTCAGATGATATTTATATTAAATTATAAAACTAATATTATACTTTAAAAATTGTATTATATTTCCATTTTCTGTGGATGAAAGTGAAGCGTTTTGATATCAGGTTTTTCATAATAATTTATGGTTTTGGGTTTATTTATCCATTTTCATTGAATGTCATTTATTGATTACTATAACTGACTCCAAGAGGTATATAAGGATTATATAGGGATTGAGAGGAATTATTTTGGTATATAATAATATTTGGAATTGGTGTGAGGAATGGGTTTACAGGGAAGGGAGAGGGGTTATTTATACTTGAGAAGAGTGGTATTCTAAGAATAAAATATTAAATAAATTAATATATCAACGGTTAAATATGTAATTGATAATTTTTGACAGAATAAATCCTAAAATAATATAAAATCTAGGGTTTATGAATTTAAAACACCTTTAAAATTTTAGTTTATAAGTTTATTAGAAATAACAGTGGAAAAATGAGAAATTGTTAATTTGAGGAATCACTTTTAACTTTAGGTTTTGGAAAGTTCATTTTTAGGTTGGGAATTAGGTTTATATTATTTCAATGACTCATATAAAGAACAAAATATATCATTGCATAAAATTTTGACATATATAGGATTAAGTCATCATTACCTCATGACTGATGTAATTTATGATACACCAGTTAAGTGAATACTATATTTTTATTATTCAATTTAAAATTCATGTATTTCATTATATTACAAAAAAACAACCCTTACAAAGAAAATTTATGATGATTTCAAAATTATAATATTTTTTATAAATAAACTTAATGAAATACATAATTAATTTTTAATATAAAAATAATTATCTTTACAAAACACCTTAGAACACAATTTATTAAAATGTGCTAATATTTTATTTGAGTTTTTTAATAATGATATTTATTTTTTTTTATTTTTAATATTTATATTTTCATAATTTAATCATGATAAATATTATTCATATAAACATTTATTATTTATACATAAAATTACAATTCCAATGGTCATGTTACTATTCCCAATGGTCAGGTTACTATTCCCAATAGATAGGATACTATTCTAGTAGTTATATTTTTATTTCAATAGTCCAATTACCACTTATATATATCACTATATTCCTTAATTAAATATTAAATAAATCCCTCTCAAGATTGTTTATTTAAATATTCAAAAATTTGGATTGGTTTACAAATATTTTGTTTCATTATAATAGTGTTTTTCATATATGGGATGATTCTAGCAGATTATAGTAATCCATTTTCCCATTTTAAAATATTCTATTTATAATTTTTCTCACCTAATAATATTTGGTATTGCATTATGATTATCCATTGATTAATGAAATAATTTCATGTTGGTTTCAATATGTATTATAAGTATATGATAATATATAATATAATATATATTTATTTCAATAATAAAATGTAATTTACAGAGTATAGGTCATTACATTATCCCCCATTTATAAATTTCATCCCTAAAATGTGAACTCCTATCCTTAGTTGAGAAAAGATGAGGGTACATGTATTTTATTTATTCCTATTTTTTCATTGTTTCCCCTTCACATTTGATGCCCATCGATAAGACTTTGACAAAGTGAGTTGTTTTCTTGTGTAAAAAATTGACTCTGAAATCCAAGATCTTCCTTGAATGATCTCTATATGAGAGATCATTCCCCAATTATACCTCCTCTGGATTTATCACATGTGACCTATTAGGTTTGTACTTACTCAGTAATGATATGAGGAACATGTCAGGAACTTGAGACATAACTAGGGGATGTGCATGCTGATAGGCCACTACTCTTATGGGATAAAGGATCTCAAAGTTTCAAATGTACATAAGGATTTGATTTCCTTTCTTTTCAAACCAAATCACTCCAGTCCATTGAGATATTCAAATGAAAATTTATCTCCAACGTCATACTCCATGTCTCTTTAATGTTTTGAACATACATCTTTTCCCTAAACTAAGAATATTTTTTTTGTTTTAATATGGGTGAACCTACTTTGTCACCCCTTTCTCATTATCAAGTAGAAGTATATTGTGTTCTCAAACATCATCATAATAAGTTGGAGTTCTATTATTCTTACCATATAGAGATTCATATAGAGCCAATTTAATACTCTAGTGTAAAATTTTGTTTTATGAGAACTCAACTAATGGGATATGTGGATCCCATCCACCCTTAAATTCCATTGATAAGGATAATTACATTCCCTTAAATGACTGAATAGTATTTCTTGACAAGACATTAGTTTGGGGGTGTGTTTTGGTGAATAAATTGAATAAATTACCCAAACCATGTTGAGTTATTATCCGGAATTTGGATATGAACATCATACAATGATCAGAAATGATTGAAAGTGGAACACCATAAAACCTCACGACATCCTTCACATATATCATAGCTATTTTTTCATGTAATAAGTTTTTTTGAATGGAGATAAAGTGGTAAGTCATGGTGGGTTGATCCCCCAAAATACATACCAGGAAAGTAAGTCAGAGGTAGGCCCCTGGCTATTTATTAAATAAAAGAAAAGTACGACAAGCACAAAGAAGGGAAGTTACTTTCATAAGCATCAAATAAATCACATCCCCCATAATAGCCTCCTTCTAAAGTGGTCGTCTCCCATTCTGAGATCTCATATTGCTTCAAGATCTTGGAATATTTCATTCTATGATTCATTTTCTCCAATGATATCACGTCCTACAGAGATTTTTTGAAAGAAGACATAGTAGACAGCGGCATTGGCACATTAGAGTAGTTCTTCCTCGTCCTTCTTTTTGTTGCGGTGGCCACCTCCTGTCAATATTTCCACTTCCCATCCTTTAGAACTTCACAATAGGAAGCCTAGACCACTATATTATAATTTTCCTTGTCACTGTCCGAGAAGTCCCCCACATTTATAATTGTCGTGTCATCATTGAAACCGTCAGCCACCCCTCGGCTCTGTTCATTGCCTCTGTCGCAGTTAATCATAGACAAGCATTTCGGGTACCCATCCATCACTTGGCTGACATCCAGAACCTTTGTATAATTTTATGAACCAAGCTCTTCATACATACCTTCAAGATCCTTGCCAGCATCCACCTCCTTCGCTGCATCAAATAGGACACACTTCATATTGTTGTCATCTTCCACTGGAGAATCCACCCCCATTTGACCTTCATTAGCCTCAAACATTTGGAACCGATTGCATGTAGCAGCAAAAATATTTGAGACAACAGACTGCACCTGGTGTCTTTTGCTATCTCAACATGTAACTGCATCAGGTATGTGTCCATAGCCTGCTGAGTTCGAATGGTTCCCCCCCAAACAGACCGGCACCATTGACAGCAGCACTCTTCTACTGCAGAGCAATAGAAAAAGACCCTGCTGGGTTTAAAGTCTTCCTCTCCTCAGTCTGACCATCACAAATAATAGCAGCAACATCAAAAATTCATTTTCCTCTATTCTACCCTTGTGGAGCAATAGCAACAGACCCACTCGTATTCTGTGCCACCACTGAATAATGCACGACACCATTGCCAGAGGACCCAGCCCTTAGGTCTTGCTTCAGCCTCTTAAACACCAATTAATCAGAAGGGATACCCAAGCCCGACTCACCCACACCAATACTACTCTTCACAGCACCATTAATCTTATTCCCCTTATCCGCTTCTCTTCCAGTTCTTCCCATTTGGCCTGACATAATTCCACCTTGACATTGCTCCTTCCGATGGTCCAAAGGATGACACCCCAAGTAGAAATCAGTCTAGGACTCAAAAACCACCGCCTGCCTCCAGCAATATCCCTCACCCATCGTGATCCAAATCCACTCCATGGGAGCCTTTGAAGCATCCACCTCAACGCATAGGTGCGGACTAATAGGGTGACTAACTGACGTAGTGTGGGCATCAGCGCAGAGAAACCGCACTACTAAATTCCCTAACATGCGGATGATCGCTGGATTTTGAATGGGAAAAGGGAGATAGGGATATCTTTTCCATGTCACAACAGAGGGCAAGTCCCGGTTCATGAATAGGTCAAAAGTCCATAGAATAAGGAAGAACCGACATCCATTACATCATTGGGGAGCTCGGGACCAAGCAGAAATTAGGTCTTCCTCAGATGAAAAACAAATCATCAAATGATGTTTGTCAATCAGACCCACTGCCGTGCGATCCTACAAATCCCAATTACTGAGAAAAAATATATCAAATTCATCCTTGGAAGGCCTTCAGTGCTTAAAGCGAGCCACCAAGGTCAAATTCAGTATAATCGATGCTCCCGAGAACTCCAAGAGTGAAATCGTCAGTTGAGGATCCCCCAGATGCAACTCTGGAACCTTCAGGCTCAAAGAGATTGATGGAAATTCTGGGAGAAAATTAGGGTTATAGAAAGGTACGAAAATCGCCTGTGGAAACGAAGGTCAAGGAGGAACCTCCACCTCCCTCCCAACTCCAGGGAGAGGGGGAAACCCATCCACACTCATGGTATAAGGCTTGTGGCCAGGAGCCGTCACCGAGCACCGTCGATCGCCATCGTCTTCGCCGAGTGCCATCTCCAATGTTTTTCCCCCAAAATACATATTATATTGTTTCATTTCAATATTTTTGGGAGAGTTATGAAAAACACCATTATGATATTATCCCACTTTCACATATTTATTGAACATGGATACATCATATTTTTATAATCATGTCACTTTTTTTTATCTTTATGACATACCAGAAAACTCAATATATAATTTTAAATCTTCTTATTCATGTTTTCCTAGCAGAAGTCTTTTGAAATAATTGTGATTCATGGTACTCTATGGTGGATAGAGAAAGGTGTACAATGTGAATTATTTAATAAACAATTATTTTATCTTAGGGGACAAAGGAAGACAAAACCTAGATCCAAACCAATTTACACAATCATCATTGATGTGTAACTCATGTATATTCCTTTCCTTTACAACTTTTACCTTATTTTGTAGCTCCAGATCAACCCTTTGCACCTCTTTGATATTTTCATCAATCGATGGTTGTGAAATTATTTGGGAAATGTTGGATGTATCCGCTTAAATTAGGATTTTCAAATACATCATTTTGATATCTAAAATTTGTGTAGTTTATCACATTTTGAATCATGGTTAATGTTGTAGGTTCTTTTCTACTCAGAACGTCAACAACACTGTTTTCCATTCTAGGATGGAAATGAATTAAGAAATCCTATTCTCTGATTAGATCAAAAAATATTCTACGATGCATCCTGAGCTCAGTCCGTGTGAATAAATACTTAAGAATCTTGTTATTGGTATATATGTGACACTTCTCACCATAGAGATAGTTCAGTATGATTTTCAATTAGAAAATCATAGTTGTAATGTCCATATCATATGTACGGAAGTTTTCCTAATGCATATTTAATTTTCATGAGGTGTATACCATCAATTTATCATTATTTAGGAGTACACAACCTTATCCTTTCATTAAAGAATGAATATATATCACAAAACCTTTCAACCTCTAAGTAGAGTGATTATTGGTGCAGTTATTATCCACATGTTACGATTCTATAAGCTTTATTCACATTCTTAAATAATGAAATACTTTTCTCCTTTCTATGATATAATATTTAGGGGGATATATAATCATGATAAATTACTCATAAAACATTAGTAATACCCAAATAATCTATGAAAACAAGAAAATTTCATGACCCTTGTGGGTCTGGTCCATTCTTAATTTTCATTTGTTTTTGAAGGGTCTATTTAAATTCCCCCACTATTGATGATGTTTTCCAATATTGGGACTTTATTTATCCAAAAGTAAAAATTTCTAGACCTAGATTAATTTTTCTCTAATCATATTATTGAAAAAAATTATTTAGATTCTTTTTATGTTCCCCCTTGACCTCATAGTTAATGAAAATATCATTGATGAAAACTCCCACAAATTTTTCATGGAAGTGACAAATTATTCTATTGATAAACTCCATGAGGTTTCAGGTGTATTATTATGTCTGTTGAGAATCACTATGAAATCAATGTTTCCATATAATGTATACAAAGATGTATTATGAATATATTCTTCTTTTACATTCAGTTGATGATATATAGAATAAAGATCCACCTTTAGGAAGTTATAATGTCATATTATATGATCAAATAATGAATCAATTTTATATAGAGGATACTTGTTCTCTATGGGTATCATTATGAGAAACTAGTAATTAATATATTTCCACATTAATCCATATTTTTTATTAGGAAGAAAACTAGAACAACTCAAGTTCAAGCACTATAGAACATGAACAATTAGTCTAAATTCTCCTAAAACCACTTCTTTAACAACTCTAGTTGATTGATGCCATCCTATAGGTGTATTTTTGAGATCGGAGTAATTTTGGGTACAATCTCTCTTGAGAACTCTTGCTCACGATCTGGGAGAAGTTGGGGTAACTTTTTGGGAAATACATTATTGTATTCCTTAAAAATAAACATTCTTAACCGGTGGATACCTTCCTTTGAACAAACCATTTAGGACAGGTATTCTTATTTATCAGGTATCAATACCCATATTGTTGATGGACTTTCCAAATGTGATTCATGATATTCCATGCATTTTTAGATGAGAACTCTATGGTTTAGAATATGAAAAGAGATTTCATTTTCTCAATAGTTAATGTGAACTCGATATAATGAGAGTTAATCCATAACTAGTATAGTGTCATATTCAACCAAGTAATGTATTATGATATTTACTGGAAGGATCTTCCCATATACACCAATAGGACAAGAGTCCATCATTTGCGTTACAATGATTTCACCAATATCTGTTTTTACATATATATCTACTTCAAGGTATCGAGGCTTCAATTCAATAGCTTTAGAAAAAATTTATGAAATAAAATGGATGATAATACCTATAATAAAATGATACTTTTTTATTCATGAGTGAATAGGAATTCTACCATATAAACCATCATTTTTAGTGTCCACTTTAGATATAGTGATGTTATAATCATTCCCTTTATCATTTATGTTTGGTTGTTACTGATGTTGATTACCCTCAAGAAATTGAGGTTTTGTACACTATATTTCATAGTTCCCTTTCTCACATAGTTGATGTATTGAACTTTAGGTGGTTCATTAGGAGGTTACCTAATTTACACCATCATATTGGATATCTTCTTCATGTCACTACAACATTCATGATCATAGTGTCCTTATCTAATAAACCTAAATAATTTCCCCATCACTATGAGAAAATTATAGTGATTCTTCTTACCACATTTTTGACATGTGGTTAGATGGATCCTCTATCTTCCTTTTTCATTTTACCCACCATATTGAAAATTAATTCCTCTCTGAATATCTCTATAACCATGGGAATAATATCTAATCTCCATCTATACTTTGAGAGAACATCAAACTACATCTTCAAAACTCCAAATTTTAAAAATATGTAGAGCCTTTATAAGGTTTGGATTTAAACCACCAGAGAATCTATCTATTTTTATTTCCTTGATGATAAAAAACATGGGGTGTATCTTGAAATCATCATGATATTTTCATTGTATGCTATGATAGATTTACCTTCCTTTTTATTCATCTCTATAAATTATCTCTCCATATTTTTATGGATATTTTGAAGAAAATTCATTGCAAGAAATATTTTGATAATGTCATACAACTCCATATCTTCCTTTTCCACCTTCATCTTAAATTTCTTTTATCAATGTTTACCATAGAACATAATTTCCATGCAAACAATAGATTTCAAGATTAACATTTTCCTTTTAAAAAATTGATTAAAAATAATAACTTCTCTATTTAGTTGAACCACTATTTTTTGACAAGGGGATCAGATGTTACAATAAATTTTGGTTATCATTTCCATGTAATGAACTCAATAGGTATTTGATCCTTCTTGGGTGATGGAAGAAATTCCACATGATTAGGGTTATTGTTTATATCCTGAGCAAAATGTTAAATTATTTCCATGTAGTATTGAACCCCACCATCCATGGTATTGGGGATGTCACCCATGAAATCATTTCAGTTTTCCTAATAAATTTTTTTGGAAAGTTTTATTAAATTTAACACAATTTTCAAAAATATAAAAGGATTATAATGGAAAAAATTCAACATAAAATACAAAAATTATTATTGTTATAATAAACTCTAAATGCATATCTTATGGGATCCCTATTTTTATCATTTTACTAATATAAAAAAATCTTTTAGTCTTGTATATAAATTCAATGAAAATAATTTTTGTTAGTAATTTTATATATTCCTAATTCTAAATTTACCTAAACCATCATTTAATAAAATATATAGAGACCATACTTTATCTTGCATAACTATTACATATTTTTTAATATAAACAACATAATAGTGATACAAATCTTGGATGAAAAGCCTTAGAATTGAAGGGAAAATTAGAACGATACATAACATTTATATAATAACACTTAAACATTATCTAATTTCATTTTATAAATCTTATTAATATAGCTCACATTATCTAAAATAAAAGTAATAACCTGATGCTATACCTTAAAGAAAGGGGTGAGTTAAAATCCTAGTCAGAGTATGGATAAGTATGGGTGAACATAATCATTATAATTGAATCATAATCATTGGATAATACTCAAAAAATTAGGGAAACATTTTATAAAGGTATGGAATTTAGAAATTCATCCAAATGAACAATCGTGTCTTAGTGGTCAAATACCAAACACTATTGGGGACAATGCTAGAATCATGTTCATGTATACCATACTTCCATAATCCTAACATCATAATTTTGAAAATATATAGTGTCATTTTCATGAATAAATACATATAATAACATGAGTTAAATCACATTAACCAATTCATTTGTGGGATATATAATTTTGTTCTCAACATTCTCATGATAATATTTACAGAATCATGAATGCAATATAAAACATATTACAATAATAGTCATGAATTATACTGTTGAAGTGAATGGGATTCGTAATAATTTCATTAATCATGATTTTATGAATATACATAGGGATTAAAAATAAAAAATAGAAAAACATGTTAGGCATAATAATCATTATTCCTGATAAAAAAGAAACAGCAAAAGATGAGTTTAAGATGTGATTTATAAATAAGTATTCTCTTGGAAAATCCATTTGTTTGTCATAAATTATGTTTTAAAAACATATATCCAAGAAATTTAATTTAAAGAGTAATTAAATAATTTTTATTGAAAATGAAATGAATATTAACATAAAATATTTCATTAATGTGGGATAACCTAAAGAAACAAAGTTTGTTTTGATAATTTCTTTACCATAATTGACACCTTATTTCATAAACTTTCCACCAAATGAATTATAAGGAAATATATATTAATAAAATAATATAGTATTTAATTATATAAATTTATAAAAATATTTATTAAATTTAATCATTGGGTTATATTTTTTAAATATTTTTGTTTAAATTGATTCATTTTGATACCATGTTTTCATAAAAAATATCTTTTTCCCTTTGTTTTCTCTATTTTTGTTCAAAGTGATTTATAGAAAACTATAATCTAATACATACGATTATATTGAATTTAGTTAATTACTATTATATTATATATAATTAAAAATATTCTACCATTATGTTG
This sequence comes from Viscum album, assembly GCA_963277665.1. Classification (NCBI taxonomy): domain Eukaryota; kingdom Viridiplantae; phylum Streptophyta; class Magnoliopsida; order Santalales; family Viscaceae; genus Viscum; species Viscum album. The sequence continues at coordinate 1,983,627,960 of OY728145.1, read as the reverse complement.
GTTATATATACTGTCTTGGAAATGTATCCATAGGAGGTTAATCGACCTTTGATGGGACATTGTACAAAGAGAGGGGGAGGGAATAATGACATTTATATTTCCATAAATATCATTATTATAGTAGGTTAGAATCATTAATATAATTTTAACATACTTCATAATAAATTGTTTGAGTATATCATTTTGAACGAAAATAGGGAAAATGAGAAATTGAATAAGAAAATAGGAAAGAGTAATTGGAGTCTTACTCTCTTCTTCATGTAGATTCTATTATATTAAACTACAAATCAATTATTTATTAGAGTTATATTACTTAATAACAAAAATAATGAATTTTTTAAACTAGATTAGAAGTATTATTCAAATCATGGGGTTTGAAATGGGTGGGAGGAGTGGTTTTTAAAGCAAAGGGAGAAGGGATATTTATACTTAATGAGAGGGGTATAATTAGAAAAAAAATGAAACACAATAATATATTATATTTAAATCATGTATTAGTGATTTTGTTATTATAAATCATATATTAATACAATATAATGGGTTTAGGACTTTAAACAACATGTATAATTATAATTAACTAGTTTATTTAAAAGTAAAGTTGAAAGAAAGTGAAATTGTTATTTTAAGGAATCAATTTTGACTATAGGGTTGGAAAGTTATTTTATGGTTTGGAAACTAAATTTATCTTATTTTAATGACTCATTTATTTCTAAGATATATCTCGGCATAAAATCATCTTCAATAAATGATTAGGTCATCGTTACACCATAAATGATGTAATTTACGATACACTGACTATGTAAAAATTGTATTTTTATTATTCACCTGAAAAATAAAGTATTATAAAGAATAACAAAAAAATCACCAGTATAAAACTTAAAAATTTTGATTTCAATAAATATATTAATTTTATCAAAATAAATTTCTAAAACATATAGATTTTTTATATTTCATATAAAAATAATAATTTTTATAAAATATATTAAAATACTGATTTTTAAAAATGTGCTTGTATTTTCTTTGAGTTTTTTAATCAAGATAATTATTTATGGAACTATAGTGTTTATATTTATTCAATTTAATCTTGGTAAATACTATTTATATAAAAATTTATAATTTTTAGGTAAAATTACAATTCCTATGGTCGGGTTACAATTTCAAATTGTCTGGTTACTATCGAAAGGCCAAATTACTATTAAAATGGTCTCATTACCTCATATATAAACAACTCCATTATTTTATTAAATATTAAAAGTTGTCCATATCAAGGTTATATACTACCATTTTATAATATTTTGACTGGTTTAGTTATATTTTTTACTTTTATATACTTTTCTCATGGCAGGGATGATTCTAGCGTATTGGGGTGATCGATACTTTCTCATTTCATATTTTCTATTTTATATTTTATATCCCCATGTAATGTTTGGTTTTTTTTGTTTTATCTATTGAATAATGTTATGATTAAAAAATATAGTCATATTTTTCTATAAATGTATTATATGTGTATAATAATGTATAATATAACATAGATTATTTTTCCAAAGAAAATATCATATATAAACTTTGGCTTGTGATACATATTCAATTGGAAGACAACCCATTATTTTAAAGTAATATTCCCTTTATGGCCAACTAGAAAGATACTATCATGAATAATTCCTTCAAAAAACCTTGGAATGCATTTTTTCTAAGACATCCATAACACAAGATGTCAAACTATATGGATAGTTTATTGTCACATTACCTTAAAAGGCATGACCTAACCCCCTTAAATGGAACCCATCTACTTGTGTTCAGATTTATTTTGTGATGATATATAGGAATCCCATTTATGGTCTTACCCTCAAATCTAAAAACAATAATCATATCCCTAGATGGTGAAAAACACTTGTATGCCCAGAATTTTAGCTTTTAGAAAACATCATTACAGTGTTATATGACAAAAAATGTGGAAAATATGTTACATATAGATGATTAATTTGTGGAAGAACCTATGATACAAACATTTTTTCACCTTAAAGTAATAATTCTTATATATAATGGTTTATACATCCATACACACTTATAATTGATCTTTAACACATTTGGGAATCAAGTACCTAATATGGATTATTGGATGGATTCATGACTGTTTCATCAATCTATATGAGAGTCTCAAACAAGGAAATAATTTGGACCAACATGGCATGATGAGCCCGAATTCCCATCCTCTCAACCAACATGCTCTCCATTTTTTCATCGATAATAAGTCTAACGACCAAATACTTTTTGAAAGAATGTCCCCAATGATATCCATCACATATGTGGAAAACAATGTATATTTTCATTTCCTCAAATTAATCCTATTTTGAATTGATCTGAATTAGTGAAATCTGTTATGATGCATCATAACTCCCTGTCTTAGATAAATTATCATTATAGTTGATTTTAATAGTTTTTAAATACATTTATTTCCATTAAACATAAATTATATCTCATCATTACACTTTTTATGAAATGATTCCTATGGTAACCTTATTACCAAGGGTCATAATTACAAATGGTCATAATGACCAAATTTCTAAATAACCAAATTTCAGAATATCAAATGATTATAATGTCCATAAATTATAAAAATTCAGTCATACAGAACCACTAAATAATGCATTTCACTCATTTCTCCTTTAATATGATTATTCCATTTCTTTTTATATTCATCTTATTTGTTGTTATTATAATAAATATGATTATTATTTAATAATATATGAGATATATATATTTTTTACTTTTATTATATATTTTATTATATTTTATTATTATTATTGTAGTGATCTTAAGGAATTGGTACAACTAATTTATAATTCATTTCTTAGTAGTAAAATATTTTCATTCCATAATAGAATTTTTCACAATGTTATATTTTTGACCACAAAAAATGTCATCCTTGAATTTTGTTATGTGAATCAATAAAAGAATAAATTGGGGTAATTATTCCTCAATTATTCCTATATATTTCATATTTTATTCCCTACTTGTGATTCCTCCAAATATTTTTCCCCAGTCAGGTTTTCTGACTCTATAACACAATATCTATAGTGTGAAGAATCTCTATAGACTCATCATGATATGATAGATCAAGAATGAGATTTATTTAATTTATGGGGAGTACATATGTTTTTTTTGAAGTTAAATCTACCAATATAATAAAATCGAAGATACTATTTAATTTTGAGAGGTTGGATGGAAAACTGAAAAGAAAAAATATATAATTCTCTCCAAAATCTAAAACTTCACAGTGTTCATCAGACATTTATTCCCATTCATGAAAAAATTAAGGACTTTATGCTATGTTGATACTTTAAAGAATAAATAATATCCTTAATGTAATTCTATACAGATCCTCCAATTATTAGTATATATATTATTATTTCTATGAGCTATACTGGAATTCATCTTGATAGCTTGAAACTAATTAGTTTTCTTCTGAATTATTTTTGGGCCCACTTGCCTCTTTTACCATACAATACTTTAATAGGTTTTAATAGAACATATTTTTTAATATAGGGGATTATACAATCCCATCTGAATGATGTAATGGATAATAATTTTTTTACAAGAATTCCAATATGTATATTATTGGTCCATGTCTCTTAAATGTTAATTGAACCAGAATTCAACATTTACTCTAGGGTAATGGTAGTCCGTCTATGCTTCCCATCAACTTGAGTATGATATACGGTGCTCAAATACAACACAGTGATAAGAAAATTATGAATTATCCTCCAATTTTTGAAGTAAAATTAGGGTCATGATCAGTTATAATTGGTGAATTATTATTATGATGTATCAGAACATCATTTAAATTCGGATGAGTAAGACAATCAAGGGTTGGGTCCCCCCTTTATTTCTCATAAACGTTTGTAACTGGTATGTAAATCCAAAATTACCTATATAGAATCATTATTCTTATATTTATTAGAAGACCCATTGAATAAAGAAATCAATATATTATCCCACTTCAATATAGGCATATGAAGATGTTGAATAATACCCTTTGAATGTTATTTCAAAACATTTACGTCTTGGAAAACATGAAATATTGACACATAGTTTTAAATTTCTCATATCATGTTTCCCTACCAAAATTGTTATTTATTATCCATATAAATATTCATTATAAAAAATAGTACAAAGTATAATGATCTATGAAGTTCATCCAAGAATTCCCTCTTGGAGTCAGGCACTAAAAATACGAATTTTCTCTTCACAAACATAAACTAACCATCTATATAGATGGGGCTAGTTCATCAACCATCTCAAATAGATTTAATCTTCATTTCTAAAAACATTTCCTCCTGATGAGACTTTTTTATCTCTTATAGAAAATTTAGATGGTTATTTAAATAGAAATGGAATTATGTTTCCTCTTAATAAATAATTTCTATATCTAACTTTACTAAATCCATGAAATTGGGATCCTTTTCCATCCTCAACATAGATAACAATTGATGATATTTCTTACTCAGCATATATTCAACCTCAATGGAATTTCTATGGTGTTGGGGTATTATAGAGTCATCATCCTTATGTAGATATATACATATCAACTGTCTCATTTTGGAATCCTTTTGAGTGAATATATACTTTATTATTTTGTGATTGGTATATTTATCATATCATTCACTATAAAGATAATTCCTTTGTACATTTAATGTGAATATTAAAAATTCTAACTCATGTTCATGAGTTTTATAGTTTTTTTTGATTCAATAAGGTTTTCTTATGATTTTTTGATTCGACAATGTTTTGAAAATCCTAAATGATCTAAGGAAATATATATTTTCCATAAAATTTATCATAATAATGTTAATTCTAATTCTCTAAGAAAAATTTACTTATCTAAGGAAATTTCATTCATACCTATGTTTTCATTGTCCATTTTATTATCTCTATAAACCAAAATCATTGTTTTACTAAGGAAAAATTTGGTTTCATATCTAAAACCTCGTAATCCTAGAAATCCTTTGTTAGAGAGTTTTCTGTATTCAGACTCCAAATTCTCTGAATTTCAAACTCAGAATTCTCTAAAATTTGGACTCTAAATTCTCTGAAATTCATGCTCCAAATTCTCTAAATATCAGAATCTAAATTACCAAAAATTTAGACTCCAAATTATATGAAATTAAGACTCTTAATTTTCTGAAATTTATACTCTGAATTATTTGAAATTATAACTTGGAATTCACTGAAATTAATACTCTGAATTATCTGAAATTCAGACTCTAAATTCTCTAAAATTTAGACTCCAAATTCCTGGAATATCATACTCAAAATTTTCATAAATTCAAACTCTAAAATCTCTGAAACTTAGACTATTAATTCTTTTAAATTTAAACTCCAAATTATCTAAAATTCAGACTCCAAATTATCTAAAATTTGGACTTCAAATTCTTTATAATTCATAACCCTATTTCCTATGAATTCAGACTCATAATTCCTCATAATTCATACTCCAAATTCCTTATAATTTATACTCTGAATTCCTTAGAATTCAGACACTCAATTATTTATAATTAAGATATCTAATTCATTCGAATTCAGACTCCAAAATCTAAATAATTCAGGTTCCGAATTCCTTGAAAAATAGAATCTGAATATCCATGAGTTATAGTCTCAAAATGTTTATTTGGTTAAAATCTGAACATTATTTTTCCTTAGACTTAGAAAAATTTATTTTGTTGGGAAACCATATATTTATTACTCTTGTTATAGTTATGAAATGATGTCACATAATAATTTTCTAACTATCCATTGTTTAAGTGACACATGCACTGGTCCATCTGAGATTCAAGAAAAAATATGAGCATTGGAGGAGGGAGATGACCATTGTAGATGTGCCTATATATAGGATCTCATTTGATCAAACTCAATACTGAGAATTATCTTTTGATAACTCGAGAGATTTAATGCCACTGGAGTGATTTCTGGAGAGAGTGACACTCATGCCTTGGGCGTACCAAACATGTTGTTTAGATTTCATAGTGTAACTCTGATTGATGCTATGTACAATCGAGAAATTCTAGGGAGAGGAAGATAGAGGTACTAACTACCTTAATTTCTAAGGAATTCCTTATATAAAAAGATAGAGGTTCCAACTAACATAATGTTCGAGGTATTGTAGGGATAAAAAGGCATATTATGATATTTCAATTGAGGGTTTTCCCTGCTGTGGGTAAGCTACACTTTCATAAATGTAAAAATAAAGGGACCTCTGACCATAGTTGTTGGATAAACAACTTTTTGGGTTAAAATATTTCATACTTGTTACTTCTTTTGTTTCATGTTTATTTCCACTGTATTTTGATAAAGGAAGAACGTATAACCTTCTTATACTTTATTGTACTTTTGTATACTCTAATTAGTAAGATTATATATTCTTTAAGGTATAACCTTTTCCTTGTAAACATCCCTTATGTTTCATTTCTGGTACCACATTTCTAGAACCTAGAAAAAATTTACAACTAAAAGAGGTCTTGTGTATTTATCATGTTTAACTTGGTTAAACATCGTTTTTACATATCATTAAAAACAAAAGTTTTTAAACATATAATTCACCCCTTCATGTAAAATGAGTATCTACTTTGTTATTTCAATCGTATAGTTTTTCTTATAATTATTCATATACCTTCATATAGAAGAAACAAATTTATCATCATGTATAAGGGAATACCCTAGAAATTTCGTCAATGCATAATTATTTATAACAAATAATTCATTTCCAAATAGTAAGGTCAAAATGAGTTTATTGGTCTTCCTTTTATTAAGTTCCTAAAATCCTTCTTCGCAATGTATATACTACATAAATTTGGCACCTTTAAATGTCTAATTTTTTTAGGAATTTAATAATCACGAAAAATTTCAACAAACTACTGATAGTAGTTAGATAAGAGAAGTATACTAAACAACATAATTATATTAATTGTGTGTTGTTCATTCCTTAAAAACCTTTCTCCTTATAGTATCAACTAACGATCCATCCATAGAATAAATATTGAAAAGAAAATAGACTTTTTGGAGACAAAATTCAAACATATGGAATTTCAAAAATATGTTATTCCTCTATAGAGTATCAAGGATGATTCATAAATTGTATTCTTCCTCCACAAAACTCTTATATTATATCAATACCTAATTAAAAAACCCCTTATAAAATTATTAGTATTATCCTAGAATATTATATTTATAAAATACAGGGACACAAATGGTTAATTAATTAACCATAATGATATTATTATATATTTATAATGCCAATAACTTGTTTGAAAATATGTTTTTTTGCAACATCATTCATGATGATAAATGATTATAACAAGAATGATGAAAAATCTTTGAGAAATATAGAGTCCTTGAATTTAATCAAAAAAATCACTAATCCAATGTAATGGATACATGTTCATCATATTAATTTCACTTATTTATCTATAATAATTATATAACATTATAGACAAAATCTTATTTTCCCCAAATTACATCGGATTCCAAAATGTGAAACCCTAGCATGTATCAATCACATATCACAAAACATGTGTATTGATATCTTTAATTCCACAAATTACTCTAGATACCTTTTATTTGTATTATTAGTTATGGGAATTTCATTAGGTATGAGGTTAATGGAGAACTCAGCTTTAGGTTTAGGAGGATATCTCAGTAGTTACTCTAGAAATACATCAATATATTCACTAAATATATACAAATCCCATATTAGATGTATATACTTATCATTTTCAAATCTATCTTCTCTATGATGTTCATTTAGATGTTCCATTAGAGGTGGTTCTAAAGATAACTTAGATAATAATGTATTTCCAATAATAATAAGGGATTATTTTTCAACCTTATATATTAAGATCCCCTTATCATTATAATTAAATTGTCACATTATACTTTGAGGTCAAATTAATACCAAGGAATTTTTTAAAGTATTCCACTGATATTATAAATAGTTTTATAATTAATTAACATCCATGAATATTAATTAAGATAGATAAATACACATTCATTTTTATATTATTTTGATATAGAGTTCAAACTGAGTAATCCTCCCCTACTACATAAGAAGATGATTCATTGTTCCTAGACAATATTCAAGATATAAATTAATACATTGATCTAAAATCAAATAATTTATAACATTATTTGTATAATGAAATTAACTGTTATGATATCATTTGGAAATTCATTTCCTAATGTAGTGATTATTAAATACTGGGCTTTCTCCATTGTCTTTTTCTGTGGTTGATTCCCGTGATGTTTGAGTAATTGATTTGAATAATGTCCCACCTCAAAGAAATTATATCAATAGATATAACCAATATATCAGTTTAAATTATATTAATGATATTGATTATTCTTATCATAAAACATGAATTATAATCCTGATACTTTAAATAAATCACTATACTATTTTCCCACTGTTATTACATGTTTATAATCTCACCCGTAATTTATTTTCATTTTCAAAATTATTTTAACCATGGGTTTCATCATCTATATTTATTTTTTCATCAAAAGAAAATAATTTAGATAACTCTATCCTATTCTTGATATAACTATTCATTATATCCACATATGTGGAAAATGATTAAGATAATATTTCCCATTGAAGGCATAGACTCTGTCTAGAGAAAATGTATTGATATTTCTTCTAGGCCTCCAAACATAATATGAATCATTCTTGGATAACCTTATAATGTTTTCTTCATAACCAACCACTATTTACAATAGCTTTTATTTTAAAATAAAAAATAATATTTCCTTCTAAGATGTTTTTTTGGAAGAAATATACTTCGTTAAAAAAATTACACTACATTTTTTCTATATGTTCCACCTTCTTGGTGTTTTAAATAAATGGTTTCCATTTATCATCATGTCTTGTTAGAAAATATACATCCATGATATCATTTCCCATTTAATTACATCCCAAATTAAGGAATTCCTTCTCTTGGGACATGGATCATTTTTATCTCTTAATGAATTCATGGTTCCACTGAAGGATATAGGTTGTATTCCCATGAAGTTGTCTAACATTATTATAATTTCTTATAGATCAAAATGTTTTTCTATAGAATATAATTTATTGTTTATAAAAAGATATAAACAACATAATATAGTAATGATATGATCTTCTCTGACACCTGATTCAAGGAATTTCACTATGAAGAATCAATGTGTTGATCATTTGTTTTGGGATGGATTATGTTCCATCAATTAGAAACAATTTATAAATAATGATATATACTTAAATAGAAGATGAAAAACACTTTTAATTATATACCATATTATATAATTCATATTAATTTAATTCATGTACTATAATCATGAAATATTTCTATATTATCATAAGGGTTTTTCATAGGGTTATGTTCTCCGTCCATGTTCTTCAAAATATAGTTCTAATGGTTTTAACTATATTTTATCTGATACCACCGGTAACATACCTAATCTAGTAACTAAGAGACATTATATATTTTATTAAAATGTTACATTATTTATAGATAAAAATAAATTATATCTATACGTTTATTAGTCTCACGAAACTAGGAATATAAATGAACATTACATCACTTTGAAACATAAAAATCCTCATATAAGTAAACAAAATATTATTATTTGTCATGGAAATTGTATTTCATACATATAGTTTTGAATCCCTATTTTCCATTATGTAACCCTTTATTTAAATTTTATGCATATAAATTATAAGGCTAAATGTTGGAACAATTTGGAGTACTTATTAAATGTTTTGGGGATTTTATATAGGTTCATGAGTGTTGAAAGGTTTTTGAAAACCATGAAACACTCAAAGAATCTATGTACTATGAGACATAGGCTAAAAGGGAGGTGCACGGGATACGCACAGTTTGTTCAAACCCAGCAAAAACTACTACAAAAACAGCCTATATCAGCGCTCAAAATGGGCTTTATCAGCACTAAAAAAGCACTATAAAGCTCAGCGCTAATATGGGGGGGGGTTCCCTTTTATTTGCGCTCTTAAAAATGCTGATAAAGGGCGCTATTATCAGCGCTAAAAAAGCGCAGATAAAAGACACCTTTATCAATGCTTTTTTTAGCGCTGATAAAAGGGACCTTATCGGCGCTACTAAAAAGTGATGATAAAAGTCAAAAAAGATTAAAAAAAGAATTAAATAATGCAGGGAGAGATTTTAATAGTGCTTGAACCCCTCAATTATTGCTAGTATTTCTCCCACGCAATGCCCTTCCCGCGCAACCTCACACGCACGCACCCCTTTGCGTTTCCACCCAAACTTTAACCCGCAACCTCCCCTTTTTCGTGGATGCACCTTTACCACTAAGCCATTTAATTTTTTCTCTATTTAATCATATATCAATTTATATATATATATATATAGTTATATTTATCCATATATTGATATAGATTCATATTGATATAAATATATTTATTTATTTATTTATATATTTTTAGTTATAATTTTTTATTCGTATATTTATTTTTATATTAATATATAATTATAAGATTAGTTTCAAATACATTTATGAAATATCTTTTTTATTTGTGTTTATAATTAAATAAATAAATAAACACATACATATATACAACTCACACACAGAGAGACACATATATTACGAATAAATACATATATATGTGTAGTTGAAAAGCCATAGAATGTTAAAACGATCATAAATTATAATATAAACACTCGTTTCAACTCCACAACCATTCAATTCAAAGAAAATGAAACAATATTTGATATGATATGTGGTAAAAGGCTAACAGACATCCGGATTAGAACTTATAACTGTTTGAATGATAACAAATCTGGGTATCCCAACTAAAAACTCAGTTTTGGAGGCCTTCAGGGCCTTTATTGGCTTATACAAATGTGACATAGGCTTTGGCTTGGTCACCTGCGCATAGAGATCATCGCGGGGTTCGATTTGATATACTGTAGATCTCAAACGGACACTTGGATCAAAATTTATGGTCGTTTGAAGTTAGAGTTACATTTTCAACTTATTGTAGATATTTTATTAATTGTTTTGTTTTTTAGTGTCCTAAAATAGTTATTAAATTATTTTTAATAGATAATAATTAGAATATAATTTATTAATAATATTTTTTAAAATATTTTAAAGCCATTTTAATTAAATTTCTTATATATAAAATTTAATATATTATTTATACATATCAAAAACATATTTAAAAAATATATATTATATTTATATCAATATAAATATACTTATATAACAAAAATTTATTTTTCATGATTTTTTTAAACAGAAAATTTATCACCGCAAGGAAAAAGTGATGATAAATCCCCCCTTTATCAACGCTACTAAAAAAAGCACTGATAAAGGGGTCCATTTTATCAGTTCCAAAACAAAAGTTCAGATAAAGGCCCCCTTTATCTGCACTTTTTTTAGGGCTGATAAAAGGGGAAGCGCTTCTCATTCTCAAATTTGGAGAAGTGGAAAGACTACAAGTAACCATTCAGTGTAGGGGAATTTTTTGGAAAGAGAGGTTTGGCATGGTCATCATATAGTTTTAAGGCCATGCACACCAACTGGGAATAGTCTTTCTTAATATAGAATAAGGAGCATGGTTAGAACATAGTTTTATCTAACTATTCAACTAAACCTTGCTCTAGGTCAAAGTTAGATCCTTAAAGAGTGTATCTCAAATATTTTAACAATTTATCCTCTTGTTTTTCCTCTTATATGGCTATAACATAGTATTTTGGTCTCTCAACGGATGGAGAACCTCTCCTAAATAAATTTGAGAAGATCTGGAGCCATCCCTTTGTGCGCTAAAGAAAAATTCTTATTTTGACGCTATATTATTTATTGTTATTCACATGTTTCCTTATATCTACCTGACCATTCATATAATTTTCATAGATTTGTGCTCATTCTAGGTATATCAATGGGTTGTATGACCAAAAACATTATATTTGGGTCTGTTTTTGATATGGGGAGATATTAGGTGGGTTTTAAGAGATTCATCCAATTTTTATGATATTTTTCTTTCAAATTATCATTTTTTACAAAACTATAGAGGTAGGTGGCTATACTCTGAAATCCACTAGTTAAAATAGATTTTATTGTTTTCAAATTGATTTAATATCTTGAAATTGATATAAAATTTGTGTCGAATGCATGAAATAAATCATCTTTGGTAACAATTTATGTTTTTCAGTGAAATTGTGGAATTGTGGTGATCTATTATGCAAAGTGACTTAGTTTTAAGGATATTTAAATGGATGTTTTAAAATTTATTTTTTCTATATTTTCTAAATGGATTATTTGAAAAATGGGGTTTCAATAAAATGGAATTTTATTGAAATGGTTTTGGAATGAAGGTACTGAAATTTTTTTGGGCATACTTTTTGTGTGTTTCCATATTGCATTTATGAGGCCTAGTTGAGATATTACTGGGTGCTTGGCGCCAAAGGTGTAATGGAACATGGGGTATAATTACCATGTGATGACATGGTAGGTCAACAAAAGACCACTCATGATTATAGAACTATAAAAATGATGCATGCACGGTTGGTATTGTGGATATGTGGAAGGGAATGGTTATCCCTTATAAAACTTGTGAAATGGTTTAAAGTGATTTTTGGTTTCTTTTATTGAACAATAGATTTCATTGGAATATTTCATAATATGGCATTTGTTTATATTTAGTTATAAACTATTTTTGTACATTGTTTTATATAATTTTTTCTACATTTTCTATCTTAACAACATGAGTATAGAAGTCATTGGAGAAAACATACTGAGTTTTATTACTCACCCCTTCCTTGGAACTTTGGTGCTTTTATATATTTCATCTTCCAAGACATTGGAAAGGTAAATAATAAACATCAATAGCACTAAAAAGTAATAAATGGGATTTTTTTGCAGATGGATCATGGAAACTTTTTGGACCATAAAGTTGTTGTTGGTTGACATTTAGTTTCATTGGCCTTGTAGTATTCTCCAGTTTACTTTGGTGTTTTAGTCTTCCATCGTGGTAATTGATTGTATTATGATATTGATATATGAAATTTTGAGGTGTCTTTCTTCGTTATCCTTCATCATATAGTGGTATGTTTTTTTTGTGGTTTGTTAGTTTATTTTTTTTATTTGAAGGAAAATTGTCCCTCAACTATTTAATAATGACCTTCGGTATTTATTTCAACCCTTTCACACCAGGGGATATCTTTTAAGGCCATATAGTAATCATCTGAATTCTCCATCCAACTACAATTTGGGGGATGTTAAAAATGGAATTAGTTTTTATCGGTGAAAATTTTGTTGAAAAAAATGACTATCTTAGTCATGGAGTTGAATTCATTATTTTCTATTCCATGGGTTGTGATCATAGAAAAGAGTAGGATTTTTGTGACTTGAAATATGGAGCATAAAAAGAGGTAGCTAAAATTTTTATACTGAACTTCATGTTACAAGGGTGTTGTGTATATAATTTTTTTGGAGAAACATATTGGATCTTGAAATCTCATTATCATGGGTTTAGCCAATGAGATATGAATGACATGAATTGTAGAGAAATTACTTCCCACTTGGATAATATAATTCATTTTGAGTAATGATATATGATTTGATTTAATGTGTTTATTTTTAAAAAATATTGAATTCATTTTCAAATGAAATATTTTGAAAAGATCTTGGTTGGAATATTTTGAAAATTAATTGACTTTCGAAATAATGTAATGATTTTATAAAAATTGGTTGAATATGGAAAAAGATGATTTATAAATAATTTATTTGATAGTTGATGGGTAAAAATTGTAATGATAAGAATTTAGTTTATTAAAAGTACGACTTATCGAGTTTGTTTTCTATCTAAAAAATTGGACTCGGTAGGCATATTTGAAATCATCAAGAAGAAGTGTTAGAGAATGTGGTTTCACCTAAGCCACAAGTGACCAAAAAACTACTTCTGAGTATCATGCAAGAATTTCTAGATGTGGACATATGGAATCTGAGGGATGATCCAAGAAAAGTGGATCATTCCATTGAATTCCAGAAATATAATCCACCCACCATATTTGGTGATTCTATATAAGAAAGAGCATAGAAATGACAAAAAAGGATGAATCATGTGATTGATTTCAATGGCACACCAATAAAGATAAATGTCATGCTGGAAAAGTATATGCTCGATGATCTTTCACGCCGGGGGTGGGATCTATCAGTGAAACATAAATTGGTTCAACCCCTTGGTTATGAGTATTTGTGAAATTTTTTATCAAAAAAATCTTATCATCACATGTTCATGATTCAGAGAAATATTTAATTATTTATCATTAAGAAATAAATTTCATTGTCAAAGAATACATAACTAGATTCATGAATTTAGTGAAGTTTTCACTTGAGGTTGTAGCTAGTGAAAACTTAAAGGCATGTGTCATTTAATTGGGGATATTATAGGATATTCTGTTATAGATAATTGTCCACATTATTACTGATTATATAAAGATGGAAAATAGAGAGATAGTGGTTGAATGAGAAAAATTAAGTGATATGTTTGGGGGAAGCATGGTGATATCCTTAGGAACCAGATAGAACTCCTATTGTAGAAGAAATTCGAAGAGGGAAACCTACTTCCAATATGTATGTGGGAATAATAATCATAATAACGGATTGGTGAATCTTCCTCTGAGACCCAAAAAAGAGTGATCTTTCCAAGGTTGTTATTTCGACCACCAAAATATAGAGTGTACAACACCACCACGAGAATTACACAATTGCAACTATATGGTATATATTAAGTTCTATTTTCATAGTACGTTGAGTTTAGGTGCTCGAGACACATATCAGGTTTGGGAGAATCATATGCTCTGATAGGGCATGGAAAACATAATAAATCTCATCCATAGAAGATAGATATCCACGGTGATTCTTGGAATACCATGAATCCTCTGTAAGGGAAATCCCTGCACAAATACATGGAGCAACATATAGCAATGAAGATATTATATAGATCTAAAAAGGTGATAGTTGATGACTAGGCATGACCATCTTTGGTGAGATGTACAATTATATTGAAATCTAGAATATTTCAAGTTTTATTTGATAGGGGCATCTCATTCCTTCATTACCTTTCTTTCTATTTATTTTCTATGTTTAACACTTGAGATTATGCCTATTGTTATAAACAAAAAACCCCTCTTGTTCAAAGAGAATGTTGAGCCTTTATATTTTGAGATTTTTATATATTTATTGATAGAGTTGAGATGAATTGTGATTTCTCTATACATGCGATGGATGTTTATGATATATTCTTGGGTATGTATTGGTTGTAAACATTTAATGCTCACAGAGACTGTTGTAGCCAAACAATTAGTTTTGTGACAAAGCAAGATTCCGAGCATATATTCATAGAGGAAAAGGGTTAAAAGATATGTGAAATGGGATAATTGGCACAAACAATTAGAAAATATCTTACCATTTGACTTTATTGACCTTTTTATCGATAGAGGAGATCAAGGATAACATTTATTCTGTAGTCCTTGAACAATTTTTAGTTGTTTTCCAAAGAACTTCATAGGGTTACCACATATATGGGAATTAGAGTTTATGAATGATCTCCTTTCATGGATTGTAGCGATTTACATTCCATCTTATAGGATGTAGACCACAAAGTTAATATAATTAAAAGATCATTTATAAGAGATGTAATGTAATGGATTCATTAATCCAAGCATGTATATGTGGGAAGAACTGGTCCTATTTGTAAAGAAAGTAGTTGGAACTTCCAAGATTTATGTTGATTATCATATAAATAACCATGTTATGATAATCAATTAATATGAAATTCCAAGGATGGATGATCTATTTGATCAATTGTGGGGATCTTAGTGGTTCTCTATAATTAACTTATGATAAAGATATCTGCAATTTCAATTTCAGAAGGATTTTATTTTAAAATCATTATTCAGAAGTAAATAAGGCCATTATAAATATGTTTTAATGCCTTTCAGTCTTACGAATGAACCCTAAGTCTTCAGAGAGATGATGAATCAGATATTTCAATGATATTTGGATTCTTTTTTGTGGATTTTGTTGATGATAACATGGTGTATTCAACAACTTGGTTTGAGCCTGAGAAACACATGCAGATATTTATCAGAATCCTAATAGAGACTTTTTTGTATGAATATTTATCAATTATCAATTTTTGGATACAAGAGTTATGTTTTCGTAAACCATTAAATTCATAAAGAGGTGTTTTTTGGATCTAAGGATGATAGAATCTGTTTTCTCTTGGAAACAATCAAATAATGTCTTTGATATATAAATTTTCCTAGGTTTATACGATTATTACTAATTATCACTACTATATTAACCTATGATTTCTTTTAAAAAACAATAATGTTCCATTCCAATCGACTGATTATTTTAATAAATCACTACAAGTGATAAAGCTTCATCTTAAATTATAACATATCATGACTTTTCAAGAATTAGGATAAGGGTACGTGGTGTATTTTGATGCTTGAAGATATGGGTATGGGTGTGTTCTCATGAACGGAGATCATGATATTTCAAATTGCTCAAAGAAGTTATGAGTGAATGTGATGAATTATGCAACCACTTATTTGAAGTTAGCTATAATTTTCTATTCCTTGAAGACATTGCATCATTATGTATTTGGTGAGAAATTTACTATGTTCATGGACAATTAGGGTTTGAAAAATATTTTCTCATAATAGGATTTTATTCTTAGTAAAATAAAATGGATGGAGTATCTACAAATGTTAGAATTTATCTTGATGTATACATCCAGAAAAGGAAACAAGGTGGTATATGCATTAAGTAGAAGGTTAGGTTCTCAGTTGGAATAAAATAAGCATCAAATGAGTGGTAGTTAATGTAGTTCCAAGATGACATGCAAGTGGAATGTGAAGACTGAGGTAATTTTGTGTTTTTATTTTTAGTTACGATTGATCCTAATTTGGTAAATATGGTAAATGATGGATAACATCCAATGCAATTTTTTTAAATTATTTAAAAATTCAATGTTTGGGATAAAAATGATGGTTTGAAACTGTATGGGAAATATCTTTTTTAGTTTCGAGAATTGATGGTTTTACCTACGGCTCATGAGGAGAGACTTCTCTATGCATACCAATATTCAAGATGATATTTTCATTCTGGAATATATAATATGTATAAGGAATTGAAGACATAGTTTTAGTGATTCTACATGAAATAGAAGGTGGATGAGTTTGTATCAACGTGTTTAGCATTCCAAGAAGTTAAGGAAAAGTATTTGTGACCATAAGGTATGATATAGTACTTTCCTATTCTAGTTTGTGAAAGAGAGTAGGTAACCATATATTTTGTAATAGGTCTCCCAAGAATTGTTTGAAAATAATATTTCATACGGGTGATAGTGGATCGACATAAAAATTATGGCTCACATGATCCATATTCGTTAAACTCATATGGTGGAGGATCTGTTAAAAAATTATTTCCAAGAAGTGTTAAAGAGAAATAGAAAACTGGTTTTAATCAAATCCTAAAGATACCCAAGGTTTGTGTCTCATTTTTGTAAATCATTATAGAAATCCCTTGTGGCTCAATTGACTATGAATATAGTGCATCATTCTTGAATGAATGGAAAATATGAAAGGGTGATACAAACAATGGGGGACATATTGTGGGGTTGTGGAATGGATTTTGGTAGCTAATGTGAAGAGGACATTCCTCTAGTGGAGTTTTTATATATCTAACATCTATCAGGCCCCAATAGATATAGATCTGTTTGAAGCATTGTATTGGAGTAATTTTCATTCTACACTTTGTTGTGTGGAAATAAGAGATACTTCAGTGGTTGGGCTGATCATTTTCCATGAAACAACAAAAAATATTCAGTTAATTATAAAGAATATGGTGATGTATCAAAGTCATCAAAACACATATACCGTTTATGATCGATGTTCATTCTCATTTGTCGTGAGTGATCATGTGTTATTGAGGATTTGTCCATGTCTTTGAAATCATCATTATGAGAGGCATGGAATGTTATATCCTCGATACATAGGCCCTTTTGAGATTATGGAACAGTTTAAAGAGATGGAATATTTGTATTCATTTCCACTATGGTTCAGTGCGGTGCATGATGTGTTCCAAAATTATTTTTTAAGATGTATTATTCTTATCCTAACCATGTGATTTGGTGGGATCATGTTAACCTAGGGATGGATTCTTCGTTGGCATAAATCATGGGGAATATTGTGGATATTAAAGAGAATGTATTATGTGGAAAAGCATAATCCTATTGCGGGGTTTGTGGAATCATGGTCTTATTCCTAAATACGTGAGAAAGAAATAAAAGTGAAATGGATTAAAATTATTTAGGGCATCAATGTTTTTTTACATTCTGTGAATTGAAAGTCCAGAAGTGGTAGAATGTAGAACCCCCAGATTCTAGTATGTAACCCTTTATTTATACTATTTATATATATAAAGTATGAGGGTGAATGTTGGAAGAGTTGGAGAGAATGTTGATTGTTTTTTGGGATTTTGTATGGGTTCACGAGTGGTGAATGGTTTGTGAAAACATTGAAACACTTGATGGAACTGTGCATAGTGAGACCATTTCTAAAGGTGAGGCTCACTGGCTACACATGGTTTTTCAAAACTGTGTGGAAGACTATGAAAAACTATGTAGTGTAGTGAAAATGTAGGACAAATATCTTTGGAATGGTTGGATCATGATTTAGAAGTCATGTACCCAAACCATGTGAGGTATTTCATAAGAGAGTAGCAAGAGCATGGTTAGCTTATTGTTTTATCTAACCGTGTGACAAAACCACGTGTAGGGTCAATGTTAGATCCTTAAATTTATATATCACTTGGTTTAAAATTTAGCCCACACTATTTTCCTTATATATAACCCTAACAGGTGATTTTTGTCTCTTAATCGTTGTAGGACCTATACCAAGTGAATTATAAGTGATTAAAATTATTCCCTTAATGTGTTGAATCCCGATTCTTATGGAATGGATTCATTATTCATCATTCTTAATTTGTTTTCTTTGATATATTTTTTCCTTCGTCTCTATTTCATATATCTATGCCCACTGTGGGTATATATAAGTTGGTGGATGCCAAATATGATTAGATTTGGATTATTTAGGACAGGGGGAGAGATCAGAGGCTAGTCCATAGAGATTCAACAATTTTTTGTGATGTTTTTCTTTTCATTTATCATTTTCTCAAAAAAACTTGAGGTAGGTGGATTCAACATAAATTCCTCTTATTATAACTAGCTTACCTAATTTCATGTTGATTTAACTACATGAAATTTATTATGATGTTTCTGTGAAAAGCCAGAAATAAATCATTTTTTGTGACGATTTATGGTTTTCGGTGAAATTGTGTAATTAGGGTGATATATTATGAAAATTGAATTAGTTTCCATGACTTTGAAATGAAAAATTTAAAATGTAATTTTTTTGGATTTCTGAAATTGATTATTGTAAAAATGGTTTTCAATAAGAATGTTGTTTTATTTTAATAGTTTTTGAATGATGGTATTGGCATGGTTTTGGTAATACGTGGTGTGTGTTTATATTTCATTTATGAGGCCTAGATGAAATATGACCTTGTGATCAGGTCAAAGTTGTAATGGAACATGGGGTATAATTACCGTGTGACGACAGAATAGATCGATAAGGTACCACTCATGAGTATGGAACTGTTATACTGATTCATTCATGGTTGGTATTATGGATTTCTTTAAAGGAATAGTTATGCCATGTGGAATGTGGGAAAAGATTTTAAAGCATTATTTAGTATCTTTATTTGATGAATGTTTTTCATTAGAAAATTGGTTAATATGGTACTTTTTTATATGTAGTTATAAACTATATTTGTAAATTAGTCTATATAAACTATTTTATATAAATGTTTCTAAAATTTATATCCTAGTGGGGTGAGTGGGGATGTCTTTAGAGGATGACCTATTCAATTTTAGTACTCACCCCTTCTTTGGAACTTTGGGGATTTTGTAGATGTCATCTATTGAGACATTGGAAAAGGTAATGAATCACACATATTTAGAGCAACATTGGGATATATTGGCAGTTTTATGGAGATGGAGCATGGATCATGTTTTGGGAATGTAGATTTTGTTTGTTTTCTTTTATTATTTTTGTTCATGTAGTCTTCTGGTCTTTACTCTGGTATTGTTGTCTTCCAATGTGGTACTTGATTGTAGTATAATTTTAATATATGAAACATTGAGTCATATTTCATATTTATCATCCATCATATTTTGTTATGTTTGATTATGGTTATTTAGTTAGTTATTTTATTCTTAAAGGTAAAATCATGAGCCAAATATTTAATAAAGCTCAATCGGCATTTGTTGGAACCCTTTGGATCATTGGGGTTGTCTCTTATGGTCAAGTAGCATCCTTTCAAATTCTCAATTCATTGAGAAGTATAAGGATGTTGCACTTATTAATCATATGATTTCATGGGGAAATGGAAAAAACCTAAAGGGACATGGTCATATAATCAGAAAGGGGTAGTGTATAGTAGATTCTTTCTTGGAATATGTGTAACAGAAATAAATATGATAGGAATAAAAATCCAATAACTCCATAATAAGTAATTGTTACCATAATATATCCATGGATGGAATTAAAATGAATAAAACCTTAGATAAAAAAATATATCATATTTATGTAATGAACACTTTTGAACATAAAATACCTTAGAGGAATATTTCAAATATATCATGCATAAATGAGTAAAAAATACCCAAACTACCCAAGATAGTTTTTCACATGGGTGTTACTGAAGCATCATGGGGGTATATAATTATTAGCTCCACCCTTCTCATTATAATCTCAATGAATCCAATATATCAAAAGAAAGGATAAATAATATATATCTTAATTCTTCCTAAGAAACCTCAAACATAATCTTGCCTAAGTAATTAATAGTTACCATATATAAATATTATTTATTGAAATTAGAATAATTTCCATATTAAATGAAATAATGTGGCTAACTAGGTGAATATCCAACTATATTAATATTTTAACTGAAATAGATAGTATTCTAATCATAGTAATAATAAAAGGTAATAATTATGGGTAAATTCATTATGAAGGGATATCAATAGGAAGTGATAACTCATTTTGGATCACTATGAGCAAGTAAATCATCCAAATCATATATATTTAAAATGATTAAAATATGTGAAATTAGGCCAACATGTTGTAGACTAAGTGAAGGTTATAGTAATAGTAAACCGACCTTTTATGGTTTTTACCCATTAGTGAATATATGCTGGAGCATGAATCCACTTGTTTGTATCCATATAAGGGGTGTAAAGACACTTGTTTTACAATAAAAAACTAAAAGGTTTCACCATTATTGGTATTTTTGAGTATTTTAATCGCATATGAAGGTGGTATAATGATATACAATTGTCATATATCATTAATAATATATTAATTAATTCATTTAAATGATTAATAAGTACATTTTATGTTTAAATGAAAATAAATTGGAAATAATAACACATTTAAATAAATAAAAAAGGCGAGGAACTCTAATCTTCAAGGATAATGTCTTAAAGGATGAGAAGGGAACTTTTGTACTATATAACCTCATTAAAGAGACTCTTGAGAAGAAAAATATAATAAAATTTATGAATTACGATTTTAGAGTCGATGTGAATGGGATAACATGTGGGTATTTATAGAAAATGTAGGGGACTTGTTTATTAATTTCAAAACATAAGCCACTGAACTTATGTGATAAAAAATAGAAACCCATTGTCCTTACATGGGTTTTTGCCCGAGGTATTTGATATATAGGGCCTAATTTTTGTTATTTAATGTTTTTTAAACTGAATTCCTCTAAATAATATTAGTATGTATGTATAGGATATGATTATTAATAAAAAAATATTTTCATGTAATAAAATATACTTTAGGTTTTCAATGAATTTTTCGTGGTTTGAAAAATTAATTTAATAACTAAGAAATTCATTTTTATAATGAAAACACCCATTTTAAGAAATAAATAATTTTTAATATATATTACATAATTTTTAATTAACTGTGATTTTATAATACTGAACGTATATTCATTCCATATTTTAAATTTTTAGCTAAATTTTTTTCAATATTTGAAAATTATGAAAACATAAAAATCCCATAAACATAACATAATAATTATGAAATACACTTTTATTTTAACAAATAAATATTTATATGATACATTTAATATTTAAATAAAAAATTTATTTATCTAAAAAGATCTATTTTTATTACTCAATTTTTTTTATCCAATTGGGAATCTAAATATGATTAAATAAAATTATTTTATTATTTATATATAAGTCGATATTTTTATTTTCTTTTTTTATGAAAAAAAAATTTATTGAAAATTTATGAATTTATCAAAAAAAAATGTATTTTAATTAAGAGTTGATATATTATCATATAAAAATAAATTATAGTTTCTTTGTTTGAAAAATATATTTTACCATATTTATCCTCTAATAATATATATTTAATAATTTATAAAAGGATAGCACATTACGTAAAAAAATATGGATCATTGTTACAACTATTATTTTTGAAATAATTTACACATCAATAGCATTTATGATCTAGATACATAACCACTTTTCACACTTGTATAATCCCTAATGGAAAAGTGTACGATTCTGGCACTTTCATAGGGGGTCAACTAATATTAATATCATAATGTAATTAATTAGCTTTAACCTATCAAAAAAATAATTCATCTTGTGTTTTAATTGTTAAATTTCCACTTGGGCATACACATGGGTGAACTCCGATGATTGAAACTCCCTCCCAAGAAATAATAGATGAAAAAAAGGGATTCTTCTTCTAGTTATATATATTATTTTTCCGAACTATATTAACTAGATTTCTTCATTACCTGTTACATGAACTAATTCTAATGTTAAAAATATTAATAACAATCATACTTCATAATGATGAAAATAAATAATGGTAATAATTAACAATAAATATCATAGAAAATTATTACAATATCTAAAATTACATCCTATAAATTCATTCAAACCAATCCAAAAAAATAATTCTTTTCATTTTTATCTCCCTGATTAAGCTGGTTTTTTGGATCATATTATTCTTACATCGTACATTAATTATAAATACAATATTTCTTTTTAGAGAATATGATCTCGAAGAAGTGTATATATTATACATTCATTCTTTATACTTTTCTATTTTTCATTAGTTAAAAATTATTAAAAATGTTATACCTTTGATTTTTAATGCATTAAATTTTAATAAATCATGTCAATTATATGCAAGAATTTTCTTGTTTGTTACAATATATTCATTCATAAATAAAAAAAAGACACCCTTTAATCCATATTAAAAAAATAGTTTACTACTACATTGCTGCTATGAAACTCCCTCAATTCCCCTAATTAATGAATTTCAATGATAATTAATGATGATTTAAATTTTTTTCCATCATGTTAGTTTTATTACTCTGTAAAACATCTCCATACATGGAAACATTATCAAAACATATATTCTATCATTTTTATTTCATATAAATAATCATCCCCCATTTCATTTATTTATCCATTTTTTATATCATGAAAAATGCATAATTATTTACCATAACTAATATACTGTAATTATTTTATTATTCCGCATAGATTGAATCCCCAGTTATATATTCACATTATATGGATTTATTTTTTCAATCTTAAAATTCTTTGTGATTCACAACAATTTCCAAAATGGAAACTTCCAAACTAATTTTTTACTAAAGGTAAAGACTGTAGTAGTTAGAGTCCCCAACCTTGATTATTTTTCAAATAATAGAACTCAACAATAAAATCAATTTATCCCACATGAGACTCCTAAAGAAAATATTTTCATTTTGTTTCATTAGACAAAATAGATAAATCCAAGGAATAGTTGAAGAGGACAGTAGGGAAACTAGAAAAATACACTTGTAACTACGAACCATGTAAATGAACATAAAACCAATTAAAATGTGAGAAACCACTTTATTTAATTTTTTAAAAACAATATCAAAAATCATAGTTTATCACAGTGCATTAGGATGAAAAAATTATCACTATATTAAAATTCCAGTAGTTATGATATAAATCCATTTTATCATTATATAAAATCCCCAACCCATTAAATTTTAGAATCGATGATATAAAATTTAATTATAATGTTATAAAATTAATTAAACAAACATTTTAATAAACTATATATTTTATATAATAATAAATTATTTTATTTTTAAATTCAAACTCATGTAAAAATAGTCACAATGTAATGAAAAGTACCATTTTAAAAGGATCAAGTTCAATGTAAATAATGTAGTAATAATTATGCCACAATGATAAGATGAGTCACCAAAATCCACCCCTACACATTATAATTCAATCAAATACATTATTCATTAATTATGGAAATAATTATGAAAAAAACATTATGCAATGTTTAATAGTTACACCCCCTATTTAATAAAAAACTTAAATAAAAATATATACCCCATGTAAAATTCATGACATAATTAAAGTCATTATGATATTATTTTATATTTGGTTGAAATTTACCTCAATTTCTACTCCATAGATTCTCATTCTCATTTGAGACCCAAAAAAAACAACTCACAAAATAACACAAAAATTGAAAATATATTCTCCCACAAATGTATTGGGAATGATATCAATGTGTTTTTAAGAATTACTTGTGTTTTAATATTATTTCATAGAATTAAATTCATAATTTAGAATAATGGACTAGTGTGAGTCTATTTACTATTCCAATAGTGTTATGGTTTAATTTGGGACTTTTAATATGCCTAGATCATAAATGTTATAAAATACGGGTTTACTACTTTTTCCCATTTCATGGAACAATTTACTGATTCCCAATCAACCAATATGTAATAAAGGAAATACCCCATGATGAAATTCTATATTGTAGCGTGTGCATGAAGAATATCAAAGAAATTAGCAGTCAATTTGGTAAATATTTGGTTTTGTGACGTTTTTGAAAAACCATGCATTTTGATTCCAATAATTACATTATATAGAATAAAATATTTTCATTTCACTTTTTTTAAAATAGGTGAGGGTTTATGTATTCATTAAACTAATTTATAAGTTTTTGAGGTATTTTATGATCCCATTTCTTGAGCCGACTGAGTTTTAAAGGGGATTTCAAAATTCTCCATTAGTGGATGGGATGTTTTAATGTCCATAATTTTTATTGATGTTATAGGTATTTGAACAAAAATACATGGTGTTTTTTAAATTTTTATTCTATTTTGAGGTGTATGTCCTTGGGTTTCGAGTAAACACCCATGGATGAACAGATGTACCAAGTAGTTATAAATATCCCTAAGATTCCATTCATGTTTTTAATGAGAATAATAATTAATATATTACATGGTGTATATATAGAATGGCTCATATTGTGAGAATATTGAATGGGGGAGAAACGAGAATTTTCACAGTGTTATAGTATGCTTTACTTGCTGACAAATGTGGGTCATTCCTAGTAGACCACTTTTCCAAAATATTTCAATAATTGAATTCTGATATCATGTCATGAACATACTTGGATTAATTTGGTGTACATTTTTTTTTATATTAATTATTCAAACCCCTAATTGTTTCCTATCTCTTTAATCCATTATATTTATATTGATGGGAACATATGATATTTTCATCTGAAGGCTCTTCCAAGATTGTGCATTTTTGGAGTTAACATCATTAATATTCCTAGAAATATATCGATGAGTTATTTTCTATGAGGCCCCTGACAAATCTAATTCACTTAAAAATCCCATTGATCAGTTAGTAATGAATTTTTTTTATTGAAAAATGGGATGGTGAGATCCATTAAATCTATAAGGTTCTTTCCAAGGAAGAGGATATCTAGGATCTTCATGGAAAGGGGATATCCCATATTGAAGAACACATGTTCTTGAAGGGAGACCCGATGAAGGTGCATTGTTGGGTTTGACTTTTCAAGTATTACTATTTAATATCATGAAATATGATGTTGTATCATTTCCGCGTGATATGTATATTTATTATAATTGTGTCCAATGATCCTAATGGACATTGAATGGTTGGTTAATCATTCTTATAAATAGGTGATGTGGTCTGATATGTCCTTTGATATTTTTTCTATTTCCAAAATGGAGTTGGGCCTCCAAATTTTTGATTAAATAATAATAATATTTATAAAATTAATTCATTTGGATTTTTGGGAATGAGATTTGAACCTATAGCTATTGAAGATAGGTTATCTTGACCTTTTTTAATGAGGTTGGGTTGCTAGGTTTTTCTTGGCATAGGATTAATTTTGATTGAGGTGGGTGGTATAGAAACAATTACACATTTTTGATTCATTTTTTTTATATTATATCCAATATGTGAAAATCCACTAGAATACACTATATATAAACTAATTAAATTGGCATGATCTTATTTGATAAGTCATTATGAATATACCCCATAAAATGTTGGTGGATCCATTAGCATTGTGATGTGGACTTGAGGATGCCAATTGGGTGAAAAACTAATGAAACTAAAGTAGTAATAAAATATAATAAACTAATTATCCTTGAATAAATTATAAATTGTTATATTTTTTGATTAACCATGTAAATTTTCTTTTTTTGAAAATTATGTATTTGGAATAAAATGGGTTTTATCATTAAGGGAATATTGGAAGAAATATATAAATTTCATATTATTTGACAACTAGATAATTTGAAAAATATTGTTTAATGTACTATTTTTGAAAATTAGAAATCCCATATGTATTGATTTCAATTATTTTTCTTAAAATATGATAATATACCAATTAAGAATTTATTCGTGGTTAACTGAATAAGATAAACAAACCAACTCAAAATGACATATGAATTGAGGTAAATGGTTTCTATTAATTTCAGATATTTTTTTATTGATTTAAAGGATTTTTGATGTCGTAGTAATAATAGTGTGAGATGTGGTGCCATTTTTTCCCTAGTGCAAGAGACCACGCCACTTGTGAGTTGATTTTCCCCATAGTGACATGTGACTTATAAATATAAAAGAGGTTCTAAAATGGGAATTAACATGGATACTAATATAATATAATTTTATTTCTCTCCATGGTGATGTAAACCTTGTAAATACATAAATGTTTCTATTTTGAGAATTTCCATGGGGGCTAGTATGATATGAGTTGGGATTCTTTCCCTTTTTGATGTGTTCTTGGAGAAGACTTAAGATAATATATCATGGGAATTCATATGGGGACCATTATGATATTTTCTAAAATTCCTCCATTATTGAAACCCACCTTGGGAAGACATAAGAGACATCAGGAAGGGAATTCATGGGATCCTAATGGGATAATTGATAAAATATATTGTTGATTCCTCATATCAAGAGTATATTCAAACTATGTGGGTGATCTATCCTAAGAAAGATGATTTACCACTTGACACCAAAGAGTGAGACATAGATTTTTTAGAAAAGATAATGAGATTTTTCTGATGTATGGGAATCCACCATGGAATGATTGATCAATCATGATTCAAGAGGATCCTTAAATTGATAGATATTTACATGTTGGAGCAGAATCAGGTTTTTCTAAACCGATTTATCAACCCAAATCTTAGGGGTTGTTAGGATTATATGATGTACTAGTATAGTTTATAATATTTTACCCATATTTAACATAATATTTCATGCACTATATATCCATAGATGGTTTTATATACACATTTCTTGGTATTCTTTAGATTTTTACTCACTCCCTACAGGGGACAACATTGCATATGGGTTATTTTGTCACTATCACATGTTTACTGATGTTACTTATTTAGGGAGAGTCTTGAGTTAGCATGGTTGAAAATGTTTGATCAGATAGGGTTAAAATATTAGATTATGTAAATTTTAATGAGGAAGTATGTAACTTTTACATTTTTTTCATTTAATATGGTATATAAAAGTGGTTGACATAGTGGGAATATTTATTTTTATAGATTGGTTGTTCGTTCTATCATTGCATTTCGTGTATTATTATTGGATATGAATTTTTTTCATGATCTAGTAATATATTTTCAGGGATAAGGTTTTCCGATTTATTTATTATTGTACAGTATGATATGAGAATATGATCTCCCCACTATACTATCTTAGGCCCCAATTGCTAGTTTCTAGCCTCTGGCTTATAGGATGGTGATCTAGTTGTAATATGGTATACCATTCCAACTACTAATTAAATACTGAGCTGGGGATATATTACATGTATTTTAAAGGTGTTATTTTAAATTTATTTAATAATTTTTATTTGGTATCCGAGATATATAGGAATGTGTTAGAGGCTATGATGGATTCTGGGATGGAACTCCATGAACACTTGTTTTGGTAGGAATTCTGGGATTTCAGATCTTGGCGATATTGTTATGATTTGTATAGTTACTATAATATCTTAATTTTTACGCAATGAAATAAAATCTATTTTGGAAGTTTTAATTTATGATGAATATATGGATATTAGTCCATTGGAAAGAGTCTAATGTGATGATTTTTGACTTATGGCATAATATGAAATATGTGTCTCATGAATATTTTCATAAATATAAGATTTATATTCAATATAGGACTACTACATTGTGATATCACAGAATATAAAGGAACGATATCTTAAAGATACAACTACTAATCACACAAAGTTTCTTTGTATCATCTCTTGGTGTAATTCAACTCATAATGGCTGAATTGTATATGGATTATTTAGATGGAAGGCCCTGTGAATGTATGAAATTATGTCCTTGAGGATGAAAATAAAAATTTATTCATTGATAAAAACTGGTTTATTAACCCTTGTGGTTAAGTATGGAATAGGTAAAAAAACTATTAACCCAATTTTCAAAGTATTTTTTTGGACTAGTTTCTTGACCATATGCTTGAGGGTGATGTCTGATGTGAAGATTCATAGTGAGGATGGATGGACCTATTGTGTGTTGCTAGTTTGGATTTTGATTCCATCAAACTCTGAGAACCTGAAGATATATTTTTTGACATGTTGGAGTCATGTGACATTATGATGGGTACATTACTAATACCCTATGATTCACGAACTTATAAAAGGAACATCTATATAATAGTTTTATAGACCTAGTAAACTTCATGAGAAGTGGTATTTAGGAATTGTTGGGAGATGTAGATTCACTTATATTTTTCATTGACAAAAGAAGGTAATTGTTTTTATTTGTCTTATAGTGACCTATTGGTAGATTAGTCTAAGAATTGGTCGATAGGTTTGGCTGGAGTAGAATCCGGCGACATTCAAGTGCACAGATTTGTTTTACCTACCATTTTATAAGGATTCATATATGTGGTTCTAGTTTTATCTCATAAGGTGGTTAGTCATGCATGTAGTCTTTTAATGGATAGGGTGTTTATCTTCTAAGCAGAGTTTCAAGGGAGATTCTAATGTGTTGAGGGTGATGGAAAAATAATCTTGTTATGTTGATTGAATGTGTGTTTGAAAATAGTATTGGTGATGGAAAAATCATGATATTTTTTGTAACATCCCAAGTAAATAAAGAATATTACATTTGTCATATTTATTAATATTTGTGAACTAAATATTAATTCTACTTTAAAGGGGATACTATGTTCGATGGTATAGCTGATACACAACAATGGGTTTCTTTGAAATCTTACGTTGCACACTAATAATATAACATTATTATTTTTAATGGATGTTAACACCTCGATGTTGTAATAGATGTAATGAATAGAACTAACTACAAAATTATTATATATGTTTGGTAAATGTTTTTACATTTATCCAATATAAGTTAGAGGCTTAAAATGTGGATGAATCTTATTTTAAACATAATTTTCATTATAGGATTGATTTACCATCTTTTAATGGAGAACCCTATTTAAATATAGTTTTTGTCACTTTTATATGTTCCATTTGACAAAATAAAAGTTTTCTTTAGAATTGAGACATCAAAATTTACTCTGGGTAAATTTTTTGTATTTTTTTAATAATATTCATTTTTTATGAAAAGTAATAAATAATGAATTTTAATTCAAAACATCATTTTAATCTAATTTATTTATATGGTGAGATTATATTTTAAATTTGTTTTGAAGTGTAATTAGATTATATTTTAACCTTTAATCCAATGTTGGTCATTGGAAGTAATTTCACATTTAAAGTATACGTATACAGGTGTTAATCTTTTGATAGTTACTGTTTCTTAAAAACACGCTATTTGTTTTGACAACAAGAATTAATTTTTAATTAATTTATCCAACCTCTACATTTTGAAATTGTTAAAATATAAATCATTTTTTAATTTAGAATATCAAATATAGCATAGGCTGAATTTTTTGTATTTTTTTGAAAAACATTAATTTTGATGAATAGTGTAACCACAAAGTAGTAGTTAATAATCCAAATTTTTCATTTCAATGAAATTTTACAACATCTGTGAATTAATTTTAGAAAATCCAAGATATATGGTTGTTAATAATAAGTAAAAGGTGGTTCAATAAGATGAAAATAATTTTTTGTTGAAGAGTAAGTTTTGACTTTTATTTACCACAGTTAAAGGTAAATAGGGTAATTCAAGGTAAATGAATATTATAACAATTCAAATTTACCTTAACACTTGTTCTAACCTTATTGTATGATTCATATCCGACCATTGACATCCTTGGGTCAATTTGGGGATCCCATGGAGCCACTTAAGAATGATAATGACACTTTATTTTAATTAACATAAGTTAAAGTCAAAAATGACATTAACAAATATCTTTTAGTAAATCAATTTTTACATGGGGTTATATAAATCATCCTTTCATATATATGTAATAATTGGTAAGATAAAAGGATTTACTAAATTATGGTAAATTTTCTTTACTTTTAAAATTCATATAAATTAAATTATTTATGACCCAATAATGATGTATTATTTACCTCATTAATAAATGATTTAAATAAATATGATTATTAATATACAAATAATATCCAAAACTCATACAATTCTTATTAGATGATTTTATTTCAACCATAAGTCATATTATTTTCTAATTTAATTAGTTTTGATCCTTTAGAAACTGAATATCACTATATAATAAAATAATAGTTTTACACTTTCTAAAGAGTCCCCCACCCTAATAAAAGGACACCACTTCTAACCCATTCCACACACCTCTCAACCCCTTGGATAGTCAAAACCCTCCCAGAATAAACTATCAAGATCCCATTATTCATCTTAAAATCCTCACATTAGGAATAAGGCACTTCAATAAATCCTTTTGGTTCAAACCAAAGGAAGTTACACAAATAAAAGGCAATGCTTTCTATTAAATGTTTTGGTTTTATTTTGTTTTATTTTACTTTTCCAACCCCCTAAAAACGTTTTATTACTTTTTTAATGACAATGCTTGTATCTTAAATATAATATAATTATGTTATGAGATTTATTCTAACTACACTTACACACACCTCCATGTAATGGGTGAAGAACATATTATTTCTGTGGATGTAAAACTAACGCCTCACGAAATGATGATTGTTTGATTATCTCTTACCGCCTCTCATGGTGGCCATTAAGATGAAACCT
Organism: Viscum album; assembly: GCA_963277665.1. Taxonomy (NCBI): domain Eukaryota; kingdom Viridiplantae; phylum Streptophyta; class Magnoliopsida; order Santalales; family Viscaceae; genus Viscum; species Viscum album. The sequence goes on along the minus strand of OY728145.1, from coordinate 1,983,596,265 downwards.
TATTTTCATATGATATATATATATATTATGTTTCTGTTTTCTTTGTGCTTCTGTATTTTACATTTATATCATTATTTTATGGTTTTCATTATGGGTAAAATGTGATAATTTAATTTGAGGAAGTGCGGACAACTGTGCCCTCAAAATGATATGACTCATCAATGCCTTATGTGCGATGTATACAGGATAGAATTAATGATATTATATATGATATTATACATTAATTATAATATAATTATGTATCATTATGTTTTAATTCCATTAAAATACAAAAATATAAATGAAAGTAGTGTTCATGCGTATGTACGGCTTACCATCTCCATGAATGGTACATTTCATTTTTTATCTCCAAATGTTATGTACTATTATAAATAGATATATATATATATATACAGGATATATAATATATATATATATATATATATTATCTAAATAAATTATATCATTCTAGAGATAATGGACTTTTGGCCACATGGAAAAATTTTAATTATAAGAAGTTCATTTTTACTCAAGATCCAAACATCGATAAAATATCCAATATGAACTCAAAAAATTAACTAATTTTTATAGCTAGGTAATAAGTGATATAAAAGGAATAATAAACTTGAAAATTGTTCTTAATTAAGTATAAATAAACTTATGTTTATTTTACAGGAAGAAAAAGGAACATACAAGACAAGTCAGACTTGAGGTAAGGGGTTTCTTGTCTCACTATTAATTTCGTGAGATTTCCATTGTTCGCCACTTATTTATTACATGTGGTGTATTGTATAATTATATTTGATATATATTATCATGATTATATTTATATTCTTGTTATTCTGTGATTTATTTTATGGTTATTAACTTTTTGTCATATGACTCAATTAACTACAATGGGGTAAGGAGTTTTCATCTCACTTTTTATTTTTGTGAGATGCATGCTATATTGGCCACTATTTATTTTTTGTGTAGTATATTTATTTCCCATGAATTTATTCTTGCTGTAATATACTTTACTTTATGGGTATTAACATCTTCATAGTATGATCCATCTTTCATGGTGTGTATGTTTCATAAGATACTAAATCGGTAAGGGAATTTCAAATTTCAATTTCCACTCATTGGGCTTTACTCATACTTCATTTATTATTTTAATCCAAAATTATTTGTGAATAAAAATTTATTATTTATGTAGTAATTTACACTCACCTTTCTAGCGATATACTTTTTATACACATAATCACTCCATTGATAAATTCTCAATTCATCAATATGAACTTGATGAGAGTAAATTTTACTCAATCTCCATTCATTGAGTTAAACATCCAATTATTTGGTATTGTTTTTACAAGAATATATGTGAATGTTATCTGATTGATTTACAGTGAATATCCAATCATATTGAGTGTATTTATATTTTTCACAGAGAGTTATGTCATTGATTTATCCTTAACCTAAGGATACGGTCTTTGTAAGGTATTTCATCTCAACTTACATTCCATTGAGTCTTATTTGTTGTTATGCACTGATTCACTTTTATTTGGTGTATATACTATTATCTGACATAATATATCATGAATACCTTTTTCTCATGATATTATTAATTTTTATTACCTCAATTATTGGTGTTCAAGAATCATTCATTTGGTTAGGAACCATAACTAAAATATCATTTTAAATTATTTAAAAATTTATTCATCTAAATCTTTCTCATTAATGTCCATGTTTTAAAAATGGTTTTAAGAATTTATTTATCTGGGAATTACCATTTTAATATTAAAATTACTTTTAAAATTTTCAACGTGGTATTGGACACTTTGATTCAAAAATCTATTTTTAAATCGCTTCTTGACAAAAAGTGTGAATTTTGAATGTTTTCAAGTAAAAGAGGGATATTTCTCTCAAATAGTTTTGATGATTATTTTCATCTATGTCAATATCCTTAATTATTATTTATTGAGGTTAATCAATTACAATACAATATTCCATATTGTATTGAATGAGTTATGTTTGACTGTGGATGTTCTATTTTTATACCATTCATGGTTTGTGGATAAAGTATTGACATTTAGTATGCTAGTTTAAATATGAATGTCCATTTTATATTTCAAGCTTTTCATATTAGGAATGAATTGGACATAGTAAGTGATGGGTGGAGCCAAATATAGCTCCTCGATGCATTGGTAGATCTCATGAGACAAACTAGTGTCTTGGCACAAGGCTTTGAAAAAATCTTATTTGTAGTCATGGCATGTGGCCCTGACTATGTGGTTATGATGTACATAATTATGCATTACATCATTATGAGATTAGCTATAGATATTTTATGTGGTTATTAGACTAGTAAAATACCCATGACTAAGTTTTATTATAGAATTATTTACTCATCTCATATTCTTTCCATAAAGTGTTCATGTTTATTATTTTTAAAGGCATGGGTTTTAAATTATTCACGGTGCCTAATGTTTATGTTATTTACACAATATTGCTTACTCTTATTGAGCGTTTGATCTCACCCATTTCCCAGGTTTCATTTTACTAGGATACGAAGAAGTTAGTTATGAGTGTCTTTCAGGAATAATCCTGGAAGCTTTGATGTTTTTAATGGAATAAATTAGAGATGTTTTTCTTTTTAAGTTGTACTTTTGAACTACTGTATGTATCTTGTTTCCAAAACTACTAAACCGATCGGTCCTTCAGAACATGATTCCTCGTAATCATGCCAATGTATTAAAATAATGCACTGGCTCCTAGATTATGGTGTTGGGGCATTGCAGTTGGTATCAGAGGAAGTTTTGTACAAACCTTGAAATCTACATTTTGATAAACTCTGATTAGAGCACATTACCCTAAGACATACATTGAGGAATAATATAAAAGAACTTCTTAGAATATTGGTAATGTTGAGATTTTGTGTATTTTTCAACAGTACATCCCTGTTTGGAAACGAGCAGGTAGAGGCAGCTCTGGCATATATGTACCTAGGAGTGAAAATGCCGATAAGTAGTTTCAGGATTAACCTGGGGTATCCTGGTGCATGAAAATGGGAATTTTTTTCTTTGTTATGACACACCCACGGGATACACTAAGGATAATTCACATTTTCATTACAAACGGATTTAAAGGATTTTAATACAATATATCAATAAAAAACCTTGGTTAATCCTAGGGTTTTTTATATTGAAAATAAGTTGTGATGATATTTTCTAAATAATTTTATAACTACTTACTCAAACAATTCTTTTTGGTTTTTATTAATGTCTGGATTCGAAGGAATTCATAGTGACATTGAACATGATGTAGAAGGTGGGAATAGTGGTGAAAATGATAAATGAAATGGAATGTTGATAGGAATAAAATATATTGTCTTCATGCCGAGTCAGTTTTCCAAAAATATAATCAAAACCATATATATTAAACAACTCTCAAACTCAATAATGAAAATAAAGGAGGTGAATGATAAGCGCTTCAGCAGTGGAGACCATGGAGATAAGAAAGCTCAATTTCTATCATTCCAGAAATGTGGAAGGATAAACCTAGTAAATTATCTCAATGGAACAAAGAAATGATTAATGTGTGGGAAAGAAGGGAATAAAGTATATAATTTCCGAGGAAAAATGAAGAGTACTATGGAAGAAAATAAAAAAAATATCTTAAAGAATCTAATTATAGTCATCTTTCATAAATGTAAGGGAACTTGGCATAACCCATGTTAATTCCCTATTCTTTAGGATAACCACTTGGTCATATAATAACCTATGTGGAAATAAATGGATAGAAAAATGTTTAATGGTATTAGTTCTCTTTATTGATTGGATTACTTTAGAAGACTTTTTTCATGTATGCGTAACCCTGCAGTTTGTTTTGTGAAAATTCTATTCAAGGAATAATTATCTTTTCTTTTGTGGATATAGTTATAAATAACCATATGGGTTTATATGAGTCTTGAATTTGAAGCAATTACAGGTTATTAATATTTCGGATGAAAATGTGAGGCATGAGATAACATTAGTGGTTAAATTATGTTATAGTTATTTTGATGAATCTATATAATTTTTGGGAATATTATAAAATTATATTGTTTTTAAAAAAGAAAACACGTTGACTGTGTGATAACCTGTCGCGTCGGACAAAGTTACTGGAATCGAACCCACAACCATAGTGCATTTGGGATTTATCGCCTACCACTGGACTACATGAAGTCCCTGGTTAGTGTGACTAATTCTTTTTAGTTAAATGATATTATTGATCAATAATAATTTTATTTGAGATATTATGTCTTATCAAATGGATATCCTTAGTATAGGGAAATGATTTAGTGATTAAGTGATAAATGTAATTTTGGAAGATGTTCGCTCTATTGGGAACACTATATAATAAAGGAGAATAGAATTATATGGGATTTAATTTTAGGTGTAATGGTGGATTTTTATCTATATTTTGTATTATTTATGGAATTTATTAGCCTATCATAGAAAATATGCGATTAGGTTAATTAATTTTGAGTATGTGACTTTAAGGGTAGTCCATGTCATTTGGAGATACAATTTATCGTGGAAGACTACACAACCAAATTATTCTATGTTTTGGGTTTCAATATTAGTTTGGATTATATTTAATGATTTTAAGGACAATTGTTTATTTAATGGGTTTTGTTTAACTTTGGGGTATTTTTGGTTTAATTTTAGAAATTAAGATTAGTATTTCTTTCTCTAAAGGATTATACTTTTTCGGATCATCTAATATTGTACTGTACATTTTGGTGGTGGTTAATCTATAAATACAAGGTAAATATATTGGTTTTCATTTTTGGATCATGTGATTCTCTATAAATTGATTCTAGCTCTTCTGGTTTGACCAAGTCATCTTGAATACTCATCATTTGAAAAAAAAGATGAGTTTGTGGTAGAAATTTATTAAAGAATGAACCTCTACTTCAAAAGTAAGTATATATCTTTATTTTCTTAGTAAATATAATAAATAAATTCTTCAACATTATGAAATTTAACTTAAAACAAAAATAATATTACATGTTTACTCTTCCTACTGGGAAACTAATGACCGTTTATCCTTTCACAAGTTTGTGTTTTTCTTATTGTTAACTTTCTCCTGATCTTGTTTTCAATCCCTCTCCATCAGAACTATAAACATAGTTTATAATCCAAATAAATGCTTTCTATATGGAATCCAAGTATGGGTTATCTTGGGAGACCTTTTTACTTTTCATTCTTTCTTTTATAGTGACAGATTTACTGACTCTATTTCGATGTGAGACTTTTAATGAAGTTTCCAAGCCCAGTTTTAAAAATGCAAGGACGCAATTCCCAAAAGAGGGGAATGATGTAACATCCCATGTAAATAAATAACACAAAAATTTTCATATTTATTAATATTTGTGAACTAAATATTATTTATACTTTAATGGGGACACTATGTTCGATGGTATACCTGATACGCAACAATGGGTTTCTTTGAAATCTTACCTTGCACGCTAATAATATAATATTATTATTTTAAATGGTAGTTGAAACCTCACCATTTTAATGGTGGGAATGAATATGACTAACTAAAAAATGATCATATTTGTTTGGTAAATTTTTTTACATTTATCCATGAAAAATTAGAGTCTTAAAATGTGAATAAATCTAATTTTTAACATAATTTACATTAAAGGTTTGATTTACCAACTTTTAATGGAGAATCCTTTTTAAATATAGTTTTGGTCACTTTTATATGTTCCATTTGGCATAATAAAATTCTTATTTAGAATCGGGACATCAAATTTTACTTTGGGTAAATTTTTTGTATTTGTCTAATAATATTCATTTTTTAATTAATATTGAGAAATAATGTATTTTAATTAAAAACATCCTTTTAAAATAATTTATTTATATGGTTAGATTATATTTTAAATTTATTTGAAGTTTAATTAGATTGTATTTTTACCCTTTAATCCAATTCTGGTCATTGGAATTAATTTCATTTTGAAGTTATACATAAACAAGTGTCAATATTTTGATAGTTATGGTTTCTTAAAAACACGCTATTTGTTTTGACAATAGGAATTAATTTTAAATTAATTAATCCAAATTATACATTTTGAATTTGGTAAAATAGACATCATTTTTTAATTCCTAATATCAAATATTGGATAGGCTGATGTTTTGGTATTTTTCTGAAAAACTTCAATTTTTGATGAATAGTGAAACCACTAAGTAGTAGTTAAAAATATGAATTTTTCATTTAATTGAATTTTTAAGACTTATGTGAATTTAATTTAAAATTTTTTAGATACATGGTGGTTATTAGTAATTAAAATTTTGTTTAATAATATAAAAATAACTTTTGTTGAATAGTAATTTTTCACTTTTATTTACCGTAGTTGAAGGTAAATAGGGTTATTCAAGTTCAAAAAATATTATTATAATACAAAATTACATTAACACTTTTTCTAACCTTATTGGATGAGTCATGGACGACCATGGTAATCCTTAGGTCAATTTTGGGACCCCATGGAGCCACTTATGAATGATAATTACACATTATTTTAATTAACTTAATGTAAAGAATAAAATGACATTAACAAATACCTTTTAGTATATCAATTTTTAGATGAGGTTATATAAGTCATATTTTTTACTATAAATAATAGTTGGAAATCAAAATATATTTCCAACATTAGGGTAATTGTTTTATAATTTCTAGACATCAAATAATTTAAATTATTTATTACACAATAATGTTGTAGTATTTACCTTATTAATAAATGATTTAAACAAATATGATTATTAATATTATAATAATATCCAAAAACATTCCAATTATTATTAGAGGATTTTATTTCGACCCTGAGTCATATAATATTCATCTTTAATTAGTTTTGACCTTTATAAACCGAATATCACTTTATAATAAAATAATATTTTCACACTTACCTTAAGAGCCCCTCCTCCCCTAATAAAAGGACACCACTTCTAACCTATTCCACACACCTCTAAAGCCCCTTGGTTCATCCAACACCTACCAAAATAATCTATCAAGATCCCTCTATTCCTCCTAGAACCTCACCTTAGGAAGAAGTCATTTCAAGAAGTCTCTGGGTTGAAACCAAAGGAAGTTACCCAAATTAAAGGTAATGCTTTCTCTTAATTTTTTTCTTGTTTTATTTTGTTTTATTTTACTTCTCCAACCCCCTAAAAACTTTTTATTACATTATTTTATAACAACACTAGTATCATCAATATACTAGGATGTTGTTATAATAATGATTCGAACTATACATACACTCACCTCCATCTAATTGGTGAAGAACATACTATTTATATGGATGGAAAAATAATGCCTCACCAACCATCAAGAAATTTTATTAAAGAAAGGAAAACAAAAAGGCACAGAGGGGCCTGACTTAGTGGGGAGAAAATAATGAAGTCCTAGGGAATCACCTAAAACATGACTCGCACACTCTGGGGGCAAGGATCCCAGGCTGGAGATGGAGACAAAGTCATCATTGTGAGGAAAATGGGATGCAAGAAAATCTTCCACTTTGTTCCCCTCATGCCAAGTATGAAATAACCTCATGCTATTATCCGTGAGATTCTTGCAGTGTCGGATATGGTATGAAATTCTCCAAGAAGTGGAGTTGTGGTCCATCAGCGCGTCATAGAGGATTTTGGAGTCAGTTTTGATCTCTGAGAGAATCAGATGATTAGACAGACTGAATTGAATCCCTTTTAGAAGAGACAATTCCTCGACATGAACGGAGTATCCACTACCGAAGCAGGCTATGTATGCTGCTACCACACTACCCCTTGAGATGCAAATCACTTCCACCCCTTATAATTCCCATAGAACAGGACCCATCAGAATTGAGCTTCAGCCCGTCGGATGGTGGTCTCTAGCATATCCATCGACCCACCAAGATCCTATTGTGGGTAACCTGCACCTTGTACCGAAGCAACTTCCTCAGTGAAGGATATTCCTCCTAATTGTTCAGGAGGATCCCAAGGTCAGTAGTCATCCATTTAGATTTAGTGATCAAGCCCACCATCGAGTACTCTATTCCTTCAAAACGTGATTTGTTCCACACCTCCAGGATGCACTAACAACTAGCTGAAAGAATTATTTCTCTCACTTGCGTCTCTGAATTATTAGCACCAGCTCCATGAAACCACCGCTTCAAGAAGGAATTGCCCGGACTGATTGGAGAAGATATGTTAGAGAACTCCCCAACGTCTTCCCAGACAACGTTTTCCCATTCATTTTTGAAGAATAAATGAGGCGTGGTCTCGAAACAGGGGGTTCGACAGCAAGAACATTTGGAAACAGTTGAGACCCCTCTCTGCCGGATCTCCTCATCTGTAGAGATGGCATGGTGAAGAAGCCTCTAAGTGAGGAAATTATATTTCGGAGGAATAGTTTTTCACCAGAGGAGGTGGCCCCATGGATCCTGAGATTGGGCATCCTGAAGGATCAACCTGTATGATTTAACTGAAAAAGAACCTAAAGAGGTATCCTTGAAAATGCACCTATCTAGGTCATCTGAGAGTTTTATGAGATTTAATAATCTGAACTCTTTTTTATTCAGGACTTCTTAGGTGAAAAAAGGATGATAACTGGCATGCTTGAAGGTCATGTCGGTGACCAGGCAGCCAGGAAAGCCGAGAATATCCCCTAACCAGTTGTCATGCCAAAACCTGATGTCTCCGCAACCGATGATCCAAATAGATTGGCTACGAAGGTGAGGGATATACCCCTGAATAGTTCTCCAAAGGTAGGAGAAGTTTCCCGTTTGCTCTAGGTTGTGCATGTACTTTTCCTTAATAACTTGTTCCCATATGCTACTCCCAACAACTACCTCCCGTGCCAGCCTCACATGCAGGAAATTCATCATTTCAGAAACACTTCTCAGACCTATACCACCTTCATCCATGGGAAGGGCCATTTTTGACAAGGATTCCCAATGACACCGCCCCTCCTAAGGGGAATCCCAAATGAAGGATGTCATAATCCGCTCAATATTCTTAGAAACAGGCGTGGGAACATTGAGAACTGATAAAACATGCATGGGGATCGATGTGAGCACGATATTTACCAGAGTAATCCTCCCCCAAAGGAAAGGAACCTATTTTTCCAATTTTTTATGCGAGAAAAGATTTTCCCCATCACATTATCCAAGTGTTTGATATGGAGCCTCCCCAATGTGATTGGGGAGCCAAGGTAATATATAAGAAGAATCATGATGCTGGTGCCCATGCAAGATTCAATGCCTCGACAACGTCTTTCTGGAAAAAACCTAGAGATGTAGATACTACTTTTATCTCTATTAATATGTTGCCCACCCCATTTGCAGTACTCTTCAAGAATGGTATTGATACCCTTGATAGATCTATAGCTCTCGTTAATGAATATGATTGTATCATCTACAAACATAAGGTGAGACAATTTCTAGAAACTGAACCGGCAGAAAAAAGGTTGAATGGTACCCTCTTTCATGGTGGCCTTGATGCATATGCTCAATGCATCATGGGCTAGAATGAAAAATTGGGCGACAATGGATCCCCTTGTCTAAGACCACAGACTGATTTTAAAAAGCCATTCCTCCTTCCCATGATTCAAACAGAGAGCCACGAAGAACTCCAACATCTAAACAATAGGTCAATAGCCCAAGAAGAAAATCCCTTGCCTCTAATAACTTTGATAATAAAGGCCCACTCATGTTTTTCATAGGCTTTTTCCATATCTAGCTTAATAGCTATATTCGAACCTTGATATTTCTTATTATTATCCTCCATCATCTCCTGAGAAAGGCCAATAGCACCTTGTATGGTCCTACCTCTCACAAAACCGTGTTGTTCCTCTGAAATCCAGGATGATAAATGGATGCCTATACACCTATTGAGAACGCCTGGAATGATTTTATAAGCAAATTTGCACATACTGATGGGCCTGTATTGCTTGAGAGAAGAAGGATCCTTGTCTTTCGGAATGAGAACTAATTTAGTTGCACTAGTCACCCGAGGAAGACTTCCCCCTCGAAAGTAGTCATGCACTGGATCTATAACATCTACTTTCACAATACATTAGCAAGCCACATAGAAGGATCCAGGAAATCCATCTGGACTAGGAGAACTCTCAGGATTTAGGCCTGCAACATCCTCTCGTATTTCCTTCTCCTCAGAAATAGCTATAAGGAATTGATTATTGTCCTCGGTCACCACTCAAGGAATGTTATCAGACATAGGGGATTTCCCTCTATGGTATCCATTCTGCATAAAAGGGTTCGGACCTGCCAAGATAGATTTAAACAGATCATCGGTCATACCTCCAACATCATTAATATGAGTATAAAAGGACCCATCCTCATTGAGAATATTTGGTTTATTAATACAACTCCTTTCCATAATGAAATCATCGAAATAACTGGAGTTCCTGTTGCCCTCACGAAGCCAAAGAGCATGAGATTTCTCCCTCATGACCCTCTCTTCTGCTAGAACCAGCTCCTCCAAGAGGTTCCTCTTATGAAGAACAGAACTAAAAATATCATCCATCCAGCCTACCTCAAGATCCTGCTCGAGGTGCTAAATTCCTTGTTTTAAGGAGGCCAATTGCTACTGTGAGGGGCTGCATCGGCTGCTCCAGATGAGAAGATCCTATTTCAAGCGGCATAGATTATTGTGGAGGCCAATCCAGACAGTACCATGAATAGGGAAGGAACAAGAGGAGAGAACTTCTTGTTGGATGGCTGGATCCGCATCACAACTACTGAAGAAAATAAAATGCTCCCACTCCTCATTCCTTGACTCTAGAGAGATGAGAATAAGAGCATGATCAGAGGGAGCGCAAGTAAGGTGAGTGATCGATGCCTTCTAGAAGGAGGAGATCGCTTCCAGATTAGCTAAGCATTGGTCCAAAAAACTCCAAGAGTGTTTAGCACCCTTCGGATTATTGCACCAAGTGAACTTATATCCTGTAAAGACCATATCCATCAGTCCGATACTGGAAATGAAGGAGGATAAATCCTGACCAGATTTCCTACAGAATGGTCAACTTTCTATCTTTTTTGAGAGATCAGTAATGGCATTAAAGTCTCCCTCCACTAACCATGTTGAGGTTCCAGGATCAAACGATCCAAGTTTAAGTCATAGCTCCTCCTTGGATTGAGGATCACATTTAGCATAGACAAAGGACACATATAATTTATAATTACCAATCAAAATCTAAGTCATGATGTGCGGGTCTGAGATATCCACCTGCTCAACCAAAATCCTAGGATCCCAAATCAGCCATATATGCTAGTTACTAGGATGTTCTTGCATTGTATTCTGAAAACCAATTCTCTTTGAAAAGGTATAGTTGTTTACCACATTTTTCTGGTGTTCCAAAATAGCCATGAGAAGCGTCTTGTTAGAGCATACCATGCAGAATACATAATCCATTTTCACCCATGCTCCTAAACCATGGGAGTTACAAATCATGAACTTTAACATTTGAGTTGATGATGCCTTGATTTTGAACATGACGTTGAAGGCTTCATTTGAGGGAAAGTAAGGCCTTACTCCGTATTGGATTTAGATCATGTCTTTAGACATGAGAGTAAAGGAGTACCTGGCCGCGGGGAATGAACATGGGAGCTCAAATTCTTCTCTATAATGTCCGAATTATCCAAACTGAAGAAACTGTTTTGAAGAGGAACCGAGAAAGAGGTTGGCGAATAGGAGACCTGCTTGGCTGGGACATCCTGAGGAGAACCGGACCACCCCGAATCTATCGACGGGGAAGATGAGAGTAACCTTGGGGGTGAGGATATAGAAAAGGACCGTGGAGGTTTGAATGGGACCAGAGGAAGGTCCAGGGGGAAGATAGGCGGCCCAAAAGGAAGGTGAGGCATCGAATGAGAGGCCGAGGGCATCTTCGGCACCTATGGGAAAGGCAGACATGGACGCACCACTAAAGCCAAAGGAGAAGGCCCGATGTCCCCACCGAGGACACGGAGGAAAAGGACCCAACCTGGGTGCCAGTATTCAAAGCCTGTGAATAAGGGACACCCTCACTAGCCACTGTGACAACCACTGGTTTGCGGTACTGCTTATGACAGACAGCAAGAGAGTGACCATGAAGATTAGAAAAGGAGCAGAACCGTGCTGGAGACTCATAGAAGATCCGTTTCCACCAAGACAATGAGTCACCTACACACAGAAGAATATAGTCTGTAAGATCCTTAGAGAGATCCAATTCCACACATAGTCAGGCTGAAGAAACATGCAGGAGTTGGGAGGTCCGGTTGTCCAAACAAAGGAAGTAGCCAACTAACGCCTCACGAAACGATGATTGTTCGATTATCTCCTACCGCCTCTCATGGTGGACATTAAGATGACATTGTATATATATGATATATATGTTATTTTATGTTTTATTTATGATCTGTATTTTACATTTATATCATTATTTTATGGTTTCCATTAGGGGTAAAACGCGATAATTTCATTTGAGGAAGTGCGGACTACCGCCCTCTCAAAATGATATGACCCATTAATACATTATATGGGATGTATAAAATATGTAATTAATGATATTATATATGATATTATAATGGAATTATAATATACCTATGTATCATTTTGTTTAAATTCCATTAAAATACAAAATAGAAATGAAAGTAGTGTTCATGCGTACGTACGGATTACCGTCTTCCAGAACGGTACATTTCATTTCTTATATCCAAATGTTATGTACTGTTATAAAAAGATATATATATATATATACCAGATATATAATATATATATGATATCTAAATCATGTATATCATTATGGAGATAATGTACTTTTGACCACATAGAATAATTTTAATTATAACAAGTTCTTTTTTGACTCATGTTCCGAACATCGATAAAAGATCCAATATGAACTCAAATAATTAACTAATTTATATAACAAGGTAATAAGTGACATAAAAGGAATAATAAAATTGAATTTTTTTTAATCAAGTAGAAATTTACTTATGTTTATTATTCAGTAAGAACAAGGAACATATAAGACAAGTCAGACTTGAGGTAAGGGGTTTCTTATCTCACTTTTAATTTAGTGAGATTTCGATTGTTCGCAACTTATTAATTAAATGTAGTGTATTATGTACTTCTATTTGAAATATATTTTCATTATTATTTTTATATTAATGGTATTATGTGATTCATTTTATGGTTATTAACTTTTGGTCATATGACATTATTAATTACAACGTCGCAAGGAGTTTTCATCTCACTTCTTATTTCCTTGAGATTCACGCTATATTGCCCACTATTTCCTTATGTGTGTTGTAAGTACTGCCAATGAATGTATTATTGGTGTAATATAATTTAATTTATCATTATTTACATCATCATTTTATGATCCTTATTTCATGGGTTGTATGTTTCATATGTAACCAAATTGGTAAGGGAATTTCAAATTTCAAATTCCACTCATTGGGCTTTACGAAAACATCATTGATTATTTTACTCCAAGAATATGTGTGGAATAAATATTTATTATTTATGTATTAATTTCCTCTATCCTTTATGTGGATATAATTATGATACACATAATCACTCCATTAATAAATTTTTAAGTCTTCTATATGAACCATATAAGAGTAATTTTTACTCAATCACCATTCATTGAGTTAAAAATCCAATTCATTAGTGTTGTTTTTACAAGAATATGTGTGAATTTTATATGATTGATTTACACAAAATATCAAATCATATTTAGTGTATTTAAATTTTTCACACATAATTATGTCATTCATTTATCCCTAACCTAAGGATACGGTCTTTATAAGTGATATCATCTCAACTTACATTCCATTGAGTCTTCATTGTTCTTATGCGAAAATTCACTTTTGTTTGGTGTCTATACTATTATTTGAAATAAAATATCATGAATCCATTTTTCTCATGTTATTTTTAAGTTTTTATTACCTCAATTATATTTGTTCAACCATCTCGCATTTGGTTTGGAACTCTAACTAAAATATCATTTTAAATGCTTTAAAATTTTATTCTTCTAAACATTTCTCAATAATGTCCCTATTTTTAAATTGGTTTTAAGGATTTATTTATATGGACATTAGCATTTAAAAATTAAAATTCATTTTAAATGTTTCATTGTGGTATGGGAAACTTAGATTAGAAATCTATTTTTAAAAGGATTCCAGATAAATAGTGTGTCTTTGGAATGTTTTCAAGAAAAAGGGGGATATTTCTCTGAAATAGTTTTGATGATTACTTTCATCGATTTCAATATCCTTCATTATTCTCAATTGAGGTTAATTTTTTACAATAAAATCTTCCATATTGTATTGAATGAGTTATTTTTGACAGAGGGTGTTCTCTTTTTATACCATTCATGGTTTAATCATAAAGTATTGACATTTTGTATGCTAGTTTTAATACGAATGTTTATGTTATGCTTCAAAATTTTCAAATGAGGAATGAACTAGACTAAGTAAGTGATGGGTGAAGGCTTCTATAGCTCCTCGATGCATCGGTAGGTCTCATGAGAAAAACTAGTGTCTTAGAACAAGGCCTTGACAAAATTTTATTTTTAGTCTTAGCATGAGGCCTTGACTACGTGGTTATGATATCTGACTTTATGCATTCCATCATTATGAGATTAGATATTGATATTTGATGTGGTTATTAGACTAGTAGAATACCCATGACTATTTCTTATTATTTCATTTTTTACTCAGCTCATATTCCTTCCATAAATTGTTCATGCTTATTATTTTTAAAGGCATGTGTTTTCACTTATTCATCGTGCCTATTGTTTATGTTATCTTCCACTATATATCTTAATCTTAGTGAGAATTTGAGCTCAACCCTTTCTCATGTTTCATTTTCCCAGGATATAAAGAAGTTAGTTATGAGTGACTTTCAGGAATAATCTAGGAAGCTTGGATGTTTTTAATGGAATAAATTAGTGTTGTTTTTCTTTTCAATTTGTAATGTTGAACTTATGTGTGTATCTTGTTTCCAAGACTAATAAACTAATCAGTGATTCGGGAAATGATTCCCTGTAACCATGACAATGTATTAAAATAATGCACTGGCTTTTGGATTATGGGTTCTGGGCATTGCATTTTGAGTTGGGACCACGGAATGTTTAATTGAAAAAAATATGAATCTTTGAAAAATATAATGTTTTTCTGAAAAACTATAAATTATTCTAAAAGAAAGTTTACTCACACATTGTGAATATAATTTGAGATTATTTTTTGATTATTTTATAAAAATAATTTGATAAAAGTAATTTTTTTTGAAATCATTATATCAAAATTTTCATAGGTCTAATTTTTTGTGTTTTTCATAAAAATTTAATTTTTAGAAGAATAGTGGAAAATAATGAAATTTAATAGAAAAATGAATTCTAGTTTAAATTATGTACAAAGTGAAATTATTTTTTTATTATTTTTACTGAAATAAATGTAATATTTTATATTAATTACTTTGACATAGTTCATTGGAATCATTTTCATATTCAATTTTGATATGATAACTTTTTAAACTTTTGAACATTTTCTCTTCAAAAACTAGTTTTATCATCACCTTAGTGAGATTAATTTAAAATTTTGTTTCAACACTTATGTGAATTTTATTTCTAAAATGGATTAAATATTTTTAATAAAAATAATTTAAAATATATAATACGGAAAATATATGTTTTCACTAATATGAATAGTCAAACTGTAAAAAATAATTTTCAAGTTTAAAGTAAAAAAGGTTATTATGGGGAGTAAAACTAAAAGGATAAGAATAAAATGGGAATAAAACTTATATGAAATATATTTAATATAATAATTTTTACATTATATCTTATTGTTTATATAATGGTCTATTTTAGTTTCTTGTGGAATGAAAAAAAACATCAGTATGATTGAATCTCTTCATAAAAATCACAATTGTTCCTCTCACATAACATATAAAAGGACACCCCATCCTATCTTATTCATACCCTGAAAAACAATTATCATCCAATATCTACTAATATAACATGAAAACATTTCTCCTCTCATCTAGGATTACTTAATTTGGACATAAATCCATCCTATGTAGAGTTTTTTTGTAATCCTTGGGAGGGTACGTAATGTGAATCTGGATTTTATTTATTCTGAATCATAAATATAATATTATTTATCCATGATTATATAAAAAAAGAATATAAAATTTACATGGATGATTTAATGTTATATTAATGACCTGAAATCACCTCCACTTCCATCAAATGGCTTATGAAAACATTATTCATGTCTATGGGGACTACCACATTATAAACAAATGTCATTTATTTTTCCATTATCACCTCTCATGGTTAAGTTTGATGATGGGGATAATTTATATATATTTTATTTATAACATAATAAAACTTCTAAATCATTATGTAATATATAAAATTTTCACATTGTATTCCATAACAGATATGATAATGTTGCTATTGTGTACGGAAGACTACTATCTTGCGAAGTGATGTGATTCATTTTCCACTAACAATTTAAATGGATGGTAATAAAAAATTAATTAGTATATATGATATAAATTAAATAATTATTATATTACTGAAATATGAATTATTATGTAATGATAATATACATTTTATTTTTTAAACTGAAAATATGATAACATTGTTTGTGTACGTGTGGGTTACTATATTTAAATAGCAATGTGACTCTCTTTTGAACACCACATGACTTCGATCATATATATAATTTTATTTAAAGAACCAGTATGGTATATAATATATTATTATAATCCAATTATGATATAATATTACTTTCTTCCAATAATAATCATTGAAAAATTGAAACGTTACTCATCCGTACGTATGACCTACCATCTCTAGGATTGTAACATAGTAAATTTCTTATGAAAATTATTTATAATTGGTTTTATAAATAAATGTGGAAAATAAATAATATTTTATATCATTAATTTTATTCAAGAGATGGTATAACTATATATTATTTTCATTTACCAGATCTTTCAAGAAGAAACAAAGATTAGAAAAAAAGGCAATTAACACATGAAATTATGAAAACAATGAAAGATTATAAATGCGAAGGTGTTAAGATGTTATAAAATGATCATATATGATATTATAAATATTACTATGATTCCACAATAAGTTAATAACATTTTAAAACAACTATACATGATTTAATATAATTACAAACCAAAAGGAAGCGTGAGGTATGAGATTTATTTTTAGTTTTATTTTATTTTGGAATGTGATAATGTTATGCATCCAATTTTTTTATATGTTGTATATAATATCACCTTGACTTGTTATATCATGAATAATTAATAATTCATGTTATTATATGTGTCAATTTTATTTATTTTCTTTGTGGGTATATTATTTCGAAATCCCCAAGTGGTAAAAAATTTCATTGCACAATTTTTTTCCTTGAGTTATGTTATTTCTTCATTGTCACTGATATTGTAAGATTAGGTGTGTAATTAATTGTAATTATATTATGTTTTATTTAAAAAACTTTTAATTTTTTTAAATTGATAAACATAATATAATCATTGAATAATTTTTATTTATAATTTTTGATCATTGTAAAGGATTATTTCATAATCCCATTCTGATGGAGACTGTTTTTTCATGAATTTTATTTGAAGGGATTTTTTTGATAGTTTCATAAGTAAATCCAATTTAAATAATTTTTCTCAATTTATTAATTATATTTTAATGTAATAGTAATATTTTCTACCCTTTTTTACATAATGTAATTGATAAAATGATTTTATGAAAATCTATCATAATTTCAGTCTTTTGTTCGAAATATGTTTTCTTCCATAACATTATTTTCTAAAAATATCATCTAAAATATATTTATAATTTTAAAAAATTATTTATTAAAGAACATTTTTCCATTTTTTTCATTTCATAAATTTTTTCAATGGAATATTATATTCATTTTTCAAATAGGATCTTTTCTATAATTTTTGTAGTGTAAAAGGAATTTTCGTTTAAAATTTTACAGTGTGTATGTAATAATCCACTAACATAACAATAATTTCTTTGAAGAATCTTTTAAAAGATTACAAAGTCATTTTTAAATATTTTTACTCATAACAATTTAGAATTTTTTATTTCTTTATGTCATATTCAATGAAAAGTATTGCCAGTTTTTCTTTATTTAAAAAAAAATTCAAAATATAATGTTATTTTCCTCAAGAATGTTTTAAAGATATTATTATGGTATTATCATTCACAAATAAAAACAAAAAATTATTTTACAAATATATCACTAGGTATATGTCATGTTCATATTATCCTTATTATTCCTACGGATGGTTTATGATTATTTTGACCAAGTATATTTTTGAAATTCACTACATTGATTTATTTTTTTGTCAATAACAATCCCTTAAAATTATCACATTCATATGATCATTAGAAATTATATTTTTCCAAAACATCAATATTATTTATCATGGGTAGGTTTTTTCCAAACCATATATACGTTCTTCATTATGTGATCAATACTGAATGTCACATCTTTATAATGGGAAATATTTTCAAATCTATATTATTTACTAAATACATGTATTTTATACTATGTAATATTTTTTATGAATTATATTTATTATTATATATTTGAGGAATCATTTGGATATGAAATACATTGGTGGAACCTAATTATTGATAGCCCCTTAATGTATATGTAGTCTTATAGGATGAATATGTTGTTTGGTATTTGTTAAATGGGTTTTGACAAATCACATTTAATCTTCTTTAAGGACGGATATTGAAGAAACATGTTTCATGATTCAAGGAATCATTATATATAATTTAAAATCATTTACTTCATTTAAGATTCATTTATCATAATCTATGATATTTTTTCTATGATATTATTTCCGGATGACTTTTCATTCTTTATTTATGGATTAAATGGAATATAGTTTCATTTATTTATATATAAATATTCACTATGCCCAATGTAGTTTTTATAGTCTTTTTATTAATTAAATGACATGTGTTTTTAGTTTCTTCTCTATTTTCCTCCTTTTCCCTTATTACCTTACCCACCATACAAGACCCCATTTCTGGTCAATCATGATGGAGTAATAGGGTTGTTTGGGATGGTGATTGTGGTTAAGCTGAAGGTGATTCCTCTCTGATTTACTCTGCCATCTCCTTTTTCCCTCTATGATTTACATTACCCCTTTTATTGGATGTTTTCTTTTTTTGTGGTTTTTTTCATTCCGTGGCTTTGATTTGGACTCAACATCACATTGGGTTTCTGGTTGTGTGGCCAACGTTTTGCAGTTTCAGTTACGGGGGTTTCCTTTTGAATTTGGTTTTGAATTGTCTGGTTCCTGGTTCTGTTCGGTGACTCTTCCTGATGACAGTGATGATTTCATTCATTCTGGTTTTGCGTGCTATTTACATTCCTGGTCGAGGTGGTGTTATGAAGTTGTTTTCTTGGTGGTGGTTCCGAGTTCTGGTGTGTTTTCATTACTGTGTAATTTTCTGTTCATTGACAGTGGTTCCAGCGTGGTGGTCAATGGATCCACATTCATGTTTGATTGTTTACGATGGGATCTATTCTGGTTCCGCTATTTGACAGAAATGGTGTAGTGATACATCTTGGAGAAGGTGATAGTCATGGTGCGCGGCTCTAGGCAGTTCACAACCCGAGGCTTTGACGTTTTCCTACTTTAATTTGAACTGCGTATTTTTGAAATTTGAATCCTTGGTGTTTCTTGAAAGTGGTTGGTGGGTGATTTTGTATGAATTTTAATTTTTTGTTTTGAATTTTGTGAGGTTCTCACTCAACCATAAAAGTGATTCATTGAAAATACAAAAATATAGAATTGGAGTTGGTATGACATGTGTTTTCATTTATTTTCCATGAAGTATCGATTATGAATTATCTGATCATGATAGTAATGTTATTATAATGGCATGTCTATTCTATTTTTTACATTTCATTGTTGACTATTATTATTGATTAATGATAGACTTTTATATAATGAACCCTTACTAGGAATTTGATCTCACCCTTATTTTTATCTTTCCAAAGGATCTATAAAGCTTAACAACATAGATATGAAAGGATATACTAGAGGTAATATTGAAATTATGAAGAAAAGTAATTTTGAAATATGTGCATTCAAAAGTAATGTGGGGATCATGTATGTTTCTAGTTTACGAAGACTACTAAACAATTCAGTCATTTGGGTGTGATTCCTTGAATATTGTGCCAATGTATTAAATATGGCACTAGTTCAATGATACTAGGGGCATGTTCACTACAAATAACACATCCTCAACAATGAATTGAGAATAATACATAATAAATGATATTTAATCAATTACCTACGAAATTAATTTTTTTCTTTAATGATTAAGAAATTCACCATGGCAGCATACCTTAACTAAAGAACATGCGACCAAGTATATATGGAATTTATGGACACCCTCTTCATAAAGAAGATAATAATCCCAAAAAATTATATCTTTCTCCAAAATTTTATGGTGGAAGCATAATTGAAATATCTAACTGGTGAAATAATAAATTTTGAAAAAAAAGAGGAGACCACAATAAATTACTATTGGATGAATTTTACCTCAAAACTCTGTAAAAGACCACCTAAACTCCTCCTTGATAGGATGGAATGAAAGGATATGAGAGGGCCGCCTTGGTCACATGAGGAAGAATGATGAAGAAAAGGAAGGAAAACATATTTAAAACAAATGTGGAAGATATACATTTTAATCTTTTTAATAGTACACATGGTTTGGTGAGATAGTTGGATAAAAAATATGAATACCATGTGTCTCTAAAATTTCAGTCACACTCAGCCTCACATAGTTGTGGTGCTCAGTTAGACACACAGTGTTCCAAACCTATGAGTTCTAATACACCATTTCACCATTTCACTTTATTCTATTTTACCCATGAATGGTTTAACATATTGTATTATAGTACAAACCATGAAATATGTTTATTCCACACAGTTAGCACAAAATTTGATCCCAATTCTAAATTTACCAAAAAATCAACATCTAGGAATTGAATCCTTTAAGACACTCCAAAAATCACCAGGATACACTATATTCCTTATTACTCTTCAAAAAATATTATTAATAGGCATCCAATCCTTATAAATTAAATTATAAACCTCTAATCAAAAGTTGATCCATCGAGTAGGTGAAAATCCAAATTCCATCAACTTTTTTCAAAATTAATGAATAGGATGTTACAACTTCCCGACCATAAAGTGTCGCATTGTTGATAAACCATGGTGTAATATTTCTAAAAGAATCAACCTATATGGTTAATTAATTCCCTCTATGACATCCATAATGTTTTTTAATGCTAAGAACGATTCGTAGAATCACTCAAATATACAGTACGTAACCCATAAAAATTTGATCCAAGGCTCATTACTATGGAAAAAACCACAATAAAACACATAATAATCCCATCTGAAGCCACTAAATTACCCCTATGTTTCCTATTTTATAGACCATCATATATTTTTCACCTTTATATGTGCTTCTTTCAATGACCAATTTTGAGGCATGATACCCATGTCGTCGGAATTGCCTACTAAAACATGCCCACATAATTTTAATGATTCCCTAAACACTCTTATAAAATTTCTAAACCCTACTCAGATTGCATGAATGGGTATAAAAGTTTTATGATCAATTGACCAAGTTGAACCTGGTCATACCATCATTTCAGTGAAATCTCCCAACTGAAAATCGTAATGCACTAATCTCATCCAAGCATGGTTCTCATTGAGGTTCTCCACCAACATCATTAAAAAAGTGAAGATAAATTAATTTGAATTGTCATAAACCGTATATTATTGAAATTATTCTGATTCCACCACTAACATGTCCTCAAAATACAATCTTAGTACCTTCATCCCAAGGTGTGCCATGATCATTCCTAGAATTCTTACTAAAGACTATGAACGAGTGAATGTGGTATGCTAATCCATTAGCCTTGGATAGTCACAAGCCCTCTTCGGCCTAATTCCCACACCTTGACTCACCCAATTTTATAATCAATATCATACATTTAATTTACCAATAAATCCAACCATATACAGTTTCATTACCATACAACATTCAAAATCAAAACAACCATCAAATGATCAGTCTCATGGTTCCACAACCCTCTGAAACGAGTTTTACACAATAGTGACCGATTTTCTACTCCCCAATATACGATCAAAATAGTGATAATACAAAAATGATACTTCTCATTACCATATCCCATGACCTATACATCAATGATCATAAAAATAAAAATTGATAAATACCCTGTTATTCTTAAGTGATAGCAGAAATTTCACCTATCACCAATTCCAACTTATTGAGAATAGTTCCCTCGGTGTTCAGTGAGTTTCAACTCAAAACAAGTGTTACCGCAATAAAAATCAAATTTTCACTCCCCAAAACATGTATTACCTTATTATTATCCTCAAATGAATCTACCAAGGGGTCCACCATGAAAAATATTTATATAGATCAATTTATGGAAAAAACTCTCACAATGAACCCAGGACGATGTCAGGTTATTCGGGAAGATCACCTCTGAACTATAAGTATAATGATATTACATAAAAAGACATCTATTACATTCCCCAATCCATGCTCTCATTCATGTCTATTCCTATACATGACTTAGCCTGATCAACCATGCCATCATACCTGAACCATTCTCAATGTATCCTCTACTACAGATGTATATTATAAATTTATGAAAAAATCACAAAGAAACATTCCTATAATGTATCATGAAACCATTGGTACTCATATCACACAGTTCCACTAAATAATTCACAATTAAAATGGTTACACACACATATGGCATCAACTAATCCAATTTTCCAAGCACAATGGGTGTAAAATCACATACCATCAGGTTAAATACTTTACACCTACTCATGTAGTCCATCTATTAACAATGTCATCCTGCCCATGATATATGAAATATTTTCTCATTATTCCATTAAATCATTGGGAACACATCTTCAAACATGGAAACCTAACCATTGGATGATTTATCAAATTAACACATGCCTCACAATTTCATTTTCAAAAATAAATTGTTAACCTCAAAGTCCATAGTACAAAGTTATAATAAACCGAATAGTCCATCCCCTCAATGTAATTCTCAAAACATAAGCATCCTCAGTTTATTCATAGAAAAATAATGAATTAAAATACGTATAACAAAAATATTGTGCACGTCATATAAACCAGTATTTATATGAAGGTAAAGCCAAGGAAACCACTTATAAAGTTGTCTATAATCCAAGGAAAACCCATGTCACTCGATTCCCTTGATCAATCCAAACCCAGACTCAGAAAGTTCCATGTTAAAAAAAGGGACCTCTATCCTCCCAAAAATACCTACTTATCATGTCCCATAAAATGGAAACATGTTCCATCAACATAATGTCAGACCTATCATGAATTACACAACTAACAACATCAACCATGCCCCTATTTTAATTATTACATGAAATTTAACTCATCTAGAAACATTATCTAAGAGATTTATGAATAACATTGACATGCTATAGTGAAACTTGTTAGCATATATTCAATTAAAACTATTTGAAATTCCATGTTATAGAGTAAAAAACCTTTATATTTTTAATTTAAACCCATTTAAAAGTAACAATTAGTTATTATTTACGTAATGAGGGAATATAATGGTATCACATACTAAGAATCGGCTAACCAAGAAAAGATGATCTTTGAGAATCTTCATAAGGAACATCTCTTTTTAGGGTCACAATATACCTAAAATAATATATTTGAGTAATCCTCACAAAAAATATACTTATGTTAATAATCAGTAAATGTTCCATATTACTATAAATGTTTTGGTACCTACCAAAATCACACTATAGGATCTAAATACATTACCATAAATGAATGTCTACTTAGTAAAATATCATTTCTAGATAGATCGGAAAACCCCATGTAGGTTATAATAAATTAATATTTAACCACACATGAAATGGATAAAATAATAAGGGTTTCCATGAAATTAATGAACTTCCATAATCAACCTACAAGGCTCAACTGTATGTATAGAACATTATCCCAATGATCCATGTTGAAAATCACACATATTTCTATTTTGTATAATTTCATTCCATAAATAACCAGGAAAACATTTTATAGGTTGTTGCTAACACGATAAATAATTGAACTAATGATATAACACCACACAAGTGGTCCAATAACTAGGCTCCATGCTGCCTATCAATATACTAGGTTCACTCCACCTATCGGGCATGAGGAATTAATCAGCTGTCTCACTATATAACTTCTTAATGTGTATCCACATCAACTGCCTTCAAAAAGAGATATATATGTAAATCATCCAAATTATGTATAATGATACCACGAAAATATATGTTAATTCTACATAGATGTTATTTTTTGCACCATAAACAAGTTAACATTTTATCTAGTAGAAAAATCACGCTCCAGTATTCCAATGACATATAGACCCCACAAACCAAATTTGATGCATGTGATGCCTCTTGATTTTTCCAGAAAGGATTCAAAATCAGCCGCTGACCTCATTCTCATAAGACAAGAGTGATAAATCCAAAAATGGACTCATTTTAATAGGCTAGGAATCATAAAATTATAATAAATTATAAATTCCTCATAACACATGCATCGATCAAAGATTAAATCATATATATCTCTAATATCTAAAATTAAGAACATCCCCATATCCCTAATAATAAGTACATCATATCAGAATAGGTTTTCTAAATGACCATTATGATATCTATCACAAGTTCAAGTACAATACTACTAATATTGTATAACGTGTCAAAAATATTAAAACCATATTAAAGGAAAACCTCTAGCACCACTTTGTCACATCCTGACCTGAAATATACTATAAATAGTACTAGATCCTCTTAGGACCAATCCCTCATGCATGCCTCATCATATGCTAGAGGATTTCAACTAATAGTGATGGCCTATGTTGTGTCAGTGGGTAGACTGTTTCCTTATATAAAAGAATGAAAATACTGGTGATAACTAATAACAATACTAAAAAATAAAATTCGGAAATCATTATTTATATAAATTTTTTTAATAAAAATTAAATGATGTAAGGGATTGAATGGACATTTCTTATATACAATAGTGATCATCCGTTGGGATGGCCAAAAATATAGTTGTAAATAAACTAAACCCAAATAAGACTACAAGGATATACATCCCACATTGAGACGTATGACATCCCATCCATTCATAAACATTTGAGATGTATTCTTTTATTAGACACGGACCTCAGCCCATATTGTTCATACAATCATGTGAACGTCTTCTATGATACCCTATTGTAATGGTGGAATGAGTAGGGTGTTAGTACAAAAATCAGTATGAACCACCAACCTGGTCCCACAAGTAGCCTGTAAATATAGTGTATGTATATGTGAGATACTAATTAGGATAAAAATGACAATAATAAATAACTTTTAAAAAATGAACTAAAATG
The DNA here is from genome assembly GCA_963277665.1 of Viscum album. Taxonomy (NCBI): domain Eukaryota; kingdom Viridiplantae; phylum Streptophyta; class Magnoliopsida; order Santalales; family Viscaceae; genus Viscum; species Viscum album. Next base: position 1,983,570,728 of record OY728145.1, on the reverse strand, counting down.
AATAATTCATAATATGTCATGGTCATGGAGTAGTCTCATCCAAGATACTATACACCTAGAAATAAAATAATAAATTACACCCACAATTTGTCCCAAGGAATATGACCTCGACCGAATTTACATCTAGTGATAATGTTATTAAGATGGATGTCATAATAGTTAATGCTTGTACTATTCTTCCTATCCGTGGGTTTATAATCCAGATCAAGAATACTTTTTTTGTATAGCATAGGAAGTGTCTTAGAAAAATATTTTTGACTATAGGGGGATTCATGTCCAAACCCAGGGATCACCCATACTCACCTTGAATCACTATAATGAAGGATTCATCATAATATATAGATGTCATTTAAATATCGTAATGAGATGTATTTCATTCCACTCATGCCATGTAAATCCTTTCTGATGAATAATTCTTAGGTCCTAAGATGTGTTATATCATGACATTGTGAATCGGATAATCTGTAAGCGGGATGACCCTAAATATATTGGTAAATGGAATGATCTCCAAATCCAAATACGTTATTTGAATCCATTCAAAGGAATCGAATAATATCATACTCCAATACAAATCTGGAAATTAAGGTAATGGTTCTTCCACCTGATCCTAGGGAGAATACTATGAATTCCTCTATGAGATCATCATAACTCTCCATATTTATCTTTAATATGTGATTTAAACCATTTATAAATACACATTCAATTAAGGATCATAATGAATATCATTTTAAGTAAATCTGATCATCTCGATAATGTGGCATTCAAACATGGTGTTTAAAACTCCAAATCATAGGAAGACCCATTGGGAATCTATGTAATATAATGCATCACGTCTGGATTATAGGTCAGATACATAGATCCACATTTGGTAATCACATATTCATCAACAATAACAATGTTAAAGTATAAAAATAGTGTAAGGGTGGAAAATTCCAAATCCCGCCACTACAACAACATGTCTACTAAATTACATGCTAAATAAAATTTCAATAGTGGTACTCTCTAACATTAATACCAAAAAAAAATTGATGCACTTGATTAGGTTCGGTCAAAAAATGGGTAAACCTAATGGGGTCCTGTAAGCTAATAAATTGGGGTGGTATCCCACTTGGAATCCACCATGTTAGAATAACAGTCTTAGTTCAACACCTAATGCAACAAGGCATCAAAATTCTATTGGAACATTATAATGATAGCATGGAAATGTCAGCTTCAAATGATTTTTTCACGAAGGGAACCATATAAACATGGTTCAAGTTATAATATAAGTTCAAATGTATCATTGGGATGGTCATGAACTCTCACATAAGGGGTTTTAGTTACTCCATGGTTTTCTTCATTATAATAGCCCATTTTATTAATTAAATAGTTTATTGTAAAAAAATTGAACTTGAGGAATATCCCTTGGAAATTTTCCATAACAAGAATATACTACCATAAATTTTACAATTACCATAGGGACGATATGATATACCAGATACCTTTAGGAAGATTTCCTTTTATTTTCAAAGGGCCAGCTGTAGATACCATGGCCCATATATACTCAACGGATCCATGTTTTGTAATATATTAAAACAAAACAAACATAAAAAATTAATTACAACAACATTATAAATAATTTATTAAATCCCAAAAATATTATTTAAAGAATACCATTTTATTAAATATATTAATAATGCCCAAAACCTCCCTAGTCCTTCCCATCACACCAAAACTATGATGTAACAATTTCTAAAAACCCACGACACATCATCAATCTTGTATGATGAATAAATCATAATCAATGAAATAAAAAACATTACCCAAACAATCTAGTTTAGGATTTAAATATTTATAAATTCTTCATGACCTCATATATTAACAAGGAAGTGCAACAATATGTGATGATGATATCTAAGTTTACCAAGTTCCTAGACAGAGAAAAATCTTCAACATTAATATTCAATTCCACCACACTCTGGTGGAATAAGAATTGAAATCCATAACTAGGGAAAAACAACATTAGGATCAAATAGAATATGAGATCAATTCGTTTAATAGATAATATATTTCACCTAAAAACACCATAACATTTCACTAATCCCCCCCACCATTTATTTGGTTTGAAGAGGTGAATGAAATGAGGAAGATACCTAGTTTATACGAGGTTGAGGGAGGTTAAAAGGGAGGCTTCCCACTTCAATCACATGGAGAAAAGGGGAAATTTACAAATTTTTACGGGCTTCATGGTTCTTCCACATGGTTCTAAAATTCATACTCCTTAAATGAGGATCTATTGTCTGACGAAGACTCCACCTCCCACTATATCATCACGTCTTTATAAAAAACCTGCCACAACTATGTGAAACCACTTACACCTTTTAACAATTTCGTAGGGTTCTATATCCTCCTCTAATGGTTTAAAAAACCATGTTGTGGTAATGACTAGTCTCATTTGTAGGATGCATATTTATCACTATCCACATTCTAAAAATACACTATATGATATATTTTCTCAAAAATCAACATTCGGGCTCCAAACCCCTAAGGAAAATATTTCTGATGCTATATGCTAGGGTGTGTCGAATGAGCCTGTTGACACTTAATGATGTTGCATTGTACCCCAGATTATTTCCTTCCAAAGTTGGTCGACATTCATTTATTTTTTAGAGATATATGGTCTTTGATTGAAATAGGATAATTGTATATTGATCTCTATTTCAACGGATTCCTCCTCATAGTTTATCGCCTTGTCTGATTCTCCCTTAGAGAATAAAACATTGTTCATGAAATCCATTCCTGGTACCATATCCTTATGGAAAATGGTTAATTATGATACTTGTTTCGATACATTCTTAAAGGAAAAGGTCAGTTCAAGTCGGCCAACAACCATTAATCAAGAGTGTAATCATTTAGGAAAACTATAGGATATCTAGACCCTGAAACACAAGAACAAGTATACCCTTTATCTTCAGAGGGATTCTTGAGGTTGAAAAAACTCGACGCATCCCACATTGATCACATAGTATCTTATGACAGATGAATGTATCCAAGGTTTTCCTCATTTCTCCATGTTTAAAATGGGGTATTTCACGAGTTTAATGTATATTAGAGACATATCAAACTAATTTAAACACTTATGAAGGTAGATCACATAGGCATATCCCTATGCTAGAGTACCTGTAAGGTACACCAAATAGATGGATCATAATTCCCAATGAGGATAGTCTCAAGAATTACATTCCTAATAAAGGTAATGTTTCACACCATGAACGCTGATCTGGACACCATTGAGGGTGGTTCAAGGATGTTGATCCCCAATGAGGGGGACGCAAGATGGATGGATCAGAGCACCCAATGAGGGAAGATTCATGGAGGTGTGTCTCATGAAAAGAATGTTTCACACCGTAAAAGTTGATCAAGACAGTGATGATGGTGGAAAATGGAAGAAGACCACAATTAAGTGGACATAAAGGATTACCATTGGCTATGATTCAAACTCATAGAGGCATCCAATGTATTCTATGAAGAAGATAGGGATTAGAACCCACATAGTTTGAAGGGGAATAGTTTGGAGATTACACATGTCTAGCGGCACATCGTAAGATGATCTATATTGGTATAATGAGTGTGGATTGTGGGGGGATTATGCAAGGTTAGCTTTCGGAGTGATGTAAAGAGTAATAAATAGGATGAATGTTGCTTATGAATTGAGACATCCCATGTGACATTGAGAGCGGTGAAGGGATTAGTGGGTCTTATATACTGAGATGTCCCATGGTGGATGGCGCAACCTCAATTTGATAAGGGTGAGGTGGAAGAGTAGATGGTTGGGGGTTACACATGGTTATCTTCATGAAAGTGTGTCTTGAACCCACCGAGATATGTATCATGTGTAAGAATTAGGATGGATTATAGAGGGTTAGATAAAGTGTATGTAAAGAATGAAATGTAACCAAAATTAATATTATAGTGATAGTATTGAACCTTTATGAGGTTTCCTACATATCCCACCTAGTTGGGAATAAAATTAGAAGCAGTTGTGATTGGGACATTAAAAATTACACATTGTTGGAATACCAGTGTAAATGGTACATGTGGTTGAGAATTCTACATGTCTAGCCACCCATGGGAACGAGATACAGAGATATGCCCACTGGGTGGGGCACCATCCTCTTGAGATATAGTGGCTCGCGGGAAAGACCTAGATGGGTATGGATGTTTCTAGATGATGAGATCTAGAATAAAAACCCCTAGGAGTAGGGAACTAGAGTTTTCAATTTTTTGTGATTTAAATTGGAGGATTTAACCTATATTCCATGATTATAATAAAGAGATCAAAACACATGTAGTTCTAAAGTTAATGATTTGTGGCTTACACATGGATAGTGGCCCATGATGGTTGAAATTGGGGCATACTCCAAGATGGATTCCCAGAATAAAGGTTTTGTGACCACTACTAAACTCTAAAACCACATGACTTAAGATGAGAGTTATAAAAAAGATGAAGCAACAGACCAGATAGTCGAATCATTAATGATGAGCCCGTATTGAATGGTGCGGGGATTATGCATGGTTAGCGGCCCATGGAGATAGATATTTGAAAAAATAAGAGAAACGGTGTTACCCCCTATAAGATAACCTAGGGGATTATGCCATGAATATTTCCTAATGACAATTTTCATTTGTACGAGGATAATCTCATTTCATTTGAGGAAGATAACATTCTGTATCATTCGTACATATATCACCCTATAAAGGTGTTTTAGGGTTTACATGGAGACTTCCTGAGGTGAATATGAAAAAAACAAAGGTATAGAGAGAGAGAGTGTGTGTGTGAGGGAGGGAGAGAGAGAGGGATCTATTTTACATACTCTTTATAATCTTTGTTGAAATTCCATGAACATGGAAAACATAGTATAACATCATGGGATGTGAACATTGGTTCATGGTAGATTAATTTTATGCAGCTTGATCGGTGAGGAATCACCCTTCAACCATAGGTATTACATGACTTATTCCAACCCACACATGGGGAAGGGAAGGAATCAACAATTCCACGATTCAATAGGGTGAATGAGTGGTCAATAAAGGGTCTACATTAGAATATCTCTATAAAGAAGAAATATATATATTAGCATACCTATTTAAAGAAGCATTATTTAGAGAAACGCAATATGAAAAACCACTTGAGTAATGAAGAAATCACTTTAAGGTACCCAAGAGATCCCCTCAAATAAGGTTTGTAAAAGATGTGAGTGTTTCAGGAAAGAGGGGCTCAAATATGGGGATTTAGAGTAAAGAAAACCAGTAGAGTCTCTAGAGAGGGTGAACACAATATTGGAGGATCACACACAAGATTAAGGGGTCCCACTGAAAGATGTACATCGCAAGGGATGTGTATTGCATGATATAAGAAGAGTTTTCACACATATTCCATAGGAAACAAAATGGGTGAGAGAAAAGCCCTTATGGGAACTCTAGAAGGGGGAACCAAAGGGAACCTGTCACACAATATCATATGTCATGAAGTCCTGAATTATGTGTGGTCGTAGAAGGGGCCATCTCGCACACACAAGAATGATGGTTCGACTTCCAGATCATTCTCCCAAAAAGGGATGGTTGACCATCTATTTAATAGTGAAACTATTGGTGGGAGCAGGAAATAGGGATGCAGAGGAAGATATCGATTGACCTCCCATTTGGTGTGAAAGATTATTTTTCAGGTATTCCAATTTCACATTCTCAACCAAAGAATTATGCACTAAATATGTAGTAATTTTTTGGTTTACAAAGTGGAAGATGGACTTTGACGCCACATTTTTAATGCAAGGACCTTGCAAGCTGATTTCGGCCTTGCACGTAGACATCCAAACATGTGTAAATATCCCTTGGGGTTCCTAGAATTTTCCACCAAGTAAAATTTTATCTTTATGACACTTATAGATGCATATATATGACCTCAAGTTGGATTCAACACCAACAAATCCCCCCCCCCTCTCCTAATTTCATCTGAAAGTGGACTAGAAGGTTAGGTTCTGAGAAAAACATATGAGAGAACAATGTGTTTTAGGCGGTTCATTATAAAGTTCAAATCTGTTGTGTAAGGCTCCTGGTCTGTGCATGGAAGAAATGGGCCACAGCTATTAATACACACATGGGAACAATGAATCGTAAATTAATGTTCTATATGATAAGTGATCCTCTCTTGTGCATGTGTGTGGTTGATTCTTGCGTGAATGACCCAATATTTTTGTTTTACGTGAAACTTCTAAATTTTCTGCATTTGAAATTAGTTGAATTTTTTCTGTAAACCATCTACTCATGTGTGCGACACACTATTTTTAGCTTCAAACTTCAATATTTCACATGATGCCCTTCGTACAACACATCGTGACTGAAATGGGTAGTGAAGAACCTGCCAATGAGAGGAAGGTCACCATTACTACATGGAGGGATGAGATGATTTTAAACCATCATATACTCCATTCCATAAGGGTTCTATCAAATAATCATATGCTCATAGGAATTAAGACACATGCTCAAAATGATTACGTCTTGAGCAGTAGCCTCCCACTATAGAACATCTTCATTCTAGATGAAGTGGTTATATAAGGCATTATGACCAACATTCCATAGAAATGGGTCACATAGGACGATAGAATACAATAGTTAAACATCCCAAACAATGGACACCCATATAGGGAGACTCAAGAGATGGACTTCTACAGTTTTAATCCAAAAACAAGGATAGTCATTTGAAGTGAACCAGTGGCTGATGAATTTCCTGCTTACTATGCACACATTTTCTAGAGAAGCATTACTAATGAGACAAAAAGTTGGTAGCAGGACTGAGACATGAGATCTGATGGGAAGTTTACAAGTGAATGAGAATTGTCATTTTGGGTGTTCTAAACAAGTGATGTTTTTGGGGAAGAGTTGTGAAGCATCGATCTTTTTGAAGCCACGAGGAGTTCAAAATTACACTCTTATCAGCAACATGACTTAGTGCCATAATGTTTTGGCTGGTGGTCCCCTGAACCAATTAATTTCCACCTCCACCTTGGTGCATTTAGGATTTTTCTTTGTGACATCCATAGCCTTAGATTAATTCCATTGTAAGGAATTCAGTATGACGAGTTCTTACCAATTACGATAATCTAGGGAGATGAAGAAAAAACTCCCATACTCACATGGAATTTTCTAGACATGGTGAAAGGGAGGTTAAAGATTGACTACATACAAAATTTCATATCCTACCTATCCTGGATTATTCTATTCTCAAGAGGGATAAGTCGGTGGCAATGCCAGGCTGAGGAAAACAGTGCCCAAACATGTCGTAGAGGGGCATGGATAGATCATACTGGGTAATCCAGGAAGTAGGAGAATATCACTAGTGGGGATTCTGTGTCAATGAGAACCAATATATAAAGTTATGATATGATAAATTCCATGGTGTCTTCATATACTGGTGGATGATGCCTATAAGGGACACATGGACGAGGGTTCGTTTGGGGACCTTTGTAATAAATGAGATTGTAAATCACGAAACTTCAATTTTCACCCATTCTGAACCATGGATAGCCAAATGGTGGATGACCTTTGAGGGACACCAGAGTAGAGGGAATATCTATAGAGTATCAGGGGAAGCTTAATAGTGTCCTAGATTGGTGGAAATATATTTTACAATCCTTATGATCCATAATATGTTTCCTCCTAATTTGGGTTCCTACATCGAATGCCAAAGAATGTGTATACAATGGTCTGGGAGGAGAAGAGCCCTTATATCATTCCCCAGTTGTGGCTCTTGTTTACAAATAATAAATTTTGTGAAACAATCTAACATCCCCCACTGATGTTGATTATGACCTATTGAAGGAATATGTGGGTCACTAGGTGGTGGTATATCTGAAATAAATTTTGTGAAATCCTCTTCGAAAAATCAAGGCAGAAATTGTATAGTGTGGGTGGAAAGAGAGAAGGCGGGATACTACATGTGAAGTGAGACCAGAGGTGAGAAAATAAGTTGGAGATTAATGACCAAGAACATTGGTGGAAGGAACATTAGAAGATGTGGCCGAACCTACTCCATCTGAGGAGGGGTGTTCCCAAACACAACCTCGTGGACCAAACAAAGAAGCTCATGGGATAAAATTGAGATACCTGCTTCAACCCAAAATGGAAACAATATTTCCCACACATAGGATAGTATAGAAAACACTACAGCAATCAGTAAGTCCAGAATTCCTAAGGATAATATTTAGGTGATACAGGGTGCAGTTTCATGAAATCACTCATATTTGGGTGGAACACAAGGTGGATTATCATTGGAGACATGAATATATGATGGATATGAATGTGTACTCAACCAAAATGGGGTGTCATGAAGATCCAAATCTTATGGAGAATATGATTTTCTTCTAATGGATTGACTTTAAATAACTACCACCTGTGGATGATGGTGATGGAGAATAAGAAATAGAAAAAAGATGATGGGGGCAGAGGAGGTTGCAAAAGATAAATAAGAAGAAGAGGATGAGTATGAATAAACTAAAGGTGAAGATCCATAGGATACAGTGTATCATTTGGGGATCCCACATGAGATAATTGAAAACATAGGCACTGATGAGGATCTTAAAGAACATAATAATGTAAATGTTGACCCATATCTCTCATTGTCTGTTCCCTTTATATAATTCAGATCCACAAACCAAGATTTTTCCAACTCAAAAACATATTGTGGATGAAAAAAGGGATACAGATCATGGGGATGAGATTGTGTTAATAGACATGGAATGTTCTATTCTTATGCTTGCATTTGGGGCTCAACAATGTAGCAGACCAATTGGGGCTAAAACATCTAAATGTGATACAACGTAAGGGGTCGGGGGGATGAACTTATAATCAAGGGCTGTCCCTACTGTTAAAAAGGATCTAGTGATAATCATTGACTTAAAAATAGATGAGGGAGCTTCAGTGTAATCAAATCCAATAGAGACTTAGACACTTGACCTGGCTTCACATAGTTCTTATATGTACTTATTTTTGGTAGACCCATACCTATTATCTAGGAACCAGGTTTACCAAGGTGACCATTCCATGAAATGATCATAAGACTACAATCCCTAAATATTGATGTGTCTAGGACATCTATATATACTCTTTTGGTGGTTGAACCTATCTGTGAGTAAACTGTCATTCATGTTGATCTAGTCGTGGCGCCAAGTGTACAGGAGTTTTTGCCCACAGGTGATGCCACTGCGAGGGTAGATCCTGATGCTGGAGGAGGAAATGTTTCTAAAGAATAAATGAATTAAGAGGGTCACATAGATTCCATAGATCTCAAACCATCAAAAAAAAATTTGGAGGAAGATCATACTGCTGCACTAAGGGTTATCTTTTCAGAATACAAACCTACAGACCTTGAGGAACTAGATGATTCTGATCTAGATATAGATAAACTGATCCTTAAAATATAGTTCAGGGTGTGGAAGTGTATAAATCATTTCCCCGATATCCTAGTGGCAGATTAGTTGATCTATATGGGGTCACTATACACCAAGATTCACATTGTCTGTGCTGGTGGGGTGGATTCTTTCTATCTTCATGTGACAATCTGCAACTATCTTGCTGATAAGATGCATGAGAGAATTCAACTCCGAGATGATACCTGATACCAAATGAAATATGAGACCATCCTGAAGTACCGTAAGACTGAGTAGGAAATTTAGTGTCTCAAAAAATATATGAACAAGAATTCCATATTCTTCACTAACCAAACAGAACTCATCGAATGATTGAAGGCCTAGATGACAGAAGCCTAGGAGAAATAAGAACAAGTGATCTATCAAGTGGACGATCTCATTGATGAATATGACCATATGTGGATCAGGGATAATGAGCATTACTATGTGGTTTAGGATTAGTAGAAATGAACTCAGGAAGGGGCATGAGACTCTGGAAGCCACATTCTAGAAGGTGTTTGTGTGGAAACATTCCATCAAAATGAAATATCTATAAGGGTTGTGTTTTTTCCAACCTCAATAAACATACTATTTTTCCATTCCTAATTTTAGAACTATGTGAATGAGAATATTTCTTCTTCTTTCAAAAAATATACATTGATCTTATTTTTGAAGAAACTAAATATCAATCACTAATTTCACAAGGGTCATGAATGGTGTGGGAAATAAGGGATGACCACATAATAATTAACTTTGTATGAGAGTTCTAGATAATCATTGAGTACTAAGGGTTTTATTGTGTAGATTGAACACCCAGAGTATTTGGGCTGAGAGAGATTGTTTCTAGAGAATAGGGCTCTCAGAAAATCCAACATTTCCCTCCGCAATGCACTTTAGTGCAATAAATTGGAAATTCCCCGGTCATTGGAATCAATATGAACAAATGTGAAATGGAATATGGGAATTAAAATTTCCAAAATTCAGTACCTAATGATGACAGTTTGTCGACATGAGATTATTTTTGACCATATTCGTGATGAAATATATCTACCTCTAGACAGAGATGGAGGCAAACAAATGAGGGACAACTGTTAATTATATCTTAAAGACATAAACATACTCAAAATTCCATTTAAAGTACTCTATGGTGTCGGCTCGAAATGGTAAGTGAGATGAAATTACATGGGGCTAGACCATTAAGATGTCCCTTTAGATGTGAAAGTGGATGAAAATTAGAATAAGGGGAATACAAAGCATGGAAGTGAAGTCATAGAATTTTAAAAAAGGATTCTAATACTCTTGAAATTATTACATCAGGGATTTAGATCACATTGGTGTAGGCCCATGGGTATGAACAACGATCAAACATATCTCTCAGGGAAGCATCATATCAGCTTTTGAGAAACAATTTAAGATGTTAACAAAATGGTAGACAAATATCATTGTGGGAGAGGAACTCTTGGGAGATTTCTAGAGATTCTTTGTAGTTTTACATCACGTAAGTAATGATTATGCATAGTATAGTTTACTATCTTGTAATCAAAATATTCCACCATTTTACACCATGTGATTAAGAAGTTTTCACATAGTTTAAGGACATAATTCATGGACTTGTGCTTCTAGTTTATGTTTATTGGTATTGTACCATGATGTACATTCCAATAGTGTTTACATGGAATATAGGATGGAAACCCGATGTGAATGTTCCAATAGAGGCTTGTATACCATTCAAATACTAAGGAAAAAATGAAAAAGATTTATATGTTATGTGGTGTGGGATAAAACCAACGTGAATGAGGTTCAAGGAGACCTACCAACAGAAAACATATCCCGAAGGGGATCATAGTTTACATTTATAGAGTTTGGACCATAATCAGGGCCAAAGGGACTAGAAGGATAACAAACCTATGGTGGGACCTGGGGAAGAATGTTTAGGCTTCTCTACATACCCTATAAGGATGATCACCACACCACACCTAGTTATTAACATAGTGAAATTAGAGACCAGAATGGATGTGAGTCTCCCTCTCTGATGTAGTGGCCTAAACATCCAATATCTATTATGGGGAATATTAAACATGCTCACGATATGGATGAGGATGATTGTTTCTTAGTATATGTTCATAGAGTATGGACTGCAGAGTATGTGGATGGTCTAAAATGAAAAATTTCTAGGTGTCACTATATATCACAAAATATGGTAATCAATCCCTACATTATTCTAGAAGGGAAATTTATCCATTCAGGTATAACCCATGAATAGAGAGAAGAGGCCTTCGATATTTCTTGTTTTTTCCTTTTTTTCATTTTTTCATTGACTGACTATTCTTGGTGGAAATGTTCGGTTGTCTCCATATAATCATCCTCTGTGTTGAACGTAATAGGTTCCATGGTGGATGATAGGTGCTAAGGGTAATTCCCTATGAAGTGTTAACACAACAATGTTGTGCCATTATTTTCCATGTTGCCTGGACGATGATGCCGCAGTTTGAGGTTAGATGACAGGATTAGAACATTCTCTTTAACATCTTGTAGTAAGGAAACAAAAATTTAACATCATGTGAGATAGAAGTGATCTTTGTTTAATCATTTATAACTCTGACTAGGATGTTACATATCTTTTCTATGTGGTTATAACCCAACCAATACCCCTAAGTCCATGTGATCCATACTCGGTGAGGGAAATCAAGATTGATTCTAGGATTTCCCTGTTAAAATAAATGACATGTGGGAAATTAAAAACCTACACCAACATTCATACATTATGTTCCTAGGTGCACGAAGGGATAATACTAGGGGTGTTGGAAATCTAAAAAACATGACGGAATTAGGAAAATTCGAATCAAAGTTTCTGATACATAGGAATAAATTAGGGTGGCATAACAATTTAGGATAACTATAAAAATAGTTTGAATGAAAGCATCCATATCATATAACCTGGGGTGGGAATGGAAAAAGGAGGTTTGGCCACATACCATGTATGAAAATCAAGACCCAATTCAACAAGTCATTCAAAATTTTCTAGGATGTTGGCCTTAGATGGTAGGTGACCCATGAGGCTAGACACCACTCCACTAGGGTGTCCCATTAGACTTGGATGTTGATATAGACTCAAATAAAGGAATGTATGATTCATGGAAGTGGAATAGGAATATAAAAATGAGGGTAGTCCATTTAACATGTTTGAAATGCGAGACCTATCACCAGATACCATTCCAAATCTTTGGAGAAGTTGGCCAAAGATGGAAGGTAAGCTATAAGGATAAGAACCATAACTATAGTGGGACTTTTTAGACATTAACGATGATATATACCGAAACACAAGGGCACATGAATCATGTAAACAGAATGAGGGAATTTCCATGAAGAACCCATCTCTCCTAGTCGTACACCATAGTGAATTTGAGCATGCTTATGGGGCATAAGATAGAGGTATCATAAACCCTTCTTATGGGAAGAAGCCTCGAGAGGGATCTGGGATATGGAATGGTAGTCTACCAATGCCATATGAATAGGATAGAGAAAAAAAGAGGGTTTAATGACCCAAGGGTGGACATGAAGAAAAAGTTATTCAGTGTTCCTACATATATCAAAATGATAGGAATCAATCTATACGTAGTTCTTGAGTCCCATGTTTTTTAACATCATGCTATACGGATGAAGTGAAGAGGGGAATTCTAGAGGGAGGTAAATGGTGTAGTTGTTATATCCTAATGTGAATGTCTTCCAAGGAGTACCCAATACTATAATACACACTCGCAAGAGGGACCCAAGCTAAGAAGTTGATGGAATGTTGGGGTTGGACCTAGAAAAATGTCTAGAAATCCCTACATATCCCATAAGGATGGGAATCAAGCCATACATAGTTCTTTAACTCTGTGAAGTTTAACATTATATGGTATGGATGAGTAATCTTATTTTGTTTAATGTAATTAAACTAGAAAACTTGGTAATGGTATCGGAAAGGGCATATGCATGGCAAGGAAAGAAACCTGAAATGAATGTAGATCATGGAAATCCATACAATTTAATGCCATGTGGGATGGGAAAGATCATATTTTAGTGTTATAGAACTTGGTCCATGGGATAAAACAACAAACATGGGGGTGTGTAGTATTGTGTCATAAATAAATCTGACTTGAATGAAGAAAAATGAGGTCTCAGCACCATACCAAAAAAATATCGTGGAAGAACTCAGGACGTAAGGCTGAAAGTATAAATTAGATGATGGAACATAGATGAAGTGTTTAGGCATTCATATGTATCCCATAAGGCTAGAAATCAATCCAAACATTAATTATGAAGATTATTTGCAGCTTAATATCATTCAGTAAGGATCATGGGGATTATAGTTTAAGGTCATAGTGCTTGTCCCATTTTATATATATAGTCATATAGGATGCAATGAAAGATTAAATCTATACAGGAATCTAGCTATTATGAAATTAAAAAACAATAAAATAGGATAATACATCTTTGCTTAACATCTTATAGGATAAAATAGTGATTTAAAATAATACATGACATCAGATGTTAAAAAGATTAACATTATGCTACTAGGATGATATTGTGCAATGTAACATCATAAAGAACATAACAATTGTTTAACATCATACTGGACACAAGTTGTTACACTATTGAATGTCAGGAATCTAGTATGGTATTGTGTAGTTTAACATCATTCAAGTTGAAACCATAGATTAGTATCACATAGGATGTAAGCTATTAAAATATTTAATGTCATAAAACTATGGTGGATACTATTCTTATATACTATACTACTTGAAGAACTTGGAATTTTTGGGATGGGATACACACTCCCCGTCCATGGTGACCAAAAAATATTTACTGTTATTGTAGAACTTTTGAATGATATAGGGAGCTTGTCATTTGGGATCCAACAATGATTACATCCTACCTTGTATCAACTAAGTCCTTGTAGACAATAATATATGACATTGAAGTAAGGAAAAGAGAATAATCATTCTTAATGAAAGCTCTTGCTATCTGGTTCTGGTGCCTCTCCAAATTGTGCATGGCTCTAAGTGTATTCTCATTGAGGGCTTCCAAATTAACTAGAAATACTTCTACTACACTTTATGACTACTTCAAAGTGAAAATAGGTGTACATAGTAATGTAAAAATAATCATGGTTAGAAATATTACCCTTATTCACTACACTTATAATATGGGGTCACATGGGTGGAGTTTCATGATGTGTTTCGATAATCTGAGAGAGAATTAGAGAGATTTTCTAGACAACTCTTATTATTTTTCCTCAACATATTCAAAAGAATGTTAGAGAGGGTCTTGTTGAATTCATTGATCTATAAATTTCTATGTTAATGGTAGTGAGAAGTGTGGTTGGACTAAATTCTGTAAATGGAATTCAAATCCATCAGCTCAGCTGCTCAAAAATTGGTGTTTTTATCAGTGAGAACAACATGAGGGACTTTGAATTGATGCATGATATTGGAGCTCATGAACTCAAAAATAGAATTGGATATGAATACTTTAACTAGAATAACATCTTCCAACATGGAAAATAATTATTTTTTGGTCAGAATAAACATGCATTGGTGTGCTGTTATGGGAAGATATAGTCCAAAGATATCGTGTCCCTGGACTGTAAAATGTTAAGAATACATGGTGGTATGGAAGGGCTCTGAGGCCTAATGCAAAAATTTGGCCTGAATCTAACATCTGTGGAACCCCATGGAGAACTCAATATAGTCATGGACCATGGTGGGCCAAAATCAGCCTAAATTTCGAATATGGTGACAACATTCCGACCCTGCTTGATGGGATCTACATGAACATACATGAACATCATACATAACCTATGTAATATCACCCCACTAAAGGAAATAGATGATAATTCAATTAAACCCACATTCAAATAGGATATGTTCCAAGATTCCATTGATCTGGAGGGTGATCTCTACAACATGCCAATGGATTCACTCACGCTCAGCTCTGTCTTTCGGGAGACGGCCATGCTGTAGGTACTCGATGAAAGGTGTTCCCCAATAAGAGGTCTCCTACACTATGACTGGTGGATCAAGAGGACACAATGTGGAATAATCATTGGTAGGGTGGCTTACATGATCATTCTCATCATCTTCCATGTTGATGAGGGTAACGACCCTTCGATACACCATATGAATTAATATATCTTCTTGGTTAGTCTCTACGACAAAAGTGGATAAACTGAAAATAGAATGAGATCGACAATTCTATGAATGGGGAACATGATTCTCCTCTAGCTAAGAGGGTAACTAGGACACTAGCTAGAAAACATGCATGATAATGTGTACAAGTTATGGATTCCTGATGATGTAATCACTATTATCATGCTTGATGAATAATTTTGATTACCCCTTAAAATGTAGGTGGGGAAATCAATATTTAGATCTTGTTCGAAACCATTGATGATATCCTAATAATTTTCCTCATTGTTTTTTTAGCCTTTTGATAACAATAATGAATAAGACATGACATCCTATTTTGGCATAGTGAAAAAGATGCCCATTCCTACTCTGCTATGTATGGGTTCATAGATCCTTCATCCAGTTAAAATTTTCAATGAACCATCAAAATGAATATACCAATAAAACATATCCTAATCCACTGAGAGGATGGAATCATCTAAAAAATTGAGATCAAGGGAATGCTATTTGGGGGCCGGATGGGGAGCCAAAAAGTTTGTTTGTGCTTGAACCGTAATTTCCAATTTGGGATGAACATGATGTCAAAAATTTGGAGGATCACTTTTTAACAATCTAGACATCCAATTAATATAGTGTGTTTAAGAACATACATTAGAATATCCACATAGTACACCAGCTATATCTCTTGATTATCTAGATAATGATGCAACTTCTACACAATGAAAACCTGGGTGAGGAAGTCCTTCTCAATTTAATAATAAATTGTATTTGTGCCAAGGATAATGTGGATGATATATTAAAAAAAAATTCATTCCCTTCATTATTCTTCTAGGTGAGAACAGTTACAAGGAACTCTTCTAGGGTGGTCATATAAAGGACTAGTGATATTTCGAAGATGGGGGGCATCAGATCTGAAGGTATCAGAAGATACTACATTATTTCATTAAAGTATTTTCACTAATCGTCATCCCATTGGTAGAAAACATCATTATCTATGAATCCATAAATGGTATTACACATTCTATATAAATTCACAATGAATTGGTGTGTATAGTTTAATTGACCTTATAAGCATCAAAGCTCTTGAATTTTTCTCGAAGGGGACATTTGACTGATGGACTTGATATTATTAAAGTCAAAATTGATGCCTCTATTTTTAAAAATTACAATGAGAAACTTCATAGTAGTAGCCCTAAAGAATCAATTTAGGGGTTCATCATCAAATGTTAGGAGAAGAATAATCAGAACACTTTGTCTTGATCATTGTGATAGTGTTAACACTAATGGGATTTGACCACCAGAGCATCCATGTTGAATTCCACTAGAATCTTGTGGAAAAGTTTTATTATGAGGTACATGGAACACTGGTAGGTATCCCAGGTATTCATTAATATTAAGGGCATTACCAAATAGAAAAAGGTCCCTTGCAGTGCCCCGATGGTGGTTGACTCTTCATATTTGGGAGCCATCCAGATTTGATTATACCAAGAGTATTCATCCTTGATGGAGAGTGCTTGGAATCTACCAGCGACATCGATCAACAACTCTGACACAAGAAGAGAAAATCATCCTGTAAATAGTGACATTTCTGATCTTGGAAGTTGATGTAGAATTTGTTATGTATTTTCTTATTCTGCATAAGAATGATGTTATCCAACCACCTAGGGTAATGTAATTCCTTGTTAATGTTGATTTTGATGAGATTCTCAACCTTGACCTTGAAATTGACAAGATGAGAGGAGTTCATATTCATGGAATGTTGTTTGAACCTGTGATGACCTACCAAGAAACTATAGCGTTGGATGAAGACCTGAGGATCTAGTCCTAGAATCTCATTATAACTCCATCTAAATATATCCCATTGCTGATAAATCCATATACTACTGTTATTTCTCTCCAATATTGGCTATGTGGATTACTTTTACTCTCAGCTCTACCTTTGTACTAAATTCACCGGTACGAATTCATCAAAGGTGGTGGATACACCCTCTTCAAATGAGTTCATATAATCATATAGGGTTTTCATATCATCTTGGATAGGGGAATTGGTAGGAAGAGATAGTTCATCCAAGAAAACATTTCTAGCAGGAACACTCATTTCTACTTTGGTGGATGGAAAATATTTATTGGGAGATTCACACACTAAGGAAACCATGGACACAAAAGTTGTTGACATAATTCCATCAGGCATTCGATCAACCACCCACACATGATGATATAATGGAATTTTTGGTGGGTTAATCTATGTCAACATAGCCCAGACTAGGGAATCAAGTAGGTGTTGTGTACCGTTATTCCAAATGGTGGACCATCTTGATACCTAACAGTGGTAATAGGTTTTGGTATCACTCAAGCCTTTTCTGTTTTGGAGTATGAGGCAATATTTAGACATTCCATGTACCTATGAATGTGTATTCCCCATATCTATCAAATAATGAAGCAATGACCCATTTCTATGATTTTCTCCGCCAATTAGTGTATTGGGAGAATGAAGTAATCATTCAAATCCATCTATGGGTTAGACACACTCATTTGTTTTAACCCAATTTTCCCCGATCTAGTAATTTTCTATGTCTAAATAGAGGGATTCAAAATAGGAAAATGGATACGTATCACCTTGGATCACGCACACTCTAACATTGAGGGATTACATGAGGAATTGGTGGTATGAGGAGGGAATTGTAGCATGAAAATGAAGCAAGGGCATACCCATCAACGCATTGTTGGGAGAGTCTTGTGAGATGACCATGAATTCAATTCTGGCCATAAATCCACCAAAATGGGTTTTTAAAAGAATATTTCCACATGATCTCCTCTTAGTCCTCTAATAATAATGATTTTTTAGGTCACAGTAACTCAAATATGATTTAGATAGTCCTAGCTTGTGGAGTGTCTAGGTTAGGATGGGAAGGATCCCCAAACCTATGTCAATGAGATAAAAATGTACTTACACACCATTCAAATAAATTGTGATGTACAATGGTTATATTTTCCATTATACTGCGAACCATTCATGTTCTCCTAAGAATGAGATGACGGATCGACACTCTTCACACTTTAATTTCTCTGCATGTATGATGTCTGAAGCTTATACCTCTTTTTTAAACCGGAAGGGGACATTCAAAGAATCTGAGAGGGAACCAAATATATATTCTGAAAAGAGAAGTTCCTTAAAGATCAATATATAAATGGGAATGTTAAATATATTTTAATAACATCATACTTTCATTTATGATTCACATGTTTACATATATATGTTCACTATTTGAAGGTGGTATTATGGTAACCATGGTTGGTTGAACCAGAAAATTATGACTAGTAATGGGGGTATATCATTGCCCACTAGTTGAACCACGAAAAGTTTCTACTAGATGATAGTCAAATGATTGAGGTCTAGCCACTTCTAGATGTGGCTGGTCATGATGATGTTATAGTACCTCTACCTAGTAAAGAAGAATGAATGGTAGTGGAAGTGGATCTGACGAGGCTGGATGAGCATACTTCACATGTTGAACCTTACATTGAACCTTTCTCCTTTCCTTGGTAGCATGTATGGTTGGGATGGAATTAATGGCCTGATTATCAGTATGGTTCACATGTCCACTACATCATCGATGATGGTGTTAACAAGAAGTATTAAGAGGATGTTTTTAACATACCTCGTCACTGGGAACCATGTAATGGTCCACCAGTTTGATAGTATTCACTATGTCATAATCAAGGTCATCTCTAGAAGAATCCTCTAACAGTAGGAGAATTCTATAGGAGAATCTAATCTCTAAGGTATAAATTCTTCAATATTGGGGGATGGATTTGGCACTGCTAGATGGATCTTCTATCATTGGCACATTCAGTTCCTACTAATATAAGATGTGAAATACCATCAAAAGGTGCATAAGAGATAGAAGGATGAGGCACGACAACATAAAAGGGATAATGCTTATTCAATCAGGCATAAATGACACCATGTTCTTGAGATAATTCTATTTGGGCTAATAAATCATCAAACTTATGAGATTCATAGTAGGATACTTGCTCTCATTTACCTTTATTGTCACTGTCCAGATTTCTAGAAACACACACCACCTTTTCCAGGGAAGGACCCAATCTGACTACATTGGTAACAATATGTTCTTAAGAATATCCTAAACCACATATTATCAATTTATGGTGTGTCCAAGGATCACGTGATAAGGGAAATAAATGGTTTGATCAGTGAGATCAACCTACGGTGGCTTCCTACATTTTTTAAACATTGGGATTCCATGATCCAAGGAATATAAAAAATATATAAGAACCTAAGATTCGTCAAATGAGTAAGTATAGTTTCTACAATCCAAAGAAGGGTCTATGGGAGTCTATACCTAATGAGGCGAGGGAACCTGATGAGGGGATGGAGCCTCATTTCCTCGCTTCCGCGGTGGTGGGTGACAAGGTTGTGAAGTCTGATTTAGTGGCAGGAGATGTTGAAACTGATTCTAGGCCTGAGAATATTTTCGCCAGTAAGAATGTGGATGAGCCTCTACTGCTAAATAGTATAGTAGTATAGGGATTTCTACTTGAAAGACAATAGTCTCGTCCTTTGAATCTATTCTTGAAGGATCTATCAGAGCAAAAATCATGCCTTTTTTATAATACTATAAGGCATACACTTGGAACTAAGGCTTATCAATATAATACCAATTCATACCTGGGATTTTACAAGTGATGAGTGAGGGAACCAATTCTATCTTTACATTTCTCATGCCCATTTTTATATGCTTTCATGAGTTAGAAGCATATCTTGGGAATACGTGAGTCCCTTACATATAGAGAAAATGTCCACAACACACTCATATGGCTATTTCATTCACATAAAGTGGTCATAAATACTGGTCAATTAGTGGTGGAGTAAAATTTATTTAGTCACCTCAAGTGAAGATCCTCCTAACAAGCTATGGACCCAATGGTTAACTTGTTGAATGAGAGGAGTGAAGGTCCTTCCATCTTCTATACAAAACAATGACTCTTGGTAGCTTCCTATTGAACATGATTCCCCAACATAGGTCTACACCTCGATAAGTTTTGTTCAAACTACTGCAATTGAAAACCCATCACATTTAAATGGGAAAAGGTATGGTATTCAAAATATAGGGATGCTAAAATATCATCCAACCATGTCAAATAAGGCTTCCCATCATGATGGATTTTCAAATTACATGTTCCAAGGGAGTCAAGGAGGGAAAAAAGAGTGTCCATCACATCCCCCATGTAGGGATTCTTAACCACCAGTGCGTTAGTAGGATCATCAACATGATATGAGGTATCCAAATATTATGGATCAACTGGAGTAACTAGTGGAGAAACTGTAGGAATATCTGGAAGAACTGCTTTGGGAATGACCATATTCGTGTCCCAAGGATAATTCTATCACAGTTCATGTGTATTTGGGGAATCATACCATGGATGTTTTCTAAAATATTTGGCCTCTATGTTGTTGGCATGTGTAGGGATGTCAAGATCAATGAGAGGAAACTCCCCCGGAATAACCTATGGCTACCTCTTCTTCAATAGGGGAGGATAAATAGGATCATATCGAGGATCACCATAGTTTTTATGTAATTCCAAAAGGTTCTCAGTGAGGATCTCTTCAACTATATTCTTCTTTTCCATGAGATATTGGAGACACACAGTCTTATCTGAATCATCCTCCATCTTTGGCATTGAACCAGACAAGTTAGATTTCTTAATGGCCCCAATATTGGTTTTCCTGTGTTGGTGATCCGACCAATGGGAAATGAATCAAAAGTGTCCTCAATTCCTGAAAACCATCTCTAATAACATATTAGGAAACATGAAGGGTTCACTGGGTTTTGTGCTTCCCCAAGGGGTGGGTCGTCGTCTTCTAACCATGTACTAACTCCCCCTTCCAATTGTATCTCTAGGATTCCCATTTTAACGTTATGGTTACTGGAGGAAAATTCTCAATATCTTTATGTAGTTCTTGATTTTGCAAAATCAGGATATTTTTGAGAGTATCATATTTACCCCATATCAGGATCTACACATTCAGATGCACCTCTTGGGTAATTCAACCGAACATAATGAATCTCTAGACACAATAGTATTGGAATAACTAGTAACATCTGGGTAATGTAGGGTATTGTTCCATATGATGCACCACTACATTGACCATGTGACACTACTGGATGATGTCAGCATAATTCTCCTAAAACATCACATAAGTGAAATGAATGTTTTAGAGGTGGAGCCACATCACCTAGATGGTTCGGTGGAAGCAAACAACTTCATCCCATGTAAGAGACTCTGGAATATAGAAATAGGGAGTATCATTTGTCTAGAACATCTCAAACAAATGGATTCTTACAAGAGTGTTCCGTAACATTCTTCACTAAGAGGAGTGTTTTGGATCTTGGTAACAGCATTCATTTACTGGGGTTTGATTAGGAATGTGCAGAAACAATGATGATGTCTATTATGGTGGTGGAATTGTTGGCCAAGAGAACACTGCATAGGATTACATGCCACAACATACTGGGTCACGTCTTGAGGATGGTATCAAATATATAATCATGTCCCTATAAGATGGGGCTCTGAAAACCACTTTGGGTTCAAGGGAAACATCTTTCAGTGGGATATCTGGAAGGTTCTTGATATCTACCAATCCCTAGAATAACTATATTTGATCTCTTGTTGAGGTAGATAATGAATCTGGAGATGGTAGATATGACTAAATGACGAGACACTAGAATGGATCCAAATGTTCCCCCTACTTTATAATCATATATATGGTTTTGAGGATCTGTAACATCTCTCTTTATAGAATGTTGAAGATCACATGTTCGGTTCCATCCCATAACTATGATACAAAGGATCAGGTTAAAGGCTCCATCTTCAAGTCTCATTATTATTTAAGATATAATGTTGGACTACATTATCAATGATCATTCACTTATCAGATCTATTCCTTCAATGGTGATGGTTCTCCATTGTTCCGTGGGAAGGAACTTCAATGAAGGATTCATATTTGACATAGTGAGAACTCCATGCGGGTTGGTTCTAGAGTGGGATGACCTCCACTAGAGCTCATGAAAACATTTGGATGACCTCTTTGTCTTCTTCCAGCAACATGGGGAGGACCTAATTAATGGTTGGTAGTGCTAGCATGTGGAGGGCCGTCATACTGATCAAAATGGATGTGGGGAGGACCTTTGTGTTGACTGTTGATGATGGGGGTGCCTCAACATTTGGTGGTTTCTATAATAGGGAGGACCTCCAATGGAGCTCATGAGAACATGGGGAGGACATCCATGCTGATAGGTGATAGAGAAGGGATGAACATCACTCGGGTCGGTGCTACTATCGGGAGGAATCCCACCCGAGCTAGGAATAACATGTGGATGGACATTATGTTGATGCTATGAGACATGGGGATTACTGCTGTATCTGGAATCATATTTCTGGGGTGGACCTTAGGGCTGAGTTTTGACAATATCGGGAGGTCCTATATATAAACTAATGCTGGTAACACATGGAGGACCTACATGCTGAATATCATCATCACATGTCATCCTAAGACTACTGTTGATCATGTTATCAATTGAAAGAGTCATCCAAAAATGCATGTGAGGTATATGAGGTCTCAATCCTCACCAAGAATTGAATTCCCCCTTCTCTTCAATAGTAAGGAATTGGTAGTATGTGTAGTTGGTGTCCTGATACCTAGTAGCTATTGAAAATAATACCCCCGGATGAGTATCATCATGAGCTAGCGTCTGATGATGGCATCAAGTAACTCGAGCTAGGGCCAGCAGAATAGGGGCATTGGAAACATGTTCTTCATCCATAGGGACCAAAAATTGTTTTCTCTGACATGGAATAGTGGTATCCCTCATTATTATCTCTTGGGAAGAATTCATCACCATGACTAGTCAGACATCCCTTACCTCATTGAGTTTGGGGAGTGAGTTTTTGGAACTTTATGAGGAGAGGATCTCAAAATGGTTGAATGCTACTATGGGGAATAATGGATTTATGTGTGGACCTTGAGGGTGGTATTAATAATGTGGAACAAAATATTTCTAGTTCTGGTGGGAAATATCCTTCATGGTAATGAAACCCTCCTTCTCATATCATCGAACAAGAATGTATATAACCCTAAAATGAAAAATTTTGGTTGGAGATATAGGGAATGGGAACCAAGTAGTTTTGGATTTGGATGAAACTTTTATGGAGGCAGAGCCATGTTGGATTTACACATTACTGTTCCTCCTGACCCTATTTCTCCAGATGGGGAGATATTAGTCTCCTATATCTCAGGTCCATCAAAGAATAATGATTCAACCATCAATATATATATTAGTAATGAAATTCCTAAAGCCCTAGAATCTTCAATATTCTATGGTTAGGGAGAGATATCCTCAATGACAATGCCAAAGACCATAATTATTTATGATTAACTAACCCAAATTCTTTTGAGATTCATGCATGCCCACTGTTTTCATTGTGGGACCTGGCAGTAGATATATTTATCTGGTGGAACGCCCATATGCCGATGTCTTGGTAACTAAAAATCCCCATGGTTTAATGAGAAAATATTCATGCTGGGTTTACCATTTATTGTTTTGGTGATTTATGCTAGGTTGCACCTCATGGGTGTGTTCACTCCTACTAATGGTATATTGTACCCTATATTCGTGATTTCCAAAGGTGGATGACATTCATCACATATTTATATATTTCTCTCATTGAATGAAATTGTATTATAGGATGTCGGTCTCTCATTTTGTGGATTACACCTTCTAATTTGTCTTAAAGTCTGGTTCTACCATATAGATTAAAATGATGTTTATGAAAACCATTCCCAGTTCCATTTCATTGTGGAAGCTGGTTTATTATGCTACATCATTCAGGTCATTCCATATGGTTTACATTAGGGAAGACAACTTTGATTAGGATAGTAGACATGGTGGGAATCGATGGGATGTTTGGACTGATCAGAACACATATAAAGTTGGACCAGAAAGAAATTCCCTACTTGGGTTCACTTGGAAGTTTTACAAAATGGATGGATTAGAATTCCCTGTGAGGAAGGACCCATTAATGGTGTGTCCCTTAAAAGAAAGGACTCACACAATGAAGGATGATCTAGAAACCACTAATAGTGGATCTCAGAAGGTGAACCCCAATTATGGGGGCTCCATATGGATGAATAAAAACTCCCAATGAAGATAGACCCATGGTGGTGTGTCGCATGGAGAAAAGGTTTCACACTATCGGGGATGATCTGGACACCACTGAGGGTGGATCAAGGAAGTTTACCTTGATTAGGGGGACATTGTGGCTTACCATTGGGTGGGATTAAATCTCAAAGAGGCTCCCCACATACCCTGTATAGAACTTTTGGATAATAAACTATGTAGTTTGAAGGGGAATGGTTTGGGGGAATTCACATGGATAACATCCAATCTCAATTGGATCTCTCTTGGTTGAATGAATGTGGATTCTGTGGGGATTATTCATCGTTTGATTCCAATGTTCTCCATGGATCAGCAATGGTATGAGTGGGTATTACACACTAAGGTGACCCATGTGCTACTGATAGCAGCGAAGGGATGAATGAGGATTACACACTGAGAGGACCCATGGTGGATGGTATGGCCTCACCCTAATAAGGGTGAGGAGATGGAGAAGATGGGTTGGGATTACACATGGTTAGCTATCTAAATTAGTACCATGATCCCACTAGGATGTGGAAACCTATGTTTGAATCAGGATGGATGATGGATGGTTAGATGAAGTTGATGTAATGAATGTGATGTAAATGACGTGAATATAATGGTGTTGGTCTAGAACATTGTGGAGGTTTTCTATGTATCCCATCTGGTTGGAAATCATAGTCTACATAATTCATATGGGGACGTTGGGACTTACGAATGGTTAGAATCCTAGTCAAACTGGGACATGTGGTTGGGACATATGCATGGCTAGTGACCCTAGAGGACCTGAACAAGATGTAAACCCAGGTTGAGGCAAGATTCTCATAAGATATAGTTCCTTGATGGAAATACCAGGATTGGAATGGATGTTAGTGGATGATCAGATTCAAGAGGTGAACCCCTTGGAGGTGGGCACCAGAGTTTACCATTGATCGGGATTGAACCTCAAGGAGGCTTCCAACATACCCTTTTTAGTACATAGGGATCAAAACCCATATAGTTTAGTGGGAATTATCAGGTGATTACACATGTATAATGGCCCATGAAGGTGGATATTGGGGATTAATCCAAGATGGATGCCCAAAATAAGTGAATCCTAGTCACTAATAACCACCAATCCAACAAAAGTCATGTATGGTGTGTGTGAAAAGTGGAAGTAGAAAACTATAATATTGAATTGTTAAATTTGTGATGGTGATGAATGGTGTTAGGATTATGCAAGGTGTTTGGACTATGAAGACTAGAATCAGGGAAATGATGAGAAATATTGATAACTCTTGTATGAAATGTTATTGTATTACACAATGTTTCTTTTCTAGAGAGGATTTCCTACTGTATAAGGAGGATATCATTCTCTGTGAGGAATATCTCATTCCTTCTATTTCCAACACCTATCACCCTATGATGGTGTGTGGGGACTTACATATAGACTAGTAGATGAGTACACGAGGATACAGACCAAAATGTGAGAGTGTGTGTGAGGTATCAGGTTACCATCCTCTTTATAATATTCATAAGCATTATAGGCATGAAACATCCATAGTTTAACATCATGTGGTGATGAAGTACTTTCTTGGATGTTTAAAGTCATACTTCTGGGATAGTGAGAACTCACTCATCACCCCTAGGTCTTACATTACTAATACCCACCAACACATGGGGAAGGGAAGGAATTGGCAATTTCATCATTCATCAGATTATAGTAGTGGTCAATATAATGGTCCACCTTATCATTTCTATGGAATGAAGAAACACTATTATCACACCTATGAAGAGAAGTGTTAGGTAGAGCAACACATTGTGAGCCACTACAAGAGGTGCCAAAAAATCACTACGTGCATGTTTGGAGATATTCATGAAGGAGGTTCGTGAATTATTTGACTGTTATTTGCAATAGGGGATCATAAATGGAGTTTCAGAGTGAGAAACACCCATATATCTATTAATACAGGGTGCATGCAATATTCGAGGCTTGCATGCTAAATAAAGGGATTAGAGTGATAGAGGTACTGAATAAGGGGTAAGTCTTTCCCACAAGAAGAATCATTTCTATGCACCTTATTTAGGTAAAAAGGAAATAGTCAAAGGATAATCACTTGTTGGAACACCAAAAGAGTACCTATAGTGAAAGATCCTATACCTTGATGTCAATACATATGCACAGTTTCGGAAGGGGTTGTCTTGCACACAATGAATCCATGATTCATTTTATGGAGAGTTATAAGGAAAATAGTAGAGTTCCTTTCTATTTATAAGAAAACCTTTTAGGGGGATCATTTAATATAGCTGGTGTGAAAAAGGCTGGATGAAATCACATTGGGCGCACAAGAGGTTTTAATGAATATTTCCAAATTGTGCGCTCATCTCAAGACTTGTGTGATCCTGAACATTCCTTTTTTTGTTCTTGGAGTGAATATGGCCTTTGAAATCCCATTGGTCACATAAAAACCTTATGTGTAGATTTCATACATTCATGAAAATATCTAAACATACATGTATCTCTGTTGGGGTTCTAAAAAGTTCCCTCTGAGTCAAATTTTGGCTTTAAGTCACTCAAATACACATATTAGTGACGTAAAATAGAAATTTAGCACCAAAAAACACTCATGAAATTTCCATGTTACAATTCATGACTCATTCCATATCTAAAAATATTATTTTGAGGAATCCTCCCAAGAAGAATTCTATTCTAAAATAGTTATCGAAAATTGACCCATCTAGTAGTTAAAATTTCAAATCCCTTGATAATTTATCCAACTAGAAAAACATGGGATATCACAACCTCCCCATGATAAAACTTATCCTCTTTATGAATACATTGTGGAATCAAACCAAATAACCCATCACACATGGGTCCTAAATCATTACTCAAATATCCACATTCCATTACAAAATTTAAAACTAGATTCCAATAATCACATAATCATATGGTGATTAACCCACAAAAAAATGATCTAAAAATCCATTATAAGGACAAATAATAAAAATGAACCTCATCTATTCGCTGATAAACTATATACATGATCACATAACAGTATAATTTGTAATCTATCATATGATTCTCCCCACCGTAGGTCCTATTTTCGAAATCCAATTACGAGGCATGGTATGCCCACCAGTGAAATATCATACTAAAATAGGCCCCTAGTATCCCTACAACACTTATAATATGGCTATAAACATTCCACACCTAATCACACATAAGGAACCTACTCTCAGTCCTTGATTCCATCAAAATGGTAAAATTTTAATTAACTGAGATCAACCTTGTAATGCCGACCTTTTATTGAAAATCACAGACTGCATATCACACTGAACCCATCTCATCCTGTTGAAGTACATGATGCAGTTCCTCACCAACAAGACAAAAAAATGGAATAATAATAAATTAGATTCATTGTTTAGAAACTATTATTGGAAATTCTTATCTTCCACCACTAAAACATTACCCAAAAATGATCCCAGAGCATTTATCCCAATGTACACCGAGATCATTTTGAACTAGATCATTGAAGTATGTGACTAACTTTTGGTGGCATCTTAATCTAGAACCCTAAAAACCTTAAAAGAAATACTAAGCCAAACTACTACACCCAGACTGACTAATGTTCATAATCAAAATCATATATTGAAGTTAATGAGAAATCTAGGTGCATAAAATTCTAATATCCAATGGAATTTTAGATTCATATGGTCTCCCATCGACCAGTATTAATGATCCACGAACCTCCCAAATGAGGGTTACACACTAGCGAACAACATCCATCTCTCCAACTCTGAAGAATCCTAGTAACCACACCAATAAAATATCTTCATATCACCAAATCCATTTACTTATCCACCATTGGTCATAACAACTGGCATGTATAAAAACCCACTCATTATTGAGTGCCAATGACAACATCTCATATCACATACTCTTTCTTCATAAAAATGGTTCCCATAGTGATTCCAAAGATGATACTCAAAAATAGGATCACAAAACTAAAACAACCAATGGGTTAATCCCCTAAACTTGGATTATGTTATTCTAATTGTTTAGTGAAACAACCATGGAGTCCAAGCAGAAAGAAAATTTTGATAGCTCAATGTATAGCTGACGTAACCTCGATGTACTCTAGACAGTGTCAAGGTACTAGGAATGATTATCTCTAAACATGGTGTACTATAAGGTTACATTAATATATGTGTTTTTCTCTCCCAGAGACACACTCAACATACCATATAAATCTGCACTTCACTTATATAGATATGACATGCCATCACACCTAATCTATTCTCAATGTCACATGTACTTTGGAGGGACATTTCTCATTTTAGAACCGCTACAAAAAATAATTCCTCCAACATGTCTTAAAACCATTATTCCTCATGTTCAGACATGAACACTAATTAATTAATAATTAAAATGGTTTCACACACTTCTGTATTGTACCACTCCTATCAATACTAACCCAACAGCTCTACAATCACGTACTACTCTTTTCCACATCTAACTCATACTCCTATGATTCTTCCGTAAACATGGTCAATCTAGACATGATACATTCCATGTTAATATCAATAATCCATATTATATTTAGAAACTCCTCATAAAAATTAAGAAACATACCCATATCGTGATATATCAAATGACCTCCAGCCTCATAATATCAATTATAAAACTAAATTTTCTACCACACAATCACTGGTTAGTAGGTCTAGGGAACCAATCATTTCTTCTGTTAGCACTCAAACTCAAAACATGATCCCCCTATGTTCATACATATATACCTAAGGCATTAATATCCCTATAATGAAAAAAATATAACCTACCATACATAGGACTCTAAAAAATAGAATAACCAGGATGGTTTCCTCCAAATGCATTTAAAAACTAGATCCAACCTCTTTCATAGGTTTCCCTCGATCAATCGAAAACATGATTCATAAATCCCTATATCAAAACTAATATCCCATAGGTCTCCCATGATGTATTAGGACTAGTTTTTTATTTTTCAGAAATGTGTCAATATTTGTTTGGAGGGAAGTGGTGATGATTAGAGAATTGTTATAGATTCAATAAATGAAATTTGATTTCAATCATGTAAAATTATCTATGAAACTCAGGGGTTTTTTTAATTGAAATAAATTATTGGACATGTGTTGAAGATTTAAAAATGTTACATATGTTTCCATTCCTTAAATAGATGAGTAAAAATAGAATAAGGCCCTGAAAATAATCATTTTCATGAAAAATTGATTGTGGAAGAAGTTTAAATGGTTTCCATAATAAATTTAAATTTCATCAGGAATAAGTCATTTGTTATTTGGTTTGAATGGGTATTATATTCATACTTAGTATATTTCTATGTATACGTAGGATTATTTAAAAAAAATAGAATAATAATTGTTATCCCATAAGGGCAATCCCTTCATCCAAACATGGGGGACTCAAGGGTCACCCTCAAGGGTGGACCATCTTAAAGATGATGTATAGAAAAAAGTTATTGTGAATGCCCTTATATAAGTCCCATAAGATAGTAGGCCTGGGGGGTACATGTGGATGGACTTGAGAGGCTAGTTGGTCCATGATGCATGTGTTTCTGTGTATGAAAGATTATATGTGTCATGATCACTCACATCCAAGGAACATTAGTGGTATGAAATAATTTTTTATATAATTGTTCAATTGACCATGTAGGATTTCTCTCACCATGGGGGAGCTATGCTATAGGTCATTATCCATTGAAAATATATAGATATAATCCTCGTTATACTATCAATTTTTGGACATGTTTTGTCATGAAAGCACTTTCATCTTCAACCTTGGACTCGTCTGAGTGTCCCAAATTCACTAGAATTATTATTGAGAAATCAATGATTGAACATGAGACTCCTATGGTAGATTAGTAGCTATTATTGTGGTAATTTATGAAGAATAACCTCCATACAAGAAATCTTCATCTAGCATTCATGAAAGGGTTAAATAATAAAAATATTGTAGATGATGATATGGATGTACATTATTATACACTTACAATTGATAAACATGATGATTTAAGCATATAGATTGAAGTGTATGTGAAAACATCAAATGAATCAAATAATACCTAATGCATGTTATAATTTCTTGCACAAGATAAAAAATCATCATTTAAAAAAATGATTATTTTGGAATATTAAATCATTGTGTAAATTATAATTTACTGATGTGGCTTAAATATTAGATATTCAACACATCTTAAAAAGTGGATAAGTTGTGGTTTAACAATGTGTTGATAATCACCTTTAATAGTTGAAGACCCTTATTGGAGAGGGTTGATTCATATATTGGGATCTCTTGACTTAAAAGTGAAAAATTGAGTCGTCATGAACGATATTATAATTTGGTGATGGTTATGTGAATTTTAATGACTTTGTGAAGGAGAAACAATTCCACAGGACTTTTACATGAGAATCATATTGTTGAGTCACCCATGAAGTCATTAAGGACCACGAATACCTTTGGTTTAGATCATAAACCTAACATAATGGCTCAATGGTTTTCATGAACAATTTTTTGGGATACCATGAGATAGTCTCTCCCAAAACTGGGTTTTTCAAATGTTAAATATTTTGAATATTCTTGCACCTGGTTGAACAGAAGAAGTACTTGTGCAAAGCATGGTCTGTGTGGGTAAGAAGATAGTGCGGTGTCTTTGTGAGATTTTTGTACAGAGGAAACATTCACACACATGTGTTATTTTTTAAAAATATAGTGGATAATGAAGTCCATATTTGTTTTCACTCTAATTTGAAGATGTACATGAGATATACAGAAGAATAATAAATTAGAAATAACATATAAAATACTAAATAAAGTGACATTATATTTTCTATGGTTTTTAATTGATATTCCCATCAAATTAATGCATTAAGTGTACTAGAGTGATTTTAATTGATTTTTGTTTGTTCCATCGGGAAGTAAATATTATTGAATAATTTTTGTGCCTAATATTCACACATCCAATTAGGCTAGGACTAAATGAGAAGGAATAATTATTACCTGATAATTTTTTTCACTTATTCAACTATTTAATTATAGTTTCTTAGAATTATTGAGTAAGAACAACTTACTAGATCATACACAGTTAACAGTATATGAATTATACATGATGATGTAAAATCCTACAATATCATGGAGGAAAATTAACATGTCGTACAATTTTGGATCATTCCATGAACAATGGATAAGTATTTAAATAAGTTCCAGTAGTATGTAATGTCTTTTGGTTTGTGATAGAAGTATAAAGAGTCTCTAGGTTGGAGACAGACCAAGGTGTACTTCGTTAGGAGTGAGATGTAGAAGAAGTATCTTGGTTTAATCTAGAGAAAAAATTATTTCCATTAGGGAATGAAGAATAATTATAATATCAATTGGAGTTAGATAAAGATTTCTTTTGTATGGAGTTAAAAACTAATAGAATATATCATATGGGTCTAGATATGTATGCTTTTAGTTAGAGGTGAAGGCGGGAAACATCTCTTTGTTGGAGGTGGGATAATTGTAATAACTTGTTTTACAGTGATGAATCTATAGCTAAATGGAATAATTAGTTGCAAAATTGAGTTGGAATTCTTTAAAACCATGTAAATATGGTGTGATACTCTCACTTATTTTACGATGACACATGCTGTGAGATTGAATGATAATATTTTGTGATTCAATAACATTAACACATTCAAGTGGATTCATTAGAAAGAAATTTAATTCTAAAAAAAATTGATTCACCCCTCCACTCTAAAGGGTCATTACAGCCTAGGTTACTACCAGTGGTATCAAAGGTAAGGTTCCATATAAATATCCAAGAATAATTATAATAGATAGTGAATATTCATTCTTTCAATAATTGAGGTGTTTTGAAATTATATATGTATAGTTATCATAGCATGATGAATATGATGATACCCTACATTATATTACGTTTACTAGAAGTCAAAGATACTATAATAGTGAATTTTCCACCCATTCCTGATGATACTTATATGTAATATGTTAATATGATAAATATGAGTTAGATGTAATGTTTTATAATTGATTCTTGATGGATATATCAGAGAAGGTCTATTAAAAGATCATGGGTCTCTAAACTAGCAATTATACATAAGGCAAACAATGAACCAATTAAGAATGTAAATTCAATGACATAGAATCCAAAATACATTTTTGGAGGTGTCATTTTGAGGACATCAATATGAATAATGAAAAAAATATTGATTAATGTTCTATTATATTTAATTATATTTTAGGAAACAATCTAGGATTTTTTTATAAATAGTTAGACCCAAAAAGTTTTAAATATTTGATGAGGGATTTCTCTCATCGCTTTGACTAAATGACCTCATATATTGAAGAAATAGTTGATTTGTATCAGAATGTACTATACCACATTCTCATAGCCTATAATATGAAAAACATTGTGACATTCAAGAAGAAATAAAATATTAAAAAGGTCATTGAATCAAAGAGTAAAGTGAAATTTTTAGAAGAATAAATTTTTCAATTAGGTGATTTAGACAGTGATGAGAAATATATTAAAATTATCTAAATTGATCCTTTTATATAATAGTTATTAGAAATAGATATTGGATGAGAATTAGTATGAATGAATTGTTTTTAACTATGGTATCTAAGGTGAAATTTCGTGTAATTTACCAAATAATATAGTTAAAGAATAAAAATTTTAATTATAATCATGAGAATAAATATCTCATACACATTAATGGTGTTAGAATAAAAGAAGCATTACCATAAAAAGAATATGAATCAGATGAAAAATCAATAGAATGATTCATTTTTAGTATTTTTTTTTCAGATATTGAAGTTGGTTTATTTGATCATGAAGTGTGAATTTGAAATTTATAAATTATTATTGATGATAAAGAGGAAAGAATACAACTTTAGTGGATTCTTAATAAAATAAGAATTTTTAATGGGGTAGATTCAATATATTAGGAAAGAAAATAATAATCTTGAGAATGAAGAAAAGAAATTATATACTACAAATAAATAGAAGGAAATTACAATTTTTGTCAAATAAAATAAGTAGGTGATATTGGAGGAAGTATAATTTTTTAATAAGACCAAAATGAAAAACATAAAAAATAATATACATGACATGATTATCAATGACCTTGAAGGGATGTTTGGATCTAGATTACAAGAGTTTTTTATAGAAACAAGACATATGGGTCACCATTTAATATGATTTGAATATGTATAGAAATGATTTCAATAAATATATCGAGTTCATAGATGAATACTATCAAATAAGATTGATTAAATGTAAAAGTGCCCCTAATAATTCTTATAGATTTGTTAATTCAACTAGTTAATATGTATGAAAATTAAGATATGTGAGCCAAAAATAATGGGAGGAAATATTTTACATCAGGGCACATAATAATATCCCGTTAAGGCCACAAAAACTTATGGAATTCGTGGCATGATTTTCAAGAGGGAAATAAGAAAATTTGTATGGATTTAGATGAATCTTATATAAGAGAATGCACTTTAAATAATTTTGTTGTTTTGTGGTTATAAGGGTTGCAAAGCATATTATTTAAACATTTCCATGTATTTCACAAGAATGAGGAAAGAATTAAGTGGGTGTTTTAATGATTTTATGAGGAAAATATCCCATATAAATAAACGTGACCAGATATGTACCACAAATATCTAAACAATATAAAATTTTATGCTCATAGAAAATTTGTGGAAGATTATGTTCATAAGGTCCCAAGGGTATGTTATTTCTTAAAATATTATAGGGAGATGTTACCTATGATGTGAGTGTAATGAAATTTCAATAGAAACCCAATGGATATTCATGGTAAGCTTCAATAGAGACTGATAATGTCCTGAATGATGGTCTAGAAGTGTCTCCACATTAGATGAAATTTTCTAAAAAACTGGTTCAATCAAGTGAAACTTTTATATATAAAGTAATGAAATTGTTTTGTAATGATGCGGTGAGAGTTGATGAGAATATATCCATGCGATGATAATCCAAAACATAGATGTTAAAAAAATTTATACATCATCAATAACAATATGGGATCAAGTAAGATAGTGAAACAATGAGTATAAAAAATAGATTCCAAAACAATCAACAAATACAAGGATTAGAAAAAATCAATTCCTTTGATTTTGAGGAATTTTTCAGTATGAATGTTGTTTATGAAAAACCAAGTGTCCCCTCCTTATTCCATAATTTTTTATTTCCAAATAATTAGTAGTGAATGGATGTTGGTGTTTGAGGCTGACCCTTCTTGACAATATAAAAATATTATACTTCATGGATTTTACTAACAACCATGAAATGATATAAAAATTGCATCTATTAAGGGGAGGTACCCATCAAAAGAATTGGTCATTTTACTAAAATCTTCTTAGTTTAAAAATTCTGGAAAGATTTCAAACAAAATTGGTAACGATTTTCAATAATAGTTTTATCCTTCATTCCTAATAATATTTACTATATCAATTAAGGGGGAGTTATTTTTTAGGACAAGACTAGAAAATGGTATAGTAAATTCATTACACCATAAATTCCTAATCTGTTTATTGCATTTTGTACCTGTTTTTTCATTTCATTGAATATAATAATCAATAAAAAAACCATTAAATGTGGATTGATAATTCCAGAGAAACATTTCATAGGCATGATATTTGTGGGATAACTTATTAATCTATAGTTATATTTCTATTGTTTTTACATTGTGCTAGCCCACATAAGCATAGAGTTTATAATATTTTGGGGTCTTGTCTAAGAGGACCATGTGATATCATGATGAAAACCCCACACTTAGCCTTTTCATTTTATTTTCAATAGTAGAGAATGTTTTGTAGCACAAATATTGAATATTAAATATTCGAGTATATATTAACAATAAAATAAAAGGTATTTTATTTTTTGGCCTTTGGTTTCATTTTTTACAATGCCATTTTAGTATTTTTTTTATCGAGAAGTGGTGATGTTTTGATAATTATGACAGTTTCGGAAAATAAAATTTAATGTCAGGATTGGAAAATTCTTTTTTAATTTTGGATTATCTTTGATGATATATTAAATTATTAGGTGTGTTTTATAGAGTTAATAATGTTGTAAAAAGTGGATATTCCTTACTTGGATGAAGAAAAATATAGAAAGGATATGAAAATATTAATTTCCATGATGAATTTCTTGTGGAAGTAGATTTAATAGTTTCATTGAAAAAATAAATTATGATTTCATGATGAATAAAACATTTCATCTTTGGTTTGGAGTGGTATTATATTCATACATAGTATATTAATCTCTATATGAAGGACGTATTAATGAATATGGGTCCAACCATTACAAACCCATAAGGGCCATCACAACAAGTAGACGTGTTTGACCCATGGGTGAACCCCATCAAAGGGATGACCTAAGGAGACTGCATGATAGAGGGTGAGTGGACATGCACATAAATAAGGTATGAAGGAGTGTGCAACTAAGGGAGTACATATAGATATACCAGAGAGGCTAGATGGGATGTGAATCACGGATCCCCCAATACCATGTCACAATGGTAGTATAGGATTGTTTGATATATAAAGGAGTTCTCAACCTTGTCGGAGTTAAATGTGGGACCCCAGAGAAATTCTACTATTTGTTTTTCTTTTAATATACATTGATATAAACCTATTCATCATATTTATTTTATTTTATCCATTTGATCAATCTATCACATTTTTCTTCAACATTATCCTCTTATGAGTGTTCTATGTTCACTTAAGTTTAGGCTGACCACTGATGACTGATCCTGAGACTGGCGTGGTAGTTCTATGGTTGAAATTTTGAGTCTATGAGAAAAATAACATCAATTCATGAAATATTATTCTTGAATGTCTAAAATAGTTTGAAAAAATCATAACTTCCATGGGTAATATGGATTTATTGGAGGACAGTTGTGCAACTTATACAAAGGATGACTGTGTTCTTTTAAAATGACATGCCTGTGATAACATCACATATAGGTGAGGGGTTATCACATAAGAAAATATTCCCTTATTTTTATTTTTATGTCTATTGGAGAATATTTAATCCATCAATGAACTAATATTCAATGATATGGTAAAAATATTTTATATTCAATGAAACATAAAAAGTTAAAATAAGGAATTGAAATGAGGTGTTGATCATCACCTACAAAAAGAGAAGACCCTACACTGAGAGGGATACTGCATATATTTAAGGATCTTGTTATTATAGAGAAAAAATAAGCATCTAAAAACACTATTATGTTGATGATAATGGTTCCATTAATAATTTATGTTGTAGAAATGACAATAATTTCTCTGAGCCTCTTGACATGTGTGTCTCAAACTAATGACTCATGGGAAGGAACTAAGAAATTCCAAGACCTTTGGTTTTGAGTGTTACCTTAATGGAAAGCCACAATGGTTCATGGGATCTTTTATTTGATACACCTTGAGACTATTTATAACAACACCAGGATTCTTAATGGTGAAATATTTTGATATCCCATGCATGTGGGTAACATGAATATGTAATTTCAAGAAGCTTGGTCCATGTAAGGCAGAAGATAATCTTATTGCATTGGGATATTTTTTCAAACAGATCAATGCATACCCATTTAGGTTTCTTTAAAAGATAATGGAAAATGATGAAATTGCATGAATTCATGAAAAATTAAATATGTACTTCAAATATACCCAAGGATAATAAATAAT
The DNA here is from genome assembly GCA_963277665.1 of Viscum album. NCBI lineage: Eukaryota > Viridiplantae > Streptophyta > Magnoliopsida > Santalales > Viscaceae > Viscum > Viscum album. The sequence continues at coordinate 1,983,533,155 of OY728145.1, read as the reverse complement.
AAACATAAAATAAAATAAAAATTCATGGAACAGTATATATTATACGGTTTTTACTTGATAAGCCCATGGAATTCACGAATGAAGTATAATATATAGATCTATGTTTAGTTCTTAATTGCCCTAATTTTCTGTAATGTTAGTGAATAATTTGTGTACAAAACAAGAAAACCACCACTTAAGCTTGGGAGTTTTCCATTTATAATAATTTCTACTATTGTATTTTTTTACTGAGGAATCTAGTTATCAAAAAATTATTAGAATTAATGAGAGATACCAAAAAATTATATCATAGGCTGGTGAATGTACTTTAAGTGTATAAAATCTTGTAAAATCATATAAGATCACATAATATGATCAAAAGATCATCCTATAGTTGATCAAGTGATGAAAAAAGGTGAAGATTTCATGTTTGCACTTAGAGTAGGTGAAGTCTTCCGGTTCGTGCTAAGAGCAGAAGGATTCTCTTAGTTGGAGGCTGATAAATCAGTATTTTGGTTAGATAATTAGTTACAAGAATTATTTACATTAGTAACAGAGCAAGGTGTTTTTTCGGTTGGAACAAGAAGCAATTTTTTCTAAAAATTGGAGTTGATTATTTAATAATTTAGTTTATTTTTGAATGAAATTAGTGTCACTTAGTTGGAAACAGAGCCCTACCTTTCTATTAGATCTAAAAGAAAGATTAGCCTCATAGTTAGAGTTGGGATTATTATAATCATGTTATTAACTGTGAATATGTTATATCATGGGAGAATATCTATCAATAGTATGGAGTAATATTTCTTCCAAAAAATTATAAAACCTATGAGATTCTCTCACAATTATTACCAACACACATAAGGTGAAATTTGTAGCTAATAATGATTGGATATAGAACCTTAAAATTGTCAAGTGGTTGACTCAAAAGGAATAGAAATTCAAAAATTGAAATCAATGATTCTACCCTCCTCTCATAATGGTCAATATATCCTTGGGAACTATAATTTTACCTACCAATAAAGTATCACAATAGGTCCGCTCAGCATTCTCACCTATCCAAAAAAGTTCAAACCTTTCACCGGTGACATAACTCATAAAATCACCCATGCTCTGATCTCAAGTATTACATGACATCTATAATTCTTATAAACTCTCCCTAAATTAGGTATGGATAACATTGACATAGAAGGGTCAAACCTATCATTATGGGTTCAATTATTACTATTGTCAATTCTAGGTTTTATAGGACAAGACTCTTTAACATGTAAATGAAAACCCATTTATATGTAACCCATCAGTAATTGTTTACATAATGAATTATTATAATGGAATTTCCTTTTGAGAATTGGTATAATAGGTCTTTATTATCTCTCTTAATATTTTGAATGAGATGCTCCTAAGAGGGTCACGATATTCCAGATGGTAGATAGTTGACTGATCCTCATCGGGAATTCGTATATAGTAATATCCCCTTGAGGTTCTAGTTTAATAGAATTATATAAGAACCTATTGAAATAACACTAGTGGGTCAAACTATATTAATATAAAATATATTCAGTTACGTAAGATATCATATAATTCTATATGGGAAAACCAAATGTCGCTTGTTATGAACCATTATTTAACCACATCGAAAAATGATGAACCACCAAGGGTCATCATGAAATGAATCAACCCAAGATGTTGATTTATAAGGGTCAACTATATGCATAAAACATAATCATAGAGATCCTTCATAGACATACCACATGGTTTAGTTATGTATAATCCCATTCCTTGATATTTTCTAAAACACAATATAGATTTTTATTAACACTTTATATTAAAAAATCTACCAAACAAATCCACATAAGTGGAAAAAAAACCTTGGATCCATGTGACCTCTCAATCTGTTTGGGTTACCACACATCCTATTCATGAAAACTGGGATATTAGACTCACTATATGTCATCTAACCATATATCTATATAATCGTGAATCTTATAGAAATATATATGAATTTCAAACCAAATTATTATAATTCCACTAATGACCAATATGTGAAATCACACGCTAGGTTGTTGCTGACACATTAAAAAATTGGTCTTTGTATTCAGTAGTATAATGACACACTAGAAGTCCAATATCATATGTAACCTATGTTCAAAAGAAAATTTATGATGTGCCTATTTACTTTTCTGATCAAGAAAAAAAATAAGTCATTGACCACTTTCCTGTGTTTTAAGAGATGGAAATCCATTAGTGGTCTATTTCCAATAGGCCGAGACCAAATATACAAATAATAAATAATAACTTACAATCATTATGTTCATATCTCATAGAGAAAATCATATAAAATTATAATATCACATATCAAGAATAGCCATCCCATATCCCTATAAAATATGACTTCTTATTGGAACACATGTTCTCAACGAAGAAGTCTTATATAAATCACATGTTCTTAATCACTCTGAATAGTACATCATACCAATCTCAAATAGTAAAACAATAAGAAAGTAACACCTCTAATAAAATTTATTCACATCCTAGACCTTCTCACATTATTAATAATAGCAGATCTGGTTGACAACAAGGCCTCAACTGTGCCTCCTCATTTATCAGAATCTTCAATATAGAATCGAGGTCATATGGTGTGTCTTTTGGGAGAAAACAACATCATATTAGAGTATACAAATAGATGATATAACCAAAGACCATCATAATAATTAAACACTTAGAGCTCATGATAAATATAAATAAACAAAACTATAAAAATAATGAAATAAGGGAAATTACAAAATTATAATTTCATTCTAACAATAATGATAACCCATTGCGATGAAACATATAAATGAGTAGATCAAATAAATATAAATAAAATTACAAGGATATAATTTCCAAAATATGTTATATCACATAAAAAGATCCACATACAAATCTAAGATATCCTTATAGAACAATCTCATTCCTCTACCCATTCTCTTCCCACAACCAAGTTAATGTTTTCTCGGGTACCCCAATGCAATATCACAATGAGTATGACGAGATTACTAAAATAAATAGGTATCCAAAATGTGGTCCCATACACATAAAATTATTGTATTTTAGTTATATGAGATCTAATAATCGTTACAATAGATATAATTTTATCTAACATTAGAAAATAAACGAAATTGAAAAAATACATACTAAGGCATGTTTATTCAGTGTGATAAGCCTAGCCTAGTCATAGTTTGAAATATAAGAATAATGTAAAACCACAATAAATACATAGTTCCAAGATCCCAATAATCTATAAATCCTATAAAAATGACATTCTGATGGATTTCGTACCTCTCATGTGGTGTATACTTCTATTTACCCTTTGGATTATAAGCCTGATCAAAGATTCATGTTTCATATATTGTAGAAAATGTCTATGAGAAAGTTACTTCCCCACATGGGATACGTTTCCAAACCCTAGGACCATTCATACTCACCTCTAATCACTATAATGATGGATGACTTGTAATATATGGAAAATATTTAAATATGGAACAGAGATGGATTTCATAATACTCATTCAAGGTAAATCGTGTCTAATGTTCGAGTCTGAGTTCGTAGTGGATAAGAAATCATGAAATTGTTACTTTGATTACCCGTAATGGGAATTAACATTTATAATTATATAAAATTATTTTATCCTATATCCAATTACATTCTTGACATCCATTAAAGTAAATAACTCAATAATGTACTCCCAAAAAAATCTATCAACTACAATAATTGTGCATCCTACTTATCATAAGTAGCATCTTAGGAATTTCGTAGAAGATCATAATCAATCGCAAATTGTATCTCATATCAATTATGAGGATATTTTTGTATAACAATATAGTTATTTATGGTCTTAAGATGGATTCTAGGAAGTTCATGTGGGCATCCTAATATGGTAACCGTCATACATGTTGGTTTAGAATCTGGATTCAAAGAAGCAACTCTTGAAATCTCTATAGTATAAGACATCACATTAGGATTATAGTTTATATATAAGGAAGGACTCCTAGACATAATATATGAATCTATAATAATGCTATAAAATATAAAGAAAAGAGTAATGGTTGTTGAATTCCTAAACCCCCAACTGTTTTGTAGCGCATTCGATGTTAACATTGAGTTTGGTTTCTATGGTGTCACCCACTACCATATCTACCCAAATACATGTAGAACAAAATAATTGTTAGTAAACAAAAAGGGAATCCCACTGGTGTCCTATAAGTCAGAAAATAGGGGAGGTATCCCTCTTGAGATATTCTATGTAATAATAATTGTCTCGAGTCAACACCTGATGCACCAAAATGACACGATCTATAGCATCATAATTAGGGTCACCCAACCATTATAACAACATTGTGTCTTGTAACTATAGTAACAATTATTAAATGTATCATGACCTAATCTAGGTGTTAAGGTCTCTCAATCATTGTAATGAACTGGAACATTAGGGTTGCTAGTGATTTTTGGGGTTCATATATAAAAATATCGAACTTAAATAATTTAATAGTGCACTTAAAAAGAATTAAATAGTAGAAACATCCCTCATGGATGAGCCCTAACATACACAGACTGCTGTAATAAGTAAAAATACAATTTTTTAGGTACGATACACCACCTACCTTTAAGATTCTCTCTATGTTTTTCCCAGCATCTAAAAGCATCTTTTAAGGCTCATCCTAGCTCACCTAGTGATTTTCAGGTTCTATGGAACAACAAAACCACTACTAAGAGTTTATTACAAAAAAATATAATTATTTTTTTAAAAAAATTGTTTAATTAAAAATATTTAATGTAATATAGGTATAATGAACAAAACCTCACTTTCTGATCCAATCATACTTGAACCATGAACAAACTCTTTCCTAGAACCCATGCAGCATCCTCAATATTGAATCAGACATAAACCTAAAAAATTTATGCCAAAAAGTATCCCAAAAAATTTAATTGAGGAGTTAAATCATTATAAATCCACCAGGGTTTCATACATCGATGAAACACCATATGTCCAAATATAGATGGGATCATAGATCAACAACTTCATAGATATAGTAGAATCCCCAACACAAATATCTGATTCCACCATGATTTGATGGAATGATAATTGAATACCATAATAGGGAAAACAAAAATTTAGAACAGAGAGAATAATAGACTTAGGAAGAATATAAGAGGATAACTCATACATAAAAACACAATAATAATCCACAAAACAACACCATGATGTGGTTTGAATAAGGGAAGGATAAGAGGGGGATGCATGGGTCATTTGTGGGAGAAGGTAGTTGAAAAGGGAGGCATACATATTTTTAGACCAAAAGGAAAATGGGTCATTTAACTATTTTTAATAGGATACATGGTGTGGATACATGGTTTTCCAGAACATATCATAACAGTTTACCTCTACCATTTGAGACACACTCCACCTCACCTAGTTACAATGAACAGTGAGAAAAATTGGGCTTCAACCATGCAAGTCCCTCTTCACCTCAACACTATTTTACATGGATTGGTGGACTACTCACAATTTTTAAACCAATTATATTCTAATAATAACTAGACATCATGGTTAGCAATAACCATGGGACAATCGTGCACCCCAATACATATTTTTTAAAAACACATCCTCCAGGCAATGAATCCTCCAGGATTCTCTTAAAACCACAAAGATACAATCAAACCTCATTCCAGGGATAAAAAAATTATTTAGAGGAATCCCAAAATTTAAAATTCCATTATGAACCTCCAATAAAATGATAACCCATCAAGTTATTAAAAATTCAAATTACATAAGAATTTCACCAAATCAAAAAATATGGGATATTACAAGTTCTAAAGAAAAATATAATATTATGTTTACATAAGTTAAAATAATTGATTTATTTGTAATTTATGGTTATATATTTCCCTTTGAAAAAATAATATTTTTAAATAAAACCATAATGTCTAAATAAATTTAATTATCAGTATTTTGTGAAATTAATATCATATCAATAATTGATATCAGAAATCATTATGAAATAAAAACTATGAATTTGGTGAAATGAAAAATATGGTAAAAATATAATCTATAACAAAATCAATACTATAATGTAAAATAATGTGAGTAGATATAGAGGGAAGTGAAACACCCAACTCAATCATTTCTATATTATATGATTCATATTTGTATGTAAAAAATATATAACAAATGTCATGGATCATTTCATAGCCTCTAAACAAATATGATAAATTGGATTGTTCCCTCATAGATTAAGTATAATGAATAGTATAGGTTGTGAAATACTATTTTTCAGAATAAAATAACATTTAAAATCATGATATTCATATTTATTATAAATTTATCACACTAAAAAGTAATATATGTTATAAAAACCCACTAAAATATCTATTTGAGTTCTTAATATTTCGATATCGTTAGTTATATTATGAGAGATATTGTGTAATATTAAAGGGTAGATTAAATGTGTAAATTGAAAAAATGAATGTGAATAAAAATATAGTTACTTGGGTGGTTTTATTATTAATAATTAGTAATCTATGTTTGGGTTATTTGTTAGTTGGGTATCATAGTTATGGAATGGAGGATACCAAGGTATCAAGTCAGATGGACCACATGGGAGATGGTTTTTTCATTTTCCTTGAATCATAATAATATAATATATATGAAATTAATAAATATTTATAATTAAGGTATTTGATTTAAATTATTTATTAATACAATCTAAATTTTTTTAAAATTGCAATTTTTATATTTTAAAATATATATTATTGATTAATTAGTTAATAAATGTTGGATTGATTTATTAAGATGATTTATTACGTGAAATATTATGTTATTATTATTTAGTAGTGGTCTATTTGTTTTGAAAAATTGAAAAATGATATTATAAAAAGGAAAAAAATTGTGATGACATAGAAAAATATTAAAATAATTTTATTTCCATTTTACTTAAATTGAATAGAGATGTTAATGGTTTTAAAAATTTGAGATTGAATGGAAAACAGATAAAATGAGGATTTGAAAGGGATTTTGAATTTTTCACTTTGGTATTATTGTATTTATGGAATCTATAATTTAGTAATGTTTTTTTTAAAATGGGATGTAATTTTTTAAAAACTGTGTGAAATATTTTTTTTTGAATCATTAGGGTATAGTAAAAATTGTAAAGAATCAGAATTTCTATGTAAATTTTAATTAATTAAATGGGAATTTTATGAGTCCGCGAAAACTGACGGTGTGTGATTTCAAGGCTCAGAGTGCCCATAATAAATTTGTGAACCTTATTTCATGTACGTTCAGTAAACGTACGAGTGAGTTTTTTTTACTTTTGAACCGTTGCTCAGAATTGAAAACTGAGGGCACCATTGAACTCACAACATCAGTATTTTCTTAAGGGGACCTTCACCTCGACTATAGTAGGTTGAGGGTGAATTATAGAATTTGGGTTTTTCAAGAAAGAATAAAATAAAATAAAATCGTGTAACATCATATTTTATTTAGAATTCCCAAGTTGATGTTGAGAGGTGGGGACCACCAGAACTGAACCTCCCATGTGAGGGTACGGAGGTGGGGTCCACCAGGATTATCCTTCCACGTGGGTTATGGTGGTGGGGACCACACGAGGCCAAAACCCCCTTGAACTCTCCTCTTTATGGGAGAAAAACCTTTCAACTGCCAACTTTAATTATGCCAACGGTCCTTTAATTAATTAATCCAAATATACTTTAATTAATTAAGAAAACATAATTTGTGCTATCAATTTAAAATTGAAAAAACATATTTTATTATGTTGGAACCTCTTTTCTTGGGAGGAGATTTTTGGTTGGCGAAAGAAAAGTGGGACAACTTGGTAAAAAGCTCTCCAACAAAGAACACACTCTGGAATTGAAGAACGTGGATGATGTTCAAACTGACTTCGGAAGCGTGACCGCTGAAGTGACAAACAGCAACAAATTCAACTTCTCTCAACGACATCAACAATTGAATGAGGTAGGGGTTGTTATTGAATCCATGAAATTTATAGATTTAATTTCTCTTTTTTGAAATCCTGGCGAATAAGGATCAACAAAAATGAGTTGATCCACGATTCATATGATTTGTACAGTTTGACGTTCTTGACTCAAGATTTTGTAGAGTCATTTGATACCTCTCTAATTCAGAGGGTGCATGCCAAACAAACATGCCCTGACCCCTTTTCCATTCTTCCTTATTGTTTTGATCTTCGCGATGGTGTCGGCGACCGATGCCGACAGTTGTTACCAGTGGTACATGAGAAATGTGATGAAGACAATGAATAAAGGGTGGTCGGTCGAGCCAACCACTGGTTAAGGCTCAACGTTGGACCACCTATAGTCACCGCCAACGTGGGGCCTCGCCGCCTGTGGCCGCCGCCGCCCACGGCTGCCGCCGTCGAACGTCCTCGCCTTCCTGTAAACTCACTGCCCGCGACCCCCGCCACCCCGCGGCTGTCATGCTTCGTGGCCTCGCCGCGCCACCCTGTGGCCTCTCCACCTATTGGAACCCGCTGCCTCTACTGAATCACACTAACCACTGCCTTGCTCCACCCCGTAGCTCTCGTGGTCTCTCGTGGCCTAGCCGAACCACCCTGCGGCCTCGCGTCACCCTGTGGTTCCTGTTGTCCATCGCCTCCTCCGCGACCGTCATGCCGCCCCACGGGCCACCCAGCGCGGGCCAAGCTGGACTCGGCGTGCTGGGCTAGATCTAGAGCATCTTTCCGGGTCGACGCAAACTAGGTCGGCTTAGTCCAGGTCCGGCTGGGTCGGTTTGAATGGGTCGGACCAGACCCGGACCCACTACAACTCATTGACGCTCTTTTGGCCATAACATTGGCACCATACATCGGTTTGATGAACCGTCAGAAGCACTGGAAACCATGGTGTGAGAAGGTTCTATTGGAATACCCCACTTGATATTTGGATAATGTTGGGATATGGTCAGGTTGGATCGAGCACGAATCCAACCGGGCCCTCGGGACTAAAATGCTTATAACAGACAAAATGTGCATCCGATTTATGTGCTGCCTATTGAGCTGAGACCGCTATGACATGGTTGTCCTTTGAGATAATTATTTTTGGGACTTCATGGATGTTGGAGTATCGACCAGTGGCTTGAAGAGTGGACCCTCTCGGAGACGACCAACCCTAGCGTGAGAACACAATAGCTGGCTGTGACTTGAGGAAGAGATCCTTCATGGGTCTGTGATTGAGGGTCCCATATTGAACCACCCTAAGATTCCATGTGCGACTACATGATCGATCCTATGTGGTTCAACACTTAGCGATCCAATGTGGGTCATCACCTAGCAATCCTGTGTGGTTCAGCACCTTGGGATCCTTTATGGGTCAGCACCAAGCGATCCGGTGTGGGTCAGCACCAAGCGATCCTGTGTGGGTCAACACCTATAGATCCTATGTGGGTATGATGATGATAAGATATCCTTTGTGGGTCTTCCTCTTAACAGAGAAAGATGATTCAGTAGTTACATCTAATCATCACTATTACTGTACATAAGAAATACCTGGTGTGAGCTGAGTTCATACCTGAGTAATACTTAGCGTTTTGGTAATACCATTGTGGTGTTATTCAATGTGGCGTACTTGTGTGGTGCTTACCTTCACGGTATTTATTCCTTTTAGGAATAGTTCAGCTTTGGGCTTTAGAGTTTGACTCTGTGTTTCCTCATGATTGGGATGAGTTACTTGATAACGTAGGTATATGTGTGGGAATATACCTACGTAGGTATGTCAGTTGATCTCATGCTATGTGGTTTGTCCTTTTTAGATTTTGTGAGACCTTGAGGGTCTCAAGGTCTCTACTGATTAACATTATAATAACCCCTACATGAGCTATGCCCGCACCCTGTTCTGTTTGGTGGAGACAACAGACATCACAGACTAAGGAAGAGAGTACCAGGACTGGAGGTGGCTCTAAGGTGGATCTTAGACAAGGTGAACCACAAAGATGGTTGTTCATGAGCTGTACCTACCCTTCTACTAGGATTTTTGGTGGATGATCCAGGAGATTCTTATAACATATCAGTCATATTGTAATTTCTACTTTTCCTTCTACTTTCATCTTGGGCATGTATTCTGGCCTGTTTTTATTTACTGTACTCAGTCTGTTTACTATTCAGTTTACAAGAGTTCGTATCTTACTGTGTGATTGGTTGTGTGTATTATAGTTTATAAAGGAAATTCCATCCCATTTTTTGGGAATACGTTTTCAGTGCTTGTAGCCAGCCCCTGGCCTATGGAAGGCTGACTTGGGTAGTCATGGAATGGGCCTCGGATGACGGGTCGTGAAAAATTGGTATCAGAGGAGTCAGTTCTTCCATAGAACAAAAGAATCTGATATTTTAACTCAATAGTGTTATGTGTAGTGAGTGTGGTTTTCAATTTAGGGAATCCAGTGTTGGTGCGGTGACCGCCATATCCATACACCAGGACCCTGACTTATGATTTCTAACTCCGTGCATGACAACATTGATTGCGTGGGTGTTTTCAAGTGTCTTCTTTGTGAACTGTTTGAGTCATCTCACAAGTTATAACATATTTATCATGGTTCACTTGTTTCTTTCAAGGATGCCTCCATGTAGACAACTAGCTAGGGTTCTGAGAGAAATATGCACTAATAGCTCACCGAGTGACAAGGCCTCGATGTAGGGCCCTCTTCCAGTTGAGGAACAAGCGGTAGCATTACCCGTTGGGACACCGATGCCACTGGACCTAGACGCAGAAGTTGCACGATTCTTGAGCTTGTTGCATGAGTTCCAGCACCTGAGGCCACCCAGGTTCAGGGGAGAGACGGACCCATAGGCGACAAATGATTGGCTGGAGGACGTGGTGAGAGTTTTTGGACTGTTAGGGACACTATCTGATCTCATGGTGATCCTTGCTGCCAGTCTACTATAGCCAGTATCAGGCAAATGGTGGAGCTTGATGCTCCAGGATCACGACTAGTTGACACTTATCTTGGTAGACTTTGAGATCTTGTTTCCGGAAGAGTTTTTCCTAGTGAATCATTGCACATTGCGCATTCAGGAGATACTTAATCTGCAATAGGGAAGCATGATTGTGGCTCAATACTTAGTGAGGTTCACCATCCTCTCATGCTAATCCATGGATATAATGCATGACCCATTCTCTAAGGCCCAAACCTTTGAGAAGGGACTCAGGCGAATGATCAGGGCTTCAATGATCTCACTTAGCATCCCGACGATGGCGGGGGTGTTATAGTGAGCCCTATTAATAGAGTGTTTTTTGTTTCTGAGTAGTCAGTAGCAGCGAGACCCACTACCGGCTGTCACATAGTAGAGTCTTCTATAGTTTGAAACAGAGAGTGTAACCAAGGTCCAATAGGACCAGACCTAGAGGTGGAAAATTGCATGATTCAGGTTTAGTTTTGTGGGGAACCTATGGTAGAGTCAGTAATGCCAAGAGCAGGCAGTGTTACGCATGCATCAGACATAGTCACATGGCTCGTGATTGTCCGTCCCACTGTACGAATGAATCAGAAGACTGTAGAAAACTTCCTAGGTAGAAACAGAGGTTACACCAAGGAAATTTGTAGGGAGATGGAAGATGTGGAAGAGGAGTTGGTTGTGCAATTGGCGGTGGGAGAAGATTCGATAGGTTACCGCTTCCACCACCAGGAGGTCCACCCCGAATGCAGGGACCATGTGGACAGGGGTGAGCTCAGTTCCAGGCAGCTGATGCCTATGATTACAACACTCCGAAGATGATATGAGGTATGATCTGTGTCTACTCCACCTTAGCTGCAGTGCTTATAAACACTGGTTCTATTCATTCGTTTATTTCCACTACCCTCATTCAGAGCTTGGAGATTCCAATGGAGCTGTTGGCTCGATCCATACGACTAGAGACTCCTACGGGAGAAGATTCGATGATTACACACTGGTTCCGGTAGTGCGAACTTACTCTAGATGGAAAGAGTTTTAGTTGGAATCTCCAGGTAGCAGCGTCAAGGCCTTATGACGTCATCTTTGGTATGGATTGGTTATCTATAGTCCATGATCATATTGACTGTATTAGGCTCAATGTTCGGTGTGTCCACACAAATGGAATGCTTTTTACATTCACCCTCAAGAAGGGATCCATTGCATCATAGGATGGACATATCCAGAGGAGAGTGCAACCGATCACTCATCAATTGGCTAGTCTTACCCCTGAAGTAGTTGATCTGGAGAGTCTGAGTTATCCTGTAGTAGGGGACCAGTACACAGATGTCTCCCTTGATGATGTTTCATGTATAACTCCTCATAGAGAGGTGGAAATTTACATTGAATTATACCCCATGATGGAAATGATATCTACACCAGCATATCAGATAGCTCCCACAGAGCTTCATGAGCTGCGGGTACTGCTAGAGGACTTATAGGGGAAGTGATTCATTCTGACAACGGTTTCTCCTCGGGAAGCCCAAATTTTGTTCTCGAAGAAGTAATATGAGAGCTTGAGACTTTTTTTTGACTATCATCACCTAAATCTGGTGACCGTGAAGAACATGTACCCACTTTGGAGAAATGACGACTTCTTTGATCTGCTGAAGGGAGCATGGTGGTTCTCGCAGATAGTACTCAAATCAGGCTATCACTAGCTCAGTGTGCGAGATGATGATGTTCAGAAGATGGCCTTCAGATGGAGGTATGGACATTCGAGTTCTTGGTTATGCCATTCAGTATAACTAACACTCTAACAGTGTTCATGGGACTCATGGGCAGGATCTTTCAGCCATACCTTGATTGCTTTGTAGTGGTCTTCATTGATGCCATTCTTATCCACTTGGCTACTAAGGAGGATCATGTCTATCATTTTCACGTTGTATTGGAAACACTCCGAGAGCACCCTATTTGTGGTATGCTCTCGAAGTTCCAGTTCTGGATCTGAGAGGATCAATTTCTAGGATATGTCATATCGGAGGCTGGAGTTGCAGTGGATTTAGAAAAGATTGAGGTGGTACTTTCTTGGGAGCCACCCAGGAGTGTCATGGAGGTATGAAGTTTTCTAGGTTTAGCCAGATACTACTAGAGATTTGTGATAAATTTCTCCAGAGTTGAAGAACCACTTTTGACATTGAAAAAGAAGTGGAAACCCTTCGTATGGTCGGAGAGGTGTCAGAAGAGTTTTCAGGAGAAGAGGCAGAGGCTGACTAGTGTCCCCATCTTGAGGCTTCTAGAGGAGGGTGTTGGTTATGTAGTATACTATGAAACATCAGGGATCGGACTTGGATGTGTCATGATGCAGGAACAAGCAGTGATTGTATATTTTTCTCGACAGCTGAGACAACATGAGCCAAATTATGTTACCCATGACCTGGAGTTAGTAGTAGTGTTTTTCAACTTGAAGATTTAGAGACTTTATTTGATGGATGATCATTTTATAATGTACTCTGATCACCAGAGTCTCATATATATCTTCTCTTAGAAGGACGTGAACCTGATACTGCGATGTTGGCTTGAGTTCCTCTAGGACTATGACTTTGAGATAGTATATACTCCTGGGAAGGGGAACATTGTAGTATATGCACTCAGCAGGAGATCTGGTATACATCTTCTAGGAAGGCGATGGATAAACTGGATGCTTTGTAGATATGCTTTGTGGATTGGGATGAAGCAGATTTCCTTTAGTCTCTTACAGTCACTCCCCCACTTCTTCAGCTAGACAGGGAGGCGCAGTGTGTAGACGTTGACTGTGAGGCTCAACTTTCTCAGATATCCACATGACAAGTACTTAATGTATTTTATGAAGGTGGGGAGCAGGGAATCCTCATTAGAGGACGTACCATGGTACCAGTGTCACTTTAGGAGGAAGTGATGGTGGAGTTCCACACATCCCCTCTAGAGGTACATCCAGGAGTGGCCAAGATATACCAGGTTCTCCGATGACAGCACTACTGGCTGAGAATGAAAAAAGTAGTAGTAGAATTTGTCACTCGGTGCCTCACTTGTCAACATGTGAAGGTAGGGAATCATGTACCCGCTGGCTTGGTTCAGCCTTTATGTGTCCCAGAGATGAAGTGGGATGAGATATCCATGGACATCGTAACAGGGCTTCCACATACATCTATAGGACATGAATCGATTTGGGTGATCGTCGACTGACTCATCAAGTCGTCTCACTTCATACCGATCAGAGAGTAAGGTTTAGTAGAGATCTTGGGATTCCTCTATGTGAAAGAGATTGTTCGGTTACATGGAGTACCCTCGGCAATTGTCTCTGATCAGGATGCACATTTTACTTCCCGACTATGGAAGAGGTTGCGTGAGGCTTTCAGGACATAGCTTTGTATGAGCACTGCCTTCCATCCATAGACAGATGGTCTGACTAAGCATACCTTTCAGACCCTCGAGGACATGCTACATGCTTGTGTCCTCAACTTCAGTCACAGCTGGTAGGATCAAATTACTTTTGTGAAGTTTCCATAAAACAACAACTATCACTTCACCATTGGGATGACATCTTTCGAGGAATTTACGGGAAACCATGAAGATCACCTTTGTGCTAGAATGACCCAAGGGATTCAACACTAGTGGGACCAAAGATGGTACAGACTACCATAGATAAGGTGCAGATAATCTAGGAGCGGATGAAAACTGCACATAGTATGCAGAAGTCATATGCCAACATGAGATGGAGACCTCTAGAGTTTGAGGATGGTGACCATATCTTTCTACGGGTCTCACCTCGATGATGTATGTGGTGATTTGGCTGAGGTAGCAAGTAATCTATGAGATTCATCGGACCTTTTCAGGTCCTCAGTAGTGTTGGCAAGGTGGCATACCACTTAGCTCTTCCACCTCTATTGCACTAGGTGCATGACATCTTCTACATATCCCAGCTAAGGATAAACATGAACTACCCATCCCAAATCATCGACCTTGAAGAGAAAGACATGGATAATGGGGTGAAACTTTTAGAGGTTCTAGTTGACATTGGGGATCAACAAGAATAGGTCCTTCATGGGCGGTCAATAACTCTGGTGTGCGGTTTTTGGAAGCATGGGATCCCCTAGGAGATCATGGGAGCGGGAGGCTCAGATTCGTGCTCAGTCCGCCCACTTGTTTTCCATGTTTTTTCATGTGGCTTTCGGGGATGTAAATCTCTAATTTGGGGAAATGTAATGACCCAGAATACTCATGTAATTTTTTAGTAAAATGGGAATTTTATGAGTCTGCGAAAACTGACGGCATGGGATTCTGAGGTCCGGAGTGCCCAGAATTAATTTCTGAACTTTATTTCATGTACGTTCATTAAACATAGGAGTGGGATTTTGTAACTTTTGAAATGGTGCTTGGAATTGAAAACTGAGGGCACCATTGAAATCGTAGTGTCGATATTCACTTAAGGGGACCATCAGCTCGACCGCAGTAGGTCGAGGGTGAACTTTAGAAATTGGGTTTTTTCATGAATGAATAAAATTAAATATAATTGCGTAAAATTTTGTTTTATTTGGAACTCCTATATGGATGTTGAGAGGTGTGGAACACCAGAAAAAAACCTCCCATGTGAGGTTATAGAGGTGGGGACCACCAAGATTAACCTCGTATGTGGGTTATGGTGGTGGGGACAACCCGAGGCTAAAACCCCCTTGTACTCCCCTCTTTATGGGAGAAAAACCTTTCTACTCCCAGCATTAATTATGAAGAATATCCATTAATTAATAAACCCACCTATCCTTTAATTAATTAAGCTATGTTAATTTTTTCCATCAATTAAAAAGTGGAAAAAAAAATTTATTATGTTGGTACCTCTTTTCATGGGAGGATATTTTTGCTTGGTGAAAGAGAAGGGGGAGAAATTGGGGGAAAGATCTCCAATGATGGAAGAACTCTAGAATTGAAGAACATGGATGTTGTTCGGACCGAATTCGGAATCTTGACTGGGAAGCGAAGAACGTCAACAACTTCAACTTCTGTCATCAACATCAACAAATGAACGAGGTAGGGATTTTTTTTTGAATTCATGAAGTTTCTTGATTTAATTTCTCCTTCTTGAAAAGCATGGTGAACGTGGATCAACCAAAATGATTTGATCAACGACTCATATGATTTTTAGAGTTTGACGTTCTTGACTCAAGATTTTGTAAAGCTGTTTGCTACCGCTCTAACGTGGATGGTGCGGTCCAAACAAAAATGGCTCGAATCCTCCTTTGTTCTTAATTTTTGTTGTGATATTCGCTATGGTGTCGGAGACCAGTGTCGGCGGGTGGTACCAGTGGAACAAGAGAACTGCGACGAAGGCAGCGAATGAAGGGCGGCCAGTCCAGCCAGCCACCGGTGATGGCACAACTCTCTGCTGCCCCATGGTCTCCACTACACATGGCGCTCGGCCACCCACAGTCACCGATGCCCCCACGAACTCGATCCACCACCCCGCGCCCTCGCCTCCCCACTACCTCTTCACACCACAGACTCACCACCCGCAACCCCCACCACCCCACGGCCTCGCCACGCTGCCCTGAGGCCCCACCGGCCATGGCTGCGGCCTCCCCTTGGCCTCACTGCGCTGCCCTGTAGCCGCGCCACCATACAACACCTGCGACCTCCACCGCCCCATGGCACTCGTGGCCTCTTGCCACCCGACGGCTCCTGTGGCCACACGCAGCCTCGACTCACAGCCATGCAGCCTCATTCTACCCTGTGAATCCCATGGCCACCTGCGACCTCCGCAGCCGCTACCCAGGTCGGGCCGCCCATCAGGAAAGACCAGACCCAGCGGGTCGGGCCGGGTCATCCCAAACCGGGTCGGTCCGACCGGGTTGGTCCGATCAGGTAGGACCGGACCGAGACCCACTACGACTCATTTATGCTCTTTTGGCCATAACTTTCATACTTGACATCCGTTTGACGAACCGTTAGTGGAGCTGGAAATGTTGGAGGTAAAAATTCCCTTTGGTATACCCAACATGAGATTTGGATAATGTTGGGATATGGTCGGGTTGGATCGAGCACATATCCAACCGGGCCC
The DNA here is from genome assembly GCA_963277665.1 of Viscum album. Lineage (NCBI taxonomy): Eukaryota > Viridiplantae > Streptophyta > Magnoliopsida > Santalales > Viscaceae > Viscum > Viscum album. Next base: position 1,983,516,151 of record OY728145.1, on the reverse strand, counting down.
TTGGGACTAAAAGGCTAATAACATACAGACCAGGTGTCTGATTGACACGTTGTCTGTTGTGTTGAGACCCCTATGACATGAAGGTAACTTGAGATACTTCTTCATGGGACTTTGTGGATGTTTTTGTATCGACCAATGGATTGAGGAGAAGACCCTCTCAGAGAAGAGAAATCCTTGCACGGGAACCCAGTAGCTAGCTATGACTTGAGGAAGGGATCCTTCATGCGTCTGTGATTGAGGGTCCCACATGGAACTGCTCAAGGATTCCATGTGGGACTACCTGAGTGATCCTGTATGGGTCAGCACTTAGTGATCTTGTGTGGGTCCGCACGTAGCGATCCTTTGTGGGTCAGCACCAAGGGATCCTTTGTGGGTCAGCACTGAGAAATCTTGTGTGGGTCAGCACCAAGTGATCCTGTGTGGGTTAGCACCAAGTGATCCCATGTTGGTCCGCACATATAGATCCTATGTGGGTCTAATGACGATTAGAGATACTTCTTGGGTCTTCCTCTTAACAGAATCAGATGATTTAGTAGTAACATCCAATCATCTCTACTAATATACCTATGAAATCCCTGGTGTCAGCTGAGTTCGTACCTGAGCGGTAGTTTCCTTTGTGGTAATACCTTGGTGGTATCCTTCAGTGTGACGTACTTGTGTGGTAATTACCTTCACAATATTTATTAATTTGTGGAGTAGTTTATCTTTGGGATTTTGAGTTGGACTATGTTTCCTCATGATTGATATGGGTTACTTTATAACATAGGTATATGTATGGGATTATATCTATATAGAGATGTCAATTGACCTTATGCTGTGTGGTTTATCCTTTGTGGATTTTGTGAGAACTTGAGGGTCTCAGGGTCCCTACTGCGTATCATTATACTAACCGCTACACGGGCTATGCCCGCACCCTGTTGTGTTTGGTTCAGACGACAGACATCACTGACTGAGGACGAGAGTACTAGGACTAGAGGTGGCTCAAAGGTGGACTTTAGAAGAGGCGAACCGTAGAGATGGCCATTCATGAGCTGTATCTAACCTTTAGGTAGGATTCATGGTGGATGATCTAGGAGCTACTTATATCCTATCTGTCATCTTGTACATTCCAGTTTTCCTTGTACTTTTCAGTTGGGCTTGTATTCTGGCCCCTTTTGATATAATTTATTCACTCTGTTTATTATTCAGTTTACCTTAGTTCGTATCTTTATGTTAGCTTGGTTGTGTTTGTTACAGGTTATAAAGGCAATGCCTTCCCAATTTTATGGAATACGTTGTCGGTGCTTGTCACCAGCCCCAGGTCTATGGAAGGTGGGCTTGGGGTAGTCATGGAATGGCCCACAGGGGACGGGTGATGAAAAAAATCCAATAGGAATATTTTATAGTAAATTAATTGAGAATCCCAAAGTGTTTAATGAAAAACATCATAGAGTAGTTTTTTAGTGGTGTAATACAATTGATGTGAGTTTTTATCTTTGGGATTGATGGATGTGTAAAAATATTCCTACTTTTTAGGTCATACATTGAATTATAAAAGATATTTTAAATATTATTTATTAATTATACTTAGAAGGAACAATATATATTTTTCAATAATAAATATTTTATTCGATTTTTTATGATTATTCTTTGATAGATGAGTCCTTTATAATATCCCAGCATTTTATTACACACTTAGAATAAATTATTACATTAAATCATCACTTGATAAAACATATAAGATCAAGATATATAGTGTCTTTGGGGCTTCGGAACATTACATAAAAACATAAAACATGAAACACACCATCTCATTGGAAACTTACATTACATGACCACTACATTCCCTCATACTTAGCATTGAATGGGGTAACCTAAGGACATGCCTAAGAAAAGGGTGAGAAATAAATCCCATTAATAAACTAAAAAATGCATAACCTGAATAATACAATAAATTTTAGTCAATAGTAATATCAATGGATCATAAATAAACATTAACCTAAACGCATGACGTAGCATGATTATCATAACATGGAAATGTGGAAACAACGCCTAACATGGAATTAGCATGAGCCAAGGATCATTGAACATGGAGCATGAGTAAACCCTCATTTAACTTGAATTAGCATTAGAAAATCCTCATTTCACTTGATGTATCATGACAAAAATATTTACCATATGCATTGGAGTGTTATCAGGGCACACCCTTCTTAAACATTTAAATTCATGCATAAGTGAGGCACAAGATCATACAACATGGATTCATAAAACATCATAATTTATTCCATGATTAAGAAATGTGAAATTTATATATGAAAATATTCCATCAATATGAAAATTATCATGATTTTTAATACCCTTGATAGAGAAGTGGGTATGATAATCACTACATAATGATTTTGGCATTGAAAATAGTGGTGCAATTTTGGCAGCAAAACGGTGTTACATAATATTTCATAAAACTAATTTATGAGAGAGAAGTTGGTGTCTCATCATATTTTCATATAATGGAAATTAAGGGGTTATATAGACACATGTTCCGAGATAAGTAATGGAATTTGGATTCATAATACAAAATAATTGCATGAATGTAGTTGAGGAGAGAGAAATTCCTTACAGAATTTTGGCATGGTAACGAGTGTACTTCTGAGGCATTAACGGGAGAAAAAGGGGTCTCTCAAAATTCAAACATAATGAGAATAGTATGTAAGGGGTGTTATAGGGGTCTCCCAAAGATGGGCTTCTTTTTGTTTAATGGTATCTCTAATTATTTGGAATGATCGCAATGTGGGTGCTAGGGTGATGTCTTATTTCATTGTGTTTGAAGTTATGAAAAGCAAAATTTCTATTGTGGATGTGCTTGAGCATAAGAAAAACCATCGAAGATTAGGGTGTTTAGCGACAAGGTTAAGTTTAATGGCTCCATGAAAGAAAATCCGGTCAACAGACACATCTGTATATTCTAGAATAAAGAGGCTTCCTTGGTTATGATTAATGATGATAAGAAATTCATCACTTCTAAAGTCATCATCGGAATGGAGATCTTCTACGTTTTGTTTGTTTATGATAGCTGTGATGTGTTGGCTCATCAGATAATGTGGAATGAACTGGTTCTATTTGGTTCATAGGATTTCCCATGGCTTGTGGTGGGGGATTCCAACACTATCCTTGATCTGGGGGAGAAGAAAGGGAGAGGGGCCTTTCCCCAACAAGCAAGCCTTGAGTTTTCTCATTTCATGGTGGGAAAGATTCATATTGACTTGGGGTATTCAGGATCCCGTTACACATGGTGAAAAAACCTGGGGTGTGGCAGACGAAGCAGCAGCATTATTGATCGGTGCTTGTCGAATTCATCGTGCATAAGAAGGTTCTTGAATGCTAAGGTTACTCACATTGCCCGAGGTATATCTGACCACTCCCCATTGTTGGTATCTATTTTTTCTTGAATAGGTATACCTGGATTCCTTCAGGACTGGAAATCAGTGGGTCCACTGTCTGGGGTATCATCATCTTCTCAGGGAACTGTGGGGAGAACCTACGTGTGGGCATACCTGGGTGGCCATCCATAACAGACTCCAACGACTGAAGAGAGGGCTTTAGGAATGGGCCAGAGGGCTCCCTCACTTTGACCAGGATATGGAAAACATTAAACACAGTATCAATAACCTGTAATCTATTCTTGAGGAGGTTTGGAGAGACTCACTGTTTGAAGATCTAGCCAGAAAGGAAGCTTGTTGGGCGGAGATGACACTTAAGTAGGAGCATCTGGATCGAGAGAGATCTCGGGTGAAATGGTAGCATGAGGGAGACAAAAACACTTCATTTTTTCACGCCTACATCAAAGAAAGACATCGTAATATCAAACCTAATATTATTCTTTAGGACAAGACTTACACAGAGGACCAAGAGGTTTAGGGGGCATGGCGCATAGATTATTTAGCGATCTCCTAGTAGGTCTTAACTCGAGGATGGACAAAGGCTATCCTAGTGACAGTGCAGACTTCTGGGAGAAGTTTCCTAGGAATGTGTCTCTACTGGATAAAGCTATCATGGAGGCGATCCCAGACGAGGAAGAAATCTATAAGGTGATGATGAATCTGAACCCCGAGAGCACTTCTGAACCAGATATATTTCCATGATCCTTTTACAGAGGGGTGTAGGGTGTGGTTAAGGGGGACATCTTAGCAGTGATTCAAGATTATTTCTGCGGTGGCAGCCTACCTCGGGTTGCAAGTGTGACCACCCTGTGCCTTATTCCGAAGATAAAGAACCCTTCTTATTTTTCTCAATATTGGACAATAAGTTTATGCAACTTCCCATAAATGAGTCTAGCTATTGTAATCAACCATAGGATGCATACCCTCCTTCCTCGATGCATCTCCATCAAACAACATGGGTTTTTCAGGGGCCGCTCCATCTAGGGTTCTATTTTACATGCACAGGAGGTGATGAGATACATCAACGTCAAGTCCCACAGCTCTAAATTGGTGATTAAATTAGATGTATACAAAGATTATGATCATCTTGAATAGATATTTATTAATAGAGCTTTAACAGCTATGGGATTCTCGACAAAGATTGTGGATTTATTGTTTTGGAGCATTAGCTCCTTGTGGACGGCGGTCTCATTTTTAGGGAATTATATGAACTTTTTAAAGTGATGAGGGGCCTTCGGCAGGGATACCTGATCTCTCCAAGAATCTTCTTCCTGGAACATGACATCCTTAGTCCCCTCATCAATCAAGGGCTCTCTGCTAGAGATTTTCGGCCTTACAAAATGAAGATGAGCATCCCTCCGATAACCCACCTCATGACTGCAGACGATACAATCATCTTCATGAATGGAGGTAGGGATTCAGTTCGAGGAATCAAGATCATCTCAGAGGCTTACTGCTACTAGAGCGGGCATGTTTTTCGAAACAAAAAAAGTAACATCTTCATATCTCACAGGTGCGCTCCCAGTCACATCTCCTCCTTGTGCAGTCGTCTCAACATGCATCACGACTCTTTTCTAATGGAGTACCTAGGAACTCCCATCTCATTAGGGAGGATTAAAGTTCTTGATTTTTATTGGATTGTTAATAAGATAATGAGACACATTTTCAACTAGAAGAATCATTTCCTGTAGTTCGGAGGCCGAATTGCTCTAGTCAATAGAATTTTGTCTTCCTTTCCAAGTCATGCTCTGGCTTACATCTTTGTGCCACAAGGTTTCATAACCACAATTGAAAAGGATCATTTCAGCTTTATATGGGATTCCCTGTTGGAAGGAAAGAGGCATTGGGCATTGAGGGATAGGCTGGCCAGACCCTTTCACGATGGAGGGATAAATGTGAGGAGTATACAGTACACACTTCATTTCATGCATGAGAAACTCACATGGGAAATTATTGAGGATCAAATGATTTGGGGTAGGTCAATGTCCTTCATTTGTGGGAAATTGGAGGCAGTTCAGGACCATGTATATCCCTTCTAGTCAATTATCTATCCTCTGGTTAATTCGCTTCTTCAATTCTCCCTTTGGTTGGTAGGCACATGGGACATCTCCTTTTAGAGAAGCAACTGGGTAGGCTCTGTTCTTGGATTCCCCGGGTGCCATACGCCTCTGAAATCGGTAAGGGAAGCAAGCCTCCATCCGAGGTTTATTTAAGCGGTTCTGGATGGGGAGAAATAGGATCTTCTTGAGGCCATCATCTTCAATGCTGAACCAGATAAATGTGTGTTTACTTTCTCTTCCTCGGGTGTCTTCAAAACCAGGTATTTTTGTAGGATGGCTTCTGACCAGGTTTCCCATGGGAGCTGGAATGAGGTGTTGTGGTTTAAAAAGAACCCTACAAAGTTTAATTTTTTATCCTGGTGCATCAGGGATCAGGCCACTGCTGCTGACATGAATATCAAGAGGCTTGGAATCAAGAGGGCCTCTCGATTAAATTTTTGTAGCAATAGGTGGGAGGAGAGTTCTCAGTATCTACTCCATAAAGGGGAATGGGCTCATGCAGTATGGTCTGCCTTTGGTGGCCTACCTTCCCTCTCCACTACAGTCCTTAGGTATGTCCCTTTCCTCGACAGATGGTTCCATGGTGAATTAGAGGAGGGTAAGGAACGCATGGCTCGGGCGGTGATTTACAATGTCGGGTGTTGGAGTCTGTGGAACGCTAGAAATCTGGCAAGATTCGATGGCCAAGGATCTTTGAAGAGGTCCATCACTGTGAGGAATCGCTTCCTTTTGGAGGACATGGTCTCTCACATCTTCGGTTTGCAGGGTGCTCCCTATTTTCATTTTCTTTAGGTTAGGTCCCAACATTTCCATTGCTCTGACATGCCTCGATGGAATTGGGTTTCCTAGAACCCTCCTGCTGCTGGTTTAATGTTAAATTCGGAAGGGTCATGTGTTACAGGTGAAATGAAAGGTTGGGGTTTGGTTTTTGATTCTTGGGGTACTGTGGTTATGGCATATTCTTCATTCTTTTGTAATGGTACCTCTCTTTAGGCTGAGGCCAAAGCACTGCTCAATGAGATGAACATTTGCAAACAAGACAACCCTGTCGTATACTAGGTGGAAATTGATTCCATGTTCCTTCATAATTCTTTAAGAGGGGAATGTTCATCTCCTTGGTCCATTTCCTACATTGCTCATAAATGCATAGTTTTTCATGGATCAAACATTTGAGTTTCCCATAATTGGCGTGAGGGAAAAGAGGGTGCAGATCAATTGGCCTCTTTGGCAGATCAGAGTTCCATTAGTACTTGTATCACCTCCTTCAACTATTTTAATTTTCAGGGTGTGAACCAGGTCATAAAGGATTCCCTCGACCTACACTATTTCAGGCCCCCTTAGTTTGGGTCTTGATGTACTCTCTTTTGAAATAAAAATTTGATCTTGGATGTATAAACTGAATGTATATTCTATATGAAAAAATAACGTGCATAATCATTGTACTAGGGTATTGTTAGAAGACCCCTTAAAACACCTGCATAATACCTTAGGATAATGTGCATAAAGGTGATAGATTCTTAGGGTGGCTTGGATAACATCACTCGAGTGGTAATCTATATCAACTTCCACTTCCCTCGTAGGCGGTTCTGTTAGAGCTTAACATGTTGAAGCTCGACTTGTTCTTGGTCAACAACGAAGCCAAATGATGCCACCTCCATTCCGTGCTCCAAAATATGTGATTTATATGCGGAAATTTTACTAGATGAGGCCATCACTTCCTTTTTCTGAGTAATATATATTTTTTAAAGCCCTATATTTATACAAATCATGTAATCACTATTCATTGGTTATATTTGATAATGGTCACAATTTATAATGTTATTTTAAAATAAAAAATTATAAAACCAAAGAATTTCACATTTTATATAACCATTTTTCATAATAATTCATTTAATTGGATCAAGTTGAATTTTCAATAATGAACATTTGGGTCATTACAATCTTCCCCCCCCCATAAGAAAATTTGGACTCGAAATTTTTTTCCCACACTAAAACAAATGTGGGTAGCTATGGTTCATCATTTCTTATGATTCTCACATTGTGTCTTCAAACATGTGGTTTCTCCACAACACTTTCATGAGGGGTATTGTCTTATTTCCTAGAACAGTTTTCCAATGATTTATGATCTTCAATGGTTTCTCCTCAAAATAAAGATCATCCTCTAACTGTACTACCATTGAAGTGAGTACATGTGAAGGGTCTGGTAAGTACTTCTATAAGAGGGATACATGAAATACATCATGTAATTTGGATATAGTTGTAGAAAGTGCTAGTTGATAGACACATCCCCGACATGATCAAGAATCTAAAAGAGGACAATGTACCTAGGACTGAACTTGCCTTTCATTTCAAACCTCATGACCTTATTCCACAGAGATATGCATAGAAATACCATGTCTCCAACATTGAACTTAAGGTCTCATCGATGGTTATCTACATAACTAATATATTGACTTTGGGATGACTTGATATGATGCTGAATGGTTTTCACCTTATCCACCATTTCATCAACCAATTTAGGTCCAAGCAGTTTACGCTCACCGACATCATCCCAACATGTCGGTTTTTTGTACCTTTTCTCACACCAGGCTTCATAAAGATCCATTTGGATGCTTTATTGGAAGTTGTTATTATATGAGTACTCAATAAGAGGAAGATGTTGATCCCATCCTCCTTTGAAGTCCATTGATCATGCTCTCAACATGTCCTCAAGTGTACAGACATTCAGCTAAGATTGGACATCATTTTGAGGATGATAAGACATTTGTAATTTCAACTCCATATTCAGAGCATGTTGGAAACTCCTCCAAGACATAGAGGTGAATCTTGGATCTTGATCAGATACAATAGACAGTGGTACTCCATACAGTCATACCACATCCCAAATATATATATGTGCCCGTTTATCCAATGATAAATCCTCCCAAATAGCAATGAAGTGTGCATCATTTTTAAGATGATCCACAACAACCCAGATAACATTATTTCCTTTAGATATCTTCGGATGTCTAGTGAAAAAGTCCATGGAGATGTTCTCCCACTTCCATGATGGTTTGGGTAATGGTTACATCATCCCTTTATACTTCTTCCTCTCAGCCTTCACTTGCTGACAGACCATCTACTTTTATGTATTCATAGATATATTCTTCTTCAAGTTATCCCACCAATAATTCTCTCAGAGATCTTGATACGTCTTTATGTTTCGTAGGGGAATAAAGAAATTAAAAATATGTGCATCATACAAAAGATCCTTATTCTTATCCGGACATGATGGCACACATTGACTTTTCCCAAATATCAAAATTCCATATTCATTTATATTGAACTCTGAGGATTTCCCTTTTCTAATAGATTCCAATATCTTCTGAATTACAATATAATCCTTTTGACCATTCCTTAAATTTTCTAGAAGAGAAGGCTGAGAAATCATTTGTGATAGGATTGATGATGTTCCCTTCATTATGATTACCCTGTCCATATTCATCAAATATAAGAAGATTGGATCATTTTCAATTCCCATCAATGATAGAATTGATGGGTCCTTTCTACTTCGAGCATCCACTAGCATGTTCTCATTCCCATGCTGGTAATTGATTCACAAGTCATAGTCTTTGACTAGCTCTAACTGTCATTATTGGCACATGTTAAACTATTTTTGAGTGAATATATACTTGAGGATTTATTAGTCTATATATATATCACACTTCTATGCGAAGAGATAATTCGGCCCAAATTTTAAAGTTAAGATCATTGCAGCCAACTCAAGATCATGTGTTGGATAGTTTTTCTCTTGAATTTTCAGCTACCTTGTGGGTTTGGATATCACTTTATCATTCAACATCATCACACAACCCCGTCCCTTCTTTTAAGAATCACTAAATACCACAAAAAATTCACCACTTTTGGGTAGTGTGAGAACAAGCATAATGATAATCCCCTTTTTCAACTCCTTAAAGCTATCTTCACATTCATCACTTTAAGAAAACATTACTCGATTTCGAGTTAGCATAGAAAGAGGGTCGGACAACCATGATAAATTTTTCACAAATTGGCGATAACATCCAAATAACTACATGAAGCTACGACTATCTATTACCAATGTGGGCCTCATCTATCCCCCAATTTTTGTTGTCTTCAAGGGATCTACCTATATCCCATTACTTGTGATGATTTGACCCAAGAATGAGACCTCCTTTAAACAGAACTCACACTTGTTGTACTTTGCATAGATATTCTACATTCGCAAGGTCTCTAGTACAGTTATTAGATGCTCTTCAATATCCTCCTTTGTTTTGGAGTATATTAGAATATCATCTATAAAGTAGACCCCAAATTTGTTAAGGTAATATCTAAAGAATCTATTAATCAAGTCCAAGAATATTGATAGAGCAATAGTGAGTTTGAAAGACATTACTACGAATTCATAGTGCCTGTATCTTGTATGGAAAACAGTATTGGGTATATCTTTCTTCTTCACCCTTACTTTTTAATATCTCAACTGCAAATCTACCTTGGAGAAGTATTTATATACTCATAGCTAATTTAACAAGTCATGAATCCATAGAAGAGGAAACTTCTTTTTTATTCATGATTTTGTTGAGCTCACAATAATCAATGAAAAGGCACATTATCCCATACTTCTTCTTGACTAAGAGGACTGGTGCACCCATGGTGAAGCACTTGGGCTTAAAAAACCTTTATTCATATTCTCCTATAGTTTTTTCTTCAGCTCCTCAAGATCCACAACAACCATTCTATACGAGTATTGGTTACCAGAAACGTTTCAATATAAGGTCAATTGAGAATTCAAAATCTCTTCTACGAGGAAAACCAATCAATTACTCTGGAAACGCATCAGCGAATTCCCTCACAATAGTCATGTATTCAAGGATGGATTCCATTTTAGAATTAATCATCTAAGCCAGAGACACGAACATATAGTGAATTAATATCCTCGCTTGAGATGATTGGGGGTAATAAAGATTCATCTTCCTCATTGAACTTGTATAAAATCATTGGTCGATTATCACTATGGAGAGTGATTTACCTCTTATGGAAATTTATGTTATCACTATATAAGGAAAGACTATCCATGTCAAGAATTACATCAAATTTCATTAGAGGGAGTATGATTGTGTTTTTCAAGAAGTTCAATCCGCCGATTAGGACAAGGGAGGATTTATATTCATGGGATGCAATGATTTCTACAATCTTCGTACTCACCGACATCTCTACTTCCATGATTTTTTGTGGTGTTAGGATTGTTATACTAAACTTTCAGGATAAAAAATAATATGTAGTACTAGAATAAAAAAGTGTGTTATTTATTCTGGAATGAATAACTAGCGTACCTATCACCACTTCATTGTCAGGGTTCACTACGGTGGTAGTAATGGAGAAATATCGCCCTTTCTTCCTTATAGTTTGTTGGTTGCCTTAGAAAAACCTTGGATTAGGGCACTGATTTTCAACGTGCCATGGTTCTTTGTAATTGAAGCAATAATCAACACATAGATAGTTGAAAAGAGTGTTCCTCTCATATGTTTTAGACGCTGCTTTTTTTGTCTACAGTTAATATATGTGTGCCCTTCTCTTCCACACTTATTGCATTTGCTCATCCCCTTCAGGAAATATCTGGGGTTCTTTTTTTTGCGCATTTGGAAAGTGGGGTGGTGGATTTTCATAGCACCGTCAGATTAATCCATCAGATAGCCAGAATTAAATTCCACCTTATTCTTCTTATAGAAATTATACCTCTAGGATCCATTGATCTCCATTTCGACTTGGAGGGCAAATAAAAAATTTTCCTCATAGATATCAATGTCATGGATCTCTTGGGCTATCCGTATGTCATCTTACAGCCCACCAAAGAAGCGGTCAAACTTGCATTTGTGTGTAATGAAAAATCCATAGGCATATCATGCAATCCATGTAAATTTTGCTTCAAATTCTCTGATGGATTCATTGTCTTTTGGATTGAGGGAAAGGATGTCCCTTTCCATCTTAAGTTTTACGGTGCACGGAAAATATTCATCGAATTATTGTTTCCAGAAATCCATCCATTCTAACTCCTCGATCAACTCCTCTAGCGTCATAATTTTTTTTTTATCAATTTTTACCATTGATCGGAATAACCCTTCATACAATAAGTAGATAGAAGAAACTAATCTTGTTCATAACATTGAAGGTTGGAGAAGATATTTTCAATAGAGTTGATCCATTGTTTGGAAATTGAGGGATCAGATGATCCCTTAAAAGTAGGAGGTATTTGTCTAATGAAGCACTTGATTGCGACTTGTTCGTTCTTAAGGGGGGTTGAAAATTCCACTTCACCCATGTTTCTATTCAAATATTGATTACACTAAGAGAGTATCATGGAAAAGTTTTTGATTCCTGCTCTCATCGAATTGGGCTTCTCATTAGAACAGTCACCACAATGGGCTTCGCATTAGTTGTTACCCCGAGTCCTCCTATTACCATCCATTGGAAGGAATAAAATAAAAGTTAGGGTTCTCAAATAAAGGGTAACTGATGGAAAATAAAGATGAAATATAAATAAATTTTATTTCTATATATTATGAATCTATAGGCTTTAATCTATGTTATGCATGATCTACTTTTGAACATTTGTTTTTAGGGGAATTTTTTTAAATTCCCTTAATAATGTTTTGTAACACCCCAAGCTTCTACGGTACGCTTCTCTTTGAATAATGTGATAGCGTGTGTTGTATGCAACACCGAGTTCTAACACACCATAACTAATCAAACTAGCCGTTATGAATAGTAATACCTACTTTTTGAAATTATGTATATTTTATATTTGAAAATGGACTTTATTTTTAGATTCGGAATATCGAATTTAGCCTAAGGTCAAATTTTGGTACATTTCGGATAACTTTCATATTTTGATGAATAGTGAAAATTACTAAGTTTTAATTAAAAACAACTTTTTTAATCAAAATAATTAATAGTGATAAATTATGAATTTGAGTGGTTTTAAAGTATATTTAGAATATATTTTTACCATTTAATATAATGTTGGTCATTGGACATAATTTTACAATTAAACCGAACATAAATGAGTGTCAATCTTTTGATAGTTATTATCTCTTAAAAACACGCTTTTTGTTTTGACAGCGGGAATTAATTTTAAATTAATTTCTGCCACTTATGTCTTTTGAATTTAGGAAAATGGATTCCATATTTGGAATCAGGATGTTCAAATTGTGTAAATAGGTAACTTTTATTTTTAGACATTTTGAATAATTACTGCGGTAAATATTTTATTTACCATGGTTAAGGGTAAATCCGGTAAATAAAGGTTAAAAAATAATATTATAATAATACTAAATTACCCAAAAACGTATCTTAACCCTATTAGTTGATACATGGTCAACCATGGGCATCTTTGTGTCAATTTTGGGACCCCATGGATCCACTTGTAAGTGATAATGACACTTTATTTTAATTAAGTTAAAATGAATACAAAAATGACACAAGCATATATCTTTTAGAAAAACAATTGTTACATAGGGTTATATATGTTGGATTTTAGATTATAAATATTCATTAGAAAGCTAAAAATATTTCCTACATAATTATAATTTATTTATAATTTTTAGACATTAAATAATTTATTTTATGACACAATGATGACGCAGTAATTACTATAATAGTGAAAAATTAAAATAATTGATATTATAAATACCCAAATAAATATAATATGAAACTTTTAATGAATTAAACTAATTTTCTAGGATAATATGATATATTAGGATTGATTTAATTGACTTTGTTCGAAGTAATCAATCTGTTATGAGTTTCACAAAAATCAACTATTGAATAGTGTCAAAATTGACATAAAAGAGTTCTTAAAACAAATATTATATTATTAATTGATATTAAATTCCTAAAATCTAAGGTTCGGCCAAGAGACTTATATCATGATAGGTTATTCATTAATGTACCACTTGGGGGGTCTCTTGGATGTATATAGTAAGTTTATTAACCATATTATATAAAAATACAAAGAGACATTGTAAAAGTGAAACTAATTAACTTAGAGTTAATACTTAAAGATAAGGTTAATATAAGTACCCAAACCTGTCTAAATTCTATTGGTTGAGTGGTTTTCGACCTATCCCAACCTTAACCTTTGAATAATAAGCTTTGGAGCCATTAGAAACCGAATATGAATTTATTATAAATTAATATTTATAGCCTTTCCAAAGGTGCCCCTCACCCCTCTTATAAAAGGGCACTCCTCCTTCTCATTTCTTCACACCTTCAAAGCCTTTTGGTTCGGCCAAACTCTGCCTAAATACTCTCCCAACATCCCTCACTACAACTTGGAGGCCTGAGTTTTGATCAGAAAGCCAACCTAAGGATCCCTTTTGATCAAATCAAAAGGAAGAACCCGAAGAAGAGGTAATGATTTCACCACCCTTCTCCAAGTTCATTTCTTCTTCCACTTCTTCTTCCTTTGTTCTTACCATTCTAGAATAATAACTCCAGTATCTCACATATACTGTGATGTTATTATAAATATGGTACAACAATATTCAGTATTTTATCCACCCTTTGAATAACATGTCACCATACGTGCGTACGTACGGACTACCGTCTCCACGTCGTGGTGTAATTGTTATTCAATATAATATTATTTGGATGGGTATAATAATGATGTGTAACTCATGTAAATAATAAATATAACATGTTAATGATTCTGTATATATGATATACCATCCATTTATATATTATTTTAATATCAAAAGAATGATATTGTCGCTCGTGCGTACGTACGGACTACCGTCTCCACGAACGCGATGAGATTCATTCTCCATCGTATCCATTCAAGTATAATTATCATTTGATGATTTAAAAATGATGTTTAAGGACTAGATATCATTCTGGATATGAATAAGATACAACAACCATGGATTATGTAACAAAACATATAAAAGAAAATGAGTAAGTTAACTCCCGAAACGACTATAATTCTAAGATATTATTAACAAATCAATGTTAAAAGATCATATATGATATCATATTATTATATATGATTCTTGTATAATTTAATAACAACTATTTCACCATTATACAGGAGGTTAACCTACCCCAACCAAGGAAAAGTACAAGGTAAGGGTTTACTTTACAACCTCTTCATTATCCAAGGTTGTTTATACGTAATAATCTACTGGGATCTCTTTATCATCCACATCCATGTTTCTTAAAAATGCATTTCAAAACATTTTTACTATTTACTAGAATATGAGTTAAAGTCATTTATACCCTTTTTGACTTTTATAAGTGTTTTATAAAGGAATCTTTCGGTCGTTTTCAAAACAAGGTCCTTTTTAACCATTTCGACAGAATAAAGGTAAGAATGTTTTTTTAACTTATACGGCGGGTGCGGCTATTTTCCACCGTTATAAAATCTTCAAAGCTTCCCTTACAAGCTTATAAGAATAATTTCAAAGAAAATGTTTTATTTTATATGGATCTTAAATTATTTCAAAATAAAAGGAGATATTTCTTTAAAAAGAATTTTGATTTCATCTATGTCAACATCCTTTGATGGATTTTAAGATTATTTGAAGTTGATTTATTATGATACAAAACTTCTATATTGTATTGAAGGTTTTGTGATATGTTTGACTGTGGATGTGCTATTTTTATACCATTAATAGTTTATGGTGAAAGTATTGACATTTCATATGCTAGTTTTAATATGAATGTTTATGTTATGTTTAAACCATTTTCATATGGGAATGCATTGGACTTAATATGTGACGGGTGGAGCCCGCTATAGCTCCTCGATGCATCAGTAGGTCTCATGAGACAAACTAGTGTCTTGGCACAAGGCCTTGACAAAATCTCATTTGTAGTCTTGGCACGAGGCCTTGGCTATGTGGTTATGATAGTCTGGCATTATGCATTCCAACATTATGAAAGTGGTTATTGATTTTTGCATGTGATTATTCGATTAGTAGAATATCCATGTGAATAAGTAAATGGCATTATTTCATTTTATTTATGCCATACCATGTTGAAAGTTAATATTTAAAAGGATTTTGTTTTAGTTATACATTGCCTTAAATGTTTATTCTTATTTATAAAAGTTTCCGCTATATTGTTATCCTTACTGGGCATTTGAGCTCACCCCTTTTCTATGTTTTATTTTTCCCAGGATGTGAAGAAGTAAGTTATGAATGACCTGCAGGGATTTTGTGTGGGGTTAATAGTGTGGATTGTGGAAACATTATGTTGTTGTAGTAGTTTTTCATTTTATGATGTAATGTAAAACTTATGAATATATCTAGTGTTTCCAAGGCTACTAAACCAATCGGTCTTTCGAGATTTGATCTTTCTTGTGATCATGCCAATGTTATGTAATAATGCACCGACTCTGGGTAACTGGGGTCGGGGCGTTACAGTTTGTATCAGAGGAAGTTTAGTACAAACCTTGGAAGCTAGATTTAGATAAACTCTGATTAGAGCACGTAGACCTAAGATGAACTTTGAGGATTAGTATAGAATAACTTCCTAGAATTTTTGTATTGTAGAGATTTTGTGAGTTTTCCAAGCAATACATCCCTGTCTGGATATGAGTAGGTAGAGGCGGCTCTGGCACAGATGTACCTAGGGGTAAAACCCGAAAACACCGCTTTGAGCTAGACTCGAACGGGAACTGGTGCACGACAACGGGCCTTGCTGCACTCTTGGTTACGACACTCCCGGGGGATATGCTTAGGATAACTCTCATTTTCTTTACAAATCATTTTGATGGGATTATGAGTATATACTTCCTCAAAGAAAACATTCTTATGATTATGGATTATATCCATAAATAGTTCAATTTATGTTAAGTGTTTTATAAGTATGGGATTATGTATTTTGATTCATAAACTGATCTAGTTTATGCCATTGTTTAGAAATGGCGCCCTGTGGAAGAAATGGAAACCGTATCAATGCACGCACTCCATGTAGGGATTGCCCTCCTGCTCAAGATAATTATAGTGGGGCTGGTGATGCAACTGGTGCTGATCAGCTAATCACCATACTGGGACAACTTACTCAGGTTATGAATAATAACCTTACCCGTATGGAGCACCCTGATCCGCAGCGTGGAGGATCAATGTTAGATCGACTCATGAGGCAACAACCACCAACGTTCAATGGGAATACAAATCCCTTAGTAGCTGAGCAATGGATATTTTCCCTAGAGAAAATATTTCAGGCTTTGGGGAGCAGTGAAAGGGAAAAAGTTATCATGGCAGTTTACCGCCTCACTGGAGATGCTGATCAATGGTGGTCATTGATTAAAAATACGAAGGAAGATGATGAAGTATCAAATATGGAATGGAGGGAGTTCAAAGATCTGTTTTTAGAAAAATACTTCCCTCGCGACCATCGAGCAGATATGGAAAGGCAATTTCTGAGTCTGAGACAAAAGGAGGTTGAGAATGTCACAAAGTATGAGGCTAACTTTACAAGGTTAGCGAGGTACGCTGGTGATTATATTCGTAACCCAAGAAGTAAGATTGGTCATTTCTTTGATGGGTTAAAACCATTTCTCCGTCGAGCGTTAGTCTCACAATCCTTTTCATCGTACGAAGACATTGTCTCATGTGCTATCAAAACCGAAAAGGAATTCTCTAAGTCTTATGACTTTAAAGCAAAGAAAGAGAAGAAGAGACCTGCTGATCAATCTGGGAATGGAAATAAGGGGAAGAAGGGAAAGGTTGAATATCCATCTTGTGGTAAATGCGGGAAGAAACATCCTGGTACTTGCTTGAAGGGAATGGGAGTCTCTTACAAGTGTGGTGAAAAAGGCCACCAAGCTCATGATTGCCAGGGGAAGAAGGAAGCTACCAACGTTCAGTGCTACAATTGCAGGGAGATGGGGCATTATGAAAATGCATGTCCTAAGCGTCAGGAGAACTTACCTCAGAAAAGGCCAAGGGATCAAGGCCAGGCTTATGCTATCACTACTGCTGAGGTAGATGCTCTGAAAGACATGGTGGCAGGTAATTTAATGGTTTCCTCAAGTTTAGCAAATGCATTATTTGATTCTGGATCATCGCATTGTTTCATATCTTCCCAGTTTTCTAAGAAAATTAGATATTTCCAATTTGATTTAATAAGGGAGTTGTCAGTTAAAACTCCTAAGGGAAGTATCGTTGCAACAAAGTTTTGTGAATCAGTCCCCATTAGAGCACATAAATTTTCTTTATCTACTGATTTCATCGTCATATCTATGATTGAGTTTGATATAATCCTCGGTATGGACTGGCTTTCGGACTATGATGCGAGGATTTATTGTAAGAAGAAAGAGGTTACGATTCTTGATGATAATGATAAGGAGCACCTTATTTTTAGAGCAGAATCTTCACCACCTAATTCTTATTTAGATCCACCCCCAGTAGCTCAACTTAATTAAATTATTTGGGAGGAAGAGAATGAAATAACTGTCGGTGAGGAAAGGAATGTTCAAATAGAGGATGTACCTGTTGTAAAAGAATTTGTAGATGTATTTCCGGAAGATTTACCTGGACATCCTCCAGAACGAGAAGTTGAGTTTTCTATTGATTTGATTCCTGGATCAAGGCCTATATCGAAGACCCCTTATAGAATGGCCACTGTAGAGTTAGTCGAACTAAAGAAACAACTAGAGGAATTGAGTAATAAGGGATTTATTCTCCCTAGTGTTTCTCCATGGGGAGCCCCTGTTCTTTTTGTTAAAAAGAAAGATGGATCTATGAGGTTATGTATCGACTACAGGGAGATCAATGCTATAACGATAAAGAACAAGTATCCCCTACCTCGTATTGATGATTTATTTGACCAAATGCATGGAGCTCAATACTTTTCAAAGATTGGCCTTCGATCTGGATACCATCAGTTGTGTGTGAAGAAGGAAGACATTACGAAAACAGAATTTCGAACCAGGTACGGGCATTACGAGTTTACTGTAATGCCGTTTGGATTGACTAATGCACCCTCTGTATTCATGGATCTAATGAATAGAGTTTTCAAGGAGTATCTCGATGAATTTGTGGTGGTATTTATTGATGATATCTTGGTATACTCCAAAACCTATGAAGATCATGAAAATCACTTGCGCATTATCTTGAAGACTCTGAGGAGGCATGAATTATATGGTAAGTTTAGCAAATGTGAATTCTGGCTTCAGGAGATTTCTTTTTCTTGGCCATATTGTCTCTAAAGATGGAATCTCTGTTGATCCTTCTAAGACCAAGGCAATCCAAGAATGGCCAGCACCTACGAGTATAACTGAGGTACGTAGTTTTATTGGTTTGGCAGGTTATTATCGACGTTTCGTCCAGAATTTTGCCCGATTGGCTAACCCATTAACGAAGCTTACACGTAAAGGGGTTAAATTTGTTTGGAAAAAAGAGTGTGAAGAATGTTTCGAAGAACTGAAGAGAAGATTAGTCAATGCTCCTATATTGACTCTACCATCGGGGAATGATGGGTTCTTTATTTATAGTGATGCATCGAAGAAAGGACTTGGCTGTGTCCTTATGCAGAATGATAGAGTTATTGCCTATGCATCACGACAGTTGAAAATTCATGAACAAAACTATCCTACTTATGATCTCGAGTTAGCCGCAGTGATCTTTGCTTTGAAGATATGGAGGCACTACCTCTATGGTGAAAAATGTGAGATTTATACTGATCACAAGAGTTTGAAGTATATTTTCTCACAAAAAGAACTCAACATGAGGCAAAAGAGATGGCTTGAATTACTCAAGGATTATGATTGTACGATACACTACCACCCAGGGAAGGCAAACAAGGTGGCAGATGCTTTGAGTAGAAAATACCATGGAGTTTTGAACAATATGAGAATTGAAAGGGATCCAATTTTCATGGATCTAGTGAAGATGGACATGGGAATAACCAGGGAAGGTGAAACATCAATGCTTTTTCAAATGGTTGCCAAACCATCTTTACTAGAAAGGATTAAGAGTTCTCAGACCGATGATGAAGAATTCCAAAAGAAGATTAAAGCTGTGAATGATGGGATATTGAGAGACTTTGTGTATGAAGATGGAATTTTGAAATTCGGGAAGAGACTTTGTGTTCCCAATATACCTGATCTAAAAAGGGAATTGCTGGATGATTCTCATAGTTCCAATTTCTCTATACACCCTGGGAGCACCAAAATGTATAGAGATTTGAAGGAACATTTTTGGTGGGACAACATGAAGAGGTAGATTGCTGATTTTGTGTCAAGATGTATGGTTTTTCAACAAGTGAAAGCTGGAAGGCAACAGCCTGGAGGAGTCATGCAACCTCTTCCCATACCGGAGTGGAAATGGGACAATGTTACGATGGACTTTGTCATGGGGCTGCCAAAGACTCCTAGAAGGAACGATGCAATATGGGTTATTGTTGATCGTCTTACCAAGACAGTACATTTTCTTGCTATAAGAGAAGATCTACCCCTGGAACGTCTAGCAAGACTATATATTAATGAAGTTGTGAGACTTCATGGAGTACCCCTATCGATTGTTTCTGATCGTGATCCCCGTTTTACTTCAAGATTCTGGAAAAGTCTTCAGAAATCCCTGGATACTGAATTTCATTTGAGCACTGCTTACCACCCTCAGACAGACGGACAATCAGAACGGACTATTCAAACCTTAGAAGACATGTTGAGATCTTTCTCACTTGACTTTCAGGGTATGTGGGATCAATATTTACCTTTGGTAGAATTTTCCTATAACAATAGCTTCCATTCGAGTATTCAGATGGCACCATATGAAGCGTTATACGGAAAGAGATGTCGTACACCAACCTGTTGGGATGACGTTGGTGAAAGAAAACTTGTAGGCCAAGAACTGGTGGAGGAAACGGTGGAAAATGTGAAAGTAATCCAAAATCACATCAAAGCAGCTCAAAGTAGGCAGAAGAGCTATGCCGATAATCGAAGGAAGGATTTGGAATTTCAAGTCGGTGATCATGTTTTTCTGAAGGTATCTCCGTGGAAGGGAGTCATACGTTTTGTTAATAAAGGTAAATTGAGTCCCAGGTACATCGGACCTTTCGAAATTCTAGAACGAATTGGGGTTGTAGCTTACCGATTGGCAATGCCGCCAAGTCTCTCCAAAGTTCACGATGTGTTCCACGTATCTCTATTGAGGAAATACATGCCTGATCCGACGCATGTACTCACCTATGAGGAATTAGAACTGGAACCCGATCTGTCTTATTGCGAAGAGCCCGTCAAGATTCTTGATACGAGAGAACAAGTGCTGAGAAACTGGACGACGCGTCTGGTAAAAGTTTTGTGGAGAAACCAAAGATGGAAGAGGCAACGTGGGAACCCGAGGAACTTATGATGAAGAACCACCCGAGTCTTTTTTTTGCAGTAATACCCTAGAAATTTCGAGGACGCAATTATTTGAAGGAGGGGAGAATGTAACACCCCAAGCTTCTACGGTACGCTTCTCTTTGAATAATGTGATAGCGTGTGTTGTACGCAACACCGAGTTCTAACACACCATAACTAATCAAACTAGCCGTTATGAATAGTAATACCTACTTTTTGAAATTATATATATTTTATATTTGAAAATGGACTTCATTTTTAGATTCAGAATATTGAATTTAGCCTAAGATGAAATTTTGGTACATTTCGGATAACTTTCATATTTTGATGAATAGTGAAAATTACTAAGTTTTAATTAAAAACAACTTTTTTAATCAAAATAATTAATAGTGATAAATTATGAATTTGAGTGGTTTTAAAGTATATTTAGAATATAGTTTTACCATTTAATATAATGTTGGTCATTGGACATAATTTTACAATTAAACCGAACATAAACGAGTGTCAATCTTTTGATAGTTATTATCTCTTAAAAACACGCTTTTTGTTTTGACAGCGGGAATTAATTTTAAATTAATTTCTGCCACTTCTGTGTTTTGAATTTAGGAAAATGGATTCCATATTTGGAATCAGGATGTTCAAATTGTATAAATAGGTAACTTTTATTTTTAGACATTTTGAATAATTACTGCGGTAAATATTTTATTTACCATGGTTAAGGGTAAATCCGGTAAATAAGGGTTAAAAAATAATATTATAATAATACTAAATTACCCTAAAACGTGTTTTAACCCTATTGGTTGATACATTGTCGACTATGGTCATCTTTGTGTCAATTTGGGGACCCCATGGATCCACTTGTAAGTGACAATGACACTTTATTTTAATTAAGTTAAAATGAATACAAAAATGACACAAGCATATATCTTTTATAAAAACAATTGTTACATAGGGTTATATATGTTGGATTTTAGATTATAAATATTCATTAGAAAGATAAAAAGATTTCCTACATAATGATAATTTATTTATAATTTTTAGACATTAAATAAGTTATTTTATGACACAATGATGATGCAGTAATTACTATAATAGTGAAAAATTAAAATAATTAATATTATAAATACCCAAATAAATATAATATGAAACTTTTAATGAATTAAACTAATTTTCTAGGATAATATGATATATTAGGATTTATTTAATTAACTTTGTTCTAAGTAATCAATCTGTTATGAGTTTCACAAAAATCAACTATTGAATAGTGTCAAAATTGACATAAAAGAGTTCTTAAAACAAATATTATATTATTAATTGATATTAAATTCCTAAAAATCTAAGGTTCGGCCAAGAGACTTATATCATGATAGGTTCATCATTAATGTACTACTTTGGGGTCGCTTGGATGTATATAGTAATTTTAGTAACCATATTATATAAAAATACAAAGGGACATTGTAAAAGTGAAACTAATTAACTTAGAGTTAATAATTAAAGATAAGGTTAATATAAGTACCCAAACCTGTCTAAATTCTATTGGTTGAGTGGTTTTCGACCTATCCCCACCTTAACCTTTGAATAATAAGCTTTGGAGCCATTAGAAACCGAATATGAATTTATTATAAATTAATATTTCTAGCCTTTCCAAAGGTGCCCCTCACCTCTCTTATAAAAGGGCACTCCTCCTTCTCATTTCTTCACACCTTCAAAGCCTTTTGGTTCGGCCAAACTCTGCCCAAATACTCTCCCAACATCCCTCACTACAACCTAGAGGCCTTAGTTTGATCAGAAAGCCAACCTATGGAGCCCTTTTGATCAAATCAAAAGGAAGAACCCGAAGAAGAGGTAATGATTTCACCACCCTTCTCCAAGTTCATTTCTTCTTCCACTTCTTCTTGCTTTGTTCTTACCGTTATAAAATAATAACTCCAGTATCTCACATATACTGTGATGTTATTATAAATATGGTACAACCATATTCAGTATTTTATCCACCCTTTGAATAACATGTCACCATACGTGCGTACGTACGGACTACCGTCTCCACGTCGTGGTGTAATTGTTATTCAATATAATATTATTTGGATGGGTATAATAATGATGTGTAACTCATGTAAATAATAAATATAACATGTTAATGATTATGTATATATGATATACCATCCATTTATATATTATTTTAATATCAAAAGAATGATATTGTCACTCGTGCGTACGTACGGACTACCGTCTCCACGAATGCGATGAGATTCATTCTCCATCGTATCCATTCAAGTATAATTATCATTTGATGATTTAGAAATGATGTTTAAGGACTAGACATCATTCTGGATATGAATAAGATACAACAAACATGGCTTATGTAACAAAACATATAAAATAAAATGAGTAAGTTAACTCCCGAAACGACGATAATTCTAAGATATTATTAACAAATCAATGTTAAAAGATCATATATGATATAATATTATTATATATGATTCTTGTATAATTTAATAACAACTATTTCACCATTATACAGGAGGTTAACCTACCCCAACCAAGGAAAAGAACAAGGTAAGGGTTTACTTTACAACCTCTTCATTATCCAAGGTTGTTTATACGTAATAATCTACTGGGATCTCTTTATCATCCACATCCATGTTTCTTAAAAATGCATTTCAAAACATTTTTACTATTTACTAGAATATGAGTTAAAGTCATTTATACCCTTTTTGACTTTTATAAGTGTTTTATAAAGGAATCTTTCGGTCGTTTTCAAAACAAGGTCCTTTTTAACCATTTCGACAGAATTAAGGTAAGAATGTTTTTTTTAACTTATACGGCGGGTGCAGCTATTTTCCGCCGTTATAAAATCTTCAAAGCTTCCCTTACAAGATTATAAGAATATTTTCAAAGAAAATGTTTTATTTTATATGGATCTTAAATTATTTCAAAATAAAAGGAGATATTTCTTTAAAAAGAATTTTGATTTCATCTATGTCAACATCCTTTGATGGATTTTAAGATTATTTGAAGTTGATTTATTATGATACAAAACTTCTATATTATATTGAAGGTTTTGTGATATGTTTGACTGTGGATGTGCTATTTTTATACCATTCATAGTTTATGGTGAAAGTATTGACATTTCATATGCTAGTTTTAATATGAATGTTTATGTTATGTTTAAACCTTTTTCATATGGGAATGCATTGGACTTAATATGTGACAGGTGGAGCCCGCTATAGATCCTCGATGCATCGGTAGGTCTCATGAGACAAACTAGTGTCTTGGCACAAGGCCTTGACAAAATCTTATTTGTAGTTTTGGCACGAGGCCTTGGTTATGTGGTTATGATAGACTGGCATTATGCATTCCAACATTATGAAAGTGGTTATTGATTTTTTCATGTGATTATTCGATTAGTAGAATATCCATGTGAATAAGTAAATGGCATTATTTCATTTTATTTATGCCATACCATGTTGAAAGTTAATATTTAAAAGTCTTTTGTTTTAGTTATACATTGCCTTAAATGTTTATTCTTATTTATAAAAGTTTCCGCTATATTGTTATCTTTACTGGGCATTTGAGCTCACCCCTTTTCTATGTTTTATTTTTCCCAGGATGTGAAGAAGTAAGTTATGAATGACCTGCAGGGATTTTATGAGGGGTTAATAGTGTGGATTGTGGAAACATTATGTTGTTGTAGTAGTTTCTCATTTTATGATGTTATGTAAAACTTATGAATATATCTAGTGTTTCCAAGGCTACTAAACCAATCGGTCTTTCGAGATTTGATCTTTCTTGTGATCATGCCAATGTTATGTAATAATGCACCGACTCTGGGTAACTGGGGTCGGGGCGTTACATGGTTCATACTAATCTTGTGAATTTACCAAAGATTATCCCTCGGGAGTTTCATAACCAAGAGTGCGGTATGGTCCATTTTCATGTACCATGATTCCCAAAGTTAAGCCCAAAACTCCTTGTCGGAGTTTTCACTCCTAGTTACATCTGTGCCAGAGCCGCCTCTGCCTGCTCATATGCAGACATGGATGTATTTTCTTGATAAACCACTTAATCAATAATCACAAATATTTAGGGAAATTTTTATGGTACTTAGTTCTGTCTCTGAGGCTTCACTTGGTTTTTCTAATCCTAATCCCTAAAATAACTAATAATGTCCTCTGATACCAACTATAACAACCCTTCATTTTATTACACACTTAAAATAAATTATTACACAAATAATCACTCGATACAACATAGACGATCGGTAAGTCTAGTGTCTTTGGTGCTTAAGAACCTTATAAAAAAACTTAAAACATTAAATGAAACATATTTTTGAAAACGTCCTTTACACGACCAATATATTACCTCATACTTAGCATTAAATGGGATAACCTGAGGAAATGTATAAGAAAAGGTGACCTATAAAGCCCAGAAAATGGAGTAAAAAGGGAATAACATTAATAATACAATAAATGTTAAGAAATAGGAATATCAATGGATCATAAAGAGATATGAAAATAAATGCATGATATAGCATGAATATAATAACATGGAAATGTGGAAACAATACTTACATGAAATTAGAATGATCCAAGGCTCATTACACATGGAGCATGAGTAAAGACTAATTTAAATGAATTACCATGAGAAAATAATCATTGAAATTAACGTATCATGATACTAATATTTACCTAATGCATTGGAGTGCTATTAGGGAACACCCTTCATAAACATTTAATTTCACGCATAAGTGTGCCACAAGATCCTACAACATGGATTCATAAAGCATCATAATTTACTCCACGATTAATGAATGCGCAATTAATAAATGAAACTCTCTAATCAATATGCAAATGTTCATAATGTTGGATACCCATGATAGAGAATTTGGCCTATTATTCACTACACAATGAGTTTTTCTTGAAAAATTGCCGGACAATTTTGGCTGCATAATGGTGTAACATAAGACGTCATTAAATGTGTTGATGAGAGTGAAATTGGGGTATCATAATATTTAAATGAAATGGATAGTAAGGTTTAACATAGATACATTTCACAAGATTAGTATTGGAATTTGGATTCATAATACAAAATAATTTCTTGAATGTAAATGAGGAGAGAGAAATTCCTTACGGAATTTCAGCTTGGTAATAGTTGTACATGAGAGGTATTAATGAGAGGGAATGGGGTCTCCCATCATTAAAACATTTAGAGAGAAGTATATGAGATGTTATAAATCATAACCCAACATTTATAATTGAAAATAAAAGGACATAACAATGTTATGAAACTTGGATAAAATGAGAAAAGAAGGAATCCATTACATAGAAGTGTGATCCCAATGGCCTTGGAGGGGCTTCAGAACGCCTTATTGGGAGCTTGGGGCGCCTTTGGATTATTATAGAGAGAGGAGGGAATAATTTGTAAGAACTCCAAATACTTTTACGGAAGAGGAAGTGAGATATTGGGTGGGTTTAAAGAGGAAAAGGGAGTGAATTATTTCTTATTAATGTTAGAGACACCACACATTAATGTAATCAAAACCAAAAACCACCCATGGGGTTTTCCCATGTATTTTCTCAAACAATAGTGGAAAATGATATTATATAAGGACAATAGAAGAAAGTATTAAAATAATAGGGCTCCTTATGTGGAGGTGGGTCACACTATCAAGGTAATCAACTTAAAAATATAAAATATTTTCTATGTCTTCATGGGAAAACTAATGTTTTTTAAAATAAATAAATGAAAATTAAATCAAATTATTTAAATTTTTAAATATATATTATCTGAACATAATGTTTAGAGTATTTTAGTACAACACTATTAGGTTATTTTGATGTCATAAAACACATTATATATTTAAAGGGTATTTAATTTTTCCCCAAAAATTCGAATGTCTCAGATAATTATGAATAATTCACCGTTGGATAATTAAGACATCTCGATTCCAAAAAATAATATTCATTTTATCTAAATAATTTTCTAAATATTTTAATTTTAACTTCTAAAAAAAATAATGACATTTATAAAAAATTCATGGTTTTTGAAAAAATATAACTTTCAAACCAGAATAAAAATTACAATTGTATTAATAAAAATTATATGATAAATTATACTTAATAAAAAGTAATTTAATAATAATAATATTTTATGAAAATTTTATTCAATTCAAAAAAAACATTAATTTATCACACCACATTTATTAGTTGAATATTTACTAAAAATACTATTTGTTCTTCAAAGACATTTTACAAAGTAACAATAATAAAATGAATGTATATTCTCTATAAAAAATAATTTTCATAATCATAGTAAATGGGACTTGTTACATAACTACTTAAAACCCCCACATATGACATTTGGGTAAGGTGCACAATATTGAAAGTCTCTTGGGGTGTCTCAGATAACATCGCTCAAGTGGTAATCTCTATCAAATTCAACTTCTCCAATAGGCGGTTCTATGCGAGCATAACATGTTGAATATATGCTTGGGATTGGTCAAGAGCGAATCCCAATGACGCTACCTACTTTTGGAGATCTCCAAAAATGGGCTTATTATGGGTAATGTATATTGGATGAGGCCATCACTTCCTTTTTCTCTCTAAATTCTATTTTTTAAATCCATATATTTATACTAACCATGTGATCACTATTCAATATCTATATTAGCAACAGTCACAATTCATAATGATATTTTAAAATCCAAAATCATAAAACCAATGAATTTCACATTTTATATATTCATTTTACAAAATATTACATTTAATTAGATCAAGAGGAATTTTCATTAATTAATGTTTGTGTCGTTACATCCTTATAGTGGGGGGAATTATGAGGTGATGTTCTGTGTTATTATGTTTGTTATAAAAATAGGAGGGGGTTTACACCCCATTCTTTTTTATTTATATTTGAGGTGGGGAGTAATATT
This sequence comes from Viscum album, assembly GCA_963277665.1. Lineage (NCBI taxonomy): Eukaryota > Viridiplantae > Streptophyta > Magnoliopsida > Santalales > Viscaceae > Viscum > Viscum album. The sequence continues at coordinate 1,983,488,386 of OY728145.1, read as the reverse complement.
AATGGGAGATTAGAGTTTTATATGGGGGTATTATGATCTTGGTTAGAGAGAATAAAGCGTTAGTTATGTGGTTTAAATTCAAAATATTCTTAGTGATCCACTGATTGAATTTTGTTTTCTTTTTAGGGATTGAAATTATTTTTTATTGGGAGAGCATATCACATCATGATATTTTGGGATTTATTTAATTATTTTTAAGGTAATTATTGTGGGGGTTTTTAATATATAAATAAATTTTGAAAAGTTTATTTCTAGAATAGATGAGGGTTTTGTTTTTGTTTTTGTATATTTTAGTTAGTTGTTTTTGGTTAAGAATATTTTTTGGAAAATCCATATGGGATTAATTCATAGAGAAATATAGAAATATGAACATTTATTCCTAGATATGTCAAGTATATTCAAATAATACTATTCAATTTTTATAGGGTCATCTCATCAAACATAGAAAAAACAATTATCGATGTAAAATAAAAAAAAATATGTTTTAACTAGGGATATGATACTTATTATTTGTGAGATATGACCATTCCCAATATTTATGATGGATTTAATGGGTGTAAATATTTTTTTAAAACTTGTTACACTATTTTTAGGTAGTGATTAATTAAATATATGAAATATTTTTTCTCTATTAGAATATATTAGACCCTACTTATTGAAATTATATGGATGATGGAAGAAAATGAATCATATAAAATACAATAATTTACATTGTTCATGCAATATGGGTATCATCCTAAATATATGCAACCCATCATTTCGTACAAAGATCATTATAATATTTCACTAATTTAAGGATCTTTTTAGTGAAGAAATCATTGTAAATATTTAAACAACCAAAGGAAATATCATTAAAACTATTCAAGAATTCAAGAAATTTGAGTGAAATAAATATAAAAACACCATCCAAGAATATATTATCCAGTTAGAATAACTCCAACTACATGAATCATCCTATTATCCATTCTATGAAAGAACTATTATAAACTCTCAATTTATTCAATTTACTTTTATATACATGATTAGAGATCTATGATAAGTGTTTAACAATATTATATATTTATATAAACATAAAATAAGAACAAAATATAATTTATGATGTGATGATATATATGGTATTGACTATTGACTTTTGGTTAATTGTTGTTATAAAAACTGTTAAAATTTGAATAGATATGGTGGAAACTATTAAGGTGAAAAGGATACCATGAGATGAAATGGACGGATGTTAGAGTGAAACTGTTTGTTTTATATATGGTAGTTAAGTTAGGCATAAAAATGAAATGTGGATTCCAAAGTTGATTATGGGATAAGCTAAATACATATTATAGAGATTTATTATCCTACTATGTTGTAGGCATAATTTTGTGTGAAATTATTGTAGTATGTTATGGTTGATGTTTATAATTAATATTTTAGTTAATATATTAAATGTTTATGTCAAAGATGTTATGTTTTAAAATTTTTTATGACAAGATGATGATATGATATCATGTAATGTGGTATTGTAATATTTTTAATGGGTATGGGGGATAATTTATTAATAGTTTTATATTTTCTATAAAGGATTGAAGTGTTAATTATAGGGGTATGTTTTTTTAGTTAAATTGATAAAATGATATAGTTTTTTTCATCATGGTTTGATGGTCCAAATATAAAAATATTTTTTTTTGTTTCTATAATATTAAATTATTATAGTGGATGAAGCTATATTATTTTTTTAGGTGTGAATAATATGAGGTTTTTGTTGATGTTATTTAGTTGTAGTGATGTTTATGAGGTATTGTGACTATTCTAATTGAGAGATATTGATGATACAAATATAATGTGGTCAATGGAATGTAGTCATAGTTGGCTGGGATGGTGTTATCTCATTTTTTTATTGTGTATAAATTTATTAACTTCTTACATGTCATTGATTGAAATATTATTATACCTATTCACTTGACATGATATAGGTTGGTGGAGAAAATTACTAGTTATTATTTAACATTCAACATATCATGATATGTATTGTCAATATGGTGCACGATGTAAAAAGTGGCCTAGAGGGCTAGTCATTCAATCACAACAATTTCTTAATAGGATTTGGATAACTACAATTCTTATTTCTCTTTGTTAGTATTTGATTAGATATTATTGATGTGTGTAACATAACATTTCATGCATTCGAATATTGTAATTTCTTTTGGTTATTATATTATTGTGGATATGGTTTTTTATTTTATAAAATAAAGTCAAATACATCCAATCATCATGATTCCATTCCAATAGTGGAATTTTCTATTTAATATCCTATTAACGGTTGGATAAAATGGTAACTAATTATATATATTTTGGATTAAGATGTGTTATATTAGAGTGGGATATAGTATAATGGTATCATGTAATGTATTTTTTGTTTGGTTTTGTAGTAAATACAACTAAGGAATTCATAGGTTAGGGAATTTATTATGTCACATAAACCTATTATATGATGTGGGCCATGAAAATTGGATTTGGATAAAAGTCCCCCTATTAATCTAGGTATATAATTTTATAGCATATGGATTTTTAGTAAACTAGATGTATATATTTTCTATATGTTAATTATGAAGGTGATATTTTTTTCTTTATATAACATCAAATCATGATGATTTCACGTGTTTTAAATTGAATTTTTATTTATTATTAATCTTGATTAATTGAATATGGAGACATAGAAATTTACCTTAGGATAAAACAATTATTTTTTATATTTTTCTGACGTTTTGTTTTTTTATTAATGTGGTGTAGAATGAAAGGGTATATAAATAACATGTTGTTCTTCATTTGGGGTTGACAAAAATGTTTTTTAGGAATCAATAGTTACCTTATTGACTCTTCCATGATATAAATATTTAAGCTATGAATTTTTTAATTATAAATAATTGATGTATTAATCGTTAGGGGGAGTGGATATAGATTCCATGATTATTTTGGAAAAATGAAGTTGAACAGATTTTTTTGGTGAGGTTATTGTTGTATTGGTAATAACAACAATGGTAAAATTTCGTTTCATAGTGGTAGTTATATTTCCAAATTCATGTTGAGATTGTATTGAGACATGTTCATGAATAATAATCTTTTATTAGTGGATCAACAATATATATTAGCTCTCAATGTGATAAATTTTATCCTTTTAGACTTCCTAGTAGAAGAGGATTATAGAGACCACTAATTCTTTAGGGGAGTGGTACGCATGATTCCACAATATATTAATACATTTTTTAAAAGGAAAATTATATAGGTATTTTATAAGGATTTTGTTATTGAAACTATCAAATTATAGGAATCATGTTGCTTTCAAAGCATGAAATTATGACATTTTGAGAGAATTTCAAAAGAATTAGTGTGATAAAATCTAATTTTGTATATTAGTGCCCAGATAATCCTACAGAATGTGTGAAATGTAATCTATGAATAATGAAAAAAATTCTAAAGAAACCATGAACCATACATTGGTCAACTATTAACACAAATATGATATTCTCTTTGATTTTTTTGTAGAATGATACTTCCATGAAAGTAATTATATAGATATTTCACATGTTTTTTTGGAAATTTGGGTTCATCAGTTTTTTTATTCTCGGGTGTCATCATATGAAATTGACGGGTTTTAGAATGTCCATTAATTTAATAGAATATAACATGTTTTACCCATGAATTTAAACCAAAAAAATTATTAATATTCCCATGGGGCTCTCTTTGTAGACCATAATGAAATATTGGGATGTGGGGGATTTAAATTCAAACCATGAATAGTAAAACAATCAAAATTTATTAAAAAATATAAATAATTGTTTTTGGTTTTTAAATTTTCAATAAACCACTTAATGAATTTATACCATAAATATGCCACCTAAAGAGGGATTAAATTACTTGTATTAACTTATCATTACCACCATATGTTTTAATTATGTATATCCCACATAAAAATTATTCCACATAATTTAATAAGATTCAGTAACTCATCTCATTCATCCAGTCTTTGTTTAATGATCCTTGAATAAATAATATCCATTTTAATTTTTTTATCATATTATATTATTTTAACAAAAATAATTCATTGATATATTGAAAAAATTCAAATATTATAATTAAAAACATGAATAATTAAATAAAATTAATGAACTTATGATCACTCACAATCTAATGAATACTATCCCTATAAGTGTCGATCACTCTATAATAAACTCCCTTTCATTTAAATAGGAAGAACATGTGGATGCACTTTGTGTGCAACTCTATAGAACCTTATCAAGATATTAGTGAGTCAAACTAAAAAAATAAGTGAAATGTAAAAACACATCACATCACATAAAGAGATAAGGATATATCATAGCTATAACTATATCATATAAACATTATTTGTTTAATATAATCCATTGTTATCAATATATCTCATAGAAAACTATGTAATCATTGATTCATCATTCTTCCAAATGTTATTATTTCATTAAATTACAAGATATACATATCATATTCAATAATGACCATCAGTTCAGTAGTGGTAAAATTATCCTAATGATTAGGGGTCGAGATATATATTCTATTATAGAATCAAAAACCCTATATTGACCATTAAATTAAATCCATACCACCGATGATGCACCCAATTTAAGCTAATATAGAGATTAATAAATAGAATTGTGTTTTTAATGTCATAGTACATGATCATATGGTATATAATGATAATAATATCATATCAAGAGACCAATAAAGAGGCCCATAAATAAAAACATCTTATGTTTGATGAATCTTGTTGCATTCTTATTAGTGGGACAAACCTCATGATCTCCTCTAATAAGTATCGCCAAGTGAGAACTTTAATAGAATAAGTATCAATTATTATGAACCCCAATACATGATTGTAACACATAATCTATTTCTAGTAGGTATGACATATCTAGACCATATTGAATATTTTCGAGATTAATATCATATTATTCTGAAGTTATTATTGTAGATATAACTGATATATCATTTTTGTTAAAAAACTAATATGAGAAAAATTCATTATTAATTTTTTAAAAAATTTATCAAATGTTTTAGGTTAAGGAAACATCATGTGTAACCCTAGGTATAATGGATATGTTCAACAAGGAGTACCACTATAATTGTGTTTAGGGAATCCACTTTTACAACACTCCCACGTGTACTAGGGACAACAAAAAAACTATCAACCTGATATCTCTCCCTTGATAAAATCTTATTTTTATTTAGATAATTATTTATTCATAAATACAACCATATTTTCTTATATGGAAGAGATAATATCTATTATTTCCTATCCTTGAGTAAAACAACAAAAATATATGGCATCCCTGTGTATATCCCATTTTTCTCCAATTGTAACCTTGAAATATTTACATGTACCACTATTCCAATTTTATCATAATTTATATAATGATTATACATCACCTTCAATGTTGGATTACAAGAAGTAGAAAAAATCACATTAATTTTTATGGTTAATATGTATCTATAAAAAATGTCAGAACATACATGGTGTACATAAATATGGATATCAATGGATTCAATGGGATATAATTTCTCATTTCCTTAGACTAACTGTGATATTGGATGAATTGATAATTCGGGTGAATAATTTCCACCAGTTAATCTATGGTTCATTCCTACCAATGTAACACACATATATCCCTTTCACATCTTCAAGTACTATTAAATAACTCTGACTAATCTTCATGAACTTCAATGGATTTTTTATATATTTTTCTTCTATATATTTTATACTGGATATATATTAAAACTTATATAATAAAAAATATTTTATATACCCATAACTAAATCACATGGAGTTTAATTAATAATATTTATCTCCTCTTATATCACTTAGATGTCTTCATAGAGTCATTTAAGCCATGTGACATTAGAAATAATTCCCTTCAAAAATTTACCATGTTATATTTTTTAATACCTTGTTAGTATATATAAATTGAATTTTTCAAATTAATCAATTTGATTCATCTTAGTAATTTTTTTTCCTCATAACATCAGTATCATCTTTAATTTAATCTTTGGAGAGTTACTTTTGTAATACTCTTTACTTATGATAATAATAATTGTTGTTTTTCATATGTTATAAATATATTTTTCAGGGAACAGTTTGGAACTAGCACAAACCACTTCTAGTAACATTGAATAATTAGTATCAATAAAACTTTTCTATGACTATTATTCATATATTAATAATAAAATGATTCCATATATAATTAATTCATTACTATAATTCTATGGTGTATCTAAACCATTATGGTTGTGTCATATAGACACCTTCAATGAATGTTGGTGTTGACATCCAATACCCAAAATTATGATTATACGTGGATTCTATAAAATGTATAGTATAATAGATTAATGTATACTTAATTTTCTTGGACCAATAAAGACACATTGGTATCATGTGTTTACCACACATGTATAATTTTTTTAGAATACCCACCAGTAGATTTAAATCAACATGAGAAGCTATAAAAAAGAATTTATTTTGGTATATAGAGCCTATTTGGGAAAACCCGGTTGACTTGATGTACTTGTGAGTTTTTAATCATGAACCTTGAACATAATCATCATGAGAATAAAAATTTATGTTTTTTAAAGTTATTATTAACATGATGTACCTTACCCAAAAGCCATTGAAGTTGTTTCTCTAAACTGTTCATTTTATAATTCTAAACAAAATTGATGTTTTTGAGTGTAATGGTAGATACAATAAGTATTAATGATAGGTATTGAATGATTATTAAACCATATTTTAATTTTTATGTTATCATTTTTATCATAATATCATTCATTTTTTCTTCCTCACATTAACCCGTACATTCATCCTATAAAGGATCCATAGGTAGTGGGGACATTAACACACTCCACTTCCTTTCATATAGTAATACTATTTTCAAAAACATATCCCACTCTTTGAAATTAGTTAATGTGAGGAATTGGTTATGTCTAATGTCTACCAAAGTGTACCTGTATAATTACATACCATTTTCTAAAAAAAATTAACGATATTAAGAATTTGATCTTGATTACTAGTTATTTTCCATTATATATTTATTAATCATATGTTTCTACCATTAGTTTTTCAAATCCCAGCATCCCTCCATTACAATAATGAAAAAAAAATCATGTGGAGTCTTATTGTGGAAATGATCGTTAAAACTTAACATCATTGTATAATCCAGGACTATTCCACTACTTGGAGAGTTTTGATGTAGGTTTTTTACTATCTATCTAAATTACATTGTGACTCCTTGATCTTTTATGTGGTGTATCATGTCCTATAAATAGTTACTACTCATTACTCAACTTATTTCTTCTAAAGATGAACATTTCTCACTATGGGTGCATATTTTCTTTAAAAATTCATTAAATTGACCAATAAAATTGATAAAAATCCCATAATAGTAAATTTCACCCTCAACAATGGATAATGAGCCCCTCTAATGTATTGTTTTTTTAAACCCAATTGATGGATGAAATTAATTACTTAAAATTTTCTTTTAGGTACTTTAGGTTTTCAATTTTTCCTTATGACTGAAATATGATTTCACTTATATTTCTTACTATTTTCTATTGGAATTAAAATAATATCCCCATAAAAATAGTTTCCATTCACCACATATGTTCATTTATTTTATATATAAATACTTTTTAGTAATACTGTGTGATTATAAATAATCCACATAGTCATTAATAATTTACCAAAAAACAAATTAATAAACAAATACATGATCCTGAGCTATTTATATAGGTTGATATATAAAATGGATGATGGGTCAACTGAGACCCATAGGGAATTCATTAATCCACGAATTATATAAATTTTATACTTCTGTAATAGTCCAATGAATTTATCTTTTGTGGATTCATGAAAACTCTTGATATGAACCCAATTGTTGTGTACTCATCCCAAATTTATATGTATACTCATGCATAGGTGAGGTTGTGGGGGGACTCGGGATATAAGAAATTACATTTCTATTAGTCAAAATATTGGATTTTTTTACCTTTAAAATTAGTAGTGTGATGCATAGATCATGAGTAATATATTTAATAATTTATTAATAAAAAATAAAAAATGATGAAATAATTAAATTTAAATAAATATACATCTAAATATAAATGTTTCCAATATACTCTAATTATTAGTAAAAATGAAATTAATTCAACAATAAAAATTAAATAAGATAAATTATAGAATCATGGTATTTTCAATTCGTTAATATATTATTAGAATAAATTTATATAATTATAGATATTTCCTTTGTCACCTTATTATATTGTAAAAAATTATAGATACTATATTTTATATTATATGATTTTTAGATTCTTTATCCTCTATTTAGATCGAAAATATTTCACATAAGTAAATTAGGAGTTTGGAGGGGTCTGTTGGGTTAGGAGAGTCTACAATAGTCCAACATATCCTGACCCAGGTCGAGTAACCTATCATATTTTGAGGTGGAGGAAATATACATCGGCTCCTGGTAGGGAACATGTTTTGGCCTCCATCCACATTCAAATGCATCATAATTTGTTTTAAATGATTCATGCATTCAACATGGTATAAATATTAATCAATATGTTCTTACCCAAAAATTATTCGGGGTGGTAATTCAGAAACCCAAGAGGCATTGTATACCCATGAAAATCCATTTTTATATATTCTTTTCAACCTTTCAATAATTTTGAGTAAATAATTCTATTTGATTTTTTTAATGTAATATAACTTTTATGTGTTTAATGACCATAATCCCCACTAGTGGTCATGAGTCTGACTAGCTTGAAGAGAATAGTTTTTGTTTCGGTGAGTCCCGTTCCTAATATGTATAAATATATATATATATAATATTTTTATAACTAAAAGAATTCTTGAAATCTATTTTATGTTCATTCAGTAATGGATTGACACCTATTTAGTCGTATTAGAACTATCACATTTCCCACTATCGTAATTATATATTATTTAATTTAAATTTTGAATTAAATAACTACATGATTGCTCTGATATGAATTATTGTAACCATGGATATAAAAAAGAATGAAATTCATTTATTTCCATTTTTTAATCAAAATTTTTACATAAAATATAATCTATAATACATATTCCTATATCATCCCATCGACCAAGTTTTATTTATATTAATAATAACAAAATTTCACAAAAACATAAATGGTTCCCTGACCATTCATTAATATCGAGATGATTTAATCATTTTTGGTGTGTTATAGATCAGAGTTATTAAGAGAGGGATCATATATATTCTACAAAAATTCACCACATATTTAGGTTTTATTCTTAAATTTTCAAATTCTATAATTTTAAATAGTATTTCTTTACAATGTACCTTCAATAACCCGAAGATCATGATTTCATTCTGAATGGATTGATCGATGAAATATTAACATTCCCTTGGGTTTATCTCCTTTGATCTCGATATATATAATTGGAGGGGAGGGGATGAAAATTCTACCCATGAATAGTACACGACTCAAAATCGGTTATAAATATAAATATATATATATATATATATAATAGAGGTTTCAGTTTCTAAAAATATAAATAACCCCTTTATGAAACTCAAACATAAATATATAACCCAAAATGGATTAAATAACATTCACTATCTTTTCATTACCATAGTAACATTTAATCACTTACTAGTAACATCAAAATAATTCCACATGATTAAATGTGAGTCATTTACTGGAAAAATCCCTCATAAAATATATAGTAAACCTGAAAAAATAATATACATGATTTTTTTCACATATTTAATTATTTTTTAAGTTAATTCATGAATAACATGAAAAATAAATTGATTTATTATTATTATAAGCAATTATATTTTAATTTAATTAATTAACTAGTGAACATTCACACACAGATAGATATATGAACCATAAGAAATGCCAAATTTATCCTAAAATCATATTCCCTCAAATATGTGGAACATGTGGATATAGATTGCATGTGAGCCTATTAGACCTTATCTTGATTTTAGTGATTGATAATCATATAAAAAGAGATGTATCTTACAATACTTAATGTTTTTATATGAGAAATATATAAATAATATAAAGAAATACCTCTTACAAACAAGTAATATTTAATATAATCATTTTATATAATAATTTCATATAATGTTGGACAAAACATTTCTGTCATTATCCTTCGACACATTATTATTTCATTACCTTTAGATATGGACTTACCTTCTTCCAACATGGCCGTATATTTTCTAGATGTACTACTCTCTATGTAATCTATGCATTAGATATCTATTACTTTATGAAAGTGAAAAATCCATTCGTCATCATTTAATCAATTACATACCACTAATGACATACCAAACATAAGATACCACTCTGAAACATGAATATCAAGATTTTATTTCTATAATCAAATTTCATGTTAAAACTGTTCGGTTTTATAATTTACTCACTTCGAGAGTCCATAACACATGATTGTAAATAATTTCAACCAATGGCCCTAGAAACAATAGACTTCCTATTGGAGGTTCAATCACCATGATATCTTATACTTGAGATATCTAAGTGAGAATATCATTAAAAGATGTATCAATTATTATGTTCCCCCAAAAAATTGATGGTCACACATGATCTATGTTGAGTCTGTATGTTGTATCCCGACCATATGAAATATTTTTATGATTACAAGCTTAGTATCTCTGGGTTCTCATTATATATGGTAATTGAAATAAAATTTTATATGAAAACAAATCTAAGTACATTACCATGTCAATATGGGTAAATAAGTATTTACAATATTTTAGAAAAATATATGATATAGATCTCTCTATATACATGATATAGTTATTGAAAAGTACAATTCATATTATGTATTGGGAACTGAATTTTATAACACATAACATATTGTTCTTGAAAAATTGGATAGATTACCACACATGGTTAATTGTAGATCTGGGAATATTTTCCATTTATTATCATGGATGATTGGATATTGATATAATCCTATATAATTATTAGTATCTAGAGATGGCAGTCTAGATTCCCCAAGTGTGGACAATGACATGATATGGTACTCTTATAGTGTTACAAGACATTGATATTTTGTGTGTATTTCATATGTGAGGTGGATGTTGATAATAAGGACAATGGGTTAGAAGTGTTGACAATAGGTGACTACATATTATTGAATATTTTGAATTGGGGGGGGGGGGGGTGGTACAAATGTGGTGGGAGGAAAAAAATGAACATTTTTTATCCATGATTTATTTTTTTATTATAATACCTCACATTATGTTCTTGTCTTATAGTATTGAAAGAGGATAAATGCTTTAAATAATCAGGCTTTGTAATCCTATCATGCTATCTACTGTATTAGATTATTGATTGAGGTTAGATATAGAGATTTAGGGTTTATAAATTATGATGGGGAGAAATCATATGAATTGAGATCTAGTCTAGTTTCATATAACTGTATTGTATCATATATGGAATGAAATTGTTAGATTAAGTTAGATCCAATATAGATTATTCAAAAAAAGGATGATATATTATAATGAAGATTTATATCTCATTATTTTTGGTGAAAAAGAGAAAAAATAATACATTGTAGTGTACTAATAATCAAATAATGAAATATCTAAATGAGATTTTAATTAGTTGTGATTTTAAACGGTAGGTGAGGGAATGTTTCAGAATTTTAAGGGATTTATTTGGTTGGATATGGATATAGACATAGAGTTATAATAGGGTATATCTATATATGGATAATTTTAATCAAATGAAACCTGATAAGTTCATAATATACAGATTTAGATTCATGATATGGGGTAGAGTAATTTTATCATCATTAGTGTGTCTCCATAGTGAGATAAATTAATATTCACAATGAAGGATGATTCTTTTTTGAGATTACATAACAATTATTAGTGGTTGAATCATGTTATAGTGGGTAATCAATATATATTAACTAGGGTTGTTTAGTTATACTCTAAATTGAAGTATAATTTTTCGTTTTGAGGATAGACTTTTGGTTTGGTTACCATTAGATTAAAGTAAATGTTTGATATAAGCACAATGGTATATATTGGTGTTGATATTGATATTTCCAGTCTATTGTTACACCGTTTTTGGGTTACCAGTACACCAATGATGATAATGACATGCATTGGTTTTACAAAATTTATCTTTATTGTTTTTGTTGTATTTATTAATGAACATTTGTTTTACCTAAATACTATGAAGGATCATGTTAAAAGAACTATGTATGGTTTTGGAGAAACAAAAAAAAAATTATATGGGAATTTTTCTAAGTGTAGGATTTTAGAATAAGAGGGTAATTTTATAAAACATGTTATTTTATAATAGAAAATAAATGTTCATCCATTAGCGATTGAATGTGTAACTTCTTGGGAATTATAGAAGAATTCTTTTGAGGAGACTTGTTTTATAGATTTTAGTTTATATTAGAAGATGTTTTTACAAAAAAATCACTTAGATTTTATAAACCTAATAATCATTAATAAATAAGGGTCATTATTTTATTAAAAACAATTTTTAAAAAAGAATTTGAAGCCAACAAGGGAAAATTGACTAATGCCCCAATTATCGTTGTTCATGGGGAAACTATTCTGTTTGAGGTTCATTATGCTTTTCACACTACAAATTAATTCACATATAAATGTAAGAGATTTTTTATATCTTCATGTTCTTGGAAAATATAACCTCAACAATGTAATTATTCCTAAAATGAATTCATGTTATCATGTATTGTGTTTTCTTTGAAATAGTAGAGACAATATCTGTTGGGTAAATTATTTTCTATTTTAAAAACCACAAAATTTCATGTTATATATATTTTTTAATGAGACATTTTAACATTTGATATTCAATATGGTTAGAGTTATTCTATTAGTAATATTTTTTTTATTTTTTAAGCATTGTGAAATTGTAATTTTGTTATAAAAGCATTGAGTATAAAGGAGGGCAGTGATATATATTAGGAATAAGGTAATTAATGGGAAATTAAAGATAAAGTATAATATTTATATTTGGATATAGATGAGGTTATTATTGGTAGTATATATATATATATATATCATATTATGGTATAATATCATTAAATTGGATTTCTAACGGAGCCTTAGTTTGGTGGTCATGAGGTAATGGTTTATAGATATATGATAGTAATATAGATAGTCTATATTTTTGGATATTTGATGAGGGGAATCATTTTTGGTTTCATGGTATGTTATATATTCCTCAATACATGTGATAATATATCATTTAATGATTTTAGAATCTAAAATCTAGAAATAATTATGTGTGTCAAAATTTTGTATCATGGTTAGAAGTAGTTTTATTAGTTTGTGATGAGGAAGTTCATGGAAGTGTTTGTTTCTTGATACCTTTCATGCAACCTGATGGGATTCACCAATCACGTATCGTAAGGGTTTTAAAACCGTGTAATTTACCATATTTTATGTAGATGGATTCTACATCTATTATTTAAAATGTATTACCATATATTTTATGAGGCTATGATATTACTTAAAATATTATTTATAGATTTCTGAAACTGACTATTCTCTTTCTGGTTAGAGAGTCGAATTTGGTGAATAGTTTTATAGGTATTTTATTGATATAGATCATGAATCCCCATGGAGTTCAATGTATGCTCACTTCATTAATGAACTCTAGTTTAGATAATTATTTTATAAGTCATTATAACATCAATTACTTGATCAAGTTCTCATAATAACAATATTCAACCTATATATTGAATGTCACACTGATTGAATGGTTCAAATATTAGATGATATTTTCTTAAAATACCTTCTATAGTTAAGTGGATAATTTTTGGTGAATTTTTATCTTTTTTATTTTTATTATAATAATGTGTAAGTATTATATATTAGTATGGAACCATATGAGATTTTATATGGATGAATTTGTAGATCACCTAAGTTTTGGGTTGATACTAGTGGGATTATGGAAATTAGAAAATCTTATTTATAATAAATGGTGGATAAATTTAAGATAATCTAATTGAAAATGAAGATGAAAAAGAGTTTTCAAAAAATTTATTCAATGAAGAGGATAATAATGATTGAATTTTTGGATTGGGGTTTATTTTTCTTAATGGTTTCACCCCATCTTGGGAATTAAAGATTTAGTTGAGGTATTATGATTATTTTTATGTTTATGAAATCATTGAATGTGTTTGTGTGTTTTGGAGAAATGGAATATGAGTTTATATTTCAAAAATAGTTGTAGTGAGTATATAATATTTTCTCTATGTCATTGATTTGGAACTATTCTTAAATTCATGCTCTTTTAATTAATTTGAGCGACCCTAAAATTGAGGATGAATAAAATTTATTCATGTAACTAAATAAAAATAAAATAATAATAAGATAATTAGTTTGTTGTAAGAGTTATAATATTATTTTATGTTATATCAAATCAATGGGTTTAAATAAAATCATGCAGGAATGTGAGTCTCAAAATAAAGTTTTATATCCTAATATTATTTTCCCTATTCATTGTATTATATAGAGTCATATCAAATTATAATGAGTTTATTTCTATTTTTATGATGTTATATTCCACATATAATAGGATATAGAATATTAGATAGGTGTGTAATGAGATGGTTTTCTGTTTGGGTTGATTTTTTAATTCATTTTAAACCATATATTTTAAATTATCATGGATGAAAATGTTCTGATATTAATATAATATTGTGGTTCTTGAAATATTTTAATTTTTTTGAGAATAATGAGGAAGGGAAAATTTTTAATTTTCAGATAACTTTTTCTAGATAAAAAACCATGCCATGTTGGACATAAAAAAGTTATTTGTTCTTGGAGTGGAATATTACTATAAAGTATTTGTAGTTTATATGAATATAAAATTAGTTGAATAAACTGCCTATCATGACATGGAAACACATCTAAGTTAGTGTAAAAATTAATTGACTTAGTTATAAAAATTATTGTTCATTACAATGGTTTAAAGAGAATTGTGTCATCACTAACTAAAGTTTAATATTGGAAACATGATATATTTGATTTGAAACATGAAATGGTTTATTATAATGAGATGTTTTGGATTAGGGTTAAAGAAAATGAGAAAAGGGACAAGTCTGGGATGGATTGATGACTAGAAAGTGGAATTATTATTTTTTAGTCATGGGAAAGCTATATTTAATGCAAATTTGGATCACAAAAATTATAAACCACCCAGTCCACTATATTTTCTCATATATCCTCTCATCTATCATAAAACTGACCCTATTTTAAAGTAGGAGAAACTTTTTTTGGCTCCTAAACATTGATTTTAATATTTTATATTATGATTTAACATATAAAAATATAGGATCTATGGTAAGTGAAATAATATATCCATTCTTTAAAATTTATTTATGAATACTTAGGTACATCTGTTTCATATGGAGAATAGTTTTTTTGTATGTGAAATTTTATTTTTTTAGGGATGGGAATTAGGGATATTAAATGAGAGATCAATGAATTTTCAATAGGAAATTCATTTCTAGATGTGGTAGGGTATTATAATCTCCCACTTTTGAGTGTTTTATGGATAATTTTGATATTATTTATCTGTTTGTGGGTAAACAATTTAATTTAATAAAATTAATACAAAATTATAACAATATATGTACTTTTTTATGGAATATGGTAATTTCAGTTGAATGAAATAATTATGAAAATTGAAATTGTGAAAAATAATATGGTAACTAATTATCATGAGACAATGTTTTGAATAAAAACATAATAATGTGGTTTTAGGTATGATAGAAATTGATATTGTGTTTTTTTACTATGTAGTGATTATTATTATATGATTCAATGTGAGGTATAGTTTTATTATTTTTATTTAATTGGTGGTATGAACCTTTTTAGCTATTGAATATGATATAGTTTAAAATATAATTTTTTTGAGGTTATGTTGATATATGGTCAATAGATGTTAAAGATAAGTTTTTATTGGGATAAGTGGTTGATGAAGTAGGTTTTTGAGGGTACGTGAATGTTAGATTAGATGATATGATGAGTTAAATATAAATAGAGAATGTTTATAATGTTTATGGGTTATGAATATTTTTCTACCATAAATTATATTTTTTTATTTTGTTTGATGTTATCAACTGATAGTGGTTTTGATTTTTGGGATGTAGTAATTTATAATATAAATAATGCAAATTATTTTTAACATGATGATGATGGGTTATTTTATATCTTCATGTGGTACAATATATTTTGTATTATTAGTTATTGAGATGATATTGAGGTATTTGATATATCTTATGCTATTAAAAGTAGTCTTTTTGGATTTGAAAAACTATAATACTATTACTATTTTGGTTATATAGAACTTATATACCACATCCAATATTGTATCTCTAACTATAGAGATTAATAATGCTTTTTTGTATATGGTGATTATAGGTATGTAAAATATGATATGGTATTTGATATGAGGACGTTTTGGGGATTTAGATGTGGTGTTTTTGATGTTTTAGAGGATATTGAGATGGGATAAAAAAATTTTGTGGTGGGCTATGTGAAGTGATGGTTGGATAGGTTGAAGTGAAATTTAATAATAGTACATGTATCATTAAATAAGGCTTTATTGTCCCTATATAATTGATAAATGATAAGTTTTAGGAGGAATTAAATAGGTATTGTTTTGTACATAACCTACATTTATATATTGTTTTTAAAATGTTGAAGATTGATTTGATGGGTTTTGTTACTATGATTTTCTAATAATAAGGATATAATGTCATTGATATGGTGTTTTCTATTTATGGTACACATTATGGTTTGGGAATTATTCATTATTGGTGTGTTTCAAATAATTATGCATGTGTAAATTAATTTTCCATTGGTTTGGTGGTTGGGTTAATATTCATGTGGATATTAGTCTAAAAAAATATTGTTTGATACTTCCCAATTTGATTATTTCAAACCCAAGGTGTTAGTTTGAATCCCATGGATTACTGGATGTGGCCTTTTGGGTAACTCATGATAATATTTATAGATCAATAGATGTAAAATAAAATCAGGGACATGAAATGAAATATACATGAGATTTATATAGATGGTGAGAAAATAAAAATCCATTAAAATATTAAGTTTTAGGTTCCATAAAGAGTGAACACTGACTGTGGCCTTGACAATTCTACATAACCAATGTTTACGGTTAGGATTCCATTTATTATTTACTATAATGGTAAAAAATATATGTGGTCATATCAATTAAGTTCTTATTGATTATGCATGATTTTTGATATACTAGGATGGATAATCCAAAAAGTTATGTAAAACATTGAAGTGGTTTTATATATCCATATGATGAATTAGATTCAGTTATTTTATATCATATAATCCAAGAGTTATACAAAAAATAATTAAAATGAATTCCTACCTAAATATCTATATGATGGGAGAAATTCTAAAACCAACTTGATGCAAATTTAAATATAGATAGTGGTCCACTAATACATATAACATAAATGGGGCCATTATATTGTTATTAATATTTGAGAAAAATTCCCCTTTAATTAACATGGTACACATTTGAAAAATTATTTTTATATAGAGTAAAATTTAAAAACTATGATATTTTAGAATATAAATTTCTTTTCATTTTGCAGTTCAATATCTCTCTTTAAACGAAACAAATAAATTAAACAAACCATGATTTAATTGTTAAAATTTATACATCCTAAAAATTTCATATATGGGTATGAATAGTAATATCTTAATTCTGAAATATATGATAAAAATATTTCTTGAATATAAATTTATTGAACAATTCTATGGAAAATGGGTACTCAATTTAAAATTTGAAGAATAGAATTGTTTAAAGTTATATTATCTACATATTAAGATATTGTATTTTTATAGAACATATTTATCATGATAAATAAGGGTAGATCATTTTCAATAATTTTTTTTATTAATGAATAATAATTCATAAAGTGGTTATCAATTTACTAAAAATAATGATATAATTTTTAAAGGTAAAATTGAAATTTGTCATGAAACAGTTTTATGTGAATAATTTATTTCTATTTTTAGAAATTATATTTTTTGGTATTGATGAATGATTTCAGTTTAGATATTTTATATTAAATGAAAACGATATAAATTCTTCTAATCATGATTACTAGTAAATTAATTATAATAACTTCATTTTATTCAAGAAAAATTATTTTTTCTAAAAATTATTTTCATCATGTTATATGGTTTCTTAATGAAATTAATTTCTTCCACTTATTGGATTTGAATTTAACATATTTACTACCACAACCTGTATCAAAATGTTAAAATTTGCTAAATATTTTAATTTCATGTATGGTCGTAATGAACACTTTCTAATGTAAAAATTCATTACTATTGTAAATGTTTAAATTGATAACTATGGGTTAAAATAAATATATGAGAGTTAAAATATACTAAAAAGTACCTAAATACCATTGAATGAATATATATTTTAAATTTATAATATGATTTAACGGATTTATCCAAATTAGACCTAATTTAATAGGAAATTGACCTTATATTATTATAAAATTTTGGATAATTACAAATGTGCCACTCCGCTCACTTACATAAAGGGACACCCTACTTTATATTATTCTCACCTTATTGAGATACTTATCTTTCAAAACTATAAATAACAATATTATCATCATTTATGACAACCATGCTCGTTATTACACACTATAACATGATTTATTACATAAACTTCACTTGATATAACCTTGAAGATTGATATGTCTAGTGTGTTTGGGGCTTAGGATCACTAAATAACAACTTAAAACATGAAACAAAATATATTTATTGAAAACATCCTTTACATTACCAATACATTCTCTCGTACTTATAATTGCATGGGATAACTTAAGAGCATGCATAAGAAAAGGGTGAGCTATAAAGCCCGGTAAGGGAATAAACAAGGAATAACATGTAAAATACAATACATGTTAGTTAATAGGTATATCAATGGAACACAAGAGAAACTTGATCATAAATGTACAATAAAGCAAGATAATCATAACATGGAAAAGTGGCAATAATACTTAACACTGAATTAGCAAGAGCCAAGTCTCATTTCATATGGAGCATGAGTAAACCCTGATTGCACAAGAAGCATGATTAAACCCTCATTTCACATGAATTATCATGATTCAACACTCATTTCACATGATGTATAGTGATACTATAAATTACCCAATGCATTGGAGCCCAATTAGGGAGAACCCTTCTTAAAAATTTTATTTCATGCATAAGTGTGCCACATGGATCATATAACATAGAATCAATCAAAACCATAAGATATTACACGATTATGTAACGTGGAATAAATATATGAATGCACAATTCAATATATATATATGATCATAAATGAGAAAACCCTTGATTGAGATAGGGTTACAGTGTTCACTATACAATGAACTTGGATTGAAAAAATGTGGTGCAATTTCAACAGCATAACAACGTGAGATTAGAATTCATAAAAAATGTTGATGAGAGAGAAATAAGTGCCTCATAATATGTACTTGAAATAGAAAGTAAAGGGGAGTAATATAGATACATGTCCAAATTTTTTTAATAAAATTTAGATTCATGATACAAAAGAATTTCTTGGATGTAAATGAGGAGAGAGAAATTCTGTTCGGAATTTTGGCAAAGTAATGGGTGTACCTGGAAGGCATTTAATAAATGAGAAATATGTCTATAATCATTATAAAATAAATAGGGAAGAATGGGGAAGTGGTAAATCATACCCTATCATTTATAATTGATAATAAAATGGTATTACAATATAAGGAAACATGGACATAAATCAGGAATGTGAGAACCCCTTACTTGGAAGTGTGATCCCAAAGGCTTGGGAGGGGCTTTAGAGAGACTTTTTGGGAGCATTGGGAACCTTGGGCGGATTCTAGAGAGACAAGGGAAAGGGTTTTTCTAACTCCAAAGGCATTTAGTGAAGAGGAAGTGGGAAATTGGGTGGGTTTATATAGGAAAGTAGAGAATATTCTTTATTATTTAGGTTTGGGACACCTCAAATTAAACTAATCAAAACCAAAAACTAGACAATAGTTTTTTACATTGTTTTTTTAAAATGAGAGTGTAAAAGAATATTTTATAAGTCCCATGTCCATACATATTTAAATAATAAGGTTTCTTATGTGGAGGTGAGTCACACTCTCAAGGAAAACAATTTAAAAAGACAAAATGTTTTATAAACCTTGAATGGTGAACTAAAGCGTTTTAAAACAAATCAAACAAACCTGAAATAACATTATTTTAATGGTAAAACATATATTGACCGAAAATAATGTTTATTTTATTTTATAACATCACTATTTTGTCATTCATATGTCATAAAACACATTATATATTAAAACGATATTAAAATTTTACCTAAAAATTTGTCTATCTCAGAAAATTAAGAAAGATTCACTATTGGATAATTTACACAACATGATTCCAAAAATAATATTCATTTTATCAGTTAATTTTAAAAATATGTGAATTTTTTTACTTTGAAAATTAAAACCAACATTTATTGAAAATTCATGGGTTTTGACAAAAATAGATTTCCAACATTAATAAAAATTATAATTTCATTCATAAAATTATATGATAATTTATATTTTTTAAAAAGTAATTAAATAATAATAATAATAATTTACTAAAATATTATTTTATTCAAAAATCCATTAATTTATCAATATAGATTTCTTAGTTGAATATTAACTTAAAATAATATTTTTTCTCTAAATACTATTTACAAAGTCACTATAATAAAAAGAATGTATATTATCATTATAGTAATAATGTACATAATAATAGTACTAGGGTCTTGTTACATAAACCCTTAAAACACCCCATAATACATTAGGGTAAGGTGTGAGATGGTGATAGACTCTTGTGGTGGCTCCGATAACATCGCTCAGGTGGTAATATCTATTAACATCCACTTCTACGGTAGTTGGTTCTACTCAAGAATAACGTGTTCATGCTTGGCTTGGGCTTGGTCATGAGTAAAACCCAATGACTCCAACTCCTTTCCATGCTCTGACAATTGGTCATTGTATAGGGAAAGTCTACTAGATGAGGGTATCAATTTCTTTTTCTATGAAAATTGGATTGGTTAACGCCCTATATTTATACTATCATGTGATCCTTGTTCAACGACTATATTATCAACAATCAAAATTCATAATAGTATTTTAAAATCCAGAAACATAAAGCCAATGAGGTTCACCTTTTATATAACCATAATAAGACATTTAATTACATCAAGAAGACTTTTCGGTAATAATTTTTTTGGGTCATTACAACCTCCATATCCATGTTTAAAAAGTTATTTTCTTGTTAAAAGAATAGAATTTGGATCCTTAATATAAGATCAAATGTAGGTTTCTCAAATAATATGAGGAGTCAAAAAATATAATGTAAGATGAGACTTGATATAAGGGTTTCTGTTACAATCTCGTTTCTTTTTTGTACTTCCTACGTTAAATAATTGTGGACAATGTTGAGATGGTATGTGGAGTATAAAATACTCTATAATACCAAATATAGGGTCAAAATAATTGAGATACTATATGTAGTAGCTAATGATGCTCAACATAAAATAGGGGGTGAATTGTACACTTTAAAAAATTCCTTTGGAACTTTTAATGATGGTAGTGTTTAACAAGGTTAAACAAGGTAATTCACAAAACCTCAAATCTCTATATACTTTCTAGATTATGGAAATATGATTTAGAGAAAGTGAATATGGAAGGATGGTTCTGGAAAATGAAACTTAATGGAAGTTTACAAAGATAATGATTCTACCCTAAAGCGTATAGAATCTCACTAAATCAGAGTACAAGTATAAGGAAGTATAAGATAGTTATAATTTCCTTAACAAATAAAATGAAGTGGAAAACATGTAACAAAACAAGTAACAAGTAGTAAATATTTTAACCCAAATAGAAGGGTATCCAACAACCATGGTTAAAGGTCCCTTGATTTATAGTTTAAAAAATGTCTGTCTTACCCACACCAGGGTATACCCTCGATACAAAGATCGGAGTCTAAACTGCTATCCCCACAAACCCTCAACTTCAAGGTAGTCGGTACCTCTGTCTTCCTTAGCAAGGAAGCCCTCAACTTCAAAGTAGTCAACTCCTATGTCTTCAAATCCCTGGAATCCCTCAATTATACACAACAACAATCGGAGTCTCACAAAACAAATCTGAACAAGATGTTCAAAATGGAAAAATTAGTAAAGCCTCTCTCTATATAAATCACTTCAGTAGCATGTAATTTCTATATTGATCAACTTCATTATGATCTCTTTCACATGAGCTACTATTTATAGGCAAGGCTTCAATGGTCAGTCCTCCAACGATCATATTTTCCCTAGAATTTCAGAGGGACCCTTACATGTGTCACTCAAACAACGGTTAGTTAGTAACTGAATGCACAAAATCCTTTTATAACCAAAACAAGTGTAAGAAAAAATATGGTTACATAACCAAAATAAAATATTTGGAATGAAAGAAAATAAAAGATCAGAGTCTAGTGAAAAATGAATTCGGAATCTATAATACAAGGATATTCAGATTCTGTTTTATAAGGAATTTGGAACTTGAGATATATAGAATCCTAGAGTCTGAATTTCAAGTAAATTCAGAGTCTGGAATCACAAGAATTAAGAACCTGGACATTCAAAGTTTGGAGTCAGAGTTCATAAAAATTTGGAATTAGAACATTCAATGTTCGGAGTTAGAATTTATGATAATTCAAAGTCATAACGTAGAAGAGTTCGGAGTCTGAATTCAGAGAACTCGGAGTCAGAATTCAGAACCTGAAAACAGAATTCTCAACATCTATGTATTATAACATTCGGAGGTTTTATAGACATGAAACTGAATTTTACATTATGACAGAATAATGATCAATGAAAAACATGGTAAGGATAAATTTCCTTGGGGAATTAAAATTTTCTTTATGAAATCAAAGCATATGGTAAATGAGATTTCTCTAAATATAAGGTGTTTGTGATTTTGAAAACAAGAAGGAATGGTAAATTCATAAGGAAACCTTATTGACTCAACAATCTCCCCTAAGCAGGAAAGAATGAAAAATTCATAAGGAAAACCTTATTGACTCAAAAATCTCCCCCTTTTTGGGAAGCACAACCATCCTTATAAAAAATAGTAAAAGGAATTAGACAATAAAACTTATATCCCATTACACCTGGACAATGATGAATATGACTAACTCCCTGTTAGGAACAATAGGGGCCTATATACCTTGAGAGGGGGGGGGGGGTGAATCAGGGTATGGATATTCTTTTTGGATGTTCTTCCTATCCCACTAGATCTTGACCACTTTATTATAAGGGTCACTATGTTTTCTTTTGTGTGTAAATTATGATTACTTCTTTACTTATTTATCTAATGATGATGCTTTGAATGCAATGCAGGGAAGCAGACAGGCATACACAGAGATTTTTACTTGGTTCACCCTCACTGGGCTATGTCCAAGGAGCATACCCCGACAAGTTTCCAGTCGTACCAAATTCCACTATTCTTCACTAGATGTGGATACAATGTTCAGGCTAGATCACTTCTCTACCCATGATCACTACCTTTACAATGTTTAGGGTTAGCTCACTGCTTCTCCAAGGGTCACTCCCTGTTTCTCTCTCTCTGGCTCACTACCGGTGGAGAGAATCACCTTCTTTCTCTACCTTTGCTCACTTCTATTGGAAGGAATCCAATCACAGTATATAGACCTGTAGGTCTCTTCATTTTCATGCAATAATGCATGTACCTCTGTAGGAAGATGCTCTGTTGAAGCCCAATTTTCACCCGTAGATGAATCTCTCTTTGCACTGAAGGTATCGGGCAAGCTTCCAGCTTCTACGCAGCACGAAAATCACGGCTGGAAATAAACCTTACTTGGAATGCAAGTCAATCTCAGTGGGCAAGTATCGACACGCAAGTCACAACTGGCGAGCGAGTCTACCTCAGACACTAGTGCGACACAACCTTCTTCAACCCAAAACATGTGCGACTCACTTACTTTTATTACCAAACTAATATTAGCATGCAACTCCACACTGGAACGCAGCTTCAAACACTGGCGCGCAACAATCACCCCTGGCGCGCAAGTCCCACCTGCGTGACCACACACACCACTTGCGCGACTACCACACCTGCGCGACGGGAGCTCTGATTTCTCAAAGTGTTGAACACCGGTGTCGAATGAAGAGGGGTGGTCAAATATTTATAGGCAAATTGACCACCCTGTGTGACGGCGCGCAAGTCACCTTCGCGACCCAGTCTCGGCGCGCAAGTCTTTTATCTTTCTAGACACTTGCGCGACCAACTCCAAAACTTACGTGAAACTGTTTCCTTTTCCATATTTTGATCTTCTGATCTTGGAAAAAAATGGCACACATGTTTCCAATATTCCAAGTCCTCAGCGCACAAGTCCCTTTTACAAAAACACTTTTCTTCATTTGTCGATTTTCAGGCCCAATAATTTGTTAAACACTGGAAAATGGTGCCACCTTGTATCTATTCTTTAGGACCGCCTCCAGATCATCCATTCCATTATCGAAGTTCTTGAATCAATCATGGATCATTGACCACAGATCTTGAACTCGACATTCCACCATGAAATCCTTTTTTTCAACAAATTTGTATGTCATTTTTTTGCATTGTCAACAATCACCACTCAGATGTCCACTTTGTCAACAAAAAAAATCACCTCAAAAATGCTTCAATGATGCCTTGAGGGATTTTTCCCAACAATCTCCCCATTTGGGTTTGTTGAAAACTCTTTTATGGAATGATACATCGTTAATTCTTCATCCACCATTCTCCTTTTGCGATTCTGATAGCAATCAAGGATTTACTCAACACATACTCTAATCCCACATGAGCAATGCTCGGCGTGACAAGCAAGAGTAAATGAAAAGCTAATAAATGGATCACTTCATCTCAAACATTCACTGTTGACACCAAACTGATACCAATTTGTACTATACTGATACCAATTGTTGAAGGACTTGTTGGAAGACCAATTTTGGTTGGAAATATTTTTACCACATTCCAACACTACTCTTCTGCTTTTATCACGTTCCACAGCTGTCATGATATCTATTATTTGATCGATCACTTCTAGCATCGTTAGATTTAATATGCTCGCCCTTTCTATTCACAGCTTCATCCCTTGTCAGCTTCAAAACCTCGTTAGCCCTATTTCCTGTGTTGTCCAAGCTGAGCTCTGGCTATGCACGTTCAACTTGCTTCAACTCCCCCTATCTGGCTGCTCCACATGTCAGCTTCTCCTCATATCAACAATGATGTATCAAAGTTCCACAATGTCTCACCCTTAAACAATCACTATTTTCTCCCCCTTTGTCGACGAACCCAAAGGTCATTCCTTTGTAGTCTGGAACAGAGTAGAGAACACATATCAGCACATTAGGGAAAAACACATCATACCTCAGGGAGAGGGTTGGGGGGTTACAAATCCACACTATTTCAAGTGCGGGGAATCAACTGAACTCCCAGAGCTAGTTGATGCCTCTCAAAAGCTTCCTTGGGTAAGGCCATTGTCAGAATGTCTGGAACCTATAGCTCTATAGGCACATACTCCAACTTCATGATTCCCTACTCAACCTTCTCCTTGATAAAATGATACTTAATCTCAATGTGCTTTGTCCTTGAATGATGGACGAGATTTTTGATATGATTTATAGAACTTGAGTTGTCTCATTGGATTCTGATAGGAGACTTCACTTCAACTCCCATATCTTCAAGCGGCTGCTTCATCCACAATAACTGTTTTCGTGCTTGAGTGGCCGCAATATACTCAGCTTCTACGGTGCTGAATGAAATAAAATCTTTCTTCTTGCTTATCCAAGAAATACACAATCCACCAAGATAGAATGCACCACCTAACATTGATTTTCTATCATCTGCTGAACTGGCCCAGTCTGCATCAGTATATCCCAATAACTCTGTCTATGATTTGTAAGTATATGTCAAGCCGAAATCCATTGTTCCCTTTATATACCGAAGTATTATTTTTACTAAAAGCATGTGGCTTTCCTTGGGATTACTCTGATATCTCGCTGCTTGGCATGTGGCGAAAATAATATCAGGCCTTGTTGCGGTTAAGTACAACAGACATCCAATGATTTGCCTGTATTATGTGATATGAACTGCCTTGCCATCATCATCTTTTGATAATTTCATCCGGGTAGCAACCAGAGTCTTCATATCTTTAGAATTTTCCATTACAAACCTTCTCAGGACCTCCTTGGCATATTTAGATTGAGAAATGAATGTTCCATTCCTTCCTTGTGTCACTCCAGCACCATCATCCTTTTATTACTTTCATTTCATGCTCTTGGTTCCTGTTTCAGCCCATACAATGTCTTCTTTAGCCTGAAAAATTTGTTCTCATCTTCATGAATGAGAAAACCATCTGGTTGTTCAATATGCACCTCCTCTTCCAGAACTCCATTCAAGAATACAGATTTCACATCCATCTGGAATAATTTGAACTTTCATTGCACTACTATGGCAAAAAAGAATCTGATTGTCTCTAGCCTTGAAAACAGTGAAAATGTCTCAACAACTTTAGTACCCTCTATTTGGGAGTATGCTTTGCACACCAGTCGTGCTTTGTTTCGAATCATTGTGCCATCTTTGTTCATATTATTGTGAAAGATCCATTTAGTCTTGATGAGATTTTTATCTGCTAACCTCAAAACAATCTCCCATGTCAAACTCTTTTCTGAATCGGCATCAATCACTTATGCTCCCCCTGTGTTGATTTCTTCCTCAACACTTTCATCATGAAATTGTTCAATGACTCATTTTTTCAGTGGATTAACTATTTCAGCTACTTTTCTCTGTGTCATTTTTCAATGAAGTCATTTATTTGAACATATTCTCTCAGATTTTTGTTGACACACCTTTGATTTTCTCTCGCAGCTTCATGGTATCTTGAAAGCAGTCAGCTAATACCACATTATTAGAACAAAATAGATAATCATGAAAACCTGTGTGTTGCTGATTTTACAAAAATCATTCCTCATGAGCATAAACATTCATCCTTCACATCATATTAAGATCATGAATCTGATTAGGATATAGAATGCTCCTGTTGTGTTATGCAACTCTTCTAGTTGTTAGGCCTAATAGTTTAGACCCATAACTATTCTTTTCCTCCTCCATCATTTGTTCTCATCTTCCACTCAGAGTTGAACCATTAACAAAATCTATAAGCCTACAGAGTTGGAACTCGGTGTAGGAAAAAGAGACAAAGTTAACAACACAATCACATTCAACTGTGCTTTGTTTCTCCCTTTCTTCTTCAACTCTAGTACCTGATTTGAATCAATTGAAGCTGTAGAGCATATCACATCTCCACATTGCATCATTTGATGCCACTTTCCCTTGGATCATATCTCCCTAGAGCCTGAAACACCTAAAACATCAGTTAATAGCATTTATATACATATGGAGAGGGTATTTCTTCCAGACTCATCAAGATGAGGATTGCGGTTGATCCTGATGGGTCAACCCTTTGATTCTTTCTTAGAGCGCATCACACCCCTTTCTTGCTTCCTCCAGCTGCCTAGCCAACTTCAACTACTCTGGCCATATGACTAAGCCTTCATTACCTGCATGATGAGTTGTTTTCTGATATGAAGATTCTGCAGGTCTGGCCTTTCCTGCAATTTGGGGTTTAAACCCACTAGTACATATTTCTGTCTTTGGTGTTCTACCAAAATTCCATTTTCCTTGATTATTAATCTGAACAAGATTATCTTTTCATTCCATATTTCCTTCCTTCTTCCACCATTGCAGGGATTTTCATTTTTCTTCCAGTCCTCTCTATGGCACATGACTCGTGAATTTTTCAATGCATTCTTTGTTTATCTGCCATTTATCAGATTTATGAGTCATCACCCTATTTTTCATTGGTGGTGGGTCCTCCATTGAAGGTTCATTCTTCTTTATCACAACTGCAGTAGTTATCCCTATAATCTTTCAGGTTTTTTCACATTCTCTCCTCGAGAGCTGTTGTGAGTATGACAGAGGAGGTGACTGATACACCTTTCGTTCAACTCCATGTGATTTCCCTGAGGCTCTAATCCTATTCTCAAACTTACCACTTTGTCTCTCAGTGTATAATTTCTCATTATGCATCACTGGGGTAGATAATCTCCTTTCGAGTCCATTTTCCTTTCTTTCAATCTTCTTGCTGCAATGTCTTGCCAAACTCCCATAATTAGAACATATAAAAAATTTTCCGTCAAAGGCATACCTCATTTAATAATTTACATGTCGAGATGTTGATGCATTTTGAGTTCTTTCTCTGACATTGAGCTTCTGAGATTTCAGACACATACTCATTGTGTGTCCTTTTATTCCACAGTAATAGCATCTGATAAATGCTTTCCCATGGGAGACTCTTCGCTTGGATTTCTTATGACGCTTCTTCTTATTCTCAAATTTATCAATGTTTCTATTTTCAAAACCTGAGATGTATTTCAGATCCTCTGAACAGAAGTTTGATGTGTGGCCATGAATCCCGCAAAAGTAGCACATGTCATCATTTCCTTTTGATATAGTTCTCTTAGGCCTATCTCCAGAACCTAGATGTTTTTCTCCACTTCTGGAACTATTGACAACCCTCTTTCTGTCATACACATAAGGGGAGTCATCAAACCCAAAACCAGTTTTTCCCAAACTGTATGGTCTTTGAGCTGAAAATTTTTATCCCTGCCTCTTTTCAGAAATAGAAAATTTTCTTTTCCTTTCATCATCACCTGCCGAGGAATAATCAAATAGCAAGTGCAGGGCATCCTTCATTTTAGGCTTTCCTCTAGTATTGGATTTCTCCACTTCCTTCTTCACTAATTCTAGTTCTTATTCCAAATTTTTAATTTTCATATCCCTTGATTCATGTTGGGAATTGAGTTCTTTTCTGAGATTATTTCCACAACTCATCTCATCTTCGAGTTCACGCTTCAGCTTATTAACCATGTCATTTTTCTCCTTTACCTTCAATTTTTCTTGAGCAACCGAATCAGAACAATATACATTCTATTGTTGTAGCCTTTGAT
This sequence comes from Viscum album, assembly GCA_963277665.1. NCBI lineage: Eukaryota > Viridiplantae > Streptophyta > Magnoliopsida > Santalales > Viscaceae > Viscum > Viscum album. The sequence goes on along the minus strand of OY728145.1, from coordinate 1,983,459,151 downwards.
TCTTTTGAACTTCAGAAGACAACTGCGTTGCTAGATCATCATTTCTAGCATTAAGATTTTGAACTTCACTTGACTGTTGATTCTCTTCATAATCAACAACTTTTTGATTTCCCTTCATTTTAGCCACCTTTTAATGTTCTTCACCTTGAGAATCATTCTTTTTCTTTAGCTCAGTAGATACATCAATATGTATTTTATTAAAACTTCATATATTTTTGATCTTAGTTTCCAGTGCTTGGATCCAATTGTCTTTAGACTTAATTTCATCTGTGTTTCCGACATAACTTGGAATATCAGGTTCTTCGATGCACATGAATTGATCTTTCACTTTTCTATTCAAGCCATCGATCTCCCTTTTCTGTTCTTCAATATTAAGATTATACTCACCAACAGATTCTGAGTTCTCTGGTGTTGATAACATGAGTTTCTCAATTTTATCCATCAACTCAGACTTCTCTTCTCCCTGATGCTGCATATAGATTTTGGCATCGCGAACAACTTTGTTAGCATTCTTGGTTTTGGCTCTCCAAACATATATCTCTTCAAGAAAAGCCTCTAACTCATCTTTCATATCTATTCATCCTTCAATTCTTTATTCTTCATCATCACTTGTTTCAATATCTCTTTGAAGTTGATGTACCTCACTCATTCCTGTATCATGCTTGAGTGAATCAATCTTTTCCCTTTCAGATTCATCCAGACCTTCCTTTAGTAATTTGTTTGATTATTTTAATTGAATCACACTTTTTCCATACACACTTCCACACTGAGGAATACCACCTGACTTCTACTACTTCTTTGATGTTTTCCCTTTTCCATGGCACACCGAGATAAGAGCAGATTGATTCTTTGACCACACAGATCGACTATGCCAAGTCGGAGCAAACAAATATGATAACAACAACCTTCCCTCTGATACCAATTGTTAGGACCAACAGGGGCCTATATACCCTGAGAGGGGGGGGGGGGGTGAATCAGGGTATGGATATTCTTTTTCAAAGTTCTTCCTGCCCCACTGGATCTTGACCTCTTTATTACAAGGGTCACTTTGTTTTATCTTGTGTGTAAACTATGATCACTTCTTTACTTCTTTATCTAATGATGACGCTATGAATGCAATGCAGGGAAGAAAAGAGACATACACATAGATTTTTACTTGGTTCACCCTCACTGGGCTACGTCCAAGGAGCATACGCCGACAAGTTTCCGGTCGTACCAAATTCCTCTATTCTTCACTGGATGTGGATACAATGTTCAGGATAGATCACTTCTATGCCCAAGCTCACTGCCTTTACAATGTTTAGGGTCAGCTCAATGCTTCCCCAAGGGTCACTTTCTATTTCTCTCTCTCTAGATCACTACCAGTGGAGAGGATCACCTTCTTTCTCTTCCTTTGCTCATTACTCTTGGAAGGAATCCACTCACAGTTTATAGACCTGTAGGTCTCTTCATTTTCATGAATGAATGCATCTTCCTCTGTAAGTAGATGCTCTGTTGAAGCCCAATTTTCACCCATAGATGAATCTATATTTGAAACGAAGGTATCAGGAAAGCTTCCAGCTTCCACGCAGCCCAAAAATCACTACTGGAAAGAAACCTTACTTGGCTTGCAAGTCAATCTTGGCATGAAAGTATCAACACGCAAGTCACAACTGGCGCGCAAGTCTACCTCAGACACTTGCGCGACACAACCTTCTTAAACCCAAAACCTACGCGACTCACTTCCTTTTACACCCAAACCAATATTAGCATGAAAATCCACACTGGCGCGCAGCTTCAAACACTGGCACGCAACAATCACCCCTGGCGCGCGAGTCCCACCTGCGCGACCACACACACCACTTGCTCCACCACCACACCTGCGCCACGAGAGATCTAATTTCTCAAATTGTTGAACACCGGTGTCGAATGAAGAGGGTTGGTCCAGTATTTATAAGCAAATTGACCACCTTGCATGACAGCGCGCAAGTCAGCTGCGTGACCCAGTCTCAGCGCGCAAGTCTTCTGTCCTTCTAGACACTTGCGCGACCAAAACCCAAACTTGCGCGAACCTGTTTCCTTTGCCCTATTTTGATCTTATGATCTTGAAAAACATATGGCGCACAAATCGTCTATTCCATTATTGACGTTCTTGAATCAATCATTGATCGTTGATCATAGCTCTTGACCTTGAAATTCCACCATGAAATCCTCTTTGTCAACAAATTTGTATGTCATGGTTTTTCTTTGTCATCAATAACCACTCAGATGTCCACTTTGTCAACAAACACAATCACCTCAAAAATTCTTCAATGATGCCTTGAGGGATTTTTTCCCAACACTCCCTCTTAGGCTTTGGAACTCAATGGATCGTATTCTAGGTTTCTGGAATGATATTTTTTATACTCTTTAATACGAAAATCATCGTAATGAAAACTCCCCCTTAGATAAACTCCCCCTTACGTAAGGATATTTGTTCTTTTCTTAGTATTGTTTTTTCCTTTCTCACCCTTTGTGATTTTCGAAAATAATTTGAGGGAATGGAAAAGAAATTATATTACATGAAATATTAATACAAAGCATCTAAACAAAAAAAAGAAACCAAAAATATCATTAAGATAAGAACCAATTGTACAAGAAGTAAAATACAAAAAAAAGATCGGATTGGTTCTATTTTCCTTTTTTTCCTAGGGTATCAATTTCTTCACTATGTTTTTTGAATTTTTGATTTCCTTGTCATCTTCCTCTTCTTACTTTAGGATTTGATCCTAATACTCATCTTTCTTTTCTAAGGCCTTGATCTTTTCTTCCTGAGCCATCAGTGGCTCTTCCTGAGCCTCCAACAACTCATCTTTCTTAACTAGATTCTCTTCGATGTTAATATGAAGATCCCTTTTCCCTCTTCCAACTTTGAGCAACAGAATATAGCTTCCCATTTAGATCATATACCTCTTGAAGTTGAGTATCTTGATCAAGGGTAAGATTTTCCTTAATGCTAGTCGTGAAATCCTTGATTTTACTATCTTCATTATCAAAAGCTTCCTTACCTTCATGTTGAAACTCATCAATCTCTCTCAAAGAAAAAACTATTTTCGTTGACCGTATAATGACATTATTACAAGATCATTTGTGGAAATTGTAGGTAATGAAGTTGTTCTTGAGATCTGCCTCAAGATTTACACACTTATCCATCACCATGGACATTGAATCCAATTTTTGATTCAAGTTGCGTTGGAGCATCTGACATCTCGTGTCAATGCTTAGAAAGATTAGAATGGTGTCAACAAGCTTCTTCAGTGATTGATTGGAAAAATCATGTCATAGGGCTGATGATTCCGAATTTGGGACTTTTCTTTGTGAGGAATCTTTCTCTAGATCGACAAGCTTCCTCTTTGAAGATCCACTGTCTTCCTTCTTCCTTAAAACCACTTTAGTAGATGTATCCCCAATCACATGTTTCCCCTCAAAAGATCTTGGAACAGCTTCCTCATCTAGAGACTCTTGTTCACTGTGAGACAACTGAACAATTCTACCTTGATCTATCTTCACCTACTCAGCTCCTACCTCAGCATATTCACGGTGAATGAAATGACGAATATAACGTTCTTCCTCAGAGAGCTTATTTACTTCATCTTCATCTTTTTTATCTAATCCTGGAGTAGCAAGCTTCTAGGATTCAGCTTCTGATGTTTGGATTGACAATTTTTTGGATTTACTTTCCTTCTCATGAAATTACACCACTTGTTTAATAAAATTGCCTATATTAGCACTACTTTAATCTTCTTCTTCTACTCCTTTGACAACTTCTTTCTCTTCAACAACCTTCTCTTGGGATTTTTCCAAAGTCATAAACTTCTTCCTCAGAGTCTCAGGTAAGGGTTCTACCAGGAATGATTTCGTTACATGGATATTCTCGGATGTAAATTCATTATCCCTCAGAAGGGATTGGACAAATTTAGCTTCACTCATCTTCTTGTTTAACTTCTTTTATATAGATTTCTTCTTAATCTTGTCTTCAGTATTTTCTTTTAAATACATGGCCTTAGCGAGATCCAAGAAAAACTATGGCCCTCCATCCTTCATGTTTTTCTTTTCTTCCCTCCACTTGGCAACAACCTCATTCGGATAAGCTCTCTGCTTTTGGGCTCTAGAGGTGCAGATTGAGCTTCCTTAGATTTAGGGGTTTTCTTTTCTTCTACTTCCATCAATTTCCTCTTCATTCCAGCCTTCTTTGAGGGTTCAAGAACATCTTGTTCCTTCGGAATAGCTTCAGCCTCTTCCTCTGGTAAGTCATAGAATTCTCCTAAATCCATAGAAAAACCAACTATCATTCTTTTTATGGTATCATCACTAATTATCATGACCTTGAAATTTCATCGATTTGAACTACAAGGAATCAAAAAAGACTCAAGGAACCGAACAATTATCTTAGAGAGGATAGCTGTCTACATGATTATTTGAGCTTTCAACTTTCCATTCATAATAATCTATATCATAATGAGAATATGCATCATCAAGTTGATGTTCCTTTGGATTACCAAGAAGTCTAGAAAGTACATATCACTCTTCTTTTAAGTGTCCTTGTCACCCTTTCTCAGAATGATAAATCCCAGAACCCATAATTCATTGATTTGATTATTTGTAGAAAAATGAGCAATCTTTACAGTTTTGACATCTGAAAGTCCAAGACACTCCATAGCTATCACTTTGACAAAACTGCATTGTATATCTGAAAATTTATGGGAACAGAACTCATCTTCCCCATCAAATGGAACTCCAACCAAACTGACTTTCTTTGAATATGATAGAACATATGTCTTACCATATCTTTTAAAAGAAAACTTATATTTTCCTTCTTCCTTAAAGAATCTAAATTATTCTTAGAACTCAATAAGTAGATCTGGATACACCAAATCATGACCCCCTTGCTTTGGTGTACAAACACTCTCCAATCCATTGGTATTGATATTATCCAATATTATAGAATCATAATTGTTGAAGAAATTCGGATGCACCAACCTCTCTCTATAAATCCGCCACTCTGAATTCAACATGACAGTTGACATCTAATGAGAAGGAACTTCACCAGACATTCATATTTGAGAAGTATTTGAGAGGTTCAGAACTAGCTTTTGGGGGGGGGGTGTTGAGCTTCAACACACAAAGGCTTGAAATTAGATGTGGGATCACCTTCGGGGGTCCTTTATATAGGTGTTGGAAGTGACGATTCATCTTCCAAAGTTGATCCAATGACTGAAAATATTCTGATTAGATCTGATGGTTGAAATGATATCCACAAGGAAAATTTGGTACGATCCGATCAATTGAGGTTTTTAATGGAAAAAAACATTCGGATTTAAGGAATATAGAATCTGAAAAATTAAAAACACAAAAGAAAATACCAACAAATGAATGATGACTATGAAAACATAAAATAGAAAACATGCCTTTAGGATTTTCAGGAAGATTATTCTTATTATGGAAAATTCTTCTTGAATAACATTATATTCAAAAAAAATTTGATTACGAAAAAAAATTTAAAACAAAAAACCCCATTACGAAAAACTTTGAGAACGAAAATCTTCATTATGAAAATCTTGAAAAACATCATTACAAAAAACATGAAAAGCTTCATTACAAAAAACATAAAAAATTTCATTACGAAAAAAATGAAAAACATCACTACAAGAAACATGTAAAACATCATTATGAAAAATATGAAAAACTTTATTACGAAAAACATGAAAACGTCATTACGAAACAAATGAAAAACCTCATTACAAAAAACATGAACAACTTCATTATGATTTTTTTGAAATCATTCAATAAAATGTACTCTTCGTATAAAAAGAAGTTTATTACTGTAAGGATATTGGTTTCAATAGGATGTTAATAAGGAGTATTACATTATGGTTATAATTTCTAATTTCTGTTTAATGTATTCAAATCTATTGGAGGGTAAGGATTTTGTGAAAATTTATGCCAGTTGATCTTGCATTCTGATAAATTGGAGAATGATATCTTTTTTTAGTGTGTGATACCTAATACTGTGATTGCTAATGTTTATGTGTTTTTCACGAGAGTGATGTGCATGGTTTTGAATAAGGGAAATGGCACTTGTATTATCACACAAAATATTTTTTGGTAAAACCCATACCATAGTCTGTGAGTGTGTGTTGAATCAACAATACTTGAGCACAACAACTTCCAGCTGCTACATATTCAGCTTCAGCAGTGGAAAGTGCTACTGAGTGTTGCTTCTAGCATGACCATGAGACTAACGAATATCTTAAATATGAAAAGTTCCAGATGTACTTTTTCTATCCATTATACATCCATCTAAGTCAGAATCTGGAAATCTTTTCGAAAAAATATAATTTCTATAAGTATAGAAAAGTCCTAAATCCATGGTTCCCTTTATGTAATGAAAAATTCTTTTCACTGACTTTATGTGATATTAATTATAATTGGATTTATATCTTGTACATAAGCATACTGAAACCATTATTTCTGGATGACTAGCTCTCAAGTAAATTAAACTTCTTATCAAACCTCTAAAAGATTTTTGATCTACTAGTTTTCCAGCTTCATCATGATCAAGTGTATTTGAGGTACCGATAGAAGTACTTGTACTATTAATGTTGTCATATATATACTTTTTAAATATACCTTTAATATACTTATGTTGGGATATATAGATTTCTTCTAGTTTTAGAGAAATTTGAAATCCAAGGAAAAATGTTAACTCACCCATCATACTCATTTCAAACTCTGATTTCATTAGATCAGAAAAGGAATCAATTAAGGATTGCTGAGTTGAACGAAATATAATGTCATAAACATAAATTTAAGAATAAAAAATTTTATTATCTTTCTTTATGAAAATTTTTGGATCTTCATTTTTATTAACATAATTATTTTAAATAAAAAATTATGTAATTTTATCATACCAGGCTCGAGGGGATTGCATAAGTCCACACAATGCTTTGGTAAGTCTATAAACATGATCAGGATATTTTGTATCTTTAAAACTAGGAGGTTGTTCAACAAAAACTTCCTCTTGAACATAACTATTAAGGAAAGAACATTTCACATCCATTTGAAAAAGTTTAAAATAAAACAATGTTACAAAGGAAAGTAAGATACAAATAGATTCAAGTCTATCTTTTGGAGAATTAGTTTCTTTATAGTCTATTCCCTCTTGTTGATTATAGACTTTAGCAACAAACATAGATTTATTTCTTACAATGATTTCATTTTCATCACACCTATTTCTGAAGACCATTTTACAACAATAACAGAAGTTTTCTTAGGCCTTTCAACCAAGGTCCATACTTTCTTCTTTCAAATTCACTTAGTTCATCTTGCATAGATTTTATCCAATCATCATCACCTAAAGAATCATCAGTTCTTTTTGGTTCTTATTGGGAAAGGAATGATAGATGTTCAACTTCATTTCCTAAGGAACTTCTAGTCCTTACATGTTGATTCACATCAATAATGATAATATCACTGGGATGATTCTTAAGGAACAACTGATTTGGGTTTTGTAAATCCTATTCATCAACATAGGGTAGGAAATCTTCTAGGGTAAATGCTTCAGAAACATTTGCCTAGAAATTTTCTTTATCAGATGGATCTTCTAACAAAGGTTGATAATAAGTTTTTGAAAGCACATTAGAAGATGTAGGTTGGGGTTGTTTAAAAACAAAAGGATCAGTTTCATCAAATTTCACATGTACTTTCTCTTCAATAGTACAAGTGTTTTTATTGAAAACTCTATAAGCCTTAGATGTTATGGAGTACCCTAAGAAAATTACTTCATCAGATTTTGGTGTGAATTTTTATAGATTTTCTTTAGTATTTAGAATGAATACCTTGCATCCAAAAACCACGAAGTAGAAAAGTATAGGTTTTCTTCTATTCCATAACTAATAAGGTGTTTTATTAAGAAAATGTCTAATAAAAACTCGTTTTACAGTATAACAAGAAGTACATATAGCTTCAGCCTAAAAATTACATTCTGTAGAATATTTCCTCAACATGGTTCTTATTATCTCTTGAAGAATCCTATTTATTCATTAAAAAAGACTATTCTGTTTAAGAGTTCGTGGTGTTGAGAAATTCTGAGTAATGCATTTTCTACTACAAAAAGTTCTAAAATCAGAATTTTGAAATTCTCTTCCACGATCACAATGAATCGTTTTCAAAGGAAGGTTTTTCTCATTTTTAACTTGGGCTCTAAAACTTTTAAAATACGAAAAATATTTAGACTTCTTTGCATAAAAATAGACCCACATAAATCTAATGTATTCATCAACTAAAAAAAATAAATAATAATTGCCTCCAATTCTGCCAGTTTGTGTAGGACCAAATTGATCCATATGCACTAACTTTAATGCATCAGTAGTTGAGTCTTCACGGACTGATTTAAAACTTGATTTATGTTTCATTCCATATTGGTAAGGGTCACAAACTTTTGAAGAATCAAATCTAAGCTCCGGTGGATTCTTAAATAATCTTTTCTTAGATAGTTTTCATTGGTTCTTAAGGTTATAATGACCTAACCATCTATCCCAAAACCAAGAATGATCTTCAATTTCACTAAGGAAAGGTAGATCATTTCTCCTAAGTTATTCTATGTTTAGTGTGTATATATTCTCTTTACTATGGGAAGAAAGAATAAACTCTTTCTTGGAATTGGGTACAAAGAACTTATCATTCCTAAAATTCACAAGGTAACCTTCATCACATAATTGGCTTATGATAAGGAGGTTGGGCATAAGACCCTTAACAAATAAATCATTTGAAATCAAAGTTTTTCCATGAAGAACGATGTTACCTATACTAATAATTTCTCCCTGAGCATTATCTATGAATGTTACTTTTCCTCCATTCCTCTTGATAATATTTTCAATGTAGTTTTTATTAGGAGTCCTATACCAAGAACATCCACTATCCATGTACCAAGTATTAATTCTAGTACTTTCTCTATTTTCTTGAAAACAAAAGAGTTAGACTTTTATAATAAAAACTTTCTATGATCCGTAAATTTCAGAATGAAAAATATTAAGCACTCACATTTTCTTAGAAAAATAGGCATTTTAAAATCCTAAAGAATGAATTTTGTTTGAGAAGCACTTTTTTTCCCAATGCCCACTGCACTGACACATAGTACAGAATGGAGAACATTTTGGAACAAAATAATTGTTACTAAAAATTGGTTTAGAACTAATATAACCAAAACCTGAATTATTCCTTAGAAGTCGTATTTGAAAATACATCTTAAAAATATTTTCCTTACCTAAGGTAAAATTTAAAATACACTTCCTCAAGGAAGAAATCACATATTTCAGTTTGATAACCAAGTTCTTGTCTTCTAAAACATTTTATTTTGAACTAGAGTTAGGATCAAAAACATTTTTCTTAGAAATTATGTTTTCTTGATCTTTAGAAAGTTTATTCTTCTTAGAATTTACAACCTCATGATTTTTTGGAATACTTTCAAAATCAACAATTTTCTTATAAAGATTATTAGAATGATCTAATATTTACTTAGTAAGAATAGTATTCCTAGAATTTTACTTATCCGTCTTTTTCATGAGTTTTGAATTCTCAATCTCATGATGCTTAGGAAACCTAGATACTTCTTCATAGGAAGGTAAAGTATTTTCTTCATCAGAAGAATATTATTCATCCAAAGAATCATAATATTTATCATTACTATAATTTGAATTTAAAGAAAAATTGGTCATTGATTCACTATTGTGTACCTTATCCATCAAAAAATTATTGTCAATAGGTAGTCTGTCTTTTAGACTAAGATTCTTCTATCCAGAAGATTCGTAATCTGATGATTCATCTGAAGAGTCACCACCAATGGCACTCCAGGTGTCATTATATTTCAAGACTTTCATAGTTTTACCTTTGTATTACATATTTCTATTTCTCTCAGAATTATTTTCATTTATTTCTTTTCTTTTAACCATAGGACAATCAGGACTTATATTTCCAGCTCTCTTGCATTCATAACATGTAACTTCAGAATCTTTCTTATCTTTCATTTCCTTCTTCTTATATATGGATTGAATGTTCTTCCAGTAAAAAATCTTGCTCATCCATCGAGAAAGATTTTCTAACACATTTTTTGAAGATTCACTTCCACTGGATTCAGATTTCATAACAATATTCTTAGATTTGAATCTAGTAACACTCTCAGGAGTCTTGGATTTCATGTGATTTGAATTTGTAGTAAAAGAAACACTACCATTTCAATTATTCTACTTTATATTATCAACATCTCTATTCATTCTAGTCTCATGTTGAAGAAGAGTTCCAAAATGTTCATCAAGAGAAATCTGAGTAACCATTTTGTTCTCATCAATAGCAGTCTTCTTGGATTCCCACTCATTGGGAATGATGTCTATGATCTTATCAACAAGAGATTCATCACATAATCCTTTCTAACCAATAGATTTTAAACTATTAACAATAGTCCGGAATCTTTGTTGCACCTTACATATGGGTTCTTTATAAGTAATGTTAAAGCCACAGTATTCAGCTCTGAGCATGGCTCTTCTTGTTTCAAAAACATTGGAAGTTCCAAAGTGAGTAACATCAAATTTTATCCAAATTAAATTTACTTCTTTACAAGTTGAAATTTGGCTATATATAGTTTTAGTCATAGAACAAAGTAATGTACTGCATACCTTATAATGTAGTTGATATTCCTACTATTCATGATTAGTGAAGGTACTGACTTCCTTGTTAGGGATTTTATAAACTTTAGTATGAATAACAAAATTATCAACTCTAGTATTGATAATAAAAGTCTTCATTCAATATCTCCAACATTCGTAATCATTCCCATCAAAAATATGTGGTCTTGTTGGATTGAGATTGTCTATGGAACCAACATAGATTCCTACCATATTAAAGAAAAATCAATCCACAAAAACATTTTAAATGAAAAAGTTTGTAATTATGGAAAATATTCCTCAGCAAGGACAATAGAACTAGAGAAAACTATGAATCCGAACTTTATGAGTCAGAAAATATGATTCAGAAAACAAGAAGAAGAAGAATTATCATCTGAATCTAATCGTGAGATTAATTTAGATTGAACCAATGCTCTAATGCAAATTTTTGAGATGGTAGGTAATGAATGATATACTCTATAATACCAAATATAGGATCAAAATAATTGAGATACTATATGTAGTATCTAATGTTTCTTAATATATAAGAGGGGGGGGGGTGAATTGTACAGTTTAAAAAATTCCTTTTGAACTTTTAATTATGGTTTTGTTTATCATGGATAAATGAGGTATTTCAAAAACCTCTAAGTTTTATATACTTTCTATATTCTGGAAATATGATTCCGAGAAATTGAATCTAGAAAGATGGTTCCGGAAAATGAAACATAATGAAAGTTTACAAAGATAAGGATTCTACCTTAAAGCGTATAGAATATAACTAAATCAGAGTACAAGTATAAGGAAGAATAAGATAGTTATACATTCTTGAACAGATAAAATATAGAAGAAAACTAGTAACAAAACAAGTAACAAGTAGTAAATATTTTAACCCAAAGAGAAGGGTATCCAACAAAATTCAATAAACGTCCCTTGATTTATACACTCAAGAATGTCTGTCTTACCCACAATAGGGTAAGCCCCCGATAAGAATATCAGATTCTGTCTTGCTATCCCCACAGGCACTCAACAACAAGTTAGTCGGAACCTATGTCTTCTCCAGCAAGGTAGACTTCAACTTCATGGTAGTCGACAACTATTTCTTCTTATCCATGGAATCCCTCGATTGTAAACAACAACAATTAGAGTCGCACAATGAAAATCTAAAAAAGAAGTTCAGTACGCACAAAGCAGTAAAGCCGTTCTCTATAGAAATCACTTAAGTGGCATGTAATTTCTATATTGATCAACTATGTTATGAGCTCTTTCAAATGAGATTTTATTTATAGGCAAGGCTTCAATGGTTGGCTCCCTCCTCCAATAGTCATGTTTTTCTGTGAATTTAGGAGGGACCTGTACATGTGTCACTCAAACAATGGTTAGTTAGTAACTGAATAAATGACATCGTTTTATAAAAAAACAAGTGTAAGAAAAAATATGGTTACATAACCAAAACAAAATATTTGGAATATAAGAAAATAAAAGATCCTAGTCTAATCCAAAATTAATTCGGGGTCTATAAAACAAGGATATTCAGATTCTATTTTCTAAGGAATTCAGAACATGAAATCTATAGAATTACAGAGTCTGAATTTAAAGGAAATTAAGAGTCTGGATTCCCAAGAATTCGGAACCTGAATATGAAAATTTCAGAGTCAGAGTACAGGAGAATTCGGAATCATAACTTTTAGTGTTCGGAGTCAGAATTCATTAAAATTCGGAGTCAGAACTCAGAAGAGTTCTGAGTTTGAATTTATAGAACTCGGAGTCAGAATTCGATACCTGAAAACAAAATGCTCTACCTATATGTTTTATAATATTCCGAGATTTTTTCGACATGAACCCAACTTTTACATTGAGATAGAATAATGATCAATGAAAAACATGGTAAGGATAAATTTCCTTGGTGAAGAAAATTTTCCTTTTTAATGAAAATCTGAGGGTAAATGAAAATTTTATTAGGATAAGGTGTTTGTGATTTTCAAAATAAGAAGCAATGGTAATTTCATAAGGAAACTTTATTTACTCATCAATCTACCCTATGTATGAATAAATGGAAATGTTATAAGGAAAACCTTATAGAATCACCAGAAAATTGTATAATACCTATATTTTAAACATGATATATTTTATTATCATTTAATTATTTTTTGATATTTCTTGTTTTCATTACATTTTATTCACTTAGGAACAAAAAATTATCATGAATTTATTTTAATAAAACTGACCATTGTTTATCAAGAATATTTCTCCTCTATGTCAATATTTATCCAAATGACATATGTGAGTTTTTATCTATAACTACATATGGAGGAATATAATTGTTTTTTACTATTTTAAATGATTAAATGAACTATTTTCTCTTTCTTTTTCTGTGAATGAGTTTTTACATTTTCAAAAATATTGAAAGGAAATGATTTCTATTTACTTGTATGACATGTGAATATTTTAATATATTTATGTATCTTCTTTATCTTGAATATTACTTTACATGATTCAATGTTTTTTAAAGGATAACACAATTACCATTATTCTGAAAATTTATTGTTTTAATAGTTACAAAAATAAATTGTTGATTTCTCACATTATGAAAGCATGCTTTTAATGATTTAATAAAAGTCATTTTTTATTAATGTCTGCATCCTTTATATATTATTATGATTTAATATGGATGTGATATTATGATACAATCCAATTTATTTTTTTAATGGATTGTTCTGATGATGTTTTATTTTAGATTTAATGAAACCAATTTATTTTTCATTGGTTTATTTGGTGATGTTGTAATTATGTTCTTTTCTGTATTATTTCATGACATCACTTTCTTTATAATTGGTTAATTAAGATATAAAGAAATAAGTAATGTTTTTATGATTCCATCTTATTTCTTCCTCTAGATTCCTTATTATTATATATTCATGAGGTTTTAACATGAACAATTTTTTACCTCTTGTAATGCTATGACGATTTGATGAATGTTTTTGGGATCTTGCGGTCCACCTATGTATCATTATAATTATGTCACAGGTGGTCCTAGAAATAAATTTACCTCCAATTAATTTCATAAAGATTGATATCTCATGAGAAAATATAAACTATAATAGGGAGTTAACATAGTTTAGTAAGGAGCTATATCCACTATGGTAGTTTTAACAAGGATACATGACTAGGAAAATAATGAAATGTAGAGTAGACTGAATACATTATGTAACTCTATGAACTATGATAGTCTTAGAAGTAAACCTTGACTAAGGATATGATCATATGGTGGGTGAACTGAATTCATAATAGAACTCTATCCCGTATGACAGTCAAGCTAGTGATACTTGTCCGTGGAAATGATTTTCTAGGATTATGTGTACACCTAAAACTTATGTATTATGATTATGGTATGTTCATAGGGATCATGATTAATTATCAATGATTCCACACTCCTTGTACTAATGACTATTATTACGATAATGCCTTATTCCTGACTCATTATTAATGATCAATTAATGGTTAGTTATGAATTTCAATAGTTATAATCTTGTTATCATACAATTATTCTTATCTTATTTCAACTTATGGCCATTGATTGATATAGCCTATACAAATAATATTGAGAATTTATGCTCACTTTTTCTTATTTTTTTGATTTCCCAAGTTCATAAAGAAAGCTATTATGTATTTTATTTCATAAAAAGTTACTGTGTGAGATGAACGTTTTTAGAAATATTGGAAATATTTCATAGAAAAAGTTTATTATATATCTGATCTCCAATGACACTAACCATTTATGGTTAAAGGGTGTGTATTATCTTGTTATGCATTGAACAATAATCTAAAATGATGTAATAATTTTTTTATGTTATTCAATTGCCACCAAATTTTGGTATCAATGAAATGATTAGTTATATTTTTGTATTAGGGTATTCATATAGAAGTAAAGAAAACTATGATGAGATGAAAAAAGACATTATTATCCTAAAGTGGCATAAGGTGATAAATAAGTTTCATAGTTTTGAATATATTTGGAATAAATATTTTGATTATATTATTTTACACTCTAATTAAAAGTTAATGATCCTCACACTATCATTTTTGGATTTAGTAAATGGATGAAACCATGCAGAATCATGTAATCAATGAATGTGATGATCAATTAAAGAACTATCCTCATTTAAAACTGAATGAAATGGGAGTTAGGATAAAAAATCATGTGTTTATCCTCACCTATGTCTCTTAATCTATGAATTAAAATAATAATCATACTAAATTCCAAAACGAACAAAGGATGTTCCAACTCACAATTTATTCATTTATATTGCAACACCAGTCTTATTTTAGTGTGTCCTTTGAAAAAAAATGATGGGCATTTGATAAGTACCACAAAGAAGATATTTTCTATTTTATAGTGCTCACACCATGTTATGGTCAGTTTACTTATGTATTATGTAGAATATAAATATTAAAAATGGTGGAATATTCTAAGAAATATGTGGCTATAAGGGGAAGTAGAACCATTAAAATTTAATGATTAAAGTGGAATTTTCAATAATTTTTTCCCCCAAACACTTAACAGTAAACTGGAAAGGGAGCTTGCTGAACTGAAGTATAGTGATGATTTACTGATTTTTACATATGATTAAAATTTTAGAGGATATAAAAATTATACTTTTGGTTTTATCGTCACCCATGAATGAAAAATTTATAGACTATTTATTGTATTAGGTCTATGAATCCAAAAGGAATTGTCTATAAGGGAATTTGATATCCATGAATAAATTATTCCATGTTATCCCAAGCATACAATGAAGATCATATGTTCTCATTGTTCTCAAGGTTGTGAATAGAATAAATGAAACATGTATTTTTAAGGTAATTGTTATAATAAGGCTGTCTAAGTAATGAAAATTAATGTTTTTTTATAAATATGTGTAAGGAACCTTAGGTGAAATTAACTGAAGGGGGCAGTAAACATTTTTTGTGTTGAAAAGATGATCAATGATAAAATGAATGATAAAGTAATGTAAATAATGACACCAATTAAATTTATAGAGTTAATGATCAACCTAATGTGGCTCCCACACTCTAGAGCTATAATTACCTAGAGTATAAACATTATTCCAATTAGTGAATGAATGAAAGGGTTAATGATGAAAATTGGTGTTATAAACTACTTAATCGAAAAAAATTTAAATCTCATTTCACCCAATCTACTAAAGTGGGACACAGGAATGATGTCTGAAAGGTAAACATACCATCTATAATAGAATAGAAAATATCTTATTTGGATCTAGATATACCTAATATTTTATATCCAATAATGTTTCTAACGGTATGAAGACTCTACCTAATTTCATAGATGTTGAGTTAATAGTAAAACATTCTAAAGAAACAATGATCAATTCTCATGGCTATATCTCATCTCTGATAGAAAATCATAGAAATATTGTTCTATCAATTGTTATTACTCTTTATATAGTTGAATTCTCATGTTATGTTTAATAATGAATTGGATTAATTTATATAGATACCATATCACTTTCTAAAATAAGGGAAGTGACATTATACCTTCTAAATCAACTAATGATCATCTGCTAGTTAAAGGATGAATATGATGTTCGAATGGAAATTAGTTCAATTGTATTGGTATTACTACCAAGTCATGATGGATATTTACTTAAAATGTCTTGTAATGAAATAAATATTGATGATATTACAATTATTTGGGATTATGATGATGTTTTTATAGAAAATATTCTTAGTATTTCCCTGAATCATGATGTTTGGGTTTGAATAGAACTCATTTATTTTCCCTAACATATCTCAAAGACTATATATAAAATAACTCCAATTTATTTGTATGAATTGAAGTAGAATCTATAAGTGAATCTAAATAAGGGATTAATATTATAGAGAGAAGGACCATAGGTTTCAAATGTTTTTTTTATACTAAAGAAATATGGGATAAAGCATATTTTGTTTTATTATTTAGAACAAAACAAGATAGCTATATATAAAAATTACAATGTATGCCTTATTCATGAATGATTATATTAATTGTATAAATATCAATACCTTTCCATGGTTGAAATTTTTTCTTGATATTATCAATTTATATTCCATAACGAAGATATACCAAATACAAACATCTTTTTGAGGTATGAACATTATGAATTTGTATTTATTCTATTTGAACATCCAAATTTCTCCATGACTTTTATAGATATAATGAATAGAGTCTTTGGAGATTACGTTGATCATATTATGGTTGTATTTATATATGATATTATAATACAAAAAATATTAATTATGTTCAAGAATATATTTTATGTATTTCTTTAAAGACACATGAAGAAGTAGAAACATTAGGAAAATTATACCAAGGGTGAGTTTTGGAAATAAAATGATCAATTATTGGGTTACATATTCTCATGAAAGTGTATATCGGTGTATCCTTTAATAATGGAATTTAATGGGAAATGTCCTTGACACACAATATTTTTGGAGATCTATAATTTTATTCGGTATGATGGATAATTAAAATATTTGTTGAGAAATTTACCATATAAATATAATCCATTAACCAATTTGTCATTTGTGGGAGCTACATTTATATTTTTTGACATAAAAAGTTATTTCTTTTATTTGTTTAAATGAATAGATGGGAAAGAATCATACATGTCATAAATAGGGGAACCTAAGGTCATCCCCTTTAAATACTTCTTTATACCCTTGGAGGAGGGATCCAATAATAGTGTATAGAATACATGTTCTAGCTATTAAAACCATAGAGGCCATAAAGTTATCATACTTATTTACTACACATAATCTGTGAGAAAGGTTAATCCTATTTGATATAATGTCCTTGTAGTTATGAATATGATAAGAAATAGAATAAGTGGTGTCGACATTCCTATTAAAATCATTAAAAACCATTGTGGAGTCTGTCTCTACCATAGACAGATCAATAACGTTTCCCTAGAAAATCTCCAAGCCATCCCACATCTCTATTGGCTATGTAATGAGGGATTATTCATTATTGTAGGAAGTACCCAAAGTATGTATCACCAATCCTGAGGAGTTACGAATGATACCACCCAACGAATTATGTTTGAAAAATCGGAACTATCAAAGATCAATTTTTTCCTCCTCAAGGAGGAATCCAAGGAACCCTATGAACGTAAGGTGGAACCCACATCCTAGATGGTAGAAACACATGAATGTTGTTGAAATTTCTAAGAGAGAGGGATTTATTCCATTCCATCATTAGAGGATCCATTTCAACAACCATAAACATGGTCCATGTAACCAATAGATGAATCAAACATTGATTGACATTAAAACATGTCAGGTTCATCGCTTCAGAAATACACCAGTAACAAACAATCAGAATTAACAATCCAATCTTATTTTTCCATGCAGTTAAAATTAGTTATACTAAAACACCATAATAAAATGCTTCATTGTAAGAGACATGATTTTTCATTATTGTTAATGCACCAAACTCACACCAAATTGTGGGTTTTCATTCACATTAGATGAAGTTATGGGTTACTGATTATTTATTAGAATTCCTAGAAAAAATACCATTCAAAGAATGTAATGTGCCATTAATTATGATATCATAACAAGTGGTATGGTATTTTTATGGATTTTAAATGGTAATAAATTCATTTTTTGAGTAATATCATAGAATACATGAAAGTATCCCCAATCATCGTGCATCATGTTCCCTTGAAAAATTCCTTAGTACGCCATCACTGAGAATTTTCTAGAAGAAGAACCCATGAAAAATAATATGTCTGTCAAATTGTTTATTTGAATTCCATTGAAGATATCCCATTGATTCTATTTGATATGAAATCATTAAAAGATAGATTGGATCTATCCCATCTAAAATAATAATAATTAGATTGGTATCTAGGGATGTCGAGCTTTATTCCCACCATGATATAATACTATAACTAAATATAACTATGACCAATAATGCACTAGAAATACGATAGGATATTTGGAAGCTGTGGTTGAAGAGAGAACTGCAAATCCAAATCCATTCCAATAGGGTTACATAGATCCTTTCCATACATGCTCACAATGAAAAACCATGTTGGTCATTGCACCTATACTCACACTACCATGATGTAGAGATGGGTTTTTGATCTATAGTGATGAATAAAAGAAGTGTATATAATATTTTCTTATGTGGGATGGTAAGGTATTATCTTATTCCTTACTAAAATTAATGTTTTACGAGAAAAATTACCTGACTCGTTATTCGAAGTGGTTAATGACATATTTTACTTTAAAATATGGATGCATTTTATCTATGGTGAAAAGTGTGATACATATAAAGATCATAAATGGTTTAATTATATATCCACATAGAAATAGTTTATTATTCACCAATTTAGATGGTTGGAGTGGGTAATATTTTATGAATGTGTAATACACTAACACCATAGGAAGGAGAACATAGTGGTTGGAATTATGTGTCAGAAAAACCATGATATTTTCTTATATTATAAAGATTTAAAAATAACCAATACATTTTGATTTATAGAATATAGATCTTGAAATTATGTGGAATGCAGATAGATCATATATTTCTTAGATCATTGTTAATCTATCTATCCATGTTAGGATAAAGAGGCATATAAAAAAGATGCATAATTACAGAATGTGGTGAGGAATATTCTTGTGTTAAACCATGAATGCGATGGAAGGATAATTTTCGTGAATTGTGTAGGTTTCCCATCAACACTACAATTGATGATGGATATATTGTTTGAATCTAAATGTTCATCAATCTCTATCCATCCTTGAATTAATAATATTTTTAGACTTATATTGATTTTTTTGAAAGAACATAATAATTTATATGGTAGAATATATATCTAGATACATGGTATTTAATCATTTTAATGACGAACATCATAATTACAAAAGAGTTTTACATCCATTGTCTATAATAGAATGGAAATGAAAAATATACCTGGATTTTGTTATACTATTTCCCAAAACATAAAAATTTCATAATTATATTTGGGTTGTAGTCATCTCAATTATAATGTTATCACATTTTATTTCAATCACAGAAGATTTATGTACATAGAATATTTCCCAAATATGCATCAAAGAAGTCGTAAGTTTATACATATAAAAACATTATTATTATTTTCGAAAGGATAAATATGTCTTACCTTTATGTTTTAGAGAAGAATTTAATAATATTTGAATATTGAGTTACTTTTTAGCATTTCATATATTCATTATATATATGGTCAATATAAGGGGACCATTTCAACACTTGATGATATGTAGAGATCATTTTAAATGGATTTTAAAGGAGGTTGATATTAACACATTACTCTAGTTTAACATTCATATAAAAATTTCATTCACTCAACAATTATGATGGAACCTTAGGAAGAACTATATAGTAGGAAGTTTATAACTATAACATAATGGGATAAAGTTAGTGAATTAATGATACTGTTACCTATGCTTGATGAGGACATGGATGAGAAGGTTTGAGCCTCCCAGGAATACATTTGGGAATATCTAATTCATTATAAGTATTATTATAAATCTATTTAGTGATATCTATTTTTGAATTTGGGGGAAAAGTATTCACATGAATATCTCATTGTGGGAAGTTTTTGAGATTTTTCGAAAAGGGAATGTCGATTCCTAGATGCACTGGACCCTATGAAATTATTTATTATATCAGGAAGGTTTCTTAATGTTTAGAACATTGACAACATCTATATCAAGTCCATGATGTGTTACATATATCATTTTTGAGGATGTATATACCTGATTCATCACATCTAAAAAACTCAGAGGTCATACCATATAAAAATGGTGTTTCTTATTAGTAAAAATAGATAACCATTCATGAAATAAGAGAGTATGTGATATGAAAGAAGACAAATAACTTAGTAAAAATATTAGTGAAAAACCATAAATTTAGTGAAGGAACCATGTAATCTGACAGTATGATGAGGAAAAAATTTCCACTTTTATTTGTCATAGAAAAATAAATTTAATTGGATAATTATTATAAGGTGTACAATATAGCACCCTAAAATTTTATAATATATTTAAAATTTTTCTCAAAATGTTTGAGAGTTGTATTTACACACATCTTATATGAAAAATTATAGAAATTGGATCTTTAGGGATAAATATGGATAAAAAAAATTATGAATTATGTTGATAAAATATTCCCTTAAAATGAATGTACCATAAAATGTCATGAAAAGTGAATAAAAACAGTAAATGTTAAAAATAAAATCATTTAATGTTAAAAATTCTATTATTCAAGATATTTTATTTTTCCATGTATTATGTCTCATGATCACTAATGAATATTGAATTTGACTAAATATATTGGTGAATTGTTTATAAATTATTTATTGATTTAATATTAATAATTAGATAATCAATTGAAGGTAAAAAAGGGAAATGTTTTAGAAATCTATTTTCAAGTACCCTATGTATTACTATTTTAATAAAAAATAATAACTATATACGAATAATTATAATTTGTATATTATGTTTAAAAATAGGTAGACATACATTTAAATAAGGATTATTACTAGGAAATGAATAATTTAATTTTTTTTAAAATAAAATTTTTTAATATATAATTTATTACATTTTATGGGTTTACATTTAATTTAATTTAAACATCTTTTAGGAATTTAATTTTGTTAAATGTATCACATATTTTCAATTATCAGGTCCAAATTTAGTAAAGATATAATTTTCATAAATTGTTAATAATTAATAGTTAGGAAGGTTAAAATTCATTATTATAATAATTGTTCAAATGGTTAACTACTACTTAAAATTAATATATAAGTGGTAAAATAAACTAAAAAATGTATAAATACTATTTGTTAAATGGATTTCATCCATGTATCATCCCATATTTTAATATTTTCAAATTTTGATCCACATTAACTATATTATATCCTCATATTATTTAAATGTTGAGCGTATTTACAAGTGTTTTGGTCCCCTCACATATAAAATAGAATCTTCTTTCATTACATTTCACCTAATCTTGAGCAACATAGATCAACCTAACTATAAAATAATCTATTATAAATTCCCCAATATGTGTTTTGGAGTTATTGGTATTATTTAATAACCTAGTCTATGGAGAGTTAGAAGATATCCAAATGTGGTTTCTCAACAAATAAGAGGTTTTAATGCATACGAAGCTAGATGAGACATGAGGTATGGGTTTCTATTACAATTTCATTTGTTTTCAAGATTATATATTTTAAAATTATATTATGTTAAATTATATGAAAATCATATTTTATACACCAAAAAGCTTCATATAAAATATTTATTTTTAGTTTTTCTAGTCTTCCATAATGATTCTATTATTTGGTTATAAAATAACCAAGAAAATAAAAGATGACCTTACCTTTTAATTTTGGGTGGGAATATTACTCATTTATGTCCATGTTCAACAAAATGATTTATAAACATTTTTATCTATAAAAAATGCTTGTTAATTATTATTTTTATTAATTTTAAAATTGATTCAAATGATCATTTTCAAAAGATTATCGTATGAATCAATTTTGACTTTTTTCAAAAGAGTTAATGTATTTTATTTTTTCTTATACAACATGAATATATTTTCCAATGGTTATTTATCATGTTCAACATTAAAATTCTTTTAAAAACGTCCATCAATTTTTTTGGAATATTCTATTAACTTTTTAGTGAAATTTTAATTTTCTAAAATTCACTAATTAAAAATAATCTTTTCTCACATTTTCAATCTATTAATTTTAATTATTTTTTTAAATATATTTATCATCTAGGACAGTATCCTTTAAGTATTTTTTACGATTCACTAGGGATATGACCATAAGATAACATCCACATTATTTATTTGGATGGATTAGGGTGATGATGTTTTAAAATAGTTTTAATGAAACCTAATTATTTTTAGGGGTTATTAAGTGATGTTAGAAATAAAATGTTAAATGTATGATTTCATGAATCATGTTATTTTTCCATGAGTTAATTAATATAAATAAAATAAGGAAATGTTTTTATTATATGATAAACATCCTTTTTTGGATTGAATATGATTATGTGATGATGTAATTTTTCTAAAATTTGTTTTTTATAAGGGTTATGATATGATGGTATAATAAATATTTATTTAATATTGTTCAACACATTTCAATGATGAGTGAACCGGGGTCAATAAGGAACTCTATACTCTATTAATGTAATTTATGTGATCCTTGACTAAGTAAATGCTAGAACAGTTAGTGGAAGAAATCCACTATTAGAATCTTATGACTATGATTGTATTAGTTTTTTTCTTGATTGAGGAAATTATGAGATAAGGTGTTAACTCAATCCACTCTGGGACTCTATGCACTATGATATTCATTATAGTGAACTGTGATTAAATAAATTATTTTCTTCATATTTTAGTTCATCAAAAACTAATGTATTATGATTATGATATGTTTCCAAGGATTATGATTGATTATTGAAGTTTGTACACTCATATTACTTACTAATACTATAATGAAAAATTTATATTCTACATATCATTATTAACGATCTTTTACTTATTTGGTATGAGAATCAAATGTTATGATCATTTTATCATACCCTATTCTTAACATATTCTCAATTATGATTTCTTATCGATATATCATAAATTTACACATACATAGTACATAATCTCAACCTTTATTATTTTTATAATTTCCAAGGTTATCATTTAAGGTATTCAATAGGGGTTCTCTAAGAAGAGTACAAAATGAGAAGATATTTTTCAGAAATATTGAATATATTTCATGAAATAAGTTGAGTATTTATAGTCTCTATATATGCAAAACCATTACATTTTTTGTGAACTTTTTTTGATGCATAATAATCATCTAATATGATGAGATATTTATTTAGATAATGTTTGGTTCACCTAAAAAATGTAGCGAATACATCATTAAAATTTTATTTTTGAATAGTCTTAGAAATTTTCAATCAAAATAGTGCATATTTTACAAATATGTATGGAAATTTGAGAATCAATCATAAACAAAATGAAATATTAATTATTTAATTAGAACTAATTATTATTGTATATTATAATAAATTTAGTGAACATGAAAAAGATGCATATAGTAATTACATGATTAATTCTCTAGATTCATCATAATTAGTTATTGTTTCAATTGTTCTAAAGAAACGTTGGAAACATAAAAACATGTATTCTTTTAGGATGACATACAATCTGACAATAATATATTAATAATATTGAAATAAGACATATAATGATTCTATGGAATTGTTTTAGTGTAGAATTACTGAGGGTACTTCTACATCCATAAATACACTCTATAGGTTTAGGTAATTAAATGAAACTGAGAGGCTAAGGTCCACCCTTAAACGTGACGAAGAAATTAAATTTGACCTATATACATTTCAAAACATATTTTTATAAATTTTTTCATTTATTATGTTATGAATGGGTATAAAAACATTACATGATCTCCTTAATAACTTGAAGTTATTTTTAAAATACTTGGGATATCTATATTCATATTTTATGAAAATGGTATGAAATATAATTTGTATGATTTTTTTCCAAAGTAAGAGGATGAAATTTCATAGAGAGTATACACCAACCCAATAAAAATAAATCTTATAATTTAATGATATACTATACCTAGTATACATTAATTAATTACTATTCTTGTATAAAATAGATTATAGATGGGATTGATATCCATAACAAATCCAAATTCAATTTGTAGGGAGTAAGAATGGTTTTATAGTAAAATGGACAGAAGATCATCTATTTATATTCATTTGTGATAATCCCACTTTTATGGATTGAAGGTGAACCCAAGATAGACCTAAGGATTTGTGACATTACATGACCTGAAGGTATTATAGAAATTCATCTACACTACAAATACATGGAACTACTAATACTAAGTGTCTATATCATGATTTCATATCTCCACATTCTTGTTTCTATTCATATATGGTTCTTAGGAATGGATTGGTGGTCCTGATGGTAGTTTCCATACCCTCTCATTCATTCAAATCTATTATTTATACTCTGGGGAATGCACTTGCTCTGAATCATCATCTGAAGCATGTCCTTATAATGTTATATTATCCCATTTAAGAAAAACTCTTTGTGGCTCAAAGGCCTTGAGTTGTCCTAATGTCCATGAGGTGGAAAACAGACTTAATAGTTTGAAGGTATTGGGTGCCCCAAAGGGCTTCAAGGACTACAAGACCATACCATTGTATTGAAATCCCAAACATATGATTTTTTTCAGAAGTTATAGTATCAAATAGTACATACCACAATACCTACTAGAATACTGCTTTAGTAACATAAAAACATGTTTCCACCTGTATTTGATCTTGGGTCTCTTGGATGCTCTTGTTGAGTCCACACCAATTTGGATATGTATCTTATAATAATAAGGGTTTTCTACATTATAGTAATTTTCATTTCATATTTTTGGTTAGATTGGGTTTATGATCCAATGTTGATTTTTTTCATTCAACCTTGTGTGTAAATTGACTAACTTTCTTATATGAAAAAAATTTATTATCAAATTAAATGAAATTTTATAAAAGAACATGAATCATTTTATTATTTTCTTTCCTATAACATAGTTTAAAAAATTATAATAAAAAAAAGACATCGGTTAATCTATTATAGAGTTTTAATCATATTAAAACTATATAATGGTAAAAAATGATAATATTTCATATTTTAAATATTAATTATATATTTTTACACTAATAATATATTAATTGTGATTTAATAAATTAATTTGATAGATGATTTTTATTTATTTAAACACAATAAAGTATATTAAATGAGACATGATTACAAAATTCTTTTGTTTTATGTTAATAAAATATTTAGTTATAATAATTTATGAAAGGAATGGTAGTAAATGTTATTTTTTATGAAGTCAAGATTATATTAAAAAAGTAAATATAAAAAAAATGATAATTTTGTGGAATGTTTTTTAATCTACCCAAAATATAATAAAAATATATCCCTAAAACATGTTTATAATTTTGGTTATATATGTGCATGTTTATTTGTATATTTTGCTATGTATGTATTTATATATATATTTTATGTAATAACATAATATAAAAGTTAAACTATTTCATGTTAATAATTATATAAATGTGGGATATACATTTTATTTTTTTAAATGTATTTTTTGATATAATTTTTTACAGTAATATATATGGTAAATCAGAATATTGGATATTATTATGTAATGCTATTATGATATAATTTTTAATTATTAAAATTAATGATTAATACTTCAAATACTATCATTATCTAATAATTATTTCATTTAAGATGTCATCTCGCTGAAGAGTTTTGTGGGGGTGTATATATTTAAAATTTCAATATATTTATATAGTACATAACTTCACTTATGGTAATAAAATATTACATTGTTATATAACATATTCATTTACAAAAAAAATATTGAAATATATAAAGTCATACATGTTTTCGATATCTTATAATGTTGTGGTATTGACACCTATGTCTATTGTTTTATCAATATTTTCTAAAAATGTTTATTAATATATAAATGCAACATATTATATAAATTCATTTCTACTTTTATCTTCCAATCATGTATGTTTAATTTAATTTGAGATTTTTATGATAAGTAACACCTTAGAGATAAATCTATATGCTTACCTTGGATAATGATCATTTTTGGTTGATATGGGAAGTGATGAGATGCTGATGCTAACATGGGCAGATAATTGTGTTGAGATGAATATTTCACTCAAAAGATGACATTTCGACTTGTGTTTTTGATTTTCCCACCACTTATACTTCATGGAATATGATATATAGTGTCAATAATATTTTTATGGTGTATATTTTATAATAATCCCTGTTATATATGGTAAACAATATACCCTACATGTTAAAATTCATTATTTCATAACATGGATATGATAGAAATAAGGATATGATAATAATGGGGTGGTTGAGTATGTTTCTGATAATATAGTTTGTTCCACTTAAGAAATATAATAATTTTCCACATGTGGAACAAGTATGACACATTTAAAATTACTGAAAAAGAGCATATATGTGTATTAATACACCTAGTTGAGTGAAATGTGTTTTACTAAACTATTTATAAGAATGAAATTTGATTTATTAATCATTATTGACAAATCATTAGTCATATAAGTAAAAATAGATTTTTTTTTATAAAATCTACTCGATTAATGTTTTTTTGGATATTCTCATTGTATTGGATAAATGTATTATATGATTATACATGATGTATTAGATATATTTGGTGATTTATTTTAAATAATTTTTTTCGAATGAAAATTACACTAGATCCCATAATAGCTTAGGTAATAGTAATACTTTGTTGAGGAACATTCTTCACTTATGGTTATATATTATGAATTCAAAATCATTATCAATGATAAAAATGTTCACAAGTCTATATAAAAGTGTTTATAAGTCCGGATTTTTTATAATATGTTTATAAGAAAAATAAGAGAGTCAATTTATTAATTATTATTGACCTTAATCCATGTATGTTTACTCTCTATGTTTTATAGAATAAATTTTATACATTACTGATGATTTTATTCCATATACGGGTGAGAAGGCTTCAAACCATTCAAGAAGATGAATATTAAAGAAGAGTATCACTCATCTACAAAAAATATAGTCCTTTATTTAAAAATCTATTGTAAATTGGGTATATAAATTTCATCCAAAATAGTATGGTTTACATAACCAAATAAAACTATAATCAAGAAACAATGAACCAAAATGATCTCAGTTGATACCCCAACATTTTAAAATTCTTTTAGAATTTGAGCTAAACAAAGTAAAATTTAGAGATGAGGCTAGTTGAATCGAGGAGAACCAGTGACCATAAAGAGTATTATTATTAGTAATCCACTTATAATTCCAAATAAACAATTCAATTTCTATAAAAAACTATAATACATTGAGAAATATAATATTTTAGGAAACTCCATTGAAATCATAGTATAGGGACTTCTAGGGATTGTGAAACATATGTTGTTTTTGTGAGATTCTTATATTCATCAAAAGAAATATATGAAGCCCACATTATAGCCTAGGTTGAGATCTTCATTGTGGTACTCACTACTAAAACATTATGTTATTAAAATATTAAATAATCTATGGATGGGGATGTTCAATAACCAAACCCCCTCAAAAAAAAAATCACAATCACTATTACATAACTGATGCACTATCAATTATTCATAAGAACATGAGTTGCAGATGAATTTAGATTCTAGATACACTCATTTTAATTTGATAAAAATGGTCATTAGAAGATCAGGATGTTTAACATTCCAAATAATAATGTAGTGATTAGTTGGTACTACTTAATCTCAAAATTTTTTATCCCATAGATCATATCTGCTAAAAATATGATGAATATTGGAGTTGTCTTTAATATCGAATAGGATAATGTTGGATAGGGTTGCACAATATTGATAATACTCATTAATTATCTAGTTATTGTTATAGTGGGTCTGTTTCTCATAAAGTAGGACACGAACTAAGAAACTGGGAAATATCTTGACCATTTTAAAACTGATATTGATTGTGGGGGAAGATGGAAAGAATAAGGAACCTGTGCTCTGATTTTACATCTAGAAAATTACATCATCTTGACATATTACTCATCACTAATTATCCAAAAGAGGAAACGAGGCCCTTGGATGCATTTCAAAAATGGGTTGGAGAATGATTTTTTTTCTCATATACCATCTAGAGTTACCTAATATTTATTTCTCAAATAAAGATCCCATAAATAATCTTTCATGGAGAAATGCCAACCTAGATTAGTATGAATGGAATTTATGGTTTCTTCTAAATTCCAAATAACAATACAACCATCAATGATAGAGAATGATTTCCATTTGTAACATTCCCACTGGTATTGTCCATTCATACATGAGTATTAGAACAAATAGTTGATAGATATTTAAATTTGGTGAAGTATACCCATGTGAAATTTGATAAAATAAAAGGTATGAATCGATATTTAAATTTAGAACAAATTAATGAGTGTAATGTTCCCTCCAATGGAATGAAGCACGATTTACACATTGATAATACTCCACAAAATTTTATACACAATATTATCAAATAATAATATTATAAATACTCATTGTGAAAGTGTTTTTTTGAAGATCAACTATGGGGAAGAAGAATCAATCGATTCAATTCAACATTGAATTTTATTAGGGGAAATTACAAATTGAATTTATAAATGTAACTATTTATTTTGGAATTTATAACTTATTTCCCTCTCTAATTTTTATAATTGGTTAAAATATTATTTAATAACCACAACTAGTTCTATATTCCATCTATAAAATAGCATGTCATTATATAAAGATATGTCTTAAATAATAAGAGTGTCAAAATTTCAATGAAGGGGAGTATCAAACCTTCTATAATATATTTTATAATATCTGTATAGAGATAGTATTGGGTATCTAGGAATAGAATAAGCGTTATTGGGTCTCCCTGTTAGATCCCTCTTATGGATTTAAAGAATCCAAATATTTTCATAGCCAATGTAACTGAGAACCAAGGAGAAGAGATTCTTCAAAAAACATAGAAATATTTTGCAAATAACTTTTTCCTCATTAATTTGATAATTAAACTATATTAGATACTGTCATAGGATCTTTCATTGTTATCATTGTGCATGATATCATAAACAATAAGTTTCTTATTAATTTCATTGATCAAACCTTGTCCCAAGGTAATTGAAACCAGAATATTCCTATTTTTAATAAAACCATGGCACAATTAAGAAATTTGATGAGCATAGAGAAAATATAACATATCGTTGATAATTATGGATATGATTTTTTAAAATGGATTTATTTGATCAACATAAAAGGTTAATTACAAAATTTTGGATACTTCACTTTTTGATTAATAATATTGGAAGTAGAAATACTATATCGAGATGTGGCCACTTTTGATGTAATTTGAGATAGAGATAATGATATCCTATATGATTATATTCCATAGTTCAATTGAAAAATCATTTCTGAACCTAAAAAAACTATGTGTGGTATATAAGATCAGATCATGATATATTGGAAAAATTGAACAGTGTTTGGAGGTGATACGAACCCATTAATCATAAATTAATTAATTATAGTAGGCATATTTCTAAATAAAGGATTATTGATATCATCTCCATGATACCCTCCCATGATTCTAGAATCCCCCTCATAAATCAAGACTTAGAAGTGTTTGACATACATGTGGGCACGCGGGTTAAATTCATTACTAAAATATCCATAATCTATTTGAAGGTTTAGATTTGATGAAATATTTTTTTCATTAATGAACCATGAAAATAAACCAATTCCATATAACATTTTTGAGATAGTGGATGTGCAATAATTCCTGAGAAATTATTTCCATTTAGATTATTTTTTTGAGAGATCTTTTTTTTCATGGTGAGGGTAATGAAGACATCACCACTCCATATAGATTTCAATCTACTTTCCAAATAAGAAATTTTTAAAATGTTGGTTCTAGGTGCGTTGGGATATTACGGTGGTGGGAGTAATTTTAAAATTTCTTTCAATTTTTGAATTTCTTGAAACATTGAACATGAATATTTCATGTAATATTTATTATTAAGTATATTAATATCAGAAGTGTCAAATAAAATTTTTTAGGATCTTTATTTGATGTGAATATTGATCACTCAAAAAAACCATTTTTGTACTTCCATCATTTCTCTTCTAGTATTAAAGGATAGAATACCTTATTAAGTGAAATACATTTGTTCCATAGATTTCTAAGAAATACTAATTGATCAACAAGTTCTAGAATAGATAATTGATTTCCATGAATTGTTTGTGTTGATCACTCATCTTTTAGTATTGTGGGATTTTCTATTTCATTTTTGATTCTTGAGAGTTAGATAGATGTAAGAGTTGAGAGATAACTTATTGTTCTAAAAAATTATCAATTTTTGTTTTCAAACTAATATAGTAATCAATAGACATAACTGTCCATTTATAGATCTTGGGTTGTTATATGAGAATTAATTAATTACATGTAATCCCTTTAATAATACTCTAAACTATATTAGATTAATCCACATAAAACTAATAATAATATCACAATTTTCATCATGTGGAAACATTTGAAATAAAAAATATTATTTATCCAACTTATTAATTAATATTTTTCACCATACATGGTCTTACTCTTCTTGAAATCTATATAATTTACTTAACAACTTAATAAATATATATTTTAAATATTTCATTCATTACTTATTATTTTCTATCAATAAAACATGGATAAACTTATCCCATGGTCCTGAGAATAATAATTATTCAATTAAATATATTCAAATAAAATTCAATAAATATCATCATAAACCCATTGTGGTTTACCCACTATGATTTATTTTCATTGGAATTATTGGGTTTTCCTAAAAAAATATTATTATCTAGAAAGCGGTCAAGGTTCTCCGTATAAATAACTCAATATAACAATGATGAAAACAACCTTAAAATTAACACTCTATAATATAATCGCCTCAAAATTATATATAACCATAAAGGATGAAATTATCTCCCCATAACATATATTATTGATATTCCTTTATTTGAATATATGAATTAAACATGTCGTTAAAATATGATCATAGAATTTAGGGTGATTGTTCAACTCCAATAAAAGGTATTAGATAATAACATTAAAAAAGAGAGAATGGAAAAATCCTTCCTCATATTATACATTAATTAAAAGCCAATCGTGATGCACCCAACATATCATACCTCACCACATAAATATGTCATTTTAGTTTTCATTAAAAAATATTACTACATGATTAATGAAATTCATTGATGATAATCATAATTTCCAAAGACCATTACACATGCTTCTAGATTGTAATATCATATAGAAACAATACATGAAGAATTTCTCTTGGGGGTATGTTCTCCTAATATCATATCATAATGAATACCATGGGATAATGTCATGAGATGTAGCTTCATCACTTTATGAGGACACACACTTGATCATATTTGTATTATGTGTCCCAAAATAGTTTTTTATTCAACTATATAAAATTATTTAAGAATATCATCATAGTACATCAAGGTTCTCATCATAGTGGTGAACTCATATTAAATTATAAATGTGATGTATTGGTTTGTACATTATAAAATTTGAGTCATGATGAAAAATAAACAATATATAATATGATGTTTTTAATAACATTGAATACATCGATTGTACATGTAATCAATATATGAATAATTTTTCCTCAGACACCGAATCCATCAAAATCCCACTACAATTGTATCTAACTTTATATGAACTTTAATCTTCTAGACCCAAGATTATTATCATGTTTCTACTAATTGAAGCCGTTAGTCATGGGGTCCACCACACTACCTTTTTTTGGAAATTATTGTATCTTTAAATTCACCTCCTTAAGAATAAACCATTTAGAGATGATACTCTCAGTGTCTGTGCTTCATTTTCTAATTAGACCAGGGATCTTTTTCAAGAGCCATGGCAAGATTATTATCAGAGTAGAGTGTGATATAATCTTTAATACTTGGTACAACATTAGGATCGTGGGGTATGTTTCATATCCATACATATTCTTTATCTTGATCAGAATCACTAATATACATAAGATCTGCAATAGAATCTACAACCACACCATGTTTCAATCTCTTCAATCTCATAGCATAGTAATTCAATGTAAAGATATGTCCTTTTTGAGTCTTCATATAATTTTAATAAATTTGGAAACTAGTATCTTTATATCCAATGATGATTATTTCATCATATCATCAATAAATAATGATCATATCCTTATTTTTCATTATATGCATATGTATATTCTCGATTTTCATCTGATGTAGGTCACTCCAGTCAGGTGGATATCTTCTTACCGAACATAATGTGTATGAAACATCTAATTGAGTACATATCATACAACACATGGTTTTCCCAATGGATAACACATATGAAATATTTTACATTCTATTATTTCATTATGTGTTTGAAGACACTTTTGACTAGTAATATGAATGCCACATGAATCTATCAACAATACCCTATCATATTGTTCCATTATAAAAACCATTAGTATATAATAAATGAATGTAATTTATCCTAGGATGAGAAATTTTTTTGATATATCATGATGGGTCATAATACCAAGAATATATATTTTCTCACCCAGATCCTTTATAGATAATAATTTATTCAAGGACATATCATATTTTAAGATGATATTTATTTTTCAATGAGTAATATGTCATCAATATATCGTATTAATATAATTAATTCTATCTCACAAATCCACTATTAGAAACACATCCCATACTCTGTCATTATAAAACCGAATATTATTATGGATTCATCAATATGAATCTTCCATGAACTAGTTAATTTCATTAATCCATAAATATATTTTTCAATTTACATATCTTGTTGGAATCCTTTGGAGTTACAAACCCTTTTTTTAATATGAAAATTTTGGAAGGATTCCATTAAAGTGGAATGTTTTTAAAGTTACTGTTCAATTTTCAGAGTCATGGTAAGCTATAATTGAAATTATAATTCTGGTGTATTTCATCATTGAAAATGGGGAAAAGGATTCATCATTGTTAATACCTTGAAGCTATTGAATCCCTTTCGCAACTATCCAATATTTATATTTACTGAATTTTCTATCCAGGTAAAGAAAATTCTTGAATTTGCATTTGGAAGTAGTAGTTTTTACATACATTTTAGGATTTAACATGATATATATGTGGTTTTGTTACATGGAATCCATTTTAGGATTAGTGGATTCTTGAAAATAGTAAATATCTATGACACTTAAACCTTCTTTAAAGGTTATAAGATCATTATTACCAACTAATAATGATTCCACATCATTGTTGAATAGAAAACCATGCCATTCTTATTCTCTAAATTCTCTTGTACTTATACATAGTACTTCTTACCCTTGAATAGTTTCTTCTTCCATGATACTTTTTGGAATTTTTTCTCTCGTAACACTTATATACCTTGAGCCCTAGCTTCATCAAAGTCAATATTTCTCCTAGTATGTCATTTAGATATGTGATCCATCTCATGGAATGGGGAATTTTTTAGAACTATTTTTTTCTAGAGGGTTAATATTGGTAATATATCCCCATTTCTTATGGGTAACCTACTAATATAAATATTTTAACTCATGGGGAAATTTTTTTACATAATGTGGTTATAATATCACTTTATAACATCACACAAGAAAGTATGCTAACATAGGTTAAATTCCATTAGATAATTTGTATGGTATATAAACTTCAACATTATTTGGAAATATAATTATTAATTGTACTATTTTTTAATGATTATTCCCAAACTAAAAATGGATGAATATCTAGACTCATCATTGTTCTCACTATATGCAACATTCCACAGTAACTCATTTCACTTACACCATTACACTAAGATTTTTATGGAGGAGTGAGTTTATGGAGGACCCCAAAATCCAATTCTTAATGAATGATATCTTTATTAATATTTTTCTCTACAATTGTCTAATAATAAGAGAAAAATCTTATTACCAAGCTTGTTGTAAACATATTTCTTGTTTTCAATGAAATTATCAAAAGAATTTGAATTATACCTTTTTATTTATTCATATCCTTATATACTAAAATCTTCATTAAAAACATATAATGTATGGGTAACCACCTGGTACACAAGTTGTAAATGGTCTACACACTTATGTATAAACTAATTCAAGAATCTATTTACCCCTTTCAGTTTTTCCACTAAACACGGTTTTTGTCATTTTACCTTGTAAAAATGCAAGAAAAAGAACAAGACGTTTGAGTTTCAAATAATCTAAATATCTATCATGGTATCGATTATTCAAAAAACCAATTTAAATGTTATAATCAGTTATTCCAATTTAGTGTGTGGCATGATTCATGTGAATCAATTTCCTTACTGATTTCTATTAATTGGTGTATTTAATCCAACACATACTTATCACTATTTAAACATAAGTCACTATTAATTTTTTTTTATTCAAAAAATAAAAATTATTCATATCTTAAATTGTAATGAAATTTATAGATTTTATATACCGATATAGATATAATTTTTTGGTAACTGAAGGCTCATAAAAAACCATTAAAACCAAGATCATTTATATGGGAAATGTGAGATGGTAGCCCCAGCCACACTAATTTTTTTGTTTCATTGGTGGCTCATTTAACTTCATCTACATAGTAATTTTTCTAATTTCACATGATTCTATATTTGAATATGTATATGACCACAAAAAGATATATCTATTACCCAATTTTTAGAAATAGTTAAATTTCACTTGATAATAAACACACATGATATTTCAACTTGATTCTTTGGATATGTATATTTTTTCTCCTAGTTTCCCTTCTATCCACAAGTGAAAAATACATCATCATGTTCCCTTGCTTAAACATTGATCTGTATCATAATATAAGCAAGTGAAGAAGCTTTATACTTGAAAGACTCAACATTCACTTTTAGTTTCTTCACCCTAATGGTGGAATGATATTTTCACTTTGTATCCTTGTCTACTTAGTGCATAAGAGTAAAATTATATTTAAGAGTCCTATAATTTATTTTTATATTAAAATTTATAATAATATAATAGAATATCATTGGGATTGACTCTAGAATGATATTTGTGCCTAGTTTTTCTAGGAGCATAAACCCAATATCGTCTAGGTGTTCAATGTTTCAAATGGACATGACTATGTGAGGACCTGCTGGGGATCCCTATCAAAAACATACCGAAAAGTGATCCCTAGAAATATTAACCCATTCATACCTAACTCTAATATGGTAAAGACCATGTAGGTTCTCAAGAATGTTATTAATATCCATGATTTTTTGAGACTTCATGAGTTCACTAGAGATATATGAAACAATAAAAAATTTATTATAAAATACATCACTAAACTATTTTTATGGAAATTAACTCTTTTGTACTCATCTATCTTGTATGAGGATCACATATTGAACACTCTAGAATGTAAGATTACTATTCATGGTGTAGAATAACTCAGAGGCATCTTAACCAATATTTAATGTTACATACACTGTAGAGGTTATATTTTTCAAATATCGGGTTCATAGAAAATTTAGAAGATGATATTATCATTGTATTCTAAATTAATGATTTTATTATTAGAAGATTTTTTTATTAGAATTTATATGATAAATAAATAATTAGATGATCTTAAATAAATATTCCACTGTTTTACCAAGTCCCAATAACCCTAACAATTTAACATGGAAATTCTAGTTTCTAAGATATTATATTGGAGAGGATTCATATAATCGTTCACTTATCTCTCTGAGGGTTGATCAAGATATTTGAAGTAATTTTTGTAGAAGGGTTTTTCCAACTACAACCTTGAAACTCCATGGTCTATTGAGTGGAATCACTTATCTTGAAATCATGAGATCAATTTTCTAAATAGTTTCCTACATGTTACATCAAGTCTATAGAGGATTACTTATTTTTATTTATAATGGTTAATCCAACCCATAAACTTCATTATAAACCCACATTTAATGTAAGTGTCCCAATAAGGGTTTTTTATATAATTATTTCAAAGGAATTCATTCCAAATAATGTAATGGAAGGCCATGTATAACTAAAAATTTAATTGATGGATTTTATTTATTATTCCAAAATTTTATCTTTTTTTATCCTTTACATGTGTTGTTAATATAATTTTTATTTTATATAATTAAAAAAAAGTTGGATAATAAATTTACACATAATCCATATATAAATTCTGTACTTGAAAATTAATTCATTGATATTTTTGATGATGGTCTTTCATCCATAAAATTACAAAATTCTTAGATAGAAACTAATAAATAATTAAATAACCAATTACTATGATTTATTTAATGGGTTTTTAATGATATAACATTAAATGAACTATTTAATGGGAGAAATAAAATATTTGTTTGTATTTTCATTGGTTATAGGATTCCACATGTCCACCTATGTATCTCCTGGGTTGGAAACACAATGGTTCCATCAATAATTACCTATACACTCCTTGGGAAATGATATTAATAAAATGAATTTATAACGCACACAGATGATGGGAAAAACATATTTGTTAATTTGGAGTCTCCTATGTATCATTAGAGACATAGGACATACATAATAATGGACGGAGGGATAAATTATTGGCCATAATATGTAATTTAATATTAAATAATCCCAAAATCCTACAATAAAATAAATTAAGTATATTTCATCACATACGCTGGTCATGGTTTTTCTCATGAATGGTCATACATGCAACATATACAAAAAAGTAAATTGTTAACATCCAAATTTGTCCATTCTTTATTATAAAGACGGTCACTTTAAATTTAATTAATTAATTAATTCCATTTCATCATAATGACTATCTGAATCCATTTGGAGATTACCATCAGTATGGAATTAATGGACAATAAATGGTAGAACTAATAGTTTCAGATTTATTATAAAACAATTTATTGATCATTTAAAATTATTTAAAACCCCTGTAAAAATTTCAAACAAATGACATACCAATCAATAAAATAAGGATTCAAATATGTATTTTTCAATTTAATTTAATTTCATTATGTATGTAATTCGGTGTCTACATGGAAATTTATATTTAGATACACACTATGTACCTCTCCTTCCATGTATCCATGTCACACGCATAGAGATTTAACATGTTGTCTTAGCCATAATACAGTGTATGTACATGCCAGTTGGATGCGATGTATCAATTTTCTATGTGCCAGATGAATTTTCCTGGGTCTTATACATGTGTAAAGAAAAAATTCATGGCATGTACAAGCTAGTTGCATGTAGTGTGGTCTTAATTCCATGTTCATGTAAAACCCGCCGAGTGACTTGAAACATTCTTGGTTCAGAGACTGTGTGATGTGTTCAATCTATATACACATCATTTAAATCTAATTAAATCTCTCCAAATAATATTAAAGATAACTCAACATGTATTTTGGATGATGAAATTTACATACCCAAAAAATATACACTACATAAACATCATGTATACAATTAAATCTCTTTGTTTTTTCTCATGTTGTTAAATTATGTATAATGAACCGATATATTTCATGATTTACGGTGATTAATCATGTAAAACACATTGATTATACTCTTTATATATTCCATGTAATATAAAAATGTTTGATGGGTTGGCCGGTCAACACATGGAGTACATCACAAGTAATAAATTCCTGGCATGTTGTGTATCCCATGATATGGAGAGGTGCAACATAATAGGGTACATCGTGTTCACTTCTTATTACACATCAACTAAATCTATCTTATTAGAGAAAATTTGATTTTCCCTATGGAATCTTAGGTCATTATTCATATTTATTTTGGACATTTAGAAAATGAAATAGTAATGGATCATTATTAATATTTCAATAATATGATAATTCAAAATATTATCAATAATTAATTATACTAAATTAAAATTCAACAATTAAGATGTATGAATGAACAATAAATTAAATAAATATAAATTTAAAATTTACCACTTTAAAACTAACCAGTTGGTATCAGGGATAACTAAAGAATATGGAATCCATTGAAATTTTAAAATTAATTTTAATATTCACGTTTCCCAAATCCCTATGTGAGGAATTTCCATTTATAATTTTTAATAAATTTAATTTATATCAAATGGAACAAATACGTGGGCCTTAGATTGATCTTCTATGGGATTGTTGATTGACCAAAAAACCCTTATGGATTTACTTTATTTTGTTTTTAGGATCCAAAGATAGAATCTATCTATTGATGATCCACATGTTCTCCTTTGATATAAAAGATACTATAATTGATCATTGAGTGACAATGCAATGAATTGATTGTCTTTCATTGATTACATTGACAAATATTCTGTCTATGTTGAGATAATTTCTATGATGTTTCTCTTTATTGAGGGAGATATAATTAATAAATGAAAAATAGTTTTTTGTGTATAAAAATTATTTCTTTTTTATCACACACCACTACAATACACAACACACATAACTGTATATTGATAGAGAAACATTTTAGATTAAAATAATTATTTAATGGAATGTTGTACCTTGTGTAATGTTATAGCATCTAATAAACTACATTCTAAAAAATTGTAAAATACATATTATTTTTAGCATTTTTCACCTTTGAGAATATATAATATTGTTTTAATGTGTTTCAATTTAATATTCATCACAAGAAATGGTCTTGATCCTTTCAAAATCTTCTATAAAATATTTAACACTCGATGAAATATTGAATTAAAATTATTCAAATAGAAATAGATATTTGTTATTGAAAAAATGTAAATAAATTTATTTATTGGTCTTGATAAAATTGTTTATTCAAATAATTGAATTCAAATAGAATTTAATCAATATCATTGGAAATGGTTTCTGTGTGACCCAACATGATTTTCTTAATTTAAATTTGGTGGGACTTTTTAATGTCCAAGATTAATTTATAGAATCATGTGAAGTATCCATATATAATGAATCTATCACCATAAGGAAAAAAACCACAGGTGAATTCTCACAGTGTAGTATAATCCCCTTTTAAAAATATACCATTTATGATGTTTCACATCCATTTCATCGATTCATATGATCATTACATATTTT
The DNA here is from genome assembly GCA_963277665.1 of Viscum album. Lineage (NCBI taxonomy): Eukaryota > Viridiplantae > Streptophyta > Magnoliopsida > Santalales > Viscaceae > Viscum > Viscum album. The sequence continues at coordinate 1,983,419,662 of OY728145.1, read as the reverse complement.
TATAACTATATGAAATAAACACTCAACTACACCATGACCATAGAATTTTTGGTGAAGGGTCTATTCCAACAAAAGGGTTGACATATTAGCTTCCATAATGATATTAGGGTCAAATATTTTCTCTAAATATCCATTAATGAAATTTCAATAATTCCCCCCATCAAAGTTAACCATATATTGCCACAAAAACATTTCCTTAAAGTTTTCAACCATAAATATAAGTGTGAAATTCATGAAATTAATTAATGATAATCATAATATATAAGAACCATTACACATGCTCACATATTATTATATAAAATGAAACCAAAACATGTGGAATTACTACTGGCAGTTCTGTTATCATAATCTGCTATCTTAGAGATTATCAAGTAAGAAATTCATGAGAATAGGCCAAAGATTCTTATGAGGACTCACACTAAAGATTATATGAAATATGTGGCCCATCATAGTAAATTATGAAACCAAAAAACATTTTTTAGAATATTTTAATAACACCTTAAGGTTCCCATCATATTTAGTAATTGTTATGACTTTATCAATGCAATGTATACTTTGTGACATTATTACATCAGATTGATTTATAATAAAGAATCTTTTATAGTAAAAATATTTTAATAGTATTAAATACATCAAATATAATTGTAATAAAAGTGAAAACAATTGGTCCTATGACACAAACACTATCATCCAAGATCAATGATCCTGAATGAATTACTATTGAAGATAGAGGACCGCTCCTCGAGTGAACCTATCAAGTGATTAAGATTTCATGAAAAAACTTCCCATGGTTGTTCATTATAGATCTCATCCCATGATTTTTTTATCAATGAAATTCAATAATTTTATCATGTACATATCTTAGAGATTATAGACTTCTGAGGCAGGTCTCCATTTATACACAAAGAGAAAATTAAAGAGGACTGATCTAATATGGTTCAAGAAAGACGAGAAAATTATGTATTAGAATTTAATGAATGTATTTAATTAAATGATACTAATATTAATTATTTAAGTTAAATTATATGAGATATAATTATATAATAAATAGTATATAGTTATGATTCATGTGATATTAATATATCACTTTGGGTTATATAATTTTGTACAATCATTCACTAGGATAGATATACGCATATCTCTTCAAATGATATGAATTTAATATTCAATATCACACAATTATATATCAATTATTATAAATAAATATATTAAATGTTTAAAATAATATCATGATATTATAGTTATGTGTACATAAAATGAATCTTTGTTAATGTTTAAGAAATAAAAAATCATATTAATGATTTCATTAAACATATATTGTTATCATTACATGATTATTTTCTATTATCATGAATCACTCATCCCTTAGATAGTTTAGGGAATATTATTATAAAAGTATTTAAACTAGAGGTGGTGGAATGCTTTTCATGACATCAGAGTCCAATGTTATCAATTTTTTTCATTATCATCAATACTAATATTTGAATAGTTGCTAGTTTGATTGGTAAATCTGAACAATAATTATTATTAGTGATTCGTAAAACTTTATGGAATCATTGTATGTATGAATTCAATAATAGTTAATTTAAAATCTCAATCATTTAATATGAGTGAATATTCAACATCAATAGACAGATATATTCCTCATGTTTTGTATTAATATTCTTTAAAAAATTACGAGATGGTCATTTTATGGTTTGGATTTTTTGGCTTCTTCTAGGTTTTTTAAAAATTACTTGTAATGGATTATTTTTTATAAAAATTAGTCATCTGGTGACTATTTCACGAGATGGGGAAATTTTTTACATGTTTTCTTCTATGTGATTTTTGGTTGTTGGATAACTTATATGAATTAAATTATTTAAATATAGAGAGAAATTTACTTGAAATGAATGAAATTTTGTTGGATTAAAACACATATTGGTAATTTTTTAATGAGATAATTTAATGATGTGTCTAGTTTTTTTGTATTATAGTGGGTATCGAAGTTGTTAGTTGTGGTAGATTTTATAAAATATTATGTATTTGGAGATCACAATATGTATTGAGTGAAAACGGGGTTTATATGCGTGGGTTGAAGATAATATTGTTTAGCCAATAAAAGATCAAATTAAAATATATGGATTATTTATTTTAAAATAGTTTATGGTGAGTTATGATTATATTTAAGTAATATGGATGGTTTATAGAAGGGGGGTATAAAATAAATGGATTAAAATTTTGATTTTAATGAAATCACATAATATTCCATTTTTTTAGTGCGAATATGATATAATATTTTAGAAAGGTGTGAATTTAAAAAGTAAAGTGGTTGTGTATTATATAGAATAAATTTAAACCAACCCATTATTGTTTGATCATTTATTATCAGGTAAAAACACATCATACTTTATGGATACATGTTAGATTAAATTGATAAATTTCTTTGTGGAAGACATTGAATTGAATCGTGAATTAGTGGTAATTAAGATTTAGAAATTATATCATTTGGCATAAAATTATAATTTTTATGTTTTATATTATCTTTAGAAATAATCTATTTAGGGGAATATTGGTTGATTTATTAAAATTATTAGGAATTTATAGATATGTGGAACAATATTTATGGATGAACATATAATAAACCATACATTAGAAAGTAAGGGGAATCAGTATTATCATTTATGAACATTTAGTTAATCTGTATATTTATTTGTTGATATAGTGAATATTAATTTATAGGAAATGCCTGAAATTAATGATTTATAATATATATTAATTTTGTACATGTTGATGTATAACTTTAATTAAGACGGAATAATGAATTAAATGGAATAATAAATATCATGGTAAGATATGGGGAAGTAATGATATTATTTTATAGAGGGAAAATAAAGCTAAAAGTGGTTGTTTTGGGTGAAAGGGGAAGAACCACTAATGATTAATTGTTTTGTTATATTTTAGTTGAATTAATATGATTTATGTTTTATATATTATTTAATATTTTGGTAAATTTTGATAACTATTAAGAAAATTCTACATCCTAGTCTACAGTTGGGGTTATATGACATGAAAAAATCATATAGTGCATACATACTATATATATATTACATCATTTCAATTATATTCAATATATAAAAAAAAAAGAAAACACCAAAACCTGCATATTTAGTGTATTTTTAGGATATATACATAATAAATATATTTTACAATCATTTTTGAACATCTATCAAAAATATTATTCACACATGGTACACTTATAATCATATCATTTATAATAATATTCTTCATAACCATGGGAGACAGAAACATAAGGTAGGGTGTTCTTTGATGATCATTTAGGGTTGAACCTAAGGGATATCAATAAAATATTATAAGATAGAATAAGATGAACAAGTGGTTTTGAGAAAAAAATATAGGTGCATGGATATAAAATAGGGGGATCAAAAAAAATAAAACATATATCTTAAAACACGAGTGTTTTCATAATGTTTTTGGATTAACCTAAGACATGATTCCCTGGAATGTGGAAATGTGAGTTCTTAATCATGAACTGTGATAAAATAACATAGGTATAACTTGTAACAAAAGAATGTGGAATGAAATCAACATAGGAAACAAAAAAATATGTCAAGGTTAACCACCAAGACATTCATATCTCAATGTATGGTGAAAAACACTTTATATCATAACCTAGTGGGTTTGGGATATAATATTTTTTCTATTAACATTTATTATACAGGATAACCACCATGTAATATATTGATTTCACAAGATATTAAACATCATCTAATGTATTAAAGGGATATAGTAGACACACGGGTACATTATTGATATATCATACATTTTTTTCACAGATTCATGGAAAAAATCATAATCCCTTTAAATCATAGTTAACCTATAACACCCCGACTCCACAAACCCTAAGATGGTGATTAATTTTTCAAATTGCTATTAAAACAAGATATCTCACCATGCAGGATCAATTCATTTAGCGGTTTTAGAAGACTCGATACATACATGATTCCAATCATACATTTGAAATATAATTACATAGCATAAAAACATTATTGAATGATTTAAATAAGTTATAATGTCCTTCTTCATGTTCCTGGGAATGAAAATAAAAAAATAGTGAGCTCATATTCTCTGGAAGTGTTATGTAATCAGAAGCTATCACTATTAAAAAAAGACATAATCAATATAGAAGAGTGGACAATCAAATCATATTCCATTCCATCAACAAATTGGGATCAATGATCTTACATGGATAACATCAATATATAAATTTGATGGATAATTGAAAAGGCATTTATAATAAGGGAAATGAATAATTCTATACATTTGTGATCAAGACCTCTCAATAAAGACATTATGAATCCTACTATTAATACCTCCCAACCATGAAATATTTCTTTATAAATAGATGTGTGTAAATCATATAGCTATCTAATATTGATTTCCATTTTTTCCATCTCATTAGACATATACATACATTAAGGGGATACATATAACTAGGCCCCACACATCAATTTAACACACTATGAATTGATCATATGATGAATGATAGATTAAATTAATTTTCCAAATTCATTATAAGGGGAAAGTGAATCATATTGAATAAAGAAAACAAATCATCATTATTTCCATAGTAGTGGAAATAGATTACTTAATAATATTCCTTCACCTAATACCATATATTTAAATGGTATATAATTAAAACTTTATAAATGTAAAAGTAATTAAACTGAATTATTAAAAGATATTAAAAATATTTACATGGATGATAAAAATAATTTGTAATAAATAATATAGAGTTTTAGATAACATGATCATAAAGTAGTGAATAACCTCAATATAAGTTAGAATCAATTTTCCATAAATAATGTAGATCAATTCATCTAAATGTTTGGAATTTACTAAACAAATTATAGAAGAAAACATATTCAATACATTAAAAATAAATTACCTATAACTTCATGTAAGAACATTATTATAATCCATTTTTTAAAATTTATTTCTCATGCCCTTTTATTTTTAGGTCATTAGATATTAAAATTACCAACATACATAGAAAAATATTTTATAATAAATTAATTTTGTAAATTTATAATGTAATTTTGATATTGTATAATTGATATTAATGTATCAAAATACAATCTATACGTATATGGTAAAAAAAAAATTCATACTTTTGTTTACAGTTCAATAGAAAGCTTATTTATAAATTTCTAGTGTATTATTTATATATTATGATAAGAAATTTAAAATAAATATTAAAACCCCAAAATATAATTAACCGAATAAAACATTTGGGGTGTTGTAAATTATGATTATATAATTGTTTTAAAGAAATCCGAACATAAAAAATCCAAACATAAAGAGATATTATAATGGAAATCACTTATTTCATGTTGAAAATGACTTATAAAAAGTTTATCCAATTTGATTAGTTTTTATTTTTATAATAATTTCCTTATATAACTGTAATAATACTTATAATAACATATTTGATCAACTTATAACATCTCAATACCCATTTTTTATTATTGTTTTTATTAAATGCTTCATTTATGAGTGTGAATTGTTTCATTTTCATCTATGTTTAAGTTTGATGTTTTGATCAATGAATACATAATATGGTAAACTAATATCATTAATTATAATCATGATATAAATATAATATATATTTATAATAATTGTTGAATGGTTTATATGAAAATTTATCCACATCTCTTTGTAGATGTGGTAGTCCACATAAACACAAGAACGTCATTATTTTTTCATTGAGCGTAAGGGTAAGATGATAAATGATATTTTATATTAAATTAATAATAATTATTTCATAAAAAAATTTTATAAAAATTAAAACCATCATAATAACCATCAATGAATTATGGTGATCTCAAATGTAATACAAAACATCATGAGGCAGTCGTGTCCATTATGCACATATGATTCTTTTCATTCCCTTTTTATTGTGAAGGAGAATAATGGAGATTTTCTACACATACATAATATCATAAATTTATGTGGGATATATGTACATTATTATATAATCATGGATTAAATAAGAATTTATGAGGTATATTATGAAATAAAATGAAACACCGAGTTTAGTCGCAAACCTCTTCCTTGGAAAACCATCGTTGGATTACACATAAATCCATATAAGGATGGTATTTTGTTAACAAAATACTTCCAGATCATAGTTTGTGGTGTTATGATTGTATTTTGTGAGTAATCGTTCCAATATATTAGGATCATTAATTGTGAGTAAGAGAGGATAGGTGTCATCTCATTATAACTAAGACAGAAGAAAAACATTGAATTTTTAAAAATTTCTAAACTTATATTTTATTAACATGATCAAATTGATAAAAAGAGACTCTTAATAGAATATTATATTAGATAGGGTCAAAATATGAAAATATAGCAGTATTAAAAATGCTTTTTGGTCATTTTATCACATGCCATTTTTTGTTTCATCTCTTTTAACATTTTTTAATTCTTATTGTTGTAACTGATTTTTATTACAAATGTTACTATTTATAATGAAAAAAATGAAAGTAGCCATATTTTTTTAAAATTATGACTCAAATTATGAATTCAAATTTATCAATTGTACTTTATATAAGTGGAGGAAATTAGAACTAAAATTATATTCAAAATGTTATAAGATACTATTTTTTGAAAAAATTCCATTTTAAGTATAAAAAGATTTTTCTCGAAAAGAATATATTATTTTTCCCAATAGAATGTATTTGATTATATTAAATAAATTGATACAAATAATTATTTTAAATAAAAAAAGTCACATTATAAATAATATATTAAATTTGATGAACTAAAACTAGTTTCTATTAGAACAAAAACATTAATTAGATTTGAAAAATTATAAAAATATATGTCAATATATGACATTATATTTTTTTATGAATTATATTAATTAATAAATATATATTTGGTATTGTAAAATATTTTCCTAAATATAATGAACCAAAAAATTATTTCTTCTAAATATTTATTCTTTTTTTTATTCTTAGTCATTTATTATAATGTTATATACATATTAAAAAAAACCATTTTTTTTATTTTGAAATTTTACTGTAATAACCTCTATATCACTAACTAATAGAATAACTATAATCCTTAAAATTATATTACATTTACTATGTATGTTACACATCATGCGTAAATATATACCAATAAAATAAGGAAAAATAAATTCATATAAACAGTGAAGACAAATATTCTCACTAAAAACAAACTCCATAGGTTTAATATCCCCATAAAAGATCACCCATTACATAATTATCATAAAAATGTAGAGAATAATTACGAAAATGATAAAAATAATCAACAATTTTCTATGAACCACTAAAAGGAATGTGTTTAGTTATGTAGTAAGAATTATAGTATAATTATTAGGAAATATTCCATTTTTTTAAATTTCGAAACTTTGCTCGATGGAAATTTTAAAAACTATTCTGTAGAACATTTGGACATTTTTATTCACAATGTTGTAGATGCAATTAAGTAACCATTAGATTTATTTTATGATAAAATTAAAAATAAAATTTTAATGAAAATAAAAATATATTATATGAAACAATATGTTTTATGATAAATATATGTGACTTATATAATATTTATTCCATGGAATAATCTTATGAAACACTTTATGAATAATTTTATATGTTTAAAAATCCATAATGAATTTTTATAACTATTAGAATGTTTACTATCCTAAAAGACACAATTTTTTAACAAATAAAATTTTTTATAGAAAAGTTAATATTAAAATATATAGACAAATTTTTTATAAAATAAATTACTATAATTTAAATAACACAAAAAAATTATTCTAGGTTGAATTTTTTGAAATTTTATGAAAAATTTGATTTTGGGGGTAAAAAGAGAAAATTCTGTTTTATTATAAAATACCAAAACTCTTATGTTATAACATAATTTGATAATTAATAAAAATTTATTATTCCTTCTTCATGATCAAAATTTACTTTTGTAATATCATAATAGAAAATGAATTTCGTTTTTAAACACATGCATAACCATTTAAGTCCACGATTTTTTCATTTTTAGAAAAAACGATTTTTATGGGTTATATATACCATATTAGAATTATTTTTTATAACTTAAATAAATTAATCCATTCAAAATTAATTGAATGTTTTAGTTAAAATATCAAAATTATTTATGTTGGAAAATTTCATTGTAGACAAAAAAACATACTTTAAAAAAATAGTTATCACAGTACATGTAAGATAATGTAAAACGATAAAATTATAATGTAAAAAAAATAATTCACATAAAAATAAAAAATTTAAATGGGTAGTGGTTGTTTGAAACAACCTTTAAAAAAATTTAAATGTTAATTATTAACCAAATTTTTTGATGTTCAAGCCTCCAAAAATTGGATTGCCTTAAATAAAAATATTCATAATTAAATAACATAAAATCACTATTCGTCATGTATAAATTCCAAAATTCATTATTAACACTTCACACAATAAAATAAATAATAAATAATCTCTAAATTATAATATCATGTGTATCTAAATGTTCGTTCTAATGTTATAATGAGTTCCTCTCATTCTTTAAAAAGAAACCTCACATGGTTAGGGCCCTCGATCCTCCTTTACCCCTTTTCTAGTCTCATGGGATTTGCTTTAGATAATTTACATGATCTTTAAAACCCCATTTGAAGGATTTTATTATAATGTAATCGGTATCCAACATTTTCAAATAAATGTATGACAACTACCTATATACATTGAGAATGTATTCCAGTTGAACACACAATGACTAAATCTCATATATTTCACTTATTTAGGGTGTTTATTTATATATTGTGAAATACCTAGTTATTAATAAAGGTATTTCCCGTACATAACATTATTTTTTATAGACTCGGGAAATATGTTTTCCATATAATTCATTCATTTATATTTGAAAAATATTATATTATTTTCCCCATTGATTAACTTTTCTATGTAATAAGATTCTTAATTCCTTTAAAATAAATCCATGAAAGTATTCATTTTGTTGATGGATTCCATTGATATTTTATGTTATGGTAATGGACATGAAATATATACCCTTAAATTGAATAGGTAGGTCACATAATACCACTATGATAGGGTAATTGGATTTTCCATTCCCATTGATGATTTTTGGAAGAGTTCCTTATTGGTGTGTTTAATATATTAGACATTATGAACTCCCATAAATATATGATAAATTATAAAAATAATATAATATATTCATTATTATGTTTTACATGGACATATTTGTTATCTTAGATTCATTTTAATTGTTATAAGACAGTTTATCAAGTAATCCTTCAATTCAATATATATTTTGTTTTTTCTATACGGGCATCTATTAATTGTTAATTTGACCATAGAATTATCTATTTTCTCATTTTATTACTATAATAGAACATGATTCATTTATTTATGTAGAAATATTTTAATTACAATAGACTCAACTATACACCATCCCCTTACTAAGAATACGTTAGCACCCCTTTCCATTTATTTTCTTTTCCATAGGTAAAAAAGAAGAGTAATACATATGAAAATTAGATTATATGGAGACTAATAATGTTTTTCATCTATTCAGATATAGTAATTTATGTTCATTATAATGAAGAACACATTTATATATCATTTTTAAAGGCTAATAAATTATTTGATACACTTTATTGTGATTTATATACCAATGTAACAAAAACACAATTATCTCTAGGGTTCTCATGTTTTCTATATTATGGTTGTAATTATAGAATTGTTTGAAAAAACCTAGGGATATAATTTTATTAAAAATACATAGAAGATACTTGGAAAATTATAGTGGATAACATAGATTTAAAATTACATATTCTTAATTTTGGTAATATGTTACATGAATTTTAGAGGATAAATTCTTTGTATTATTTTAAATGAATTTACTTTTGTAAATATTGAAGATATATTTTTGATAGTTTTTTAATGAATTAGGTTAAGAGAGTGAGAAACCCCATCATAAAGAATCCAATATTAATACGAATGTGATATAAGTTGAACTGAAAATGTACTAGTCTAAAAATTGGGTACCCTTTCCACTCATAATATTTATTATTTAGAATTTATATAATTTTATTTTCTTCATATATTGTAAATCATTCATGGTTAACAATTTAAGAATTTAGGAATTTTGAAATTAAAGATAGCTAATTACATAATAAACAGGTGTTAGGTTTTCCAATTAATGTGTTGAATATTTTTTATATATATCATATGTTTTATCCAAAATGAATGAAAGGAAGTCTCACATGACCCACATATCCCTCTCAGATGACTTAATTACAATGTTAGTTTAAAACCCTAATTAAAGTAATCATGCCACATTTTTTCAATTTCAGAACCATTTTAAAATACATTACAAAATATCCAAATCTTCCCATAATCAATATTATTATTTTGGGTCATGAAAATCCATTATCCATATTTTAAAGACACAAGTTTATAATATTTACCAATTTAGGGACTACCACATAAGACATTATCAATTATTTATACTGTCACAAAAAGAGGAATTACCATCCATTATAAATATATAGACCATGGTGATATCTGGGAGGCATATATCTATTTTATTTTAAAAATAGGGTATTTTTTAAATATTTAGACAACCAATAATTTCTTCAACTATTCTGCAAAGATCATGTCTGATATTTTTATAGAGGACATACATTGATTGATATCTCTAATCTATATATTGATGATCCATGACTATGTTAAATTATTTATTAATTATCACACAAATTTCAATTATTATCCTATATATGTTTTTGGGAATAAGAATTAATAGAATTTAGAATACTTTTGATTCATTGTTTTAACTCATAGATGATACATGATTAACTATGAGCCTTAGAATGTGACATGATAATTGGAGTACCTAGTGATGTTCATTATAAAAATTTATACTTTTAAGAACACCTCTGACTTATAAACACTTAAGGAATTATATTTTTGAATACATGGATGATAATTTCATTATATTCATTTTTTGAGGAAAAATATATTTTTAACTTTTTTTATTATGATATAATGGTTTCAATTTATTTTTATGTTATATTATGAGTAATAATAACCATTTAGATACCTAGAGGCATTGTTATTAGTATATAATAATTCAGATTTTCAGCATGATATTTCTTTATGTGGGTATGATTTAATTATCATAATCATTAAATGAAACAACATGATAGGTTGTTTAAAATTTATAATTTTTTATTGAAAAATAAATAATATATTAATGTATATGTTCCGAAAAATCCCTATGTTTGATAAAAATTAGGATTAAACTAACCTTTAGAATCTAATTATATTAATTATTATTAAAATTATTTTTCTTATTACTCAGGTTTATCTTTTTATTAAATGGATAGAAATAGTAGATAATTAAACATTTTATATGTTAGTTATAGATAATTAATTTCATGATATAACATTGTAATTTTGACCGACGAAATGTCATTGATCATATGGAATTATGTAAATACCGTACAATATTATTATCTCTTATAAATTATTTAATCATTAAATTTTATGAAAAATTTAGTTTGAGTTATTTGAAATTATTTTCGAATATTAAACTCACATGTATGTAAATATTTTATCTATCCAAATCCTTTTCATTTCTTAATAATATCCATGGATAAATGTTTTTATTTATGATATGATTTTAAAAGATCAATTCTGTCATTTATTTTGACTAGGAAAAACCACCAAATTCATGACCCTTTTTATATTGCTTTTTTTTGAATTTATATAGATTGGTGAAGTAATTATCATCAATATTAATGAAGGCATGAAACTTTTATAACTTATAATCAATTCATGGGAAATTAAAAAGAAATATTTGAGGGGGAGAGAGAGAATGTAACAACTCATATATTTGTTTTATATAAATATATATTATTTTGTAATTATTAGTAATGTATAATAATATAATATACATAAAAGAAGAGAAAAAATTATTTCATTATTTTGGAATGGTATTGTAATATCCAATAAAACACCCACTATTAAAAATATATACATGAAGAAAAATATTATTACATTTCATAAGTACATTACAAGTCTTGAGGGAATATGAATTAAAAGAAATAGAAATAGTTAAGTGATATAAAAACTGAATAATATTAAATTTTCTAAAAAAAACTCAACAAATATTAAATTCAATAATATGATCACCCCTTCCCTAATAAAATATATGTGTTATGAAAATGTTAAACATTATCAATCGGTGTGTATGAAATATGGTAAGGAATGTAGTGAATGCTGATATAAGAATTGTGTTATGATTATAGGTAAATATTCCATTTTTCGTTATGTCTATTAGAGCATATGGATGATGGACATTATTAACAATATTCAATAAGAGATTTTGTCATTACTATGGTTGGTTAGGTTATGCGATTACATGACCATCAGAATTATTTTATGATAAAATCAAATGAATATTTTTACAGAATATAAATATATTCATTAAAATAAATTAATAAGTTAAATTAATATTATTTAAATAAAATTTATTTCTTGTATTAATCTTATAATTCAATTTTTATGTTATTTTATAACTAAAAAATTCTATATGTAATCTTTTTGACTTTCATATTGTTTACTATGATAGAGAAATTGTTAATTTAAAATAAATAAGGGTTTTTTATTTATGATTAAACATTATAATATTTTGCGAATTATTTTTCAAATTTTAATTTAATTTTCGGGCTCATCACATCAAAATTAACCTAGTATTAATTTTTGAGATTTTTTTTAATGAAATTGATTTTTGGAATAAAATGTGAATACATCATTTTATTTTGATATACATTAACTATTCTGATATAACTATGGAAAGATCATAATTTAGAATTTATTTATCCTTATCCTTGATTAATATTTAGTTTAGGATAAACATAATAAAAAATAAATTATATTTTGAAACACATTCTTAACATTTTAAAAAATACGTTTATATTTTCGAGAAAAAATGTTTTTTGAGTCAGACACATATCAAAATAAAAATAATTTTATCACTTTTAAAAATTTCTCCAAGTAAAAGTGATGGAAATTTTAAGATTATATAGTCCAGATTAGTTAAAATTGTCAAATCCATTTTAGACAAAAATAAGTTTTACATTGGTAAAAAGAAGTTACCAGAGCACAAGTAAAATAATTTAAAAGTATAAAATTAAATTGTAAACAAACAAGAGACCTAAAATGACAAAAATTAAATGGTTATTTAAATATTGGGATATCCATAACAAAAATTTTCAAAAATAATTATCATGCAATATTTTTGAAATTAATGCTTCCAAAAAGTGGATAGGCTTAAATTATAAATCTTTAATATTTAATCACATAAAACCACACCTCGTCAATTAAAAATAACATCATTCTCTCTTCACTCAACACAAAATCCATTGATCATGGATCCTATATCAATTCCCCCTCCCCTGTAATAGTATATCCACAGTGGAATTAAGGTTCTATGGGATCCCTATCATTGTTTAAGAAGCATATTCTAAAGGAAATTGTACTCAACACTCCTCTTTCATTTTGATTTTTATAACATTTGTTATATTATATTTTTTAATTTCATTTAAATGTACTTTCTATCCTGAATCTCCATGGTATTATATTATATGTTATATTTTTTATTTCTGAGTTAATTTATTCTATCTCACAATAAAACTTCCCAAGTAGATATAATATTAAGTTAATCTCATAACAATAAAAATTCACAGATTTTTGTAAAGTAAAATGAATTTTGTTTTCTATTAAATTAAATCTCTGCCTGGATACTATAACAGGATTTGGATTTTTTTTAGATTTGTACCTAGGGGTATTAAACATAAAAACACATTTGGCTTTAACTCGATCATCACATGGTGCATGATGATGGTTATTTCTACACATCAGGTTTGAAACTATTAGTGGATTTACTTTAGATAATTTAAATTCACTTTAAAAAACTATTTTTAAATATTTATTCATTATTTCATTGGTCTCCTACCTTTTAATATATATGTACGATAGATACCTTTATAATTTGAAAACTATGTCATTATAAACACCCAATGACTAAAATCATATTTCAGTATCTTGTTAATGGTCGTTATTTTTATTATTGTGAAATTCCTTTTCATTACTTGAGGCATTCGACCTGGATGTCATTATTGGATAAATATTGGGGAAAATATTTTGGTACGATATAATTCATTATTATAAATGTGAAAATCATGTGTGATATTACTTATTTATAAAATTTACAGAGTACTTGTTTTGTTCATTATATTATCATTATTCCATTAAATTATTCAATTTGTAATATATTTCATTTTAAATTTTCATGAATTGTGGGGACCGAAGTTATATAGATCGTCAGTGCACTAGTAGGTCTCACGAGGCAACTAAGATAGAGTAATATAACTTTCCACACACTTATTTCATGTTTCTTTAACCCAAGGATATGATTTTATATTTATGATGTCTGACATTAGTAAATCCCTCTACTATATGATTAATTATTTAAATCATTGAATAAGTCCATTATTTAATACCATGTATTTATTTAAACTCTTAGTTTACTTGAATATTAAATAATTTAGTTTATCTATTCATGCCTCCCTTCACAATAGGATTAGTTGTTTATATCATATAATCTATTCATTATTGTATTATCCATGAGTTTATTTATTATCTTTGTTTCATTGTTATGGAATAACATTGTTTTTTATTATTGCTATAATGTTTTCATTTTAATAACATCCATTATACACTATCTCTAAATTGAGCATCTCTAATAATCCCATTCCATTGTTTTCATTTTCCCCAAGAATCCAACAAGATTAATACCTATTAAAAATGGATTCCAAGGAGAATAATAATGTTTTAACTGTATTCATATAAAGTAGTTTTTGTATCGGTGAAATGTAAAACTCATTTATATAATTGATTTTCTAATAAAACTGAAATGTTTGATCCTTTACATGGTGATCTATATACAAATATAACAAAACAATCTTCAGCTCATGAGTTATGGATTGTGGGTTGTTATTATATACCTTCAAATTAGTATTATATCCTTATAATTCCTTTAGTTTGGTAGTATTTTTAAAACAAGATGTTTTACAATTAACCTATAAACCATCGTTTTAAAAAAATCTCAATATTTCACACTTTGATAATTTTGATATGTTGAATTAAAAAATAAATTTATTTCATTTAAATTAAATTTATTAAGTTCAAAAATATAGGTTTTAATCAAGTTATTGAATAAACATATGTTCATTATGTTATATTTTATTTATAATGAAAAGATTTCATTTTTTAATTAAATCCTGAGGGATACATTGTTTACCCCTTCAAAAAAATTCATTCTCAATATTAATTGAATGTCAACTCTTGAAAATATGTCAATACATCCTCATTATAACTTTTTGATATTCCCATGTTACCACATCTATTTATGTGTTATCTAAATTAACTTCACCAATTGAGAAATATGAATCTAGAACAATAGATATGTAGTGTAAATAATCTAGATATGATTTTTACAATATGATAAATATGGTTACAATTCTATTTTATCAGAGTTAAGCACATGTGTTGGGGTTGATATGTACATTTTCAATTAAGAGATATGGAAGACATCATAATATTTAATGGGGAATTATGAAACTATTAAATAGTAACAAAAAATATAATTATTTATAGAATTTTAGAAATATTGAAATACATGGGACTTAGTTTCGTTTTCTTGGTTAACCTTGTAACACCTTTTCAAGGAGATACCATCAAGAAAACATGATCTTCCAACTGAAATTATTAATCTTTCTATTATATATATACTACTTTTTTCCTTCTTTGATCTACCTTGATATCAATTTGAATTGTTCTCAGTTTCACCATTTTATTCCAAGTATGTTCTTGTCCACAATTCATCTTTTCACCAACTTATATAAAAAAGTTGGTTTATGAAATCTTTTTTAGTACAATTCTTTATATGGTACCATTTGGATGTCCAAATGGAAGAAATTATTATATAGAAATACACTAATTGAAAAATAACAATCCCATATACCTTGAAAGACAAGTGAGTATTAACTCAACATGGTTTCCAATATCTGAATAGCCATTTCAAGCAGTTCATATCTCTGAGGGTCATAAGATTTACACTAATGTATCCAAATGTTTATATATTTATGAATATTCTTCTCTAAATTTATTGTGAACTATGTATCATGATCAAATAAAATTAAAATAGGTGCATCATGAAGTCTCAACACATCATTAATATAGGGAAACATAACTAACATAAAAGTTATATTTTCATTATAGAGAGGAAATTTAAAAAATAGGGTATGATTATATACATTAAACCATATGGAATCATTATTCCTGTATTGTTTAGTGATTTAATGAAAAATTCCATATTTATATCATACCATTTCAATATAAGACTATGTAGATATTTCATGACTCCCTTACGATGTTATTTGATAGAAATTTCCAATTAAAAAACAAAAAAAATTTAAACATTATGTGAAATTTACAATATCATATTATCCTACAAAAAATGTATCTTAAAATCCTAAAACATTTTTATGCTAACTAGGTTAATAATGTAATGTGATATTTTATCTTCAAATTAATAATGCAATTTTCATCCCAGGTGTGGTTGCAAAACATTATCATATTCCAAATGTGAAAATACCATCTTTATAGTTGATTTCTACCAACTTACCATAATTCATATATTTAATTTTGTTTTAAATATTCTTATCATTAAGATTAGAACTTTTTATTTTCACCAATAAGTATGTTTTGGAAACAAATCAGTATAGATGTGTTGTTTATCCATCCTTAATAATTCACATATCCATAATTACTAATTCCATTAACATATAATCTTTTAAAATCATTATTTAGTCAAAGATCAATGATCATTCCTTTTCAATGCATCAGGCACAAAATTTGTCTTCCCTTGTTTTTTTTAAAATAGGTTAGGGGAAGTCCTCCTTTTTTTTTATTCTCCATGGCAAGTCCCCATTTTTTGGTCAAATGGTACCTATTATACATCCAATGATGGGATTTGTAAACAAGGACCATGAAACATGTCTTGAATACCTAAGGAATGTTAAATCCTAATCCATGGCCCATAAGCCCCATTCAACATACCATGTCCTAATTCATGTGGCTGTAGAACCTTTCCAATGTAGCTTTCTCCTTGGTTAGTTGAAAAAATATCACATGTTGTCAATGAAACCTTTTTATATACCACCATCACTACCCTCATAGTGTCATCACAGATCCCAAGGGAGCTTATCCTCCAGGTCCTCTATTGTGTAATTCCTATAGCCCTGACTACTACTACCGCTTCGGATACGAATCTCAAGCGAGCTAGTTTTCCTATCCCTCCATCATGACAGATCCACTGGCTCCACCAACAACCGTCACCACCTTTCGCACCCCAAAAGCATAAACACTGAACATGAGAGAGCATGTTTTCTTCCCAAATAAACTAGACTTCAAAATCAAATTCCATATATTGTGGTGATACATTAATGATTAACTAGTGATTACTAGTCACACAGTGTTTTGGAAATTTCCATATTAGTAGATAACCTCAATGATGGATTTGTTCTCTATTTTTGCAAATATAATGTCCAAGAATGTTCTCACTACATTTGGTTATCCTCATGAAAGTGAGGAACGTTTTTATGGTTTTGATGATGTGGTATTTTGCGTCTTGTATTGGGTACTTTTTTAGATATAGTGGTGGATTTCAAGTTGTTTTGTCCATTAGGTAAGATCTTTTTGGGTCACTGGTTCACTATGGGATGATGATGACATGGTGGGATGGTTTTTTTTGTCTTCTAATGTAATCAATGATCTCTGAAGGGTGCGGTTGTTGAACAACGATGTTGAATGTGGTGATGTAAGGTGAATATGACATGATACTCATGATGTTGGCAGCAGGAGGCTTCACTCCGGTTGGATGGAGTTGGTTCGTAATCATCAATGGAATCATGAGATTTTATAAATTTTGAATTGGGAATTTTAGTTCCCAGTTCTTGTTCCTGCTAATCCATAAAGTGGGTTTAAAAAATGAAATAAAGATATAATTTCATTCAGTATAGCCATCCCCATTTCCTAATGATGTGTTTTTTGTTTGTGAATATATTCATTTCAATATTTTGTGAACTATATATATATATATATATATATTATTTTCCCCATAGTGATCAAGCATCCATATCATTAATGAAAATATTATGTCTATTGTATTAATAAAATATGATTTATAATTATATTTATTGATTTTTAAATACATTGATTCATAGGAATAAACTCTATCATTCTATATAAGGATATATCTATGTACCTTATTTGATGCATCATTATCTATAAAAAATATCTGAATTCTGAATAATAATTCTAATATTGGTGCACTGACTGATCTTCTATTTAATTAATTTAAACTATCTTTATATTCATCTTACTATATGAAAATAAACCATTTACTTTTCATTATTGCTGTGGGATTACCAAATTGGAATTTTTTTTGAAAAAGTTGTCTATCGTAACATGCTAATCCAGTGAAACTACATACCTCTGTTCTATTCATTATCATTGAAAACTACATAAAGGTGTTATCATTTAATTATCAATTGATATTCAATACATAGAGAAAGTAAGTCCACGAAATGAATTATTATGAATCCATAATTCAAATTTGATAAATTTACAATATAAATCTATTTCACTAAGTTCATTTTAATGATTAAAAATATAATCTTTTTCTCATCATAGATTATGGAATATATCAAAATATCATCAATTAATACGATAATGAAATTATCAAGATAATTTTTTAACACTATATTCCTCATATCTAAAAATATAAATTGTGAATTAGTGAATCTAAAGGGAATTATTTTACATTCCAAATGACAATACATCATTTGAAATTATTTCAGAACAATATATTCTTTCATCACCCCTAGATGATGACACCGAGAAAGAAGATAATCTTTGAAAAGAATGGGATCCTTGAAGTTGATCAAATAAGTAGTTAATAGAGGTTCCATGAATCAACTTATTTTTAGTAAATGATTTTATTTATTCATAACCCAATGGACCCATATTTATTCTATAAAAAAAACATGGGGTCTGTATGGTGAAATAGTAAGTGGTGTACACACATATCAAAAGAATCCTATAGTTTTCTATTTCTATTAATTACACTATTAAAATCCTACATGGAGTCCTAGATATAGGTTTTTCATTAAGGATGATATCAATAGAAAATTCAACATCAATATTAAGTGGATGATCATGCAGATTTTGATTAAACAAATATATATTTTCATGTATAGTAGGAACATATTATATTTTAGGGATAAAAATACCATTAATAGGAAAAATGATTTATTATATTACCTAAATTTCATAAAGGAGAGATACTAGAGGTGGATCTAGACATAACTGAAATGATATAGATTCCTATATAAAAATAGTAGATTCCATATATCTTTTATGATTCATAATCACTTAATCTTAGAAATATATGTTGACTGTATAATTTTATTTCCAATCCAAAGAATGATTATATCATGGTTAACTTCACATATCTTAGTCATGTTTAAAAATAATGTATCTATTTTTATCATAGGGGAAAATTAATCACACGTCCTTGTTGAAAAAATATTTTATTATGGAGTATTGATTTACAACTAACTTTTTAATGCACTATAGAAATAAATAATATTATTGGAAAATATTAAAGATATAAAAGAGTGTGATGATCTGTTATCAAATAAATCATTGGATATACTTTATTTTATGATCAATGTATGTTCCCCTAATTCTTTGAGAACTTCAAAATCATCTCTCATAATCACATATTCTTAGCCTTATACCATTATCCTATCTTGTTGGATGTTTCCTTGGTGCATTGGAAAATGTATTGAATAATTACCTATATCATTACTGCTATAACATTGTATAATATTGGTTTCATCCTTTTACATTCAATAAATATCATCATGAATCATTTTTCAATATTGAAATACAATACTGTTTCAAGGAATAATGCACCTAGTTGTTTCTTCCAACAATTATCAAATGTTTAGAATCTGATTCCCACTTTTATACTTTGTGGAAGCATTTCATTTTTTACATGGATCTTAGAAAAACTATTTTTTAATGGATTTAACTTAATGATATAATCCATTAATTTTTTCTCAATCTTCACTACACTTGATATTATATCATAAGATGATAATTTTTTTTTGAAAAATCAGTCTCATTAGAGGATATACTTAATAACATACATTAAATGACTAATATTTCATTTTATATTATGAATGTAATCTACTAAATCCCATGCTAATCCTATAAATCTAGATTCATACTCTACTATAAAATTTTAATATATGATTTTTAATGTGAGAAACACCGTAAACATTTCAGTTCACTATTATCGAGGAATGAATTTCTCAAAGAATATCACATTACAATATTTTCTATCAGAAAATTCAATTTTATTAATCTAGTTAGTGTTCTAGATGAATAAAAACCTGCAGTACCCCCGGTTTTGTGTACATAACCCTTTCTTTAATTTTTTTTATATAAAAGACATTTTTTTAATTGTATGGATTTGAATAGGATTGATAATATAGGGAGTTTCCATAAAATAGAGATTTCATATAAAATAGGGAGTTTTTGTAAAATAGGGAGTTTCCATGAAATAATGAGTTTGCATAATGTTGGGTGTTTTAATAAAGTTGGGTGTTTCCATAATATTGGCTGTTTTAATAAATACGGGTGGCTCCAAAATGTTAGATGTTGGCATAAAGTTGGGTGTTTCCATAATGTTAGCTATTTACATAAAGTTGGGTGTTTCCTTAAAGATGGGTTCTTCAATAATGTTGGATGTTTCTATAAAGTTGGGTTTTCTCATAATGTTGGTTGTTTCCATAAAGTTGGGTGTTTTAATAAAGTTGTACGTTTCCATAAAGATGTGGGTTTCCATAGAGTAGGATATGTACATAAATAAACATGTTCCCCTAAAAAGGTATGGGTGAAGGATTGTATATTTTAGGTGATTTTGAAGTAATTTTGGGGCCAAAGGAAGGTCACACGGTCTGCCAAAATATTGTGGTCAAACCTTCCTCAAAGGTCAAAACTAGATCCTATTTTCTAGGAACATTCTCATTTTTTCAATAATTATACATTTTTGGATTCAAAGCACCAAAAATACTTCATTTATATCATTATAAGTCTAGATAACCCTCCCCACATGAATTGGATCCATCATAGAGCCCTCCCTTAGTGATTTCAATCCTGATTCTCACAGCAAGTGCCTGATGTTCGTCGTTTTTGTCTCGCTTTCATCGAACACTTACTTATTTATTATTGTTTTATTATATCTATACCTTCTATGAGTAGATATATGATTTTTAACATATACTAGTGTCTAAATATGGTGTTTTTAATGTTAGATGAAGATATCTAAGCAGCTTTCATGGAATCTTGATCCGAATCTTGAGGTATGTCACCATTCTTTCATAATTTGTCACGTTTTCATAGATCTACATAGATATACATCTCAAATATCCATTAATTCTATGATATGAACCTATAGTGTATATATATATATACTTTTTTGATGCCAAATAAGTCAATTTTGAGTCGTGATCTTGCTAGCATATGAGAACTAAGGTAATTCTTGGAGAATAGACCTGCCTTCTTGTGCGTTCATCGTCCGTTGTCGAGTTTCATCAATACCATCGAGGTTGGTGGATTAAATATCATCTAATATTGTTATAATTGATTGTATTAGTATGAAATTGATTAAATTGGACAATATTTATCATGAAATATCGATTTTATTCATGGAATATATCTCTTTTGGGATGATTTATCTTTTTGGATAGATTTGTTAAATCATTATAAATTATTGTGAAAATTGTTCTAGTCTCATGAATTTAAAATGGTGATTTTAAAAAGTGAATTTTATGTAAATAATAAATGGTTTTACTGGGCTTGGTATTTCAATAAAAATTTGTTTTTTTAAATTATTTGGAATTCTAATGGTTTTAATGAAAAATAGATTTCAATAAAAAAGTGATTTTATTGAAAGGGTTGTTTTGTAATGATATTTGGGAATATGTGGTGTGTTTTCATGTTTCATCTATGTGTAATGGTTGAAATATGACCTTGTACTTAGTGCCAATGTTTTAATGGCCCATGGGAAAAAGTTTCACTTTGACGACATGGTAGATCGACAAGAAATTGCTCATGAGTGTGGAACTGTCATAACGTTGCATGCATGGTTGGTTACATGGGAGAGAGAAATAGTTTGAGTATCCCCAAAAAGATATTGTCAAATAGTTTTGAATATTTTTATTATTATTATGAAAATTTATATTTCTGGGTAATATGTTTTAATTTCACTGGTACAATTTTGTTGCAAATATTTTTGGAACTTTTTTTATATTTAATTATAAACTCTTTTGGAATTTTTTATGTATGGAGCTGTTTTATAATAATGTTACTAAATCTTCTATCATAGTTTCATGAGTAGGGAAGTAATTGTGGGATATAATACTTATTTTTATACTTATCCCTACTATGAGACTTCTGTTATTTTTCAGATGTTATCTTCCATGTGAGGAGAAAAGGTAACATTTCACGTATTTTAGCACCAATTCATGATTTGAGGATATTTGGTGATATTGGGTCATTTGACATGTGGAGATTAGTGTGTTTTGGTATTCTTGGAGTCTTTAATTTTTTTCTACTATTTATATTGATATTTTTTGCATCTTCCGTTGTTGCATACTTTAGAGTGGTTTTGATATGAATGAAGTTGTTGAGATGTATTTATTTTATTCATGCATCAAATAGTGTTTTGTTCAGTCATTTCCTAACAAGTAGTCATTGATGATCATGGTTATTGATATTAAATCCCCTCTTGTCTATTCATAGCATGGAAATCATAGAAAGTAGTCTTATTTTCATAACATGAAATTTATAGCATTAAAGGATGTAGCTAAACCTTTTATGATGAACATCAAGATACTGGGGTGTTGGGTAAATAATTATTTTCATACACTTCTAGGATTTTGAAATATCATTGTCATGGGTTTTTCTAATGAGATGAGAATGAAATGCATTATAGAGGAATTAATTCCCACAATGTTTTCATATTTCATTTTTGGTAATGATTTATCAGTTGGTGTAAAATATTATTTTTTTGAAACCTGTTGAATTTGATTTCAAATGAAAGAAATTTGAAAAGGAAAATGGTTATGGTATTTTGAAAATTGTTTGAATTTCAAAAAATTGTTGAAAATGGAAAAGTTTGTTTGTGGAAAACAATGATTTTATATTTGATGTGTTATAATTTTAAATTCCAAGATATCAGTTGCTAGAGAGTGATACTTATTGAGTTTGTGATTGGTTTAGAAAATGGCCCCCGATGGGCATCGGAAGAACTAGTCAGAAGAGGTTGTTGATAATTTGGTTGTACATGAGTCTCTAGTGAAATTTTTTTTCCAAATCATCACTTAGGATTATCAAAACATTTAGATGGGACTGAAACCGGGTACTCTATTTACAATATTTCTCACTGCTGAAAATCAAAGTGGAGGAAGTACGGTTGCCTTCACTAGTGAAACTTAGAACACCAGCACTAAAATAAAGTGGAAGTGGTGAACTTATTTGATATGTTTAAAACATGAAATGATACATTCTTTGTTAAAAGGTCAATCTATTCTTAGTGGAATAGAAATTCCATCCCTTCTATGTAGATAATGCCCCTGAACTATGGAGGGAGTTGAGTTGAAACGAGAATTATCAATGTTGGAGATGGATGTATGTGATGTAATCCTGGGTATCGATTGGTTGACAACCTTTAATGATCATAATGAATATTATAAAAGAATATTTAGTTTCCTGAAATAGGATGTTGTTGATCATATCTTTAGAGGTGGGAGGATTGTAAACAATGGTGAAAAGAGATTGTTTCCACCAATGGTGGGAACAAACTCTTATCAGTTGGCCGCATTGACCTTGGAAGTGATGGAAGAAATTGAGGAAACATGATTTCCAGCAGTGGTTAACAAAATTTCCAGATTTCATTCCCAAAAATTTCACAAGGTTAACACCTTAAGGGAAGTAGATTTTATGATTGATCTCTTTCCAGGGACCAACCCTATTTCAATTCCACCTTATAGGATGGCACCGACAAATGTTAGAGAATTGAATTTATTTTTGGAGGAGATGGAAAGTAAAAGATTCATTGGGATATGTATGTCTTCATGGGAAACACTAATCTTGTTCTTGAAGAAATCCGATGGAACCCTCTGGTGTTGCATGGATTATTATAAGACGAAACAAGTTTATGTAAGGAATTGATATCCAATTCCAAAAATTGTTGATAAGATTGATTGATTGAGGGGAGATCAATGGTTCTCTAAAATTGAAATGCAATTAGGATATCACCAATTAATAGTTTGGAAGGAATATATTCCAAAGACAACTTTTATAAGTAGATATGGCCACTATGAATACGTAGTCATGGATTTCGTTCAAAAAAGTGAACCAGCAGCCTTCCTGGATTTGATGAAAAATATATTTCAGCGATATTTGGAATCTTTTTTTGTGCTTCTTGTGGATGACATATTGGTTTATTCAAAGACACGGGTTCAAAATGAGGATCACTTGATAACCATATAGGGAAATCTTTAGAGATCACCATTTGTATACCAATTTATCAAAGTGTGATTTTTGGATATAGGATGTACGTTTTCTTGGACATCTCATTCTTGAAAATGGGGTTTTAGTGGATCCTAAAAAGATAAAAGCTATAATCTCATGGAATCCACCAAAAATTTCCTTCGAGTTATGATGTTTTCTTGGTCCATCTGGCTTCTACCAATGCTTTCTATGTGATTTATCACGTCTAGCTTCTCTAATGACAGCTCTAACAAAGAAGAATGATCAATTCCAATGGACATTGGAATGCCATTAGTCTTTCTAGGTGCTCAAAGGTCTTCCTTCATCGACACCTATCTTGATTTTTCCAAAATTATGATATAAGTATATGGTGTATAGTGATGCCTTGGGATTAGGGTTTTTTTGTGTTCTCATGAAAGGAGACCACGTGGTGGCTTTTGGTTCAAGGCAGTTGAGGGTGCATGATATGAATTACACAACACATGACTTAGAGTTAGTGGTATTTTTCCATGATTTAAATACATGACATCACTATCTCTTTGGTGAGAAATTCACTACATTTATAGATCATAAAATCATGGAACACATTTCATCATAGTGATATTTAAATAGAGGAAAAATATATTGATGGGGTATCTCCAAATGTATGACATTGAATTAATGTACACACTGGGAAAAGGGAATTCAGTGGAAGATGCATTGATGAGATGTTCATATGCTCAGTTAGAAAATGAGGCATCAGATGAATAATAGATGATGTTAGTTTTAGCTGACATGCATGTGGATTATAAAGGCCTAGATGATGTTGTAGTTTAATTTTCATTAATGGTTGTTCCTGATTTGGTAAATTGGGTTAATGAGGAACAAACAACTAATTCAGAATGTCTGGTCACATGTTCAAAACTCCATGGTGGGGAGACCGTTGAGGGTTGAAGATTTGGTGGGAGTTCAGTTTTTTTTGAGATCGCATGGTCGTACCTATGGATTGTCAGGAATAACTCCTTTACACTTACCACCATTAGAGAGGGGATATACATCTAGGTACACAGAAGATGCAGAAGCCATTGAAGGAGTAGTTTTTGTGGAGCAGCATGAAAAAGATGGTGGATAAGACCATCTTTTAGTACTCAACATATCAACCAGTTAATGGAGATAATCAGAGACCAATGAGAATGTTGTAGTCTTTGCCTATATCGATGTGGAATTGGGAGCAGATAGAGAGGGATTTTGTTACAGGTCTTCAAATAATGGTTCAAAAAAAAAACGATGTCATACCGGTGATAGTGGAACGACTTACCAAGTCATCCTATTACATCCCTATTTGGGAAACTCATACGGTGGAGGATCTGTCAAAAATTTATATCTAAGAAGTTATAAAGAGGCATGATGTTCCTGTTCAAATAATTTTAGATAGTTATTTGAGGATCGTATATTGTTATGGAGATCCTTACAAAAATCCATTTGTACTTTTTTGACTATGAGTATGACATATCATCCTCAGAAAAACGGCCAGTCTGAGCGGATGATAATGATGTTGGAAGACATGTTGTGGGCATGGGTAATGGTTTCAGTGGAGCATGAAATGGTCATATGTACTTAGTGGAGTTCTCATACACTAATAACTATCAAGACTCGATACATATGGATCTATTTGAAAGCATTGTATAAGAACCATATTTTCTCCACTATATTGGGTGGTAACAGGTTAGGCTTCAGCAGTCGGGCTGAGAATTTTCCATGAAACAACATAAAATATCCATTTGATAAGAAATAGTATAGAGACGGCTCAAAGTCGTTAAAAAATCTTATGTAGATCATCGTCGATGATCATTGTCCTTTGTATTAAGTGATCATGTGTTGTTGACGAAATTTCCAAGGCTTGTAAATAATTATTTTGTAAAGTATGGAATGTTTTCCCATTGATACATAAGTGCTTTTGAGATACAATAACGGGTCCGTAAGGGGGAATATCAGTTGGAATTACCACCATAGTACAGCTCGGTGCATAATGTGTTCCATGTATCCAAGTTGAAAATTTATCATCCTAATACAGACCATGTGATGAGATGATCATTCATTGGTACATATCCCGTTGTGGATCGTGGATAGACAATAGAATTTCATGAATTGGAAAAGCATCGGCCTAGTTCGGGTTTTATAGAAACATGGTCAAATTTAGGAAGAGAATTGGGAATGTGAGAAGGAAATGAAACAGAAGTGTCCAGAACTATTTTTGGCTAGAGAGGGTTTTTTACATTCCAAGGACAGAATGTCCAATGGTGGAGATAATGTTGTAACCCTGGTTTTAGGTACATTACACTTTCCATATGGTTTTTATGTAAAAGAGGAGTTTTTTAAATAGTGTGGATTTGTATGGGTTTGATAAAATATGGAGTTTCCATAAAATAGTGAGTTTCCATAAAATAAGGGTTTCTATTAATTATAGAGATTCCAAAAAAATCGAATGCTTCTATAATTTTATCTGTTTCCATAAATTTGGTTGTTTCTATAATGACGGTTGTTTCCATTAAGTTGGGTGTTTCCATAATATTGGGTGTTTCCATTAAGTTTGGTGTTTCCAAAATGTTGGTTGTTTTCATAAAGATAGGTGTTTTCAAAAACATGGGTGTTTACATAATGTTTTGGGTTTCTAGAAATTTGTTTGTTTCTATAATTTTTGTTGTTTCAATAAAGTTGGATGTTTCTATAAAGTTGGGTGTTACCATCATGGTAAGAGTTTCCATAAATATGGAAGTTTCCATAATGTTGGGGGTTCTATAAAGGGGGGTGTTTCCATAGAGTAAGATGTTTCCATAAATAAGGTTGTTCCCATAAAAAGGGTAATGGTGAAGGATGGGGATTTTGGGGGAATTGAAAGAAATTTTGGTGCCAAATGGAAGGTCACATGGTCTGCCAAAAGAGTGTGGTCAAACTTTGCGTAGAGGTCAAAACGAGATCCTATTTTCTAGAAACGTACTCTTTTTTTCTTTAATTATTATTTTTTGGCTTTAATATATGCATAATTATATAGATATATCCTTATAAGGTAAGATAACCCTCCCCATATGATATGGAGCCAACCCGTAGCCCTCCCTTGGTGACTTCAATCCCAATTATCACAGTAAGTGTCCAATGTTCATCGTTTTTGTCTTACCTTTTAAGATCTCCAAATTCTCTCTTCTTCTTTTCTTAGATCTATACCTTCTATAGGTAGATATAAGATTTTTCACATAAAATAGATGCTAAATGTGGTGTTTTTCATGATATAGGAAGATATCTAATCTTTATTCTTGGAATCTTGATCCCATTCTAGAGGTATGTCACCATTCATTCTTGATTGTCACGTATTCGTAGACATGAATAGATCAAATTCTTTGATATACATTATATATCAGATATACACCTATAATGGGTAGATCTACATTTTTGTTGCCAAAAAATTCAATGTTGAGACATGATCTTTCTATGATAAGATCACTAAGTCTGTTCTTGGAGAATTGACCTACCTTCATGAGAGTTCATCACTAGTTGTCTAGTTTAGTCAAAACCTTCAAGGGTAGTGGATTAAATCTCATATCCTCTTTCTATAATTGATTTTATTAGTTTTATATTTAATTAATTGGTTAATATTAACTGTAAAATCTAGGTTCCAAAAGTGTAAGAAATCACTTTAGTGACGATTTATTGTTTTTGGTATATTTGTTAAATATTGATAAATTATTGTGAAAATTTTTATAGTTTCATGAATTTTAAATGGTGGTTTCTTTTTAACTTTTCAATTGTTTTTTAGGAATGGGGTTTCAATAAAAATTAGTTTTATTTAAATGAGTTGGCATTCTAATGGTTTTAATGAAAAATAGTTGTCAATAAAAAGTTGATTTTTTTGAAAGGGTTGTTTTGGAATGACCTTTGGTAATATGTGGTGTGTGTTCATGTTGCATATATGAGGAATGTTCAAAATATGACATTGTTTTTAGTGAAAAAATGTTAATGGGACATGGAAAACAATTACCTTATGAAGACGTAGTAGATCGTTGGGAAACCACTCATGAGTATGGTACTTTCATAACATTGCATGCATGGTTGGTTGCATGGGTGAGAGGAATGGCTCAGGTATGCCAAAAAATTTATTGTGAAATGGTTGTGAAGATTTTTTAATATTTTAATAAATTTTTATCTTTTTGGAAAAATTGGTTTTAGTTGCACTCATACACTTTTGTGGCAAACAGTTTTAGAACTTATTGATGTTTAGTTATAAATTGTTTTGGAAATTTTTTTTGTATGAATTGATTTATAATAATGTTTATAAATCATATATCATATTAGAATGGGTATAGAAGTCATTGGGGATATCATAATGAGTTTTATACTCACCCATGCTTTGGAACATTAGTGCATTTTCAGATACTATCTACTGGGTGAGGAGAAAATGTATGTTTTGACACGTTTTTAGCACCACTTCATGATGCTCAGGCTGTTTGGTGATCTTTGAGCATGGGAAATGTGGATCTTGGATTCTTGTTGTCATCATGAAGTGTTTATTTGGTTTCTTCTATTTACAATGATATTTATTGATTATTCTACTATTTCATACTTTGGAGTAGCTTTGATGTGAATAAAGTAGTTGAGATGTCTTGGTTTTATTCATCAATTATATAGTAAGTTGTTCCGTTATGGTTTTCTTAGTTAATATTTTTATTATTAAAGGTTAAATCATCCCCACGTTCATCAAAACCATTCTAAAATTATTTCCAACATTTGGCATCCTGGGGATGTCGGTTAAGGAAAATTAATGACTCCTTATACTCCCAATCCAGTGATAATTAGTGGGTCATTACAAAACCATTGATAGTATTATCCCCTTAGAGAATATACTACTCAAATAAAAATTCCATATAAAAACTTATCAATGAAATATATTTTTTAATGGCACTGGATCCATTTTTCATCTACCAAAGGATTAGTAGATCCACTGAAATATAGAGGCTTTTTTCACATGAATTAATGAAACAATGGTCAATCATGGTACCTAATAATAGGTTTCCCTATATGTTAATAGTTATTCATCACAAACTATGTCAAATACAATATTATTTATATGATATTTTTCATTTCAACCCTATTTTTATTGGCCTCCTCATCAGGGGGACTCCAAAATTTACTATGGGGGTTGGTTCTATTCATTCCTTCAAGAACCAACTCTAAACAATAACATGAAAAATGTCAGCTGGAAATAATTAATATTACTAATAAATAAAATAGAAATCTATATAATGGTAAAATTTATAACACAACCTATGAATTATCATAACTCTCATGTTAGCTGTGTTTTTTAATTCTTGATCGAATGTTTTTTATATTACATCCACTGATACCAACTATAAAACCCAAACTCTAAAACCTAGATCTAGTGTTTACATTATTATAGTGGTCTAAATACAAGGGATCTCGCAACACATGATAAATTTATTCAGTAGCCTTGAAAAACATGATAAATACATGCTTTACATGTTACATTTTAACTAGAAAAATATTCCATTAGAAAACTTATTGGATAATGGAAATAACATATAATGGACTTCTTTAAGTCTTAGGGAAAGGGAAAAAAATAAAGAGTGGGATCATATACTCGGTAAGGGTTACACAAAGAGGAATATATCATTAGTAAATATGGAATAATGAACAAGTAAAAGTGTATAATAAACACAATTTACATTCCATAAAAAATATAATACATTTTATATCAATGGATAATATCAACCAAAAAATCACATGGGTAATGGAAGAAAATTTATATTAAAGGAAATAGAATTTTAAAAAATTCTTGATCAAGTCCTCTCAACCATGATATCATGAATCATACTATCAGGGTTTCTCAATGAAGACATAATTATCAATAAATTTTTATGTGTTGACCATATAATTATCCAATATGAAATTCATGTTATTTTGTCTCATGAGACCTATTAATGCATCGAGGGGATATCTATAACCAGTACCCACTAATCACTTTAAAATCCTTTGAATTCCTCACATATCGAATGATGAATAAAACTAAATTTTAAAATTACTTATAAATCAATAAGTATGCATATTAAATAAATAATACATAACATCAATATTTCCTTAGTAAAGTAAATAATATTCTTAAAAATTCTCTTTAATCTAAAAACACTTATAAAAATTTTAATGGTATAAAACATCATCAAAATGAATATAATTTCTTCTTTATTCATACATGATATTAGAAATATGGAAATAGAGTATACAAGTATTTTCCAAAGAATAATAATGAGTGATAGAAAAAATGATAACATGAAATTGAATGACATCAATAAATAGATTTTTTCTTTATAAGTAATGTAACACAATCGATTAATCATAAATATTTTTTGTGGTAAAAAAATGAATTTTTAAATTAAAATAGAATAAATACTTTAAAAACTAACTTATTTTTAACCCCGTGTAACAATAGTGTTATAAAATTCTTTTAAAAATCATTTAATTCCATTGTGAATAAAATACCTTTTTCTTTTGATATCATTTTCAATATAAAATCATCAAATATTGAAAAATGTAAATATTCTTGTAAATATATTTTGAATCATGTAAATAAATCATGATAATTAGTAATGTATATGACGATAAAAAATGTTTTTCTAGTTCTATATGTTAAAAAATAATCTTTTTAGACATTTGTATATTGTTGAAAATAACCAATATGTGTAAATAGTTGTTGATTCCTGATCAAAAAAATAGAAGAATTGAGATATAAACCTATAAAACCAAAATTAAATTGGGGGTTAGAAAACATATGTGATTTAATATATTATGATCATATAATTTTACCAAAGGTAATATGTATATAATCAATCACTAAATTAATTGAAATTGTAACATAAATATTGTATCTCAAGTCAAACTAACATTGTATGATATTTTTAATCTTCTATATAAAAATATAAAAAATTTATTCTTATATAAGAAATTATATACATAATTATAATTTCATATATGATCCACTTATAACATTTCAATACTCATTTATGAATGATTTCATAGTAAAATCATCATTTATGAGTGTGAATAGTTTCAGTTTTCATCTATGCTTCAATTAGGTAATTTTGGTCCATTAATATATAAAATGGTTTAATCACATATAGAATGTTTATTGTGATATAAATATAATATATTTTCATTATATCCTTATTTACAATCATTACATGACGAAGTATAAGAAAAAATAACTACATCCCTTTTTAGATGTCGTAGCTCACACATACCCCTGAGTGACATTATAGTTTTTAATTGGAGGAAGTGCAAAAATGTATAAAATATATTATATTTTTAATATCATTAATACTTCATAAATATGATATATAAATTATATATCCATCATAACAACCATTCAGTAATGGTGGTGATAAATAAAATAAATTCATCACTACAGACCTGCTATTGGTTTCCCAGTTACTGGAGAGAAAGACATGGATGTACCAAAATAAGAGAGAACCCCATTATAAATTTAGTATTAAGGGGGATGGTTAGGTATTATTTAGAACATATATGTGGAATGCACGTATAATATGACTATTCCATGTATTTTTCAATGATTATTCTCAACTATCCAGTCAAACAAGACATAAAAGTCACAATCCCTCTTCTGTTGTTTGTTGTGGTCAACATAAGGTGTTCCCTCAATGTTAGAGTGATTTTTGTAATGGGAGTAATGGTTTTTTAGAAATAATTTTTTTTAGTAAATATGGTTGATTAGTGTTATTATGGTTGGATGTAGTGTGGTTCTCCTCCTAAGGTGGATGGGTGAAATGAGAAGGGTCTTATGAAGATGGTACATCTTGTGGGTCATCTGAGGTACCATAAAGGGGTTCAATGAAATATTATAACAACCTATCATATTAATGAACTATATCACACTGAAACATATTGTTGTTTAATGTGTATGTGGAGTAAAATTTGTGAAGTCCCCATGGAAATAGATTCCAATATGAGCAGATAATATCATAGTATAGGGGAATCCAAAAAAAGTATCCCTTTTGCTTATTAATAATGTGTAACCATATTTGACTGAACAAATATCCCATATTTATAGGTTTCTTAGAAATCATGGAATAATGTAATAATATTTCTCTTAGTTTCATATTTTATTCACTCTCTGAGTGTCCAGTGAAGAATGTAGTTTGAACATGATGTATTATGCTCTATGCACAATTAATCAGTTTAGAGGCATTACTGTTTTGGGGAACATATGATGTCCATGGAAGTGAAACGGTGGAAAACAATTCTAGTGAAACATTGGGGTTCCATGTTATGACGGAATAAACATAATCCATACAATTAAAAAAATATTCATCATAGATTTTGAAAAATTTAGAAAATCTCTCATGTGGAAAATTGTAGCATTTCTTGAGAAGGAGGAAGGTCATATTGCCTTATTCCTCAGTCATATTCCCTTTATCATTGGTAGAATAATGATCCTAGAATAGTTATGTTCTGATAACTATAACACAATATCCTTATACGTGGGTTTATTCATGGAGATGAGCCCCATAAAATTTCCTTTGGAAATTAGGATTTTTAGTTCATCAACAATGCCAAGTTAATAAATATTGTGGTGTAGTAAACATCAATTGAGGATGAATCTCCTTGTGGAAAGGTCTTTGTATATTTGATTCTTCTCTAAGTTAGATAATTTCTGATGATTCCTAGGATGCTTTTCCAAATGATCACCATAGTAAATACGGGAGTAGGAGGACAATTAGAAGATGCGAGTCTATCCATCTGGAAATGTAATAATAAATAGCACACACGTGAAAATTAAAATAAATATAACTAAATTTAAATTTATAAATTCATAAGTAAAAAATATGAGAACCTTAGACTTTAGTAAATTAATGATAAAAATTTGGTTCTTTGAAAAATTTAGTATGAAATTTATGTGTAAGGAAGTTGTTGAAAATTTAATAATGAAAACCCTAGGAAATAAATAAGAAAATAAATCTAAATAAATGTTAAAAATCATATTCAATAAAATGAGGGGCTACCCAATCATAGGGAAAGAATAATAAAAAAAATAGACCGAACATTAAGATGGATAAAAGAAGAATAATAACAGGATAAGGAGTAGGAGGTGGATGAAACAAGAATTATGGATTCAAACCGAAGGATGAGATTTACACAAGGGAGAGTGACGAGTATAGGTGGCGAGGGGGAAGTGGTGGGGTGATTTTATATGCTTTCTATAAAAATAAATATTTTTAAATAGTTTTAGGTTAATTATTTTTGGAAATATTAAAAAAAATGGCAGTATAGACTTTTCAACCGTTCAGTTTAGAGGAAAGGTGGCATGACTGCTACCACCTTTCGGTATAAAAACTAATTTTAAATGAAAAATATTGTATATATAAAAATGAATATTTTTTCAAAATATGATATATATAGATATATATTTTTTATTTTTTTATAATTAAATCATATAAATTTAAAATTGAAAATGTTATGTTTTTATAAAATATATTTTATGACATGTGAATTAACTTTTAGTTATTAAATTTATGATTATTTTTAAATTATGTTTTATTTACTGAGTAACTTTTTCATATGTCCCTTAGACAGTAATTATACTTTATAAGTTTTATTCTTTCAATGTCACATAAATGGAATATAATAATTTTTGATGTTAGTGTATTTTAATTTTTATAACATATAAAATATAAGTATAATCTAAATGGTATTAGAAAAACATAATGAATATATAAGAAAATTCAAAATAAAAATGATTTATTAAAAATAGTTTAGGAAAAGTAATTTTAGTGGACCGACATATATATTTTTAAAAATTTTAAATTATATTTAAAATAGTTTTTTTAATTCCTTTCCATTTCAATTATTTATTATTTTAATGAAATTGTTTTATTATGAACACATTTTCAGATACTTAGTAAGTGTTTATGTTTTATTTATATTGTTTTTATAGGTTATATTTTATAAGGTTTTATTATGACCTATATTAAATTTAATATGTTCCCTTATGTTTCATGTAGTATAATTTTAATTATTATAAAATATAAACTATAAAAAAAATATAGATGAAAATTTAAATTGTGGATAATCATGTAAATATGGTTGATATTGAAATAAATCATAATTTTAATTGATAGAAAACCTACCCATGAATGACTAAAGTGACTTTCTATTGAGAGGTACCATCCCATATTATGGTGTGGGAATGGTATTCCTATAATAAGATTGTTGAAATCAATGAGGTGGTGGAGTATAATGACTTGTAGAGGCTTGATCCCCCAGAACTGGAGCCTCGACAATTAGATGCACATCCCGTGTTTCAATGGGTAGAGGTGTCTACCATATGTAATTATATGCACTTTATGCTTCACGTAGTCAGTGAATATATGTACCTTTCATTATCTCATAAGGGAACCACATACCCTTTTAAGCATCTAGATGAAAATATAGAGGCATTGGAAATGACCCATGATAAAATCTTAGATAATCTATACTTGGAAAAAACTATGGATATCCTGCAAAAAAAAAAGGATCCCATGCCTCCTTATCCACACCCCTAATTGGATGAGGATAGAATTCTAGTGGGTCAAACCATACCTATGGAATTGGGTTTTCCTCCCATGCAACATGACATGGTATACGTTGTCGATGTTGTGGCTCCTTAGTATCAGCAGTGACTGGAGGAGGTTCATGCATATGAACCGCTATTCTGAGGGCTAGAACATCATCTCTCTAAGGTGGATGATTTAATATAATACAATGAACCACATGATTAGATGTAATTGTCCCCTACACTACAACATGGATATATATCAAGCTAGAAAACTCCACCTCTTTTCAATAATCCTTGTTGATAATCTGTTGTATACGAGTTTTATGTATTGTGATTTAAAATGAATTTGACAATATTACATGAAAAAAAACTAAAGTTATTGAAATACCTAATCATAATTCCCTATTACATGTATAGTAAGATATAATATATAATTTATTCTATTCCATGAATCATAATTGACTGGTTGTGATAGATGGAATTAGATTATACATATGATCTTACCACGATTCACTGTATAATTTTCACTTTTACACCAATGTGTTAAACTTGTTTAATATTGAAAATTGTAACAATAATGAAAACTTTCATTCCATGTTTGAATAATTTTTTGTGTGTTTATCTCTGTTAAAAAGGTCAATGTTACTTTTTTTGATGATTCCATTGTAGGAGTCGGTGATTTGGAGGGCCCATGATGATGGCCAAGAAAAATTAGCCAAACTGCGCAGGATCCAAGCACACCAATTAATTAATCTGCACACTGCTACTAGACCATGTATCCAATTGGTATGAAAGTTTGTGGTCGTGTCCAAATTTTATTGGGAGACATATCATATGAAGGAACCAAATTCTCAAACGACCATATGGTGGCCCAAACGACCTGATCTGTCTAGAACACCCAATCATCATAATGTCAAAAGTGGGGTGTTGTGATCTGTCCATATCTTGTTCTCTGGGGGTCCAAATTATGCCACATGTTCGGTTGATACAATGAAGTGGTGGGGATACATATTTTTTATTTCATCCAAATAGATATAAGGATTTTTGGAGGTCGAAACACCTATGAAAATTGGTTATAAGAATTCTATGTTCTCAAAACCACCTTCCAATTTTCCAATAAAATGGCACCTTGGGCTCCTCATTTGGATGTTTGGCTAGGAGGAAAATATATGGTATTTTGGATACCCAAAGAAGTCATATCATCACATAAGGTGTTATGGAGGCCCCTGTACTCATAGGTGAATCAAGGATGAATAAGAAGTTCCACTCGAGCCACCTCCTCCTCTCGGTGGCGCGCTAAATGGTGGACGATCATTTCGAGGGAGCTAGAAAAACTATAGAGGGAGTTCCAGCACATGTTCTTCTATTGGTTTTGTGTAATTTGTTTGTTTAATATTTCACTTATTTTGTTTCTGGACACGCTTTCCCAAATTACATTTCATTTGACATAATTAGGTGGAACTCTTTTTATTTTAACACAGATTGGGTTGAGATTTCAAGTGTGAATCTTAGGTAGTTGTGATTGTACAACGCAATAATCATATTTATCTAACACATACATAAGATTTATGTATGATTTGGTAGACCTCTTATTCTATATTTGGTAACAAAATCTTGGCAACACGAATGTTGTACCATGGGGTTGTTCATTAAGCATCATCTGAAGAGGCAAGAGGGGAGTCAAGATCTTGACAAACATTGACCAAAGAATTAAACAAAACCATGTGTATTTTTCAGAATGATGAACTCTCCAAGATTTGTAGTGAACATGAAATGATCTCCTTATCTCATAAATAAAAAAACACCAATTTTATTTATCAACTATTAAACTCTTTAATTTTGTAATTTACATAATTCTGTGTTCAAAAACACTATCCTCTTTTATAAATTCATATTAAAAATACATACTCAAAACCTATCAACGCTCCTTGAGAGACAACCTAGGGTCCTCCCTAGACTATAAATCAATCTTAAAATCAAAATTAATTTGATGTGTCATGAAAACACAGTCAACATAAACCCTTGATATGAAGTTATTCTCATCTTCCCTAGAGGTAGAGATGCCTAAAATATCATCAGGGCATGTAAAAATTCCACTTCCAATCATCTTGATGGAATGATTTGTCGGTGGCTTTCTCGGTTGAAATGGATTTTTTTGAACATATCAGAACTAGTGCATGACTCAATTAGGTCAGCTCCACACAATAATATGAAAGTGAATGAGAGGCCCTATAACTATAGCATGAGAGATTCTAGTAGTTCTACATGCTGGAAACATGCCTAATTAATCCCAGCATGGAATCAATGTAATCTGAAATGACTTGAAGTATTTGTAAAAAACGTTTCTTACTAAAAATCAGATATAATGATATTATGGCATGGGTTAGTCAATAAATTATTTTTCACTAAATTTATTGGAATATAAACCTTTAAACATGAGAGAGTATGCCCCCAAATGGTGTATGGGAGTGAAGATGATTTGATGTTCATAACTACACCTCTAAAATACATCATAAAAATTTATAAAGAAAAAGAAAATAATTTCAATAACTCATGTGATAATTAGAAACCAGTAGATTTGATTGACCATAACATCATCCATGAAAAATGTCATGAAACACATCTATATGAAACTCATGAACAAAAACAATAGGGGAGGGGTTAGGGATGAGATCCCATTCCATCATCTGAAGAAAGATGACACATTCCCTGAGATTCATTTAATCTAAGGGGAATTTCATGAATACTTCCCTAAATTAAATCCAAGCACATATATCCTTTTATGTATATCAGGGACTAATCAAAAACTGATAGTAACCCTAGATACATCATCTACACATTCATACCAGAGTGATAAGTTCACAGGGTCCCTCCAACAATTTGTAAGAAATATGCACGAGGCTGATGCAAGTTTGTCTTCCCATCAACATCATCAGGTTAATGTGATAACTATATCCCAAGAAACCTCATAGATATCAACCAGCCATCTATGGAATCGACATTATCCATATATTTTATTCCTAATAATTTCTATATTTGATCATTCCAATATCCATGTGTGGGTCCAATAATTGCATCCCCTGTATAAGAAGACAATGCAAGACAACCACATCCTCAATGCTGATAGTAATCTCCTACACAGGCTGGTGGAATGTGTGTGTCCCAAGTCTCCATCTCTCATGGGAGCAACAATTATATGGTGATAAATTTATGTGAAATCTGATAAAACAATTTCATAGAATACCTCATGACAATGGTTTGGTAGAATGGTGGCTAGAGGAATAATGTGACGATGATGGTATACTCAATTAACCTTGAATCATCTAACATGATGCCCCTATATCATGTCATAGGAAATAGGTATGTAATTCATATTTAGTAGCATAGAATCATCCATCTATATTTAAAAAAATGAAATAAGTCTTAATTGTAAAATCTATATAAATGGTTATCATCAGTAGAATTTTATGAATAGTAGATTATAAGAGATTACCTATTATGGTCAGCAGAATTTCACTTTAATTAGGGTGTTAGGCTAATTTAATAAAAACTCATTTCTATTGAAAATTGTAATCTTACTCCTAATAAATTATAAATCATTCATGTTTTTTTAATGGGGCTTTTATTTTTCACCTCACTTTATATGATCATAAGTTTCATCTTATTATGGATACAAAAATTTATTTGATGTTTTCTTGTCTTTTTTACCTCACTTTCCAAAACATTATTCACATATTTTCTAATAAACTATTAGATAATGAAGTAAAGTTTTTCTTTATAAACCAACACAACTATAGATTTATTTTAACTAGTAAGTTAGATCTCAAATGGTGTGCATTGTAATTTTTGTATTATTTCTCACACGATGGTGTGTTTCATGAATATTTTCTCACATGATTTCATTATGGTTAAGCATGGATAACATCATTATTCATTCATGTCACCGAATATATACTTTTCATATTAATTTTAATACTTATATGAAAGGATTATTAATATTTGATATTAAAAAAAGTTAGAGATTTCATAAAATTCGGAAAAATTGAGGATCTTAAAATAACAACATATAATTGAAAATATTAAAAGATAACATTGGATAAAATACATCATTTTGGATGAGAGTATGAACATGATCCAGTAATATTCGGGCATAGTTTTCAGTTATGATCTTATTTATGAAATATGCTCCATCTCAAATTTTGTCGTCGTTCTTAAGGCCAATTCATCTCATTTTTCATGTGGATTGAATTGTTTATCCCTCATTGTCACAACATGTTTATATCAGGTATCATTGTTGACTAGTCTTCATGAATTATAAAATATTGAGACTCCCCCAACAGGAATCCATATTGTAGAATAACAGTTAGCAATGATGTACAACTGGTAGACAATATTAACATATTCTTCACTCGATATGTTCACAGAGGTGCATGTGGTAATGTCATGTACAAATGGAAACCATAATTCAGGGAATTTTCCACATTGA
Source organism: Viscum album (assembly GCA_963277665.1). NCBI lineage: Eukaryota > Viridiplantae > Streptophyta > Magnoliopsida > Santalales > Viscaceae > Viscum > Viscum album. The sequence continues at coordinate 1,983,379,776 of OY728145.1, read as the reverse complement.
AATTACATTTCTTTTAGTAATACCACAATTGTTTCACCGCTTCTACTTGTGATGGGGTCTGAACACTCTTGAAATTCAAACCTTGGGCCTTCTCTATTGAAAATTCACAATTAATAACCAAACGTATCTTCAATATTCTTTTCAATATTTCATGAAAGGTTTTTCTATAAAATATCTGAAACTGAATCCTATGTGATGGTAGTTTTTGTTTCTATCACGGAAGTACATTACATAATTATAAATTGTATCCTACACTAAGTATGTTATAGATAACTTGATAATCTTGTTGAAGAAACCATTGATGCACTCCATAATATTTGTGGTCATGTGTACACAACTCTTCCCACCATCAGAAGCCATTGTCCATTTTTATTATGGAATGTGAAGCATATAATCATACACCACATGATTTTTAATGAGGATTTATTTGAATTTTTAAATTTAAAATCATCATTGATCTAGATCATATGCTACATAGAAGTGATAATATTTAACATAAATTAATTTGATATTTTCATTGAAATATATAAAATAACAAATAGATTGCATACCAAGACTCATAATCTCATTCATTATATTTTAATTATGGAATTTTTTTCACATGTTTCTATAAATGGGTCTGATTTCATACTGATGATGTAAATTTGGGGGTATCCACATATCAGGATCCATATTTATTTACTCATTGATTTCCCAATGTCAATTAGATACCAAACACACCAAATTCTGGTGAAATGGTTAGTAATACATGTCAAAAAAATCTCCAAGATTCTTACATTTCCTTCTCTACAATGGAAATTAAAATTAGAAGACGTGAACGATTTCATTCTTTATTTTCCACAATAAATAAAATTCTCTTCTATTTTATGTTGAAACATTACATCAATCTGTATAAACTATTTTATAAAATTAATTAGAAAAATACAAGCAAGGATTACCTTAAAAAATGATCAAAGTGAACAAGAGTTGAATCAATTCAGTTATCCTGCTTGATTTTTTATTAATATGAAGAAGGAATGAAACATTGTTTTTGTATCTCAATGTGTCTAGATATTATGACAACATCTTAGACGATAAACTCAATCATCATATATCTTCAAAATTTCCTTCTATTCCTCCATCCATTTCTTATTTTACGAAATCAATCAACTAAAAGTGTGTTTTATCATATCATTCACAAGGTCTATAGAAACATGTTTTAAGGTTCTAATAATTTTTATGAAAATAGATATCCCAAATTCAGAATCTAATATACTGTGATCTTGTGTCAATTTTGAATGAACCAATGTATGATATTCCCCAATCGTTGATTTTCTCTAAATTCCAAATGCAATATAAAAAATAAAAATCACGATAAATCTAAAATAATCCCTATATTTATCAAACCATATGATTTATTCTTATGGATTGATTTTTATACTAAATACATATAGTGTCTTTCAATATGAAATCCTTTTATTATGTTTCCAAGGCCTATTATAATGGAAAATCCCTTCTATTATATAATTATTTTTATAGATCACTAATATTGTACGCTAAAAATTTTGGAAACTCATTTGTAGTTGTGAGAATATTGAGGTTGAATTTAGGAAAAAGTTACATTAAATCCAACCAATATGTGGTTATTGGTGGATTATTTTTTGTGGTTTGAGGCTACTGTATAACTATTAAATTTCTAAAAACATAACCGCAACCTATGATACTCCATCTTCATCCGCAATTTAGTCTCTTTCTATTTCATTATTCAGTAAATAACCACAAGAAGTCTTATTTACAAGTATATTATAGATATCATCTTTGTTTTCCACATATTTATAATAGGGAGGAGCCATAATTTCTTTGGATGGACCTTATTAAACATCCATTTTAAGTATACGTCTTTATATAGTTGAATGCTTTTTATAGTAAAAACCACAACATATAAATCCATCAAGAATCTATATAACCACTAGAAAATAAAATTATTTCTTGGACCAACTATTAATCTAAAACCAATAGACAATTTAAATGACTTATTATAGCTAATAATTGAAAATTGTTATAGATAATAGAATTATTTTCTGGATTAGGTCCAAGATTTATGAAACTATTAATTTTAATGAAACCATCACCATTTTTGGAAGTCTATCATTAGAAGGACAAAATCCATTTAAAATTCTATAGTTTTGCACATCTCTTTGGAAGTTGTTAAGTAACCACATGAAACTAAACTGGATTTTACTTCACATTCGAAGTATGAATCAACTCATCCAAAAATAGTATTTTTTTTAAAAAGTAATAAGGTATTTCTTTTATTTTGTAACAATTTCATGTGTTATTTATTTATTTTGATTTTACATTTCAATTTATATTATAATAATTTTTTTAACATGGATAAATATTCTGATTTGAGGGTTTCTCTTCTTTATTAGCTCAGTTTCAAAAGCACTCTGTGAATAATATAGAAAATGATGGTTAACCATATTACTATTATTATAAAGATGTTTTAGAATGCATTCCCATAACCTAAAAAAATGATATTAATTTTTTTTATTATACTTTTATATATCTGTAATGATATTTCAGTAGTTTATAAATAAAATTTGAATCATCTAAAGAATATCCACAAGGAGTATTAAACCAAATATACAACAAGTATAGTTTACATGTAATAGTTCATAAAAATGTCATCATTAATACATTTTTTTCATGTTTTATCCCGATGCACATCTATTCCAGACCCACGTCAACTTGATGTATTCAAACTGGTATTCAATTGCAAAGATAACTGTGTAATTTTTATGAAACAATTTTTTAAGGTTTTCTTATATAAAAAAGATGGGAAAATGTTTTATCGGAATTTTTTTTTAATTTTTTATAGGTATGTTCAATGGTTTTAAAATAGAATTTGATTCATATAAATTATATCAATCAATAATAACAAAACACAACTGTAATGAGGGACGAATCATCTAAATAACAAGAGTATAAAATAATGTGTGTTGTTAAACATCATTATCATCATGTTTTTTATCATTCAAATTATTATTTTTTGTAAATAAAAATTTAATCAATGTTTAATAATTAGTTAGTTATTGTTTAATAATTAGTTGATAATTAGATGATCATTTGTAAATAATTATTCGATCATTACTTCATCATCACTTAATCATTCTTTAATAACTCTTCAATCATTATATAATCATTTCATAATTAATATTGTATCATTAGTTCATCATTTATTAATCATTATTTATTCATTATATAATCATCCCTTAATCATTAGTTATTAATTCATTTAATATTCATTAAACATTCCTTAATCATTATTTAATCATTATTTAATCGTTACTTAATCATCAGTTAATTATTCTTTAATCATTCATTAATCATTAGTTAATAATCATTTAGTCATTAGTTAATCATTATTTATTCATTCCTAAATATTTTCTTAATCATTATTTAATCCTTGGTTAAACAGTAGTGAAATACTAGTTAATCATCTGTTAATCATTCAATAATCATTCTTCAATCATTCCTTAACCATTTTTTAATTATTATTAAATCATTATTTAGTCATTAATTAATCATTGGTTAATAATTAGTCAACAATTAGATAATCATTATTTTAATAATTAGTTATTAATTACACCATAAATAATTAATCATTATTTAATCACTCATTAATAATTCCTTAAATATTCTTTAATCATTCCCTACTCATTATCCAAGAATTATTTAATAAATAGTTCTTCAATCTTTAATAAGTTATTAATGCATAGTTAATCATAATATAATGATACTTAATTAATTAATTAATAATTAGTTAGTTACTATTTTATCTTCAGTCAATCATTAATAAATCATTAGTAAATTATTAGTTAATCATTCTCTAATATTAACTTAATCAATGATTAATCTTTAGCTAATAATTATTTTATCCTTTAATTTTAATTACTTATTCATTAGCTAATAATTAGGTAAACATTACTTAATCCTTACTTATTTATTCCTTACCAATTAGTTAATCAAGTTTGGTTCATTAGTAAATTATTATTATAAAATAATTTAATTTAATCCTTTATAAATTATTAGTTATCCATTTTATATCTATATATAATCATTACCAATAATAACTATTAGTTTTTACAATATGTAAATAAAGAAATAATAAAAAAAATTCATAAATAACTGACAAAAATATGAAATAATAATAAATAACTATAAAATAAATTAGAAAAATATACCATTAAATGTTTCTTTGAAAAAAAAATCAGTACTTCTTTTGGGTAGCTGGAACCACGACTACCAAAGGATTCTAATTTTGGATAGATTGAGTGGAATTATGCGCGATTGGGGAATTTTTAGGAGAGGAGGGGGTCCCTTTTTAAAAATTTTAACGGAAAAGTGGAACCCCTCTCATATTTTCCATTACATTAGGTGAAAGGAGGTCCCTCCCCAGCCACCTTTTGATTAACATTAAGAAAATAGAGGCCGCCCCCAACCAACTTTTCCATGTAATCGATATAAGGAAAAGATTGAACACCCCTTTATACATTTTAATAAATATTGAAGGATGTAGGGACCCTAGAACCATTCTAATACAAAATTAAAAAAATGTAACATACAATTATTTAGTTATTTTTCATAAAATGCATAAAAATCTCTAAAGAAGGGAGGGTGTAGAATGGGATTAGTGGATCTAGTGAATGATAATGGGGGTTAATAATTGGGGATTTTAATTTTAATTCTAGATAAATCATTGTATTTTAAATCATGAATAATTTAAATGTCTGGTTTGTAAATATGTTCAATAAATGATTACATGCCATTAGAATGTGAGTCACCCTTTCATTATTAATACACACTATTTGTTTAACAATTCTCAACATATGTGTTTTTATTTAGAATTAGATTCACCCATTTTATTATAAAAAACACATTTTGATTAATCATCTGAAAACCATGAGTTTTGTACTATTTTTGAATATTTTGGTTTCCTCCCATTTTGAAGATTAATTATTTCACATAGAAAAAAAAATTATTTTCAAAAATTATTTTAAAAAATGATTATAGTGTTTTCTAAAACCTATAATGATATTTATTTTGTAAAATAAATCATAAATTATTCACTATTAACTTTTCCTATAATTATAACACAAAATTATTTTAACATAGTAAGATGCATTCCTAAAAAAATGAAAAAATGCATTATTTTTATGCATATATATGAAATTAAAAGTTATATCCCTATTAGTTAAATGTTTTAAATATTAATTTATATGTTCTTAGGACTATTTTTTAAGAGAATGGTGCTGACCATTCCCACCATATCTTGGATTTGATAATATGGGTTGTGGCTCTGGGATTATAGAATTCCGGTAAAAATTAGCAACCAATAATTGATTGAAAATACATGATCACCAAATTGAACCATATTCTGGTAAATTAGGCATTCATTAATCCCTTTTTATTCTCCTGAAAAATCTTGACAATATAATATTTCTATTTCCAAATATCATCATGTTTATAAAAGAGAAACATTATTTTCTACTCTATATATTTGTGATTAAAATTCAATAATTTATCTTACCAAACATCCTTAAGTCCATGTTCCATCGGAAAAGGATATTGAATCCCATAAACCAAACAGGAAAGTGACATTCCTAGTAGTATCCTAGAAGTCATTTTTAATCCTATAAAGTGTAGCCATGATTTTTTTCAACTAGTATTTTTACGACAATCCTATATCTTTTTACAAAATATTTTTTAGCTCTCATTGAATTACTCCACATTCCAACAATATTGTGGATGGTAAGGTATAACAATATTTTACATCACTTCTCACTTCATCAAATATTACATCAACATATTGTTAAAAAAATGATATCTCTAATCACTAATGATCAATTAAATAACTATAAATCTGCTAAGAATATTATCATTAAGAAATTGAATAACTACATTTTCTATGTTTTGACCTATCACAATAGTTTCCACCCAATTTGAGGGACAATACAGTGATATTATTATTTATTTTCCCCCATACGATTGTGGAAATAATCCCATAAAATTTATACCCCCATTGTAATAGTCATTAAATTCTAGTGTATGATGATGTGTAATTTATAATATACACCTAGAATTTTCATTACGTTTTCATTTCTCATATCATGAAATGATGTTTCATGCATAATTAAATAAAATTTCCCAAAAAATAAATATTATAAAAAATTAAATGTTTTGAAACTAAACCCATGGTGTCATCTATAGTAGAAAGAGTATAAAAACACTAAAATTTCTATTACTTCAGTTTTAGGAATACAATGATGGATTATTTTATCTTTAGACAATATAAAAAAATGGATCTTCCATGTGATAATTATTAATATCCAAATTAAATCATTTCCTTTATTAGTAAGAGATGTCTTGGTGTAGAAATCATGTGGATAGACAGTTACCAATATCTAACAATATTGGATGTGGTTGAGTCATCGCCAAAAATAGGTGTTCAACAGCAAAATATTCTTAAATATCTCAACCAATACATTCCTCATGGTGGGGAATCGTTAATCAAGCTAGGTTACTGTTAAAAAAATTTACTTCCGTATTAAAAAAAATTATTATTTTATTTACTATATTAGAGGAGCCATCTGATAAGCCTTTGCATCATATCCTTCTAATTAATGAGATATCTAGTTTTTTCCTGAATCATATAGAAAATCACCATGGAAAACACCAATTAAGACAAAAATATTTCAAATTAATATAATGAAAAAACATCTAGTTATTTGTGGTTGTGTAATTTATTTTATATTCATTTAATCTTCATCTTTCATAGGTCATTGGGTTACGATATGATAAAAAAGTAGCATGTGATTGCTCGAACTATATTTTCACTTGTATCACACATTATCTCAACCAGTTCATCCCAGTCCAGAATGATTATTATGAGAGATTACATTATTGAATTTTTAAGAATATGAAATGGTTTTAGTAATAGTAATTATAACTCAATAATGGAATCTTATGTCTAATTATTTTTCAATGACTGATCAATTTTTGAAATATACTAGGAAACTGGCAGAATAAGCCCATGTTCCAAAGAACAATATGAATCGTTCAAACTAAAGTCATTATTATAAAGATTAATATGAGTTAAAAATTTTATGTATTAACCTATATTTATTTTTGTGATATTAAATTTCCCAAAATTGTATGATGCTTCACTATAAAATGATACTTGTCCCACTTTAAAACTAGGTTAGTCGATATAATGATTTATATAATATGGTCTAGATTCCTCAAGAATATGAAAAATTATTTTACATATATTGGGAAATCATACATAAAACCTCAATTAGACATTACAAAAATTCTTATAAAATAACAAACATGCAGTTTGAGAATGTGGCTAGAGCATTACAAATTTTAAATTACATGTGACTATAATAAAATGTTCCCTACAAGAACATGAAGTTTCTATTCTCTTGGTCTTTATGAGAAAATGAGATATGGTTAAATTATGGGTACCCTTCAATGAAACAAAAACAAATCATGTAATGTGATCCACCCTAATATTTTATCGATAAAATATAACATGAAATTATCTTTCTAAGTTGGTTCATTAAATTTCATTGTAGTCAGTGCATACCCACCAACCAATTACCATCTGCATTGAAATAAAAACATTAATTCATTAGATATCATAGTAGTAGCTCCCTTATTTAGAACCGCATCTACTTGAATAACCCATAGACTATATGAAATTGGTTATTAAATTACATCATTTACCAATTTAATCACAAATTCAATCAAAAAATCTCCTTTAAAAGGGATGTTTCTTTGTTGTAGCTATCTACATGGTTATAGACTTTCCCTTAAAAGGAACTTGTGTGTGAAGACTCCAGGGATAAAGCGTTTATGGTTAACTAATGTACATATAATATATTAATTCCATAACATAAGAACCTATGAAAATTTGGTTTCATGATCTTCTATGTGGCATGAGTTATGAATGAAGGTTGGAGTATCCATCTCTCTTAAATAAACATACTTGAGAGATTAAGGGGGAATTTCATTTTCATCTGAGATTGATTTAAAAACAAGGGATCCAGTGGATTCATATAATCTCATTATTAATAATTTATAACAAATTATCAATACCAATAACATCCACTCTTGCCGATAACATACTAATGTTGTTTTTATTAATTTCTTCGATGATGTTTAATACTCACCATGTCATCGATTAACTGAAAACTAAAAATCTAATAATCAATTAAATTATCTTAATATTTGAATAATAATAAGATTAAAAAGTCCTATTATTCCACATTTGTGTATTACCTAATACCTTTTGTGACATTTTATAATGGATTTTCATCTCCCACTCGTAAAATTATTTCACATTTGTGAACATCAATCAGAACTGATTGTGTATCTAAAAACTGTGCTCCCCAAATCACATGTACCTCTAAATCCTCTTCCATGTCTAGTATGATTAAATATTCTAAATGAATTTTTTCCAACCATTACCAACATATATTTTATGATACCTCATAGAATTTTTATTAACAACAAATTAATTATAGCTCTACATTGGTAGAATTCATTTGATCATGTTCCACCTTCATAAATGATATAAATGGAAAAAATCTATCACCATATCCCAATAAAATAAGGTATTTTATAATATAATAAGGTATTATCATTCATGGGATATAAAAACCTCAGTTATCTTGAAGTATAAAACCAATAAAATTCTTGGCCACTCTAAAAAATTCTTTTATAAGGGTAATGTTTCCCAAATACTCTAAATTCCTCTTGTTTGAGTGAAAAACCTTCACATATTAGGAATATATTATCATATGAGTTAGTGATTTATAAAAATTTATATTGAAATTATTTTTATGAAATTATTCCATGTGCATCTTATATATATGATCAAGATTCCATTTTTCATTAGATATACAAATGGAAGAGGTGGGATATATGGATTTACAACACCATTCTCTCTTTTCACCATAATCTTTACTTTTGATCTATACTTTTAAAATGAAAAAATATTAGGGTTTTAAACTTATTTTTTTGTTGATAGGATTCATATTTGATATTTTTTCTTCTAAATATTTCTTGGATGAGGCTAGTTCATGTTGTTCATTCAAACTTGTCAAAGTTATAGCCTTAGATTGTTCTATTAGGTTCTTCTCAGTGTTTCTAGATAATAAATTAGGTTTTCTTACAAGGAGTGGATCATTGATACACTAGATATTGTTTTCAATTATAAAAATGGACACCTCTTTATTGTAGATTATTGTTTCAACAGCGGTGATGAAATTAAATATCAGTATTTTTAATTTTGATATTGTTTCTAATAGTGGTTGCTGTTGAATAAAATAATACTGTATTTATTTATGTGCATGCTATTCTAGATGATGATTACGATAACCTTGTTTTCCTTATTTCCATATAAAATGTTTTTTACTTATTTTTTTTCTTCATGTATGGATTATAATTTTTTGGCTTTATATAACTATGTTTTTTGTGAGGAATTTTTTTGATTATTTTTATTTTCAATCCCCAACCTGAATATGAATTATCATGAAATATATGAATATGTAATTGTGGAAATATGTTTGGTCCACTGTTTCAATGGTCATAGATCAGTTCTATCTTCAAGGTTCCACCCCTAATTCTCAGAGATTCATCCATGACATGGTTTTCAACACATTCACTATAAATTGCATATAAAACTACTTGAACTTGAGAACTTCTATTGATATAAATCAAATAAATTTTCATTGACATTGCATAAGATTCTTTATTGATAACCATAGTTTCATTGAATTAATTATTTCACATTTTTTATTCCCCACTCAACATTCCACTAGAACATATTTTCAAAATATCCATTATTAGATCAAATAATTCTTCTCAATATTTTTTTTGACTGTCCCTCCAATAGATGTATCCTCAACATGTTTTGTTTTTATTGTTTGAAACCCATAAAATGTCACACCTTGTATCCATAATGAAAATCCATTATAAGGGCATTTTAAAAAAATTGAATTTAAACCATTAGTTCTATGTGGATTTTGTATCATGCATCTAGAAGTTGTGGACTTCATTCTATAATGTTTCCATCATGAATAGAGGAGTATATTTTTAAAAGAAAAAATTAACCAAATCTTCTCATATAAAAATGTAATAGAATTGAAAACCATTAATTATGTCCATTTCATTACCCCCAATGAATAAGTAATGAGACATATTTCTATGTTATCTTCTATCATAATGTAGACATAGAAAATTTCACATATCTCTATATATTTTGAATGGTGATCATTATGATCTTCACTATGAAATCCTCAAAAAAAAACTTATTCTATGTGAATTGAATTATAAGAGGATTATTATTTAAATGTTTTCATTGACACAGTGGCCTTACAATGAATGTATCATTACAATGATTTTAGTGGTGACTGTAATTAGTAAGTGTAGAATGAAGTGGAATCTATTCTAGATGAGTTTGTGGCATATTTGCTACTCTTGTTGGAATTATGCACACAGATTCGGAGAAACATATTATTATGTATCATGTGGAATATATTTATAGGAAATTGTTCCACATATCTTGATAAAAATTGATCCATTTTTGGTTGAAGGATTCTGGAAAAATATCCCACAAAAGTATCTAGTGGATGATATTTTTTCTCAACATCAGCTGCAAACTAGGGGTTTTGATATCCATCATGCACAAAAAATTGTCAATATGTTTGTGTATCAATGAGGTATTATGATTCATAATCTGGTATTAGGTAATTTTGGATATTACTTCCCATAAATGATTGAAATGTCCTCAATATTATTGATTCAATTTTAGTTTTAATGAAAAGTGTATCTGTTGTCTCTTCACTACTAGAATGGTTGATGTGATAGAATATTCACATAAGATCCTACACAATAAGAAAACAACACTCAGTGTGTATCAATTTATACTCTAGTATTATAGAATGAATTGTAATTTAATTACATTAGTTTAAGATAGAATGTATCTCACCCTAAATGATTGATCAATTTTACTGTCTTGAAGAACTTTATATTTACAGGATTCCCATATTTCATTGGAAATAGAAAATAGATTTAAGATGAAATATTTTTTCTTCATTGATATTATTCATTATATAAAATTTATTAATCAAGGTAGAATAAGAAACATAATGTGTGATATAAAATGCCCAGAATCGGTTAAATATTGTCGAATATATGATGAATAAATGAATCATGATTAATAAAAAATTATCTCCATGGAAAGGTAAATATCTAAAAATACATTCCATTTTTTTAATAACTAGAGAATGAAATGAATCCATGGAAAATACTGTTAGATCATAATATTATATTTGTATATCTTATGAAATCTATACTCACATGTGGGGAGGGGTGGAGAATCATAATTTTAAGAACACAGTTTAAAATATTTAAACAAAACAAACCCTAATATTCCTCAAGTCATAATATCAAACATATACCACAGTCTGATAAACTAAGAAATATAATCATAATAAATATTAGAATGATTAAATCAGAGTATAGTGAATATCAGAATCAAAATAGATCTAATTAATTATAATATTTTTAACGTAATCAGTTCAGTATAGGTAAAACAAACAAAATAGAAACATTATTACAATGTTTTAATTTATATTTTATGTGTAGAGGAATTAAAATTTGTAGGAAATAAGTAGCATTATAGCTACGAAAATAAAGACTGAATTTCAAGATATAAAAATAATTACAAATTTTAACCATAATAGTAATGTAGTATATAACCCAAAAAAGGTATCCATTACTTTATACATTCAATAAATACTGTATTTCCTTATTAGGTAAATCCCTAGATACAACGATAGAAATGGATCTATCTTGAAATCCCCTTAATCCCATGGTATGATGATTGGATAATCTATCTACCTAGCCTTGGTATCAATTAATCTTATGGATTGTATTATTTATCTTAAAATTCTATAAATACCTAAATTGTTATAATAATCATACAATGATTATAATGGAAAAGTTTTCAAGGATCCATCCTAACAATGATTCCTTATAAATACAAAACCTTAAACAATTAAAAATTCTACGAACATGATTTTCATGATATGCAATCTTCAAGGATCTCAAAAATTGAGAAAATTCGAATTAATCAATTAGGAATTAGTATCTTCAAAATCTATTATTGACCATGTATTTTTAGACATCTTCCCAATGGTTATATTTCAATCCCAACGGTATTATTTGTATTAGATAGTTGCAATAACTTGGAAACATTGAACTTGAAATATCATAATAATCTAGAATCACTGAATGTTCGGCATTGTACTGATTTACACCATTAAAATGTTTAATATATTCATTACCTAAGTAATAAGTCTTATAAATATCATTCAAATATTAATTTAGTTTGACAAACATCCTTATGATTGTTATTATAAATATTTATATGAGTGTTAGTCATATGTTATTTGTACTGCTATCTATCTGACTATTAATACTTTGTTAGTATGAAATGAAAGATATAAATTCATATTTTTGATCTGATAAGAGTGAGTTCAATGTTTATTAAACTCATCGTTATTCCAATAAAATATAAAAAAATTATATTGTTTATAATTGTAATATGTGAGATATTATTAGATGTATGGTAAAATATAATGCTTTGTATAATAACATTCTAAAACATTGTGGACATGAAAACTTATGAAATGAGATTTAAAAAGAGAAATGTTTAGTCCAAAAACTAAATGAATGAAAAAATTAATAAATAGATTTTATGAATCAACAATCTCCCCATTTTTGGAAATAACAAATCCCAAAACTATAATTGAAAAATAACATTAAAAACATTACATTCCATGTTATTTTAGGTACATCATATTTAGAGTTAACTATTAAACCTTAACTCCCCCTAATTGGATATGTAATTTGAATACGATGGAGAGAATGATGTTAAATATGACCCCCCCCATTTGGATAATATCTCCCTATATGGACCGTATTATCCCCCAAAATATATATTTCCCTTTATTTATCTAGTCTTCTCCTGCTTTGTTTAGAAATATACCATTGATAAAAAATGTTACCCCTATGTATAAAAAATATCCCCACTATGATTTTTTAAAGATACTGGGATAATGATTCATAATTTAATTAATAAATTTACAGAAAAAACATATGAAACAAAACAATGGACTAAATAACCATCCAAATAATATTAAAGAACATTAAAATATTAGGAATTAATTTTTTTTAGAAAATCATATTTTTATGTCAATGTAATTCATTAATAAAAAAATGAATCAATTGTATTAAAAATAATTAAAATAATTGTTCTAAAGAAAAATGACTTTCTTTATTAGGGTATTCACACAAGAGTTCATTTTATTAACTCTTTTATCTCCCTATCCATATTTAGTTGTCATTTGTATTGAGTGAAAACATTCTCACACAATTCATTGTTCTGATTATTCAATTTTTTAATTTCCTCTTCATAGCATTTTAGTCTATTTTACACCAACTTCATATATTAGATCTTTCATTTTATAAAATTTATATCATATATAAAACTATAATTTTTACCCCAATTGTCATCCACAATCATGTCTATGTTATCCATGTATTTTGATAACTGGCTGATGGATTATGATGAATCATTCATGATATTCTTTATTGCATCAAATTTATTATTTTTCATATTAAGATATGAATCAAATTTATGAGATCATTTCATGATTTTATTAAAAATTATTATTCGACATTGAGTTTTTTCTTTGAGTTTATTTAATTCTACTTCAATACAAATAAATGATTTTGTTAGATGTTTTATTGAACCCAACTTTTGAATAGGGGTATATTGAACTAACAAGCCTCTTGATTTAATCATGGGATAATATTGAGTTTTAATTTTCAATCTTTTTAAATCAAGACCAGTATAATAAATTCCATGTACAATAACTATTTCTCTTGAATCGTATCAATATTTCAAAATCAAAGGAATATTAAATCTTTTTTTACCAACTTATAATTCTATTCCTTTTCCCTTATCTTTCTTAGAAACTTAATTTTCAATATATTCAAGAATATTTTTATCCAATTTGTTATCATCAGAAAATTCATAGATCTCATCTCTCTTATGAAAATTAACATTGTAATCACCCTTAGTTTTTTATTTATAATCATATTATTTCATTATTGATGACCTAAATTCCTCATATGTTTCTAATTCTTCTTCAATACTTCCATATTTACATTCTTTATTTGTCATACAGGGAAGGTTTAATGATTATAAATCTGATGAAGAATTATCAGATTTATTTTATTTCTTATCAGAATTTTTATTTTCTTTATAGTCTCCTTCTTTATTATATTTATCTATTTCTTCTTCACCATCATTTACCTCAAATAGTTCTTCTATTTATATATATTCACTTCTTGATTTTTATTAATATCAATATTTTTAGTCGTTGTTATCCCCATCAACTTATTTATCATCAATATTTTCTTCTTCAAATTCTCCAATGATCTCTTTTCCAATTTTGTTTACAACATCCTCATTGTTATAAGATCTCTCTTTCCAACTATTTTTTTTGTTATTACTTCTCCTAAATTAGTGGTACTTTCTGATTCTTAAAAATCATTCATTCTCCTTCACCTCTGAGAGATTTAATTTTAGTATATACAATATGGTTTTATGAAATGATAATCTGGAATCTGGATTAACATGATCGTTATTGGAAATATAGGGGAAAACATTGTAATAGGTTTTCTCAATTCCATAAAACAATGTCTCACAATGTTGCACATATTGTTTTGTGTTCTTCTAATTTATTTTCATCCATTATTTTTATAATGTATCGATAGCTTGCATTCCCAATTCATTGGCCTCAGAAGAGTCAATTCTAATTAACGGATCTATATGATTACATTATTCATTATTGTTAATCCACTCATCAAAAATTTCATTAGGAACATTATATTGTTGTGGTTCCTTCATCATTGGAGAAGTATCTTCTTCTTCTTATTATGTTTTTACAAGCTTTATCATTGTTACTTAAATGTTATACTTCTGATATGGCATCATAATGATTTTCCAAAAATGTTTATTTATTCTATTGTAGAAAAATTTCATTATTTTCATTATATCCGCACTAATTTAAGATATTATTTCTTTTATTAGAGTCAATTTATTTTAAATCCTTAAAAAAATTATGCACTCATCCTCCAATTTCATAATTAATCCCAGAGACATGATGATCTTTGAATTTATATAATTTTTATAGATTTTTTTAATGGTAAGAAATATGAATCCAAAAGATCAATATTCTTCAGGATGATGAGAAAATATAATATGAAAAGATCTAAAACCTTTAATTTATTAGGATACCATTTTATTATAATAAGAAAACCTTTAATCCATAGGTAATTTATGAGTTTTTCAGATTTTTAATGAGAAAGATCCTTGATATTTGAATGATAAAACAAAGGGTATGATTCATTGATTTTATTTATAATCCAAGAATATCAGGTCACTTGTGAGTTTGTTAGTAGGCTTATCCATCTTCCAAAATTCCAAAAAATTGACTAGTTATTATATGATACCTTTTAACGATTTCCATAAATCAAAAAATATATTTCTTTGCTTCTTGTATTGAATACTTAACAGAAATGTAAAGTGCATGTACAAGATCATGGTATTATTAATCAAAATCAATATTATTTTTATCAATAGAAAGACCCCCATCATTGAAAAGAAATAATATTATCCAATTTATAATCAAAATGGTTACATAAATCTCTATAAATTATACATTATCTAGAGATAAAAAACATATTTAATCAAGAATAGTTACCATCAGATAATGAATGAATATGGTGAATCAACTAAGAAGGAAACATTTTCAGACTGATCTACATTAAAGCAGTAGTAACTTAAGGGAATCATATCTGATAAAAATTATGTGGGATGGGGGGTCCCCTTTATATAGGAATCGAGTTTGACAGTTTTAATTCAAAATCAGAACTAATGGTTTTAATATAATCCATTATGACTTTATTATTGATATTTATTTAATTTATTTTTAATTGAAATTTTTTAAATCTTTAGGATTTAAAATTTCAATCATATTTGGATATGAATATGATAAAGAAAATAATAAAAAATGTTTTTAAAAAATATAAGATAAATAAAAATTATAATTAAAAAGATTATAAAAATGAAATACTTCAAAAGGATAAAAATATAGATGAATAGCTTTTGGAGTGAAAAGTTTCATCATTACAAATAACATTTTATCATGATTTTTTGTGAACATAGTTTACTATGATAGCATTGATTATGAAATAAGAATGTTTTTATTGGCAAAAATAAAATATATTTTAAATAAAACTAATTATAATACATTCTTTTTTGGAATAGTTATCGTAATAGTTTAATTATCAATCCATATTAAGTTATTTTTTAATAGAAAAAACATTATAACAAAAATAGTGTCTGAAATTTTTTTTTAATGTTTTCTGAGTCAGAAAATATATTTTATTATTCTAAATATTAAAATTTTATTAAGAAATATGAGTTTGAAAAATTCATTACGAATAAATGTTTATGAAATAGTATAATTTTTCAAAAAATAAAATCTTTCAAAATATAATTATCATATGTACATTCATAATATCTGTTTAATATATTCAAATTTATAGGAAGGAAGAAGTTTTTAAAAAAAATTCTGCATATTGATTTTTAATTCCTATAAATTGTTAAATATTATATACTTTAAATGTAAATGGTTTCTTTTAACTATGTGATTAAAATGTTAGTGATTCACTAGGTTTTGACTTAATGAAATTTCATTAGTATTATCACATAGTATTTTAAATTTAGTAAATCCCAAGAAACAGTCTGTGGGTGTGTGTTGTCTCCACAACACTTGATCGCAGTAACTACTAGTAGCCACACATTCAGCTTCAACAATAGAATGTGATATTGATCATGGTTTCTTAAATGACCAAGAATGAAATGAATCTATTATGAAATAAAAAATTTCAGAATTAGTTTTCGAATCTATTCTATACCCACCAATTTCAGCAGTAAAAAATATTTTTAGTTCAAAAACATTTCCAAAAGAAGTGAAATGTCCTAAATCCATCGTTCCCTTGAAGTAAAAAAAATTATATTTACTAATTTAAAACGTGATTCCTTTGTAATTTCAATATATTTTGCTCATAGGCAGATATAATATGTTAAATATGCATGACTAGAAGATATGTAAATTAATATTCCTATCATATATAGTACATTGATAAATTGGTTTTCCTACCTCATCACGATCATGTGTATTTGAGATACTCATGGGAGTGGTAATACTTTTTGTATTGTCATAACCAAAAAATTCAAGAATATATATTTATATAATTATTTTGATATCTAAAATTTCTTTATAGTTTCTATGAGATTTTAACAACAAATAAATATGTCAAATTATCCATCATACTTATCTCAAAATCAGAATTCATAATATACAAAAAGTAATTTAATTAAGATTTATTATTTGATCCAAATATAATGTCCTCAGAATAAATTGATCTATTATAACAATTTTCATATCATATTATATACAATTCATTAGAACCCCATCTCCCATAATAAATATTTTTTATAAAAAACATATTAACCTATCATACCATGCTCTAGGTACTGGTTTAACTCTATATAAAGAATTAATAAAATTATAAAATTATTCAGTATGTTTTTTATTTTCAAAACCAGAGTGTTTCTCAAAATAAAAATCCTCATAAACATATCTATTAACAAAATCACACTTCACAACCATTTGAGAAATATTGAAATTACAGAATACTGTAAAGGATAGTATAATAGAAAAAACATAAATATTATAGGCTAGTGTATATTTTTCCTCATATTCTATGCCTTCTTGTTTATTTTCACACTTATAAACATGTCTAGACATTCTTATAATAATTATTCCATTTCCTTCAATATTTTTTCTTAAAAACCAAATTTACTCTAATTATAGAGGTTTCTCTAGGTCATCCAACCATGATCTAGACTTTGTTACTCTCAAATCCCTTGACCCCATATTACATTTCCATAATAAATTCCTCCTCACCTAAATCTTTATCAGGTTTTTTAGTTTCAAATTGGGGAATAAAAGGTATATGATCAGTTTTAATCCTTAAGGAACATCTAGTCCAAACTGGTTAATCAGAATTAGTAACGATACTATCACCAAAATAATTCCTATGAAACTACTAACTTATTGAATTTGGAATAGTTTTTTCTTTTACATAAGGTAAAAAATCATCCAATGGAATAAATTCATAAACAATTTCTATAGCTACATCCTTATGAGAAGAGGTTTCTAACAATGTTTGAAAAACATTTTTTGATATGACATTAGTGGTGGATATAGGTTGATGTTTTTAAATAAAAAATTATTGGTTTCATCAAACATAACATTTACTAATTCAACCGAAGTAAAAGAGTTTTTATTAAAACATCTATATTCTTTATAAGTTGTAGAATATCCAAAAAAAATTATTTCATCAGATTTGTGTTAAAGTTTATGTAAGTCAACCTTTTCACTCAGAATAATAACTTTGCTTCCAAAAAAACTAATGTAAGAAACTATTGGTTTTCTACTTATCCCAAAATCATAAAGAGTTATATTAAAAAAATGTTCTAATAAAAAATCTTTTTGTAGTATAACATTCATTAAAAACTACTTCAGCCTAAAAACATATAGTAATGGGGTATTCAATCAAAATGGTACTTGTTATTTCTTCATTAATTCCATTTATTATCTGAACAAGATAATTTTTGGGGGTTGTAGATTCTGAAAAGTTATGTTCAATTCATATTTTTCTTTAAAACTATTCAAAGTTTTAATTTTCAAATTCTCCACCATGATCCCTATGAATAGTTATCATGCGAATTTTTTTCACACTTTTAATTTTTTCTAAAAATGTTTTATTATAACATAAATATTATGATTTATTTATGATAAAATTGACCCATGAATATCTACAGAAATCTTAATGTAAGTCATATATATATTGTTTTCAAAAAATACTCATAGTATTTGTAGGGATAAATAGATCTTAATGCGTTGGATGTGGAGTATCCTAATAATAGATTTCACTAGTAGATTTAATACAAGTCTTATGTTGCTTATCATATGGACATGGTTAATAACAAATTAAATAATTAAACCTATAATCTGGTAGATCCTTAAAAATTTCTTTCTTAGTCATCGATGATAAATTTATATGGTTAAAGTGTCTGAACCTTATATTCAATAACAAATAGTGTCCTTCTATTTTACTATGGTAAGGTATGTCTTGGCTCTAAATTTCTTCCATGTTATGTTTATTAACATTTGGAAGAAGGAATGAATGCATCTTTTGAACATTATACCAATCACTTATCACTTCAAAATTTCACAATGTAACCATTAACACATTATGAGATTTTGATTATATGTTTTTTCTTAAAACCATTATCAAACAAAACATTTAAAATAACTACATTTCCAAGAATAAAAATATAACCCATAGTGACAATCTATCATTTGGAATTATCTCTGAATGTATCTTTTCCACCTCTCTTATTGATAATATTTTTTTAAAAACCCTTTGTTACTAGTCATATTCCATGAATATCTAATTTAAAATTACTATGTATTATTTTTTAGTCATTTATTTATTTTCCTAAAAAATATTATACATTCGACACACTAACCTTATTGTTTCCGATAATGTCAGAAAAAATAAGAATCCACATTCTTTTGAAATAATATGGTTTTTGGAATTCTAGTGATTGAAATTTATTTAAAGAATAATTATTCTTCCAATGTCCATCACTTTAACACATCATGTAAAATGGGAACTTTTGGGGAAAATTCAATTGTTACTAAAATATGATTTTTGTATGAAAATTCCATTTGGGAACTTTTACTATAAGGACGATATTGTTTGAACAATTAATCGAAGATGATATTACCAAAGGTATATGTTAAAATACGATTATACAATGAATAAATTTTTTATTTTAGTTTTATAACTAATTTTTTATCAACAAAATATTTGTTTTAGATTTGAATTTTTTAAAAACATTTTTAAAAGAAACAAACATTTCTAAATATCTTTAAATAATATCCATTTTAGAATTGACCTAATCAAGATATCTGGAAATATATAATATTTAATTCATAAAAATATTTGTACATTAATCATATTTATATTGTTTTCCATTTTCATTATCAAGGGTTTTACAAAATTTTCAATTTTCATTTTCATATAATTTTTCAAAATGGTGAAATTTTTCATTGAAAGGTAATGGATCATTATTAGATATTGAGGAAAATTATTAATATTATGATGTTTAATTTTTATCACTAGGATTGTTTTCACATAAATTAATATTGGTAAGGTTCTCAAAAGTTCATACTTTTTCCATTAAACAGTGATTTTCAAAGGGTACATTTTCAAAGAGTCATATGTTTATCTTACAAGAACTTTATTTATCATATTAATTTTCACTCGAATCACCTCCATTGGAAATATATGTGTCACCATCCTTATGATTATTATTTCCATTTAATATTTAATATATCTAGGAATTACTTTTTTGAATTATTTTATTTTTTATATTTTTTGGGTAAATTTTGAAAATATGGTCTGATATGTCTAAAATTTATACATTTTTAACAAGTGAATACATATTTCATATTACTTATCTCATTATGAAATTCTTATATATGTATTTTAAATATTTTATTCCATTTATATTTTTCATTCTTCTATAATTGTTTACCAAAATATTCTCACAATGTCCCGAAAAAATATAACCATATTGAACAATTACTTTCTTATTTCATGAAATCTTATCAATATTTTATTGATTTTTCACTTTAGTAGGAACAATATTTGAAGTAAAGGTGACACTAATTTCCTCATCTTTTATTTTCATTATTACACCATATTTCATAAGATTTCCAATTAGATCATAAAGAGTATCATTTTTTATCCTTTTAGTCTCGACATCAACTGTTCTGTTAATCTACTAATTATTGGGCATAAAATCAATTATTCTCTATATAATAATTTTATCATAAATTTTTTTTAACAAATATTTTTTGAATGTTAATAATATTTCAAAATATCTGCTGTATTTTAGAATCAAATTCACCTTGTATGAAATTGAATGCTTGATAATATCATCTTAACATATCCATCCTTGTCTCAACATCATTATATATACCAAATTGTGTGACTTCATGATTTTCCATGACACTATTTATAGATTCAAAAGAAATTTTGTTGACTATATATTCTTATTGACATTGAGAATAACAATGTATTTTTACAATAATAATTCAACTTTAATTCTTTTTTTTCTTGAAGAGTGATGGTGAAAAATTACTTATCAAGAATTTTATAAACTATAGTCAAGATGAAAATGCTATAAACCCCATTATTGATAATGAAAGCCTTTATCCTATCTCTCATGTACTAATAGTTAGCACGATAAAAAATATGTGGTCTATTGGGATTCTTGTTATTAATAAAACTAAAATTTAGAATAATCATGATAATAGAATAGAAAATCATTATATTAGAAACAAAATAGTGAAATAGTTTATAAACAAATTTGAAACTAATCTAAGTAAACAAATTTCAATATATAAAATAATTAAAACTCAACTCATAATATAAATGATGGATAAAAAATATCATAAAGCTATTTACATGACTTAGATACTAATATACGGATTGTTATATAATATTTTCATAGCTCCTGAAAGTTGTAATTACAAGTGGGTTGAATTGCAGTTTTAAAAACCTATTTTAAAATATTTAAACAAAAAAAATCCTAAAACTATTTAAGTTGGATGAACAGAGTTATACAGTAGTCAGGCTAATGAAGACACAAAATTGTCATCCAGATCTATATGATTAAATCATGTGTAAAAATTATTGAACTCTATATGGATTTGATTAATACTAATTTTTTATTGTAATTAGTTAAGTATAGATAAAATATAATGAATAGAATGGATAATACTATGTTTAACTTTAAATTATTTGTGTAGTGTAAATACAACATGTAAGAAAAAAGTAACATTGTAGAGAAAATGAAATATTTAATTTCAATCTATGAAAATAATAACCTCTCTTAACCTTAAGAGAAAGGTGGTCAAGGACCCATACTAATGGTTCCCACTACTTTATACTTATAGAAACTTCTGAATTTCCTTACCAATGAAATCCATTGATATGAAGATTAGAATGGATCAATATTCTTATCCATGGAATCTATTGATATGATGGTCATATAATTTTCCTACCTAGCCTTGGTATCCATAAATATGATGGATCTAATTCTCTATCTTTATATCCCTAGAATCCCATGATTGTCATGATGATAAAAATATTATTACAATGAAAATTGTCCTAAAGTGAAAACCTCAAATGGTTTCCTTAGAACTAAAAAATTCTAATAAATTAAAATGACGATGAAAAAATTATTTATGCTTTGAAATCTCTAGATCTCTCACAATATGAGAAAATCAAATAAATAAATCAGAACAAAAAACCATATATATCTTTTAATGAACTAGTATTTATAGGCATCTATCCAATGATCATATTTCTCTCTAAACTATAATTTTGCTCTGAGTTTATCACAATGACATAGAGAACTAGAACATTATATCTTATAACTATATATTAGAATTGAATGTCCAATGTAGTATTGATTTACACCATCATAGTGTAAAATTGTTTCCCTACATTAGTAATAACTCTCCCTTATATGATTATAAACTCAAGTGTGTTTGATGGACTTCATTTCAATTGTCATTATTTTATTATTTATGAATGTTACACAGATATAATCAGTATCATTATCAGTTCGATTATTAATACTTTTTAATGTGAAAGATGTAGGACCAAGAGAAACCCTGAGAGGGGAGGGGTGAATCATGGTGTCAAATTTTTATTTTAAACTGGTGGATCTTGTTCCCACGTTGTTATAAACTTGTTTAACTAGTATGATGTATATGAGAGTAAATCAAACATCCACATGCAAAGAGATGACACAACCCTTTTTACTTGGTTCACCACTAAAGCCTATGTCCAAGGAGCATACGCCGATAGGTTTTCTTTCATACCAAATTCGAATATTCTTTACTAGTTGTGGACTACAAAGGTTTAAGAACATTTACTATGTCCTAGGCTCACTGCATTAACAACTATTTCGGGATAGCTCACTGTGTCCCTTAGGTCACTCCCGTTGACTCCCCTTGGTTCACTATATTTGGTGAAGTCTCAGCTAGTTTATAAATGTGAAGGTCTCTTCAATAGATTTTCATTGAAGTATTTTCCTCTACTTAGCATGAGTATCTTCTTACATCGAAGTCCTGAAATAATGCTCTTGAACACACTGAACCACTGATCGAGATAATCAGAAAGTAAAAATAGGATACACATATGATTTCACACAGCACCTACCCTTTACGCGAAAGTTCAGACATTTGCATGCAATACATGATTTTCGCTTATAAAAATATTTCATGAAACTTCATCTTTTTACGTGCAACCCTGAATTTTTCACGCAACTCAGAATCTTTGATGTATCTAGGAATTTTCCACACAGGTCGGACATTTTGCACATCTTGAAATTTTTCATGTAACTCGAATTTTTCATGCAACACGTATTTCTTCATGCACCTTCCATTACACGAACCTTTTACGCACATCCGCACTTGAATCATCTCTAAGTCTTCAGCTGTACGAAATGAGGGGGGTCACTTCTTATTTATAGGCGTCTCTGACCCCACACACAAAACCCAATGTGGCACAAATAACATCTTATTTGGTGTGTAATATTTCACATAGGTATTGTTTTCACGCACATCTCCAGGTTTTTCGCGCAACCCATGCCTTTTTCCTTTTTCGATGTTCGGATTCTGAAACACTATTTGCGCGGAATAACTCACTCCACTATTTCGCGCACTACACTGTTTTTCACAAACAACTCAAATATTTTGCACACAAACCCAAACCATACTACAATTCACGCATAGAATAGCCTTGCTTCCAACAAAATACAACATATAAAATCTTATATATGATATTATAATGGTGAGTCTGGTGATTATTCAACAAAGGATCATTCCAAAAATCATAATGAAGAATATAATGTCTATAATCGTAATACACATGTATTTATTCTCTGTATGGATAAATATAATTTTTTATAATTGATATTCTAAACCACTATGGACATAAAAATTTATCACATCAATTTGATGATAGTGTTTGTGATTTCCAAAAATTAAGGAATGGAAAAGTGATAAATTGAATTTCTGAATCAAAATATATTAATGGAAAAATATAATAGATAATAATAATAATTCAATTATTAATGATGGAACTGATTAAGATTTGGCTTCCTGATATCGTGCATTATATTACCTCTATAACCATGTAAATTCATATAATATTTTAAAATTATACATAAAACACATTTAAATAAGGATATAAATCTATTTAGTCTCATGAAATAATCAATGCATCGAAGGGGTATCTATAACCATCCTCCACATGAAACTAAAAGTTCAAATAATTCCATATATATTTAATGACAAATTCAATTTAAAAAAATTAAACCATATTAGTAAATGTTAGTTATAATTAATTACAATGAAATATCAATGTTTTCCCACCAAATCAATTGATTTTCCAAGTAGAACACCATATTTTGAGAGGATATAAATTTAAATAAATAATAATATAATTGAAAATTAATGTGGATATATAAAGAAAACATAATACCCAATTATCACAAGATCATAATGTTTCAATGGATATAAAATTACTAAAAATTTAGTCAATAAATAATCCATTTCATTTGAGTAAAATACCCTTCTTTACTAACAGAATTAAATTTCAATATCTAAAAACATCACACATATTACTGGAACAATTTTACTTGAAAATAACATTATAAAATTATAATGTAAGATTAAAATAATATAGTATTAATTAAATTTTAAAATTCAATTCATACCGTATAAGGTAATTTATTTTAATTAAAAAAGGTTTCTTATTTGGGAAATGATAACAATATTCCATTTAAAACGTCTCTAAAAATGTTAAAATGGGTAAAACAATATTAATCAAATAATTGATGTATATTAAAAATTTTATTTTTTTGAAAAAATAATTATATTTAAGAAAAGATTACCCCAACAAATATTTTATAATAAACTACCTCAAATAATGATAATATTGTGAGTTAAACCACTATCACATTGGTAAATTTTGAATACTAAACCCCCTAAATAAACAACATACAATGAAATATTAAATATATTGAAAAAAAATATATTCAAGTTTTATATATAAACTTTTTAGTAAATAAATATAATTTACATTAATATCTAAATAACGTCAATCATATCTCATCAAAACAAAATTAAGATGATGAACCCTTTCCTTAAGATTAAATTTCATGGTAAGTGATTTTAACCTCATGTATAATAAATTCAGATTTATTATAATAATATACCGGATCCATATAAAGATCAATAATCTCATATATGATCCATTTATAATATTCTATCATTCAATTTTCTGTTATAATTTATTATAATCATTATTTTGGGTCTTAACAACTTATTTGTCATGTATGTTTTGATTCAAATGTCTTGAACCTTGAATATTTATCATGGTTCGATCAACTCCATAATTATATTCAATACTTAAATATTAAATAAATTCAATATATATATATTATCATCCATAGTACATTGAGATTGAAAAATTAATTATGCCATTCATGGAGATGATATATAATACATACAGATGAACACTGTTTTCATATCCTGAATGATGCAACGAATGAAAGGTGAAGAATAATTCACCATTCATGAATCATTATTATTACATTAATATAACATATAATCAATAGTTTCTTATTTATTACCAGATAAGTAAAGTGTTATTTAAAAACAAATTACACCTCTATATAGAGATGATAATCTATACGTGCACACGAGCGATGTTTTCTCTTTTCAAAAGATGAAAAAGAGATGGAACGTGATTGTACGATTATGATAATAACATAAAACTATATTCATTATAGTGTAGTTATTATTTTATGATGGATAAAACTGAAAAACATGAAGTATAAGAATAAATTAACTTGAAATGGTTGGTAAATAAGATTACCTCTTATTCAGATGTCTTCCTTTAGTTCTCTTCATAAGGGACCTAGGGATACTATGAAAAATCACATGGGGATAAATATCTTGGATTAGTATTTAATGAATTATAATTTTTCAGTTTTGGTCTATTTAGATGGATCAAAATGGTGTATTTAAATGGGAGAGGATGTGAGCTTTTATAATTGAGTTTTGGGGAACTTTTGGAATATCTTAAAATACTAAATTTATATAAATTAATTTCAATTAAAAAAATGAAACAAATTGATAAAAATATAATATATAATGAATATGTCACAAATATTCTCATATAATATAATTTGGACAGTTTAGGATCACATTTTAATCATTTTTTGTTTTAACATTTTTGTTACACTATTTGAAAATTTCAATAATGTTAATGTTTTATACAACTAAATTATAATTAATTATACAACAACATGAAAAATAATGAATATATTGATCCTCATAGATGTTTACAACCATATGAATTTTATTTTTCTTAATCTAATATTATTATGTCTTTTAACTAAATTTATAAAATATTATTTTCATAAATTATCTGTATTGATAATTTTTAAACTATTCGTTTAATTTTAATTTAATAACATCAAGATAACAAATGAAATATAAAAAAAATATTAAAATGTCATTTACATGATATTTCTATTTTCAAAATTCTTGGGCCACACTACTCATTTATAATTGTAATAACTTTAATATTTTTAATATCATTAATTTTTTTTTCATTATTTAAATAATTATTTCATCAGTGTTGTGTAGGAATCATAGGTTATTTTCTTAATCACTAAAGATATAAAACATTTACCATGATGAATAAAAATCATATATATAATAGATAACTATTTATAATTGAACATATCGTTCAGTTATATACATTTCAAAAATATTATAGACATTTAAAACAATAGTGCAATATTTTTTAACATTTTAATATATAAAATTTATAAAGGTCTAAATCTCATTAAAATAGAAAAAATGACATATAATATAATCATGGATGATAATTGAAGAATTAGACTAATAAAATAAAATTAATAAATGTTTCATATAATTTTTTCTCTTGTCATTTTATTTTTATCATGAATTACCAAATTTACCAATACCGTTGTAAAACTTATTTACTATAGCTACTCCTCACAATGACTGAAAATAAAATATAACTATTTATAAAATTTAGAACTCCTTATTTCAAATGTGGAACCTATTTTTCAATATTAAATTCTAATTAGTTGTTGAAGTTAATATAATTTTAAAAGAAAATATCTAATGAAAAAGAAGTTTCATAAAAAATGCCTTTTAAGCTAAAAAATGTTTTCAGACATAATTAATTCATATATATGATTCAAATGAACTAAATTTTTTAGTATTTTTATTATAATAATAATTTTACATGGAAATTTTTTTGAAACAAAATAAATATTGAAAACTCTGTAAAAAAATACAGTTTTTAGGAAAATTTGTATTTTACCGCATTCAATAAAAAATTCATATTAACAAAGATACCAAAAAGCTACACTATGATATCATTGAAATGTTATTTTAAAATGTTAATTATAAATTATCAATTAAATTTTATATTGTTTTATCAAAATAATTATATTATTTCCTCAAAAAAATAAATAAAAATTAAATTTTGAAGGAAACACATTGGTGAATAATGAATTGATTTTATTTAAAATTGATGTTCTTATATACTAATAATTAACAAATAAATTTCAATTTATTAGTTAATTTATATTAATTTCATAATTTAATTAATCATATTCATACATTAAAATTTAATGGGTAAGTTATAGGTGTCTTATTTGAATAACAATATTTCATAGTTCCATTACGCTCACTTTTGGGTGTTGTATATGATCTCAAGAATATAGTTTTTTAAAATAAATTGGCTATGTATACCTTAAGTTATCAAAAAATAATAATTTATGTATTTTATAATATTTGGGTGTAGTATCAACCCTTCAATAAAATGCATCCTCTTAATGTGAACATTATCTAGGTAATCAAAGGGATAATATTTAAAAATTTGTTTGTGGTAATACCACATCATAAAAATGGTTAATAATATTTTATATTCCTATTTTTAAAGGAAAATATAATGGTAACATGTAATAATTAATAATTTTGTTTCAAATTAGGATTACATTAGTGAGAAATCAAAATAGTGATATGGAATGAAAAACTAAAACCGATTGACTACTAATGAGTTATAAGGAACTTGGATAGGATAAAGATATCCACCAAAAAACATAAATATATGATGTGATAAGAGGCCATTGATTCAAAAAAATTTATGTATTAGGATACAATTCAAATAGTATAGGGATTCTATCAAAATAAGTCCTTCAAAAAATTTACATACTTGATTTCTTTAAATCTCACTATATGGTTGTCCTTGAATCATTTTCACATCATCTCATACACCATAAAATAGAGTTAAATTTTTCACGTTTGGAGAACTAAAATTAAGATTTATTGAGTCATAATATTTATAATTCATTCCTTCAACCATTATAGATTTATCAAACCTAAAATGTTTCTAATAAGTAATCTAATAAATCCCAAAATTCAATTTATTCAATTTCATAAATATTTAACATTAATGTTCCTTAAAAAAATGTCATAAGGGAATCAAAATTCAAAAATAAGGTCACTAAATACACAAAACATTTGTTCCCCGAATAGAATAAATTATCTCTTACTATAAGATTAAAAATATTAAAATACATTGATCATATATTCTTCTCAAACATGGTAGTAACAATCAAACCATAATGAAAACATACATGCTTTTAATAATGAAGTCTCAGATAATCAAATAGTTTCACTAAATCCAATATACGAAGTAAACGCCTTTGGTGATAACATAAACCACATCTTCCTCAAATGAGAAACCATTTCAATAGTCATTAGTAATATCTCATTATCTTCTTCAACATAAATATTTTATTTTTCTGAAAAAAACATTACTAACTAAGTATTTGGAAGAAATTAAGGGGTTTACCCCCCTTTACCTTACCACTAATAACCTTTCTTGTTTATAAAAACCATTCAAGATATTCATCCAAGAACTTAAATAAATTTACTTTATTATAATCACTTTATGTTCCATGATTCTTATAAAAAAATGTTTATCATAATTTATATCAAAAAAAATTCTATTATTCGAATAAAAATATTTATAAATAATTCTACTTCAACTACAGTAATAACCTAACATTATCCTTGATCCCTTAGATTATTTTGTGGTACATTACATTGATTATTGGGGAATTTATTTTTAGAGTGAACAATCTCTTTAATGTTGAATCATTGAACATTTTAGTATTATTTCTTACCCATTCATAATATACATAATACAATTTCTATTCACACATGAATTAAAATATAATTCCCTCCAACAATTGTTTCCTTCCAAAATGATCACATTTCGGAATAACCTTCTTTACATTATTCCCACTATCAATTTGTTCTCTATTATCCCATTATTCATAAACATTATTTCAAAGACATTACAATTCCTTAATTTTTTATCCTTCTTTATTGAACACAATACTATATCCTCATATGATGAGAATGCATAAGTGACTAGTTCCCATTTAATGATTGACAAAACAAAATAAAATAAATGGCCAGTCATTGTCTTTAGACTACGTAAATAGTCTACAACATTCCGTGATAACCTTGCAATGTTAACTACATAGGTAGAAACATTTTCCTCTTCCATTTTTACTTAGAATCATGAATTTAAATTCCATATACATTTTTTCTCATGATTAAACTATAATTTCAAGAAAGGTTCCTTAAAATACATCAATTATATTTTTAATATTTATTCTTCATGGTTAGTGTTTATAATCAATGACTACCATTGGACATAATACCTTGAGAGATTATAAAATTCAATGAAAAACATCTACATTTCATTACATCCCATTGAAAAGAATATATTCTCTATGTAAGATATCCATTTCTTATATATGAATGTTATTTTAGTACACTGAATTATGGATGTTTCTAATTCATGATGAAATCCATGATTGGGAAACTGCATTTTGCAATATGATGATCTTCTATATGGGTAATGTTATTTGTAATAACCTGAGTTATTATCCTAAATATGTCTATAATAATATTATTTCTAACCTAAAAATTATTATTTATGTCATTATGGAAATCCTAACGTGGTCTATGAATGTTGATTCCATTTTTTTCAATTTTTTTATCCTTAAATAATTGAAAAAATAGTTTTAGATCATAATCATCATGAATACAAATCCTGAAAATAAAAAACCATATAATGGTAAAAAAAATACTTTATGGTATTTTTATAATTCTAATGTAAGCTATATTAATTTAAAATCTAGTGCTCTAGGTTTCTACTAAACTTAATCTGATATAAATTGCAACGACCCCAATTCTAGTTTCCTAGAATATGTTTTTTTATTATGTTTGTATAATATATAAATTATCACATCAATATGGATCAATTAGTATATAATTCTAGAAGAACCAGATAGTATAATGATTTCTATATTATATTAGAAATATAAAATACATATCATAAGAAACATTCTCTCAGAGTTGATATTATTCACAATAACATTATTTTTAACCAATGTAAAAGAAAAAATAAATAAATTTTGGGATCCACTGCTTAGTAAGGGTTATATATAATGTAAGATATCATAAATAAATAAAACATTATCAATAATGAATAATCAATATGTTAAGGAAAATATCAGTAAACACATTTTGTTTAATCAATCACTTGAGTCAAAAATTTATCAATAGATAATATAAATATGACAATATCATGTATAATAATAACTAATGAATTCTCAAATAAATTAATATTTAATATTGGACTTCCTGATATCATGAATCTTGATACCTCTTCTATAAATTCATTTCAAAATATTATTTAAATCTATGGGTAAACCGCCACTTAAAAAAGGATGGCCAACTAATTCATCTAATGATACCACCAATCCATTGTGGGGATACCTAAAATAGAGACTGAACCATAACTACATGTCCAAAACATTCCACATATATGTAATGATAAATTTAATTTAATAACATTATAATGCATCAATAAATTACCATATTAAATAAATAATATCAACATTTCCCAAATTTAAAATATCATATAATGTAAAAAAAACATATGTATAAATGATATATGGTTTTAAAATATTAATATACATGAGAAATAATATGATCATTCAATATAATTATAATATCAAATGATAAATAGATTTTGAATGTTCCTAGGGAATCTAAAGAATGAAAAATTATTCAAAACAATTTAATTTCAATACATTGATAGTCAAGACAATCCAAAAATACCAATAGAATGTTTGAGGAATATATTATTAAAACATATACAGAGTCGCTTATAGGTATAATAATGGTTTTTATCATTGATGAATAAAAACAAAATACAAGTAACATAAAAAACAATCATGAGTAAAATACATTTTCTTCTTTCAAAATAACAATTTATGATATAAAAACATCACACCAGTTAAAGAAAAAAATTTATTTGAAGAGAACATTGTAAACATTTAAATTAATATCCAATGAAATGAGAGGTCATAATGGACATATATCCATTTCATGAAGTATAAGTAAAAATCATTATCTTTTGGGAATGTTATTAAGTACCAGATACAAAAAATGATAAAAACGTTACTTAGAACACATTTTCTAAAAAGGTAACATTTGGGAAAAATATTCTCTAATAAAACATTGGAGAATAGTAAAAATATCATCTAAAACATCTTGAGGGAATTATGGATATCAGAGTAGTTATTTTTTTAACAGTAACCGCGAATAATGATATGATTGAGAATTATTCTCTTACCACATTGGTAAATTTTTAAATTTATTCCCCATGAAACAATTACTTCAATTGAAACATTAAATTTCATGAAAATAGGATATTCATGGTATAATATTTAAGAGGCTTATTAGACACACCTCATAACCATAAAATAGTTCCTAACATCCAACATGTCTCAAGGAAATACATTGAGATGATGAACCCTTACGTCAAGTTAAATTTACATCGTAAGGGATTTTAACCTTCAACAAAATACATTTATATTTATTATAATTACATTCATATACCATATACTTATCTATGAAATCACATATGTTCTATTTATAAAATTTCTTCACCCATTTGTTCATAATGTTTAATTATTTTTGTTATTTCTAGTGTTAAGTGCTTCATTTTTCATGCCTTTTTTATTCATAAGTCTTGGTCTACACATATTTCACATATTATAATAATAAATTGAAATTTACTAAAGATTTTAAATATTATATATATTACATATATATATATTTATAATCATCCGTAAAACATGGAGATAAAAAATGAATTATGTCATTCCTGGAGATGGTATGATTTAAATACACATGTAGGATATTCTCCTTTTTCGACGATTGGATAAAAAGAATATTAAAGAATAAATAAACTTCAGTTAATAATTATAATGAGATATATACACATATATTACTTTTTTTATTTTTTATAACCACCCGTGTAATCTGGGGCTCAATAAAAAATTAAACTTCTATGTGGAGATGGTAAGCTATATATCAATGTGGGTGATTGTAAAAATTTTCATACTTTGGTGAATATATGGGATTTGGATTTACCATAATCACAATAAATTATCATTATATTTATTATACTTTATTTTTTATTTTAGGAAGGTTAAAACCTATTAAGAGAATGCATAAGACGAAATAAAATTGAAATATTTGGAAATTATTATTACCACTTCTTTGGTGGAATTTCATTATATCTCTTCTTATTGGATATAGGGTTTCTCTTTAGGAAATAAAAAACAATAATAACTTGTATGAGTATGTTTATATGATGAATGGGTATGGTTTGGCCGAGCTATATGTCTCAAATTGAGGTAAAGAGTTGAGGTATGAGGTGAGCTTTTATAGTTAATGTATGTGGAACTTTTAAAATTTTGTAAACTATTAAATTAATATAAATTATTTTTTATTTAAAAATGTTCCCAAATTGATAATATAAAAATATTATATGACTAGGATACTAAATAATGAAATATAATAATTTATTTAAATTTATGGTTATGATTTTTACACTTATCTTTTTCGAATTAACCATTCGGTAACATAGTTGACAATTACTATAATATTAATGTTTTCTATGAATTAAGGGTTATTAATTTTATAATAAAATGAAAAAATTCATAAATGGATCATATTTTTTGTATTCAACAATATCCCTTTCCATTGAATGAATATAAAATTTTTTATGAATTTTGATTCATTTAATAATGTTATATTTTTATAAAATATGAATAATGTAATTTTTAGAATTGTTCATTAACTTTGGATTTTATATCATCAATATAAAAAATAAAATTTGGGAAAAATATCTTATTAAATCATGAAAATTTTATGATTATATAGAAAATTCATGTCATATATTAATTATTTCAAATTATACTATTTTTAATATATTTAATATAACTTATTTTATTTTTCATTTCAATAATAATTAATTACATTAGTGTTGTGTAAGAATTTATAGTATTTATTTATTCACTAAAAACTAAAAAGAATGTAACTAGATTAATATATTATATTTATATTTAGAAATAATATATTCAACCAAATATATCCTATTGTTATGCACATGTTAAAAATATTATATTCATTGAAATGAAGATTCTGTAGTTTTTGATTTTTTTACTTTTATAAAATATTTTAGAGTTACTAATATCATAAAATTGAAAAAAAGTCATATAACCAAATCATAGAAGATAATGGATGAAACAAAATCATACATTCATATTAAGTCAGGTATTAGATTTAATTTATATATCTTATTATATTAGTTTTAGCATTTATTAACTTTCTAACCCATACCTTAGTAATAATCTTTCACTATATTTAGTATTAATAAGTAAAAAAACCTGAAGGGAAATATTTAAAAAAAATTGACCTCCATATTCCAAATCAATAAAACCAATTATTTAGATGAAATTTAAATTTGTGTATGAAATTAATTTAAGATTGAAACACAAAACCCAATGAAAAAAACCTCCTTGACTCGATAGAATGCAATCCATGAATATTAGAGAGGAATACCAAGGGGATTTAGAAATGTTAAAGAAACACCACAAAAACAAAAATACACCAATTAATAGAAATATTCATCAATATATTCAACAATTACAACGCAGTGAGAAAAATATATACTCATAGAATAAATAAAGACAACATATCTTCGTACCAGTAGTAATTATCATCAAATTATGATTAAGTGATTACAATCCATCTTTAATTGAAATCTCCTAGAAAATCCTAAAATGTGCTTCAAGAACCAGTACCAAGATAGCTAAGTCTCATTTAATAAATTATATATAAAATAGTGAAAGGGTCAGTATTTTGATGACCCTAATTTTATAGGGGTGGTTAGGGGTCATGAGAATGGGTTAAAGGGCGGTTATGGGGGTAGGTGAGAGGTAGGTGGTTGTCTGTTAACTAGTGCATGGTTATAGAACACAATTGTTTTACCCATGAACGAACCATGTTGGTCATTATGTTACATAAAATTTGATTCATATGGTGTATTGGAAATTATGAACTATTCAGTTTAATGTGGTAATCCCTTATATAGGGTTCGATCTCCCTTAGATTAATATCAGAAAACAAGTTAGATGGTCCACATGGTTTAAATAACCTTACAGATACCATAAAATCACAACGGGATCCTTAATTGACAACCCACACATTTCCATAGAAAATCCGTACTATTTTTTAATTGTGTGGGGACTGTGAATGAATTTTTTTCCATATTTATCTTCCCTGTTGTAACCTAAGAATGGCTACATGGCTTGGGTGACTTATTATAAAATTTTCACCAAGAAAAATGGGTCCAAATGCCTCCAATTTTCTATTTAATAACCTAATCCATGGAAAATATTATTAATTATTAATTTTATGACCCATTCATACCTATAAAAACATTATATGAATGAAAATACATGATTTCTCAGTGTAAAAACAACCTCCAATGAAATTTAAGAAATTACAATTTCATATATACACAAATTCATCAAACACCCTGACATGATTAATTGTTTATCCTCAATAAATTACCCAAACAACCATTAAAAAGGGAATATAAAATAAATGTGTAGAAATATCAGTGATTCTATAAACCAAGTTAATAATAATTTTTATTGAATAAATATTGAAAATACTACATGAATTTTTTAACACACACAAATTCTTAGATAATACTAACAATGTAGACTTAATTCAATAGTTCCAAAATTTTATATATAAATCATTATTTTTTTAATTGGAAATTTTCCTTATTATTTGAAAAGGTGGTTCTATAATTGATTTCCAACATATCAAAATACTGGGTAGGTTATGATACGATCTCATCAAGACCAAATTGTGGGCTATATCTTTTATAGGTCCCACAACCTCATTAACTAGTTACTTTGATACAATATGGTGTGTCATCGTCATCATAGGTATTAATTTTCACAATTTGAATTTGAATTGATGTTATATACTAGTATATAATTTTAGAATGAATATTTTTTATATGAATTGTGAAGTTTTTTTAGGAGAAATTTAATAGGTCATGGAATTATAAATTCTTAATAACCAGATGTGATTCATCAACACTTTCAAAGAATACCATTATTTAATTTAAACCACTCCACATTAAATCCATATTTGAACACAAAATTTTATGAATTAACAATTAAAAAATTTATTTTATTGTTGCAATTCTCATTCACATCAACAACTTGAATATAAATACAAATATATGAGAAATTTGGAAATTAACCCTGAAAATTAATTTTCAATTTATTAATATTAATGTGAGACATATATAGTAGACCTTTTATTATAACAACCTAAGATTCTGTAATAATAACATTTTACATGATAGCATAGGCGACAAACAACTATGTGCTTAAAAAACTCATGAAAAATATTTCAATTAAATCTAAACACTTTGATAACTTGTAGAATAACAAACCCCTAGTATAATTAAATTATAATATAGTATAACCTTATAACATAGAAGATAAATGGGAAGGTATTGATTTTAATACATAAATTAGGAATATTATGGATATCTATTGGCTATAACTAATAATATATACAATTAATTGAAAAAGAAATGTTTTCAAAAAACATTAGTTTTTTTAAATGATTCTTTAGTTATGATTTGTTAACATAGTTTAATGTAAATTTTTATTAGTTTTTGAAAAAAAAATTGAAGGGACAAACATAATTTTTCAAATTAAAATATCAAAATTTTAATGAATTTTTGGGATATTTCTAAAATATTTCATTTTTAATGAACAATGAAAAATATATAATTTTTATGGAAAAATGAATTTTCATATTAATTATTTATAAAGGTACATTATATGTTACATAGGTTTTAATGTAACATTAGATAAAATATATATCAATTAGTATAATTTAGGTAATCTAAATAATCCTAATTTTTAATTTTTATATAAAAAACCTCTATACATTTGAACATTTTCTATTTAAAAACTCATTTTCATGACATGCCAATATGATTAATTTCAAATTACATTTTCTAATTCTATAAATTAAATTTGTAAAAGTATCTTAATATTTTTGGAATCACTATAATTTTTACCCAGAATGTTCAGGAACTGTGTGTGCCCAACCTTAAAAATATATTGAATAAAATAAAATTACAATAGAGAAAGACGGTGACACACGAATTTCCACCAAAATGAAAGTGATTAACTCACCATAAAAGATAAAGTCTATAGACCAAAATTAAAAGTAACAAAACCACATAAAAATGAACCAAAGGTGGAAAAACAATATCGAAATCTATAATAGCCATGAACCAACCAACAACTGTCAACTTCAGAGAACACTATCACTCGACCACATCAATGAGGCTTACAAATATCACACTACCCAAGGTTATCCCAGATTCCCTTTTTGGAGGTTTCTGTGACATCACATCATTAATGGGAGAAATCAATTTTAAATTCCCTTTCCCTAAAATACTTATTGTACCCATGATCATTGACTTTATCAGTTTCCCATATGAACAATTTTTGTCACACATCTGCCTTCCCATAAACATGGGTGAAACAATATCCCTCCAAAAATAGAATGAAAGGCCAAAAGGCCTAAATATAGTAGTTTTAAAAAAAATGCTCACTTGGACATGCATAAAAAATAATGTTAGATAGTCAATGTCTAGTGCCACCCCACTCTAGGGTCAGCACTCCCCAAAACCAAAAATAAATACATTGGGATGACTATATAAATTCTAAAAATTTCAAGTGTTCCACTGACCATACTTATAAAAGGAAATCCACTCTTATCTATTACTCATACATTCACACCATTTTAGTTCTCCAAATACCTAACAAAATAAAATTAAAAATTATCCCCTCAAATACCAAAAGAATTATTTTTCCACAAACCAGTCACAGAAATTATTTTGTATAAATTTAAATATGATACAAGAAGAAGAGATAAAATTATTCAAATAGAATTTTTATTTTATTTTATTCCCATAACTACTATTATTATTAAACTATTATGATATAATAATATTGGTATCCTAAATATACTATTATTTTATCCTTTTATTGAAATGACCTTATACCGTCTCCATATACAGTATATTTTCTTAGAAATTATCAATCATGTGTATGGATGACTACCACCTTGTGAAACGATCTCGTTAATTTTTTCATTTCCACCTATAATGATTGGGTGTGATGATGGATATATATATATATATATATATATTATTTATAAAATAACTATAACCATGGAGTCAATATATAATATAAAAATTTTGTACATTTTATTCTCTAAGAGATACAATAATTCCGCTCGAATGTATGATAGACGATCGACAAAAGTAGTAATGTGATTTATTTTTCACTAATGCATTACATGATAGTTAATAAGAAAAATATTAATCAATATATCTGATAAAAATGAAATAATAATTATATTAAATACATATTTTTCATTATTAAAAGATAATATATATATATTTATACTTCATTAATTATAGAAAAATACTTTCAACCTCTCCATAATGACCATAGAATATTATGAAACAATATTCATGGGTACATACAACTTATAGTCTCAATGATCCTAAAAAAATTTATTTTCGCAAAACAACTGTCTTTATTAGTTTTAACTATATTATTGATTTACAAATAGGATAATTAATTCATTATTGTTATTATTTATATGATTTATTTATTTAACTTGTAAAATAATAGAATCTTTCCTGAAAAAACTTGGGTGATAAAACAAGACAATGAACACTTGAAATAATGACAATAATGAAATATTATTAAATAAAAGTTGATTATATGTCATAAAAGAACCATATATTATATTATGAATATCAATGTTATTTTTATATATGTTAAAAACATTTTTATAACCTCTATAATATAGTTTGAACAACATTAAACCAAAAGGAACATTGAGGTAAGGGACTCTGTCTCAATTTCCTTTCGTTGAGGTAGATTTGTATGTCATAATCCAATTTAATTAATAGAGTGTATACACATCCCATGTAAAATGTAATTTCAAGAATAAATTATAATTCAAATTATTTTTGAGACTTAATTTTAATTATTTCTTCCATATTTATTTGAATTAAATGTTACACAGTGGGTTGAATTTTAAAAATCAATTTATTTTTATTAGGTTATATTAGTTCTTTTTCATCATTGATATTATAAATATATGTGTATAAAGAAATTTTATATATTTTTTGGTATTATAACTTTCACAATCATTAATAAATCATACAGAAAAACGATTCTTTTTTTAATTCACACTTCGATGTTATGACCATTGTACGGGTATATTTCTAAATATAATTCTAATCGAGAATATATATTTTGGAATTTCAGTTAAAGGAAATTATATAATCATTTACAAACTAAAACCATTTAATTATATTCTCACATAGTTATTGATGATATTTTAATTTAATATTACCATTTCCACTCTTTTTTACTTAAATAGTTTTATAAAATAATATTATGAAAATATGAATTCCTTTTAATCTTCTGTCAAAAATCTGTTTTCATCTAAAACAATTTCTTCTAAAAAAATTTACAAATATATTAAAAACATTTTGAAATGAATTATTAACATCATTTTAACCCTTTATTATTTTTAAAA
Source organism: Viscum album (assembly GCA_963277665.1). Classification (NCBI taxonomy): domain Eukaryota; kingdom Viridiplantae; phylum Streptophyta; class Magnoliopsida; order Santalales; family Viscaceae; genus Viscum; species Viscum album. The sequence goes on along the minus strand of OY728145.1, from coordinate 1,983,340,207 downwards.
ACTATTTTTAAAGGAATCTAATTTCTATTTCATTAATAACTCAAATATCTATGATTTTTGTCGAAAAAATTAAAGGTTTTTTTTGTCTTGCACCACATAAAAATAATTAACCACTGACATGACCATCATTTAATTGATGATTACATTTCTTTTTTAAAATGTTTTTTCTAGAGAAATTTTTTCTTGTTTTCTTTATATAGATAGTTTTTTATTGTGATTTTAAACAAATGGTATTTTCATAATGTTTTATGTTTCAATGAGTTATTTTTAAAATGAAATGTATACTTCCCTCAAGATTGAATTTAAAGATAATTACATGTTTTTTACATTAATTAATTGAATCACTATTTTAGATATACTACACTAGGATATTTATTTCTTTATACCATACTTTTTATACCTTCGGATGAGTGATGATAGTTTTTTACCCAGGTATGTATTGATATACACACCCTTCATCCGTTTTTTGAAGTCAATAACATTCAACTGAAAAGATCATTTACCTTTGATCATTGTATGTTAAATTTCTTGTAAATATACATATTATTTATCATGGATATGTTCATTGTTTAAATTATATATAATTTCCACAAATAGTAATCTAAATTTAATCTCATTAGTTTTTACGAGGAAATATTGATAAATATGTATTATTTACTAATTATGTATATTTTATGATAAAGAACATTATTTATTTTTAGATTTAAATATTTTATATATGTTGAATGCTTTAGATACAAATTAAATGGTTGGGGGATAGTTCTAGATAACATGTTGATGAATTGGTATTTTTATGAGATGTATTAGTTGGAATGATGTAGAAAAATGTGTTTGTACTCATCAATTTTGGACTATCTGGATGATAGATGTTTATAGTAGAGGTATAATTCTCCTTAGAAAAATGGCGTAAAATAATTAATAATTATATTTATTCTTAATTTATTTATTAGTATCCATGTTATTTTTATATGATATTATCTATAGATTCATTTGATTCTTGATTTATGGATTAAAAGACATGAATTTTCAGTTATTTAAAATCACATATTGATTATGATCATCAATTTTTGATTGAGTGAACTATACAAAACCATTACTAATCATTTGAGATTTTACTTATTTTATTAATTTCTAATGAATCCAAGAAATATACGATAAATGATATGAACTAATATCATAGATAGAATAATTATATTCTCAAAGAAAATAGGATGTCATTTTTGAATTCAAATATAACATGGGAATCCTGTGTGAATCTTATTTTCCAAAAATACTAAACTATTAAGTCCTTCAGATCGTGATTCCTTATACCATATTACTATGTATTAAAGTAGGAACCCACTCTAGTATACTCAGTTCGGGGACCATAATATTGGCATCATAGGATGTTTATTAGAAAACATGTCAATTATGTACAGAAAAACATAGATTAATGAAGATAACATTATGATACCTATTTAAGATATGTATTGGAGCATAGTAATGTTTTAGTATGGGAGTGATTATGTGTTTTTTCACAAAAACGATTCACTTTATGGATACTACATGGGGACAATGATCTGGAATAGAGGTAATTTGGAGTAAATATTTTAAAACGGTCACATTGGGAGTAACACATGGACCACGATATTTTATTTTATTTTATTATTTTCTAGATGTTTTTTTCTTTTGGATAAGGTAATGTTTTAGTTCCCGGTAAACTATTTCTTGTTTTAGAGTTTCAAGAGTACTTATTCACATGGGAATAGTTTGTGTTCTTTATTGTAGGGTAAGTCATGTGTCCTTTTAAGGTATAGGTTGTTTTCAAGATAGTTTCATCATTCATGGTTTTCTTTTCATAAACTATTCATAGTATAGAATATATTATGTGAGGCATAGGAGAAACTATATGGCTCAAGGTTGGTGTCTGGGACATGGTGCATGGATTGGACATAATAAGACAATAAATGTGGTATTAATGTGAGGGGTTTTATAATATTTTAGAGCACCATAGTGTGTAGTTTGTGGAATTTTTCCCAAACCTTGTGGCTAGCTCATGTGGGTGCCCTCCATCTCCAGTAAGGTGTGTACGTTTGGTGAATGGTTTGGAAAACTATTCATCCAAACTATATCACATTTCTAAATCATTAAAAAGTGGAATTTAGTATTCTAAACTCCACTTTTTTATTCCTATTCGAGTCCTCATCCCATTGGATTGGTTTTTGTGAATGATGGGACCCCCTAAACCCCCTCTCCTTTGGATTTCATTATCCAAAAGATTCCTCTCGAAGGTTATACACTAAGTTCCTCTAGTTTATTTTTTCAATTTTCCATCCTCTTCTTCTTCTCTCTTGGTTTCATGGTTTCTATTGGATCAGTCCACTTTACTAAATCCCTAGAAGAAAGGGTTTATTTTTGGTTCACTTAAATTGGTTATAGGGTCTGTGGTTTGTATATGGGGGAATGTTTATCAATTCTTGATAGATTCATTGCAACTGAACATTGTTGATGAATTTTATTTCTATCTAATTCCTTTATGAAACATTCAATTTGTTTGTTGGGTGTTTCTAAATAATTTGTAAATGTGTTGTTTATACTGGTGACGTGTTTGGGAGATAAATTGTGTTGTTTTCATGATTTCAATTCGATGTAAATGGGTTTTTTAAAGGTATTCCTCAAATTCATATGTATATATTTATGATAAATGCATGATAAAATTATGATTATCTTTTTTAAATGATGTTTGGATTGTTTGGTTTCTTTTTATCCTAGTTTTGGCTTTGTTGGGTTGGATTTTCAATGTGCTTTGCATTATGGAAATGTTAGTGAAATTTCATCATGTGTTTGTACAAATGTGTGATTTTTTTTATTTTTCAAATAATACTGGTCGTTTTATAGATTTGTTTTATCAGAGTTTATATGGTTTATAGTCTATGATCAATTGTATGTGGACATATAAAGATGTGAATGGGGTGTATATTTGGTTAGACATGCAAATGATAATTGATTTTCATGAAATATATCGATTGAACCTAGTATTAAAAATTCCATCCAATCCATTCATTTCTCCCTAACCCTTTTCATTTCAAATGGTTTCATCAAAATTCCAATTTATTTAAAATATATCCTTTATTTATAAATTCTCCCTTGGTTTTCAAATAAATTTCAGTATGGGATGGATTGTGATTTCTAATGAAAGACCCATTTGGAACATGTGGCATGGTCTTGATTCAAAATGACATGTTGGTATGTTTGGTACATTTCATGTTGATGTATTATCTTACTTTGGATTTGGAAGTGTTTGGGATACGGATTTGAGTTTTAAATAAATAAGAATCGGATTGAATTTTATAATAATTTAAAAATTAATTTCAAAAATAATTTTTACTATTGTCCTCATTCATACTTATGAGTGACTTTCATGGGTATGAGAACCCTCATAGTTGACCCTCAGAGGGATGGTCAACACATATGTGTAGTTAGTGTTTGAGAAATTTATATATGGTGGCCTTTGGATTCAATTGATCCACACCTATAAGGAATCACCTTTCACCATGTACTAATATAATGGGATTATAGGGAATCATCTAAAGGGGAAAGTGTTGGATAATAATACACACTGATTAAAAGGGATGTTACTCATGGATTAGCTGAGAGGCAAGCTGTGATGTACCACTAGGTTTTTTAGTCTATAGAGGTATGTTCGTCACGAACTATAGAGATACACCATAAACTGATAGGTTAGTCTTAACTGATTAGAACCAACAATTGCTTTTAGATATATTTAAGAAATTCCCATGATTATCCATCTAAATGTTCTATTGGATTTTTATTTTACATTGTTGGTTAACCCTGTTAGATTTGTCTTCATTATTTTGTTTCATTTATTTTCATCATAGCCATTTTATCATCAATATTGGATTTATTTTTGGGTTTTTGTGGTATAAATTGTTTTTTCGAGTTGAATACCATATTCAAAAGAGAAACAAAATGTGTGATTTTATAGATAAATAATTTCATGGAACCTATCTTTCTTTCATTTTGTCGGAAAAATCTATTTTATAAATTTATTTCAAACTAGTGTTTATAGAATTTTTTGGTAAAGGAAATATATGGACTATGTGGGGAACACATAATGAGCTATTTATATTCATATCCTACTCGTGATGCTAAACGTCTGTAGACCCAATATTTTTTTACATGATCTAGTTCTTGGTTCAAGTGTTTGATTTTGGATTATGTTTTACTTCAGATGGGTGGAAACCAAGAGGTCATGTAGATATCATGTTTTTTTGTTTGGATTTTTTTTCTTGTTTGTTCTACTAATGAATTAGGACACTATTTATTTATTTAGTGACATATTCAATTATTTTTATCATTTTTTCATAAAATTTTTTGTTTACATGATCTCAGTTTTTATTGAACTTAATCATTTCAATGGAGATATCTTTGATTCCTATTTCTTGTTTCAATACTAAGAGGATAGGGAATTCCTCTCAAGCATTGTCTCAGATCATGTCAGGTTTTGTGTTGGATGAAGACTATAACACACCATGATTTTGAGAATAAATTGAATATTGAATACATGAAACACTAATTATCTACAAAAAAAACATAGTTATAACCTATCAATTAAACATAGTTTAATTACCTCTGTAATTGGAATTTCAAAAACTAATATTCACGGTTGCGCTCAGTAAGAGATTTAGAGTCTAATAGAACCAACTTAGTTTTTTGATGAATAGTTACATACAATTATGAATAGTAACATACTCTTACAAAAAATAACAAATAGTAATAAATAGTAAATCATCAAAAAAAATTAAACATCATCCATGAATGTATAAATAAAATTTTGACATCTAATAATTGTAAAAAAATGATTATAGTATTACTGTTATTTTTGTTAGTCATAACTATTTTAATTACAATTTTATAGTTAATTTAATAATTTAAAAGGAAAACATATTTTCATAAAATATATACGTAATTTTTATTTTATTTTTCTATGGTTATAAGATATTTTTTTGGGATGTTGATTAATTTTTCATTGTGTTATAAAGAGAGTTATAGTTTCAATGTTGTTATTTTTTTTAATAAATTATGTTTTTAAAATTAAATTAAAAAACTATTATTTTCCAAAAATGGATATTATTTTGTTATTATACACATTGAAAAATTGTAGGGGTAATTTTCTCTGATTTTTCTAAAATACATGAATTTTGGATGAATAGTAAAATACGATTATTTACGATAAATACTGACTCTTAGATTAATTTGGTCTAATGTGATGTACGGATGATGTAATCCTACTAGGGTCAAAATCACATTCACATATTACTATTATGGGTCACATGAATCATCAACATTGGTTGTATTTAGAGAAATAATAAAATAATAAATAAAAATATTCACAAATTACCCCGCTCCTCTACTTTAAAACCCCACTGAATCCCTCTTTTATTCAGTCCTTTAAATCATTTTGGCATGATTATATTTTGATCAAATATCCCCCCCTAATCATCCCCACATCTAGAATGACTTGGTCTCATGAAAATACCGAAACCAATACCATAAAGAGGCTGTCAAGGAAGATAACTTCAAGAGGTTAATTAATCTTCCCATTTCATTTATTTAAAGATCCATTCTTTTCTTTTTCTCTCCCCAAATACATTCTTCCAAATCTTTTGATGACTCCAGTACATTACATGTACTATATTTTTTTATGATAGAGGAATAATTTTTCACCATCTCTCATTTACCCTTCTTTTATACTACCAATAAAAACACCATCCGATATGTGTTAATTTATCACATTCAAGGATGATAGGTTTTCATTTTCTAGTAACATCTTCAATTCTTATAATGAAACAATTTTATGGTTATAAAAGACTATTATATATGTATTATAAGTGATTTAACCTTATGTAATGGTTTTTTACAGAAGGTCTTTGATTATAAAAAAAAATTCATTGTGATCAAGAACATCCAATTAACCCAAACATTTTTCATTAATGTTTTATATAATGATTCATCATCACTCCCAATAAATAAATGAAATATATAACCATGTAATATTATAGTTTTTCACTAATAACATACAACTTCTATTCTACACTTCCAATCTAGATCTAAATTATTATCCTTACATGAATATGAGTAAACCGATAATGAAAACTAAGGAAGAAAACCATTCCAAACTATGAAATTGAATCACTTATCCTATCCAAATGCCTTGAAAGAACCTAATAAGGTTAACATAAATCCATTTCATGTAAAGAGGTTATGTAAATATTAACTAATAATCCTAAATTTTATTATTCAGATCATTAAGATCAAGTGAGGAACACCTTCAGATTTAAGCTATGGGTTTGCTACCCGAACCTCTATTTTCTTTAGGTTTACTCTTTGTATCTATTCATGACAATTAATTTCTTAATTAATATTATTTACTCCACATAAATTATTTTTTAATGATCTATCTATGTTTAAAAACTATAATCATTCTTTCTTTCATGGGAATGATTTGTTTTAAATGGATCTTTTAAAAATTCATCCCAATATAAAATCATTTTTCAAGGAAATTTGACAAGTTCTTACCTATTATCAATGGAACTCAACAATCTGTTATAGAAACGATTATAATTCTAAAAAATCATTTTACTATGAAAATAATATCATACTTCACTTTTGGTTTTAAAAAAACATTTTTCTAAAAGAACCCCTCTCATCAAAGTATAAGTGTATTTATCTCAAGAATTACTTGATGATTTTAAAAGAGTGTATTCATCAGTTTCAACACTCTTGTTTATTATTATTAATGATATCATCTATTATATTAAATTAAATAAATTATGATTACTTTTACTATGCATGACCTATCCTAAAACTGTTCACCAATTTACTTTGAATAGTTATTTTTATGATTAATTTTTGGGGAACGTTATTGAAAATTCATCTGTTAGTTTCATTATGAATGTATATGTCGTTTACTTTTATTCCCATTCACATGAGGAATTCATTGGACATATTATGTGATGGTTGGGGCCTGTTATATCCTCTCGATGAATCATAATGTCTAATGAGAAAAAATTATATCTTTCCAGAAGGCCTTGACAAAATAATTATTTATAGTCTTGGCACGAGGCCTCGGTGATATGGTATTGATGTATGACATTATACATTCCACCATTTTGAAACTAGTAATTTAAATTTCATGGGTTTATTTAGATAGTAAAAAACCCTTGATTATGCTTTATTGTAGAATTTTTTATTCATCTCTCATTGATTCAATAATGTGTTCAATTTCATTTTTAATGGCATGTGTAATTTAGTTTTTTTCATTCCTAATGTTTATGTTTTCGATGTTTTTTGATGTATTGATTACCCTTACTGAGCATTTGTGCTCACCAATTTTTTATGTTTCATTTTCTTGGACTTGAAGTGGTGTATTATGAGTAACATTCTGACCTTATGTATGTATCTTATTTCCAAATATACTAAACTAATCAGTCCTTCAGGATGTGTATTCCATGTTTATATGCCGATGAAATAAAATAAGGCACCAGCGCCAAGAAATTGGGGTCGGGTCCTTATTGTAGGTATCAATGGAATTTTAGTAGGAATGGTGGAAACCAGATTCAGAAAATATAGATTATAGAACAAAACCTTAATATAGTCATTGAGGATAAACATAAAAGAAAATCCATGAATTTTTTATAAGGAAAAGATTATATGTATAATTGTAGAAAATACATCCCCATATGTATACTACAGGTGGACATGGTTCTGGAACAGATATACATATGAGTGAAACCTCTGACAAGGAGTTTTGGTCTTGACCCACAGTATCTTGGTATACGACAGTGAGCCCTACTACACCTGGTTTGATACTTCTAATGGATATTCTTAGGATAATTCATATTTTCTTTACAAGACATTATGAATGATTTAGATGTATATTTTTCCTCAAAGAATTCGTATTTATGATTATTATATTATCTATATAAATAATTTTTGTTATTTCTAAGTATTTATTGACATCGAGACTATAAATTATTATTCATAACTTAAAATAGTGTATCAAAATATTTTTAAATGTCACCTAGTGGAAGGAATAGAAACTGAATGAATGCACATTTCCCATGGAGGGTTTTCCCTATGATAAAAGATATGGTGGTTGGATCTGGTTTTGTGACTCATGCTGAGCAATATATAACTATACTGGGACAACTAACTCATGTTATGAATAATATCCTCACCCGAATAGAGCATGAGGATTTATAACATGTGGGAGCTATGTTAGATCTCTTCATGTGAAAACAACCTCAACAATTTAATGGGACTAAAAACCCATTCATAGAAGAGTGAATGATATACTCATTTGATAGAATATTTCTATCCATAGGCTGTAAGGAATTTGAAATGGTTTTCATGTATGTTTATTAACTCTTAGGAGATACAAATCAATGGTGGTCATTAATCCAAAACACAATGGATTAGGAAGAAATAGGAGGATTAGAATGGTTGTATTTTATTGAAATATTCATGAAAAAATTGTTCCCTAATGAACATCGAGAAGATATGGAATGGAAGTTTATAAATATGAGGAAAAAAGAAGATGATAATGTTGTAAATTATGAATCTAACTTCACATGGTTAGAATGACATGATGTAGCAAACATATGTAATTGAAGGAGTAATATTGATCTATTCAATGATGGTTTAAAACCATTCCTATAAAGGGATCTAGTATCCCAAAACTTCTCATCATATAAAGATATTTTCTTAAGTGAAATCATGATAGAAATGGATTTATATAAGTCTTATTATTTTAAGGGAATGTAAGAGATGAAGAGGTCCATAGAAAACTCAGGAAAAGGAAAAAAGGAAATGGGGAAGAAGGGAATAGTTGACCTCTCACCATATGATAATTGTGGGAAGAGACACCTTGGTACCTACCTGAAGGGTATATGTGATTATTCCAAAGGTGGATAAAAGGTCCACATATCCTAGTATTATAGGGGGAGAATAAAGCTATAAATTTTCAATGCTAAAATTACAGGGATAGAAGACATTATTAAAATTATTGTCCTAGTTATCGAGGAAATGGTCTATAGAGAAGGAAAAGGTAGAAAATCCAAGCTTCTGTGGTCACATATACAAAGAGTTATGTTCATAACGAAGTGGTGGAACGTACATTAATTATTTCCTATAACATAAATAGTGCTTTATTTAATTTTGATACATCTCATTCTCTCATATCTTCCTAGTTTTCCAAAAAAATTAAATACTTCCAATTTGATTTAATTTCGAGTATTCAGTCAAAACTCCTAAGGGAAGTATCATTTCAACAATTTTGTGTTAGTTAGTCCCCATTTGGGAAGAAAAATATTCTTAATATATAGATTTCATTATCATATCAATAATTACATTGATATATTCATCAATATAGATTGGATTTTTAACCATGATGCGAATATTTATTACAATAAGAAGATGGTTACTTCTTTTGATGTGGATTTGGAATCCCTTATCTTTAGGGACGAAACATCACTTTCTCATCCTCATCTAAATCCCCCCTAATAGCTATACTAAATTAAATTATTTAGAGTAAGGGAATAAAATAAATATGGGTGAGGAAAAGAATATTCAAATAAAGGACATAGTTATTGTGAAAGAATTGGTAGATGTTTTTCTAGAGTATTTTTATGAACATCTTGCAATGCGGGAAATTGAGTATTCCATTCACTTATATGTAGATTCATGGCCCATAACAACAATGCCATATAGAATAGACATAGTTGAATTAGTGTAACTAAATAAACAACTAGTGGACTTGAGTGATTAAGGATTTATTTTCCCTCGTGTTTCTCCATGGGGAGACCATGTTCATTTCAGTAAGAAGAATGATGGATTTATGAGGATGGGCATTGACTACAAGGAGATCAATGATATAACAATAATGTACAGGTATCCCCAACCTCAAATTGATGATTTATTTTTTCCATTCCATGGAGGCCTATATTTTTTGAAGATAGATCATTGATATGGATATCACTAGTAGAATGTGAGGAAGAAAGATATTAGAAAGACATAATTTCAAACTAGGTATGGGTATTATGAGTTTACATTAATTGATTTTGTACTAACAAAACAACCCTATGTTTTCATGGATATAATTAATAGATTTTTCAAGGAATATTTTTATTACATTGTGGTGGTACTTATTGATGACATCATGGTATAATCCAAATTCAATGAGGATCATGAAAATCACTTGGTCACCATTATGAAGACCCTTAGATGAAATTAATTATATTAGAATTTTAGCATGTGTAAATTTTGGCTTTAATCTGTTTCTATTATTGGCCACATTATCTCTAAGAATGGAATATATATTGATCCTATGAAGACAAAGGTTTCACAAGAATGACTACTCCTACGAACACAATTTAGATACATAGTTATATTGGTCTATCAGGTTATTATCAACATTTTGTTCTTAATGTTTCCTGTTTAGCCAACCCAATGACCAAATGTACATGTAAAGGGGTTAGGTTCATATAGATAAATGAATATGTGGATAGTTTCCAAGAATTGAATAGGATATTAGTGAATTCTCCAATCCAAACTTTTCCAAAAGGGAATGATGAGTTTGTGATCTTTACTTATGCATCAAATAAAGGACTTGGTTTTGTCCTTATACAGAATGATAGAGTTATTTATTTTGCATCAAGGTAGTTAAAAATTAATGATAAAAACAATCTTACTCAAGATCTTGTGTTAGAATTTGTAATCATTGGTTTGAAGATATGGATACATTATCTCTATGGTGAGAAATGTGGTATATATACATATATTTATGTATCATAAAAGACGAAAATATATCTTCTCACAAAAAGAACTCAACTTAAGAACAATGAGATGGGTCAAATGACTCAAGGATTATGATTGTTCCATAAAATACCACAAAGGAATGCCAAACAAGGTAGTAGATTCATTGAGTATGAAGGATCATAGAGTTATCAACAAAATGAGGATTGATAGTGATTCTTTGTGCATGTATCTAGTGAGGATGGATATTAGAATTAACTTATAAGGCGAAACATCACTACTTTTTAAAATATTTTATCATCCATAGTTATTAGAGATATTTAAATATTCACTGTTTGATGATGAGAATATTCAAATGAAAATTTTAGGTCTGAATGATGGGAAGTTGGACGACCCTGCATGTGAAGATGGAATTATGAAATTTGGGAAGAGGCTTTGTGTTCCAGGTATACCAGATCTATAAACGGAGTTATTGGATGATTCCCATAGTTCAAATTTATCTATATGTTATAGTATCATGAAAAGGTATAGAGGATTGACAAAACGTTTCTAGTAGGACAACATAAACATAAAATTTCATATTAGTTATCAAGATGTTTAGTCTGTCAATAATTCATGGAAGAATGTCAACCTCATAGAGGAGTCACGCAACCTCTACATATTCCTACATTGAAACGGGATTACATCACCTTTTATTGTTCCACAAGATTACCCAAAACTCTAAGAAATAATGATGGAATACAGGTAATTGTTGATCAACTTACAAAATTTGCACATTTCCTTGCTGTAATGGAGGATTTGACAATAGAGAGGCTTACACGATTCTATATCAATGAAATTGTGAGACTTAATGGTGAAACTATCTCAAATTTGTTTTATCATGATCCATTATTTACATTGAAATAATGCAAATGTTGTCAGAAATATTTATATAATGAGATTCATGATAAAACATTGTGTTATAACCTATGTAGTAAAATTAGTTTTACGACCTCTGTGATTGGAATTTCAAAAATCTTATACACACTATTTCTTCTAATTTGATATTTAGAGTCTGGTAGAATCAATATAGTTTTGGATTAATAGTAACATAACCTTATGAATAGTAATTAATAGTAAGTAATATTAAATCATCCAAAAATATAATCTTCTCCCATGAATGTACAAATAAAATTTAGACATATTTTAAGTGAAAAATAGTCATATTATAAGTATTTATATTTTTATATGTCCAAACTATTTTTATTAAAACTTTATGATTAATTTAATCATATAATATGAAAAATTATTTTCATTATATATAATCAAAAAAATTTATTTTATTTTATTATAGTTATAATATAAATTAATGGGACCTTGATTTATTTTTTATGGTGTTATAAAATGAGTTATTGTTTAAATATTGTATTTATTTGTATAAATTAATATTTTATTTAAAAATTAAATTAAATGAATATAGATAATTATTTTTAAAATATGGATTTCATATTTCAATTCTACACCTCAAAAAATAGTTAGTGTAAATTTTTGGGAATTTTCAAAAATACAAAATTCTTTGATGAATAATAAAATACTATAATTTACAATAAATGAAAAATACATGATTTGTTGGGTTATAAGTGATGTAAAGCTGATGTAAGACCACTAGGTTATAACTCACGTGAAATTATTAAAATTAGTGGTCACATGAAGCTAAAATATTTGTTGTCTATAAAGAAATAATAAATTAATGAACAAAATATTTAAAAATCACCCCTCACCTCCACTATAAAAACCCTTCCTCGCTCCCTCTTATAATCACTCCTCTCAATCCTTGTTACATGCCTAAATTATGATCAAATAACCTCCCAAGATCCACCTCCACATCCAACATCCCTTGGTCTCATAAAAAGGAAAAAACTAATCCCATAAATAGGCTCTCAAGGAAGATATCTTCAAGAGGTAAATTATTCTTTTCATTTCTTTTATTTTAAGTCCCCTTTTTTTCATTTTCGTTATCCATCTCATTTATTGTAGATGTTTTGATTAATATAATAACTTAAATATACTACTATTATTTAATAATAAATTAATTATTCTTCATCATCTCTCTTTTCCCTTTCTTTTACAATACAAATGAAAACACCATCTAAGACGTGTTAATATATCAAATTCAAGGATGAAGAGGTTTTAATTTATATTACCATAATCAATTCTGGTAATGAAACTAATTTTATGGATGAAACAGAAAATAATATATCTATTATAAGCTATTTAGGGTAATGTATTCCATTTCTACACATGATATTAATTTATAAATCAAAATAAATTCATTGTGATCATGAATTTCCAATAAACCCAAACAATTGTCATTAATGATTTATATAATGATTCATGTTCACTACCAATAACCAAATGGAATCTATTACCATTTAATTATATGGGTTTCCAATAATAACATACAAATACTATTTTGAACAACCATTCTCATTATACATGTCTATCCATACATGAATATAAGTAAATCGATCTTGAAAACCAAGGAAGAAAACACTCCCAAACAATGAAATTGAAACTATAAACCCATAAAAAGTCCATGAATGAAACTAATAAGGTTATAATAAGTATATTTAATTCATATTATGTTATACAATTTTTAATTTATTATCGTAAATTTGATTATTCTGGTCATTTAGATCATGTGAGGAACACCATCAGATTTAAGGTAAGGGTTTCCTACCTGAACCTCCATTTCCATTTGGGTTATTCCTCTCTATTTATCCCAATTAATTTTTTAATTATTCATATTTACTTGACATAAATTTTAATAGAATGTTATATATATTTATAGAAAATAAAATCCTTCTTTCTTTAATGATAGGGACATGTTTTAAAAGGATCTTTCAAAAATTCATCTTGAAATACATAGTCAATTCAAGAGAATTTCTCCAATTCTAACCTATTATCAAGGGCCCTCTAAATTATATTTTAGAAACAATTGTAGTTTCAAAATCAATTATTTTACTATTAATATACTATATTACTTCACTTATTATCCTATACAATTATTTTTCAAAAAGAACTCTTCTTCTCGATGTAAAAAAGTATTTATCAAAAGAATTAATCGATGATTTTATAAGAGTTTCATCATATGTTTTAACAATCTTTTTTATTATTATGTAAGATATAATCTACCATAGTTAATTTAAGGGATTATTTTTATTAATAATTTTGATGTTATACTTTAAAACCCTTATCCAATTCACTCTGAATGGGTAGTGTTTACGCTTACTGTTCGGCGTACGTTATTGAAATTTCATATGTCAGTTTCAATATGAAAGTTTATGTTGTTTATTTTAATCCCCATTCAAATTAATAACACATTGTAATTATTATGTAATGGGTGACAAACTCTATATCCCCTCGATACATTGGTTTGTTTCATGAGTGAAACTAAAGTCTTCGAATAAAGCCTTGATAAAATGATAACTTATGGTCTTGGCATGAGGCCATGACGGTATGGTTATAATGTCCATCATTTTGGATTCCCACATTATGAAACTAGTGATTGAGATATCATGAAGATATTCAACTATTATAACTCTTATTATTTTTCTTTATTATGTCATTTTTCATTAATCTCTTATTCCTTCGATAATGTGATTTGATCATTTTTAAAGACATGTGTTTTTAGTTATTCTTCATTGATAATGTTTATTTTTTTGATATATTTTGTTTTAATGCATACCCTTAATTAGAATTTTATCTCACCCCATTGTTATGTTTCATTTTCCTAGGACATGAAGTGATATATTATGAATAGCATGTAGAAATAACCTAGGAGTTATGCATGTTGTTAGTGGACTGTATAAGTTGTTATCTGTTTCATGGTGTATTGTTGAACATATGTATGTATCGTATTTCCAAATATACTAAAGTACTCAGTCCATCCGAATTCATATTCCATTTCTATATTCCAATGAAATAAAAAAAAAGCATGGGATCTGGGAGACTGGTGTTTCGTACATACAAAGGCCGAACTGACTAATGAAAAAAATTTTATTTGAGCTTCCCTTTTTTATATGAGAATTCATATAGTTAGATATTAGGACTATTGAGATATGAGATGTGTGTATGAAAATTATTTCATGAACAATTAAATGTTTTGATTCCTATTTTCGTAGGATTAATCTAGGATTTGAGTGTTTTTTATTTGGTTTTCATGGATAGGGGATGATAATAGAAGCAATTCGGTGTGGTGCATCAGTCTTACAAGGAGTGGTGACCCATGTGGGGCTGGGTACCTCACAGGTAGCATTCATAGTGACTAATGTTTCCTTGGGATATGGTCCCCCAAACCATGTGATCGGTTTTTTGAATCATCTCTAGTTTCCTAACCTATTAGTATTGTATGTGTTATTTAATTTGGATGATGTGCTTGGCTTTCAAAATTGAAATTAAAAGCGGTTTTATTAATGTGTCTTCTAAAAGAGAATATTTTTTGGTATTATATTTCATTTTAGATGCGCGGCTTTTTGTGTGAGTTGGTTTTGAAATTGGGGTTCATAAATGAAAAGTGTCTTTAGGGAAATGTGGTTTTGAATTTATGGTCTAAATAGTTTTTTAAATGATGATGTTGTTTTTATTTTTTGATATTTGGTAGTGATCCTAAAAAAATTATTGGAATGGTTTTTTAGTTGAGTTTGGATTTGTTGTTGATCCAGTCATGTTTTAGTTTTGTGATGGATAGTTAATGCCACCCAGAAATCTCCCTAAGGATTCTAGTAAGTATCTTCTAGTGGTTGGACCTGCCCATAATCCAAGTATGAAGGAATAATTGAGATATTTTTAGATTTTCTTCGTCTAACATTGTTATATTGATCCATAAGAGGCATTAGAGTGTCTGGAAGATGTCTAAAATATTTTCATATCATTTTGATATCTCAAACCTGAGAGAGTGTGTTCCATTCAGGATTCATTTGAAGGATAGAGTTTGGAATGGTGGAGGTTGAAAACAATAAAACCATTTCAAGTAGGGATGCATTGGGAAGTGGTTATGTCCATTTTGTCTAATGGTTTCTACCTTAGGAGGTGAAAATGAAGAAGAGGGTATATCATATGAGTGTTTAGTAAGGCGAAAACATAGTGAATTCTATTACTAACCAATTTAATAAGTTGGTTTCTTTTTCTATATAGGTAGTGTATAAGGATCAATTTAAAGCCCCTATTTTAATCTGGGGTCATTTATAGATATTAAGGAGTGCGTCCTTTATTTTTTAATATTTATTTTGAGAAGCTCATGGACGAGGCTTTCCTATTCGAGAGGGTTCCCATGGTGCTGTTAAAAATGGTTAGTGATCACGTAGAATACATCTCTATCGAGAGGGTTATGCCAAAGGATAAAATATTTGAGAATTACCCATTTTTGGTCTCACATTTATATTCAATGGATGTTTATCTTATGTTATTCTAGTGTGTACCATTTTGGATTTCGAATCCATCTTTTCACAGTCCTCTGAAGGAATGTCGTCGATGTGGTCATTTTGGTCATCTAGAAAAGTTTGTTGATAGTGTTTTCAGAATATGATGTTTTGGAAAAAGGATTTTGGCTATTATCTATACGGTAGATGATGCCTCAAGTCATCAAGTATCTATCCATATCCCCCTATGTGAAGCTTTCACGCATTTAGGGATCTACAGGGGTGTAGGAAACCTTGGCGTGGATTTTTTTTCTCATGTGTTATATTGTACACATTAAAAAGTCTTATTTTTTTGTTTTTATAATATTTCTAGTTACTTAGTTTATTATAAAACTTTTATTTATCCATACATTTGTAATTATAATGGTTCTTCCCCTTTTTTAATCTTATTAATTTGTTATAGGATCTTGATTGTGCTTATCTTTTCATATGTTGTTTTTTATCTCAAGTCCTATTTTCATTGGATATTATTATGTGTAGTGGAAATGATGGATCAATGTTTATTTTACAATTTGGTTTCAGTTATTTATGTGGTTTTCTCACCATGTTTATATTTTCCTCCTCTAATGATTTCCTGGTTCCCCATGCGGCGAACTTTCTAGTTCCAGTTACATCGTGGTGGGGGTTTTGGTGTTGGATAAGTTTGTCGATTTCTTGTAGTGGGGAGAAACATTCTGTTTTACATGTGGGTCTTCTCATTGAATACTATAATATAGATGTATGAGTGTGAATTATGTAATGAAATATCACATTGGGTCATGGATTTGATTTGTTTTGTTACGATTTGATCTTGACTTTTATTCCATTTTTTGGGTTTTCTTTATAGGGGGAAAATGTTTTTGGTCTAGAGAATATTTCCCTCATGAGCACATTACACCCTTTTATTTTATTCTTTTATTGATGTTGGTTAGTTTGGATATTGTTTATGTTGAGTTACTAAGGAAAATTTTCATGTTTTGATGTTTCTGGGTGATTTTTTGGATGGGGAACATTTCTTTTATTTGGTGAGAGGTTAAACTATGTAGCCTGTTAAGGTAGAGGGAGTTTTAAATTTAATTTCTTTATGAATGGTTTAAATTTCCCATACAACACATGTTTTGGGAAAAAATATGATAGGGATAAGACAGACCATGTGTCTTAATGTTGTGGTTTGGGACATGGGGCATGATGTTCACATGGTTATGAGAATCTAAGGTGCTAGTGTGTAAGGGGTTCAATAAAATTTAACAGAGCCACAATGAACGGTTTCCCAAATCATATTGTCAACCCATGATGGTGTCCTCCTTCTCTAGCAGGGATTAGACAATTGGTGCATATTTTGGAAAACCAGGCATCCAACCAATATAAATTTCCTAGGTCATTAAAATGTGAAATATTTTATTATACTATAGCCTACTTTATACCCAAATTCAAGACAACCTCCCTTATCAATGTTTTAGAGCACAATGTGGTCACCAAATACCCTCTATTTGGTCTATCCTTCCCCCATGGACCCCTCTAAGGGTGGTAGGCTATTTTCCTCGAGTTTCATGGTCAATAATCTTCTACAATTTTTATTTCCTATTTTTTATAGCTTTACTGTAACACCCCGAGATTTTATGAAAAATATTCTTTTCATTAATGTCTTGTGTTGTACGCTACACCAAAAGGAGCTTTCACAACATGCATCCTTGACCTTCCTTGAATTACACACAATCACGACCTTGCTCGATAGCGTGTGTAGTACGCAATACCGAGTTTCACTAAACAACGATATGCTATTAAAATATTATTAAAACTAGCCGTTATGAATAGTAATAACAACTTTTTTATATTTTGTAAATTTTATTTTTCAAAATGGACTTCATTTTTGGATTTGGAATATCGAAATTAGCTTAGGGTGAAATTTTGGTACTTTTCAGATAACTTTCATATTCTGATGAATAGTGAAAATTAATAAATTTTAATTAAAAAGAACTTTTTTAATAGAAATAATTAATAGTGATAAATTAATAATTTGAGTGGTTTTAAATTATATTTAGAATATATTTTTACAATTTAATACAATGTTGGTCATTGGATGTAATTCTACATTTAAACCAGACATAAACAAGTGTCAATCTTTTGATGGTTATTATCTCTTAAAAACAGGCTATTTGTTCTGACGACGGGAATTAATTTTTAAATTAATTAATTCAACTAATATGTTTTGAATTTGGTAAAATATAAATCATTTTTTAGTTCATAATATCAAATATAGCTTAGGCCTAATTTTTGGTATTTTTTTGGAAACTTTAATTTTTTGATGAATAGCGAAACCACTAAGTGGTAATTAAAAAAATGAATTTTTCATAAAATATAATTTTACCGCTTCTGTGAGTGGAATTTCAAAAATCCGAGAGACACGGTTGATTTAAGTAAGTAAAATATGGTTCAATGAGATGAAAATAATTTTTGGTGAATAGTAACTTTTTACTTTTTTTTTACCACGGTTAAAAGTGAATAGGGTAATTACGGGTAAAAATGATATTATTATTACCCTAAAACATGTCCTAATTCTATTGGACAAGTGTAATTCGACCAAAAACAACCTTAGTAAAAAAATATGACAATTTAGGCCCACTTTGATTAGATTAGGACATTAATTATTAATTTATTTAAAGAAGGGTTAAAATAGTTAAAATCAAAGTTTGATAACTAAATCATTTTTAATATAGGGTTATACAAAAGATAAATTCGACTATAATATTTATTAGAAAGATAAATATATTTCCTACATAATTTTATTTTATTTGTAATTTTTAGACATTAAATAATTTAATTTATTTATGATACAACGATGATACAGTAATTATCTTATTAATGAAATATTGACATAATTGGTGTTATAAATACCCAAATAAATATAATTTGAGACTTTTTATGAACTAAACTAATTTTCTAGGTTAATATGACATTTTAGGATTTATTTAATTAACTTTTGTCGAAGTTATTATTCTTTTATGAGTTTCAAAAAAATCAACTATTGAATAGTGTCAAAATTGACATAAAATAGTTTTTAAAACAAATATTATATTATTAATTGTTAGTTTATTCCTAAAAATATAAGTTTCGGAAAAATGACTTAGATAAGGTTATATATATTAATAAAACACATCTTGTGGGTATCTTGGATGTATATGGTAATTTTTTTAACTATATAATATAAAAATACAAAGTGACATGGTAAATGTCAATCTAATTAACTAAGAGTTAAAACTAAAATATAAGGTTAATATAGGAACCTAAACTTGTCTAAATTCTATTGGATGAGAGTATTTCAACCCATCCCCATCATAGTTTCTAAATAAATCAATTTGGAGCTATTTAAAACCTAATTTTACATTATAATAAAATAATAGTTTTAGATATTCCAAAGGTACCCCACTCCTCCCTTATAAAAGGGCACCTCCTCCCCCTCTTCCTCACACCACATTGAGCCTTCAAGCTCGGCCAACCCCTGAAAAATTCACTTCTCCACTTCCCTAGAAATATCATAGAGGTTCTGGTCTTTCTCAAAGACCAATTTTAAAGCCCTAAAAGGGGGTCTCAATGAAGCACTTCGAAGAAGAGATAATATCCATTACCGATCCTTTCCAAATTCTTTCTTTTTCAAATTCTTCTTCTTTAGTTGTTTCATTATCAAGTAAAAACATAAGTATTACTCATATACTGATATGTTATTATAAGTATGAAACAACCCTATTTAACCATCTATCCATCCTACGGAAAATGAAATAACCACACGTGCGTACGTTCAGAATACCGTCTCCACGCCGTGGTGTAATATATTTTCTACCACCACCTTACTTGGATGAGTATAATGGTTTAAATAATAACTATATTTGACTATTATAAAGTGATATTTATTCTGAAATAGTATACATACACTCCAATACAATTCCACGATCATAGGAATGATATCATCACTCGTGCGTACGTACGGAATACCGTCTCCATGATGTGATGCGACTCGTTCTACATGATCTTCATTTCATAATGATTATATAAATTAATTGAATGAATGAATATGATATATATTTCACTAATACCATTCTATAAATGACGTATCTATAACCTAAAGCGAAGAATAAGAATTTATTCTACAAAAAACGCATAAGAACAAAAAGTTATAAACACCCGAATAACAAGTAGCATTGAAATATTACTACTAAGAACCTAAGAATATGACCATATATGATACCATAAAAATAATAATGATTCTGGAATAAGTCAATAACATTATTTAAATCATTATATATGAGGTTTGGACACTTACATAGCAAGTCGGACCTAAGGTAAGGGAAATATCACAATCTCATTTTTATCCGAGATTGTTTATACTTTAGTATTTACTGGGGTGTACTTTATCATCCACATCCATGTTTCCTCAATATGTGATGATATTTCCACCCACCTAAAATTGTTTAAATCCAATTTTACCCTTCTATGAGTTTTTAGTAATGGATATGAAAGGAATCTTTTGTCGATTTTTGTACGATGTGCTTTTTGACTTTTCAGACAAAAGTACGAAGAATGTTTTTTTTAACTTATATAGCATGAATGTATTTTTAAAACATTTTTTCCAAGAAGATTGCTTTAAAAATTTTCAAGTTTATTTGTAATCAACATATTTTATTTTAAAATTTTATGACATGTTAAGAAAGGAAAATGTTTTGGAACTAGAAAGGATATTTTCCTCAAGAATGGAGTTCAAGTGTTTTATCAAAAATATCTTCCATATAAGATAATAAAGGGTTCTGTTTCTATCCCTATTATTACATTTATTTGATTAGGTTGTGGTGGAATTATTTTAATGAATTCCTTTATCTTATATGAGTTGTTTTATGATGTCACGATGTTTAAGATTCCCATTTTTATTACATGGGTTATGCAATGATGTATGATTTAGGATTTTGTGGCACACATAAGAATGGTATCATTATGAGATGGGTGGGACCTATATCTCCCTCCAATGCATTGGGTAAAGATTTTATATCTCATGAGATATACATGGCTAGAACGGTAGGTTATACCGGTTCAGTGAAACAAGACTGAAATGATGGTGACTCAGTTCAGAAATGGACTTTGTCCACTAAGATAGTCTTGGCAATGAGTCTTGACTAATAAGAAATGATTCTCTATGATTATGTGTGTATTCCCCAAAGTTTCTGGTTATAAGTTATGATTATTGGGATTACATTTCACTTCTATGATTTATCCCATGTTATGCTGTTATGATCTCTTTTGCAGGATAAGATTTCCAAAAGTTATGTTCTTATATATATGATGTGATTTATATTTCTTTTGTGTACCCTTAATGAGCATTTGAGCTCACCCTTTTGTATGTTTTATTTCCCCAGGTCAGGAAGAAGGTTATTAAGTAGAATATGCCAAAAAGGGACTCTAGATATGATGAAATAAATGGGAGCCAAAGTAGATGATTTATGAACCAGTTGTTTATGTTTCCCAGTTTCTAAAGACACTATACCTATTGGGTCCTTTTTTGGTTTTGTTATATGTTGTAATAAGTGTGAATCAATTCTGAAGTAATAACAATGTATGTAAAGTACGGGTCGTTATAGTTGGTATCAGAGGAAAAGTTTTGTCAACCTTTGGAAACTAGGATGCGAAAACGTTAGTGAGATCCCTAGAGATATTTCTAAGGTATGTCTAGGGATGTCCCTAAGGATAAGTATACGTATAGTATATAGTCCTAAAACTACGATAACAATATTATATTAAACAAAATATGTTAGATATTGAAGTTACTCCCCCTTTATTATGATTTTTTCCTCTCACACTATTCTTTTGGGTTTTAGAAAATGGCTGAAAACAGGATGATTCATGATAATAGAGGATATGATGGACAATGTAATGATATTCTTCATGAGAAACCAAATGAAAAGGGATTTGGAAGTCCAAACATCATTATTATACCAAATCAGCAATATCATAATATGATCAATAAAGAAAAATTTGGTAAGTTTCCTGACTCGGCTAATAAGAGAAAGATGGAGTTTCATGATGATCATAGAGGAAAGAATGTTCAATTTCCCCTATGTAAATCATGTGGGAAGAGGCATCAAGGATAATGTTTCAAAGGAACTACAAGATGCTTTGGGTGTGGAAAAGAAGGACACAAAGCCAGTAAGTGAAAAGGAATAGGGTCAGTTAACACCAGGGATGAGGATAATGGTATTTCTACGACATCAACAATGGTTAAATGTTTTAAATGTGGAATGTACGGGCATTATGAAAACCAATTCCCAAAGGGAAAGTCTCATGAAGAGAATCAGTATGGTCGTATGGGTAGTATTTATGTGGATGATGATGAAGATACTACAAATGATATGTGAGATGAAAGAATTGTTGAAGCTCGGTCAATGGTTTAAGAATGTAGTGTAATGATTACATGTTTATCATGTCTAATGATGTATAAGTAATCTCATGGTACTATGGAATAAAGATACATCTAAGGATTGTTACACTGTTGTCTTTCCTTGAGTTTTGAAAGTGAATGATTAATGTTACCAGTATCCATGAAAGGTTATTCAGATATTTTTGGAATGTAGATGATATGCGCATAATGAAGGGATAAGGAGAAAATTAAATGTTTGATAGTATTCATGAGATCATGACTGATATAAGGAAAATGTTATATCATGGATTGAGTATATAAAATTTTTGGATTTTGGTATATGGAAAGTGTTAACTTTTAACTGCATTAATGTTTTCACTAAGGTTCAATGGGTATTCATTTTTCAATAGAATACATGATTAAGGCCTTCGAATGTTTGGAATGTGAGCAACAAGACATATCTTATGATATGTGGGGATCAACGATGGAATTAAATATCTAATAATCATTTTCACTATATTATGAGAATAGACTGCAGTATTATGGACAAACCTAAATACTATAATGGATTATGTTGGACATAAGTTAGAATTGATTAAGGATAGAAGATTTTTTCGATATTATCGATGGGATGTTATAGTAATATATTTATAGATAAAGGACAACCTGCAGGACGAGCGATAGCCCATCGCGTTGGACAATGTCATGGAAATCGAACCCACAACCGAAGTGCGATTGGCCTTTATCGCCTACCACTGGCCTACAAGAAGTCCATGTTTAGTAGAAACTATTTTTTTTATATTTAGCAGTATGATATTTGAAGTATAAGTTCACTTTAGGAACTATATATGATTAATCTCAATATAGATGGACTTATGTATTTTTTGATAACTTTTCTAACCTTTTGTTTGAGACAGATATAATGACCCATCATTCTACCACATGATCGGCTAACACATCACGAATGACAAATTCAACTTCATTTATTTAAGAGATGAAGTGGAAATAATCCATAGATCGACAAACGGTGAGACTATACCAAAATCTCGAAAGTATTTCTTCTAATTCCAATTTCATCAACTTTAGGGAAATGATCTTGAAAACCAAAAATGTTGTCCTAGTGCTCTTATATCTGATTAATTAGATGGTACCTTAGATCGTCACAAATTTATGGCTTTGTCATTGCTGGCATTTCCATAGCCATGTTCTCTACCACTCTCTATCAGAACATGATGGTTATATTTCTCTTCCATATCCATATTTTCACCTATGTGGAAACCCAGTGATTAGTTTATTTGGTTAACCATTACGTTTCATACTTTTGTTTTTTAAAGAATTGTTTTGGTAGTCATTTTTACGATGTGGGTTTCTATTAATGAAACTTTCAAGTAGTAAACCATTTATAACCCCGACGAATTTCGAGGGCGAAATACATTTTAAGGGGGGTAGAATGTAACACCATGAGATTTTATGAAAAATATTCTTTTCATTAATGTCTTGTGTTGTACGCTACACCAAAAAGAAGATTTCATAACACACATCCTTGACTTGCCTTGCATTACACGCAATCGCGACCTTCCTTGATAGCGTGTGTTGTACGCAACAACGAGTTTCACTAAACAACGATATGCTATTAAAATATTATTAAAACTAGCCGTTATGAATAGTAATAACCACTTTTTGAAATTTTTTAAATTTTATTTTTCAAAATGGACTTCATTTTTGGATTCTGAATATCGAAATTAGATTAGGGTGAGATTTTGGTACTTTTCGAATAACTTTCATATTCTGATTAATAGTGAAAATTACTAAATTTTAATTAAAAATAAAATTTTTAATAGACATAATTAATAGTGATAAATTATTAATTTGAGTGGTTTTAAAGTATATTTAGAATATATTTTTACAATTTAATACAATGTTGGTCATTGAATGTAATTCTACAATTAAACCAGACATAAACAAGTGTCAATCTTTTGATGGTTATTATCTCTTAAAAACACGATATTTGTTTGGATGACGGGAATTAATTTTTAAATTAATTAATGAAACTAATATGTTTTGAATTTGGTAAAATAGACATCATTTTTGAGTTCATAATATCAAATATAGCTTAGGCCTAATTTTTGGTATTTTTCTGGAAACATTAAATTTTTGACGAATAGTGAAACCACTAAGTGGTAATTAAAAAAATGAATTTTTCATAAAACGTAATTTTACCGCTTCTGTGAGTGGAATTTCAAAAATCTGAGAGACATGGTTGATGTTAGTAAGTAAAATGTGGTTCAATGAGATGAAAATTATTTTTGGTGAATAGTAACTTTTTACTTTGTTTTACCACAGTTAAAAGTAAATAGGGTAATTAAGGATAAAAATGATATTATTATTACCCTAACACATGTCCTAATTCTATTGGACAAGTGTAATTCGACCAAAAACAACCTTAGGAATAAAATATGACCATTTAGGCCCACTTGGATTAGATTAGGACATTTATTATTAATTTATTTAAAGAAGGGTTAAAATAGTTAAAATCAAAGATTAGTAACTAAATTATTTTTAATATGGGGTTATACATAAGATAAATTCGACTATAAATATTCATTAGAAATATAACACGATTTCCTACATAATGTCATTTTATTTTTAATTTTTAGAAATTAAATAATTTAATTTATTTATGACACAACGATGATGCAGTAATTATCTTATTAATGAAATATTGACATAATTGATGTTATAAATACCAAACTAAATATAATTTGAGACGTTTTATTAACTAAACTAATTTTCTAGGTTAATATGACATGTTAGGATTTATTTAATTAACTTTTGGAAAAGTAATCATTCTTTTCTGAGTTTCAAAAAAATCAACTCTTGAATAGTGTCAAAATTGACATAAAATAGTTTTTAAAACAAATATTATATTATTAATTGTTATTTTATTCCTAAAAATCTAAGGTTCAGACACATGACTTAGATAAGGTTATATATATTAATAAAACACAACTTTGGGGTCTATTGTATGTATATGGTAAGTTTATTAACTATATAATATAAAAATACAAAGTGACATGGTAAATGTCAATCTAATTAACTAAGAGTTCAAACTAAAAGATAAGGTTAATATAGGAACCTAAACTTTTCTATATTATATTTTATGAGATTATTTCGACCCATCACCACCTTAGATTCTAAATAAATCAATTTGGAGCTATTTAAAACCGAATTTGACTTTATAATAAAATAATAGTTTTTGTTATTCCAAAGGTACCCCTCTCCTCCCTTATAAAAGGGCACCTCCTCCCCATCTTCCTCACACCACTTTGAGCCTTCATGATCGTCCAAACCATGCAAAATTATCTTCTCCACTTCCCTAGAAATATCCTAGAGGTTATGGGCTTCCTCAAAGGCCAATTTTAGTTCCCTAAAAGGGGGTCTCAAAGAATCACTTCAAAGAAGAGGTATTATCCGTTACCGATCCTTTCCACTTTATTTCTTCTTCAAATTCTTATTCATTAGTTGTTTCATTATGAAGTAATAACATCAGTATCACTCATATAATGATATGTTATTATAAGTATAAAGCAACCCTATTTAACCATCTATCCATCATATGAAAAATGAAATCACCGCGCGTGCGTAGGTACGAAATACCATCTCCACGTCGTGGTGTAATCTATTTTATACCACCACCTTACTTGGATGGGTATAATGGTGTAAATAATGACTATAAATGACTATTATAAATTAATATTGATTCTTAAATAGTATACATACACTCCAATACAATTCCACGATCATAGGAACGATATCATCACTCGTGCGTACGTACGGAATACCGTCTCCACGATGTGATGCGACTCGTTCTACATGATCTTCATTTCATAATGATTATATAAATGAATTGAATGAATGAATATGATATATATTACACTAATACCATTCTGGAAATGTGGTATCTATATCCTAAAGAGAAGAATATGAATTTATTCGACAAAACACGCCTAAGATCAAAAAGTTATAAACACCTGAATAACAAGTAGCAATGAAATATTACGACTACGAAGCTAATATTATGACCATATATGATATCATAAAAATAAGTATGATTACGGAATAAGTCAATAAAATTATTTAACTCATTATAAAGGAGGTTTGGACACTTACAAAGCAAGTCGAACCTAAGGTAAGGGAAATATCACAATCTCATTTTTATCTGAGATTGTTTATACTTTAGTATTTACTGGGGTGTATTTTATCATCCAAATCCATGTTTCCTAAATATGTAATATTATTTCCATCCACCTAAAATTTTTTAAATCCAATTTTACCCTTCGGTGAGATTTTAGTAATGGATATGAAAGGAATCTTTTGTCGTTTTTCGTACGAGGTGCTTTTTGACTTTTCCGACAAAAGTACGAAGAATGTTTTTTTTACTTATACTGAATGAATGGATTTTTAAAACATTTTTTCCAAGAAGCTTCCTTTACAAATTTTCAAGTTTATTTGTAATCAACTTCTTTTATTTTAAAATTGTATGACATGTTGAGAAAGGAAAATGTTTTTGAACTAGAAAGGATATTTTCCTCAAGGATGGAGTTCAAGTGTTTTATCAAAATTATTTTCCATCTATGATAATAAAGGGTTCTGTTTCTATCCCTATTATTACATTGATTTGATTATGTTGTGGTGGAATTATTTTTATGAATTCCTTTTTCTTATATGAGCTGTTTTCTGATGTCACGATGTTTATGATTCCCATTTTTATTACATGGGTTATTCAATGATGTATGATTTATGATTTTGTGGAACACATAAGAATGGTATCATTATGAGATGGGTGGGACCTATATCTCCCTCCAATGAATTGGGTAATGATTTTATATCTCATGAGATAGACATGGCTGGAACGGTAGGTTATTCCGGTTCAGTGAAACAGGACTGAAACGAGGGTGACTCGGTTCAGAAATGGACTTTATCAACTAAGATAGTCTTAGCAATGAGTCTTGACTAATAAGAAATGATTCTCTATGATTATGTGTGTATGCCACAATGTTTCAGGTTTTAATTTATGATAATTGGGATTACATTTCACTTCTATGATTTATCCCATGTTATGATATTATGATCTCTTTTTCAGGATAAGATTTCCAAAAGTTATGTTCTTATGTATATGATGTGATTGATATTTCTTTTGTTTACCCTTACTGAGCATTTGGGCTCAACCTTTTGTATGTTTTATTTCCCCAGGTCAGGAAGAAGGTTATTAAGTATAATATGCAAAAAAGGGACTCTAGATATGAAGAAATAATTGGGAGGCAAATTAGATGCTTTATGAACCAGTTGTTTATGTTTCCCAGTTTCTAAAGACACTATACCTATACGGTCCTTTCTTGGTTTTGTTATATGTTGTAATAAGTGTGCTTCAATTCTGAAGTAATAACAATTTATGTAAAGTATGGGTCGTCATATTTACTTGGATTTGTCCTCACTTACATGATTCATAGATGCGAGGGATGTTGTGTGGTTCAATTTCATTGGTTTTAGGGTATGTGGTTTTTCAATAGGGATTTGTTTTACATCCTAGAACATCTCATCAAAACTAAATGTCTTTGAGTTTGGTGTTTTCATCCATTTATTTTCCATCACAATCCATTTGATGCTTGGGTGTTTCAAAATAACTTATGAATGTTTTTTCACACCTGTGATTTATTTGGGTGATAAATTGAGCTATTTTAATGTTTATGATATGATGTAAAAGGTATTAAAAACGTTTTTAGTAATATACGAATGTATATATGAATGAAAATTACTTGATAAAATTCGAATTGGTATTTTAAAATGAAATTAGATACGTTTGTATTGGGTTTGGACAAGTTAGGGAATTGATTAGTTGGATTTTAATTGTGAATTTAGTTATTTAAAATGTGGTGATGTTTCCTCATGGTTTTGTGATAATGTGTTATTTTATGAGATTTATGGGAATGATAGTAGTGGTTTTTAATTTTTTGGGAATTTTTATTGATTATCATTGACGTTTAATCGGGTGTGAAAATATTTGGATTTGCACTGCATGAACATATGGTTAGAAACACAAATGACGATGGCTTGCTACTAAAATAACCCTATTAATCTTAGTTTTTAAAATTCTATCCTTTCCCATTTTTTCAAATTAACCCCCAACATTTATAATGGTTTCATCTAAATTCAAATCTCTTCAATATTAATCCTTGGTTTCGAAATCATTATATAGTTTTCATGTTAATTCAATTTTTGTTTCAAATGGGATTTCTAAATAAAGTCTTGTTTGGAATTTTGAGTCATGTTGGGGTTTCTAAATGAAACGAATGCATTTTTGGAAACATTATTGTTAATTTATGTTTTCACTTATATCTTTCATAATATTTGAAAATGGTTTTGAATTTGAAGTAGAAAAGGGTTAGTTAGTAGGTTATAATGCATTGGAAGGTGGATTAAAATTTCTTCTGGTGTGAAGGCGCGGTTGGAAGTTATGTGTGGCTTGCCTATGAACGAGAACCCCTATGGTGGAATCTATGAGTATATGACCATCAAATTTGTGGTTTTGGTGTTTGGGAAACACAAGAATGATGAATGTTGGTAATAGTTGAGCCACATATGTAAGGACATCCCATATCATCGCATACTAATATAATGGGACTCTTGGGTGTCAACTAGAGGGTTGGGTGATAGTTTTTTAACAATCATGATTTCAAATATGTATTTTCCCTAGATTAGGAGAGACTATAGTCATATATAATAATGGATTTTCTATTATAGAGCGTCCAGTTGGTCATTGCCTATAGTGCCACATTATACATCGGTAGGTGAGTCCGAACAGTGTATGTATATAGATTTATTTTAAAGATTTTTAGAAAATTATCACGATTATATATGTGTATATTCTGTTTGATTTCTATTTTACATTGGTGGTTAGACCAATTAGCATTTTCATTAATATTTTATTTCATTTATTTTTCAATATATCCCTTTTATCATCTATCATGGTTTCTCATTTGGGATTTCATACTATAAATTGGGATTCTGAATGGAAAGTTTATTTCAAAAGGAAAACTATAAGGGTGATGTTTTGGAAATGGAATTTCTAGAAAGCTTTTTTTGGTTCATTAAGATGGAAAAATTCTATTTTTTAAATTTATTTTTAATATTTTTTATGGATTCTTAGTGGAATGGAAATTTATGAAATGTTTGGGGTATACCGACTAAGATGTTTACACTAACACCTTACTTGTTTTACTCGATATTTGTAAACCTAAGATATTTTTCATGTTTAGGTTTTTGGTTTGAGTGTTCACTATTAGAGAAGATTGGTCTTGTGGTTAGTGGGGATAAAGAGGTCACATGGAGATCATGTTGTTTCTAATTTTGTATTAGTTTTGTATTCAGTTTTTAATATGTTTAGATATTATATTGGTATATCAACCTTGATTTTGGTTAAGTTTAGTCATTGTTTCATTACTATGGGCACATTTTTGTTTACATTATCCTATTATTAGTGGGCTGACTAGTTTACATTGTGATTACTTTCATTTAATATACTAGTTAGTGGATTGGGAGGATTGATAACACTTCTTGGATCTTGTCTCAAACTGAGTTGGATGTTAGGTTAGATAAAAGTTCAACCTAGATTGTGGAAATTGGATGTTTAGGATCCTCACATATTTCATGAAAATTGTCTTTAATGCACATATGGTTTGAAAATATCTAGGGATATCCATATTATATGGCATATTCTCATTTAAAAAAATTATGAAGGATTTGAATATATACTAATAACGAAGTATTTGTTTAAACCAAATGTGTCTTATCTTGAAAACAATATTTCAATATTTAAACATCCAATAAATTATTCTATGTTTTTTTTATTTATGGTTATTCATGATCACATTATGGTTTTTAGTTTTAGTCAATGGATTGAACCCTAATGAATCATGTTAACATTTCAAATGAATGAAAATTATGGGACTATGAGAAACCAAATGGGAAGATTATATGAAAGAATGATATTATGGTTATTCCTAAATATAAATCCTGAAATCGGATTAACAACCTATACCAAAATAAACACTTTGATTCACTAAAGATTATAAGGTTTTATTCCACTATGCTCTCGAGTGATGAAGACCATAGAGGAATAAAGGCTCAATTTATTTAATTTCTAGAATATCGAATAAGATGCAATGGAATGTGTATGATGGAAGGAAAAAAATCTCATCCTATGGATCCATTTACAGTGTTTTTTCCATAATGTAGGGAACTTGGCACTAATCTGTGTCAATGAAATCTTTTATAGGATAAACCACAAACCAAGGAAGGACATATGTGAAAAAATATATGAATTAATTATGTATTTGGGTCAAATAATTATGTTGTAGATTTATTTTCTACAAATGGTATTTTTGTGATAAGAATTATTAAACATAGATGTATTGTGTTAAATTTTAAAAGCATATATGTCATCACTAATATAAGAGTTACAGATACAATAATGATATATTATGAGTTTAGATTGATCATAAATTTAGATTCTTAATTACAATTGTTTTGTTTTATGTGATGGGATTCTACCAAGATTAATGGTATTTTGGGAAACAATTAAGGAAATACAACCCGTTGGTTAGGTATATGTCTTAATGAGAACATTATTTGGGGTATAATGTCTCTCTATTTTATTTATATATGTTTATAATAATTGATATCCGTTCAGGTTTTCCTGATCATCAATGACATTGTAATAACGATCAAATAATATTATTATACTTTGTGGATAAAATAAAAACATATAATTTATTGACATCCATTTTTGAACATTTATTTAGTAATTTATTTTAGTTCAAGGATTTCTATTATATATTTTTTGGAAATGTTATTAAAATCATATTAATATAGATCATGTAAAGGAAAACTCACATATTGGGTGAAAACCTGAAACATATGGTAAGGCCCTGGGGATTGATCATATAACTAAAGGATGACACAGTTTTAGTGGATACCACTAGACTATATGATGTCTTGGTAAATATTTCATTGTTTTTATTTAAAAAAATTGTGAATAAATATTAAAAATTTACTAGTGGTGTTACCATTGAAGTTTATGGATTAAACTATTGTATTGGATAACTTAGGAAATCTAAATTGTATTTGTAAAAAAGATAGGGATATTTAGAAAGACTTATAATTCCTTTATGGATGATACGATCAATTAAAAGATAATTTCTATGATTAAAAAATAAAAAAAATATTTTTTTAGATATTATTTTCCAATATTAAATGATAAACAAGAAAATTGATCAATTCATAACCAAAGGACGAAATTATACTTATTATGATGAAAAATGTCATGTAAGTATGCTTCCATACTTTCTAAGGTAGTAAAAGAAATACTAAATCATAGGAAATGGATTTTGAATAAAACTATTTTTTCATATTACCTTCATTACTAATGAATCAAATATTGTTTTAAATCATCATTGGTTTTTGGGTTTGAGGCCCCAAACTATTCATTGGTCATTTATATTCTTGTGCTAAATGACCTCTGTCACTCTCTATAAATATTGTTGATTTTATTAAATATCATTATCTATTCATGTAACTATTTTCCACTTACATAAAAACCTAGTCATGTTTTATTTCATATGAACCTTTTAACTTCATTTCCCACCTTATTAATATGATATTTAATTAACTATTCTTAATATTCGTGTTTTCAAAATCAAATCGAATATGAAACCTTTATTTTCAAGATCAAATATAAATTATGAGGATGTAATTTATTTAAGGTGGGGATAATGTAACACCCAAAAATTTTAAAATAATAATGTTGTATTCGATAGTTTATGTGGCATGCAACACCAAGATCAAAAAACCTGTGAAATACATTTCTTGAAATTTGATCTCTTCAATAGCTAACAAAATAAGAATCCACGACTCTAAAAGGACTATAATATATTATAACTTTAAAACATAGCTAGAATATTTATGGTTATGAATATTAATAACTAAATTAATAAAATTATGGATAACTATAGATTATAAATAATATAAGACTCATTAAAATGAAAATAGAAATGTTTTCTATGTATATTCAATTCTTCAAATGATGGTTTAATCGCCCATTTCACACATAAGACTCATTAAAATGAAAATAGAAATGTTTTCTATGTATATTCAATTCTTCAATTAATATATGTTATAATTAATAAAAATGGGATGTTACTTTCATACCAAAATTTATATTGAAAATTATAAAATTAATTACCATAGTTATGGTAAAAATGGATTTAACGGGTGGTTAAAATAAGAAGGTAAAGGTAAAAATTACATTCCCACTTTTTGATACCCATTTTGAAACATATTTCTACATTATCCCTTTTATTTTAAATAATAGACAATTTAAGGGCTTTTTATGATAATAACATGGGGATGATTGAAACTTCTTAGAAAATTACAAGTGTGTTGATCATCTCCCTTGTAATAGTACACCACCTATACTGACTTATTCATAACATCACCCAATTTTGGATTAGAAAATAACTCTAAAAGAAATTCCCATAAAATTTCTACCATTATTTAATTATTAGTTCAATAAAAAAATCCACCCATGGAAGGATTTCGTGAAATGATAAGGTGGATACATGAAAAAGATGTATTGTTCTTCCATGATTGTTTTTATTTTATTTTTACCTCCACATTATTCTATTATTATTAACATGAGTTGATATAATAACAATAATATAATATATAAATTTATTTGTTTATATTTTATGGGCATGACGTTCAACCACCTACACTTCCATCAAATGTGTTAGGAAATCATCATTTGTGAGTACGGGGACTACCACCTTAAGAACTGATTCCTTCTTTTTTACATTGACACATATCAAGGAGGTGAATGGGAATAAATATAAAAATTATATATATAATAATTAAAACAGAATTATACCTTTGGATTCAATATAAAATTTCTGACATTTTAATATTTCCATTCAGTATGGGATAAGATTACGTCGATCCTAAATATGGTGGAATATCACCTCGTGAATCGACGTGATTCTTTTTTCACTAAATCATGACATAGAAGGAAAAAGGATAATGATAATTTATATATATAATAATAATGATGTAATTATTATATTCATTTCACATTAAACATTACGAATGGATAATATGTCATTTTCTTTTTTTTACACTAAAAATATGATGATTTCGTTCGTGTATGTGTGGACTACAACTTTCCCAATGTGATTTGACTCTATTTACATCAACACACTACATGGATGATTTATATATATATATATGTCTGTGTGTGTGTGTGTGTTTACTTAATGAAACTGTATGGTATATAGGATATCATTAGCATTATATAATGATAAATATTACATAACTTCCTTCAATAATGATAATTGAAAATCGTAAATGTTAATCATGCGTATTTGAAACCTACTATCTATGTGATCACAACATACTTGATTGCTCTAAAAATCATTCATGATGGGTTTTTAATGTATAATTGTGTTAAAAATATGAAAATTATTTCCTTCTTATTATTCTGGAGATGATAAAACCATATAACATGGGAACAAACTAGATCCTTTATGACGAAACAATCATGGGAGAACAAGTTAATTAACATTATAAATAAAAAAATACCGAAGGATTTTTAAAAATGAGTGATAATATGTCATAAAAGTGTAAAATATGTTTCTAGAAATATTAATATGGTTATAGAAAAAGTTTATAACATGACTAAAATTACTATATAGGATGTTAAATGACATTCAACTAAAAGAAAGCATTACATAATGGATTTTCTCTCAATTTTTATTAATTGAGGCATTTTTGTGTGTAATAAAACATTTCATTTAATATAGTAAAATCACTTATCATTTAACATATAATACCATGAATAAAATAATTGAAGTTATTTTTAGTTTCATTTTCAATTGTTTCATCAAAATTAATTTTACATAAAAGTAAATAAGTGGTAAGGAATTTTTTAACTCGATTTCATTTCATTGGGTTATATTACATCTCCATAATTTTTAATATTCTATAATTATGTGTATAAATATTTTTGTTAGCTTATTTTTTAATTAAAATTTGTTATTCTTATTTATAATTGATACACCTAATCGATTCACTATTTAATTCTCAGATTAACATTATGATTTATATAATGGTATATTAGCAAATATCATTCTAAATGAGATTGTTTATTCTAGGATTATAGTTGAATATACTTATTTAATCATTTTCTAAGTAAACTCATTTAATATTCTTCTACTCTTGATATTCTTCATAATTTCATGCAGTAGAAATTTTTTTCCACAAAATGGTACATAAAATAATTGATAATGATTTTTTTTCACAAAATATGACATAATTTATCTCTTTAGTCAGAAATATGATATCTTCAAAAACCATGTTTTAAAAAAAAATGTTTTCAATTTTTTCACCTTTTAGAAATGAATTATTAATAAAATTTGTAACCATTGTTTCTTTTGTAAAATGGATTTAATGGAATTTTCTTTCTGTTTTTAAATAGGTCACTTTTTTATCACTTTTAATTTTAAAAATAAATATTCTTTTATAATTGTATGATATGTGTGAAATTACTCACTAATAGGACCAACACTTAATTGAGTATTAATTTGAAAGTTTACAATGTTTTTTTAAAATAAATATTTTTCCTTTTATTCTATTAATTCTTATTTTTTCAGTGTGAGTGTAGAAGAAAAGTATTTTCAAAATGTTGAATGTTTTACAAAGAAACATTAAAAATGAAATGGATTTTTTCCTCATGAATTTTATTAAATATTTTTTATTCATCACCAGAAACAAATAGTAATTGTACAAATACTACATTTTGGATTTTTTTATTGAATCCGCCATTATTCTCCCTCTAGATCATTTATAATTATTTTGAAAAATTATTACATTGACATTCACATATTCTAACAATTTTTTAGTAAATAAATTTAACTTTAAAATTTTATATTCCTATTATCATTAGACATAAAATTTAACCTGAAAATCCATATTACATATAATTAATTTGTTTTTTAATATATATATCATTTCTACCAACACTATTCAACATTGGAAGTCATTTATTTATATGGGGAAATATTTATAAATATATATTCTATAATCAATATGGATATGTGATGATAAGGACCAATTTTTATGATTTTTTTATTTTTTTGATACATGAGAAACAATTTGGAAATATATGTCATGGGTGGGGCCCAATTTGTTAACCCGTCTATGCATTAGTTGTCTAATGCGATGAATCAGTTTGTAACATTACTTAAATGGGTTCCTACCTATCAATATCATTCACTCTTTATGATATATAATGATGGTAGAGGTATCATATATCTGGGAATCATGGATCCTAATAATAAATCATTTCCATCATTTAGTATTCAGTTATTTTTATCCATGATATTATATATGGATTAATTTCATTATATATTTTTATTAAATGTCCATCCTCCCACTAATCATTTAATTCTCACCCTTATTTTTTTTCATTTCCTTGGAATCCATTAAGTGTAATATGAATGATAAAAATGAATATAAATTATGGTGTAATGATATTATGAAAAAAAATTCTGTTGTAATATTTGTTTTAAAATCTAACAACGGAATCATGTGTATATATAGTTTACCAAGACTACAGAAATATTTATTCCTTTGGGATGTGATTTTTTATATCTTATTGAAATTTATTATAGAAGGAAACATATTTCGGATACTGGGGTTGAAATCTTTATATCCATATTCTCTAAAAACATGATGTCATTCATGGAATAGTAATTGAAATGAACAAATGGGTATAAAATTTTAGGTTCCCTCCCCAATATTTAAGATCTCACATGGCCCCCAATGATCATGTTAAGGTGGAAATGGTTAGTATTTAAACACTATAAAGATGAAAACAATAAATTTTAAAAAGTTATTGAAATAAAACTCTATTTTAGTTTTTTAGAATGGATGGAAGGATTATGGTGTGTTAGATACCACTAAGAATAATTCCATAAGATAAAGACACAGTCCAACAATTTTCAATGATAAATAAACTCATAAAAATGAATCAATAATAACTAGTAAAAGGGAAGGAGAAAGGAAATATAAAACAATCAAACCATGAATAAAAACAATGAGGATTAAAACCTCCAATACCAAACCAAGAAAAAATAAATAATTCTAAAACATTATTAAGGTAAAACATGAATGAGGAAGTGAATTAAAATTCTTATTCCAATGCATTAGGGTAATATTAAAATGGGTTCTTGAAATTATACAAGGGCATCGTCATCCCACATTGGATCATGTACTCTTGGATTATAGGACATACTTATAATCATCAGAGGAACTAGCTAATTTCTATCTAAATCACATAAATTCGGTTAAACAATTATTTTATTGGAATCCCAACATGTACCCTAATGAGAGTGATCACCATAATAAATGTAGTAGAAAGGGTCATGGTCTGGTATGGGTCAGTATATGTCTATTGTATGTAAGTCTTATAATATTATTCCTTCTATTTTACATGAATAATACTTATCCTTCATGTTAAACATTTCATTAAATGACTGATCATTCTACCATTATATGTTTTGGACAACCATAATGGGTTAGAAGAAGGTAATGGTCGGTGCAGTAAAGCGATTAAGGAGTAGAGGAATGGTTTTGAATTGGTTGGATGTATTGGTGTTGGTAGTATGGTATGATGGAGTGTGGTGATCCTCTTCATGTGGAGGGGAGTGATGGCACTCCTTAGGCGGAGTTTGGATGAATTGTGGATCCTTTAGCGATGCCTATCTAGATATTTTTAAATTCTAGTAATACCAATCATATTCATGAATGTTTATACACAACACTATTATGATTTTGAATGGAATATGTGATGAAATATTAGTGATAGCATCCTTATCAAAAAAGAAAATGTGATGTTTGATTTAGTGAATAATAGAACAATTGGACTTAGAAAATATGTGTAGAATATATTGGGTGAAAACATATACCTAATTCATATGATTCCCATAAATCATGTAATAATATATGAATATGTCCAGTAGTGACATATTTTATTCACTCTATGAGTAGGAAATACATCAGGTGGTAAGGACCTGATGGAGGATGAAATGGGATGGATTTATCAATGTTTAGGCCTTAGTGGTTTGGGGAACATACACTTTCCCTTGATGTGAAATAGTGGAACAAAATATCGTCTAACAATGGGGTATAATGTTTGGGTCGCCTCATAATATTATATACTATTATATAAATCCTTTACATAGATTTCAACCATTGTAAAGTTAATCTATATTAGAAGGTTTTAGAGCTTCTTGAGAAGGAAAAATGTCACATCAACATCTCCCTTAATCAGATCACAATTATCATTAGGAGAATAATGATATATAATATGGTGAAAAAATCTAGCATACGAACTAGGTAAGGGGGGTCTTGAATGATCAAGGGCTCTATAAGGTTACTGGTGAAAATTAGGATTTTTATCTCATATGAAATGAAATGTGAATCAAGGAATGTTGGTAAAAGAACCGATAGAAGATGAATTTACATGTGTAAGGGAATAATTTTCATTTATAACTATTCCTATAAGAGAAATTCATATAATAAAATATAATTTTATTTAAACATCACCCACATACTTTTTTGGTGGATTAATCCATGTGTAGGTTCACAAGTATCCTACAGATATTGTAACAAAATATACCACAATCTTGAAAAAGAAAAATAAATATAAATGAATATAAATTATTAAAATTTTATTTACATCCTACTGAACCCTAGAACCAATTTCAATTGATACAAAAAAATGGGGTTTATAAAATGGATGTGAAAAGTTTGTGAAATTAAATTGATGAAAATTATAGAATGAAAATACATTAAAAAAAGAATAAAAAAATTATTAATAGGAATATTAAAAAGTTGATGGTGTAAAAGGTGGATCTATCAAAACCTATGGGAAAAAGATGATGAAAATAGAGAGAAATGTATGTATAAGTAATAAAAAATGTAATAATAATATTATGAGAACACATAGATCAGGGATTAAAACACTAGGAAAAGGATGATTTTTGGAAGAGGGATGAGTAGAGGAGATGTTAGGGGAGAGGGGAATAATGTAAATGAGCACAGTGTAGGTGTGGCCTTATATTTGGGTGAAAATGGTTTTTTTTTAACTTTATTTATGATTATTTGGGGGGCTTTAAATTTCCCACATTTTTCTCAAAGGGTTTGATAAACTATGTAGTAATTGTTTACATTACAATAGAATGTGAGTCCCCCCTTCATGGTTGATGTTCATTATTGTTTTTACAATGAAGAACTTATAGATTTAATAATGGAAGAATCATCCAACCTACGTGGTTATGTGACATGGTTTTTTTAGAAAATTACTAACCACCATTTGCGTCTATTTTTGAATATTTATATTTCTTCAAGGTTTAGAGATTCAATTTAATAACCAGGAATTAACATTAAATCACCCTATATATTATAAATAGTGATTTTTGGATTCCATAGTACATCTACTGATCTACCTATTAGAGAATAAATTATAACTATTTCACTTAAAATTTTTCCTATAAGAATAGCACAAAAACACACTAATATCCCTTTATATGAAACACACTACCGAAAAAACATTCTTAGATAATTTTATGAAATATTGAGTTACTTTTTAATTTGATCCATGTTTAAAATATTCAGTTATATTTAATTGGTCCTACTATATATTTTAAGATAATGTTAGATACCATTCCACAAATTCATTTTATTTGAAAATAAGTTTTAAGGAATATACCTTTTACCATAAAGGGATTAATATGTTCCCTAATCATTTCCACTACAAAATGGTAGAAAAAGAGAATAATTTAAATAGCATAGACAAATGAGAGTTTAGCTTCTAGGAAAAATATCACATATTGTAATTGAAATGAAACTAAAAATTACTTGGTTTAACTTACATCAAAGAAAATATGCTTTTTGGAATCTTATTTTTATTTCCATATAAATCTAGTCATTGTATCACTCCTCCAACCTGATTTCTCCATGTTTATAAAAGTGTAACTTATTTATATCCTTGATATTTATGAGACACAAATTGAATGATTTAATTGGGTAATATTTACCATATTCACTGTATATAAAAAATTACACAACATACTATATTAAAATAAGAAAGATGATATTCTCAGTGGTGTTTTATTAGCTATCTATTAGTGCCAAAATGCAGTGCCATGGTTTTTTATTGGTATTTTATTTTTTCTCCCACCATTTTCTATAGATTCTTCATTATAAGTCATTTTAAAATTTTTATTTAATACTCTAATGAATATGGTAAAGTATACCCATATTGTACTTCACCCCACACATCATAAAAAAATATTTAACATCACATTATCAAAATGAGTTCTCTTATCGCTAATGAAAATATAAGAAACTATAAATCTAATAACCACATTCCTCTTGAAGCAAGAATTCACAAAAGAGGTTTTATTTTTTTGCTATAGTGGAATCATCCACCCACATGGATACATAATAAAAATATAATAAAATATAATATTTTTTATATGATGGGTAAAATAATCCTATAAAATCAATACACATTCGTCAAATGTTTCAACATCAAGTATATGAATCTATGGAATTTATAATTTATGCCCAATATTAAATGTTTGTAGAAATATATCATCTTGTGTGATGATGTTTCTGGAATACTTTTTCATAGTTGGACTAACTAATACAAATTTTAGAACATGGGAAATATCATAGTACAACTTATGTTTTTATCTAAATGGGGTGGAGTAATAAAACTATAGAACTCATTACATCACACTATCATGAACACAACAACAGATTATTTCATCTACACATGATATTAGAAATAATTTATCTTCCATGAAATAATTATTCACATTCAATTAAAAGCATTTCTTTTTTTTAATAATAGAGATCATGTAGTATCACAAATGCACACATGTTTCTAAGAAAATTTATAAACATTTTTAATTATTTTAAGGCTGTTTAATGAATATTCTGATAAAATTTAATGATATATAGAAATATGTGTAAATAAAATTTATAGAATTAATTTTGTTTAAAATCACTGAAAATAAAATTCCATGATGATATTTAACTCTGGATTAAAATAATCAATCACCTGTGGGGGTACATGGAGCACACATATTTTAATGAAATGTTTTGAAACATTTATAATGGTATTTATAAAATATTCCCAGGAAATATAAAGATTTATTTACATATGGGTAAAAAAATTAACTAATTTTTTTTGGCTTTAAAGGAATGTAAATATTAAATTTAA
Source organism: Viscum album (assembly GCA_963277665.1). Classification (NCBI taxonomy): domain Eukaryota; kingdom Viridiplantae; phylum Streptophyta; class Magnoliopsida; order Santalales; family Viscaceae; genus Viscum; species Viscum album. Next base: position 1,983,299,151 of record OY728145.1, on the reverse strand, counting down.
AATATTATAAACTAGTCATGATATTATGATATAATTTTTCATAGTTTTTTGAACTATTTTTTGGATAATAAAATCGTCTTGATGGTTATCATTCAACCTCAATGACTATATTAGAAATAGAAATCATGAGTACGACATACATCTATGAAAGGAGAGAAGGAGATACCTTAATTGGAATTAGGATCTCAGGTCGTATGAGGAGGAGCTCGTGGACCGGTCGGGTCCAATCTTGTGTGGGGACATGTGTGTCGAGATGATCCCATTATGTGTCTATAGTGTATGAGAGATACCTACCTCATTTTGGATTATTAGCCACAGATTCCAAAAAATGTTTTATAAGTGACTGCTCACTGGTACCAAATTCGGATATTGGACCCTTTCATTAAGATATGGTTTATCCACATAAAAAATAACATCTTACCACCTCGACTCTGCTACTCACACACATAGACACACTCAAGATTCAACCTATGCCATTGGACACCACCAACACCATTTGAAAATTCAATAAATATATAATTTCTACCAATATTAATGATCATTATTGAGATAATTTTCATCACTGAATCGCATGGGATCCATGGATGATAAATGTGACATCAGTTGAGCTTGGTGATTCCCAATTAAAATGAAAGATATTCTATTCATAAGGATGAGAATCTCCATAAAACCATTGTGAGTTCCTGGTAAACGTAATGAGAAAACATGTCACATTTCTCACCATGCTACACTATATTTTTTAATAATTAATAAGGATTTTAATGGAATCCTTGTCACATGATCCATGCACACCATGCACAATAAACAAGTCCTACCCCCACATGATTTAATATTATTATAAAAGGGTTAGGGAAATCCCTATATATATATAACTGACATGAAATATTCATATTAAAATTAAAATCCAAATGTTATGTTAAAAAGGGGAAAAAGTAACATGGGAAAAATGTTATGGGATATAAAATGATAATGACTAAATAGGAATTTTTCCCACAATATGTATGGAATGGGTTTCAAATATTAAGGGGGAAGAGATCACTAAAGGGAGGATACTAATGAAACAATGTTTGACATGTTTTAGTTATGTGTTTCCTTATTTTTCAGTTTAATAATTCACCAAATGCATCTCATTGATTCTATGGTAAACAATATTTCTGATATGTTTTATTCTATATCTCTCTCCCCCTATATTCATTTATCATTATCTCATTGTATCATTATTCATATATTCTTATTATTATTTATAACATGACAACATACTATAAATAATGAGTGGATGACCAAAATATTTTCCTCATGGTAGGATTTGTGGTTGTTGAATTTTTCCTATAAATGATTATGAGTTAATTTTTGGTGGTAAATCAAATAGAAGTGTATATATGTTGGGATTATCACCCATGAAATGAATCTAAAATTTATTCATTTTATTTTATTTACAATGCTTTACTCCCTTCCATTGAACACAAGATCTTGACACGAGGGAGTTTATCTGTTCAGTAAATCAAACTGCACATGATAGAGTAGGGTCTTGGAAGATGCCACACTCTCGATTGAGGTGTTTCCTGACCCATGATTATAGTAGGAGTAATTATTATTTTCAATTAATTCAATATTCCACAACTAATAAATGAAACAATTTTAATCCAAGACTGAAATTTCAAAATTAGGTTACGAAACTGTATTTTATTTAATAATTATTAATAGTGAAGGAACCTGAATCTAGACCTTTTTTCATGTACTTTTTTCATTTTATTAATTTGATGTTAATATATTATAAATTAATTTTTCAATAGTTATTTATATTCCATTCCATTTTATAAAAAATATTAAAAAAAAATAGTTTAGATGAATGTGATTTATTATGTAAATTTGTTGTGAATATCCTCAAGATAGATGATTCTAATGAACCATTATGCTACTCCAGAAATATAAAAAATTTAGCCTTTTCATTAACAAGAAATAGGTGCACATAAAAACATACTAATATTCCAACACATGAGTTATTCTTATCCAATATAATTAAATATCATCATTCTATTATTTAGTAATTCTTTTATAAGATACTTATTAATTAATTTTTATTTACTAATAATTTACATAATCATTAATTTTCATGGTAATATTCATCAAATAGAAAAAAAAAATGCGAATTGACGGAAATTGTTCACAAAAATATGTGTGAATAAAATAACCCAACAATTTCAAAATTCTGGACCTAAAACATCAAATATATAAATTCAATTATATATTAACATCATGGTACCAATATTTAAATCTCAATGAAATTATATAAAATTAGTATCAATATTAAATCATATTTTCATATTTGACATTGAATATAAATTTGACTTATTGTTTTTCAAATAAAAAATTAATCAATTTATTTTTCTATCAAACTATAAAATATAGAGGAACATTACTTTAATTTATTAATGTTTCTTATTTTATTATAAATAAAAAATTCATTACCCAACTCTCATTAGAACTTTTCCTCTCAACAATCTTTATCAAAATTCAATTAGAGTTACGCTTATACCATGATTGCATGATCTTATTCCATTGGCTTTAAAATAAACTACTTTATCTAATATATAAATAAAAATTTCAAATGATATAAATAGAACTTTTCAATAAAAGAAGTAATTACTAAGATGATTGATGTTGGTAGGAATTGATGTGAAAATTGATAAGGCCGAATGAAGAGTGTTATCTCTTATTTATAAATCATGATATCAAAAGTTAAATCATAATTGAATTCTAACTCTTATAGTGACAACACCCATATACCATACTCAAAATAAAAGTCATGACCAAAAAATCATAATTAATGAATTGAACATTATTTTATTTTTCATTTCTTTGTTTTATTTTTTTATATTTTTTTCTTCTTTTTCCCTAAATAATTTTTCTTTTTTTTTTACTTTTTGGTTAGGCATTTTTGAAAAAACCTCAAATCCACCACCTAATTACAAATGATATTAATAAGTGGTCAATTAAATGTAATATTTCATTTATTCAAGTCACAACTGCTTATTTTTTAACATTTTATCAAGAATTAAGAAAAATAATGGGTAATGAATGAATCAAAAAAATCTTTATACCCGAAGATTAAGCCACACAATTTTTTACAAAAAATGTACTTAATTATTCTGACAATGAATTATCTCACCACCACATTCCAAATTAAAATTATCTTGAAAATTTATACTATAATTGTTGTAATGGATATAAATGGATTATGAATTGGGTTGTTTGTTATAATTCCATTCATGGACTGCATGATCTAAATTATTAATAATTTAATAGTTATTCTCAATTATAATGGTTTATCAATAATATTGTAAGAATCCATTTAAATGTTATATTTCATAGTCATTTCTTTAACAAGATTAAATGGATGTTCAAATAAAATAAATTCCCCAAGATTAATCATAAAATATGATTAAGAATATGTAAAAAGATTTTGTTCTAAAAATAATCTAAATAATGGAAAATATGATACTAGAAAATCAATCACGGCATTAGTAATATGTCAAATAAATTCACCTAAATTTCACAAATTCATTGTGTGGAAATGGTATGGAAATTTCTTCTATAATAATGAAATATTTCGCAATAATCATTATTTATCATTATAATATCCATAGTTAACTATGATAATTAAATTTTATATCTTACTAATTGAATATAATTATCACTAAAATATAATGCAAGGAAACATAGGGTTCCAAAATAATCTCATGTATCCTAGAAAATTCATTTAATTCATAGATTCTAATCTAGGGTATGTAATTTATAGTTTATTGTTAAATATAGAATTCCAAAAAAATGAGGGAAGTAAAAAGAAAAATATAAAAATGAAATAACCAATCAGTGAAGCTTTATTTCTCACATATCATTGTTTTTGGGTTATTCCTTTTGAATTCATGGTTGAAAAAAAGTAAAATAATCAAATAAGAACCAAGTAAATGTCAATAAAGATTAAAAAATGGGATTTTGATGTTTTGTAAGCTAATATTTAAGAATTAAATTAAAATATAAATTCCCGAAAAGAGAATAAATAGATAATTCTTTGTATGATCCCCAAAGTTTGACCTAGTTGTTTAAAACTCTATAATATAATTAATAGTTGTGATCCATAATCTATTAGTGGGTGGAGCTTTTTGGATTTTAATGAAGACATTGTGATATTCCCATCATTCTCTTTTTATTTTTGTGGATAATGAGTCCACAGAGAGAGTACACTAGATCCTCACCATTCACAGTATGGTATAACTTGAATTGTAGGGGTATGATGAAGTATGATCCATATATCTTTTTAGTTTATAATTATGAAACTTTCTCTTCCTTATTGTAATGTTCTTTCCCAATATTGGTAGCACGAATTGAATGATCAAAGGCAGAGTGAGAATGTAACCTTTCTTGGAATGAATTTAATAGTCAAAAATATATGTTATATTTTTTTCTTTCCACATGTAAAGATTCTATCATTATTTCTTCTAGAAATGTAACTTGGTTTTCCTTAGGGAATTCCTAAAATGCTTATTTAGAAAAATTAAGTTAGTCCACATGTTTCTTAGGAGGATTATATTGGTTCTCATCTTCTACCTATAAGAAAAATCATCAGTTGGGAAAATCTAAAATTTGAAAATAGAGAGTGGTGATACTCTATTCAGATTGAATAAAATCAAATAATATGGAGTTTAATATAATAAAATATTAATAATTCATCTCGTATTAATCTATTCCTCAATGGTACGTGCATCCGAAAATTAGATTTCAGTGGGTGTAGGTTCGTATTCGAGAACCTACATCATTTATTTAAACTCCAAAATTTGGATGGAATATTATTATTATGATGAAAGTGAAAAATATGGTGGTGATGGAAAATCTATGTTGTAGAGAAGAAGAAAAAAAATATTTCATTGTATTCCTAATCACTACAATATTAATCTAGGACATGTTGATTTCTGAAATGTATATTATTAAGTGAGTCTTTATCTTCACATTCCAGATATTTAATGTATTATTATATTTGAATCATAAATGGTTGGGATATTGAATGTTTTTTTGTATTATTTTAACATCATGGATCCCCATTGAGAAAATTTAATTGTATAAGGGTTCTTTATCTAGTTCAGATCATTTTTCTCTATCAATGTGAAGTCAAATTCAAAGCGACATTAAATATTTATCTTCAGTTTTTCTATATCTTCCACAAGTATTTTCTATTGTGATTTCTTAAAATCATGTTGTTTTTACATATTTGAATTAATATTACTTAAATAATAATAATCATATGATAACATCATGTTAATAAATTTCTAATATTAAATAATTTAAGGAAAAATTATTTAATATGGGACAAAAAAACATATAAGAAAACATCTTGATTGTCACTCTAGCAAAGAATCTATGTTTTTATGTACACCTATCATATGGTGTGGAAATGGAAAAATAATTTATTATCCTAGTACAGAACAATGGTCGACCAAGGTTATCATACAGGAGGAGATTCCCACTTTATTAACATTAAAATTCAAATTCACATAATCTACTAATTTTTTTGTTTATATTATTTTCAAAAAATATAACAAATGTATAAGAGAATGAGAATGAAAAATAAAATAATTATATTACATAGTCCAAGGGATTGGATTAATGTTTAATTATTATACATACTGGTTGTTTTAAATTCATTTTGACATTCCTATTATAAAATCTGACTCTTGGATTTTTATCCTTTAATTTTTTTTGTTTTAGAATCTCAAATTACTATATAATATAAATTCCAAATCCTCAAATAATCAAGGTTTATGACACACACCAATTGATATTGTGATATCTTCTAGGACCCAGCACCGTTATATGACATTTCATTCACTGAACAACTCAAATACATCATGTGAAGCGCATCTACTCAATGGTAGGGAGGGAAAAGTTGGAAATTAAATAATGGAATTGATGTTGATATTTTATTGATGATTGAAAATTTCCACACACACACACACACTGCAATTTCATGCATCATTGACATAAATAATCCTTAATAATTTACGAAAACAATAATGAACACCCATTCCTTCCCAATAACCAATTGGTAGGTAACCCACACATTATATAGTGTAGGAGGTCATTGTGGAAATAATAATGAGATGTGATGAATAATGGGAAAGAGATAGACTGATGAAAATAGGTGATTCGTTTTTGTTTAAAAAATAATGAAGGAGCTATATATCAAAAGTAATAAAAATTTAGAAGAATAATTTAAAAAACAGAATAAAATCATAATATAATTCGTCTTAGTAGTGGCCTCCCTTAGGTGATCCTTAACACAAAAGTGTTATCCTCCCTCATATTTATAAATAGATGAATCCCTCATTAGTAATCATCGTTGTATCTCTCGTACAGTTCTTTATTATGTCTATGTTTCAATTTTTTTATGATGATTTAGTTTTTATTTATGAATAAGTGTATTTCAAATCTCTCCCATAGATATCCGGATTCTCAAAACTCTACTGAAATGGAAATATATTTCATGGGAAAGTACTTTTCCCTCATGAATGGTGTGTATGGATTGTTTTGTTTGGAATCATAGAAAAAAATTATTATTTGGTAAAAAAATAGGGAATATAATAGTGTTAAATAAGACATATATTCTCATTAATTGTATCAGTACTTTAATGTGGTTGGATGGACATTCTAATCATCATGCATGACATTGCCTTCTTCGAAATGAGGATCACCAAAGTCAAACGATGCCCTTGAGAACATCCATAGAGACCCCAAGATTTTTAGAGGAAATTGGATTGATGTAAATGTTCCATGGGGGTGATAATCATGTCTCTTGTGAGTGTTTTTGTGGAGGATGAGGTATACAGTGTCGATAGTGGCAGGAAAGGTGTTTTCAAGAACATTGAGTGCCCATTCATGGTGGAATGATGCCATTTTTGGTATGTGGTTGAATTCTATCCATGTGAAGGTGTTCCACATAAAAAATTCATATGGGTGAGAGTTCTCTTATAATAAAATTCTCGAAACAATGGATTATAATCCTGATGAGGGGATGGCCTACTAGATATACTTCACAGATAATTTATGGGTCAATGCCGACATGCATGAGGCTTCCTTGGATTTGACCCATCTACAAATGGGAATCCTCTCTTTCTGCCTTGAGATCCCCAAATCTAATCATTGGATATCCCGTGTTCATTTCATAGATATCTATCCCAACAAGGCTAGACTTGTTCCTTATGAGTCTTGAATTTCGGGGATAGTAAGTGGATCAATTTTTTAACCTAGGAAATATTTGAAAACATTTATAAAAATTAAAATTTAATATAATGAATAATTTAAAAACACATAAATTTTTATTTTTTTATTCACTTTAACCCACATTAAATATTTAATCATTATTTTATAATATTTTAATAAATAATTTAATTACATTTTAATATTCATAAAATATATTTAAAAATAAGTTTAAATAATTTTAATTTTTGCAAAAAAAACAATTCTGTGGATCAGTCAGTCACATTTCTTGGTTGTAATAAATATCAACAAAGATTGGTCAATGGTATATTATTGAAAAAATGATGTATTCTACTAAAAAATATTATTAAATATCTGTATAATGTTTCCCCTCAAGGTGGGGAAATATTAATGGAGATATTAGATCAACATCAAGATTTTAACTTCATTTTTTATCCAAAATATCTGGAATGAAAACATAATGAAGGAGAACCCATCTTATACAACATGGAACTAAATCAAACATATTAAGTAGATATTTGATATATGTATGGTCTATGTAGACAACATACTTGTTAAACCACTTGTAAAACCAAAATCTATGAAATAAAAATGTGACAACCAATATGTCATTCCATGTAGATGTATAATAGACTTGAGATTATTTCAAACTGTGTCTAGAAAATTAATTTTGGTAAAAATATTAGCTACATTTTTTATAAATAAATATCCCATTTTATATTTACCCACATAAAAAATTAGTTCAAATGTATCATTAAACATCATAATGATCATAATTAGAGATTTAAATAGCATCAATTTAAGCATCTAAAATGCATTCATGAACGACTCATCAAATTCAAAAACTTAATGTTTTTTATAAATGATTTTCAATGGTTTGAAAAATTTTATAAACAAACATTTAAAACCATAGGGAGAATCTCAAGTTTTCCATAATTATTTTAGATTCTCATAATGATTTTTTCATGGAAATATTGGCTATGACTTTGGCTTCGGAAAGATCAGCCTTAATCAATTTTATAGAGATTCTAGTTCCCAAAACTATAACATAAAGCATCATAAAATAAAAATTTTCCCATTTTAAAATATGTTTTGTCTATTCACACATTTATAAAAAAAGATCAAGATTTATCAAGAACATGTAAAAATATTTTTTTAGACTGGATAATCATCTATAAAAATTTCTATAATATGCACCACCATGTCATGGATAAAGACTAACATGATGTGTTGGAACACGATTGGAGTGTTACACATCACTAAATATATGCTCCTATAAGAGAATGATCTAAATGTGAACATAATTTTGATTTTATATTTTCATTCACAAGTAATTATGGTTTGGTTCTATCCCATTTACCCATCCATGAAACAATTAAAAGCTTTCCATGTTATTTGATCTGACACAAGATATATCAAAGTGAGTTGTATATGATATTTCGAGGTATTATAATTCAATTTTCTATATTCCAAGAATACCCACAAACTAATGAAAATCTATATAGGTATATTATTGTTTTTCTTGTTTTAGTTAGATAATTCTAGTATGAAATAGTGGATCACCTAATGGATTATACATAATTAGTTAGATAATTCTAGTATGAAATAGTGGATAACCTATTTTTCACACACACATTTATTGGAGTTTTGAACCTTCACTGGGGGTGCTTTGATAGTTCTTCCACTTCCATTAAATTCACCATATTTGTGAAGATTTCAGTGTTAGTATCTTTAAGATCATTCACAACACATCTAACATATTTTTACCACATTTAATGAACCTTTAATAATTCATTTTATTAATCTCATATGATGCTTGAGATAATAATGATTGAAAATGTATCATTATCTCCAAAATTATCATACTCGAGATATGATGAAATTGGTTTCATTTCCATATGAATTTCCTTAATAAATGAGGGAACAATGTGACACATTCTTTTTTCACTCGAATTTATCTAAAAAAATTATCACTTCTAATAATGACTTCCCTGATTAGAAATATACTGCTCATATTCTTGTTATAGTTCATGATGAATTTCTCTTGTTTCTATGTCATTGATTAATCAATAATGTACCATGTCATGTTTTGTGATGTCCACATAATTTTTCAAATTCGATAAGCGAAATAGTACAAATATTACAGTTGTTATAATTTATTTACAATCTTCATGATATTCTATGTTACATTTTCATCGCCAACTCAAAAAATAAGTTATCCTTGATGGACATCAACTATTACTATTACAGTTTCTAAAAAGTTTCATCCCAAAATCAGTGGTACCTCTGCAACTATTCTTGTTCTTTATTACCCATGAAATGTTTCTCCATACACACAATATAACCAATATATTGAAACACTTAATGTTGAGGTCATGCATTAAAATAAATTGAATAAACTTTTATTGAAATTTAATCTAATTGAGTAGAAATAAGTATAGTGGAATGAAAATATACCATTACTATTTTCTGAATTCCCAACTCAGAATTAATTTGGAATCCATTTTCCTATATATCCTCCACTTTATCAAGAAATTCTCAAAAACAAATAATGAATTCCCCTCCAACTACTATATCCCCTGTAGAATTTTTTTCTATTAAAATACTTCTAGAACATATCTTAAATTTAATCCATAGTGGGATTCAATGGTGAGTGAGTTCAATAAATATTAACATAAATCACTCTAATGATTCATATAAGTGATCAGTCTCATGCTTCTAGAAGTTGAGGATTTTAGTAGTCAATGTCATTGAATTGTATGGAGGAATATATTTTCCATGAAATCATGATCCAACACTTCCCATATAGAGATAAAACATTATGGGAGACAATTGATCTAGTCCTTATCTTTTCTCTAATTTATATTTGAAATATGTGGATTATAATGGTATATTTGGAGAAGATTTCGTATCAAATAAATTCACATTTTCTCATAATGTTTGAAACACGGGAATTGGAATAATTATATAAAAATAATATTAAATAATGTTTACTCTTAATTTGATGCATGATGGATTTCGTAACATAGAAGTATATTACTTTCACTGGTTGAAAAACAATACTTTTACCATACCCATGTATTGAGGGTAGTAAGTACTCTATAGGATCATGAAATGGTGGAATATGTTTATGATAGGTTGTGGTATATACTATTACTCCAATGGAAAAAAAATTCATTGATTCTGAAACAGGTATTTATGTGTCTATATTGGAAGTTATTACTTTTGTATTTGTCTCACATATCCCAAAATAAATTTACCTAGTGTTTATTGAGGGTTTCAGATCTCATATCCCACCAAAGGAGATAATCGATGATGATTTCATTCACAATTAACTACAAGATTTAGTTTATGAATTCTAAATAAAAAAAATGGAACCCAATACCACTAAAAATCATTGGTTATTCTACGACCTTGTATGATATGTGATTAATTTATATGTTCTCTCCCAAAAGTGCATGATGTTACATTGATATCATTTTTTCAATTTATGTTTCAATAAAAGTGTCTGCATTGAAACAAAAAAATTGAAATGAGTTATAGAACAACTCGTACAATGAAATGCATACAAAAAAACAACCAACACAAAAATAATAAAATACAAAAAATAATAATTAAGAATATAAATAGGGCTATGATTTAATTGGGAATGTTTTTTTTTTTTCAACTTAATCAACCCCAAATATATTTGATGTTACAACATTCAAACTGTTCCATTGTAATTTCAATAAAATATATGTTGTTTATAACTAAAGGTTCTTTTTATTGAAACAAATTGAAAATCTACCAACTTGACAATATGTATAGCGAGAGTATAGGGCCAATACAAGGGGCATAATGGCATGTTTACTGATTCTAGTTAAGATTTAACTAATTAATGCTGAAACAAAATTTAAAATAATTTATTTATGGTTTTATGAATAGTTAGAGACATTAGTTGAACCAATTGTAAATATAATTATTGTTTTTTCACTAATGAGAGAATAACATAGAAATAGATTTAAAAAATTATAATATAAATTTATCAGGGCTTTGAAATTTGATGAAATCTAGTAAAAATAACTTATATATTTTTATTCACAATAAATCCCATGTTTGAGATTTAAATGTATCAAAACCACCTCGGTGAATTTGGTTTCCTTTGTGTCCCTAATAATGAATCTCTTGGTCCGATAATAAATTCTTGAATAATTTTATAAAACAAATACCATTGGAGATGATGAATTCACCCAATATTTACGGGATTAACCATCTTAATTTCCTTAGATATCCCTAGAAACACTATTATTGATTTCATATAGTGCAACATTTGAACATAAGGGAGGAATAATAGGGATTATGATATTTTAAAATGAACAACATAATAAAAATAAACCAAATAAATTACCAAAAAGTTTATTTATAATATTCCATAACTCGTATGTCAAAATCATTTTTTTTCATTTTCTGGATAAACCACTTTTTTGGTTAGTGGGAACCCTAGATAAAAAATTCAAAAACAACATCAGGAGGGATTCTAAAATCAAAATTCAAAAACAACCAAATCTAGACCGAAACCTGAGGAGATCACCATCAGCACGTCTGAGAAAGTCATGTCTCCAACCTTCATGATTTCCACCTATCGTCGTTGTCACCAAAACACCACCGGTGCCGATTTCTAGAGAATGTTATCTGAGAATCAGAATGAGGACAGAACTTCCATCCACCGTCATCAAGAACATCTTCACATTCAAAGAGAAGAACAACCACCGAGGGAAGATCTCTGCAAGACACGCCTCCTGGAGTACCCTGCCGCTCGCAAAAACACATCCCAGAACCTCATCTGATACCATTACGCCCAACCAACCTGGAAATGAGTAAGGGATCTAGATGATAGAGTAGTTTTCAAGTAGATCCGAACTCCACATTGATCCTAGAAGAAGCCATCAGTGAGGTCCTCGTCCAAAAAAAACGTCCATCGATGAAACCAACTTCAAATAATATAATCTTAAAGATTCAAAATTCATATAGAAACCATCATAGTGCCTGAACCACATCGAGTAACGCACCATGACCCAAAACCGCAATAACCAAATACGAATATGAAAATCAAAAGATCACGCATCGAACTGAACACCATCAAATCTTCCTGGGATACGATAACTCGTGTGCCAGACCTCAAGCCGCTCCCCCGAACCGTCGACCGCAACGTTGACGCACCATAGCCGATGAACTCCCCTCTACAGCATCAGAACACTATCACAAAGTGCATTACGATCTCTTCATCATCATAACACCTAGAACATATATGAAATAAACAGCGCTGTCATCGATGGCCGCTACATCCATCGCAAGGACACACATCAAATTGAACCTCTAATGAACACTAAAACACAGTAAAACCAATAAACAAACCAAAAAAAAACCATATTAGGAACACCAAAAACATAAAAGGAGGCCAAAGAAAAATAGGAAGACAATGAATGAAGAAACACCACCATGACTGGAGAAGAATGAAACCAAACCGGAGAAAAAAAACCAACTCCGGCGGTGAAAATTCACTGAGACCGCTGCCAGCCCCCCGCCAACACCATCCCAAGATGTCCCAAATCCCGCACTGAGCCCGACCAAGATGGGGTTGGGCACAATGGGTTGGAAAAAAATGGCAGAGGAGAAGAAGAACCTCGAACACCCCCACCAGAGCCGACCCAAGAATCCAGAAACACCAACCCATAGACCCAAAATGAGGGTTTAATGCACAGGGAGAGGCGGAAAGAGGGGCAGTAAAGGTGAAAGAATTCCCACCAGTGAACATCATCAGGTTAGAGGGGGAGGAGGACAAGGGGAAAATAAGAGAGAACAAGTCAAAGTGAAGTAGGGAGTGCCTTCACCGCCAATAGTTAACGCAAAATCCCAAGAAAAGGAATAAAAGGGGGAGGCGAGAGCGCATGGAGCATCAAGAGAGATTGGCTCTAGAGGGAAGTGAATAATAAAAGGAGAAAATGGGGGAGATGAAGCCGGAGGAAGCACATAGCCTCCCCCCTCCCGACCAACGTTGGCTCACAACTCATATGTAGGTACTGAATTAGGTATTTAGTAAATTAATGACGAGAATAAATATATTATTACTAGAGTTTTTCATTATAGTATAGAGAAGAAGTTATTATAATCCACCTTCTAGGGAATTCTCTAAAAAAATCCTAAATTGAGTTTCATTCTTTCATCCCACCAAGACATTTCACTACAAAATTTTTAATTTCCACTAAATAGTCAAAAGATGATTAAATTTACAATCCCTAGTGTACAGGGGTGGTTAGATGTTATAATTCTATGTTATAGTGTTATAGTGGGTGTTGATGTGAGGTAGGTTGTTTCCTATTTGTTATGGCATATTTAATACACAATACTAGTTTATTACAGATCATACCATGTTGATCTTTATGTTGCTTTGGATTTAATTCATAAATTATGTCGAAAAGTCTTTACAATTTTCTAAATATGTGAAGACCATTAAAATTTATTTTTCTCCCATTAATTTATTTTTCACATCTTCAAGACTGGTGTATATTGTTTAAATAACCATTTCAAGACCATTCAATCACCAATTGCTACTAAAATGAAAGCCTGAATGGGTTCTAGGTGAATTTTCCTGGATAGAGAAATCATTCAGTGACCATGCACTTTATTTTGATCCAATTATTTACTCCTTGTTCCATGGGTTGGTGTGAATTCATTGGGTGATTTAGTAGAAAATGTTGAACCTGGAAAATGGGTAAAAATTCCTCTAATATTCATCAAAAACTGTAATTTCCCACTAAATAATATTAATTCATTAATGAATTTGAAATAATAACCTCTTCAAACATGTTAATGATTAAGGTACATTACAATTGATCTTAACTTTTATTTAAAAATGGATTTTGGTTATGAAAATGACCCATACATAGAAGTTATATAATCTCCCCCACACTCGATCAATTATTTTTCATCTAACTATTTCCAAAAACATATTTTTATGTGACCATCATAGAAATTGGTATAAATGAAATAGATTATATCGACTTAATAAAAACTAGTTTTGAGTGAATGATTTTTAAAAATCCAACATTCATTCATGAAGACTCACAAATCTTGGTTAAAACTAAAAATACAGAATAAATTTTAACTTTAAAAACATTAATACATAAATAATTCATTCTTTAATTGTAAAATTTTACTTATTTATTTAACATAATTTTATATAATCCATTCACTTATCAACACACATTATGTTAGTTTAAAACATGATCTTTTCAATATCAAATGGTGTGTTATCACATGTATAGGTTCGACAACAACATTGACTTACAAAATTAAAACATTATGGAGTGTCATTGATTTCATTGGTATTACTTTTAGAAATATTGAATATGAATAGATGTGATACACTTGGAATTAATTTTAGTGTCTAATTTCTTTATTGGATCAACTAAATAGGTTGTTTTGATCATGTCATGTGGTATTGGAACTAAGATAATGTAATAACCATGATTGTGGAATTAATAACATAAAAGAATCATATTACCTTAGTCATAAATGGCCATCTATTTCAAGGGGTTCCATAAATTATTCAATCCATAAAAATGTCTTTAAAAACATTTTTTATGAATTATGTTTAATGCATTCTAATTTAGTGTCGCAGTTCTCATCCGCATTTAAGATAGGCCTAAAAATCCAAACAAATGATATATTTCAAAAATAATTCTTCAAAATAAATTTTCTTTTAATTAATATGAATGTGTAAAATTTATAATAAACCTTATATAGCTTATAAAAAATGCATTTCATCCTTTTAAATTCTAAGATAATAAGAAAATGGGGCACCAAAAATTTATGTTCCCTCACCCACAGATAAGATCAAGCATATTCGCCATTGATTATCTTATAGTGGAAAATGGTGACTAGTTAATCATAAAAATTGGGAGAAGAATGAATTTAAAAATATAATAGAAAGGAAACATCCATTGAGTTATGATGATATAATATATTGATTATGATATGTTAGAGGCCTCCTTGTGGAATTGTTTTCAATGACAGAATGATATTGTACATTATCTTATAAATAGAAACATAGAAATTTTATGAAATAAAAATAAGTTAAAGGGAATTGAAAAAAAATATTAGTACAAAATCACACAATGAAATAATACAAAAAAACATGTATGAAAATATCTAATACCAAAAAAATTCACAAATAAGGTACTGTAATAAAATTATGAGGCCTAAAAATCATACGAAAGGGAAATTAAATATCAATTCCAACTAATGTGAGTGATAATTATAAATGTCTCCTAATATTTTACTTGGATGGGATCATCCAAATTAATATCCCCCTCTACTATAAAATATTCCATTTCTTTATTCATCAGAAACAATTATTGGATACACTCTTCCACACATAATGTTAATTTATTAGAAACTGGATAAGTAGAGGCTGATGCTTCTAGGTTATGAAGATCTCTACTATAAAAAGAGTATAAATGATGACAGTTGGTTAGGGGTTGGTAGATGCATGGGGTATGTATTTACTATATGATTAATTCCTCCAATTGTTATTGAGAAAGATTATACTTCCTCTCAAACATGTTATAACAGTAAAGATCCAACAACCATTGTTTGTCTAGGTAGACAGAATGGATGCCCTCAAGGATAGGGTTGGTGGAGTAATGGTATTTGGGGGTATAGTAACATAAATGTCAAGGTTGGATGGATGGGTGTCAGGGGTATAGTATTACGAAGTATGGTTCTCCTCCCTAGGGGGAGGGGTGTGATGCGATGTATTAGGTGGATATTGGTCGTGATAAGGTTCACCCTTTGTCACCTCCTAGGATCCTCTAAAATGGCTCCACTACCCATCATATTCATGTACTCACATACTACACACTATTATAATGTCAAATGGAAGTGTTAAAGCCATATAAACAAATGAATCCATGTCGAAATAGAATACATGATGCTTGACTATGTCAATAATACTGGGGACTCAAAAAATGCACCCATGTATATTTGTAAACATATTTACCAATTATTAGGTGAGACATATGTCAAATTTATAGGCCTTACAAATCATGGAATAAATTTATAATAGTACCCTTAGAGTCATAATCCATTAAATTTCAAAGTAATAGGTGGATCTATAGTTGATGAGTTGTTGGAGGACATTGTTTGCTTATTTTTACAATTTTGAGGCATTACTGATTTTGGGAATAGTTGTTGTCTATGGATATGAAAAGGTGGACCAAAACTCATAAGAGATATTGGGGGTCTCTTGTTAGGAAATCCTCAATTTAATCTAGAATATTCATTAAATCCTCACATATTCCAACCAATGTTGAAAATATCAATAGTATATTTTTTTATTAATTTTCTTATGATTGCAGAATGTCACACCACCTTCAACCAAAATCAAATCACAATAATCATCCATAGAATAACAACCATTATAATGAAATAATTTTTCAGATTTTTTAGAGAGATACTTCTATGTGGGGTTATTCCTATAGCGTGCCACTATAATCATACTGGTAGTGATCAGAGACATTATCTCATTAGTAATTCTATATAAATCAATCTGGTGGGGTAATAAAACTAATGGGGGTGGATTCTTGAGTTCTAAAGACTCAAAATCATCAATTACCCACATTTTTATAGAATTTGTTTTATTTATTTGGATTTATTTCAAAACATGAAACAAGAGTACAATTTGAGTATGATTCCATTGAGAGGGTTTGATGGTATCGTGCAAGCAATTTAACAAAATATAAAACCATCATTGAAATTTAAAAGACTTATAATTGAATTTAAATTAAGTAATTCGTTTTTTACATCATATGAAAACCATAAACTCATGGAAATAGATGAATAAATATTTTAGTTATGAATAATTGAGCATGATTACGATGTGAAATAGTGATGTTGAAAATTTTAGAATTAAAGCCCTTAAAAGGCAGAAATAGAAGTAAAAAAAATTTACAAAGGTAATGGGGAATAAATTCATACTCTCAAAACCAAGGTGAATAAAATGAAGTAAATGAAGGGAAATAGAAGAGGGAGTCATAATAAGTTGAATAAGGGGATGAATGTGAGGAAGCAATATTACTTAGTTCTTTGAACAATTGGAATATGATGATTTAAGGGATAGGGTTGCAACGAGGATAGGAATTGGAAGAGGGGATGGAGGTGTAAAAGATGATTGTTGGTGGAAAATGATGTTGGGGATTAAAATGGGGGATATATATTCTATGTTTTCAAAATTAGGTGGATATTAAAATTTAAATGGTTAACATTCATGGTTTAATGGACATCTCAGAATCCATGTACATGGTATAGAAATGTGATCCCCCCTTATAGGGTTTAAGAGTATATTTTGTTAACTATAGAAAAGGAATGTGTTATTGTATGTCTGCGAAAATTTGGGTTATCCCTATTTTTGAAATTAATATCATCCATATGAATAAAAATTTATGCTTCTTAATTAATTTTAAATATAATTTGGTTACTAACATAGAACATCTAATAATTTTCATAACAAAAATTAAATCATAAACCATTCACATCATATTTATCCTATAACTATAACTAGCAAAAAATAAAAAATAAAAACATAATTTATTATGATATATATATATATATATATACGAACATTTATGAATTTATAGGTTTCCATATGGTTTATGAAACATTTATAGTAGGAAGATTGAATTACCTAGGCCATTTATTTACATAAAGATAATGGAGGAGACCATTCCCAGCATATCTTACATTTAATAAGATGATTTGAGGTGATCTATTTGTACCTCGATCGACTATCAATCTTATCCAATAATTTTAACCACACAATGTTGAAAACCATTATTAATTTAATTATCTTAATCCACTAGGTTTTTGGATTTGGTAGAAGAAGTAACAAACAATAATTGAAAATAAATACTATATAACTAGGCTCAAATGACATATGATAAATATTTTTTCATAAATCTATATTGTTGTTTCCTTATAAATCATGGAATTAACATATTCATATTACATGATTTCACTATATTTAGATAGTTGTAAATTCAATTTCTCATAGACATATTTGAGAAAAAAACTAACGATTTAAATAATTAGTATTCCTTATGTTCAAGTTCCACAATACAATGATACAACTTTCCATAAGAAAATCAGAAAGGTGAGTTTCCAATTAGGCTATCATAAGCTATCTAGTAGGCCCAAAAGGCATCATCAACTGTTTTGACCAGAATTTTATTTATTAACCCTATTTTCTATAAAATAATTTTATCTCTTAGTGGGATACATCCACTTTCCCACTAGATTTGGGATTGTAATGTATGTCTATATAGTACTTACACACGTCCCACATCAAACTTTTCCACAATAATGAGTTATTAAAATAAGTTCTATTGTCACTGATGATCACCCAAGGAACTCCCAATATTCTAACCACATACTTCTTGAGAAATTAAATAAGTTCATTTTGTATGTTTGGATCTTTAGAAGTGGATTTCACCCTCATAGAGACATTTTATAAAAATATAAGGATATAAATACTACCATTGAATAGTATAAATTGGCCCATAATGTTGATACACCATAAGATAATGGATTTCATTTGTTTTATTATTTTGTATTTTTTACGTTACAACAAATATTACTCATACATTGGCATTTATCAAATCATTCAATGAAGTGTGGATCATCCTTGTTCATAGTTTGGAAGAAGAATATTGATTGTAGAACATTGTAAATTTTAATGTCTAACCCACATTTTCCTCAATAGTTGGATCATTGAATTAACTAAAAAAGTATATATACATTATTTTTAGGTACAAAATGAAATATTATACAATTTATTCAAAATTTGAATTTAAATGGGTCTTCCTAAGAATAACATTTCACTTTTGACTAATGTACATAAAATTTATTGTACGAGATATTGGGGTGGAGCACACCAATGACTATATTATTAATAATGTCCAAAAACCTCAGTCTTTGTATACCCATATCTAAAAAAATGTACTTATGGGAAATTTTCAGTAATCACTCAATCCTTAATCTCTTCAAGCTGGAGAAACTCTAAGAAAGATAGTCAATAAAAAAAATATATTTTCCCACTTTTTGTCAATAATTTTCATATAAAATTCTTGATTAATGAGAATCATTCTTATAAATCATTGATTAATATCCTTTTTATTAATGAAACATTTTAGTGCTTTATGGTCTTTGTAGACAACCACCTAGGACTACAAGAGGTATTAATGAAATATATGAAATGAAAACACTATTATAACAAATGATTCTCAGTTTCTATGTAATTAAATTTAGTTTTGTTTAATGTTTCACCATTATAATAAATTGAACATAATATATGATCATTATTTGTTCTCAATAATGCTCCCATAACATATAAACTTATACCATACATTATCTCAAATTGATTATTCTAGTTTCCAAGGTCTGTAACCATAGATTTATATAGTATTTTTTAAAATTTTAAATGTTTAAAGGAATGGTTGATCAAACCTGAAAATGTACCCTTTTTTAAATATAATTCAATAGTTCATAAATTTTCATAAAATCCAATAAACATTATATCTAGCATCACAAATATCACAAACAATTAAGGATATGATGATTTGATGTTTGGATGAGAAGTTTGCCTATGCCATTGACTTTTATTACATCAACAACAATCTATTTTCTAGAAATTCAATGTATAAAAACTATACAATGATACACCATATAATTAAATTTACCCCAACTTAAAAATAAGTGGGTTTTCACACATTTCAAGAAAATGATCGATATTCCTAAATTCGATGTTAAATGATTTTCTATAGATTGAAAAATAGACCAAAAAATCTCCATTTATGCTATGCCAAGACATAGAGAAAACCAATGGGAATAATTTGAACGTGGATAAAGAATTACACATACCAAAAGATGTGTGACATCATTAAAATGTTTTATATAAGAATGTAATAGTGCTCTTCTCTTTATCTTGTGGAGAAATCAATAACTACTTATATATTTTGTGCCCATCCAATAAATGATAAAACATACTTTATGAGGAACTATAATATTTGATCTATAAAAGTGTGTTTGGGTTTATATTTTTGTGTTTCCTCATTCAATTTGTGGTAATCCACATATTCTATCTGACCCATGACTATTCACATGGCAATAAATTCATTTCTATCATTGGTTATGATTATAGTATATCCCCTAAATGAAACCCCTTAAATATTATAGATCAATGGACTATCTAAAATGGAATAAATAATTCTCACATCTATCAATTTAATAACATATTTTTTCATAATCTATTTCATGGTAGGGTTGATACTTCACTACAGTTATGTTGATTAATATTCTCATTTTTATAAATTCACCTTTTAGTAAGATATTGTTGGGATAATCTATTTAATATCACTCACCATCCATAAAATAATTTGTTTTCATTCATTGAAGAACATTTTTCAATTAATTTTGCAGGTCTTTTTTTTGATGAAAATGTTTTGAAATATATAAAATTTATTATTCCCCAAAAAATAACCATACATTAGAGATAATGGGTGAGGATAAATATCCATATGAGGTTCTATCAAAACTAAGTAAAACATATGATTAATTCATTCTTTTTTTAATTTATATGGAACATATTCTCACTTCTAATGAAGACCAACCTCAACAGAACCATGTTGAAAATATTTTTTTTCATTTTCAGGATAGAGATTTATAGTTTACATATCTTTAATTAATCAAGAATAACTGATGTCATGTTTTGTGCTGTCCACAAAATATTAAATGATAATATGTTTCAATAATCCTCAAATTCCACTATTGAGTCATTATTGAAAGTATTTGGGACATTTTATGATACCTTTTCATCTCCCACTTTGAAGATAAAATTTCCATGATAATAAAAATATTGAACCTTTCTAGTATAAAAAATGGTCATCCCAGAATCAATGGAACCTTGGAATCCTCCTCCATGTGAGTATAATGAATTCGCCTTAAAGAATTAATTTTCCAAACCTCACGAACAAATATTCTAGAGGCAATTTTTGAATTTTTATAAAATTATTAAAAAATTATAAAACCAAATAATTGTTATTTAATTCATTAAATCCAAGATTCAAGATGCTTTGAAAACAAAATTGACTCTATCATGAAAGTCACAAAGTGGCTTGATGAACATGTAAGGTTTGATCATGTGTATGAATTAAAATATTTTATGATCCTGAATCTTGTAAGGGATACAAATATTTACCATAACATAAAATATAGTTTTAAGGGGAATGATACCCATGTCCTCAAAATTTATCTTCTTTGAGTGAATATAAATAACATATTTTTCAATTTATTCTACTAATTTAGTGAATCATAAAATTTTATATTGATATGAATCTAGTAAAACACGTTCATTATCACTATGAACTACTTATCCATCATTTTTTACATCCTTCATTTTCAAAATATGAAAGGTGGGTAATATGGGTTATGAATTTCCTTCTCTGTTTACATAATCTACTACTTTTTAATTTTTTATTATAAAACCACATCATGTTTACCCTTTTCCTCCACTGGTTGATAGGATTCAACATTCCTTTCATTCTGTAGTGTTGTTCACTTAGTTGAGGCAAGATTCTAGAGTTATTTAACACTTATCTATATAACATCACTAGCCTATTATTATGAATAATTACCCATATTTCATGGAAATTTATGCGGGTTTATTTCTAATAGGTGATATGAAAGTTAGACGATCTGTTTTTGAGGGATTTGAATGGATTCCTCTTGATTCTGGATTCAAATTTCAACAATAGTAATGAAGCTGAACTTTATGTCTCCCAATATTGAATTTGGTACATTATATGGTTGTTTCTGAATCACATACTACTATTTTTTTGAAGATGGGGATATGATAGATTCGGTTTTTAATACCCCTATTGTGGGTATGTTTCATTGGGATATATATTTATATATTACTACCTCTTGTATATATTCTTATATTATATCTTCCCAAAATTAGCTGGTTTTTATTATATTGGTTGAAGGTTTTTTTAGAGCTCCCTCCAAAAACATTTATTCTTCGACCATGTATTATTCTCATATTTTGGTAACAATATGGTTCTGTAGTTTTAAGTGAAATAAATGTACTTTATTATTGAGGTTCCAACACTTGTTCTGAGACATTCATCGATGACATTGTTTTCACCAAATTCTCTACATGATGGATATTGAACAACTTAAATATGATAACATGTATTTATATTAAGTTAATAAAATTTATTTGATATTGCATCAAATAGACCAATAGAAAACATGGTTCCATCAAAATTATGCATCACCCTTTTTTGAGTTCAACGCTCATAATGCCAATGGATATTGTTTACCAATATATCCTCCATTCGATCAAAACATTGTTAATGATATTTTGTCCTAATAGTACCACTAACCACTGTATATAATACATAAATTGTGTTTGATATAATAACACTTTAAAATGTATGAATATCATCCAAATCCTAAGTAAACAGTGAGGTATGTTTTTAAACATTTAATTAATATTCTTTAATGGTTTATATAAGGATTCTATTTCATGTATCCGGAAGTAGTTCATTTCATTCAACAATTTCAACATCTTGTAAAGATGAAATTACATTACCAAGAAATATTTATCCGAATATTCCCATTCGTGGAAAAAATGAAATTGCATCCCATTTATCCATTCCATCGTCTTATCCCATAAATAAAATGGAAATAGTTAGTGTTTTAGGGAATCTTTTGACATTCTATTGTAATAATATGTCATATATATATCTTAAATGTTGGAAATGTGAGAATTCATCTATTTAATTGGAAATCATCCAAATTAAACTATATTATTAATAAGCTGTAAGATGGATCTATTAATTACAATGTTTTTTTCATGCACTAGTGGCCAAACAATGTATGTATCAAATCCATGAATTGAAGTGTTTTTGCTTAATAAGTGTATTACGTGGTGATTTCTATTCATGAGGATGTTGTGTCACATACTTCTAATCATGGGGAAAATATAGAAATTTATTAGAAGGAATATATTCTTGTGTATTTCATGGAACATATTTCAATATACCTTCTTGCACATTTCCTTTTTCAGATTGAGCTGATGTTTATTGATGTTTTCACGACACATACATTACAAAAGGAGTAGGTGGAAGCCTAATTTGTTCTCCATCTATTTTAATATGTTTTACCCACATTTATTTTATCCAAGAACTATTTTAAAACCCCATGGAAAATATCCATGTCATTTTTCTTGAAATATGAAATGGGTTTTAGTCGTAGCCAAATTTACTAATGTTTTTGGTATTAAAACTATCTCTTCTAGTGTATATTGGGATGTCGAATCCTTAAATAAATAAGAAAAAACCTAAAGACACATACATTTTAAGGGAAGATCTGGATTTATGCAAGCCTATATAGGTTTTGTTTGAGATAGTTCAAATAAACCTAATATAACTAATTAATTCAATTTATTTGAAATGTTTGATCCTAATTTGATACAAGGGATGGACTCGATGAAATTCATTTTTAATTATATCAATTTCATTAACTCTAGAAAGAAACATTTAATGAAATAAAAATAATCTCATCACTTAATGGATTAAAATAACTACATAAATATTATAATTTCCTAGAGACATGTATTATATTTTCCAAGATCACTCTATGGTAAAGGTTATTATTATCAATTGAAAATTTTGGTGATAAGATTCAGTAAGGAAGTGGAATACTAAAAATAATTGAAATAAATATTCAAAAAAAGATATAATAAATATTTAAATATTTGTAAATATAATCAAACACATATAATTTATAGACCCTTGAAAAAAAACATGAGTTTTTTAACCTTATATTGATGTAAATATTTTAACGGATGATGCGAGTACACCAATGAGGGCGGAATTGATTAAGAAAAATAGTGGAATAATGATCAATCTACTATTGTATGATGAATTTCAAATGTTTTAGTGTGAATAAGTTCATACTATGAATAAATGGTATAAATGTTATATATAAAATAAAATAATAATAGGATATGAATAACGTTTAGTAATAAATTAAAGTTAATTAGAACATTATATAAGTGAAACAAACAAATGCACGAATATAAAACAACATCAAAACATTACAATTGAAATAAACCTATAAATCCCAAATCTCCTTCACCAAAACTACCATAAATATGATTTAAATTTGATTAGGGCCGGTCTTAAATATTCATTGTCATTACACATGATTATGGTACCCTATTGTGGTCGAAAGCTTGTGAACTATTGACTTTTCAATCTTTGACCTGAAATGGGATCTAGCGTGCATGCCTCAGACATATGTGTACAAATGGGTTTCAAGATATCCATATTGTAGTGGTCCATAAAATAAGAAATTCAGTACATGTATTTATTCTAAATAAATATATAAGATCATCACAATTTAATTTTATTTGGATATATGATTGAAATAGTAGACTATTATTCAAGACCATAGATTCCAGCCCATAATTTCATCTTCCAAATTGGCCAGCTAGAAACTCCCTTCAAATCCCATAATTATCTCTATGTATGGTTGAATGAAATCTTCCATGTGATATTATCTCTCTCTAATTCAGATTTTATATTCATTGGGATTATATTATGACCTCAACATTCATTTTTGTGGGATGTTGTGTAGTTCACTTTGGCCAGAATGATATGGGTTCAAGTCCCACAACTTTATTTTGTTGCGTATCGAGAAAAATGAATATAATATATATAAAACATGAATACCCTTTTCCATGAAAATTTTATCATACATACATACCATCTAGACTTATCTTAATGAAATTATAAAACCTATAATAATAATTTAAAACAAGGGAGTTGAAATATCATATCCCAATCCCGATCCCATTTCTTTGTTCACATTAATCATCACATTTCATCACATTTCAACTAAGAATAATGTTGTATTGTAAATTACAATTGACATGTGTGTTTATTTTAAATCATGGTGAAACAATTGAAGTTCTAGGTAGAATTTAAGTGTAATATTAAAGTGAGTATTTTATTATTATTTTTGTTTACATTTATTTGTTCAATTTTTTCATAGTAATTGGAATTGAACTCAATCAAGTCAAAACCTATTGGGAGAATTTTACATTAACTCCTAGGCTCAAATACCATAGGGAACAAGTGATGTTTCCATGTCTAGAAACATCTCAGGTTAACTCAATCGACAAAAGAACTAAAAAACCCAAAATAGAGATAAAATTCAAAAATATTTGCTAGAGAACTCAGGATCCATGATCTCCAAGTGCAGAAAGAAACACATTTGGTAAATCCATTTATATTTATTTAAATTTATTGTTTTTATTTGTATGTTTTATTTAATTTTTTATCAATAGTTATTTGAAAACTAAAATATTCACCAAATAGTTACAATTTATTGAGAGAACCCATGAACTCAAACTAATAACCCACAATCCAAAGGTTGTGAAGAGTGATATATTTATTACATATCATGAAAATTCTAATGGTGAAAATAATATCGGACAACCACACTTTTGAAAATCAATTCTCATGAAAATAAACTTGTTTAAAATTCAAAATCATGGAATGAAAACATATTTGATAATCAATTTTCAAATTTTTAAAATATATTTTCACCCTAATAGTCAAATAAAATATTCATTCCTTAATGGAATATTTATTTATTTAAAATAATAAATTATTGTTATTTATTTAATCAAATAAAAAAAAATCATCCACCCAATAATTGAATAACAATATCCATTGTGTTGAAAAAATATACATGGGCATATAGGAATATGTGAATATTTCCAAAATAAAATTTGAATGTTAGAATAAATTAATGAATTTACCTATTGGATGATGTTGAACATCATGCTTCTCCCATTTAGTCCCTCGATCTCCACTACTCACTAAAGTCTCATAGATGATGACGGTTTCTGTCTATACTGCAAGAAAAAATGTGATTTACCTAAAAACAAATAAATGTTAGCACCTTCTGATTCTTACAGACCAACCCAATTATAACATATTGTAAATCCCCTAAGATTACCTTAACTAAAACAAAATAAATACAAAAATAAAGGGAAATAAAATATAACTATTTGTTTCGGAACACCAAAATCATAGTAATTCTATTTGAAGAAACCTATTTTCCTCAGGGAAATAACTTTTTTAATGTTTTTAGCTCAATGTCGTCCCTAAATCTATCATCTTTTTCTGGTCCATAGGTTAGATATATCAATTCCTCATCTCTTTAATTTTTATTGAATCATTTAATTAATTTTCTAATGTGTGACGATATACATTGATGATAATACCACTAGTGGTATTCTAAATATCTACTCCACCCATGGAGATAAACATAGTGTACCCTGTATGACCCTTTCCATATAAACCATAACATTACTAGGTGTAAATAATTCTTGGATTTACATAAACGAATAGATATTTCTAGTTAAAAATTCCTGAATTTGAAATTCTAAGATTTTTAGTCTTAAATTATACAATTATTGATCATTTTTTTATCAAAAGCAATCATCAAAAGTTCTTCAGGTTCATTATGATATAATATATTATTCTATTCAGCCAAAAAATAGCAAAGATCATTTTTTTATTTCAAAATAGTCTATTTGTTAAATTTCATCAAGTAAATATCATGATTTTATATAAATCAACATATATGGTCATATTCATAATATGTATTTGAATGAAGTATGATATACCAAAATATAGTCCAAGTGTATTTCATACTAATGATTCTTATAGGGACTAATTATTATTTTCAACTATTTTCTTAATTCCCCTATTGTCCAAGTCATAATAAAAACTGGTTTTAAGAAAATGGGTCATGGAAATTTTTGGAGAAATTCCATAATTAGTAATAATTTTTGAGAAGGAACAATTATAGGAATGGGTTCCATAGAAATTGATGATATCCCCAATAATTTTAAATCTAGAAATTAATATTCCTTCAAAAAACTGTATCAAAACATGATGGACATTGAACTTGATGGCAATGGAATATATAATTTTTGATACATAGCCAACAACTAAAATGATGTAGATATATCACATTGATTCTGGAAAGGGTCCCATAAAATCAATTCCCCAATAATAAAAAATTTAAAAAAAAACTAGAATGGGAGTAAGGGGCCTTTGATCACATATGGTTATAGATCTTATTATTTGACACCAATGAAAACATGGTATGAATGTGTAGGAATCAATCAAAACAATAGTCTATAAGAGAACATTTTTAGTATCTTTATAGTGATTTTATTTGTGAAAACAAATCCTCTACATTCCTCTTCCTAAAAGTTTTTTGGAATGGAATCTTGATGAGACTTGAAAACAAATTTCATAATGACTTGATCAGGAAAAACATGAAGAATTATGGATTATAAAAAACCTAGTGTTTGAAATTAAAAATGGACATACTCTTACAATGGGTCCCAAATAATTTTTGTATTATATCAATAACCAGGTAGTTTTTTATGTCTTCATACCATGAGAAATGACTCATAGAATAGGGGTTCTCCTATAGAAATAATTTATCCATAGAAAGGTGATGTGATTTTTCATTAAATTTAATCCTAAAGTGGTGATGAAGGAAAAAAAGTTCAACACCCTCTTTATCCTTAATTTTTATATAAAAAATCTATAGAATAAGGACGCATCTAATCAATCTGACCTTGAATTACTGTTTTTGGAAAAGGTATTTTAGATCTTAATAATCAACAAAGACAATGATGGGGGATACAGAGATATAAGATCTGATTTGTTCTAAATAAAAGAAAAATTTAATACACAATTTTTAAATATTGGTGTAGTTTATTTGAGAATTATTTAATTATTTTGTTTCTTAATTCATGAATCAACGAGTTTTATCAAAAAAATATTAAAAATGATCCTATATGTGAGTGAATTTCATCACACATGATTTAAAATAAATGTTTCCAATTGGTGTAGATTATGATAGGGGAGAAATATGAAATTAATTGAGAGTCGATAATGATTCCTTGTAGATTTCTATCGATATAAATGGTTCATATTACATATGTAATGAGAAAAAATGTTTTTGAAATGGAGATAAAATTTATAATGAACATTCATTGAAAACCAGTATATCTTAACAAGGACCTCAATTATTTGATAGTTTTTTTTGGAATTGGAAGGTGATGAATGATATCTACCTTGTCTTTGTCACCTTTAATATCTATACTAGAGACAATATGACCCCAAATAATTAATTCCATTACCATGTGGTGGCATATTTTTAATTTTAGGATTAGATTCTTATCCTCCGATATGGAAAACACTCATTCATAATTTATAATGTTTCCTTCATTTTTTTCACCAAACATTGGGAAGTCATCCATAAATATGTCGAAACAATCCACCACCATTTGAATATTCCCATCATGCACTACAAGATGGTAAACATGGTATTACGTAACCCAAACGGAATAAGGTTGATGAAAAATGTTCCAAATAGATATGTGATGGTTTTTCCCATGTTCATTTATGTAGATTTCAATTTAATTATAACCTATGTATATGTGTTGAATTTAAGTTGATTGATGACCGACCACTCTCTCTATGATGTGATGAATGAATGGAAAATGGAATTGACCATTCTTGGTACAGGAGTTTAACCTCCTATAGTTAATTCATACTCATCCTACACTACTAATCCTAGTGGGTAGATGATCACCATCCCCTTTAGTAATCACAGTTATTATGGCCTTATTTGTAACAACATGAATTGATGTTATCCAGTCACTCTAAAGAATGGATTAAATGATAAATTCTTTCCAAAACATTATAAATTCATTCCTAACCAAATAAATAATGTTTAACCTCAATCAGTATTTATATTTATTATATATATTTTATTGAGATGATATAAAACCAAAATGAGTTCTAATTAAATGAAAAATCCTTGGAATATGAGACATGGTCCATCCAATTTTCTTATTGTGCATTCCCATATCTTTAGAAAGTATCCTCTCTTTAATAGCTTGAAGAGAAGAATAAATAACAATATTGAGGGTTTGAAATTTTCCTATGAACTTATACTTTTGTGATTATGGATGGACGTTAAATTAGATATTAGTTTTATTAACATCTTTCAAAGGTGGATGGGACTTTTTTTGTCACTCTATTTCAATTTCCAAATTTCATAATAAAATTTGTTTCTTTTCAACAAATTTTTTTCATCACATTATTGAGATAAATTACTAAAATTGGTATGAAATCAATGTATTTAATTGATCCAATTATTTCATTGATTTTTTATTTGAGGGAATCTTCAGAAGTGAAATATAAAATATATTCATTACAACTATCCAAATTTCAGTTATGAGTAAGAATGGAATCAATCTCATCATGATTTAAAAATCATTCAACAATTCCATGATGTTACGTTGGTTAAATAGCACCACTACATATAAAATTAACCTCAAGGATATCTTCATTAACAATGATATTATTTTTTTAATTTCAAATATTTACATCTATGGTCACATTTCATATGGTTATTTTCATGTTCCCATTTAAAATTGAGATGAATGAGTTGAATTCCTCTAATAATGGAAGAGTAATAATTATGGTGGTTTACACCCCATGACTAATCTATAGTTATTTGAAAGGAACATAAATTGATTAGGGGAATTTAAATTTTCAAATTTCACAAGAACATATATTAATATCCATTTTTGAAATCAAACACTACAATCATTAACCTAAAGAGGGACATATGCGGGTTAGAGTTCTTTGAGCCATAACTCACAATAAATGGAATATGGAATGAGTTTCAAAATTTCTCAGAGAACAAAATTGGTTTTAAAAAATATATTATATCCTTACTCAATGTTTATATTTGGATATCATGATTATTTTAACATATGAGGAATGGTACCTTAAATTATGGAAGACATGTTGGTATCCTAAATGAATTTAATTTTATATTAAAATTTCATTTTAAAAGTACAAAAGTCATTAAGGTAGTTTGAGTAGGTTGGTATGGATTTTATTTCATTAAGAAAGTTAACTTTCATCACAAACATGTGGAATGTTTACCTCAACATTTCATTTAAAAATTGTTTATATTTTACTCCCATTCATTTTTGGAAGGTTTTAGGTTGTTTTACTGTTTACCTTTTCTGTGGTTCATTCACGTTCTGAGTGGATTTTTCATAATTTGAGTCTAGTTCTACAAAATTTTAATATGATTTTGAATATTTTAGCGGTTATAGAATGGTTTTTACATGTTCTATAATGTATTTACCACTTCTAATGGATTTCAATTATTCTAGTTGTTCAAGTGATTATTATGTGTAGCTTGATCCACCCCTCATGGTTCAGGAAACCTGAGATGTTATTGTTTATTAAATTGTTTTAAGTGTTTTTAGTTCATTGTGAAATGGAAGACACATTAAAATTCATTATTTCAATTTTTTATAACATTGTCAATTTATTGGTATATAGAAATATTGGTAAGTTTCTTATATTCGATGTTCTATCCAAATATGATACATTAGTTGTTGTATTGGTTTTTGAATGGGTTGCAAGATAGGTTGCTCGCTATCCTTCCAACGGAATATTGGATGGTCATTGTTACATGTATTGAAAGTGTGTTGGTACTGTGTCTTTATAAAAATCAAATAATTGACCTCCTTTTTTGTATTCAAAAAATATAACCTTTTATGGAAGGTATTGTTAGGATTATGTTAATCCTTTCGTCATGTTTTTCACAAATTATGATGATTGGGTCAATATAGTAGAGTTTCTTTACCTTACTGAAGAGTGAAAGAATATTTTTTTTAATATTTTATTCAATCAAAATTATTTTAATTCTATCATATCTGGGTTTCTTCACAAACTAAATTGATGCTCCTGATTTCTATGTGTGTTCATCAAGATGATCTAGATTATCATAAGCTATATTTGAGTTATGTTTTTCAGAATTCCATTATACATCATGTAATTAAATTTTTTATTTCATGGAACCAACCCTTATTAAATGATTCGATCAATTTAAGGGATTGAAAACCCATTATTATTTACCATGTTGATTGTGTATTTGAACCATTACATTGTTTCCTAAAATGATGGACTGTCATTTTCAAGAATGTTTAGTTACTCTTTTTAAGAGCTACTGTTTTGTGATGGGGGAAGTATTTGTTATAAAATATTCATTTTAATTGGTCCAATAAATGGATGGATAATGTTTTTAAGTTTTTTAATAAATTAATATATTTATCCTATAGTGATAAATTAAAGATCCTCGACTTATCTGACGCAAGTTGATGTGGTGGGAACTTCTTTTCAAAATTATCATTGAACTCCTTAACATGAAGGTATTTCATTTCCGACGTCATTCCATGGATGGTTGTATGGTGGTTTAGGAAATTATATTTTTGTACATAATCAGATTTATCATAGGGATGTTTGTCTTATAAAAGAGGGTGGAGTTTTCTAGGTGGGTTTGATGTAGTCATACATTGTTTGATAAAAAATATTCCCCATGTTTGGGGATACCAGGTTTAGATTTTCATTTTGGTTCCTACGTGTTCTTATGAGTTAGTTTTATTGAATAAATTCCATTTTAATGGGATTAATATTTAAATCATTATTATTAATAATATTAGGATCTACTGGGAATAGATATCTTGGAATTCATGACACCCAAACCCTAGGATATTCCATTGAGACTGGATGATTTCATTAGTTGATCGGGTCAACATTTTGGGTTTACGTGACCACACTATTGAGTGAAAGATGATTTTTCATAATATATTCTTCAAACCAAATGGTTCTAATTCTAGAATGTTTTGTTTTCATCTAATATTAAATTAATTCTCCTGATTTCTAGGTAGGATCATCAGGATTCTCTAAATTCTCGTAATCTTTATTGGGGATTTGTTTTTCATTGTTCCAAAATACATCATGTAATTAAATTGTCTATTTCATAGACTCAACCCATCTAAATGATTTGATAATTTTAATTGATTGAAACCCCATTATGAATTACCATGTTGACTGTGTCTTTTAACCTTTACATTGTTTCCAAAAATGATTGACCGTCAATTTCACAAATTTTTTGTTTCCCTTTTTAAGTGCTACTATTTTCTAATGGGGGAAGTATTTATTTTAAAATATACATTTATTTGGTCCAATGAGTGGATTGATGATGGTTTAATTTTTTTTAACTAATTCATGTATTTATCCTTCAGTGAGAATGTAAATAACCTCCTCTTAGCTGACTCAATTTTATGTGGTGGGAACATGTTTTCAATAATATCATTGAACTACTTGACATGAATGTATTTCATTTCAAACATCATCCCATGGTTGTTTGTATGGTTGTTTAGGAAATGATATTTTAATACAAAGTGGGATTTTTCATAGGGATTTTTCACTAATACAAGATGGTGTAGTTGTCTTGGTGGGTGTGAGGTAGTCATACATGGGTTGATCAACAATATTCCCCAAGATTGGGGCTACTAGGTTTGGATTTTCAATTTGGTTTCTACATATGTTAATAAGATAGTTTTGTTGAATAAAATCCATTTTAATGGGATAAATATGTAAATAATTAGTATTATTATGAATAGGGTGTAATTGGATGAGATATATTGGAGTTCTTGACTCCCCAAACCCATGACATTCCAACCAGACTAGAAGATTTCATCGATCTTGGGTATAAGTGGGTATATATAACAAAAAATTAAAAAAATAAAGGGGAAAAGATAAGTTAAATTGGATGAGAAAATATAATTGGGGGGGATACAATGAGTTTTATTTATGATTTACTTTGGTAACTGAAAACGACACCAAAATATGGCCTCACCCAAAATTACCCATCTTATAGGGTTGAAGTGGTTTCTTGTAGTGTAACATGGGTTGTCAAATCATTAGAGACATAATCAGAAACTTATGGTAACACCCTTTAACTTAGTATCCAATTGATAATGGTTCCATTATTACATTGGAATAACATACAAGAAACCACATCCTAATTGATCTAATAGTTTAGTTTTTTTCGAAGAACTGCATACATTATTGAGTCGTACATTACAATTGAAAATATGAAATACAACATTGGGAATCCTTTGAGAACAAAATTATTTTTCTTTCTTAGACCTACATATCAATCATTAAAAAACATGAATTGATCCAAACCCAGAGATCTTAGAGTCGATGATTACGACAATTACATTGGTATGCTAATAAGGGATCATATCCCGGAGGACCAATGTGATAATTAGTCCTGGTAAACTAGATTCAAACACGAGTCACAAATTACAAATAAATAAACTAATTACAAAATAAAATTTTCCATCTTTTTTTAGGATAACATTAATCCATCATTCTTACTCTTTCATATCTCTCTTAGTACACTTTGCAAATTCACATGAACGGTAAAACATAAGAATGAGCACAATTTCTTAGTGAGAGTAAAGTAGAACAAAAGAAATAACGAATCAATGAGAATAATAATTATGAAATATTAAATAACTGAACACACAGACCATGTAATCAAATTATTGAGAAGGATATTAATACACAATATGGAAAGGTAATAATATATAAAAATTTCCATTCAAATAACTAGATAAGAAAAAAATATAGAATTGTATGAAACTAAACCACATTCCATTTAATCAATGAAATGAGAATGAAATCTATACATATATATGTCAATACAAAATCTAATATATAATAAATAATCAATCAAGATAAATGTAAAACTAAATTATTGGATGTCATATCTGGGAAACCTGAAATTATATACGATCAATACTATTCAAATTCGATTTAAAACAAGATGCAAAAACCCATTTAGTTTTCACAAATTACTTGCCTCATTATATAATATTGATTCATCATGAGGTTTTATAAAGTATTGGTGCCACCCATCATTGTTATCCCGAATCATTCCTCATATCAAATAGTCAAAATAAATAATATGCCATATCTAATATCCATATAGATTAATGATGATGGATTTATTAATATTACCATAGATAATATAATAAAAATCAATGTTAACTATGTATGTAAAAATGATATACATTTTATATAGTAAACATATTAATGAAAAATGATATATATAATTATGGAAAATTCATTTTCTAATGATCGTATAAAATTTATTCTTTCAAGGTGACTAACGAAGGAATAAAATATGTCCAAGTTAGTACTAACATTGTCCAAGTCAATAATAATACATCTATTATAAGAATAAGGATGTTATGGATACAATATATTTCATGAGGATAAAAAAATAAATGATTATTTTCAGTGATGAATATGAATACTAAAAAATATGTGTTTAAAAAATTATGATGAAAAAATATTAATTATTTTGATTTTTTTAAATATTATTTTATTGAAAAAAATTTAAATAAAAATCATTAGATATTATACGTTTAAATATACAATGTAATATTCTATGAAATTATGGTAGGTAAATCCATACATCCCATACAACGTAATAGGAACATTTATTTCTCATGGAAAACATGTTATTAAATGGCTTGTTTGGAAGGATATAAAAAGATTCATTTGATAAAATTTTTAAAATAAGAAATGTCCAAAACTTTCATTCATAAATCATTTTGGAACTACTAAAAACATTTTTTAAAACATTTTAAAAAAAGGGGGTTTAAAAGAAAAACGGTCCTCTAATTAAAGAGGGAAAAAAATTCTGGTTTTCGTAAATACTTTTTTTAAAACATTTTATGATCCAAAGAGTGTAAAATGGTACTATTATTTGATAAAGATAACGAATAACCAATGTAGATGAAAATTAAATTATTTGTTATACTATGATAAAATAATTCCATATAATAGAAATTTTAAAGTATATAATCTTGAACAAATTGATATTTTTATGTAAACCCTTGAAATGAATATAACATTTAAGTGAGAATCAATCAATTCTTAGATTATGGGTATAAAATATAAATCCAAATAATGAAGTGGAAATTAATCAATAGATTTTCAAATTAATTATAGACATTACTATCGAATTTTAACAATAATGTGGTAGAAGTATAACCCAATGAATATAAATTGGTTTATGGATTATTTTTCAACGTGGTAACTTTTAACTCAAATCCCGTTAGATGAAATTACAGAAATTGAAACTGAAAGTATCATGAAGAATTAATGAATCATGGTATTATATAACAATATGGTAGTATGCACACCCAATATAAGATATTCTTTGTAAATCAAATATGTTATTGTTTCAATAGAATCTCTAAAATCATAAAATTAAGTGAGATTGTGAAGATAATCATTAAAAATGTTCTCAAAGAGAGTAATCTTTAAACATTCCAATGTTTCCCATTTAACATTGAAATATTTAAATCATAATCTAAATGAAGGTATAAAATAAAATGAAACATATAATATCATGAGAATAATGATATTTATGATATACGATCTAAATGGTGAATATATAATCCTTTTAAAAAAAACTAGGTGTATAACAATAAATAAGATTCAATGGAATGTAAATTGAGAAGAAATCTATTACCATGTGATTCCTTTTTGGAAGAACATATTTTTACCTCATATATAAGTGTTTTAAAAATGTTACTAACTTATGAAATTACCATAATAATATTTATAATATCATATATTAACATTTTATAATATCTTATTACCTATTTTTTAACAATCATTCATTATTTTAACTATTTTGAGTGTTAATTGTCTAGACATTTGAGTATGTTTTAACTTGTTACGTTTTTTTCATTTTAATTAAATTTCATCATATCCAAAATTTAAACCATGATTTAAATATCTTATATATCTAGTATATATGTACTTATAAAAATCCATAATGTTTGGAGATAAGAAATAAAATACACCATTCATGGGGTTGATAGGTCGTACATTTGCATGAACACTACATTCATTTATATTAAGTATTAAAAGAATGTATATTAACTGAAATTTCAGTATATTATAATTTATGTATCATATATATTTTAGATATAGTATAGTGGTTTGTTATATCAATCTTTTATACATTACATGTATAGTTTGAATGAGTAACATTGCAATGAGGGTGTGGTAGTCCACACTTCCACAAACGATGATATCGTATATACAAAAAATGGATAGTATTAAGGATTGTCTTGTATAAACATAAAATTAGAATAAATTAAATGTTAATATTATCTATATCATATATAAATAGGGTTTCCCTCATTATTACCACTATGACATGAGGTAAAGTATGAACAAACAATCACAATTTTGTGAGGCAATAGTTTTTTATACACATAATTGGAAAGTTCATTACCAATTGGATGGATATTTATGTAAGTGTAGGTAGAAGGATTATAAAAACAATAGAACATTTTATATAGGATATTTTTATTATATACAAAGTAATAATAATATTTTATAGGGTGGAGAACGGAAAAATAATTAAATCTCTCAAGGAAAGATGTTACCTCTTCTTTGGGTAACTCCTTATTGTTTTCATCAAAGGGATTAAAAGGATTAATTTCTACCCAAGGAGAGAAATATAGGTTAAGGATATTTATTCTAGTTATCTATTTTGATATATATTGATTGATCTAAAATTTCATGGGTTGTGTGAGGATGTGGGAGAGTTCTATGCCTTTTTATAGTAGAGGCAGAGTGACATTCTTCTAATTTTTGGAAAGGTAATTACACCCATGTTTATCCCATGTAATGTGGATCCAATAATTGTGAAAATTAGATAAAATTTATTATAGGGTAAACATATGTCCATAAAATGGATTTTGGTATATTTTTTATGTTAATTTTATCCTAAAGATTACAGTTTAGTCCCTTATTTATCTTAACTTCACCTTAATAGGGATATTTAATATTTAATTCTTCCACAAATATTTTTTCTCAGAAGAAGTTGAAAAAATTATATATTCTAAATTATTATTATTAAAAATATTGAATACAATTTTTCAAATTTCAATCACCTTAGTAGATGAAATTGATCTTAATTTAATCCTGTAGAAGGTACAATAATTAGGTGTTTTAAAATAAAAATGTTCGCATATTTGGTTTATTTTTTTATCCAATTTCAAAGTGAAATTGAATAAAATGATATAAATTTGATAAATTGATTTAAAATTTATCTTCGTTACCTTTAAATAAAATTCTAACTATTACTTAAATGTATAAATAAATTTGACAATAAATCAGTTTCGAGTTAAAGATGACTATTTTTCACTATTTATTAAAAATGAAACATGAATGAAAAATCCAAATAACTCACCCTAAAAAAAATATATATGTTCATATTTCAATTAAAATTTTTATTTTTTACATTTAATTTTATAAATGTTCCAAAAATTTCATTTATAATACGTTCTACATTAGTAATAGAAAATTGTCATAATAAAAATATAGATTTTTATGTGTAATATTGGGTTTGTTATAATATTTTTCTATAAAATATATTCGATAAATGTAAAAATATTATATTTAATATTAAACATATATATTTAATTAACATTAGACATTTATTTTTATTATTTACCTTTTGATCACAATAATAGTTTTTTACAAAAATATTACATTTATTTATAATTTTTTCTATTATTAGTTTCTAAATAATTTGT
The DNA here is from genome assembly GCA_963277665.1 of Viscum album. Classification (NCBI taxonomy): domain Eukaryota; kingdom Viridiplantae; phylum Streptophyta; class Magnoliopsida; order Santalales; family Viscaceae; genus Viscum; species Viscum album. The sequence goes on along the minus strand of OY728145.1, from coordinate 1,983,261,167 downwards.
AACAAATGAATTCAATTCATATTTTTATAATCCTTATATATTTATATGTTATATAATACTATTAAAATCATCTAATATAATACCTTGGTTATGTCTAGTTATATTAAATAAAAATATTTTATGTCATATATGGCATCTCGGTAAAACAAGGTTCGCGTATAAAACAATCCCTTGAAGAATCTTGTTTTTTCATGTGATGTACGATGAAAAAGTGTCACATGAACTGAAATATATAAATTATATGTAAAATAATTAAAAACAGTGAATATATTATAAATTCACTAGATATTATAATCTCTTATGTTCATGGTGTTACATGTCATACACGCTATCGAAGACAATGTTCATCCTTTAGATTTTTGGAGTCTAAGAATCTCTACACCTTAATTAAATTTCATCCCCACAATTTAGACATGATCGTGATTGTTTATTTGTTGATATATTCTATGTTTTAAATCTTATAGAGTTACAATGGTTCAAAATAATTCCTCTATAAAGGAGTGAATAGTTATATCAAAGGTCACATATAGTAACATATAACCATTTTTCAATGTAAGATATCATTAGAGGCAAGTAGAGAAACATACATGGTAGAAAAACATAAATATTTATATGAAGTGATTGAGGTAAACAATAAAAAATAAGTAAATTATTAATGAAAATTTGAGGGCCTCAAATCCATAAATCATTAATGATTTAAAAGATCATCAGTTCAATAAAAATTAAGGTATTAGGACAATATTTTTTAGATCATTTTACTCTTGTTAAGAAATTACATTACTAACTAACAATATATGTAAATTTACGTAAATGATAAATTTTAATTTCATATGAAAAAATCCAACTTTTTTATATTCATTAATCAAATGCTAATACTTTTTTTACTTCGTAACATGGGTATCAAAAAATTATTATTTAAACCTGAACAAATAAAATAAAAATTTAATGAATCATGAGGCCCATAAAATAGTGAAAAGTCTTTACATTTGGCTCCAAATAATCTCTAAGTCTAATATTGTGAAGACACAAATATATAAAGCTAAAAATTTAAACTATGAGGTCATCATTAATATGTTTTCTTCAAATTTTTAACTATAAGCAATCACATATTTACCAGGGCATTGCATAGGTCAATGGTTAGCATAAAAAACTTATCATCCTTTTTCCATGGTTTCAATATCCACTACCTTGAAAGATTTGAATGGTTTTTCCTTGGCATAAATGATGTCTTTTTTTATAAATATATTGATATAAATTCCAAAATCAATATGATATACATACTTGAAATATTTATAATAATTATATATCCTTTTAACTATGGTTTTAAATATAATCCCAGTGTAGAAGTACATCATCCATTAATATTCACATAGGCCATTCCCTTGCATAAATTTGACCCTAGGTAACTCATTTACCAAATAATTCATAATTATTTGTAAAGAATATTTCAATTATCCTAATAATATCCCCCAAGAGTGTCAAACTTGGTGCATAATAAGGCTTGTCGATGTGTACCAAGAAATTATGAGTAAGGTTAGATGCTCTATCCAAGAATTTTCACTCCTAGGTATATCTGTTTCAGAACAAAATTCAAATTTAGTATTTAGAGATGGATGTATTTTTTGGAAGACCGAAATAATATCTTCCTTACAAAAATTCTATAATACTCTTTAACAATAATCCTTAAATACTTATTTATGGTCATTTTCTATTATCTATGATTTCCTAAATCTAGTTCCCAAGGTCGCTACTAAACATCCATGAAAACCATGTGTAGTGAACCGACCTAAGAGTGCATGGAATACTTATATACTATCATTAAATTGTCATGATTACACGGATTGAAATGAAAAAGTTCTGAATTTATTTTACTATTGGTTAACTGGATAGATACACGAGTCTCGTATCACAAATGAATACAATAATTTCTACATAAAATTGATTATTTATTTTTCATGGATAATGTCAATCTATCTATAGATTCATTTAATACCATTTTTAGTACAATACATGGATTACAAGAACTGAGAAACAAAACAAGGGTGAGCTCAAATTCTCAATAAAGTTAAAGTACAATAAAAGCTATAATGAATTAATGAGAATAATAATTATGGAATGATAAATAACTAGACACACATACCGGGTAATCAAGAATCTAAGAATGAATTGAATAAGAAACATGGAATGATAATAACTTAAAACACATTCAATTTAACTAACCAGATCAGGTAAAATGAAATATGGAAGTCTATGAAGTTAAAAGGCTTGTTATTTAATTAATTAATTAAAATGAATCTATAGATATGTCGATGAAAAATCTAAAGGACAATAAAAACTAAATAAAAATTACGGTAACTCTTAATTAATTTATGTCATTTCTAAAAAATATGGAAACGTATTCCATCAATACTATTCAAAAGATGATTTCAAACTGTAGGTTTGAAACACATTAATGTAATGTAACTTAATTATCTCATAAGAAACTATAAATATATCAGGGGACTATATAATGGCTATTCCCCATATAGCATTTCCATTCAAAATCCTACCTCATATCAAATAATATAAACAAACAATATGTCTTAGAAGATATCCATAAGAAATAAAGAATATAGATTGATCAATAGTTCCCCATGTAATGAAATAACTATAAAAGTAAACACTGTATCAAAAAATGATATATAGACTATGAAATAAAAATATATATGAAAGATTGTATGGATAACTATGGAAAATTAAATGTTTTCTGATAATAGATAATAGAGTATTTAAATGGGACAAAAAAGTAAACCAAGGAAGTGAAGGTGAATATAATCCTTGGACAGATCGATCATAAACCATGCATAGGAAGAATAAGGATGGTATCAATAACACAAATACCAATTGGAGAAAAATTAATTGGATATTTTCTTTTAAGAATTTATATACTACAAAAAATCATTCTGAAAACATTGTTTAGGAAAATATATTTTTAATTTTGGAATACATCTTGAAACTAATTATCTTTAAAAATCACATTTAAAAACATTTTCTATAAAATTTATCCTTTAAAAAATTAACAGTAAGATTAAGTGAAAAGATGGTTGGTAATGTTTTACATGGTGTATATATAAACATGAATATCACTTTTTCCTAGTAAAATAGTAACGCAAATGACTGGTTCAGAAAGTGAAAATAATATTCCTTTGAAATAATTGGTTAAAAGTAAAAAGGGTAAAAATAAGTTTAATAAATCAATATTTAAAGAACCAAAAATATATTTGATTTTTTTAAAAACATGTTTTTAGAAGAAAACATGTTATTTTACTAATGTTATCACAGATGATGAGATTTCGTAAAAACATTTTCTTAATAATTTTATGAACTAAAGGGTGAAAAAATTGTAGTATTATTTGATAAATGCCATTAATAACACATGGACAAGGGAAATAAAGGTTTTATTAGGAAATGATCTAATAATTTACATAGAGGTAATTTTAGGGGTAAAAAATCCTCAACCAAATGAGATTGAATACTAAACCCCTAAAAATATTATAACGTTGAAGTGAGAATCAATAAATAAGTAGATTATGTGCCGTATCTATAAGTACAAATAAGCAAGTGGAAATAAATCCACATATCTTCAAAGTGATTATATACATAAAAATATAATATTGAAAACAATGAGTTGTTAGTATAAACCGTTAAAAAAATTGGTTTATAAAATTTTGTTCCACTTGGAAACTTTTAACTGAAATCCCCTTAAATTAAATAAAATAAACTAAAACTCAAAATAGCATGAATGATGAATAAATAATAATATTACATCAAACAGTAGAATTATTTACATGATATATAATAATATATGTATGGAACAATAAAGTAATTGTTTCACAAGAATGTTAACATTTACAGAATGAATCAATATTGCAAACATAATCATTAAAACCCATCTTTGGGAGAGTAAATTTCAAACCTTCCAAGGTGTCTCATACAAATTTGAAACATTTGAATCATAATATATATGAAATAATAACATAAAATAATACTTATAATACAATACAAATTAAGTGATTCATGAAATAAAATGTCAAGGGAAATTATATAAACCATATAAAATAAACTATGTTCATAACAACAAATTGCTCTCAATTAAATGTAAATTATGAGGAAATCCCTTACCTTGAATATCATTTTTCAATAAACATACGTTAACCTCCAAAATAATTCTTTTTAAAATGATAATAAAATATAATAAAACTATAATCACTATTATAATATCATATAATATCTTATAATAATATCTTATTACCTTTTTTTACAACTATTGATTATTTTCACTCTTTCTATTGTAATTTGCCTAGTCTTTTGAGAGTGTTTTGTCTTGTTAATTTTTTATACTAGTAATTAGATCATGGTTTCACCATCTACATAATTTAATACATTATTTAAATATCATATATATATATATATTATATATTAATTTATAACAATCTCTAATTTTCTTAGATAATAAATGAAATGCACCATTGATCGAGACAGTTGGTCGTATGTACACATGAACACTACTTTCATTTCTTTACCATATTAAAACAATAAAATCAAAATGATATATACATATATTATAATTATATTATTATATATATTTCATATATTTCAAATATGTTTAATAAAATTGTCCTTTATACATTCCATGTATAATGTGAAAGAGTCATATCATTTTGAGGGGGTGATAGTCCACATGTCCACAAAGGGTGTTATCATATTTATAAAAAATTTAAACTATATTTGTATTTATTGTATAAAAATTATATATGAATAAATAGATTATAAATATTATATATATCATATATATGTATATAAATATTACATCATAATTACATCCCTAAGAGTCAGTAATGGACGAATGAACATTCAACATTATGGGAGGTGGTTGTTCACTATACACAAAAACGGTATGTTCATTACCTATTAGATGGATGTTTGGGTATGTTCCATTATAATAATTTTAATATGAAATTACCAGTATATTTATTATTATTATTTTAATTGTATAATATTTCAATAATGAGTTTTTGGGGTGGGGAATAAAAAAAAATAGCATGAGGAATGATGTTAAATGTTCTTTGGCTAGTTCCTTTTGGTAAGCACCAAACAGCTTCCTTGGAAACATTTTTGAAAAAATGGAGGCATATAGGATTAGTGGATGGATTATGAGGAGATATTTGGGAAGATATTTTTCAATACAATGTGTCTTTATTAGTGTGAGGAAGATTAAGGGTTGGGTTTGTTTTTATAGGGGAGGACTTGTGGCAATCTTGTAAATTTATGAATGGGAATTACACCCATATTTTTCCCATGTAATGTGGATCAAATATTTGAAAAAAATATATAAAATGTATTATAGGGTATAAATATGTCCATCAAATGGATTTTGTAAAATATTTTAGGTCATTTTGGTCATTAAGTTTATGGTTTAGTCTTTTATTAAGAACAACTTTACCAGAATCATTATAATTAATTTAAATTACTTTTACTTATATTTTTAATAAAAAAATATATGACATTATTATATTTTGTAAATTAACTTAATTCAAAATATTTAATAAATTTTTTCAAATAAAATCATAGATTCATCAAAAATTATTTTAAATTTTATATTGCATACTGGACGACAACGCTTGTTTTTAAAGTAAAATCGTTCAAATGATTTCTATGTTTTCATATCCAATTTCAATTTGAAATTAATAAGAATTACCTAAATTTAATTAATTGATATAAAATATATTTTTTAAATATTAAAACCTACTTAAACATTACTTATCCAAAGAAATAAATTATATTAAACAGAAGTTTTCAATTTAAATTCTTGTATTTTCACTATTCATTTAAAAAAGAATATTCATAGGAAAACACCATAAATTAACCATAATATAAGTTTTTCTTCCTATTTAAATGGTTAAGTATATATTCATATATAAGATATATAATGTTCCTGAAAATTATATTAAAATTTTGTTCTCTATTAAATTGTGGAAAAACATCCGTAATTAAAATATAGGTTTTATGTGTAAAATTAGGTTTTTCTTCTTTTACATCTATGCAATATATTAGTTCAATTGAAAAATAATATATTTAATATATAACATATATATTAAATTAATATAATTAAATAATTATTATAAATTTAATTTATAAGGATAAATAATATTTTTTACCATAAGAATTGTTTTCTATAAAAATATTACCTTCATTTTCAAATGTTTCTTATATAGATTTCTAATGAATTATTAAAAATTATTTCATTAAATATTTTGTAAAATCAAATATTTTCATATGTTAATCAATATTATTCATAATCTCCAATCTGATAAATAATTTTTGTCATATAATTTTAAATAAAATTATATTACTGTTTCATAAAAATCACTCTTGCTTGGGATACATGCCATTAAATAAACTCATTATTGTGTGGGATGTACCCTAACTAATTATAATGTTCATTGAAAGATATAAATTATATTTAATTTATTTAAAATAGAAAATATACTATAAATTATTAGGATATTATAATCTATTATGTTATTTGTGTTTCCTATCATACACACTATTGAATATAGTGTTCATACTTTAGAGTTTTGGGGTGTTACAAAACATCTCGACATCCTAGGGAAAAATAAAACATAATAAAGAGGAGAGGTCATAAGCTCAGAAAAATATGTATACAATAGAATCTATAAAAAATAAGCAATAAAAATTATGGTAAGTTGAATAAATAATACACATTCCTTTTATTCAATTACATTATCATAATAAGGATCAAATATAAGATCATCAAATCATGTCAGATAAATAATCACAAGTGAATGAAAATATTACCATGGATAATAAACAAATTAAAAAAGCACATTAATAAATAACTAATATCATAATTTATAATGGAATAATTCTATAAATATAAACATACTATCAAGTATTCAGCTAGGACACCATACATAAATTGGCAATACATATGAAACAATACCCAAAATAGTTTTTCTCAAGATACATTTTGATTCATTAGGGGGATATTTCCATTCCAATATAGCTAGATGTGAAGGGTTGTTAGCCAACATGTGGGTTTTCCTTTTTATAAAAAAAATTCAATACAGTCCTTACCATAATCCAAAAACATCCTAAAAGGTCATCTCATGAATTTCAATTTGTATTCCAAAAAATATATTAACCCATATTCCCTCACTATTTCATGGAGTCTTTTGTAATCCATTAACAAAGTCCATAGTAATTCCATTTGTTGATCAATGAAATTAAAGAAAACAAATTATTATATTATTCCTTAAGAACTAAAATCCTAATTAAATGAATCATAAAATTCATAAAGAGTGGTAATTAATTCCATTTGTATCAAACTATTCTCAAAAACCAATATTGTTGAATAAAGTTATCTAATAAAAATAAATAAAATAACCTTTATAACCACCACCAATAACCAAAATATACCATTTGATAAATATGTGACCTTATGAATCTTCTAAAAATCATGATAAAATGTTTTATAAACAAGGTAAGTGAAATTAAAAAATAAAAATACCATAAATATCTCAAAAAAATGATGTAGGTATCATATATTATCATGTATTCTATTGAAACATTTTAATAATATAAATTACCAAAAAAAATATTTAAAACATGAATGATTCCTTATAACTTGTTTAAAACATAGATTATTTGATATTTTCCTTAAATCCAAAATTATTTTCAACTCGATCAATGGTAGAATAAACCATTTTTTCATAAAATCATTAATAATATACTTTGAATATCATCACCTAAACTCAAAATTATTATATCAATATTTGGAAAAAAATTAGGTTTATTATTCCTTCAAACATGTTTTTTTTCAAAAATTTAACATTTCGATTGAATAAATTTTCTTAGTATTTGGTACAATTCCATATATGATAAAAAAGGTATAAAAAATAAAATACTACAATATAATCCTTGTACATTTCATAATATAGTTATGGGTTATGATATAAAACATATTTTGATGATTAAAATTTACAAGAAAAATAATAATTCCAATTCATCCATATCAATAACATAATCTTGGCCTTGATATCATAGTGTCTTCAAGGTTATATTTTCTTGATGCATTGGGAACACATTTTTGTAGTGCCCTGTCTATTAATAGTTGAAACAATGTACATTTACAAATAATTTTTTTCCTTTGATATCATAAGTCTAGTGTGATTTCTCTCCACACTTGAATCAACATCTCATTACCTTTCAGAAACTATTGGGGTGTTTATTTCTACAATTAACATATATGGTAAAATCCTTTTACTTTCTTCCATTTCCTATATTTTTCACTTCCATAATCTTATATTATTTCTTTCCTTCATAGAAATAAGTCTTTGAAAATTCCTTATCTCTCTTCATGGAAAATAATATTATTTATTCATATAAAAAGAAGGTTTGGAATAAGATCTACCTTATAAGAATAGGCATAATCTAATAAATTAATGAATCAATATCGTTCTTTAGATTAAGTACAAAGTTATAATAATTATTGTCTGTTATTGGAAAATTTTCTTTATATATAAAAACCTTTTCTTCCTTATGTTTTCCTTGGCATAAAAATTTACTCTCAATATCATATCTTTTTTACTGAGGAAAATATTATTATAATAATTTTCCATTAAAATTCATATATTTATTTTTTTATATATTATACATCCTTAGAGTTTTTAAGAAATAACCACCATTGATTTTCTTCCCATGGGAGATGCTAAACTCTTATGAAAACTTTATCCCTTTTATTGCTTCCCAGTGAAAAAACAATATTCTCCAAGAAACTTATCAATTTCTCAAAAATATATGGATTATTATTTCCATTGAATATTAGAGGTTATTGTCACATAAAGTGTTATACCTGTTATACACAATGATGTGGATCAGGACACTCTACATGTGTAATATTATTGTTCATGACATTTTTTAGTTTTCCCAATATAATTGTAATTTTATTTGATCTACGTGTATGTTTGGATTTAGAAGAAGCTCTATATCTATCTTCATTATCATTCCCATGAGGTCAATCCCTACATGGATAATGTGCATTGATAAAATTCCCATTCCTTATTCTAGGATCTTTTTCTAAATAATAGAATACATTAGATTATATTATAACATTGTGAAACATAATGTATCATCTCAATACTACTCAATGAAAATTGAAACATTAGGTATAACTCTTATCTAAATAATAAGCTTAATTACATTGGTATTTTTCTCGGAATCTATTATAGGTTTATGTTTCCCTAATCTATCTTATTTTCTCTCAATATTTTATTTCCAATAATCTTTTAAACTTTAATTCATACAAACTCTAACACCCTTGAACCTTCTTTCTTAAAGCATGTGGTTACATTCTAACATTGGCATAATATATAGGGGATAAAATATTGAAGGTTAAAACTATTTATTAAAATTTGAAAATAGATACATTGTTGAACCTTACATTATAATTCACTATATACAATAAAATATTGAAAATATTTTGAGGAATCTATTATTCTCTTATCTAAAATTTTCAAATCAATCATAATAAACATCATGGAATCCATGGGAAAATATATAATATGAAATGGATGAGCTTAGACTCTTAGAAAGTGATTGTATATATGATATGCTATTATAAAAAAAATTCAATTATATGAAGGTAAATATGTGTAACACATTTTATTAAATCAATAACATGGAGAAAATATGTATAACGAACTTGATAAGATAATTCTATATAAATAATCACAAGAACTAGAAAAAATAAGCATAGATATTATACTAAGAAAAATATTACCTCATAATAAATAACTGATATGATATTGAGAGAATTCATAATGTTATTCAACTAAAAATATTGAGAAGACTTTAGCCAAGACACCATATATTAACTAGTAAGACATAAGACAATAGAAAAACTAGTATTCCTCATGAGACATATGGAAGAATTTAGGGGATATAGTAGGACCCACCTATTATATACTAAGTTAAATGAATTCCACATATGAATGAGGTGAAAAACAATAATCATATACACTTATATTGAAACTAGAATATAAAATGAATGCAACTTTCTTCAATCAGTGATTGTAATCCCAAAATATCAAAAGTAATATTGAAATGGTATGTAAATATTAAATTCCATGTCAAAATAATCATAAAAAACTAATTAAAATATTATAGATGATATCATAAGAGACTAACCTCTGTGAGGATTAATATTCAAGAAAGGAAGATGATATTAATGAAAATACATTATTATGATCATTAAAAAATTCTTGATTATAATAACCTTTTCACCTAGAAAAATAATTATTATTAAAATAGAACAAAAATATAAATTGAAATACTTTAATTGAAAATAACTTTATAATATTTCAAAATAATTCTCTAATAATTAAGTAATCTTTTTGGTGGAAAATTATTCTCATGTTATGTATGTAAATAAATTTCTTCCATATGTTTGTCCGAAAATGTCCCAAAAAACCTTGTTTAAAAAAAGATAAATAAATATTCTAGTTAGAAGGATTTCAAAAAATAAAAGACAAGTTTAAATTACATCAATCAATCATATCAGTACATTAATTTTTTTTTGGAAATATTTATTGAAAACCACAACATTGAAGAAAAAGTGAGTTTTAGGGGAAACATAAATTTTTTTATAGAATGTCTCTAAAAAATTATCACGTAGTTTAAGTGAACATAAATAAAAATAATTAATTATTTGTATTCAATATAAATCTGAATAATTATAGTGAAAATAGAAAATAAGTTCATTAAATTTCATTTCACATATAATATTAATGTGAAAAAATCAATAACGTATATGTTTAACCCAATGAATGGATTTTAAGTTAAGAAATCTCTTAAAATATTAATCAATCAAATTATTTGACCCCTTAATGTAATATTTAGTAATTGAAACATTTAATATCATTAAGATAAATAAATTCATTATGAGATATATAAAATTGTATTATATACAACATATAAAAAAGAAGTAGTAAATAAGTCATACATCTTATTGAAGTAAAAGGGAGACGAGAAACCATTACCACATTCTTCTATTTTGTAATGAGTTCATTATCATATAGTAAAATTGTTTAAGGAATGTTATTATTAAAATAAATAAATATTTTAATATTTATAATACCTTATATGATTTATTTATAAAATCTTACCAGCCATTTATTAATAATATTTCATTGTTTTCATTATTTTGGTGTGTTCATTCAATGGTTACGTGGTCAGATAATTTCCGAATAAGTATGGATTTTATAATAAAATTTAATAAAACTATTGAATTTAAATTAAATTTTATTCAATAAAATAATTTCATTCAAAGATTCAAATAATTCATTTTAATTTTTTACAGGATAATGATTGATTTGATAAATGTTAACCATAAATGTTTAGTTTATTTTTGCAGGTTCACTGACCATCCTGAAGTAGTTTCATTTTGTAAAATATTATGTATATTTTTTAGATTAAAAGAATAAATTATGTAATATTATACATATTGAATTATTATTTAACCATAATAATACTTTTATGACTAACATTGAAGGCAATAATGGAAAATGAAAATTTGTTTCTCACGGAGAAGGTTAACCACCAAAATTTGGACAATGGTTTCGTTTCATTGAATAAGTTCAGATATGAAAATAAGTGGATAGAATATATTACAATAATAAAATACCATTTCAATATATTATTTATACCTGTGATATTATTATGTTATGGATGGATGAGGTTATGAGAATATACAATAAGAAAAAAAAGAGATTTGGCATGGAAAACATACATCTAAAACTTCACCTCCTTGAAGGGATGCTTATAGATATTAGAATTTTTCATTGGGTGAGACTAGAATTAAATGGAAATAGTTAGAGTGGATAGAATAGTATTTTAAATTGATTTTAAAGGGATTAAATTCTTTCCAAGTATAAAAGGGGTTGTTAAGGGTGACATTTGTACTTGAGTATTGGTGGTTTTATGTGAATAAATGAAGATTATTTTATATTTTAATCCATCCAAATTTGGGTGGACTTAATTACCATTAATTTGGATGATAATTAATGTTGTAAATGATTGATACAGTGTATCTACACATAAATACCTATTAAATGTGTTATTGTTCAGGTTTTTTAATCTTTACCTTTTATCTTTCACATGTTATATTATATCACCTATAATACTGTTAATTATTTTTTAACATGGTAACTGTTTTATACCTACAAATTAAAATGAAATTATTTACTAATTTTGACCATCTTATTAAACTGTATAATACATTGTAATTGATTATATTTATAAAAGTATTTGAAATCAGTTCTAAATATATTTTCTGTATGACTCATAATATCATTTTTCGAGGTTTAAATTATAGTTTTCAAAATAGCTAAATATGTGTTTTAGAATGTAACTAATAATGTTTTATTTCATTTATTAAGTAAATTGTAAAAAATAATAAGGTTTAGTTAGTTTTAATTACTAATTATTTAATAATTATTTCTTACCATTTGTTGTATATTTTTAAAATAATATTTTCATTTTCTTACCTAAAAATAAACTATTTTATAAAATTACCAAAACATTATCCTATGGAAGTTTGGATATATTGATTCAAAAAATTAAAATTAATTTGTATAATATATTTTCAAAAAGATTAAAATATTTATTTATTTATTTTATCATGGAAACGAATCAAATTCTATTTTATTAATAGTACATGTATACAATTAATATAATTAATTTACTAAAAATTATCAGTTCATATCCTAAGCATAATTAAATTTTAATTGAATATGAACTTCACATTTATTTCATAATATTTCTATTTATATTCACAACCACCAATTTAATGGATATTTTATAATGGAAATGATAAAATAATTATATTATGGTGTTCTTTTATGTTCACTGTTCTATGAAGTTTATTCTATTAAGTGAAGCATTCAATTAAAATATCAAGGTGTTGCACCGAAAGATACTTACATTATATGTGGGAGATATGGATATTTAGTGGGTGATTTTTTTGTTTTGATATAGTTTAAATTAACACTATGATAACTATGAGAATTCAATTTATGATTAAGGGTTGATCCTATGTTATTACATGGCTAGAGGGAGATGAACCTCTGCAAATTGTGATCGAGGTGAAATCATTAAAATATGTTTGTGTTAATCTAGTAAAACATATTATATCTCTATATCCAGCACTTCCTAATGTTTTGAAAACTTCTATATAGATATGTGATAAAAAAAATATTTTCACCTCCATTTTTGTCATGAATTACATGGTCAAGTTTCTTGGACAAGGAGAAAACATATCATTATCCTCAAATTCACATAATTATTATTTGGGTGATATTTGAGATCTACATGTTCTATATAGAAACCACCTTTGATAGTAGAAAGTAAGATTAAAATCTATCCATTGAAAAAACCAATATCAAAACCTACCTCCAAATGGTTAGGTAATTATTTTGATATTAATTCAATGTGTCTGTTTCATAGTAAATTTAGTGTAAAAAAAATCGAAACACTTTCCATGGGATACTCCGACTACAATGTCACACACATTATACATTAACTGAAATGGTTCATTCTAGTTCATAATGATAATAATAGGAAATTACAATATATAATATTGAAGCTGCCAAAATTCTTTATGGAATGGTTCGTTAAAATAAAAAAGGATATCCTTTTAATGGTAATTTTAAATTGATGATAATATTTTTGAATAATTCTCAAATTACTAGTAATAAAATCCCATGTGTCCTTGGAAACTATAGATTACTCGAATTGATGTTGGGATGGGATGTTTCTCTATGACATAAATAGTTTTCTAGATCAAAATCATTCAGTTTTACAGAGATTTATTTGAGGAAGAAGGAAAATTATTATTTATAATCTTGGTTCCTTAAATAAATTTAAACACTAAGAGAATCAAAATGAATTTTTAAACCCATTGAAAAATGGATTGGAATAATCATAAGAAAAATAAAAATAAATTTTGGGAAAATGTGTTCATAAAAATATTACTAATTTATTTATCTTCTTGATTTTACAAAAAAATAATGTTAATATAAAATGACCCAGGAATAAAATGTTAAATTGATTCCATTCACTACTATATAATTAAATTAACTGAAAATAGAAAATAACCATCTAAAATAAAAGAATATAAAAAAATAAAATCAATAAAATCATATGAAAACTATTTTAATGGAGGAGTAATATTTCAGAATCCAAATTATATTGAAGTTTGTTTTTATATTCAAGTATTATGTGAGATACAATATTTACCACAATCAGGTTAAATAGTCAATATCAAATTAAAATAAAAAATACCTCGTGTAGATGAAAATATATCTAGTTTTATTGAGAAGTAACATTCAAATTTACCCAATAGTATTTTATTAATAAAATTTCATGAATTCAATGAGATATTGGAAGGATCCCTTTATGTTTATTTCCAATTTCATGAAAAAAAATTGTAGCAAACTGAGATTTTGTGAAATATTTGTTTATTGAATCTATTTAATCATTTCAATATTTTTAATTTTAAACAATAGTTAATATAGATTTAATTATATGAAATAAAAAAGTTATTATTGCATTTTAGAAAACACCAAGTCAAGGATTAACTACACTCAAAACATACATTTATTTTTTGGTATATACAACATTATGTTTGTCCTGTGTTATACACAAATTTGAATTCTTTTGATATCTTGTGTTACACACAAGAACTAGTTTTAACAACATATAATGTATTATTAATATTTTCATAACATTATTATTGTTTCATCCTAGAGATTTTAAAGGTGGTTACAAATAATATTATCTTAATTTTGAAAATATTATTTTAATCCATTTGTTAAAAATTTTCTAGAAATTAAATTAAGAACTATTTGAAAATAAATAAATTCATTTTCTAAGATAAAACATTTCTAAAAAATAAATAAAACATTATCTCAATAAAATTAAAGACTACTATTGATGAATTTTTTTAATAAATTTTTAATATTAAATTTTCAATCAAATTTTATTTGACACTTATACAATATATATGATTCACATAAGATAAGAATAAATCCAATTTGATGAATACAATTCAGTATTTTTTAAAAGGGGGATTTTACCACCATTATATGGAGAACCCATTTAATATATAATTATTTAATCATTAATAATTATTATATTACAAATCAAACATTATTTATTATTGTGTAATATCAAAATTTAAATTGGCTATACATTTGGTATTATTATGAGATGTTTCTTATTTTTTTTTAAAATAGAAAATACTAAATTTTAATTGAAACATGATTTTTTTATCATACTTATGTGTATAGTTAAATTATGTCTCGAATTGGTTTTATAGAATAGTTAATACAATTTTATATACATTGATCCAATTTAGTTTATTGGATCCAATTTTTCATTGTTATTTGATATAAAAACACTCCAATCTTTTAGATTGATTCTCTTTAAAAATACATCATCTCAACTCGTTTGCACGATATATTTTAAATTAATTTTAGATTTTTTTTCAATTTTTAAAAATGGATTCCATATTTTCAATAATGAGTTCCAATGTTAGTAAAAATGTTTTTTTGGACAATATGAATAATATATATTAAATTTGGCATTAGCCTAGTTAAGGGGAAAATATGTAATTTCAGTTAAAAAAAATATTATAAATATTATAAAAATACAATATAACATTTCAAAATGTTATTTCATGACTTTAATTTGATCATTAAAACTTATTTTGTGAAATTTAGTTATTTAAAAGACAAGTTTCCATGAAAATTATTTATATATTATTAAAAACAAAGAGAGGGACAACATATCACACTCTTACGTTTTTAAGTATAATATCATTATAAAAGTGTTAAATAAATGATACATTTGAATATATATTTTATTATGAAATATAAAAAGTTTATCTAAATATGGAAAATTTATTTTTAATTTTTAGTGACTAAATAATTAGAATAAATAATTATGCAATGATGTTGTGGTAATTATTCAATTAATGATAAAATCAACTAAGTGATATAAGAATTACTAAACAAAATATTTTTTGAATTAATTGTTGTCCAAAAATATGTTTATGTTTAATTTTGAAACTTTAGGGGTGTATTAAAAAAAATTTATGAATTTATCTTTTATTACTGATGTTATTAATGTTAATATGATAAATAGTGTTAAAATTGACACTAATGATATTTTATGAAAATAATATTTTATTAATTTATTGAAAAATAAATAAAATATTTTATAAGGAAAAATAAAATTATATATATAAAAAATATCATAAATTTAAAATGTATGTTCAAATTGAAAAATTATATATATATAATTAAAATCTTTAAATTTGTAATTATTTTTACCATATTAAAAACCAAAGTAGGTAAACTAAGGGTTACTTAAAATGATATGGTTTAATGTAACACTATAACTTGTATAAAACATATGTTGATGATATAAAAACATTATAATATAATATATTAGAATAACTAATTTTTTTGTTATAATTGGATTAATATTAAATTTATTATAAATTAATATTAGAAGAAATACCTAAGATTATGTCCCATCTCTTATAGAAGAGAACCTCTACTTCTATTATATTAAAACTTAAAAAACAATTGATTTCTGAAAACAAAAACCATTACAAATATAAACATTAAAGGACTAACATCATCATATAATACTTTTTTTGGTCATAAATCCAACCAATAATGTCCTTGCTGCAATTTAAATATAGATAACCGAAAGAGAGTTAATAGACATCAATGAACATTTTGGTTCTATTCACTCCCTAAAACCCATATATTATTTTTATTTCATCTTTATATAATAAAATAAGTATCATAAATATAATTATATGTTTTTATATAAACGGTTCAACCTAGAATCACACAAAGTTTTTTCAAATGGGATACATAACTATCGTTCATGTGTATGAGATACTACCTCATCGCAGACATATGTCACTTGTTATTCCATTACAATGATTAAAGGTTAAGAATAATGTTGGATTTTTATTTTATGTATGAAATATATTATTTATATGATGTTATTATTATTTTTTAATTGTTATATCTCTAATATCTTTATTACTTACATTTTGTGGGAATACAATAATGGCATTCTTATGTATGCTAGACTATCGCTTCACGGAGTGATATGTTTCATTACAAGATTACATAGAATGTATTAAAATATTATTTGATAAAAATATTTGACATATATGACATAAAAATTATTATAGAATGATAATATATTATATCCTTTTCTTTTTTTAACTGAAAAAAAATTAAAATAGTTTTAATGTGTATGTACTTTTACCATCCCCATGAATGATGTAATTTATTTTCAAACTATATTTTTTTATTCAACATAAATAACTATATAATAAATATTTATGATATAGATTTTATTTTATAATCATTTATTGGTTAAATAATGATCTAATTAAGGTGACCAAGAATAACTAGTCAAATCTTTTATGAATAACCTAGTGGTTATAACTCGACACATAACTTTAACAAGGAATTGATAATAAGATATTAAAATAAATTAATAATTATATAATATATTATAATATATATGTTAATATGGTTATTTGGTATATTTATATTAAATATATATTTATTATACATTAATACTGAATTAATAAGATGGAATTCAATACTTAAGGTAATGTATTTTGTCTCACTTTTATTTCGGTGAGATACATGCCGTAAAAAATTCTTAATTAAATTATGTGGTATCCAAAATTCCCATGAATGTTATTGATTTGTATTATTATGAAGATTATGGAATTTTAATTTCAATATAATTTTATTTCATTCATGGTTCATACGATTATATTGGTCATAATGTGGTAGGGGTTTATTTAACAATCTTATCAATATGGGGGATTCTTTTCTTATACGTCTTTATTGGGGAATATATATTTTCTATTCCCATGGATTCAAAAAAATAGTTTTTTCATTTCTCTGATGATTTTTAAATTTATTATTTCACATTTTTTATGTTTTATGAAATATATTAATATTAATATGTCTTTTTATTTTCTAAACAAGGATCTTTGTGAGGTTTCTAACAAAAATATATGAATGGAATGTTTTTAACCTATATGTAATAAAATATTTTTTTTCTTCATGGAACAATCTTTAGTTTCTATTTCATTAAAAATATTACCAGATTATTTAAAAAAATCTTGCAAATTTCACAGCTATAGAAAATGATTTCATACATGAATTGATATTTTCCTCTAAAGTTATTTCAAGGGATCTTTAAAAAAACATTTTTTCCTCCCCAAGATGACATTATTTTCTATAACTAATGATTTACTAGGTATTTGAACCAAATATAATAATATTATTCTTTATATGAATGGTGTAACTCTATGATGTAATGATACTTATGAATCCAATTTCTTTTCTATGAGTTCTGTTATTAAAAAGTGATTGTATAACAAACTTTATTACACTGATTCTGATATGTTGGAAGATTTGTGGTCTTTTAGAAACATATGTATAGTCTTCATTAAGTGGTAGGTGGGACCTATATCTACCTACAATGAATTGGGTAATGAATTATTCTATATGATATATTTTGGTGGAATAAGATGAGGTTTTGATCTATGATGGGAAACAAGTCGATGTGCTTGATCTGTAATGGAAAAAAGTTGATGTGATTGATCAGTTAGGGGAAACAAGTGTTGTTGCCTAATCTGAGAGTCATGGTAGTTATCTTTTCCATCTGAAATGGTTTTATATACTCATAATCATTCCAAAAACAAATTTATGATTTGAATATATGTTTCCATAATCACTTATGATGAAGTTTCATTCTTATGATTCGGGTTTTTTGAATTGATTATGTTTTATCCCATGACTCGAGTCCAGGATCCTTGACTAGTTTGGTATGAAGTTTTTATGTTATTCTCATGATCAAAAAACATATTTCATATATAACTATTTGTGAACATAAATAATTTATATCATCTATTTTTTACCTTATAGAGTATTTAATACCACCATTTTATTATGATAAAATTCCGCAGGTTAGGAATAATGATTTTAAGTAGGGGTGTCGAAGGGAAGATCATTGTGTGCATAATTAAATATATTTTACCAAACATGATTATTTTTTCTAATTTTCTAAACAAACTAAAATATTACAATCCTTATTCATGTATATGTGTAATGTAATTATTACTAATCTAAAATAACAAGTAATATCCATATATGAATAGATTGGGTCATTATAGATGGTATTTGAGTAAAGGTTTAGTCATCCATTGTAAAATTGGGTTAGAAAAAACATTTGAGATCTCTAGAGGAATATCTAAGTATATTTTTAGGGATGTCTCTAAGGACAAGTCTATGAATGGGGTATAATAATATAAATTTGGTAATAATCATGAAAATCCTATGTTTACACCCATGATGTTATCGATTAAAGGTAATTTACCTTGATTATGAGGTTTTCCAAGTATGATTTTTAATTCTCACAACCTTTTCATTTTAGTTAATGGTTGGAACTTGAGAGAACATCAATAAAGAGGAATACATTGGAAAATACAAAGACACAACCTAAGAAATAGAATTTTATGGAATATGGAATGAAAAAACCCCATTTCAAGGGCAATGAAACATTCTAAATCCATGAATCTTGCTCGAATTCCAAATTTACATAAGAGGGAACAAAATTTTATTTAATCCTTCTTATGGAAACATCCATCTTGTTTTTATAGTGACACTAACGCATGAGTTGCTAAGAAATGGATCGGTACCATTAAAAGATCTTTTTAATTATCCATTGTTAAGAACATGAAAAAGGTATGCTTGGAACTTATCACATGGAAGGTGAAGTAAATATGTGGTGGAAATTAATCATGAATATTAATTAACGAGATAAAATTGACTCCATGGATTGGGACAGGTCCTAGAACTTATTTTTCAGTTAGTACATTCTCAATATTGTTCTTACAAAAATGGATATTAATGTGTCTCATCTATCTCATTGTTATGATAACAAAATAATGATATAATTAAGAGGAACCTATAAAAACAATAGAGAGATTAATATTATATTTACTTTATCCTCAATGTGTGGAAGGTAATATGGGAAAAAATATTCTTAAGGGTATGAGTAAATGTTTTGTTAGTATTGGAAAGATGGTCATCAATCATTTTACTTATGAAGTAATGGAACTAAAATGAATGATCAATTGATTTAAACTCTTATAATTTTTTACATAAATTGAATGGATTTTTGGAATTAATCTATCAACTTCCGTAATCCAAAGACTAATGTGGATGGTTAGAAAAAAACTCAAAGTAAATAATAAAAATGGAAATATTATGCTATCATAATTGATGAAATGAACCATGATAATTATGAAATAAATATCCTCATCTTATTATATGGGAATATCCTATGTATCTTTCAATGAATATTCCCTATTATGATCTTATTGTTCACACATTAGTGAAATTTAATGTGATTATCTACTTCTATTTTTTAATAAACAAAAAAAACTCCTATTTGTACAAAGATGATACCTACCTTCCAATGAAAATGTTTTTATATGATAAAAGATCTTATATAACGAATTAATAATAAATTGTGTATTCAATATAGTTTTATGGTAATTTATATTATTAACATGTTTCAAGAAAATACATGATAATGGTGTTTACATTTTTTGTGTTTCACAATTGACAGCTACATAATATTTTTTACAGGGTTAATGATATGTGTATTTTTAAAATTTAATAACCTTCTTGGGAAAATTTTGGATTTTTTTCATTTGAAAGGTACATACGGGTAACCATTAATGAATTTTTTTTGAACATTGGATATGGTTTTACTAATTAACGGTTTATGTAACCATATTAAAATTTATTCATATTGGGAAACATGTGATATCCTTTTTATGATTATAACTAGATATATAAAGAATGACTTATCATCCCATTATGGATCTTATGATCTACTTATTCTTCGGGAATTTAAATTTCAAATCCTTATTTTCTAGGAAGAATATATGAAGTATAAATTTATCAAGGCACAACCATATAGTGATATTGTATGTGTGAGATTAAATCAGGTAATTACATACTCTCAAAGAGTTTTTATATAAAATTTTATCCTATTATCATCATATTTATGTAAAGGATGACATTTTTCAAAAATATTTGATTTCTGGTATTTTGGTCATTAAAGTTACCTAAAAAGTGATTTCTATCACACTCTATAATAAAAAGATAGTTATTTTTCTCTTTTATATACATGTTTTCACTTTCCATATATATTCTCCCCTGCGGAAACTTAGTTATGAGTTACTTTTGGTGACCTTAATGATTCCAAATTTCATTTTTAAAGGATGAATTAGGATTCATTTTTATATAGTGGGTATCTATGAAAGGATATTTCATGTATTAAACCATTTATAACATGGAATTACTTTGATTTCAAAATTCAATTTAAGGGGGGTTGAATGTAGCACCTCTCAATTGTTTAAATATTTTATTTCAAATTATTTTCATATTTTAATAGTTTTCATTTCACGTAACACTGAAAATAACATTATTATGCGAAAGAACCATGTTATTCATATGTTATATTAAAAACCAAGTCGAAGTTGTCCTACATGAAATGCATTTCTTATATTTTGGTACATATGATGCTCTATTTTTTGTTTGTTACATACCACACCGAATTCTATTGACGGGTTTTGTTACACACAAGTAAGAGTTTTACCATACAACAATGAACTATAAATATTATTATAATATTACTGTAGTTAAAAACTAGTTGTGAAAATGTATATTATGAAAATATTATATAAATTATGAAAACAATATTTGAATCCTTTAGTTATTAATTAGGTAGAAATTAAATTAAGAACTATTTGAAACTAATGAAATAAATTTCATAGGAAAACTATTTATTTAGGTACAAAATCAATTTTATCTAAATAAATTAAACAAACCATTGTTGATTATATTTTGTAATAAAATTTATATGTTACATTCAAAATTCAATTTTTTGACACTCATCGATAAAATTTGTTAGGAATGATATAAAAACGAATCCAATTTAATGAAAAATGATGTATTTTTTAAAAGGTAAATTTTAAATCACTTTTATATAGAACACACATTAAATATAATTATTGATTTTTTTTGTAATTTTTATACACAAAAATAAATTTCATTTTTGAAAGAGTAATATAAATATTTACTTTGGGTAACCTTTTTTTATTTTTCTGTGAAGTTTCATGTTTTGATGAATAGTGGAAAAGAACAAATTTTAATTGAAATCAATTTATTCATCTATTTTTTTATATAGTTAAATTATTTTTGGAATTCGTTTTAATGTACAATTAAAAATATTTAATATAATTTAATCCAATTTAGGTCATTAGAGCAAATTTAAAATTTAAATTTGATATAACAAAATTTACATTTTTGGAATTTATCAATTTAAAACCCCATCATCTCACCCCATCTGCAAGATTAATTTTAAATTTATTTGAGATATATTTCAATTTTGAATTTTCAAAAAGGGATTTAATATTGGGATTTATAATTTCAAAATTTAGTAAAAAATGTACCTTTCATTTTTTGATACTATAAATAGTAACATTAGAAATTTTTATTCGCATGTTTAAATGGTAAAATGAGTAATTATGGGTAATGAAATATTAAATATATTTTAATGGTACCCAAAAACATTACCAAATTTTTATGTATGAATTTTCTTCAATAATTCAAAAATAAATTTTAAAAGACAATTATTTATTTTATATTCTCTCAGTAAAATGATTTAGTTATTATTAAAATCAAAGAGAGTGAAAAAATGTCACACTCTTACATTTAATAAGTATTGTATTTTTAGTACGAAATTTTGTATAATATATTCTAGAATATATATACGATTATAAAATATAAAAATATTATATAAGTTATGTAAATTCAGTTTTAATTTTATGTGAATAAATAATTATAACAAATTATTATAAAATGATGATGGAAAATTTATATAATTAAAGAAGAAGTCAATTAAATGATATTATAAATATTAAAATAAATATAATTTAATTTAATTATGGTCATATAGGAATTTTATTGATTAATATTACGTATTAGGGGTGTATTAAATTATTTATTTCTAATTTATATTTCATTATTGATTTTTGTTACATTAATCTAATGAAAAGTGAAAAAATCGACACAAATGATATTTTATCAAAACAATATATTATTAAAATATTTAGAAATGAAAACAAATATTCTATAAGGAAAAATTATGATTATATATGGTGTAAAATATCCTAAATTTACCATTTATGGCCTAATTTACACATTATTTGTAAATAATTAAAACGTTTAAATATTGTGAATCAATTTCCATAGTTTGAATTATAATAGTTAATCTAAGTGTTAATCAAAATTATATGGACTAAAATAACACCATAAAATATCCAAAATATATTTTTGATGATATTAAAACCATATTATTGGTTATATATTAAAAAATATTCTTCTAGAAGTATTTATATTTATATTTATTTTACAATAAATTAATCTTTTGTGAAATTTGAAAAGTTACCCTCCCCTATCTTATAAAAGGGATCCACTTATTCTCTTTTATTAACACAAAAAAAATTATTTATATGTACTCTATCCTAATATAATTAAAAATCCCTACCTTGATACTATAAGGAATACATTGGGCAAAGACGTAACCTTGTTAGTCCCTTAGTAAAAACCAAAAGGATATACTCATAGAAGCAGTAACGTTCATTAATGATAGGTTTTGTTTAATTAATTATTTTAACCAGATAAATTTAATTTATTTCATAATTATATAATAACATAAATACCATAAATATATTAATTTGTTTTTATATTAAGGTTTCGACTTACACTCATACATCCTTTCATGAAATACATTACACAATCATCATTTGTGGGTATGATGTACTACCACCCCACGAACAGATACCATTCATTCTTCCATTACAACATTTCTATATTGTTAATAATGTTGGATTTATATGATATATATGATATATATTATTTCATTATTATTCGGAAAATTTTATATCTTACATTCCATCATGGTTTCCATTTTTTGGGAATATGATAATGTCGTTCATGTGTACAGAGGACTACTACCTCACAAAGAGTTGTGATTTTTTCACACATTACATGGAATTTATTAAGAATTTGGTTAAAAAAACTGTGTGATATATATGATGTAAAAATGATAATGTAATCATAATATATCATATAATTTTATTTCTTTTAACCCGACAAGAAAATGAATATAGTTTTAATGCGTACGTTTGGCCTACCATCTCACCGAATAATGTATTTTATTTTCTTACTCTAAATTTTAAGAATGACCATTAACACATATATGATGAATGTATATGATATTTATATCCTGATTATTATTACATAGATTTTGAAATCACGATCTAATTAAGTGTACCAATAATAACAAGACAAAACATGTATGAAAAAAAATCAGGTCTCACTAAAAACATAACATTAAAATAGAATTACAAATATAAGAATAATATAAAGTCATATGTTAATGTTATATGGGATTATTTACATGAATAAAATTAATTTTTAGATTTATAATAAACAAATACAAATTATAAATGATTTTTATATGTTTTTGAAAGAATTCAAGACTTAATGTAAGGGATTTTTGTCATAGTTTTATTTTTATGGTTCACATGCCTTATATAATTGTAGTATATATTATACAGGGTATAAACTGACCATTATTGTATTTTATGAAAAAATTTATAACTATTAGGGTATTTTTATATCCAGAAGTTTTTTTATTTCAGGGGGTATATGAATCGAATTATTATAGAATGGTAATGTATTATTTAATAATCCCATCAATATTTGAGATTGTTTCGTTTTATGTCTATATTGAGGAATATTTATATTCCATCTCAATTTTTTGTAAAAATATTTTCATTTTTTTACTATTCTACGTTTTTATTTAAATTTATTCTTACCCATGTTTTACATTGTATTATTTTTTACATTTTCTATAAAATGTTACTTATTTATATTTCTAGGATAAATATATTTAAAGAATTTTTTTAAACATATATATAATGAATGTAATATTACATCCAGATAAAAACATCATTCCTTAAACAATAATTTATAATATTACATGGTTCGTTTAGGATGAAATGTTTTCATTTATAATCGGGAAGCTATAAAAAATTATTTCAAAATGTAACATATATTGTCCAAAATAATTATTCGACATGATATTTAAAAAAAATCAATTTTTCAATCCAATATGAAATTATTTTTTATTACTTATGCACAACTAGGGATATAAACAAAGGATTCCATTATTATTTTTTCTGTTAATTTTTTTTAATATAATTGTATTTACGAATCCTATTTCATTTCAATGAGCTATGTTATGATAACATGTTTAAGAAACTCATTTATTTATCTAGGATTGGATATGGGAAATGATTTATTGTAATGTGAAAAAAATTTGTATAGTTTTCATTAAGTTGTTTTTGGGAAAAATATAACCCTCTAACGGATATGTTATTGAATTATATTTCATGGCACTTTGAACATTTATCTTCAGTTTTTCTAAATATCTTCCCAAAGTTCATACCCTTGGGATTTTTTAAAATCTAGTTGTTCTTACATCATTGAATTATCATTTGTTGAATTATAATAATCATTTGACAACATCTTGTTAATATATTTCTAATATTAAATTATTTAAGGAAATTTTATTTACAATGTGAGAAGAAACATATAAACAATAAAATTATTTTCACTCTAGGAAAGACTCTATGTTTTTATGGACACCTATCATATGATGTGGAAAAGGAAAATTAATTTATTTTCCTTGTAAAGAACAATGGTTGACCAGGGTTATCATACATGAAGATATTCCCACTTTATTAATATACTAATTCAAATTCACATAATCTATTATATTTTTTGTTTATATTAATTTCTAAAAAATTGAATATATTGGATAAGAGAATGAGAATTCAATTTAAACCAACCAAATAAGAAATGAAAAATAGAATAATGATAGTTCTTAGTCAAAGGGTTTGGATTTATGTTTAATTATTATATTTATTTGTTTTTTCAAATTCATTTTTATATCCCTATTATAAAATCTGAATCTTGGATTACTATCCTTTAATTCTTTAGGTTTGGAATCTAAAAATCCTATATAATATACATTCCAAATCCTCCAATAATCAAGGTTGATGACAGACACCAATATATATAGTGATATCTTCTAGGACCCTGCTCCATCATATGTCATTTCATTCACTGAACAAATCAAATCCATCCTGTGAAGATCTTCTACTAAATGTTAGGGAGGGAAAAGTAAGAAATTAAATGAAATAATTGATGTAGATGTTTTTCTCATGGTTGAAAATTTCCACACACATAGACATTAATTGAATTTATCATAGTCTTAAATAATCCTTATAAATTTATGAAAACATTTATGAACACCCAATCCCCCCTATGGTTAATTCATAGGCCACAGACAAATTATAAAGTCTGTGAGGTTGTGGAGGAAATAATGATGAAATGTGATGAATAATGGGAGAGAGATAGATAGATGAAAATGGGTGAAGCACTTTTTATAAAAAAATAGTGAACGAGTTATATATCCAAATGAATAAAAATTTAGAACAATATTTTAAAAAACATAATAAAATCATATCTGAAGTCAGGTAGTAGTGGAATCCCTTAGGTGATCCCCAACACAATATTGCTAGCCTCCCTCAAATTTATATAAAGATGAATACCTCTTTTGTATTCATAATTGTATCTCCCATAAATTTTTTTGTTATTTCAATGTTTAAAATTTTTATCTGATGATTTGGTTTTCAGTTATGAATACAGGTATTTCAAATCTCTCCCATAGATATTGGGAATTTTAAAAATCTCCAAAAATAGAAATATATCTTGTGGGAAGTAGTGTGCCCTCATCTGTGGTGAGTATAGATTGTTCAGTGTGGAATCATAGAAAAAAATTATTATTTGGTAAAAAATGTGGCATATAATGGGATGAAATGACACATATATTCTCATTAATTCCATCACTCCATTAATTTTTTTGGATGGAGATTCTCATCATCATGCATGGCATCACCTTCTTCGAAATGAGGATCACCAAAGTTAACCAAGGTCCCAAAGATCATCCATATAAGACCCAAGCATTATAATATGATAGTGGATTAATATAAATGTTACTTGGTGGTGATAATGGTGTCTCTATTGAGGGTTTTTATAAAGTATGAGGCATAAATTTTCGATGGGGGAAAGCATAGTGTTTTTGAGAACATTGGTAGTTGATTCATGGTGGAATGATGATATTTGTGTATATGGTTTAATTGTATCCATGTGAAGGTGTTCTACATAAAAAATTGACATGGGTGAGTGTTATATTATAATAAAATTCCCGACACCATGTATTAGAATCATGATGCAAGGATGGTCACCCAAATACACTTCACACATTATTTATGGGTCTATACCGACATGCACGAGGCTTCCCGAGATTTGAACCAACTGCTATAGGGAATCTTACCCTTGTGTCTTGATATCCCCACATCTAATCGTTGGATATCCCTTGGTCCATTCTTATATATCTAATCCACATAGTCTAGCCTTGTTTCTTATGGGCCTTGAAATTGGGGGATGACCAGTGGAGTAATTTATTTACCTCGACAATATTTGAAAACACATTGGAAAATTAAAATTGAATATAACGACTAATTTAAAGACACATATATTTAAAATTTTGATTGACTTTAGGATACATAAAATATTTAATCATTATTTAAAAAAATTAATATAAAATTTAATTTCATTGGAATATTCATAAAAAAGTTTAATAAAATCACTAGAAATCGTTTTAAATTTTTATTTAAAAAATAATTGTGTGGATCAATCACTCACATTTCGTAATAGTTATAAATATCATAAAATCATGGTCAATGTACCATTATCACCGAAAATAGGCATTTCCTACTAAATATTATTTAATATCTCTATCATATTGTCCCTAAAGGTGGGGAAATACTAAAGTTGATATGTGATCAACTATAGAAATTTTACTTCCTTTTTTATCCTAAATATATAGTTTGAAATCTTAATGAAGGATAACCCATCTTAAAAAACATGGCCTTGAATCAAAAAAGTTAAGTAGATATTGAGTATCTTTATGTTCCATATAGACACCATCCATTGTAAACCCCCTATAAGACCTAAATATATGAAATAAAAAATCCACTTCTAATATATCATTCTCTGTAGATGTATAATTAATTTTAGATTTTTTTTCACAACATTTCATAGAAAATTAATTTGGGAAACAAATATGAAAAAAAAATTTAATACTTAAATATCACATTATATAGTTACCCACATAAAAAATTAGTTTAAATGGATCATTAAAAATCATAATGATCATAATTAGATCTTCAGATAGCATCAATTTAAGCATCTAAAATGCTTTCAGGAATGGTTCATCAAATTGAAAAATTAAATTTTTTTTTAAAATGATTTTCAATGGTTGATTATTTTTAAAGAACCATGTAAAACGATAGGTAGAATACCAAATATACAATAATTATTATATATTCTCTTAGTGATTTTTTCTAGTGAAGATTGGATAATAATTTGGCTTATAAAAGATCAATCTTAATCCATTTTATAAAGATTCTTGTTCCCAAAAATATTCCATGATGCACCATAATATTAAATTTATCTCATTTTAAAATGTGTTTTCTCTATTCACACATTTATAGATTATGATCTAGATTTATTAATAACATTAACAAATATTTCATATAGATTGGGTAATCATCCGTTGAAATACCCATAATATACACAACCACGTCATGGAAAAAGACCAACATGATGTAATGGAGCATGAATGGAGTGTTACACATCCATAAAGACATGATCCTGTAAGATAATGATCCAAATGTTCACATAATGATTTTCTATTATTTTTACTCATGTAATTATGATTTGGTTCTATCCCATTTACCCATCCAAGAAACAATAAAAAGTATTGGATGTTATCCAATTAGACATGTGATATATAAAAGGGAGTTGAAAGTGATATTCCTAGGTTTCATAATTAAATTTTCTATATTCCAATAATAACCACAAACTAATAAACATCCGTACATTGATAGAATTATTTTTCTTGTTTTATATTAGATTAATATGTCAATTTCTTTTGTATAAATTTCAATGGACTTTCCAATGGACTATCCAGAATTAGTTATATAATTCTAGTATCAAACAGTGTGATCACCTATTTTTCACACACACATTCATTAAAGTTTTGAATATTCAAAGGGGGTGTATTGATAGTTTAACAAATCCATTAAATTGACTATATTAGTTATGATTCTGGGGTTAGTACCTTTAAGATCATTCACCAACCATCTCACATCTTTTTACCACCTTTAATGAACCTGTATTAATTTAATATATTGATCTCATATGATACTAGAGTTAATAATGATGAGGAATATTTCATTATCTCACAAATAATAATACTCGATATATGATGAGAGAGGATTCATTTCCATATTAGGTTCCCTAAAAATGAGGGAACAAAGGGACCCATTATTGTTCCATTCGAATTTATCAAAAAAATTTATCACTTCAAATAATCACTGCCATGATTAGAAAAATACTACAACAATTATTATTCTTGTTCAGGACAAATTTCTCTTGTTTCTATTTCACTGATTAACCAAGAACGTACCTTGTCATGTTTTATGAAGTCCACATAATTTTTCAATGTTGATAAGTGAAATAGTAAAAATATTACAGATGTTATACTTTTTTTACAATCATTGGAATATTCTATGATACATTTCTATCTCCCACTCATAAAATCAATTGTCTATGATGGAAATCAATTATTACTATTACTTTAACTAAAAAGAGTCATCCCAAAATCAATGGGACCTTTGTATACTATCCAAATCGAGTAAGATGATGTTTGGTGGTAGAATAAATTTTATAACCCCCACCAACACATTTTATAAGATACATTTTGGGAATTTGATAGAAAAATATGATCATTGTTGTTCAATGGGGTGGGATTCAATTAATTGTGTTCCAAATTTTTAAACTTTATGAATGTAATCAAATTGACACTATCTACCATGTCCTATTGGGCCCTGCCAAAATCTTAAGATTCGATCATGACTAAAATAGAATGTAATAAAAGATATTTAATCTTGTGTGGGAACTAGTGAAGGTCCATTATAGAGAATTCCTTTTTTGTGAAGAATAGTACCATAATCTAATATCAATTCATTTTTTGATATAATAAAATTCATGAATTTGGAATAAGTAAGTGTATATATTAGTACTTAAGAATCAGGATATTTAAATTATTCTTAAAAGAAATATTCTATGAACTTGATAAACTAGTATGTTCACTTCAATTGACTCATTCAATCTAAAATTTAAGGGGTACGGCATATAGATTCATTAATATCTTATATTGGTCTCACACAATATACATTCCATTTTATTTACTATTTTCAAATGAAAAGACTTCTGTTTCATCCACATATTCTATTTTCTAATATGATTAATCAATATTTTCCTTTTCCTATTCACTTTTCATTATTGAGGTATGTTTCTGGAAGACATTGGTGATTTTTAAAGTAACAGACACAACTTCTTTTTCGGTGGTTTTATCAGGGCTTCATATAAATGTACAAGGATTTATTATTATGTGTTGATCGTTGTGCTGGGTTATTTGGTTTTATATTCATTGATTTGATGACTCTCAATTAGGGAAACTAGTTTTACTTTCTGTGATAAATTCAGACATCATATGAAGGAAATTATAATTCAGTAATTGATGTGGATATGGTTGAATCACTTGCTTAAATTTTGGATGAAAATTGTATTTTTATGGATCGGGCTTTTGATATCCTTCTTGTGGGTATATCCATTTTGGATATTTATTTCCTTATTTTTATCTTCTGTATAGATTTTAATATTGTGTCTTCCCATAATTGAGTGGTTTATGATGTCATGGAAGATGGTTTTGTTTTTTTCCCGACTATAATTATATTATCCACTAATATGAGATTTTGATATTATTGATATTTTTTTGGTATATGAATTTGAGAGACATAAATTATTCTTCTTTTAGAGGGTCCAACACACATTCTAAAACATTCACCCTTGAAATGGTTGACCCCACACACATTATAGCAAATATGTTAAAACACTTCATGTTGATGACTAGTATTAAAATTAAGTGAATCAATTTTCTTTGAAATTGAATGCAATTGAGTAGAAATATTTATAATGGAATCCGAATTTATCATTATATTCTGAATTCCCAACTCCGAATCCATTTGGAAACTATTTTCCAATACATCCACCATTTGATCAAGTAACTCTCCAAAATTAAATGAGATGAATGCCCCTCCGGCTACTGTATCCATAATGGAATTTTTTTTCTATTAATATACCTCTATCAAATGTATGAAATTTAATCCATAGTGGGACTCAATGGTGAGTGAATTCTACAAACATTAATATGAATCACTCTAATTATTCATATATAAAATTAGTTTCAAGCTTCTAAAAGTCGTCGATTTTACTAATAAAGGACATTGTCTTTTATGGAGGAATGTATTTTCTATGAAATCATGATACGACACTTTCCTAGTGATGATAGAACACTATGGGAGGCAATTGATCTAGTCTTTGTCTTTATCTCTAATTTAGATGGGAAATATATTTATTTTAATGGTATATTCACAGATGCTTTGGTATCAAAACTTGTTACAATTTTTTAGAATGCTTGAAACTCGATTATTGGGATCATTGAATCAAAATCCTATAAAATAATGATTATTGATTATTAGATTCCTGATGGATTTCATAACATAGAAGTATATTACATTCACTGGTGAAATGACAATACGTTTACCATCTCCATGTATTGAGGGTGGTCAGTACTCCATAAGAGTATGACAAGGTGTAATATGTTCATCAGTGGTTGTGGTGTCTATTGTTAATCCTATGGGAAATACATTCATTGATTCTAAAGAAAGTATTTATGTAGCTATTTTGGAAGTTATTATTTTTGTATTTGTCTCACATATCCCGGTATATATTTTCCCAGTGTTCATTGAGGGGTTCAGATCACATATCCAACAACAGAAGCTGATCGATGGGGATTTCATTCATAATTAAGTACAAGCTTTAGTTTATGATTTCTAAAAAACACAAAATGCAACACAACACTACTGGAAATCAATGGGTATACTTCTACCTCATATGATATGTGATTAATTAAGATGATTTGTCCCAAAATTTCTTGATGTTACCTTGATATCAATTGTCTAGTTTCTGTTTTAATAAATGTGTATCTGCTGAAACAACAAATTTGGAATGAGCCATAAAACAACTCAAAACACGATGGGAATACAAAAACCCAACCAACACAAAAAGCATAAAATAAAAAAAGAAATATAATTAAAAATATAAATACTGTTATGATTTTTTTGGGATTTTTTTTCAACTTAATCAACTCCAAATAAAATTGATGTTACAAAATTCATACTATTCTATTGTGATTATAATATAATTTGATGTTGTTCAAATAGAATGGTTCCTTTCATTGAAAAAAATTGAAAATCTACCAACATGGCAATATGTATATTGATAGTGTCGGGCCAATACATTGGAAATAATGGTGTTTTCAATGACTCCGGTTAAGATTAAACTAATTAATGATGAAGCTGAATTTAAAATAATTTATTGATGGTTGTATGAATAGTTAAAGACTTTATTTGAACCAAATTTAAATCTCATTTATGATTTTTGTCACTAAAACCTGAATAAAAACGAATCATATTTAAAACACTATAATAGAAATTTATCAAGGCTTTCAAATTTTATGAAATTTAGTAAAAATCACACATATATTGTTATTCACAATAAATCCCCAATTTGAGATTCAAATGTATCAAAACACCCTTAGTCCAGTTGGTTTCATTTATGTTCATAATAATCAATTTCTTGTTCTGAAAATAAATTCATGAAAACGTTAATGACATAAATACCATTGGAGATGATTAATTCACCCAACACATATGGTATTAACCATTGTAATTTCCATAGAAATCTATATAGACACCATTATTTATCTAATACAATGTAACCTATGAAAATTAGAGTGAGAAATAGGGACTATGAAATTTTAAAATGAACAACATAAACAAAATAAACTAAATAAATTCTGAAAAAGTTTATTTATAATATTATACTACTCTGATGTTGGTAGTGAATTAGGTATTTAATAAATAAATGATGAGAAGAAATATATTATTACTAGAGTTTTTCATTATAGTAAGTGGAAGAAGTTATTATAATCCACATTTTAGGGAATTATCTAAAAAACCCTAAAATTAGTTTCAATCTTTCACCCCACCATGACTGTTTCATATAAAATGACTAATTTCAACTAAATGTTTAGAAGCTAATTAAATTTACAAACCCAAGTGTATATGGGTGTATAGAGGATATAATATTATTTTAAAGTGTTATTTTGGGTATTTATGTGATGTAGGTGGTTATCTATTTATTGATCCATAGTTACTGTACAAAACATGTTTTGTATAGTTCAAACCATGTGTTTCCTTATGTTCATTTGGATTTGATTCCTAAATTTTATTGAAAAGTTTTTACAATTTAGATAACTATTTGAAGACCATGAAAATTGTTTCCCCCCACTGAATTTATTTTTCACATCGTGAGGGTTGGTTTATATGGTTTAAATAACCATTTGAAGACCATTCCATCACCTATGGCTACTCAAATGGAACCCTGCAAGGTTTCTGGTTTGTTTCTAACGCTTTCTAATGGTGACCACGCGCATCCATCACGCAGGGGATAACATGTGGCTTTGGCCCCACATTCCCTCCTTCCAAAGGTGGGTGGCATTTGTTCCGTGTTCAGAAACGTCTGCTCCTTGATCGTAACTGGGATGATGGGATGTTAGTTCTTCCTTCCGTGGATTCCTCCTCGGAGCTCGTCACCTAGTCCGGCTATCCATCATAGATTTAAGACGTATTCGTGAACCTCGCTCCTGGTGCCATATTTTCATGGACAGTAGTTAATTACATTGCTTCCATTGAGATTCTCTAAGGGGTTTGGTCAGGGCAGCAACCTTTGGTGAGGAGAACAGTCATGCTGGAGTGTCGTTGGCATGTCTTGATGCTAGGGGATTGGCAAGTCTGCCTTCTGTCCCTTATTGTAGGGCTTCTCGAGGGCACAGAAGCCCGAGGCATCCCAAATCAAATGCGGGGAAATTGAATTCCATAGGAATGTATCTAAGGTCTTCCTCAGCTTTCCATGTTTAACACGTGGTATGCAGCGAGTTTAACGTATTGCGGAGGTGGATCAGACTGATCAGAACACTGATGGTGCATAAGATGAAAGAACCCCCTTAAGGGAACTCTGATATTGGGGACAGCATGTGGGTGGCTTCCTGGATAGTGTGATGTGGAATGAGGTGGCATGATCCCACCGGGATGTGGTGGCCCGGGTAAGAATCAGGATGGGTGACGGAGTGAAGAGGGTCTTGGAACTCATGGAGGCTTCCTACGTATCCATGAGGAAAGTAATAAAAGTATGTGTAGTTTGGTGATACGGTACGATACCTAAAGAGGCGACCCGTGAGAATGAACTAACGGATTGGAGCATGGAGAAAGTAAGACCTCCGGGCTAGGGCATGAGCTTCCCGAGGCATGTGGGCTCGAGGGGGAGGTCAGGATGAGACGTGGGTGTTGGAAATGGGGCTTACAGATAAAGGCATCCCAAAATGGGGAATATGGGGCTTACTCTCTGAGGCGGCCCACAATGGTGCTGGTGAACCGACGCAGAGGGGTCGGAAGAACTGAGTGATGGGATTGAACCTCGTGGAGGCTAAGTACATACCATGTGTTAGAAAGGATCAAAGTCCATGTTGTTTGGGGAATAGAGTTTAATGTCGTGCGGGACATGATGTAGTTTGACATCCTGCGGGATGAGCATACAGTTTAACGTAATGCGGGACAAGGGCATACAGTTTAACGTCATGCGTGACGAGGGAATAAATTTAACGTCATGTGGGACAAGGGAATTTGGGGCTTATACTCTGAGGTAACCCAACGTGTTTTCAAACCGACATGAAGAGGTCGAAATGACCGAGTGGTGGGGTTGAACCACATGAAGGATTCCTACATATCATGCTTTAGCACATATCAAAGTCCCAGTAGTTTGATGGGATGGGGATTACACTCTGAGGCGGCCCATAAGATGATGTCATGGTTGATGATCGCTCTAAGTCCATGTGAGTCATGCTCGGTGTGAGAAGAAAGAGGCAGCATGGACTAGATGATCACGTCGCGAAGGGTGTGTCCGTGAGAATCGGAGAGGGGATTACGCGTTGAGAAGACCTTGGTGTTAGGACTTACTACAGGATGGTGGCGCATGCTGCGACAAGGAGCAGTGGGAGAGGGACTCCACTGGCCTTGGTAGTGGGTAAGTACAGAGGTTCATGGGTGCAACCTTCCGCAAGAGAGGCTAGGGGCATATGCTCTGAGGCAGCCATTACCGCGTAGACAAAATCCACTCCAAAAAGGAGGATATCATTCCATGTGAGGAATATTCAATTCCCATGGAGATGATCGGTGTTACGAATGTCCGAACCAGAGGGGACTCCACGTGCGAGGAATAGGGATAGATCACAGTTTAACGTCTTGTGTTGAGGATGTGGTGCTTGGCGATTTAACGTCCTACAGCTCGGATGAGGTGGGTTCACTCCACACCCTAAGGGCTTACAAGGCCAACACCATCTACTCCTTGTGGGAGGGAAGGCATCGGAAAGGCCGTAGAAATGGGGGGGCCGCATGGCGAACCATCGAGGGGTCCACATTAGCGTGGCTATGAGAAGAAGCAATAGTTGTTAGCGTTCCTATGCGAAGAAGCATAATGCAAAGCAATGCAACATGAAAAACCACCCAAGGGACCTTGAGGTTACTTTGTACTAGCGTAGAAGGCCGTACGGGAAAACAACGCATGGCATGCATGCCCGGTATGGAATAAATTGAGAGCCTATGCCAGGAGGCACCCGAGGGGGAGTCAAGGTGAGAGATCCTGGGGTTTGCTTTCAAAGAGGAGGTTTGCATGCAAAACACCAGAATGGCACGCAATTGGGGAAGATGGATTACATGCGGAAAGGGGGGATTGTGGGCAGTGGTCTTGGATTGTGCGCGGGGGCAACCACGGATCACTAAGGTTTGGAAAAACCTAATGAATGGATTGCGTGAAATTTTGGGGACTTTGATCGCAAAAGGATGGGATTGCATGCAGAGGAAGAACCCAGAGGAGTTGGAAAAATTACTTAAGACAGTGGGATTGCGCGCAAAGGTGAACCCCATGGCAAGGTTGCGCGAAAGGGATCAATACCTGAAACTCATCTTACACATACAGGAGTCCAATTTCATGCACGGGAGCTGGTCCGACATCCAAAACCCCGATACCGAATGGGTCAACTTCAATTTATAGGCCGCAGGCATCGCGAAATCTGGGAGGCCCATGAAATCTTCCGCGCCAGGACCTATCGGTGTGAAATGCCACACTCCACGGAACTGGGTGCACAAAATTGCGCACCACACCGGTTATTTTTCGTGAATCCCAGGAGTCCTTCGTGCGACCAGCATTTGTACGCACAAGGCATCTTTAATTTTGCACACCCCTCCCAGGCCTTCCGGACATGGCCTATGAGTCCGAATATGACTTCACTTCGTCATTTCGGAACCTCCTTTAGAAGTTACGGACTTTTTCGGTGTCTATATGTGTGAATTCTCATGATAAAAAAATAATGTAGATACCATGCACTTGATTTAGATCCAATTAATTAATCCTTGTTCCATGGGTTGGTGTGAATTCATTGGGTGATTTACTAGAAACTGTTGAACCAAGAAAATGGGTCAAAATGCCTCTAATTTTCTCCTAAAACTATCAGATATCACTAAATGATATTATTTCATCAATGAATGAGAAATTATAACCTATTGAAACATGTTAACGATTAAGATAAATTGCAATTGGTTTTAACATCTATATCTAATTGGATTTCAGTTATGAAAATAACCCATACAGAAAAGTTCATCCAACTCCCCCACACTCGATTAATTATTTTTCCTCCAACAATTGATTGAATCTTATTTTGAAGTGACCATGATAGAAATATGTATAAATGAAATATATTATATCGATATAATGAATAATAGTTTTGAGTGAATGATTTTTGAAGATACTAAATTCATTCTTGAAGACTCACAAATCTTGGTTAAAACTAACTATATACAATAAATTCAAATTTACAAAAAATTATACATAAATCATAAGTTTTTTTAATGTGAAATTTTACGTATTAATTTAACATATTGTTATATAATATGTTTAGATTTCATCTTGAATTGGGTTAGTTTATACCATGATATTATCTACATCAAATTGTGGGTTATCACATGTATAGGTTACACAACCACGATGGCTTATGACATTAATTCATTATGGAGTGTCTTTTATTTCATTGATATTACTTTTGGAAATATTGAATGTGAGTAGATGTGAGGAACTTGGAATGAATTTGAGTATCTAAATTTTTTAATGACTCAATGAAATGGGTTTTTTTTATCATGTAATGTGGTATTGGAACTATGATAATGTAATAACCATGTTCATGGAATTAATAACCAAAAAGAATAATATTACCTTAAACATAAATTGACATCTATTTCAAAGGTTTCCACAATTTAAACTACCCATGAAAAGTTTCTTTAAACACATTTTTTTAAGAATTATGTTTAATGTTTTCTAATTGAGTTCCCCATTTCTCATCCACATTAAAAATAGGCCTACAGGTCCAAACATATTTGATATTTCAAAAATCATTCTTCTAAATAAATTTTCATTTAATTAATATGAATGTGTGACGTATATACCAAACTATATGTAGTGTCTAGAAATAAATTAATAGACCCATACATGATGTACGTAGACAATATATTACTTTTGCGTAATACTAAATACATGAAAAAAACAGTTTCCCAAAGACCGTATTAGTTTAGTGCCTTTGGAAAATCAGAACATAATCCTCTAATCATGGTGAAAGATCTTCAACATCTACCATAATGATCTTACCATTTAGTTTTCTTACCTAAAACATTTCTTTATATCCTGGGGAAAAGAAAACATAAAAATGGTGAGCTCAAATTCTAAGTAAGGGTTAACATGGAGAACAAAAATACAATCCATAAACATTTGAGCGTAAAAACATGAATATAAAACATCAAAATCATGAGCAATGACATGAATCATGGCAGTACATAAGTCATAGATCCTAAATTAACAATATTCATGATAAAATAAAACATTTAACTATAGAAAACCATTAAGCACATGATATGATTTCCATTGTAGCCAAGGCATTGATTCCAAGACCATCATAGTGGACAAAGTCCCTTACTGAATCGAGTTCACTCCCCATTCCAGTCCTGTATCACTAAACTGTATTAACATACCGTTCCAGCCATGTGTATCTCATGAGATATAAACATTTACCCAATGCATTGGAAGGAGATATATGTCCCACCCATCTCATAATGAAATCATTCTTACGTGTTCCAGAAAATAAACTTATTTATTCTTCATGACCCAAAGAATAATATAGGTTTCATAATCATCATCCCATCATAACATAATCCATATAAAACTAATGGATATTATTTCATCATAAGAAGAATAAAGAAATGAAAACAATAGAGACATTATAATTGAAACATAATCTTACTATATAATTTCATCTTAGATGGATAATATTTTAGACAAAACACTTTAAAATAATTCTTCAGGAAAACATCCTTTCTTCTTCAAAATCATTTTTATTTCACAAAATACCATGAAATATTAAAATAAAATGATTTTTTTGAAAATAATCATGAAATATAGTAGATAAATATTCATGAAAAAAAGGTGGTATGAATCCATAAAAATCCATTCATGCCGTATAAGTTAAATAAACATCCTCCTCGTACTTTTTCCAGAAAAGTCAAAAAGTACCTCATAAGGTAAATAAAAGAAATATTCCTTCCATACCTTGTAGTAAAAGTCATAAAAGGGTAAAAATGACATTAAACATACATGGAAGAATAGTGAACATTTTATAAATTATTTTTGGGAAAACATGGTCGTGGATGATAAACATAACCCAAGTAAATACTTACGAACAAACAATCTCAGATAAGAATGAGATTAGAATAATTATCCCTTACCTTAGTTCCAATTTCTTCCATACATATCCAAAACTCTTGAATTGTGGGTTTAAACATATTATTGACTTGTAATGTAACCATAATAATATTTATTATATCATATATTATTCGCTTATTACTTTATATTACCTGTTCTTTTATCAATTCAATGTTAAAGTAGCGTTTTGGATAAATCATTTCATTTATCGTAAGCGTTTCAAATTTTTATTCTTGATATTATTATTTATATACTGATTTAATTAAATCCAGAATTTAAGACACAATTTATATATAATATATATTCATAATATTAATATATATGATAGATCGATAAATGGAAATGAAATACACTATTCATGGAGACGGTAGGTCGTACGTACACATGAACGCTATTTTTGTTTCCATATTGAATTGAATGGAATTAAGTAAATGAAACGTATATGTACATAAATCCAATATCATTTTTATGTCATATCTTTCATGATTATTTATTATATATACTTTATAATCACTCTAGAATGGTTAACATGGAAAATAAATCTCATTGTGTTCGTGGAGATGGCAGTCCGTACGTATGCACGAGTGACAATATCATTATTTTGATATTAAAATCATATATAATTGGATGGAATAAAATATATAGAGAATCATAATAATGTTATTTTTATTATTTATATCATTTATACTCATTATTATACCTATCCAAATGATGAAATGTTTGAATAACAAACTACACCACGACATGGAGACGGTAAGCCGTACGTACGCACGTGTGGTTACTTTTTCATTAATGGGATGGATAAAATAACTAATATGGTTGTAAAATATTTATAATAACATCATAGTATATAGAATATACTGTATTTATTATTTTAGAATTGAAACAACAAATATGGAAGAACTGGAAGAAGAATGAAACTTGAAATAGGTGGTGAGATATTTACCACTTCTTCGGGTTATTAATTTTGATTTGATCAAAAGGGATCCATAGGTTGGCATTCTAACTAAAAGAAGTAATTTATGATTATGCGAGGACATTTTAGAGGGTATTTGGATAGGGTATGGATGATCAAAATGGTGTTGGAGGTGTGAAATAGAGAGAAGGGGGAGTGCCCTTTTATAAGAGTGGTGAAGGGCACCTTTGGAAAAACGTAAAATATTATTTTATAATAAATTCATATTCGGTATATAATAGTTCCAAAGTGACTAATTTTGAGGCTAGGTTGGGATGGGTCTAAATCCACTCAACCAGTATATTTTATACAAGTTTTGGTTACCATTTTGACCTTATCATTTAGATTTAACTCTAAGTTAAATAATTTAAATTTTACTGTGTCTTCTTGTATTCTTACACTATATGGTTAATAAACACACTATAAACTACCAATAGAACCCAAATTGGTTCATTAATGTCATATATATTAATATATAAGATTTATGGCCGATCCTTATATTTTTTAGACCATTATATAAATTAATGATATAATATATTTTTAAAAAACTATTTTATGTCAATTTTGACACTATTTGGTATTTTGTTTATTCTAAATTCATAACCGCATTATTACATCCAAAACATTCCATATAACCAACACTTATATGTTATATTAACCTTTAAAATAGTTTTAATTCATAAAAAGTTTCAAATTACATATATATGGGTATTTATAATATCAATTATTTTAATATTTCATTAATAAGGTAATTATTGCATCATCATTGTGTCATAAATAAATTATATTATTTAATGTCTAAAAAATATAAATAAAATACCATTATGTAGGAAATTATTTTGTCTTTTTAATGAAATTTTATAGTCTAATTTATCTTATCTATAATCATATATGAAAAATGTTTTAGTTATTAATCTTTTATTTTAACTATTTTAACTCTTCTTTAAATAAAATAATATTAAATATCCTAATTAAATCTAAGTGGACCTAAAGGGTAATATTTTATTCCTAAGGTTTTTTTGGTCGAATTACACTTATCCAATATAATTAGGTCATGTTTTAGGGTAATAATAATTTCATTTTTACCCTAAATTACTCTATTTACTTTTAACCGTGGTAAATAAGAGATAAAAGTTACTATTCACCAAAAAATATTTTTATCTTATTGAACCACATTTTAGTCATTCATATTAACTGTGTCTCTAGGATTTTCTAATTTCCACTCACAGAAGCCGTAACATTATGTATAATGTGAATTTTCAAATTTTCCTAGGTGATGGGGAAAAGACGGTGAAAAGTTCAATAAAATTTTTATATATCAAAAATTATTATAAAATGCCTCCAATGAATTACATTGAACGTATATAGGTATTATGTATCTATATTGACCTAAAATAAATTTAAATAAAATAAATTATTATTTAAATAAAAAGTCGGTTTTAACCAATAACTGAGTGTTTTCACTATTCATCAAAAATTGAATGTTTTCGGAAAAATACCAAAAATTCAGCATATGCTTATTTCGATTTTTTGAATCAAAAAATGAAGGCCATTTTGAAAGATATATTTCATAAAATTTCAAAATGTGGGTATTTCTATTCATTAATGCTACTTTATATAATATTTCATTAAAATATCGTTGTTTATTGAAGCTTAGTATTGCATACTACACACGTTAGTGAGGAAGTCGCGATTGCGTGTAATGCAAGACATGTCAGGTATGCAAGCAGTGAAAGCTACCATTGGAGTTTTGTATAACATAATCAAAACATATTTCATTTATACATTGAACAAAATATATACTTAATGTTGTGTAGAATAATTTCCACAAAATGAATTTGAAATTTTGTGTAACACGAGCCAAGAATTTTGTTGCATATACTGCAAGATTATATGGTGTTGGATATAGTACAAGATAATCTTTGTGAAGTGTACAAGTCAAGAAATCAATGAAATTAAAAAGAATATATCTCATAAAATCTCAGGGTGTTACATTCTACCCTCCTTAAAATGAATTTCTCCCTCGAAATTCGTCGGGGATATAAATAATTTACTACTT
The DNA here is from genome assembly GCA_963277665.1 of Viscum album. Lineage (NCBI taxonomy): Eukaryota > Viridiplantae > Streptophyta > Magnoliopsida > Santalales > Viscaceae > Viscum > Viscum album. Next base: position 1,983,218,659 of record OY728145.1, on the reverse strand, counting down.
GAAAGTTTCATTCATAGAAAACCACTTCGTAAAAAGGAATACTAAAAAATAATTTTAAAAAGTTATATATGAAACGTAACAGTTACCCAAATTAACTCATCACTAGGTTTCCACATAGGATAACATAGGTGAAAATATGGATATGGAAGAGAAATCTAACCATCATATTCTGATGAAGAGTGGTAGAGAACATGGATATGAAAAATACAACAATCACAAAGCCATAAATTTGTGATGATCTAAGGTACCATCTGATTCATCGAATTAGAGGGTACTAGGACAAAGTTTTTGGTTTTCAATATCATTTCCCTGATGTAAAAGAATTAAAATTAATACTTATTTGATTTTGGTACAATATCACTATTGTTTGTGACTTGAACAATTTACAATTCAAATCTTAAATAAATGAAGTTGAATATGTCATTCTTGAAGTGTTAGCAGATCATGTGATAGAATGGTAGGTTATTCCATCTGTCTCAAACAAAAGGTTAGAAAAATTTATTAAATATACATAAGTCCATCTATGGTGAGATGAATTATATATGCTTCCTAAAATGGACTTATACTTCATCTATCATACCTATTAATAAAATAAAACTAAATTCTTCTAACCAGGGACTTCCTGTTGGCAAGTGGTAACTGATAAAGTCATGTCGCACATCGGTTGTGGGTTCGATTCCCGCAACCTTGTCCAACGAGATGGGTTGTCACGCATGCTACAGGTTGTCCTTTTTCTAAAACTACACAGTTATAACATTATAGATATAATATCGAAAAAAGTTCTATCCTTAAACAATACTATCTGATGTCCATCATAATCCATTCCAATCATTAGACTTATCCAAAATACATATTTCCAATCTCTTAGTATAAAGAAAATGATAACTGAAAGGTCACATAATAAGAACGTGAATACCATCATTTATCCCCCATATACCATAAGATATATCATGTTCATTGCATTCCAAACATGTGAATACCTTCATCATGTATTCTCTTGAAACAAAAATTACCATAGAACTTAAGTGATAATATGAATGCTACCAAAAGGTAACACGTTCCATATACCAAAATCCCAAAATTTCTATATACTCAAACCATGATATCACTTTGTCCTTTTATCATTCATGATCACATTAATTCTATCAAACATATTATTTTCTCATTATCCCTTCATTATTCACATGTCATCTCCTTTCCAAAAATATTTCATTCACTTTTCATGGTTACCGGTACCTTTCAACATATACTTTCAAATACTCAAGGAAATACAAAAGTGTAACAATCCTTATATTTTTCATTATTTCATAGTACCGTACATTATTCTTCATAAACATGCAATCATTCCACTACCTTTTCAAACCATTGACCGAGCATCATCATTTTATTCCTCAACACTTCTTTAATCTCATATATCATTTGTAGTATCTTTGTCATCATCAACATAAATACTACCCATGCAACAGGGCTGATTATCTTCATGAGATTTTCCCTTAAGACATTGGTTTTCATAATTCACAAAAATTCCACATTTAAAACATTTAACCGTTGTTGATGTCTTATAAATATTGTTATCCTTGTCCATTGTGTTAAGTAAACCTTTTCCTTTTCAATTACTAGCATTGTGTCCTTCTTTTCCACACTCAAAGCATCTTCCAGTTCCTTTGAAACATTTTCCTTGATGCCTCTTCCCACATGACTTACATGAAGGAAATTGAACTTTCTTTCCTCTATGATCATCATGAAACTCCATCGTTCTCTTATTCACTTAGTCATGAAACTTACCCAAGTTGAGGTTATTGATAATATTATGAGATTTCAGATTAGGAATAATAACAATTTTTTGACTTCCAAATCCCGTTTCATTTGTATTCCCATGAATAATATCATTCCATTGTCCATCATATTCTTTATTAACATGAATATTCCTCTTTCATGGGGTTTTCTATAACCCAAATAGAATAGTGTGATAGGAAAAAATCATGCTAGGAAAACAACATAATAAAGGGGTGTACATTAAATCTCTAACATCTTATGTTTAATATTATGATCGTTACTTTAATTCTAGGTCTATAACCTATACTTATAATTAACCTTAGAGACATCCCTAGATATACATTAGAAATATCTCTAGGGATATCACTAAAGATTTCACATCCTAGTTTCCAAAGATTAACTAAACCTTTGATCTGATACCAACTACAGAGACATGAAGCTTGACGTACATGTACATTACAAAACATTTTCAGAATTCTTAATACATGACAAAAACATAATCCCAAATACCATATTTGTTTAGTGTCTTTGGAGACTCCGAAAAAAATCTTCAAATTATGGTAAAAGAACTTCAACATCTCCCATAAAGATCTTCCCCTTTGGTTTTTTAACCTAAAACCTTTCATTATATCCTGGGGAAAAGAAAACATAAAAATGGCGATCTCAAATTATCAGTAAGGGTAAACATAGAGAACATAAAAAAATCCATAAATATGTGAACGTAAAAACATGAACATATAACATCAAAATCTTAAGCAATGACATAAATCAGGGAAATACATAAGTCATAGATCATAAAGGAACATTAATCATGAGAAAATAAAACATGTAATTGTGGAAAACCATTAATCACATGATATGATTTCCATAGTAGCCAAGGCATTGCTTCCAAGACCATCATAGTGGCAAATTCTCTTACTGAATTGAGTTTACTCCTCGTTCCAGTCTTGTATCACTGAACCGGAATAACATGCCATTACATCCATGTCTATCTCATGAGATATAAATATATACCAAATTCATTGGATGGAGATATATGTCTCACCCATATCATAATGAAATCATTCATACGTGTGCCACAATGTAATCATAATTCATTCATCAAAACCCAATGAATAATATGGGTTTCATAAACATCATACCATCATAATTAAATCTATAAAAAACAAATGGATATCATTTCATTATAATAAGAATAAAACCATGTAAATAATAGAGGAATTATACTTGAAACATAATCATACCAAATAATTTCATCTTATATGGAAAATATTTTTGGCAATACACTTGAAAATAATTCTTGAGGAAAACATCATTTCTTCTTCAAAATAATTTTCATTTCACAAAAAGCCATTAAATTTCAAAAGAAAAGTATTTTTGTTGAAAATAATCATGAAATATTGAAGAAGAAGCTTCATGAAAATAAGGCGTTCTAAATTTATAAAAATCCATTCATGCCGTATAAGTTAAAAAAACATTCTCCTTGTACTGTTTCTAGAAATATCAAAAAGTTCCTCGTATGGTAAAAAAATAAGGATTCCATGCATACCTTGTGGAAAAAAGTCATAAAAGGGTAAACATTAAATTAAACATACATGGAAGAATATTAACCATTTTCAGTAATTTTTTGAGAAAACATGGACATGGATGATAAACATAACCTCAATAAATACCTAAGAATAAACAATCTCGGATAAGACCGAGATTGGAATAATTATCCCTTACCTTAGGTCCAATTTCTTCCATACGTGTCTGAAACTCCTGTATTGTGGTTTTAAACATATTATTATATTTTAACGTAACTATAATAATATTTATGATATCATATATTATTCACTTATGAATTTATATTACCTTTTCTTTTATCAATTCCATGTAAAATTAGCATTTTGGGTAAAATCATGTCATTTATCGTATGTGTTTCGACTTGTTGTTCTGGATATTATTACTTATATCCTGATTTACATCATTCCAGAATTTAAAACATGATTTAGATATTATATATATTCATCATATAACTATATATGATAGATCGATAAATGGATATGAAATACACTGTTCATGGAGACGGTAGGTCATACGTACGCATGAACACTAATTTCATTTCCATATTGAATTGAATTGAATTAAGTAAATGAAACACATATGTACATAAATAATGTATAGTTAATATGTCATATATTTCATTATTATTTATTATATATACTTTGTAATAACTCTTGAATGGTTAACATGAAGAATGAATGTCATCGCGTTCGTGGAGACGGTAGTTTGTACTCACGCACGAGCGACAATATCATTATTTTGATATTAAATTTGTATATAATTGGATGTTATATCATATATAATGAACCATAATAATGTTATATTTATTATTTATATCATTTATACTCATTATTATACCCATACAAATGATAAAATGTTTGAATAAAAAACTACAGCACGACGTGGAGACGGTAAGTCGTACGTACGCACGTGTGGTGACTTTTTCATTCGTAGGACAGATAAAATACCTAATATGGTCATAAAATTTTTATAATAACATCATATTATATAGAAGATATTGTACTTATTATGTTAGAATGGAATCAACAAAGAAGGTTGAACTGTAAAATGAAAGGAACATGAATTAGGTGGTGAGATATTTACCTCTTCTTCGGGTTCTTCCATTTGATTTGATCAAAACGGATACTTCGGTTGGATTTATGACTAAATTAATGAATCTAGGATGAATGGAAGACATTAGAGAGGGTATTTGGGTAGATTTTGGCCATGGAAAATGGATTTGGAGGTTTGAATTTGAGAGAAGGGGGAGAGCCCTTTTATAAGAGGTGTGAGGAGTACCTTAGGAAAAACATAAAATATTATTTTATAATAAATTCATATTCTGTTTATAATTCTTAAAAGTGACTTATTTATACGCTATAGTGGGGATGTGTATAAATACTCTAAACCAATATATTTTATACAGGTTTATGTTACCACATTAACCTTATCATTTAGATTTAACTCTAAGTTAAATAATTTATCTTTTACCGTGTCTTCTTGTATTCTTATACTATATGGTTAATAAGCATACTATAAACATCCAATAGAAGACCAATTGGTTCATTAATGTTATATATATTGTTATATAAATCTTTTTGATGAACCTTAGATTTTTAAGACAATTATATCAATTAATAATATAATATTTGTTTTGAAAACTCTTCTATGTCAATTTTTACAGTATTTGGTATTTTGTAGATTATAACATTATAAGATCATTATTACTTCAAACAAAATCCATATAACCAACAAATAATATGTTATATTAACCTATAAAATTATTTTAATTCAAAAAATCCTCAAATTACATTTATTTGGGTATTTATAATATCAATTATGTTAATATTTCATTAATAAGGTAATTATTGCTTCATCATTGTGTCATAAATAAATTTATTTATTTAATGTCTAAAAAATACAAATTAAATACAATTATTTGTGAAATCTATTTATATATCTGATTAATATTTATTTTCTAACTTATCATATATATATAACTCTATATTAAAAAAAATTTAGTTATTAAACATTGATTTTAACTATTTTAACTCTTTTTAAATAAAATAATAATAAATATTTTAATCTAATATAAGTGGACCTAAAGGGTAATATATTATTCCTATGGTTGTCTTAGGTCGAATTAAACTTATAAAATAGAATTAGGACATGTTTTATGGTAATAATAATATAATTTTTACCCATAATTACTATATTTTGTTTTAATTGTGGTAAATAAAAGTAAACAATTACTATTCATCAAAAATTATTTTTATCTTATTGATCCACATTTTACTCCTTGATATTAACCATGACTCTCAGATTTTAGAAATTCCACTCACACAAGTGGTAAAATTATTTTTTATGTAAATTTTTAAATTCACTTAGGAGATGGGTAAAAGACGGTGAAAAGTTCAATAAACTTTCTATATATCTAAAATTACTATAAAATGCCTCCAATGAATTAAATTGATCTTATATAGATATTATGTATCTATATTGACCTAAAAAAAATTTAAATAAATGAAATTAGTATTTAAATAAAAAGTCTGTTTTAACCAATAACTCAGTGTTTTCACTATTCATCAAAAATTTAATGTTTTCTGAAAAATACCAAAAATTCACCCTAGGCTAATTAAGATATTCCGAATCCAAAAATTAAGTCCATTTTGAATGATAAAAGTTATAAATTTTCATAAAGATTGTATTACTTTTTAAAACGGCTAGTTTATATAATATTTTAATAACATTTCATTGTTTAGTGAAACCGGGTATTGCGTACTACACACACTATCGAGGAAGCCACGATTGCGTGTAATGCAAGCCAAGTTAGGGCTGAATCTAGTGAAATCTCTTTTTGGTGTTACGTATATAATAATCAAAACTTATTTCATTTATAAATTTAACAAAAACTATATTTAATTTTGAGTAGAATAATTTCCACAAAACGAACTTGAAATTGTGTGTAACACGATAGAAGAATAGTGTTGCATATACTGCAAGATTATACAGTGGATCATATTGTACTATCTAATCTTTGTGAAGTGTACAAAACAAGACATTAAAGAAATTAAAGAGAATATATCTAATAAAATCTCTGGGTGTTACAATAAATGTCATCTATTTAAATTTCAAGAGAATATAAAAATTGGGCACCAAAATTTTATGTTCCCTCCCCCACAAATTTTATCTAGCATATTCACCCATGAATATCTTAAGGTGGAAAATGGTTACTAGTTAGGCATAGTAATTGGGAGGAGAGTATATGTAAAAATTTGATAAAAATAAAAAATACATGGAGTGATGAATTCATAATATAATGATTATGATTTATTATAAGCCTCCTTGTAGAAGTGTTTTATATGACAAAATGATGTTTTACACTAATTATATTATACATATAAAGTCATAAATTTTATGAAATAAGAAGAAGTGAAAGGGAATTGTAAAATAACAGTAGTACATAATCACAAAATAGAATAAATCCAAAAAAACATCCATGAGAATATCTAATACCAAATAAATTCACAAATAAGAAATCCATTTTGAAATATATTACATGATGATTGACTTTGTCCATAATATTGGGCCCTCCAAAAATGGACCCATATATATTAGTACACATATGAACCAATTATTTGGAGATTTTTTTTCCAAATTCATAGGCGTAAAAAATCATGGAGGGAATTTATAATAGGTACCTTAGAGTCATATTCAAATAAATTTCAAAGAAATAGGTTGATTGATTTTTGATGACTTGATGGAGGACTTTGTAGGATATTTTTTCAATTTTTAGGCCTTTGTGATTTGGGGAACATCTGTTGTCTATGGACATGAAATTCTGAACCAAAAATCTTAGGAGATAATGGGGTCTCAAGTTAGGTAATCCTCAATTTAATATATAATATTCATGAAATCCCCACATATTCCAATAATTGATGAAATTATAAATATTCAATTATTATAAAGTTTCTTTTGTTTGCAGAATGTCACACCACATTTAATCACAATCATATCAAAATAATCATCCATAACATAAAAACCATTATAATGAAATATTTCATTATATTTTTAAGAAATCCTTTTATGTGGGCTTATTCCTAGATAGGGAATCTATAATATTACTGGCAAGGATCAGAGACATTATCTCATTAATAATTCCAAGTAAATAAATGCGGTGGGGTAATAAAACAATTTGGGGATGAATTCTTGAGTTACATGGACTCAAGATCATTTATTATCTAATTTATTATTGAATTTATTATATTTATTTGGAAGACTTTCAAAACATGAACCATGACTGCACATGGAGGATGATTCCATTAAGATTTGTTTAGGATATCTTGATGGACATTTAACAAACTATAAAACTCACATGGAAATTTAAAAGATATATAATTGGATTTAAATTATGAAATTATATTTTTACATCATATGCTACCCATAAACCCATGGAATTTAATGAATAAGTATTTAGGTTATGAATAATTGAGCATAATTCTACTGTGAAATAATGATGTTTAAAATTTTAGAATGAAACCCCTTACAATACATGGACCAAATAAAAATAAAATAGAAATTACAAATTGAATGAGGAATATATTGGGGCTAGAAAAACCGAGGATAATAAGACAAAGTAAATTAAGATAAATAGAAGAGGAAGGAATAATAGGATGAATAAGTGGATGAATATGAGGAAGCAATATGAAATAGTATATTGAACTATAGGTATATGATGATTTAAGGGATAGTGTTGCGAAGAAGACAGGAATTAGAAGAGGGGATGGAGGTGTACAAGATGAGTGTTGGTGTGTAATGATGTTGTGGGTTAAAATGGATGATATTTATTATGAGTTTTCAAAATTAGGGGGGTTTAAAAATTCAAGTGGTTGACATTCATGGTTTAATGAACTTATTAGTAACCATGTACATGGTATAGAAATGCAATCCCCCCTAGTATAGTATAAGCATAAATTTTGTTATCCATAAGAAAATAATTTATAATTTTATGTTTGTGAAAATTCAGGTTCTTCCTATATTTGAAATTTATATGATCCATATGAAATTAAATTTATGTTTCCTAATTATTTTTTATTATAATATTATTTACTACCCTAGATCATCTAATGGTTTTCATAGAAAATTTTAAATCATTAACCGCCAACATAAAATTTCTCTTATATCTATAAATCGACAAAATTTAAAAAAATATAATCATAATTTATATATATGTATATATATATATATATTTATGAAAATTTATGAAATTCTAGGTTTACATATGGTTAATGAAACATCTACTTTTAAAATTTTGAATAACCTTGGCATTTTATTTACATAAATATAATGGTGGAGACCAATACCAACATGTCTTTCATTTAATAATATGATTTGAGGTGATCTATTTGTACCTCGATGGACTCTCTTTTATATCCAATAATTTCGACCAAACTAGAGTGGAAAACCATTATTAATTTAAATGTCTTTGACCACTAGGTTTTTGGACTTTGTAGAACAACTAAAAAACATGAATTGAAAATAAATACTATATAACTATTCTCAAATAACATATAATAAATAAAGATGTCATAAATGTCTATTTTCTTTTCATTATAAATCATCGAAATAAGATATTCATATTACAAGATTTCATTATATTGAGATTGTTGTAAATTCCATTTCTCCTTGACATATTTGAGAAAAAACCAATGATTTATCTAATGAGTATTCCTTATGTTCATGTTCAATAGTCGAATGATTCAACTTCCCATTAGCCAATCAGAAAGGTGACGTTCCAATTGGGCAATCATAAGCTATCTAGAATTCCCAAAATCATCATCAAGTGTTTTTAGCGGTATTTTATTGACTCACCCACATTTCTATAAAATATTTTTTTCTCTTATTTGGATACATCCACGTTCCCACTAGATTGGCGATTATAATGTATGTCTGTATAGTTCATACCCATGCCCCTCATCAAACGTTTCCTCAATATTGAGTTATCAAAATGTGTTCCACTGTCACTAATGTACACCCAAGGAACACTCAATAGGCTAAAAACATTCTTATTGAGAAATTAAATAAGTACCTTTGCTATGTTATGATCTTTAAGATTGAATTTCACCCTCTTCATGAAATCTTATAAAAATACAGGTATATAATTACTACCATTGAACAGTATAAATGGCCCCATAATGTCGATACACCGTAAGATAATGGCCTTCATTTATTTAATTGTTTTGCCGTTTCTACTTTAAAAAAATATTGCTCACACATTGTCATTTGTCACATATTTCCATGAAGTGTTGATCATCCCTGTGCATAGTTTGGAAGAAGAATATTGATTGTTGAACATTGTAAATTTTAAGGTATGAACCACATTTTCCAAAAAAAAGTGGAACATTGAATGAACTGATGAATTTTATATACTTTATTTTTTGGAAAATAATGAAATAATATACTATTTTCTCAAATTCTGAATAAAAATGGGACTTCCCAAGAATAACATTTCACATTTGACTAATGTACTTCACTTTACTAGTAAGATAGATTGAGGTGGAGCACCCGTATACCTATATTGTTAACAGTGTCCACAATCCTCAGTCATGGGGACCCATATCTATAAAAATTTACTTATGGTAAATATTCTATAATCACTATATCCTTAATATCTTTAATGTGGAGAAAATCTATGAATGGAAGGTGATAAAAAAAATATTTCCCCCCTTTTTATAACTAATTTTTAGATAGAATTCAAGATTAATGAGAACCCATCTAACAATAAATTTATTAATAACCATTTTATCAAAGCAAAATTTATGTTCTCTATGGTCCTTGTAGACAACCACCTTCAACAACAATTAGTAATAATAAACTCTATCAAATTAAAACACCACTGCTAACATCATATTCATAGTTGCTATGTAATTAATTTGAGTTTTGTTTAATGTGTCACATTCATAGTAAATTGAAAAGAATATATGATAAATATTTTGTCCCAAGAATTATACCATCACATATATACTTTTACCATACATTATCTCAATTTGAGTATTCTAGTTTGCAAGGATTACAACCATAGATTTCTATAGTATTTTTTGAAAGGTGAAAAGTTTTAAGGAATGGTGGACCAAATATAAAAATGGACCCTTTTGGAAATATCTTTCAATGGTTGGGAAATTTTCAGAATATCATATAAACACTATATCTTGTATCCCACATATCCCAAATAATTAAGGATTTGATGTGCTGATGTTGGGATGGGGGGTTGCCTATGCCATTTAATTTTACTACCTCAACATCAATCCATTTCCTATAAACTTAATTTCTACAAACTATACAATTCTACACCATAGAATTAAATTTATCCCAACTTAAAAATAAGTGGTTTGTTCACACATTACAAGAAAATGATCTATATTCCTAAATCAGATGTAAAATGATTTTAAAAAATTTATAAATAGCCCAAATAAATCTATATATTATGCTCTGCCAATATATAGAAAAAAACCAATGTGAATTATTTAAATGTGGATAGAGCATTACACATACAAAAATATGTGTGATATCACTACATAATTTTATAAAAGAATGTAATAGTTCTCTTATCATTATCTTGAAGAGATATCTATAACTAGTTATATCTTGAGTACCCATCTAATAAATGGAAAAATACATTAGGAGGAACTCTAATATTTGATACATAAAAGAGAATGTGAGTTTATATATTTTGGTTGCCTCATTAAATTTGTGGTAATCCACATATTCTTTTTGACCCCTGACTAATCATATTTGAATATGTTCTTCTTTATCATTAGTTATCATTATAGTATATCCCTTCAATGTAACCACTGAAATATGATTGATCCATGGACTATTTGAAATAGAATAAAAAATTCTCACATCTAACAATTTAATAACCTATTTTTTCATAATATATTTCATGGGAGGGTTTATACTTCACTATAGTTATGTTGATGAACTTTCACCTTCATATAAATTAAACTTTTATTAAAACAATTTTGGGCTAATCTATTTATATCACTCACCATCCATTAGATAATTTTTTACATTCTAAAAGAACATTTTCAATTTTGTTTTATTGTATTCTATAATGAAAAAGTTTTGAAAGATATAAAATTTATCTTTCCCCACCAAATAACCATACATTAGAGATAATAGGTGAGTATAAATATCCATATGAGGTTCCATAAAATCTAAGTAAACAAGGGATTCCTTTATTAATTTTTTAATGTTTATGGAAAATATTTTCATAACTAACAAAGACCAACCTCACAAGAAACATACTGGAAATATTATTTTTCATGTTCGGGATATAATTTTTTCATCTCCATATCACAAATTAATTGAGAATAATTGATTACATGTTTTCTGTTGTCCACATAGTATTAAAATGATAATATATTTCATGAATCCTCATATTCCACTAGTGAGTCTTTATTGACAGTATTTTGGACAATTTATGATACCCTATCATCTCTGATTTTGTTGATAAATTCTCCTTGATAAAAAAATATAAAACAATTATAGTACAAAAATGGTCTTCCCAAAATCAATGGAACCTAGAAATCCTCTTCCATTTTATTATGATGCATTATTCATGAAAAATTAATTTTCCAAACATCGGTAACACATATTCTAGGGGAAATTTAAATTTATTTATAGAATTATTAAAAAATTGTACAACAAAATAATTATTATTTAATTCATTAAGTCCAAGATTCAAAAATGAATTGAAATAAAAATAATTAACTCTATCTTTCATGTCACAAAGTGACTTGATGAACAAGTAAGAGTTTATCATGTATAAGATTGAAAATATTTAATGATCTTGAATCTTTTGTGAGATCAAAATCATGACCATAACATAGAATACCTTTTTAAGAGGAAGTATACCCTTTCCCTCAAAATTTATCTAATTTTAGTGAATATAAATAACATATTTTCCATTTTTATTCTACTTATTTAGTGTTCTTGAACATTTTATATTGATAAGAATCTAGTAAAATATTTTGATTATCGTTTTGAAATAATTATCCAACATCCATTACATCATTAATTTTCAAAATAATAAATGTTGGAAATATGGTTTCATGGATTCCATATTTTTTTAAATAATCCTTTACTTTTTAATTTTTTATTATAAAAAACATCAGGTTTACCCACGCCTTCCACATGTAGATATAATTCAACATTTATTTCATTTTCAAGTGTTTTTGACTTTGTTGAGGCGGGATTCTAGAGGTATTTATCAGTTATCTATCTAACATTATTGGCCTATTATTACGAGTATTTATTGACATTTATTGGAAATTATTTATGGTTTATTTATAAGTGGTTATAAAAAAGTTACTAGTTATTGTTTTTATGGATTTGAATGTATTATTGTTGATTTTGGATTCAAATTTCAATACTGGTGATGACACTAAACATTATCACTTCTAATATTGAATTTGGAACTTACTATGGTTGTTCTTGAATCACATAATTATTTTTTTAAAGAGGAGGATATGATAGATTAGGGACTCAATACCCATATTGTGTGTATGTTCCATTGGGATATTGATTTCTATATTACTACCTCAAGTGTAGATTCTTATATTCTATCTTCCCATATTTAGGTGGTTTTTAAGGTAATGGATGAGGGTTTTTTAGTACTATTTCCTAAAACAATTATTCTCCAACCATGTATAATTCCAGTTTTGTGGTAATATGATGGTTATATAGTTTTAAGAGACATAAACGACTTTTATTATAGAGGGTACGACATTGTTCTCATACATTCATCGATGACGTTGTTTTCACCACATTCCCTACATGATGGATATTGAACAACAGAAATATGATAACATGTATTTAGATTAAGTGCATCGAATTTATTTTATATTTCATCCAATAGACCAATAGAAAACATAGTGCCCTCAAAATTACGCATCACCCTTTTTTGAGTTCCACAATCATAATTCCAATGGATATTGTTTACTACTATATCTATCATTAGATCAAACTATTGTTTTAGATATTTTATCCTAATAGTACCATTAACCACTGTATATAATACATACATTGTGTTTGTTATAATAACACGTTAAAATGATTTAATATCATAAAAATCATAAGTATATTGTGTGGTATTTTTTCAATATTTATTTAATAGTCTCTAATGATTCATATATGGTTCTAGTTTCTTGTTCTCAGAAGTTGATCATTTCATTCAACAATTTCAACATCTTGGATAGATGAAATAAAATTCCCAAAAAATGTTTATCCAAATATTCCCATGGGAGGGAAAAATGTAGTAGTATCCCATCGATCAATTCCAGGGACTTATCCCACAAATTAAAGGGAAAAAGTTATGGTTTAATAGAACATTCCAATATTTTTTTGTTACACATTGTCATACATATATCTGGAATGGTGGAAAGGTGATAATTCAGTTATTAAATTGGAAATCCTCCAAAATAAACTATTTTATTAATTATATGTATGATGGAACTATTAATTTCAATGTTTTCTTCATACACTAGGGGCCAAACAATGCATGTAAAAACTCCATGAATTGGGGAGTATTTATGCTTCATAGGTATTGTATTTGGTGCTTTCTATTCATGAGGATGTTGTGTGACATATTTCTACTCAAGGAGAAATATGGCCATTATTTCAAGGAATATTTTTTTTATTTTCATGGACGATATTTCAATATCCTTTATTTCAAAAAGCCTTACTAAAATTGACCTGATATTTATTGATGGTAACATCACACATACTACACAAAAGTAGTAGGTGGAGGCTTACATTGTTCACAATCAGTTTTAATATGTTTTCTCTCATTTATTACATCCAAAAACTATTTTACAACCCCCAGAAAAATATACATGTAATTTTCCTAGATATATAAAATGGGAGTTATTCATAGCCATATTTACTAATTTTTTTAGGATTTCAGTTTTCTCTTCTAGTGCATCTTGGGATATCGAATCCTTAAAGACATAAGAAGAAAACTAAATACACACACAATATAATGGGAGATTTGGATTTGGGGCCGCCTATATAGTTTTTGTTTGATATGGTTTTGATGAACGCTAATATAAATAACTAAATAAAATTTATGGGAAAGCTTTGATCCTAATTTATTACATGGTATAGACTGAATGAAATTCATTTTAATTATTTCAATTTCATTAACTCTAGAAAGAATTATTGAATGAAATAAAACTAAACTCATTACTTAATAGATTATTATCATCACATACACATTATAATTAACTAGAGACATGTAGTATATTTTTCATGAGAACTCTGTGGTAATGGTTATTATTATCACTTGAAAAGTTTGGTGATAAAATTCTGTAAGGAAGTGGAAGAATGAAAATCATTGAATTAAATACTCAAAAAAAGATACAATTCATATTTAATGAGTGCTAAATAAAATAAAATGCAATCCAATTATAGACCTTTGGATCAAACCATGAGTTGTTTTGCATTCTATTGCTGTAAATATTTCAACGGATGATGAGAGTACACTTATGATGGTTAAATTGATGAAAGAAGTAGTGAAATAATGATCAATCTACTATTGTATGAGGAATATAAAATGTGGTGGGGTGAATAAGTTCATACTATGATGAGATGTTTTAAATTATATATATAAATTAATATTATAATACGATATGAAGAACATTTATTAAGAAACTAAAGTAAACTAGAACAACATATATGTGAAAAAAAATGTGCGAATATAAAACAACATCAAAATATTAGAATTGAAATAAACCTTAGAATCCAAATACCCCTTTCACCAAAAATACCATAAATTTGAATTTAAATAGGATTAGTTTAGGAACTAAATATTCATAGTCTTTCCCCTTGATTATGGTATACTTAGTGTGGTGGAATGCTTTGAAAATTTAATTTTTTCTAACATTGACCCGAAATGGGATCTTGCTTGCATGCCTCAGACAGATGTGTACAAATTTTCTTCACGATAGCCATATTTGAGTGGACCGTAGAAGAATAAATTTATTATGTGGATTTATCTTAAATATATGTATAATATAAATAAAATTTAATTTTTTGGAGATATGATTGAAATAGTAGACTATCATTCTGGGCCATAGATTCCAACCAATAATTTCATCTTAAAATTGGAAACCTAGAAACTCCCTTCAAAACACATAATTATCTCTATTTATAGTTGAATGATATCTTCCATGTGATATTTTCTGTCTCAAATTCATATTGTAACTTCATTGGGATTATATCAGGACCTCAACAGTCATTTTATTGGGATGTTGTGTAGTTCCCTTTGGCCAGAATGATATGGATACAAGGACCACTTTGGCAATCATCCCAATTGAAACATTATTATCTCTAAAATAATATATTGTTCCTCACTGCATAGAAGGCCTAAAAATTAAATATGAATATATAATAAAAAAATTGTGTTTTTAGGATTTGTTCTGAATCATATAAAGTAATTAGGAATGTTAAGAATGAATTTCAAAAATATTATGAAATGAATATTAAATTGTAAAATGTACTTTTACACGTGTTTATAAACATTTAATCACATGAATATTATTATAGAATATATGTATATCAGTATTTTTGGTGGCTAATCACACCCCCATGTTGATTCTTTCATGTATCGAGAAAAAATAATATAAAATATATAAAACATTAATACCCTTTACAAAGAACATTAAACATACAATACATACCATTTATACTTCACTTAAAAAATAGTAAAACCTATTAAAATAATTTAAAACAAGGGATTTTAAAAATCATATCCCAAGACCAATCCCATTTCATTTTTCAAATTAATAATAACACTTCATCAGGTTTCAATTAATAATAATGGTGTAATGTGAATCAAATTTGACATGTGGGTTTATTTTCAATCATGGGGAAACAATCGAAGTGCTATGTGGAATGAATGTGTAATATTAAAATGAGTATTTCATTATTTTTGTGTTTACATTTTTTGTTCAATTTTCTCATGGTAATTGGAATTGAACTCAATCATGTCAATACCTATTGGGTGATGTTTCCAATTACTACAATGCTAAAATACCATAGGTAAAAAAGTGATGTTTCCATGTCAGGAAACATCTCATGTTAAATCCATCGAAAAAATATATAAATAACTCAAAAATGAGATCGAATTCACAAATATTGGCTAGAGAACACAAGATCCATGATCTCAAAGTGCAGAAGGCCATAGATTTGGCAAATCCATTTATCTTTATGTAACTTTTTTTATTTGAATATTTTTTTCAATACATATTTTAAAACTAATATAATCACCAAATTGTTAAAATTTCTATACGGAACCCATGAACTCAAACTAGAAACCCAAAATCCAAATTATGTGAAGAGTGATATATTTAATACATTTAATGAAAATGTTAATGGTGAAAGTCATATCGGAAAACTAAACTTCTGAAAATCTATGCTCTTGAATGAAAACTTGTATAAATTTCAGAATCATAGAATGGAAAAATAATTGATAATAAATTTTCATTTTTTTAAAATATATTTTCACCCCAATGGATAAATAAAATATACTTTCCCAAAATGAACATTTTTATATTTTAGAAAAAATCAAATGTTGTAATTTATTTACAAAAATAAAACACTAAGAAATCATCCACCCAAACATAGAATAAAAACATCCCTTATGTTAAATAAATAATATATATGGTGTATAGGAATATGGGATTATTTCCAAAATAAATTTAAATATGAGAATCATTGAATAAATTTACCGAGTGGATGATGTTGAACATCATGCTTCTCCCATTAAATCCACTGATCTCTATGTTACTCACTAAATGCTCATATATGATTACTATTTGTGTCAATACACCGAGAAAAAATGTGATTTACCTAAAACAAATCAATCTTAGCTCCCTATGATTCTTATAGACCAACCCAATTATAACATTTTGTAAATCCTTTTAAATTCCCTTAACTAAAACGAAAAAAATAGAAAAGGAAATAGAAATAAAATAAAACTATTTGTTTTTGAACACCAAAAACATAGTGATTATATAGGAAGAAACCAAGTTTCCTCATGGAAAGAAAGTTTTTGATGTTTTCATCTTAATGCAGACCCTAAATCCATCACAATTTAATGGTACATTGGTTAGATCTTTTAAATCCTCATCTCATTCATTTTTATTGAATCATTCAATTAATTTTTCTAATGTGTAACCATAAACATTGATGATAATACAACTAGTGTTATCCTATATCTCTACTCCACCCATGGGGATAAACATGATGCACTATGTATGACCCGTTCTATATACACCACTACTTTACCAGGTGTAAATGATTCTTGGATTTATATATAATAATAGATTTTTATAGTTAATAATTTCTGAATTTGAGATTATAAGAAGTGTAGTCTTAAACTCTAGAATTATTTTTCATTTTATTTTGAAAATCATTCATCAAAAGTTCCTCAGGTTCATTATGATATAATTTAGTATTTGATTCAGCCAAGAATTCTCAAAGATCATTTTTTATTTCCCAAAAGTTTAAAAATTCAATTTCAAAAAGTAAATCACATGATTTAATATAAATTAACAAATATGGTCACATTACTATGATGGGTTTCAATATAGCTGGATATACCCAAATAGGGTCCCGATGTTTTTCAGAACAATCATTCTTTTAGGTATTGATTACTTTTTTCAATAGTTTTCTTAATTCCCTTATTTTCCAACTCCTAATAAAAACTAGTCTAATGAAACTGGGTAGTCGAGATTTTTGATGAAATACCATGAATAGTAATTATTTTTTAGGAGGAATAGTGGTGGAAATGGGTTCCATGATAATTTATGATTTCCCCAATAATTAGAAATCTAGAAAATATTTTCCCTTTCAAAATTCAGATCACAACATGATGGATAATTGACTTGGTCGTAAAGGAATTTAGAATTTTTAGGCATAACCAATAGATAAAATGATGTAGGTATATCACATAGATTATGTGAAGGTTCCCATTAAATCAATTCCTCAATAATAAAATATTTAAACAACCAGAATGGGAGTAAGGGGAATTTTATCCCATTTGGTTATGGATCTAACTATTTGACACCGATTAAAACATGGAGTAAATGTGTAGGAGTCATCAATAAGAATATTCTAGAAGAAAACATATATAGTACCTTTATAGTTTTTTTATTTGTGGAAAAATATCCCCTACAAGACTCCCCATGACAGAATTTATGAATGGACTCTTTCTCAGACTCAAAAACACATGTCATAACGACTTGATTAGGACAAAGCATGAAGAAGTATAGATCATATAAAACCTAGTTTTTGAAATTAGGAATTGACATCCTCTTATGATGGGTCCCCAATAATTTTGAAATTATATTAGTAACCAGGTGCTTTTGTATGTAAGCATTCCATGGGAAATTAGTCTTAGAATATTGGTTCTCCTCTAGAAATGAATCAAGCATAGAAATGTGATGTGATTTATCATTAAATTCCATCCTAGAGAGGTGATCAAGTAAAAAAAATTAAACTCCCTATTTATCCATAATTTTTAGATTAAAATTATATAGATTAATAACCCATTTAATCAATCTGGCCTGGAAATCATGTTTTTGGAAAAGGTATTTTAGATATTAATAATTTTCGAAGACATTTATGTGGGATACTAATATATAAAATCATATTTTTTTCTAATAGAAAGAAAAATTTAATACACTATTTCTCAATGGTGGTGTAGTTGATTTGTGAATTATTTAATTATTTTGTTTCTTAATCCATAAATCAAGGAGTTTTATCAAAAAAATCTTAAAAATTATTGTATACGCATGTAAATATCATCACACATATGTGAAAATGGATTTTTAAAATTGCTATAATTGATGATAGGGGGAGAGATAGGAAATTACTTGAGAGTTGATAAGGATTCCTAATATCTTTCTATCTATATAAATGGATAATATTACACCAGTAAATAGAAAAAATTGTTTTAAATGGAGCCAAAATTTATAATAAACATTCAATGAAAACTAACATATCTTTAGCAGGACCACAATTATTTGATAGTTTTTATAATGGGAGGGTGATTAATGATATCTACCATGTCCACTTCACCTTTAATCTCCATACTATAGTATATATAACCCCTTATAATTATTTATATTACCATGAGGTTCTACTTTTTTTTGTTTAGGATGAGATTCCTATCCCCATATATAGAAAACACCCATTCAACATTTCTCATGCGTCCTTCAGTTTTTACACCAAATATTTTAAAGTCATCCATAAATACCACGAAACAATCCACCACCATCTAAATATTCCCATCATGCACTACTAGATGGTATACGTGGTATTACATAACCCAAATGAAATATGATTGATAAAAAAATTTCCAAATAGATATGTGATAGTTTTTCCCTAGTTCATTTATGTATAATTAAATTTATTTATACCCTATGTATATGTGTTTAATTTAAGAGGATTGATAACCAACCACTCTATTGATGACCTGATCAATAAATGTAAAAGAGAAATGGCCCTTCATGGTTTATGGGTTTAACATCCAATAGTTAATTCAAACTCTTCCTAAATTAATAACACATGTGGGGGAGAAGATCACCACCCACTTCAGAAATCAAAATGATTATGGTCATATTTGTAACTACTTGAATTAAGGTTATCCAATCACTATAGGAAATAGTTTAGATTATAAATACTATAAAAAAATTATAAATTCATTCCTAACCAAATAAATAATATTGGTACTAAATCATTATTGATATTTGTTTTCTATATTTTATTGATATTCTATAAAAAACATATGAGTTCTAATTAGTGGTTGAAACCTAGTAATATAAGACATGGTCTATCCAATTTCCTTCTTGATCATTCCCAAATCTTTAGGATGTATCCAATCTTAAATAGATTCAAGAGATGAATAAATAAAAACTTTGATGGTTTTAATTTCCCCTATGATAATTTTTCTTTTGTGATTATGCAATGACCTTAAATTACATATTAGGTTTGTTAACACATTCAAAAAGAGGATGGGACTTTGCATGTCACTCGATTTCCATATCCAATTTTCATAACAGAGATTTTTTCTTTTGAAGAGAATTTTTTTCCATCACATTGGTGAGATAAATATCAATAATATATATGAAATCAATGTATTTAATTGATCCAACCGTTTGATTGATTTTTTATTCGAGGGAATCATCAAAATAGAAATATGAACTATTTTAATGACAACTATTCAAATTTCTCTCATGAGTAAAAAGGGAATCAATATCATCTTGACATAAAAATCCTTAAACAATTCATTCAGGATACTTTGGTTCAATATCATCACTACATTTCCAATTAACCTCAAGGATATCATCCTCAACCCTGATGTTATTTTTTTAATTACAGATTTTAAATCTATGCTCATGTTTCCAATGGTTATTTTCATGTTCCTATTTGAAACTAAAATGATTGAGTTGATTTTTTCTAATAATGGAAGAGAAATAATGATGGTGGTTTACACCCCATGACTAATCAATGGTGGTTACAATGGAAAAGGAAGTGATTAGGTTAACTAGAATTTTCAAATTTTACAATAACATCCATTAAAACCATTTTTGGAACTCGAACCCTACAATCATTAAACTAAAGAGTGAAAAATCTGGGTTAGATTTCCGCGATCGCAAAATGAAATTAAATGGATTATGGAATGAGGTTCTCACTTTCATAGAGATCAAAAATGGTTTTTTGAAATTTATAATTACATAACTCAATTTCTATATTCGGATGTCATGATAATTATAACATATGAGTAATAATCCCTTGAATTGTGGTACACATGTTTGCATCTAAAATGAAATGGATTTTATTTGAAAATATTATTTTAAAAGTTTACAATTAATTAAGGTAGTTTGAGTAGATTGGTATGGTTTGTATTTCATCAAGAGGGTTAATTTTCAATATAAACTAGTAGAATATTTCCATTAACGTTTTATTTTGTTATGGTCTATATTTTACTCTCATTCATTTAGGGAAGGTTGTAAGATGTTTTATTTTTTAATATGGTTGTGGTTCATTCACAGTCTAATTGGATTTTTCGTGTTATAAGTCTAGATATTAATCTTTTTAATATTATTTTTTATATTTTAATGGTCCGGGAATGGTTTTTTCATGTTCTATAATTTATTTACCACATCAAATGGATTTCAAGTCTTCTAGTTGTTCATGTGATTATTATGTGCATCTTGATCCACCCCTCATGGTTTGGGAAACCTAAGAAGGTGTTTCTTCTTTAATTATTTTCACGGTTATTAGTTCATTTTTTAGGGATGATACTTTAAAATTCATTATTTGAATTTTTTATAAAATTTTCAATCGATTGGTATAAGTAAATATTGAGAAGTGTCTTCAATTGATTGGTCTATCCTAAGAGGATTCATTGGCTATAGGATTGGTTGTTGAATGGGTTACTAGATGGGTTATTGGTTATCCTTCAAACAAAATATAGGATGGTCCTTGTAACATGTAATGAAATATTTTTTGTACTGTGTATTTATAAAGATCGTATAATTGACCTCACTTTTTGGTCTTCCAAAAATAGCATCCTTTATGGAAGGGATAATTTAAAATATGTTGATCATTTCCCCTTGTTTTTCACAAATTATGATGATTGGGTCAACATTGTGGGTTTACTTGACCATACTAATGAGTGAAAGAATATTTTTCTTAAGACATTCTTCATAGTAATTGGTTTTAAATCTATAATATTTGGGTTTTGTCTAATTTTAAATTTATGCTTTTGATTTCTTGGTTTCTTCATCATGATTCTCTAGTTTCTTTTATATTGTATTGGGGATTTGTTTTTCATTGTTCCATTACATATCATGTAATTAAAATTTATAATTTATGGACCTAAAACTTCATAAATTATTTCATCATTTTAAGGGATCAAAACCCCATTATGATGTACCCTATTGATTGTGTCTTTGAACCATTACATTGTTTCCTCAAATTATGGACCGTTATTTTCAAGAATGTTTAGTTACCCTTTGTAAGAGAAAGTGTTTTGTGTTGGGGGATGTATCTGTTATAACATATTCATTTAAATTGGTCCAATTAATTGTTTGATAATGGTTTTATATTTTTTATCGAATTCATCTATTTATACTTCTGTGAGAGTGTAAAGAGCATCATCTTAGCTGACTCAAGTTGATGTAGTGCGAACATGTTTTCAACAATATCATTGAACTCCTTGACATGAAGGTATTTCATTTCCAAATCTATCCCATGGTTGGTTGAACTATGGTTTAGGAAATTATATTGGACTACATAGAGGGATTTCTCATAGGGAGGCTTGTCTATTACAAGAGGGTGGAGTTATCTAGGTGGTTGGGAGGTAGTCACACATGGTTTGATCAACAATATTCCCAAATATTTGTGCTACCATGAATGGATTTACATTTTGGATCATCCCTGCATTTATGAGTTAGTTTTGTTGAATAAAATCTATTTTAATGGGAACAACCTTTAAATCATTAGGATTACTAAGATTATGATCTAATGGGGAGAGATATCTTGGAGTTCTTGACTCCCCAACCCCAGGATATTCCAATGAGACAAGAAGATTTCATCGGTCTTGGGTATATGTTGATTTGTATCAAGAAAATTAAAAAAATAAAGGTGAAAATATAAGGTAAATTGGATGAGAAAATATAATGGGGGGAATACAATGAGTTTCAATGATGACTGACTTTGGTACCTGATAAAAACACCAAAATATAGTCTACCCAGAAATTACCCATTTTTTTGGGTTGAAGTGGTTACTTGAAGAGTTACATGGTTGGTCCAATAATTAGAGACCTAATCAGAAACATAATGTGTGGCCCTTTACCCTAGTAGACCAGTGATAATGGTTTCAATATTACATTAGAATAATATATTAGGAACCACATCCTAAATGATTAAATAGATTAGTAGTTTTGGAGAACTGGATACATTCTTGAGTTGTACATTACAATTGAAAATATAAAATACAATATTGGGAATCCTTTGAGAACACAAATATTATTCTTTCATAGACCTACATATCAATAAAAAAAAGTAACCCCATACCAGAGAACTTAGAGTCAATGTCTACTACAATTACATTGGTATGATTACATGGAATTATACCCAAGATGACCAAAAGAGCTTATAAGTTCGTGTAAACTAGATATATACACTATTCATGCATTAAAAATAAATACACTAATTATAGAGTAAACGTTTTCTTCACATTTGAGTATAACATTAATCCATCAATCATATCATTTCATATCCCTCTTAGTACACTTCTCAAATTCCTAGGAATGGTAAAAAATAAAGATGAACTAAAATGATTAGTAAGGGTAAAGTAGAGTAGAAGAAATAATGAATCAATGAGAAGAATAATTATGGAATATTAAATAACTTAACACACATACCATGTTATCAAAAAATTGAGAAGGATGTTCATAAACAATATGGAGAGGTAATAGTTGACAAAAATTCAATTCATATAACTAGAAAAGAATAAATCCATATGGCATGGTATTAAAATAAACCACATTCCATTTAATCAATGAACTGAGAATGAAATCCATACATAAATATGTAAACACAAAATCTCATGGATAAAAAATACTTAATCAAGATGAATGTAATACTAAATTATTAGACATCATGTCTCAAAAACATGAAATTTTATAACATAAATACCATTCGAAATTTAATTTAAAACTAGAGGTAGAAACCCATTTAGATTTCACAACTTATTTGTCTCATAAGAATATATTGATTCATCAAATGGATTTACAAATAATGGGTTCCACCCATCATTTCCAGCCCAAACAATTCCTCATATCAAATAGTGAAAATAAATAATACACCTTATTGAATATCCATATGGAATAATGAAGATATATTTATCAATATTACCATTGATAATATAATAACTCTTAGTGTCAACCCTGTATGTAAAAATGATATACATTTTATATAGTAAGAATATCAATGAAAAATGATATGGATAATTAGGGGAAATTCATTTTCTAATGATCGTAGGAAATTGATTATTTCATAGGGATTAACAGAGGAATCAAAGATGTTAAAGTGAATACTATCATTGGCCAGGTCAATAATAAACCATCCATTATAAGAATAAGGATGGTATCAATAAAATAATTTTCAAGAGGATAAAAAATAAATGATTGTTTTCATTGAATAATAGGAATACTAAAAAAAATTTGTTTTCATGAAATATGTGGAAAATATTACTTCTATTTTGAAAAACAATTTACAAATTATTCTGTATTGAAAATGACTATTAAAATCATATTCATTAAAAATTATCCTTTTGAAAATGAAAAGGATTCTTAAATTAAATGATGGTTGGAAAATATGTACATCCAAATCAATGTAATAGGAACATTCATTATTTATGGTAAAAACGTTTTGAAAATGGATTGTTTGGAAAGAGATAATAATCTTCCTTTAATAGAATAGTTTAAATATTAGTTGTATAAAAATTTCATTAGTAAATCATTTTGGAACTCCTAATATCATTTTGGAAACCATTTTTAAAAAATAGGGGGTTTAGAAGAAAAACATTCCTCTAACTAAAGAGATAAATCATTTTAGGTTTTTGTAAAATCATTTTCTAAAACGTTTTATATAACAAAGAGTGAAAATAGTACTATTATTTGATAAAGATCATGAATAACCAATATTAATAAAAATTAAATTATTTATTATACTATGATCAATTAAATTTATCTAATGGAAATATTGTATTAAACAGTCTCGAACAAAGTGATATTATAATTTAAACCCTTAAAATTATTATTACATTGAAGTGAGAATAAATCTTTTTCTTCCACCTAGGATCCAATACAGTGGTAGAAAAACCTTTTATATTTATTCATTAATGTATTTCACACAATAGTGATAAAATAATGATTATTAATTTTAATATAAATCAAGGAATTTTTATCAAAACTTAGTCCAAGATGCTCCACTAGGAACATAATGCAAGGGCCTCAAAAAATATTTCCCCTAGGAATGGTAAAAATGTGCTACATGTATTAGGTGAAAATGTATACCAAAATTTAGGTATTCCTTGAAATAATGGAATAACAAAATAATAGATCTGTTAGTATCATATTCACTTCTCTTTCTATTGTGATGGAGCAGCAAATGGTAAGGACCCAATTGAGGGGGTGGTTCATTGAATTTATCAATTATTAAGTAATAGCGGTTTGTGGAATTTTTTCCATCCCTAGAAATGAAATGGTGGCCTAAAAGTATCATTCATCTTTGGGGTACCATGTTAGTGAAGCCTCATTCTAGTCTTGGATAACCATGAAAACCTCTTCATTGATGCTAACCAGTGTTGAAAATCTCCCCAGTTGAATATTATAGCATTTTATGAGAAGACACAACATCTTGTCATTTAAATCCCCAATCATCTAACTATCATCATCAGTAGAATAAATATGATTATAGTGAAAATAAGTTAAAAAATATACCATTATATCTTTATATTTGGGGTTATTCACACAGAGGTCCTCTGCAAGGATACCAAAGGAAAATAGTAATTCCAACTCATCAGAAACACCATGTGCATCAAGGTTGTGTTGTATAAAACACCGATGTGTGATTAATTAATTATTGGAAAATAATTGTTAAATTTGATTATAAAATATATTATATAATCATAGATAAGGGATAGAATATTTTTCTAAACTCAATCCACAATCATGTTAGGAGGTGGATTCCATAAAGTGGATTGAAGGGTATCAAGCAAGCATTGTAACAGAATAGAGCAAAAACAAGAAAAAATAAAATATATATTATTTCATTTTAATTATAAAACTATTATAAAAATCTTATGGAATCCATAATAAAAGGGAATTATATGAATAAAATTTTGGTTTTTAAAAATTTGATGATGAGAGTAATTTTGAAAGATGTTTTTTAAAATTTAAGTATGAAAACCATTATAAAAAAAGAACTGTGAAATCAAATTGAAAAATTAAATAGGAACTAGAGGATATTGATGGAATAATCAAACATATTGTAATAATACGAAAGTGGTGTGGAATAGAAAAATAAGGAATAATAATAAAATAAGAGGAGTAAGAGGAGGTGGTGGTGGTGGATGTTGTGATGGTGGTGGTGGAAGAAACATACATTAGTAATTATAAATGGAGTAATAGAATGATTCAAGGGAGTGGTACAAGTATAGGAGAGGAAAAGGAAATAAGAGAGGTAGGTGAATTTTTTGAGTGGGGTGTGGTATAATTTTGGGGTATAACAGTATGGTTTTTTAGAAGTTACTGGATTTTGAAGGTTTTACAGTTTCTGTGCCCGATTTGGTAAAATATGTGGTAATTGTGAACGTGCGACTCAAATGTGAGCCGCCTTTGTATGGTAGAAGTGCATGGTTTTTAAAAAATATTGTAACCCAATTTTCCCATGTAGAATGAGTTTTGAACCTCTTTATTTAAGGAACATAGTTTGTTTAACAAAAAAACAATGTTCTATGGTAAGTTTTTAAAAATTTTGGATTATCCCCATTTTGAAAATTAATTCCTTATCCAAAAACAAAAAATTCAGTTCATGAATTATTTTGAAATTTGATTTTATTATGCATAGAACATTTTAGAATATTAAAAATATATATTAAATCATTAATCATTCACTTTGTATTTATCCTATAACAATAAATCCAAATAATCGAAACACACTAATGTGCCTTCCTATGAAACTAAAAAAGAAAAAAAATTATGAAAATTAATGAAATATTGGGTAGACTCATTGTTCATTCTACAATTAAGGTATTATGGTATATATTCATATGCCTCTTATTTATTTGAATATAACATTGTAGATCATTCCCTCCATGTTATGCATTTGATAGTATGTTTTGAGTAACATTGTATATTCATTGATGAGATGTCCATATTCTCGAACAATTTCAACAAAAAAAATAGTATAAATCATTTATAACATTGAATAGAAAAAACCATGATGACATTATATTTCCTAAAAAAATATGCAACTCAAATTTAAAATTAAATACACGATCCATAGATTTAAATGAATTTCGGAAAATCACGTGATCATGAATATACATTATCATCTCCTAAAAAATTTAAGTGTTATCATATAACAGTCACCAGATTTCTTCAAATTTAAGTAACTGCCACATCAATTAACTTATATGTATTTGAAATAAATTTCCCTTTATTTAACTACCTAATATGTATTATCTTCATCTTTCACCAAAAAGTTACATGGATTCCCAAAAACAAATCGTAAAGGTGGAATACCTACTAGAGTCTTCTATGTTGTCTGATAATATCAAAAAGAATTATTAAGCATTCTTGACCAGTTTGATTTTTACTCTTTGCAATTTTCTCTAATGTATAACTTATCTTTCTCTTAGATACTCCCTCTTCCCATTTTATTGGGGATGTTCAGTTTTACACATGTTGTACATCACCAAATACATAATCAACAAATTCCACAACAGAGAGTTATCAAAATTAATTCATCTATAACTAATGAACACCAATGTAACTTTGAATCTACAAAAATGATTCTTCATATTAAAATACATTACAATATTTTAAATTTTTTGAGTTTTAGTAGTGGATTACTCTCACATAGAGACATAATTCACACATACCTTAATGAATGTGTCACTATAAGTTGGTCAAAACCATCACATAAAATCAATACACCATATGTGAATGGCATCCACTTTTAGTATAGGGTGATATGAAATGTATAATCCAATCACAATTTTACCAACACATTGAAATCAATAACATCATTAAATAATGTTTCATTTATCCCAATTCACTGTTATCTAGAAAATCATGATTGTAGCGTTTAAAAAAATTTGTAGTCCAGACTATGGTGTCCTTCTGAGGGGGAAGAGCAGCTGAACTCTATAATTATTTGAATATTCTATCAATAAAAAATTAGTGATTACACCATCTCTACATTAACTGAACAATAATGTATCTTACTAAAAACAATTCTTCACATTCAAATGATTTTTTTTTCATTATTTATAAGAGGGGTCTGGGTAGAGAACCTCTATGGATAGAGGGATAGAAATTTCTACAAAACTTGATGGAGGAAAATTCATCAAAATAAGTTTGTGTTCATTTAGTAAAATATATCGTATCTCTCTATCCACCACTTTCATAATATTTGTAAAACTCTTATAGAGATATATGATAACAAATTTTTTTCACCTCCTTTTTTTCATGAGATACAATGTTAAATTCATGTACAAGGAGAAACCATTCCAATATCCTCAGATTCACATACTTCATATTTTGGTTATATATGTGATCCAAATGGTCTATATAAAAAACCACCTTTGATAAAAAAAATATAATATTACAGTATATCAAATGAAAACACAAATACAAAAACCTCTTTCCTAATGGTTAGGTAATTGTTTTGAGCATTATTAAATGTGTCGCATTCATAGTAAATTTTGTATAAAATACAATCAAAACACTTTCCATGAGATACTCCCACTACCTAGCCATACACATTAAACATTAGCTCTAGTGGTTCATTCTAGTCTATAATGACAATAATAGGATATTACAATAAATAATATTAACGCTACCAAAATTTATTATGGAATGGTTCATTAAAATAAAAAATGAAATCATTTTTCAAGTTATTTTTCAATTTATGATAATTTCGTTGACAAATTCTCAATTAACTATTAGTAAAATCCCACATTTCCTTTGAAACTATAGATTACTCAAATTGATGTTGGGATGGCATGTTTCTCTAGGACATTAATTTTTCTAGATCAAAAGAATTTTCTTTTATAATAATTTATTTGATAAAGATGTATAAATAATATTAACAAATTTCGTTCCTTAAAAAAATTTAAACACAAAGTGATTCAAAATAAAATTTTAAACCCATTGTGAAATGGATTAGAAGACTCATAATATAAAAATTTATTTTGCGAAAATGTGTTCATCAAAAGATTAATAATTTTTTTTCCTTTCATGATTTTACATAAAAATTCATGTTAATATAAAATGACCCTTGATTGAAATGTTAAATTATTTCCACTAAATACTATATAATTAAATTTAATGAAATTATAAAATAACCATCTAAAATCATAGAAGATTCAAAAATAATATCAATAAAATCATATTGAAATTATTGGCCTGGAGAATTAATATTTATAACTCAAAATTATATAAGAAGTATGGTTTAAAAAACAAGTATAATTTTGAGATGAAATATTTACCACAAAGGGGTGAAATTTTAAAAACTAAAAATAAAATAAAAATTTGCTAGTATAAATGAAAATATATATGGTTTTATCGAGAAAAAACATTCAAATTTACAAAATAGTTTTTTATTAATAAGATATCTTTAATTCAAAGGGATATTGGAAGGAACCATTTATATTTATATATTATTTCAAAAAAAGAAATATTGTAACACACCCAGATTTTGTGAAATATTTTTTAATTGAATTGATTTAATGATTACAATATTTTTCATTTCAGACAACAATGTATACATATTTCATTATATGAAATAACCAAGTTATTCTTTCATTTTAGAAAACCCCATGTCAAGGATTTTCTACACTCTACACTTACATTATCATTTGGTATATACATCGCTATGTTTGTCTTGTGTTATACAATGTTCTGAATTCTTTTGATATATTGTGTTACATACAAGACCTAGTTTTACAAAACAATAATGTAATATTAATATTATTATAACATTATAATATTTTCAACCTAGACATTCAAATGTAGGTTACAAATAATATTAACTAAATTTTGTAAAATATTATTTTAATCAATTGGTTAACAATTATCCAGAAATAAAATTATGTACTATTTGAAAATAAATAAATTCATTTTCTAAGATAAAACATTTCCATATACAAATATAATTTATCTCAATAAACTTAAAAACACCTATTAATTAATGTTTTTAATAAATTATACATATTAAATATTCAATCAAATTGATTTGACACTTATCCAATAGATTCGATTGACATAAAATAAGAATAAATCTAATATGATGAATACAATGTTGTATCTTTTAAAAGAGAAATTTTACAACAACTTTATGCAGAACCCATTTTAAATATAATTATTTAATCATTAATAATTATTATATTACAAATTAAAATTCATTGTTTAATTTTTAATAATAAAATATACATTGGCTTAACTATTTTTTATTTTCATGAGATGTTTCAGGTTTTGATTAATATAGAGAAATACTGAATTTTAATTGAAAACCGATTTTTCATCATATTTATGTGTATAGTTAAATTATGGCTTGAATTGATTTTAAAATATAAGTTAGACAATTTTATAAACATTAATCCAATTTAGGTTATTGGATCTAATTTATCCTTAGTATTTTATATAAAAATTCTTCAATCATTTAGACTTCTTCTCTTTAAAAATGTATTCTCTCATCCTGTTTGTAGGAGAAATTTTTATTTAATTTTAAATTTTTTTCCATTTTATAAAATGGATTCCATATTTTCAATATTGAGTTGTAATGTTAGTAGAAATATTTTTATGGACAATATGAATAGTATTTATAGAAATTTTCATTACCATGGATAAGGTGAAAATAATAAATTTTGGTTAGAAATAATATAATAAATATTATAAAACTACAATTTAACATTACCAAATGTTATGTCATAATATTTATTTGATAATTAACAGTTATTTTGGGAAATTTTATTATTTAATATACACTTTTCCATGAATATTAATTAGATATTATTAAAATCAAATAGAGGGACAACATATAACACTATTACGTTTAATAAGTATAATATTGTTATTGTGGATTTAAATAATTGATAAATTTTACTATATATATTATTATGAAATATAAAAAGTTTATATAAATCAGGAATATTTACTTTTAATATTTACTGACTAAATAATTAGCATAAATAATTATGCAATAATTATGTGGTAATTATTAAATTAATGAAAAAATCAACTAAATGATATTAGAATTAATAAATGAAATATATTTTAAATTAATTAAGGTCCCAAAAGAATTTTATATTCGATTTATACATTTTAGGTGTGTATTAAAAAAATTATGAAGTTATATTTCTTTACTGGTCTTATTGATGTTAATGTAATGAATAGTGTTAAAATTGACACTACGAATATTTTATGAAAATAATATTTTATTAAATTATTTAAAAAATAAATAAAATATTTTATAAGGAAAATTAAAATTATATATTGAAAAAATATCATAAATTTATAATGTATTTTCCAATTGAAAAATTATATATATATAATTATTTTTTTTTATTTTTTAGTTTTTATTACCATAGTTAAAACTAAAGTAGGTCAACTAAAGGTAACACTAAATGATATGGTTAAATATAACACCACAACATGTATAAAACAGATTCTAATGATATTAAAACATTTTAATAACATATATTAGAATAATTATTTTTTATGACTTTGGAATAATATTGAATTTATTATAAATTAATTTTTGAAGAAATTCTAAAGTTCTCAACCCCTGTCTTATAAAAGGGATCATCTACTTCTATTTTATTAACACTTAAAAAACCACTATTTTCAGAAAAAATGATTAAAAATAGAATCCTGAAATAACTAATATAATCATATAATAATTTCTTTGTCTATAAATCCACCAATTATTTCTTTGGTGATATTTAAATGTACATACCGTAAGGGGAGTTAATGTTCATCAATGAACATTTTGGTTTTATTTACACCTTAAAACCCATCCATTATTATTTTTTAATGTTTATATAATAAAATAAGTATCATATATATAATTATATATTTCTATACAAAGGGTTCAACCTAGACTCTTACAAACTTCCATCAAATGGGAATACAATCATTGTTCAAGTGTTAGATAGACTACCGCCTCGTAGACAGATGTCATTTGTTATTCTATTATAATTATTAATGATTTGAATAATGATGGATTTATATTTTATGTATGATATATATTATTATTTGATGTTATTGTTATTTTTTAATTTTTCTGTCTCACATATATTTATTCTATCCATTTTGTGGGAATACAATAAAACCATTCTGGTGTATGCCAGACTACCGCTTTGCTGAGCGATGTGTTTTGTTCACAGATTACAGAAAATTTATTAATAATTGTTCTAATAAACATGTGTGATATATATGACATAAAAATTATTATGAAATGATGATATAGTATATCATGTTAATTTTCTTAAACGATAAGAAAATTAAAACTGTTTTAATGTGTACGTACTTTTACCGTCCCCAAGAATGGTGTAATATATTTTCTAACTATATTGTTTGGAATCACCATAAATTAATATATAATAAATATATTTGATATTCATTTCATTTTATAATTATTTATAAGTTAAATAATGAACTAATTAAAGGGTACGAAGAATAACTAGTCAAAAAATTTATGAAAAACAAAGATGTTATAACTCGACACATAAATTTAACATGGAACTGTTAGGAAAAGATTAATATAAATTAATAATTACGTCATATATTATAAAATATAAATTAATATGGTTATTTTTTAGATTTATAATAAAAATATCTTTATTATATATTATTCATTAATGTATAAGATGGAATTCAATACTTAAGGTAATGTATTTTTGTCTCACTTTTATTTCTATGGGTTACATGCCTTATAAACTACTTATTTCAATTATGTGGTGTCTAAAATTCTAAGGAATGTAATTTATTTGTATTATTATGACTATTATGGTATTAAAATATCAATATAATTTTATTTTATTCATGGTTCATATAGTTAAACTGGTTATAAGGTGGTAGGGGTTTATTTCACAATCATATCAATATTAGGGATTGTTTTGTTATAAGTCTCTATTGGGGAATAGTTATATTCCATTACCATGTGTTCTTAAAAATAAAAAAGGTTTTTTCTATTCTCCTATGATTTTTAAATTTATTCTCAAACGTTTTTTACTTTTTAAAAAATAAATTTAAAATAATATATTATTTTATTTTCTAAACAAGGTTTTTAGGAAATTCTCTTAAAAACAATTATTAATGGAATGTTTTTATCTTATATGAAATGAAATTAATATTGTTTCTTCATGAAAAAATCATGATTTGAAGCTTCAATATTAATATTACATATTTATTTAAAAACAATCATGACAATTGCATAGCTATAGAAAATTATTTCATACTGAAATGGATATTTTCATAAAAAAATTGTTTCAAGGGATCATTCAAGAATCCTTTTTTCCTTTCCAAAATGAAATTATTTTCTATTAAAAATTATTTAATTGGTATTTGACCCAAATATAATATTATTATTATTTCTATTAATGGTGTATTCTTATGATGTAATTATACATATGAGTCCTATTTATTTTCCATGAGTTATGTTATTAAGAAGTGGTTTTGTAACTAACATCATTATAATTATTCTGATATATTGAAAGATTTATAGTCTTGTCAACATATATTTATAGTCTTCATTATGTTGTATATGAGACCTATATATTCCTAAAAATAATGGGTAATAAATTATTCCACATGAGATATTTAGGTGAAAGAATATGACGTGTTTGATCTGTGATGGGAAATATGTCGATGTGCTTGATCATTAATGGAAACAAGTTGAGGTGCTGGATCAGGTAGGGAAAACAAGTGTTAAGGCTTAATCCGAGAGGCATGGTAGTTATATTTGACATCTGAAATAGTTTTATATACATATAATTATTCTAATCACACATTTATGATATGAATCTAAGTTTTAGGATTGAGTAATGATGATGTTTCATTCTTTTGATTCATGTATTTTGAATTGTTTATGATTTATCCCACAACTCGAGTGTACGGTCCTTGACTAGTTGGGTATGAAATATTTATGTTCTTCTCATGATATTAAAACCATATTTCAAATCTCTCTCTTTTAGATGATTAATAATATATATCCTACATTTTTAACCTTATGGAGTATTTAATACCACCATTTCATTGTGATTAGTTTACACAGGATATGAAGAATGACATTATTTATGGGTATCAATGGGAAGATCATTCTGGGGATAATTTAATATATTTTACTAGACTTTATGTTTTTTCAAATTTTCCAAATGAACTAAAATATTACAATTCTTAGTCATGTCGTTGTGTAATGTAGTGATTATTAATATAAATTAATAAGCAATATCCATATATGAACTGATTGGGTCATTGTAGATGGTATCTGGGTAATGTTTAGTCATCCATTGTAAAATGGGATTAGAAAAATCTTATGATATCTCTAGAGACATATCTAGGTATATTTTTTGTGAGGTCTCTAAGGATATGTCTATGAATAGTGTAAAATTTTATAATTTTGGTAATAATCATGAAAACCCCAGGATTAAACACATGATGTTATAGATTGAAGGTAGTTTATCTTGATTATAAGGTTTTACTATTATGATATTAATTATCATAATATTTTCTTTTTAATCAGTTGCGGGAACCTGAAGGAACCTCATTATGGAGGAATAAAATGGAAAATGCAATGATGCCCCCTGAAAAATAGAATGTTATGGAATATAGAATGAATACCCATATATCTATGACAATGAAACATTCTAAATCCGACAATATAACGTAACTTCTATATATCTCATATAGATAAAAATTAATTTAATCCTTCTTAAGGAATCATTCAAGATATTTTTTTTTTGACACCAATGCACGAGTAGCTCAAAATTGGATGTGTACCATTTAAACATATTATTCATTATCCATTGTTGAGAACATGAAAAAGTTATGTTTGGAACTTATCACTTGGAAGGTGAAGTGAATCTATGGTGAAAAGTTAGCACGAATATTAATTAAAAAATTAAAATTGACTCCATGTATTGGGACAGGTCCAATGACTTATTTTTCAGTTAGTATATTATTCATATTAGTCTGAATAATGGTATATTGATGTTTCCCATCTATCTCATTGTTATGACAAGAAAATAATCATATAATTTATAAGAACCTCTAAAAGTGAAGGTTGATAGAATATTTGATTTAATTTATACCCAATTTGTGGAAGGGAACATGAGAAAAAATATTCCTAAGGGTACGAGTAAATGTTTTTTTAGTGTTGTAATGTTGGTCATCAAGCATTTGACTTCTGAAGTAATAGAACAAAAAATAATGCACAATTTATTTCACCTCCTATAATTTCGTTCGTCAATTGTGAAGATTTTGGGAATCAAACAAACAAATTACATAATCCAAAGACAAATTTGGATGGTATGAAAAGAAAACATAAAGGAGAAAATTAAAATAAAAACATTATGTTGTAATAATTGATTATATAAACATTTATAATTCGGTAATCTATATACTGATCTTCATTGATGGTAATTTCCTATGTATCTTTGAATGAATATGACATGTCAAGATATTATTGCTTATCCATTAGTGCAATTTCCTATGATCATCTACTTGTATTATATGATAATGAAATAAAACTTCTATTAGTACGAAGGTGATATCTATCTTCCAATGATTTTTTTTGTGTAAAAAGAGCTTATAAAACGAATGAACAATAAATTGTTTATTCAATATAGTTTTATGGAAATTTATATTATTAAAATGTTTCAAGATAATTCATGATATTGGTATTAACATGTTTTGTATGTCACAATTAAAAACTACAAAATATTGTTTGTAGGATTTGTGATATGTTTATTATTTAAAGTTAGCAACCTTTTCTTTCGAATATTTTGGATTTCTGTCATTTGGAAGGTACATAAGGTTAAACATTTATGAATTTTTTTAGCTTAACATTAAATATGGTTTTCCTGATTAATGTTTTACATAACCATATGAAATTGTTTTATATTTGATAACATGTGATAACCTTTTTTAGATATGATAACTATAGAAATAAGGAAAGAATTATCATCCCATTATGGATCTTATGATATACTTATTCTTAAAGAATTTCAATTTCAAATCCATATTTTCTTGGAATATGAAATGAAGTATAAATTAATCCAACAAAAAACAACATAGTGTCATTGTAAGTATGAGATGTAATCAAGTAATTACATGCTCTCAAAGGGTTTTAAAAAATATTATCCTATTATCATCATTTTTTTTGTTGCGGATGAAATTTTTCAAAACTATTTTTTTTTGGTGTTTTGGTCATTAAAAGTATCTAAAAAATTATTTCTATAACTCTCTATAATAACATGATAGTTAGTTTTCTATTTTATATACATGTTTTCATTTTTTTATATATTTTCCGATGTGGAAACATAGTTATGACTTAATTTGGGTGTCCTTTTTGTTTTCAAATTTCCTTTTTAAAGGATGCTTTGGAAGTCATTTTTATAAAGTGGGAATTAATTAATGGATATTTCATGTATTAAACCTTTGATAAACCATAGTAACATTGATTTCAAAATTCAATTTAATGGGGGCTGAATGTAACACCTCTCGATTTTTTTAAATATTTTTTTTCTAATTAATTTCATATTTTGTATCTTTTTCATTTCATGCAGTAATGAAAATAAAATTTTTATGTGAAGAACCATGTTATT
Source organism: Viscum album (assembly GCA_963277665.1). Taxonomy (NCBI): domain Eukaryota; kingdom Viridiplantae; phylum Streptophyta; class Magnoliopsida; order Santalales; family Viscaceae; genus Viscum; species Viscum album. Next base: position 1,983,181,644 of record OY728145.1, on the reverse strand, counting down.
CACACATTATATTAAAAAATAGCTGTTGTACTAAAAATTAAAAATAATTTTATCTCTCATTTTTTACAAACAATACTGAAAGAACCATGTTATTCATACATTAAGAACCATGCTATATTTCTCATTTGTTACATACAATACTGAATTCTATTGATAGGTTTTGTTACACAGAAGACTAAGTTTTACCAAACTACAATGCACTATAAATATTATTAAAATATTATTATAGTTAAAAACTAGCTGATGTAATTGGAATTAAAAATTATATTAAGTAAATTATGAAAACTGTATTTGAATCCTCCAGTTATTAATTAAATAGAAATTAAATTAAGAACAATTTCAAATCTAAAAAAATCATTTCGTAGGAAAAATATTTTTTTATGTAAAAACATCATTTTATGTCAATAAAATTAAAAAACCACTATTGAATATTTTTTATAATAAAATATATCTGCTATATGCTAAATTCAATTTTTTGACACTCATCCATCATATTTGACAGGAATAAGATTATAATAAATCTTATTTTCCAAAAAAATGATGTATTTTATAAAAAAGTTAATTTTAAATTCCTTTAATAGAGAATCCATTTTAAATATAATTATTTAATTTTTTTGAATATTGTATACACAAAAATGAATTTAATTTTTGAATGAGTAATATAAATATTTAATTTGGGTAAATGTTTATTATTTTTATGTGATGTTTCATGTTTTAATGAATAGAAAAAAATACAAAATTTTAATTAAAAATAGTTTATTCATCTTTCTTATTTATATCGTTAAATTATCTTTTGAATTTATTTTACTGTAAAATTTAGAAAAATTAATACTATTTTATCCAATTTAGGTCATTAGAACCAATTTAACATTGAAATTTTAGAAAAAAAATTCAATCTTTCGGACTTTATCAATTTAAAAACCCATCATCTCATCTTGTATATGAGATTAATATTAAATTTATTTGAGATATATTTCTATTTGGAATTTAAAAAATTGTTTTAATCTTTTGATTTAAGAAATTTCAATATTTTTAAAAAATGTACCTTTAATTTTTTGATAATATGAATAGTAACATTAGAATTTTTTATTAAAAAGGTTAAATAGTAAAATGAGTAATTATTGGTAAAAATGATATTAAAAATATTATAAACGTACCCAAAAACATTATAAAATGTTTATGAATTAATTTAATTCAATAATTAAAACCTAATGATTGAAATTTAATTATTTAATTGATATTATCCGAACAAAGTTATATAGTTATTCACAAAATCAAAGAGAATGAAAAAATGTCACACTGTTACATTTAATTGGTATAATATTTCTAGTATGGGGTTTAGTAAAATATATTCTAGAATATATATACAATAATCAAATATAAAATAATTATATATGTTATGTAAATTTAGTATTAATTTTATGTGAATAGATATTTATAGTAAATAATTACGAAATGATGATGGAAAAATTATATAATTAATGAAAATGTCAATTAAATAATACTATTAACATTAAAAAAATATAATTTGAATAAATTATCTTCATACATGAATTTTATTGATTAATATTACATTTTATGGGTGTCTTAAATTATTGTTTCCTAATTTATTTTGAATTATTGATTTTAGTAACTTCAAACGAATGAAAAGTGTAACAATTGACACTAATAATATTTTATGATAATAATATATTATTAAAATATCTTGAAAAAAATATATTATATAAGGAAAAATACGATTATATATGGTTTAAAATAATATAATTTTTCCATTTATGGTCTAATTTACACTTTACATATAAAAAATTAATACTGTTTAATAATGAGAAATTATTTCCATAGTTAGAATTAAAATAGTCTAAATAAGTGTTAATCAAAATTATATGAATTAAAATAACACCATAACATATCCAAAATATATTTTTATGATATTAAAACCATATTATAGATATTATTTTAAAAAATCTACTTTTGGAGGTATTTTTATTGACATTAATATTATTATAAATTAATCGTTGGTGAAATTCAAAAAGTGACCCTCCCCTCCATTTTAAAAGGGTACTTATTATTCTGTTTTGTTACCACATATTTTTTTATTTATATGTACTATATCTTAATATAACTCATAAATTCCTACATTAATACAATATAGAATACATTGGGCATATATGTAGCCTTGTAAGTCCCCTGGTGCAAACCAAAAGGTGATACTAGTAAAATAAGTAATGTTCATCAATGAACATTTTTGTTTAATTTATTCTTTGAACCTCCTAAATTTTATTTATTTTATGAATATATAATAAATTAATTATCATAAATACACTAATATGTTTTTATATTATGTATTTGACTTAGAATCACACACTATTTCATCAAATGTGTTACACAATCACCATTCGTTTGTACGGTGTACTACCATCCCAGAAACAGATATCGTTCTTTCTTAAATTACAATATTTATAGATTGGAAATAATAAAGGATTTATATTTTATATATGATATAAATTAATTATATTAATTCACTATGATTATGGGATTTCCATATCACACACACTATCATGCTTTCCATTTTTTAGGAATATGATAATATCGTTCATGTGTACGGAGGACTACTACCTCACCAAAAGATGTGATTTGTTCACACATTACATGGAATGTCTTAAGAATTTCTATAACAAAAATGTATGATATATATGATGTAAAAATTATTATCTAATCCTAATATATCATATAATTTTCATTATTTTATCCTGACAAAAAAATGAATATAGTGTTAATGTGTACGTATGAACTACCATCTCACAGAACGGTGTATTTTATTTTCTTACTTGAAATTTTATAAATGACCATAAATACATATATGATCAATAAATATGATATTTATTTCCTTATTATTATTAAATAAATTATGAAATCACGACATAATTATGAGTACCAATAATAACAAGATAAAACTTGTTTGAAAATAATAGGTTCTAACTAAAAACATAACTTTAACATAGAATTATAAATAAGAGAGTAATATAAAGGCATATGTGAATGTTATATGGGATTATATATATGAATATGATTCATATATATATTTATAATAAACTTATACTTTTTATACAAAATATTTAAATGTATATGAAGGAAGTCAAGACTTAAGTTAAGGGAATTTTGTCTTTGTTTTATTTCTATAGTTCACATGCCTTATACAATTAGAGTTTATATTGTATAGTGTATAAACTGTCCATGATTTTATTTTTTGACTATTATTCTATGTATTATTGTATTTTCATATTCACATGTTATTTTATTTCATGGGGAATCTGATTCTACTTATTATAGAGTGGTAATTCTTTATTTCAAAATCTCATCAATATTTATGATTGTTTTGTTCTATATCTATATTGTGGAATATTAATCATTCATGTTGATGTTTTTTAAAAAAAATTCAATTTTTTTACTATCCTAATTTTTTATTTAACTTTTTCCTTAACCATGTGTTATATTGTTCTATATTTATTCATAAAAATATTTTTTTTTTCATTTTCTATAAAAGGTTCTTATTGATATATCTGGGATAAATATATTTATGGAATGCATTTAATAACTTATATAACCTAAATGTCATATTACATCATGATGAAAAATTCATTCCTTAAACAATAAGTTATAATATTACATGGTTCTTTTACTATAATTTTTTTTCTCTTATGATTGTGAAGCAATAAAAAATAATTTCATAATGTAAATAATATTTTCTCCAAGAATTATTTTATGTGATATTTCAAAAAAATAAATATGTCCATCCTATATGACATTATTTATTGTTACTTATGCACTTCTAAGGATACAAAACAAGGATACCATTATTATTCTTTCTATTAATTATTTATGTTTGTGATGGAATAGTACTAAGAAATCCTATTTCATTTTTATGAGTTATGTTATGATAACATGTTGAAAAAAATAATTTATTTATATGGGTTTAAATATATGGAATTATTTATGGTTATGTAGTAAATATTTGTACATTTTTCATTAAAAGACTTTGGGACCAATATAACCATCTAATGGTTATGTTATTGAATTATATTCAAAGGAACTTTCAACATTTATCATCATTTGTTTTATATATTCTTGAAATTTTTACTAATAGAATTTTTTAAAATATAGTTGATCTTATATCTTTGAATTATTATTCATTGAATAATAATAATCATATGACAAGGTCATCTTAATAGATTTCTAATATTAAATAACATAAGGAAACATTATTTAAAATGTTAAAAATAAACATATATGCAAAGAAATGATTGTCTCTCTAGAAATGACACTATGTTTTTATGGACACATATCATATGGTGTGGAATAGAAAAAATAATTTATTTTACTTGTACATAACAATGGTTGACTGAGGTTTTCATAAATAAGGAGATTCCCACTTTATGAATATACTAATTCAAATTCACATAATCTACAAAACAATTTACATTATTTTCCAAAATAAATTAAATTGAATGGATAAGAGAATGAGATTTCAATATAAACAAACTAAATATTTAATTAAAAATAAAATAATGATAGTACTTAGTCCAGGGTATTGAATTTAATTTTAATTATTATATATATTGGTTGTTATAAATTAATTTTTATATCACTGTTATAAAATCTGACACTTGGATTACAATCATTTATTTTTTTTAGTTTTGGAATAAGAAATTCATATATATTAAAAATTCCAAATCATACAATAATCAAGATTTATGACACACACCAATTGAGATTGAGATATCTTCTAGGTCCCAGCCCCATAAAATGTTATTTCATTCACTGAACAACTCAAATCCATCATTTTAAGAGCATCTTCTCAATGGTAGGGAGAGAAAAGTCGGAAATTAAATGAATTAATTGATGTAGAAATTTTTTTCATGGCAGAAAATTTTTACACACATACACTTCAATTGTATTCATCATATACTTAAATATTCCTTATAAATTTACGAAAAAATTAATGAACACTCAATCCTCCCCTATGGACAATTCGTAGGTCACTAACACATTATAAAGTGTCAGAGGTCATGGTGGAAATAATGATGAGATGTGATGAATAAGGGGAGAGAGATAGATATATGGGAACAGATGAAACACTTTTGTTAAAAAAATAATGAATGAGTTATATATCAAATGTAATAAAATTTTAAAAGAATATTTTAAAAAACAGAATATAATCTTAACAGAAGTCGGTTGAGTCGTGGTCTTCCTTTGGTGATCCTCAACAAAATAGTTCTCGCCTCCTTCATATTTATATATAAAGGAATCCCTCTTTAGCATTCATCATAGTATCTCCCATACAATTTTGTATTATGTTAAAGTTTATAGTTTTTATATAATGAATTGGTTTTTCATTATGAATATGGGTATTTCAAGTCTATCCAATAGATATCAAGATTTTAAAAACTCTCTTGAATGGGAAATGTATCTAATGGAGAAGAACTTTTCCCCCATTCGTGTTGTGTATGGATTATTCAGTATTGAATCATAGAAATAAATATTATTATTTGGTAAAAAAATTAAGGCACATAATGGTGTGAAATGACACATATATTCTCATTAATTCCATCAATCTTTTTATGTGGTTGGATGGAGATTCTCATTATCATGCATGGCATTTCCTTCTTTTAAATGAGGATCACCAAAGTCAAACGAGGTCCCTAAGATCATCTATATAGACCCCATGCATTGTTAAAGGATATTGGATTATTATAAAGGTTCCTTATTGGTGACAATTGTGTATCTAGTGATGTTTTTTATGGAGGATGAGCTATATAATGTCGATGGTGGCGAGCATGGTTTCTTCGAGAACAGTGGTAGTTGATTCATGGTGGAATGGCACCATTTTCGTATTTGGTTCAATTGTATCCATGTGATGGTGTTCTGCAACCAAAATTGACATGGGTGAAATTTATCTTATAATACAATTCCTGACATCGTGGATTAGAATATTGATGCGGGGATGGTCTCATGTATACACATCACATATAATTTAATGGTCAATGCCGACATGCACGAGGCTTCCCGGGATTTGAACAAACTACTGTAGGGATCCTTCTATTGTGTCATGATATCCCCACATCAAATTGTTGGATATCCCTTGGTCCTTTATTTATTATCCCTTGGTCCTTTATTTTATTTACTTGAACAATATTTGAAAACACATTTAGAAATTAAAATTGAATATCATGAAAAATTAAAAACACTTAAATTTAAAAATTTGATTCATTTAAACAAATCTTAAATATTTATATATTATTTGAGAATATTATAATAAATAATTTAAATTTATTGTAATATTCACAAAATATTTTTAAAAAATCATTAGAAATGGTATTAATTTTTTTTAAAAAAAACAATTGTGTGGATCAATCACTCACATTGATTTATAGTTATAAATATCTTTAAATCTTGGTCAATGGTCTATTATCTCCAAAAGAGGTGTTTTCATAGTAAATATTATTTAATATATGTATCATGTTTTCCCTCAAGGTTTGGAAAAACTAATAGATATATGTGATCAATAACAGGATTTTCATTTCCTTTTTTATCCAAAATATCCAGATTGAAATCATAGAAAAGCATAACCCATCTTATCAAACATGGATCTGAATCAAACCTGTTAAGTAGATATTTGATATCAGTAGGATATATAGAGAGAAAATCCTTGGTAAAAAACATGTAAGATATAAATCTATGAAATAAAAATTCCATCACCAATATATCCTTCCATGTAGATGTATAATAGATTTGAGATTTTTTCAAACTATATCAAGAAAATTAATTTGGGAAAAAAAATGAGCACCATTTTTTATAATGAAATATCCAATTTTATAGTTACTCACATCAAAATTTAGTTTAAATGGATCATTAAATATCATAATTATCATAATTATAGCTTTAAATAGAATCAATTTAAGCATCTAAAATGCTTTTAGGCATGGTTAATCTAATTCAAAAACTAAAAGTTTTTTATAAAGAATTTTAAATTTTTGAAAATTTTTATAAACAAATATTGAAAAACATAATTAGAATCCCAAATGTCCCATAATTATTTTAGATTCTCATAATGATTTTTTCTTGGGAAGATAGGCTATGACTTTGCTTCTGAAAGATCAACCTCAATCCAATTTATAGAGATTATAGATCCCAAAACAATTCCAAGATGCACCATAAAATTAAATTTATCTCATTTTAAGGTTTTTTTATATTCACACATTTAAAAAATATAATATAAATTTATTGAGAACATTTACAAATATTTCCTATAGACTGGTTAATAATTCATAAAAATATCTATAATATGCACCACCATGTCATGAAAAAAGACCAACAAGATGTCTTAGAACATTACTGCAGTGTTACACATCCCTAAAGATATTATTCTATAAGATAATGATCCTAATGTGCACATAAATGTGACATAATATTTTAAGCCATAGGTAACTATGGTTTTGTTCTATCGCAATTACCCATCCCAGAAACAATGAAAAGCATTCAATGTTATCCAATTTGACACATGATACATAAAAGATAGTTTTAAGTCATATTTCTAGGTATTATAATTCCATATTTGGTATTCCAAGAATACCCACCAACTAATGACCATCCATAGAGGGATAAATTTTCTTTTCTTATTTTATATTAGTATAATTGTGGATGGATTGATAGTTGTCCCACTTCCATTAAATTCTCCAAATTTGTGATGATTATGAGGTTAATGCCTTTTAGATCATTCTCTATCCATCTAAAATTTTCTTCCCACCATCAATGAACATTTGATAATTTATTCTACTATTCTCATATGATTCTTGAGTTAATAATGAATGTAAATGTATCATTATCTCAAAAATAATCATACTCGAGAAATGTTCAGACCAGATTCATTTCTATATGAAGTTCCCTAAAAAATGATGGAACAAAAGGACCCATTATTTTTCCATTCTAATTTATATAATAAAATTATCACTTCTATTAATGAATTCCTTGATTAGAAATATACTACTACTATTATAATTCTTGTTCCAGATGAATTTCTCTAGTTTCTATCTCATTGATTATTCCAGAACATACCTTGTCATGTTTAATGACACCTACATAATTTTCCAAATATGATAAGTGAAATAGTACATATATTACAGATGTTATATTTTTTTATAATATATTCAAGATTTTGTGTGATATTTTTACATATCCAACTCATAAAATCGATTCTCCATGATGTTAATCAATTATAACTATTAATGTAGCTAAACAGTGTCCTCCCAAAATAAATAGAACCTCGGTATACTACTCCATATAGAGTATGATGATGTATGGTGGAAGAATAAATTTTATAACCCTCACCAACACATTTTCTATGATCCCTTCTAGGAATTTTATCGAAAAATAACATCATTATTGTTCCATGTGGGTGAGATTAAATTAAATATGTTTCACATTTTTAATTTCTATGAAAGGAATCAAATTTACACTGGATACCATGTCCCAACGGGCCCGACCTAACTGTTAACATTCGGTCATGACAAATATAGAATGGAATATAAGATATTTAGTCATGGGTGGGAACTAGTAATGGACCATTGTGGAGAATAAATTTTATTAAGAATTATGGTACCATAATCCTCGATTAATTTTTTTTGATAGAATCCACTTCATAAATTGGGAATAAGTAGGTGTCTATGTTTGTACGTTAGGCATTGGGATATTGATATTATGCTTAACAAAATCTTCTTTGAACCTGATAAACTACTATGTTCACTTCAATTGACTCATTCATTCTAAAATTGAAGGGGTGAGGCATAGAGTTTCAACAATATCTTCTTTTTGTTTCACACAATATACATTCCATTTTATTTTTAGTTTTCAAATAAAATGAAATCAGTTTCCTCCACCTATTTTTCATTCTAGGAGAATTCATCATATTTTTCCTCTCCACTTCCCTTTTATTTATTGAGGTATGTTCCTGGTGGTCGTTACCACTTCTCAAAGTAATAGACTCAACTTCTTTTTGGAGGGATTTCTTGGGGCTTCGTATAAATTTAATGGAAATGCTTACAATGTTTTCATCGATATACTGGGTTATATGGTTTTTGAGTCATTGAGTTGATGAATCTCAATTATGGAACATAGTTTTAGAATAAGATATTAATTTAGACTTCATATATACCATCTCAGAATTCAGTTATTGATGTAGTTCTTGTTGAATCACCTGCTTATTTTTTTTGAAATTTATATTTTTCTAGATCAAGGTTTTCATAACCTTTTTGTGGGTATATCCGTTTTGGATATTTAATTTCTTATTTTTATATTCTGTAGAGATTATAATATTTTCACCTCCCATAACTGAGTGGTTTATGTGGTCATGGTAGAGGGTTGTTTTTTCCAACTATAATTATATTATCCTCTAATATGAGTTTATGATATTATTAAAATTTGTTTGGTATATGATTTTGAGAGACATAACTCTTTTTCCTTTTACAAGGTCCAATAATCATTCTCATCGTTCAACCATGAAATGGTTGTCCCCACACACATTATAAGAAATATGTTGAAACACTTGAAGATGAGGACTGGTATTAAAATAAAGTGAATCAATTTTCATTGAAATTGAATGCAATTGAGTAGAAAGAGTTATAGTGGAATAAAAATTTGCCATTACTATTTATTGAATTCCCAACTCAAAATCTATTTGGAATCCATTTTCCTACATATGATCCATTTGATCCAGCAATTATCCAAAAAAAATATGATGAATTCCCCTCGAGATACTATATCCACTGTAGATTTTTTTTACTATTCAAAGTCCTATATAAAATTTCTGAAATTTAGTCCATAGTGGATGTTAAGGGTGTGTGAGTTTGGTAAAAATTAACATAAATCACTCCAACGATTCATATAAGGTATCAGTCTAAAACTTTTGGAAGTTGAGGATTTTATTAATCAATGTCATTGTTTTATATGTTGGAAGGTATTTTCCATGAAATCTAGATCTAACACTTCCCAATTGATGACAGAACATTGGTGGAGATAATTTAGCTAGTATTTATCATTGTCACTAATTTAGATGGGAAATATATGGATTTAATGGTATGATCGTACACGCAATGGTATCAAAACTTTTAAAATTTTTCTAGAATGATTGAAACATGACCTTTGGGATTATTACCTGAAAATCCTACCAAATAATTATTATTCTTAACTAGATTCATGATGGATTTTATAACATAGAAGTATATTACATTCACTAGTGGACTAACAATACTTTTACTATCTCCACGTATTGAGGGAAATCTATACTCTATAAGAGTATGAAATGGTGGAATATGTTCAAGAGAGGATGTGGAATATATTATTACTCCTATAAAAAATAAATTCACTGATTATGAAGAAAGTATTTATGTAGATATTTTGGAAGGTATTATTTTGGTATTTTCCGCACATATCCTAATATAAATTTAATTAATGTTCATTGAGGGTTTCAGATCACACATCCCACCAATGGAGCTGATCGATGGTGATTTCATTCATAATTAACTACAATTTTTAGTTTATGATTTCAATTAACACACATAATTAAACCCAAAAATACTAAAAATCAATAGGAATTATACAACCTTATATAATATGTGATTAATTAATTTGTTCTCTCCCATATTTTCTTGATGTTACCTTGATATCATTTTTTCAATTTCGGTTTCAATAAAAGTGTATCTGCCGAAACAAAACATTGGGAATGAGTCATAAAACTACTCATATAAAAATGGGCATACACAAAACCAACCAACACACAAATCATATAATAGAAAAAAAAGTCAAATAAATATATAAATGGGGTTATGATTTGTTTGGGAATGTTTTATATTTTTTAAACTTAATCATCCACAAATCAAATTGATTTAACAACATTCAACCTTTTCCAATATAATTATAATATAATTTTATGTCGTTCAGACTAAATGGTTTCTTTTGTTGAAGAAAATTAAAAATCCACTAACATGACAATATGTATAGAGAGATTATGGGGGAAATACATTGGGCATAATGGGGTGTTCACTGATTCCTGTTAAGATTTAACTAATTAATGATGAAAATGAATTTAAAATAATTTATTGATGGTAGTATGAATAGTTAGAGACTTTAATTGAACCAATTGTAAATCTCAATAATGATTTTCATCATTAAAAATAGAATAACGAAGAAAGAGATATAGAACACTATAATAGAAATTTATCTGGTCTTTGAAATTCGATGAAATCCAATATAAATCACTCATATATTCTTATTCACAATAAATACCATGTTTGAGACTGAAATGTATCAAAACCCCCCTGTTCTAGTTGGTTTCATTTATGATCATAATAATCAATTTCTTTGTCTGAAAATAAATTCAAGAAAACTTTTATGGAATAAATACCATTGGAGGTGATGAATTTACCCAATGTTTAGGGGATTAACCATCACAATTTCATTGGATATCCCTAGAAACACCATTATTGTTCTAATATAATGTACCCTATGAAACTAAGATATAATAAATATAGATTATTAAATTTTAAAATGAACTACATAAACAAAATAAAATAAATAAATTTCCCAGAATATTATTTATAATATTCCACTACTCAAATGTATGTAGTGAATTAGGTTTTTATTAAATAACTAATGAGAAGGTAGATATTCTTACCAGATTTTCTAAATATAGAAAGGTAAGAAGTTATTATGATCCATCATCTAGGGAATTATCTACAAAAATACTAAAATGAGTTTCAATCTTTCATCCCATCATGGTCATTTACTATCAAATTATACATTTCATCTAAATGGTCAGAAAATCAATAATTTTACATACCCTAGTGTATAGGGGAGGTTATAGGTTATAATACAATATTAAAGTGTTATAGTGGGTGTGGATGTGGGGTAGGTGGTATTCTGTTTATTGGTGCATTGTTAATGCACAAAACATGTTTATTACTATTCAAATAATGTTATTCCATTTGTTCCTTTGGATTTGATTCATAATATCTATTGAAAAGTATTTACAATTTATATAATTGTGTGAAGAGAGTGAAAATTGTTTCTTATCCCCTGAATTTATTTTTCACATCTTTAGGGATGGTTTATAGGATTTAAATAACCATTTGAATACCATTCCATCACCAATGGATACTCAAATGAAAACATGCATGGTTTCTGGGTGATTTCTCATGATTAGAAAAATCATGCAGCGACCATGCACATGAATTTGATCCAATTCTCTAGACCTTTTCCCATGGGTTGGGGTGGATTATTTGGGTGATTTAGTAAAAACTATTTAACCTAGAAAATTTGTTAAAATGTCTCTAATTTTCCTCTAAAACTCTTTGTTATCACTAAATCATATTATTTCATCTATGAATGTAAAATAAAAACCTATTGAAACATGTTAATTATTAATATACATTATAATTGATCTTAATTTCTATTTCCAATTGTATTTTTTTTAAGAAAACAACACACACACACAAGTTCATGAAACTCCCCCAAACATGATCAATTATTTGTCCTCCAACAATTGCATAAAACATATTTCGAAGTGACCATCATAGAATTTAGTATCAATTATACAAATTATATTGACCTAATGAATACTAGTTTTCAGTGAATGATTTTTTAAAATCCTACATTCATTCTAGAAGACTCCTAAATCATTGTTAAAATAAAAATATAGAATAAATTATAATATACCAGCATTTATACAGAAATCATTAGTTGTTTTAATGTAAAATCTTACTTATTAATTTAACATAATGTTATATAATCTTCTTACTTATCATCACACATTGGGTTAGTTTAGACCATGATCTTATTAACATGAAATGGTGGGTTATCACTTGTATCGGTTACCCAACAACATTGACATATGACATTAAATAATTATGGTTTGTCATTGATATCATTATTATTCCTTTTATAAATATTGACTGTGAATAAATGTGAGTCATATGGAATGCATTTCAGTATCCAATGTTCTTTAATGACTAACCTAATTGGGTTGTTTTGATCATGTAAAGTGGTATTGGAACTATGATAATATAATAAACATGTATATGGAATTAATAATTTAAAATAAAAACGTTACCTTATACATATATTGACATCAATTTCAAGGGGTTCCATAATTTTATCTACCAAAAAAATTGTCTTAAAACATAATTTTTTAAGAATTATGTTTAATGTATTCTAATTGATTGTCCCAATTCTCATCCACATTAAAAATAGGCCTTTAAATCCAAATATATTTTATATTTCAAAAATCATTCTTCAAAATACAATTTCATTTTATTAATATGAATGTGTGACATATATACCAAACCATATGTACCGTTTAAAAAATACATGTCATCCTTTTTAATTCCAAAAGAATAAAAAAATGGGGCACAAAAATTATATGTTCCCTCACCCACAAATAAAATCGAGAATATTCACCAATGCATATCTTAATGTTGAAAATGGGGGATAGTTAATCACAGTAATTAGGAGTATAATGAAGTTAATAACTTGACAAAAAAACATCCATAGAGTGATGAATATATAATATAATGATTGTGATTTGTTAGAATCCTCCTTGTGGAAGTGTTTTCTATGACAGAATGATGTTGTGCACTAACTATCTTATAAATAGAAACACTGAAATTTTATAAAATAAGAAGAAGTGAAAGTGAATTAAAAAATAATAGTTGTATATAATCATGCAATGAAATAAAACAAAAAAACATCCCGGAATTGATATAATTCGAACCAAATTAACTTATAAGGTATTGAAACAAAATTTTGAGGCCCAAAAATCAAATTAAAGGGAAATAAAACAACAATTCCAACTCATGGGATTGATAATGAAAATTTTTTCCTACTATTTTACATGGGTTGGACCGTCCAAATTAAGATCCCCCTACTAGGAAATATTCCATTTCTTCATTCATCAGAGGAACTTCTTGTCTATACTCTGCCATAACAAATGATAGTTTATTAGCTAGTGGATAGGTAGAGGAGGATGCTTTTATGTTATAGTGATTTCTACTATAAAAAGAGTAGAAATGGGTACAGATTGTTAGGGGTTGTAAGATGAATGGAGAACGGATTTACTATATGATTTATCCCTCCAATTATTATTTAGAATGATCGACCTTCCTATCAAACATGGCATAACAGTATAGATCTAACTCCCATTATTTTTCTAGGTTGACCGAATGGATGCACACAAGGGTAAGATTGGTGTAGTAATGTTAGTTGGGGGTATATTAATATAACGAACTGTCTTAGATGGATGGGTGACAGTGGAATTGTAGTGTGGAGTGCGGTTCTCCTCCCTAAGGGGAGGGGTGTGTTGTAATGCATTAGGTAGAGATTTGTGGTATTAAGTATCAACCTTAGTCACCTCTTGGGATACTCTAAAATTGTTTCAATACCAATCATATTCATGAACTCACATATTCCACACTATTATAATGAAAACGGATGTGTTTAAGCCTTATAAATAAAGGAATCCATGTCTAAATAGATAACTAGATTCTTGACAATGTATATAATATTGGGGCCCCCCAAATTGCTCCCATATATATTAGTAAACATGTAAACACATTTTTAGGTGAAGACATATGCCAAATTTATATTCCTAAAATATCATGGAAAAAACATATAATAGGTCCCATAGGGTCATATTATATTAAATTTCAATGAAATCAGTGGATCGATTGTTGATGACATGATGGAGGACTTTGTGAGCTATTTTTTCAATGTTTAGGCCTTAGTGATTTGGGGAACATCGGTTGTCTCAATATAAGAAATGGTGAACCAAATAACTTAGGTGATAATGGTGGCCTCATGTTACATAATCCTCAATTTAATCTAGACTTTTCATGAAATCCTCATATATTCAAAGCAAGGATGAAAATCTCAATAGTCAATTATTTTAAATTTTCCGATGTTTGTAGAATGTAACACCACCTTGAACCAAAATCAAATCATAATAATCATCCATAGAATAAAAATCATTTTAATGAAATAATTTTTCAGATTTTTAAGAGATACTTCTATGTGGGGTTTTCTTAGATATGACCTCTATAATCTTACTAGTAGGGATCAGAGTCTTTATCTCATTAGTAATTCTATGTAAATAAATTTTGGGGGTAATAAAACTAATGGGGGGGTGAATTCATGAGTTCCATGATCTCAAGATCACTTATTATCCACTCTATTATAGAATTTATTATAATTATTTGGAAGGATTTCAAAACATGAACCATGAGTATACTTAGAGGATGATTTCACTGAGAGGTTTTGAGGGTATCTTTAAGGAAATTTAACAAAATATAACACACACATGGAAATGTAAAAACATAAGATTGAATTTAAATTATGAAATTATTTTTTTACATCATATTTAAAGCATAAAACCATGGAAATGAATGAAGATATATTTGGGTTATGAATAACTGAGCATATTTATGATGTGAAATAACGATATTGTAATTTTTTCAAATGAAACCCCTTAGAATATAATAATAAAAGAAAAATCAAAAAAATTACAAAGGGAATGTGGAAGAAATACTGGATATCAAAACCTATGTGAATAATATGATGTAAATGAAGAGAAATAGAAGTGGATGAAATAATAGGATGAATAAGGAGATGCATATAAAGAAGCAATATGACATAGTTATTTGAACTCTAGGTATATGATGATTTAAGGGATAGTGATGTGAAGATGAGAGGAATTGGAAGAGGGGTGGTGGTGTATAAGATGAGTGTTGGCGCAGAATGATGTAGAGGGTTAAAAAAGAGGATATTTTTTCTGATTTTTGAACATTAGGGGGAATTTAAAATTAAATTGGATAACATTAATGGTTTAATGAACTTCTTAGTAATCATGTACATGGTATAAAAATGTGATCCCCCCATTCATGGTTTCTGTGTAAATTTTGTTAACCATAGAAATATAATGTGTCATTGTATGTCTGTGAAAATTTGGCTTCTCTATGTTTTTGAAATTTACAGCATCCATATGAATGAAAATTTATGTTTCCTAATTATTTTTAAATATATTTATTTTTACTACTATAGAACATATAATTATTTTCATTACATAAATAAAAACATAAACCATTAACTTCATATTTCTCGTATATAAATAACTCACAAAAAATATTATGATATATATATATATATATATTTATGAAAATTTATGAAATTCGGTGTTTCCATCTGGTTAATGGTAAATATATAGTTGGAATATTGAATTACCTTGGCATTTTATTTATATAAATATAATGGTGGAGACCATTCCCAACATATATTTCTTTTAATAATATGATTTGAGGTGATCTATTTGTACCTCTATGGACTCTCTATCATTTCCAATAATTTTGACCACACTATAGTGGAAAACCATTTTTAATTTAAATTTCTTAGACCACTAGGTTATTTGATTTCATTAAAGAAGTAACAAACATTAATTGAAAATAAATATTCTATAACTAGGTTAAAATGAAATAGGATAAATAAAGTTTTCATAAATCTATGATTTCTTTTCATTATAAATCATGGAATTAACATATTCATATTACATGATTTCATCACATTTAGATAGTTGAAAATTTCATTTCAATTTGACAAATTTGAGAAAAAACCAATGATTTAAGTAATGAGTATTTCTTATCTTCAAGTTCAATAGTAGAATGATACAACTTTTCATAAGCCCATCAGAAAGGTGAAGTTCCAATTGGGCTATCAGAAGATATCTAGTTGGCCCAAAAAGCATCATCAATTGTTTTGATGGGTATTTTATTGATTCATCCAATTTTCTATAAAATAATTTTAGATATTATTTGGACACATCCACTTTACCACTAGATTTGGGATTGTAATGTATTTCTATATAGTACACACCCAAACCCCTCATAAAAACTATCCACAATATTGAGTTATCATAATGAGTTCCACTGTCACTAATGAACACCCAAGGAACTCCCAATATGCTAAACACATTCTTCTTGACAAATTTAATAAGTTCCTTTTTTATGTTTTGATCTTTATGAGTGAATTTCACCCTTAGAGAGACATATTATAAAAATACAAGGATATAATACTACCATTGAAAAGTAGAAATGGTCCCATAATGTTTTACACCATAAGCTAATGTCTTTCATTTATTGTTATGTTTTTTATTTTCTACTTTAAAACAATTATAACTCATACATTGGCATTTATCACATCATTACATGATTTGTTGATCGTCTATGTGCATTGTTTGGAAGAAGAATATTGATTTGAGAACATTTGAAATTTTAATACCTGACCCTAATTTTCTTAAAAAGGTGCTGCATTGAATGAACTAAAGAAGTATATATACTGTATTTGTAGGTACATATTGAAATATTACACAATTTCCACAAAATATGGATAAAAATGGTACTTCCTAAGAATAAAATTTCAATTTCGACTAATGTACTTCTCTTTACTAGTAAGAGAGATTGAGGTGGATCACACCTATGTTGATATTGTAAACAACGTCCACAAACCTCAGTCATGGTGCACCCATCTATAAAAAATTTACTTATATTAAATATTCTATAATCACTCTATCCTTAATCTTTTTAAGGTGGAGAAACACTAAGAATGATAGGCGATCAAAAATAATACTTTTTCCCATTTTATCACTAATTTTCAGAGAGAATTATAGGTTAACAAGAACCCATCTAATAATTCCTGGATTAATATACAATTTATTAAAGAAAAATTTATGTTCTTTATGGTCTTTATAGACAACCACCTTGGACTACAAGAAGAAATAATAAAATATATCAAATGAAAACACCACTACTAATATCTGATTCTCAGTTTCTATGTAATTAATTATAGTTTTTTTAATGTGTCAGCTTCATAGTAAATTTAGCGTAATATATGATCAATATTTTGTCCCAAGAATGCTCCCATAACATAAATAATTGTACCATACATTATCTAAAATGGATTATTCCAGTTTTAAAGGCTCATAACCATAGATTCCTATTATATTTTTTTAAAGGAGAAATGTTTTTATGGAAGGCTATTCAAACATTAAAATGGAACCATTTTAAAAATATATTTTAATGGTTTGGAAATTTTTTTAAAATCCTATAACTAGTAGATCTAGCATCCCACATATCCCAAACAATTAAAGATTTGATGAGCTGATGTTGGGATTGGAAGGTTTCCTATGACATTGTCTTTTACTACATCAACATCAATCCCTTATCTAGAAATTCAATGTCTAAAAACAATACAATGATACATCATAAAATTAAATTTATCCCAACATAAAAATTAGAGGTTTTTTCAAACATTTCAGGAAAATGATCTGTATTCCTAAATCAGGTGTTAAATGGTTTTCTATAGTTTGAGAAATAACCCAAAAAAATCTCCATATTATGCTCTTCCCAGACTTAGAAAAAAACCAATGTGAATTATTTGAATGTGAATAGAGCATTACACATACCAAAATACTGTGACATCATTAAAATATTTTATACTAGAATGTAATAGTGCTCTTATCATTATCTTAAAGAAAATTCTATAACTACTTTTATCTAGAGTACACATCCAATAAATGATAAAAAATAATTTACGAGGCACTCAAATATTTGATTCATAAAAGGGAGTGTGAGTTTATATTTTTGGGTTGCCTCATTCAATTCGTGGTAATCCAAATATTCTATCTAACCCCTGACTATTAACATATGAATAAGTTCATTTTTTATCATTGGTTATCATTATAGTATATCCCTTCAATGGAACCACTTAAATATGATTGATCAATGGACTATCAAAAATGGCTTGAATAATTATCACATCTAATAATTTAATAACTTATTTTTTCATAATATATTTCATGGGAGGGTTAATACATCCCAACTATTATGGTAATTAATTTTCCCCTTCCTATAAATTCACCTTTTATTAATAGATTATAGGGACAATATATTTAATATCACTCACCATCTAGGAGATAATATTTTTCATTTTTTTGATGAAAATTTTTCAATTATGTTTCATAGACTTTTTTGATGAATTAATTTTGAATGTTATAAAATTTATCCTTCCCCACCAAATCACTATATATTATAGATAATGGGTTAGTATAAATCTCAATATGAGGTTCCTTAAATACTAAGTAAAACCAGGGATTCCATCCTTCTTTTTTTAATGCATATGGAACATCTTTTCACTACTAACAAAGAACAACCATACCATAAACAATCTATAAATCATTTTTCTTGTTTGAAATATATTTTTAGGTTTTCCATATCCTTAATTAATCGAGAATAACTGATTTCCTGTTTTTTGTTGTCCACATAATATTCAAATGTTAATATATTTCAAGAATTATCATATTATACTACTGAGTCTTTATTGACGGTATTTGTTCTATTTTATGATACATTTTCATCTCTCACATTGAAGATAAATTATCCTTCTTAAATAATATAGAACCATTATAGTACAAAAAATCGTCTTCCCAAATTCATTGGATCCTAGAAATCCTCATCCATGTTAGTATGATTCCTTCATCTTGAAGAAATAAATTTCTAAGCATCAATAACACATATTCTAGGGGGAATTATGGATTTTTTATAGAATTATTAAAAGATTGTTAAACCAAATAATTATTATTTAATTCATTATGTACAAGATTAAAAAATGATTTGAAATAAAAAAATGACTCTATAATGCAAGTCAAAAAGTTCTTTGATGAACATGTAAGAGTTGTTCATGTATAAGATTGAAAATATTTTAGTATATTGAATCTTTTTGGGATCAAAATCTTGACCATAACATAGAATACCATTTTACATTGAATGATACCCATGTGCTCAATATTTATCTAATTTGAGTGAATATAAATTAAATAATTTTCATTTTATTCAATTTATTTAGTGCTTCATAAAATATTACATAGATAAGAATCCAGTAAAACACATCCATTATCATTATGAACTAATTATAGAGCATCATTTACATCCATACATTCTAAAATAGGAAAGGTGGAAAATATGTTTTCAATAATTCCTTCTTTTTTTACAAAATCATTTAATTTTTACTTTATTTTCTTATAAAACAAATTCAAGTTTACCCACTTCTTCCACTGGTAGATAGGATTCAACATTCATTTCATTCTCTAGTGTTGTTCACTTAGTTGAGGTAGAATTATAGAGTCATTTATCACTTATCTATCTAACATAATTGTCCTATTATTATGGGTATTTATCGATATTTAAGGGAAATTTACGAGGGTTAATTTTTAAGAGGTGATAAGAAAGTTGCCCGATCTTCTTTTCATGGATTGAATTGATTCTTATTGATTCTGAATTTAAATTTCAATAGTTATGATGAACCTGTAATTTATCTCTTCAAATATTGAATTTGGTACTTATTATGGTTGTTATTGAATCAAATACTACTATTTTTTGAATTGGGGATTTTATATATTAAGGATTTAATAACCATGTTGAGGGTATGTTTCTTTGGGATATTTATTTCTATATAACGATCCCAACTATAGATTATTATATTCTATCTTCACATAATAAGGTGGTTTTAACGTATTAGTTGATGGATTTTTAGTACTCTCTCCAAAAAAACTTATTCTCTGACCTTGTATGATTCATGTATTGTGGTAATATGATGGTTCTGTTGTCTTAAGAGACATTAATAAATTTTATTATAGAGGGTCAAACACTTGTTCTCAGATATTCAACTATGATGTTTTTTTCTCCAAATTCCATACATGATGTATATTGAACGAATTAAATATGATAACATGTATTTAGATTAATTGAATCAAATTTATTTTTTATTTTATCTAATAGTCCATTGGGAAACATAGTGCCATCAAAACTATGCATCACCCTTTTTTAGTTCCATACTCATAATGCCAATTGATATTGTTTTCCGATATATCCTTCATCAGATAAAAATATTGTTTAAGATATTTTGTCTTAATAGTACCACTAACCACTATATCTAATACATACTTTGTGTTCGTTACGATAAAACTTTAAAAAAATTTAATATCATCCAAATCATATGTAAATAGTGGCGTTTGTAATTCAAATTTTATTTAATGGTCTCTAATGATTCATATAAGGTTTCATCTTCCTGTTACTGGAAGTTGTTCAATTCATTCCACAATGTCAACATTGTGGAAAGATGAAATTACATTCCCAAAAAATATTAATCCAAATCATCCCATGGGAGAAAAAAATGTTGTAGTATCCCATTGATCCATTCCATGGACTTAGCCCAAAAATGATAGGCAATGAGTTAGAGTTTTGTGGAATCTTCCCACATTTTATTGTAACACAATGTCTTATATATATCTAGAATGATGGAAGGTTGAGAATTTAGATATTTAATTATAAATCCTCCAAAATTAACACTATTATTAATGATATATATGATGGAACTATTAATTTCAATGTTATTTTTCTTACACTAGGGTCCAAACAATGCTTTTATCAACTCTATTAATTGAGGGGTTTTATGCTTCATAAGTGTAAGGAGTGGTGCTTTCTATTCATGATGATTTTGTGTCACATATTTATACTCAGGGAGAGAATATGTCCATTTAATCCAAGGATTATTTTTTTGTGTATTTCATGGAAGATATTTCAATATCCCTTCTTCTGCATAGCCTTACTCATGTTGAGCTGATGTATATACATCGTTTCATGAAAAATACTCCTCAAAATGAGTAGGTGGATGATTACTATGTTAACCATCAGTTTCAATATGTTTCCTCTCATTTATTTCATCCAAAAAATATTTTAAAACCCCATGGAAAATATCCATGTCATTTTCATAGACATATGATATGGGAGTTAGTCTTATTCATATTTACCAATGTTTTTAGGATTAAAACAGTCTATTCTAGTGTATCTTGGGATGTCAAATCCTTAGAGACATAAGAAGAAACCTAAAGACGCATAAATTATAAGGGGAGAATTGGATTTGGGGTGTCCTATATAGGTTTTGTTTGATATGGTTTAAATGAACCACAATATAACTAACTAAATTCAATTTATGGGAACAGTTTGATCCTAATTTATCACAAGGGGTGGACTATATGAAATTCATTTTGAATTATTTCAATTTCATTAACTCTAGAAATAGTGTATGAAGGAAATAAAACTAAACTCATCACATAATTTATTAAATTCATCACATAAAAATTATAATTAAGTAGAGACGTGTAGGATATTTTTCATAATCACTCTATGGTAAAGTTTATTATTAATAATTGAATTGTTTGGTGATAAAATTTAGTAAGGAAGTGGAAGAAATAAAATAATTGAATTAAATACTCATGAAAAGATACTATTAATATTTAAAGACTGTTACATAAAATAAAATAGAAACCATTTATAGACCCTTGGATTAAACCATGACTGTTCTGACCTTCTATTGATGTAAATATTTTAACGTATAATGAGAGTACAATATAAGGGTTGAATTGATGAAAAAATAGGTAAATAATGATCAATCTACTGATGTGTGAAGAATTTCACAAGTGTTGGTGTGAATAAGTTCACACTATGAAGAAATGGTATATCTTCTATGTATAAAATAATATAATAATAGGATATAGAAAACATTCATTAAGAAACTAAAGTGGATTAGAACAACATATAAGTTAAAAAATGCCCAAATAAAAAACAACATCAAAACATTACAATTGAAATAAACCTACGAATCCCAATACTCCTTCACAAACACTACCATAAATTGGAATTTAAATAGAATTATGTTAGGACCTAAATATTCATAGTATTTCAACTTGATTATGATTTCCTTATTGTGGTGAAAGGCTTGTGAGTTATGAAATTTCCCAACCTTGACCAGAAATGAGATCTAACTGGCATGCGACATATAGATGTTTTCAAATGGGGTAAAAGATAGCCCTATTTGAGTGGTAAATATAAGAAGATATTTAGTAAATGGATTTATTCTAAGTATATGTATAATATCATCATAATTTATATTTTTGGAGATATTATCGAAATAGTGGACAATAATTCTGGGCCACAGATTCCAGCCAATAATTTCATATTCCAAATTTTCCACCTAGAATCTCACTTAAAAACAAATAATTATCTCCAGGTATGGTTGAATGAAATACTCCATGTGATGTTGCCTCTCTCAAATTAAAATTTTAACGTCATAGGGATTATATCATGATATCAACATTCATCTTAGTGGGATGTTGTGGAGTTCACTTTAGCTAGAATGATATGGGTACAAGGTCCACATTGTCCATCAGCCCAATTTAATCATTAATATATCCAATGTGATAAAATGTTCCTCTCTGCATATCCGTCCTGATAATGAAATATGAATATATAATAAAATACATGGTGTTTTTTGGGATTTGTTTAGAAAGATATCATGTAATAATGAATTTTAAGAAGGAATTACAAAAATAATATGAAATGAATATTGAATTGTAAATTGTACTAGTATATGTGTTTATATATATTGAATCACATGAATATTTTTATATAAAAAATTAATAATATAATTTTTTTAGTGGCTAATCAGACACCCAAAATGATTTTTTCTTGTGTCGATGAAAAAGAATATAAAATAAATAAAACATTAATACCCTTTTCTAAGAACATTTTAACATTCAATACATACCATTTAGACGTTGATTAAAGAAATAATAAAACCTGTTTAAATAATTTAAAACAAGGTAGTTAAAAAATCATATCCCAAGCCCGTTCCCATATCATTGTTCACATTAATCCACATATTTCAACATGTTTAAATTAAGAATAATGTTGTATTGTGAATCACAATTGTCATGTGGGTTTATTTTGAATCATTGGGAAACAATAAATGTTCATGGTGTTATCAAAGTTTAATATTAAAATGATTATTTCATTATTTTTTTGTTTACATTTTTTTGTTCAATTTCTTCATCGTAATTGGAATTGAACTCAGTCACGTCATCCCCTATTGGGAGACTTTTCCAATTACTCATAGGCTAAAATACCATAAAGAACAAAGTGATGTTTCCATCTCAGAAAAAATCTCATGTTAACTCAATCAAAAAAATGAAATACAAAAACTAAAAATAGAGATAGAATTCAAAATATTGGCTAGAGAACTCAAGATCCATTATCTCCAATTGCAGAAAGCCAAAAATTTATTAAATCCATTAATCTTTATGTAAATTTATTGTTTTTTATTTGTATTTCTTATTTATTTTTTTATCAATACTTATGTTATAACTAAAATAATATCCAAATTTCTATAATTTAATGACCGACCCCATAAACTAAAACTAATAACCCACAATCCAAATGATTTGTAGAGTGATATATTGATTACATATAATGGAAATGGTAATGGTGAAAATCACATTGGACAACTGCACTTTTAAAAAACAATGCTCATGAACGCAAACCTTCATAAAATTCAGATTCATGGAATTGAAACCTATTTGATAATCCTTTTCGTGATTTTAAAATATATTTTCACCTTAATGAATAAATAAATTATCATTTCCCTAAATAATAATTTTATTTTTTAAAAAACATTAGTTGTTGTTATTTATTTACACAAATAAAAAAAAAGGAATCATCCACCAAAGCATAGAATAAAAATATTACTTGTTTAAAAATATAAACATATATATATTAGGGTATATGGAAATGGGGGTATTTCCAAAATAAAATTTGAATATTAGAATCATTGAATGAATTTACCTGGTGGATGAAGTTGAACATCATGCTTCTCCCATTTAATAACTTGATCTACATGTTACTCATTGAATGCTCAAAGATGATGACTGTTTGTGTCCATACACATGGAAAAAATGTGATTTACCTAAAAACACGTCAATCTAAGCACATTATGATTCTTACAGACCAACTGAATTAAAACATATTGTAAATCCTCTTAGATTCCCTTATATATGATGAAACAAATACAACAAGAAAGAGAAATAAAATGTAACTATTTGTTTGGGAATACAAAAAACATAGTGATTATATAAGAAGATGCTGAGTTTCCTTAGGGAAAGAAATTTTTTATTGTTTTTATCTCAATGTGGACCCTATTTCTTTCAGCGTTTTTGGGTCCATAGGTTAGATCTATCAAATCCTTCATCTCTTTCATTTTTATTGAATCATTAAATTAATTTCTCTAATGTGTGACCATATACATTGATGATAGTTTTAACATCCTATGTAAGTAATGAATAATTGATATTTTTAATCTATGTCTATTAATTAATTGGATAGAGTTTTAGATGCTTAAAATGAGAATAAATCCAATCTTAAGCATGGAATACACTAATATTTTTAAAATATTTTTTTACTACCTTTTGATGGAATTTTTTTTAAATATATCTTTTGACAATTTTATAAGCTATATTTGTCAAAATAAACTTATTCTTTATGATTGGGACATTGAAATTTAATTTGGGTAAATTTTGGGAATTTTTTCGATAAAGGTCATTTTTTGATGAATAGTAAAAATGTTGTATTTTAATTCAAAACCTCTTTTTAATCTAATTTATTTATATGATTAGATTATATTTTGAATTGGTTTTAACATTCAATTAGAATATATTTTTACTATTTAATCTAATGGTGGTCATTGAAATTAATTTCACTTTGAAATTGGACTTAAACTAGTGTCAATCTTTTGATACTTATTGTTTAATAAGAACACCCTATTTGCTCTAACAGCGGGAATTAATTATTAAATAAATTAATGTAACATGTATGTTTTTAATTTTTTAAAATAGACATCATTTTTGAATTCATAATATCAAATATATCTTAGTGTGATGTTTTGGTATTTTTCTGAAAAATTTCAATTTTTGATGAATAGTGAAACCACTAAGTGGTGCTTAAAAAATTGATTTTTCGTTTAAATGAAATTTTACCACCTCACTGTTTTGAATTTCAAAAATCCAATGTACATGGTTGTCATTAAGAAGTAAAATTTGGTTCAATGAGATTAAAATAATTCTTTGGTGAATAGTAACTTTTCATTTTTTAGTCGTGATTAGAGGTAATTAGTGTAATTTAAGGTAAGAATAATGTTTTAATAATATGAAATGAACTTGAACCATGTCTTACCATTATTGGATGTGTAATTGCCGACCAAGAAAACCCATGGGTCAACTTGGGGACCTCCTGGAGCCACTTTGGAAGGAAAATGACATTAATATCTTTTTATTTAATGTAAAAGTAAAAATTGAAGGACCCCGGGACACCCTGAGAGGGGAGGGGTGAATCAGGGTGACCACTTTTTCTTTTAATGTGTTGGATCTTGTTCCCACGTTGGTAGGAACTTGTTGAACCTATATGATGATTATGATCAAAATGAAAACATTCACATACACAGAGAAGACACAACCATTTTTACTTGGTTCACCACTAAGGGCTACGTCCAAGGAGCATACGCCGACAGGTTGCCGGTCGTACCTAAATCCACTATGCTTAACTAGCTGCGGATACAAAAGTTCGGGTATAGACACTCTATCCCAGGCTCACTTCCTTTACAATAGTTCAGGGATAGCTCACTGCGTCCCTCGGGTCACTCCCGTTGACTCCCCCTGGCTCACTGCCGTTGGTGAAGTCCCACTCAGTTTATAGACGTGAAGGTCTCTTCTTCATTTGCATAAGAGTGCATCCTTTGTTGTATGTAGATACTCTATTGAAGTCCGATTCTCACCAGAAGAATAATATCACTTTTCCTCGAATGAACCGAGTAGTCTCTCGGCTTTCGTGCAGCTCCAAACACGCCGGTGGACTTCAGCAAAACCAGGCGCGCTTCTCCAAGACAGTCGCACAAGTCCCACTACGGCGCGCAAGTCCACACTGGCGCGCAAGTGTCATCAACACAGTTGCACGACTCTTCCTTCCCCAACTACAAACTTGCGCGGTCCACTTCCTTTCTCTTCCAAACCACCTTGGGCGCACAGCCAAACACCGGCGCGCAAGCTCTACTTGCGCGACAAAACAACCACCTGCGCGACTCAACCACCTGCGCGACGAGAGCTCGAACAATCTCTTGGCCTTGAACTTCGTTCGAAATGAGGAGGGGTGGTCCAGTATTTATAGGAAAACTGGACCCCCTGCGCGGCGGCGCGCAAGTCCTCGACGGCGCGCAAGTCTTGTCTTCAATAAACTCTGTCGCGCAACTCCCTTGCGCGACCCAACCAACACTTGCGCGACCTTCTTGCCTTAGCCACCTTCACTACTGTTTTCTTCTTGAACGGTATGACCACTTTTTTGGTACACACCCTGAACTTCCACTGAGGATTGACAACAAACACCAACCATACACCAAATCATGCTTTGAAGAACCTGGTTCCAACAAAAATGACTCAATCATGAGTTGTTTTACTAAAACAATTTTTAATTGGCATTATACAAGTCATATTTTTTACTAAAAATATTCATTGGAAATCTAAAACGATTTCCTACATCATGATATTTTTTTAATAATTTTTATACTTTAATTAAATTAAAATATTTATGACATCATGATGATGCATCAATTACCTCATTAATAAAGGATTTAAATAAAATGAAAAGATAATGTTACAACTATAAGTTACACTCGTAAAAGACATATTTTATGAGTATATTTCAACCCCTTATCACCTAATCCTTGAAATAAATCAATTTGGGACCTTAAAAATCTGAAACCCATTTGAAAATAAAGTAACATTTTGTAACTTTCCAAGAGTGCCCCTCCTCTCCTATTATAAAAGGCCTCGACCTCTACCTCCTTAATCACACCTCTCAAGCCTTTGGCTCAAGAAACCCCTGATAATTTTGTCTCTCCAAATTTCTATATTGCTCCTAGAAGCCTCACTTTGGGCAGAAGTCTTCCCAAGGAATCCTTTGAGCTCAAATAAAAAAGGACATACCAGATTTAAAGGTAGAGTTTTATCTTGTGTTTTTATGTTTTATTTTACTTATCCAACCCCTTAAAAACCATTTTTATTAATTTCTTTAGTAACAACACCAGTATCATCAATATACTAGAATGGTTTTATAATAAGGATTCTATCTAAACTTACACACACCCACATCTAATGGTTAAAGAACATACTGTTTCTGTGGATGTCAAATTTCTGCCTCACGGAATGATGATTGTTAACACTAATATAACACCGTTAAAGGTGGAAATTAAGATTTCACTATCTCAATATATGATATATAATATGTTTCTGTTTTACTTAATCTTCTGTATTTTTCATTTATGGCATACTTTTATGGTTTCCATTATGGGTAAACGTGATATCTTCATTTTTGGAAGTGCGGAATACCACCCCCTCTAAGTGATTTGATTTGTTAATACCATATGTGGTACATATTAAGGATGGATTTAATGATATTATATATGATATTATACTGGAATTAAGATATACCTTTATATCATTATGATTTCACTCCATTAAGTAAGACATAGAAATGAAAGTAGCGTTCATGCGTATGTACGGCTTACCGTCTCCATGAACTGTGCATTTCATTTCTTACCTCTAAACATTATGTAATATTATAAATGCATGTATATACATGATATATATGATATATATGATATCTACATCATTAGTATAACTCCGGATATAATGGATACATGAACAAATTGTAATTATAATGAGTTTATTTTTGATTCAAGTACCAATTATTGTTAAAACGACCGTTATTAACGTAAATAATTACATAGTGTTCATGACTTGGTAATAAGTGATGTAAAAGGAATAATGAACTTCAAAAAGGTTCTTAAGAAAGTATAAATTAACTCATGTTTATTATTCAGGTGGTTAAAGAACGATCGAGTCAAGTCGGACCCGATGTATGTGACTTCATCTCAATCTCCTTTCATTGAGGCAAATTATGTTTTATACACAAATTTTTTTTATACGGTGTATAAACCCCATTGAATTTTACGTTTATCTGAATGGAATCTTTTTTATACAAATAATTTTACTAAACGACAAAAGGGAATGTTTTTGTCATTCGTATGTGGCGACAATGACTTCTTCGCCGCCGTGACCATTATTTGAGTTTCAGCTTCCTCTACAAGACATACCATTTTTTAAATGAAAAATAAATACCATGTTTACTTTTATTTTATTTTGTTATTGAAAATGGTTTTCATAATGTTTTTATATCAATGTGTTGTATTGATATCTTGTGATTCAAAACTGGAAATGTTATTTTTCCTTTATGCATGTTTTATGTGATACGATTATGTTATAGTTCATGTGCATTATTATGAAGATAGGTGGTTCCGTGATAGACTAAGAGCAGGTGAGCCCGATATAGCACTCCAATTCATTGGGTAATGCGAAGGAGTTAAACGTCAAGGTTTCTCCAGAGATATTTAGGGAATATGCTGTGGTGGGTATTCCAAACGTAAGAAAGAGGGTTACTCCCTACGTAAGAATGTTATAAATGCCCCAAGTTACCTTTATGTCTTATGTTTTCTGTAAACTATTCATGATTTGATGAGGTATATTAAAGTGCTTATGTTTAATGAGTAGAGTATGATTTCATTGATTCTTGTGTATAAATGTACTCATGTTTCCTTTCTATATTTTTATATCCCTTACTGATCATTTCATTCTCATCCCAAGTTCTTGAAATGTTTTTCACCGATAAAGGGAAGGGTACATGTTATGATGATAGTGTCAAGGAAGTGTCAAGAAATAATTCATGTTTTATTTTAAATATGTTTCTGTTGATGGGAAAAATGAATACAATCTTTTATGTAATCACTTTATATAAATGTGGAATGTAATGCAAGTTTTATGATCTAATTATCTAAATCTCTAAACCTGAAAAGATCCTCAATGTGTAATCTTGTAATAACACAAGATTAAGTAAGGATTAAGGCTGGGGCCATATAGTTGGTTTCAGAGGTTGGTTTAGATAACATTAGGTGTTAGAATTCTATTAAATGATTATCCAAAAATATATTTTTTTATGGTCAAATTGAAATGATATAGCATTTGAATATTACCATGTTGCTTCATCTAAGACATGATTGTTCAGAATGGTTTTCCACAGAGGAAACAGGGAAGAAGTGCTAGGAAGGAATACAGAAGAAAATAACCTTCCGAATCAGCATCCTGAGATGGTTGGAATTGGAACTGAACAATTTGTTGCAGTAATGGCGCAGTTGACTCAAGAAATAAATGGTGGTGGTATCCATGCACGAGATCAGCCAGATCAACCGCAGAGGAACATGTCAGTGGTAGAACATTTCATGAGGTAACATCCTCCATAATTCAGAGGACCATCAGACCCTGTTCTAGTTGAAGGGTGGATTGAAGCACTGGAGAAGATTTTCGATGTCATGGGGTGTTCAGACAATCAAAAGGTTAGTCTTTCTATTTACCATTTGGAGGGTGAGGCAGATTAGTGGTGGTCGATGGTTAAAAATATCAGGGACGCTGATGAGATTGATGCTATCGACTGGGATGAATTCATAGGTATGTTTCTTGAGAAGTATTCTCCTAAGGTTGTTCGACATAGGATGGAAAAAAATGCTTGGAATTGAGGAAAGAGGAAGACTCAGTGGCTTCCTATGAAGAAAGGTTCAATCGATTGGAAATGTATGCTCCAAATTTTATCTGAGACCTTGATAGTAAAATCAATCAATTTTAATCAGGATTAAAGCCAAAATATCGAAGGGATTTAGAATATCGTGAGTTAAAAAGTTATGAAAATCTTGTTCGATGATCTGAGAAGGTGGAAATGGAGTTTTCCGATGATCAAGTGTTCTATATCAACCAGCAGAAGAAGAGACCGAGGTTCCAGGAGAAAAGGAAGAATTCTTCAAAAAAAGTCTGATGGTAAGAAAACTAAGATTCCAATTTCTGTTAAATGTGGTAAAAGGCATGCTGGGAAATGTCTTCTGAATTCTGGAAAGTTCTACATATGTGGTAATATGGTACATAAGGCTCGTGATTCCACTGAAAAAGATCAAGGTGATGGTAAGACCAAATTTTATTTACATTTAGTGAAATGTTTTAAGTGCAATGAGATGGGTCACTATGCAAACGAGTGTCCGAAAAAGAGCTTGAGTGATGGGAAGCAGTTAGACTACAAGAAAAAAGGGGTGGTGAAATCCTTTGCAACTACTTCAGTAGATGTCATGCCATCAAATGAAGTTGTATTAGGTACTTTGTTTGTTTTTTCATATTATGCCAGTGTGTTTTTTGATTCGGCGTCTACACATTCTTTCATCTCTGAATATTTTTCTAGTAAAATTGGAATTCCATCTCAAGAAATGACTCCTGAAATTGTGGTAAAAACACCTGGGGGAAATGTTCAGGAAAAAATAATTTATAATAATATTCCCATCCTTATCCGTGGAAAGAACCTACTTGCGAACCATATTGTTTTAAATCTAGTAGAGTTTGATGTTATCCTAGGTATAGATTAGCTCTCTATTTACCATTCTAAGATTGATTGTAGAGCTAAAGAAGTTGCTTTTCAGAAAGACTTTCAGTTGGTGTACAAGAATGAACCCTTACTGTCGATAACATATCAAGAGGCCGAGAAAATTGTAAAAGATGGAAATGAATGTTACCTTGCACACATTGTTGAAAACAAGGGAACTGTTCAGATTAATGATGTTCCAGTGGTAAATGAGTATCCTGATGTTTTTCCTAATGAGTTTCCTGGAATAATACCAGACCGGGAAGTTGAGTTTACTATAGACTTAGTTCCTGATGCTAAGCTAATTTCAAAACCCCCTTATTGAATGGCTCAAATTGAACTTTTAGAGTTGAAGGAGCAATTGCATGATTTATTAGAGAAATGTAACATTCGACCTAGCACATCACCTTGGGGTGCTCCTGTTTTATTTGTTAAAAATAAATATGGTTCAATGGGACTTTTCATTGATAATAGAGGCTTGAATAACATCACTATTAAGAACAAATATCCTTTGCCTCATATCGATGATTTGTTTGATCAGCTCTAGGGAGCTCAGTATTTTTCAAAGATTGACCAGAGATAGGGGTACCATCAGCTGAAGGTAACGGAAGTTGATGTTCCTAAGACTGCGTTTCATACAAGATATGGCCATTATGAATTTTTAGTAATGCCTTTTGGGCTAACCAATGCACCTGCTGTATTCATGGAATTAATGAATAGAATTTTCCATGAGTTCTTGGATAAGCTTGTGGTGGTTTTCATTGATGATATTTTGGTGTTTTATAAAAGTAAATAGGAGCATGAAATACATTTAAGGGTTATTTTGCAAACCTTAAAAGAAAATAAATTGTATTGGAAATTCAGCAAATGTGTGTTTTGGTTGCAAAAAATTTCTTTCTTTGGTCACATTGTTTCTAAAGATGGGATAACTTTTGATCCTACAAAAACAATGGTTGTGGAAGAATGGCCAAGACCCACAAATGTTTCTGAGATTCGTAGCTTCCTTGGGTTGGCAGGCTATTACCGAAGGTTTGTTAGAAAATTTTCCCTGTTATCTAGTCCAATGACTAAGCTAACTCGGAAGGGTGTTATGTTTATCTGGAAAATGAATGTGATGATTATTTTCGGGAATTGAAATGATGATTGGTGAATGCTCCAGTTTTGGCACTACCTTCCAGGAATGGTGAGTTTGTTATCTACAGTGATGATTCATTGAAAGGACTTGGTTGCGTCCTAATGCAGAATGATCATGTAATTGCTTATGCTTCACGACAGTTGAAAACTCATGAGTTAAATTACCCTACACATGATTTGGAATTAGCTGATGTTGTTTTCTCATTAAAAATATAGAGACATCATTTTAAGGGCATTAAGTGTGAAATATATACCGATCAAAAAAAAGTTTAAAGTATATATTCACTTAGAAAGAATTGATCATGAGAAAGAGGAGATGGCTAGAATTAATCAAGGATTATGATTGTATAATTCATTACCATCCGGGAAAAGAAAATAATGTAGCTGATGCCTTGAGTCGAAAAAGTAATGCTTCATTAACAATTTGGTGTTTGGAACGTGATCCTTTGGTTATGGATTTGATGAACATTGGCATAAGAGTTTTTTGTGTAGGATGTCCTTCTGTTTTGTTTCAGGTATCAGTGAAATATTCTCTATCAGGCAAAATCAAGAAAGTACAAAAGCAAGATAGTGAGTTGCAGAAATAGGTAGAGCTAGTTTATAAGGGTAATTTGGCTGAATTCAACATTGATAATGATTGTGTTTTGAGATTTAGGAAGAGATTTTGTGTGCCTTGTGATTCACAGTTGAAGAGAGAGTTCTTATGTGAAGCTTATAGATCTCCGTTTTTAGTTCATCATGTCAGTACTAAGATGTACAGAGATCTGCGGGAGTATTACTGGTGGGATGGAATGAAAAGAGATATTGCTGATTATACAATGAAGTGTTTGATTTGTCAATGGTTTAAAGTAGAGCGGATGTTACCGGAAGGGATGCTTCAACCTTTACCAGTACCGGAATGGAAATGGGAAAATATATCCATGGACTTCGTCGTGGGATTGCCGAAGACACCTCGAGGTAATAATGTAATCTAGGATATTGTTGATCGCTTGACTAAATCTTCTCATTTCCTTTCCGTACAAGATAATTTTTACATAGATCAACTTTCCCGTTTTTATCTTAAAGAGATAGTCAGGTTACTTGGAGTTCCTCTATCCATTGTATCTGATCGTGATCCCTGGTTTATGTTTATCTTTTGGAAAGGCCTTCAGAAGTCGTTGGGTACTGAATTAAATTTTAGTACAGATTTTCATCCTTAGTAGGATGGACAGTCAGAACGAAAAATTCAGACTTTGCAGGATATACTTCATGCTTGTTCGATGAATTATCAGGGAAGTTGGGACCAACATCTTTCTTTGGTTGAGTTTTCTTATAATAACAGTTTTCATTCTAGTATACAGATGGCACCATTTGAGGCGTTATATGGGAAGCGGTGTCGAACTCCAGCTTTCTGGGATGAAGTGGGTGAAAGGAAGCTGATTGGACCAGAATTGGTAGAAGAGTTGGCAGAAAACGTTCAGCTGATATAGAAGTACATGAGAACAGCTCGGAGCAGGCAGAAGAGTTATGCGGACAACAGGAGGAAGGATCTCTCTTTTGAGGTAGGTGATCATGTTTTTCTCAAAGTCTCACCATGGAAAAGTGTGATGCGATTTTGTAAGAAAGGAAAGATGAGTCCAAGGTTCATTGGACCACATGAAATTCTAGAGAGAGTTGGATCAGTTGCATACCGAGTGGATTTACCTCCATGTTTATCTCAAGTACACAATTTTTTTCATGTTTCGATGTTAATGAAGTACATGCCAGATCCATATCATGTTTTGAGTTCAGAGGTAGTTCAACTGGAAGAGAACCTATCTTATGAGGAACAACTGGTCCAGATTCCTGACCATATGGAGCAAGTGTTACGGAATAAGGTGATTCATCAGGTAAAGGTTTTTTGGGAAAACCACATGATTGAAGAGGCAACATGGTAATCTGAAAATGCAATTAGGGCTAAATACCCCCACTTATTCAATATGTAAATAAATTGAGGGGACACAATTTTATAAAGGGGGGAAGGATGTAACATCCCAAGTAAGTAATGAATAATAGATATTTTTTAACTATGTCTATTAATGAATTAGATAGTGTTTTAGAAGCTTAAAATGAGAATAAATCTAATCTTAAGAAGGGAATACACTAATATTTTTAAAAGATTGTTTTACTGCCTTTTGATAGAAAACCATTTTTAAATATATCTTTTGACAATTTTAAGAAGCTATATTTGTCAAAATAAACTTACTCTTTATGATTTGGACATTGAAATTTACATTGGGTAAATTTTTGGCATTTTTCTGAAAAAGTTCATTTTTTAATGAATAGTGAAAAATGTTGTAATTTAATTCAAATCCTCTTTTGAATCTAATTTATTTATATGATTACATTGTATTTTGAATTGGTTTTAATTTTCAATTAGAATATATTTTTACCATTTAATCCAATGGGGGTCATTGGAATTAATTTCACTTTAAATTTGGACTTAAACTAGTTTCAATCTTTTGATACATATTGTTTCATAAAAAACACGTTATTTTCTCTAACAGTGAGAATTATTTATTATATTAATTAATGTAACTTATATGTATTTAATTTTGTAAAATATACATATTTTTGAATTCGGAATATCAAATATATCTTAGGGTGATGTTTTGGTATTTTTCTGAAAAACTTCAATTTTTGATGAATAGTGAAACCACTATGTGGTACTTAAAAAACTGATTTTTCGTTTAAATAAAATTTTACAACATCTTTGTTTGTAATTTTAAAAATCTGAAATACATGGTTATCATCAAGACATAAAATTTGGTTCAATGGGATTAAAATATTTTTTTGGTGAATAGTAAGTTTTATGTTTTTAATCGCGATTAGAGGTAATTAGTGTAATTTAAGGTAAGAATAATGTTTTAATAATATGAAATGAACATGACACATGTACTAAACTTTTTGGATGTGTAATGGCTGACCAATAAAACCCATGGGTCAACTTGGGGACCCCATGGAGCCACTTTGGAAGGAAAATGACATTAATATCTTTTTATTTAATGTAAAAGTAAAAATGACACAAACATGAGTTATTTTACTAAAACAATTTTTAAATGGGGTTATACAAGTCATATTTTTGAATATAAATATTATTTATAAATATAAAACGATTTCCTATATCAGGATAGTTTTTTATAATTTTTAGACATTAAATAAATTAAATTATTTATGACATCATGATGATGCAGCAATTATTCATTAATAAAGGATTTAAATAAAATGAAAAAATAATGTTAAAACTATAACTTACACTTGTAAAAGACCTATTGGATGAGTATATTTCGAACCCTTATCACCTTATCCTCGAAATACATCAACGTGGGACCTTTAAAATCCGAAACGCATTTGAAAATAAAGTAACATTTTGTAACATTCCAAGAGTGCCCCTTCTTCTCTTCTTATAAAAGGCTCCCACCTCTACCTCCGTACGCACAACTCTCAAGCCTTCAACTCGGCCAACCCCTGGTCATTTTTTCTCTCCACATCCCTCTATTACTCCAATAAGCCTCACTTTGGTCAGAAGTCTTACCAAGGAAGCCTTTGAGCTCAAATCAAAAAGGCATTACCCGATTTAAAGGTAGTGTTTTCTCTTGTGTTATAATGTTTTATTTTACGTCTCCATCCCCTTAAACTGATTTTATTCATTTCTTTTTTAACAACACCAGTTTTATCAATATAATAGTATGTTATTATAATAAGGATTTGAGCTACACAAACACACACCTACATCTAATGGTTAATTAAAATACTGTTTCTGTGGATGGCGAATTTCTGCCTCACGAAACGATGATTGTTCAACACTCAAATAACACCTTTAAATGTGGCCATTAAGATGTTAATATATTTATATATGATATATAATATGTTTATGTTTTACTTAAGATTCTTTATTTTTCATTTATGGAATACCTTCATGGTTTCCATTATAGTTAAACGCGATATCTTCATTTTAGGAAGTGCAGTCTACCACCCCCTCAATGTGATTTGATTCGTTAATACTATATGTGGTACTTATAAAGGATGGATTTAATGATATTATATATGATATTATAATGGAATTATGATATAACTTTATATCATTATGATTTCACTCCATTAATTAAGACATAGAAATGAAAGTAGCGTTCATGCGTACGTACGGCTAACCGTCTCCATGAATGGTGCATTTCATTTCTTACCTCTCAACGTTATGTAATATTATAAATGCATGTATATACTGGATATATCTGATATATATGATATCTACATCATCATTATAACTCCAGATATAATGGACACATGAACAACTTATAATTATAAAGAGTTTATTTTTGACTCAAGTACCAATGATCGTTTAAACGACAGTTATTAACTCAAATAATTACATAGTGTTCATGACATGGTAATAAGTGATATCAATGGAATAATGAAATTGAAAAAGGTTCTTAAGAAAGTATAAATTAACTCAAGTTTATTATTCAGAAGGTTACAGAACGATCGAGTCATGTCGGACTCGAGGTATGGGACTTCGTCTCAATCTCCATTCATTGAGGCATATTATGTTTTATACACAACTTTCTTTTATACAGTGTATAAACACCATTTAATTTTACGTTTATCTGAATGGAATATTTTTTTATACAAAGAATTTTACTAAACGACAAAAAGGAATTTTTTTGTCATACGTATGCGGCGATAATGACTTCTCCACCATCATGACCATTATTGGAGTTTCAGCTTCCTCTACAAGCCATGCCTTTTTTAAATGAAAAATAAATACCATGTTTAATTTTATTTTATTTTTGTATTAAAAATGGTTTTCATAATGTTTTTATATCAATGTGTTGTATTTATATCTTGTGATTGAAAAGTGGAAATGTTATGTTTCATTTATGCATGTTTTATGTGATTTAGGGAATATACTGTGGTGGGTATTTCAAACGTAACCAAGAGGGTTACTCCCTACGTAAGAATGTTATGAATTCCTCAAGTTACCTTTATGTCGTATGTTTTCTATGATTTATTCATGATATGATGAGGTATGTTAAAGTGCTTATGTTTAATGAGTAGAGAATGATTTCATTGATTCTTGTGTATACATGTACTCATGTTTCGTTTCCATATTTTTATATCCCTTACTGAGCTTTTTATACTCATCCCATGTTTTTGAAATTTTTTTCAGAGGTCAAGGGAAGGGTACATGATATGATGATAGTTTCAAAGAATTGTCAAGAAATAATCCATGTTTTATTTTAAATATGTTTCTGTTGATGGGAAAAATGAATACTATCTTTTATGTAACCACTTTGTTTAAATGTGGAATGTAATGCATGATTAATGATCTAATTCTCTAAAAATATAAACTTGAAAAGATCATCAATGTATAATATTTTAATAACTCAAGATTATGTAAGGTTTAAGGCAGGGGCCTTATAATAGTACCACTAGTGAGATCCTAAATCTTTACTCCATCAACGAGGATAAACATGATGCACCATGTATGACCCTTTCTATATAAACCATAACATTAATAGGTGTAAATGATTCTTGAATTTATATAAAAGAATAGATCTTTCTAGTTAATTTTTTTTAATTGGAGATTATAAGATTTATAGTCTTAATATATAGAATTATTGATCTTTTTTTTCAAAATCATTCATCAAAAGTTCTTGAGGTTCATTATTATATAATTTAGTATTGGATTTAGCCAAAGAATTATCGAAGATCATTTTTTTGTTTCCCAAAAGTCCATATATACAATTTCAACAAGTATAAAACATGATTTTATATAAATCCACATATATGGTCACATTAATAAGATGGTTTTGAATGTATCATGATATTACCAAATATATTTCGAGTGTTTCTCATACCATTCATTCCTATAGGGGCTGGTTGGTTTTTTCAACAGTTTTCTTAATTCCCCTATTATCCAACTCATAATGAAAATTAGTTTTAGGAAACTATGTAGGGGAAATTTTTTAAAAAATCCCATACTTATTAAAGATTTTCGAGATGGAACGGTTCTATAAATTGGTTCCATAATAATTTATGATAGTCCCAAAAATTATTAACCTAGAAAATATTTTTCTTTCAACAATCATATCACAACATGATAGACATTTGACATGGTTGGAAAGGAATCAAGAATTTTTTAGACATTACCAACAACTAAAATATTGTAGATATATCACATAGATTCTAGTACAGGTCCCATAATATCAATTCCTCAATAATCCAATATTTAAACAACTAGAATGGGAGAAGGGGCATTTGATCCCATTGGGTTTTAGATATTATTATATCATATCAATGAAAACATTGGAAGAATGTGTAGGAATCATCAATAAGATTAGTCTAGAAGAGAAAATTTTTAGTACCTCTATTGTGGTTTTATTTGTTTTAAAATATCTTCTACATGCCTCTCCAAGATACAATTTAGGAATAGACTCTTTCTCAGACTCGAAAAGACATGTCATAATGACCTGATCAGGACCATACATGAAGAAGTATGGATCATAAAAATCATGGTGTTTGATATTTAAATGGAAATCCTCTTACAATGTAAGACAAATAATTTTTGGAATTATATCAGTAACCAGGTTGTTTTGTCTTTCTGCATACCTTGGGAAATTACTCATTGAATAGGGTTTCTCCTTTGGAAATGAATCAAACATTGAAAAGTGATGTGGTTTTTCTTTGAATTCCATCGTAGAGAGGTGATCATATAATAAAATTTCAACACTCTATTTATCATTAATGGTTATATCAAACCCCTATAGAATAAAGACCCATCTAATCAATATGACATTGAAATGCTATTATTGGAAAATGTATTTTAGAGCTCAATAATCTACGAAGACAATGATGGGGGATACTGAGATATATGACATATTTTTTTCTAATTAAAAGAAAAATTGAATATACTCTTTCTCAATAGTCATGTTTATAATTTGTTCATTATTTAATTATTTTTTATCTTAATCCATGAATCAAGGGGTTTTATGAAACAAAATTCATAAAAATGATCCTATATGAAAGTTAATATCATCATACATGGATTAAAATGGATGTTTCTAATTGGTATACTTCATGATAAGGGGAGAGTGAGAAAATTACTTGAGTTTCTATAATGATTCCTCATAGATTTCTATCCATCCAATAAAAACCATCATATCCTATGAAGTATAATAATTATTTGATAGTTTTTTTAAAGGTAAGGTGATGAATTATATCAACCTTGTCCTTATAACCTTTAATTTATATACTAGAGAATATATGACCCCTAATAATTAAATCTATTACCATGAGGTGAGACTTTTTTTAGTTTAGGATGAGATTCTTATCCTTACATATGGAAAACACCCATTCAA
Source organism: Viscum album (assembly GCA_963277665.1). Classification (NCBI taxonomy): domain Eukaryota; kingdom Viridiplantae; phylum Streptophyta; class Magnoliopsida; order Santalales; family Viscaceae; genus Viscum; species Viscum album. The sequence continues at coordinate 1,983,141,599 of OY728145.1, read as the reverse complement.
CATTTCTAATATATCCTTCAGTTTTTTCACCAAATACTGGGAAGTCATCTATAAATACCTCAAAATAATCCACCAACATCTGAATATTCCCATCATTCACTACAATATGCTATAGACGGTATTACATAAACCAAAAGTAATATGGTTCATGAAAAAAAGTTCCCAAATAGATATGTGATGGGGTTTTCCTTGTTCATTTATGTATATTTCATTTTAATTATTCCCAATGTATCTATGTTGAATTTAAGAGGATTTATTACCAACCACTCTCTCGGTGACTTGATCTATGAATGGAAATGAGAAATGTCCATTCATGGTATAGGGGGTTAACATCCTATAGTTAATTAACACCCTTCCTATACTACTATCCATTGTGGGGGGGACGATCACCATCCTCTTCAGTAATCACAGTGGTTATAGCCTTATTTGTAACAACTTGAATTGAGGTTAGAAAGTCACTCTAAATGATTGATTAGGTGATAAATACTTTCAAAGACAATAAAAATTGATTCCTAAAAAAAATAATGGTAATAAATAACTATTGATATTTGATATATATATATATATTATTGAGATTCTCTAAAAATTATATGAGATCTAATTAGTGGGTGAATCTTAGGAATATGTGACATTGCCCATCAAATTTTCTTCTTGTGCATTCCAAGATCGTTAAGGAGTATACTCTCTTTTATAGATTCATGAGAAGAATAAATAATAACATTGAAGGTTTTAATTTCCCCTATGAACAAATAATTTTTTGATTAAGGAAGGACCTTAAATTATAGATCATGTTTATCAACACGTTCAAACGGAGGATGGGACATTGCATGTCACTCAATTTCCATTTCCAAATTTTATAACTGAATTTGTTCCTTTGGAGTAAATTTTTCTTCCATCTGATTAGTGAGAAAAATGACTATAATCAGTATGAAATCAATGAATTTAATTGATCCAATGGTTTCATTGATTTGTGATTTGAAGGAATCCTCAAAAGGGCAACATGGAATATATTCAAGACAATTATCTATCTTTCCCTCATGACTAAAAAGGGAATAAATCTAATATTGACTTAAAAATACTTCAACAATTTCATGATGTAACTTTAGGTCAATATCATCACTACATATCCAATTATCCTCAATTATATCTTCTTCAACCCCGATATTAATGTTTTAATTAGAAATTTATAGATCTATCCTCTTGTTTCCAATGAATATTGTCATGTTCCCACTTAATACTCAGATGACTCAGTTGATTGTTTATAATAATGGAACATAAATAATGGAGTTTGTTTACACCCCATGACTAATAAATGGGGATTTTAATGGAAAATTCAGTTATTAGGGTAACTATCATTTTCAAATTACATAATAACATTCATTAATATCCTTTTAGGTACTCGAACACTACAATCATTAATATGAAGAGTGATAGATGTGGGTTTGAGTTCTTGGAGCCCTAAATAACAATATATTGAAAATGGCGTGAAGGCTACACTTTCTTTTAGATAAAAATACTTCTAAAAAATTTACTATCTCATAACTCAATTTTTAATTTTGAATATCATGATAATTTGAACATATGATGAATCGGCCTTTGGATTTTTGTACAAATGTCAACATCTAAAATGAATTAGATTTTATAATAAAAATTTATTTAAAAATTAAAAAAGTCATTAAGGTAGTTTGATTAGTTTGGTATGGTTTGTATTTAATCCAGAAGGTAAATTTTCAACATAATCTATTTAAATATTTCCCTCAACATTTCATTTAGTGACTCTTTATATTGTACTCTTATTCATTAAACAATGGTTGTATGTTGTATTATTGATTACTGTGGTTGCGTTTAATTCACATTTTTATTGGATTATTCATAATATAAGTCTTGTTCTTTATCATTTTAATATGATTTTGAATAATTTAATGGTTATGTAATGGTTTTTTATGTTCTATAATTCATTTACCACCTTTAATGGGTTTCACATATTCTAGTTGTTTATGTGATTATTATGTGAAACCTGATCCTCCCATCATAGTTTGAGAAACCTGAGAATCAATTGTTTCTCTTATTGTTTTAACGGTTTTATTTCATTTTAATGTGATGTCACTTTAAAATTCATTATATACATTTTATAAAAAAAATTCAATTTATTGGGATAGAGAATTATTATAAAGTGTCTGGTATTGATTTTTTTATCCCAAGAGGATACATTGGTTGTTGGATTGGTTGTCGAATGGGTTACTAGATGGGTTGGTGGTTATCCTTCAAACAAAATATAGGATGGTAATTGTAACATGTATTGAAATTGTCATTGTACTGTGACATTGTAATGATCTTATAATTGACCTCCATTTTTTGTCTTCCAAAAAATCACATCCTTTATTGAAGGGATGGTTAGGAAGATTATGATCTTTTAGTAATGTTTTCACAAATTATGAAGATTTGGTCAAGAGTGTGTGGTTTTTACCATACTAATGAGTGAAAGAAGATTTTTTTAAGACATTATTCATTCCAATTGGTTTTAATTCTAGAATATTTGGGTTTCTTATCATAGTAAATTCATGATATTGATTTCAAGGTTTGTTCATCATGATTCTCTAGATTCTCATAAGCTTTATGGGGGATTTTTTTTCATTGTTCCATTACACATCAGGTAATTATGTTGTTTATTTCATGGACACAACCCTTCATAAATGATTTCATCATTTTAAGGGATCGAAACCCCATTCTGATGTACCATGATGATAGTGTCTTTGAACCATTACATTATTTCCTAAAATTATGGACCATTTTTTTGAGAATGATTAGTTACACTTTTTAAGTGATATTGTTTTGTGATAGGGGAAGTATTTGTTATAAAATATTAATTTAAATTTCTATAATGAATTTATTGATGATGGTTTTATATTTTTTAACCAATTCATGTATTTATTCTTCAGTGATAAAGTAATGAGCTTTTTCTTAGCTGACTCAAGTTGATGTGGTGAGAACACGTTTTCAAAAATATCATTGAACTCCTTGACATGAAGGTATTTTATTTCCAATTTCATCTCGTGGATGGTTGTAAGGTGGTTTTTGAAATGATATTTTAATACATCGTGGGATTTATAATGGGTATGTTTTTATAATACAAGAGGGTGAAGTTGTCTAGGTGGGTGTGAAGTAGTCAAACATGGTTTGATCAACAATATTCCCCATTATTGCATCTACCAGGTTTGGATTTCCATTTTGGTTCCTTCATTTTCTTTGTTAGTTTTGTTGAATAAATGCCATTTTAATGGGATAAATATTTTCATAATTAGTATTATTAAGATTAGGATCTAATGGGAAGTGATATCTTGGATTTCTGGACTCCCCTACCCTATGAAATTCCAACAAGACTAGATGATTTCAATGGTTTTGGGAATAAGTGGATATGTATCAGGGAAATTTAAAAAAATACAGTGTAAAAGATAAGATAAATTGGATGGGAAAATATAATATGGGGGTACATCATGTTTTAATGATGACTTACTTTTTTAACTGAAAATAACACCAAAAAATGGTCTCACCCAAAATTACCCATCTTTTACTATTGAAGTGGTTTCTTATAGTGTTGTATGGGTTGTCAGATCCTTAGAGACCTAATCAGAAACTTATATAATACCCTTTACATGAGTAGCCCAAATATAATGGTTCCATTATTATATTGTAATAGTATACAAGAAACCACATCCTAAATGATTAAATAGTATAGTAGATGTGGAGAACTGGATACATTCTTCAGCCGTACATTACAATTGAAAATATAAATTATAACATAGGGAATCCTTTTAGAATAGAAATATTTTTATTTCTTAAACCCGTAATTCAATAAAAAAAATAGTAATTGAACCAATATCAAAGATAAAAGAGTTGACATCTACTACAATAACATTGGTATGATTATAAGGAATCATATCCTGGAGAAATGAAGAGCTTATTAGCCCTGGTAAACTAGATGCATACAAGAGTGAAACATTACAAATAAATACACTAATTAAAAAATTAAATTTTCTTTAATTTTTTAGGATAAAACTACTACATCATTCATATCCTTTAATATCAATCTTAGTACACTTCTCAGATTTTTATGAAAGGTAAATAATAATGATGAGCTCAAATGCATAGTAAGGGTAAAGTAGAACACACGAAATAATGAATTAATGAGAATAATAATTATGGATTATTAAATAACTGAACACACACACCATGAAATCAAAAAATTGTTAACGATGGTCATAAAATATAGGGAAAGGTAATAATAGAAAAAATTCCATTCAAATAACCAGATAAGATAAAATAAATATGGAAAGGTTTGAAACTAAACCACATTCCATTTAATTAATGAACTGAGAATAAAATTGATACATAGATATGTCAAAACAAAATCTCAGGAATAATAAATACTCAATCAAGATGAATGTAATACTAAATTAATAGAAGTTCCTCCAATGTAAATTTCTATTTCATTTTAAAAAATAGCCTGATTTGGGTAAATCGTTGGACCTCACAAAACAAACAAGCCACTACAGCAATAAATAACCAAAATACCAATACAAAAGCATACCTCACTGGATAGGTTACCCAACTGGATCAGCACAGTGCTTCCATGCTAAGTCATTGATGCCAGTATCTAGGTGTGAGGTGAAAAAACAATCTAACTTGATTACAATAGAATCCATCAACTCCAGGAATGAGTCCATATCAACCGTAGAGACAAAATCCAGGAACAAGACATCAATTTGAGATGTGTACCACACCATCTGTTCTGGTATGAGATTCTCTGGATACCTCCCCTGCTCAAGTCTCTCCCACTCCTCTACTGCCACGACATCTTCCCCAACTCTTGACCTACTAATCTATTCTTTTTAGCCTTCCCTAACTTACTGAACTTCGCTATCATCTTTCCATTAAAAACGTGAGGTCTCACTGTATCTCCCTTATGATCACCCAAAGTTGCATCCACCTCTGAGGGGATGGAGTTTGAGAGATCATTTAATGTAAAGGTTACATCACACTATTGGATCATGGATCCCAGGGATGTATCCTTCCCTCCTCCTGCTCTAGTCGGCATTGGTCTAGGAAGGTAGGAATAGTTATTCTTTTTCTTGGTCTTCTTCTTTACAGGTGCTGGAAAGTCCCCTGAATCCCGCAAGTATTTTTTCCCTTTCTTCTGGCCTGAGAAAAAAGATCCTTCATCAAGGACATCCACTTCCCAATCAGAATCCAAAGTATATAACTCATCAATCTCTCTTCCATTAATAATAAACATTTCACAAGGAGAAATCATGTCCTTCACTTGACTTTCTTCGACACCTCTAACTTGCTTCATCTTCTTTTGGGATATCACTACTATCCAAGCATTTTCTTATTTGGATTTAGGGACAAAATCTCCTAGAGGCACAAATTGATGGGCCACTAGGATCCCCACTACTCCTAGTTGAACATTTCGACATATATTTTCTTTACCCTTGATTCCCTGTTTTGTGGTAGGGCTTAACCCCTCCCCTTGGGAGTTTCTTATCTCACCCCTAACTATTGGAAACAACATCCATACACGTAGCCCTCACTTAAGAGTTCCTGTTCTTAGACTTCTCATCTTTTCCACCCATATCTGTTACTTGGGCATCTATTGGGATCGTTGTCCTTCTGATCACCACTCCACGGTCTTAGAGATCACTACTCACTAGAGGGTTGGGGTCTCCCCACAAAACAAAATGGAACTTGGAAATTGCAGCTATAGGGAGATGGGTTTTCAGTTGGGATGCACCTAAGACATCCCCAACCTCACTGGGAGGACAACCACGCTGCACTTCCTTCATCTAGTATGTAGTTTGGGGATTAGTGCAAACTGCTTTGCGGCACACAGGAGAATTGTGTCCTTGCCGACAGCAGTGTTCACATAAAGGAGGATGCTATTCAAAAATAACCTGTTGTTTTCACAAATATTCCCCAAAAATACTGATCCAGAAAAACTCAGGGAGACGTTTGGATAGATCAGCTTCCACACACAGGTGGTCATAAGCAGGATACTGCAGCGATGTTTATCATATATCCGAGCACAAGAATCTACCACAAGAATTCCCTACTAGGGGTAAAATTGCATGATTGAAAAAGGGGAGGGGTACACCTAGAAGGCGCACCCACAACATAGCTGTAGGTAGATCCTGACCCATGTTATAGTTGATTGACCATAGAAATAGAAGTAATATAAACGAACCAAAAAATCGGCATTCACGTGACCAAGCCCCCAAAAAATCTTCCTCATCTTGAAACAGAAGTAGAAAACATTTGGAATCCAGAATACCGATCGAGACAAGACTCTTTAACCCACATTCTGACCTGACATGAAGTGCAAATCCATGAAAAGATGGACGTCCTCGCTTTAAGCGAGCAACCAGTGCCAATCCATGTCGATTCGAGGTGAGGGAAAACCCTAATGACGATATTTTCACCACTGGAAAACCCTCCAAGACACCAGGAACCTTCGGGCCTATCACGATGGTCAAAATCGATGATCCTCGATTCTGATCAGGGTGACGAAGCTGAGCAGCAGTAGTTCCCACCTACCCTGTCGGGGGAGGGGCTGTTGCAGCCGACCTCATCCAGCTAGGTCATCTTTGGGGGAGGATCTATTTCCTTCACATATTCTTTCCTTACTAAATTACAAGACGTTATGTATAAGAAACTTGAAATTATATACCATCAATACCATTTAAAAGATGATTTAAAACTAGAGGTAGAATCCCATTTAGTTTTCACAACTTACTTGTCTCACGAGAATATATTGATGCATCAGGAGGATTTAGAAATTATGGGTTCCACCCATCATTTCCAACCCAAATTATTCCTCATATCAAATATTCAACATAAATAATAAGCCTTATCAAATATCCATATAGAATAATGAAGATGGATTTATCAATATTACCATAGATAATATAATAATTATTAATGTAAATCATGTTTGTAAAAATGGTATATAGTTTGTATATTAAACTTATCAACGAAAAATGATATGGATAATCAGGGGAAATTCATTTTTTAATGATCGTACAAAAATGAGTATTTGAATTGGACTACCAAAGAAATCAAAGATGTTAAAGTGAATACTATCATTGGCCATGTCAGTAATAAATCATCCATTATAAGAATAATAATGCAATTAATCCAAAATATTTTAAAAGGATAAAAAACAAAGGATTGTTTTCATTGAAGAATATGAATAACAAAAAATATGAATTTTAAAAAAATATGAGGAAAATATCAAATGTATTTTTGAAAAATATTTTAACAATAATTTTTTTAATGGAAATCACTATTAAAATAATTTTTATTAAAAATTACCCTTCCAAACATGTTACAGATTCTTCAATGAAATTATGGTAGGTAAATCCATACATCCGATACAAGGTAATAGAAACATTAATTTTTCATAGTAAAAAGGTTATGAAAATGGCTTGTTTAGAAGGAGATAGAAAACATCGTTTGATAAAATTGGTAAAGTAGTAAATCTATAAAAATTTCATTCACAGTTCATTTTGGAACTCTTAATAAAATTTTTGAAAACATTTTTACAAAACAAGGTGTTTAAAAGAAAATATGTCCTCTATCAAAAGAGAGAAATATTGTTGGGTTTTCCTAAAAACATTTTATAAAATATTTTATGTACCAAATAGTAGAAAATGGCACTATTTTTTGATAAAGATCATGATTAACCAATGTATATTAAAATGAAATTATTTTTTATACTATGATCATATAATTTCATCTAATGGAAATTTTTGAGTAAACAATCTCGAACAAAGTGATATTTTAAAGTAATCCCTTGAAATGATTATAACATTGATGTGATAAAAAATCTATTAGTATATTATGTGTATAAAATAAAAATACTAATAAAGAAGTTAAAATTAATCAATAGATGGTCAAATTCAGTATACCCATAACCATCAAAAATTAACAACAATGAGGTATTTGTTTAACCCAATGAATATAAGTTGGGTTATGAATTATTTTTCAAATTGGTATCTTTAAACTCAAATCCTTTTAGATGAAATAAATCAAATTCAAACTGAATATATCAGGAATAATTAATGAATCGTGATATTATTTGACAATATGGTAGTATGTAAACCATATATAATAATTTAGGTGTAAAACAGAACAGTGATAGTTTCAATAGAATATTGAAAATCATTAAAGGAATTGGTATTGTAAAGATAATCAAAAAAACTTTTCTCAGGGGTAATAATCATTAATCATTCCAAAGATTCCCATTCCACTTTGAAATATTTGTATCAAAATATAAAATAAGGTATAAAATTAAATGAAACATATAATATCATGGGAATAATTATATTTATTATATAAACTATACATGTTGATTATATGAACCATTTAAAATAAAATAGGTGTATAAAAATAATTAAGATTCAATTGAATGTAAATTGAGTTGAAATCTATTACCATGTGTCTCCTATTGGGAAGAACATCATTTTAAATCCTATATAAGTGTTTCAAAAATGTTACTATCTTATATCATAACCATAATAATATTTCTAATATCATATATTATAATATTATAATATCTTATTACCTATTTGTTAATAATCATTCATTATTTTCACTATTTTTGGTGTTAATTAGTTAGACTTTTGAGTATGTTTTGACTTGTTACTTGTATTTCTTGTTAATTAAATCATGGATTCATCATATCAAAAATGTAAACCATTAATTAAATATCTTATATATCTAGTATAAATGTACTTAGAATAGTCCATTTTATTTAGAGATGAGAATTGAAATGTACCATTCATGGGGATGATAGGTCGTACATACACATGAACTCTACATTCACTTCTTTAAAATTTTAGAAGAAATAAAATAAAATTAAATAATATATATATATATTATAATTTATGTAGCATATATATTTCATATATAGTTTATAGGTTTATTATATCCTTATTTTATACATTCCATGTATATTGTTAATGAGTCACATTGTGTTGAGGGGGTGGTAGTACACACTTCCACAAACAATGATATCGTATATACACAAAATGGATAGTATAAAGGTATGTGTTGTATTCAAATTAAATTATAAGAAATAAATTATTAATATTATCTATATCATATATTAATAGGTTATCTTTCTTAATTACCACCATGAGAGGTGTTAAAGTAAGAACAAATAATCATATTTTTGTGATGTAATAGTTTTTCGTACACAAAATTGGTATGTTCATTAACAATTTGATGAATGTTTTTGTAATTATAGGTAGAAAAATTATAACAAAAACAAAAAATTATATTTTAGATATTTCAGTTATAATATAATAATGTAATTTAAATATTTTAGGGGTGGAAAATAGAAATATAATTAAAGAGCTAAAGGAAAGATGTTAGCTCTTCTATGGGCATCTTCTTACACTTTGCACACAAGGGATTAAAAAGATGAATTTATACCCAAGGTGAGAAATATAGGTTGAGGATATTGATTTTGAGGATCTATTCAGATAGATATTGATTAATTCAAAATTTCTTGAGTTTTGTGTGGACGTGGGAGGGTTGAGTGCCTTTTTATAGTAGAGGAGTGACACTCATGTAATTTTTGGAAAGGGAATTCTACCCATGTTTATCCCATGAAATATGGATCCAATAATAGTGAATATTAGATAAATTGTAGTATATGTTTAAAATATGGTCATAAAATGGTTTTTTGGAAAATATTTATGTCAATTTCCCCCTTAAATTTAAGGTTTTCTCCCTTTTATGCTTAAATTCACCTTAATTGTGATAATTAATATTAATTAAATCCGTAAATATTTTTGGTCAAAACAAAATTGATAATATAATATATTATCAATTATTATTATTACAAATATTGAATCCAATTTTCCAAATTTCAAACACATTAGTGGATGAAATTAATATAAATCTAATCTGATAGACAGAAAAATTATGTGGGGTTTTAAAATAAAATTGATCTCATGTTTAGTATGTTTTTATATCAAATTTCAAGGTGAAATTGACTAAAATGATATAATTTGGATTAATTTATTTAAAAATTTTATTATTATTCTTTATATAAAATATGAAATTTTACACAAATCAATAAATAAATTAGATTAAAAATCATTTTCATGTTAAAGATGAGTATTTTTCACTATTCATTAAAAATGAAATGTCGTAGAAAAATCTAAAAAAATCACCTTAAACTAATTTATATATTCTTATGTCAAATTTAATTTTTATTTTTTTACATTTAATTTTTATAATTTTTCCATAAATTTGATTTAAAATAGGTTCTACATAAGAAATTGAAAATTTTCCTTAGTAAAAATATAGATTTTTATGTGTAATATTTGGATTGTTCTTGTAGTTGTCTGTAAAATATATTGGATAAACATAAAAATATTATATTTAATATAAAACATATATAATTCATTAATATTATCAACAAGTTGTAATTATTTACCTTTTTATCCTGAGAATAGTTTTTTTACAAAAGTATTCCATTTATTTAAAAATAATCCTATCTTAGTTTCTAATTAATTTGTAACACATGAATTAAATTTATATTTTTATAAATTTATATTTTTATTTTTTAGATAAAAATATTCATAATATTTAATATAATTATAGGTTAAGTATAATTATATTATATAATAATATTTTATGTTATATATGGTTTCCTAGTAAAACTAGGTTTGCGTGTAATAGAATCCATTGGAGAATCTCATTTTTTTCATGAGACGTATGATAACCAAGTGTTAAATTCATTGAAATATATAAATTATATTTAACATAATTAAAAATTGTGAATATATTATAAATTTGTTGGATATTATAATCTCTTATATTCTGTGTGTTAAATGTAATACAAGCTATCAGATACAATGTTCATCCTTTATATTTTCAGAGTCTTACATTCTTCGGACAATAATTAAATTTCATCCTCGCAATTTAAACCAGATCATGGTTGTTGATTTATTGATATTTTATATGTTTGTAAACCCACATTGTGGGAAGGTTTCATAATAATTCTTCTATAAAATAGTGAATGGGTAGTTCAAATGTCACATAGAATAACAAATAACTATGTTTCAAAGTAGGAAATCATTAGTGGAAAGAAGAGATACATACATGCAGAAAAATCATAAATATTTATACGATGGGATTGAGGTCAAAAATCACAAATAAATAAATTATCAAATAAAATTTTAAGGCCTCAATTCCATAAATGATTAATGATTTATAAAATCATAAATTCAATAAAAATTAAGGTATTACGACAATATTTTTTTAATATCATTTTACTCAAGTTAAAAAATTTAATTACTACTTAAAAATATTTGGAAATTAACTTACATGATAAATTTTAATTCCATATGAAAAAATATATCTTTTTGTATTCTTTAGTCAAAAGCTAATTCATCCATTTACTTCATGAAATTTGTATCCAAAAATTAAATGTTATTCCTCAACCACTAAAATAAAAATTTGAAGAATCATAAGTCCCATAAAATAGTCAAATGTTTTTAGATTTGTCTCTAAATATTCTCCAAGGATAATATTGTTAAGACACTAATATATAAAATTAGAAATTTATTCTACTAGTTCATCATTAATATTTATTCATCAAAATTTTAACTACAAACAATGACATATTAAGCAGGACATTGCATAGGTCAATAGTTAGCATAAAACCATTATCATGATTTAGTCATGGTTTCAATACCCAAACCCTTGTTGGATTTGACTGGGTTTTCCTTGGAATACCTGATGTCATTTTCTAAAACTATATTTATATAACTTCAAAAATAAATATGATATACAAATATAATATTGGAATAATAACTACATTTCCTTTTTTACTATGGTTTTATTTATAATCATTGTGCATGAGTACTTCATCCATTTATTTTCACATAGGTCGTTCCATGGTCTAGGTTTTACCCTAGGTAATTTATTTACCAAATACTTCATTATGATTTGTAAAGAAAATTTCAATTATCCTAATAATATCCCCTAGGTGTGTCAAAATTACTACATAATAAGGCATGTTGATGTGTCCAAAGATACACATAGTAAGTCCAGATGCACCATGCCAAAGTTGTCACTCCTAGCTCTATTTATGTCAGAATAAAATTCAATTTAGATATCTAGAGGGATGTATTTCTTGGAATACCCACATAATATCTTCCATTCACAAATTCTAGAATAGTCTTCAGCAATATTCGTCAAATTCATCCATTAGGTTATGTCATATAATCTATGTTTTCTTAAATATAGTTCCCATGGTTGCTACTAAACTTCCATTAAAAGTAACAGTAATGGACTGTCCCTAGAGTGCTTGGAATATTTGTCTACTATCATAACATTTTCATGATTATAAGGAGTCAAATCCCAATGGACCGAATTTATTTTACTGCTGGTAAACATGATAGATAAATGAGTCTCATACTACAAATGAAAACACTAATTAAAACATAATTTTTATTCTTTATTCCTCATGGATAACTTCAATCCATCTAGAGTATCATTTCATACCATTCATAGGGGAATACTTAGGCTAATGGGAATGTGAAACAAAATAAGGGTGATCTTAAATTCTCAGTAAGGGTAAAGTACAATAGACTCTATAAGGAATGAATGAGAATAATAATTATGTAATGGTACGTAACCTCGCACACATACCTAGTAATCAATAATTTATGAATGAATTCAATAAAAATTATTGAAAGATAATAAATTAATACACATTCCATTTAAATAACAAGATCAGGTAAAAGAAATAGGGATGTGTAAGAAACTAAAACACATGATATTTATTCAATGAACTGAGAATAAAATTAATCCATAGTTATGTCGATGAATAATCTCATTGAGAATAAAAATTTAATCAAAATGAAGGTAACACATAATTATTGTACTCCATTTCTCAGACATATGAAAATTTATGCCATCGAGACCTTTAACAAGATGGTTTAAAACTATAGTTAGAAACACATTAAATTAATGAAACCTATTTATATTATCGGAACCTATAAAAATATCAAGGGACTATATAAATTCTAATCCCCAACAAAAATTTCAATCAAAATCCTGCCTCATATCAAATAATATAAATAAAAAATACGCCTTATCAAATATCCATAACAAATAATGAATATTGATTGATAAATAGTTCACCATATAATAAAATAACAATTATGGTAAACCATATCCAAAAATGATATTCAGTTTAGGAAATAAAAATATATTTAAAAATGATATGGATAACTAGGGTAAATTAAGTGTCCTATGATAATGGAAAATTGAGTATTTCAAAGGGACTAAAAAAATCAAGGAAGTAAATTTGAATATCATCCTTGGAAAAATAAATCATAAACCATCTATAGGAATAATAAGGATGATATTAATAAGACATATCTCATGTAGAGAAAAAATAATTGGTTCTTTTCACTGAATAATTGATATACTAAAAAACACAATTGTAAAACATTCTTGATGAAAACATAAATTATATTTTGAAAAACATTTTGAAAACATTTATCTTTAAAAATAATATTTAAGAACATTTTCCTTAAAAATTATCATTTTAAACATGAAAAGTAATCCTTAAAAAAGGATGACTGGTAATTTTTTACATGTCGTATGTGTTAATATGTATATTCCTTTTTCCTGGTAAAAAAAAGATGAAAACGAATTGATCTGAAAGAGATAATATTTTTACTTTGAAAAAATTGGTAAAAGGTAAAAAGGTTAAAAATATTTTTAATAAAACATTTTTTAATGATCCAAAAAAAACATTTTGGAAAACATTTTTCAAAAAATGTTTTCAGAAGTAAACAGGTTCTTTTAATAAATTTATCAATGATGTCGGGATTTCATAAAAACATGTTCTTAAACATTTTACGCACCAATGGGTGTAAAAACTATAGTATTATTTGATAAATTTCATTAATAACCCATGTACATGGAAATGATATTTTTTATTAGGAAATGATAAAATAATTTACTCAAACGTAAATTTAGGTGTAAACAATCCTCAACAAAATGAGATTGTAAACTAAACCCCTAAAAATATTATAACATTTAAGTGAGAATAAATCATTAAGAATATTATGTGTACCATCTATAAGTCAACATAAGCAAGTGGAAAAAATACATATATAGTCAAAGTAATTATACAAATAATAAAAGAATATTGACAATAATAAGGTTTTAGTATAAACCATTGGAAAAAAGGGGGATAAGAAATTCAATTCCACTTGGGAACTTTTAACTGAAATCCCCTTAGATTTAATAATATAAACAGAAAATCAAAATATCATGAATGATGAATAAATAATTATATTATATCAAAAAGATGAATTATTTACATAATATATATGAAGTTATGTACAGAAAAATAACGTTATTGTTTTAATAGAATGTTAAAATTTAAAAAAAGAACTATGATTTCAAATATAATCATTAAAAATGTTCTTGGGGAGAGTAATTTTTTACCCTTCCAAAGAGTCTAATACAAATTTGAAACATTTGAATAAAAATATATATGAAGTAATAACATAAAATGAATCTTATAATACCATCATAATACATAAATTTATGACACAACAAGTCAAGGGGATGTAAATAAACCATATAAAAAATCTAGGTGCAAAACAATAAAAAACACTCCATAGAATGTAAATTAAGACGAAATCCCTTACCAGGATTATCATTTTCAATGAAAATACATTAACCTCAATGATAATTCATTTAAACATGATAATGAAATATAATATGACTATAATCATAGTTATAATATCATATATTATCTTATTATAATATCTTATTACATTTTTGTTAACAATAATTAATTGTTTTTAATATATCTATTGTAAATTGTAAAGTCTTTTGAGAATGTTTTGACTTTTTACTTGTTTATCAGAGTAATTAGATAATGGTTTAACCATATACATGATTTAAATATCATATATATATATATTATATTTATTTACAATAATACCTAATGTTTGGAGATATAAAATAAAATGCACCATTGATCGAGACAACAGGTCGTGCGTACACAAGAACACAACATTCATTTCCTTTCTATATTAAACTAATGAAAAAATGATACATAAGAATATTATAAATATATTATTATATATATTTCATATATTTTAAATATTTTTATTAAAATCTTCCTTTATACATTCCTTTTATAGTGTGAAAGAGTCACATCATATCGAGGGGGCGACAGTCCACACGTCCACAATGTGTGTTATCGTATTTACACAAATTATAATGTATATTAGTATTAGTTGTATAAAAAGTATAGATTCATATAAAAATTATATATATTATATGTATCATATATATGTATATAATTTTGTCTTCATAATTACGTCCTTGAGATTTAGTAAACGGAAAATGAACAATCAATGTTATGGGAGGTGACAACTCACTATTAAGAAAAGAAGTATGTTTGTTACCTATTAGATTGAAGTTTGTGTATGTTCGAAACTAAAAATATTAATAAAACATCGCCAGTATATTTACTATGATTATTTTATTCTATAATATTTTAATAATAAAATTTTTGGAGTGGGTAATTACAATAAGGAAAAATATCTTGAGGAATGATGTTAAATCTTCTTCTAGTAGTTCTTTTTTGGTTAGCACCAAACAACTTCCAGTGATGGATATTTGATAAAATAGAGGCTTATAGGTTTATGGGATGAATTTAAGGGGATACTCGCACCTCTAGGTATCCTCTATATCCTGGAGGTTGTTTAGATATACGGTAACATGTAGAAGCTGTTTTTCAAAATAGATGCTTTACACTTATTTAACTAATGTTGGGGTGCTCTCTTCTTATTGAGTTTTTTGGATATGTGGAAGTGCATATTAAATTTCTGTATACTGTGGTGCTTTTGGGAGTTTTATTTCTAGAAAGTTTTATGGTCTTTCCTTAGATGAGGTTTAGAGCACAAGGTCATCACATCTGCATGTCACTTGGAGCAGAAGACTGAGAGGGTATGGCTTTTCCATTGGTACCATGTTCATGAATCCTTGCATGATAATTTTTGTCAAGTCCCATGATTTATTGGAGGCCTCTTAACGCTGAGCTAATGGGTAGAGGTAGGACCAGTATTTGTTTGGAGTTTTTTGTTGGTTTTGGCATTTTGATGCACTTGGGGTTTCTCACTTCCCCTTAAAAGTGATTTGATAATAAAATAAAAAATAATTTTCAGTCAGGTTTATGGGATGAATGATGAGGAGATATTTGGGAATATATTTTTCGATCCAATGTGTCTTTATTAATGGGATAATTTTTGAGGGTGGAGTGTGTTTTTACCGGGGAGGATGAGTGGCACTCTTGTAAATTTATGAATTGGAATTACACCAATAGTTTTCCCTTGTCATGTTGATCCAAAAATAGAAAAAAATATATAAAATGTAGTATAGGGTGTATATATGTAGATAAAATTGATTTTGAGAATATGTTTTGGTCATTTTGGTGTTTAAGTTTATGGTTCAGTCCCTTATTAAGCTTAACTTCACCTTAATCATTGTAATTAATTTTAATTATTTTCACATATATTTATGTTAAAAAAATGTTTGAAATTATTATAAATTATAAATTAACCTGATTTAAAATGTTTAATACATTTTCTAAAATCCCAATCATAGATGTATAAGAAATTAATTTAAATTTAATCCTGTATACAGGATGATAATGTGTGGTTCTAATGTAAAATCGGTCAAATGTTTGCAATGTTTTCATAACCATTTTCAAGGTGAAATTGATTACAATGACATAAATTGTATTAATTGATATAAAATATATCTTATTAAACATTAAAACCAAATTAAAATATTACTTTATCATAAAAATAATTACGATTAAAAACATGTTTTGAATTAAAATTCTATATTTTCACTATTCATTTAAAAATGATTCATCACAGGAAGACACCAGAAATTAACCATAAACTAATTTTTACCTTCTAGTTTAAAAGGATAAGTTTATATTAATATATAAAAATTATAATGTTTCAAAAAATTCTATTTAAATTTTTTCTCCATTAAAATATGGTAAAACTTCTCTAATAAAAATATCTGGTTTTATATGTAAAATTGTGTTTTTCTCCTTTTATGTCTATGGAATATATTGGATCAACTAAAAAATATTATATTGAGTATATAACATATATATTTAATTAATATAATTAAATAATTATTAATAGTATAATTAAATAAGATAAATATCATTTTTGATCATATAAATAGTTTTCTATAAAAATATTACCTTCATTTTCAATTGTTTCTTATAAACATTTCAAAATAATTAGAAAATTTTATTCATTAATTTTTTCTTAAAATCAAATATCTTAATATGTTAGTTAATATGATTCATAAACTCTAATCAAACTATTAGGTTATGTCTTATTAAATTAAATAAAAATATTTTATTGTTTTTCAAAACTCAGTCTGCAATGTAACACATGCCCATGAATAAACTCACTATTGTGTGTGATATACCCTATCTCATTATCGCATTCATTAAAAGATATTAATTATATTTAATTTATTTTAAATTTTAAATATATTCTAAATTATAAGGATATTTTAATTCATTTTCTGCTTTGTGTTTTCTATTATACACACTATCGAATACATTGTTCATACATTAGTGTTTTGGGTAGTTACAAAACATATCCATATCCTGGGGAAAAATAAAACTTAATAAATTGGTGAGTTAATAAGCATGGTAATGTATTTATACAGTGGAAGCGATCACAAATAAGAAATAAAAATTATGGTCAGGTTAATAACTAATAAATGTTCTATTTAATCAATTACATTTTCAAAATATCTCCATAATATAAAATCATCAATTCATGTCATATAAATAATCACATGTGATAGAAAAGATAACCGTTGATATTCAAATAATTATTTTTTAACATTAAAAAATAACTAATATCATAATTTTTTAATGAATAATTCTATTAATACGAACATACTATCAAGAATTCATCCAAGACATCATACTTAAATAGGTAAGACATAAGAAACAATAACCAAACTAGTTTTTCTCAAGAGACCTTCTCATTCATCATGGGGCTATATCAATTCAAGCATTGCGAGATGTGAAAGGGTTTCAGCCAACATGGGGCATTCCCTTTTTCTAAAAAAATCAATACAATATTTACAAAATTCCAAAAATAACATCAATGTTCATCTCATGAATTTCAATTTGTATTCTAAAAAATAGAATAACCCATATACTCTTATTATTTAATGGTGTATTTTGTGTTCCATTAACAAATTCCATAGTAATTTCATCTGTTGATCCATGAAATTAATGAAAAAAATATTTTATTGTTCCTTAAGAACTAAAATTTTCATTAAATGGTTCATGACATTCATAATGAGTGATAATTAATTCTGTTTGTATCAAACTATTCCCCAAACCCAATATGGTTAAAACTGTTTATCCAATACAAATCAAAACAATAACCTTTAAAACCTCACCCAATGTTCAACTTAAACCATTTCATAAATAGTTTACCTTATAACTCTTCCAAAAGATCAGGACAAAAATATTTAGAAAGAAGGTAAGAAAAATTAAATAATAAACAAACTATAAATATCTCAAAAAAATGAAGTAGATAATCACACACCATTATGTATTCTCTCAAAACACTTTAATAATATAAATTACCATAAAATTTTATTCAAAACTTGCACGATTCTTTATTCTTTAAGTAAAATATAGATTATTTGATATTTTCCTTAAATCCAAAAAAATTTTCAACTTCATCAATGGTAAAATAAATCAATTTTCAATATATCATTAATAATATCAAATAAATATCATTACCTCATCCAAAAATTATAATATCAACATCATGTACATAATTAGGTTTGTCATTCATTCAAACATGTTTTTTTAAAATATCAAAATTTCCTCTAAATCAATGTTTCTAGTATTTGGTACAATTAAACATATGATCTGAAATCCAGAAAAAATAAAGAACTCCAATAAAATCCTTGTACATTTCATAATATAGAAAAGGTTAATGCTATAAAAAATATTTTGGGGATTAAAAAACAAATGAAAAATAATAATTTCATTTTGTTCATATCAATAAAAAAAATCTAGACACTGATCTCATAGTGTCTTCTAGGGTATATTTTCTGGACACATTGGGAACTCATTTGTGTAGTTCCCCATCTCTTTAAAGTTGAATCGTTTCACGTTTACAAATTCTTCTTTTCCATTGATATCACCAATCAAGTAGACTTTCTCTCCACTCTTGATCCAATCACCTGTTCCCTTCAAGAAACTACCTGGGTGTTTATTTCCACAATAATCATATGTGGGAAAATAATTATTACTTTCTTCCATTTATCTATATTTTTCACTTCCATAATCTTATATTATTTCTTTACTTCATAGAAATAATGCTTTGAAAATTCCTTATCTCTCTTGATGGAAATAATATTATATCTTTATATGAGGAGACGGTTTGGAATTAGAGCTCCCACAGAAGAACATTCTTAATCCCATCAACGAAAAAATCAATCTCCCAATTTAGATTATGTACATTGTTAACATAATTATTTGCTATCGTTGTAAAATATTCTTTATACATAGAAAATATTTCTTCATTATTTAGTCCTAAGCATAAAAATTTACTCTCAATATCATCTCTTTGTTATAGAAAAAAATTTATAACAATAATTTTCCATTAAAATCTATATATTTATTTCTGATAATATATTCAATATCCTTAGTGTTTTTAGAAAATAACCACCATTGATCTTCTTCCCATGGGTGATGACAAACTCTCCTGAAAACATTATCCCTTTTATTACTTTCCAATGAAAGAACAGTATTCTCCATAAAACTTATCCATTTCTCAGCTACATATCGATTATTAGTTCCATTGAATGATTGAGGTAATTGTTACATAAATTGGTCTAACAGTTATACACAATGATGTGGATCATGACACTCTATTTGTTTAATATTATTATTCATGAAATTTATTAGTTACCCTAATACAATTATAATTTTATTAGATCTGGGTGTAGATTTGGATCCAGTTGCAGCTCCACCTTCAATTTCATTATCTTTCCGATGAGGTCAATCCCTACATGGATAATGCAAATTGATAAAATTCACATTCCTTATTATAGGAACCATTTATAAATAATGACAGAGATTATATTATATTATAACATTCTGAAACATAATGTATCATCTCAAAAAAACTCAATGAAAATTGAAAATTTAGGTATAACTATTATCTAAATCATAATCTTTATTACATTGGGATTATTCATAGAATCTATTATAGGGTAATGTTTCCCTAATATATCTTATTTTATCTCAAAGTATTGTTTCCATGGATCTTCTAAACATCTAATCATACCAACTATAACACCCTCAACCCTTGTATCTTAGAGTCGATGGTTACATTATAACTTTGGAATAATATATAGGGAAACAAATCATGAAGGTTAATACTGTTTTTTATAATTTTAAAATATATTCATTCTTGAACCATACATTAAAATTGACTATATATAATAAAACAAAGATAATATTTTCATGAAATCATTATTATCCTATCTTAAACCTGCATATCAATCATAATAAATATCTCGGAATCCATGGAAAAAAGTAGTATAGAATGGACAAGCTCAGTTTCTTAGTAAGGTTATATATATATGATATTATATTATAAATAAAAAATATCAATTATGGTAATGTAAATACATAAAAACATTTTATTAAACCAATAACATGGGGAAGATATGTATGAATTAAAAGCTGACAAAAAAAGTCCATATAAATAATCATAGGAGTGAGAAAAATAAACATAGATATTATACTAATAACAGTATTATATAAAAATAAATAAAAAATCTCATATTGAACAAATTCATAATTTTGATCCACTAAAAATATCATCCAGACTTCGGATGAGACATCATACATTAATCGACAATACATAAGATAATTCAAAAAGTAATTTTTCCCATGAGACCTACTGATGCTTTTAGGGGATATAGTAGGCCCCACTCTTCTCTTAATATTTAAAATGAATTCCACTTATGAATGAGGTGAAACATAATAATCATATACACTAATATTGAAACTATAATATAAAATTTACGCACCTTTTCCCAATCAGTAATCGTAATCCACAAATATCCAAAATAATATGGTCTATGGTATGTAAATATTAAATTCCCAATAAAACTAATCAATAAAAATTAAATAATATATTATAGATGATATCATAGGAGACTAACCTCTTTGAAGTATAATATTAATCAAAGGATTTTGATATTGATGAAAATCCTTTGTTAGGATCATTACAGAATTCGTGAAGAAAATAACCTTTTTCACCTAGAAAATGAATTATTACCAATATAATATAAAATTATAAATTGAAATACTTTTATTGTAAATATCCTTATAATATTTCAAAAGAATCCTCAAATAAATAACTTCTATTTTTTTGGGAAAATAATATAAAAACATTATTGGAAATATTTATCGAAACCCTCAACATTGAAGAAATAGTGAGTTTTAGGGGAAACATTAAAAATATATTTTTTATAGAATGACTCTAAAAAAGTATCAGGACATTTAAGTGAACATAAATAAAAATAATTATTTATTTGTATCCAATATAAATCCTCATAATTATATTGGGAATAAGACATAAGATAATTAAATTTCATTTCACATGTAATATTATTGTAAAAAAAATCAATGATGTAGATGTTTAACCTAATGAATGGATTTATGTTAAGAAATCACTTGAAATATTAATCAATCAAATTATATTACCCCTAAAAGTAATATTTAACAATTTAAACATTGAATACCATTAAGATAATTAACCCCATTATATGATATATAAAATGGAATTATATATAACATACAAAAAATAAGTGGTGAATAAGTCATACATCTCAGAGATGTAAATGGGAGATGGGAAACCCCTACCTCACACTTAAACTTAGTAATGAGTACATTAAACTATAATAAAATGGCATAAAGGGTTTTATTAATTAATTATATAAATATTTTCATATTTATAAAACCTTATATGATTTATTTATAACATCTTACCACCAATTTATTAATAATATTTCATTATTAACATGGTTTGGGGTGTGTCCGTTCCATAGTTTCCTGGTCGATTAATTTGTTAATAAATATGGATTTTCATATTAAATGGAATAAAACCATTGAATTTAAATAAAATTTTATTCTATAAAATAATTACTTTCAAATATCCCAATAGTTAATTATAATTTTATAAATGATGATGATTGATTTGATGAATATTAATCATAAATGTTTTGTTTATTTTGCTGGGTTCTCCAACCATTATTAAGTAGTTTCATTTTTTTAATATTATGCATATTAATTAGATTCATAAAATTAAATAGTTATTAATATACTTATTGAATTATTATGTAACCACAATAATACTTTTATGACGATCATTGAAGGCAGTAATGGAAAATGAAAATTTGTTACTCACCGAGGTAGTTAACCGCCAAAATTTTGACAATGGTTTCATTTCATTGAATAAGTGGGTATATGAAAGTGGGTGGATATAAGATATTACATTTAAAAAATAACATTGTTGTATATTCATTATTCTTGAGATATTATTATTTTATGGATGCATTATGTAAGGGTAACATATAATATGAAATGAAAATAAGAGATGTGGCTTTAGAAACATACATCTTATACATCACCTCCTTGAAGGGCCGCTTATGCAAATTATAATTATTTATTAGGAGAGACCATAAAAGCATGGGAAAAGTGATAGATGATAGTATTGGATTTTTAATATATTTTAAGGGATTCAATTATTTTATGAATAAAGGGGATTGTGAAGGGTGTCATTTATACTTGAGTATGGGTGGTTTTACGTAAATAAATGAAGATTGTTTTATATTTGAAGACTACCACATCTGAGTGGAATTAATTACCAAGAATTTGAAAGATAATTAATGTTTTAAATGATATTTAGGTTGTATCTACACATAATACCCCATTTAATGTTGTAGTTTTTAGGTCATTTAATATTTTACCTTTTATCTTTTACATGTTATATTATTTTACCAATACTATGGTAAATAATTTTTATACCTAAAATTGAAAATGGAATTATTTTATAATTTTTACCTCTTTGTTTAAAATATAAAATAAATTTTACATGATTATATTTATAAAATTTGTTGAAATCAATTGTATATATATTTTGTTTATAACTCATAAAATCATTTTCATAGGATTAAATTGTCATTTTAAAAACATGTAATGATGTGTTTCTGAATATAAGTAATAATATTTTATTTCCTTCATTAATTTATTTTATAAATAATAATTTTTAGTTATTCTGAATTAATAATTATATAAAAATTATTTCTTACAATTTTTTGTATTTTTAAAAAATAACATTTTCAGATTTAAAAAAAACTATTTTGGAAAATTACTAAAACACTCCCTTAATCCAATTATGGAATATTAATTCCATAAAATATAATAACATTGTAAAAAAATTAAATTCTTAAAAAACCTATTTATTTATATTAACTTGGAAATGAATCAAATTATATTTTATTAATAGAACATGTATTCAAAGAAAAAAATTACTTTACTAAAAATTGTGTGTTCATATCCGTAGTATAGTTTAATTTATATTGAACATGGACTTCACATTTATTTCATAATATTTCATTTTATATTCATAATCACCAATTTAAGGGATATTTTATAATTGAAATGAAAAAAGATTTAGAGTTTGGTGTTCTTTTATGATCAGTGTTCTAAAAAGTATAAGAAATTGGATGAAGCGTTCTTTTAAAATATCAGGGTGTTATACCTAAAGGCACACGCATTATAAGTGGAAGATTTGGATATTTAGTTGGTGAATTATTTTTGTTTTTATATGGTTGAAATTAACACTATGATACCTATCACAATTAAAATTATGATTAAGGGTTGATCCTTTGTTATTACATGGGATGGATTAGATGAAATGTATTTTTAACGATTTCAATTTCATTTACTCTAGAAGGATTTATTCAATGAAATAAAAATAAACTAATAAAATAATAGACTATAAATATATAATAGATAATATCATAATATATAAATATTTAATATCATATTTACGTGTAGTCAAATGTAAAAGATCATATTAAAACATTAAAAGTGTGGTAATAAAATTAAATAAGGAAGATGAAGAACAAAAAATCCTTGAAAGAAAAACTAAAAAAATGATGAGATATTTAAAGATTTAGAAATGAAATTTAATCTAGACCATTATAATTAATTGGATAAATACATGAGATTATTATCCTTACATTGATTTTATTTTTTCAATGGAATATAATATTAGACTCTTGAGGGTGGAATTGAAGAAGAAAATTAGTGAATCACTACATAGTTGTAAAAATAATTTCACAAGTTTTGGTGTAAATAAGTTCAAATAATGGTAAAAATGTATCATAGTGGTATAAATATTAACATTATAAGATGATATTATGAACTTTTATTAATAAACTAAAATTAATAGGAACAACATACATGTGAAACAAATTTGTGAATACAAAACTACAGCATAACATCATAATTAAAATAAAACCATGCATCCCAATAATTTTTCAAAACCACAAAATTAAATACTATATTTAGAAATATTTGGTAGACACCACAATATAAATTTATTACCACTTTATTGTGGTTTTACAAGGATAGTACAATGTTTGAGAGATATGGACCTTTCCACCCTTGACCCAAAATGGGAGCCATCTTGCATTCCTATGATAGTTGTCTCCAAAATAGATTCAAATGGTTGAATTTGAGTCTTCCATAGAATTTTAAATTGAATCCTATGATTTTTTCTAATAGTATGTAAAATATCATCCCAATTTAATTTTTTATATTAGATAACTGACTGAAATTCTGGGATATCAGTCGAGGCCATGGAAATTTTCCATTAATTTCATTTTCATTTTGTGATTCATATAACTAAATCCAATATCCAATTTTTATTTATAAAATAAGTAATTATGTGTTCATAAAAAATAAATATATGTAATGTACACAATTTAGCTTCACTACGATTATATAATTACCTCTAGTTTTATTTTAGTTGGTTGTTGTCAAGTACACTTCACCAAGAATGTTCTCGATTTAAGTCCAACTTTTTTAACCAGTTAAATTGAATCCTTGGAAGATCTTGAATGATATAATGTAACTCAAATAATGAGATACAATAAAATGAAACATTAAAATAAAATTTGGACTATTGGGTTATTTAGGAGGTGGTAAAAAATACATCGTATAATAGTGTATTTTAAGAATGAACTACAAACATGTTAAGAAAAGATGTTAAAAATATAAAATTCACTAGTACATGTGTTATGAACATTTATTTAGGTGAATATTATAATAAAAAATGAATTTTATATTTAATTAGTGGATAAATGAGAATTTTGGTCTGGATATTAGATATATTATTGGTGTTGTTGGATCTGAATCTACGGATTACACACAAGAGGGGGGTGAATTGTGTCTTTTCAAAATTATTATAATCTCTTCAATTTAGACAAATTCTGTCCACTATGCTTTTGCTCGATTAAATATGCAGCGGAAAAAGTAAAAGCATGAACACACGGATGTATAGTGGTTCGGGGAACAGAAGGCCCCTAGTCCACTCCACCAATGCTCAAATCCACGAGCTTGGCGATTTTCACTATCTGGTCCTCGTTTCCACAGACCTGTTCACAACTGAGTACAGGCAGTTGACACCTTTACAAGTTTCAGGCAAACACAGCCTTCCTGGTTCAAACACGAAACCACACAGCTTAGAACGAGAAGCTGATCACTCAAAAATAAAAAGGGTTTCGATAAAGAAAACACTTCTCCAGTTGTTCTTCACAATTGCAACAGAAAGCAATTGACAGTAGATAGATCGTTGTCTTCAGAAAATAAAGATCTGTAATCAAAATAGTTCTGAGTCGATCCAGTTGCAATAGATATTACCAGAAACTTCACAACTTCAGCAGCAGTAGATTCACAATAGATAGTCGATGTAGAACACGTGAATCTCCTATCAAGATCTTCCTTCGGTAATAAAGGTTTTACACTTCTTCTCGATCACCAGAAAAGAACGCCTTTTCTCAGTCTCTGTTTCTTGCTCGTTAAAAGATCAATCTCTATCTTTCACACACTTTTCTGTGTATATATATAAAATCCGAAGTTTCCAAGATAGAACATATATATTCAAATCTGAGAAAATCTTCCGCATAAATAGATCCATGAAAATCTCCTTTAGATTCGCGATATTAAATGAAATAACAGAGCCGTTGTAACTCCCCTGAAGAATCGGCACAAAAATCTCCATTTAAATCAATCAGTAATCCGTTGTAAATCGTCTTTGATTCAGTCAAAGTCGTACTTAAGAATCGGCTCGAAATCCGCCTAATAATCGGCTTGTTTGACCAATGCAAAAGGAAATATCGTCTGTCAAAAATATCCCGACGCCAAACGTAGGGTTGATGACGTGGCTCCAAACGTAGGGTTCACAAACGTAAGGTTCACAAACGTAAGTTTCACAAACGTAAGGTTGAACATACATACTTTCTCTTCAGCATTCAAACGTAGGGTTGATCATCCATACTTTGTCTCGCTTCAACTCTCCAAAGAACGTACGGTTGATTATAAAAGTAAGGTTGATGATCCATACTTTTGAGAAACAAACTCAACACTGAAAACTAACGTACGGGTTCTCTTCCATATTTGTCCAACAACGAAAACGTAAGGTTCCTTCCAAACGTAATGTTCTTCTTCAATACTTTTCAACAACGTAAGATTCATTAACCATACGTTGCGAAATAACGTAAGGTTCCTTAACCATACGTTTCTTTTAACATAAAAAGTAAACTTTTCATCCATACGTTACGTTCATCAACGTAGGGTATGAACAGTGATTCCAGTACGCGCTAAAATTGATCTCGCGCTACAGTGATTCCAGAACACGCTAAAATTGATCTTGCGCTACAGTGATTCCAGAACACGCTAAAATTGATCTCGGAATAAATGAAGTATGAAATCTCATTGTATGAAATAAATAAATAAAATAAATTACTGCAAAATACTCAACGAAATAATTAGTAAATAATTAAGGGTATTTGTGAGCATCAGAATCATCATAAAGAGACAGAGTATTATTTGAAATAATCTCCCCCTTTAAAAAACATTATTTTGAATTGTTTGAAAACAATACATTGCTCAACAATCTCCCCATTTTTGATGATCACAAAACCCATAAAATAATAGAACTAATTTAATTGCAATCTTTAAAATTTTAGAGTTCTGAAAGGATTAAAACAATATTTAACTATAATAAAATTTCTCCCCCATAAAAATAAATTTTCAGCTATCCAAATTTCTTCATAGGAAACAAATGAATTTAAATGTTGTGTTTATCCAAATTCTCCCCCTTTTTGTGATATCAAAAAGAATGAAAAATTACGGATTTGAACACATTCAATATTGCACTGAACTATAAGTAAATGCTATAATTAACTGTGTATGAATAAGTGAATTTGTTATACTGGCTAACTTAGTCATAAATCAATAAACAACAAAACAAAAAGAAATAAGAAAAGAATTTTCATTCACAAGCTGTTATATATATAAACGATTGTGATATACAGAGGAATCAAGGTTCATGGATAAGACAGGGAAAGAAAAAAAGTGTCTATCTCCTTTGAATCGTGGTCTTGATCTCTGTAAACTGTTCTCTGAGCCTCTTCATCATCCCATCTCCTAACCTGATGATAAGATCTCTGTTCTCTTGAGTCATATGAATATCTTCAATCAAATTAACTCTGAAAAACTCATGCATTCTTTCTTCTTTTTCAACAAAAAGAGCCAGCTTCTCTGATAACTGATTCAAAAGAATCCTAATCGGTTGCTCTCTAGATGTCAACTGATCCACTAAAAATTTCTGATTTTCATGAAAAACTGACAAAGGGGCACTATTACACTGAAGATCGTGTAATCTGTCACTCATATTGCTTAGTGCTCCTGTAATTGCTTGAAATCTCCGAATCAAATCAGGTGAAGAGCCTGATCCACTCACAGCATTGTTTGCAATAGACTCAAATTTATTCTCCATGTAAATCTTCAACTCAGACATATCATCTTTCTTTACCATCTATGATTTTAACTGATCAACAGCATGCAACATATCAGTCTTAAACAAATCTACTTCCTGTCTTGAAACAGTAGATTCTTTCAGCTTTTGAAACTTCAACTGCTCTAAGTTCAGAGAATTTCTGAGACTAACATTCTCAGATTCTAACTGAGAGATACGCTTGTACAGCTCAACAACTTCTTCTTTTCTCGAATCAGGGGGATCCTGTGCTCTATTCTCATGTCCAGAAAAAGGTTGATGAGGCAGGGCAAGAGGTAAAGAATCTCCATCTGACTGTTCTTTGTCCTTGTCCTGACAAGGTTGATCCACTGAACTAACTTTTGAAGCTTGAAACTCTTCCACTGAAAAATCTTCCTGAAGTACCTCTGTATTAGCTTCAGAAGTACGTTCATCACGAACAGTAGTCTCTCTGACTTCTACTGAATGGTCAAGAACAATATTTTCTTGTAAATCTTGAGGTCGGGCCACTTCTTCACCAGGCACTGCCTCCATAGGTTGTTCTTGTTGTATTACATTTTCAACAGCCACAGCAGCAGATTGAGGTTCTTTTTGGATTTCCGGTTGAGCTGCTGGTTCCTCTATTGGTGCAGTCTGCTCCACAACAGCTTCTCTCACAAATGAATAAGAAATTACCGGTTCAGAGGATTTCAAGGCAGGAGAGATAATTTCTTCATCAATTGACCTCTTCCTTTTAGATTGAAGTCCTTCTTGACTTCTCTCTTCCTCAACTTCCTCCATCTCAAAGCGAATTCTCCTTGCCACTGTACTAACTCTTGATTCTGCTTGTCCCTCCTTGGACTTAGCCGGTTGAGCCTGAGCACTCTCCGAGTCTTCCTCAGCTCCAACAGGTAAGAGTTTTCCTTTAATTGTGCTCCAGAAGTATCCTACTTTCCTTAAAGTTCCAGCATTAAAAACATTACTGTGATGACATTTCACCCCAGCATCTACCAATCTGATCATTCCTCTTTTAAACAAAAACAAAGAAATGAACCTTCCATAAGGGAAAAAGGTGATTATTGCTTCACTCTGACAGCAGTAATTCAAATATATTATCATAAACCGAGGAAAATTAAACTTAATATCACACATCAGAAGATAAATTATGTACATGTCAGGGTATAGGATTTTCTCCATCTCAGCCATCCTTGGTGCTAAACCAGTCTGAACAAATTTTACCAAGATTTTCTGATCGGGCTCCAAATCTTTAATAAACATTTTCTTTATCACTCTGGTTCAAACAGAAAAGACATAATGTCTTCAGACTTATGTACAGAATCTCCAATATTCCGTAAATCGAAATGAAAAACTCCTTCATGAGGGCAGTTAAGAATTTGACTTATCTCTACAGATGATATGGAAAAGTCCTTATCCTCTATTTGAGCCAATAAACTATCCTCCGTATCTCCAAGGCTAAACTGAACAGTTCTAAAGAAATGTCTCATTTCTGCCTCATATAGAAACTCAGAATTTTCACTATTAAAAGCTTGCTCAAGGCTTTGAAACGACAACGCTTGCTTCAACAGTAAATTAGTTTCAAACAGCCATTCTAAATCGATGACTTTACCTTGCAGTATTTTCCGACCAACTACTTTAGGTTTCTTTGCAGCACTGCTCTCAGCTTCATCTGGACGCTTAGTCTTTGCCATTTCAACAACTATTTCTGAAGGTTCGAAAGTTTAGGGTTTGAAGATTCAGAAAAGGGTTTTGGAGCAGATGTGCAGTTTTAGGTTTTCGAAAGGGTTTCCGAAAAAGGTGAAACAGTTTAGAAGGTGAAACGGTTCTGACAGCCTTGATTCCCATGTAATCACTAATCATTACTTTTATTTAAAACTAAAAAAAATTACTTATAGCGGGAAACAGAAATTAAGCAGAATTCGAAAACAGAATAAGATTTAAAAAAAATTATTTAAAATTAAATAAACCTAACTGCCCCTTAATAAATTCAAACCTTGCCGTGGGAAGTGGTTTAGTAAAAATATCTGCTAATTGATTTTCTGTATTTACAAATTCTAAAAATATATCCTTTTTAAACACATGATCTCTTAAAAAGTGATGTCTTATATCAATGTGCTTAGTTCTAGAATGACTAATAGGATTTTTTGAAATATTAATTGCACTAGTATTATCACATAAAATAGGTGTATTATTGAAATTTAATCCAAAGTCCATAAGAGTGTTTTTCATCCACAACACCTGTGCACAGCAACTACCTGCAGACACATATTCTGCCTCGGCTGTTGACAGGGCAACTGAGTGTTGTTTCTTACTAGACCATGATACTAAAGACTTTCCTAAAAAGTGACAAGTTCCTGAAGTACTCTTCCTATCTAATCTACAGCTTCCAAAGTCAGCATCTGAATATGAAATTAAATTAAAATCAGAGGTTTTTGGATAAAGCAGAGATTGATAAATAGTACCTTTTAAATATCTAAAAATTCTTTTAACAGCAGTTAAGTGGGATTCTTTGGGATTTGATTGAAATCGAGCACAAAGACATACTGAATACATTATATCTGGTCTACTAGCAGTAAGATATAACAAACTACCAATCATACATCTATATAACTTGTTGTCCACTGATTTTCCAGTTTCATCCAAATCATGTTTTATATTAGTACACATAGGAGTTGTAAATGTCTTGCTGTTTTCAAGTCCAAATTTTTTAAGTAAATCAGTAATGTATTTGCATTGATTTAAAACATTTCCAAAATCTTTTTGAAATATTTGAAGACCCAAAAAGAAATTTAATTCTCCCATCATACTCATTTCAAATTATTTTTGCGTTAATTCTGAAAATTCATGACAAAGAATTTTATTGGTCGATCCAAAAATTACATCATCAACATAAATTTGAACCAACAAAACATTATTTTTCACAGTTTTCTTAAAGAGTGTTGGATCTGCTAGTCCAACAGTAAAATCATTTTTCAAAAGAAAAGAACTTAGTCTTTCATACCATGCTCTAGGTGCTTGTTTAAGGCCATAAAGAGCTTTAGTAAGTTTGAAAACAGAATCTGGTTTTTGAGAATTTTCAAAACCAGGAGGTTGCTCAACATAAACTTCCTCCATTAAATAACCATTTAAAAAGGAAGATTTAACATCCATCTGAAATAATTTAAAATTCATATAAGATGCATAGGCTAAAAGGATTCTAATGGCTTATAACCTGGCTACAGGTGCAAAGGTCTCATCATAATCTATTCCTTCTTCTTGATTATATCCTTTAGCTACTAATCTTGCTTTATTTCTAGTTATTATCCCTTGATCATCTTGTTTATTCCTAAAGACCCATTTAGTTCCTATTACTGGATAATCATGTGGTCTTTCAACTAATTCCCAAACCTTATTTCTCTTGAACTGGTTCAATTCATCCTGCATTGCTATTACCCAGCTCTCATCATCTAAGGCTTCTTCTATGGTCTTAGGTTCTTGTTGGGATAGGAAAGCAGAGAATTCAACTATGTTTCCAAAGTTTCTTCTAGTTTGAATACCAGTCTCTAAGTCACCTATCACAGATTCTAAAGGGTGATTCTTTAAGGTTCTAGACTGTCTAGGCATTACATTCAAAGGTTCTTCAGTATCATGTTCTTCTGAACTGGACTGAATTTCTTTTATATCATTTTCAAAATCATTCTTTAAATTCTCAGGTCTCATGTTTTCATTAGAATCAGGTTCATCTATTTGTTCTATCCTTTTCTCAAAAGGATCAGATTCATCAAATTTCACATGAACTGATTCTTCAACAATCCTTGACTTTTTATTATAGACTCTATAAGCTTTGGAGGTTGCAGAATATCCTAAGAAAATACCTTTATCAGATTTTGGATCAAATTTACCAAGATTATCTTTGGTATTCAAGATGTAAACCTTGCATCCAAAAACTTTAAAGTAATTTACTTTAGGTTTTCTGTTATTCCATAGTTCATAGGGTGTCTTTTTCAAAATAGGTCTTATTAAAATTCTATTCATTATATAACGAGCTGTATTAACAGCTTCTGCCCAGAAATATATAGGTAGGCTATATTCATTTAACATAGTTCTATCCATTTCTTGAATAGTTCTATTTCTTCTTTCTACAATCCCATTCTGTTGAGGTGTTCTTGGAGCAGAGAAGGTGTGTTTAATACCCATGTTTGAGCAAAAGGAATTAAATTCCTGGTTCTCAAATTCTCCACCATGATCACTTCTCAATGAGATTATATTAAAACCTTTTTCATTTTGAATAGATTTACAAAAACCTTCAAATAAACTAAAAGCTTCACTTTTAAATTTCAAAAAGAAAATCCAAGTAAATCTAGAATAATCATCAACTAATACATAAACATATAATTTACCAGATAAACTTTCTACTCTTGAAGGTCCAAACAAATCCATATGGATAAGTTCTAGAGGTTTAGTTGTAGCAACTTTATTAACAGATTTGAATGATGATTTGTGTTTCTTGACAAGCTGACATGCATCACAGAATCTGTCATTTTCAAATTTTAGACTAGGAAAATCAGAAACTAGATGTTTCTTAGATAATTTATGTAAAGCATATATATTGCAATGACCAAGTCTTCTATGCCAGATCCAGGATTCACTTATATTAGCAGTTAAGCAGTTTACTTGTTGTTTACACAAGGAATACAAATCCAAAGTATAAACATTATCAGTTCTGGGTGCTCTAAACTTAAACAGTTTATCTTCAGAAACAGTACAACTATTGTTAGTAAAATCAACAGTGTATCCATCATCACAGAGTTGAGAGATACTTATCAGATTGTGTTTTAACCCTTGTACATAAAGTACTTTGTTGATTGAGACTGTCTCTGGATCTCCAACTATTCCAATACCAATAATCTTTCCTTTGGCATTGTCACCAAAGGTGAAAAGTCCTCCTTCCTTTCGAGTAAGAGAAGAGAAATTAGCTGAAGTTCCACTCATGTGTCTTGAGCAGCCACTGTCTATATACCATATTTCTTTCTTTCTTTGATGACCTGATACCTCATCAGTTTCAGCCATGAAACACATATTTGATTTTAAATTGGCTTCCTCCTTCTCTGAGCTTGATTCAGAAGAATTACTTGAGTCTTCAGAAACACTCCAAGTAGCTTTCATAGCTTTCTTGTCTTTCTGCTCATAATCATCTCTTTTGAAGAATTTCTTCTTCTTTGCATCTTTCAATTTTGGGAAATCCGGTCTGATATGTCCCATCTTTTTGCATTCATAACATCTCACTTCCTTGCTATCCTTTTTGAAGGATTTCTTGAAGTCTTTCTTCTTACTGTAGAACTTTCTAAATTTTCTGGCTAGCTGAGCCAGTTCTTCATCCGAATTTGAAGAATCAGAGCTTTCTGATTTAGCACTTACTTCTCTGTTCTTCATCATTCTATCCTTTTGTTGAGAAGTCACTTTCAAAGCAGTATTTTCTCTTTTTATGTAGACTTTATGCTCATTTACCTCATCTTGCATTTCAGCTTCGTACATCATCAATGTACCAATCAGTTCTCTCAAAGTTAGATCTTTAACAGAAGTTGATTGTCTGATTGCTGCAGAGATTCCATTCCATCGAGTATGAAGTACTCTCAGTACCTTCAACGCTTGATCAGCCTGCTTGATTGGTTCTCCTAGAGCTGTTATATTATTGACAATTTCTGTCAATATTCCATTCATCTGAGTGATGCTCTCTCCTTCAATGATTCTGAAAGTATCGAATTTTAACTTATCAGTTGCATATCTCATCTGTCTTACATTATCTGTTCCTTCATAAGCAACAGCTGTTGTTTGCCACATTTCATATGAAGTCGGGCATTGAGATACTCTGTTAAAATCATCTGGTCCTAGACCACATATGATTTCATTCATAGCTTTTGAATTTATGTCATACTCAGCCTCTGTAGAAGCACTCCATGTATCGGGATTTTCAAGAATTTCATAGGGAGTCAGAATCTTTGAATAGACTTTGTAACCAAGATTTTTCAGATAAATAATCATACGTGATTTCCAGCAGCCATAATTATCTCCATTAAAGTAAGGTGCTCTGACCATTGACATTCCCTCTCTCATATCAGCCATGATACACTATGTATAATCTTTCAATACTTCTAGCTTGATAAGACTTTAAAAATAAGAAGCTCCTCCTTTGATACCAATTGTTGGATCTGAATCTACGGATTACACACAAGAGGGGGGGTGAATTGTGTCTTTTCAAAATTATTATAATCTCTTCAATTTAGACAAATTCTATCCACTATGCTTTTGCTCGATTAAATATGCAGCGGAAAAAGTAAAAGCATGAACACACGGATGTATAGTGGTTCGGGGAACAGAAGGCCCCTAGTCCACTCCACCAACGCTCAAATCCACGAGCTTGGCGATTTTCACTATCTGGTCCTCGTTTCCACAGACCTGTTCACAACTGAGTACAGGCAGTTGAC
This sequence comes from Viscum album, assembly GCA_963277665.1. Taxonomy (NCBI): domain Eukaryota; kingdom Viridiplantae; phylum Streptophyta; class Magnoliopsida; order Santalales; family Viscaceae; genus Viscum; species Viscum album. Next base: position 1,983,106,873 of record OY728145.1, on the reverse strand, counting down.
ACCTTTACAAGTTTCAGGCAAACACAGCCTTCCTGGTTCAAACACGAACCCACACAGCTTAGAACGAGAAGCTGATCACTCAAAAATAAAAAGGGTTTCGATAAAGAAAACACTTCTCCAGTTGTTCTTCACAATTGCAATAGAAAGCAATTGACAGTAGATAGATCGTTGTCTTCAGAAAATAAAGATCTTTAATCAAAACAGTTCTGAGTCGATCCAGTTGCAATAGATATTACCAGAAACTTCACAACTTCAGCAGCAGTAGATTCACAATAGATAGTCGATGTAGAACATGTGAATCTGCTATCAAGATCTTCCTTCGGTAATAAAGGTTTTACACTTCTTCTCGATCACCAGAAAAGAACGCCTTTTCTCAGTCTCTGTTTCTTGCTCGTTAAAAGATCAATCACTATCTTTCACACACTTTTCTGTGTATATATATAAAATCCGAAGTTTCCAAGATAGAACATATATATTCAAATCTGAGAAAATCTTCCGCATAAATAGATCTATGAAAATCTCCTTTAGATTCGCGATATTAAATGAAATAACAGAGCCGTTGTAACTCCCCTGAAGAATCAGCACAAAAAGCTCCATTTAAATCAATCAGTAATCCGTTGTAAATCGTCTTTGATTCAGTCAAAGTCGTACTTAAGAATCGGCTCGAAATCCGCCTAATAATCCGCTTGTTTGACCAATGCAAAAGGAAATATCGTCTGTCAAAAATATCCCGACGCCAAACGTAGGGTTGATGACGTGGCTCCAAACGTAGGGTTCACAAACGTAAGGTTCACAAACGTAAGGTTCACAAACGTAAGGTTGAACATACATACTTTCTCTTCAGCATTCAAACGTAGGGTTGATCATCCATACTTTGACTCGCTTCAACTCTCCAAAGAACGTACGGTTGATTATAAAAGTAAGGTTGATGATCCATATTTTTGAGAAACAAACTCAACACTGAAAACTAACGTACGGTTTCTCTTCCATACTTGTCCAACAACGAAAACGTAAGGTTCCTTCCAAACGTAATGTTCTTCTTCAATACTTTTCAACAACGTAAGATTCATTAACCATACGTTTCGAAATAACGTAAGGTTCCTTAACCATACGTTTCTTTTAACATAAAAAGTAAACTTTTCATCCATACGTTACGTTCATCAACGTAGGGTATGAACAGTGATTCCAGTACGCGCTAATATTGATCTCGCGCTACAGTGATTCCAGAAGATGCTAAAATTGATCTTGCGCTACAGTGATTCCAGAACACACTAAAATTGATCTCGGAATAAATGAAGTATGAAATCTCGTTGTATGAAATAAATAAATAAAATAAATTCCTGCAAAATACTCAACGAAATAATTAGTAAATAATTAAGGGTATTTGTGAGCATCAAAATCATCATAAAGAGACATAGTATTATTTGAAATAATCTCCCCCTTTAAAAAACATTATTTTGAATTGTTTGAAAACAATACATTGCTCAATAGGTGTCTCCTTGACATAGTTTGTTTGACTATGGGGATACACCAAAGTATGTATGCTGACTCACTGATCTTTGAATGAGTGTTTGGAAGACTCAATCATATGTGTTCCTATAAAACACCAAAAAATGGAAGGTATAATTGGGGATAAAAAAATAAATTAACTGAAATGCAGTTAATAAAATATTTTTATGGTTTTTTTTTTGTTTTTTTATCATATTATGCAACAAAAACACTAATAGAAATAACACCATTGAAATTGATCCACATAAATAATGAGATAAAATGTTTTAATTAGAAACAAATTACAACATATAATCTCTCAAAATGAAAATTTCTCTACTTAATAATTATTATAGTGAGATTTTGGGGATGATCCATAAGGAAATATGGGGTGCTTGCTGATTTCAATTCTCGGTTAACTAATTGCAAACATTTATGAATGATATCCCCTTAGAAATGATGGATTCACCCAATATTCATGGGATTATTGGTTTTTTTCATTGGAGGTCCCTAAATACACTATTCATGATTCTATATAGTTTAACTGATGTGATAAAGAGATAAAACTCATGGGGATTACGAAATGTTAAAAATAAAAATACAAATAAAAAATATAAATCAATTATACAAAAGGTTATTCATAATCCTCTAAAAAGGAAACATTGTACAAAAATTATTTTCTCATGAAATAAATAAATAAAAATACATCTTCGTACCCTCAATGTTCATTAAATAAATTAGTAGACATTATTCATAATTAAAGAGTGGTTATTGGGGAATATAAGAGTTATGTTCCTTTTTGTTGACTAGTTTATGGTTGAGGCACATAGTTGATATCACAATGCACCAATAATACTATTTATTTTTATTTTTATATGTTTGAGTCACATGGATTATTGTAAATTCTATATAGTTCAATTATCCACGTACATGCCATGATGATGGTTCAATATCCTCTTGATCCCTCCCACTTGGATTGAGGAATGATTTGTAGTGGTTTAATAAATGTGTGATAACTGTGAAATTGGCACCGCCTTATCAAACTATATCCTAAATAATTTCATACTGAATCCTAATAGTTTGTTAAACTATGTGAAGTCTATCCACATGACTCTGTCCAAGTTCTTTAGGTCTTGAATTATTTTTTGTTCTGGGTTTCGTAGTTTTGGTGACTTATTAGGAACTATTCACTAAAGAAAAATGGGTCCAAATGCCTCTAATTTTCCAATAGAATTTCCAATTAATTTAAAATAATATCAATTCTCCATTTTTTATAGAGAATAGTCATCCATAAAATGATTATATTCTTGAAAATATATGATAATTGGGCTTAAAACCATTTCCAGTGTAATTTCATATATGAAGATCTCACATTTTCACAAAGGGATTAAACTCCCCCACACATGAAGAATTATTTATCTTTGAATAGTAACAAAAGTGAAATTTTAATGCAACCATTAATGAAATGTTTAAAAATTACAAAGATTATACGATCCAAATCAATAATATTTTATAATTAATGATTATTTATAATCCTAAAAAATTATTCAAGTCTAAAAAATCTTAATAGAAAACAATTAATATAGAGTCAATTAAAATTTTTAAAAAATTCATAATTATATATTTGTTCTTTTTTTGATAAATATTTCTTCTTCATTTAAAATATTGTTACTTAATTCATTTCCAATCATCCCAATTTATGTTTGGACAGTCCAAGAGCTCATTATCACCAAATGGTGAGATATCGCTTTTATTGGTCATATAACCTAATTGACATGAAACGCTAAATCATGATTGATGGTTATAATTACCATGGTTATTAAATTTTCATATATTGAATTTGAATTGATGTGATATACTGGGAATGAATTTCACAATCCCAAAAATTTTCAAATAAATCACCATAATAGAATGTTTTGAGTGACTTAAAAGGATACGAAATTATTATTGTGTTATATACCCCATGCACAATGTCATAAATTTCAAAGTATCATGTTACCCTATGAATAAATTGACTTCCACTCCATGTGGACCGAAAATCTTATCTACTCTATAATATAAAAAATCATTAATGATTTTTTTATGATTAAATGGTAATAAAATTATACTTTATTTTCAAAATATTCATCAAAATAAAAATTATGCTTATCAATCCAGACATACGAGAGATTTCCAAATGATTTATCGAAATATATTTCTATTTAATTGACCATAATTTTTGTTATCTATGAAATCCTTTACATGGTTCCTATGACAAACATGTATGTTTTGGAATGTCCGAAGAAATGAATAAATGTTGTGATGATATTTTAGGGGACCACCTCAATATTTATGATTTAGTATGGCCCCCATGATAATATTTAAGTATAAAATGGTGAATAGGTAATAACATGAATTAGGAAATAAGTGAATGTATAAAAGTGATGATACAGAAATACCGATGGAGTGATGTACATAGATAGTAAATATTATATATTATGACAGACCACTAAGTAGAAGAGTGTTTCATTAGAAAAAAAGAGATGTCAACAAACGGATTGGGTAGATGAACTAGACAATGTGAAGCAATAATAATACATGCATGAGAATAGAGAAAATAGATGTTTCATATAATCATTAAAAAGATTAGAATTTAAAGAAAAAAACATTAAAACATCAAATAAAAAGAACATGAACAAATAAATATATATATTAGATGTTTTAGGTGCAATAAGAAAGTTAAAGGGAATGAAAATTATAGTTCCATCATGTTAGATGGCCTATACCAAAGGGGTACTAAAATTAAGCAAATGAATAATTACCCCAAGTAGGATCCCCTACTGTGGGATCCTATTGTGTCCCCTCATTTATCAATGGAGCTCCCCAACATACTTATAAGACAAATAATTATAGTTTATTAACAACTAGGACAGAATTCCATGTTAAAATTTATTTAGAGGGATCAAAATTGTAAATGTAGTAAGAAGGATATTTTTAGGAAGGAATTTTTATATATCTATGGCTGGGAGGTCCTACAAGAAGATTTCCTCCAATGAAGTGGATCATTTTAAACATTCCAGTCATATGAGGAATAATGGTCTTGATCCAACTTCAATTGTATATATGGATTTGTAAATGTGTATCCCTCAATGGAAGGTTGGGTGGAGTAAATTGAGATTGGGTGTTGATTCATGAACATAGTTGGGCTGGACAGATTTTTTATAGTGGTATGTTACGATGGAGTGTAGTGCTCCTCCTCTCGTATATGGTTGTGAAGGGATGCACGTTGTGGAGGAGGGATGTCTTGAGGATCATGTTTTTATTCCACATGTTATGATAATTAGTGGTAGAACATCATATTTTATTTATTCATTCATGTATTTCACACTATAGTGATGTAAAATGAAATATGAAAATCAAGATAAATGGAGGCGTACTTATAAAAATGTAGTCCAGGATGCTCAATTAACAGCATAATACAATGGCATCAAAAATATTTCTCTTAGGCTTAGTAAACATTCACTACACGTATTAGGTGAAAATTTTTACCCAATTTATGGTATTATATGAAATAATGGAATAATGTAATAATAGGTCCCTTAGTATCATATTCACATAACATTTTATTGGGATGTAGAAGTAAGTGGTAAGGACCCAATGGAGGGGGTGATGCGTTGAATTTATCAATTCATACGTCTTACCGGTTTGAGGAATTTATGACTTCCCTGGAAATTAAATGGAATCCAAAAAGTATCATTTAACATTGGGGTCCCATGTTAGTGAATCTTCATGCTAGTCCTCACTATCCATCAAAACCACCTCATTAATGCTAACCTGTGTAAAAAAATCTCCCCACTTGAATATTGTAGCATTTCTTGAGAAGACACAATGTCATGTAATATTCATCCTCAGTCAACTCTCCAACATCCTCAGTATAAGAAATATGAGTAAAGTACATAGTAGTTCAAAAATATAACTAAAGATACTTATATATTGGGTTATGCACATAGAGGGCCTCTGTAAGGTTACCAATATAAAATAGTAATTTCAGCTCACCCAAAACACCAAGTGAATCATGGTTATGTTGTATAAAACACTAATGGGGGATGAATTAATGTGTGGAAAATAATTTTTATAGTTCATTATAAAATATAGTATAATATCTTAGATAAGGGATAGAATAGTTTTCTAAATTCAAACCATGGGCAAGTTTGGAGGAGGATGTCATTAAGGGGTTTGAAGGGTCACGAGCATGTATTATAACAAAATATTGGAAACACAAGAAAAAAAATATATAATTTCATTTTAATTGTAAAATTATTATATATGGATTATTTTATTCTTAATCAAATGGATCTATATGAATAAAATTTTGGGTTTTAAAATATTTATGATGATGGTTATTTTCAATGATTTTGATGAAAATTTTATTATGAAAATCCTTATAAGAAAAGTCGAAAAATAATATCAAATTAAAAATTAAATAGGGGTTATATAATAATGATGGAATCATAAAACCTATGGTAATAATACAAAAGTGGTGGGTAATGTAAAAATAAGGAATAATAAGAAAAAAATAAGATGAGGATGTGGTAGTTGTGGTGGTGGTGGTGGTGGAAGAAACATACCTTAGTACGTAAAAATGGAGTATGAGAATTATTTATGGAAGTGGATTGAGTATAAACGATGATAGGAAATAGGAGAGGAAGGTGACATTTTTTAGTGGGGTGTGGTTGAATTTTGGTGTATAAAAATATGATTTTTTTTGAAAAGTTATTGGATTATGTAGGTTTCACAATTTCCATGCACGATTTCGTAAACCATGTGGTAATTGTGAACATGCAGCTCAAAAGTGACCCCCCATTGTATGGTATAAGTACATGGTTTTTTTATATTTTGAAACCCATTACTCTTATGTAGAATTATTTTTGAAACTATATATTCATGGAACATAGATTTTTTAACAAAAAGACAATGTTCTATGGTTTGTTTTTGATATTATGGAGTGTCCCCATTTTGAAAAATAATTACTTCACCAAAAACCAAAATTTGAATTCACTAATTATTTTAAAATGCGACTTTAGTCTTCCATAAGAAATTTTAGGAACATATAAATATATATTTAATTGTTAATCACTCAAATCATATTTATCCTATAACTGTAAAACATAAAAACTGAAACACACTAATCTGAGTTTCTGTGAAACTCAAAAATAAACAAATTTGTTTATGATCAATAATGAAATATAGGGTCAACTCCTTCTTTGTTCTAGACACAAGGTATTATGATAGATATTTATACTCATCTTATTTAGTTTAATATAAAATTTTTGATCATTCCCTCCATGTAATGCATTTTATAAGATATATTGAGGCACTTTATATATTCCTTGAAGTGATGTCCATATTCTCCAACAATTTCCACCAAAACATAACGTAACACATTTATAACTTTGATTGGAAAAAACCACCATGATTTTATATTTCCTATAAAAATTTGATACTCAAATTTAAAATTAAATACAAGATCCATAAATTTAAATGACTTTAAAGAAATAATCTAATAATGTATTTACATTATCTTCTCTAAACAATTATTAGTGTTATCATTAGATTGTCACCAGATGTCATCTACATTAAGTTGCTGACTCATCATTTTAAATTTTATAAATTTGAATTAAAATTAATATTATTTAACTATCCTATATATATTATCTTAATATTTCACCAAAAAAGGTCATGGATTCAAAAAAAAACAGGAAAGGTGATGTAACTACTGGAGTCTTGTATGTTTTCTGATAAGCCCAAAAAATTATTAAGATTTCTTGACCAGTTTGATATTATCTTTCTGTCCATTTTCTCAAAAATATTACTTATCTTTCTCTCAGATACTCCCCCTTCGCATTCGATTGGGGATGTTAAATTTTCTTCATGTTGTACATCACCAAATACATCATCTATAGTTTCCCCAATATAGATATATCAAAATGACTTCCCCTATCACTGATGAAAACCTATGTAACTCTGAATCTACTACAATGACTCTTCATATAAAAATAATTACAATATTTTCAATTTTATGATTTTTATAAGTGGATTTCCCCATATGGGGATATAATTCACACATATCATAATAAATTTGTTACAATATGATGGTAGAAACAATCCCATAAAATCAATACTCCATATGCGAAAGACATCCACTTATAGTATAAGATGATATTAAATTTCTAATCCAAGAACAATTTTAGCTATACCTTGAAATCAATAACATCATTCAATAATTCTTCATTAATACCTATTTATTGTTCTCCAGAAATTCAAGATTGTAGAGGTTCAAAAATTGTGTGGTCTAGACCTTGGTGTCCTCCTAAGGGGGAAGAGCAACTGAAATCTAAAATTCCTTAATGATTGTTATCCAAAAAAAATATCAATTATAACATCTCCACATGAACAAAACAATGATATATCTCCCTAAAAATAATTCTTCACATACAAATGAAAAGAATTCATTACTGGTAATAGGGATCTAGGTAGAGAACCTCCATAGCTAGAGGGATATAAAGGTCTACAAACATTTATTGAGGTAAAATCATCAAAAAAAGGTTTTGTTCATTTATTAAAACACTTAGTAACTCTCTACCCACCACTTCCTAATGTTTGTACAACACCTATATAGATATATGATAAAAAAAATTATTTTAACATCTATTTTGTTGTGAATTACGAGTTCAAATTCATGTCAAAAGAAAAAACCATATCAGTATCCTCAGATTCACATACATTTTATTTTGGTGATATTTAGGATCCACATGGTCTATATAGAAAACAACCATTGATAGCAGAAAGTAAGACTAAAATCTATCAACTGAAAACACCAATATCGACACCTCCTTCCCAATGGTTAGGTAATTATTTTGAGCTTTATTCAATTTGTCACTTTTATATTAAATTTTGTGTAAAATTCAATCTAAACACTTTCTATCGGATACCCCCACTACATTATAACACACATTACACATTATCTTTAATTGTTCATTCTAGTTCATAATGATAATAATAGGATATTACAATTTATTATATTTAAGCTTCCAAAATTATAAACAGAATAGTTTATTAAAATAAAAATTGAAATTGTTTTCATTTTTTTTTCAATTGATGATAATTCTTTTGAATAATTCTCAAATAACTAGTAGTAAAATCCCATGTGTCCATGAAACTATATATTACACGAATTGATGTTGGGATGTGATGTTTTCCTATAACATAAAAATATTATATATCAATTTCATTCCATTTTCAAAAAATTTATTTGAGAAAAAAGAATAATTAGTATTTACACACATGGTTTTATAAAAACAATTTAAATACAAATAGAATCAAAAAAATTTTGAACCCGTTAAAAAATGGGTGGGATTACTCATAATGAAAAATAAAAATCGATTTTGGGAAAATGTGTTCAACAAAAGATTACTAATTTTTTTTCCATTCATGATTTTACAAAAAAGTCTTATTAATATAAAATTACCTATTAATAAAATGTTTTCATGGGGTATATGATTATACTTATTATAGAGTGGTAAATTTTTATTTCATAATATCTTCAATATTCGAGACTGTTTTGTTTTATTTCCATGATGGTGAATATTTATAATCCATTTCAATGTTTTATAAAAATGTATTCAATTCTTTTTACTATTCTACTATTTTTATGTTAATTTATTCTTACAATTTTTTTACATCATACAAAAATTTGTTATAATTTTTAATCATTTTCTATAAAATGTTCTTATTGATATTTCCAGGTTAAAAATATTAACGGAATTCTTTTTAATCTTATATAGCATGAGTGGAATATTCCTTCATAATGAAACCATCATTCCTTAAAAAATAATTTATAATATTACATGGTTATTTTACGATAAAATTTTTCCCTTATAATTGTGAAGCTATAAAAAAATATTTCATAATGTAATGATTATTTTCCCCAAAAATTATTTGACGTGATATTTCAAAAAATCTATTTTCCATAAAATATGATATTATTTGTTGTTACGTATGCATTAAGTGGGATATAAACCAAGGATTCCATTATTAATTTTTCTATTAATTTTTTACGTTATTTCATGAAATTGTACTTACGAATCCTATTTCATTTCAATGAGTTATGTTATGATAAAAAGTTTAAAAAATCATTTTTTTAAATGGGTTAAGATATATGGAATGATTTATGGTATTGTAGAAAAAATAATTACTATTTTTATTAAGTGAATTTTGGGGCCAATACTACCATTTAATGGACAATTTATTGAGTTATTTATTATGAGATATTTGTGGGAAAATGGATGAATTGAATGATTTATGATGATTAACAAGTTTATGTGCATCGTGATGGGAAACAAGTTGATGTTATTCATTTATTAGGTGAAATACATGATAAGACATAATCCAAAATTCATTGTAGTTATCATTGAAAAATTATTTTTTTCTGCACTTATGAAGATTCCACACACACATTTTTAATTTGAACTAATGATTCATGTTATTTAAAATGATAATGTTTAATAATGTAAAAATTATTTACGAGTGAATAATGGTTGGTTATGAACATTGTATGTTATTCTCATGATCACATACACATATTATTTATCTTATTCTTTCATAATAAATTTTTTATAACTTCCTTGTTTACCCTTACTGACCATCAGAGCTCTCCCTTTTCACATGTTTTCAATCCACAAGTTATGAATAAAGAATTTAATTTGGGTTACAAAAGAAAAATATCATTTTGGGAAACATTGATGATATATCAATAGACTATAAGTTTTTGTTCTAATTTCCCAGAGGAACTAAACTATTACGATCCTTAGGCATGTGTTTGTGTAATTTAATAAATATAAATCTTAAATAAGATGTAATGAAATTGAATGAAATACCTGGGTCACTATAACTTTAGTCTAACATAAAACAAACATCACAATCTTAATAAATTATTATAAAATCTTATTAATATATATTACCTTTTACACTCTAAAATTTTATTACATAATTTCACATATTTTAGTTAGTTATTATTTATTTTTATTCTCAAATGTTAATAATTTTGATTATATCATAAAATTTTGTAATTGTGATGTTAATTCTCTCTCTTTGATATCAATTTCATCATTTCATGATTCTTCAACAGAGTTAAATACTATTGAGATAATTAATAATTCATTACCATTATCATTTTAATAAATATAAGTGAATTGTATAAGAGAATTTAGTCCATATAGACCTTTTTCTTTACTTTATGAATAATAAAAAGTTGCAATATAATGTTAATTAATTTTATGTTTCATCTTTCTAAAATAATAATCCAAAAATAATTATTCTTTAATGAAACATATTACCCTTAGTATTATCATTATTCTAATTCATGATGAATCTAATGATATTGGTATAAGATAATTCACATGGGATGTTCAATCGGCCAAAAAAGAAATTTCTATATTAAAATGGAATTAAAATCATTGAGAAATAGAGAAACAAAAAAATATAAGGGGGATTAAAGAGATAAAAAATAGATTGTGATTTAAGATATAACCAAACAGTTTGAGTGGGATAGAATGGTTGTTGGTGTGGTCCATCTATAATTGATTTTGACATTATTTTTCACAATGCCACTTTATATAATGGTCCAGGAATTCCATTTTTAAATAGAATGTATCCCTATAAGTGGAAAAAATAATTAATTATTATATTACCAAAGATATAAAATTAAATATTTTTATTATTACTTTAATACATTCATCAAAATGTAAAATATATTTTACTGTTTTAATCATATATTAATGTCATGCACTATTCTCATAAGTAACATATGATTATGTTAAAAAATGAAATTGATTGTCTTGACAAATTTTAATGAAATGATTAAAATATTAAAATACATTTAATAAATTTAAATATCAAAATATTATAATTTTAAATTTTATATTAAAACATTAAATATATAGAAAAACAATTATTGATAAATACCTTTTTAAACTATAGTGTTTCTTAATCATAATTCAAATAAATTAATACTTAAATATGTTTTAACATATTTTTATATTTTATTATAATCATTATTTAATAGTGATAAATTTAATTCATTAATATTAAAATACACAGTACTTAAAAACTATAATTAAAAAAATATCCCCTTTATAACATTAATTGATTTTAGTCCCATCCCCGTAAAAAAATATTATTTTACCTCTATCCATTCAATTTAATCAATCAATTTATATTAGAATCTTTATTTAACTTTTATAAACACTTCAAATAATTTTTCATTCGAAAATAATAATTATCTTAATGGTAATAATATATAAAATATATAACCCACAATAATTAATGTGCTAATTGAATATTATCTTTTTAGTTCGTCCCATACTAATTTTTTTAATTGAGATTTACATTATTTTTTATATATTTCTATAAACTATAAAACATCAATGTACCTATTCGATACTGATATATGTAATGAACAAATATCCAATAACCATATATCAAACAACCATATATCATATCACCATATGTATGATAATCATATTACATTCTTATATATAGGTTGACATAAATTCTCAACATAATGTATCCTTTAGAATTAATTATTTCTAAAAAAATTATTATATTTAAATTTTACTATCTTTATTCCATATTTATAGTCAAAGGAGTGATCCTCAATGCATACCTCAAAGATAATGACTGTATTCTCATTTTCTTTTTATATAATTTTGCTTTTATTCATTATATTGTTTCATTAATTATGGTTCTCATTCTATTACTATAATGTATAAGATTTAATTTTTTATTTAAATGAATTATAAAAATAAAATATGACATGGTTTGTTTTAGATTAGTGTTTTGTGTTAAGCATGTAGTTCAAAAAAATTATATAAATGGGAATTTATATTAAACATTAAGTGTTACATGACACCCTATTTAGAATAATTTTACGCTAAAACATCTTGACATTAATGAAAAAAATGAGGTATATTCTTCCTTGTTACATATTTAGGTTCCAATTTAGCTTACTCAATCTTCTAAAAAATTTAGAGAACATTTAAAATCTGGGTTGCCTAATTTCATAGTACTTTTTATTAATGAGGCCTTATTTATATAGTTTTTTCTTAATAATATATATCATTTTCTTGTTTAACTAAATCTAATATCCCTATATTTGAAGGGATGAGTTTTTACTTCCTAAATAGTTATACATGTAAAACAACATCCAGTTAAAAAAGTTTGATTGATGTTTAATATGATAATATACCATCCCCACGTGATCACATATTTTGAAGGAGATGACGTATCAATGTTTTATCTTTTCTTTATCCCAAAATATCCTAACCATTTTACATGGTTATACACAAAGCAATACGCTATATCTGAATTCAAACTAGGGCTCTCACCGATATTTATCAAAAAAAATCTATTGACTTTTTATAGTGATATTGTGTTATTGACTTGTTTGAATAATCAATAAAAAATTAGGAGCACAATTTTTTTCCACAACAATACACAATCCATTTTCATACCATCTTGTTAAAGTTACACAACTCTTATATTGAGCCACATATAGTTCCACTAGAATGATATAATAGAAACTATGGTTAAATGAAAACTCTAACATGGAATGTGTTGATATTATCCTCCTAAAATAAATTGAACATGATCTCAACATATCCTATATAGTTTTAATGGTCCATTAAGATTGACTATAAGTCTATAGATTATAATTAGTGTCACGGATAAGCTCTTATTCTAATTATTATTTATTAATTATCCATAATATCATTGTAAAACAGTTATCTCAACCAGTTATTGGTAAGAGTGGTTCTTTATGATGTATTATTAGTTCTTATAAGTATATCATAGAATGTTTATTGAGTGAAAAGTAATATTAAATATTGTATAAATTTATATATATTTTAATCCAATAAACGACAATCAAAATGGAATTACATCCATTAGATGTATTATAATAACCTACAATGAAAACTATTTAAGTGTTATACAATTTATATGTAGATATGGGAAATTATTACATCATCACTTTATGCATCTAATGTTTTTCAATAACCTTTTGGAATAAAATGAATAAATATATATACTATGAAATATACCTCTTTATGTTATCCAAATTTTTTTCATTATATCTTTATACATCTATTGGATTCGTTATGAATAGGGAATAATGTACTAAGTGAATCATCCAAAAATTCATTATTCAATCTTTTTATTATTTAAATAGATATTTATTCCCCAAATCATATAAATCTATCACTATAAAATTTGAGATCTAGAGTATTTTTTACCTTCACTGGTTGTTTTATATCCTTCCTCTAGGCCAACATGATCATCACATAGGCGGATGTTTAAAAAATCGTTTTTGAAATATATGACTTATCCCATTCCCTTATGATTTATTGGCACATCCTCGACAAATACATGAGTATTTTGTGTATTTGAGTCCTCATCATGGATAAGGTAGAATCTACCTTCTTGCTCAAACAATTGACCACCTTGTTCACATCCCCAGGGTGGTAATGTATCATGTTTTCATTTTCCGTCATCGACTGAAATAATCTCATTTTACACATGTTAAACTCCATAAATTTTAATATACACATTATTCCCTCTTTTTAAGAATATATTTCACACTTTTCATAATAGATATAGTGTCACCATATTTTTAATGAAAATATTTAAACTGATAGCTCAAAATCAAGTGTCAATGAATTTTTATAATGATTTATTATTTAATGTGAGGCATAAGAAACCAACATGAAATATTTAATGAGTAAAAATTCTAATACATTCTTTCAAAAGTCAAAAATTCTTATATTATATATGGTTGTGTGAGCATACATGTATTTTCGTACCTGTTTTTATGAACGTATAATTTTCATTACATTCATTTTTCCAAAGGAACATTAATCCTTTCTAAGATAACATTGTGAGTGGATACAAAAAAAATTTACCATATCATCAAATTATATGGATAAAAATTGATAATTTATGTTCTTAGAAATAAAATTTTCAAAATTATGAACACACTTTATCCTTAACCATGGTATATAGAACAATCGTTGAATGATATTTATTATCATACAACCTCCTGTAATAGATGAAAATATCATCTATAAATGATAAATTAAATATATAGAGGAATAGTGTAAATTCCAGGACATCAGTAGCCAAAATATGGTGTTACATAATTAAATTGTTACTAGATACAAGCCATAACATACTAAATGATGGAATAGTTCCGTAGTGTTGGTAACTAGATATAAAATTTCGACAAATTTTACTCTAGAAAATGAGGTATAAAACACAATGAGGGTAATTAAATAGAAATCATGAACACAACTAAAGTTTCTTTATTTATATCTCAGGGAAATGAAGCAAAATAATGGTGATATCCAGTTATCAGTAACACATACATTCAATATAATTTATGTTGTATAGATAAGTTATGACCTAGTGACAATAAATATAACCTGAATGGGAAACGCCACATCCAAATACCATAATAAGTGTGTCTAATGAGACCCACCAAAGTAAATTTGGGTAATAAAAGGACATTAAGATCATTTACCAAAGTATTAATAGCATGAAATGGGTGAATATAATTTCAATAAATAATCAACATAAATATTTTTATTAGAAAACTATAATTTAAATGTTAATAATTTCTATAAAAAGCATTTGACAATCTAACTAAAGGAATAATAAAAATTGTATCAGTACATAATATACCTAATAGAGTAAAATAGAGGGTTAATATCATTGAAGAATAGATACACCATAAAAAGACAATTAAAATCATTAATGATAGAAAAACCTTTTATCATTGAAAATAAAATCTAAAAACAAAAAATATAAAAAATATCAAGAAAAAAATTTATTTGAAAATTACTATTATAACATTTCATGGATGAATCAATGCATTTATTGTTCATGATGGTGGTAAATTTTGTTCTGGTAGCCTATGGGAAAAAATATTTTTTCCAAAATATTTTTGTAAAAATTCATAAAGTACCTTGTTTAGATAGAAAACAAAAATATTTATATTTAAAAAATTTATAAAAATAACAAAAAAGAAAAAACAGTATTTTAAAATTACTTTTTGAATATTAAATAATTTTTGATATTTTATAGAAAATAAGAATATTAATGAGAATATTCATGACTGAGTAGAAAATATTTTCAAATCTTCAAAATAATATTCCTTCTGCCTCTTGAGTAGGTAAAAGTAGAAAATGAGCAGAAATATTGTAATTTTCAATAATAAATAGAAAATATGAATTTTTTTGTTTTAATATTTAAAATTCATATTATACTCCCAATAAATACATAATGATGAACAATCCAAAATAATGATGATATTGTGAAATAAACTCATATCAGTTTGGTTAAATTGAATTTGAAGTCCCATGGGTGAATAACTTCAATGAAACCCAAATATATTATTAACATAATGGAAATAATTAATTATCAAAGAAAAGTGAAATTAGAAAAACATTATAAAATAATATTTTTCTATAATATAAGATATATCCTTAAGAAGGAAATTTTGAGACGAATAACCCTTGAGATGTTTATAAAATTGATGTGAGGATTATTCATTCATGTGATTTTGTGTGGAAAATATAAATATATAAAAAATATTTTAAAATACAACATAAATAAATAAATCTATATATTTATCATAATCATGGAAGGAATATATTCACAAAAGTATAAGAATAATCAAAGAATGGATGTTTAGTTATGAAACCTTATACCGGTTAGTAACATTCATATCAAATCCCCTTTGATGAATTAAAATATTTTTTAACATGAAATTCAATTATTTATGAAATATTACAGATAAAATTTAAATAATCATCTGTATATACCCAATATAAATGAAACTATGTGCATAATAATAAAATAGGCATCAATGAAGGTAAATTGAGATGATGTACTTTAATTCATATTTGTATTACATCATATTTGTTTGAAATTAATGTATAATAAATAGTTATTTTTTGAAAATATATCATAGAAACATTGTAATATATATCATATAATATATGATTTAATTATAATGTTTTATCCCATATTTTTTTACAATTCCTTTTAAAAATCATTGTTCTAAGTGATAACTACTTCATTTTTTATTTATGTTTCTGTTCGATAATTTTTTTCATCAATTTTGATCATTGTTCCAATATAAAAAAAATTTCAATCATGATATAAATATCATATATATTAATTATATACATATTTAGGTAAATAAATAAAATTATAGATAGAATAATGTTGTACGACGTTCGTAGAGAAAGAATGTTGTATATACATAAGAATTCCATTTTCATTATTTCGTTGAATGAATAAAAATATAGGTACGTAGTCTTTTGAAATTTAAGAAAAACAATTATACCATATATATTATATATAATCATTAAATCTATCCTAAAAATTTTCAAAGTAAATAGGAAATTAAAAATGAACCACATATATTCTTGGATGTTATGATCTACACTTGTGCCTGGGTGATGTTATCATATTCTAATAGATAGTAATTGATGAAGGTAGATTTTTTTTTATAATTTTAGTAGTATAAATATTTTCGAAATATAATATAAATATATATATATATATATATATTTAATAATTGTATTTAACTGGGATATTTGGGGATAGAAAATGAATTACTTTGGTTCGTGAGGTGGTACTCTGTGGTACAAAATATTGTTTGTTTTATTACACATTTTATGGAAAAGAATATGGATATATTTTATGAAAAAGGCATTACAAAAAACTATTACATGTTATATATTGGTGTTATTATATTTTTATTGTCAATAAAAACAGAAGGAGATGAAATAATAAGTAAAAAACAAAGCGCATGCTGAAAACAATTAACTTTCATTAAAGGATCCTTGTTTTGATATCTTTTTAATGAAAATAGGCTTAGTATTTTTTTCATAACATTAAATTTATATCATGTATAATGATGTTTGGGAAAGAGTTTTTTTTTGTTTTTGGGTGAGCTAGAATCCATAAGAGTTGTAAATTAGTGAGGGGAGGGGATTCCATTTATAATTGCGGAGGAGTGGGTTTTTTCTATATATAAAAACATTACTCAATAATGTGAAGTCACTATCATCAATAGTTCCTCCAAAACTGAAAAATAAATGAGTTTAGGGATGTTTATGTCAATCCACATGTAAAACCCTAAACAAATATTTTAAAACTTTTATTCCCAATACATCAATGTTTACATTTAATATTTTAGGCTTCATATTGGTAAGTTATTTTAAACTAGTAAATTTAGATATTCTGTACAAAAAATGATCCTTGATAGATAATTTGGAAAATATTATAATAAATATTATTTATAATTTATTAAAATAAAATCATTAGTGTGTGGAAAATAAATTATAACACAATCCCATGTAATGTAAAACGCCATATTTTATGTTCAATTAGAATAATTAATTTCTTCTATTATTAATTTTAATTTGGACCGAAAATAAATTTTATATATGAACTGAATATAAAACTGTTTCAAGGGAACCAAATTATATTAATTAAAATACATTGGAACTAATATGAGATTTAAAAAATTATAAACTAAAATTTGACTTTGTAAATGATTTACGTGAAAAGGACGTTTAAAATAAAAAAATCATTTCAAAATTCATTAAAAAATAAATATTTTTTGAAAATTCTTGAAATTATTATTTACAATAATTTTTAACGGAGAATTTAAAAAAATTATCTAAATTTTATAAAATAAAATTTCAATAATTAGTATAAATTATTTTTAATTCTCATGCCCAAAACATAAAACAATACCATTTTTAGAAAACAATTATATTTGAGGCATATGATGATATTATTGAAAATTATGTAATTGATTATTATTAATAAATACATTATATAAAAACTACATACATTTTTATATAATTTTTTAATCCTAATCCAGTCCCAGAAATGTAACTACTATGATAAAATAATTAGATGAAAAAAATAAATTTTCATAGTATGTCATGGTTCGCTTACTGATTGGTGTTGAATGTTGCATAATCTATTGAGATTATTTTTAATTTAAAAATAATTTTCATTATGGTACATTTTACACCTCTAAATACATGAAATCCTCAAAAGTTTATATTGATCATCATAGGATTCATATTTGAAAATTCCACCCTTTAAAACAGACCTACAAACTGGGTAATAAAATATTATATTAAAATGATTGGATGAGAAGTATAAATGAAACATGAAATAAAAAATAACTAGGGTTACACATAAGAATAACACTATACAGATGTGAAAATATAGATTTGGAAGGAATATCCATTTTGGTGATTGTGATATGCTATTTTTTGAGTGGATATACCATCAATTCATTAAAAATGAATCTAAAAGTATAACATATCTATTTCAAGATCCTTTTCCTAATCATGGAATCACTTAAACATATATACTGAGAAAATCGGAAAATAAAATTACTTTATAAGTGTAATTTTATAATTTAATCAATTTCCACTACAATATCATGTTTTTATCAAGACTATGAGTATTCGTGATGATTTTTTTCCCAATGCACTAAAATGAACTTCAAAAATATTGCATATTCCAAAAAAGGATAAAACGATATTCCTTTGATATTTATTAAACCCAAAATTGTTAGAATAACTCTAATTAAAAATGAAGAATAATATACCTTCACACATTAATCTCCAAAATTTATTAATAAATCCAAAATTTTAACGTTGGTCATTCCTTAAATAAAAAACCATATTACCCAAATAAAACTTATTATATCAACATTAATCAAATATTTAATATAAATTTATATCTCATACCCTTCAACATATACTAAAAATAATAATATATCATTCTTCCCAAATAGTCTACTATGTTAAACCTAATTGTCATGTGTAACTCAACCCCATAAAAGAACTTCTGAAATTCCATTAATCAAACAAAAATAATTTTTTTTTATATAATATGATTTCAAAAATAATCATACAACTTTACCAAAAAAAATTAATTAAAAACAATGAAATACATAATAGGAAATCACATAGGCTGGTGGTATGTGTTACCCCTTCATCGCCTCATTAGTAATTGTCGTAGGAACTACAACCTTCCAGGATCGGTTGGGTTTTCACATGACACACGGGTTATACTTTTTCCAAAAGTATATTTATATAACTCATATAACATCCCAAAAATGTTATTAAAATAAAAAAATTAAAATAAATAATCAAATAAATTTTTATCCACAATGGTCTCTTATATAGTTTATTATTCTTAACCAAATCAAATTATTATAATTGATTGTTATTACTTAAGTATTAATTATGTTTTTCAGACTAAAAGTTATTAATATATTTTTTTATAGGACCAGAAAATATGAAATAATTATTCCTCAAATAATATTTTCACTAAAACATATATTGAACCAATAGGTTTTAATCTCGTAAATGTTTTCCCAAAGTATATTAAATCATATTAAACTCTCATCATAGAAAACCACAAATGGGTATATATGCCTTTTAATTTTTTATTCTCCTTCAAATTATAAACTCAATACACATTAGTTTCATCCAATATCTTTATGGAATATTATATGACTGCATAGGTCTATTCATTAACTCATTATAGATTTTTATTGATAAATAGTGAATTAACCCAGGCTTATCACCGAAGATTTTAAATCAGGTGTGTAGAAATGGAAGTATCACTATCCACCAGAATTATGGTCATGATATACTAGACCAACGCTTTTAAGGGTTATTACCCACAGATGCATTTGTACCAAAACCACATCTACCATAATTCTTCATACATGGATGTATTTCATGGAAAACCACATACTCACTGCCATACTAAATCTTTAGGATGTCATAATATAATAATTGTTATCCTCAAATTTAGTCACATGGTTTTTTCCCTTATATAGATTATATAAAATATAATACTAATGTCTTATAAAAATTTTCCTCAGATACCAACTATATATATCCTTACTAAAGTATCCTAGATATGGTGGCAACATTATTAAAATGGTAGTAGATACAATCTATAACTTAGGGGATGACCAATGAGTTTTGTACTCTTGGAAAAATAGAAACATATATTCATCCCAATTTAAAATAGAAAATGAAATATAAAACAATATTATAGTAATTATTCTTCATCCATGAACATATCAAACATTATTTCTTAATATCTTGAGAAAAGGAATAAAAATAAGGTTCAACATAAATTCTCATAAAGGGTTTCATATATAAAAATATGATTGAAAAATAAGTAAAAATCCATAATTAATGTTAGATAACTCTATATACATGTAATTTTATTAATAAATTACAATGAAGAATAATAAGGTAAAAATGAATGTTGATCAAATAATTCCCTATAAAAAACTCAAGATAATTAAACTTATCCAATGATATTATTAAAATTAAAATAATCACATTTATATAAATAAATAATTCAATAAAGATCAAATTTATAATTATATACATCATTAACCAACTATCAACACCTCGTAGAAAGACATCATACAAAATTTTATAACTCCTCAAACAAATACCCCAACTTGTTTTACACATGAGACATAATCCGGAGTTGATGGGATATTGAGGTCCTATAAAATAAATTACAATGTACATTGAATTAAATATATGGAAGGATTGAATGACAATTCAGTGTATTATTAACCTAAAAAATCATATTGAAAAAATAGCAATACAATGTAAATAGTTTCCATAGTTAAACATAACATAAAAAAACAAAAAATAATTTTGATTCTATCATTAAAATATATTCTGAATTGAGTAAAATTATTTTTATTCTATTTATTAATAAAAATAAAATAAAAACATTATTAAAAATATTCTGGATGAAAGTTTCCTTTTCATAGTGCAAACTATTTTTAAAACTAAATATATCCACGATATTTTTAAAAACATATTCTTTTAATACAAGCATGGTAACTAATAAATTAAAATTCAAATAATTGAGTGGTCATTATGGTGGAAAAATTCATTTATTCCATATTATTTAAAACAAATATCCCCTTCACCTTTTTGAAAAAAAAATCAAAATATACCTTGATCAAAAAATGACAACACTGTTATTTTTAACAAGATTGGGTGAAAGAACAAAAATATGAAAAATTTATTTTTGAAAATATTTAATGAATAGGAAAAAAATTCTTTAAATCATTGCAATATAAATATTCACTTGGATTAAATTCATTCAGGACCATGTGGAAATCAATGTTGGTTCCCCTTAAAAAATTTATTTTTGTCTCTTGGGTACCTAAAAGAAGAAAACAATAGGAAACCATATAATTTTTAAAAATAAAAAGTGGAGAATAAAATAATTTATTTTAAATGTGGAAATATTATATTATTATCATAGTGGATACATAATCATAAACTATCTCGAATAATAATTAGACTTTGAAATAAACCCCTTCCACGTTGGTAAAACATGAATCTTAAACCCCATAAATTAATAACATTGAATTAAACTTTAATTATAATTTATGTAATTGTAATCATGGAAAATCATAATAAAGGTCAATAAATAGACATCATAATATAATATATAATTAAAAACTAATATATGTCCCAAAGAAGAAAATTTTGGGATAGAGAACACTTTCAATGATCATAACTTTGGATTGAGAATTAATCAATGATGTTATTATGAGTAAAAAAATTACTTAAAAAATTAAGTTGAAATAAATCCTAAATCAAATAAATTTAATTTTAAACAAAATAATTTCATAATATAGTCAATGTAGTAGAATTATAACCCAATGAATGGAAATTCATTTAAGAAACACCTGCCACCATAGTATATTCCATATCAAATCCACATGAATGATGTAAAAATTATTTTCACTAAATATAAAATTAGTTATGATTTTATAATGATATAATATGATAAACTTAGACTATGTAGTCAATATAAATTTGGGGAATAATAGTGAAATATTTCCCAATGAACGGAAACTGAGGTGAAGTCCCTTTCTTAAGGTTCGAATTCCTTAACATATGTCAAAAACTCATGTATAATAAATATATATTTATTATAAATATAATTCACATCCATAATAATATATATTGTATCACATATTCTTTAATTATTTTCTTTTATCATAACATTATAAAAAATCATTCTTTAAATCTATATTCTGCATGATAACTACTTTACTTTTCATTCTTGTTTTTTGTTCAATAGTTTTGGCCATTGTAATTTTATCATGGTCCCGTAATAAAAAAATTAATAATGATTTGAATAGAATATATATTCATTATATATATATATCCATCCATAAATGTAGAGACAAAAAAATGAGCAATATATTCCAGGAGACAATGGGTTGTAAAAATAAGGAACGATGTTTTAATCATTTTTATGATTGAAAAAAATTAATTGAAATTACTGAATATAATTTTAGAAAACCATTTTTATATAATATATTACATATATAATAATTGAATATATCATTATTACAATCCATGTAATTTGAAAATGAAAATCAAATCAAATTGTTTCATAGAAGTGGTAGTCCACACATTCACGAGAGTGGCGTTAACATTTTTCAAAAGAATATAAAGTATATAGGTAGATGTGATATTATAATTCCAAGAGTAAAATTAATTCATATATATATATATATATAATATATAATAAATACATCATTATATAAATCCTTTAGAGTTTTTGATGGAAAATTAGTTACATTGGATTGCAAGGTGGTACTCTATCGTGCACATGATCGACATATTTATTTTCCATTTGAGTGAAGAGGATATGGATACATGTTATTCTGTAAACGTAATAAAATAACACTATATTTTATATAATTTTTTTATTTTATTGTTTGTTTTAAAACCAAATTTATGGCGGTAAAAAAGATTCATAGATGAATGAACTTGGTTAAAAAAAAGTTCCTTCGATTAGAGATGCCACCTTTGGATATCTTATTGAGGAAAAAGTGCTAGCCTTTGGGTAATATCATAATGTTATGAAAATTTATAATGATATTTGGGACATATTTTGGTAGTTTTTGGTCAATCTAAGAGTTATAAGTAGTGTGAATAATGAACGGAGTGGGTGCACGTTTTTAATTGAGTAGGAGAGAAATATTTGAATATAACAAAATATATTCAATAATGGGAATTCACTCTCATCCCATGTGAATAAAAATATTTAAATAAAGGATTTGAGGGAATATTTGGTTGATCCATACCTCCAGCAATATAAATAAGAATATTTTGAACAGGTTTGTACATTTTCCCATAAGGTTACTCTTTTGTCATTTTTTTCATCATGGTAACTAGTTTTTAAAATAGATAAATTATCCTTTAACCCATAAAATCAAAATTATTTATAAAAATTTACTAACTAATTATAAATATTAAATTAATTTAAAATAATAAAAATCAAATATATTTCGAAAAATAATTTTAACTCAAACACATGTAACATATAAAACCCTTTTTTATCTTTAACCATATAAAGAGGTATTTACAATTTTACTATTTATTTTTCCAAATAATCATGTTAACCATATTAAAAATTATGATTCCAGTTGATAATTAAAATTATTTTATTTTATGAAATTCAACTCATATATGTGATTGAATTTAATTTTAAATTAATCATTCAAGCGTGACAAAAAGTGGTTTTCTGAGGAAAATTCTTTCATAAGTATAAAATGTTTTCATATAAATATTGAATATAAATTGATTAAAATATATAGAATTGGATTAATTATAAAATAATTTTACTAATTTAACCATTAATACTACATCAAAATACTATCTATCAATTCAAATTCGTTAAATAAAAAAAAAATTTCAATAAAAATCTTTAGTTTTCAATATTCAGTGGAAAACAGGTATTTTTATATAATTCTCAAAATAACATTTTTATGATAATGTTATACATGATGATTTCTTTAATAAGTATCCTATATCCCAAGTAAAACTAATTTCCTCTATATTAATGAAATTTTAATCCTCAAAGGTAATCTAATTCCATTTAGATTATACCTCCAAATACATATGTTCACTCTTCCCGAATAATCCATTATTTCAATGAAAATGGCTGTATATACATTAATATCATAAATCATCTCCATAAATACCAATAATAACATCCATATTAACAATATTTTATCATATAATTTTCGTCCTATAACAAAATTAATATTTAAACATCCAAACATTTTAGGAAAACAATTTCATGCTAACTAGGATATCACATTTTCTAGTTTTAGGTGTTTCACCCCGTTCACACTTCTGTTGTGCATTGAAGTGACACTACCTTACCAGATACGACATGTTGATTCCAAAACATGAGTTTTCCATTTTATCAAACAATATTTATAAAATTTCATTAAAACCCCCATAATTATGTTAAAATCATTAAAAATAAAATAACCATAAAATATCTGTTTAACCACAATGGTTTTCTTTAAAACATATTTATTTTCCTCAAAATAAAATAATCCAAATTGACTATTATTACATTGACATAAATGATCATATTTTATATAATGGTAATTAATATATTTAATAGTATTTCCATAAAATATAATTGAATTATTCTTTGGTTAATATTTTCTCTAAATTATATAGTAAACCAACATGTTGTATTCCCATAAAATGTTTCCCCAAAATATCCTTAATCATCTTAAACTCCTATCACATAAATCCTTAAAATACATATCTATAGTTATTAATTTTTTTACTATACTCAAAATTATACACCTAAACCACTTAAGGTTTATCACCTCTCCAAATATAATAAAATAAGCTTTCATAGTTTCTATAATTCAATTATTTATAATTTTTTATTGAAAAATTTAAATTAATCAATAAATATCTCTTAAGAGAGTAAAACGAAATGTAAAATAAGTGGAAACACTCTTTAAACAAAATTGATGACATAGATTAACTCAAACAACTCTTTTGGAGTTATTACCCATAAACACATCTTTTCTAAACCCATTTCTACTTATAGTATCAAGAGAAATATGTATTTTTGAGAAAACCACATCCTTTATAACTAACATTAAGATAAATATGATACCCTATTGTACAAATACACTCAATTTCAGTCATATCCTATCTTCCCAAAATATTTTCTTTTTTCATTCCATAATTGTTTATTAATTATTAATTATAATCTTATAACACATTCACTAAAATTACACAACTCGAATGTTCTTTTAAGATATGAGTACATATATCTACCATATATCAAATGGCCAAATATCTAATGACCATATTTTTTATGACCATATGTATAATTATCATATTAAATTCCCTTATATTTTCACTCATTAATTCTTATAATCCTTCACCCAATTATTTCACCAAATATTTGTTGTTTTTATAAATTATTATATCTATCAAAGATTATATTGGAATGTATTACCTTAAATGACAATCATGATGATAAAGATTTAATATTCATGGTCCATTAATTTTGAAATGATTTTGTTATTATTATATTTTTCTTCATGATATTTTATTTGTCATTATCAACATACAATAATTTTTATATTATACTATAAAATTTAATCACAATAATCTATATTAGAGATTATGTTAGTTCTGGGTTTCTTATGAAATATGTTATGAAACATGATTATTATTTTATAGATAATATAGTCTAAAATATAATTGAGTTAAATTATATGGTCACAAGGTTATGATATAATAGAATGGGTATGTCGTATGACTTTAGATAATTATTGTGTGTTCTATAGGGGCATATCCAGGTCATAGTAGATGAAGAGATGTGTCATGGTTATTTTTGGGATCTTCATTATAGTTATGTGTTTTACATTATACGGTAATTTGACATACATACAGGGTTATATAATGTTGATTTTTAGTATATAAATTATATAAATACTAAATGTATTTATATTTATGTGGATGTTATTGGTGTATTGAATTCACTTATATTAGTGTGATGTGTGTGATATAGTATTCCCACCCAAAGTGAGATTATTATTATTGTATATGTACCACATTTAAATTAATATTTTCATATTTATGTATTCTTATATATCTATTATTGATAATTTTGGTAGTTCTAAATATATTTTCATTATATATGTGGATAGTTATGGTTTTTGATTTTAATATAGAATAGTGTATGGTTATTATGGTAATGTGGGTATAGTGTTGATAAAATATAGGGGGTTCTTTTATTGATGTTTAATTGTTTTTAAAATAATTAAATTTTATTTTTCAAGGCCTTTAAAAAATTATTTACTATGAATCATCAAAAAACACACAACAGGTTGTTAGAGGAACCCACTAGTTATATATTCACCCACTCTCTTTTATTCTCCATTATTTCTAGAATTTCTAAATCATGTTGATGGAAGTGTCAAACATTTCTACAATGAGGTGTGTGGTGATCTATCTAGGATTTGGGGGCGTGTTGAAGTTGCGCTTATACTTATGTTATGTTGTATTAGTTTTGTGTGTTCAAATTACTAATGTTTAAATATTTACACTAGTTACTGTGTTTGGTTGATTGCCTCATGGTAGATTTTGTAGGATTTTACTTACAATAAGTGTAATTCTTCCCATATTTTTGATTTATACCCTTAATTCTAGTTTCCACCACACAGTCTTCTTAATTAAAGCATTTAGGGTCACTAAAAATATTTTTTAGGGATAATAGGTGTATAATAAATTTTGGAAGCCTTTGAGATTGTATCAATGTCAGTATTCCAGGATTGTTTTTTGTGTATGTATGACATTGATTTTTAGGGGTTGTTAAGGTGGTAACATTAATTGAACCAAATATGTTAAGTAGGCTAATGAAACTAACTAAGGATCCAAATTGACCCTATGATTATATGTATAGACTTTTATTATATATGACTGTTTAACTATGGGATTTTTAACTCCTAGTATATAAATTATACACATATGGTTCTATGTGTGACATATAAATATGCCACAATGATTACTTATGTTGCGAGTAACACATTTCTTAAATTAATATTTGTGTCTTACAACTAATAATATTCACATTCTCCCATGTTTTAGACATTTTATTTCTTTTAGTTATGTCACATATCCATAAAAATCATGAGGTAGAGGTGGAGATTTTGAATGTGGTGTTTTATGTTTTTTTACTGGGTAAACCGGATAGTGGTAGAGATATAAATAGTTATCTTATAATAGATCCAACAATAGTTTTTTCTAAATTGTGGGTTTTAATATATTTTTAAGGAAAAAATAATGAATGAATGAAGTGGGGATAACTATTTAGACTATTTAAAATGATAAATAAAAATAGATTTATTTAAAATATACATTATTATGTGAGGAATCTCAATAGTGGTGAAAATTAAACCTATGTTATAATGATATATCAATATTTTTTGTATAAAAATTTTCATTGTTTTTTTTTGCAAGGAATTTATTAATTCCACCATTTGGTTGAAGGAATAATATTTTTTAAAAAATAAAATATTATTGTTCAAGTGTTTTTTGAATGTGGTCATTTTCATGAGTTAAATAATATATTCCGATGATTTTTTATTGATGAGGAACAGAGACATTACAAATTTGAGAGAGGATTACTACCACAAATCCACGGGTTCGAATTTGTTTCTTTAAGGAATTATACCATGTTGGTGAGAAAGGCAGAGGTTTTATAGGAAACCATATAATGAACTATGTAACACACTATATTTTTTTGAAATTGTTCCCTATAAATAAATTTAATTTTATTGATAGTTTATGCTACATAAACCACCGAGATAAAAAGAACCACTTTATTTTATTAAATATTATTCATTAATGTGATGGTTATAACCGAGTCAATGAATTAGAGTGTATGAATAGAAATAAACACATTATGAAATAAAAATAATTTTTCTATTCCATACAAGTATATTGATTATTTCTTGGTAAATATACATTAATTAATTAGTGGTGTTTTTTTATTCTTTAAAAATACATTTTTCTTCAAATATTATTTTTATTGATTTCTATGAGAAAATATTTTAGTTAATTTGTCAAAATTTAAGAAACAAATTTTTATAAAATAATATTAGTTTTTTATATCATAATATAATAATTATATTAATGTTAAATATTTATAATTTACCAAAAAATATGATTTTTCAATGAGAAGTGAAAATTACTGATTTTTGTTGAAAATTTTTATTTCATTAATGTATATACAAGGTAAAAAAATATTTATTATTTATACAATGTAATTATATCTTTAAGAGTAATAAAATTCCAAATATGGTATTTTTAATGAATTTTTGAAATTAATTTTGAATAAATAGATTTAATACTTATAAATGATTTTTTTTGAAATAACAGGTTTTTATAATTTTTTAGTTTATTTTTAAATAAATATTCTCCTACTTTTGGCTTCGAATCACGAAATATGGTATCCATATTTGGAATCAATGAATCTAAATTTGGTAATTAGGCCATTGTTTTACACTATGTATAGTAACCAAAGTATTTTTTATTACTATGGTAAATGGTATATCAATAAATATAGTAAAACAAAAATATAATGACAAATAAAGTACCCATTACTTATAATAAATTTATGTTATTATAGAAAAATTTTAAAAATAATAAAAAAGTTGAATATATGGTCTTTAGATTCCATTTGTCCCTGATTTTTACAATTAAATTTTTTTTTATATAAACATAAGTTAAAAAATATCCTATTCCTTTTTTATCTCAAAATTTGAAATAGGAAAAAATAGTTGATATGTTTGGTTAAATATTTATTTTTTATTTTAAATAATATTTTATCATTGTAATTTATTTTAAATTTATATTTATGAAATAATTACATTAAATGCTTATCAAACATTAATTTAGTGCTTATAAAGTATTAGAAAAACTAACAAATCTATTTTTAAAAATATTAAAATAAGAATATTTGATTTATTTGTGGTGTTAAAATAATTTATCAGAGTTTTTTAACATATTTAATTTTATTTAATAGAATATAGTATATTTTTATATATTCTTTAATGTTTTTAATGTAAAATTTAATGAAGGATTAAAAATTCTAAATTAGTGATATTTCATAAAAACATTGTTGTATTAAATTACTTAAAATTTATAAAAAAACACATAAGAGGGAAATGATGATAGAATATAGTCTAAATTATTATCCCTTTTCCATTTATGTCCAATTTTCACATTATATATAAAATAATAATCTTTTATTAGTGAAACATTTGTTACTGTGTTAATGATTAAAAATGATTAGCGACATGGTTAAAGCAAAAGATAAGGTCTAAAACATGACTTATAGAAGAAAAATATTATTGGTTGATGGGAAAAAATTAGATATTTTACTTTCTAAAGTCCCTTTAAATTATTATGCATTTTTATATAGAACAACTCCATTATATTTTTATATTTTTTTGAAATTCCATGTGTGCCCCTCCCGTCACTTATAAAGGAGAACCTACCCTTTCTATTATTTACAAAGAATTAATTCGTCTAGATAGACCATAACAAAAATAATGCATTATAAAATTTTTTATCCACATTTTATATTTTTTGATATTCCCAATAGTCCAACTATATATTTGTTAAGAGGTGATCTAAAGGATTTTGTTTCAAAGAGAATGTAATCTCTTTAACCGATAAATTCTTTAAATCATTAATTTATATCATATAAATATATTAAATTCATTAAATGAAAATAACTTCAGAATCCTAATTATAGAGAAGTGATATTATAAATATTAAACTTAATTAATTCACCATATTTTGACCATATTATAAGTGAATGTATACCTTCTACCTACGTATGACATACCATCTCCACATAACGATACAAATGATTTCTCTACAAATATTTTTTTTTCTATTTTTAAAGCCAGTTTATGGGTTTTGAGTACCCCAACATACAACCAAAACACAAACAAGTGAAACTTACACATCAATGTAACCAGAATCATCAATGCATCCCATGTATGATCCATCATATTCAGTAGTTGATTTCCAATTTGGAGACCTCTAATAGCTTTCACTTTGAACACAATTCCTAAGCAGATCAAGACCGGGTTACTCTGGGTATAACTTCTTGACTACACTACACTTTTTAGAATCCATATTCACCTCAATGTTATGTTTATAAGCCAATCTAATCTGCATCGGCCATTGAAGATAAGAGTAATCCTTCCTTTGCCTTATTCTTGGAGAAGTAGACACGGGTCTATCAGTTATAGCCATAATTTGATTCCCACTTTGAACAACAACACTGAATGAATGGCTGAATGGGAAACACTCATTTTCCTTCCCTCTCCCACAACTCTCCTTTCCAATATCATCTCACGCTCCCAAAATAGCAGCAGGAGACTCAGAGTTGACCCCCCTCCTATGGTAAAAAGTGTTACTCTCCACCAAAGGGAGCCCCCTCTCCTCAGTAGTAGCTTTCTCCACATCCATGGAACCTGTCTCCTTTCCCATACCCTATAGACCCTCCAGTGTTTTCACACCCCCATCCATCCCTGCAACATCATCCGCAACCATTCCATCCTCTAACATGCATGTCGAGAGGTCATAAAATTGGTTGCTAAGAGTAAGGAAGGGCCTGTATAAGGGATCGAAACCCTTAGTACCCTTAGCATAGATAGGAAAGACCACCACTAATAAGATGGATCTTTTATACTCCTCATTCTGATTTGTAAATTTTATAATAGTGGAACTAATTTTGTTCACCAACCCATGCCTCATCCAGTTGAATACATCAGAAACTAACGGGTTCAACTGCAGCATCGGTCCTCCAGCCACCTATGAATCATGAACCTCTCCATAGGTAACATTTTGGGGGCTAGGCGCCTAGACCTCAACAACAGAGTTAGACTACAGAGAAACACACCCTCCTTCCATAAATCCCAATTCATCCTGACGGTGATCCATAACCATTTCTAGTTCAGAGTTCTTCTTGCTTGAATCATCCACTATCCTCACAAAAACAGAATCCACAACACACTGAGTCTCACTATTCATTGGATGCACTGCAGACACCATACCCTTAGATAATTCAGAGTTATGGGTGTCTTTGTCAGTGACCATCTATATAGCCCCCTGAACTAGGCTCTTCATCACAATAACCTTCACCTTCTTATCTTTAGATTTCAACATTTCTTGGGGATCTCTTCTTTGGCAGACCAACCAAGGGTGCCCCAGCCACATACAAAAGGAGCGGAATTCCATCCAGTTTTAATATACCACCTTTTTTTCACATATACTCCTCACCAATGGTAATCCACATAAAATCGAAAGGCAGGAGAGGCACAAATAATTCAACACAGATCTAATGATTAACTGGATGACACACATCCATATTACGATTATTAGAACAAAGAAACCATTCTACCATATTACCGATCATCCTAAGGAATAACAGGATTTTGTAATGGAAGTGGAAGTTTAGGTAAACTCACCCAAACCACCATTGATGGGGAATCATGCTTCATAAGAAGATTTAAAGTCGATAGAAAGAGGATGAATCTCATCCCGTTGAAACTTCACAGAGCCTTGGACCACACCTAAATGAGGTCCACCTCTGATTTAAAGTGCATCATGATCTGGAGGCTATCAAGAAAACCAACAACTGCCTGATCTTGAAGATCCCAAGAACTAAACACAAACCTATCAAAAGCATCACCTCCACAAAGCAATGTCATCCGTTTTCATTTTTTTACATTGATGGTAATATGGTTAGATTTAATGAATATATGTGATATATATTATATAATAATAAGTATGTTATGGTTATTTAATTTTTACCTTTCTTTCATTCCACCCATCAAAAAGTGAATGACCCATTCAAATGTTCATACGGTCTACCATATCTATGAATAGGGTGATTCATTATACTATCATTAACATTTATGGATGACTGTAAATATGTACTTAATGAATATATATTATATTAATATATTGATAAATATTATTGATATGATGTAAACATGATAAATATATAAGTAATAATCTATCAAAAAAAACATACATGAAAAACAATGATATTGTCACTCAGGCTTTGATTTTAATAAAGAATCACTTTTAAATGGGACATAAAAGTTTCTGAGTAAATTATATATACTATGGTATATTTTATTTTGGTTTTTGTATATATTTACAAAAAAATTATATTTATTATACATGAGGTTAGATCTCATATAAATATTTTCATACCCGAGGTAGGGGTTTTATATTACAATCTCATTGTTTATGATTAATTTATTGATGATGAAATATATTAATATACCTCTAATGAAAATAATTACCATTACCATTATTTGATTATTTATTGGGAGTAAATGTTCCCTATAATTTTTCCAACATTATGTACTCAATACAATGAAAATATTATTATAAGTATAATTTATATTATTCTATTTTTGGTTGAAAACCCCTTTTATTTCATGTACTTTTTTTATAAAAATGTGTTGAATAATGTTTTCACATTTCATATGTGACATTTTAAAATCATTTTATACATTATTTAATAAGTATAAATTTAATATATATCTTTTTTTTTTATTTTTTTCCAAATGAGGAACTTTTTTTGAATTTTTTTGAAGATAATGTTTTTTATAATGTATGTGACATGAATGAAATTAACTACCATCATAACAACTAAATTTTTTAGGATTATTTTGAAATTTTCCAAAGTTTTCTAAAAAGGATTTTTTCCCATAATATTTTCTAAATATTCTTATTTTAATATTTATATTAAAATTGGAATGGTTATTTTCCTCAGTAAGTGTTTAATTGTTATTTTAATGGAATTTTCATATATAATAACATCCATTGATGATAGATGTTATTTAATGTAGACTTCACCCAATGATAACATTATTAATATTTATCAAGATCGTAAAAGTTTATGCTGATGATATTCTTATGAATCCCATTTATTTTCTATGGGTTATGCTAAGATGAATTGAAGGAAATTTTATAAAATCCAATTTCTTTACATAGGATATGATGTGATGAAATGATCAATGTATTGTTATATTATGAAATATATATGTATGTATTTTATTATGAAATATTTGGTTATTTTATAAAACAAGGATGGTTGTAACCTTTAAACCAAGGATGGTGGTTAAATTATAAACCTAGAATGGTGGTTATGTTATAAAAATGGATTGGTGGGACCCCAATTGTATAGTCCTGCAATGAATTGGGTAATGATTGATATGACAATATATAAGTAGGTCTATAATGGGAAGTGAACCAATTTTAGTAACGGAATATTTCCACTAAGATATTCATTTGACTAAACGATGACTACTATGGTGGTTTTGGGAGTAAACCTAATCTACTATAATAGCCTTGGGAGTTAACAATGACTACAATAAATGTTTGGGTAGTGAACCCAATCCACTATGGTAATATGGGATGCGAGCCTTTACTACTAAGTAAAATCTTTTCTATTCTTATTTAAATTCCATGATTCCTTATCAAACACCAATGTTATTCAATCAAGGTTTATGTTCATTTATTTTCCTTCAATATTGATATCTTATTAAATAATAATCCTTATGACCTAACTCATGATTATTTTCTATGATGTGTAGGTAAGATTTTCACATGGTAATATAATGGTCTCATACCATTTTTCTCAATTTTATCGAATGTGATCATTGATATATCACTTTTTACCATTTATTAGCATCTATTTTAATCTTTTATTATATTTTTTTTACGAAGGTAATAAAGAAATATATTAAATAATATACATATATAAAGTTTTCTATTTTGAATAACATTGTGTGAGAATATTTATTTCTCCTATGAACCTGTTATTTATATATCCATGTTTAGAAATTTACTAGACTAATATGATTTTGGATTCAATCATAATGATATATAATGAATAATAATATATTAATATGTAATATATATTTATTAAAAGTATTTATCATAATAATATAATACTTTATATGATGGTGGTTGATATAGATTAATGAGTAATTGATCCTAAATTATTATCCCTTGTTATCACATAAGAGTACAATGATACTACATTTGTTGGTATACTGTAGTTCTTTAAATAAAAAAAACTATTAAATACAAAATTATATTCTTTTAAATAAGATGAATATTTACTCCACTTATTAAAATTTGAGGTATGAAATTTTTATGAAAATTAGAAAAATTCATTAAACCGATACAAAATTGAAAATTATATAGTTATAAAAAAAATATAATATAAAAAATTATAATGTACTAATGAAATACTCATAAAGATTCATAAAAATTATCCATGATATAAAATTAAGCATTATGTAACATTCTTACCCATCATTACGTATCCACAATTTTATCTAAACATTAATGCTCCAATTTCCTTAAAGAAGGAAACCGTCGATGCAATATTCAGAAGAACTCTTTTTTCCATATCACCAAGAACACTCAATCAAAAATATTAGATAAATTTCAATAAAAAAACCCTACAATCCATTGATTATATAATATTGGATAAATATTTTGAAAATCAAATTACATAAGGATTTTATAGTATTTATCACAAAAACAGAAGTGTTAGGTGAAAAATATAATCATAAGGATGATACAAAATATTTAAATAAACTTTAGATCACATTATTAACAAGAAAAGGCTTCACAAATATTAAAAATTACCCCTTAACCATGAATATTACCTCATTTATGGGTAAAATTTCAATGGCCATGTTTTTCATTCTTTATAGTTGGTTTTAACAACCTCAAAAGACCCAACAAAACTTTTTTGGATTCATGTAAATTATCTACTTGATGATCAACCAAGTATCCCCATTATAGATCCTATGGATTTTATCTTGTATAAAAATGTTGTTTCATCTAGTCGAACGAAACATTATGGTTGATATATTCATAAATTTTCATTGAGTGATCATGCATGAATCCGTACACTGAATGTTAGTTTGATTTGATTACTACAATCTTTTCATGTGATAAATTATATATATTTTTTTCATTTGGTATTTATAAACAATCATCCAATATAATTATATAAATTTTTTAAAAATCCACAGCCTCCACTAGTGTATTAGAATATTAATTTTGATTGATGTCAAAAAAATTATGCCTGTGGGAATATAATTTCAACAGCTGGAAAAAGTATCATTTCTAAAAAAGAATTATAAAATTTCTGAATGTATGAAGTTATAAAATTAAAGATTTTAATTAATTGTGTAATGATTTTCAAAAAAAGTTTAATAAAGTGATGAAGGTAAAACATTTGACTCAACAATATCTAGATTTTGGAAAACCACAAAACACAACACTCAAAGATAGAAAATAATGATAAAAACCCTAAATTACACAAACCCCCATGTATTTTATATTGGATAATTATTAAATCATTAGTTCTTTCTATATTTCTACTAAATTTTCAATATATCCAACTTTTTGAACAATCATTATTAAAATGTTTTTTTATAGATTCTAATTGAACCCCCAAAATACATTCATTTAAAAAAATTGGGAAGCATAAATTTTTACTATAATTTTTGGGAATGAAACATTTATGTGAAACAATTTTATAAACCAAATATTAATCCAAATGATACATAAAATCATTTTATCCAATGTAATTATTAATTATACATTTATGAACATATGGATGCATTTTAATTAAAATAATTATCAAATTGTTTTTGGTTAATTACAAAAGATTCCCAAGAGATCAGAAGAAATTTTTTTAACATTTATCATAAATTTTATTATTATGAATTTTTAACATATTAAAATCCTCGTGGAACTTTTCTAAATCATAAAATATTTTTTTACCTATGTTAACTCCTCTTCAAACACATATAACTTCATATTTTATTCCATCAATATCATAAAATCTTTTCCCAAACATTCAATATTATTATTTTAAACATGACCATCATGGATTCTTATTTAATAAATTGAATCCCATTTCTCTATTATTTTACTTCATCATCATATTACATAGTAAGAGACTTAACAATATCAATGTACCTTTTACATTCACTGACTATTACATACATATAATTTACTATTTTGAATAGTTTTTAGAATGGATCTTTATCCCTACAATTTTCTCATCATTAAATTTCATATGTATCATGTAATTAAATATTCGTATCACAAATTGTTAAAAATATCTTGAATATAATTTACATTTTAAATTTTAAATCCTTTAACTCTACATCATTTGGAAAAACTATTTATGGAAATTATTTTAAGGAATACAATTTTTCTATAAATCATTGCATTCTTGGATGTACATACATAAATATCTTATCACAAGTAGTAAAGAGTATCAAATGTAATCTTCATAACTTTATTGAAATACTTAATTCTTATATCAATCCATTGATTTTATTCACAGGGGATGACTGTGAAGAATTATAAGAAACGTCTAGAATGGTTGGAGGACGATGTCTTGACTTCCTTAATATTTTCATCATATTTTTTATCAAACTGTTCAACTAAAAGAAATTGTTTATCTAAAATTGTATTTTTTGAAAAAATAGATTTATAATTTTAACATTATTCATCATTTATTGATTCAATATTTTAAAAAATTTCAAAATCTGTATCATTATGAGACTAATGTGATATTGTAGTCGAAAGCGTTGATACACTTTCTTCATCATGCTCCATATACTTCTATAATAATTTTAGCATATCTTATTTACTTATTTATTTAGAAATTCATGAATATTAAAGAACATTAACAACTTATAAATTATAATTATAATATTATAATTGAAAATCCCAATTTATATTTACTTCTCAACAGATAGAAAAATTTCAAATTTTTAAAACTTGTTTTCTTGTTAATTAAATTATTTCTCGGACAACATATTTTTCAATAAAAAGGGGAAACTATGATATTTTTTCCATTTTTATATCTTAAACATATCCATATAATCTTTAAATTCCTTTTATATAATATTTTAAAACATTTCGTTTCTAAAATATCTTCTTTTTTATCTTCTTAATTTCTTAATCCATTATATTTTTACATGTTTCATCTTTCAAATCCATGGCCTCAATGGTATTCAATAAAAAATTAGGATCATGTAGACTAATTGATTCATTCTTCTCTAAGAAATTTTAAAAGGCATCATCAGATAAGGTTATAAAATTATTTTTTGGAAAAGTGGATGAATACTATCTTGAATTATTTTCTATAAAAAAAACTTATTCAACTTTTACCCTAGTAAATAAAAAAATCTATGTGATACATTAATACATATTCTCATATAAGTAAAAAAAGTCTTATCTCACTGATTGTATCCTCCCCATTGAAAGAAACATTATCTCTTACTGGAGTAGCCTTAATATTATCATCCTAAACATGCAAGAAGTAAACTAAAAATATTTTTAAGAAACATACAAAAATTATTATCATAAACATAATATATCCATGCTTGATTTTCCCAATTCATATTAAATTACCTTCCTATGATTGATCTTTCTCCTGCAACCAAAAAGTCAAAGACATAAATATATTTCACCATAATAGTATTTCTATCTCATTTCATTAGGAGAAAATAATTTTGAGTCCATATTTATATGATTTGTACCTACGAAAATTGATGAAAAACATTTATTACTATCTCATTATATATAATTAATAATGTATCTACCCAAGATATCTCAAAGATTTCCAAATTCTCATATAAATTTTGCGTAACCATATTCTCTTATCCGTCAAAAGGAACATCTACTAATTTTGATAATATCATCTAAAATAAATAGAAATAATGAATATAATTCACTAATTTTTTTTATAATGATAATCAATGTTTACTTTTTCAATTGAAATGAGTTTCCAACCATAAAATATAATTATAGATTTAAGGAGAGAATAAAATTT
Organism: Viscum album; assembly: GCA_963277665.1. Taxonomy (NCBI): domain Eukaryota; kingdom Viridiplantae; phylum Streptophyta; class Magnoliopsida; order Santalales; family Viscaceae; genus Viscum; species Viscum album. Next base: position 1,983,068,431 of record OY728145.1, on the reverse strand, counting down.
CACAGACCATGTTTTCTTCTATAATCCATTATTTTACAACCTATCTACATTGGAAATAACATAATGACGCCATTTTTTTCATATGAAAGAGACTTATCAAAAAAAACTTTTGGATAGAGAACAAACAAAGCTGTGAATGCTAGTGGAAAAAAATTCAGTTAAAGAAGAGATGGTGATCCAAAAACATTTAGATATGTTTTGACAGGGGTAATTCTATGAAATATACAAATCCTATTGAAGAGGAAGAATCTCTGTTTTTGATCTGTGTTTATTATCAACTCTTGAAAAATATAGAAAATTTCTAAACTCATAATGTTTTTATAAAAATAAGAAAATGAGTTTTATTAGATGAAATAAATTATAATGAAACATATAGCCTTTAATAAATTTGAAATTTTTGAAAATTGGAATATTTTAATCTATGAGAAAGTAATCTAATATTTCATAAAAAATTAATGATATTGAAATTATCTATCAAAGAAGTGTTTAAGAATATTAAAAAATAGTTAAATGACCTTCATGGATTTTTGAAATTGATTTTTTGAAAAAATTTCTGAGATAACATTTACAAATGTATTTGTGATATAAAATTTAGAAATAAATTCTCAACAATTCATTTTAATGTATTTCCAGAGAAAAATATTTGATTATTTTTTTGACTAAATAATTTTAAAAAATAAAATAATACAATAAAAAATTAAAAAAATGTATTCATCTTGTTAAAAGTGGTTTATTTATTTTTTGATATGATTTAAACAAGAAGTATATAAATGTTAATTTTATTTTTTTCATTCAAATATTTTGTTTAATATTTCAAATTTTTTATAATTTATGTGTTTTATAAAAATATTAGCATGTTGTTATTTAATTTTGATGAATTATAAATTGATATCTCCTTCTTATGAATGTTCCAAAAATAAATTATGTCTTATATATTTGTATCTATATTGTTAGTGTTGTTATAGAAATTTTACAAAAATATATAGAACATTTTTTATCCCACAATATTATAACATTAATAAAAATAGAGCAAAAATAATTGAGTAAGTGTAGCATCCACAACACCAGATCAAAATAACATCCAGTGACCAATTATTCTTCTTATATAGAACCAAGTGAAACAGAATGATATTTCATACTTGAATAAGTAAAAAAATATTCTAATAGTATGTGTAAAGATATAGAAGTATATATTTAAATTAATTTTACAACCCCTAAAATTATCTTCTGAATAATATTTTAAATCAAATACATTTCCAGATAAATAAAATATCATGAGATCCTTATTTAAAAAAAGGTAACGAAATTTATTTTATATTTTTTTATATGAAATTGATTTGTAATTTTTTGAAATATTTCACATAACAATACAAAAAAAACTATGTTTGGATGACTTTTTATAATATATAATAATGTAATAGTCATTGCTGTAATATTTTTTGATTAATAATTTAACTAAATTTATCATTATAAATAGTTTATCGAGGTCATGATATGAGTACTAAAACATTTATTATATTTGTATCCATGTTTTCTATGAAAATTTAATATATAATTATATTGATATATAAAAGTACTTTCATGTTATTATGAAATTTGAAATCAATAAAAAAATAAATTCACCCATCATGATCATTTCGAACTCAGATTTCAGGAGATACACATGGAATCTACAAAATATTTTTGAGTTATTCAAAATATATGATCGGGGAACAAAAATTTTAACAATAATGGTTTGATTAAAAAATATTAATAAATGGGTAAGATCAAGAACACCATTAATAATTGAAAGTAAAAACCAAATATTATATATAACATACTTTATGGGATTGATTATTTCCATAAAGTGACTTAGTATGTATAAAAAGATTATTTAGATATTTAGTGTTTTAAAATATAGGGGCTTGTTTTATATATACTTCCTACTATACATATCCATTAGGAAAATCATACTCCATATCTATTTGAATAAAATATTAGAATTTAGAAAACATTTATAAGCTAGAGGTATATGAATAACATAAAATCCTGAAACTAGAGAATAAGTTTCTTCATAGTGCCTACCTTTTTGTTTGATACAACCCGTTATAAAAATTTTAGTATTATTCAATATTATTATTATATTTGTATCACGTTTATTTTGGAAAACCTATTTACTAAATTTATATATGTAACTATAGGTCTTCAAACTAGAGGCTAAAATTTCTTCCTCAACAAAGCATTTAGTTAATCATGTATTGATTTTAGTCAATTTTTATCAGCTAATGTCTAATGAGGAGAATTTGTATAAATTAAGGAAACAATTCACAATATTCACAGTCATTACTTTAGGATCATCTAGTGTTGATTGTATGATCTACAGAATCAATTATATTATAACAAGGATGATTCCATAAGATTGTCTAATTTCGTGGGATTTTAAAACAATGTTCTTCGACAACTTGTTTAGTTTCTTCTAGGGTATAAATTTATAAAAAATTATATTCATTATTTGTCTCATAAAAATAATTTTACAACATTAGTTGATTAATATTTTTAGAAACATCATACAAATATGCATCTATGAGTTTTCTAAAAACAAAATAACTAATTTTGTCAAATTTTATATGAAATATTTTTTTCTAACCAACAGATGTAATTTTTTAAAAAATTATAAAATCATTAATTGTTATAGAATAACCGAGGTATAATATTTAATCACATTTCAGAGTGAATTTATGTAATTGTCTTTCTTATTCAAAATGAACACTTTTCTTCCAAAAACATTTAAGTAAAAAAGATTTGGGTTTATTCATATGCACCAATAATAATGAGATTTGTTAATAAAAGTCAATGTAAAACTGGATTTATAGTCTAGAAGGATAAACTAACTACCTTATCACAATAATGTCTAGAAATCAAGTATTCACTCATCATGGTTATACTAATTTTATAAATAATTCTATTTTTACATTAACAAACATAATTTTTTTGACTTTTTTGTGATGATAAGTTATGTAATATACTATTGTTACTATAAAAATATTTAAATTCATAATATTAAAATTATCCTACAGGATAACTATGAATAGTCATTTAAGGTATATTTGTTCATTTTTATATTTAGCTATAAAAAATTGAAATGAAAAAAATCATCCTTCTTTTTTGCAAGAAAATAGACCCATATATATCTCAAGTAGTCATCAACTAAAACACATAAATAGTATTTTCCACCAACACTTCCAATTTCTATTAAACATAATAAACCAATGTGAACTAACTTTAAATCCTCAAAATTTTGATCAATGCAAATATATTTCAAATATGACTTTTTTCCTTTCTAATTCATAAGTATCAAAAAATTTGGAAGAATTAAACCTAAACTCTTATAAATATTTCAGTAATACATTATTATAATGATTTGTTAATTTTTTATGTTAATATTTTCTGATTTGGTATTTTATAACCCATATTTATTATCCATTTCACTAAATAAATGTATGAATTGTATTATTAATTCATATATGTTTTTGTCTATCCATTTTCATGCCTAACAACGAATAGGATTACATCATTCTAACATTTTTTTCTCTATGTTTTCTTTGATCATGAAATTTGAGGACGACAACTTATCAGTTATTGATAATCCTAATATCCTTCACCAAAAACATTATTTCTAATTTTCTTTACCATGGGATTCATTACATGTCTATCAGGGAGATAAACTATTTTCAACCCCTTCATGTAAAGTAATTACACATTTGAAATATGGTTTTGACATCATGGATTAAATTCTGTTTTATGGAAACCATTTACCCTTAATGACCTAGATTCATGTATAAGAATTCAATTGAAAATAGTTAGGAATTACAATAATAGATAAGTGGGACAATATTTGTGAATTTTGTATGATGTTTTCATTGACTCGATGACACTTCAGGTCATTAGTGGTTCTTCTAATTAATATAATGATAATTTTATAGTAGAATAGATGTAAACACCTCCATTGTTTGATATGTAAAGAAAATTAGGACACTCTATAGCCAATTGTATGATGGTGTAGAAATAGGTGAAGCTACCCTCTGATAAGAAATCATAGAAAGAAGTCTATAGAACCAACAATGATAATGATACAATCATTGAGATACACGAGACCTCAATGAAAAATGATTTTAAAAAATGGGTGAAAAAAATCATAATTTATAGAAAAGTGGAATCTTTAGAAGATTGTGAAGATATTATAGATGATAAAGGGAATGAAAAAAATGATTTCAACATAGTCGTGGAACATGCACATGATATTATATATCTTATAAATGGAATCCAACATTAAACCAACACTAAAATATTTGATCATAATTAAGGTTTTCTTTTTAATCACCTTGATAAAATGGTAGTGCTCCACATCCCTAGTCTTTATAATGACACATCTGGCACTTTAGATTCTCAAGAATTGTTTCATGATATTGAGGACTCTACATAGCATATTAATAGAATATTGACTCTTGAACTCCTGGCCCATCACACCCTGACAGTTATAATTAATGAATTTAATTATTTCAGGTCTTTTATTGGCCTTATACAATTTCATGTTGCGCATTGGTAAAAAATTGGAATTTTAATTATCTTTATGGGTTCCAAACTGGTGCACGGGCCCTGAACGGTTGATAGTAACCATGTGGTTCCGGAATGTTTAAAATACATTCATATTTTGGAAAAATAAAAAATAAAATTGTGTATAAAATATAACAGCACTAATATTATTTCAATAAATGATAATATTTTTGTTATTATGAATGGTACTAATATTTTAATATTAAATGGTTATTAAAATCATTTATAATATTGTTATGAATAAATTATAAATAATTTTGTTTTTATTTAAAATTAAATGAATAAAATTATGGTTTTCATTATTAATTTTTTTAATTTTTTTATCATTATGTTATTATAATATAGAAAATTGATAAAATTGATATTATTATATTATTATAAATGATATCATTTAGAATGAAATAATTAATATTAAGATTATTTTTAGTATTAATTTACTAGTATTATTATCATTATAGTATTATTATAATTATTAATACTATTATTATTATTATATAGAAAAATGAAAACTATAGGGGTGTCTCCACCCTCTTCTCCTCTCCACGTACAATGACTCCTCCCCCTTGGGTTTCTTCTGTGCAGTAGCGCCCTAATCCTCCTATGACAAGGTCATGATGGCCCCCTTATCCCCCTCCTGGCTGTGTGGCCCATGTACTTCTCCCTTGGGTACACACGAGCTGCAAACCTGAACCCCCCTTTCATTACCGGCCATCTTTCCTCCAGGTGTTTCCCATGTTCCGACAAAACCCGATTCTGGTGCACTGTCCTTTCTGGTCACACCCACACCCCTTGATGATAACCCAATCCATTTGTTGGATGTATCTATTTTATTTATTTTTGGTGGTTTCCTTAAAAAATTACCAAATTATATTGGCACGGGTTATCATTCACTCATTTTTCTCATTATATATGGTGTGTAGTTTGTATGCAAGGTATTTCTCTCCCTTCTATTTTAGTTTTATCACATATACACTAGTTGAGGTAGGTTTTTCCCATGATTTTATTCAAATCTCAATCTTTTGATGGCTGGGTTTTCTTAATTAACATCTAAATAATGTTTCACACCTTTAATACATTCATAGTTAAGTCATGGAATTGTTTTATTGTTGGTTTATTTTGCTAGAAACAGGTTTATGATTCTTTTCTATTTTTTCCAATGTGTATTCCTTTCCTTTGGGTTTGAATAATTGTTACTTTCTATTAAAATGGTTATGTTGGATATGTTGGGAGGTGTTTTCCCAAGGAAATTGTTTTGGATGTTGTTTGGTTGGTGTTGAGTTAGGTTATGGAACATGGTGTCTTTGAGAAAATGGATTATTATGCAAATGAAGAATGTGGGTGGTTTCTTCAAAAATAGATGGTAGAATTCCACTTGTGTTATGCTATTCGTTTATAGTACATCCATGGTTGCACTGAGTGCACCCATGGATGGGCTTACAAATTATGATGACATTTTGAGGGGGTTTCCACCAAACCATGGTTTTAAAAAAAACTCACATATCCCATTTCCAACACTTGTGATAAATAACTCCATGGATTCCAAAATGGAATAATCTGGTTTCAAGATTGTGTGTATATTTTTGAATTATTTAGTGTTTGATAAAAATTTGGTTCTTTCTTGAAGTTGTTAAAGGCCTCTTTGGAACCCTTAAGTGTGTTGTTTTTTATTCAAAAGAGTTTTGTGGTAATATTTATTTAAGATAAGTGCATGTTTGGAAAATGTGATGTGTTTGGTTGTATGTTGGATACATAAAGTCTGATTAGAGAATGTATAGTGAAAATAAGATTTCTTATTATTGGAAAATGATTTTAGGGTGTTTCCTTAAATTTGGTAAATGTACACTAGATGGGTAGATCAAAATACCCATTTCAAATTTTGAAATGGCTTCTAGAAAACTTTTCTAGGGTTGGGTTCCTTGCCTAGTTATTGATCAATGAAATTGGAAGGGTTCTCAGTATTGGACTTCCCTCGTGTATTGAATGATTGAAGGTAAGGTCCCCCTTAGTGTGGCTCGGGGGGTGCAAAATTATGTGGTGTGTTTAGTTATATATATGAGTATAGTTTGTTGAATTTAATATCACACCCCCTTGTTAAAAAACATGGGAACCTAGCATAATAAAGAGTTTTATTGAAAATAATTGATGCACTATTCTTGTTTATTGTACTAGCTAGTGGCCCATAGTAGGTAGATAATTGAGTTTATTTCTATGGGATCAGGCCCTGTGACCATTTGAGGTAGGTATATTATCCAGTATTAGTTTATTATGAAATCATTGAGTATGGCATGCCTTTGAGATGATTCAAATTTATAGTATGTTCTAGTTTTGAATTGAGTTCCTAGGATTTATGGTGTTTTCCTATTATGTGTACTATTAGAGTCAATTCCCTCTTTTTTAGTATCTTGTTATTTTTACAAGGTTTTGTTTTTTTTTCAAAAAAAATGAATGTGTGGGTAGATGAAAAAGTATTTCTAATACTTTATTTTTAAATAAAACACACAAATATATATTCTCCATATTGTACTTTGTTTCAAATTATGTGGGCAATAGATCATGTTTGATTGTTTTAAATTGAAATGTGTGTATGAATATATATATTTATAAATGTGTTATAAACTATTATTAATGGAATGTTTTTTGGTAAGGAATTTCATGGATTATTTTTTGTTTACCTACTAAGATGTTAGCTTACACCATACCTATACCACAGGGTGTTGGGAGTCCCCAGCTATTTTGTAGGTTTAACCTTTTTTATTGTTTTGTAGAAGGTGCTTGTTTTTGGAGAATAACAAATCTTATAGTTGGTGGTGAACAAGAGGTTACGAGGGGATTGTGTTCTGTTGGTTCAGTTTTTTCATTTTATTTTCAGTTCTTTATATTACTTTTTAGCTTGTTAAGTGTATTTTGTAATTGAATCAGTTTATATTTTTATGTGAGGTTGATTTGTTTGTGTTGCTATATTTTTAGTTTATTCAATATATTTATCAGGTCCCGGTTATCTATTTTGGTCTTAAATCATTCCCACCTATTTTTTATACCTGACACTAATTTCCAGACCATGTGTATCGTGAACGCCCCTCGGGACATGCCACGAAATGGATTAGATGATCGGTTCAGGGTCAACCTGGGTTGGTTCATGACATGATCCATTACTATTATAATGAAATAAATGAATATTAATACTTTATATGTCAAGAATTGTTCAAGTGAACAATGTTTTAGTACAAAAAACCATATGTATAAGGATTTAGGGCACCAGGTTAAGGGTATTGTTGGAGAAAATGGCTGATCTTGCAAGTCATCACCCCCTATCAGTGAACCTAATGAGATCAATAACCATGGGAATTTTGATTCTCTAAAAATTGGTGAACTTATAGAAATTGATAAATATATTGTTTTAAAACCCAATGAGGATTGATTTATTTGAGTGAAAAACATTTTGAACAAAGATCGAATCCTTTAATATATTACTCCAATGATTAAATCAGCTAAGTATGTTGAAATACATTAAACTACAGATGCAGATTAATTAGTTAATAATTTTTTTTCATCAATTCATGTGAAAAACAAAAATGATGAATGATCGGATATGAGGGAAAAAATGGATAAACAAACAAAAAAAATAGAAAAATAAATTCTAGATGAAATAGTATAGGAGATTCAAACCCAATGTGTATGTATAAATGATCATTTTTCTTAAATTGATAGGGACTGGAAAACCCAGAAACTGCTAGCACATTACACAAATTAAATCAAATAAAAAACACCAACTTTTTCCAATTTGTATTATAATGAATTAAAATACATCTAGTTATGCTTTTCATAAAATAATAGGTTACTTTACATGGGTTGTAATTCCTACACTATCATTATGGAAGCCCTATGGGGTTTTTCTCCATCTTATCTGGCCAATTTATCTATTTTTGACATGGATGATCATATTCTTTGTAAGGACCCAACCCTAGTATCCCAATGTCGGTGCCTTGTTTTATTATGTTGTCATAAATACAAGGAATGTGAATCTCGAAGGACCAAGTAGTTTAGTATTATTGGAAACAAGATACATACATAATTTCATCATTACAACGTGAAATGAAAAACAACATAGAAAATTTTTAGTCAACTTCCAGAAATCCTAGGTTATTTCATCATGTCCTTCATAATTGAATTCCTCTTGCCCTGAGAAAATTAAACATATTAAAGGGTGACCTAAAACGCTCAGTAAGAGTAAGAAATACAGTAGAAGATAATATAAACATTAGACATGGTGAATAATTGAAAACACATGCCTTTAATAATAAACGCAACCACATTATGGCATTAAAATGAGCTGAGTAAATAATACCATAATAAAATATAATCATGGGTATTCTACTAATCAAATAACCACATGGAATATCAATAGCTGAAATCATAATGATGTAATGCATATTTTCGGAAATTCTGAATCATTTTGTCAAGGCCTCCGCTAAGATGTCTAATTATTAAGGCATCATCCAAAATCTATATCACATTGGGAAAGGATTCGGCCAATTCCACGTCTATTTGTCTCATGAGACCTACCGATGCATCAAGTGGATATATTGGGACCCACCCATCACATTATAAGTCCAATTAATTTCTCATATGAGTGGGGATCAACATAAACAACATATACATTCATATTGAATCTATCATATGAAATGTAACTAACTTTCCCCAATTATAAAACATAAAACAGTATCAATTCACAATAATATGGTGAATGGTTTTAGGATAGATCAACCACAATAGATTTAGTTATAAACCATTAAATAAAATATTTTAGATGACTTCATAGATGATTAAACCTAATAATACCATGGAATCAATAAGAGTGGTGAATTTGATGAAAACACTCTTATAAATCATTAAGCAATTCTTAAGATAAATAATTTTTTATTTTGAAAAGAAGAATTCATTTGAAAAAAACTTTGTATAAAACCAGAAGTGAATTAGAAAATTATTTTCAAAATAAAATGAGTGATTTTATAAGGATAACGGTTCCCAAAAACAGATTATAGAGTTCCCTTGAAAATAGATAAGAATTTGAGAAATTCCCTTGAATCAGGCTTGTATTTTGGAAATAATTTTGAATGATCCTTTTAAAACATGTAACAATTCATAAAATAAGGAAATGTTCTTGTGTTTAAACATATATATGATACTCACACAGAATATATTATGAGTACATAACAATACATAAGAATTTCATTGAGGTAATTAAACAATGAAAGTATCCCGAATGAAAATTGAAGTTCGGGTGAAAAACCCTTACCTTAACTCCGAATGTGTTCCTATCTTGTACATAATCTCCTGGAATATGAAATTATAATTATTAATAAATTATTTCAGAACCTATTATACATGTATTTATTTTATCATAAAAATTTTTAGTTCATTTATGTTCTTATAGATATGTTACTGTATTGAATTTTGTTTCTTCGGAGTGTTCATTTTTTTTATTTTCATCTACGGTTCACTTGTTTTTTAGTATATGGAATGAATGTAAAACTCCATATTTGAAATTATATATTATTAATGAACATAAATATGTTTTATTGTTCATTTATATATCTTGGTTACATGTAAAGAGGATGAATTATCATATAAAACTTGAATGATAATTGTTTCGGTTAATTTGTGGGATTTGATTACAACGAACCCATTTTTCTTTATAACATAATACTATTTGAACAAAAGGATTAAAGAATCTTAAATAGGTTATATTATATATAATAATCTTGTTCAACCATAACAATAATGTTTTCATGACCATAATTTAGAATGATAAAATAAATCGAAATTCAATCGTCCTTGAATGTGTAAAATTGACACATCTTGGATGGTGTTCTTGCTACTATTGTAGAAGAAGATAAAAAGGGGGATATGATGATAACATATTCCACTATCAGGGAAAAATTCGAGTACATATAATGTACTGGATTCTTCACAAAATTTTGATAAAGATAGGTAATAGAAAAATAAAACAAATGAACTTGAAAGGAAAGACAATGAATTGAAAAGTTGAATTTTCCCCTTGAACCAAACTTCCTTGAGAACCTCCATAAGGGAGAGGTTTTGGAATTTCAATAAGAACAAATCATTCTAGACGTGTGAGAGGAGGTTGGGAGGGTATTTGGTCCAAATTTGGAGAAGGCACAAGGCTTGAGAGGAGTGATCGGAAGAGGGTGTGAGAGGGGTTTTTTATAGTGGATGAGAGAGGAGATTTCTTAATATAAAACTCATTAGTTTATTATTTATTCACAGGACAAGTAATAGAAAGTATTTAATGACCAAGTATAGTAATTTTATCATGTTAATTTGTATTAAGGGTGGTTATATCATCCATTATTCTAGGAATAGTCTATTTAGATTATAGTGTATATATACTGTAAATTATCGTATTTTAATATTCATCAAAAAATAAATAATTTTAGAAAAATCTAAAAAATTCACCCTAACAATTTTTCGACGTGTAGAATCCAAAAATGAAGTCCATTTTTCAAAAATAATTTTCTAAATATTACTAATTTAATATTTATTTAAAATCATAATTTATTATCAAAAACAAGTTTTAAAACATTCATTAACATATTCTAAAATATAGGTATATAGTAATTTCAACTTGAATATTATTTATATATTATCATAGGAAAATTTAATATTCATTAGGTTATATCTCTATTCATAACGGTATTTTGCTATTTATAAGGGTAGGTTACAATTCACCAAAAATTAAGATTTTTTTATTGGACTATAAATAACTTACGGATCACGACTGTGTATGTTAGATTTTTGAAATTCACATCACAGATGTTACAAACTTATGTTTTAAGGGTCCCATATCACTTAGTATTTAATGTTATTATGACATATTTATAAGAAAGTAATTTCCTTTAAAAAATATTTGGTCATTACATTCTCCCCTCCTTACAAAAATTTCGCCCTTGAAATTTCTTTTATAATCATGGACAAGAACGGGTGGGGGTACTTCTCCTCCATTTATTCCTCTAGTTCCTGAGATTCCTCTTCGTACTTATGGTTTCTCCATAGTACCATGACCAGATGAGTAGTCTTGTTGCGTAGAACATTATCTCTACGATCTAAAATTTTCACCGGCTGATCCTCATAGGAAAGATCTTCCTCCAACTGTACCACCTCTAAATAGAGTACATGATAAGGGTCTAGTTTGTACTTCCTTAAAATGGATACATTAAAGACATCATGTACCTTCAAAAAGGGTGGTGGAAGTGCCAGTCGATATGCCACATCTCTGACTCGATCAAGGATCTCGAAGTGGTCGATATACCTAGGACTTAGCTTTCTTTTATTCCCAAACCTCATGACCTTCTTCCATGGAGATATGTGTAAAAATACCATGTATCCTAATTTTAACTCCAGGTCTCATCAATGGTTATCCGGATAACTCTTCTGTCGACTTTGGGCTGCCTTGATATGCTACTGAATGGATTTCACCTTCTCCGCCATTTCCTCAACCAATTCAGGTCCTAACAGCTTTCGCTCAACGAGTTCATCCCAACACGCCGATGTTCTAAGCATTTTCCCATAAAAGGGCTTCATATGGTTCCATACAGATGATCGAGGGGAAACTATTGTTCTAGGAGAACTCAACTAGTGGTAGATGTTGGTCCCATATTCCATTGAATTCCATATAACATGCCCTCAACATGTCTTTCAGTGTCTGAATAGTCTACTCAGATTGGCCATCAGTTTGATGATGATAGGCCGTACTGAAGTTCAGTTCAGCGCTTAAATCATGTTGGAGACTTTTCCAAAACTTCGATGTGAATCTATGATCATAGTAGGATACAATAGGGATGGGTACTCCATGCATCCTTACCACTTCATTGATGTAAATCTGTGCAAGTTGATCCAATGAGAAGTCCTCTCGAATCGATATGAAGTGAGTTGTCTTTGTAAGATGATCCACAATGACCCAAAAAGAATTTTTTCCTCTAGATGTCCTTGGGAGTCCAGTGACAATGTCCATGGTAATGTTCTCCCACTTCCACTATGGTATGGGTAGTAGTTGCATCATCCCCTGATAATTTTTCCTCTCAGCCTTCACTTGTTTACATACCATGCATTTTGATGTATATTCAGTAATATCCCATTTCTTATTGTCCCACCAAAAGTTATCTTGGAGATCTCGATACATATTTGTGCTACCTGGATGTATATAGAAATTAGAGCTATGAGCATCATCCAAGTTCTCTTTTTAGCTCCGGATTGGCGGGAACACAAATCCTCTTCCCAAATTTCAAAATGCCATCTTCATACGAGAAGTCAGTCACCTTCCCATCATTTATTGCTTTAATTTTGTTTTGAAACTCCTCATAATTAGCCTGAGAACTTTTTATCCTCTCTTGTAAAGAAGGTTGGGAAACCATTTGAAAAATTAGTGATGTGCAACCTTTGTTAATAATTCACATATCCATCTTTACTATATCCAAGAACATAGGATTCCTTTCAACTATCATCTTGTTCATAATTCCATGGTCTTTTCTACTCAATGAATCTGCTAACTTATTTGCTTTCTTCGGGTGGTATTGTATTGTGCAATCGTAGTATTTGAGTAGCTCAATCCACCTCCTTTGTCTCATGTTGAGTTTTTTCTGTGATAAAATATACTTCAAACTCTTGTTATGAGTATAAATCTCACATTTTTCACCATAGAGATAATGTCTCCATATCATCAAAGCAAAGATTACAAAAGCTAACTCAGTATCATGAGTAGGATAGTTTTGCTTATGAATTTTTAGTCGTCCTGATGAATAAACAATAAACCTATCGTTTTGCATAAGGACACAACCAAGTCTTTTTTTGAAGAATCACTATAAATAACAAACCCTTCATTACCTGATGGTAGAGTCAATATAGGAGCATTGAATAATATTCTCTTCAGTTCTTCAAAACGTTTTTCACAATCTTTTGTCCAAACGAATTTAACCCCTTTACGAGTGAGCTTCATTAACTGGTTATCCATTCCGGAAAAATTCTGTACGAAACACTGATAATAACCTCCCAAGCCAATAAAACAGTGTACCTCAGTTATGTTTGATGACGTGGGCCAATCATGGATTTCCATTGTATTTGTACGATCAACTAGGATTCCATACATAGATAAAATAAGGCCAAGAAATGAAATCTTCTGAAGCCATAATTCACATTTTCTAATCTTCCCATATAATTCATGTCTTTTAAGAGTCTTTGGGATAATGTGGAAGTGATTATCATGATCATCATATCATTTGGAGTATACCAAGATATCATCAATAAATAACACTACAAAATCATCAAGACATTCCTTGAAAACTCTGTTCATTAGATCCATGAAGACAGAGGGTGCATTAGTCAATCTACAAGGCATTACTATAAATTCATATTTCATGTACCTGGTTCAAAATGATGTTTTTGGAATGTCTTCCTTCTTCACACTCAACTGATGATATCCAGATTGAAGGTCAATCTTTGAAAAATATTGGGCTCTATGAATGTGATCGAATAAATCATCAATTCATGGAAGAGGATACATATTCTTTATTGTAATTGCATTGATTTCCCTGTAATCAATGCACAGCCTCATGGATCCATCTTTCTTATTAACAAAGAGGATAGTGGCTCCCCATGGAGAAACACTAGGTAGAATAAATACATTATCACTAAATTCTTATAGTTTCTTCTTTAGTTCCACTAAATACACAGTGTCCATTCTATAAGGGGTCATTGATATGGGTCTTGAACAAGGAAATAAGTCAATGGAAAACTCAATTTCTCGTTCTGAAGGATGTCCAGGTAAATCTTCTGGAAACACATCAACATATTCTCTCACAATAGGTACATACTCTATTTGAACATTCCTTTCCTCACCCATAAATATTTCATTTTCTTCTTCCACAATAATTGAATTTAGTTGACCCACTAGGGGTGGATCTAGATAAGAATCAGGTGGTGATGATTCTGCTCTAAAGATAATGTGTTCTCTATCATTTTCATCAAAAATCGTAACCTCCTTCTTCATACAATAAATTTTTTCATCATGATCCTAAATCCAATACATACCGAGGATTATATTGAATTCAATCGTGGGTATGACAATGAGATTAGCATATAAAGAACATTTCTATGCCCTAATGGGAACAGATTGGCAGAACATTGTAGCAATGATACTTCCCTTAGGAGTTTTGACTGACAACTCCCTTGTTAAATAAAATTGAAATTATCTAATTTTCTTATCGAACTGGGAAGATATAAAATAATGTAATGATCTAGAATCAAATAAATAATTTCATATGCTTGATGAAACGATCAATGTACCTGCCACCAAGTCATGCGAAACATCATCATCTACAGTTGTGATCACATATGCTGGTCCTTACTCCCTTGTACTCTTCTTTTTAATATTTTCATGATGTTTTGGACAATTATTAGCGTAGTTACCCATCTCCTGATAATTATAGCATTGAACATTATTGGGTTCCTTCTTTACTTTGAAATCACCAAAAAGATGGCCTTTCTTACCACATTTGTAGCATACACTTTTTCCTTTTCAGCACTCATCGGGGTGTTTCCATACACAATTTTCACTTGGTGGAAATTCAACTCTTTCCTTCATCCCTGTTTCCTTATTTCCTTTCCTAGGGTTTTCACCAGCCCTATTCTTTTCTTTCTTTCCGTTAAAATCATAAGACATAGAAAGTTATTTTTTGGTCTTGATTGCACATGAAACTATGTCCTTATATGATAACAAATTTTGGGAAACTAGTGCCTGCCGGAGGAATGGCTTTAGGCCATCAAAGAATTGATCGATTTTCCTCCTTGGATTTCATATGTAGTTCACAACATGTCTTTCTGGCCTTGTAAAGTTGGCTTCATTCTTGGAAACATTTTCATCCTCCTTTTTTCCTCAGATTCAATAATTGCCTCTCCATGTATGCTCTTTGTTAACGAGGGAAATATTTTTCTAAGAATATTTCCTTAAATTCCCTCTAATACATCTGTTCTATTTATTCCTCCTCCTTTGTGTTTTGGATTACTAACCTCCACTGATCTGCATATCCCGATAGACGATATACTTCCATGACAACCTTATCTCTTTCCTTACATCCCAAAGTGAGAAATATCTTTTCCAGGGAACATATCCACTGATCTTCTAAAAAAGGTCTTGTAGTCCCATTGAATGATGGAGGTTGTTGTCGGATAAATTGATCTAGCATAGCTCCTCCACGTGGTGGATCTAGATGCTCCATATGGGTAAGGTTATTATTTATAACCTGAGTAATTTGTCCCAGTATAGTTATGATTTTCTCAACACCATTCACAGCACCAGAGCCAACAACATTGTCTTGCGTCGGAGGAAAATCCCTACAGGGGACACGTCCGTTCATGTGATTTCAATTCTGTCCACTAGGAACCATATCTAGATAAAGACATGCACTATATTAGGTTTTGAATCACAATGTATAATCTTAACTTACCAAAATGCATAGATAAAAATTGAGATCCTAAGAATGGGTAATCCAATATTCACAAAAATGGTTCTTTGAGGAATATTTTATATTTCAATCCTTCATAATACCTTGTAATGAAAATTTGAATTATCCTAAGAATATCCCCCAGGAGTGTCGTAACCAAGAGTGAAGCAAGGTCTGTTGTCGTTCACTAGTTCTCGTTCGAGTCTAGCTCAAAGCGGTGTATTCGGGCTTTACCCCTATATACATCTATGTCAGAGCCACCTCAACCTACTTGTATCTAGACATAGATTTATTTCTTGAAAAATCCATATAATCTATTACTTACCAAAATACCAGGACATTATTGTATGTATATCTTCAAAGACTAAATTAAGGACTCTTCCCTAATTCCACATTTTCTAAATCTAGTTTCCAAGTATTCTTCTAAAATTCCTCTGATACCAACTATAAGGACATGACCCCAGTTTCCTAGAGCCAGTGCCTTGTTTGATTACGTTGGCAT
Source organism: Viscum album (assembly GCA_963277665.1). Classification (NCBI taxonomy): domain Eukaryota; kingdom Viridiplantae; phylum Streptophyta; class Magnoliopsida; order Santalales; family Viscaceae; genus Viscum; species Viscum album. The sequence goes on along the minus strand of OY728145.1, from coordinate 1,983,051,820 downwards.
ACATACAAGTAATGTGAATCCCGAAGGACCGAGTAGTTTAGTATTATTGGAAACAAGATACATACAAAAGTTCATCATTATAAATTGATATGAAAACAACATAGAATATCCTTAGACAACTTCCATAAATCCTTGGTTATTTCAGCATGTCATTTATAATATAATTCCACTTGCCCTAAGAAAATGAAACGTAATAAAGGGTGAGCTCAAACACTGAGTAAGAGTATGAAATACAATAGAAGATAATATAAACAATAGACATGGCGAATAATTGAAAACAAGTTCCTTTAATAATAAAGGTGAACACATTTTGGCAAGAAAATGAGCTGAGTCAAAAATTCCATAATAAAATAAAATCATGGGTATTATACTAATCAAATAACCAAATGGAATATCAATAGTTGAATTCATAATGATGGAATGCATATTTTCATCTACGATTCACTTGTTTTTAAGTGTGTGGAATAAATATAAAACTCCAGAATTGAAATTATATATTATTTATGTACATAAATATGTGTTATTGGTCATTTATATAACCTGTTTACATAGAACGAGGATGAATTATCATATAAAACTACAATAATAATTGTTTCGGGTAATTTGTGGGTTCTGATTACAACAAACCAATTATTAAATATAACTGAAAACCATTTGAAGAAAGGGATTGAAGAATATTAAAGAGGTTATATTACATATAATAATCTAGTTCAATGATAATAAGAATTGTTTCATGAAAAAAAAAATTGAATGATAAAAGAAATAGAAATTCTATCGTCCTTGAATGTGTAAAATTGACACATCTCAGGTGGTGTTGTTGCAACTAGTATAAAAGAAGGTAAAAAGGGGGAGATGATGATAACTTATTACACAATCATGAAAACATTCCAGTACATATAAGGTACAAGAGGCATCACCAAACTTGGATAAAGAGAGGTAATAGGAAAATAAAACAAATGAACTTGAAAGGAAAGACAAAGAATTGAAAAGAGGAATTTACCTTTTGAACCAAAAATCCTTGAGAACCTCCTTAAGGGAGTGGTTTTGGTATTTTAATAAGAAAAATGTTTGTTGGAAGTGGGAGAGGAGGTTGGGAGGGTATTTGGACAGAATTTGGAGAAGGAACAAGGCTTGAGAGGAGTAATTGGCAGTGGGGGTGAGAGTGGGTTTTTATAGTGGATGGGAGAGGGGATTTCATAATATAAAACTCATTAGTATATTATTTCTTCACAAGACAATATTTAGTAAGTATTCCATGACCAAGAATAGTAATTTTATCATTTGAATTTAGATTAAGGTTGGTGACATTATCCATGATTCTAGGAATTTCCTATTTAGCTTATAATGTATATATACGGTAAATTACCGTACTTTACTATTCATAAAAAAATAAAGTATTTCTGAAAAATCCAAAACATTCACCCTAAACATTTTTCAACATGTAGAATCCAAAAATGATGTCAATTTTTCAAAAATTATTTTCTAGATATTATTAATTTAATATTTAATTAAAATCATAATTTCTTATCAAAAACTAGTTTTAAAACATTCATTAACCTATTCTAAAATATAGTTATATCGTACATTCAAATTGAATATTATTTATATATTAACATTGGTAAGGTTACTATTCATTAGGGTATATCTCTATTCATAAGTGTATGTTACTATTAATAAGGGTAGGTTACTATTCACCAAAAATTAATTTTTTCTTATTGGACTCTAAATAACTTACTGATCGCGACTGTGTGTGTCAGATTTTTGAAATTCACATCACAGAAGTGAAAAACATATGTTTTGAGGGTCCCATAGCACTTAATAGTTAATGTGATTATGAAATATTTATATGAAATTTATTTCATTTAAAAAATATTGGGTCGTTACATTCTTACTTATGAATATGACTATCAAAATGTCTGTATATACTACTCCATCATTTATACTAAGAAAATATACCTAGAAAGAATAATGTTTTGGCTGAATTTATCAAATATGAGAAGTAAAATACAATATCATTGGATCATTCTTGGACATATTAATTCTATTATATGACTGATTGAATTAATGGGTACTTTAATTCATGCATTGAAGGTAACAACCTGATTTATGATAACTTATTTAGAGTTAAACAAACATTATAGAGAAGAAATTATAAAAACAATTTCTCTAGTAATGTTGACATAACATTCTCTAAGGATAAATCCATAGAAAAGTGGGATAATGTTTCTAGAACTACTCTTATGAGAGTTATCTTTGATCACCATACAATTTTGGCCTACCTTTTTACCTAAAATTCTAGACCTGGATTATATTTCAGATTTAATAATGCATGGAAATCCCATCTTGATAGTGTCAATTTTATTTATGAAAATTTTTGTTCATTCAATTATGGGAATATGGATTTTTATTTTATCATGAATCTGAATCTCCAAAAGAATAAATTTATCGTTCAATATGGGAATCCCGGAGTGGGATACATAGTGAAATTTCCTCCATTATAGATAATAATAATCAGATGCAAGAGACTAATACTAATTATGATTTGTTGTCTAACTGTCATAATTAAAATGAGATCACCTACAAGATAAACTCTATTTTCTCCATCAAAGAAAAAAATCAAAAGTTTTTTTTCAAGGATAAGTGATTTAGGGAAGGAGATCAAAATAAATTTTTTTTTATTATCTCCAAAGAGTTTAAAAATATTATAGACCTTTCACGTTCCTCATCAATTGTGATAATTTTATTCATAATGATTATATCCTTTTGTATTATATTTACTCTTGCATTACCAACATATTCAATGGGCCTTATCCTAATAATTCCATTGCCCCTAATATTATTACTACCATTTTTAGTAGTAAATAAAATACTCAACTCACTAATATACCTCTTTATTGAGAGATAAATAAAGAAATTTTCATCCTAAAATCTAATAGTTTCTCTAACAGAGAAACATTTACCAACTCCTTTTTTCATCATTATTGGGATATTATTCATTTAATTAATTTCATGTTGGTTAAATATGTTCCCCAATGGTACTCTCTTTCATGGTATTAATTCCTAATTTATTAAATTGATTCAAAATGATGAAAATTCCTTCAAAAATATCCTATTTATACCTATATCTCTCATCAATATACTCTACTAGGTCCTCAAAAATCTTTTTCCCAATAGACATTCTATTGTTTCTAAAAAAGTTTCTATTTTAACAATTTTGGTTTTGGGAAGGGTTGAACCATAGAAGTCAATTTTTTAGTGCATTGACTGTACAAAAATCCATAAAAGATAAATTTTATGCATAAAATTTCTCTTTATCTAGATATTAGAAATCATTTTGATAAAAATTATTGGAGCTTCAAATTTATGGTTCTAGAAAGATGTTTTTGTATTAAAACATTTCTTAATGAGGTTATATTTTGCTTAATATCTATATAAATATTGGTACTAATTAATGTCCCTCATAAGATATATTATAAATAATCAAATTGGTTTAGAAAAGGATACACCCTTGCAAATATCCTCTTCTTCGATGACGAATATTATGTAAGCAGGCTCCTCACTAATATGGTGGGACATGGTAAGATCAAGACAAATTTTTTATCATGTAAACATACTATCCCTTTACAACCCCTCTATGTATAAATTTTTAATTTATTCATTAATTGAGGAAGAGGAACATACAAAATATCATGAAAACCCTCTTACCCTATGAATATTTTTTTAGTTCTGTCCACAAATCATAAAAATCATATATATACATTGGAAATTGTTTTTTGATGGCATGAAAAATATTGTTCATGTGTAAGATCACTATAAAATTTGGTTCCTTCTTAATTACCTAGAATGGAGTCCCATTATTCTGGGGAATACCTAATACCAATTACTTCTCCAAAATTATTGACTAGATCAAGAATTACATATCTTCTTTGAAAGGGAAGTGTTTATATACGGATGGAGGAATATGTCATGTCAAATATAGAGTTTCCTAAAAATTTGTTCGTTCATTTATGTTATATAAATGGCCTCATAAACTACTTTAATGAATTGATATTATTATTAGGAATATATTGTGGAGTGGTATCATTCCTAAAAGAAAATCATTCACTGTTCTGTGGGTTAAATTGTTTAAAACACTAGATAATAGGGGTTTTAGAACAAATAATATCAAACACTTTAACGATTATTTACAGTCAAAGATTACGTGGAATGTTTTGAATAATGATTCTATAGAACTAATTTTCTATAAATCAATATTACATAATAAATTGATGCGTGAAAATCTAAATCATATTGATTTTACAATTGGCTAGCCACCAAATCTTCTTTTTCCAACATCATGCACCCTCTAGGTGTATTTCTAAAAATTACCCTTCTATCCATTTCTGTATGACATCTAGAGTTGTACGAATATTATCTTCCTTTTGGGGTCTCCAAAAATTCTTATTAGGAAACATATTTCAATCAATTATTTTTTACAGCACTGTACCTTGATCTAACTGAAAAGATCACAAAGCTGGTTGATAATTACTCTTTTGTGCATGATGTTGATTTTTTGAATTTAGAACCAATTTGAAATGGTATATTGGGCTATGAATTCCATTATCGAGACAAATTTATAAGATTCAACCATTCCCTCATATGGATGAAATGTTTTGATAATCCATGTCTTAAAAAATCTTTTTTTTTACCATTTCATTGAGACTCTCACATAAAAGGATAACTACTGGTGATATTTTCAAGCATTGCTTATCCATATCTGTTGAGTCAAAAGTCTTACTTTGAATTCTATATCATGTTTTGAAAATTACAAATGTCAATCATATCATACTGAATCTGTCAATCGTATCGTAATAACTCTTTCAATCATATTGTACTGACTCTGTCAATCATATCATACTGACCTTGTCAATCATATCGTTCTGACTATGTCAATTGCATCGTATTGACTCTGTCAACTGTATCGTACTAACACTGTCAATCGTACTCACTTTTGTGTATCTTAATTTGTATCATAACAATACATTACATTTAGCAATACTTATAATATTCTTACTTTCATTACTTTCTTGTTTTTGTTCTTAGTCAAAAAACACATGTTTCATATTAATCGTACTCTTGTTTATCATCTCCATATATCTTGTTTTAACCAATACGATGTCATTGAGTTAGTTACAAACTAATCAAACCAATGTCATGCTTTCAGTTTCAATATTACCGTTATAATGTTAGGTGTCCAAGTCCCTCCGAGTTTTTCGTAGAAATATGACCGTTGGAGCAAATGTGACCGTTGGTACCAGAGGCCTATAAATAGGAGGTCATTCGAATCTGAGAGGTGTGGTGAAACGACAATGATATAACTGTGATACTTTTCTTCTATAAAGTTTTAGAGAGAGACGTTGTGACTTCTGTCTTCCTCTGTGCTTTGTGCGTCCAATCATCATATCGAGGGATTTCATGTATTTGAAAGACAGAGGTTCAAATTACCTACAAAATAGAGGGATGCTGGGGATAGGCAGACAAACGTTCCGATCATCGTATCGAGGGCTGTCGGGGATAGGCAGATAGACGTTCCGATCATCGTATTGAGGGCTGCCGAGGATAGGCAGACATACAAACTAATCATCATATTGAGGGCTTACCAAGGTGGTGGTAATAGAGACCTCTTATCCTAGGTGAAAGGATAACCCTTCTCTTTGGGTAAAAAGAATTTTAATACTTTTTCATTTCCAATTATATTTGTATTAGAAATGAATTTTTATTGTTTCCTTTCTTCATTACACTTTCAATTGTAATTGTTTCAATTACAATTATTCTATTACATATTGTATTAATAGATTCTATACGCTTTAAGGTAGAATCTCTCACACTTTTATTACTCTGATTATTGTATTCATCTTGAATACAATTACATTTATAATAGTATTACATTACATCATTCCTTTATAATCAATTAAATTGTGGTTGCTTGAATTATATTAGTTTATGATCTTTTAAACTAATCACTAAGTGTTTAAACTCAAAGTTTTAGACCTACAATTCACCCCTCCCCCTCTTGTATTTTTCCATCTAATATACATCAACATATTCGATCCAACAATTGGTATCACAGGTGGTTTCCACTGATTAGTATTACATGCTCTATTTCATTCTAACTTTCATTTTAACTACTTACTACAAAAACGTGTGGAGTGGAAAAGTTTTTTTGTTTCATTAGATGGTAGGAATGAATATTCAATCAATTGACAACCTAAATCCTTGTAGACCACTAATATTTTATGGGAATGATTATGAATACTAGAGAGATCGAATGAAGACGTTTGTGATTAATATTGGTGTAGAAAATTTTATAGTTCTTACTGGAGGTTACAAAATTCTTGACAAAGAAATTTGTACTTTCACTAATCAAGAGAAGAAGGAATATTAACTTAATTACAAGTTACGCAATACTTTATTATGTTCTATGACCCGGAATATATACAGCCAGGTATCTTCCTGTGAAGAAGAAAACTATATTTGGAAGAAACTGGAAGTCACACATTTTGGTACATCCAAGGTTATAGAAATAAGAAGAGAAATGCTTCGAGCTGAATCTCCTGGATTTTTTTTTTCCTTATGGAGAACCAGATGTAAATTGCAACAAAGATTTATGACAATTGTCAATAGTTTAAAATCTATGGGGTAAAAAGGTCTTGATGATGAATCACTTGTAGATAAGATTATTGATATAATTCCAAATGAATGGGAGTCAAAAAGGATAGTTATTGATGAAAATAGAAACGTTTCCCAGATTACTCTTGATGTACTTTATGGAACCCTTTTACAACATGAGACAAGAATGAAAAGAGATGCAAATTTTAACAAGAAGAAGAATGGAAATGGTAGTGTAGCTTTTACACCTAAAGCTAATGCACCTGAAATGATAACAAGATACAAAGACAAGAAAGTTGTTATATCTGATTCAAGTGATTGTGATCTTTCAGATAACGAGTTAGCCAATCATGCTCGAAGGATGAACAAGATTGTGTGAATGAAATACTTCCAATACAGATTCAAAATGAAAGACAGGAAGGATAAGAAAGATTCAGAGGTAACTTGTTACGAATGTAAGAAAGTAGGACATATAAGGCATGATTGTCCTTTACTGAAGAGAAAATATATAAAGGAGAGACATTTTGAAAGAAATATGAAAAATTATTATAAGACAAAGATAGTCTTTAAGGCAAATGATACTTGGAGTGCAAGTGGTAGTGATTCTTCAGACAATTCATCAGAATATGAGACCTCAGGATAGCGAAATATTGGACTTATATCCTGAATACCAATTGAGGATCATTGTCTTATAGCCAAGGTACATAATGCTAAAGCTATTACAAATGTCTCTTTAAAATCATATTATATTGATAATAAATATTATGAATCATTAAATGATGATTCTTCGTCATCGGATGATGATACATTACCTAGTTTTAAAGTAGTATTTAGATTTTCTAAATTACATGAAAATGAAAATTCTAAACTTAAGAAATAGCTTGATAAAGTAAATACTAGAATTTCAGTTTTAACTAAAGAAGTATCAGATCTTTCTAATGATCTTGATTTGAAAACTTCTGATTTGGTAAGTATTTTAAAAACCCTAGAGAATGTCAAATCTGATAAGGATAAACTTTCTAAGGACCTAGAAAATGTGATTTCAATGAAAAATGATTTAGTGCCTAACTCTAGTTTAAAATCAAATGTTTTGGAAGATAAAAACATAGCTTTAAAACTAAAGTCAGAAATTTTCTCTTTAAAGAAATGCTTGTAAAACTTTACACACAGCAAGGAAAACATTGACAAGATGTATTCTAAAATTAGACCATTGAGGAATCATTCTAGACTTGGTTATACTTATTCAAAACCGGTTTTTAGTATTAAATAATTTTTTCCACAAAAAAACACCTTTTTGTTCTAAGTTTCAATGTTGTGGACACTGGAAAAGAGAGTGTTCTCTTAATAAAACTCAATCTTTAGGATTTCATAAATCTCATTTTATAAAGCAATTTTGGATTCCTAAAATTCTCTTATCTAACCCTTCTGGATCCAAACAAGTTTGGATTCTAAAAAACTAATAGTTTCTTTTTCAGGAAAATGAGAAGTGTACCAACAAAAATATTTGGTACATGGGTAGTGGTTGTTCTTGAAACATGACCAGAAACAAATATCTCTTTGGAACGATTATCAAAACAAAAGGAGGAAAGGTTAACTTCGTAGATAATGCTTAAGGAAATATTGTTGGTATAGGTAATATTGTTTTTATTTGAAAAGTTCTTTTATCAAATGTTTTGTCTGTTAATGGTATTAGTCACAATCTCATCAGCATAAGTCAATTATGTGATTAAGGATACCTTGTGAATTTTAGAAATGATAAGTGTCTATTTTACAATTACAAGGATGAGTTCATTCTATCTGCCCATAGGAAAGACAATGTATACACTATTAACTTAGAAGACCTTAGAAGCCAAAATTTACACTAATTAGGTGCAATAGAAGACCATTCATGGCTATGACATAGAAGGCTATGACACTGTAATCAAAGAAACCTTTGTAAATTCTCAAAGAAAAGACTTGAAAAGGGATTACCAGATCTTACACATGATTCTACAAAATTCTATGATCCTTGTAAATTTGGAAAGAAACATAAAACTAGATTTAAATTAATTAATGATGTTTTAACTTCTAATGCACTACATCTAGTGCACATGGATCTTTGTGGTCCTTTAAAAACTGGAAGAATTGGAGAAAAATACAATGTATTTTATTTAGTTGATGACTTTACTAGATTCACATGGGACTATTTTCAAACAACGAAATCTGAAGCCTTTTCCTATTTCAAAAATTTTAGAGCCCAAGTTAAAAATGAGAAAAACCTACCATTGATAAATATTCATAGTGATCATGGTGGTGAATTTCAAAATTTTGAATTTGAAATTTTCTGTTGTAAGAAAGGTATCACTCACAATTTTTGAGCTCCAAGAACTCCTTATAAAAATGGTGTTGTTGGAAGAATAAATTGTATTCTTCAGGAAATGACTAGAACCATGTTGAGTGAGTACTCAATTGCTAAGCACTTCTGGGCTGAAGCTGTTAGTACTGCTTGTTATACTATAAATCGTGTTTTAACCAGACCTTTTCTTAATAAAACACCTTATGAGATATGGACTGGACGAAAACCTAATGATTCATACATCAATGTTTTTGGGTGCAAAGTATTCATTTTGAATACAAAAGATAATTTAATCAAGTTCTCACCAAAATCTGATGAAGGAATCCTTCTAGGTTACTCCACAACTTCTAAGGCTTGTAAGGTTTTCAATAAAAAAACTTGTACTGTTGAGGAAATAGTACATGTAAAATTTAATAAATCTGATCCTTTTCGTTTTAAATCATCCCAACCTACATCCTCAGATGTGTTTTAAAAAACTGATTATCAACATTTGCTAAATGATCATTCTGATAAAGAAAATGTTCAAGAAGATACTTCTGAAACATTTACCACAGAAGAATTCCTACCATATGCTGATGAACAGGTTTTACAAAATCCAAATCAATTTCTTCTTAGAAATAATCCTATTAATAATATCATTGGTGATGTAAATAAACCTGTAAGGACCAAAAATTCCTTAAGAAATGAAATAGAACATCTTACTTTTCTTTCCCAATTTGAACCTAAAAGTCCACGTGAGGCATTAGGTGATGAAGATTGGATCAAAGAAATGCAAGATGAACTAAATGAATTCGAGAGGAATCAAGTATGGACCTTAGTTGAACGTCCTAAAGAAACAACTGTAATTTGGGTAAAATGGGTTTTCAGAAACAAATGCGATGAAAATGAAATCATTGGACGAAATAAAGCAAGACTTGTTGCTAAGGGCTATAATCAACAAGAAGGAATATACTATGAAGAAACATATGATCCGATAACTAGACTTGAATATATTCAAATTCTATTAGCATTTGCAACATAATATAACTTCAAACTATTTCAAATGGATGTTAAATGTGCTTTTCTAAATGGTTTTGTTCAAGAAGAAGTTCTTGTCGAACAACCTTCTGGTTTTCAAGAACCAAAACATCCTAATCATGTTTTTAAACATACCAAATCCTTTTATGGTCTTAAACAAGTGCCTAGAGAATGGTATGATAGACTTACAAGATTTATTTTACAAAACAATTATACAAAAGGTAAAACAGATCCAAAATTTTTTATAAAAATGGTAAATAAAAATGTTTTAATTGTTTAAATTTATGTTAATGACATCATATTTGGATCAACTCAGAAATATTTAACTGATTATTTTGCTAATTTAATGAAATATGAGTTTGAAATGAGTATAATGGGTGAGTTAACATTCTTTTTAGGTTTTCGAATTTTCAAAAACCATAAGGTAAATATATATCTCAACATAAGTATATTAAAGACTTACTCAAAATGTATGGATATGAAAAAAATAAAAGTATTATCACTCCAATTGGTACCTCAAATACACTTGATCTTGATGAAACTGGGAAACCAGTAGATCAAACAATATTTAGAAGTATGATAGGAAGTTTTCTATACTTGACAGCTAGTCGACCATAATTAATGTTTTTTGTATTATTATGTGCAAGATATCATTCTAATCCAAAAGAGTCTCATTTAAAAGCTGTAAAAAGAATCGTTCAGTATTTGAAAGGCACTGTGGATTTAGGAAATTTTTACACTTCTGGAAATGATTTTGTTTTAAAAAGTTTTTCAGATGCTGACTTTGGTGGTTGTAGAATGGATAGAAAAAGTACATCTGGAACATGTCATTTCTTAAGTGATTCTCTGGTTTCTTGGCCCTGCAAGAAACAACACTCTGTAGCACTTTCCACTGCTGAAGCTGAATATGTAGCAGCTGAACGTTGTTGTGCTCAAGTGTTGTGGATGCAATAGACACTCACTAACTATGGTTTGAGTTTTTCAAAAACCCAAATTCTATGTGATAATACTAGTGCCATAGCTCTTAGTAAGAACCCATCACATCACTCCCGTTCCAAACACATAGATGTTTGGTATCACCTTCTTAGGGATCCCACACAAAAAGAAGATATTATTTTAAAATTTACCGGAACACAAGAACAACTTTATGACATTTTTACAAAACCATTACCTTCCAATATATTTGAGTTTATAAAACAGAAACTATGAATGATTACATTAAAATAATCATTCATATCCACTTCCTATTTTACATTTATCTTTACATCAAACAACTCGTTTAGAAAGGGGGAGAACATTTCTTACAATGTTTTTTACTATGTTTCCTTTTATTTTAAGATCATTAATTATTTACTCTCCTGGTATGTGTGTTTGATTTTTTGTTTATCATATTGACAATTTTATCGTATCATAAACTTTTCTGTTTATCATATTGACAATTTAATCTTATGATTTACTTTTCGGTTTATCGTATATGACAATTTTATCGTATCATTTAATTTTTTGTTTATCGTATTGACAGTTTTATTGTTTTGTTTACTTCTTTTCCATCGTATCGACCAATCATGGTAATGGATTTCATTTCTATCGTATGGAACGTTCATGGAAATGAATTTGTTTTCCATCGGCTTGTCAGTTCATGGTAACAAGATTGTTTTCCATCGGCTTGTCAGTTAATGGTAACGACATTGTTTCCCATCGGCTAGTCAGTTAATGGTAACGAGTTTGTTTTCCATTGGCTTGTCAGTTCATGGTAACAAGATTGTTATCCATAAGCTTGTCAGTTCATGGTAACATTATTGTTTTTCATCGGCTTTTTAGTTAATGGTAATGAATTTTTTTTCCATCGTCTTGTCAGTTAATGGTAACAAGGTTGGTTTCCATCAGCTTGTCAGTTAATGGTAACGAGTTTGTTTTCCCTCAGTTTTTCAGTCAATGGTAACGACTTTGTTTTCCATCTTCTTGTCAGTTCCTGGTAACAAGATTGTTTTCCATCGTCTCGATAGTTAATTGTAACGACTTTTTTTTCCATCGGTATGAAGATTGATAGTATTCTTTTACTTCATACTCATGTGTTTTCCTTCAATACTATCTAAAACCAACAATTACCTTACGCTCTCTGGTAGGTACATACTTCATTTTTTTAATTTTTTTTGTTTTAATCTAATCTGTTGATCTTATTTCTTCTAATATCAACCGTAGAAGATCAATGGTCACCCTTTTATCGCCTATAAATATCCCCCCTCCCCAAACCCACATTGGTTTTTCAGATTCTGTGGCGAAGCTCTGCTCCACCTATTTAAGGCATCATATGATCATTCAAGCGGATTCACCTATATGTCTCAGTCCTCTGCTAATACTCCCACTGAAATGTCTTCAAAGACTTTTATAAAGAAATAATTTTTAAAAGATAGGTTAGTTTCTCGGGACATTTTTGATTCTTATGATTCCAAAATCAGAAGAATCATTTCGTTTAAAGGATGGGAGCATTTATGTGTTGAAAGACCTATTTCTCAAGATCCGGTTATCTTCGATGAAGTTAGTCAGTTCTATAAAACCGTATCTTTCGACAAAGACGTGACTATCAATTTTACTGTGTATGATAGAAAGTTTTCTATGTCTGTGAAACAAGCCGCTCATTTTCAGAATGTCCCAATAGAAGGTGATTCTTTCTATCCATCTCATAATCATCCATAGTAGGTTGGTACGTTTAATAGGGAAAGTACTGAGAATTCATTGTTTGTTATAAATGAAGAGAAGAGAAAAGTGGCTCATCTTTATCCGGACAATTGGTTTGTGACTCTTTGGATGCAAGGTTTTATTATCCCAAGGAAAGGAGATGGATAAACTCTGAATGTTTCTGATGATTCTATGCTTGACAATCTTGTAAATATGAGAAATGTAATTATCATTGGATATGTTTTTGAGACTATCAAGAATGAAAAGACAGAAGGAATTAAGTCCCAAATGATTATGTATCCAGCTATCCTTACAAAGTTTATTCTCTAGAGCATGAAGTATTGAAAAATTCCTTTGAAAAGAAAGCTGATAGATCTGATGCCATCCTGGATTAGTAAGAGTACGATGAAAAAGTTTAATGTTTGTTTTGATCCAAATTAAAAACATTTTATAAGAGATGTAGATGCTGAATCGACTCAAAATCAATTGGCACATATGCCAGCCAAAGAAAATCCTTCTATTGGTGTTCCTCAAATGTTTGATCTGAAAACCATCTCAAAGCCAAAAAAGAAGCCTAAGTACAGTAAGGAGGTTGTAGCTAAATGGATAAAGGATAAGGAATAGAGAAAAGAAGGTGATCCAAAGTTTGGACTTGATCTAGCCGAATCTTTTGCTGAGAGATTAAGGGTTGAGGATACCCTTCAGGATGAAAAGAAGAAGAAGGTTATTTTGAAAAGAAAAGCACAAGAATTTTATGTTTCATATCTCTTGAAAGTAGTTGAGGATGCTAGTTCTCAACATACTGCAGAAGTACATCAAGAACCAATCATACAGAGTCTTCTAGAGTAAGAAAAAGGAAAATAAATGTTGCAAGAAATAGATGAATTTGAAGAAGATGACGGAGATTTTATTTTGGAATTCCATCAAAGTTCGAAAAATACTAGAGAAGAATCGGTTCAAAAGCAGAGTGAAGGTATTCAACAAATTCCTCATTCCGATCAAGCACCTTTTGAATCTTTTGAAACTCCAGATAAAACACCCCCTCAAGAAAAGAATGTTTCTCAGTCATATCATACTAAAAAAATTATTGTCATCAGTGAAAATGTAGAAGAATAAATAAAAGAGAAAGAACAACAAAAGGAAAACATCCAGTTGTAGACTCAAACCGATCAAATGAACTGGCTTCATTCGATGAAGACACTGATTTAGAATAAACAATTTCTCTCAAGAGAAGTGATTACATTGTTCATGTTTTAAGAAGGGTTGAAAAGACTATTCCTTACTTTCCCAGGATGGAAGGGAAAATTGATTTTATTACTGAAAATCAGAAAAAAGAATATTGGTTCTGTAAGAGTGTTGAGAAAGAAAGTTTTTTCAGTTGAAGCTGGTTTGAATGTTCTATCTGAAACCTCGGCTACTCATAAGAAATCTTGCATTAGGATGACCAATTGGTCATATAAAATCAAAATCTCGGTAAATGACCATGAGATGGCAATTGAAGATATAAAGAGGTTGCCAAATGATCTTCCGATTTCTTTCAATAAACATAAAAAAGAAACTGTTGAAAGGCTGAATCAGGTAACTCATGGAGCAGATATTCATTTAGTGAAAGAATTGGAAGAGAGAATGAATTCTTTTCAGTCTGAATTCTCAAAGGTTTTATCTTTCAAAGATGAAATGATTTTGTTGAAGAAACAAAATTCTGTGTTATCCAAATATAACAAGAATCTTCAAGACAGAATTGATACTCTTGAGGAAGTAATCAGAGTCCAGAAGGAGACTATCAGAAATAAAAATCAACTTTTTGCTGAACAACAAGGGCTTCTCAGATCTCAGGGTGATTCAATCTCTGAAGACAAGATATAAATCAAGAAGATGAATGTTTTTCTTCATGAGCTGATAATTAAGGAAAAGGAAAGAGAAAACAAATGACTGTTGTATTTTTTTTATAGAACCAATCATTGTATTGTAATGACTTTTATGATATCTTTTCTTCAGTCCTGTATTTATTTTATCTAACTCTTTCAAGAAACCCAAGGTTTCCCATTCTTTTGGTAAATCACAAAGTGTGAGAATGTTTTATAAAGGGGGAGAATGTTTTACAAAGGTAGAATGATTTAATCAAATACTTCAAAACCAAGGGAAATCTATGAATAGAATCTTTAGGAAAGTATATACCTAAGGGGGAGTTAGTTGTATTCAAATTCATATTCAGAAGAGTTTCCAACAACTCAGGGGGAGATAAGTAGTTCTTGTTGTCTTTACTTTGTGTGTTGTGCTTTCCAAAAGGGGGAGATTGTTGAGTCAAACATTTTCATTTTACTTCGATATCATGTTTTGGAAATCACAAATGTCAATCGTATCGTACTGACTCTATCAATCGTATCATACAGACTCTTTCAATCGTATCATACTGACTCTGTCAATCATATCTTATAGACTTTTTCAATCGTATCATACTGACTCTGTCAATTGCATCGTACTAACTCTGTCAATCGTATTGTACTAACTCTATAAATCGTACTCTATTTTGTGTATCATACTATGTATCATAACAATACATTACATTTAGCAATACTTATAATATTCTTACTTTCATTACTTGTTTTTTTTGTACTTAGTACAAAAACACATGTTTCATATTAATTGTACTCTTGTTTATCATCTTCATATATCTTGTTTTAACCAATACGATGTCATTGAGTCAGTTACAAACTAATCAAAACGATGTTGAGATTTCTATTTCAATATGACCGTTATAATGTCAGGTGTCCAAGTACCTCTGAGTTTTTTGGAGAAATATGACCGTTGGAGGAAATTTGACTGTTAGAACCTGAGGCCTATAATTAATTGGTAATTTGAAGCCGAGAGGTGTGGTGAAACGACTGTGATATAATTGTGATACATTTCTTCTATCAAGTTCTAGAGAGAGACTCTGTGACTTCTACCATGCTTTGTGATTTGTGCGTCCGGTCATCGTATAGAAGGAATTCAAGTATTTAAAAGACAGAGGTGTCGATTACCTACAAAATCGAGGGTTGTTGGGGATAACCAGAAAGACGTTCCGATCATCGTATTGAGGGCTGCCGAGGATAGGAAAATATACAAAACGATCATTGTATCGAGGGCTTACCAAGGTGGTGGTAAGACAGACCTCTTATCCTAGGTCAAAGGATAACCCTTCTCTTTGGGTTAAAAATAATTCTAATACTTTTTCATTTCTGCTGCTCTTTGTATTAGAATGGAATTTGTATTGTTTCCTTTCTTCATTAAAGTTTCAATTGTAATTTTTTCCATTAAAATTATTCTATTACATATTGTATTAATAGATTCTATACACTTTAAGTTAGAATCTCCTACACTTTTATTACTCTGATTATTGTATTCGTCTTGAATGCAATTACTTTTCTAATAGTATTACATTACATCATACCTTTATAATCAATACAATTGTGGTTTCTTGAATTTTATTAGTTTAAGATCTTTTAAACTAATATATATGTTTTTAAACTCAATGTTTTAAACCTACAATTTACCCCCCTCTTCTATTTTTCCATCTAATATACATCTATATATTCGATCCAACAATATCAACTCCAAATTCTGCTATAATAATTAAAAAAGAGAAGATAATGATCATATTTTTCTTTTATACCCCACAATTTCATCCTTTTAAAAGGAATTATATGATTATTTTGAACATAAGAATCAATAATTTTCTTTTAAATCCTCCCAAAAAATCACCTATTTAGACACATACCTCTTATATAATCATAAAATAAAATTTCATACTATAGTGGATAATATAATAATTACAATATGGTATGTTCTAAACTACTGAATTTTTAATAAAAAATCCCTCAATATGCATGTTGTGTTTCTCAATATTTTTATTATTATCAAAGAATCCAACTCACTACAATGTGGATACTTCCATAATACATTTCAAAAATTTGTTATACTGAGGTGGATAGGAATACCTGGTCAAATATATACGTACAAGGTAACCATTAAACTCTTATGTAAATCCTTACATCCATGATAGAATATGATTAATATTAACATGTCTTGGAATAGTAATCAATACCCCCATAATGTGGGTCCATCTATCATTATGTAATAGACAGATTCTTGGTTTTTTAATCATATTTGGTATAACTCTATCTATATAGGATGAAATTATTAGCATCATCAATGTGCATTATTTTTCAAGGAAAAAATTGTTTAATAGTCTTTTTATTGAATAAATTTCCACCAACATCATTCAGTATGTTCATAATGGCATGGAGAATCTCTCACGGAATGTCACAGAAAAATGGACGCATTTATTGTTCTTTTTTATAGCTCACATTTCATCGCTATCCATACTATAAACGAGGATAATTTAGTGGCACATTAGATTTCAGAAAAATGAGTCAGCACTGACATAATTTGGCTTGAACATTTTCCCTATGATTTTCCTATTATTTAGAAAAAAACCAGATTATAATCAAATTTCCGCTTTCATACTCAGGTAAAAGATCAATATATTTTTTCCACAGAATAACTATTTTAAAAACATTATATTTCATTCTTTAATTTCAAAAGATATCTTTCCACAAAAATTTGATTTTTCATATAAGGTTGTTCTTAAGTCATATAATAAATTAGACATTTTAAATTGTTGTTTTTTTCAATAAGAACAATATTCACTTTTAAATTTTTTTTATCCATGATCATTGTCACCAAAGGAGAACAATTTTTACCTCATATTTATAATATTTTATTAATATTTTATAATTCATGTAATTTGATATGAATAACCACTATCCAAGTGAAAACTATTACCATCTTGGTACTCTTCATAATTTTCTAAAAAACCAGTTTAAATTTTGGTAACTAGAATTTGTTGAGTCTATTATTATTAGTAAAACAATTATAGATCCACATATTCCAAAATTTATGTATTTTATCTATAAATTTTATAGAAAAAAATTGTTCATGAAAACCAAAATATTGTACTGTATTTAAACAACATCAAATTTTCAATGCACACCACTTTAGCATCAAGTAAATTATGGGGAATTTTTACGTACTATATATGAATTTTATATTTATGGATTGAATTTTAACAAACAATACCAAAGACAATTCTATTAGGTCGTCATTTTGTTAAAATGTTTTCAATTATTTCCTTTACATAAATATGACATGATATTAATTTTTCGGATTGGAATTTTTATAATTTACTTTTGTAAATAAATATTTATTCTCATAACCAAAAGTAAATTTATATTTTTGATCTAATTATCTTTTAATATTTTAAATAGATAATTATGGTTTTTAAATGAATTAAATTCATTAATCTTGATCTGAGTAATCATTTAAAATATTTTTAGAAACATTAAAATTCAACTTTTCTAAAAAAGTCAATCTTAGCTGCATCATTGTAACTAGGAAAAGAGTCATCCTTCAATGAATTGGTATTTTCATAATATGAATAATTAGAACTATTTTCATTAAATGTGTATAGATAATATTAATTTATACTAAAATTATATATATAGTCAAATGTTACCTTATCCATCAATCATTTATTAGACATTTTAATTAATGAATATAATAAAATAACATTAGGATTATCATAAAATTCATCAGAAAATGTTTTAAAAAAATTGACACCACCACCAAAAATCCATGTGTCAATGTATTTTAAAATTATATTTATTTTACATGTGTAAAACTTATTAGAAATTATTTATTTTTTTCCCTTGCTCTTATTTATTAAATAGTCTGGTCTGATATGACTCAGTTTCTTTTACTTATATAAAATCTCTTCTAAAGAATCATTCCTCTCATTGTTTTATTTATTACTGTTCGTGTAAAAATTTACAAATTAATTATTTAAAAATATTTTATTTATTATCTTTAAAAAAGTTAAAATTATCATTCTATCCCACTTTAAATGAACTAATTACAATTTCAACATTAACATTCTCCTTTTTTTATAATTAGGAGCTTTCCAGTAGACGTGTTTTCTATACCAGTAATAGAAGTAGATAAAAGTGGAACACCATAATTTTAAGAATCCTTCTTAGTATAACATTTTTATCTTTCCTAATACCGTATGATAGTTCCAATAAGATCATAAAAACTATGATTAGTCGGATTAATATTATTATCATGGTGAATTCTTTTGGTTTCCCACACATTTGGCACGATATCCATATTTGTATCCTCATGTTTCTCATCTAGAAAAAATATTCCTCTAAAACATTGTATAATATTAAAGATTTTAATAAATCAATAAGGAATTATTGTAAATGTTTTACCATGTATGAAATTTTAGGCATGATAATTACCACTCATAATGGCTCATCTAGTTTCAACAACATTATAGTTACTATAATGTGTTATCCCCAATTTATTCCAATTAGTAATTACAATTTCAGAAATATATATTTGACTATATATGATCATATTCATTTAAAATAATAAATTATTTCTTAGTTGATCATTTATATGATAATATTACTCCTCATATTTTGTAAGAGTATAAACTTTCTTCTCTAGACTATGATAATCACCAATCAACATAAAAAAATATCCACTCCTGTATTGATACCCAAAGTCTTCATTCTATCACTATATTATATATATATACATAGATCCATAAAAAATGATTTATTAGTATTCATATTCTCTATATTTATTCTAATTAAACCTACAATTTCTGAAAACATAATTATACACTTTTTTACAAACAAACGTTTTTAACAAAAAATTATACAATTTATGAAAGTAGACACCTCCTTTGATACTAATTGTTTTATTATAAGGGTATGTATATACTAAAAGAGGGGGTATATTGTAATATATAACTAATGAATAAAACAATCATTATGTTGTTTTTAAATTTCTTGGAAACTTTATTGAATTATAAAAATAATCATTAAGAAATGTTTACAGAAATATGTAAATTTACTAAAACACATCCACAACAAAAAATGATAATCTGAAAAAAAAAATTAATATATAACTTTAAAAATTTTGAATTAAAAACATATTGATATTTATAACAATAATATGTTATATAAAATTAATATTCAAGGAATTATATATCATTATGTTTATGTATCCATAGATTTATCCAAAGTGTAAAGGTTTTTTTCATCAAACAAGGAATCACTCAATACAACGTTGAAAATAACTCTCTATTTGTATAACCCTGATAACCCTAAATCAAAGAGATCATATAAAAATCTATTTACATATCCTTATAATCTATATATCATATAATATATAATGAAAAATTAAAAAGTAAATGAACTTAATACTTTTACATAATAAAATTCAAACAGTATCCTTATGAAAATGACACTAAAGAAATATATTGGATTGTTTCCCTCATATAAAGTTTTTACAAATGCTGTTAATTTTTTTTAAACACTATAAATTTAAAAACAATACTCACATGGATTCAATAATATAACATCCACTTGAATTATTATTTTATTATAGTGAAAATCCTAGTTATCATACTCCACTTTTTTATATTTGGTTGTAATAGACTTGGAGAGACACATCTTCCCAAGATTGTTTCTACATAAATAATACTTCTCATGACCACATTATTGAAACCATTATACATATTATAGATTATATATGGTAAAAATATCTATATTCATATAGTAATATTGACTTCTATATTTAACATATTTTGAAAGGATCACCCGGAGATCAATTCAGACTCCATCTAATGAATGTTTTTCCAATAAATTAAGTATAAAATTATCTAGTGAGACTTTAATTATACATTATAATTTAGACACTATAAATATTTTATAGTTAGAATTATATATTTACTATGTGAAAATATTCATGCTCAACCATTGTAAAAAATAATAATTCAATGATGCTTCGATTGATGGTCTAAATAATGGTTTTACTAATGGTTTGATTCATATTTCTACCAATGTATAAAAGGATCTATCAAATGGAATATATTTTATAAATCCAATAAAAATATCATTTCTAAAAACTATTTCTAATCACTTTGAAAAAATTATGTTAGTAAAATAAATTATTTAAAAATGTGTGTTGTGGTATTCAAAACCACAATTTGAATGTTTTGAAAGTAAACCATTGTATGCATTGTAAAATATAATCTCAAGGTTACAGGGTTTTCATGGTTGATTTCATTATTCCTGATTTTTTGGAGTTGGTAGAATGAATCCCTTATGTGTTGAAGTTTGTGCTCTATCTTAATATTAAAGAATTAGATGTCATAAATTATTTATATTTCATACAGACAAGGGAGGATTAAATGGACAACAACATATGGTTATGTTGGGGGTGGATCCCCTTAAAATAGTGTGATTTCACCAATATATTATATTGCATCATCACTAAAAACTAAGATAGAAAATATTGTACGGTGTTTGGGTAAGAGTTAATCCAAAAAGTATTTCTATTCCTTAGGGATAGTGGAATTGTAGACCCCCCCCCAAGATTTCACTATGTACTTTTATATTATTTTATCACTATGTAGAGTATCTTGTTTAACATTCGACTCAAAATTAAAAAAACCACAATAAGTTTTATTGAGATAAAATATTAAAATTAAATTAAATAATGATTAAATTATACGAATAAAATAATAATCTTAATTAATAATTGTACAATTTGAATAAATTCTAGTTAAATAAAAATACGAGGAACATAAAACCATTGTCCTCTTAGTTATCAAAGAATTTCATAACCCCAATTATAGCTATCAAAATAATGAGGAACATAAATATATAATATAATTGTTGATGAATAATTAACTAGGATATATATATATAATATTATTTTAAAGAATATATATCGGAATGAAATATGACCGTTGGAAGTATATTTTATGGAAATATGGTCTTTAGAAGTATTTTTGTCGGTTATATCAAATAGGTTTTTTGTATAATTCCATATATTATAGTTTGAAGATATGAAACAATATTTTAAAGAAATAAATGTATAATATTTTCATAATATATTTTATTATAAAAATATATTATTGTGTGTAATATAATAATTAAAATTGGTGATGAAAGGGAAAATACAATGAAACCCACTCATAGAAACTTCTGGGACGACCCTATCATGAGACCCCTCCCCACCCCCTCCACCATGTGTAAATTGGGGTAATAACCAATTAATTTCACCCTGTGGAGTCTGTTAAATATAAATCTAGATAAAAAGCCAAAAAATTAGTAATAAAACAATAGCTGGAATAATAACAACAATAATGATGATGATTACAGCAACAAAAACAATAAAAACTACTACAAAAACAAAAAACAAAAAACAATATGAATAATAACAACCACAACACAAACAGAAAGGAATGATTAGTGTTATTTTAAAAATGAAAATAAATATTATAATCTATACATATTAATAGAATTAAATATTCTTATGATACATGATAATTTTTAATTGGTTGGGATTAAAATCATTTAACTCTAAAAAGAATACGTTTTATAGAATTTTTTTTAAAGTGTTGTGTATTTTTATATTAAAGAATTAAATTGAACACTTTTAAATGATTAATATAATATAATTATTTATTTAATATTCAAATATATTAATTA
This sequence comes from Viscum album, assembly GCA_963277665.1. Lineage (NCBI taxonomy): Eukaryota > Viridiplantae > Streptophyta > Magnoliopsida > Santalales > Viscaceae > Viscum > Viscum album. Next base: position 1,983,029,530 of record OY728145.1, on the reverse strand, counting down.
ATATTTAATTTTCAATTGGTAGAAAATAATATTAAGAACTCTATATTTTTATAAAGTAAATTTTATATAAATTATTTTATATATTTATACACTATAATTTTAATTAAAAGATAAAATTTTAATATATAAAAGATGAATTAAATTAAATTTATTTTTAAGTTTTAATCATAAAATATATATTATGTTAAAAGTTAAATTTAATTTTTATGCATTAGAATAATTTAACGATTTAAATACTGAGTTACAACAATAAAATTAGTATAAGGTTTGAAATGTAAAACTAATAGTAAATGAAATAACAGTATCATTCAAAATACATCCATTATTTGTGATTGTGATAAGAAATAATATCCTTTATTTTTTCTTTGTATCCACATTTCTTTTAAAATGATGATCATATACAATAAAAGATGAATACATGTTTAAATATCACTTCGACTTTGCCTATATAGGAAAACTAATGTACTCCTCTTGACCCACTATTTTGCATTATCAATATGTCGAATATATTTTAATTCTTCATCTCCCAAATAATTATTATATTATTAGTGGATAATAATAATAATAATAATAATTTTTATTTCTTTCATTAATTAAGAGACCATATCGATAATGAGATAACTCATCCATGAAGTAACTATTTCTTCACATTTTTTTCAACTACCATCTCATATATACTATTAATAAATATAATTTACCACTATAAATATGTTATATTAAAATTATTATTCTTCTATGGAAATTAAATTATTAGTATATGACTTTATACATATACTCATTTATTACTATAACAAGTTCTTGTTCGAGTTCGTTCAACAACAAACATAAATAATGTTATACCATATTCATTGTTTCGAACAAGAATGATGATCAATAATTTAATAATACTAATATCTAATATTAATGATTATATTATGTTATGAATTTATTTCTGAAATTTTGAGGAAAAAAATAATTATCAATATAAAATATATAATATTCATTGGTCAATTACTGAAACAATGTTCTTTATTGATTATATTTTAATGAAATATACCCATACCATCCATCATATGAACATGAGAATAAAAATTAATAATAATAAAATTATTAATATACCAATAATAATATGGGAATTATGAAATTTGTATTAATGAATTAGGATCAACATCCCAATTCGGTAATTTTTAATTAACCACCCAAATTATAAACATTTGATGATGAATATAATTATAAACTAAATAATATGTGTGAAAATAATAAATATTATTATTAAAGAGTTAAAGGGTAATATATATATATATGTGTGTGTGTGTATATGGTTCGTACAAAAGTGACTCATATTCTTACGTTTATCATACATTATGATAATTTACTTCTTTAGAACAAAAGATTAAATGTAACCATTTCCATTCCAATATCGCTTTGAATCAGGATTATTTTTTAAATAAAATAAATTTTTTTGATATAGAATGATCTATTTTATCTGAATTCCCATCAATTTTATTATATTTTATTTATTTTTTAACATATTTTGACTATTTGACATATATTTTGATCAAAATTCATCCTAATGTTTTCATATTTGTGGGACCGACCTAATGTCATTATATCACTTGGGTATCCATTTAATCTATTATCATAATCATTATTTTATTTTTTAAATATCAATTTATATAAAAAAAATTATTTATCATTATTATTTTATATAACCGTTGAATTAATTTACACAATGTTTTATTTTATCCATTTAATATTTATATAGAAGTTATTTTTGGGAGAGTTGACTTTCTGTACTGAAGCATTAAAAATGTTCCTTTTATATTCTTTCCAAAGGAAATAATTTTCCCATAATTATTTCTTTTTTTCTCTTTATAAATTCGAATTTAACAAATATCATGTTTTTCAAAAAATAATTCTTATCCTCCTCATTTAATAAATTATTATCTTTTAAACAAAACATTATAAAAAACTAATGGATATTTCATCATATTCTCCTAAAAAATTTTCCAATTCTCTTATAATTTTTGATTTCATATATTTCAATATACATTAATATTTATTATTCCCCTGTTGGAATATTCCTTATTGATATATTCCATATTCTTTCTATGGATGACTCACAATCATGTTTTATGTAAAAAATTATGGAACCCATTTTTTATCACATGATAATTATGTTATGATGAAATCTTGAATGTTTTTTATTCTCATAGAAGACACATATTTGTTATATCATTATGTGATGGGTGTTTTTGATATGTCCATACAATCAAATGGCTAATATTTTATATTTTTAGAGATTTGGATTAGATGTGGGTGGTTAGTCTAATTGCAAAAAGGTTTCGGGACACTGGTGGTTAGCGCAAGTCTTGAATGTTATAGGCAAGTGGTTAGCATAGTCCATTATGAATTAATGTATCAATGGTTTGAATTAAAATACATAATTATTTATATCCTCATCTTTATTCTAAATTATAATTCATATTCTAGGTTTTCATATCTTATGATAAAAAAATCTTTTTTCAATTGTGTTACTCGTGTTTTATGTTGGACCAAATCATTATTCCATGACTCATGATTAATTTTCTATGCTTTAACGGATCTGAATCTCTTATTTTTTGACCATCCACCATGATTATGTTATAATTTCTATATAATTAACTTGTGGAAACGTAATAATTTTTATTGAAATATATCATTCTTACCCTTATTGAGAATATAAGTATACTCTTTCTTGTATTTATATTTCTAAGGTTATAAAGAAGATTATGTTTTATGATCTATAAAATGTGTGTCACGGTGGATCATAATTAGAAAGAGATATTTATGATGTTGTAAAATGATATTTTTTATGTATATAATATCAAAATAGACTAAACATATGGGTTTAGTGTGGCGAATAATTGTGTTATTTGAATCATACATCTATTAAATGATGTAATATGCATGTATGTAATTCTTGGGTTACCTCGGTTCGTGTTAGTGATAGGTTTAATTATTATTTTTATTATAATATTATGTATAAGTTGTAAAAAATAGAAATAAACTATGGTGAACCGAGATTTATGTATGATTAACCAAACATGTCCAAGATTAAAATGCTAGTGTCATTATTTGGGAAATTTTAGGATTTTTTATATGATTTCATACGTTGACTATTTTTACATGATCTCAAAATAATCTTTTTGTTTTTTGGTAAATGGATAGAACTAGTAGTAATTGAGATATAAATTTGTTATATTAGGGACCAAATGAATTTAACAATGTGAAATCAAATGGTATTGGATAGAAAGTGAATAATATCAGGGGAATTATCATCAAACTATCTCAACCTTAGAAAAATAACACAAATAAAGTCAAAATATAATTCAAGGAATGAATAAATATTCATTTTTTCATACAGAAACACCCATCTTCAATTTCAGGTATTATGTTTCACTATTTTCCAAGAAATGGGTTAACAAAATAGAAAATTAATTTTCTATTATATAGTTAATGAATCCTGAAAATATTGTTTCACTACTTTATTATTTGAAGGGTGATGATGAATAGTGGTTAATTATGTTTATAAATATGAGCCAATAAAAAGAAATAATGTTTATGGAATGGGGGTATTTTAAAAAGGGATTTTTGTTTAAAAACAATTACCTAAAAGATTCACATTATAATAGAGATAGACAACCTTGAATTGAAACAAAATGAGTATAAATCTATTGGTACAGCTGAAGAAAACATCATGAGATTTTATATATATTATTATTTCATTATCATTGACCCGAAAAATGAAAACGATCATCTGTTTTACAAATATAAACTAATTTCTATAAATTCCTTTCATATAAGGGGACATTGGTAGCTAGAAAGAGGTTGTTTGATGTTCTGTCAAGGTTGATATATAAATTTCAAGATCCCATTATTCTAATGGTATTAGTGATAAGAAAAAAAATTGAGTTTTTTAGAAACTGTCACAACCTGTCCCCTAGGGCCTATGACACAACTATCCCAAGCTAGCCTCTTAAAGGCTATGGCATGGTGACCAGTGTCAATGGATTTATCCTACATGTGGGAGCCAACTTCAATGTATGTTTACATGCACACACACTCACAACCCCCAGCCTGAAATGCTAAAAAGAAAATCATGAATGCCACTAAGACAACCACTGAATGTAGAAGTACAAGCTATAAGTTAAATGGTCTAAAATACATTCCAAAAAATTGACAAATTTTAACCAATAGAGTACATGGTCTCTGAAAATCAATCCATAGAAAACCCTACCTATAGGTTTGGTGTGGAGTAGCTGCCAGAAGCTGTAGGAGTACACCATTCATGTCTGACCTCAATGGGAACTTCCTAGTCCTAGACCAGAAAGTTCACTGTCAAAGCATTTTGTCATCTCTACAAGAAATGACATGTGCGAGCGAAGCTTGTGTAGGGGTGAGTAACACAGTACTTAGTATGGATCCCAAAGCATAGAGAAAGACCACCAATGAAAAAGAACACATTATGAATAGTTAGCTCACATAGGTATAACATAATGTATAGAATGAATGATTATCATTTGTAAATATGAACATTTAGTATTTCTAAGGGACTAATTCCCGATGAGTCACTAGTGTCTATCTAGCCACATAATCTACCTTGTCATCCGAGTAACTGAGGTTCACATAGCTACCATGCCACTAAGGTCCACTCATATGTTGGTCCACTGATATCTTCTTGGCTATCGGGCCAATGAGGTTTGCTAATCTACTGGGCCACTAAGGTCCACTCTGATACTAGGTCACTAAGGCCCACTCCCCTTGGGGGCCACTTGGGTCTACTCATCTACTGGGCCACTGAGGGCTGGTCCTCACTTCTTTCTCCTCATAGCCATCAACAAGATTTCTTCGCATAACGTGCTTGATTCCAGTATAATCTACTCCCCCAACCATCGGTCCTTACTCAAACTCCATTGAATCTCACTTAGTAAATGTCAAATTTACATCCTCTTTGTGAGGTTCCCAACATTACAAATGGATCATTAATTGGATTTGCAGTATGGAAGTTATGTTTATTTTAATAAAAATGTGTTGGTTGGGTCTGGTTCCAGTCCGACCTAGTCGGACCGACCCAACACAGCCTGGGGTCCACCAACTCAACCCCTACATTGGATTACCCTAACCCAACAGTGTCTAGGGCCCCACAACATAACCCATCCTAGGGACCACTGACCCCACTAGTGTCTGACCACGTCTGTCGGGTCCGAGAAGACCCGTCTGGTCGACCCGGACCACTGCGTCGGCCTTGTCTGTTGTGTTGGGCCCATCCTGGGGCCAGCCGGCATGATCCATCTCATCCTCGAACATATGAAGGTTCCACCTCCTAGATGTGGCAGAATTATTTATCCATTCTACACCAAATAGTCTGCTCAGTCGGTCGTAGATCCCACTCGCGGCATGAGATGCGGGTCCAGTTCACCGAGTCGCGACTTGATGCTACGACCTCCTCCACATGTGTAGCCACATGGATGCGACAGCTGCTGCCACGGTGGCACACCACCTTGCCACTCAGATCACTGTAGCCACCACTGTGAGAAGGCCCTTCTTCCAGCCACCAGACGCACCCTTGTGGTTCGTTCTTCGATCCAGAAGACATTCCAGAGTCCTCGGGTTTTAATCTTCATCACAGAGTATTCAAAACCATTCAATGATCTTTTTACGGTGTGAATTAGTTCATGTGTGACATCTCCCACATCACCTAAATCATATTATCACCATCATCATCACACCTCCACTATCTTGTGTCTATCTTGTATCCATGATGTTAGATCATTGCATGAATAAATGGTTCAGAAACAATCGACCATTCGTCATCCTATGAAGAACATTAAGAACATGCGGCATAGAAGCACAAAAAGATACATGAGTTTTAATCCTTTTTTGGTTATTAATTACGGACTTGATCTGATCTATTATAAGGACCAAGATGATAAAAACATTACAGAAAACTAATTTACACAAAAATAATCACACAATCAAAACCTTCTACAAAAGTGATCGAGTCGTGGGTCGACCTGTTCATGGGTTGATCCACATTTGCTATTTTGAAGTCATGAACCATGGGAAAATTTTAAAATAACTACCCCTACATGGAAAAATGATCAGTTCACATCATGGTTTGATGGTTTTTAGAGATATATTAGGAGACATTGTGATTCACTGTCTCAACAACAAGTGATATGTGATCTATTGTCATCAGTGATTCGTGGTATCATCATCGTTCGTTTCATTCCAACAGAATTCCTCCAGATTCCCAGTGTAATATCTCAGGTATTCCCCTGGACATGTCTCTATGTGAATCATCTTAATGGAGGAACACAATTTAGTGTTTCTATTATACTGATTCAACACGTCGTTACACTATTTCATTTATGAAATGAAACAGTTGCATCATCAATGTGTTACAACGAATCATTTTCAAATAAAACCAACATTTTATTTTTATTTTATTTTTCATTAAGTGTATGAAAATAATCGTTTTCCCTCGACCCTCACCAGTCAAGGTTAGGCCCCTCTTATGGAAATAACACCATCATGAGCTCAACTATATTCCCAAATTTCCTATCTGAAATACAATTGATGAGTTATTAGAAATAAAATATTCTTTATTTAATTATTTTATTTATGGTCACGTCCCAAAAACTACATTCCCAAATTGTCCCGCACTAGCCAATTTTATGCTCCACATAATGTAATCACATGCTTACAAGGTCAAAGGTACTCTTAGATTTCCAATCTATGTTAATGTTTATGAGTTTTCGTAAATTTAGAATTCATTATTTAATTATTTTATTTATGGTCACATCCCAAAAACAACATTCCAATGTTGTCCCACACCAACCAATGTTAGGCACTGCCAAAGGAAACCAAAACCTTACGAGATGAATGATGGTCTCTAATTTTCAATTATAGTCATTATTCATGTGTTGTAAGGATTTCAAATATATAATAATTTTATTTATAGTTATGCAATTTTCAGGTTTCCTCCCTACATGTCTGCTCTAACTAAAAATATGACACTCTTAGGTTAAACCCTGCATTTTAAACCCAACAGTTCCCTTAGATTTCTTATTTGATCATCCATTTATGAGTAATTCTAAGTTTTCTGGAAAAATTATCATTATTTATATTTAAAAAATGTAACATTTTTCGATGGACCATTCTAGGAACATCAGTCCTCAGAATTGCAGGTTGTCTCCATGCATGGCCTTAGAAATATCCCAAAAATTTTCCAAAAATAAAACTGGGTAAATATAAGTCATTTCCTCTTCAAAACCATAAGACTTTACATCCCCAAAATCCAAACCAATGGATTCCCAAATAGATGAGGGTATAAGCCCAAACCCGAGCCTCCTACTCTCTCATTCTCCAGTATATATTCATGTGATGCCATATATTTTCCACTAGAGGGATTGATATACCATGGAGTTTTGTCTCCTATCGATCCTCAGCCTCTATAATATCTTCTCAAAAATACCCCTATCATCAACGTCCAGCTCACCACAGTCAATGACCTTTGATGGGTAGTGTACTCATCTATTGCACATAGAGGTATACCAAGATCTCTAGAGGACATGGTTCCCAAAAAGATAAGAAGTGATATCCATGGTTAATTGCTCAAAGATCACCTAGTTGGTACCATGTACCCTGTTCCTACATGATAAAACCATCACAAAGTCCATTGATATCATTTCTCAATCCCATATTGGCACCACAAGGGAGAAAAGAGAATCCCCTTCCATGTACACGGGCTTGACACGTCTTGTTAACAACCAAAAAACTGATTAAACAAGTGATCATCTCCCCCTTTTTAATTAGTGGGTATGCCCATATTCAACCAGTTATGTCATACATTGTGTCCACCTTGACACCCACATGCATATCCTGATGCATCTCCTTGCTCTACGCATCCACTACAAATAATGTGTTCCCTCTAAAAGGAATGACATGTTCCCCTCATTTTGAATATCCATCAGGTAATTCCCTATGGATATTAGAGTACATAAATACTCAAATTTGGTATCATTAAGATGTGCCTCCCCAAATCACTTTAATAGTGCAGGGGTAACCAACATATATTGGAGGTAAGATTCATCATCTCTATCCATGAAGAATAACTGTGACAATAAAAATTGCTCTATTTCATTGTTTAAAAACTATGAAATAGTCCTTTTACAGAGATCATCTTTTACCACATTTCCTTTATCATGAGTATAGACTACTTCAAAGTCATAGTCTTAGAGGAATTATGGCCACCGTCTCTATCTCATGTTATACTCCTTCTATGAGTAGATAATAAAATTGAATTTAGGTTATCATCTTTGTCTCAAGATGAAATCTTTAGGTGGAAGGAATGGTGCACATATTCGCTGAATAATTTAAGGAATAGTTTTATGAGATGCTATATCTTGAGGTTATTGAAGGAGGTTGTCAAGTATGTAATGTTCTGCGATGCATGAGGGACCATATATAGTTCTTTCTGGATACAAACGAATGTGGTAATTTCATATGGGAGAACTATGTGACCCATTATCAATGTGTTAATCTACCATTTGGTAATGGATACTCATACTATTTGAAAAAATTGTTAATGTTATGGTAATACACACGTAACCTCGAACACTAGATCTTATGAATATTATTCTACCCAAGTCCTCCACCTACACCCCCACCTCACGAAGCACTAAGAAAGCCATCTTGTTGGTGATGCTAGTATCAGTACCAAATTGGGGTTTATAACAATGTAGTAGACCATCCCCCTATGGGGGAAGTAATATTGGAAACATAGTTATGTAAATACTTCCTTATAGTCCACCACAACTATTGGGAATTGATAACTAAAAACATACACTACCATGAGCGTAAGGATGGATGAATAAAGAGTTATTGGTTGCACCCTCTTATGTTTGAGTTTATCCCATATAGACATGGATTTATTTTCCACTAACCATAGAAAACTCCATTCCAACACTACTTACATACAATATCCTTCTCCTAAAATATTCAATTTGAGAATGAACATTGGATGATGAGTCCAATCCCAAAAAAAATTCGTATATCCTTGATGTAGTCACCAAGAGGTTCCAAATGAAACATTCACCTCAAGGGTCAGATCACATAGTCAACATAAGTGTGATTATTGAGTCTCCTCCCATAGGTATCTCCAGATATACTAGTCATGTCCCTGATTTAACAAAAAACTCTAGGTCTTGAACATGATTGGTGACAAGAAGGAATGATTAGCACTTTTTTCTGTTAATATGATGCCTATGAGTAGACATAGACAATACCTCTAATCATTCATGGATCCTTTGGGTTATATGCCTTGACAACATTTACTTACCCCATTCCCATTTCCTCTGGATCCTTAAGCCTGGTGTGATCCATATTGGGGTCGTGAATGTAACACGTCAAAATGTATACCACCTCCTACTGGACCCCCAACTCCTCTGCCACATCTACATCCCTACAGATCCACCGGTTCCTATCATTATATCTGCAGTAGTGGTCCATCCACTATTTTATTATCAGTGCGATGGGATGTAAAATATCTAGAGAGATGACTAATGTTTTCTTCTAAAAATTATTAACTATATCTTGGATGAATAGACTCATCCTACATGGCCTGATTTATAGATCCACTATATTGGGACCTCTTCGAGGAATATTTCACATGTCCAATCCTCTGAGACAGACATCTGGTTCCTTCTTTCCTAATGTTGACATCCACATGCTACATCTACTCAACCAAAGAACATTCATCCACGATGGTTCTCTCTATCACATTAGAATAAATTTGGATGCAAAGAGGAGTACTGTTGTGTTGGATGTCCCTAAAGAAACCTCCCATGAAGGTTAGAGCTCAGAATCATTGCTCGTATCATATTCATCGACTAACTATAATGGTTGGTATGCCTCGATGAATACCCATGTACTAAAATTTGATTCTGTCGAATCTATAGAAGCCCATTGTTAAGTGCATCCCTTAGATATTATGGTGAGATCCCCTTGTCTATTAATGGTTCTCAAGCTCCATCCAAGGAAGAGTCATCTCATCATATGATCGGGTAATCTAATTCCCCCCATCACCTTGCTGAGCCACGTAGATGGCTTACATTCAAGACCGCCATCTAATCTATTGGTGTCCTGGCTAGATGGAAAACATTTTAACCACCTCCAGATAGTCGTTGGCTTCATAAGAGTTGGGATCACCTCAAAACCCAAGGGGTCTCAATCATTAAAACTCATGAATTGAACATAGCCAACACATCTCATTCCTTGGTACTATGAGTACCATGTGCTACTCCACAACTGGTGGCATAGCTAGTACACCACATGGTGGGGCTGTCTCTGGTATGATCTCATGTACCCATATCATCACCCTTATAAATAATACGCATGATCACGTGATAGAGACTTGGATGGTTGTCAATGTGGATGCAACTTGAAACAAAATATGATGTACCATGATCAATAGAGTATTCCTGATGAGATGACTCAAGAAGGACATAAAAAACACAAACCCTTCCAATACATTTCATGTGCCATATTTTTTTCCTACAACTAGTTTTTTCATTTATTGAGATGAAAAGAAGAATTCGAGGTCCTAATGTATGGATACGTTGGCCACCTCATGAACACTGGATTCCCTATCCTAAAAGTCGAACTCAAAACACTTAATACTGTCACCTTTAACCAAAGTCCTAGAATTTTTGTTCTTAAGGTGGAACCAAACACCTTTCATACAAATTTTTCATGTCTTGTCTCCCAGGGCCCATGTCGTGACTACCCCAAGCATGCCTCCAAAAGGACAGGGCTAGGGACTACTGTTAAATTCTTTATCCTAAAAGTGAGAGGCATTTACGAGTACCTGTAAACACGCACACTCACAACCCCAACCCAAAACATTGAAAAGGAAAACATGACTTACACTAAGACAACCACAAAATTGTAAGTGAAAGTTGTAATTAAAATGGTCTTGAATACAATCCCAATAAAATAAATAATGTTAACAAGGGAGTAAAAAGGCCTCTGATAATCTATCTATAAAAAAACCTACATGAAGGGTAGGTGTTGAGTTTCAACCAGAAGCCGTAAGAGTATGCATGGACTGTATGATATCATGGGGAACCACCTGGTTTGAGACCACCAAGGTCTATGTCAAAGCGTCAGTCATCTTTACAAGACACAAAATGTGCTTGAAATGGCTATGCATGGGTGAGTAACATAATACATAGTGGGGAACTTGAACCACAAAGAAAGACTATAATGGAAACGCACACACTAAGAATTTTCTTTTCATGCAGGTATATCTTAATTTATAGAAAGAAATGTTGTCAATTGTAAAGATGAACATTATATACTGCCGAGGGACTCATCCTTGATGATTCACTAATGTCTATTACGCTACTAAGGCCATCTCATCTGTCAGGACACTGATATTCATTCGACTATCCGACTACTGAGGTCTACTCATCTTTCGGGCCACTGAGGTTTGCTCATCTTTTGGGCTACTGAGGTCCACTACTCTACCTGGCCACTACGGTTCCCTAGTCTACCGATCCATTGTGTTCTACTCATCTATTGGGCCACTAATGTTTGATCAACCATCAGGCGACTATGGTCCACTCATCACTTCTTTCTCATCACATGCAGTGGTAGGATTTCTACTCATAGCATGCTTGATTCCAATAGAATCTACACCTTAATCCATAATTAATAACTAAACCTATATGGAAACGGACATGGAGTGTGTGAAATGATACACCACACTATGTGGGTCCCAGTGAAAAAAAAAATCATTAATCTGACGTACAGTCTGATTGTTATGTCTGTTTTACATCAAAGGGGTCAGTGGGGCTGGGGACTAGTTGGACCTGGCTAGATCAACCAAACCCCCCTTCCCCAAGGTTAACATGTCCCACTACACCAGCCCTTCCCTCCTGATTCAACCCGGCCTACTCAGATGTAGGCCAGTTCAATAGCCCATATATAGTGGTCTGCAGCATCCGCTCCACTCCAAATAGATGACTCATCCGGCCCCAGATACCATCAGTGGCATGATCTGTGGGTCCAGATGACCCTACCATGGCTTGATGTTGTGGCCTCCTCCATGTGGGCAGCCAAAGAATCATGTCCCCTCCACCGTCCGGCACATGGTAACCACCTCCAACACCATAAGGCCATTCCACGGGCCCCCCAAACTAACTCCCTTGGTCCTCTCTTCAATTCGAATGATGTTCCAGAGTCCTAGGGGTTTTCCCTTCATCATAAGGTATTCAAAACCATTACATGATCCACTTTTTGTGTAAATACATTAGCATGAGATATCTCCTACACCACCTCTATCTGATCATCACCATCGTCATCACACCTTTTTTGTGTCTTATATTTCCCCGATCCATGATTTCGGATCATTGTTCCATGAATCTATTGCAAAATGATCAATTTTAATTCTTCATATAATGAGCGTGAAGAAGAGAAGAAAGAAAATAACCCTGAAGATCGATCCTTGGTCGTTTGTTCATTCTATCCTAGATTCCATCTGTTATAAGGATAAAGATGATAGAAGAAAAACAAAAATCTCATTTCCCCCAAAATCATCCCGCAGTCAAAACCGTTTCAAGAACGATCAAGCTGTGGGTCAACCTATTTGTGGGTTGACCCACATTCGTCATTTAGAATTCATGAACATGGGAAACCTTGAAAAAATCCCTACCTTGAAAAAGGATAGGTCAGTGCCAGGGTTCGATCATTTTTGGCGACCCATTATGAGACATCTTGATTTGTTGACTCTTTGACCATCGATAAGTGGTCCATCATCATTGAAGATTCATTGCTTTGTATTCATTCTTTTGTCGCTAATGGAATTCCTTCATAGGCACAAGGAAATCTCTCAGGTCTTCCTCTTATCCAATGTCTCTATGAATAAAATTAATGTAGGAAATGTGTTTCTGAATTTCTTTTATGATGAGTCACCCCGTTGTTATGCGGTTTCATTTATAAAAATAAACAATTTCCTCATCGCTGCGTTGTAGAAAAACAATATAGAATAAAATAAACCTTTTGAGTTTAATTTATTTTTCTTTAAAATACCCTAAAATTAATTTTTACTCTTGACCTACGCTGGTTAGGGTTATGCCCCATCTAAAGAAAGCTCACCCTCATGAGATCGACGGTACTCTTGGATTTCCAATCCAAGTTACATTTTAGAGTTAATGGAAATAAAATAATCTTTATTTAACTATTTTATTTTCAATCATGTCCCATAAACTAGTTTTCGATGATGGCCCATGTCAGCCAATGTTATGATCCAGCAAAGTTAAGTACACCCTCCTGAGCTCAACAGTACTCTCAGATTTCCAATTCGAGTTACTGTTTATGAGTTATTAGAAATTAAATAATATTTATTTAACTGTTTTATTAATGTTAACATCCTAAAAACTTTTTTCCACATTTGGCCCATGCCGGTCAATGTTAGGCTCCCCCTAAATAAATCACGCCCTAACATGATCAATGGGGGTTTCATATTTTTTATCTGAGTCTCCATTCGGGGCTTATATGGATTTGAAAAATAATATAATTTTATTTAATTATTTTATTTAATGTTATGTAATTATGAGGTTTTCTCACTAGAGGCCCATTATTACTAAACACAAGTTATGCCTAGGGTAATCCTTCCTTTTTGAATGCAATAGTTCCCCTTTATTTCTGATTCGAGAAACTATATACAAGTTATTCCACTTTTTCTGAAACATTTCTCACGCGCATTATTGAAAAACAGAACATTGTTCTACGGACCATTCTAGTCAAACAAGGGCTCAAAATCACACACAATGTTATCACATGTTCTAAGAATTTTCATGAATATTTTCTTAAAATAAAACTGGTAAAATCTAACACATTACGGAAAATCAAATGATAAAACACATAGTGGAACTATTTTTAGTATACTATTATTTCTATGATGTGGGAAGAATGATGGGAGGAACTATCTCAATAGAATTGGTGAGTTCTTGAAATGACGACAGATAGACATGAAATATATAAGGAAATTAATTCCATTATATGGGAATTAATACCCAATCATGATGGGTATACAGTTTTTGTAAGGCACAGATGTTTTTATGAAATATTTAATTTTATTTAAAAAAAATTTAATTCTTTATTAGCTTTCATTTCACTCAATCTTGAGTTAAAACGAACCACCAGACACCATTACTATAAAATGACCATTATAACCTACACTTTTAGTTAATGAGAATAAATATAACTAAATTATGAAAATTTATGGGGAATTCATTTTCAAATTATTATTATTGAAAAATATAAACCTATTAAATGTAAAGGATATTTTTTGTATTTATGTAAATAAATTAAGTGAATTCAAATTAGTAAATGAAACTAATAAAATATATATGTTACATAAAATATTTTTATATTTATTTAATAAATATTTTAGTCATAGGATATGAATAAATCCTTTTTTTTGTATAAAAACCTAAATTTTCCAAAATGGTAATTTTATCGTCATTTAATGAAAAACAAATTTTAAATTAAAATTTTGACCCATTAATAATTATTATACAAAAGAATAAACATATTATTTAGATTAGGGATATAAAATTTTACTTTGGATGAATCATTGATATTTTTTGGAAAACTTTGTAGTTTTGATGAATAGTAAAAATATACTAAAATTTTGTTGAAATATTTTTTTTTAATTAAAATGATTTATATGGTTTGAATAATATTATTTAATTGTTTTAAAGTATAAATGGATTATATTATATTTATTTAATATAATAGAGTTTATTTTAATTAATTTTACATTGAATTTTGATATTGAAACATTTCAATCATTACCTATATTTTATGTTTCAAAACATGTTTTCTCATTCTGAAAATGACATTATATTAAAATCAATTTTTGTAACTTAAACGTTTTTTATTTATAAAAATTTATACTATATTTGGAATTATTAGGTCTAGATTATGTAAAGATATTTTCTTAATTTTTGGCATTAAGAATATTAACCTCAATAATTTTTATTACTTTTTTAAAAACGTATATCAGTTAATTAAGGGTAAATATAATATTATAAAATTATACAAACATGAATTTTAATATAATTTTATGATTTTGATTCAATGTAAATCATAGTTACATTTAAATGGTATCCTTTGGAATCGACTTCGATGAGATTAGGAATTTTAATTTATTTTATATAATGAAAAGTTAAATATGTTTTTCTCATATTTTAATAAATATAGATTTTTTAATAAATGGTTATAAAAATGATAAATTAAACTAAAAATACTAATTTCAAATATAATATGTCTTCCTTTATCATGGTAATGAATTCGTAATTTCTAGAAAATAAATATCTACCTTAATGGCTTATACGTTGATGATGCATAAATTATTTAATTGATGAAAATTAAATAAAATAATATTTATTAAAATTAATATAACAATCAAAATACCAAGAATGTTGACCAAATATTGTTGGCAGAGTATATATCAAACATAATCATCCAAGGGTTGAGTTATTCAATTTTTGGATCCATATTAAAATGATTATGACACTTATAATATTTTATTTATTATGATTTAAAAGTTTTCACATTCTTGTTTTACTAAATAAATCTATTTTAATAAAGGATTTACCATAAAATACATTCTTTTATAGGTATTATTGTTAAATATATGGGATTTATCTTTATTTTAGAATTTGTATATATGTTTAATCAAAAAACAACTATATTAAAATATTACACAAAACGGATGTTGTAATTATATTATTAAGGGATATAACAGAAAAATGATAATAAAAATATTATAATAAATATAATTTAGGTTAATTGATATATCAAATAAATTTTATAAAAAGCCTTTCCCTCATAGTAATATAAAAAAATATGTTGTTCAAGTTAACTTATAATCATTATATTTTTAATAATTAATGAATTGATAGTATCAAAATTGAAATTGCTGACTGTTTATCAAAATAATTTATTGTTAAATCATTCAAAATACATTTATCATTTATTAAAATGTATAATAATTATTATATAGTCTAAAATGATCTAATGTATTCATTTATGTTCATATTTGGGATCAAATATGTAAATTTTACCACCTTTAAATAATGAAATAATTGTTACATAGTCATAATTAAATAGAATAAATATGTGTTGAGTTAAACTGGTAAGGTTTAATTTAGAAGAAAAACATGTATAAATATTATTAGTTGATGATATGAAAACCTTATATCATCTCAGTGTTTATATTTTTTTATGGATTTTAGATGGGTTATTGTTTTATTATAAATTAATATAATTAGAGATTCCAAAAGTGTCATTCACCTCAATTATAAAAGGTCACCTCGTGGCTCTTTTATTAACATTACACTAATAATTTATGATCGTATATCCCATTTATATTTATATTATAAAAATAACATTTTTACATTAAAATGGGTCTTGTATTCTCAAAATACCAAATATAGTTCTTTTGGGAGAGATCTATAGGGATATATTTGAAGAAAAGGTAATCTCATAAACTTATTCGTTAAAATTTATTTATTCTTATACATTATCATCATAATTTGTTTCCATTAAAAATTAATAAATCTATTATTAATTATATACTAAGATTTTATTATGATAATTTAGCAACTATATTCCATTTTCGATCTATCCTATAAAAAATTAGATCACCACACTTGAGTACGTATGACTTACTATTCCCGCACCATGGTGTAATATTTTTTTCACCACCCCCTACCTGGATGGTATAATGATCAAAATATGTAAAATATATGATTATAATAAAATGATATATATTTTACGGAAAATATATACCTTCCACATCCACAACATTTCATTATTAAGAGAATGATATCAACACTTGGGCATACATACAGGATAACATCTCGACGATGTGATGATATTATTTCTACATGATATTCATCAATGAATGATTTCATATATAAATATAATGAATAAATATGATATATATTTTGTTGATATAATATATAAATTATATAACTCTGAGAAAAAAAATTAACAAGATCTTATTCAAAAAAACAAGTATAAGAAAATGAAGCAGTTATGACCCAAATAACAAGTAATAATGAAATGTTATTAAACAATGATAATATGACCATATATGATATCATAAAATTGAAATTGATTCTAGAATAACTCAATAAAATTATTTAAATCATCATACAGGAGGTTTGGATACATTTAAAAGATATCGAGGCAATGTTAAGGGATAATTTTTCAATCTCATTATTATCCAAGATTGTTTATACGTAAGTATTTATTGGGGAATATTTATCATCCATGTCTATGATTCATAAATTTGTATTAAAAAATATTATTTCTATCAATATAAAAAATTTTATTGTCAATTTTACTCATTGGTTAATATTTATTAAATGGTATGAATGGTTGATTTTTCTTTTTCGATACGATGTAATTTTTTGGTATATCTAAAAAAATATGAGAGTAGTGTTTAATTTTACCTTATATGGTATGATTGTATTTTAATGTTTTCATAAAGCCTTATTTCCAGAAAATTTTCTTAAAAATATTTCCTGGTAATTTTCAAGGAAATTTTCTTATTTTAAAGTATAATTTTGTTTTGGGAAAAGAATTTTTCTTTAAAAAAAGGATATTTTCCTTATGATTTAATTTCCCAAGTTCGATAAAAATTATTTTCCATCTATTATGGAATTATTTAATAGTTTTATGATTGAATAATAATATCCATATTGTTCCTATTATTTGATTATGTCTATGATGTAATTCTATTTATGAAATAATATGTTTTATATGGTTTATGTTATGATGGAATGATGTTTATAAAACCCATTTTATTTCTTAGGTTCTACTATAAGGAATTATTTTTGTTTTCTGGCGACTGTAAGAATGATTTCATTGTTAGATGGGGGACCTACATCTCCCTCTAATGCAATCATTAATGATTTCAATCTCATGATATAGACAAGGATGGAATGAGAAATGATATATGTTTTATAATATAGTGTTATAATTATAAGTAAATCAAGTTCTATTATACAAGGATGGAATAAGAAGTGAACTCGGTTTTCTAATGGATATTTTCTACTATGATGGTATTCTCAATGAGCCTTGACAAATATGAAACCACTTTATATACTTTGGTTTATGCCACTAAATAATATGTTACCTTAAAACCTAGAAATTATTATGGAGGGAATTAATATTATTTACTACATTATGAAAATATTTTTCAAAATTTTATATATAATTAATTATTTGTTGGTAAGTTAAATATAAATTAAAATAACTCCCTTTTTAAATAAAAGGATATGATTTTTTGAAAAACTATTTAAATTAAAATAAAGGAGTTTATAAAATAATAAAATCAATCCTGTTCGATTTTATTAATGAAATATATTTATAATATATTCAATCTAATGTTTAAAATTTATCTTATATTTTTATAGACAAAGTATAAGACCACATTCGAATTTTTCAGATAAATGAAGTATTTTTAATAAAATAGAGTTTTTCCACTATTTGATGGAACACCCATTTGGAATCTAGTTTTCAACATCTTATTATATTTTATATTAAAAAATGAACATCTTCTTTAGAAGAAGGATATGTAAAATTATTTTGAATGTATTTTTGATATTTTTCTATTATGTTTCATGTTTTGATGAATAGTAAAAATATCATAAATTTCAATTGAACAAAAATGTTTTCATATAAAAAATATAAATGGTTAACTTATATTTTTGAATGCTTTTAAAGTATAAAAAATTTATATTTTTATCAATTTATATAATGAAGGACATTGACACTAATATTACATTGAATTTAGATGTAAAATGATTTCAATATTTTACAATCTTTTTTACATCTATTTTTTTCCCATTCTGAAAATGAGATTGAATTTAAATTCTTATTGACCCATATGTGTTTTGAATTTTGTAAATTTTATTACATATTTTAAATAATTAGGTCCAAATTATGTAATTGTTTTTTACTTTTGGGTATTATAAAGAGTATATTCGGTACTTTTTTTATTTCACTAAAATGTTAAATTTTGTAATTTAGGGTAAAAATAATATTATAAAATTATACTAACACTTGTAATAATATCATTGGATTAGTTTTTTTCTACCGAAATCATCTGTGGGTTGAAATAATATCATTTTAAATCCACTTGGATGAGATTAGGACATTTGATATATTTTATATAATGAAATGTCAAATATTTCTTAGAAAAATTATAAAAACAGTATAACATTAAATATAAGGTTATAAAAAATATAGGTTGAACTATAAAAAATCATTTGAAATCAAAAATGAATTCCATTATCAATTTATTTTATTTTTAATGCTGATGAAATAAATAATAACCTTAATGGGTTACACATTAGTGATGTAGAAATTATTTAATTGATAAAAAATAATAAATTAATTTTATTAAAATAATAATAACCAACAAAAGATAAAACCACCAGACCAAATATTATTGTTCAATTATATATCTACCATAATTGTTCATGTGTCTTGTTATTGACCATTTTGATTCATATGGAAAATATTGTGACACATTTAATATTTCATTTACCATTATTGTAAAGTTATCAAATTATTTTTTTTAATAAATATAATATTTTATTCAATATATAAGTATATTAAATAATTATACAAAACTGATGCCATAATTATTTTATTAAAGAAAACACCAAATTAATGTTATTAAAAATATTTTAAAAAATATAATTTGGTATAATTAATATATCTAGAAAAATTATAGATTATCTTTACCTCATTGGGATACAATAAGATATTTTATTCTTGGATAACATCACATTTTGATATTATTAAAAATCCAATAAATGAATAATGTCAAAATTGACAATATTTATATTTTATCAAAATGATGTTTTATTATATTATTTAAAATTAAAATTAGATTTTAAAAAATGTGAAATATTAACTATATGGTCTAATATTTTATAAATATTTCATTTACCATCTAATAGACATCAAATAAGTAAAAAGTAAAATTATTTTAATATTGAATCTTTTGTTACAATAATTAAAAATAATATAGAATTACTAAGGGATAATTATAATTATAAGGTTTAAATTGATAGAGAAACATGTATAATATTTATTGTTTTATGGTATTACAACCTTATATAATATCAAATTAAAAAATATAACATTTTGGAGGTTTATCATGTGGATTTATTTTATTATAAAATAATATTATTGGTGATTGAAAAATTTCCCTTCACATCAATTATAAAAGGGCATCTCCTGCCCCACTTCTTCACTTCACATTGAGATATAACAATTATATAACCTTAATAAAAATTCATTATCAACATCCCAAGGTATAATCAATAGAATTTGGTATTCTCAAATAACCAACTGTAGTTCTATTAAGATGATATATATAGGGAGATTGTTGAAGAAGTGGTAAGATCCTCTACTAATTCTTTCAAACTTATTTCTTCTTCTACTAACCGTTAATCAGTTTTATACATTATAAATTAATAAAATATGTATAAATCATATTATCATATGTTATTATGATTGTGAAACAACCATAATACGTCTTTTACCAGTCCTAAGAAAAATGAAATCATCACGTGTGCATACGTATGACTTAAGGTCTCCACACAGTTGTGTAACATGTTTTTCATCACCACTTTATTTGGATGGGTATAATGAGGGACATATAAATATATAGTGATTATAACATTACATTTTTTCAAGAAAAAACATATATACCACACACTTCCATAAATTTTTAATATTAATGGAATGATACTGTCCTTCATGCATATGTATGGCCTACCATCTCCACGACGCGATGCAAGGAATTTTTCATATTCACCATTCAATATTGAATATATAATTGTATAGAATTTATTAATATGATATTTAATATCTTAATATAATTATGTAAATTAAATAACTATATTTTATTTTCATGAACTAAAACTTATACGATAAAACATGCATAAGAACCTGAAGTGGTTAACACCCAAAAGATGAGTGATAATGTCTTTAACAAAAATTTAATAATATGATAACATATAACAAAAAAAATTAATATGATTATATAATAAGTTAATAACACTATTTAAACCCTTATATATGAGATTATATCACGTATGAAGGAACCCGAGTCTAAAGTAAGGGATTTATGTCTTGGTTTTATTTCTTTGTGGCGCATGCCTTATACACTACTTGTTTATTCTATGTGTTGTATATACTACTGATGAATTTATTTTATGAGTATTATCTTGATGATTATTGTATTTACATATCATTATAATTGTATTTATTTTATGGGGAAAAGGATTATACTTATTTCAAGTGATAAGTATTTATTCCACAACATCTTCAATATTTGGGATTATTTCATTTTATTTATCTATTAGAGATATATAATTCATCCATGACCATGTTTTTAAAAAAATGCTTTCATAAAATGTTTTAATATTCTTTTATATATTTTTAATGACATTTTACACATTTTTTACATTTAATAAATTATTTGAAAGAAATATTTTGTTCATGTTTCAAATATAGTACTTTTTTTCCTTTTCCAGAAAATGTTGAGGATTATTATTATTTTAATAAATAAGGAAGAAATATAATAATACACCATCATGATTATTTTTTTGTTTGACTCATCCCCTAAATTCCTACAAGGATTATTTTTCAAAAAAAAACCTTTTCTTTTAATTTTTATCCTATTTTAATGAAATAATAATAATTTCAACGAAGAAAAAATATTTTACTCAACAAATATTTAAAATTAATTTTTTAATTATTACATCATATGTTTTGAAACTGGTTTCATAGAAACAATTTAGGGAATATTTTTTATATTTTAAAAGGTTAATTTGATGTAAAGGTCATGTTCCAAGTGATATTTGAAAATCCTTCCCCATTTAAGATGGTATACTTCATTATATTTTAAGAATAAGATGAGAATAATTTATCCAAATGGATTATGTATTGATGAAATGATGTTTATGAATGCCACTTCATTTCATGGGCTATTATTTTGATGAAATTATTTTTTCACCTGTATCTTGTCCACATGTGATTATATGATTACAAGTTTCTAATTACTATTTAATTACATTGGTTAATATTTGTCTGTTTATTATCTTTTAGAACATGTGTGTATGATTTCATTAATTGTTGGGTCGGACCTGTATCTCTCTTTGATCCCTTGGGAAATGATTTTTATAGAACTATATCGATATAAAGGACCTTGTCCATGAAGATTATTATGGGAGTGAACCGTGACTACCAAGATGGTAGGGGAATTGAACCCATACTACTAATATGGCCTTGGAAGCAATGTCATTTATAAAATTATGTTTCTTCCCCAAATTAAATGTCTTATTTTATGATTTCTTGAATTAGGTTCTTTATTTCCTTATGATTAATGTTTTATGAACTATCAATATTTATGGAATGACGTATGAATATGATATTTTGATATGAAGGGTGTGATCATCAAATGTTATTCTCATGTTTTCATAATCTTATGTTGTTATTATACAAACATGATTCTCTTTTATAACCATATTAAGTCACTACTCTTCCCTTTATATGTTTTTTTCCACATGTTATAAAGAATTTGTTTAGGTATCAGGACTAAATGTGAAGATCATTATGGAATATGTTTAAGATAATTCACCATTTAAGAAGAATTTACTCCAAGATTCCAAAGGCACTAGAGTTATACATTTTTTGGGCTTCTGTTTGTATAATGTAGGGAGTATTCCTAAAAATTAACACAATGTCCATGAATATAAAGCTGGGTTCTTTGTATTTGGTATCAGATATAAGGTTTCGTTATTCTTTCGAAACTAGGATGTGGAAATGTTTGTGAGATCCCTAGATATATTTCTTTGGACATATCTAGGGATTTCTCTAAGGATAATTCTAACTATAGGTTATAATACAAGAATTTTGGTACCAATCATGAATGAATTGGGACTAAACCTATGGTGTCATATATTAAAATATTATAATTAATTTCTCATGGTTATTTGATTTTCATATATGATAATTGATTCTCACACTTTTCATTCTTGAAATTTTCAATAAACAAAACTAGATTGAACATGGTAAACATTGATTGTTTCATATGTTAATTGTATGGTAATTAAATATATAAATAATTTAATTTTAAATCTTAGTAATAGAATTATGAAGGTGGCACAAGTATTTATTATATTACTATGGATAAAGATATTGTTAATGACATGTGAATGTTTTGGAATGTTCTTGCAATAGATTTTAAATTAAAATTAAGATTCTTGGTTTGACTAAGTTTAAGGATCACCAAGAAATGCTTAATATTTTAGGAAATACTATGATGATGGATCCTGAGTAATTGTTTATGAATAAAATTGGGTAATTTAGGTGTATCTATTTCTAGTTAAAATATTATATTTTACAAATCCTGAAATATGTAAGTCTTTTCATTATTTTTTTTCATTAAGGATTGGAATGTTTATGTTATAAAGTTCTAAATACATAGAAAAGTGATTTCAGGGTAAGGTGATATATTTTGAGAACACATTGTTAAGATAAGGATAAACCTTAATATGTACATTATGATGAAATAATAAATTTTGGATAAAGATATTTTATATATGATTAAGTAAATTGGAAGATACTATTTTCTTAAAAATTGATTATTGATTTGTTTCCAAAATGGTTATGGTATCATGGATGATGTATAAATAAATTGGGGGCATAAGTAATATATCCTATATGGGTTGGAATAAAGAAATGTGCATGTTTTCAATAAGGATATATGTTAATTCTGGTTTTACAATGACACAATAGAATACATGATGATGGTTTTCACATGTTTGGAATGTGACAAAAATACATACCTTGTGATATATTGGGGATACATGTTAATAAGAGTGACTTCACCTCTTTATAATGTTTTGTATTTCTATCTTTTAGAACCATTGTAAAGTTATCAATGATGGAAACTTTAGGTTCAAATTTGGATGATGTTTTTTAAAATAATGTATTATATTACCATTGGTGGAATTATGAATATTTTATATCTTATGCTATTATTTTTGTTGTGATAAAGATAGATGTAATAGAAAATTATTATATTTTTGATCATATGATAAGTTAATTCATTTGGAATTAAAAATTCAATTTCATTGATTTTAATAAGAGATTATGTGGAAATTGTTAAATCCACGACCAAATTTGAGATTATTCTGAAATAATGTAATTAAATTTTATCATGAAAATTCATCAACATTCAGAAAAGGGATCATGATGTAAAAGGTGTTTTATTATCATCATTTTTATGATGGAAATAAACTCTTTAACACTTCATTACATTATGTTTTTGTGATTTCTAAATTTCTATGAACCACCCACTTTATTTTTATTAGTAATCTTTATCAATCTCTATGATTAATTACAGTTTTCCTCCATTAGAAAATCTCCACCTATGTCTCCGATATGAAAACATTGTTATGATTTACATTGGGTAATTATTATTTTACAAAAATTCTATTTCAAAATAATTTTTTAGTATTTTTTATGATGTGGGTTTTTGTGTGAAAACATTTATGTGTTAATCCTTTTATAACTGAGATAATTGTTTAGGGAAAAGTCATTTTAAGGGTGTTTAATGTACAACCCTGAGATTCTTATGACATCATTTTATTTATTTATTTGATGTCTTTTGTTTAACTCTACACAGATATATGTTTGCGATACAAGCAACACTAGATTATCTTGTGTTATACACAACACAATATTTTTAAAGTGTTACACATAATTTAATGTTCTTTTGTTATAATGCATTTCATGTAAGACCGAGTTTATATGAAAAACTAAATATTATGTTACACTATATTGAAGACATTATAAGGGTGGGTGTGAATAATATTTATTAAATTACTAAAATATGTTTCAAAAATTTATATATTATTAATTATTTGGTGAGAAATTAATTATAAAAAAATAAAACTGTTTTTAAATAAAAGAGAATGTTTTTTTTGGAAAAAATATATTAATAAAAACAATTGTGTTTATAAAAGAATAAAATGACTCATGATGGATTTTATTAATGAAATATATATTTAATATATTAAACTTCATGTTTATAATTCATGTTCCATTTTTTCAATTCACGATATGAGAACAATTTCAATGATTATGACAAAAGAAGTATTTTCTTAAAAAATACAGTTTCCCCTAATTTTGTACTACCACCCAGTTTAAATCTAGTATTTAACAAATTTTTTGAAAATATTTTTAAAAATAAACTTCTTATATGTAATTTGGATATAATAATCTCCTTTTGATTATTTTTTTTTCTAATAAGTTTTATGTATTTATTATTAGTAAAAATAAACTAATTTTTTTTTGAAAAAAAATCATCAAAATAATCAATAGTGATAATTATATTTTTAAATGGTTTTAAAGTATAAATAGAATTTTTATTTATCAGTTAATATAATTTAGGTCATTGTAATTAATTTAACATTTAATCTATATGTTAATACGATTCAATCTTTTTCTATGTTTTAACTTCTAAAAAACATTTTCTCATTCGAAAAAATGAGATTATGATTAAATTAATTAAAAAAATACAGGGCTTCTCTCACTAGAGGAGAGATTCTCTCTCTTTAATTGTATGGAAATTATTCTTGCAATCACTTTAAATCAACAATTTCTCATCTTGATGTGGTTGGACACAAGGATCTCTTTGATCTCTACTGTCCAAGGAATAGATTTGAGCTTCTTCAAGATGATTAGGATAGGAAGGAGGATGATCTCTCTCGATTTCCAATGCTGGATGATGGAGATGGTGTGTGGCCACTGATGGGAAATATTCATGTTGATTTAGGGCTGTAGGATGGAGTTTGGACATCAGGTTGCGTCGACCTCAGATATAAGTGGGCTCCCAGTGCCGGTTGTTGTTCTTGGCACCTCCCTCATGCTCGTCGTCACTCTTACCACCGACAGCTAAATTGTCAACGGGTCCGATAACCAGATATTCTTGATGTGCATTTCATGAATAGGAGATCGTGACATCATCTGGTGACAGAAGGTGACGACATGGGGTGTGGGGATGACCAGCGATGCACACTTCGGATCCTGGATGCAGGATAGTGCCTTGGTGTGATACATGCCAATAAGGTGGGATCAGTGGGATCCATTAGCATTAGGTCATGGTGGCTGTGGGACCCCAGAGGTTACACCCAATGATGGTGATTGGAACGCCCATCGGCAGGGTTTGAGGTGGCTCCTAACTCATTTTTTTGGTTGGTGATATCCGACGTTTTTAGGTATAGGAGCTCCTCAATGTGATGGGTACGATCTCATTCAGGCGTTCTCCAGGGGATGGCCGACATCGTTCAGCCGTTTTATAGTGGATGGTCAGCCTTGCCATCTCGGCGACCGATCTAGGATGCTTAACCTAGTCTAGTTTTCAGCAGCTAGGATCTAGGTGGCAACAAACGATCTGGTCTATTGCAAGAAGATGGAAGCAGGGTGGAGATGGGTTGCAAATCAACCGAGATTTAGATCTAGGGAATGGACTCGTTGGTGACCTTCAATGCAGATCGAGGGTTGATGCGGCAAGTGGTGGATTGATGGTGATATCATCTTGGATAAGGTATGGACCTCTATCATCATCGGGGTCCGACGAGTGACGTGCAGGATTCATATCCTCGATTCAGGTGGGATAGATATGTGATTTTGTTGAGATATATTGGGCGCTACAGGCACTGTGGTGGTAGCACGTGAGATGTTGAACTCCATGTGGGGTGTTTCAGTGTGGCGACTATGAGGAAATCGGGATGTAGTTTGGAATGGGTACATTGGTGACTTTGGTGTACAACTGATAGCGACAACCAAGTATGCGAATAAATGGAGGGTTGGTGACATCCTGGCCTCGATTGTGGGCAGACGCGTTGCACTACACCCTGGTTCTCGGGATACGGGTCTAGTCTTCAGGGAGCAGTGATGCATGTCTCAGAATGCGCACTTCAATGTCTCATGAATCATTGGGACTATCAGGATAGCAGGTCCTTGAGTTTTATGGGTCATGTCCATTTTGTGGTGTGTCTTCATTTACAGTGTGTTTATGTGCATTTTAAATTGGGTCGATGACCCATGCATTTGGTGTTCGGGCGTTTTTGTGTGTGGAGATTTTTTCTTTGATTTCTTTTTAGGAAGCAATGTCTGTCATTTTAATGTCTGGTGGTGCGTTATGATCCACATAATATGTGTTGTATTGTTCTAATTTTATTTTCACTAATAAAATATTAGGACTGGACTTTTGTTCGGCTCATAAACTTTCTGGTAATTAAAAAACTACAGTGTTTTTGATTTTTAAATATGGATTCTATATTTGGAATCTGTATGTCCACATTATTTAAATATATTACTTTTCTTTTTTGGAATTATGATTATTAACTTTAGTAATTTTTAATAATGTAGTAAAAAGGTAATTCATGTAATTAAGGGTAAATATATTTTTATAATATTACCCAATCACATGTACTAATATCATTGGATGAGTGTGATTCTACCTATATCATCCTATAGTAGAAATGGTATCTTTTTAAGGCCCCTTGGAAGAGATCGGGACATTTTATATATTTTATTTAAAGGGATGTCAAATAGGTGTTACTCAAATTATAATTACTATATCATTTTTAATATAATGTTTTACAAAAGTTAACTTGAATATAAATACTCATTTTAAATCATAAATGTATTCATTTATCAGGGTATTTTATTTGTAAATTTTAGGATATAAATAATTCTCTTAAAGGCATATACATTGATGATGCTGAAATTATTTAATTGACGAAAAATCACTAAAATAATTTATACTAAAATGATAACAAACATTATAATACAAAATCACATGTCAAAATATTATTAGTTGAGTATATCTCAACAATAATAAAATAAGGGTTGAGTTATTGACCATTTTGATCCATATAGAAAATATTATGACACATATAATATTTTATTTAAAGTGATGTTAATTTTATCACATTCTTGTTTTAGTACATGAAACATTTTCAATATAAGATTTTCTAGAAATTGTTTCCAGATATTAGTATTATTATGAAATCTAGAGGATTTATGTTATTCATAATATTTGATTTTTAATTTTTATTCAAAAATATGTATATTAAATAAATACACAATACTAATTTAATAATTATTTAATTAATGGACATATCAAATTAATGTTATTAAAAATATTAAAATAAATATAATTTCAGATAATTAATATATCTAAGGAATTTTTTAGAACACATTTTCCCCTCAAAAATAAAATTAAATATTACTTTCTCAGATAACATCATATCATTATATTTTTTAAAATATAAAAAATGAAGGGTGTCTAAACTGATATAATTGATATTTTCTGAAAATAATGTTTTATTAAATAATTTAAAAATCAGAACACATTTTAAAAATAGAAAGTTATTATGATATTTTATAAAATATTCTAAAATTTTTATTTATTATATAATTGAAATCAAATAAGTAATACATACACTATTATAATATTGAATAATTTGTTAACATTATTATAATTAAAATTGAATATATAAGGGTCAGATAAAATGATAAGGTTTAAATAGATAGAAACAAATTTATAAAATATATTGGATGATTATATTACAACCTTATTATATATTATTTTCAAAAATATAACATTTTAGTTGTTTTTTCTGTATTCTTTATTTTTTTATTAATTAATATTTTTAGTGATTCCAAAACTGCTCCACCCCTCAATTATAAAAGGGCACCTCCAACCTCACATATTTACTTTACTTTGAGCCTTAAAGCATTAATATCCCCAACCCATTTAACTTCTCAAATTCCATGGTATTATTATAGAGGTTCTGGTCTTCTGAAATTACCAAATATAGTGAAATTAAATTAGATATAGTGGTATCTCATCGAAGAAGAGGTAATATCTTCCAGAGATTCTTTCTAACTTATTTCTCCATCTACATCACCAACATGAGTTGTTTCCTTTATAAAAAAATAACTATAGTATCACTTATATGATGAGTTATTATTATTAATATTGTTATGGTTATTATTATTGAACAATCATATTACATATTCAACCCATCCTATGAAAAAATAAATCACCATGTGTGACCATGTACAACTTATTGTCTCCATGTCGTGGTGTAATATTTTTTCCAGAACCATTTTATTTGGATGAGTATAATGATATAAATAGGCATATATAGGAATTATAACATTATATTGGTTATCTAAAAACATATATACCATACACTTCCTTATATATATTTTATCAAATGAATGATACCCTAGATCGTTTGTACGTATGACCTATTTTCTATAAAATGTAGTGAGATTTATTTTCCTTATTCACTATTTAGTAATGATTATATCAATGTATAGAATGAAAAAATATGATATTTAATATGTTAATATAAATATAAATATTAAACCAATATATCTTATGTGCAACACAAGAAACATAAATGAAAAAACATGCATAAGAACATGAAGCAATTATCACCCGAAAGATGAGTGATAATGTTACTAAGAAATTCCTAATAATATGTTCACATATGATATCATAAAAATTAATATGATTCTAGAATATGTTATTAACATTATTTAAACCCATTTTCTTATACAGTACTTGTGTCTTTTATCTGGTATATATGCCGCCCATGAATTTATTTTATGGGTCTTATATAGACAATTATTCTATTTCCAAATACTTATAAATATGTTTATTTTAGGGGGAATAATAGTATATTTATTTCAAGTGATACATATTTAATTCACAACCTCTTCAATATTTTGGATTGTTATATTAAAAGTATATATTAGGAAATATTTATCATATATTTCCATGTTGTCTAAAACTAATTTCATAAATTGTTTAACTATTATCATATGGATTTTAAAAATAAATTTTTATTCATTGTTTACTTTTAATACATGATTTGAAATAAATAATTATTCATTCATTTTGGAAATGAGGTACATTGTTTTGACTATTTCTACAAATTTATGGGAAGAATGTTTTTTAACTTATATGGTATGAATTGAATTTTATCTCATCATGATGTCTTATTAACATGATTCTTACATTAAATTAATATTCTTTGGTTTTCATGGAATTAGTTTTCTATTTAAAGATCATGAAAACTTAATAAAATAAAACAATTTTAATGATGAAATGTCATTTTACTCAAGAAATTTTCTAAAATATTTTTTAGGATTCCTTTATAAGTTTTCAAATAGATTTAAAATAAAACTATATTGAATTGTTTTTTTTGTTTTAAAAAGTGATTTTGAAGGAAAACTTATGTTCCTAATGATATGTCAAAATCCTTCACCATATAATATAACATTCATTTTTATAGTTAAAGAATACCATTCATATTCATTTTGAAAATGGTTTATGTTTTCATGGAATAATTTTCGAGAAAACAAATTCTTTTAATGACATATGATTTTGATGAATTTATTTGAAAACATATATCTTTTATACAAGTCATGATAGGATTACTTGTTTATAATTACAATTTCATTTGATGGGTTATCATACGATTGTTTATGGTCTTGTGGCACACAAATGAATGATTTAATTATGAGAATGGTGGGATACATATCTCTCTCTGATTCAATGAATGAATATTTATATATCTGGAGAGAGTTATAAAGGAGGTTTTCCACCAGCATTGTTATAGGAGTGAACCATGACTTCCAAAATGGATATGGGAGTGAACAATGACTACCATGATAGATTGGGAAGTAAACCCATTATTCTTAGATATCATGGTAGTCATGCCTTTTATATTATTATGTGTCTACCACAAATTTCATTTATTGTTCTTATGTTATGATATCATGAATTATGTTTTTTATTTCCTTATGATTCATGTCTTATGAACTGTCAATCTTTATTCCATGACTCAAATTCATCTTTTATTGAATATATAATTATTAATGAAGGATTTAAAAGAAGATATCATATACTATATGTATCATGATAAAATATTGAGTATTTATCTTTATCGTATCATTTCATTTTTAATTTTTATCGAAAAAATATATATGTTTATAAAATACACAAACTGATGTATTAATTATTTTATTGTTGGTGATAACAAATAAATCATATCAAAAATACTAAAATAAAAATAATTTTGGATAACTAATATATCTATATAATGTTACAGAAGACTTTTACCTTATAGGAATATAAGGAAATAATTTTTTTGATGTTAATATTTTCTTTTTAAATTTTTAATAATCAACAAATATATAGTGTCAATATTCGCACTATTGATTATTTGTAGAAATAATGTATTGTTAAATTATTTTAAAATCATAAAACATTATTAAAAATATAGAATCATTTTTATATTGTCTAAAATTTATAAATTATTAATTCATGGTCTAATTGACAATAATATTTAAACATTTCACCTTTTAAATATTGAAATATTTGTTACCATATTTTTAATGATATAGAATAACAGAGTTGTAAATGAATACGATATGGTATAATTTGAAATAATAACTTTTATAACATTTATTTTTATATTAGATTACAACCTTACCTAATACAATTCCAAATATATAAACTTTTTGTGTTTTTCTTTGTGCTTTTAGTTTATCATAAATTAAAGTTTTTAGAGATTCTAAAAGTTACTATCTCCTCAATTGTAAATGGGAACCTCATACCTAAACTATTAACTTCCCCTTTATCCATCATTATCTTCTATACCCTACCCAATTCCATTCCTAACTTCCCTAGTAACATTATATAGGTTATCGTCTTCTCAAAAGACCAACAATAGTTCCTTAAGTCGAAATCTATATGGAGGTCGTCAAAAAAGAGGTAATCTTCTGTACTGGTTATTCCAAAATTATTTATTCTTCTATATACTCTTCCTGAGGTGATTTCATTATAAATAAAGAAATCCAGTATCAATTATATACCGAGAATTTATTATGACTATATAACAACAATATTCTACCTTTTATCCATCCATGAAAAAATGAGATCGCCACACGTGTGTATGTACGACATACCATCTCCACAATGCGATGAGATTCATTCAACATGATATCCATTAAATTTTAATTATCTAAACGTAAATAATGAATACATATGCTATATATTATGTTAATATCATTTTGGAAAGATATATCTTTGACCTAAGAAGGATAAACACGAATTATTCACTAAAACATGTAAAAGAATTTGAAGTTTTTAATACCCAAATAACAAGTAACATTGAAAGGTTATTAATAAAAGAATCATAATTTGATCAAGTATGATATAAATAATTAATATTATTCTTTAATGAGTTAATTAAATTATTTAAATCATTGTATTGGAGGTTCTGATACATATAAAGGATATCAGACCTAAGGTAAGTAATAATTTTGAAATCTCATTATTAACTAAGATTGTTTATACATAAGTATTTACTGTAGTATATTTATCATCCATGTACATGATTCCAAAATATGTATTATAAAATATTCTTTCTATTGTTACCCATTTTTCAAATATCTATTCTACCCATTGTTAATTTTTTTAAATTCGTATTAATGAAATATTAATTCATTTTCGATACAGGGTACTTTTTGACTTATCTAAAAAAATGATACGAAGAATGTTGTCTTTTAACATATATTGTATGAAAATATTTTTACATTTTCATAAAACCATATTACCATGATTATAATTTTTAAATATGAAAAGTTTATTTTAAATGAAATTATTTTCTTTTAAAATTATATGGAATTTTTTGAAAAGAAATCATTTTTGATGATAGAAGGATATATTCCTCATGAAATAATTTTATGTGTTCTATAAAAAATATTTTCCACCCAAGATGGAATTATTTAATAGGGTCATATTTAAAGTATATTATCAATATTATTCTTATATTTTAATTATGTTTATGATGTAATGTAATTTATGAAATCTCATTTTTTAAATGGATTATGTTTTAATAGATTGATGTTTATTAAAACCATGTTATTCCCTGGGTTATGATATGATGAATGGTTTGTGTTTTGTAAAACAAATAATAATGATTTTATTTTGAGATGGGTGGAACTATATATCTCACTAATGAATTGGGTAAATATTAATTTATCATGCAATAGAAATTGCTGGAATCAAAAATGATCTTAGTTCTGTAATACATAGTTGGAATAAGAAGTAAACTGGGTTCATTGATATAAGGATGGAACGAGGAGTGAACCTAGTTTGGTAATACAAATTGTTTTCTAATATGGTATTGTAAATTAGGCTTTACCAATATGAAATTATTTTCTATTCTTATGTGTATGAAAAAAATTAATCCCTTTTGTCATCTCATTTTAGTATATATTCCTTGGTTGTTTATGAACTTTTATGATTTATCACATGACATGATATCACTATATTTATAATGTTGGGAATGTTTTCAAAATTTTACGTACTTATGTCTTATTATTATTAAATGATTAATATATTCTTTTATTACCATTACTAATCATCTAATCTCACCCTTTATTATGTTTCATTTCCCAAGTTGTGACAATGTTTATTAAGTAGTATTAGTCAAAAAGGGATGTATTTCTGGAGGAATAGGAAGGATACTATATAGATGTATTATGAACTTGTTTTTCATGTTTCTCACTTTATGAAGTTACTAAAAAATAATCTTCTATCATGTTTTTGTTACGTTATTAATGATTATTCTTCAATTTTGAAGTAATATCTATATATGTAATGTGTAGACCATTATGGTTGGTTTTAGTGAAAAGTTATAGTTTACCATTTTAAACTAGGATGAGAAAACCTTTTTAAGAACCTTAAGGATATGTCGATGTATATAATACATTCATATTGTTTTATAAATTATCAAGAATAACCAAGGATGAAAAGTAAAGTGTTATAAATTGAAATTGTATTCATGAATATATTATTCTCCCATCACGATTAGTGTGGCTCACACTGTGCTTCTTGGTTTTAGTCAATGGGTGGGACATGAAGAAACCACGTTAATGCTGAATGTGAGGGGAAATGCAATTATTTTCCTTTTATGAAACCGAATGTAAAGGGATCTATAATGAAAAATATTTTCTATTTTTCACACATATTTCTTTTTGTATGAATAATACTTGTATTACAAATGATCAATGGGGGAGAAAAATTGTATTGGGTCATTTATGAGGAAGCGTCCACCTTAATTCAGTTGGTCTTTTGATCCCCTTGTTGTGGAAAATGGACCAGTACCACTGAAAATATATTTTTAGATATCAAATGTTAAGAACATGATAATGTAATGTTTTAAATATATCATTTGGAATTTGAAACTGATCAAATGTTGTACCTTATCAATAATACAAGGAATCCAATGAGCCTATACCCTAGTGGTCAAGCTCCTACCTGACAACATAAAGACATAGGATCAAATCCGGGAAAGGACTCTTTTACGGGTACTGTAACAGCACTGTAGCATGGAACTATACAACTACCGTAGTATTAGAGGACTGTAGCAGTGATGAAACTATAGCATTAGAGGCACTGTAGTAAGAACTATAGAGACAGTGGTACTATAGCAGCTCGGGTACTGTAGTAGTACTATTCAATGTGGGTCCTTTGTGCCAAAAAAATGTTCTTTCAAGCCTCATATTCAGGCCACATGGCCTTGGGCCTTCGGGATATGTAATGGGTCTCCCCCTACCAAGTCTAAAGAGGTCTCTTCATTAAATAATAAAATGAGGCTTTGGTCTAACCCTTTCAATAAAATTAATACAAGGAAATTATATGAAATTGAATCCATGGAATGGGATGAGTTTAAGAACATATTTTTCAATATTTACATTCCTCGTATTCATCATTCAATGATTGAGAATTATTTTCTGGAGATTAACCAAAAGTATAATGAATCCATTTTTTCTTCTGAAGATAATTTTTATTTACATTCATGGTACAATTCTAGAATTATTATCTAACCTAAGAGTAAATTTTTTTTATTATTTAGTGGATTAAAACCAAGTCATCGAATGGAATTGTCCATAAAGGAATTCAGTAACAATGAAGAAATAATTTGTTTTACCCTCATGGATTAGATAGAGATAAAAGTAACATTCCTGTCATATGGGTTTTATAAGAATATAAAAATGGAATTCATTGAAAAATATAAAGGCCACACAAAAAAGAAGATGAATTTTCCCTTATGCAGAAAGTGTTTAACGAATCATATAGGATATTGTCTTAGATGAACTATAAAATTTTTTATGTGTGGGAGAGATTTTCATCCAGTATTTGAATATTAATGTTATCATAAAAATACATATAATGATACGAATAGAGAAAATTATATAGAGAATGAACCTCCCACACATCAATTCTAAATGTACAAGGAATTGGTTTATTATGATAATCAATGATCAAATCCCAAGGTTATAGTTGATGATAGATATTAGTAGACTCATAAGGCAAAAAAAAAATTCATATACGATCAGTATTGGTGATGTGGCGTATGGTAATTGAGTAGTGAAGGGTACAACAACCATCCATAGTAAGGTTGCAATAGTTTTATTTGATTCTAGATCTTCCCACGCACATTATCCTCAACCCCATTGGTGAAGTATCCTTAAGTGAATCCATGAGACCCAGGTTAAAAACCAGGGAGAGGCATTTTTTTGGTACTGTAGAAGTACAATAACAGGTTCAGTAGCAGTACTGTAGCAGGACTGTACACTCTGTGGATACTGTAGCAGAACTGTACATTGTTCCAGTACTATAGCAGAACTATACACTGTGAAGGTATTGTAGAAGAACTGTACACTATACGAGTATTCTACTAGGCATTGTAGTAGTTACTGTAGTTAGTATTATTAGGTACTGTTGAATCTAGAATTATTCACCTTGAGCCATCAGTTTGGGATTGGAGTCATTAAGTCTTTCGAGCCACCTAGGCCTTTGGGTCAGTAGGGCTTTCAGGCCTCCGTTAAGGCATTCAGACCACCTCAAGGCCTTTGGGCCACATAATGTTTCCCTAGACAGAATCAACAAAAAAATAGATCAGGCCTAGGAGAGGATTTAGAGCGGGTACACTCACCAGAGTAGAGGCAAAATGGATTTGTCAGAATGAGAGGGTATGACATTGCCATCAGGACTAGCCTGTGATTTCACGGGAAGCCTATCCAGACAACCATTCGAAGGTGGAGAACTAAAATCACGATGAAAATGCTAGGGAGGGGAATTTCATTGTAGATAGTCTGGTTGAATTCCCTAATACATTCAGGTCATGTAATCTCCTAAGCCTACGAGCCATGTAATCAATGAGCCTATGGGCCTTTGTAAGGGTTCCCCATCATCCCTTGAAAGGAGGGAAATCAAAAATTAATTAAAATAAAGGCTTTTGGGCCATTCGGGGTAGATCTACCCACACTTTTATTTCTAAATAATTTTTAAGGTCATCATCATATTACCTCAAAAATAGATGTTGAGTTAGTTGTGACAACTCCTAATGGAACAAATGTCACATCAAAAGTATTTAATTCTAATCAGATTGATGATCTGGGGAAATTTCTTATTGTAAATATTATTATCCTTCCTTTAGTGGATCTTTATGTGATTCAGGGAATGGCTTATCTTTTTTTATATAGATCTCATGTCAATTTCCATGGATGGGAAGTCACGTTTGAGATTCTTCATCAAACTGTGGTCATCTATCTATACAAGGATGAATAAGACCTTCCAGTGGAAATTTATTCCATACTATGAATCATGATTTCTATAAATGAAGGTTATCTATCTAAAATGTTTGGGGAGAAACAATAAGGACCCACCCATATAAATTATATAATCTGGTTTTATGTGGATAATTCACATTGTGGATCTATTTAGGTTTAGTTATATAGAGAATTAGGCCATTCTTATTACATATCATCCCATAATCATACAAGAGGGTACTATTAAAATAGTATATATATTTTCCAATAAAGGAAACACTTTTAGAAATAAAACATGATTTTTTTCCTTAGTAAAAAGCTTATTATCATCTTTTTTTCTCTTGTTCATCAATATACCCTATGAAAACATTTTATTAACTAATGATGAGCATAAAAACTCAGCAAGGAAAAAAATAAAGAAAGAAAATGATATCCCAAGAATATTTATAAACCCATGAATTTATAAGATTCATGAAACTTTATAGTAATCATAAAGCATAAAAGTAACTTGTGGCATCCGTATCAAACTTAAATTGTAGATTTCATAGATATATTGGGAGTAGCCTTATTTGTTATGTTTTGAATATCCATCATAGTATATTCCATATATCTCTTTGGAGAAACCTTATTGGTCTACTTTCTATCATTACCCAATTCATTTGAGAGATTTCATTGGATCTCCCTCAATTTGATTATATTGTTACCAGCCTTATACATAAGAAATTCCCAAAAACCATAATATAATCATAACAGATAAAAAATGCATAAAGAAAAAAAAGCTAGAGTGTATTAAAAAAATGTCATTTCAAGATATTTAAATAATCAATACATTCTAAAAACAAATTTTGATACCAAAATTCCAAAAAAAATCAATATATAGATTACTTTTCATTTTATAATCATTATGAATTTTAGAGGCAGACAAGTACTAAATAATGGTCATGGCGGTGGAAAGGTAATTATCGCTGCATATGTTAAACAATTCCTTTATTTCATTAAGTAAACTTCTTCACATAAAAAGATTTTTTTTAAAATAATTTAATGAAATGTAAATTCAAAAGATTATTATAAACCATATAAAATAAGTTGGTGTATATTATCAAAATATGACTTAATGAATGGATATTGAGATGAAGTCCCTTTCATTCAGTCAAACACATCTCATACAATCATTATATTACATAATAATAATCAATAGTTAATTTCAATTTTCTTGAGAACTTTTTTCATGTTTATTATCCATTTTATATCACATATTACCATTTTATAAAAATTACATAATTATTTATGATCATATCAGATGTTTTGTCGATATTTGGTACTTAAGGTAAAAATGAACATG
This sequence comes from Viscum album, assembly GCA_963277665.1. Classification (NCBI taxonomy): domain Eukaryota; kingdom Viridiplantae; phylum Streptophyta; class Magnoliopsida; order Santalales; family Viscaceae; genus Viscum; species Viscum album. Next base: position 1,982,991,342 of record OY728145.1, on the reverse strand, counting down.
GTTTTTGTGTCACTAGATAATTTGATCAAAATTCCATCATCTCAAGAAAATTATTCATTAAATTATCATCACTTTTATACATGAATCATTATTTTTAAAAAAACCATTTTATTATACTTATGAGAAATAAACAATGTAATATTTAAGGAGACACTAGGTCAGACGTTCGCATGAGTGACATTTTAATTTTGCATTAATCATAATGGAAATAAATGAATTATTATTTTATCTTCCTATAATGATCATAATATAGTTATAATAATTTTATTATAATTATATATACCATATAATTAATGTGGTAAGTACAAATGATTCACATCTCTTTGTGGAGGTGATAGTTTATACATATCCTTGAACAACATTATTTTTTTATGTGCACGAAAGGTAAAAACATAATGGAAATATTATTCTTTTAAAATGATAATTTTTTCATTATTATCATAGAGGAAAATTAATTCCATCACTATAACCAATCCTGATAGATGGTAGTGAAAAATGAACTAAATCGGTTCGAGGAGGTGATAATTCACACGTACGCATGAATGATTAATTACATTCCAATTTCATGGATGTAGAGGTGAATTTAGTGGATTTTATTAACATAATAATACTTCAGTATATTTAGAAATCTAGAAATATTATTTCTTCCTTTAATAATAAAATTTAAAGGAATTATAATAATAAATCAAATTGAAATACATAATTAAAAAAATACATCATTTTCCATTTATCACCATTGAAGAACACTTTAACACCTCTAAGATGAGTTTTTTCAATAAAAAAGGCCTCAAGAATGTGGGGAGGGATTATAGGGAGAGTAAGGGGAAGATATTTTTTGATCCACAAGGCTTTGGAAGTTTGTGTATTATAGAAGAGAAGGTACCTATTTTATAAGAGAGGGGAGGCTCAACCATGAAAATTATTATAATTAATATAAATTAATTTTTTTCATAAAAATGGATATAATATGAGATAATTCTAAGAAAATATGAGTATTTTTAGAAATCATCTCATCCAATAATTTTGAGACATCTATTAGTTTTATTTTAAATCATATATGTTCGGTTTACCCTTAATTATTCACTTTTAATTTAAATTATGTTAACAAAATTTTAAATATTAAGAGAATATATATTTTACTTATATGGGATCAATTTCCCATAATTGGACACTTAAGGAACATTTTGACCATACATTACAAAATTTTTTATTTTAAATTATTTTTAATAATTTGAAATAATTTAATAATTTATTATTTTTATAGAGTATCAATTATCTCAATTGTTACACTATTCAATATATTGAATTTAAATAAAATCAAAAAAATATACTTCAATCTAAATAATTTGATATTATTCTAACATGACATATTCAAATATAAAAATGTTGTTTGACATAAATTATTTCATGTATAAATTATTTTGATATTTATAATATCATTTATTTGATATTTATAATATAAAAAATAATTATTGTATTTATTGTTTGAATATTTATGGTAATTATTTAATATCTAAAAATTAGAAATAGATTCACTTGAGGTATATAATTTCATTATATTTCATGAGAATATTTATTTGTGTTGTTTTTTAACGTTTATCACTATATAAAAATTATTGTACTTATATAAGATAGGAGAGTGACATGTTGTAACTTTCTATTGTTTTAATTATAATTATATCAGTTTCATAAAAAAAATTAATTGAATCAATTTTAATACATGGGTTATAAGGGTAATGTTTTATTCATCTAATAGGATTTTATGTTAGGTGTTACTCTAATTTTGTTTTCCTTATCATTTAGTTTGTTAAATAAATTTAATCGATTAAACATTAACTTTGGTAAATAAAAACTATCAAAATTACAATTCATAATGTTGAAAAAAATGGGACTATTTTTATAATTTAGACCATTTTAATCCAAATATGGAATCAATTTTTTCTGAATTCATAACTTAGAAGTTTCATTAATTTATTTAATATTAATTCTAGTTTTCAAAACGTGAAAATGAGTTTTTAAAAGTAAAAACCATCAATAGATTAAAATGTGTTTAAATGAATTATCAATGTAAAATCACTTCTAATGACCAACACTGGATTAAATGTTACAATCGTTATTCAATTACACTTTAACACCAATTAAAATTCAAAATAACTATTCTAATAAATTAGATGAAAATGTATTTTAGAATTAAATTACAGTATTTTTAATATTCATTTAATTATAAATTTTGTCAGAAAAAACAAAATTTTAATCCACATTAAATTTTTATGTCTCAAATAAAAATAAGAATATTATTTTTTCACATATAACTTATCAAATTATCAAAAACTAGATTTTAAATTAATTATCCATCAAAAGGAAGTAAAACTGTATTTTTTGAGAAGTACTAGTTTTATATGTAATAATAATTTGTTCTTATATAATGTCTATAAAACATATAAGAATAATATTAAAAATTTAATTGAATATATTAAATATATACTTCATTAATAAAATCAAACAGGAGTGATTTTATTATTTTATAAACTCACTTATTTTTAATTTGAATTGTTTTTCAAAAAAGCACATCCTTTATATTAAATGGGTTTTAATTTAATACCCTAGTTAATTTAGTAACCGAATAATCATTATATAAACATATGTAAACTATATTTTCCTAATTTATTTAAAACTCTTCATTCCCTTTATTCCAACAGCTATGTTTTAACTGTAATATTTAGTTAATAACAATTAGTTGTTTTTTATGCTCAATGTAGCATATCATGTACGCTATTGAACATAGTGTTTCATTCATTAAACATGGTTTGTTTCAACCCCCCCCCCCCCCCCCACAACATAATAAATTTATTCTCCCAATTTGAAATTGGGGTAAGTAACTAGGGTATGAATTTTCAAGATACCATTATTACAAACCCACATAAGAAAATTGATTAATAAAACTTCCACTTTAAATGATATAATGTGAACTACAAAGGTCACCTGATATAACAAAAACTATGATACCATGATTTAAAATATGGATATGGAAGGGAAAATTAAACATTTAATTCTCATGGAGAGTGATAGGAAACATGGTTAGTATAATTTTAACAATGGAAAAACCAAAAAACTTGTGATGGGTTAAATGTTCTTTGATATTATGATAGGAAAAGTAAATATGACATGTTTCTATTCTAAGACCATTTTCATAATGTTTAGGAATTATTTTACCACATAGAATAATAACATATGGAGATACACATACTTGACAAGTATATCTTATTCCCCTAACTAATTACCACAACAAACTCATTATGTTCTCCAAATAATGAGTATTTAAGGTGAATTGGTACCACCTGAAGCAAAATAATTAACTTCTAGAGAATCAAATAAACCATAACTGATTATATATATATTTCTCCTTTCTATAAAAGTTATCAAAAACCAAAAATTTTGAATACAAGATCATAGAATCACCCCAAAATGAAAATCCTTTTTCCGGATAAAGACTACTTTCAAATCTCCAAAATTCAAAATTTATACATATGTTCTATATAGACCATTCAACAAAACAATGTCCTTAAAATTAAAGAAAATAATCCTAACTATAATGAAAACCTAAAATTTTGAATGATTTAATCACATTGTATTACCAGATATGTGTTAAAATTTATCTCCAAATAACATCAATTACTCTTGATGTCTCAAACCAAAATGTAATTACCCTAATCATGTTTTCTCCAAGTTAGGTTAATCATTTCCATAACTAAAACAAATCACTATTACTCCAAAATAAAACAATTTTACTTCCGAAATATAATTCCCCCATTACTACATAAATAAAATTGCATAGTACTATATTTTACTTAGGAATATAGGGTTACCAAAATATTGAATTATTTCTAAAATAAAATTAATCACATAATCCATAAATCATTTTATATTTCAAAATATATCCATTATATGAAACATATGCTTCCAAAATAAAATTATTCTTAATTACATAACATGATTATCTACAAAGATAATGTCATACTAACTAAATAATTCACGTACAATAGTGGTAGGTAAGGCACCCTTATTGCCCTTTGGTTGTAGGTTCAGTTCCCACAGTCTTTCTAGACAATATGTTTCAACACCCATTATGTGGGATGTCATTTTTTTAAAACTATATAATTCCTATAACATTCACAAAATGAGATAATGTGCATAAATGTGACCATAACATGTTTTAACCCTTAAGATTTTCTTATACCTCTCATTTTCCTCCCAACTCATAATTAACACAACATCTCAATTAATGAAGTCTAACAGATATTGAATATTTTTTCACCTACATATGTTTTAATAAACCTATTCCCAATTGAATGAATGTCATACCATGTTCATGGTGTCCATTAGTTTCATCGACATTTGATTCCCGTAGATAGTTGGTCTGTGCATTATAAAAATGATTTAGTGATTCTGCAAAACCACTTTCTTCATTTATCAAAATAAAAATTGTAAAACATGGGTCATATGGGGGTCCAAAAAAATTAGTTTTAAAAAACAATCATATACAAAATATAATTTCAAAAAACATGATTATTCATTCTTTTTATAAAACATTTGAACCAAGATTGAGTTGAAACATTTAGTTAATGGTCATTTTCTAGTACCATAAGTTTGTGATGAAGTACTATATTTTAAAAGAAAATATAAATTATTTATTCAAGGGTCTCCTTATTCATTAGCGAATTTCAAAATCATAATATGCTTCATAATCTTGTGATAATGTATAATATCTTGAAACTCAACCATAATATTTACTTTTTTGAAAATATGAGAATATTGAGACAATAAGATTTCATTAAATAAAACCCATGATCAATGATGGTATCAAGGTATAGTGGAGTTGTTTGATATCTCAAACAACTACTTTCAAGTGATTTGTATGTTACAAAATGTTTCAAAATCATCTTTACACGACATTGAAATAATTATTATATGTAAGTCATCAAACAGAAATAGGAATGTTGTTTTATAACCTTCTCCATCCATTTATAACTGACTTACCTTGATCTCAAAAAGTTATAGGAAATGATTTAACCAAAATAATATACATATAATGTTACAATATGTTTATCCAAAATCATAATCACTAAATTTTTCTAAACAAACATCTCATACCAATTATAGGGCCCCAGCCATAAATATTACATAATCATGATTTAACTAAATAATTCACATTGAGGATATTTTTAGGATTTGAGTTTGAAAGAATTAGGAAATTCTTAAAATATAACTGTTTCCGACGCTATCGTCGGGGCACGTGCATCCTTCTATGGAGGACACGCAGCTGTTTCCCCGCATTCCCGCTTTCCAAAGGCGGGCGGCATTCACTCTTTATTCAGGTACATCTGCTCCTTGATCGAAACAGGATGATGGGATGTCGGTTCTTCCTTCCATGGATTCCTCCTCGGAACTCATCACCTAGTCCGGGTCTCCCTCGTATATTTAATATGTTGTTCGTGAAACTCTTCCCAGTGCCATGTTTCCATGGACACGGGTTAATTACACTGCTTCTGTTGGGAAATTCCAAAGGGTCCGGTCAGGGAAGAAACCTTCAGTCAAGGTAGTAGTCACGTTGAGGCATCAGTAGCGTGTTTGGATGATGGGGGCCTAGCATGTCTGTCTATTATCCCTGGTCACAGGGCTTCTCAAGGGCATGGAGGCCCGAGGAATCCCACATAGAGAGTGGGGAATTATATGCCATAGACATATGTTTGAGGTTTTCCTCAGCTTCCTGTGTTTAACACAGGGTATGCTGCGAGTTTAACGTCCAGCAAAGACGGATCAGCCCGATTAGAGCATTAGCTAGAATGGATCGGATTGAGGGATTTCCCTTGAAGGGGGAGCCGATACCAAGACCATCCTATGGGCGGCTGTGAAAAGGAATGGGTGGATGGATGAATGAAGTGGAGAGGGGAATGGAAAAGGGACATGGTAGGGGCGATGATGAAGTTGTTCTTGAGCCTCGAAGAGACCTCCTACGTATCCCCGTGGCTGGGGATCAGAGTCTACATAGTTCAGGTGTGGGCACCGGAAGGCCGACGTGAAAGGAGGGGACCAGGGGGGTTCTAGTGGTGGTGGGCTCGGACCTCTTGGAGGCTTCCAACGTACCATGTCTTGGCATGGATTAATGAACTCGTAGTTCAAAGAGTTTCATCGGTGAACTGACGTGAAAGTAGACCCAGGGGTCCACTAGTGGTGGGCTTGAACCTCGTGAAGGCTTCCTACGTACCATGCCTTGGAATGGATCAAAGAACTCTTAGTTCAAGGGTTTCATCGGTGAACCGACGTGAAAGTAGACCCAGGGGTCCACTAGTGGTGCGCTTGAACCTCGTGAAGGCTTCCTACGTACCATGCCTTGACATGGATCAAAGTCGTCGTAGTTTGGATGGTGGAATACAGTTTAACTTCATGCGGGACGGTAGTGAACCCTGACGTTAATAAACAACGGGCGGTGGGCTTGAACCTCCTGGAGGCTTCCTACGTACCATGCCTTGACATGGATCAAAGACCACGTAGTTCAAAATGGTGGTGGGTGTTGGCGAACCGACGTAAACGAGGGACCTTGGTCTGATGGAGGATGGGCTTGAACCTCTGGGGCTTCCTCCGTACCATGCCTTGACATGGATCAAAGTCCTCGTAGTTCGGGTTGGTCACAACGACTTGCAATCGGATTGGAAAGCAGTTTAACGTCATGCGGGACGAGGGTGGAACTCGATGTGAATTGAATGACTGATGGGCTTGAACCTCATGGAGGCTTCCTATGTACCATGCCTTGACATGGATCAAAGACCTCTTAGTCCAGGTTGGACGCCGGATGGCCGACGTGAAGAAATGACGGTTGGGCTTGAACCTCGGGGAGGCTTCCTACATACCATGCCTGGACATGGATCAAAGTCCTCGTAGTTCAGAAGAAAACGGGGGCTAGGAACACCGACAAGGAGACAGTTTGTGCCAATGATTGTTGGTCTTGAACCTCAGGGAGGCTTCCTTCGTACCAGGTCTTGACATGGATCAAAGTCCTCGTAGTTCGGAAGAAAATGGGGGCATGGCACACCGATAAGGAGATGGTTTGGGCCAATGATTGTTGGGCTTGAACCTCAAGGAGGCTTCCTACGTACCATGTCATGACATGAATCAAAGTACTCATAGTTTAGGATGGGTGTGCAGTTTAATGTCATGCAGGATGGGGCATACAGTTTAACGTCATGCTGCACGAGGGAATGCAGTTTAACGTCATGCTGGACGAAGTGTGCAGTTTAACGTCATGCTGTACGAAGTGTTGTCATGGCCAATGCCAACTCTAAGCCCACGTGAGTCATGCTTAGTGTGAGAAACAAGAGACAACAAGGACCTGATGATCAAGCCGCGAAGAGTGAGTCTGTGGCAAGCGAAGAGGGGCTTACGCGTTAGGCGACCCATGGTGCTGGGACTTACTCCAGGATGGAGGCCTGAAGTGAGACAAAGCGTAGCGAAAGAGGGATTTGGGACCAATTATGGGAGGTGCCTTGTTCCCTATCATGCCCCTCACTGACCTTAGTAGTGGGGAAGTACGAAGATGTAGGGGTGCAGCCATCCGTTGGGGAACTAGGGTCACCCTTCTGCTGACAACATACACCACTCCAGTAAGGAGGATATCATCCCTTGTGAATGGGTGATTCCACTCCCATGGAGACGAGTGGCGTAAGAAAATTTTGAGCTGGGGGGACCCTATGTGCGAGGCATGAGGTCGGGTCACAGTTTAACGTCATGTGTTGAGGACGTGGTGTTTGGTAGTTTAACGTCCTACAGCTCGGACGAGGTGGGTTCACTCCACCCCCCTATGACTTACATAACCGCTACCCTCTGGTCCTTGGGGAAGGGAAGGTACTGGCAAGGCGTTGGTCAAGGGGGGTTGTGGAGCGAACCAACGATGGGTCCACGTTAGCATGGCTATGTGAAGGAGCAATAGCCGTTAGCGTGCCTAGGAGAAGCAACGCTACAAGTGGTATTGTCTGTGGGACTTTGAAATCACATCGTGCATACTTGGAGGGTCACACGAGAAGCGGAATTGCCAAGAAAAAGAGTGTGCTTCACGAAGTGGAGTGCCTTAGCCTTAGCATAGGTAATAGGTGTGAATGGATGGTGTTTCGCGAAGTGGAACCGTATTCGCGGAGCACTATCTCGCGAAAAAGAGGTGCCTCGCGAAGCAAGGTGCTACGAAGCAGTGTGCTTCGCGATGTGTAGCGATCCTGCCTTAGCATAGGGATCACTAACACATGTTAGGTGTTTCTCGAAGTATAAGTGATTTGTGGCAACCCGGGTTCCCTTTGGAATCCCATTCCTTTGTGAATTCCATTGAGCTTCATGAAAGGCATCACTCTCGGAATCAGGGCTCGAAATGAGACAAAGCGAAGGCGTCACGTGAGGTAGGAATACCTCACGGAGCTCATGATTCCCAGGGGCAAAGGGTGCTTCGCGATTCGAGAGAGGAGAAGCTGAAAGGTTGGATTGTCCATCCCCGGGACTCAGGGGGAGCCCCGTATTTATAGGAAAATGGGCGCCGCGAAGCAGAACACGCACGCCGCCAGAGGTGCTTCGCGGCGCGGTTACGAACATCAAACCCGTTCGCGGAGAGTTACCGCCTCCGGAACTTTGTGGCGGGCTCGCGAACGTCAAACCCGTTCGCGGAGAGTTACCACCTCTGGAACATCGTGGTGGGCTCGCGAACGTCAAACCCATTCGCAGAGAGTTACCACCTCCGGAGCTTCGCGGGACCGCGATGCTCGGGGTGCTTCGCATCGGTGCTTCGCGAGGCAAAGTCTCGTCCGTCTTTTTCGTCCCTTTCTTTCTTGCAATATTTTGGTGCCAACAAATGCCCCCCCTCAGACTTGGAGCCGCGGATGGTGAAGGGTCCAAGTCTGAGGGAAAATATCCAAAATTGTCGGCGGTTCGCAATGCTGACTTCGTGAAGAGGGACCGCGGTGCTGACCGGGGCCATGGATCCAGATGCGTCGTGATGCTCTGCGCGGGTGAGTCGTGCCGCGATGCTCCAGGGTCGACGCCTATAAATAGGGGGGACTACTTCTTTTGTCTTCACGCGACTTCCTTGTCTTTTTGTGTTCTTGACCTTACGAAGCTCCGTGTACTCCGTGACAACCCTCCGCGAACAAGCTTCACGGCGAACCGCGGGTTTCCGACTCCGTGTCTGCGCCAAGAGAACTTCTACTTGTCGGCCTAGGCCAGACTTCGCGATTTGGCCTCGCGACGGAGCTTCATGATCTGGCTTTCTGATCCATCTTCACGATCCATTCTTAAAAAATTCTTTTCTGAGGGCCGAAATCGAAATGTCCCATCAAGAAGCCGTATTGGGGGTGCTTGCAGATACCGCCCGTCGGGATGAGATGGCCAACTGTCCAGGCATTGGGGAGATGGTCCGAAGCCATTTGGACCATGCTTCTTTGACAGATCTGCTATCGGAGGTTCAAAAGGATTATCCACAGTGTAAGAAGCTGCCATTGTACGGCTTCAGGTTGAGGGATGACGTCTTCATCCCTGAGGCGAGTAGGGACGAACCGGCTTGCTGGTTTAGGAGTACAGCATGACAGCACCAGTGGTTTAGGGCGGCCGATGGTCACGCGCGGGAGGACTTCACACCCATCACCCTAATTGTCTCTACAACCATGTAAATGATATTGACGGGAATCCATTGCAACCAGAGATGTCCCCTCCTATCTACCGTACCATGCTGAAGGAGGCTTTGCAGGATTCGAGGAAGGGCTGGTCTGATGAGTGGGACCTGCGCCAGGGCGGAAAAATTACTAATGATTGGGCCTGGGCCTACTAGGTAGGCACCTCATGCGAGGTGTTTGGGGTTGAGCTGAGGAGAGTGGGGTTATATGAGGTGGAATGGGCCTCCCAATTCCACATTTACCAACCAAATAAAATGATGCCAGAATTGCTGAGCAGATGGTCATCTAGGACCAATACCTTTCACCTACATCATGGGGAGGTGGGCATCAGCCTGTGGGATGTCCACCAGATTTCTGGGGTTCTGATCTTGGGGGTCATGTATGATGTGTTCCTCCCCGTCATGAGCGCATGGGAGGATACCGAGAAAATGCCGCGACTGGTGTCAGTGCTGATGGCATTCATCCCTGGAGAGGACAAAGAGGCAGTGAGGGGTGTCCACTTTAGGAGATGGTTCGAGGGCTTCCTGAATATCCCAGAGAATCGAGAGTTCCCTCCAAGGCCTAGAAATTGTCCGAGGGCGGCCCAACGGGGTAAGGGTAACTCTTATTGGCGGGTATTAGAGGACAGCCAATGGAAGACTTGGTGTTTCAGTGTCAGCACTGAACAACAGCCGATAGTTAGGATGACGGCGTTCATCGCGGCTCTCATATGCGGTTGGATCCTTCCGGTGAGGGATACAAGCATGGGGGTGCATCCCAGCTCGTTTATTATGGCGTCCATGTTGGCCATGGGGCAGCGGATCAATCCGTGGATTCCAATGCTCGCCAAACTGTACATAATGCCGCGACACATTAGCGAGGGCAAGAATCCGCGATGGATTTGCAAGCCCTTCCACCTCCTCCATCATGAACGCGGTCGGGTGCTTCCCATTCAAACTAGTCGTGCTGATGGTGCTGAATCGGGTGTGGAGGGCGGATGAGTTTAATTTCCACCCCTTCGTATTGCCGATGGGGATATTGACTAACGATGGGCAGGGATTAGAAGAACATTGGGCTTACCTCCTGGCCTTTCAAGGTGGAGTTTTGGTGGCACGAGTAGATCGTGAGCCACTCTGCGAACCGTACACCCCGCATTGGTTTGCGAGGCAGTTCTGGTGCCTCCAGAGGCTTACCCCGCAGGTCTACTGGGAGGTGTGTCATGAGGAGCACCCGTGTGTGATGAGGCAGTTGTGGCTCATGTTCACGCGGCAAGATGGGAAGATTTGAATTGCATTATCTCCATCCACCACCGCTTTCGTATTGGTGAGGGAGTTTTCCATTAGTTGGGAGGCTGCTTACCTAGGAGAAATGCTGAAGCAACCGACTATTCGGGTCGGTGACGGTGGGCCTCCTCTATCTCGAGGTCGGGGTCGGAGGGAAGCTGGGGCCTCTCGCGGTGGCGGGGCTGCCATAGCGGAGAGACCTGCACCGGCCGGGGGTGTGGTAGCAGCGGCGGACCTGGTGATTCCGGAAGAGCAGGGCCATCTGGAGGGGCAGCCACCGAGGGGATTTCGTAGGATATCAACTCAGGCTCCGGGGAAGCGCATGCGTCATATAGACATGGCAGAGGAGGCCGTCTTCCCAGAAGCTTGGGACATTTGGTATGTCAACTGGAAATTCCTCAACCCACCTAAGATATGGGCCCACCTGATTTGCCTCGGAATGGAACTACCGGGCATAGGCCCAGTCCGGGCTGGATTCATGGCGTCTCGGACGGAGGAAGAGCAATACTTGGATGAACTGGATGATTACGTCCACACCAGTGGTGTCCCTCACCCAATGAAACACCGGGTGAGGGTACTACTAAATCGAACGGTCCCCCCATAGTTATCATCCACCGATATGAGGGAGAGCTTCCCCCTACCGGAAGAATCAGAGGATTCCTCTCGGGAGGATGAGGCTGGAGGAGGGACCCCGTTAGAGGAGGGCGAGGTCGGGGATCAAGGCTCAGATCCCGACGATTTCGCAGAGGCTCTCGAGGTAGCATTCCGAACTTCTTTCCTTCCGATTCATCCTCATGCCACTATGGACTTCTCACCGATGTTTGAGCCATGTAGGAGGAAATTGTTCGCAGGCCTCGTTCTTGCCCCTCGGCAGGTGATGATGCGGGACCTTCATAACCCGCGCCTATATCTGCGTCCAGTTCCACGTGTGGTGGGACCAGATCACCCGAGGTGGCTCCTCCGGAATCACCAGAGCTTCCATCAGCATACGGAGGGCCTCGCCTCGGGGTCCCTTCAGTACCAGATCAAGAGCAGTGCCAGGAGGTCGATCTCCATACCTTTCCTCTACCGCCTTCCTTGTCGTCATATGTAGACTGTGCCAACTAACGTTTATTTCCCCCTTTGTTGTATAGTTCTATGACGGGCGTGGGCTGCTGCAGCAAGGCTAGTCGGGATGTCTAGTGGCCTCCCTCCTAGGGGCATGCCAGTAATGGTGGCGATAGTCCCCCCATCTCCTCAAGCTGCAACACACATCATCACCGGAGGGACCACCAGCAGGGTCGTGCCTGAGGTCATCGAGGTGGAATCTGATGAAGAGGATCGGTCGGCCATCCCTACTCCTGTCACGCCTGCTTCGGTGCTAGATACCATGCCGGATTCAACACCATATGCAGATCCCAACGAGGACTTCATGTAGGCGTATCCTGCGTACGAGCCTGCCAATCGCGTAGACTGGGACGAAATGGCCTCCGACGAGGAAGATAGCAGCATAGTCCGTCGCCGGTCGTGGAAGATAATCACACGCTTTATCAAGGACACCCCCCAAACTCTATGGATAGCCGAAATGGACAGACTCCACTCGCGGTTGAGCGAACTGTACACTGGGAGGGTGGACGCCCAACGTCCTCACGTGCTCATCCGAGATCTTATGGTTGAGAAGACCTGGGAGCATGATCATGGACTCATCATGGGATGGCAGCGGAGGAAAGAGACAAAAATCAAGAAGCTCTTGGAGGCTGAAATCGAGGTCCAACAGGTGCAGACCCGAGCGGATGAGCACTCAGCCTCTCTGAATGCGCAATCTGAGCTGGTCTCCCGGTTGAAGGCCCAGTTGGCGGATGCAGAGGAGCTCATGAGGTAGGCCTCTGTAAAGATGGATGCTTTTTAGGCTGAGGTAGAAAGGGCAAGAGCCAAGGCTGACGAATTACGCCCTGCCGCTGCCAAGGAGGAGAGGGAGCTGAGTCAGCGGCAGCATGTTTTGGATGCCACGAGCCAATGGGTGGCGGAGCTGCAATGCTCTTTTGACGGGGACAACCCGTCCATGGGGGGAGTCAACCCCCGTGTATTGTAACATACCAAAAACCTTTTATTGGTACTTTCGTGCTTCAATTTTTTTCACTCTTTGTTTTGAATATCGTAGCACGCACGATTTCCACTATTTGAATTTCCTCGTTGCATCCCTACAATGATTGCGGGACGTTCGACGATAATTCCCCAAGACCACATGGGTCGAGCCCAATGTGAGAAATAGGAGATAGTTGCCTTCTCATCCCACCTAACATAGGAGTGAAGACCATGCTCCAGGCATCAGAGATTTGGATTACCAGTCCGGATTTCCGAATGATGGGAGAGGCTTGATCGGAGAAGAAACTTTTCTGAACAAACGAATTACCGTTTCTTCAGCATGCTCTCATGCACTAATGGTGCAATGCCAAGGGTGCTGAAATTGGTCCAAACTGATGGAAACAGGAAGTGTGAATCACAACACCCTTGATTAGGAACACTGTGGGGATGGCGTGATAATAAGGGACGACTGGTATCCATGGAGGGGAAGCGGTATCCTTACTGTGTTAGCTAGTAATGGGGAAAAAATGAGGGTCAACTGTTGACCATGTTCAAAACACGGGACCATGTCACAAATATTATTGATCAATTCTTCGGGACGTTGGCCCAGGACAGGAGGCGGACCTTAGGTCAAGAATCCATACTGTTAGGGGGTCCTTCCAAACATGACCAGTCTTCCGGGACGTTGGCCCAGGACGGTAGGTGAGTCGATGAGGCATGAGACCGGGCCGTTAGGGGGTCCCGTGAGACATGAAAGGGGACGAGGGTCCAAATAAGGGGCACGCAGAGTGTCGAATATGGAGTGATGGTTTGTCCGATCAGAATCCAGCACTTATGTAGTTACACCACCGTGGTGGGAGTACACCATATGGGTGCATTGGACTGATCATGGATCATTCCTTCTATCAGACAGGGCCTCTCTGGTGAGGGGATTTGTTGCTTCCCAATAGGATCTTGGGGAATCCTAAACTTGTTCTGGGCAAAATTGCAGCTACATAGTCCCCCCCGAGGGGTTAGGCCAGAGGGCCAGAACTGGGGAGGAACAGGATTTTGCGATTCCTGTTGCTGGACCCTAGGTGAAATACCTGGGCTTCCCTATGTATCCTATGAGGATGGGAATCAATCCATACGTAGTTCTTGAAGGTGACATGTTAAGATACCAGTGCCAGGGGAAAAGGGGAGTGCGGTCGTGGCCCTTGCACTAAAAGAAGCAGAATTTGATAAATCTTTTTTGTCCATTAAGGTGAGTAGTTTTTTTTGTGAAGTGACATGCCTAGAGTAGTAGGCCATGGTGTCACCACAAGGATCAATCCATGATGGGCATTGACAAATGGCTTGGCACGTGACCAAAACCCAATGTGATTTCCACTACAACAAGGTCACCACAATACAGTGCCGTTTTTCTTCGTGTGGCCAGGATGATAATGTCACAGTTCAGGGTCCTATGATAAGACCAAGCATGCATTTTATCGTCATGAAGCGTAGACGTTGCAGAGACGATGCTAGGCGGGGAAAGTGCTTAGTGTTATAAAACACAATTTATGGAGACATTATCCCACATCACATTGTATGCCAATCGGAGGGGGAGACCATAGGCCGAGGGGTCTATATAGAGGTAAGAGGTGAAACAAGGGGGAGAGACTGGCTCCCTAAATGGGTTGCACCCGAAGACAGGGCGTTCGAGTGGTCCTACATATCCCATGAGGATGTGAATCAAGCTGAACGCAGTTCTAGATGGATCTTAGTTTATGGTCCTAGAGCTCGGACCATGGGAACCCCGAAGGACGCCGTATTGCAGCTTTTTCCCCCTAACATGCAAAGGTGAACTGGGGGATAGCGCCAAAAGTGTCGAGATTCCACCTGGATATGATGGGTTGGAAAATGATGTGAATCATGCAACCAACATTCGAGGACTGAAGGGGCTGGCGTGACGACAGAGGATTACTGCTGACCATGTTCGCAACATAGCATCCTATCGCGTTAGCCTAAAATGGGGACAAACAAATGAGCA
Organism: Viscum album; assembly: GCA_963277665.1. Classification (NCBI taxonomy): domain Eukaryota; kingdom Viridiplantae; phylum Streptophyta; class Magnoliopsida; order Santalales; family Viscaceae; genus Viscum; species Viscum album. The sequence continues at coordinate 1,982,976,301 of OY728145.1, read as the reverse complement.
TCGACCGCTGACCGTATTCGCAATGCGGTATTTTATAGATTTTTTGTCCAAAACCCTCAGGGGCGTTGGCCCATAACGGTAGGAGAGCCCTTGGGAGTAGTATCCAGGCCGTTATTTGGGGTCCCTCTGGGTGTGAAAGGTAATGGAAGCCCGAATGGACTGGAACACAAAGCTTGACAAGTGGAAGGAACTTGATCATGTTGAATCTGACACTCTTGGTCCTAGACCAGAGTACTCTTAACACATGGGTGAACCACTGCAAGGGGTCAAGAGACTCAACCTGAGGGTAACCAAGAGATGGCGGGTTCCTGGGAAAAGGGGGCATGGTGCCCAAAACATTGTATCATCCCAACATATCAAGACACACGAATTTTTTTGGGGTGCCTTTTAACGTCATGCGGGACAAGGAATAGGGCAGATAACTCTCAGAACGGGGGCGTGGTTTGTGCAGCTATTGCAAACCTGTCGTGAATGAGGACATAATCCTGCACTACGCCACGCAGTCCCGTAGCCGGGGTCCCGATGGCAGGACCAGAGAGGTGAATTAGATGAACCCAAGCTGGACCTAAAGACAGGGGTCTGGGCATTCTTATATATCCCATTAGGATGGGAATCAAGTTAAACATAGTTCTAGATGGATTTTAGTTTATGGTCTTAGAGCTGGGGCCATGGATGGTGACAACTTCCCGAGTAAGCACAGACGTCAACACGATCCCTAAGCCCACGTGAGTTAAACTCAGTGTGGGAAAAAAGGGTGGAATCCTCATCGCAAAACTTGGGGCGTCCATCAGAGGGGAGTCGGAAGAGAGCCCTACAGGACACCTTTAATGCGGCTTTGTCCCCGTAATGTGCAGATGCGCACTGAGGAGTAGTACCAAGAGTTTCGAAACTCTACTTGTACACGATGAAGTGATGAAGGGTGTGAATTGTGTGCCTGAAATTTTGGGATCAATGGGTTGGTTTGGCAATAGAGGAAAACTGTTAACCATGGTGGAAACGCAGTGTCCATATCGCGTTAGCCTGAGGTGGGAACAACAAATAAGCATCGACCGCTGACCATATTTTCAACACGGGATTTTATCAATTTTTTGTCTGAAACCCTCGGGGGCGTCAGCCCGTAATGGTAAGAGAGTCATTGGGCGTAGTATCCAGGCAGTTCTTGGGGGTCCATCCGAGTGTGAGAGATGATGGAAGCCCTGATGCAGGGATACACAATGCCAGGAAAGTCGGTGCGGACATGTCCGAGTAAAGCTTGACATTCCAGGTAATAAACCAGAGTACTCTTAGGAAAATTGGTGAACCGCTGAAAAATGGGTCGACGAAACAACTCAAAAGGGAGAGGTACATGGCGTAGTCATTACGCGACCGACGTAAATGAGGACATAATCCCACAACACACCATATAATCCTCTCATGGAGGAGGGGTAGGCCAAGGGGCCAAGATAGGACAAAGATTCCCGAGAGATGGGGCTGGACCCGAATCTTAAACATTCAGGTGGTGCTACGTATCCCCTGAAGATGGGAATCAAGCCACACATAGTTCTCTTAGATGTAGTTTAACTTCATACAGGATGAGGGGAGAGTAATATACATCTAAACAAGGTAGGTGTATGGTACGACGAATAAACTGACATGAATGAGAAAATAATCTCATGCCACACCATACACTCTTATAAGAGAGGACCTAGGACGGGGCCCGAAAAGGCCAAGGGTCCTGATGGTTAGGCATTGGTCAGGAAGGCCTAACGGGTTTGATGTTTAATGTCTTACATGAGGAAGGGTGTCGGGGACCCGAGGAGGCCAAGGGGCCTGTGGCTGGGCCTCGTAAGGGAATGCGTGCGGCATGGTACATGATCCCCACGTAAATGAGAACATAGTCCCACACCACACCGTACACCCGGAGTAAGAGGTTGGGCGTAGGGGCCCGAGAAGGAAAAGGGGCCTAAGGTTAGGCATCAGTCAGGAAGGCCTGACTGGTCTGCAGTTTAATGTCTTACTTGAGGATGGGGGCCGGGGGCCCGGGGAGGCCAAGGGGCCTGAGGCTGGGCCTCGTAAGGGAAGGTGTACGGTATGGTACATGATCCCGACGTGAATGAGGACATAGTCCTACACCACACCATACACCCCTATGGGGAATCGGGGCCGTGGGCCCGACCGCTAGCACCATCCATGGGGAAATTTGTCACTTCGGGATGGGGTAGAATGAATCACAGCATCGATGTGTGGGACATCTCGGGGTGGAACCTAAGATCTAGGACACTGTTGACCATGTTTGAAACACAGCGTTCTTATGGTGACCTGATATGGGAGCAACAAATGAGCGTCGATCGCTGACCAAATTCGCAATGCGGGACTTGTATTGTCTAGTTGTTCAGAAACCCTCGGGGGCGTTGGCCCGTATCGGTAGGAGAGCCATTGGGCGTAGTATCCAGGCATTTCATGGGGGTCCCTATGGGTGTGAAAAAATGATGGAATCCCAGTCAAGGAGTGGGTGAAGCATAGCTGTATCCATCCACGAAAGTGGCAAACATCTCCGGGAGGGACGTGCAGTCGGGTCGAGGCTTGCTCGACTTGAGTTGGGGGAAAAGTTTGCACCCTGCCATATGTCTTGACGCAAGGGGAAGATTTTGGATTTTGGGTTGGGCCAATGGGCGAAATGCCCGGGCCTTCCTACATATCTCATTAGGATGGGAATCAAGCCATACGTATTTCTTGAAGTCCATGCAGTTTAGCGTCATGCGATGAGGACGTGGGAGGATAGCAGAACGAGAGTGGGTACATGGTGAAACCCTTACAATCCTTGTGTGAGCGGGGTTGTACGAGCGGGCTAGGAAAGTCTACTCCTCTCCACACAAAGATCCTCCAAGTAAACTATTCCCAGGGGAGGATAGAGGAAGAGAAAAGCTTGGGGCTGCGCTCAAGACGAGGCGTCCGATCATTCCTACGTATCCAATTAAGTTGAGGATCAAGCCACCCGTAGTTCTTGAGATGCAGTTTAACGTCGTGCGGGATGAGGATGCCTCTCATTTGGGGATATGTAAGGTACGGAAAGTAATCCGATGTGATGGGGGCATAATCATACACCATACCGTACAATCCCCAAGAGGGTAAGTCGAGGATAACCAAAGGGCCTGAGGCCGGACTGTGGTCAGGGAGACCTGACCAGCTTGCGGTTTAACGTCTCGCAGTGAAGACGGGGGTCGTGGGCCCGAGGAGGCCAAGGGGCCCAAGGCTGAGCCTCGGTCAGGAAGGCCTAACTGTCTTGTAGTTTAACGTCTTGCAGTAAGGACGAAGATGCAATTTAAGGTCATGCCGGACCTTACAGTTTATGGTCGTGTTGGACGATAACGTGCAGTTTAAGGTCATGCGGGACCCTGCCATGCAGATTAAGGTCATGCGGGACCATGATGCAGTTTAAGGACGTGCAGGACCCTGATGCAGTTTAAGGTTGTGCAGGACCCTGATGCAGTTTAAGGTCGTGCAGGACCCTGATGGAGTTTAAGGTCGTGGAGGACCCTGATGCAGTTTAAGGTCGTGTAGGACCCTGATGGAGTTTAAGGTTGTGGAGGACCCTCATGTAGTTTAAGGTCGTGCAGGACCCTGATGCAGTTTAAGGTCGGGCAGGACCCGGATGCAGTTTAAGGTCGTGTAGGACCCTGATGCATTTTACGGTCCTGCAGGACCCTGGTGCAGTTTAAGGTCGTGCAGGACCCTTTTGCCCTAGGCAAATTATCACTTGAGGAATTTGGCGTTGGTGGGAGGGGTTATGCGCTCTCCATCCGTGGTCACCAAGGAGTACGCCCCATTGGGGTAAACCTGATGGATGATATAAGGCCCTTCCCATTTGGGTTCTAACTTGGGCAGTTTCCTACCAAGAAACATTGGTGCTCGAAGGGCCAGTACCAGGTCGCCCTATAGAAAAGAGCGCAGATGAACCTTATTATGGAAAGCCCTCGCTATCTTATCTTGATGCCTTTCCAGATTGTGTAGGGTAGGAAGCCGGTTCTAGTCCAATGCTTCTAATTCATCTAGATGTATTTTGTCTACCTCATCTGATGTTTGGAGATCATAGACTGCAGTGCGTAACGATGGTAGAAGGATCTCAATGGGTAGGACGGCCTCAGCTCCACACACCAGGGAATATTGGGTCACCTTGGTAGAGTTGCGAGTCGTCGCCTGATAAGCCCAGAGGGCGTTGGGGAGCTTGTCCGGCCAACTTTTCAGGTTCTGACCAACCATCTTTTGCAGAATGTTAGAGAGGTTTTTGTTGAATTCCTCGATCTGTCCGTCTGCCTGCGCGTGGTAGCGGGAGGTATGGTTTGAACGGATGTCATACTTGGCATACAATTTCATTAGTTCAACCGCTTGGAAGTTGGTGCTGTTATCGATGAGGACGACGTGAGGGACCCCAAACTGATGGATAATATTGGAGCTCATAAAGTCAATGATGGAACGAGCCTTGACCTCTTTGAGTGGAACTGCCACTTCCCTCATGGAGAAGAAATCTGTAGCAGTCAGGATGAACCTACACTGGCGAGCTATTGCTGGTGGATATGGTCCCACTACATCAAGACCCCATACCACAAATGGCCAAGAGTACTTGGTGGGGTGGAGGGGCTCTGGCGGCCGATGCAGGAAGTTGGCGTGAACTTGGGACGCGTGGCATCTCTTGGCATACCCAATACAATCGTGGATAATAGAGGGCCAAAAGTACCCCAACCTCCGGATTTGATGGGACAGGTTCGGCCCAGCTTGATGGGCGCCACAGGAACTGGTGTGAACCTCTTGCATAACCTGAGGAATCTCTATTCCTTGAATGCAGTGGAGGAGGACACCATCGAAGCTCCGCTTATAAGGGATTTGTTCAAGATTAGGGCTGCTCTGAAGGGTAAATAACAACACGCGGCGTCGGACTCGCTCGTGCTCAGCCCTGTTGTATGGGAGGCGACCATTTTGGAGATACTCAAAAAAGGGTGCCCCCCAGTCAGGAGTGGCTCCAACCACTGTGTCTGATGAACCCGGGACCCCTGACGTAGAGGGTCCGGCAGTGAGATGACTTACCCGCAGGCCATCATTGTCCACTTGGGTGATGGGGGCGATGACTCTCAAGTGTGCCACATGTTGGATCAATTCATCTTGCTCGGGTTCTGCGAGCGACGTGGCTAAGCCAGCCAAGGTGTCTGCTTGACCGTTCAACGACCATGGGACATGGGTAACCTCTGGTCGAGAAGAGAACTTGTCCATTAGGCGGAGGGTGTACTCCAGCAATGGTACAAGATCCGGCTTCCTGACAACGTAGTCGCCATTAACCTGTTTGATTACTAGCTTGGAATCTCCATTCACATGTTGATGGGGCACATGGATCTCAAGGGCCAACTCGAGACCGATGATGAGAGCCTGGTACTTGGCCTCGTTGTTCATACAGCCTTCTGACAGTAGGAATGAGTATGGCAGGACGGCTTGTGCCGTGGTAATGAATACAATACCCAGGCCCACTCTATTAAGCTTAGGATCATTGAGTCTCCTGCCGGTGGGGATCTGGGAGGCGCCATCGAAATGAATTTTCTAACATGGGACGGCATGATCGACTGAGAGGATCGTCTCATCAGGAAAATCCAGGTCCAGGGATAGATCCGCAGAGGTTGGATGGGCAGCTAAAAATCCTTCCAACGCCTGTCCCTTAATGGCCTTCTGAGATACGAACCTGATATCAAACTGCTGGAGGATCACCGCCCATCGTGCTAGTCGACCAGTCCGCATGGGGCGGTTTAGGATGTACATCAGTGGGTCTACCCGGGAGACCAATTGCACATCATGGTGCTGCAGGTAATGTCATAACTTCTGCATGGCGAAGACGAGCAAAAGGCAGCTCTTTTCGATAGGGGAGTATCTGACCTCCGTATCGAGAAGCATACGGCTGAGATAGTAGAGACTGTTCTCAGTACCCTCGTTATACTTCTAGGCGAGCAGTGCACCGAGGGATCTTTCCAGGGCGGTCATGTAAAGGACCAGCGGCTTTCTGGAGACATTTGGCATCAAAATCGGAGGTTGGAGCAGATACTGCTTGATTTCCTCGAAGGCGGTCTGACACTCCTCATCCCATTCGTAGGCGGCTCCCTTCTTCATGAGCCGGGAAAAGGGCTTACACATGCTGGACAGATTCGCGATGAATCGGCATATATAGGCTATGTGGACTTGGAGACCTCGATGTTCCCGAATGTTACTCGGGGGAGGCATTTGGCTGATGGCCTTGATCTTCTCTGGGTCGATCTCAATACCTCGGTATCTAACAACAAAGCCCAGAAACATCCCAGAGGTGACCCCAAAGGCACACTTTAACAGGTTCGTCTTCAGCTGACGGGAACGGAGGAAACCGAACACCTTCTCAAGGTCTTTGAGATGGTCCTAGCGCTGACATGATTTGACCACTAGGTCATCTACATAGCATTCCACCAACATTCCAAGAGTCGGCTTGAATATGTGGTGCATGGCCCTCTGATAAGTGGAACCTGCATTTTTCAAACCGAATGGAATAAACTGGTAGAAAAAGGTACCTTGGGGAGCCCTGAAGGCAGTGGACTCCTCGTCTTCAGGGGCCATCCGGATGTGGTTGTACCCGGAATACCCATCCATGAAAGAGAGAGCGTGGAACCCAGCCGTGGCATCAATTAATAACTCCGTCACTGGGAGTGGGAAGTCTTCCTTTGGCCACTGGCGATTAAGATCGCGGATGTCGATGCATACTCTGATCTGCCCATTCTTCTTCCAAACTGGCACAATGTTGGCAAGCCACTTGGGGTACTAGACTTCCTTGACGAAGTTGGCTTTGATAAGCTTGTCAACTTCGGCCTCATCCATATCACCATGAGAGGGGTTCATCTTCCTGGGAGGCTACTTAAATCCTTGATGGTTTTCTGGGAGGCCCAGAGGGTGAACGACTACCTGGGGATCTAGTCATGGAATCTCATTGTAACTCCAATAAAACACATCATAGTGTTGTTTGAGGAAGTATACGTACTGTTGCCGCTCCTCAGTGGACATGGCGGCACTGATCAATGTGGGTTTTGGATCTTCCTCACTACCAAGGTTCACCTATACCAGTTCATCAACCCTGGTAGAGACTCCTTCCTCAAAGGCAGGGGGAGCATCCTCCCGGTCTTCCTCCCCACCCGTGGGGGGATTTCCCGCAACGAGAGACATTTTTGGGCTATCAAAACCTGGGGGGTAGCTGGTGCCGGCTCGGGCAGTAGTGGTCATCACATCAGGAGACTCACTCTCCATTGAGACCATAGCAATTAAGGCAGTCGACCCTATCCCATCTGGCCATCGGCCTAAGGGGCCACGTTTAATGATATCAAAGTAGTGGTGACATGTCGGCCTGAGTCGGTGAATTCCAGCCCGGCGGAAGAGACACATATGGCGTACCACCATTGTCATAAGCTTGAAATTACAGTACCGTACAGGGGTAGAGGTTCTGAGATCACCTGATCCTGGTTCATGTAGGAGTACGAGGTGATTTTCCATCGTCTCTTGGACACAATAACATGCCTTCCTTGTGTACCCGAAACAACAAAACATTTCCCCATGTCAGTAGTCATGGCCTCCAATCGGTGGATCAAGAGGATTTAGGCTCCATCCATGCTTCCCCAGGGGTCACTTGTGACCGGGGGAGTTCATCCTCTCTTACTAAGATTTGATTATCCTTGCTTTTGTAATAACCCACATCCAGATAGCTGGCCTCACAAGAGGTAAAGGGAGACGCATCTCTTTGGAGCATTCCTACTCGACCGTTGAGTGAGTATTTGAGGCACTGGTGATAGGAAGAATGGACCGCTACATGAAGATGGATCCATTGGCTACCCATCAACACGTTGTAGGCGATGTACTAAGAGACGACCATGAACTCGGTGCTGGAAACTAAGCCACCAAACTGAGACTTCAGGCGGATCTTGCCGAATGGGGTTTTCTCAGTCCTGTCGTACCCCTGGATTCTGAGGTCAGAGGGAGTTATATCACCTTCAGACAGACCTAGCTTTCGCAACGTCCAAGTCGGAATTAGGTTGATTCTGGAAGCCGTGTCAACGAGGTAGTGTCGGACTTCCACACCATTGAAGTGGCCAGTGATGTACAGTGGGCGAATGTGCCCCCGTATAAGAGGGTCCTCATCTTCATCGGAGAACAAGATAACCGCCTGACATTTGGCATTCTCAATCGTCTCGGTATGGAAGGCTTCTGCAGCTGCTACCTCCGTCTCAAACTGGAGGGGGCTCCTTAGGGCCTCGACAAGTGCCTCGTGCATTTTAGATGACAGGCGAAGGTCATATTGGATAGAAAGCCTTGCCGGAATGTCGGCCAGGTGCTTCAGGACATTATACTTTCGTGCAAAACGCGAACCTCTACCTATAGGAGGTCGTTCGGCATTTGGAGGCATAGTGGGTCCTGCCAGTTGAACCTTCGATCGACTAGTTCTGGGTACATTCTGCTGCCTACTAGTTGAAGCCTAGAGAGTAGTTTTCGGGCTAGGATCGGATAGCGGAGGCTGGCCTGTAGCCGAGCGAGACTGACTTTGATACGAACGAGGCATCTCTCTCTGATCTTGTAGCACAAACGGCGGTGGAGGTAGAGCTGAGTGCATCAGATGAGGTTGCGCATGCTGAGCTCTGCGTTGAGCCTACTGTCTGGTCTCAGTAGCGTGCATGGCTTGGCTGAAAGTGCCTGCTGACGTACCTCGATGACTGGCGCGATTGCGATTCCACTGACGTTGACGTCGGCGGGAAATGTTGGAGAGGTTCGCCTGGCGTTCTCCCTCGTCGGGAGTCATATAGGGCTTTACCAACTCCATGGTGTTAACCAAAGCGTACCCCTGACTGTCACTCTAGGAGTCATCCACCACCAGGCGGATTCTAGGATGAATCCCCATTTTAGGGGGCATAAAGTCGCCGATAGTGCGGGATGACGACAGCACCAGCGGAGTGCGTTGCTTCTTCTTGCGCCGTCGCTGCTTTCCCTTTTGGGAAGTGGTCGGCTGTGAAGACGATGTCGAGGTACAATCTAATTCTTCTGATGGCTCTGGATGCTTCAGGCATTCCCTAATGATACCATGGGCACGGACGACGGTTTTTCAAGTCATCCAGTTGTCATATTTCCAGGATACACGGTTGGGAACCTGCTGCCACATGCCTTTGCTGTCGCTGCCGATCTCCGATCCTGCAAAGACACCCGCCACTTGTGCTGGTGCCAGGCTCAACTTGACTATGTTGTTGTTGACCTGGTCTTGAAGCCAGTTTTTAAACACATAATATTTCTTGAGGGTGTTCCCCGAAATTTGATAATAAGGACAGTAGTTGGGGTGATCGGTGAGATGCGCCTCTGCCGGCCTTCTACACTCGGGCAGGTGCACAATCCCTTGCTCTAGAGCACTTCGGAAGTAGCCAGGGACCTGATTTACATTGAACGAATAAGTATGGTGCCTTCCTTTCAGATAGGGGGCCCTAGGGGCCTGGCCCTGACGAGGGGTCGTAGGGGCATGCCAAGGAGGTGGTGCCTGATTGTCTTGCCTGGGTGGCAGTGGCGCATTTCTCGGGGGAACCTGTCGATTCTGAGGTAGTAGCTGCTGGGCAGGAGCCTGTGCTTGAGGTGGAGGACCCTTGCGGGGTTGCGGGGGTGGTGACGCTGGCAGTAATTCTAGCTACCTAGGGGCTTCTATTTGGGCCACTGCGGCGAGTTCGGCTCTGGCGGTCCTCGTGGATGAGATCATAAGGGGAAACGAACATGCCTGACTAGCATGTTGCAGAGCTTCCTCAAGGCGCTGAGCCTTATCTGAGAAATCGTTGAAACCTCCAGGGCAGTTCTGGGTAATCAGGGTGGGTACCAGCTCTGTTTTGACATTCCCCACACACATAGTCAGAAATTGCTCCTGATTCAGTGGCATATCGAGGGAATACGTAAGTCCCTTCCACCGGGTGATGAAATCTGCAACTCGCTCATCAGGAATTTTCTTGCACTTGAAGAGGTCTATAATGCTATTCTTCCACATGGTGGAGCTGAAGTGGTATAGGAATTGCTGGAGGAGATCCTCCAAATCGGTCAACGATTCGATAGGGAGCTGGCTTTACTAGACGAATGTTGGACCTTTCAATGTCTGTACGAAACATCGGATCTTGGTAGCTTCCTGCTAAGCTGGGGTTCTCAGCATGGGGCCACACCTGGAAGAAAAATGAGCCAAGTGCTACGGCGGGTCCCCTGTCCCGTTGAAGGGTGAGAAAGTGGGGTTCCCAAGACCTGGGGGCACAGGAATATCACCCACCCACGCGGGATACGGCTTTCCGTCCGGTGGGACTGCCACCTGCCGTGTTTCCAACGCTTCGAGGCAGGCTGTGAGTGCTGCTATCAGATCATCCGGGTGGGGGTCCCTGTCTTGACGGGGATTCCTAACCACAAGTGCATTTCCAGGTTCCTCAACACAGTTGATGGCTTCGACAGCTCGTGGATAGACTGGCGAAATGACCTGTGGGGCGACTGGGGGAACCCAGACTGGATTCTTCAGATTACCTCATCGCTCGGAGGGGTTTGGCGAGACGTATCGGGCCCTCTTTCCATAAGATCCGGCTTCTTCCCTGTCTGCGGGTGTAGAATGATTAGGGTTTCCCGGAGGCATCTCACTAGGGGGAAATTGTTCCTGCCCCTACTACCCCGGCCTGGGATTACCATAGTCGGTTCGCCGCTCTGTGGCGTGCTCAACCAAGAGTTCATCAACCATCCTCTTCTGATCAGCAAGCTACTGGCATAACGTGGCCTTTTCGGGATCTTCTTCCATTTTATGCACAGAGGCGTATGGGTTGGAGTGCTTGACAGTTCTGACGTGCTCCTTACCCTTGTCGGTATTTCGATCGAGTACCAGCGACTCGGTGGGTACGGGGAGACCTAGAAAGTTCCTCTGCTGACGGGTAACCCTCCCTGATGGGTCCAGTAGTGGCGGTATGCCCTCAGGGGGTAAGTCTCTATCAAGGAATTCAATCTCGTCTTCCTTTTCCACTACGTCAGCCATGTGGACCGCAACCCCTCTTGAGGGCATGTCTTCGATGTCGCATAATGAATCGGGCTGTCGTCGGATAGGGTCGAAGAGGAGAGAGACATAGTGTCCCCAACCATGGACTTGCACATGGGGAGTAGCTTCCCTGACGATTCTGCAGAGTACTTTGAAACTCTGAACACATTTCTGTTGAAGGGCGCTCTGGCGGCCTGACGACTCAGGGTGCTGGGCCACAAGGAGTGCGGCCAAATCGATCAAGCGGCATTGCTCGCCGATTTCATTGTAGTGCTCTCAACTTCTGGGGTACACCACCCGCTTGTATTGAAGGCGGAATTGTGTCGCCCATAGGGTTCGACAAAAGCATCCCACTTCTTCAGGGGAATGTGACTCTGGTGCGCGAAAGTTCAGCGCCGCCGTCGGCCAGAATTTCTTTGGGAAGTGATTCACTGCGAGAATACTCCAGAAGATCCTGGGTTCGGAATCGGGGTCTGGCCCTATATTGCCCCACTCGTCAACCGGGGGGTGGATGAGGGACCGGTAGCAGTACCGAGGTGGACCTCTGGGATAGTAAACTCAACGGCGGAGAATACGGTTAACGAGCTGATTGGCCTCCGAATTTCGGGCCATCCTCTGAAGAATGAGTTGACCTGGCCATGATGTCACGATACGATGGGCTGATAGCCACAGCTTCTGGCACAGGAGTCACGGCTGTCGATGATGGGTCATGTCGTTGCTCTACCACCGTTGGCCCCCAAAATAGCTCTCAGTGATCTCTGGTAGAGGTAGAGGGCACTTCTGGTGACAATGGCGGTGATTGCGCGGTCGAGACATGCGGAATTCCCAAGACTTCTTCCTACTGGATGTACCTGTGGAGAGAGATGGGAATCTGGTGGACCTCATATTCCGGGAGAATGAGGCTAACGCGCCTGGTTCCTGCCCCTGTCCTTGATACGGAGGAGCGGGGAGATGTTTCCATCACTGAGTTGCATTCCGCTTCAAAGTCGGAGAAGCAGGCAGGTTTGATCTCCACCCGGGCCTTCATAGGACTCTTTTTGTGGCGGCAACGACCCAATCTCCTGCCCCGAGGTGGCTCTTCGGGACATGGTTGAATCTCATCATGTAGCCTCGGGGCGGCGATGGCGTCGTGGCAGAGAGGGCACCCACTCAAGATAGCCGAAGTGGGAGGGGAACCAGGGAAAATGTCGAAGGGTACATGGGGAGGACCTCCATGGACAGCACCCATGCGGGTGGAGCCTCTGTTGGAACTGGCAGAAGCATGGGGAGGACCTCCATGGTCGATGCGGGCGGAGTGAGGCATACCATCACTCCTTGAGTTGCTGGGGCGAGGAGGGCCTTCGCCGGTTTTAGAGAGGACGTAGGGAGGACCCCATGTTGGAGAAGGACCGGATGGGAGGTGCCTTCAGATCGGCGGTCGGGGGTAGGAGGATGGACTCCATACACTGTATAGTGGGTGCGGGAAACGATTCCGCACCGAGCGTCACTGCCGCGGGGTAGGTTTTCCTTCGGGATGGGGGTAGCACAAGGCATACCTCCATGACAAGATTCGGAGCGGGGAAGGACCATGCTCTGTGGAGTAGTGGTACAGGGAGGGCCTCCGTACGGGGTGGCATCACCGCGGGTTAGTTCGCGGTGATCACCACTCGGGCCTGCAACCCGGAGAGTCAAACCAGCCTGCCCATGGGGCTGTTGGGGTCTCGATAATGGTTGGGTGAAGAAGTGCCCCTTCTCAGTGTATACAGGGGACCCATGATGCACGTTGGTGGTGGCTCGGGCCACTGTAGATGTTGACGTCGACACACCTGGGAAAGCGTCCTCAGCCCGGGCCCGGTGCTGACTTCAGGTCAGACGAGCTAGCGCAGGTGGTGCAGGGGCATGGCCTGCCTGCTCCTCATGCGGGGTCAGACGACGGCGCTAACACGGCCGGACGGGAGCACATGGTTTGGGGACCTGAGCTGGTTGAGCCGGACGGCGCCCGCCTCATCAGTGTAAGGCAAGGATTCGTCGAGGCGTTCTGGGGATAGGCTCTTGAAACGGTTGAACGTTGGGGTGGGGAGAAGGGGCTCCCTACACGGCCTGTTAGGGCGGCGTTGTCGGCGGGGTCTGGATGCCTCCATGTCCAGGCGGGCGATATCCCGAGTTGGGATGACCCCTTCCTCCTCATACCTGTGTACGAGTTTTTTGATCACCCTTCACTGGATAACCTCTGATGGGGAAAGGGGACGTGGGAGCCCCGTATTCCGCGATGTGGTGGCCATCGTGGAGGTAGCGGCGCCATGCGGGGTGGTTGTGGTGGTGTTGCCCCTGGCCCAGTGTAGGCGAGCGGGTGGTGATCGCGTCTCTGTAACAACAATATGGTTCCTAAGAAATGAAGGGATCAACTCATCATCACTGAGAGGAAAAGGATTGAAAAACAGTACCCCAGCGTCCTCCCATTATCTACGTCTGTAAGAAGGATCCACGCCAACATGCTGCAGAATGAAGTGCCCCACGTTCTACTGCCCCGACTTCCAGTGAGATTAACGATAGGCCCGCTATTTTCTTGGTGGGACCAGGCGCTGAATATCTGGATCTGGTGACATGTCAATCTACTGGTGTCTCGAACACTAATAATCTCCACATTGAAGAGAAGAATTTCATGTCGGGTTCACCATTTCTGTTTCTGACGCTTTCACCGGGGAGCGTGCATCCGTCTGTGGAGGACGCGCAGCTGTTGACCCACATTCCCGCTTTCCAAAGGCGGGCGGCATTCGCTCCTTATTCAGGGAAATCTGCTCCTTGACCAAAACATGATGATGGGATGTCGGTTCTTCCTTCTGTGGATTCCTCCTTGGAACTCATCACCTTGTCCAGGTCTCCCTCATAGATTTAATACGTTGTTCGTGAAACTCTTCCCAGTGCCATGTTTCCATGGACGCCGGTTAATAACACTGCTTCTGTCGGGACATTCCAAAGGGTCCGGTCATGGCAGCAACCTTCAGTCGGGGGATTAGTCACGTTGAGGCATCAGTAGCGCGTTTGGATGCTGGGGGCCTAGAATGTCTGTCTATTATCCCTGGTCATAGGGCTTCTCGAGGGCGTGGAGGCCCGATGCATCCCACATCGAGCGCGGGGAATTATATGCCATAGACATATGTCTAAGTTTTTCCTCAGCTTCCTGTGTTTAACACAGGGTATGCCACGAGTTTAATGTACATCGAAGACGAATCAGCCCGATCAGAGCATTAGCTAGAATGGATCAGATTGAGGGATTTCTCTTGAAGGGGGTGCCGATACCGAGACCAACCTATGGGCGGATGTGAAAAGGAATGGGGGGATGGATGAATGTAGTGGTGAGGGGAATGGAAAAGGGCCATCGCATGGGCGACGATGAAGTTGGCCTTGATCCTCGAAGAGAGCTCCTACGTATCCCCTTTGCATGGAATCAGAGTCCACGTAGTTCAGGTGTGGGCGCCGGAAGGCCGACGTGAAAGGAGCGGACCAAGGGGGTTCTAGTGGTGGTGGGATCGGACCTCGTGGAGGCTTCCTACATACCATGCCTTAGCATGGATCAAAGAACTCGTAGTTCAAAGGGTTTCATCGGTGAACCGACGTGAAAGTGGACCCATGGGTCCACTAGTGGTGGGCTTGAACCTCGTGAAGGCTTCCTACGTACCATGCCTTGGCATGGATCAAAGAACTTGTAGTTCAAAGGGTTTCATTAGTGAACCGACATGAAAGTAGACCCAGGGGTCCACTAGTTGTGGGCTTGAACCTCGTGAAGGATTCCTACGTACCATGCCTTGACATGGATCAAAGTCCTCTTAGTTCAGATGGTGGAATATGGTTTAACGTTATGCGGGATAGTAGTGAACCCTGATGTGAATAAACGACGGGAGGTGGGCTTGAACCTCCTGTAGGCTTCCTACATACCATGCCTTGACATGGATCAAAGACCACGTAGTTCAAAATGGTGGTGGGTGTCAACGAACCGACGTAAACGAGGGACCTTGGTCTGATGGGGGATGGGCTTGAACCTTTGGGGCTTCCTACATACCATGCCTTGACATGGATCAAAGTCCTCGTAGTTTGAGTTGGTCACAACGACTTTCTGTCGGACTGGAATGCAGTTTAACGTCATGCGGGATGAGGGTGGAACTCGATGTGAATTGGATGACTGGTGGGCTCGAACCTCATGGAGGCTTCCTACGTACCATGCCTTGACATGGATCAGAGACCTCGTAGTTCAGGTTGGACGCCGGAAGGCCGACATGAAGAAATGACGGGTGGACTTGAACCTCAGAGAGGCTTCCAACGTACCATGCCTTGACAGGGATCAATGTCCTCGTACTTCGGAAAAAAATGGGGGCTTGGCACACCGATAAGGAGACGGTTTGGGCCAATGATTGTTGGTCTTGAACCTCAGGGAGGCTTCCTACGTACCATGTCATGACATGGATCAAAGTCCTCGTAGTTCTGAAGAAAATGGGGGCTTGGCACACCGACATTGAGACGGTTTGGGACAATGATTGTAGGGCTTGAACCTAAGGAAGGCTTCCTACGTACAATGTCTTGACATGGATAAAAGTCCTCGTAGTTCAGGTTGGGTGTGCAGTTTAATGTCATGCGGGACGGGGGCATAATGTTTAACGTCATTCAGGATGAGGGCATGTAGTTTAATGTCATTCTAGATGAAGTGTGCAGTTTAACGTCATGCTGGACGAAGTGTTGTCATGGCCAATGCCATCTCTAAGCCCATGTGAGTCATGCTCGGTGTGAGAAACAAGAGACAACAAGGACCTAATGATCACGCCGCGAAGAGTGCGTCCGTGAGAAGCGAAGAGGGTCTTACGCGTTAGGCAGCCCATGGTGATGGGACTTACTCCAGGATGGAGGCCTGAAGTGCGAAAAAGCGCAGCGAAAGAGGGATTTGGGACCAATGATGGGAGGTGCCTCATTCCCTATCACGCCCTACACAGACCTTGGTAGTGGGGAAGTACAGAGATGCAGGGGTGCAGCCATCCTTTGGGGAACTAGGGTCTCCCTTCTCTTGACAACATACGCCACTCCAGTAAGGAGGATATCATCCCTTGTGGATGGGTGATTCCACTACCGTGGAGACGAGTGGCGTAAAAAATGTTTGAGTTGGGGGTACCCATCGTGCGAGGCATGAGGTCGGGTCACAGTTTAACATCATGTGTTGAGGACATGGTGCTTCGCAGTTTAACGTCATGAAGCTCGGGCGAGGTGGGTTCCCTCCGCACCCCTAGGACTTACATAACTGGTACACTCTAGTCCTTGGGGAAGGGAAGGTACTAGCAAGGCCATGGTCAAGGGGGTTGTGGAGCGAACCATAGAGGGGTCCACGTTAGCGTGGCTATGCGAAGGAACAATAGCAGTTAGCGTCCCTAGGCGAAGCAATGCTACAAGTGGTATTGTCTGTGGGACTTTGAAATCACATCGTGCATACTTGGAGTGTCGCACAGGAAGCAGAATTTCCAAGAAAAGGAGTGTGCTTTGCGAAGTGGAGTGCCATATACTTAAAATAGGGCATAAGTGTGAATGGAGGGTGCTTCGCGAAGTGGAACAATATTCGCGGAGCACTGCCTCACGAAGAAGAGGTGCCTCGCGAAGTAAGGTGCTACAAAGCAGTGTGCTTCGCGATGTGTAGTGATCCTGCCTTAGCATAGGTATCCCTAGAACATGTTCGGTGTTTCGCAAAGCATAAGTGCTCTGTGACTTCCTAGGTTCCCTTGGGAATCCCCTTCCTTCGTGAATGCCCTTGAGCTTCGCGAAAGGAATCCCTCTCAGAAGAGGGGATTGAAATGAGACAAAGCAAAGGCGTCATGCGAAGTAGAAATACCTCACGGAGCTCATGATTCCCGGGGCAAAGGGTGATTCACGATTTGGGAGAGGAGAAGCCGAAAGGTTGGATTGTCCATCCCCGAGACTCAGGGGGAGCCCCGTATTTATATAAAAAGGGGCGTCGCGAAGCAGAACCCACGCGCCACCAAAGGTGCTTTGCGGCGCGGTCGCGAACGTCAAAGCCATTCGCGTAGAGTTACCACCTCTGGAGCTTCGCGTCGGGCTCGCGAACATCAAACCCGTTAGCGGAGAGTTACCTCCTTCGAAGATTTGTGGAAGGCTCACAAACATCAAACCCATTTGCGGAGAGTTACCGCCTTCGGAGCTTCGCGGGACCGCGATGCTCGGGGTACTTCGCGTCGGTTCGTCATGAGGCAGCATCCCGGCCGTCTTTTTCATCCCTTTCTTTCGTGCAATATTTTGGCGCCAACAATATCACCCCATAATAATTCAAGAGGATATGATCAAAATAGTTTCCAATTATTCCACCAAAATATACTATTTCTAAAAATAAAACATGATTTGGTTTCCTGATAAAAAATGTTTTGACTTCTTTCTTTCTCTTACTCATCCTTATACACTGTGAAATCATTTTTTGGACAATGTCTGAGCATAAAAACTCAGTAAGGTATAAAATAATAATAAAAACATAATTCCATGATTATTAATAAACCAATGAATTCATAAGAATCATGAAAACATCCTAGTAATCATAAATAATATAGGTAACATATGGAAACCATATCATACCTATAATGTAGCTTTCAATGATACATAGGGTGTAACCTTCGTTGTTATGTTTGGAATAACCATGCTAGAATATTCCCTAAATATATTAGTAGAAACCTTATTTTTTATCTTTTTCTAATTTTCCAATTCATTGGTGACATAACATGGGATCACCCTCCCTTGGTTTATCATGGAACCACCCGTATATATATGCAATGCCCAAGAACAATAACAAAATCATAACACATAAAACATACACAAATGAAAATTTTCATTTCCACATTTCTACCGTAGAAATCATTTCATCATATTGATATAATCAATCAATTCAAAAAACCATTTTCAATACCAAAATATAGAAATACCGAATATGTTATTTTTTTTATTTTTTAAATCATTACGGCTTGTTGAGGAAGAAAAATACTGAATAATGGTCGTGACGGTGAAAAGGTTGTTGTCACCGTGTATGCTAAAAAACTATTCCTTTTTTCATTTAGTAAAACACTTCATAAAAAATATTGATTTTTAATTTTTTTGAATGAAATTAAATTTCACGGGTGTTTATTATACATCATAAAAAATATGGCAGCGTATAATATCAAAATATTCCTCAAGGAAAATATATTGAGATGAAGTCCCTTTCTTTGAGGCTGACACGTCACGTAAAATCGTTATATTCCTAAAAAATAAAATTATTTTAATTTTTACTTGATTGAGATAATTTTATTGATTATTATATCTTTTATAAAACTTATTACCATGTTATAAAAATTATATAATTATTTAAATTCATATCAGATGTTTTGTCGATATCTAGTACATGAGTTGAAAATGAACACACTTTTGATGTCACTAGTCCATGTGGTCATAATTACATCATATCAAGAATAGTATTCATGACCTAATCACCACTTTTATAAATTAATAATACTTTGTAAATCCACCCATTAATTTTATCTATGGGAAATGACCAATGTTATATTTATGGAGATGGTAGGCCGTCCGTACACAAGAGTAACATTTTCATTTATCATTAATCATTATCGAAATATGTTAATTATTATTTTAGATTTATATATTTTTCATAACTTAATAATAATCATTTTAATATAATTATACATATCAAAAATGTAAAGTAATGAATAAAAACGATTCACATCGCTTTGTGGAGGTGATAGTTCACATGGACACTTGAACAATGTAATTATTTCTACAAGCATGGAATATAATAGAATTAATTAAATATTATTATTTTAAAATGATTAATGTTTCATAAATATCACATATTAATATTAATTACATAATTATAACCAATCATGATAGATGGTAATGGAAAACAAACTAAATTGGTTCGTGGAGGTGATAATTAACACCTACACACGAATGATTAATTACATTCTCGTTTGAAGCAAATAGAGATGAAATTTGAAGTTGTTATTAACATAATAATATCTCAATATATTGAGGATATTGGAGTTATAATTTCATCCCTAAAGAATAATATTTTAATGAAGTGGAATAAGGAATAAAATTAAAATACTCAAAGAAAATGATACCTCTTCTTCGGTTCGTCCCCCTCAAAGAGGACCTTAAATTTTCTAAGAAGGGTTTTATACATAAACTAAGGGCTCAAGAAAGTGGGTATGGGTTCTAGGGAGATTGGTTTGTATATATTGGCCTATCCAATTGGCTTTTGAAGTGCTAGTATTAGAAAAGAGAGGGTACCTTTTCGTACGAGAGGGGAGGGTCACCCTTGGAAATTCTTAAAATTAATATAAATTAATTTTATATAAAAAATTTCTCCAATGTGAGATATTTATAAGATAATATAAAGATTGTTCAAAATATTATCATCCAGTAATTTTTTGAAATGTAGTTATTTTATTTTAATTCTTATGTTTTTGTTTTACCTATAATTATTCTCTTTTAATTTTATATGTAGTAACAAGATTTTAAATATTATGTGGCTATAAATTTAACTTATATTAGATAAATTTCCCATAATTAGACAATTAATGATCTTTTAGACCTTATTTTAATCAATTTTAGATTTTAAATATTTTTAGTATTTTGAAATTATTTTATAAATTATTTTTTAAAAAAAATATCAATTATGTCAATTTTTAAACTATTTAATTTATTGAATTTAAATAAAATCTAAATGTATTGATAACATATAAAATGTTTTTCTAGTCTTCTAAAATTTCATATTTAACTAGAAATATTGTGGATTTCATTAATTATTTGATATAATTTTTATTTTGATGTTTATAATATAATTTATTTGATATTTCATATAATAAAATAATAATTATAGCACAATTGTGTCAATATTTATGCTTATTATTTAATATCTAAATATTCTAAAAAATTTAGATGATTTATATAATTTAAAAATAGTTATACAGAGTAAATTTGATCTTAGTTTAATCAAATTTATCAGTACATTAAAATTATAATACTTATAAGAGATAAGAGAGTGGCATGTTGTCACATTCATTTGTTTTAATAGTAAATAAATTACCTTTAGGAAATAATTTACATTAAATGGATCAATTTTTATCCTTATGTGATAAGGATAGAATGAGATTCACCAAGTAGGATTTTAGCAAGTGTTTGCCTATTTTTTTGTCTTAATCATATTGTTTTATCCATAATTTTACCGATATACCATTAATAGTTTTAAATAAAAATTACAATTGTTTCTATTAATAATGAAAAACATAAATGAGTAATATATAAATAAATTGCACCTTATGAAACCAAATATGGAAGCCATTTTTTATAATTAAAAACATAGGAGTTTCACTAATTTATTTAAAATTAATTCATGTTTTTCAAAACAAGAATGTGGGTTTTTTAATAGTAAAAACTATCCAAAGATTGACATGTGTTTATATAAAATTTCAATGTTAAATTACAACCAATGACAAAAAATGATTAAATGATAAAAAAAATTCAATTACATTTTATCTCTAATTAAATAGAAAACATAACTATAAAAATAAATTATTGGAAAAGGTAGTTTTGAACTAAAATACAGTATTTCTGACTATTAATTAAAAAATGAATTTTACAATAAAAATACATAAATTCCAAAAAAAATTGTTTTCCGTCTTTAAAAGAAGAATTTTATTCTTCCAAATAGAACTTATAAAAATTTAAAAAATATATTTAAAATTTCTCTTCATTAAAAGATTTTAAAACAATATTTTTAGAAAAAAAATTCATTTTATCTATAAAAATGAATTTTTTCATATAAAATGTGTTAGAAACGTGTAAGATTAGTTTTAAACATTGAATAGAACATATTAAATATATATTTCATTAATAAAATTCATCAATAGTGATTTCATTATTTAATAAACGCACTTATTTTTAATTTAAATAGTCTTCCAGAAAAACACATCATTTATATTCAATAGGTTTTTATTTAATTTACTACATAATTTTGTAACGAAAGAATAATTATATGAAAATATGTAAACCATATTCTTATAGTTTAGTTAATATTATTCAATCCCTCCATTCTAATGTAAAGTTTATGATTATAACATTCGAATAATAATATATAGTTATTCATTTAAGCTCGAAGTAGCATATCATATACGCTATTAAACATAGTGTTTCCTTTATAAAACTCAGGATTTTACAGAAACTCACAATTAAGAATAGACCTATTGTACAATATTTTGTTAATGTCTTTCCATTTTAATTGTCTCGTCTTCCACCAAATTTTGTAGTTGTATTTTCAATATAACTCATAACAGGTACTATG
Organism: Viscum album; assembly: GCA_963277665.1. Classification (NCBI taxonomy): domain Eukaryota; kingdom Viridiplantae; phylum Streptophyta; class Magnoliopsida; order Santalales; family Viscaceae; genus Viscum; species Viscum album. Next base: position 1,982,954,900 of record OY728145.1, on the reverse strand, counting down.
CCTATTTTGAAGACAACTTATAGAATGTAACCAATTGAGTTGATGTAATTGATAAAACATCTCTAAGAGAATATTTAAAATGGATTTATATTCCCTATAGAATCACCCTAGGGTGGACACATTCTGTTTATTAAGTGTAAATATTGATCATTGAGACTCTTCAATGATTACTGTTAACCAAACAAAATCACTATCAAGAAAAAATAATATCTTTCTGACATTTATGAATTGTTTTTTCAACCACATAGAGCTCAATACATTTCCAATATTTATTTCCATTTATCATTTCATCAATTAAGGCATAGTAATGAGGATAAACATAATATGTCTATCCATACAATGTATTGATGCTATGAATTTATATACATTCCATCTGGTATTACTAAGGACCCTTATATATTGATGTATCTAATGAATTGAGTCATTACAGACTGTCTTGATAAGATTTTGGTAGTTTTTAAAATTATATTCTAGAATATTTAAAGAGCAAGGAAGAATATTACGATCACATTAGAATCGAGATGAAGACCCTGACAAAGGATAATCCTTATAAAAAAATATCACGTGTGATTTTTTCTTAAAAAATATTGATTTCTGGGTCACATAATCTTAAGAGAGGGGGTATCTATATATATAGAAATAAAAAAAAAGTTATTGAATGTTTTCATTTACTAACAAGAATAAATTATATCCAATGTTTTATTTGTTTGGCTGGATATTATAAACATTATTTTACTGATTTCTCAAGAATATCTAACCCACTCACCATGTTTATTTAGAAAAGAATTTATGTTCATATGGACGAAGGTATGTGGAGAGAATTTCAAAGAGCTAAAAAATGGTTATCCAGTGCACATATGCCCACACTACCTTGTAGTATATATATTTTTGTTATCTATAGTGATTCATCCAATAAGGATATATGTTTTTTTCTAATGAAAAGTGATATAGAGATAGTATATTCCTTGTGATAATTCAAATCCCATGAAAAATATTAACCAAATCATGATTTTGAGTTTTCTACAATATTCATTACATTAATGATATGGTGGAATTATCATTATGGTAAAACGTGTGATATTTATACTGATCATAAATGTATAATGTATATGTTCACACAAAAGGAGATGAATATTCACCAAATATAGTGGATGGAGTTGACTAAAAATTAGAAATTCTCAATAAATTTCCATCTTAGTAAAACGAACAAGGTGATAGATTCTTTGATTTGAAAGGACCATGTTATCCTTTCCATGAAGATAATATCAAATGATCCAATACATATATATTTGTGATGGATAAATCTTGAAATTTGTATCGATAGGGTGAAATCCTATTATTCAATAATGGTTGCTCAACTATATATACAATTGATGATTAAGGATTTGTATAAGGAATATGTTTATCTAAAAAAGTAGGTGAGAAATGTTCTTTAATTTAACCTTGATTATAATGTAATAATAAGGCTCAAGAACTTGGTTTTTATTCCTATCATACCATAATTAGAAAATAATATTTGGGATTTGGCTCATATTTATTCCTTATCTATTAACCATAGAAACATAATGACGTACAGGGACTTGGAAAAATATTTATAGTGTGATGGAATGAAAAAATATGTTTATGAATATGTATCCCACTGCTAGGTTTTTATGGAATCTAAGTCAGAGAGACATAAGTCTAAGGGGATGTTACAACCACTACACAAACAAAAATGTAAATGGAAAAAAATCACTATATATAGACATTTTGAACAGAATTACAAAAAAATATAAATTCCATAATACTATATAGGCTATGGTGGACCGACTTATGATGTTGGAACACTTTATTTCTATTAGAGATGATTTTTTTATTAATTATATTTCAAGGATATAAGCATGTATAGTGGTAAGACTTCATAGAGTACCACTTTCCATTACATCTAATCAGCATCAGTGGTTTACCTCAATGTTAAAGGGAATTATTTTTAAGGATCTAGATGAATAGTTAGTTTTCAACACATCGTCTCATCCTTAGAAAAATGTTCATTTTGAATGAACAATACAAAATCTAGAAGACAATTTGAGATCTTTCTATATAAATTTCAGATGTGGTTTGGATCAACCCCTACCATTGGTGGAATTGTCTTATATCAATATCTTTCACTCTAGTATTCAAATGACTCCTCATGAAGCCATAAATGTAAAGATGTTTATAACTCCAAGTTTTTGTGAAGAAATCATGGGTTGAAAGCTATTAGGACCTGATGTTGCTAATGAAATGGAAGAGATGGGTTGTTTTATTCAAAAACACATAAAAGAAGCCCAGAATTGGAAAAAGAAGATATACTGTCAACTAATGAAAATACCTTATTTTATATATTGGTGAAAATGTGTTTATATGAATATCTCCCTCGAAGAGAGTACTGTGATTTAGAAAATATTTATCATTGTTCCCTAGGTATATCGGTCCTTTTGAAATTCTTGATTGTGAGAATGTGTTATTAATTTCTATATTCGTGAAAATGTGTTTCTTTGTTAATGTTTTATAGAGACCCTGTCAATTTGAAGAACCTACAAGGGTTCTTGAGGATGTGATGTGGTAGAGGTACCCTCACATATTTTTATCCATGTAATGATATTCATGGGAGTAATTTAGTTTAAGGGTGGTAAAACGTACCTCCCAATTGTTTTTATGAAATATTCTTTTCTTTAAATAATTTTAATTCTTAAAAAGCATTCATTTCATGAAATCATGTGGTTATACAATCCTTGAGACATCATTTGTATAAAATGATCATTACAACCTACACGTTATGTTAACCGAATTAAATACAACTAACTTATTTAAATGTATGTTGAATTCATTGGATACCAATTATTTGTGGAAAATATGATCTGATTTCATATAAAGGAAATATTAGTACTTTTATTATTAAATTAAGTTAAATACATTTAGTAAATGAAATTAATGAAATATAAATTTTATATAAAATATTTTTGATATTCATCCAATATATATTTTAGTTATAAGAGATAAATAAACCATAGTTTTTGTATAAATACCTTTATTATTCCAAAGGTTAATTTTACCACCTTGGGATGGAGAACACTATTTGAAATATCAAATTTGACACATTGAAAAATTTTATCTGACAATATAAACTTATAATTTGGAATCGAGATATAAAATGTTAATTTGGATTATTTGTTTATATTTTTATGATGGATTTCAAGAATTAATGAATGGTAAAAATAAACAATATTTTAATTTTAAAAAAAAATCAATAAAAAAATTTATGTAGTTAAATAATATTATTGAAAAGGTTTAAATTATAAATATATTATGTTTTTATTTTTTAATATAACTGATATTATTAAAATTTATTTTACTTTGAATTTAGATGTAAAAACGTTTTAGTCCTTTACAATCTTTTAACATTAAAAACCCATTTTATCATTCTGAAAATTATATAATTTTTAATATAATTTTTAAAACTTCTATTATATGAATTTTTAAATATGAATTAGATTTTTTGAATCAATATTTTAATTTTTTTTAAATATATATCTTTTATTTTAGGGAACTATGAAGACTAACATCAGAAATGTTTATTAATTTAGTAAAAGGGTAAATTGGGTAATTAAGGATTAAAATAATATTATAAAATCACCCCAATACTTGTTCTAATATCATTAGATTATTTGTTTACATAACTCATCAATGTTTCAAAAACAAATCCTTTGGAAGCAACTGGGATGATATTAGTAAAATTCATTTATTTTATTTAGTGAGAATTTAAATATTCCTTACTCAATTTTTAATAACAATATAAATTTTTCTGTATGGTTATACATAAGATAAATTTGAATATAAATACTTATTTGAAATATAATTTTCTTTATTTATCATTTTAATTTATTTGAAATTTTTATCAAATTAATAATTACCTAAAATGCTTATACATTAGTTATGTACAAATTTTTTAATTGATGAAAAATCAGTAAAATAATTTTTAATAAATTGATAATATCTGTTAAAATAAAAAAACACCTGACTAAATATTATTGATCATGTATATGTAAACCATAATTTTTAATTGGTTGTGTTATTGACCATTTGTATCTATATGGAAAATACGCTGAAACTTACAATATTCTATTTAAAGTGGTGATAAAGTTGTCACATTAATGCTTTAATAAATATAACATTTTTAAGGAATGGTTTTATAGAATATAAGTTCTGATATAAGTATTCTCCTGATCTATATATGATTAATCTTCATCATAGATTTTTATTTTAAATTTTTGTTCCACAAATAATTATATTAAATAATTAGACAAACTGAGGTAGTAATTAATTTATTAAAGCAGATAAAAATTAATGTTATTAAAAAATTAAAAATAAATATAATTTTGGTTAATATATCCAATTAATTTTATATATTACCTTTACCAATTAGTTATAAAATAATAAAATATTTCTATGGTTACAGGTTATATTTATGTTTTAAATAATAAATGAAATGATAGTGTCATAATTCAAAGTCCTGATTGTATATCAAACTAATATATTATTAAATTATTTATAAAGTTCAAAACATTTTTAAAAAATATATAATAATTATTATATGGTCTAAAATATTATAATTTATTAATTTATGGTTTAATTGAATTTAAATAAGGAAATATTTCAACATTTTAATAATGAAATATTTGTTCCCTAAGTTGAAATTAAATACAATAACGAAGTGTTAAATTAAAATGATAAGCTCCAATTTGATAGAAAAAAATGTCTAAAATTTTCTTATCTAGTGATTTAAAAACCTTATCCCATATCATATAATAGATTATGATATTTTATTTGGTTTTCGATGTTTTTTATTTTTTATAATTTAATATTTTTTGAAATTCTAAAAGTGCTCCTCACCTCAATTATAAAAGGGAACCTCTTCCCTCAATTATTCACATCTCATAGAGACTTAAGGATCATCTATCCCCCAATAATTTTTATTATCAAGTTCCCTATTCACATTATATATGTTTTGGTCTTCTCAGTAGACCATATATAGTGATTTAAGAGGATATCTAGAGGGAGCTAATCAAATAAGAGTTAATCTCCTTTACCGATTCATTCAAAATTATTTCTTTCTTCTACATCCTCTTCACGAGTTATTTACAATATAAATTAATAACTAAAATATCACTTATATAATGATATGTTATTATGATTATGTAACAACCATATTACACCTTCAATCAATCCTACAAAAAACAAAATCACCATGCGTGAATACGTAGGGAAAACCATCCCCATGTTGTGGTGTAATCTATTTTTCACCACCACCATAATTGGATGAGTATAATGATGGATATAATTAATATATATGATTATTATTACATGAGATGGATTATGTAACAAAATATATAACATCCCATTCAATATAATTTCACAATTATGGGAATGATATCATCGCTCGTGCGTGTGTACAACCAACCATAAACATGATGCGACGAGATTCATCAACAATATATCAATTAATTTGTGTTTATATAAATGTTTTTAATGATTAAATATGATATATATTATGTTATATCACTTCGAAATGATATAACTAATACAAATGATGGAGAACCGGAACATATTTATCAAAACATACAAAAGAAAATGAAGCAGTTCATACCCAAATAATGAGTAATAATGAAATTTTATTTACAAACGGATGAAAATATTATCTTATATGATATCATTTTCATTAATTTTACATTTAATTTGGATTTAAAATCATTTCAATATTTTTCAATGTTTAATCTTTTAAAACTAGTTATCTCATTTTGATACATATATTATGTATAAAATAATTAAAACTGTTGTGTTTTGAATTTTTAAAAATGGATTCTCAATTTTGAATTAGTAGTACCAAATTATATAAATTAATTTATTTTCTTGTTGGTCATTATGAATAGTAATATTAGTAATTTTTAATAATTCCATAAAAAGCTAAATCATTAAATTAATGTTAAAAATAATAATAAAAAATTAACGTAAGAACATGTACTAATATCATTACGTTAGTGTGTCTCAACCTAAATCATCCTTACGTCAATAGGTAATCCTTTTAGAGCCACTTGGATGAGATTAAGACATTTAATATATATTATTTACCGAAATGTTAAATATGCCTTACAAAAAAATTAATAACCATATCATTTTTAATATAAGGTTAGAAAATACCTAGGTTCAACTATAAATTCTTATTTGAAATATAAAATTAATTTATTATCCTTTTATTTTATTTTAAATTTTTATGCAACAAATAATGACCTTGAAGTCATATACATTGATGGTGCATAAATTATTTAATTGATAAAAAATTAAAAAAAAATATTTTTATTAATATAATAATCACAATTAGAAAGAAAAACCAAATGCCCAAATCCCAATATTTGAGTACATATCGACTATCATCATCCAATCGTCTTTTTATTTTCCATTTGGAGGCATATGGAAATGATTATGATCGTTACAATATTTTATTGACTGTGATGTTAATGTTGTCACATTCATGTTTTAATATATTAAACATTTTTAATGATTGATTTCTTCCAAAATTTATATTTAAAATTTAGTATTATGATGAAATATAGAGGATTTATCTTCATATTTGCGTTTTATTTTAAATTTTTATTCATTAAATAATTATATTAAATTATTACACAAAACTGATGTAGTAATTATTTTATTAATTGATATATCAAATTCACGTTATAAAAAATTATTTAATATATATAATTTGGGAAACATAATATTCCCAATAAATTTTATAGATGACCTTGACCAATTATAAATATGATTAAACATTTTTTTGAGGATACCATCTTATTTTGATGTCATTAAAAATCAATCAAATTGATAGTGTGAAAATGGACACCATAGATATTTTGTTAAAATGAGGTTTTTTTAAGTTATTTAAAAAGCTTAATACATTTTAAAAAACATTAAATAATTATTAAATGGTCTAACATGTTGTCAATTTTTCATTTATGGTCAAATTGACATCAAATAATTAATCAATTCATCCTTTTTTTATTGAAATATTTGTTATCTTAGTTAAAATTAAATATGATAACTAAGTGTTAAATTGTTATCATAAGGATTAATTTGACAGAAAGGAATGTCTGAAATTTATTTTTTTATGATATTACATCCTTATATGGTCAAATACTTTATATAAGAACATTTTGAATTTTTTTCTGGGTTTTCATTTTATTATAAATTAATATTTTTGGGATATTCAAAAAGTACCCATAACCTTAGTTATAAAAGTTCACCACCTCCGTCACTTCATCACTTCACATTAAGCCTTAAAGTTTGGATATCCCATACCCATTTTCATTATCACCATTTATAATAAAATTATAGTGATTTGGGGTTTTTATGAAGGAAAACTTTACAACATTTAAAGGATATTTAGAGGGAACTCGTCAAAGGAGAGGTAATCTCCTCTACCGATTATTTCAAAAATAATATTTATTCTTTTTCTTATTCATGATATTTCCCATTATAAAGTAATAAATATACTATAATTTAATTAATGAGATGTTATTATGATTATGGAACAACTGTATTACACCTTCTATCAATCCTATAAAAAATGAAATCACTACATGTTTGTACATATGACTTACCGTCTTCACACCGTGGTGTAATAGTTTTTTCACCGTAATCATATTTTAGTGGGTATAACGACTGAAATAATACCTATATATGATTATTATTTAATTATATTGATTTAGGAACAAAATACATGTCCTCTTCTTCCATACAATTTTAAAATTATGGGAATGATATTTTTGCTTTTGCGTACATACGGCCTAGCATCCCAAAGATGCCATGAGATTAATTCTACATGATATCCATTAAAGAATAATTTTATAAATTTTTTGAATGAATTAATATAATATATATTAAGTTAATATCATTTTTATGATATAAAAATTATTTAATAAGGATAAACATAACTTATTAAACAAAACATGAAGAAGAAAACAAATCGATTAATACCTGAAATACGTGTAATAATGAAATGTTATTAACAAATGGATGATAATATGATCATATATGATAATATAAAAATTACTATGATTTTGGAATAATTCAATTAAATTAGTTAAATCATTATACATGAGGTTTTGATATGTACAAAGGATGTATTACCTATGTAAATGGATAATTATGTAATCTCGTTATTTTCTAAGATTATATATACAAAAATTATTTTCTGAGGTATATTTATCATTCATGTCCTTGTTTCTTAAAAATTTATTCCAATATATTCATTCTATTCATCTATAATTTTGTGAAATCCATTTCACCCATTGATTAATTTTTATTAAATTTTATGAAATTAATCTCGTTTATTTTTTATAAAAGGTACTTATTGACTTATCTGATAAAATTATGGGAAGAATGTTTCCTTTTTTACATATACGAAATGAGAATATTATTACATTTTCCTAATGAATTATTTTCATTAATGTAACTTTACAATATTTCAAGATCATTTTAAACTAATTTTTTTCTTTTAAAACTTCTGTGTTATTTTCATAAAATAAAACATTTCGATGAAAAAATGATATTTTCCTTAAGAATTAGTTTCAAGTGTTCTATCAAAATTATTTCCATATAATATGGAATTCGTTAATAGGGGTATGTTTCAATTATATTATCCAAATTGTGGAAATGGTTTTATTATTTTAATAAGAAAATTCTATTTATGAAACCCATTTGTTTTAAATGGACTATGATATGGTATAAAGATTTTTATGAAACACATTTTATTAATTAGGGGTTTTTATGATTTATGATTTATGTTTTGGTGGAACAAATAAGAATGATTTCATTATGAGTTGCCTGCAACCTATATCTCTCTCCAAAACAAAAATAATAAAGAATTCCTTCTACTTTCCTATATAAACCCACCCAACATCCCACTTAATATTTATTAAAAGCTTTTTCAGTTCGTCCAACATCTTCCCTCCTCTATATAAAATCCTCCCAAGGTTCCTTAATCTTCCAAGAACCCTCTCTTAAGCCTCTCCCCAAGCTTTTGGGCTCACACTTCCAAGTAAGGGACTCCTACCTTTCTCTTTTTTGTCCAAGTTTCTTGATATTTTTATTCCCTTTTATCATCAATTATAAATGTTGTGGGTATTATTATTCACCTCCCACAAACATACTTTTTAATTTTCGAATTATTAAAGGAATATTTCTCTCTCATTAAATGCCTCACAAGTACACCTGTTACCGTGAATAAATTCCTTAAGTAATTTCTCTCTCCTCATTTACATTCAAGTAATTGTTTTGTATCATGAATCTAAATTTCATTAAAATTGATGGGACAGGTATCAATATGATCCCCTTAATATCCATTTCATTTAAATATGATATATCTCCCCATTATCTCCCATCATTAATTTTTATGAGTTCTTATGTCACGATGTTATGCCGTCGAAAATGCACCGTGAATATCCAATCCAAAGTCATTATGTAGTGAATACCATGACCATTTCTCTATCATGGTTACTCTCCATTATGCACATTTACATACTATTTAAATTTTTTCATTTATGAATTCCACACTCTTTTATTGTGAAATAAATAATTATGTTTAATGAAACCATGTTTTATGATCCATGTGGTGCACTTATACATGAAACAAAATGATTAAGAATAATGGGCCCTAATAGCGCTCCAATGCATTAGGTGAAGTCTAGTATCCTGATACATCATGTGCAATGGTTTTTGACTCATTCTAATTCAAGTTAAACAAGGGATTACTCGTGATTCATGTTCAATGAGGGTTTACTAATGTTCCATGTGCAATGAGCCTTGGATCATAGTAATTCCATGTTACGTATTGTTGCCACATTTCCATGTTATGATTATCATGATTTATCAGGAATTTATGTTCATGTTTCCCTTATGCTCCATTGATATCACTATTACCTAAAATGTAATGTATTCCCCATGTTATTCAATGTTTCTTCCCTTACTGGTCTTTATAGATCACCTTTTTCTAATGCATGTCCTCAGGTTATCCCAAGAAATGCTAAGTACGAGGGAATATAGCGGTCATGTAAAGGATATTTTCATTTAACATGTTGTATTCCATATTTAATGTTGTTATGTAATGATCCTAATCCTTAAAAACACTATAGCTCAAAATATTTTCTGTTGTATCAAGTGATGTTTATGAAATAAATCATGTTTTAGTGTGTAATAAAGAGCTGGGTTATCGTAGTTAGAGGATAGGTTTTGTTATTTTAGGGATTAGGATTATAAAACCATAGTAAAGCTTTATAGAGAAGAATAATTATAATAATAACATCTTTATTATTTTGTGGGTATTTAGGAAGTGGTGTATCAAGAAAATACAATCCTATCTGGATATGAGCAGGTAGAGGCGGCTCTGGAACAGATGTACCTTAGGGTGATCACCTCGACAAGGAGTTTCAGGCTTAGCCCTGGGTGTCCTGGTACATGACAATAGGCCTTGCTGCACTCTTGGTTATGACACACCTCGGGGATATTCTTTGGAAAATTCAAAATCATATTATAAAACATTATTAAGGGAATAAAAAAATTCCCCTATGAATATATGTTAAAAAGTAGATCATAAATAGCATAGATTTAACCATGTAGATTCATAAGTTAAGGAATAAAAGTAATTTATAAGTATTTAGTTTTTGTCCTTAGATTACCTTTATGTGTTACCCTTAGTAGTACTTTTCTTCCAACCAATGGCTATTAAGAGGAGGAATCGGGCTAACAACCAATGCGAAGCGAATCTCGATTAATGTCCCAGTGATATTCCGAATCAAATGGGAGCCTAAGTAGGACATATCTTGATTATGCCAAACCAGCGATCAAAAATAACGATTATAAATTTGTAATTTTCTGAATGTGCAAGGACATCATGGAAGAGATATATGACATCTGATGAACGTCCATTTGATATAGATGATAAGGGAAAGAAGACCCAATTTCCTTCGTGCAACAAAATTGGAAAAAGGAACCATGGGATATGTCACAAATGGACTAGAAGAAGCTTTATGTGTGGAAAGAAATGGCACAAACTATCCAATTTACATCATATAGAGGATAATGTGATAGATGGAAACAAAGATCCATCTAAGAAATCTTACATAGTTTATGTCATAAGTATGGAGAAGTTGGGCATTATCCAAGACAATTCTCTATTGTAAGTTCTTAGAAGCATGATGAGAATCAACAATCTCCTTGATCAAGGGAGCACATGAAGTCCTACGATAAGATATAAAATGATTAATGAATTACATATAACTACTACTTAAAATTAGAGTATATCGTAATGTATTTTAATTCATTTCCTATTAGTATATCTTCTATGTTTTCTATGAACATTGATTCACCATCAGAAATGATATTAAATCATTTAGAAAAAAACATTTATAAGTGTTATATGACATGTTAACATTTTTGGGAATGTTCTTATTAAAAATATTATAAGGATCCCATTGATGTAAATTGCTGAAAAAAGTAAAAAGTCATTGATTATGCCTCAAGGTTGTCCTAAGCTCAATCTAGAGTTGGTGGAAGTGGTATTCGCTTTAAAAAAATTTGGCGGAATTATCTCTTTGGGGATAAGTGTGAAATATATATGGACTAAAAAAGCCTCATGTATATATTCACACACAAAGAGTTGAACAACCGCCAACGAATATGGATAGAGAGGATCAAATACTATGACTGATCAACCCATTACCACCCTGGGAAAGCGAACAAGGTGTCAGATGATCTATGTTGAAAGGACCCAATGATTATATCATTGATGAGAATTGAGAAGGATCCAATCATCATATATTTGATGAAGATGGAAATGGTATTCATAAAGAAGGGAAAATCATCAATCCTTTCACAAATGATTGCTCAACTGTCTCTTTTGGAAAGGATAAAAGATGCTCAAAATGATTAGGTGGGAATTCTAAAGAAAGGGGAAGCTATCCGAAAAGGGAAATCCTCAGAGATCAATGTTAATAAAGAAGGAATTTCAAGATTTTGTATAAGACTGTGTATTCCATAATGTCCAGAGCTGAAGAAGGAACTTTTGGATGAGGCACATTGTTCAAATTTCTCTATTCACACTGGAAACAAAATGATGTATCAAGATCTTCTAGAGCATTATTTGTGGGATCGTATGAAGGAGGAGATTGTTGAGTATACATCAATGTGCCTTGTGTGTCAGAAAGTGAGTTCGGAGGGGTAGAAGTCTATGGGGATGATACAACTATTTCCCATACTAGTATGGAAATGGGAGAACATGACCATGGAATTTATCACTAGGATTCAGAAAACATCCAATGGAAACAATGCAATCTCATTTGTTGTGTATTTTCTTACAAAGTTTGCATACATCATTATAATTCAGGATGATTTCTTATTGGAACAACTAGCACAAATATACATCAGAGATGTGGGAAGGCTAAATGGGGAACCACCATAGTTTATATCTGATTGAGATCAAAGACTCAACTCTATGTTTTGTAAGAGTCTCCAAAATTCTCTGGATACTGATCTAAACATCATTATATCTTATCCCCTCAAACGAATGGCCAATCAGAGCAGACTATCCAAACACTTGAGTACATGTTGAGAGTATTCACAATGGAATTCAAAGGAAGATGATATCAAAATATTACTATGGTTGAGTACTCTTATAACAATAGTTTCCATTTGAGCATCTGAATGGCACCATATGAAGCCTTGTACGGGAATAGGGGAAGAACAACATCATGTTGGGATGAAGTTTGTGAGCATAAGGTACTAGGACCAGAAATGGTTGAAAATATGGTGGAGAAGTTGAAAACCATTCAGCAGCATATCAAGACAGCACAGAGTCGATAGAAGAGTTAGGTAGATAACTGTTGATAAAGCCTTGATTTTAAATATGGAGACATGGCATTTATACGCAAATCTCTGTGGAAGAAGGTCATGCGGTTTTGAAGCAAAAGGATGTTAAGTCATAGGTACATCGACACCTTCCATATTTTTGAACATCTCATGGTTTTGGCCTATCGACTAGCACTTCCACATACCGTGGCCAAATCACATGTTATCTTTCATGTATCCCTCTTAAGGAAGTACATACCAAACCCTTCACAATTACTCTCTCCAAAGGTTGTATAGTTGGAGGATTATCATCATACGAGGAGAAACCAGTGACAATCTTAGATCATAGAGAATAAGTTCTAAGAAATAAGATAATTCCCCTCATCAAGGTGTTGTGTAAAAACCACAAGTTTAAAGATTCAACGTCATAATCGGAAGATTTGATGAAGCAGAGTTACCCACATTTGTTTTATTACGGGAATATGAAATTTCAAGGGTGAAATTTTTTTAGTGGGGAAGATTGTTAAAAACCCCAAAATTTATTAATGAGAATTCCTCTTGGTCTATATAAATGTGTTCTTATAGTTGTGCAAAATGTATTTACTTATTTGGTTCTATGTTTTGGATTTTAATATATTGTTAAAAATTGGGACCGTTGCTAACATATTCGTGGAATAGTGATCACATGATTAGTATAAATATATGGCTTTAACAAATCTAATTTACTTAGAGAAAGGATGTGATGGAATCATCTATTAGAATTTCCCCATAAGAATCCCATTTTTTGGAGCTGCAATAAGAGGTTGTGGCACTGGGATTCGCTCAAGACCTAGCCCAAGTTGAGCATGAATTTGCTAAGCTCGAGCGGAACCGCCTATGAGAAAAGTTCAAGTTGATAGAGATTATCACTCGAGAAAAGTTATCGAAGAAAACTGAAAAGTCTGTCACCACCACACACCTTACCCTATGGTATTATATGTGTGTTTTAAGGGGTTATGTAACAATAAACTTGTTCTACAATTATTTACATTATTCTTTTATAAGGAATATACATTCTTTCTATTATTGTTACTTTGTAAATAGTTTTTAATGAAAAAATTTTATTTTTATATAATATTCAACTAAGAAATCTATTTTGAGGAATTGATGGATTTTTTAATTAAATAATATTTTGATAAGTTATTATTATTATTAAATTAATTTTTATTAAATATAAATTATCGTATAATTTTATGAATGCAATTGTAATTTTTATTAAGTTTTCAAAGCTGTTTTTTTCAAAAACAATGAAATTTCGATAAATGCTAGTTTTTATTTGAAAAGTAAATATTCACATATTTAAAAAAATATAAAAAATTAATATATTTTTCAGAATCAAGATATCAAAACTATCTAATGGTGAATTTTTCAAAATGATCTGAGACAATAGATTTTTTGGGTAAAAATTAAATATCGTTTAAACATATAATGTGTTTTATGTCCTCATAATGACCCAATAGTGATGTAATAAAATACTATAAACATTATTTTCAGCCAATATATTTTTTAAAATTAATATAATTATATTTTGGGTTCTTTTTATTTATTTTACAAAGCACAAGTGGACCCTACAAATATTATAAAACATTTTGTCTTTTTAAATTGTTTTCCGTGAGAGTGTGACTCACTTCCACATAAGAAACCATATTATTTTAAGATTTTAGGCCATTGGACATACAAAATAATGTTTTCCACTCCCCTTTGGAAAAACCCATGGGCCAAAACAATGTTCCGGTTTGTTGTTTTTATTAGTTTAATGTGTGGTGTCCCAAATAAAAATAATAAAGAATTCCCCCAAAATTCTTATATAAACCCACCCTAGCTCCCACTTCCTCTTCATTAAAATCCTTTGGATTTCGTCAAAACACTTCCCTCCTATCTCTATAATCCTCCCAAGGTTCCCCAATCTCCCAAGAAGCCTCTCTCAAGCCTCTCCTCAAGATTTTGGGATCACACATCCAAGTAAGGGATTTCTACCATTCTCTTTTAATCCAAGATTCTTAATATTGTTATTCCTTTTTATCATCAATTATAAATGTTGGGGTAAGATTTAGAACCTCACCCACACTACTGTATTTATGTTTGAATGATTAGATACCCCTTTCACAATTATTAAATACCTCCCATGTCCACCCATTACCATGTCAAAATTCTGTAAGGAAATTCTCTCTCCTCATTTACATTCAAGTAATTATTTTGTGTCATGAATCTATATTCCATTAAAATTGTTGGGACATGTATCTATATTACCACGTTACTCTCCATTTAATGTAAATATTATGATACATACATTTCTCTCTCATCAAACCTTTTTATGAGTATTTATGTCACGCCATTATGCTGTTGAAATTGCACTGCGATTTTCCTAGCCAAAGTAATTATGTAGGGAATTCCAAGACCATTTCTCTGTCAGTGGTATTCACCTTTATGGACACTTACATACTGTTTAATGTCTTTAATTTATGAATTCCACACTATTTTTACGTGGAATAATTGAGGATGTTAATAAATCCATGTTTTATGAACCATGTGGTACACTTATGCATGAAATGAAATTATTTAGAAGGGTGTGACTGGATAGTGCTCCAATGGATTGGGTGAAGTGTAGTAGCACAATACGTCATGTGAAATGGTTTCTAAATCAGGCTATTTCATGTGCAATGAGGTTTTACTCAGGATTCATGTGCAATGAGTGATTACTCGTGCTTCGTGTGTAATGAGCTTTGGCGCATGCTAATTTCATGTTAAGTGTTGCTGCCACATTTCCATGTTATAATTATCATGCTTTGTCATCCCTTTATGTTCATGTATCTCTTGTTCTCCATTGATATGCCAATTTTCTAACATGTATTTTATTCCTCATGTTATTCAATGTTTATTCCCTTACTGAGATTTATAGCTCACCCTTTTCTTATGCATGTCCATAGATTATCCAATGCAATGGTAAGTGAGAAGGAATGTACATGTCATGTAAATGAAATTTTCAATAATGAAATTTTATTTCATGTTTTAAGATGTTATGTAAAGATCCTAATCTCCAAAGAAACTAGACCTCTCAATCTTCTATGTTGTATCATGTGATGTTTTTCTAATAAAACATGTTTTAGTGTGTAATAAAGAGCAGGGTTGTCCCAGTGGGAATGATTGTGTGCTTATAGTGGGATGAAATAAAAAGGGATGTTTCTGAATATTTCCCTCGGTGCTTGGTTTTTCAGCATGTTAAGGATGAGAGATATAATAATAAGGGGTGTGTTACAATCATTACTCATACCAGAATGAAAATGGGAATATAATATAATAGAATTTATCATTGGACATCCCAAATCTTCTGTATTCCAAAATAATTTATGGGTTATAGTCTACAACATTTTTTAGTTGGTACACTTCATTATTATTGGAGATGATTTCCCTATTGATATACTTTTAGGATATATGTAAAGGAAGTGGTAAGATATCATGGAGTACCACATCCAATTATATATAATCGTGAACTGAGGCCTACCTTGATGTTATAGAGATGTCTTTAGTAGGCTCTATATACATAGTTATGTTTAAAAACTTCTAATCATCCCTAACAGATGGGTTTTCATAGAGTAATTTTTAGACCCCATGATACATGTTGATAGCTTTGTCTATGGATTTCAAAGGTGGTTGTGATCAACGCCTACATTAGGTGGATTTTTCATACAACAATAGCATTCCATTGAATATTCATATGGGTCCTTATGAAGATTAATATTGAAAGAAGTTAAGAACTACAACTTATTTGGATGAATTTGGGTAAATAAAGCTATAAGGATGTGATCTTGTGTATGAAATGGAAGAGAATGATGGATCTATTCATAATAATATAATTGCATATCAATGTCCATTGAATCATTATGCTTATAACTGATGAAAATTACTAGAGTTTTAAGTGGGTGATAAGTTGTTTCTAGAAATACCTCCCTCTAAGAGAGTAGTGAGTTCGGAAAAAAACAGCAAGGTAGGACCTTGGTTTACTGGTCCTTTAAATTTTTTTGATCATGTTGGGAAAGTAGAATATAGAAGGTCACTTCCACTGAATCTCTCTCATGTTCATGATGTTTTCCATGAATCTCTCATGAAAAAAGTATATTCCTTATTCATCATATATACTAATATCAAAATTCATATATTCCGATAAAGATCATTTTAAGGAATAACAACTGATAGATATTCTAGATAATAGTGAAATATATATATACATGGAGAACAATATCTTGGTTAATGTTTTATGGTGGAACCACCAATTTTAGGATGATATGTGGGAACATGGGAATGTGAGGAGGTATAGGTATCCTCATCTTTTTTTATCTATCTGAAGAATTTTGAGGCAGAAATTTAGTTTAAGGAGGTAGAGTGTAGCAGTTATATGTTTTTATGAAATATATCCATTTCTAGAAATAATTGTAATTCATCAATATATTTTATTCAATAAAATCATGAGTTTAAACAAACCATGAGACAATATTAGTATAAAATGTCCTTTATAACAAATTTATTAAGTTATAAGGAATCAATTTAACTAACATATAAAAATTTATGGTGAATTCATTTTCAATAGCATATTTATGAAAAATATAATCGAGTGAAATGAAAAGGAAATATTTGTTTTTGTTTTAATAAATTAAGTTTATGAAAATTAGTAAATGAATTGAATAAAATATATATGTTATATAAAATATTTTTGATTTTCATCCAATAAATATTTTAGTCATATGATGTGAATAAACACTATTTTATGTATAAACACCTATATTTTCAAAAAGGTAATTTTAAAGCCTTTTAATGGAGAAAACATTTTACATTAAAAAGTTCTTAGATTATTAATTTTTACATAGAAACATAAATTTATTCTTTTGAAGAGTGTTATAAAATTTTACTATTGATGATTTTTTTAGTTTGTTGATAACTTTCATATTTTCTTGAATAGTAAAACTATACTAAATTTTAATTTCAAAAAACCTTTTTCATTAAAATAACTAATATGGTAAAATAATGTTATTGTATTGTTTTAAGGTATAAATTTATTAAATATTTATCATTTTATATAATTGAGTTCATTGGAATTAATTTTACATGGAATTTTGGTGTAAAAGAATTTCAATAATTTGCAATGTTTTAAATTTCAAAACTGGCTTTCTCTATATTAAAATGTAATTAATTTTATATTAATTAGTAAGTATTTTTTATATAGAACCTATAAAAATAGATTCAATATTTGGAATCATTAATCCCAAATTGTTTATATATTTTTCTTTTATTTTTGAGCATTATGAATAATAACTTAAGTAATTTTTATTAATTCAGTAAAAGGTAAATCTATTAATTAAGGGTACAAATAATTTTATAAAATTACCTGACCACCTTTCCTAATATCATTGGATGAGTTTATTTCAATCTAATAAAATCCTTTTGTTGAAGTTATATAGTTTAGAAGCCACTTGGATGAGATGAGGACATTTAATTTATTTTTTTTAAAGAAATATAAATTTTGCCTTACTCTAATTTTAATAACTATATAATTTTTATTATAAGTTTATATTGTAGTAAAATTCAACTATAAATACTCATTATAAATCGAAATTTTTTTCATTATCATGGAAATGTATTAATAATTTTTTGGAAGTAAATAATTACCTTAACGACTTATACATTGATGGTACAAAAATTATTTAATTGATGAAAAATCATTAAAATATTTTTTATTAAAATTATAATAGCCAATAAAATTCAAAAAAAAATCCCAAACAGTATTGGTCGAGTAAATTTCAACCCTAATCATCCAAAAGTAGATTTTATTTCTATTGAGAGACATATGGAATGTAGTATGAGAATTATAATATTTTATTTAAAGTGATGTTAATATTGATCCCTTCATGTTTTAATAATTCTAATATTTTCAATGATCAGTTTTACAAAAAATATATTATACTATAAATATTATTCTGAAATATGTAGGATTTATCTACCTTGTATTATTTTTTTAAATTTTATATATCAAATTAGTATACTGAATAATTACAAAAACCCATGTCGTAATTAATTTATTAATGGAGATAACAAATAAATGTTATAAAAAATATTGAAATATAAATTTTTTTGATAAATAGTATATAAAATGAATTTTCTATATGAAATTGACATCTTATTAATATAATAAAATTTTTGGTTCAAATTTAACTTGTTATCTATATATTTTTAGCAATCAATGAATTGATAGTCTCAAAATTCTTAGTGTTGATTGTTTATGAAAATACTATATTATTAAATAAATTAAAAAACCCAAAATATTTTAAATATATATACAATTAAAATGATATAGTCTGAAATGTTATAAAGTGATCATTTGTTGTATAATTGACATAAAATATGTTTTTTCACCCTTTTAATATTGAAATATTTGTTACCTTATATAAAATTAAATAGGACAACAAAGTATTAAACTTAAATGATAATGTTTAATTATATATAAATACATTTATAAATAATTTTGGATGATGATATTACTAAATTGAATTATCTCATCTTCTAAATTGGGATATTTTTTCGGTTTTCAGATTGTTTTTTATTATAAATTTAAATTTTTGGAGATTCCAAAAATGCCCCTCACATCAATTATAAAAGGCCATCTATTGCCTAACTTATTCACTTCCTTATGAGGCATATTTTTTTAGTTATCCCCTAACCATTTCCATTATAAACATCCCTTGTCACATTCTAGAGGACATATTTTACTCTAAAGTCAAACTCTAGTGATTTAACTAGAAATCTAAATAAAGCTCGTTGATGAATAGGTAATATCATATACCTATTCCTTAAAACATATTTCTTCTTCTAAATTACCTTCATAAATTTTTTCATTAATAAATATTTTAATGTAGCATCGATTTTATATTTATTATTATTATTATTATTATTTTACAACCATATTCCACCTTCTATCCATCCTATGAAAAACAAAATCACTACCTGTGCATACATATGTCTTAGTATCCTCACATAGTGGTGTAATCTATTTTTAAAAATTACCTTACATGGAACAATAAAATTATGAAAATAATAAATATATATGAATTTTATAACAATATATGGATTATAGAATAAATTATGTACCATCATTTTCCATACTATTTCATAATTACTGGGATGATTTTGTCTCTATGACATACATATGACCTACCATCTCCATGATTTGATGAGATATATTCTCCATGATATCCATTAAATCATGATGGTATAACTTTAAAGAATGCATAAATATGATATATATTAGGTTAATATAATTTTTTGATTTATATAACTATGAATAAATTATGATAGCTCGATCTTATTCAATAAAACCTACATAAGATAATGACATAGTTAATACCCAAATAATGAGTAATAAAGAAATGTTGTTAACCAATAGATGATAATATGATCATATAAGATATTTTAACAATGGATAATTTTATATAATAGGTAAATTAAATAATTTAAGTCATTATAAACTAGTTTTAGATATATAAAAAGGATTTCAGAACCAAGTTAAGTGATAATTCTCACAATCTTATTGTTATCTAATATTGTTTATATGAGAATAGTTACAATGGTATATTAATCATACATTTCCCATGTTTCTTAAATATGTATTCCAAAATATTTTTTTTATTCATATACAATTTTTTATTTTCATGTTTACCATTAAATGAATTTTTAATAAATGGTATGAAAGGAAACTTTTTCTTTTCATTTTCAATATGAGGTACATTTTGACTTATCTGAAAAATGTATGAGAATAATGTTCTCTTTTAATAGATAGTGAATCAATGTATTTTTAAATTTTTATAATTCCTTACTTCCATGAAGATTCTTTTACAATATTTCAAGGGTATTTTTAAATACATTATTCTATTTTAAAATTTCATGGAATTTTGAGAAAAGAAAACATTATTTAAGAGCAAAGGATATTTTCCCATGAATTAATTTCAAGTATTCTATCAAAATTATTTTTCATCTATGATGGAATTATTTAATAGTGTTATGTTTCAAGTATACCATCCCTATTATTCTTATGGATTTATTATGTATATGTTGTAATTATATTTATGAAATCTAATTATTTTACTTGGATTTTGTTATGATGAAATGATGTTTAAGAAAGACATTTTATTTGTTGGGTTATTCTATAAAGAATGATTTTCCTTATTACGGAACAAATAAGAATGATTTCATAATGTTATTGGTGGGACCTATATCTCCCTCTTATTCATAGGGACATTATTTTTATCTCATGAGATAGACATGTGTATAGTAGAGAATTATAAAAAATTGTTAACACTATGTTCGAATGGGACGTAAACCCAGTTCAGTGATACAGGGCTTGAATGAGGCGTGAACATAGTTCAGTAATAGAAATTTTTCACAATAATGGCCTTTGTAATGAGCTGTTTCTAATATGAATTTATTTTCTATGATTATGCGTATGCCAAAAATTATTTGTATTTTGTTATATCTTTTTTAATATATTTTCATTTATTCTTTAAGAATTTTTATGATTTATCCCAAGAAATGATATATTGATATTTCATATGCAATATAATATTTTCAAATGTTAGATTATTATGTCTTTTGATTATCATATTTTGGATATATCCCTTTTTTACCCTTAATGAGAATCTAAGCTCACCCTTTCATACATTTCATTTCCCTAGGTTTTGAAGAAGGGTATAATGTAAGGCATGTGAAAAAAGGGTCTAGTTCTTAAGGAATAAGCAGAAGATTATGTATTTATCTTATAAACCACTTGTTTATTTTTCCTAGTTTCTAATGACACAAAAACTATACAGTCCTAGTATTTTTGTGGTAATTTTGGTAATGAATATTCACAAAATTTGATGTAATGTCTATATATGTATAGTATGGGATATTATAGTTGGAATCATAGAAAAGGTATAGGTAACCTTTGGAAACTTGTCTGAGAAAACGTTATCATTAACCATATGGATATGATCAAGCATAGGTTATAGACCTAGTGGTTTAAACATGAATGGGAATAATCGAGGGTAATAGCTAAAGTGTCTTAAATTAAAATTGTGTTCTTTATTATGCGATTTTTATATTATGATATGTGTTTCTCACACTGTGATTCTTGGTTTTTGTCAACGGATGGAACCCCAAGTAACTACATTAAAGATGAATGTGATGGATACTGCATTTATTTTCCTCTTGAGAAACTGAATGTTATGGGATTATGAATTTACAATCTTATTTCTATGATCACACCACATTCTCAAGCTTTGAATCATGCATGACTTCTTTTTGAGAAAATTAGTGAACAACATTATCCTATGGCCCTCATTGGGAAATTTCCACGTTATTTCATTAGGTCTTCTGATCCACTATTGGAATAACAATGTATCAGCAGAACTAAAAAGATATTCATAGTTATTCAATGTTTAAAACATTCTGAAGGCATCTTGGCAGTTTATCATTTGAGAGGTGAATTTGAAAAATGGTGGAACCTTATCAATAATATTAGGTAAATATATAAAATTAAATATATTGAATTATAGAAGTTCAAGAACATATTTTTCAATAAGTATTCTCCATATATTCTTCAAAAAATAATTTATATTCATTTACATGAGTTTATGAAAATAGAATTTGAATATATTAGTACCATTGAAGAGAAATTTACTAGACATGCAAGGCACACATCAAAAATTATTACACATCATGAGAGTAAACTTTATCGATTTTTTGTGGCTTAAAAACAAGTCTCCAAAGGGAATTATCCATAAGAGACTTCAATATATTTCTGGAAATTGTTCAATGTAATCTCAAGGTTGTGGTGGAGATTGGAGTAACCCATTGGTCCTATGGGTTTGTTAAGAATAGAGAAATGGAATTTGAGAGAAAATGTAAATACCACATAAAAAAAGAAGATGTGTTTCAACTTATTCACAAATTGTGGAATGAAACATGGTGGGAATTGTATTAAATGGACTAAAAAGTTTTTAAGTGTGGGGGGGAAAGGCATCAGGTATTTGAATTTCTTGTTTAGTGTGAAAATATGTCTAATGATGTAAATATAGAAAATAATACATAAAATTTACCTCCAACACATCAATTCTATAAATTCAAGGTTATGGAAAATTATGAAAACCATTTCCCTAATTGAAGAGTTATTGATGATTATCAACGTTAGAAAACAATTAAGACCAAATTCAAAGTCAAGCCACATTATATCACTATTGGAGATGTAGAGTACAATAATGATGTGGTTAAATGTATACAAACCCTCCACTCTAATTTATAAAATCATTTATTTGATTTGTGATCGACCCACTAATTTATTTCTGAAGAACATTATAAGGGTATTGTCATACTACGTCAATAATTAAATGTTGAGTTAGTTGGGAAATCTCATAATAGAACAACGGTCACATCCAATGTTTATAATTATTCTTCAGCTGATGTTTGTTGGAAAGTGATTTTTATAAATATTGTGATCATTCCTTTAGTGAAATTTTATGTTATTATTGTAATGGATTGGTTTTCTCTACAGGGATCTCATATCAATTTCCAAGTAAGAGAATTAACATTTCATATTTCAAATCAATATATGACCATCTATCAATGTAATAATGAAATTGACCATACAATTAAAATTTCTTCATTACTATGTGTCGTTATTCCTATAAATAAAGGATATCTATATCAAAAGGTTGGGGAGAAACACAAAATTTAGAAAAAAACTCATTGTAAGGGATTTTTTAATCTGTTTCCAAAATAATTTCTAGGTCTTCCCCCAAATAGTGATTTTGAGTATTCGATATGACATATACAGAGTGTTATTACTATTTCAAGGACACTATATATAATGGCCATAATCGAGTTTCAGGAATCAAAGATAAAAATCCAAGGGATTCATGACAAGTGATTTATATTCCCAAGTGTATCACCTTGGAGTGCACATGTTCGGATTGTTAAGAAGAAACATGGATCAATGAGACTCTTCATTGATTATTGAGAACATAAAAAGATTGCTGTTAAGATAAAATATTCTATTCCCCACATTGATAACTTATTCAACCAAACATGTAGATCTTGTTTCGTTTCCCAAATTCACCATCATTTTGGATATCATTAATTAAGGTCCAATAAGGAGGATATACAAAAGGCAACATTATATTAAAGGTATTGACAATATGAATTTATAATGATGCCTTCTGGTCTTATTAATTCCCCCACTATCTTTATAGATTAAACAAATATAGTTTTAGAGACTATCTTGATTTGTTTGAAATAGTCTTTATAGAAAATATTTTTCTATATTCAATAAAAAGGGAAGAACATGAAGATTGTTTGAGAATTATACTGAATAACCTAAGAAATGAGTGTCTTTATGAAAAATATACCTAGGGTGAATTTTGTCTTCCAAAATCATCATTTTTGGGTCATATAATCTCAATATTGAGGATATATGTAGATAAAAAACTAATGTTATTGAACATTGGCCATGGCCAATAATTATAACTGATATCTGATGGTTTCTTTGTTTGGATGGATATTATGGATGTTTTTTGAAACATGTTTCATGACTATCTATTCCACTGAACATGTTTTCATTAATGATAATTTCATGTAGATAGAGGAATGTAAATATAATTTAAAAGAGCTAAAAATAAGGTTAGCTAGTGAACCTATTAACACACTACCATATAGTTTGGAAATGTTTATGATTTAAAGTGATGCATAAAAGAAGGATCTGAGATATGTTCTTATTAAAATTTATTTAGAGATAGCTTCTGCCTCACCACAATTGAAAATCTATTTGAAAAATTACCCAACTCAAGATTTGGAGTTAGTTGTGTAAATATTTCAATTAATTATACGGAGGTATTATATTTATGGTGAATGTTGTGATATATATACTAATCGTAAAAGGTAATGGTGTATTATCACACAAAAGGAGCATATTATTTACCACAGAAGATAGTTGGAGTTGATTATAGATTATGTATGATCAATACATTACCACCCTAGGAAAGAGAACATGGTGGAAGATTATATGTGTTGAGAAGTCAATTCTAACATACCCATGATGAGTATCACAAGAGATCTAGTATTTATGGATTTATAAAGGATAAGTATTGAAATTTTAATTGGGAGATTTCATATCTATCTCAAATGAAGGTTCATCCTTTTATACAATTGAAGATTAAATAGGCTTAGAAGTAAGATTTAGAGTGACTAATGAAGGTGAAAAATATTCTTGAATGCAACCTTGATTGTCATGGAAAAATAATGTCTAGGAATTGTGTTTGTATTACTCCCTTTCCAGAATCAAATACGGAACTACTCAATGAGGGTCATATTTCTTCAGTATCTATTCACACAGGAATCAAAAATATGTACAGGGATTTGAATGAGTGTTTATGGTTCAATTTCATGAAAAATGATGTTGTTTAATATGTTTCTTGGTGCATGGTTTGTAGTTTGTTAAGGTAGAGAGACAAAAGTCTAGATATTTTACTACCATTACCCATACTATAATGGAATTGGGAAAACATCATTATGAAATTTTTCATCAGTACCCATACTAGAATGGAATTTGGAATACATCATTATGAAATTTTTCATCGGTATTCCAAAAACATATAAACTATATATTGTTTTATGGGTTATACTTTATCTCCTTCTGATTTTAGGACACATAATTTCTCTTAGGGATGATTTAACTCTTGATCAGATTGATAGGACATATGTAATGGAATTAGTAATATTTCATGGAGTAAAACACTCTGTTATATCTGATCAGGATCCAAGGTTTACCATGATGTTCTAGAGTTGTCTTCAACATGCTCTAGATACATAGATAAGTTTTTGTGCTTCTTATCACACTCATAATTATGTTTAATCTAATAGGACAATTTAATCTCAGGATGACACATAGAGAGCCTTCTCTATGAATTTCCAATGTGGTTTGGGTCAATAGATACCTTTGGTGGATTTTTCAATCAACCAAAGCATACACTATATTATTCAGAAATCTCCATATGAATCCATCAACGTAATGAAAAGTAAGAATCTATGTTTTTGGGATGAATATGGGGAAATAATGCTATTAGTACATCATCATGTTGATGAAATGACCAAGATGGTCAGATCATTTCAACAAAAAATAAGAGAAACTATGAGTCAAAATAAATTTAATTCTAACAACCGAAAAGAATACCTAGAGTTTTAAGTGGGTGGCAATGTGTTTTTATGAATATATCCCTATAATTTAGAAATGATATTTGGAATAAAGGAATTGTTGGGCCCCATGTATATTAGTTCTTTTGAAATTTTTGATCATGTTGGGAAAGTAGCATATAGATTATCTCTTCCATAAAATATCTCTCAAGTTCATGATTTGTACCACGTATATATTTTGAGAACATATATGCCTAATCAATAAAATATCCTTAACTCTGAATTAATACTTTTATAGAAAGATATATCCATTGAAGATCAACCGATAGAGATTCTAGATCGTAGTGAAAATGTTCTATGAAACATGACCACTAGCATAGTAAATGTTTTATGAAGGAACCACTAATTCAAGGATTCTTTGTGGGAAAATGAGGATGTGATGAGGTAGAGGCATCCCCATATGTTTGAATCTATGTGATGAATTTTAATTCATAATTCAGTTTATGTGGGGTAGAATGGAACACCTGTAAGTTTTTACAAAATATTTTTTTCGTTAAATATTTTCATTTCTTTAAAACAAATAATTGCACATAATAACAAGTTTAAATGAATTTTGAGACACCATTAGTATAAAATGACCATTATAATGTAATCATTAAATTAGAAAAAATAAATATAATTATCTAATAAAAATTCATGGTGAATTTATTGTTTTCCAATTATTTATGAAAACTATAAACCAATTAGATATAAGGAAATATTTTTATTGATATTAATAAATTATGTGAATTATAACTATTAAATAAAATTAATGAAATATATTTGTTATAGAAAATATATTTTAAATTTATCAAATATATATTTTTGTAACACGATATGAATATACAATATTTTATGTATAAAAACATATATTTTGCAAAAGGGTATTTTTACAGCCTTTTTATGGCGAACCAATTTTAAAATAAAATTTAAACACATTAATAATTTTTATATAAAAACATATTATTTTACACTGGAAGTGGGATATATAATTTTACTTTGTAATTTTTTGATGTTTTTCTGGTACCTTACTTGATTTGATTAATACTAAAAATATAGTAAATTGTAACTAAAAAAAATTCTTCATTAAAATCATTTATTATGTAAAATAGTATAATTTTATGGTTTTAAAGAATAAATATATTATATTTTTATAATTTAATACAATTTAGGTCATTGGAATAATATTTTCATTGAATTTTGATGTAGAAAAATTTCATTCTTTTCCAATGTTTTTACTTTCAAAACCCATTTTATTATTCCAATAATGAGATTATTTTCACTTTATTAATCGATAATTTTATGTTTTAAATTTTAAAAAATGGATTCAATTTTTGGGAATAGTAGGTTTAATATTTATAAATATATTTTATTTATTTTTTGGAATTATGAATAGTAACATCATTATTTTTATTAATTCGGTAAAAGGGTAAATTAGTTAAATAAGGGTTAAATTTATATTATAATAATACAATAATAACTTTATTAATATAATTTTATATGTTTGTTTTGACTTAAATCATAATTGGGCCAATATGGTAACCTTTAGAAGCCACTTGGAAGAGATTATGACATTTAATTTAATTTTTTTATTAAAAAGTTAAATTTTTCTTACTCGATTTTTAATAACTATATACTTTTTAATAGTCGGATATACAGAAGATAAATTCATCTATAAATAAAATTTTTAAATATATGATGTTTATATTTATCATGGTAATTCATTTTTAATATTTATAAAATAAATAATTAACATAAAGGCTTATACATTGATGATGGAGAGATTATTTAATTGATGAAAAACTAATAAAATAATTTTAATTAAAATGAAAATAACCATTAATATGCCAAAAAACTTGTAAAAATATTATTTTTAGAATATATCTTGACCATTATCATCCATGGGTTGATTTATTTACCATTTGGATCCATATGGATTTTATTATGGCATTAATAATATTTTATTTAAAATGATATTATTGTTGTCCCATTAATGTTTTATTTAATATAACATTTTTAATGAATGATTTTACGAAGTATATATTCTACAATATGTATTGCTCTAAAATATATAGGATTTATTTTCATCATATTATTTAATTTTTTATTTTTATTAAACAAATGGGATTATTAAATATTTATAAAAAGCAATGTAGAAATTATTTTATTGAGGGAGGTAACAAATAAATGATATTAAAATTATTAAAATATATATAATTTGGGATAATTAATACATCCAAATAATTTTATATTTGTCCTTGGCCTATTAGTAATATATTAAACAAAAATTTAGAGGATAAATGGTTGTCTTTAGATTTTTAATAATTAATGAATTGATAGTGTCAAAATTCACACTATTAATTATTTAACAAAATAATATATTATTAAATTATTCTAAAATTTTTATTTTTATAAAATATATATATATATATATTAGTTTTTATATTGTCTAAAATGTTCTGATCTATAAATTTATGGTCTAATTGACATCAAATAAGTAATTATTTTAGTCTTTTAATATTGCAATATTTTACCTTATTTTAAATTATATAGAATAACAAAGTGTTAATTTAAAATGATAAGTTTCTTTGATAGAAAAAAGGTAAATCATTTTTTGGATGATTATATTCCAACATTATATAGTCTCATCTTAGAAATTATGAAATTTTGGATGTTTTTTATAGGTATGTATTTTATTATAAATTAATATTTTTGAAGATTCCAAATGTTCCTCTCGCCTTAATTATTAAAAGGAACCACCTCTCATGCTTATTCGCTTTAATTTGTGCCTTAAATCTCATATATCCCCTAACCATTTCAATTATCAACTTCCCTAGTCACATTATATATGTTCTAGTATTCTTCACAGGTCAAATCTAATGCTTTAAGAGGAGATCTAGACAGAGCTCATCGAAGAAGAGGTAATCTTTACTACTGATTCTTTTAAATGATTATCTTTTGCACAATCCTCATCTTGAGTTGTATCCATAATAAAGATATAAATATAGTAATAATTATATATTTAAATGTTAAGATGAATATTTTACACCAATATTCCTCATTATATCTATCCCACAAAAAAAGAAATCACTAAACGTACGTATATACAACTTAACATCCCCATGATGTTGTGTAATTAGTTTTTCAACACTACTATACTTAGATTGGTATAACTATGGAAATAATAAATATAAATGTTTATCATAAAATTATATGAATTCTAGAACAATATATATACCACCCACTTCCACACCATTTCACAATAATGTGAATATCATTGCTCATGTATACGGATGACCTACCATCTCCATGGTGGGATGCGATTAATTCTACATTACATCCATTAAATTTTGATTTACATAAATTTGTAAAAATAATAATTATGAAATATATTATGTTAATATCATTATGAAATGGTATAATAATTACCTAATAATGATAACCTAAAATTATTCAGCAAAACATGTATAATAAAATGAAGTAGTTAATAACAAAATTTCAAGTAATAATGAAATGTTATTAACAAACTTATAATAATATGATAATATATGATCGTTGTGAATTTACTATGACTCTAGAATATTACAAGGGATTTTTTCCAATAATTATAAAATATTATTTTTAACAAACAAAAAATATACGGTCTATGTAAAGGGATAATTTCTCAATCTCATTATTATCTACGATTGTTTATACGCAAGTCTTTAATAGGTTATATTTATAATCCGTGTACATATATCCTAAATATGCATTAAAAAATATATTTTTTACTATTCTAGAATATTTTAATTCCAATTTTACCAATTGGTAAAAAAAATTCAAATTGTATGAAAGGAAACATTTGTTTTTTTCAATACGAAGTAATTTTTGACTTATCTAACAAAAGTAGGAGAATAATGTTTTCTTATAACATATTTTACATGAACACAATTTTATGTTTTCAAAATAAATGAACTCCATGATGCTTCTATGATAATTGTTTTTTTAAATAAGTTGTTTTCATTGAAAATTTCATGTCTTTTAGATAAAGGTAAATTCTTTTAAATAAGAATTCATATTTTCACTAATATTTAATTTCAAGTGTTCTATCTAAAGTATTTTCCATATAAGATAGAAAATTTTAATAGGGTTATGTTTCATGTATACTAACCCTATTATTCATGTGATTTTATTTTGATTATGATGAAATTATATTTTTGAAATCCATTTGTTTTACATGGATTATGTAAAGATCGAATGTTGTTTAAGAACCTAATATTTTTCCATGGGTTATGATATTATGAATGATTTATGTTTTAATTAGTATGTAAAAATGATTTTATTATGAGATGGGTGAGACCTATACCTCCCTCCAATACATTTCAAAAAAGGATTATATCTTATAAGAATAATAGACCTAGAATGGGAAATTATCTTAGTTAGGTAATATATGTCTGGAATAGGATGTAAACTGATATTAGTAATACTAGGCTAGAATGAGGTGTGATCTTGGATATGTAATGTAAATTACCTCCTATGAAGGAATTTTCAATTTTCCTTAACTAATATGGAATGATTTTCTATACTTATGTGTATGCCACAAATTCCATTTCTTATGTTATGTCTTTTAAGAATATTTTCATTTCTTCTCTAGTAAATTTTATGATATAACCCTCAACATGATATCATGATCTTTTATATACATGATAATAATTTCAAATGTAATATTCATATGTCTTATGATTATGATATGCTTGATATCTCCCAGGTTTACCCTTACTGAGCTTCAAAGCTCACCTTTTCTTATGTTTCATTTCCAAAGGTTGTGAAGATGGATATTAAGTAAGATATGTAAAAAGTAGTCTAGTTCTGAAGGAATTAGTGGGACACTATATAGATGTCTTATGAACCAGTTATTTATGTTGCCCAGTTTCTAAAGACACTAAACCTATTCAATCATGGTGTGGTTTTGTAATGTTTTGGAATAAATATTCTACAATTTTGATGTAATTTATATTTATATAAGTGGTTGGATGTTAAAATAACAAATATATTACGTACTTATGGATATAAATAACAAATATATGAAAATGTATGGTAATTTCATTAGCTTCCAATTATTTATGAAAAATATAATTCGATTAAATAAAAAGGATGTATTTTTATTTTTAATAAAAAAATTAATTGAAATAAAAATTATTAAATTAAATTAATGAAATATATCTGTTATATAAAATATTTTTTATTTTCATCTAATATATAATTTTGCCATAAAATATGAGTAAACACTATTTTTATTAGAAACACCTATATTCTTCAAAATGGAAAATTTACCATCATTTAATTGAAACAGAATTTTAAATTAAAATTTTTACACATTAGTTTTTTTTATATTAAAAAAACTTTTTCTTTAGAATTGGGATATAATATTTTACTTTGGACGGTTTTTTTTATTTTCCTGATAACTTTCATGTTTTAATGAATTGTAAAAATATTTTAAATTTTAAATGAAAAAAAAAATTTTCAATAAAATAATTTATATAGTTAAATAATATTATTGAATTATTTTATTGTATAAATAGATTATATTTATATCATTTAATATAATGGAGGTCATTTGAACTAATTTTTAAATGAATATAGAATTAAATACATTTCAATCTTTTGTAACATTTTATCTTTCAAAACACATTTTCATATTCCAGAAAAGAGATTAATTTTAAATAAATTACATAAATATCTTCATATTTAATTTTTACAAATGTATTTCATATTTGGAATCAGTTGTTAACCATTTTTATCAACATAGAAAATATTATGACATTTATAATATTTTATTTATTATGATGTTAAATGTTTTAAAATTCGTGTTTTAATGAATATAAAATTTTTATGAAGGATTTAATGAAAGTAATATATTATTATAAGTATTATTATAAAATATAAAAGAGTTATGTTCACAATAATTTATTATTTTTATTTTTTTTCTAAAATGATGTATATTAAGTAGTTACTCAAAGAGATGTAGTGATTTTTTATTAACTAAGATAACAAATGAATGTTATTACAAATATTAAAATAAATATAATATGGGATAATTAATCTATCTAAAAAATTTTATAAATGACCTTGACATCGTATTTATATAATAAAATATTTATTTTCTAATTTAACTTTTTATCTTTATATAATTATTAATCAATGAATTGATAGTTTAAAAATTCAAATTTTTGATTTTTTATCCAAATAATATATTATTAAGTTATTTAAAAATCATTAAACATTTTAAAAAATATAGAGTAATAATTATATTTTATAAATGTAACGGCTCAACCCCAGTTACCCAAAGTCAGTGCATTATTACATAACATTGGCATGATCACAAGGAAATCATGTCCCGAAAGTCCAACCAATTTAGTATTATTGGAAACTAGATTCATACATAAGTTAAAAATTACCACTTGAAAAGAAATAAAACACTAAATTATCCCATTAGAAACATTCAAGCCTCCTAGATTATTCCTGCAAGTCACTCGTAACTAACTGCTTCATATCCTGGGAAAATAAAATATAAGAAAGGGGTGAGCTCAGACCCTCAGTAAGGGTAAGCAATATAGAAGAAGATAACATAAATATTAGGCATGGTAAATAATTTAAAAAACACCTTTAAAAATAATAATCATGAACACTTTTATGGAAGAAATATGATCTGAGTAAATAATTTCATAATAAAACATAGTCATGGGTTTTATACTATTCGAATAACCACATGATCCAACAATATTATTTTCATAATGGGGGAATGAATAATGTCAGACATTCTAAAACATCTTGTCAAGGCCTCAGCCAAGACCTCTAAAAATGATTAATGCCTCGGCCAAAACCATATATAAAATTGGGAAAGGCCTTGGCTAATTCCACATATAATTGTCTCATGAGACCTACCGATGCACCAAGGAGCTATAGAAGCCTCCACCCATCACATAAAAAGTCCAATACATTCCTTGTATGAACAGGTTGAAACATAACACAAACATTTGTATTAAAACTAGCATATGAAATGTCAATACATTAACCATAAACCAATATTGGTACAAAAATAACACATCTATAGTAAAACATACCACAAAAACTCCAATAAAATGTAGACGATTTGTATCATAATGAATTGACTTGAAACAACTATATAATCCATCAAAAGAAGTTGACATAGATGAAATCAAAACAATTTGACAGAAATATCTCTCTTTTTTTCAAATAATTTAAAGTCACTCAATTATAAAAGAAAATATTTATTTTGAAAATATTCTTATAAGCTCGTAAGGGATGCTTCGATGAAGTTATAAGGCATTGAATAACACTACCCACCGTATAAGTTAAAAAAACACATTCATACCTTAATTTTGTCGAAAGGGTCGTAAAATACCCTATTTAGAAAATGAAAGAAAGATTCCATTCAAAACATATAAGGTAAAAAAATGGTATAAATTAATATCACCCACTTTATATTAAATATTAAAACTGTTTTGAAATATGTTTTTAAGAAACACATGTGTGGATGACAAAGAGGTCCCAGTAGATACTTATGTAAAAACAACCTCGAATAATAAATAGATTTTGAAATTAACGCTTACCTTGTACTTTTCCTTGGTTGAGGGTACGTTAAACTCTTTTATAAGGTGAAATAATTGTAATTAAATTATAAAATAACCATATACATTAATATGATATCATATATGATCATCTTATATTGCATTGTTAATAATATTTTCGCATTATCGTTGTTTCGGGTGTTAACTGATTCGTCTTCCGTCAAATTCTTGGTTACGTAAGCTATGTTAATTATAAATATGATGTATTTTATTTAAATACAGAATGATATTATGTCATTAAACATTATTTCTAAACATAAAATGAAAATTATCCTTGAATGTTTATGATGGGGCAATGAATCTCATCGCGTTCATGGAGACGGTAATCTGTACCTACACACGAGTGGCAATAACATTATTTTGATTTAAAAACATATTTAAATAGATGTTATATAATTTATACATAAATAATAAAATGTAGTATTTATTATTTACCTCAATTATAAATCATTATTATACCCAATAAAATAATAATGTATCTGAATAACAACTACACCATGACGTGGAGACTGTAAGCCATACGTACACAAATATGGTGACATGTCAATCATAATAGAGAGATAATATAAGGTCCCAGCCTTAAACCTTACATAATATTGAATTATTAAAAGATTACACATTGAGGATCTTTTCAGGTTTAGAGGTTTAGAGAATTAGAACATAAAACTTGCATTACATTCCACATATAATAAAAGAGGTTACATAAAGATAGTATCCATTTTTCCCATCAATGGAAACATATTTAAAATAAAACATGGATTCATTCTTGACACTTCCTTGACACTATCTTCATATCATGTAACTTTCCCTTGACCTATGAAAAACATTTCCAAAAAACATGGGATGGGCATAAAAAGCACAGTATGGGTTTTAAAATATGGAAAGGAAACATAAGTTCATATATACATAATAATGAAAACATACTTACCCATAAAATATAATCACATTAACATACCTCATAAAATCATGAATAAATCATAGAAATCATAAGACATAAAGGTAACTTGAGGCATTCATAACATTCTTACGTAGGGAGTAACCCTCTTGGTTACGTTTGGAATACCCATCATAGTATATTCCCTAAATCTCTTCGGATAAAACTTAATGTTTAACTCTTTCGCATTACCCAATGAATTGGATAGCTATATCGGGCTCACCCGCCCTTAGTTTATCACGGAACCACTCGTCTTCATAATAATGCCCAAGAACCATAACATAATCGTATCACATAAAACAAGCATAAAGGAAACATAAAATTTCCACATTTCAATCACAAGATATCAATACAACACATTGATATAATAAAAAAATTATGAAAACCATTTTCAATACCAAAAAAAAGTAAGACATGGTATTTATTTTTCTTTTAAAAAGAAGTTATGGCTTGTAGATGAAGCCAAAACTCAAATAATGGTCACGGCGGCGGAGAAGTAATTGTCGCCACATATGTACTTCAAAAACATTCCATTTTTTCATTTAGTAAATGTTCATATAAAAAATATTCCCTTTGAATAAACTTAAAATTCAAAGGGTTTTATACACCGTATAAAAGAAGGTTGTGTATAAAACAAAATATGCCTCAATGAAAGGAGATTGAGACGAAGTCCCATACCTCGGGTCCGACTTGACTCGGTCGTTCGTTAATCTCCGGAATAATAAACATGAGTTAATTTCTACTTGTTTAAGAACCTTTTTCAAGTTCATTATTCCTTTTATATCACTTACAGCCATTTCATGAACACTGTGTAATTATTTCAGTTAATAACGGTCGTTTTAACGATCATTGGTACTTGAGTAAAAAATAAACCCTTTATAATTACAAGTTGTTCATGTATCCATTATATCCAAAATGGTATTCATGATGTAGATATCATATATGTCATATATATCCAGTACCGGCATGCATTTATAATATTACATAATCATTTAGAGGTAAGAAATGAAATGCACTGTTCATGCAGATGGTAAGTCGTACGTACGCATGAACGCTACTTACATTTCTATTTCATATTTTATAGAATGAAATCACAATTATATAAAGATATATTATAATTCTAGTGTAATATCATGTATAATATCATAACTCCATCCTTTATACATCACACATATGGTATGAACGAACCAAATCACTTTGAGAGGGCGGTAGTTCGCACTTCCTTAAATGAAGATATTGCGTTTACCCATAATGGAGACCATAAAGGTATTCCCAAAATGAAAAATACAGAAGCTTAAGGAAAACATAAACATAATATATATCATATATAAATATAGTGTCATCTTAATGGACACCTTTGAAGGTGTTAAAATAATGTTGAACAATCATCATTTCGGGAGGCAGAAATTCGCCATCCACGGAAACAGTATGTTCTTTAACCATTAGATGTATGTGTCTGTAAGTGCAGCTCGAATACTTCTTATAAAAAAATGCTATTATATTTAAGATACTGGATTTTTTACAAAAGAAGTGAATAAAAAGAGTTTAGGGGGTTGGAGAAGCAAAATAAAACAAAAGGACTCAAGTGAAGACAGTACCTTAAAATCGGGTAACTCCCTTTGGTTTGAGCTCAAAGGCTTCCTTGGGAAGACTTCTGCCCAATGTGAGGCTTCAAGGAGTAAGAGAGAGATATGGAGAGACACAATGGTCAGGGTTTGGCCAAGCCAAAGGCTTTGGAAGTGTGGGTAAGGAGGTAGAGGTGGGGGCCTTTAATAAGAGGAGAGGAGGGGCACTCTTGGAAAGTAAAGAAATGTTACTTTATTTTCAAATGGGTTTCGGATTTGAAAGGTCCCAAATTGATATAATTAGAGGATAAGGTGATAAGGGTTCGAAATATACCCATACAATAGGTTTTGGACATGTGTATGTCTTATATTTTACATTATCATTTCATTTTATTTAAATCCTTTATTAATGAGGTAATCGCTGCATCATCATGATGTCATAAATAATTTAATAAATTTAATGTCTAAAAATTATAAAAATATATAATAATGTAGGAAATATTTTTACCTTTCTAATTAATATTTATAGTCCAAAACACCATTTATTTAGACAAAATTAAAAATATTTTACTTAGGTGATATATTCTTTGTCAGATTTAACATTCTTTAAAAATAAAAAGATAAAAAGTCACTTTCTCACAAAAGTGATTTCATGGGGCCCCCAAGTTTGGCACAAGGCATCCCATGGTCGACCATGAGACAAAAAGTAGCCTTAGGACACATTTTGGTGTCATTTTTTATTATTATGATATTATTTTATTATCCTTAACTACCCGATTACTCATTAATCAAGATAATTAGAGATAATTACCATTGTTACTATTCATAATGTCCAAAAATAAAAGAGTCTTAATTACATAATTTGGACCTTCTGATTCCAAATATGTAATCCATTTTACCAAATTCGAAACACATAAATTGCAATAATTGATTTAAAAATAATTCTCGTTGTCAAAACAAATAGCTGGGTTTTTTTGAAACAATATCTTTGAAAAGTTTGGCATTATTTTATGACCAATTCCAAAGTGAAATTAATCCTAATGACCACAATTGGATTATATGGTAAAACTATATTCATATTACACTTTAAGAACAATTAAAAAGATAATCTAACTATATAATTAAATTAAATGAAAAAGTAGTTTTGATGTAAAATGCAGTATTTTTCACTATTCCTTAAAAAATGAACATTGTCAGAAAAATAACAAAAATTTATCCAATGTAAATATCAATGTCCCAATGATAATGAATATGTTTATTTTGACAAATATAGATTATAAAATTGTCAAAAGTTTGATTTAAAAATGGTTTTCCATCAAAAGGCAGTAAGACAATCTTTTAAGAATATTAGTGTATTCCATGCATAAGATTGTATTTATTTTCATTTTAAGCCTCTAAAACACTATCTTAGTCATTAATAGACATAGAAAAAAATATTTATTATTTATTACTTACTTGATATGTTACATCCTTCCCCCCTTTAGAAAATTGCATCCCTGCAATTTATTTACTTATCGAATAATTGAGGGTACTTATCCCTCATTGCATTTTCAGATTCCCATGTTGCCTCTTCAATCATGTGGTTTTTCCACAAAACCATTACCTGATGAATCACCTTATTCCATAACACATGCTCCCTGTGGTCAAGAATCTGGACCGGTTGTTACTCATATGATAGGTTCTCTTCTAGCTGAACTACCTCTGGACTCAAAACATGAGATGGATCTGGCATGTACTTTCTCAACATCAAAACATGAAAAACATTGTGTACCTGAGATAAAATCGGAGGTAAAGCCACCCGGTATGCAACTAATCCAACTCTCTCCAGAATTTCATATGGTCCAATGAACCTTGGACTCAACTTTCCTTTCTTACCAAATCGCATCACACTTTTCCATGCTGATACTTTGAGAAAAACATGATCACCTACCTCAAAAGGGAGATCCTTACTCCTATTGTCCGCATAACTCTTCTGCCTGCTCGGAGCTGTTCTCATGTGTTTCTGAATCAGATGAACTTTTTTTGCCATCTCTTCTACCAATTCAGGTCCCATCAACTTCCTTTCACCCACTTCATCCTAGAAAGCTGGAGTTTGACACCGCTTCCCATATAATGCCTGAAATGGTTCCATCTGTATACTGAAATGAAAACTGTTATTATATGAAAATTCAACCAAAGAAAGATGTTGGTACCAAATTCCCTAATAATGAATAGATCAAGAACATATCATATCCTCCAAGGTATGAATTGTTCGTTCCGACTTCCCATCTGATTGAGGATGAAAAGGTGTACTAAAATTTAATTCAGTAACCAACGACTTCTGAAGGCCTTTCCAAAATTTAGAACTGAACCTGGGATCACAGTCAGATACAATGGAGAGGGGAACTCCATGTAACGAGGCTATCTCTTTAAGATACAAATGGGAAAGTTGATCTAGGGAAAAAGTATCTCGTATTGCAAGAAAATGAGTAGACTTGGTCAAGCGATCAACAATAACCCAGATTTCATTATTACCTCGAGATGTCTTCGGTAATCCCACAACAAAGTCCATGGATATATTATCCCATTTCCACTCTGGCACTGGTAAAGGCTGAAGCATCCCTTTCGGTACCTGCCACTCTGCTTTAACTTGTTGACAAGTCAAACACTTCACCGTAAAATCAGCAATATCTCTTTTCATTCCATCCCACCAGTAATACTCCTACAGATCTCTGTACATCTTAGTACTGCCAGGATGAACTGAAAACGGAGAACTATGAGCTTTAGATAACAACTATATCTTCAACTATGAATCACAAGGCACACACAATCTCTTCTCAAATCTCAAAACACAATCATTATCAATGTTTAATTCTGGCAACTTACCCTTCTGAACTAACTCTACCTTTTTCTGCAACTCACTGTCTTGCTTCTATGCTTGCTTGATTCTGTCTGATAGAGCTGATCTCACTGATACCTGAAACAAAACAGAAGAACATCCTTCACCAACAACTTCTATGCCAATGTTCATAAAATCCTTAACCAAAGGATCACACTCCAAACACAACATTACTAATGAAGCATTACTTTTTTGACTCAAAGCATCTTCCACTTTATTTGCTTTTCCCGTATGGTAATGAATTGTACAATCATAATCCTTGATTAATTTTAGCCATATCCTCTGTCTCATGTTCAATTATTTTTGAGTGAATATATACTGTAAACTTTTGTGATCTGTATATATTTCACACTTTACTCGATACAAATGATGCCTCCAAATTTTTAAAGCCATAACAACAGAAGCTAATTCCAAATCATGTGTAGGGTAATTCACCTCATGTGTTTTCAAATGACGTGAAGCATAAGCAATTACTTGATCATTCTTCATTAGGAAACATCCAAGTCATTTCAATGAAGCATCACTGTATATAACAAACTCACCATTCCGGGAAGGTAGTGCCAAAACTGGAGCATTCACCAATCTTCTTTTCAATTCCTGAAAACAATCATCACATTCTTTTGTCCAGATAAACTTAACACCCTTCTGAGTTAGCTTAGTCATTGGACTAGATAACCGTGAAAAATTTCTAACAAACCTTCGGTAATAGCTAGCCAAACCAAGGAAACTACGAATCTCTGTTACATTTGTGGGTCTTGGCCATTCTACAACAACATTTGTTTTTGCAGGATCAACAGTTATCCAATATTTAGAAACAATATGACCAAGGAAATAAATTTGTTGCAACCAAAACTCACACTTGCTGAATTTCCAATACAATTTCTTTTCTTTCAAGGTTTGAAAAATAACCCTTAAATGTCTTTCATGTTCTTCTTTACTTTTAGAACACACCAAAATATCATCAATGAAAACCACCAAAAATTTATCCAAGAACTTATGGAATATTCTATTCATTAAGTCAATGAATACAGCAGGTGCATTGGTTAGCCCAAAAATCATTACTACAAATTCATAATGGTCATATCTTGTACGGAAAGCAGTCTTCAGAACATCTTTTTCCTTTACCTTCAGCTGATGGTACCCCGATCTCAGTTCAATTTTTGAAAAATACTGAGCTCCCTAGAGTTGATACAACTTCATTTGTTGGCCTGACATCTGCTGAAGTAGTTTCAAAGGATTTCACCACCCCTTTCTGCTTGTAGTCTAACATCTTTCCGTCACTCAAGCTCTTTGTTGGACACTCATTTGCATAGTGACCCATCTCATTGCACTTAAAACATTTCACTAACTATAAATCAAATTTCAACTTACCAACACCTTGATCTTTTTGAGTGGAATCAAGAGCCTTATGTCCCATCTGACCACATCGGTAGCACTTTCCAGAATTATGAATACATTCCCCAGCATTCCTTTTTCCACATTTATCACAAACTGGAAACATAGTTTTCTTACCATCAGACTTTTTTGAATAATTCTTTCCTTTCTCATGCCACCTCGATATCTTCTTCTACTGGTTGTTATAGAACACTTGATCATCGGCAAACTCCATTTCCACCTTCTCAGCACAACGAACAAGCTTTTCATAACTATTAAAATCACTAGAAGCTAATGCCCTTCGATATTCTGGATTCAATCCTAAGTTAAAATGATTGATTTTACTATCAAGGTCTCGGATAAAATTTGGAGCATACCTTGCCATTCGAGTGAACCTTTCATCATAGGCGGCCACTGAGTCTTCCTCTTGCCTCAATTCGAAGAATTGTTTTTCCATACTAAGTCTAGCAGCCTTAGGAAAATACTTCTCAAGAAACATACCTTTGAATTCATCCTAGTTGAGAGAATCAATATCATCAACATCCCTGATATTTTTAACCATCGACCACCACTGATATGCTTCACCCCTCCAAATGGTAAATAGCAAGACTAACCTTTTGATTGTCTGAATACCCAATGACATCGAAAATCTTCTCCAGTTCTTTAATCCACCCTTCAGCTATCACAGGGTCAGATGATCCTCTGAATGATGGGGGATGTTGCCTCATGAAATGTTCAACCACTGACATGTTCCTCTGCGGTTGATCTGGCTGGTCTCGTTCATGGATACCACCGCCATTTATCGCTTGAGTCCACTACGCCATTACTGCAACAAACTGTTCAATTCCAATTCCGACCATCTCAAGATGCTGATTCAGAAGGTTATTTCCTTCTGTATGCCTTCCTAGTAGTGCTTCCCTATTTCCTCTACAGAAAACCATTCTGAACAAACATGTCTTAGATGAAGAAACATGGTAATCTTGAAATTCTATATCATTTCAATTTGACCATAAAAATATATTTTTGGATAATCATTTTATAGAATTATGACTCCTAAAATTATCTAAACCGACCTTTGATACCAACTATAAGGCTCCAGCCTTAAACCTCACATAATCTTGAGTTATTACAAGATTACACATTGAGGATCTTTTTGGGTTTACAGTTTTAGAGAATTAGAACATAAAACTTGCATTACATTCCACATATAATCAAAGTGGTTACATAAAGATAGTATTCATTTTTACCATCAATGGAAACATATTTAAAATAAAACATGGATTCATTCTTGACACTTCCTTGACACTATCATTATATCATGTACCATTCCCTTGACCTGTGAAAAACGTTTCAAAAAAACATGGGATGAGAATAAAATGCTCAGCATGGGTTATAAAAATATGGAAAGGAAACATAAGTTCATATATACATAAGAATGAAATCATACCTTACCAATAAAACACAATCACTTTAACATAACTCATCAAATCATGAATAAATCCTAGAAATCATAAGACATAAAGGTAACTTGAGACATTCATAACATTCTTACGTAGGGAGTAACCCTTTTGTTTACGTTTGGAATACCCATCATAGTATATTCTCTAAATCTCTTCGGAGATACCTTAACATTTCACTCCTTCGCGTTACCCAATACATTGGAGAGCTATATCGGGCTCACCCACCCTTAGTTTATCACAAAACCACCCGTCTTCATAATAATGTCCAAGAACCATAACATAATCGTATCACATAAAATATGCATAATGGAAACATTACATTTCCACATTTCAATCACAAGATATCAATACAACACATTGATATAATAAAAAAAATTATGAAACCCATTTTCAATACCAAAATAAAATAAAATTAAAACATGGTATTTATTTTTCTTTTAAAAAGAAGGTATGGCTTGTAGAGGAAGCCGAAACTCAAATAATGGTCACGACGGCGGAGAAGTCATTTTCGCCGCATACGTACGAAAAAAACATTCTCTTTTGTCGTTTAGTAAATGCTTTGTATAGAAATATTCCTTTT
The DNA here is from genome assembly GCA_963277665.1 of Viscum album. Lineage (NCBI taxonomy): Eukaryota > Viridiplantae > Streptophyta > Magnoliopsida > Santalales > Viscaceae > Viscum > Viscum album. Next base: position 1,982,912,282 of record OY728145.1, on the reverse strand, counting down.
GAATAAACTTAAAAGTCAAAGGGGTTTATACACCGTATAAAACTAGGTTGTGTATAAAACAAAATATTCCTCAATGAAAGGAGATTGAGACGAAGTCCCATACATCGGGTCCGACTTGACTCGGTCGTTCTTTAATCTCTTGAATAATAAACTTGAGTAAATTTCTACTTGTTTAAGAACCTTTTTCAAGTTCATTATTCCTTTTATATCACTTATTTCCATGTCATGAACACTATGTAATTATTTAAGTTAATAACGGTCGTTTTAACAATCATTGGTACTTGAGTCAAAAATAAACCCTTTATAATTACAAGCTGTTCATGTATACATTTTATACAGAATGGTATTCATGATGTAGATATCATATATGTCATATATATCCAGTACATGTATTCATTTATAATATTACAAAATCATTTAGAGGTATGAAATGAAATGCACCGTTCCTGGAGACGGTAAGCTGTACGTACGCATGAATGAAACTTTCATTTCTATTTCGTATTTTATAGAATGGAATCATAATGATATAAAGGTATATTATAATTCCATTGTAATATCATTTATAATATCATAATTCCATACATTATACGTTTCACATATGGTATTAACGAATCAAATCACTTTGAGGGGGCGGTAGTCCACAATTCCTTAAATGAAGATATCGCGTTTACCCATAATGGAAACCATAACGGTATGCCGAAAATGAAAAATACAGAAGCTTAAAGAAAAAAATAAAAATATTATATATCATATATAAATATGGTGTCATCTTAATGTCCACCTTTGAATGTGTTAAAATAATGTTGAACAATCATCGTTTCGGGAGGCAGAAATTCACCATCCACGAAAACAAAATGTTCTTTAACCATTAGATGTAGGTGTGTGTAAGTGTAGCTAGAATACTTCTGATAAAAACATCCTAGTATATTAAATATATTGGATTTGTTACAAAAGAAATTAATAAAAATAGTTTAGGGGTTGGAGAAGCAAAATAAAACAAAAAGACTCAAGTGAAGACATTACCTTAAAATCGGGTAACGCCCTTTGGTTTGAGCTCAAAGGCTTCCTTAAGAAGACTTCTGCCCAAAGTGAGGCTTCGAGGAGTAATAGAGGGATGTGGAGAGACAAAATGGGCAGGGGTTGGCCAAGCAAAAGGCTTTGGAAGTGTGGGTAAGGAGGTAGAGGTGGGGGCCTTTTATAAGAGGAGAGGAGTGGCACTCTTGGAAAGTAAAGAAAGGTTACATTATTTTCAAATGGGTTTCGGATTTTAAAGGTCCCACATTGATATAATTATAGGATAAGGTGATAAGGGTTCTAAATATACCCACCCAATAGGTTTTTTACATGTGTAGGTCTTATATTTTACATTATCTTTCCATTTTATTTAAATCATTTATTAATGAGGTAATTGCTGCATCATCATGATGTCATAAATAATTTAATAAATTTAATGTCTAAAAATTATAAAAAAAATATCATAATGTAGGGAATATTTTTAGCTTTATAATGGATATTTATAGTCTAATATATCATTTATTTAGACAAAAGTAAAAATATTTACTTAGGTGATACATTCTTTGTCACATTTAAGATTCTTTAAAAATAAAAAGATAAAAAGTCAATTTCTCACAAAAGTGATTTCATGGGGCCCACAAGTTTGGAACAAGGCATCCCATGTTCGACCATGAGACAACCAGTAGCCTTAGGACACATTTTGGTGTCATTTTGTATTATTAGGATATTATTTTATTATCCTTAACTACTCGATTACTCATTAATCAAGATAATTAGAGATAATTACCATCATTACTATTCATAATGTCCAAAAATAAAAGAGTCTTAATTACATAATTTGGACCTTCTGATTCTAAATATGTAATCCATTTTACCAAATTCTAAACACATAAATTTCAATAATTGATTTAAAAATTATTCCCCTTGTCAAAACAAATAGCGGGTTTTTTTGAAACAATATCTATGAAAAGTTTCGCATTGGTTTATGACCAATTCCAAAGTGAAATTCATCCTAATGACCACCATTGGATTAAATGGTAAAACTATATTCATATTAAACTTTAAGACCAATTAAAAAGATAATCTAACCATATAATTAAATTAAATTAAAAATTAGTTTTGATGTAAAATGCAGTATTTTTAACTATTCATTAAAAAATGAACATTGTCAGAAAAATAACAAAAATTTATCCAATGTAAATTTCAATGTCCCAATCATAATTAATATGTTTAATTTGACAAATATAGATTATAAAATTGTCAAAATTTTGATTTAAAAATGGTTTGCCATCAAAAGGCAGTTAGATAATCTTTTAAGAATATTAGTGTATTCCATGCATATGAATGTATTTATTTTCATTTTAAGCCTCTAAACCACTATCTTAATCATTAATAGAAATTGATAAAAATATTTATTATTTATTACTTACTTGGGATGTTATAGAGAATAATTAATATGTTTGTACCATGTTTATAATGACATAAATGTATATAGAAGATAATGTATTTATCATTTTATAATGGAAAAAACAAAGAAAGAGGATGTTGAAGAAGAAAAGAACTTGGAAGAGGGTGGTGAAATTATTACCACTTATTCAGGTTCTTCCTTTTTATTTGATCAAAAGGTCTCATTAAATTGTATATATGACCAATGTAATGCCTCTAAGATTAATTGAGGGATGTTGGGAGGATATGTTGGTAGGGGATGTATGAGCCAAATGCTTTAGAAGTGTGATAAATGGGTAAGAAGTGAGGGCTTTTTATTAGGGAGAGGAGGTGATCTTAAGGAAAGTTTGAAACAGTTATTTTATTATAACAACAAATTTTCTTTAAAATGGTCAAATATTCGTTAATATGAATGTTAAGATTATCATGGTCAAAATAAAATAATAAAATATGAATTGGATAGGTTTTGGATATTGTTTTAATATTTATAATCTTATTTATTTAAATCATTTATTAATGAGGTAAATATTGCATCATTATTGTGTCATAAATAATTTAATTTATTTGATGTCGAAAAATTACAAAAAAAACTACCATGATGTAGGAAATCTTTTTATATTTCCAATTAATATTTATATTCTAAAAGATAACTTATATGAACACACGTAAAAATAGATTTACTAAAAAAATATTTGTTTATGCCATTTTTTTCTTTACTTTAAATTAATTAATATAAAGTGTCATTATTACTCCAATGTGGCTCGATGGGGACCCAAATTAGACCCATGGATGCCCATGGTCGGTTATTTATCATCCAATATGTTTACGACACATGTTAGGGTAATTAAATATTATTATAATACTATATTTTCCCTTATTTATTATATTTACCCTTTAATCAAGGTAAATAAAATATTTACTGAAGTAAATATTTAAAATCTATAAAAATAAAAGTTAAATATTTACAAAATTTTGAACTACTGATTACAAATATGGAATCCATTTTTCCAAATTCAAAACACAGAAGTTGAAGAAATTAATTTAAAATTAATTCTCACTGTCAAGACAAAAATTGTGTTTTTATGAAATAATAACTATCTAACGATTGACACTCGTTTATGTACAGCTTAAGTATGAAATTACATCCAATGAACAAAATTATATTAAATGGTAAAAATATAATCTAATTATTCTTTAAAAAACTCAAAATTATAATTTAACACTATAAATTATTTTGATAAAAAAAATTTAATTAAAATTAGTATTTTTCACTATTCATAAAAATATGAATGTTATCAGAAAAGTGCCAAAACATTACCCTAGAATAATTTTGATATTCCGAATCGAAAATTGATGTTCATTTTGAAAGAAAAAATTATAAAATTTCAAAAAGTTGTTATTATAATTTATAACGGCTTCTTCAATTGGTCACAGTGTGTTAGAATCTCAAAGTTGCATACAATGCAATCTATTGCATTATTCAAAGGGAAACGTACTATGGAAGCCTGTGGTGTTACATTCTGCCCATTTTAAAATACGTTTTTCCTCGAATTTCTATAATACTACCACATAAAATGATTCAGGTGGTTCTTTATCATAAGTTCCTCGGGCTCCCATATTGCCTCTTCAATCTTATGGTTTCTCTATAGAACTTTTACCAGAAAAGTTGTCCGATTTCTCAAAACTAGTTCTCTGGTATCAAGAATCGTGATTGAATCTTCACAATAAGATATATTGGGTTCCAATTATAATTCCTCATAGGTGAGTACATGCGTTGGGTTAGGCATGTATTTTCTCAACAATGATACGTGGAACACATTGTGAACTTTGGAGAGACTTGGCGGTATTGTCAAACGATAAGCTAAACCCCCAATTTATTCTCAAATTCCGAATGTTCTAATGTACCTGGGACTCAATTTACCCTTCTTACCAAATTGTATTACTCCCTTCCATGGAGATACCATCAAAAAACATGATCTACAACCTAAAATTTCAAATCCTTTCTTCGGTTATCGGTATATCCCTTCAGCCTACTTTGAGCAGCATTGATGTGGGATTGGATAACCTTCACCTTTTCCATCGTTTCCACAAAATGTTCTGGACCTACTAGGATTATTTCACCAACATCATCTCAACATGTTGGTGTGTGACATCTCATTCTATATAATACTTCATTTGGGGCCATGTGAATACTTGAATAGGAGATATTGTTATAGGAAAATTCTACGAGAGGTAAATATTGATCCCATATACCTTGAAATTCAAGTGGAAAAGATCTCAAAATTTCTTCTAAAGATTGAATAGTCTATTCTGATTGTCCATCAGTTTGAGGGTGGTAGGCAGTGCTCAACTGATGTTCAGTATCCATGGATTTTTGAAGACTTTTCCATAATTATGATGTAAAATGAAGACCATGATAAAAAACAATCGATATGGGTACTCCTAGAAGTCTTACAACTAAATTAATATATATTCTTGCTAAAAGTTCAAGTGGTAAATCTTAACTTATAGTATGAAAATGTGATGACTTGGTAGGACGATAAAAAATGACCCATATTTCATCATTTCTTCTAGGAGTCTTTGGTAGTCCCATGACAATGTCCATTGTAATATCATCCCATTTCCACTCAGGTATGGGAAGAGGATTCACAACTCTTCTAGGCTATTTCCTTTTAGATTTAACCTATTGACAAACCATACATCTTGATACAAAATCCGCAATCTTCTTCTTCATGTTGTCCCACCAAACTTTTTTCTTCAAATCCCTATACATCGTGGTGCTACTAGGGTGTATAGAGAAATTCGAACTATTAGAATCATCGAAAAATTCCTTTTTTAGATCAGGTATACCAAGAACAAAAATTCTCTTCCCAAATTTCAAAATTCCATCTTCATACACGAATTCACTCAATCTCCCACCGTTCACAGCTTTAATCTTCTTTTAAAACTCCTCATTATCAGCTTGAGAACTTTTTATCCTTTCTAATAAAGATATTTTGGGAACCATTTTAAAAAGTATTGATTATCCACCTTCCATGTTTATCCCCATATCCATATTTACTAGATCCATGACAATAAGATCCCTTTCAACTCTCATCTTGTTCAAAACACCATAATCATTTATTCTAAAAGGATCATCCACCTATTTTTCCTTCCCCAGGTGGAAGTGTATCATGAAATCATAATCCTTGAGTAGTTCAAGTCATCATCTTTTCATCATGTTGAGTTCCTTCTATGACAAAATATAATTCAAACTATTGTGATCAGTATATATCTCACATTTTTCACCATATAGATAATGTCACCATATCAGCAAAGAAATGATTACAGCTTCTAACTAAAGATCATGAGTATGATAGTTTTCCTCATGAATTTTTAGTTGTCATGATGCATAGGCAATAACCCTATCATTATGAATAAGGAAAAAAACAAAGTCCTTTATTTGATGCATCACTATAAATAACAAACCCATATTTCATCGATGGTAGAGTCAATATAGAATAATTGACTAATATTCACTTCAGTTCATTACACTCTTTTTCCAAACAAATTTAAGCCCTTTAAGTGTGATCTTGGTTAATGGGTTAGCCAAATGGAAAAAATTATTGACAAAATGCTGATAATAACCTGTTAAACCAATAAAACTGTGTACCTCAGTTATATTCGTCAATGCTGGACATTCTTGGATTTCTCTTCTCTTAGAAGGATCAACGGATATTCCATCCATAGAGACAATATGGCCAAGAAAAAAAATATCCTGAAGCCAAAATTCAATCTTTCTAAGCTTCCCATATAATTCATGTCTTCTAAGAGACTTTAGAATAATGCTCAAGTGATTTTCATGATCTTCATAACTTTTGGAATATACCAATTTAATATTAATAAATACCACTAAAAATTCATCAAGATATTCTTTGAAAACTGTGTTCCTTAGATCCATGAAAACATAGGGTGCATTAGTCATCCCAAAATACATTACTATAAACCCATATTGCCCATAACTATTTCGAAATTTTGTCATTGGAATGCCTTTATTTTTCACACACAACTAATGATATCCAGATTGAAGGTCAATCTTTGAAAATTATTGTGCTCCATGAATTTGGTTGAATAAATCATCAATGCAAGGTAAGGGATACTTGTTATTTATTGTTATATAATTGATCTCTATGTCGTCAATGCAAAACCTCATTGATCTATCTTTCTTCTTAACAAAAAGGACAGGGGATCCCCCTAGAGAAACACTAGGGTGTATAAATCCTTTATTACTCAAATACTATAGTTATTTCTTTATTTCCTCTAATTCCACAATGGCCATTCTATATGGAGTCTTCAATATGGGCCTTGAACCATGAATTAAATCAATGGAAAACAAACCTTCTTCCTCTTGAGGATGTCCGGGTAAATCCTCTCGAAACACATCAACATATTTTTAAATAATAGGTACATCCTCTATTTGATCATTCCTTTCCTAACCCATAGTTATTTCATTCTCTTCATCCCCAAAAATTTAATTTAGTAGAGATACTAAGGGTGGATCTAGATAAGAATCCTTTGGTGATTTTTCTTCTCTAAAGATAAGTTACTCTTTATAATCATTGAAAATTGTAACCTCCTTCTTCTAAAAATATATTTTCACATCATGGTCTGAAATCCAATGGATACCGAGGATTATATAAAATTCAATCATGGGTATGATGATGATATCATCAGATAAAAAACCTTTATATGACCTAATGGGAACTGATTCACAAAACATTATTGTAATGATTCTTCCCTTAAGAGTTTTGACAAACACCTCCTTTGTTAAATCAAATTGGAAGTATCTAATTTTCTTAGAAAACTGAGAAGATATGAAAAAATGTGATGATCTAGAATCAAATAAAGCATTTTCTAAACTTGAGGAAACCATTAAATTACCTTCCACCATGTCTTTAAGAGCTTCAACCTCAGCAGTAGTGATGATATAAGCTTGACCTTGATCCCATATCCTCTTATGTGGTAAATTTTTTTGATGCTTTGGACTTTCATTTTCATAATGTCCCATGTCCCTGCAATTGTATAATTAAATGTTGGTATCTTCTTTATTCCCCTTACAATCACTATCAAGGTGGACTTTCTATCCACATTTATGGCATACTCCTTTTCCTTTTAGACATGAACCGGGGTTCTTCCTTCCATAATTATCATAGGGTGGAAATTCAAACCTTCCCTTCTCCCCTGTTTCTTTATTTCCTTTCCCAAAGTGTTCAGCATATCTCTTCTTCTCTTGCTTTGCTTTAAAGTTATTAGACTTAGAGAATTCCTTTTTTGTCTTGATATCACATGAGACAATATCTTCGTATGATAAAAAGGATTTCGATACTAATAATCGATGGAGAAATGGTTTTAACCCATCAAAGAAACAATATATTGTACTTCTTGGGTTAAGTATATAATCAGCAGCATGCCTTTCTAACCTTGTAAATTTGGATTCAAACTTTGTGACATTCTCATCCTCCTTTTTCCTTAGACTCAGAGATTTCCTTTCCATATCCACTTAATGGTCAGGAGGAAAGTGTTTTTCTATAAAATTATCATTAAAATCCGTCCATTCCAAACATGATACATCTTCATCCTCTTTTGGGTTCTGAATCAATGAACACTGTTGATCTGCATCTCCAGTGAGGTGATAAACTGCCATGACAACATTTTCCCTTTAGCTACTCCCCAAAGAATGAAATATCCTCTCTAAAGAATTTATCCATGGCTCACCTACTAATGGATTTGTACTCCCATTGAATGTTGGTGGTTTTTTCATCATGAAGCGATCTAACATTGATCCTCCGCATTGTAGATCAGGGTGCTCCAAACGGGTAAGGTTATTATTCATAACCAGAGTGAGTTGTCCCTGTTTAGTGGTAAGCTGACCTGCATGAGTTGTATCACCATCTCCACTATAATTATCTTGAGTAGGAGGGTAATACCTACATGGATTACGTGCATTGATACAGTTTCCATTCCTTCTACAAGGTTCCATTTCTGAACAATGGCCTAAACTAGATTGCTTTATGAATCAAACTATATAATTCTCTACTTGTAAAATACTTGACATAAATTAAATATTTTATGGATATTATCCATAATCATAAAAATGTTTTTATTGAGGATGTATATACTAATAACCCCTTTATAATAGTTTGTAAAGAAAATGAGAATTATCCTAAGCATATCCCCCGAGAGTGTCGTAACCAAGGGTGAAGCAAGGAACGTTATCGCGAACTTGTTCCCGTTCGAGTCCAGCTCAAAGAGGTGTTTTCAGGATTTACCCCTAGGTACATCTGTCTCAAAGCTTCCTCTACCTGCACGCACCTAGAAATTGATATATTGCTTGGAAAACACAAAAAATCTCTACAATACCAAAATTCTAGAAAATTCGTCTATACTAATCCTCAAAGTCTATCATAGTGCTATGTGCTCTAATCAGATTATATCTAAATCTAGTTTCCAAGGATTGTAATAAACTTCCTCTGATACCAACTGTAATGCCCCGACCCCATTACCCAAAGTTGGTACATTATTACATAACATTGGCATGATCACAAAGAAATCATGTCCCGAAAGACCGATCAGTTTAGTATTATTGGAAACAATATTCATTCATTAGTTCATCTTGAAAACTTGAAAAGAAATACAACACTAAATTATTCCATTAGAAACATCAAAGCCACCTAGATTATGCCTTCATGTCACTCATAACTAACTTCTTCATATCACGGGAAAATGAAACATAAGAAAGGGGTGAGCTCAGACACTCAGTAAGGATAAGAAATACTACAGAAGATAACATAAGTATTAGGCATGGTGAATAATTGAAAACACATGCCTTTACAAATTATAATAATGTACACTTTTATGGCAGGAATATTCGCTGAGTAAATAATTTCATAATAAAACATTATCATGGGTAATATACTAGTCGAATAACAACGTGATCCATCAATATTATTTTCATAATGAGGGAATGTATAATGCAATACATTCTAAAAAATCTTGTCAAGGCCTCGGCCAAGACATCAATAAATGATTAAGGCCTCGGCCAAAACCATATATCAAATTGGGAAAGTCCTTGGCCAATTCCACAAATAATTGTCACATGATACCTATCGATGGACCAAGGAGTTATAGCGGTCTCCACCCGTCACATAATTAGTCCAATACATTCCTCATATAAAAAGTTTGAAACATAACACAAGCATTCATATTAAAAATAGCATATTAAATGTCAATAATTTAACCATAAAACATGAATTGTATAAAAATACCACATCCATAGTCAAACATATAATAAAACCTTCAATAAAATATGGATGATTTATATCAGAATTAATCAACCTCAACCAAGTATAAAATCCATCAAAGGATGATGACATAGATGAAATCAAAACTATTTAACAAAAATATCTCTCCTTTTTAAATTATTTAAAGTCACATAATTATAAAAGAAAATATTTATTTAGAAAATATTCTTATAAGCTTGTAAGGTAAGCATCGACGATGTTATAAGGTGGATAATAACCATACCCACCGTATAAGTTAAAAAATGACAATGTGACCTTAATTTGGTCAAAAAGGTCATAAAGTACCCTGTTTGGAAAACGACAGAAATATTCCCTTCAAAACATATAAGGTAAAATATAGGTGTAAATTAAATTAACCAATTGTCTATTATATATTAAAAATGTTTTGAAATACGATTTTAGGAAACACAGATGGGGATGATAAAGATGTCCCAGTAGATACTTACGTAAAAAAACCTTGGATAATAAAGAAAATGTGAAATTAACCATTTCCTTGTTCATTTCCTTGGTCAAGGGTGGGTTAAAATAATTGATAATGGAGAAATAATTGTTTTTAAATTATAAAATAACCATATAAATTAATATGATATCATATATGATCTTCTAATATTGATTTGTTAATAATATTTTAGCATTATCGTTGTTTCAGGTGTTAACCGATTCATTTTCCTTTATATGTTTGGTTACGTAATCCATGTTCGTTATGAATAGGATGTATTTTATTTATATACAGAATGATATGATGTCTTTATACATTATTTTTAACCATAAAATGAAAATTATTCATTAATGGTTATGACAGGGAAAAGAATCTCATCACGTTAATGGAGACGGTAATCCGTACGTACGCACGAGTGACAATATCATTATTTTGATTTAAAAACATATGTAAATAGATGGTATATCATATATACAGAATCATTAACATGTTAAACTTATTATTTACATCAATTATATATCATTATTATACCCATCCAAATAATAATGTAGTTGAATAACAACTACACCACGACGTGGAGACGATAAGTCGTACGTACGCACGTATAATGACATGTCATTCATAGGGTGAAGAGAAAAATGAATATGGTTTTACCATATTTATAATGAAATCACATTATATAGACGATATTGGTGTTATCATTTGTGAATTGAAACAAAAAATAAAGATGAAGTGGAAGAAGAAATGAACTTGAATGAGTGTGGTGAAACTATTACCTCTTCTTCTGGTTCTTCCTTTTGATTTGATCATAAGGGCTCCATTGGTTGGATTTCTGACCAATTTAATTCCACTAAGATTAATTTAGGGATGTTTATAGGATATTTGGGTAGGGTTTGTATGATCCAATGGCTTTAGAAGAGTGAGAAATGGGTAGGAAGTGAGGTATTTTTTAAAGGGAGAGGAGGGGCTCTTTAGGAATATTTCAAACAAGTATTTTATTATAACCTCATATTTGGTTTCTAAAGGTAAAATATTTGTTAATATCTATGTTATGATGACTCATGGTAAAAATAATATAATCTAATAAAAATTGGACATGTTTTTTATATTGTTTTAAAATTTATAATTTCATTTATCTAAATAATTTATTAATGAGGTAAATATTACATCATTATTGTGTCATAAATAATTTAATTTATTTGATATCCAAAAAATATAAAAAAATACCATGATATAGGAAATATATTTGGATTTCTAAAAAATTATTATAGTGAAAAATATTACTTATATAATCCCATGTAATAATTGATTTAGTAACAAATATTTGTTTATGCCATTTTTGTCTTTAATTTAAATTAATTAATATAAAGTGTCATTATTACTCCCATGTGGTTCCATGGGTTTCAATATTATACTGAAGGATTCCTATGGTCGTTTATTTATTATAAAATTGGATTAGAACAAATGTTAGAGTAATTTAATATTATTATAATACAATATTTTACCCTTATTTATTATATTTACCCTTTATTCAAGGTAAATAAAATATTTACTGAAGTAAATGGTTAAAATGTCTAAAAATGAAATATTCCTATTTACACAATTTGTACCTACTAATTACAAATATTGAATCCATTTTTTCAAATTCAAAACAATGAAGTGGAAGAAATTAATTTAAAATTAATTCTCGCTGTCAAAACAAAACACGTGTTTTTAAGAAATAATAACTATCAAAAGATTGACACGTGTTTATATACAGTTCAAATATGAAATTACATATAATGACCAAAATTAGATTAAATAGTAATAATATAATCTAATTATAATTTTTAAAAACTCAAATTTATAATTTAACACTATAAATACTTTTTATTCAAAAAGATGTTTTTAATTAAATTTATGTATTTTTTCACAATTCATAAAAATAAGAAAGTTATCGGAAAAGTTCCAAAAATTCACCCTAAGCTAATTTCAATATTCCTAATCAATAAATGAAGTTTATTTTTAATGATAAAATTAAAAAAATTTCAAAAAAGTGGGTATTACTATTTATAACGGCTACTTTGATTGGTCGAGGTGTGCTAGAATCTCAAAGTTGCATACAATGCAAGCTATAACATTATTCAAAGGGAAAAATACTATGAAAGCTTGGGGTGTTACAATAAAATGTTCTAAATTATTAATTTGTGGTATATGTTACACAAAACCGAGAAATATTACAGCCATTTAATATTGAAATATTTGTTACCACAGTTAAAATTAAATAGAATAATTAAGTGTTAAATTAAATTGATAATGTATAATTTGACAAAAAACATGTATAAAATAAAATTATTGATCATATTACAACCTTATATAATTTTATATTTTAATATAGTTCCTTTTGGAAGTTTTTCTATGGGTTTTTTTATTATAAATTAATATTTTTGGAGATTCAAAAGTGCCCCTCACCTCAATTATAAAAGGGAACATCTTACCTCACATCTTCACATCACTTTCAGCCCTCTTGATCATAAATACCATAAAAATTTCCATTATAGACTTTTTTAGTCACATTATAGAAGTTCAAGTATTCTCCAATGTCCAATTATGTTGCTTGAAGAGGTGATCTAGAGGGAGCTCGCCAAAGAATTGGTAATCTCTTATAAATATTTTTTAATCCCTTTTCTTCTTATAAATAATATTCTGTATTTTTATCCATTATAAAGTAATAAATACATTATAAATTATATAATAATATGTTACTATAACTATATACCAACAATATCTCACCTTCTATCTATCATATAAAACACTACACCCTAACATGTGCGCACATAAGGCTTACCGTCTCCACACCGTTGTGGAATATCTTTTTCACTCCCACTATACTTGTATGGGTATACTGATATAAATAATAAATATATTTGATTATCATAACATGATATATATTCTAGAATAAAATATATATCATCCACTTCAATACCATTTCACAATTATGGTAATGATATTTCCGATCGTGTGTACGTACAACCTACTATCTCTATTATGTGATGAGATTCATTATATAGGATATCGATTACTACTTGATGATATAAATCTATATAATGAATAAATATGATATATATTGTGTTAATATCACTTTATAATGATATAAATATTAACTAAGAATGAGAACTAAAATTTATTCAATAAAACTTGCCTAAGAAAATGAAGCAGTTAATACCCAAATAACGAGTAATAGTGAAATGTTTTTTAAAAAATAGATTATAATATTATCATATATGATTACATAAAAATTAATATGATTTTGGAATAATTAAACAACATTATTTAAATCATTATACATGAGTATCAGATATATAAAAATGATATTTTACCTAATGTAAAGGATAATTTTGCATTATCATTATTATCAGAGATTGTTTACATGTAAGTACTTAGTAGGATATATTTATCATCCATGTCCATGTTTCATAAATATGTATTATAAAATATTCCTTCCATTCTTATAAATAAAATTAAATTAAAATTTACCCAGTAGTTAATTTTTATTAAATGGTACGAAAGGAATATTTTGATATTTTTAATACGAGGTGCTTCTTGACTCATTTGACAAAACTATTATACGAATGTTTTCTTTTATATTATAAAAAATGAATTATTTTTTATGTTTTCATAAATCCTTATTTCGATGAATCATTCTTTAAAATATTGGAGGTTTATTTTCAAATAATTTTTCTTATATTAAAATTACGTGTATGTTTGAAAAAATAAACTATTTTTGAAGAAGAAAGTATACTTTCATGAAGAATTAATTTCATGTGTTCAATAAAATTTATTTTCCATATAAGATGAAATTATTTAATAGGGTTATGTTTAATGTATACTATCCCTATTATTATAGTGGTTTTATTAATTTTATGATGTAATTATATATATGAAATCCATTTGTTTTACATGATTAATGTTATGATGCAATGATCATTAAGAAACCCATTTTATTACTTAGGTTGTGATATGTTGAATTACTATTGTTATTGTCTCACAAGTAAGAATGATTTCATTATGAGATGTGTGGGACATATATCCCCTTCAATTCATTAGGCAACGGTTAATAACTATAGACATGGGCAGGGCTAGAACATGAAATTATATCGGTTCAGTAAAATTAGGATTGAACAAGAAGTAAACCAGGTTCAGAAAAACAGGGATATAACGATGAGTGAACTATGTTTAATAATGGACTATTCCCTCAAAGATTGTATTTTCAATTACCGTTGAATTATATGAAATTATATTACATGCTAATGATTATACCAAAAATTACTTTTCTTATATTATGTGCTCTTTGAATATGTTCATTGATTATTAATGAACTTTTATGATTTATCCCATGAGATGATATAACAATCTTTGATATGCAGTATAAAATTTTAAAATGTTATGTTCTGTTGTCTTATGATTATGAAAATATTGATATATCCCTTATTTTCCCTTACTAAACGTAGGAGCTCACCCTTTCTTATGATTCATTTAAATAATTTGTGACGACGGTTGTTAAGTAAGATATATGAAAAGGTGGTCTTGTTCAAAAGTAATAATCATGAGAATATTTACATGTACTATTAACCCATATTTTATGTTTCTTAGTTTCTAAAGACACCAAACCAATAACGTCTTGGTGTGGTTTTGTAATGTTTTGTAAGGAATATTATTCTATTTTGATTTAATATATACATCTGTGAAGTATGGGCCATTGTAGTTGGTATCACAGAAAAGGTATAAATAACCACTACAAACAAGGGTGAGAAAACCATAGTAAGAACTCGAAGGATATGTCTATGTGTAGGTTATAGACATAGTGTTTTATAAATTATCATTAATAACCATGGATAAAACCAAATATATGATAAATTTAAATCTTCCTCTTGATTATTTGGTTTTCCCATTAGGACTAGTGTTCCTCACACTATGATTCTTGGCTCTGGTTAATGGATAGAACCTGATGGAACCATGTTGATGTTGAATGTGAGGAGAAATTCAATGATTTTATTCCAGATAAACCAAATGTCATGGGAGATGGAATGAAAAATCTTGTCCATATGATCACAAAACATTCACAAGATATTCATCAAACATGAATTCTAACTGTGTAATGGAGGGAAAAATATTGTATTGAGTCATTTTGGAGGCAGAATCCACCTTCTTTCGGTGGGTATTCTGATTCACTAGATGCTGAATAATGGATTAGTACAACTAAAATGATATTTTCAGTTCTATAATGTTCATGACCTGATAATGCAATATTGGTAGTATTTAATTTGGAAGGTGAATATGATCAATGGTGGAACATTATCAATAATATGAATAAATGAGATGAAATTGAATCCCTTGAATGGGAAGAGCTCAAGAATTAAGTTTTCAATATGTACATTCCACTTATTAATTGAACAAACAAGAAGTAGTAGTTCATTGTGCTTAAGGAAAAGGATTATGAATCCATTTTTACCTAACAAGAAAATTTATTTCAACTCTTCAAGTACACTTATGGAATTTTTATCAAACATGACAATAAAATTGATCGATTATTACTAGATAAAAACCAATTCTCCACAAGGAAATATCCATAATGTATTTAAATAGATTTAAGAATACCAGTTTATGTCCTCACAAGGTTGAGATAGATATTGGATTAACCCATCTATCCTATGGGTTTCATAAGAAGAGATAAATGGAATACATGGAAAAATATAAAGACCTCACCAAAAAGAACATTAGTTTTCCCTTATTCACATTGTTTGGAAAGAAATATGGATAAAACACTCTTAAGGGGATGAGAAAATATTTTATGTGTGGGAGAGAAGTTTATCAGATAGTTAAATTTTGAAGTGATTGGAAAAATACTTCTAATGAAGTTAATAAAAAAAATGCTACTCAAATTACACTTCCTATACATAAATGATATAAGTTTTAGGAAATGTGACATTAAGCTATCCAATTTTCTAATTCAATATTTATCAATTATGATCAATTTCAGCAAACTCATAATGCATAAGTCAATGAAATTTCATATGTATTAACAATATGAGATGTTGTGTATGTTAATGGATTGTCAAAAGGTACACTTACCATAGATTTTAATGTAGAAAATGTTCAATTTATTTTCAACCACCAACTAATTTATTTTGGAATATTTTTAAATGGGTATCACCATATTACATTAACAATTATAGGTTGAATATGTTGTGACAAATCCTTATGTAACAACAATCATATAAAAAATTTATAATTCTTATCTAGTTTATGTTTTTTAGAGAGTTCTTCCTTCAAATCTATTGATTGTTCATTTAGTCGAATTTTATAGGATTCAAAGGATGGATTTGATTTCTCTAAAGGGATATCATATCAATTTCCAAGGAAGGGAAGTAACATCTAATATTTTGGATAAATCGATGATCACATATCGATGAATGTATGAATGTGACCTTCAAGTATAAATTTCATCTATATTATTTCTATTGATTCCAATAAATATTGTTTATATATATTATATGGTTGGGGAGAAACTCACAATGTGAATACACCTATTATAAAAGATTTTGTTGATGTCTTTATAGAATAATTTCAATCTCTTCCACTGAATCGTGATATTGAGTTTTCAATAGAACTCATAATGGGTTCTATGACTATTTCAAAGACACCTTATAGAATGGCCCCAATTGTGTTACATGATTTGAAGATGAAACTAAAATAGAATACTTAAAATCAATTCATACCCCTTAGTGCATCACCTTGTGGTTCATCTATTCTGTTTATTAATAAGAAAGATGGATCAATCAGACTCTACGTTGACTATTGAGAACATAACAACATCACTATCACAAAAAACTATCTTCTCCCCTGCATTGACGACCTTTTCAACCATCTACATAGAGAAAAATACATTTCCAATATTGATATTCATTCAGGATATCACAATTACATGTCAAGAATTAGGATATAACAAAGAAGACATTCGGTAAAAGGTATGGACACTATAAATTTATAGTGATTCCTTTTAGTCTTAAAAATTACCCATTTATATTCATGGATCTAATTAATAGAGTCTTTAGAGATAATCCTAATTATTGTTTGGTAGTATTTATAAATGATATTATTTTATATTCTAGGAGTACGGAAGAATACGAAGATCAGTTAATTAATCTTCTAAAAACCCAAGGACATAAAAAGAATAATGAAAAATCTACTATGTGTAAATTTTGTATTCATAAATTTAAATTTTTCGGTCACAAAATATCAAGAGAGAGGATATTTATGAATCCAATAAAAAATAAGTTATATAACATTTTAATAGACAAAAAATGGTAACTAAGATTTGAAGGTTTCCTGATTTGGGTGGATATTATCATCATTTTGTGAAATATTTCTTAAGATTATATAATCCATAAACAAGTTAACTCGTAAATGAGTTATATTTGTGTGCACAGTGGAATGTGAAGTGAATTTAACATAGAGAAAATGATGGTTAACTAATTCATCTGTGGTCACACTTCCTAGTAGTTGAGAATAGTTTGATATCTACAGTGATGCTTTCATGAAGGGTCAGGGATGTGTTCTCGTGAAAAATGATTTTTTGATGGATTATTCCTCACAAAAATTGGAAATAAATAGGAAAAATAACCCATACAAGGCTTTGGAGTTTCCATCAGTAATCATATCATTAAAGACAGAGAGGCTTTTTCATTTTCTGAAAGGTTTGATATTTATAATACTCATAAAATGCTGATATATATTTTTACATAAAAGAAGAATAATATTCCCCAATTAAGATTATTCAAGTTGATTAATGATTACAATGGATTAATAAATTACCAAATAGGGAAAGAGAACAAGGTGGCATATGCATTGAGTTGAAAGGACCATGCTACCCTATCCATGATAAGGATCAAAAAAGATACAATATTTATGGATTTGTGATGGTTGGATCTTGATATTTTAATGGAAGGGGAGAAATCCTATCTTTTTCAAATGAATGTTCAAACTTATTACATGTGAATATTATAAAGGCCAAGAAGAAATATATAGAGCTACTAAAGATGGTAAATAATGTTCCCAAACTCATCGTTTATTGCGATGTAATAATAAGTTTTACATACAATTTTTATATTACTCCCTCACTATAATTATAGAATAATCTATTAGATTAGGCTCATATTTCCTCATTATCTATTCACCATCGAAGGAAAAATATGTACACTAACCTAAAAGTGTAACTATGGTGGGATGGAATGAGAAGATATGTTTCTGAATATGTCTCTCGGTGCATGGTTTATTTATGGTTAAGAGAAATAATTCTAATGGGATGTCACAAGCATTACCCATACCAGAAAAGGAATGGAAAACATCACTACAGACATTATCATCGGACATCCCAAAAAATATAGAGGTCATGATGCAATATGGTTTTTAGTTGACTACCTACTGAAGTCCTCACACTATATTTTTATTAGAGATGATTTTCTCTTGATCTTATTTCCATGATAATTATAATGAAAGGGGTAATATTGCACAACGTACCACATTCGATTATATCTTATCGAGATTTGAGTTTTACCTCAATGTTTTGGTGAAGTCTTTATCATGATTTGTATACATAGTTATGTTTCAAAACATCTTATCATCCCCAGACATATGTTCAGTTTGAGAGGAAAATTCAAAATAATGAAAAAATGTTGAGAGCTAAGTTTATAGATTTCAAAGGTGGTTAGGATTAACGCCTACCATTGTTGAATTTTTCATACAACAATGGATTTCACTCCAGTATTCATATGGATACTTATGAATACCTCTATAGAATTATGTGTACAACTATAACTTTCTAAGATGAAGTTGGGGAGAGAAAACTATTAGGACTTGATCATTTTTATGAAATTGAAGAGAATGTCAGATCAATTCAACAACAGATAAGAGCATATCACAGTCAACAAAAAAATCGTGCTAACAAGAGAAAAAAGGCATAGAGTTTTAAGTGGTTGAAAAGGTGTTTCTAAGAATATCTCTATCAAAGTGAGTAATAATATTTGGAAAAATGGGAAAGCTCAGTTCTAGGTATTTTAGTCCTTTTGAAAGTATTGATCGTGCTGGTAAGGTAGCATATAGATTAGTGCTTCTTCTAAATATCTCGTATGTTCATGATATGTTCCTTGTATCACTTATGAAAAAGTACATACCCTATCCTTCACATGAACTAAACTCAGTAGTCATACCTCGAGAGAAATATTTTTCTTATGATGAAATACTGATTTTGAATCTGGAACGTACTAGAAAAGGTCTACAAAACAAGGCCACTCTCTTTGTTAAATTCTTATGGGGGAACCAAAAATTTTATGAAGCTACATGGGAACTTGAGGATGTGATTGGGCAGGGGTATCATCATCTGTTTTTATCAAAGTATTGAATTTAGAGGAAAAAATTTAGTTTATGGATGGTATAATGTAACACATGGATTTTTTATGAAATATTTTCTTTTCTTTAAATAATTTTAATTCTTCAATAGTAGTCATTTCACATAGGCGTGAGTTTAAATTAATAAAGAGACACCATTAGTATAAAAAACCCATTATAACATAGCTATTATGTTAGAAGGAATAAATATAAGAAAATTTTGAAATTTAATGGTGAAATTATTAGCTACATTTTTTTATGAAAATTATAAACCAATAAAATATAAGGTAAAAAAGTTTTATATTTATTAATAAATTACATGAATTATAATTAGTAAATTAAAATTAATGAAATATATTTGTTATATATTTTTTTCATCCTATAGATACTTTTTTCATAGTATATTAATAAACCCTATTTTATGTATAAAAACCTATATTTTCCAAAAGGGTAATTTTACTACCTTTTAACGGTGAACCCATTTTAAATTTAAATTTTGAAAAACTAATAATTTTTATTTGAAATATAAATTTATTCTTTGGAATCAGGATATTTAATTGTTTTTTGCATGAATTTTTGACAGTTTTTTATTACTTTAATGTTATGATGAATGCTAAATATATACTAAATTTTAATTGAAAATAACATTCTTCAATAAAATTATTTATATACTTAATAAATATTATTTAATGGTTTTAATGCATAAATAAATAAATAAAATATCATTTAATATAATTTATGTCATTATAATTAATTTTACATTGAATTTGGAGGTAAAATAATTTCAATCTTCTACATAATTGTTTCTTTCAAAACGTATTTTCTCATTTTGATAAAGAGATTAATTTTAAATTAATTATGTAATCTTATGTGCTATAATTATTTACAAATGTATTAAATATTTGGAATCATTAGGTCCAAATTATGTACATATATTTAATTTTTTTATCATTATGAATTATAACTTCGATAATTTTTATTAATTCTGTAAAAGGTTAAATCAGGTAATTAAAGATAAAAATAATATTAAAAATTACCCTAACAATTTCTCTATTATCATTATATTACTATGTCTCAAGATAAATCATCCTTGGGTCCAAATGGTATCTTTTTTATGACAATTGAATTAGAATGTAAAATTTAATTCATTTTAGTTAATGAAATATTAAATATGTCATACTCAAATTTTCATAACTATATCATTTTTAGTATAAGGATAAATTGAATATAAATTATAATATAAGTACTTATATGCTGGATAAAATTTTTTCCCTTATCAAAGAAATTTATTTTAATTTTTCATGAAAGAAATAATCACCTTAACGTCTTATATATTGATGATGGAGGAATTATTTAATTAAAAAATAAAATAAAATAAGTTTTATTAAAATGATAATAATGATTAAAATACAAAAAAACTTCCCCAAATATTATTTTTCGAGTATATATCTACCATAATCATCCAACATACAAGTTATTGACCATTTAAGTCTTGTGAAAAATATTTTTGACACTTATAATATTTTATTTTAAATGATGTTAAAGTTGTCACATTTATGTTTTAATAAATATAACATTTTAATGAAATATTTTGAAAATGTTATACTCTAATATATGTATTATTCTAAAATCTTGAGGATTTATCTTGGTAATAAAATTTTATTTTTGTATTTATTCAAAAAAGAAGTATATTGAATAATTACACAAATTGATGAAGTGTTTATTTTGTTAATCGAGATAAAAAATAAATTTTATTTAAAAAATCAAAATAAATTTATTTGGGACAATTAATATACCCAATAAATTACCCTTTGTACTTTTACTCGTTGGAATATAATAACATATTTTTTTCGATGTAAACTTGTCATCGTTATATTTTTAGTTATTAGTGAATTGATAGTGTCAAGATTCAAACTATTGATAATTTATCAAAACAATGAATTATTAAATGATTTAAAAATCATCAAAGTTTTTTAATAGTAATTAATTGTTATGAAATTGTATAAATATTCTAAATTATTAATTTATGGACTAATATACATTAAATGTGTTAATATCTTACCCTTTTAAAAATGAAGTATTTATTATCATAGTAAATATTAAACAGTATAGGTATGTTATAAATGAAAATGAAAATGTTTGATTTGACATAAAAACTTGCCTATAATTTATTGGTTGATGATATTAAAACCTAATATCATCTAATATTCAAAATTAACACATTTGGGTTGTTTTGGGGAGGTATAATTGTATTATAAATTAATATTTTTGGAGATTCCAAAAGCTTCCCTCACCTCAAATACAAAAGGGAACCTCCTCCCTTACTTTTTAACATTACATTTAGGAGTCAAACATATATATAACAAAAATTATTCCATTAAAAAATGACATAGTCACATTATAGTGGTTTCTATATTCTCAAAAGACCAACTCAAGTGCTTTAAGAGAAGATCTAGATGGAGCTCATCGAAAAAGATGTAATATCCTTTACCAATTATTTCAAACCTCTTTCTTCTTGAACTTCTACATCATGAGTTATTTCCATTTTAAAGTAATAAATTCAGTATCAATTATATGCGTAGATATTATTATGATTATTTAAAAACCATATTCAACCATATATCCATTTAATGAAAAACAAAATCCCCATGTGTGCATACATACGACATAACGTCTACACACTATGGTGCAATATGTTTTTCACCACCACCTTAAATGGATGGTTATAGTGATGGAAATAGTGAACATATATAATTTTTATAACATTTTATGTATTCTGGAACCAAATATATACTTTTAAATTTCATACCATTTCACAATTATGAGAGTGATATCGTCATGCATGCATTTGTACGGCCTACCTTCTCCACGATGCGACGAGATTCATTACAGAAGTTATGAATTATAAAACGATTATATAAAATTACAGAATAAATAAATATGATATATATTATGTTAATATCATTTTTTTATGATATAACTATGACTTACAAAGTAGAACCATAACTTATCCAACAAAACGTGTATAAGAAATTAAATATTTTAATACCCGAATAACGAGTAATAATGAAATATTATTAAAAAACTAATGATAATATGATCATAAATGATACCATAAGAATGAATATGGTTTTTTAATAATTCAATGAAATAATTTAAATCATTATATAGGAGGTTATGATACATAAACATGATATCAGACCTTGGGTATGGGATAATTCTGCAATCTCATTATTATTTGAGATTATTTATATGTAAATATTTACTTGGGAATATTTATCATCCATTTCCAAGTTTCAAAAATATGTCTTAAAAAATATTCATTATATTATTCAATAATTGTTTATTTTAAATTTTACTAATTGGTGAATTATTAATAAATGATATGAAAGGAATATTTTTTCATTCTCGATACAAAGTACATTTTGACATATCTGAAAAAACAATGTGAAGAATGTTTTCTTTTAACTTATATGACATGAATGTACTTTTTATTTTTCATAAAAACAAATTTACATGAATCATCCTTTAAAATATTTTAATGTAATTTTTAGATAAATTATTTTCTTTTAAAATTGTGTGGAATTTTGAGAAATGAAAAAAAAAGAAAAAGAATGGATATTTTTCTCAAGATTTAATTTTAATTATTCTATAAAAATTAGTTTCCATATTGTTGGTCGGAGTGGTTTACTCAAGAGGGGGGTGAATTTAGTACCAATTAAAATTTCTGTATTTAAAAACAATGTCTTAAAGACCCCCAAATAAAATAATAAATTAAACTTTAGTGAATTTATATTAAAGTAGAGGTTCTGTCAGATTCTCAAGGGATTGATTAATTCCTAGTTAATCAACACAGGAGTGTGTGATTATCTTTTGAAACTAACTTACTAATCTACACTTAACATAAACACTTGCTAATTTAATTATCAAAGTAACTTTAAAAACAGTATTGGTTTTAAAGTGATTAGCAGCGGAATAAAACTTTGAAAGAGATGACACAACAAATGTAACCAAGAGGTTCAGTCTCAAGCCGAGACTTAGTCCTCTCAAAAGATTATATAAAAATGATCCACACCCTGGATCGGGGTTCAACAGTTTACAACTGTCCAGGTCCAAGACCTCTACCATTGTTCTTCGTGGGAAACAGTACAACAGCACCCAGCTGTCCAGGTCACACACGACCTCTACCACTGTTATTCGTGGGAAAGAAGGAATGAAAGAGTTTGCTGAGGATTTACAAATCCTCCAGTTTAAGTACAGGAGACAGTGTATGTGTTAGATACAGCAGATAACACACACTTCTTGAAAAGTGTAATAATAAATCACAGAACAAGAGATGTAGAGTTTAGAGATGGTTCTGGTGATTTTAGTGTAGCTCTGGACTCCTTTGGATTCGATTAGAAGTGAGTATGAGTCCTCTTCTCGTTTCTGTTTGAGAAACAGAGGGTCGTATGCTCCAGGTTCATAGACAGAAAAAAAAATGTAGTCGATGAATCTCTTTGATATTCTTTTGTATGCACAGAACTCTTCTTGAATAGGCTTGATTGTATATGTGATTCTGTCTTGCTTGGTTCATCTTGTATGCACAGAGCTCTTCTTGAGTATGTCGTATGTCTTCCTTGTCTCTGTATGTGTTGTAACACCCTCTTCAGCAGAGTCTTCTTGTATTTATGTCACGTGCAATAGGGGACAGAAAAAATTTCCTTTCTGCAGGTACGAGGTACGGATTCCTGACATCCGACAACCTTTATCAGATATTTGACAAATCATTAAAATGTACATGATATTACCGTTAGATAGATTAAATATAGGAAATAAAGAAATTCAAACAGTGAGTCGAGTGATCGGTAGGTAATCAGCATCGGTAGCTTGGACATCGGTAGCTTGAACATCGGTAGCTCAATTTCATTAGTTTGACTCTATCGGTGGCTCTATGCGTCGGTTGGTACATGCTTGTATCAGTGACTTTGTTTATCGGTAGCTCCATGCGTCGGTAGCTGTGAGTCTGTATCGGTAGCTTCGTCCATCGGTGACTCTTATTCCATCGGTAGCTATGTATACTTACATCGGTAGCTCTATGTTTGTATCGGTAGCTGTCTGTAAGTCAGTAGCTTACATTTATAAGTACATCGGTAGCTCTGTGTTTAAGTATATCGGTAGCTGTGTTAAGTCTATCGGTAGCTCTGTCTGTCGGTAGACTAAGTCTATCGGTAGACTGGGTACCGGTAGCTCTTTATCAGTAGCTATAGGCAGATTACTTATCTGTTTTATGCAAAACACATCCGATTGTGTTAGAATCAGTTTATAACTTATATGAACATGGATAAATGAGGATTAACATATTCCAAAGACTATTTTATAAATTATTATTGGTTTGATCACAGATTTGAAAGAATTAAATTATAGATCAATGATACTTAGAATATCATAGATAATGAAAACATAATTGGGATTTTCAACACCTATGAATACATGATTGAGATTATCAAAACAGGTGAGGTCAACAATCTCCCCCTTTTTGATAATCACAATTTTTGATATGGACATTTAACATAGTGAAAATATAATAGTAAAGAGTATAATATTGAATTCAATTTTCTTATTGAAAACAGCATCAGAGATAATAGAAATAGTATGATATAGACATAAGTTATCAGAGGTAGCAATCATAAGGTACTAAATAGACATAAGGTATCAGAGGTAAAAATGAAAAAAGGGTAATGTGTCTCCCCTTATTCCTTATTTTTCTCCATTGAAAATATTTCTCATTCTCTCATTTTGTTCTCCCCCGCTTATTGTCCTCCCCCTTATTATTCTCTCATAAATTGTTTCTCCCCCTTTGTGATAATCAAAAAGTGGGAAAGCATATATAGGAGACAAAGAAAACATGAGATGTAAAAAAGAGTTCTGCTATATTAGAGTAGTCAAAAAGTACAAAAACCGAATACAAAGGAATTCCTATCAAAAAATCATGTCCACTGGATCAATCCACATCTTCCATGTGAGATTTTCCTTTGGGATCAGAAGAAGGATCGGGTGGTGAGGATGCAGGTGAAGGTTTTGGAATGCCAGAGAAGATCAAAGGAGGCTGGGCCACTGACACAGAGTCAGGCCTGTAGGTGGAAGATCTTTGGGTGGTCATTGGTGTGAGGCTTCGAATAGCTTGAGCAGGAGTCAGCTGGACTGTTGAAGCAGCTAAGGCAGAAGCAGGCAAAGCAGGAGGTATGATGACTGGTCTGGCATCAACATGCAAGAATGGCAGCAACAGATTTCTAAAATCCATAATAATTCCTCCTCCTCTTTCCATAGCAGAAATGAAATCATCTTTGTTCTCCATGAATTTCTCTAAGGCAGGATTCAGTTCTCTTAGCTTGCTCACTTGTTCTCTAAAAGCTTGAGTTACTGGAGGAATCTTCATGTTTTCCAACATCAGCTTGAAGTGGTGTTCGAGTTGATGTTTGGTGAAAATTTTGGTGAAGTAGTAGTCCACTTTTCTCTTTACGGCTTCCTGAGAGGCAGAGGCTTCTCTCATATAGTCTTGAACAATCTTCATTATTTCTCTAGCAGAATCTCTTGTAGAAAGCACCACTCGGCTCAACTCTGATGAGTCCACAGAGCCACTGGTTGAAATGGAACCAATCTCCTCCTTCAACATTGCTCGAACTAAATTCAGATCAACTAAAAGTTTGGATATGAGAGGACCAAGAGAGAAGGAAACAGTTTCTTTGAAACTCTTAGACAACCCACTGATTAGGCTTTGAACTTGAGAGTCTTGTAATTGAACGTGATCCTTCACTGAGGTTTTGAAACTTTCAAACACCGAGACAAACTGGCTTACTACACTCTTCACATAAGCTAGGTCCTTGTCAGCTTGAGACTTGGAGCTCATATAAGAATCCAAAGCAACAACTGTTGTCTTGAGAGCTTCTAGATCTGCTTTGATTCTAGAAGACTGAGTCTGGCACTCTTTCACTTCTACCATAAGCTCAGACACAAAAGAGGATAAATTACAAGCCAGAGATAGCTCGAAGGATCTCTCCAACATTTTCATTTCTTCATTAAAGCTTTGCTTCATCTCAGCAACTGATACACTGAATGATTCTTTCAGCTCATTCTTCATGAATTCAAGATCAGATTTAGAGACAAAATCATTTGGGACAACTGCAGCAGATCCCTTTGCTGAGGATAAACCAACTACAGAATCAGTCATTATTGAATTAATTGAGGATGAAAGGGAGGTTTCCATTAACTTCACTTCTTCAACAAAAATGGTTTTGAGGTCCTCTTTCAGCTTATTCAGATCATGAAATCTGACCACATCATCTGGCAACATCTCAGAAGCAAGATCATAATTGGTCTTCAGTCTATTCATAGACATCTCATTATCAGAATCTGGACAATCCAATCCACAGACTATAAACCCTGGGTCTTCTACCCAGTCTCCAAGCTCAACAGCTACTGTAACATTTCCAAGAACAGATTGATGCTCCCCCTCAACGGGTGTATTCTCATGTATCACAACAGCATTCGGTGCTGGATTCTCTTCATCAGAATCTTCTACTACAAGTTCCACCTGTGCAGCATCTAGAAGATCTTCTGATACAGGTACAGCTTCTTCTGTATCTCTTTCTACTTCAGCAGCAGGTATAGCTGAGATTCCAATCAAAGGACTCATGCTTAACCTACCAGAAGTAGGTGATTCAGATACATTTTCCTTTTACTCTTCTTTTTGGTGAGGTACAGACTGGTCTTCTTCAAAAGTAGACAAAATTTCCTCTGCCTTTCCTTTCCTAGAATAAACCAATTCTGCAACAGGACTTGGGGGCAGGTCTAGATCTCCTCCAACATCCATGGGAGTTTCTTCTTCTTCTTCTTCTGTTTTATCACTATAAACAGGTTCTTCTTCATCAAGTCTCAGACTTGGATCTCTCATATCCTTTGGTCTTGAGGGATGATCCACAGGATTAAACCTATCATATATCTTCTGATCATCACTGACCCATTCTCCCTTAAATGGGTTCCAGTTAATTTTCATGTACTTACAAACAGTCGAGGTGATGCAGAAATTGTTCTTGACTACAAATGTCTCATCCTAAGACTCAGCTATTCCTTTCACTTTTATCATTACTGAAATCAGCTTGGCAAAGAACAAAGCATTAGTCTTTGACTTTGGTCTAATCATGTCTTCCATTTGAAGCATTAACAATCAGAACAGATTGATTTTTACACCATGTCTTAGCAAACAAAGAAGATAAATATCTTGATATCTCAGATTTGCAAAATCTCCTTGCCTCGGTATCAACACATGCTGAACAAACTTGAAGAGAAGTCGATTCTCTCCATCCATTTCAGTAGAAACCACTTGCCTTTGATTCCCATTACCTGTCAGCTCTTTTAAGGCGGTTTCATAATCAAAGATGTCACTGCTAGGTGGCATTGCTCTTGATACATACCCAGAGACACCTTCATGTGGTACTTTCAAACACTCAACCCACTCTACTGAAGAAAAAGACATCTCTATTCCATTTAAACAAGAGCTTACCCGATTCTCATTTTCAGACTTCTCGAAGGTTACAAACTCGTAGAACTGTTTTACCAACTTCTGGTAGTATGGGCCATTGTTATTCGAGAAACAATCCACCCATTTTTGGTCCTCCCGAATCTCGAGTACTAAAGATTTTCTAGGCAGTAGCCATTCCACGCACAGTTCCTTCTCGATTACTATGTCTCTATTCTGCAAGTGAGGATTCACTGGTCGCCTTCCCGATCTAGTTCTGACTTCACTAACACCGGCTTTATGTTGTGTCTTCTGCTTCATAGATTTTGGTTCTACTCTTTCATCTCTGATGATAGGAAGCTTAGTTTTTTCCATCGCGGGTTTAGGGTTCTTGGTGTATTTGGGAGCAAAGGTTCGAAGGTGAGAGATTTCGAGCTCGGTGAGGTAAGAAGTGGATTAGACTTAGTTTTATCATTTAGGAATTCCAAATAAACGACTAAAAATAGAGTAAAATAAAATTAAATTAAATAAAACGATTCGTATTCTTGGTGGCAGACAGATGTTTTTAAAAAAAATTGCATCAGTGTGAGTTAATCATCGGTGAGAAAAACAAATCGGTGAGAATTGTACATCGGTGAGAATTTCACATCGGTGAGAATTTTCACATCGGTGAGAATTTTCACATCGGTGAGAATTTTCACATCGGTGAGAATTTTCACATCGGTGAGAATTTTCACATCAGTGATTAAACATTCCCAATTCGTGTCTTATGTAACTTAGCCTATCCGAACTTAAAGGTTTAGTGAAAATATCAGCCAATTGATGTTCAGTGCCAATAAATACAAGAGAAATATCACCTTTTTGATAGTGATCTCTTAGGAAATGGTGTCTTACATCTATGTGTTTGGTTCTAGAGTGAGATACATGATTCTTAGAGATGTTTATTGCACCGGTGTTATCACATTTGATTGAAATATGTTTAAAAACATATACATAGTCCTAAAGAGTTTGTTTCATCCATAGAATTTGTGCACAGCAACTACCAACAGCTATATATTCTGCTTCGGCAGTAGATAATGCAACTGAGTTCTGTTTCTTACTACACCAAGAAACTAAGGATTTTCCAAACAAATGACATGTTCCTGATGTGTTTTTTCTATCTAACTTACAACCAGCAAAGTCAGCATCTGAATAACTCATTAACTCAAAGGATTGTCCTTTTGGGTAAAACAAACCTAAGTTAACCGTGTGTTTGAGATATTTAAAAATTCTTTTAACAGCATGAAAATGAGATTATTTTTGATTAGCTTGAAATCTAGCACACATACACACACTAAACATAATATCAGGTCGACTAGCAGTAAGATAAAGTAAACTACCAATCATACCTCTGTAATTTGTTTGATCAACTGGTTTCCCAGTTTCATCTGCATCCAATTTAAAGGTAGTACTCATAGGAGTTTCACTTTCCTTGATACTATCCAGACCAAAACGTTTTAAAAGATCCTTTGTATATTTACTTTGGTTCAAAATAATACCATTTTCATTTTGAAATACTTGAAATCCAAGAAATTACTTAAGCTCTCCCATTAAGCTCATTTCAAATTCAGTTTGCATACTTTTTGAAAAATCAGTACATAAAGAGTGTTTAGAAGATCCAAAAATAATATCATCAACATATATTTGTACAACTAAAAAATCTTTAGAAATTCTTTTAATGAAAAGAGTTGGATCAACAATCCCTTTAGTAAAACCTTTTGAAATAAGGAAATTGCTAAGTCTATCATACCAAGCTCTTGGAGCTTGTTTTAAACCATACAAAGCTTTAGAATGTTTAAAAACTTGATTTGGAAAATGGGGATTAATAAATCCAGGTGGTTGTTCTATGAAAACATATTCAATTATAAAACCATTTAGAAATGCACTTTTCACATCCATTTGATATAACTTGAAATTCAGATGTGCATCATATGCAAGTAAGATCCTAATGGCTTCTAGTCTAGCTACAGGTGAAAAAGTTTCTTCATAGTCTATACCTTCTTCTTGACTATATCCTTGTGCAACTAGTCTAGATTTGTTTCTAACTATATTTCCAGATTCATCTACTTTATTTCTAAAAACCCATTTTGTGCCTATTGTCAAAGTGTCCTTAGGTCTATCAACTAATTCCCAGACTTTGTTTCTTTCAAACTGATTTAATTCTTCCTGCATAGCTATTACCCAGAATTCATCATTGATAACATCATCGATATTTTTGGGTTCTAGCTGTGAAAGAAAAGCTTGATGTTCAACCTGGTTTCTTAGAGAAGCTCTAGTTTGTGTTCCTCTATCAAGATTACCAACAACAGCTTCTAAAGGATGATTCTTTAGAATCCTCGTTGATCTGGTAAAGGTTGGACTATAAATTTCAGGTTCATCTATAGGTTCGGGTTCAACAGGAGCAGATTCTGGAAAAAGTCCAGAACTGGATGCTTTTATAACAGGTTCTTTAGATTTATCATTAAGGTCCAGAATAGACAAATCTTCTTCAAGATTATCAAGAGAGGTTTTAGGCTCATGTGGATCAGTTTCATCAAACTTGATGTGAACAGATTCTTCGACACATTTAGTTTTCGTATTGAATACTCTATAGGCTTTACTTAAAATAGAGTAACCCAGAAAAATTCCTTCATCACTTTTGGAAGCAAACTTATCCAGATTATCTTTAGTATTCAGAATAAATACTTTGCAACCAAAAACTTTAAAGTAATTAACCTTAGGCTTTCTATTGTTCCACAATTGATAAGGGGTTCTCTTAAGAACAGGTCTAATTAAGACTATATTAATAACATAGCAAGCTGTATTTACAGCTTCAGCCCAAAAATAAATAGGCAGGTCATATTCATTGAGCATGGTTCTAGCAATTTCTTGAAGGGTTCGGTTTCTTCTTTCTACTACACCATTCTGTTGGGGTGTTTTAGGGGCAGAAAAGTTATTAGTATAGCCATTGTGTGAGCAATAAGATTCAAAATCTTGATTTTCAAACTCACGACCATGATCACTCCTCAATGTTTTAATCTTAAGTCCACCAAGGTTCTCTACAGATTTAGAGTATTTAACAAAATAAGAGAAAGCTTCACTTTTGTGAGCTAGAAAATATACCCAAGTATATCTAGAAATGTCATCTACAAGAACATAAACATAGTGCTTCCCATTTAAACTAGAAACTCTTGATGGTCCAAATAAATCCATGTGAACCAATTCAAGTGGTTGAGAAGTCGAAACTTCTTTCTTTGATTTAAAAGAAACTTTTTGTTGTTTTCCCTTTTGACAGGGGTTACACACTCTATCATTTGGGAATTCTAATTTAGGTAGGTCTCTAACTAGGTTTTTTCTAGAGAGTTTTCTATGTGAGTGAATGTTGCAATGTCCCAATATTCTGTGCCATAGCCAATATTCTTTATGAAAAGCATTCAAACAAGTAATATTCTGCTTAGCTAAACAATTCAGATTAACAACATAAACATTTTCATTTCTTAAGGCAGAAAATACCAAAACATTCTTAGAATTAAAAACTTTGTAGGAATCATTTTCAAATTTAACATGAAAACCATCATCACATAACTGAGAAATACTTAATAAATTGTATTTAAGGCCGTCAACAAATAAAACTTTAGAAATCAAAATTGAATCAGTGTTACCAATCTGGCCTAGGACGATGATTTTTCCTTTAGAGTTGTCACCAAAGGTGACAAAGCCTCCATCAACTTTTATTAAACTCTTAAAACAAGAGAAGTCTCTTGACATATGTCTTGAACATCCACTGTCCAAATACCAGGTCTCTTTACAGGAGCTCTTCAAGCAAGTTCCCTACAAAACAGATTTAGATGGGAGATGATTTTGGTACCCAGATTTTCTTGGGTCCAGACAGGTTAGCCAATAACACTTTAGGTACCCATATTTGTCTAATGGGTCTCATATAATTTGTAGAATTGACATGCTTTGAAAGATAAACTTTATTAGATCCATAGCTATGTATATAACTGGTTGAAGCATATGAAGTTCCAGAATTACCTTCATTCTGTCCATATTTAGAAATGAATCTAGTTTTGGCAATTTTCCTTTGTCCAGGTTGGTATCCTATACCAGTAGTATATTTAGGTTCTATTTGCTTTCCTAGCATCTGTGTTAGTGTATTTTTGCCATTGGTGAATTTCTCTAAGTCTTTCTTGAGTTGCTCATTAGATAGTTTCAGTTCAGTGTTTTCTTTTAACAGTTGAGCATTCTTTTCCTTTTCTATAGTGAGTTCGGTTTTAACTGTAGTGGTGAGAGCATGTTGTTTCATTAATGACTTGTATTTATCCTTAAGTTCATTACATGTCTCTTCTAGCATATCACAGTACTCAAACAATTCATTTTTAGACATTGTTCCAGAATCAGAATCAGATTCTGCATTATCTCCAGAGTAATAATTTAAAGCAGGAGTTTCAGCAGTTACCTGAGAAGTGTTTGTCATAAAACACATGTTGGCTCGATTCCTTTCAGAGTCTGAGGATTCAGCTTCACTTGTGCTGTCTTCTGAAGCACTCCAAGTAGCCTTCATGGCTTTCTTAAACTTATTGTCCTTATATTCATATTTCTTTTTATACTTCTGCTTTGGACAGTCGGCTTTAATGTGTCCTTTTCTCTTTCACTCATAGCAGACATCATCATCTGATTTGTCACTCTTCTTCCAATCCTTTTTCCATTTACCTTGGTGATCATACTTATCCTTATAATTTGTTTTTCTGAAGAACTTCTTTTTCCTATAAAATTTCTTAAATCTTCTAGCAATGTGAGCCATCTCAGCATCACTGTCAGAATCACTTTCACTGTCTTCACAGCTTGAACTTTCAACTACAGCTTGGAGCTTTTCTTTGTCCTTATTCTTTGAAGTTGATGATTTGAAAGCGACAGACTTTCTTGGAGGTTCATTTTCTTCCTCTTTATTCACTTTAAGCTCTTCTTCGTACATCATTAGCTTTCCAATTAGTTCCTTGACAGGTAGAGCAGCAATGTCACATGATTCTCTGATTGAGACAGATGTGCCTCTCCATCAATCAGGTAGACATCTCAAAATTCGCATAATTTGTTCCTTCGATGAGACATCCTTTCCCAGCGAGATCATTGTATTGACAATTTCATTGAACCTGAGATACATGTCAGAAATGGGTTCGTCAGGCTTCATTTTAAAATTATCATACTTGATATTGTACGTTTTCAATCTCATTTCTTTAACATTCGTTGTTCCTTCATGAGAAACAGCTAAGGTATCCCAAATTTCATATGCAGTTTTACAAGAAGAAATTCTATTAAACTCTTCATCTCCTAGAGCACAGTACAAGGCATTCATAGCTTTATAGTTGTTATTGTAAGCAGTCTTTTTAGGTTCATCTCAAGTAGATCTAGCAGTAGTAGGAATTTTGTATTCTGATTCAATAGCAGTCCAAATATCAAAACCTATGCTTTCTAGATGAATTTTCATTTTCAGTTTCCACTGAGCATAATTAGTTCCATTGAAGAAAGGTGGCCGGTTAGTAGAAGAACCCCCAAGTGTATTGTCCATGATGAGAAAATTTTAAAGAGATAAAAATTTAGATATAACAGAAATTTTAAGAACTTTAAAATACAACTAAAATCACAGTTCAAAAGCAGAGTACTTTTAGAACGTATTTGCAATCCTCTGATACCAAGTGTTGGTCGGAGTGGTTTACTCAAGAGGGGGGTGAATTGAGTACCAATTAAAATTTATTTATTTAAAAACAATGTCTTAAAGACCCCCAAATAAAATAATAAATTAAATTGTAGTGAATTTATATTAAAGTAGAGGTTCTGTCAGATTCTCAAGGGATTGATTAATTCCCAGTTAATCAACACAGGAGTGTGTGATTATCTTTTGAAACTAACTTACTAATCTACACTTAACATAAACACTTGCTAATTTAATTATCAAAGTAACTTTAAAAACAGTATTGGTTTTAAAGTGATTAGCAGCGGAATAAAACTTTGAAAGAGATTACACAACAAATGTAACCAAGAGGTTCAGTATCAAACCGAGACTTAGTCCTCTCAAAAGTTTATATAAAAATGATCCACACCCTGGATCGGGGTTCAACAGTTTACAACTGTCCAGGTCCAAGACCTCTACCACTGTTCTTCGTGGGAAACAGTACAACAGCACCCAGTTGTCCAGGTCACACACGACCTCTACCACTGTTATTCGTGGGAAAGAAGGAATGAAAGAGTTTGGTGAGGATTTACAAATCCTCCAGTTTAATTACAGGAGACAGTGTATGTGTTAGATACAGTAGATAACACACACTGCTCAAAAAGTATAATAATAAATCACAGAACAAGAGATGTAGAGTTTAGAGATGGTTCTGGTGATTTCAGTGTAGCTCTGGACTCCTTTGGATTTGATTAGAAGTGAGTCTGAGTCCTCTTCTCGTTTCTGTTTGAGAAACAGATGGTCGTATACTCCAGGTTCACAGACAGAAAAAAAATGTAGTCGATGCAGCTCTTTGATATTCTTTTGTATGCACGGAACTCTTCTTGAATAGGCTTGATTGTATATGTGATTCTGTCTTGCTTGGTTCTTCTTGTATGCACAGAGCTCTTCTTGAGTATGTCGTATGTCTTCTTTGTCTCTGTATGTGTTGTAACACCCTCTTCAGCAGAGTCTTCTTGTATTTATGTCACGTGCAACAGGGGACAGAAAAGATTTCCTTTCTGCAGGTACGAGGTACGGATTCCTGACATCGGACAACCTTTATCAGATATTTCACAAATCATTAAAATGTACATGATATGACCGTTAGAAAGATTAAATATAGGAAATAAAGAAATTCAAACAGTGAGTCCAGTGATCGGTAGGTAATCAGCATCGGTAGCTTGGACATCGGTAGCTTGAACATCGGTAGCTCAATTTCATTAGTTTGACTCTATCGGTGGCTCTATGCGTCGGTTGGTACATGCTTGTATCGGTGACTTTGTTTATCGGTAGCTCCTTGCGTCGGTAGCTCCATGCATCGGTAGCTCCATGCGTCGGTAGCTCCATGCGTCGGTAGCTGTGAGTCTGTATCGGTAGCTTCGTCCATCGGTGACTCTTATTCCATCGGTAGGTATGTATACTTACATCGGTAGCTCTATGTTTGTATCGGTAGCGGTCTGTAAGTCAGTATCTTACATTTATAAGTACATCGGTAGCTCTGTGTTTAAGTATATCGGTAGCTGTGTTAAGTCTATCGGTAGCTCTGTCTGTCGGTAGACTAAGTCTATCGGTAGACTGGGTATCGGTAGCTCTTTATCAGTAGTTATAGGCAGATTACTTATCTGTTTTATGAAAAACACATCTGATTGTGTTAGAATCAATTTATAACTTGTATGAACATGGATAAATGAGGATTAACATATTCCAAAGACTATTTTACAAATTATTATTGGTTCGATCACAGATTTGAAATAATTAAAGTATAGATCAATGATACTTAGAATATCATAGAGAATGAAAACATAATTGGGATTTTCAACACATATGAATACATGATTGAGATTATCAAAACAGGTGAGGTCAACACATATAATATAGAATTATTAATAGGGTTAGGTTTCGTGTAAAATATCCCTATTATTCCTATGGTTTGATTATTTTTAGTATGTAATTCTATTTGTGAAATCCATTTGTTTCATATGGTTTATTTTATAATGGAATGATGTTTAAGTAACCATTTTATTCCATGGGTAACGGTATGAGTAATTATTTGGGTTTTTTGGAACACATAAGAATGGTTTCATTATGATATGGGTGAGACCTATGTCTCCACCCAATTCATTAGGTAGCGATTTATATCAAATGAGATAGATAGTGTTGTAACGAGAAATGATCCCAGTTAAATAATACATGGTTGGATTGGGAAGTAAACTTGATTCAGAGTTGTGGGGTCAGAATGAGGAGTGAATTCAATTCAATAATGGACTTTCTCCACTATGATAGTATTTTCAATCATCCTTAACAAAAATTAAAATATTTTCTATTCTCATGAGTATCACAGGAATTCCAATTCTTATATTCTATATTTTTATAATATTTTCATTGATTAGTTATTAACTATTATGATTTTTCCAATGATATATATCATGGTCTTTCATATCCAGGATTATATTTTCAAATGTTTTATTATTATGTCTTATGATAATGTTATTCATGATATATCTAATGCTTTCCCTTATTGAGAATATGAGATTTCCTTTTCTTTTGATTCATTTCCCAAAGTTGGGAATTTTTTTCCACATATGATATGTCAAACGGGGTCTAGTTATGAAGGAATAAGCAAGAAACTATATATATGTAATGACTCAGATTTTCATAATTTTATTTTTTATCAATTTTCGAAAAATTATGAGACCAGTCAGTGAAATGACGTCTGATTTTGGGGCCCGATGTGCCTGGAATGGTCTGTCAAAATGTTATGTTTTTAATAGAATTTTTGAGCAATTTTCTTGAAAAGTGGAATAACTATTAAATTGGTGCACGAATCAGAAATCCGAGGGCACATTTACCGATAGGATGACCGTTTTTTCATAGGTACGACTATATTTTAGTCGGCGCAGGCCTCTAGTGAGAAAAACATTAATGAATTAATCATAAATAAAATAATTCAAAAAATTATTTTATATTTAAAGTCCTTATAACTCATGAATGGTGGCATGGATTGAAAATATGAGACCATCATTGAGCTCATGAATGTGTTCTTTCCTTAGGTAAATCCTAACATTGGATGGCATGGGACAACTGTGGAATGTAGTTTATTGGACCTAACCGTAAATAATATACTTAAAAAAATATATTTCATTTTCAAATCCTTATAACTCATAAATGGTAACATGAATTAAAAAACCAAGAGTACCATTGAGTACATGAGGTTGTGCTTTCCTTAGGCAGGTCCTAATCTCATTCGGCATAGGTTGAGGCTAAAAGTAATTTTTTGGGTGTTTTAACGAAAAATAAAATAAACTTTTGATAGTTTATTTTATCCAAAAATGTTTCACTACAACTGAATTATAACAGAGATGATGTTTCCTTTCCTAAATGATCCAACATAACAACACGATGACTCTTCATAATAGAATTTATGAAATATGTTTCCTCCAATTAATTGTTTAACAGAGATAAAATATCATGGATATGATCCTGGATATTCTCTGTGGCTCTGGAGGAGTGGTGTTGGAAAGAGGCAAACAAGGAAGAGTAAAAAATCTCCAAGATTTACTTCATTCTCATTCGAAGGACCTCTTCATAAACAAGAATTTTAGATTTATAATTGATGAAATATGATGGAGATACTCCCTTATTCAACAAAGAACGATCTGATTCAACAGAGGGTTTTAATTATTAGTGAATTCTCCATTTCCTCTCTCTTTTCAATGATTGAGAAACGCAGATCAACCCAAAAATAGGTTGAATCAAAGATTGAATTCATATGTGGGATGGGATTTTCCCAAGAGGGAATTATGAAGGGGTTGGATTTTGTTGATTTTCCATCCATTATTCTTAAACCAACTAACATGAATGATCTAATTCCCAAATAAGTAACGGTCTGGACGTTTCTTTGGGTTTTCTTGGTGGCCTATCCAAAACCTCTTGTATTCTTCCCGAATGGACCCCCATGTTTTATTCAGACACATTTTTTGTTTTTTAATAGTATTAGACCCCCAGATTTACAAAGTGATATTCGGGAGAACGTAGTAGTTACAGAGATGATCTGATGATCCCAAAGGCTCTCGCGAATCAAAGAACGGACCATTGGAGAAAGTATGGTCGACCACTTAAGGAATCAGAGGTGGCGGACAACAATGGAATGTGGAATCAAATTCTTGCGGTAGGTGGAACATAATGGACATACACCATATCGGTGGAGGTCCATGTGGCATCGATGTAGATAAAAGGTCCACCAAAAACTATTGGGGGGGGGTCTTCAGTAGATGTAGTAAATAGCAGTCTCATGCATCCAGAAGTCCGCATTCTAATGTGACCACGGTAGGTGAGACCCATGATAACCCACAGGGTATACATGTGGGGAAATTTCCATTTTGATTGGCATTCCATCCTGTTCATAGTAGGTCTGGTCATGCTGATCTGGTCTGACCCGACATGGACCCAACTGACCCCGTTCAACTAAAACATGCATAAATTTTAAAACATACATCTGATTGATTTGTCATTGATGGATTTGTGACCCTCTCGACAAGATGGTACTTTTGGTACACACTAGGTACAATTTAGTTCAAGTTGAGATGTGAGTGTTGGAATTAGGATTATAATCTCCTAGAATCAATCGTTCTATAAGCAGGAATCCTGCAACTGGATGTATTGAGAAGACTATGATGAGTGGGTCGATGTGATCCAATTGTCACAATAGAGGAGTGGGTCTAAGTGATCTACCTGGACTAAGAGATGAGAAGGTCTAGGTGATCTAGCTGGCCCAAGAGAAAACCGGGTCTATGTAATCCAGTAAGCCCATGAGACGAGCGGGTCTTACTGATCGAGGTGGGCCTATAGATGTACGAGTCTATGTTATCAAGTTTAACCTTGTGAAAAACGGTTCTAGGTGATCCATCATCTCTACGAACTCATCATGGGTTTGTTACTCAATAGTAAAATGTGTTAACAGTTATGATTTTTAGTTTATTATATCTTACTATATGTTATACATCTGTGAGATTGCTCTAGTGACTCTCTGGAATTTACTCCATATAGGATACACATAAATTACAAATTTATAGTAGATTTGTGTATCTCTTTGCGATATACCATTTTGGATTACGGTCCCTACTGAGTATTATTTTACTCACCCCTTCACGGGCTTAAATAGCACATATTGTGACTTTTTTAGATGATCGACGCTTTGAGAGTATCCTTGATAAACTGGGGGCAAGTGGTTCTTAGTGTGACTCGACAGAAAAGATGTGAATATAAGACTTCAAACGGCTATTTCTGTACCTTCCTTTTATGTATGGTTTTCTACATAGTAACTATAGAGACTTGTACTTTTAATTTTCAATTTCAGTTAGGCTTGTATTCTCTCCCTATTTATATGATGTTTTCTACTTTCCTACCATGTGTTATTTTAATTACCTTATTCACCTTCTTGAATTTTTGGCTTGGAGTAGCTTCCATGTGTACAGGTACTTAGGAAAATGCCTCCCATTTGTTTGGGATATGCCTACTCAGAGCTAGTCTCCAGCTCTCGGTCTATTGGAGGCTGGCTTGGGGCAGTCACGACATGGGTCCCGAGGGATGTGTCTTGACAGATTGGTATCAGAGGATCTTGGTTTTACTTTAAGAATTGGGGGTCTAACAGTTCGCTTAGTGGAAATATCCTTATGTGTTTCGAAGTCATATTATAGTCCTGGGAATATATAGTTGGTGCGGTGATTGACATATCCATACATGAGGACCCTAAATTCTTCTTTTTAACCAGACACATGAAAAACTAAATGTAAGAAAAATCAATAGTACAAGCATCGTATATAAATGGATTGAGTTTTTCATGGACTTATTCTATCATCTCACCAGGTTTACACTATTGATTGTGGTAAATATTCTTTAGTTTCAAGATGCTTCCATGTAAAAATCAATCCATGATTTCACCGTTTGATCACGAGGATGATCTATGGGGTGAAGATATGGGTACATGGGTTCGTACTAGAGAAAGAACCACTAAGTTGTGTACCATCTATACTACCCACTTTGTTCTATAACATGGTACCCATAATACCAATAGATGAGATGCGTGGGATGAGCACACATCATGAGTTTTAGCAACAGAGACCCTTCAGGCACCAAGGAAAGCCTAATTCACGGGCGGATAATGACTTTCCTGAGATGGTGACCAAATTTTCTATATATGCAGGACACCATTAGATCATATGGAAGTCCTAGCAGTAAGCCATATTCATGGCTTATCATAGTGATGTTGGGGGTTAGACTACCCGATCTAACACTGAGGTAACACTTCCATGGGAAGATCTTGAGAACAATTCTCAGAGAAGGGGATCTCTCCAAAAAAAATATAAGGATTATGCATGCCCCAAAGCTTCTACATCTTTGGAATGATGAAATGTAGGTAGATAAGTATTCATCATGGCATACTGACCATTCCAGTTACATGATGACTACGATAAAACCAATGCTTAGGGCTCAGACCTTCAAGTGACGTGTGTTTTGTGACATTTGATCCAACATTATTCCTCTATGGATTCCTACTTATGGTATAGTGATAGGGAAAACCTTTCCGATTGAATGTACTTTTGATAAGTTGTTACAGCTAGTGGATGATAGCAGTGGGCATACAGGGATCCGACGTTAGTCTCACAGACTTGGGCATGCGAGACGTTCCACGAAGGGTACCCATGATAGGGGATCTATAGCTTAGGTCTCATAGGATGATTCCAGCTAGACTATAAAGAGGATATGATTTTCAAAAGATGGTAGGAGACATCTGTCTTGATATTTTCCAGCATGTTGTGCTGACAGTGAAATGGTGGATGGGCCACTAGGGCAGAGATCGTTACAAGAACAGAAAAATATCTTGGGTGGCAGACATGGATGAAGAGATGGGGGATCAGTAGGAGGTGGTATACATTTAAACATATTACAACCACCACCCAAATATAGTCCACACAAAGCTCAGGGATATAGAGGAAATGGGAAGGGGGTAGGTATAGGTAGTTAAGGCATATGACCCATGGGTTGCAAGAATTATTTGAGGTATGGTCTGTGGCTACTCATAGCTATTGTATTTATAGACACATGTTCTAATCATTCATTATTATCCTGAATATTTTTAAAGACCATGAGTTTTTGGTTAAACCATTGACTTAACCCTTACATATGGAGATACCTATAAGAGGAGTCTCAATAGTCACACATATGATGATAGTGTGATCGAAACCTTGAGGCAAGAGTTTCAGTTGGAATCTCTTGGTGGAAATGTCACGGCCTTATGACATTAGTTTGGGGATGGACTGGTCAGCCATAATTCATTATCATATTAATTTTTTTAGGAAGAAATATGTGGTATTTCCACAACATTGGAATGGGGGTTTCCTTGGAAGGAGAAAAAGGAATCCCAGGAAGACAAAGATAAACTATTTCAATGGAGGGTGTAGCTGATCACACTTTTGTCGGCTAGACTTAATCATATGGTAGTGACTTTTTGAGTTTTTAGTTCTGAAAAGGTGTGGAAGAGTATATGGATGTCTTTCTAGAGGATGTTATCACGATTAACTCCCCACAGATAGATGGGATTATGCATCATTATACACCCCACGATGGAACTGATATCAACATCAGTATATTGGACTGCTTTTTCAGAAAGTTGCGGGTTGAGGCTGTTGGGGGACATCAGAGGGAGTTCATAGTATGACCAAATTCTTGAGGTTATGTGTGTATTTCCATCACATTAACCAATTGGTCATGGAAAATGATAACACACTACCAAAGGGACTATAAACACATTAATATGTTGAAATCGGAGACCTTTCGCGTGGATGGAAAGGTGCCTATAGGGGTTTTAGTAGTTAAGATAGTGTTTTATGAGTTCCTTGATCATGATTTTCTAGAGGCTGGAGTCGATTATGTAGTGTTATGTGATGCATTAGGTACAAAACATGGTTGTTTCAGGTTGAAAAAGAATGATTTGATTGCCTATTTTTCACATCTATTGACACAACATAATCAAAACTACATGAACCATGATCTTTTGTTGGTAGTGGTTGTATTCACATTTAAGATGTGGCGACAAAACTTTATCATTTTATAGATCACTGTCAACACTAACCACTAGAGTCTCATATATATATTCTCTCAAAAGGATTTGAACATGTGACAAAGATGATGTTTGCGGTTACTCCAAGACTATGAATTCAATATATTTTATACTCCTTGTAAGTATGACATGGTAACAGATGCACTAAGTAAGAGATCTAGTACATAGTTGTTAAACAAGGAAACAAGGAGTTTTCCTCCTAACAGTTATCCTTCATGGAAAAAGATGATGCATATTACCTCCAATCGGTGGTGATTACACCTCCACTGTTAAAGTGAGTCAGGGAGGCACAACATGATGATAATGACTGTGGTCTTTATATTCTTAGTTTTAAATAGGGAATACCCCTTATATATATTTGAAAGGTGGGGAACACGTTGATTCATTCAGAGGACGTACAATAGTAGTAGTTGACACATAGAGTGATGAAGTGCATCGGTATATATATATATAGGTGTCAAGACGGACACCATGGATGAAAGAACATGTTGAGGCTGGTATTATCTATTGATATATAAGTTTATCACTTGTTTAATCTAGTTCAGGGTTTGTCAACACATAGTGACAATCCCATGTGCTTGGTAGCGATTGGGATTTTTTCATTGGGGTTCGAACAAGGGAGTGTGAAAGAATATCAAAAGACCTTATGGTTAAATTATCAAGTACGTCTAGGGACACAGTACAATCTAGGAGATCATTGAATAACTTACCATATTAGCCACTTTGTAGATTTTCAGGTACAGAGTCCCATCGATATCATGGGATACATCTACGTGCAGGAGATAGTTCGACTCCATGGTGTCCCTTAAAAAATAGCCATAGATCAAGGTGCACGCTTTTCATCTCTATTGTGTAATGGATTATAGGAGGTTCTCGGGACTTAGCTGTACATAAACATAGCTTTCCACCCACAAATAGAAATATAGACAGAGTAGACCATTCAGGTTCTAGTGGTCATGCTAAATGCTTACATCCTCAATATTGGTTGTAGTTAGGTAGATCACCTACCTCTAGGGGTATAAAAACCGTTCAATTTATTAAACAATTAAACATGATTTATTATATAAACAATCACACAAGAAAAATATAAGGATTGATAGGACTAGTGTCCTGAGAAATTTATAATAATACATGAGAACATATAATATAAAATACAACATTTTTATTGAAAACATTTATTACATGAACACAACATTCCTTTGAACATAGAATTGCATGAGATAAAATGAGGACATACAATAAAAAAGTGGTGAGATATAAATCCGAGTGAGGGGTAAACCAGGAATTACATGAAGATTAAAATACATGTTAGGCAATATGCATATCATTGAATAATAATTTAAACAAGAAAATAAAGTCATGATACGACATAATTATCAAAACATAGAGATATGAGAAAACCATTTAACATGATATTAGCCTGACCTAAGGCTCATTTAACATGGGGAATTAGTTAACCCTCATTGTAATTGAGTTAACATGAATAAAAAATAATTTCACATGATGTATCATGATACTATCCTTTACCCAAAGAACTGTTGTTATACAAGGGAACACCCTTCTCAATCATTTCATTTCACACATAAGGGTGCCCCATATATCATACAACATAGATTTAATAAACATCATAATTTTTACCACAAATAAGATATGTGACATAAATAAATGTAAATCCTCAATCAGAAAGTGAATGTGTATTATGTTGAATACCCTTGATGGACAAATGGGTATGGTATTCAGTTACCCGATGATTTCGTCATGGAAACTTTTTGTGTAACTTTAGCAGCATAATGACTTCCAATAGAACTCATAAAATGGGTTGATGAGAGAGAATATGGACTCTAATAATTTATAAATTAAATGTAAATTAAGGGGGTCATGGAAAATAATATCAAATCATATGTAATGAAATTTTGATTCATAATATAAAAGAATTGATTGTATATAAATGATGAGTGAAAAACCCATTGCGGAATTTTTTCGTGGTACCAGGTGTACATGGTAGGAATTAATGAGAGAGAAAGGGGTATCTCATTATAAAAACATAAAAATGGAATTATATGGGAGGTTAGAAATGATACCCCATCATTTTTAGTTGAATATAAAAGGGGCAAAACAATATAAGGAAACATAAACATAAATAAAGAATGAAGGAAGGTCAGGATCCCTTACTTGGAAGTGTGTGAATTTAAGAGATTGAAGAGGGGATTAAAGAGAGAATGAGGAGACTTGGAAGGATTCTAGAGAGAGGAGGAAAGCATATAGACGTGATACAAGGGTTTTTAGTGAATAGAAGAGGGAGCTTGGGTGGGTTTTTATGGTAAATGAGCGGGGAATTCTTTAATTTTTGACAAACTTAGGTTTAAGAATATATATAATTATATATTAAAAACCACAAAAAATCCATTGTTTTTGCTAAAGAGGAGTGTACAAAATTATTTTATAATTGGAATGACCAAACTTATTAAAATATTTTCCTTTCTTTTTTGGAGATGT
Organism: Viscum album; assembly: GCA_963277665.1. Lineage (NCBI taxonomy): Eukaryota > Viridiplantae > Streptophyta > Magnoliopsida > Santalales > Viscaceae > Viscum > Viscum album. The sequence goes on along the minus strand of OY728145.1, from coordinate 1,982,867,777 downwards.
GCCAAACATTCAAGGAAATCATTTTAAAATGTTATAATATTTTATAAGTGTTGGAGGGTCCACTAAGGCACCAAAAAATAAATCAAACAAATCCTAAATCACATTATTTTAAAGATAAAACATATATAGGCCTGGGAAACATTTTATATTATTTTATTACATCAATATTGGGTCATTATGGGGTCATAAAAATCATTATATATTTAAACTGTATTTGATATTTAACCAAAAATTTAGCTATCTCAGAAAATTATAGAAAATTCACCATTAGATATTTCGACATCCTAAATCCAAAAATAATATTCATTTTATCTAAATAATTTTCTATATATGTGAATTTTTACTTTTAAAATAAAAACCATCATTTATCCAAAATTCACGGGTTTTGAAAATAATCAACTTTCAAACCTTAATAAAATTACAATTGTATAAAAATTGTATGATCATTTATATTTAATAAAAATAAATATAGTAATAATATTTTATTAAAATTTTATCTAATTAAAAAATCTATTTATTCATCAAAATATATTTTTTAATTTAATATTAACTAAAAATATTACATGTGCTTTAAAACCCATTTACATAGTGACAATAATAAAATGAATGTACATAATTTATACAAAATATAATTCACATAATCATATTGGTATGGTCTTGTTACATAACCCCTTATAACAGACACATAAGACATAAGTGCATGGTTTACTATGGTGAAAAACTATTGGTGGCTCAGATAACATCATTCAGGTGGTAATATCTATTAACTTCCACTTCCCCTCTACGCTGCTTCATTCAATCATAATGTGTTGAAGCTCTAATTGAGATTGGTCAAGAGGGAAGCCTAGTGACACTACCTCCATTCTGAGCTCCAACAAATTTGCTTCGTGTGGACCAATTCTATTAGATGAGGCCATCACATTGTTTTTCTGAGTAAATTAGATTTTTAAGGCCCTATATTTATTCTATTCATATGATCACTGTTCAATTTATATATTATCATTGAATAGAATTCATGACGTTATTTTATTATCCAAAAATATAAAACCATGTAAGCGCATATGTTTTATATAACCATTTTACATAATAATACATTTAATTAGATCAAGCGCGATTTTAATTAATAAATTTTTGGATTATTACGATCTCCCCAGATAATAAATTTCCCCCTGAAAATTTCATTTTCCAACACTGAAACAGATGAGTGTAACTCTACTTCATCAGTTCCTCCAATTCCAACATTTCCTCTTCAAACATGTGGATTCATCCCAAAAACTTGAGGAGGGGCATTGTCTTATTTCGTAAAAAGGTTTCCCTATGATCTGAGATCTTCACGGGAATATATTCTTTGGAGAGTTCTTTATCTAATGGTACCACCTCTATATTGAGTACATGTGATGGTTCATGTATGTAAATTCTCAAAAGTGATATATAGAATACAACATATACTTGAGATAGGTTCGTTGGGAGTTCTAGTCGATAGGACACATCTCCAATGCTATCAAGGATCTCAAAAGGGCCGATGTACCTTGGGCTAAGATTTTCATTATTCCCAAATATCATAACTATATTACACTATGATATGTAGAAGAATACCTTGTCGCCGATGTCAACCTCTATGTCTTGTCGATGATTATCAACATAGCTCTTTTGTCAACTCTAGGTAGCTGTGATGTGTTGCTGGATGGTTTAATCCTTCTCCACCATTTATTCAACCATTTTTGGTCCTTGGAGTTTTTTTCCCCAAACTTCATCCCAACATGTCTGTGTTCTTCATCTCTTCCCATAAATGGCTTCATACTGAGCCATTTGGTTTCATAAGTGGAAACTCTTTTTTAAAGAGAACTCTACCAAAGGAAGTTGTTGATCCCATAATCTTCTTAATTCCATTGAGAATGATCTCAACATGTCCTTAAGTTTTATGATTGTCCACTGATATTTTCCATCAGTTTGGGGATGATATGTTCTACTAAAGTTCAACTTAGTATTCAGATCATGTTGGAGAATCTTTTAGAAAATAGATTTTAATCATGGATCTCGATCAGATACAATCGATATTTTCACTCCATACAACATTCCCACTTATCTGATGTATATTCATGCTAGTTGATCCATTGAGAAATCATTACGAATTGAAATGATGTGTGTAATATTTTTCATACAATCCACAACCACCCAGGTAGAACATCTTCTTTTGGATGATTTCGGAAATCCAGTGACTAAGTCAATGGTTATGTTTTCCCATTTCCATATTTTCATGGATTATGGTTTCATCATCCCCTTATATTTTTACCTCCCATCCTTCACTTGATGACATACCATGTACATTAATGTATACTCATTGATGTCCTTCTTCTTGTCATCTCACCAATAATTCTCTCTAAGATCTCAACACATATTTGGGATTCATGGGTGAATGGAGAAATTCGAACTATGTGAACCATCCAAAAGTTCTTTCTTTAATTACTGATTTAATGGAAAATATAGTCTTGAACCAAATCTCAAAATTCATTCTTCGTTAACATTGAACTCTGACGATTTCCATTTTCAGATTGTTTCCACTTTCTTCTAAATTTGCACGTCATCCTTTTGAGCATCCATTAACCATTCCCAAAGAGACAGTTGAGAAATAATGTTTGAAAGGATTGATGACGTTACATTATTTATGATTCCCAATGCCATATTCATCAAATCTAAGAATATTAGTTCCTTTTCAATTCTCACCAATGACATAATTTCTAGGTCCTTTCTACTTAGAGCATCACCCAACAAGTTCTCTTTCCCGAGATGGCATGGAATTGATCAGTCACAATCTTTGATCAGATTTAACAATCTTAGTTGGTGAAATTCATCTTGTTCTATGTGAGTATATACATGAGGATTTTTTATTCTATTTATATTTTACACTTCTCCCCAAATAGATAAGGTTTCCAATTTTTAAAGTGAAGATTACATCATCCAACTCTAGGCCATGTGTTGGATAGTTTTTCTCATGAACAATAAAATGTCATGAAGCATAGGTAATGACTTTTTCCTTTTGCAACAACACACTTCCCATTCCCTTCCTCGAAGCATCACTAAATACCATAGTATGTTCTCTACTTGTGGGTAGTGTGGGCATGATCACATTGATAATAATACTTTTAAACTCCATGAAGTAATATTTTCCTTAATCAATCAAAGAAAACTTGTCTCCCCTCGGAGTTATCTTGGTAAGAGTGTTTGAAAATCGTGAGAAATTTCTCACATATCGACAATAATATCTAGCAAACCCTACCCAGCTACGAATATCCATCCCTAATGTTGGCCTTGGCCCTCCATCAATTTAATTATTCCAGGAAGGATCCACAAATATCCCATTTCATGTGATGATGTGACCCTAGAATGAGACTTTCTCCAGCCAGAACACACAAGTACTGTACTTTTCATAGAGCTTCACCTTTCTCATGTTCTCTATTATAGGGCATAGATACTCCCCGGGCACCTCCTTGGATTTGAAGTATATTATAATATCTTCTATAAATACTACTAAAAATACGTTGAGATAATCCTTAAAGACTATATTCATGAAGTCCATAATGATTTATGGAGCATTAGTGAGTCCAAAGTCATTACTGTGAATTTATAGTGCTTGTACCTTGTACCAAAAAAAGTCATGGAGATTTCCTCCATCTCCACCCTTACATGGTAATATACCGACCACTATCCAACCTTATAGTATTATTTTAATCCATATATATGATCAAAAAAGTCATCAATTCTTGGTATTGGATACTTGTTATTTTTAGGGATTTTGTTGAGCCCATGATAATCAATGAAAAGGCACATTGACCCATCCTTCTTATTGAAGAAGATGACTGGTTCACTGCATGGTGAATCACATGGGTGTATAAACCCTTTTCCAATATTATCATGTAGTTTTTTTTATCTTCTCATGATCTTAAAAATATATTCTATACAGATTCTGGGATAGAGGAGATACCCCATGTATAAGATAATTGAGAATTTAATATATCTTCTTGGCAGAAGACCAGAGAATTCCTCGGGAAACACTTCAGTGAATTATCTAACAATATGTATATATTCATGGATGATTTATTCCATCGACTCAATCATTTGAGTAAGATACACATGCTCAATAGGCAGTAATATCCATTCTTGAGATGATGTTACTAAAATAGTTTCATCCTCTCACTTTCTATTTTACAGAATCCTTGGTCGGTTCTCCATATAGAGAGTGATTTCCCTCTCATAGAAATTTATGTTGGCTCTATATAGGGAAATCCAATCCATTCCAAAAAATAATTCAAATTCCACAATAGGGTGTATGATGAGGTTCTCCAGGAAGCTCAATCTACAAATTTTGATAGGGGAGGTGTTATATTTATTGGATGCAATGATGGCCCAATTTTCCATTCCCACCGACATCTCTAATTCCATGATTTTTGGTGGTGTTGGGATTGTTCTACAAAACTCTGAGGATATAAAATAATTCCTTGAACTAAAATAAAAAAGTACATTCACTATCCTTGAATAAATAACTAGTGTACCTGGCACCAATATGTTTTTGGAGTTCACTTCAGTTGTAGTGATGGAAAAAGCTAATCCTTGTTGCCTTGGAAGATATTGGTTGCCACTAAAAACACTAGGTTTAGGTCTCTAGTTTGAAAATATCATTGGATCTTTGTAGTTAAAGCAATGAAAAATGAGCTGAGGTTCAAATGGATTATTCCTCTCCTCTGTCGCAGTAATAGGTTTTTCTTGTCCAAAATTAATATTCATGTCCCTTCTCTTCTATATCTAAAGAATTTCTTCATACCCTTAAATAAATTTCTAGGGTGCTTCTTTCTACACCCTTTTCAAGTAGGGTTGTAGAATTTCATATCACTGTTATATTTATCCATGAGTCCTCTGAAAATAATTTCCACTTTCCATTTCTTTTCCCCATGATGCCCCTAAGATTCTTCAATCTCTATTTCAACATTAAGAGAACTTTGGAAAATATCTTTATAGCGATCGATGTCATGGAATGCCAGGGATTTTTGTAGACCATGTTTTGGCCTACCAATGAGCTCTCAACCTTGAATTCATAGGTAAAGACAAAGCCATATCCTTATCATGCAATGCTTGTGAGGTTTTCCTTATAATATCAGATGGATTCATCTTCTTTTTTTCATGAAGCCAGGGAAGTCTATTTCCATCCTAATTCTAGGGGTGCAAGGAATATATTAATCAAAAAATATTTTCCATAAATCCTTCTATTCCAATGCCTCAACATCTTCCTCAAACTTTGTATTTTTTATCAATGTCCACTATTTATCAGCATAACCCTCCATATGATAAGTACCAAGAAAAACCATCTCATGTTTGGAACATTGAATGATGTAGAAGATATTCTAAATGGAGTTGATCCATTGTTCAGCGATCGAGTGATCAAATGATCCATTGAATATAAATGAATTTTGTCTCATAAAGCTCTTGATTGCTAGTTATTCTTTCTGGGGGGGGTGGCTGATCCTCCTCACCAATATTTCTATTCAAAACATGAGTTTACTCAGACAAAATCATGACCATGTTTGCAATTACCACTCCCATCAGATTGCACATCTCATTAGAGCAATCAACACATTGATCTTTGCATTAGTAGTTATCTAGTGCCCTCATATTACCAGATATTGGATATTAAAATATTAATTATTGGGGTAAAAAGTTAAGTGGAATCCAATGAAAAAAATTATAACTTATAAATTATATTTATTTCCTTAAAATATGAATTTATATGATTCAATCTGTGAAATCCTTGATCTTCTTCCCAACATATTTTCTTAGAGGCATTTTTTTATTCCCATAATATGGTTTATACAATGATTATAAACATACCAATGCATATCTCACGGGAGTGTGGAACCAAGAGTGATGCAAGGCTAGTTTTTGTGCACCAGTTCTCATTCAAGTCTAGCTCAAAAAGGTATTTTCAGGTATGAACCCAAGATACATCTATTTCAGAGCCACCTCAACCTATTTCTATCCAAACTGGGATGTATTTTATTGATAAAACACTTAAAATATACTAAAAAAATTGTTATTTTTTTGTTATACCATGTATTATCCCTAAGGCTTTCACTGGGGTTTTTAAATCCAAATCCCCAAAATTTCAGAACCTATCCTGTAATACCTACTATAAGAACCCTACTATTTATTATACAGTTTAACATGATTTATTACATAAAATTACTCCGAATACAACTTTAAGGATCAATAGGTCTTGTGTCATGGGATATTAGGATCATTAGATAACAACTTAAGATATAAAATACAACAAGTGGTGAGTTATAAATCTCATTAATGGAGTAAAAAAATAGAATATAGAATTCAATACATTCTAGGAAATAGGAATATCATAGGATCATAAAAGAAACAAGGACATAAAGGCATGATATAACATGATTATCATATAATGATGATATTTCAACAACCTTTAACATGATAATTTCATGAGCCAATGCTCATTTCACATGGAGCATGGGTTAACCCTTTTTTCACTTGAATTAGCATGAGTAAATCCAAATTTCACATGAAATATCATGATAATAACCATTACCCAATGCATTGAAGTGCTATAAGGGAACAACCTTATTAATCATTTAATTTCATACATAAGAATGCCACAAATATCATACATGATGGGTTTATTAAATGATATAATTTATTCCATGAATAAGAGATATGGAATTTATAAATGTATTCCCTACCCCAACAAGTAATTTTTTATAATGTTTCATTCCCTTTATAGTGAAATGGGTATGGTATTCACATCCAGGATGAATTTCGAATTGGAAAGTTTTGTGTAACTTCGACAGCATAATGGCATCAAATAGAAATCATAAAATGGGTTTATGTGATAGAAATGGGTATCTAATCATTTATACATGAAAAGGATAGTAAAGGGTTCATGTTAAATAAAATTCCAACAATTTTAATGGAATTTATTTTCATAATATAAATGATTAGAAAGTGTGTAAATGTGGAGAGATAAATCCCTTACATAATTTTGACATAGTAATAGGTGTACATGGGAGGTATTAATTAGAGTAAAAGGGGTATCTCATCATTCAAACATAATAAGGGTAGTATTGGGGATGTTAAAAATCATACCCTAACATTTTTAATTGAAAATAAAAAAGGGCATAATTATATAAGGAAACATGGACATAAATTAGGAAGGAAGGAAAGTGAGGATCCCTTACTTGGTTGTGTGTCATTTAAAGAGCATGATGGGGGGATTAATTAGAGCTTTCGGAACCTTGGGTGGATTATAGAGAGAGGAGTTCATATTAGGGACACACTACAAAATTATTGATTAAATATATGTAGAAGCATCGGTGGGTTTATATAGGAAAAGTGTGGGGAATTATTTAATATTTCTGAAACATACGTTTTGGAATCTATTTAATCAAATATTAAAAACCACAAACCAAATTATGGTTTTTTGTAATGATTTTTTCCAAAGAGGATTATAAAACAGATTTTTATATTTTAAATTTTTTGAAATTATTAAAAAAATATGGCTTTCTTATTAGGAGACGAGTCACTCTCTCATGGAAAAAATTTTAAAATGTTAAAATATTTAGTATGTCATGATCAGTCTAATAAGGAACCATTAAATTAATCAAACAAATCTAAAATCAAATTATATTAATGGTTAAAACATATATTGTCACAATATACCTTTAATTGTATTTTATTACATAATTATTGGGCCATTATTATGTTATAAAACACATTATATATTTAAACATTATTTAATTTTCAAAAAAAAATCGATTGTCTTAGAAAGTTATGAAAATTTCACCTTTAGATAATCTCAAAGTTCAGAATAGAAATATAATATTTATTTATCTAAATAATTTTCTGAATATGTGAATTTTTACTATGAATATAAAAATTGACATTTATCAAACATTTAAACGGTTTTGACAAAAACAGCTTTAAACATTAATAAAAATTACAATTGTATAAAAATAGTACAATAATTTATATTTAATAAAATTTAATTTAGTAATAATATTTGATTAAAATATTATTTAATAAAAAATCAATTAATTTATCAAAATAAATTTATTAATTGAATATTAACTAAAAATAATATTTGTACATCAAAACTATTTACCAAGTAACAAAAATAAAATGAAGGTATATTCGTTATACAAAAAATAATTCATATAATAATTGTGCTAGGGTCTTGTTATAGGACCCATTATAACACCCGCAAAAGACCTAAGGTTATGTTGCGCAGTGATGATAGAATTTATGGGTGGCACAGATAATATCGATCTGGTGGTAACCTCTATTAACCTCCACTTCTCCTGTAAGTGGTTTTGTTCAAGATTAATGTATTGAAGATCATCTTGGTCCTGGTTCAGAAAGAATCCGAATGAAGATACCCCCTTTCCAAGCTCTGAAAAATTGGCTTCATGTGGAGAAATTCTACAGGATGAGGGAATTACTTCCTTTTCCTTACTAAATTGTATTTAATTCCCTATATTTATACTAATCGTGTTATCATTTTTCAACACTTATATTTGAAATGGTAATAATTTATAATGGTATTTTAATATCCAATAACAGAAGAAAAATGGAAGTGGATATGATATTTATAAACATTTTACCTAATAAAACATTTAATTATATCAAGAAGAATAATCATTAAAAAAATTTCTGTCGTTTCAGGTGGAGTATGGATACAACAACATCTACCACTCCACCATCTGTATGGAACTGTTTGAGGGCATGAATGGGAATACATATTTGCCACCACATTGATAGACTGACCCCACAGAGTTAGTGCTCATGGGACTATATTTGGTCTATGCTACTATAGAGAAGGTGCATGACATCTAGGAACAGATGAAGAGTACACTGATCGGTCAGAAGATCTATGCTGATAGGCGATAGAGACCCTTGGTGTTCAGGGAGGAAGACCGTCTGTTTCCTAGGGTGTCTCCTTAGAATTGGATCCTAGATTTGGTAGGGGTGATAGGTTTTCTCTGAGTTTCATTTGAAATTTTTTTATTGCGTAAAGTGGGTGAGGTGGCATACCTCTTGTGAGAATTCATTTGAAGTACATGACCTTATAAGAGAGCACATGGGAGCTCGAGGCTCATGTTTGTGCTTGTATCCTCATATGTTTGGGAATCCCCTGGTTTTTCTTTCAGGGACATAAATACTTCTCATTGGGGATATGTAATGACTCATATTTTTCCTGTTTTATTTTTAGAAAATTTCTCATTTAATTTCAAGACAAGGCATAGAGACGGTGTGTGATTCCAAGGCCCAATGTGCCCGAAATGGTCCGTTGAAAAATATTATGTTTTTAAATAGCATGCATGAGTAATTTTCCTGAACAATTAGAGTAACTCTTAAATAAGTTTTCGAATCAGAATTCTAAGGGCGATATGTTTTTTAGGATGGAGGTTTTATCCTAGGTTTTACTTAGGTATAGTTGGTATGGTCTTCCATCGGGATAACCCAAAAAGGTAATAATTATACAGAAAATAATAAAAAAATTATTTTATTTTTCAAACCCTTATAACTCATGCACGGTTACATGGAATGAAAATACAAAACAACGTTTGAGCTCCTGGGGTGTTATTTTCATAGGTAGAGCCTAATATTGGTTTTTGTTGGAAATTTTTGGAAAGTAGTTTTTGATATGTAATTGTAAATTTAATAATTAAATAAAATTATTTTATTTTCAAATCCTTATAACTCATAAATTATAAGTTTGATTGGAAATATAAGATTACCATTAATCTCATGATGGAGTGATTTATTAGGATGGCCCTAACCTTTATTATCACAGGTAGAAGGATAAAAGTTAACTTTTGTTCATTTTAAGAAAAATAAAATAATATTAAGAAATTTTATTTTTATCCAAAAACGTTTCCCAACAACTCAAGCATAAGAAAAATTATATTTCTTTTCATAAATGAAACAACATAGTGATGTGGTGACTCAACGTAATGGGAACATTGAAAAATGTTTCCTCCATTTAATTGTTTTACAATGATACATGACCATGGGAACAATCCAACATTTTCTCTAATGCTATGGAGTAGTGGAATTGGAATGTGGTGAACAGTGATGAAGGAATTATCTACATTAGTTCCTTCTTTCCCCTTCAAATAATCCTATCATTATAAAAAGTTGTGGATTGAGAATTGATAAATGATGGTGGAGCGTCTCCTTTCTTCATCGAAGAGTAATCTGATTACAGGTAAGGGATTAATTTTAAGAGAATTACAATTTTTTCCATTCATTGGATTGAGTGATGAACATATATCAACCCACCAATAGATTTACCTGATAATCAAATGCATATACGGGATGTGATATTTTCGTGTTGTAATTAAGATGGGGATAGATTTTGCTGATTCGCCTTCGATTATTCGTAAACCAACTTACATAAATGATCTAAGGCCCAAATAATCAATGACATGGACCATTCATTGGGTGTTCTTTGTGACCTATCATCCCCCGCCTGTGTTTGTCGCCAATGGTCCCCCATGGTTGCGTTGGACTCATGTTGGGAGGTTCCAAATGGGGTCAAACCCAAAATAAATAGTGATTCATTTGAGAGCATATAGCAGGTTTGATGACAACATGAGGATCCCGATGGTTCCCATTGATTGAATAAAGGAGGACCAGAACATGTCAGGTGGCCCGCAGAAGGAACCACCAGTGATGACTGGTGGAGACACATGGAAGCGGTCGTGTGTGGGAGGTGGTATGCACCAGTGGTGCACCGTAGTAGTGGAAGTCCATATGGCATCGGTTGTAGGGTGGCGATAGGGGCCACATGCAACTATCGGTGGTAGGTCATTGGATGATGCGACAATGAGTAACATCACACGGATGGAGGACCACGATCTACTAGGGATATGGTAGGTGAGACCCATGGAAACCATCCTTTCATTAGGGGGTGGAATCCAAGCCCACTCACAGTGGGCTGGGATGGGGAAGGAAGCTCACCATGGGTGGCCCAACGGGATGAGTTAAGACGAGTGGGACTGGGTAGGGCCCAGTAGTCTGGGCCGAACATGCATTGGGTCAGATCCGGGAATGGGATAGTAGACCCCTGTTACGGTCAGGCTGACCGGGTAAGAACAGTCCCAAACCCAAAAAATTCCTTTTTACTAAAATGGTCAAAACTTCTAAATCATATATCTGATTCACAATCCCTTTTATTGGTTGGTACCATCGCAACGAGGTGGTCCTTTTGGTGTAAACATAGTGGAATTTAGTGGATGATGAGATATGACAAATGGATTGAGGAGATGACTCTCCCATAATCAAGCATGCTATGAGCTCAAATCCTAATGTCGGATTTATCAAGAAGCCTATAATGATCAGCTCTAAGAGACCCACTTATCCAAGGAAATGAGTGGCTCTATGTGATCTAGCTCGAATAATTGGAGAATCAGTCTAAGTGATCGAACAGGTCCTTGTGATGAGTGAATCTATGTGATATAAGTGGACCAAGATATGTGTGTGTCTTAGTGATCTTCCTAGACCATGTGAAGAGAAGGTCTAGTTGATCCAAATCCATAAGTACCCTTCATAGGTGAGTTCTTTAATAGTACAAGTTGATATTCATTTTGTCTTTTAGTATTGATTTCCTTACATTAGGTTTTACCTATGTGAGATAACTCTAGTGACTCTCTTGATTGTACTCCTTTGAGGTTACACTTCATGTACCTCTTTGGTAGTCTGATTTTAGTATTTATTTGTGGTATAAATTTGTGTTTTGGGGTCCCTACTGAGTATTTTTTCTCTAACTATTGAATAGGATTTTCCCACACGTATCAAGTCTTTTGTAGACAATTGAAGCATTACAAGAGTCCTTGGTGGATTGGGGGTTGGTGGTTCTCAGAGTGATCAGACAAATGAGGCTTGCTTTTGTGACTTTAGAATGATGTTTCTATATGCACCCTTCAGATAGGGTTTTCATAAGTGGACTTCCAAATACCTCTAATATTACTTTTCTATTTTAGATGGGTTTGTATTCTGGCCCCATTTACCCTTAGCTTTCTACTCTCATACCATGTGTATGTTTACTTAGTGTATTCACCTTCCACTATCTATTTCATAGAGTTGTGTGTGTGTGTATAGGTACATAAGAAAATGCCTTCCATTTTTGGGATATTCCTAGTCGATGATAGTCACCATCCCATGGCCTACGGGAGGATGGATTGGGCTTGTCATGGCATGTGCCCTAGGGGATGGGTCATGACAGAGTGGTGTTAGAGGAAGTCATCTAAAACATAAGAATCAAGAGTTAATGAGTTTGGTTTATGAAAATAGTGTTATGTTTTTCAAGTTTGGCTTTTAGGCTAGGGAATCTAGTTTGGTGTGTTAGTTAATGTATCCATACACTAAGACCCTGATTTATTCTTTTCATCTCAGTACATGAAAATACTAGTTGTAGGAAATATTATGATGCATGGATCATTTAGGAATGGGTTGAGTTTTCAATGTCCTTCATGAGTCAGCAATCCAAGAATACTATATTGATCATGGTACATATTTTTTTCTTTCAATATGCTTTCACATAGACATCAAGACATGATTACACAGTGTGATCAGAAGGATGATATGTGGGGGTGACAATATGGGTACATGGGTTCATACTAGAGGCACCACCACTGGTTGGTGTACTAGATATACGAAAACATCTGGAGTAGCACATGCTACCATTATTTTAATTAATTGAGTTATACAATCTGACTGTGCCTCACGAGTTTCAGTTATAGAGGCCCCTCAAGTTCTATGGTGAGCCTGACTCACAGTTTCCCAAGGACTGGCATGAGGTGGTTACAAGTTTTTCCATCTAGTTAGGACACCATTAGATTAGATGTAGGTCCTGAAAATGAGCCTTCTACATGGATCAGTAGGACTATAGTGGGGTTTAGATTACCCGATCTTATGATATGGTGACTCTTCCATGACCAGATCATGAGAAACATTATCTGAGAAGGGTCTCTCACTATACAAGATAAGGGATATGTGTTCCCAAGATCATGTTCTACTTTAGTAGGATGACATGTCAGTATCTGAGTATTCATTAAGGTTTAATGACCTTTCGAAGTACTCGATGAATATGATACTACCAGTGCTTTTGGGATTTGACAATCGAGATAGGTTTGTTTAGGGACATCCGAGCCAACACTATTCTTCTATGCATTCCTAATTATTCTAGGGTTCAAGAGATAAAATTTATTGTTGAATGTCCTTTGGATGAGTAGATATTGAAGATAGATGTTAGTAGTGGAATTTTAGGGATCTAACATCAGTCTCAGAGACTTGCTCGTGGGATTTATTCTGAGAAGAGGTCCCAAGACATGGGATCTATAACTCAGGGCTCAAAGGATGAGTCCATTTGGAATAGGAAGAGGAATTTTTTTACAAAAGGTGGCAGAAGACATATTGAGAGAGATTTAACATCCCGTCACACAGATAGTGAAATGATGGATATATCACCAGGGGTGAGATAGTTACAGGAGTAGATGAATCAGTGGGGCAGAAAATGTTTGAGGGGAGATGGGGGATCAATAAGAGGTGGAATGCATTTTGACTAGTTATAAACACCACCCCAATATGGTCCACACCAGTCTCAGGGATTTGGATGACAGGGGAATTGGGTAGATTCATCCAGTCAACGTTTATGACCCAAGGGATACATGAATGATTCAAGTTACTATATATGTCTAATATTAGATGTCATATTAATAGAAATATGTGATATTCAATCCTACTTTTCATGAATCATTTTCAAGAACTATTTATTCTAGTTAAAAAATTGAATTGACCTTTATATCTGGAAATACCTATGGAAGGATAATCGATAATCACACTTATTATGATGGTGTGATCTGACCCTTAAGTCGAGAGTTTTGGTTGGAACCTCTTGGTGTTAGGGTAAAGGCCTTATGAAATTATTTTGGGTATGGACTGGTTCTCAATAGTTCATGCTCATATTGACTATTTAATGGAAAAGGAATTGGTATATCTATAGCATTGAAATAGGGTTTTCCATGTACAATGAAAAAGGAAACCCATGCTATATAGGATAAACTCATGTATAGGTGGGTGCTGCCTATTAGACTTGAGTCATCTAGCCTTACCAATGTGATCAATGATGATTTGAGTTTTTAGTTCCTAGTAGTAATGGTGGAGTATGGAGAAATCATTCCTAAAGACTTTTCTAGGATTACCTTTCCACAGGGAGATGGATTTCAGTAACATTATACACCTTTAGATGGAACCAATAACAACATAAGTATATCAGATGGATTTTACGGAGTTTTGAGAGCTGAAGGTGTAGGTGGGGGACATGCAGAGGATGGGATTAGTATGGCCCATTGTTTGAGGTTATGTGTGGATTATTATAAAACAAATCATGTGGTCATGGATAATGAGTATCCACTACCCAAGGTATGATGAATGCAATGATCAGTATAAATGGGTATCCTTTCATGTGGATGGAAAGGTGCCCCTAGGATTTTCAGTAGTTAAAAAAGAGTTTGAAGAGCACCCCGAACATGAGTTTTTCAAAGGAGGGAGTCTAGTACATTGTCTTTCATGACACATCTAGGACAATAATTAGTCGTGTCCTGATGTAGAGGCATGAAGTGATTGCATATAGTTCACGTTAGTTGAGACCGTATGAGCATAACTACGCAACCCATGATCTTGAGTTGGCTGTGGTAGTCTCTTCATTGATGATTTGGCTACAATACATTATGGGTAAATAGATTAACATCTACTCTAACCGAAAGATTCAAAATTATATCTTCTCTTATAAGGATTTTAACTTGAGATAGAGACGATAGTTGGGGTTCCACTAGGACTATGACTTCGATGTAGTTTTACTTTTGTTGAGGGGAACATGGTAGCAGATCATCTTAGTAGGATATCCTGTACATATTTAATAATTGAGGAAATTGACCACTTGACCTCATTAAAATTATCATTCATTTATAGAGATCATGTATCATATATCCAATTGTGGGTTGTAACCCCCCCTAACTCATGAATAGAGTCAAGGGCACAACTCGACGATACTGACAGTGGGTATTTAAGTTCTTAGTTGTCCACACAGAATACCCCTGATGAATATTCAAAATGAGGTGAGAAAATATTTCATTTTATATGATGCACAGATACTAAAGTGGATTACTAGAGTGACGAGATGCATCAAAAAATTCATGTGGGTGTTAAGGCGGTCACTGAGGATTATTGAACAAGTTGATTCTAGGCCTATCCATTGATTTAAAAGTTGAACACTTATTTAATCGGTTTCGTGGGTTTTCAACGCATCGTGTCGAGCCCCTATTCCAAGAAGGGGTATCTCTTTTGTTACATGTGTTTCAAATAATTGAGTGAGAAATAATATCGATATACTTGGGGATATGTATTTCACGTATTCCAAGGAGACACGATACCATATGGGTGATATTTGACCAATTCACCCTGTCGGTATCTTTCTAATTTCATGAAATGGAGTCCCTTAGAGAGATTGATATACCTATACATGAAGAGGATATTCCAACTCCACATATTCCAATCAATTATAGTCTCAGATCATGGTGCACACTTTTCATCCCAGTTGTGGAAGGGATTGCAAGAGGAATTTTCTATTCTGCTACGCTAGAACGCATCTTTGCACCCATAGACAGATGGATAAACAGAGTAGATTATTCTAGTCCTAGAGGAAATGATACATGCTTAAATCCTCAATTGTAGTAGTATTTGGGAGGATCACCTATATCTGGTGGAGTTTTCAAAAAAAAAATACCACTCCACAATCAGTATGGTAATGTTCGAGGCCTTATACGAGGGTCCCTATAGGTCTCTACTTTGCAGGACAGAGCCCATAGAGTATGTGTTCATGGTCTCATAGATGGTGAAGGCTACTACAGAAAAGGTTAAGGTCAACTAGGAGTGGAAAAAGGGTGCATGAAATTTTTATAAGTCCTCTACTGATAGGCGACAAAGAACCATGGATTTCGAGGAGGAAGGCCATGTGTTTCTTAATGGCTATACTTGAAGTGGGATACAAAGATTTGGATGGGGTAGAAAATTATATTTGAGGTTCATTGGACCTTTTCTATTACTACATAAATCGAGAGAGGTGGAATAGCCCTTGGCTCGACCTCCATAGTTAGCATAGGTTTGTGATGTCTGCTATGTATCATAGCTAAGAAGATACTTACATGACCCATCAAATGCCAATGACTAGGGTGGGCTAGACATTGATGACGAGTGTACATTTTCGATGATTTCGATGGAGATCAACGATCAATAATAGGTGAACCTCCATCGGTGATCGATTCCTCTAGTGTGCATTTGGTGGTAGCATAAGAATCACTAGCAAAGAACGTTGGAGCGAGAGGGTCATGTTCATGCTCATATCCTCATCTATTTGGGAATCCCTAGGTCTGGCTTCAGGTGACATAATGTATAAATGGGGAAGATGTATGTACATTGTTTTTCATAGATTTATTTTTAGAAAATTTCTAGAAATATTTGAATACCAGGAGAAGAGATGAGATGCCATTTTGAGGCCTGATGTTCCTGGAATGGACCATCCAAATTTTTTATGTTTTCAAATAGAACCTATGAGATGCTTTCCTGAAAAAGTTGAATAAATATTAACAGGTAACCATATCAGAAATTTGGGGGAACCATTGTGTGAGGGATAGTGGGTTTACCCTAGGTGTGACTAAATTTTAGTTGGTGCATGCCTCCAGTATGATACCCCGTAAATTGCATAACTGTAAATAAAATTATTAAATAAAATTATTTTTTTTTCAATTCCATATAAAACACGAATAGTGTATCACATTAAAATTTTGAGATTACCATTTATCTCATGAGGGAATTCTTTCTTTATTCATGTCCTAACATTGGATGACACGGGTCAACTACAGAATTTATTCCTTGGGACATAACCAAAAATAAAATAATAAAATAAAATAAATTTATTTTCAAATCCTTATAACTCATATATGGTAACTCGGATTGGAAATCTGAGTGTACTGTTCAGTAGATGAGGCTGTGAATTCATTATGTGGGGCCTAAACATGATCGGGGGGGGGGGTCGAGGGTAAATGTTAATATTCAGGTGTTTTAATGAAAAATAACATAAACCTAAGAATGTTTATTTTATCAAAAAAATTGTTATAACTCAAGAATAACATATATTTTTTTACATTTCAGAAATTAAATAGTATAATGACACAATTACACAGCGTAACAGAAATGATGAAACACATTTCCTCTATTTAATTGTTTAACAGAGACACATAATCTTGGGAACGATCATGGATTTTCACTAAGGCTCTAGAGGAGTATCATTAGAAAGTAGTGAATGATGATGAATGCTGAATCACCATAACATCCTTCCGTACACATTGAAAGATATAATCGTCGATGAGAGTTGTTGATCACGAATTGATAAATGATGATGGATGGACTCCATTATTCATTAACAAGTGATCTAATTCTATGAAGGGGTATAATTTTATGTGAACTCCATTTTCCCCCCGTTCTTTGGCTTAGGGGACGAACACGAATCATCCCACAAATAGTTGGACCCACAGATCGATTGAATATGTGTGATGAGATTTTCCATGCACAAAATTAATAAGGGGATATATTTTGGTGATTTGCATTATTTTCTTCTTAAACCTACTAACAAAAACGATCTAATTCCCAAAAAAAGGTCTGGGCTATTCTTGTGGTGTTCTTTGTGACCTCTCCTTCCTCTCTTGCGTTCTTCCCTGACAGACCACAATGGTTGTGTCAGACTCATGTCGGATGGTTCTGAATGCGGTCAGACCTGTAGATTGATTATGAAAAATCTAGAAGAACATAGTAGGGAGAGAGATGACCCGGGGATCTCAAATGTACTCATATATCAAAGAACAGACCATCGTAGTAAATCTTGCGGCCAACGGAACGATCCGCAGGCAACGGACAACTGCCACATGATAGAGGCAGTTCACACCAGTGGTCGGTGTTTTTTCGGGCATGTAAAAGAGCCGAATCACATGGCTGAGGGGTCGTAGTCAAGCTAGACCATGGTTGGTGGGCCCTACGGGAAAACATCTATGTTGACCGGGAGAGGACACAGAGACCGCTACCGCATCTAGGATTGGAAAGTAGGACCACTCATAGGGGGATGGGATGTGGGAGGTAGGCTACCTCAGGCAGGTTTGGACCCAAGTCGAGCTAACTAGGTCAGACCAAACTCAGACCCATCCATCCCATTTTTACAAAAACATGTATTGTTTCTAAACTGTACATCTGATTAAAGAGTTGTTAACAGATTTGGGACCCTCACGTCAATAATTTCATTTTGGTATACACTAAGTGTAATTTTTTGGATGTTCATATGATTTATATGGATTGAGGAGTATACTCTTCTAGAATCAAGCAAACTATCATCGGGAATCATGCGTTTAGCTATATCGAGAATAATATGATGTGAGGGTCTCAGTGAACCAGATTTTCACAGAGACGAGCAGATCTAATTGATCATGAATTCCCAAGGGATGAGCAGGTTTCTATGATCCATCTCTCCCATTAATAGAGTGGGTCTATGTGATCCAGCTAGAACAACATATGAGCATGTTTAGGGGATACAGCTTTCCTATGAGATGAGTGGGTCTATGTGATCAAGTTAGCCAATGTGATGAGTGGGTTTAGGTGATCTAGTGGCCCTAAGACCTCGTCTGGGGTGAGTGCTTCTGTATTACAAGGTGTTATGCATTACAAATTTTAGTATTTCATTCATTACATTATTTTATAATTGTGTGAGACTGTACTCCATTGAGGTTACACAATTAGGTACTTCTTTGGAAGTCTACATTGTGTATTTATTTTTTGTATACCTTTGTTGTTTGGGGTCCCTACTAAGTATTGTTTTACTCACCCATGAATTATCTTCTCTCTTATGTATTGTTCCTTTTGAAGATGATCGTTGGATTGATGTGGATTCCTCAGTTGACCGGGGCTAGGGGGTTCTTAGAATGACCCGACACAGGAGACGTGCTTCGGTGACTGTAGACAGCTATTTCTTTACCTACCATTAAGGTAGGGTTTTCATTAGAGTTTGAGAGACTTGTACTTATACTTTTTTTATTCTATTGGTCTTGTATTCTAGCCCCATTTACCATAATTTTCCAAATTTTGTACCTTTGTTCATTTACATAGTGTATTCACCTTTCAGTATCTGTTGATTGGAGTTGTGAGTGTGTGTACATGTACATAAGAAAATGAATCCCATATTATTGGTATATTAATTCTCTATGCTATTCTCTATCCATTGGACTAGGGGAAGCAGGCTTGAGATAGTCACGACATTGGCCCCGAGGGATGGTTCATGAGAGTAGATGTCTAATGAACTAGTTTTTCTTGTTTCCATATTTTTAATGATACTAAATATATACAATCATGGAATTGTTTTGTTATGTTTTGTAATGAATTTTCTTAAATTTTGAAGTAATATTAATGATTGTAATGTACTAGCCATTATAGTTTTGGTAAAACATGATATAAAATAAATGTATATTTTGAATGAATATATTAAGGAATTTCCAAATGTGTCGCCTAGTATTCTCCATGATCATCACAGTGAGTTTTAAATAGAAACCACATTAGTTTCCATGAAAATATTAAAGAATCCTAATTGAATGACACCAATTGAATTGACTTAATTTATGTAGCAACACAAATAGAATCTATATAAGAGTTATAGAAGAATAGTTTCTTCCCCATGGGGGTGAACATATATTTTTTCGGAATAAATATGTATTAATGTGTCTATTAATTAATTATCATGAACATAAATAGATCGTTATCAAGGAAATGTATCATCTACCCATTATTGATAAAATTTTCCATCAATTATGTGCAGATAGTTTTTCCACATGGTTGAACCTTGATATAGATATCATCACATATGGGAAAAAAGAGAGGATACATCAATGATACTATTATATACAGGATATGGAAACTATGAATTCATAGTGATGGAATATAGAGTAAAAAATACGTCTATATATTTATGAATAAGATTAAGAAGTAATTTAGATTTTATTTTAATCAATTTATTATTTTTTTATAAATTATATTATAAAATATCCAAAAAGTAATGAAGAGCATGAAAATAATTTCAATATTTTTTTGAATACAATGAAAAAAGAATAATTGTATTCCAGAGTTATAAATTGTAAATTCAATATATTAAAAGTAAAAAACACATGACATTTAATAATGAGGGAATATCTATGTATCTTCCATTGATATAAGGAATTATTGAATAACTTAGGAACACCACTTTAATATTGATATTTATTTATTTTTTGGATGGACACATTTTATTCTTATTATGGAACTTCTCATGAATTTTATATCCACTATGTTAACAAGGAAAATAATTCAGTTCCAATGAATTGATAAAGGTGAAAAATATTTAATAAAGATGAATATTCTTTTTCACATCACATATACTAACACTACCTTGTAGTGTATAAGATTTTGAGACATTTATAGAATAATTAATGAGTTTATGGA
Organism: Viscum album; assembly: GCA_963277665.1. Taxonomy (NCBI): domain Eukaryota; kingdom Viridiplantae; phylum Streptophyta; class Magnoliopsida; order Santalales; family Viscaceae; genus Viscum; species Viscum album. The sequence goes on along the minus strand of OY728145.1, from coordinate 1,982,847,137 downwards.
GACGTTTTATCTTGAAGAATATCTATGAGATATCTAATTATACACATTAATTGAATACTCATGAGAAAAATTACCCAACATATGGTTTGGATATAGTAGTAGTAATATTATTAGTGAAGAAGTACAAGAATTATCTCAATGATGAATGGATTAAAATATATGATAATCACTTTATCATAATTTTTATATTTATATAGAATAAGTGTCGCATGACCCAAAGTTGGTAAATGTAGTTAATCATGGAGCATGAATTCTCAATACATTACCACCTTGATAAGTGAAAAAATGTAGACGATGTTCTAATTTGGAATTATTGTACTATGCAATCAATGATTAGGATTGAAAGTGTCATAATACTCATTAGTTTTCAAAGGATAAACAGTGAAATCATAAGGGAACGAAAGAAAACCAATATTACTGTAATGACTGGTCAATCATCCATCAATGTAATAATTTAACAGGTCATGAAGGAGGACATGAATTTATAGAATATTGTGTAGAATATTCCAGATATTGGAATTGATTGTGGCGGAATTGTATAATTTAAGAAGAAAATATGTTTTACATTAATACTAGATTTAAATAAATATATATTAGATCATTCACATTGATAAACATTTTTATTCTATCAAGTATACACAAATATGTACAACCATATGATGAAGTATTTATTATGGGGAAAAATAAAGAAAAAATTGCAGAGAACGACTCTCAATTTTTGATATTCCAGCATGTTTAGGATGAATAAAAAACTTATATGATGATGACACAACCATTACCCATACCTATAACAAAATAGTAGAACATCACTATAGATTCCTTGGATGGTCTTCATAGGATATATAAAGGACATTATTAAATTTATGTAATAGTTTACAACCTTATAAAGTCGTCACATTTCATTTCTATTCCGAAAGATTTATCACTTCATCAACATATTGGGATCTGAATAAGGAATGTGTTACCAATTCGTGGAGAATAAATCTCAACTAAATAATATTGAGATATTTTTTTTACCAAAAATTTATTGATGAGATTTCAATAATAATTATATATAGAGTTAATATTTAGAAATTATTTTCATTCATAGACCGATAGATTATATAAAAAGACAATTCAAGCTCTAAAAGATATGATAAGATACTATTTAATGAAATTAACATGAGGATAGGATCTACACCTTTCCCTAGAAATATTTTCATATGAAAATAATTTTCATTCAAGTAATCACATGTAAAAATATGAGGCTTTGTATCAGAAGAGGTGTATAACTCCAATATTCTTAGACGATGTTGGAGATTGTAAGATCACATGACTAGATATTTCTCTCAAAAGATTAAAATTATATTTAAAAATAATCACATATGGGATTTCACGTTTGAATTTTCAAATAAAAAAATCCATTAGATCTCACCATGGAATATGGTAATGAAATCAGGAAGCAAGGAATGTTGATCACAATATACAGTATCCCTTTAGAAATCCTTGATCATGTGAGGACAATAACATAACATCTTAAAATTCCATTGAAACTCTCTGATGTTCATGATGTGTTCTAAGTATCACTCTTGAGAATTTTTGTTCCATACCCTTCACATGTAATGAATCATGATGTAGTACAAATGGAGAATGATGACTCTTATAAGGAATAACATATTGAAATATAATTTCTTAGTGTTAAATTACTACAAAAATATATTCACACGAATATATTTTTGTAGAAAAATAATATTTCTTAGGAAGTATAATGGGAACCCAAATAACTAATGAGGAAAAAGTACCCTCATTTTTTCATCAATGTAATGATATTGTGTGGGTAAAATATTTTAATGTTAATAAAATAAAATACCACTTTATTTTTCTACGACTTTACATTAAAAAAATAATTTTTAAGTAGCTTGTTTTTCATGTAACATATAACTAATTATAATCACAATATAATTTATTTAGATAATATATTGTAAAATTTTTATAATTATATATTAAGAATCCTGAATAAATGTAAAAGTAGAATAAATGTGTTAGTAAATAAAAAAAATACCAATTTTTTTATCCAATTTGTTTTCTATGATGATCAACAAAACAATTGAAACTATAGAAAAAATATAGAAAACTAGAAATATGATAGAAAAATTGAGAGAGATAAGTAATTGAATTGAAATAGGTATTTCAGTAAGAATATATATATATATATATATAATAAATCTTACCATTATATATATAGTCATTAGATATATGGATATTAGATATTTGCTTATTTGAAATATGGTCATTGAATATATCTTCATCCTGGATAAAAAAATTATTTTCTATAATTTAAATAATATAATTAACAATAAAAAATAATAAATGAAAAATAAAACATTAATTTAAAATATTTTACTATAAGAATCAATTTTTTTTAAATTACATAATTATATAATTATTCAATAATGATTATTTTTTGAATTCAATGAATTTTTCTCATACAAATGTATTGAAAAACATTACTGGTTAGAATATGAATAACAAATGTTAATAAAGAGTATTTCAATTTATCTAATGTTAAAAAAATTATATTTTTCTAAAAGTTGTTTTGCTAAGGTGTTCTGTATAGTTATCTAATAAATAAATTAATACATTTTCAATGGTGAATATAACTTAATTTATATATATATAAACAAAAATATTAACAAAAATTAATTAATTATTTGATATGAAATAAGAATAGTCAAACATAAATATTATGTAATCATTTTTATATAACAATAGTCTTTTATAAATTTTATATTTTTTATAATACATATATTTAAAATTTTTGGAAACTGAATTATATTAAATAATGTAAAAATTTTATTTCATTGGTTGAAATTCTTTTAGATATTTTCTATTATACTTTTGGAAAAACAATTACCATGACAACAAAAATTAGACGAGGAAAAAGGTGTTAAAAAAGATAAATTAAAATATCAATTTTTAATGATTAAAATGATATTTTTTTTTCTATAAATATATTTTTCTATGTGAGAGTTAATCCTAAATATCATAACATATTTTAATCTTTTAAATTACCTAACTCCCACGTGATTACATATTTACCCTTCATCCTAGTTTATTCCAAAATGAGATGTCCCATGTTTTCTCCAATAAAAGGATCTGTCATATACACCTTAAAAACCACTATATTTAATAAAAAATAACTTAAATATATGCCCATTTTCTATCACCTAATTCCTTATAGGATATTCAATAGCTTATATGTCCATGAAGGAATCATAAATCTATCATTCTATATGAGCCCTTAATGAGAATTTGGGAGTCCATCAAGTAAGTAACTATGTTATTAACTTATATTTAAATTAATATCCCATATTTAACGATTGGATAAATCGTTATAAAATATATTCATGTTTTGATAATATTAGTATATTTATGAGAATATTATTGTAAAATTATATCACTATCTACTCCTACTCAATCACTAGTATAACTCGTCCATGTTTGGGTATGTTCAACAACCCACACGACGAATATTATAAAAACATAACCATTTTCACCATTAATAATTTTAAATGAATTAATAAATAGAATATATGGAATCTGAAATAAATATTATTCAATAATAATGTTATTAAATTATGAAACAACAACTAATGAGAAAAATTATGTAACATAATATTTTTTGTTAATTATCAAAAAATATTCATCCATAAATTCATTCTCACATACGAAATTCATACTTTCTGTCAAATGAACCAGGGAATACAAAAATATTTGGAAACCAATGATACCATTATGTTGAATAATATCATAATATTGAACATGGTATCAATGAATGGTGACTAACTTTCAATTATAAAACCTGTACGAATAAATCAAAATCACTAAAATTTGATGATGAAAATAAATAATAAAAAATAATATTTGAGTATGGAATTATTATAATATACATGTATAAAATATAATATGATTGAATAATGTTTTTAATTATGTGATTAACATTTCTATGACAATTATACCGGTGGTTAAATTGATTTTGTGTAATTAGAGAGTAAAATAATTGTTTTTGTCTCTATTTTATTTTTATTGATTTATTTCTCATATTCACAACATTTATACATTTTTGTGGTGTATAAACTGCCATATTTTTTAATTTTGTGATAAATTAAAAAAAATTAAATTTGATTAAATATCAATCTCGTGATTTACCATTAATGTGATTTTGATATAATTGTTACCAAATCCATATGGTTATTCGTTCCAATCTCATATTGTATTTTTTTTATGGATAAATTAGCATATAGGGAAATTATATGTTATTTTTTTATTAAACAACCTCTATTTGATTTTAATATATTTTTTCATGATTTTCTCACATCCTCTATCCAATTAATATCACCAATAGTTCGTAATCTTATAAATTAATTCTTTTATGAGAAATGGAACTTATCACATATTTTTGACCCTGTTGATTTCTCTTCAACGTACACAATATTTTTTTATGTATGTACCAATCAATGTTAATAGTATGTAATATATTATCTTTTAACATAAAATAATTTATTTATAAAATTGAAATTCTATTTTTTATAGAGTTATTTTTAACCAAAACTAACACCTTTTAAAAATAATGAAATGATTACCATTTTTAATTGATTTCCACAAAGATTCATTTTCCTACAATGTTCATCTACCTAATTTTATAAAATTACCCCATATGTTTTCTTCAATATAGAAATAAATTTATATTTTTTATGTGTTATAAAATGTTTTATATTAAAATAAATTTTATATAATTTCTTAAGGGGTTTTATTCTTGTTTTTCAAAGTAAATTTTGATGTTATCATGATTTTTTTCATCTATGTCAACATAAATTATTGTTTTTTTATTAAATTAGAATATCAACTAAGGAAAATTTAATAATTCTTTTTATATGAGGATAATAGTAATGTATTAAAGATGTTCATGTGGAACCAATATTTTTCCATTGAGTAATATAAGATATAATTGAATTGAAAATTTGTTCATGTTTAGGTGGAACAAAAGTGTTTGTTTTTCATTTTGTGTTGGGATGTAATAATGTAATATATTCCATTAATTCATTAGATAATTATTTATTTCATTATATTTCTATAAATGTTTATTCTACCCAAACCATTTAGGGGATCTATCCACAAATTTATGGGTTGGACCAAGAATTATCTAGAAAACTAATGAATTGGTTGAAGACTTATATTTAATGAGTTGAATGTTTTGGGATTAGGGATAAAACCCAATCTATGATTATAAAATATATCAAATGAAATTTTAATGACATAGAGTTTTATCAATAGAATATACCTTCTTATAATTATATCATATTTAGTAATGTAGTATATAACACATGCACCACATTGTGAAAAAAACAACATTTAATTACATTAATTTGAATATTTAATATATAAATAAATTTTTTTCTCTATCATTAAAATTTGTAATTTTGTACCTCTCAGAACATCCATTTTTTCTTTATGCATCAATTTATCTCTCTTAACATCAATTTCTATCTCTATTCCTAATATTTAACGATTATATAATTTTTTCATATAAAAAATAGTTATATAAATAGAATAATTTACATTTAATTGATGGTGATATAAATGTTTTAATGGTTATATTCTAAATTTCTCATTAATGGGAAAATAAAGGGAACTTATATATTTTTTCCCCAACAATGTTCCAACCAATGGAATATTTTAAATGTACTTGGTTAAAATATATATATATATATATATATATATATAAGAATTTTTTAGTTCACTTTTAGTTTTATGTATACTAGTACGATCATACACTCATTAAACACTCTTTAACAATATTCCTAAACCCCCACTTAAAAGAATGATGCCTAAAATAATTTAACATTTAATTTTTTTAGTCAATAATTTCTGGAAAAATAATTTTCATGTAAGAATATTTATTTATCATACAAAAAAATATGTATTATTTAATACTATCTTACATGGAATCCATTACTATATTCCCATATATATATATATATCAAGACGTGGTTATGAAACCCATTTCATTCAATTTTGTAATACTTATGTTTATCATTTATGATTGATTTACATTCTTCGAAAAAATTATGAATTTACATTGTATATAGTTCCCCAAAACCAGAATACAAGATATGTTTTCTACATGAAACACATTGAAGTGATTACAAGGAATAAAATCATGAATGACTACATAGTTTAGTAGTCTTGGTAATCATGATATAGACATGTGTTTTGTAATACATTAATACAAAAATTTTAACAAAAAAATTCTTTCAGGGATTAATTTATTCGCACTTAGAATATCCTTTCATATATTTATTAGTACAATTATTGGATTCTTTGGGAAATGAATGTAAATATGTTTTAGATAAAATGACCAGTAACATTTTACTATAATAGAAAAAATATTTAATCAATGAGAACAATAAATATAGAAAGGTAATAAATAAACACACATGCCATATAATCAATAAACTAAGAATGATGTTCATAAAAAATAAGCAATTATAATATTTATAATAATATTCCATTCAAATAACTATATAGAGAATAATTAATATGGGAAGATAAGAAAATCAAAACACATTCCATTTAATCAATTAAATATGACTGACATGAATCCATTTAATTATTTCCATAATGAAAATATCAATGATAATAAATAATGGATCTAAACGAATCAAATTCATAATTATCAAGAATAATGTCTCTAGAAAAAGAACCACTCTACGATCATGAGTTATCCTTAACACAGTTCTTATCTATCCATATAATCCTATAAATTATTCTTAGAAAAATACTTGAAGTATGGAGGAAAATAAATGGATAATTGAGAGTGACTCTTCAGGAACAACACAGAATGCCCATTCCAATAACCCAAACCTTCGATTTGTGGCGTGATTTTTGATTTCTCTTACAAATATCTCTATGATAGTGGAATCGTTCAACCCATAATGAGAACGATATATTCCAACCATAGAAGTTGAAGTCCATGGGCGAGGATGTTATTATAGACTATTACCCTAGTGGTTCCCCAATGGATAGATCTAGAGGTATTTCATTCGTTTATGCTTTTAATTTCATAGATCTATATGAAGAAACTATGCAGACCCCTCCATATTTAAGAAACTTGGTGACGGTAGATTCAAGGTGTATTCTGATCCTGACACCCTATGATAATACTCTTAAATTTGAAAATTTCTTATCATGGGGAATATATTTTATCCAAAATGTTACCATCCTCTGTCCTTTGATTGAATTACAACGTCATATTGCACACTGATGAGGTATCTCAGAATGGAAATAGATACAAATAGGAAGAGGGTATTTTCATACACTATTAAAATCATATAATGATCTTGATAAGGTTTAGAAGACTGCAAACATTAATTTGAATCTATTTTCCCTCATATTATACAATTGAGAATATCCCTTTAACCCCTATACGTATAGGGACACCATGGATCAAATATGGGTTAAATTGCATGGCCACATTTGGTATTTTTGGGACCCCAAAATATTGAATGATATAGTTTTTTCCTTCGATATCAACTTAAAATTGACCAAAGAACTTTTAATGCCAAATTGGGTCTATATATAAGAGTGATGGTTGAAAAATAATTTGGATTAAAAGCTTCCCTATACAATAATCTTCAATGTCAGTGATTATAAAGTTGGAATCAAAATTTATTATAAGAGAAAACCCCCCTTATGTGAGATTTGTAAGATTATTGGGCATAAATTCTATAATTATAGGGTGGTTAGGAAATAATTTAATCAAAGAACTGATAATGAATGGAAGGAAATAATAAAAAATAGGAAAGATAAGGCCCGATTCTAGACATTCCAGAAGCCTCAAAAAAGAAGATAGAAATTTGGGTTAAAAACCTCACAGATTGACCCCCATAAGGGATCATTCTGGTAAATCTAGGGAGGATTTAGATGAAGAAGATGATAATGTCACCAAATAACATGACCTCTTAGAATAAATAAAAAATCTAGTTTAGGATACGAATAAGAAACCCATCAAGACCATGAGTTTGTATAAACTTGTACCTACAATAACACTATAAACCCATATAAAAAGGTTCCAAGATATATTTTCATCAAATGAAATAATGCTATTTTCAAGAACGAATTTTCTATGATCCATACAATAAATGATATAGGTGAGTCCGCACATTTGGTTTTGGGAACCATACCGACGTAGAAAATGTCTAGTATAAATTCCCTTGTTACACAGGATGTGGAGTATGATGTGAACCCTTCCGATCAAGTTCCATGCTCTATTATCAAAAAATAAAATGAATATGGTCAAAGGATAAAATCAAAATTATTCCCACTGGAAAAAACTAAAGTTGAGACCCTACTTTTAATTCTTAGCACCATATATATGCATAAAACCTTCATTATGAATGCCCCTAATATAGTGAGTTTGGAGGATGGAGCATGAGCCAATGCTCCATTGGCAATGGGAGCTGTGAAGAAGTAGGGTAATCCTATTATGACCACCCAAGATGAAATAGATTTGGGAGACAGTCTAAAGCCACACATAGCTGATTATGGGAGGATAGTTGGTCCAGGTTGTCACGACCCGTCCACGGGGCCCGTTTCGTGACTACCCCAAGCCCACCGTCCATAGCCCAGGGGCTGGAGACTAGCACCAAAGATGTAAATCCCTGTACTAGGAAGGAAATGCCTTTATAGAAGTAAACAAACACAATTGTGTATGAAACTGAAGTGACCAAATGTGAAACTTTATATAAAAGTATGTTCTGAAAAGAAAGGGGCCAAAAATACAAGCCCAACAGTGAGTACAATACAACTGAAAGACTAGTACAACAGCAGTAAAGTAAAGAAAAACCCACTAAGTCGTCCTCCGGGAATCCCACCTGAAGGGTGGGTACATATGGTCTCCTCAGCACCTTGGGTCTGTCTGTCCGCTCTGTGTATGTCCCGTCGAGTGGTCCACCTCTGGGTACTGTCCAGTTGCACAAGTCTCTACCACGATCAGTATTGTCCGTCGTCTGCATCAAACACTACGTAGTGCGGGAATATCCCATGCAGGAGTGAGTATAAAAATACTCAATAAGGACACCAAGACCCCCGAAGGTCTCCCAGAATCCACGATGGATAAACCACCGAGGAAAGATACAATCACGAAGTATCAACCAACTCTACTTATGTATATTCCCATTCATATACCTAATGCATCAATCCCAGTTCGGCTCCAACTCTTGAGCCCAAGCACAACCCAGTCCACATATGAAATAAGTCAGTCACATCGATGAAAATGATTGAATGTCAAGACACATCTCACACAGGTATACATCTTTTGTATAGTAATTGAGATGATCAAATGTAGTCACGGATTCATCTAAGCTGTCAAACCGATGGAGGATTTTAGTATAGTTGTCATCGCTGGAAAACCCATGGAGGATTCCAGTATAGTTGTCGTCACTTCTGAACCCATGGAGAATTCCAGTACAGTTGTCGTCCCTGTCAAACCCACAGAGGATTCCGGTACAGTTGTTGTCGCTGCCGAACCCACAGAGGAATCCAGTATAGTTGTTGTCACAGTCGCAACCAACTTTGGGGTTCCCAAACACAACACACTCAATTCTGGGAGGGTCTGCTCCTCAAACAAAGGGGTCGATACATCAACTATAACGAAGTCCATATTTGATGTATCCTGATGTTATGTCTCGTGAAAAATGACCCAACGTGACAGATGGTGCATCAATCGGACGCTCGACGTGAGAGATAAAGGCTTTTCCGTTCTAGGGGACCGATTTGAATTACACCCATTCCAAACCCATCCATTTTTCAAAAGTTGTCCAAAACTCACTTAGAGTATCGTAAAAGGACCGCTTCGTCTCGATGGTCCTAATTCCACCGATGGCGCATCGAACGGACGCGCAGTCTTTAAGTTATTCACGTTTATGTGACAACAGGCCCGGCACATTAAGCTCAGTGGGCTGCTGGGTCATCCCAACCCAATTCGGTTGGTCCGACCCAGAAGAGGGTCGGAACGGCCTGGTGAAGTGAACTGTCTGGCATGAGGGGTACAACCTGGCCCGAGAGAACGTGGTGTGGTGCAACGCGGCTCGTCACGGCGCGGCCCGGCACGGCGCGGCCCGAGCCGTCTAGTCAAGCTCTATGGGGGGGGGGGGAGCATGGCCCCCCGGTCTCCTGAACCAGTGGCGACAAGCAGTGCCACCCTTCTCTTCATCTGGTCGAAGCTGTCCGGTCCTCATGGCGCGTGTGGCACGCACGGGTGGGCCGTGGTTCCTTCAGCACGGTGCCCTCCTAGCTTCATGGGTCTTCCGAGCCCAGCTGGCCGCCTGCCGATGGGTTTGTCCACCGAGCGGCCCATGGAACGCAGCCCGTGGTCTTCCACAGCGCAGCGCCATGAGGAAAAACTGTTCCACCAGCCCTGCCGACTTCAGCCGGATGGTTCTTCTTCGGCCTAGAGGCCCATGGTTGCAGGCCACGGTTCTTCCACATGCGGACGGCACACGGCCACTGCCTTCATTCGTCGCCACCTCTTCCAACATGCCTCTATCACGAATAAAATTCCGAAAATCTTTGGAGGGTCATCAGGCCATGTTCGTTTAGCTCGCGCCCGCTGCTTTAGGCGGTATCAATTGAATGAAGTTATTCCAAATAATTTCAACCCAAATGAGATAATTTATTCACTTATAAATTATACAAAACTCTTTCCTTAAAATAAGGTTTGGAGTAGTCAGGGGTCATGGAAAATGGCGTCGCGGGGAGATAGTTTCAACTCGTTTATGTCGGTGAAAAAGGTGTCGAGGAAGGCGTGTCATCAGCGTTCCTTGCAGGTGGATCATTCTCATTTGGCTTGGATGATGATTGAAGGAGATGATATTCGTTCTTCGGATGTTCTTCGTCGAAAGAAGAACCCTATTCTTTTATTTTTCAAGAGTCCTTCCCCAAATATTTTCCACCCAAAATAATAATAAGTCCCTCCCATAATATAACATTCCCATGTATTTTCAAATTAATTAAAAAATGTAAATTGAATTAATAAGGCATTACAGTTAGCAGCATTAATGGATGGAAGATGGAGAGGCTCAACATTTAAGTGGAATTCCAAAGGATTAAAGTGGGTATTCAAAAATTAAATAAAGGGGAGTGTTAATGGGGATTAAAATGGAAGATGAATGTATTAGGGCTCGTGTGGGCCCCTCCACACTAATTCCTCAATGGGAGGTTATGTGGGTGTGGTCCCCACCCCTAACTCCCCTTTATAGTAATTGACCAACATCTTTAAATAAAATTTTGTCCTACAATTTTATTTATTTTATTCGAAATCCCATAAAATTAATTCTCAACCTGCATAAAACACAACTTCGGGAAAGGTCCCCATAAGCGAATACTGACGCTGCGAGTTCATTGATGTCCTCAGTTTTCAATTCCGAGCACCAGTTCAAAATATATAAAAACCCGCATGTAGTTTTATTGAACTTACCCGAACAAAACTCCAAGAATTGATTTCAGGCACACCGAGCCTTGGAATCAAGTGCTGTAAAAAACCGTAGACTCCTAAAAATCCAAAGTATTTACGAAAAAAATCTCCATGATATTTTGGGTTCTCTACATTACTCCCACATCATGTCATTATATCCTCGTAAAGCTATAACACACACTAGGGAAACAAATGGGGGTACTGAGCTCGCATTTGAGCCTCCCACTCCCAAGTTCTCTCATGGAGGTTCCCATGCTACAAGCGAATGTGCACCAGAGGAATCGACCGTCCATGTAGGACCCGCTCTAGTCGATCCTCGATATCCACCTGGACCTCCGTGAATGTCAACCCATCATCGATGTCCATCTCCCTATGGTCTATGATGTGGGATAGGTCGTGCACCTATCTCCTCGGCTGAGATACGTGGAACAAGTCATGCACCTGGTGAAAATGTGGTGGAAGGGCCATGCGGTAAGCCACCTCGCCTACTCTTATGAGGACTCGGAAAGGTCCGATGAAATGAGGAGATAACTTGTCGCCCCGACTAAATCTCCGTAGACCTCATCGAGATGAGACCAATATGAAGACGTGATCTCCATCCTTGAACTCCACTGGTCATTGTCTCCTATCAGCATACGACTTCTATCTGCTCTATGCAGTCTTCATCGGCTCCTCGATGATCTGCACAATCTCTATCGTAGCCTGAACCATCTCTGGTCCTACAAGTGCTGACTCCCCTGGGACAGTCCTGCACAGAAGATATCTACATGGTCAGCCATACAGTTCCTTGAAAGGTTCCATCTCGATGGTGGGGTGGTAGTTGTTTTTGTACACAAACTCCACCAAGGGTAGATGATCCTCCAAGCTGCGGCTAAAGTCGAGGACACATGCATAGAGCATGTCCTTGAGTGTATGAATGGTCCTCTCAGTATGGACATCCGTATGAGGTTAAAAGGCGGTGATCAAGTGATGCTACATCACAAAATCCTCATGTAATCCCTTCCAAAGCTGAGAAGTGAATCGAGCATCTCGATCAGAAATGATAGACGATGGCACATGATGAAGTTGTACGATTTTCTGACTGTAGAGGCATCCCACACTCTCCAACAAGCTCTTGTCTCTAATCGGGAGGAAGTGGGCCGACTTGGTGAGTCAGTATACGATCACCCAAATAGATTTGTTCCCTATGAATGTACGTGGAAGCCCCTTCACGAAATCCATGGATATCCCATCCCACTTCCACTCTAGGACCTCTAACGGCTGAACCAAGCCCGTTGGCACCTGGTGCTCCGCCTTCACTTGCTAACAAGTGAGGCATCATGAAACGAACTCTACTACAACCTTCTTTATACCCACCCACCAGTGCTGTCGTCTGAGGTCCTGATACATCTTCGCCACTTTTGGATGTACTGCTAGGGAGTAATTGTGGAACTCCCTCAACAACTCCTCCTATATTGAAACTGGTACCGTAGTATGTCCCCTGTAAAAGATGACGTGCTCCCCTACTTCAAAAAATTCATTAGGCACCTACACTGTGGATATCTAAGCACATCATGTCTCATATTAATCATCACCATGATGTGCCTCTATGACTCACTGAAGGAGTGGAGGAGTGACTGTGAGTGACTATAGAAAGGATTCTCCATCTCTATCCACAAAGCATATCTGCAACACGGCTAGCTGCTTCATTGCCTCGCCTAGAAGATGAATACATGATCTCCTATTGAGAGCATCAGATACAACGTTCCCCATACCATGAGTATAGACTATCTCAATGTCATATTCTAGGAGGAACTTGAGACATCACCACTGTCTCAGGATTAGGTCCTTCTAGGAGAAGATATACCTAAGACTCTGGTGGTCAGAGAAGACTATAAAGCGCTCACCCATCAGATAGTGTCGTCACATCTTCAAGGAGAATACCACTTCTAATAACTCCAGGTCATGGGTACCTTAGTTCTGCTAATGCGGTCTCAACTGTCGTGAACCATACACAATCACTGCTTTCTCCTGTATCAGGACACACTTGAGTCTGGTACCTGATGTATCGCAATACACAACGTACCCAACGGCCTCCTCCGGTAGCCTCAATATGGGCGCACTGGTCAACCTCTTCCTCAGCTCCTGAAAGCTATACTGACATCTATTTGACCACACAAAGGGTTTCCACTTCTTCTTCAAGGATGAAAGCGATGCTACAAATCTGTAGAAGTCTAGAAGGAATATCTGATAGTACCCTGCCAGACTCAAGAAACTCCGTACCTCTATCACGCTCCTGGGTGGCTCCCAAGAAAGTACTGCATTGATCTTCACTGGATCCACTACTACTCCCACCTTGAAGATGATGTGTCCCATGAATTGAACTTCTCGTATCCAGAACATGAACTTGGAGAGATTAACATAAATCAAGTGCTCTCAGAGTGTATCTAGTACAACTCGCAAATGGTAGGCATGCTCCTCCTTAGTAGTCGAGTAATTCAGTACGTCGTCAATGAAAAATATGAAAAATTGATCGAGGTAATGCTGGAAGATCCTATTCATGAGACTCATGAACATCGCTGGAGCGTTGGTTACTTTGAAAGGCATAACCAAGAACTCATAGTGGCCATACCGACACCTGAAGGCCATATTCTGCACATCCTCATCTCGAAATCTGAGATGATGACAGCCTGACTTGAGGTCTATCTTTGAGAACCGTCGTTCTCCCTTGAGATGATCAAAGAGTTTTTCAATCCTCAGAAGTGGGTAATTTTTCTTCACAGTCACCTGATTCAAGCGACAGTAGTTGACACATAGTCACATGCACACATACACCTTCTTGGTGAACAAAATCAGAGAAACTCATGGTTAACCACTGGGTCGGTTGAATCCCTTTCCTTGCAAGTCCTCCTGCTTCACCTGTACCTCACAAAGATTAGTGGGAGCCATCCAATATACTGGAGTAGATATCGGTGATGTCCTAAGGTACATGACAATGTAGAAGTATACATCTCTAAGAGGAGGTAGTCCTAGAACGTCGTCGGGAAATACCTCCGCATACTGATCCACCACAATATGAAATCTCAGACTCCGCAATCAACTACTCCAAGGATGAGACTAGCCAACTGATGTGTGATTGGATACCCTCTCCTCTGCAAAACTCCATCCTGCACTGCAAAGGCTCGCTTCTCATCGGTGAATGTTAACCTTCTACCATCCGGGCGGATACACCATAACTTGCGCCTAATACAGTCGATCTGATCATGTACTGTAGACAACCATTCCATACCCAAGATGATGTCGTAAGGCCTCGACACCACTACAAGAAGAGATCAGCCGAAGCTCCCACCTTCTAGAGTAATCTCACAAAAACTACACCATTGAATAATTGTCATGTCTACTCCCGTAGGAGTCTCTAGCAGTAAGGATCGAGCCAGTGGCTCCGTCGGAATCTCTGATCTCTAAAAAAGGGCAGTGGTAATAAAATAATGACTCACACTTGTGTCTATAAGCACTAATGCAAAGGTGGAGTAGACACATATAGTACCTAGAATCATCTAAGGTGTGTCATGGTCATAGGCCTTGATTTCCTAGAGTTGAGCCTGCCTCTGTCCGCTAGCTCCCTGTTGTCGGGGTGGACATCCTGGTGGTGGTGGTAGAGCCTTGAAACATCATCCACCACCAGCTGCTCTGATAGCTCCTCCGCCTCGCCTTCTTACTCCCTGCGGACCACTATGGTCGACCCTATGACCACGCCTTGGAGGTCCCTCTAATGTCTTCTTCTCATCCTCATGACGGGTCGGGAAGTCTCGAGCCATGTGTTCCTACCCTCCGCATGCATAGCATTTCCTGCTCCTCGTATAGCTGGCTCTATTTAGGGTGCCCTGCATAACTGAACCTGTATCCTGAGGTCACCCACCTAATGGCCTAGTCCACATGGACCTCTGTGACATCTGTCTACTAATAGCTGGAGAAGACTGCACTATGTGTCACCCTTTGGAGGGTCTTGTGGATGGTGACTGCTCAACGAGAAAACTCCCCACTAGAAGAGCTCTCTTCACCACCCTCGCATGAGTCGGAATGCAGAGGGAAATCATCGAAGCTCTGATCTCATGCTTGATTCCCTGCTCAAAGGTTCAGGCCCTGAAAAACGGGTCCCTGTACCGTATTTGTGGAGTAATGTGAGAGGCCAATAAACCTCCCTGAGTACTGAGCTACTTTCATGCTACCCTGCCTCAGATGAAGTAACTCATGGATCCGCACCATATGAAGGGTGGCAGGAACAAACTCCGAGCGGAAGAGACTCTCGAAGTCTGTCCAAAGTAGAGATTCCTCGTTGTGCACCTATACCATCAAGCCCCACCATATACTTGTTGTTACATAAAAGACACTCGAGACAAGGATCACCATAAGATAAGCTGGTGTTCCTACTAATCGAAAAAACTTGACGACATCCTCCAGCCAATCCTCGGCTGCTTGTGGGTCCGTCTCTCCACGGAACCTGGACAGCCTCTGTCGCTGAAACCCATGAAACGCGCTCAAGTGGCGTGCACTCACTACTACTGGAGCTGGTTGTATCGGTGTATTAGTAGGTAGTGGTCCCGCTGGTGCCTCCACGTTGATGGGGCCCTACACCAATGCCTCGTCGCTCGGTGGGCTACCATCTCACATGTGACTCGGAACCGTAGATGGATGCCATCATGGGGCCATCTTGAAAAAAAAGGTGCGACATGGTTTAAATAGTATACCTGGTGAGCCGACATAAAGTAATCACAAAGAAAACCTTTAAAAGGGAACCCACACGCAATCAGTGTTTTTGTGCACTGAGTCGGAAATCAGAGGTCAAGGTCCTGGTGTATAGATACTTCGGCCGCCGCACCAACACTAGACTCCCTGGATTGAAAACCACACTAAATACTCTTAACACTATTGCTTCACATTAAGATAGATCAGAGTCTTCTGTTCTGTAGTAGAACTGACGCCTCTGATACAAATTTTTCATGACCCATCCTCAGGGCTCATTCCATGACTACCACAAGCCCGCCTTCTATAGGCCAGGGGCGGGCGACTAGCACCAAAGTTAAAAATCCCTATACTGGGAAATCAATGCCTTTATAGAAGTATAAAAACACAATAGAGTACCCAAATGAAGTAAGCATAAGTAAAATTGTATACAAATTTATGTGCTGAAAAGAAAGGGGCCAGAAATACTATCCCAACTGTGAGTATAGTACAACGCAAAGACGAGAACAACAGCAGTAAAGTAAAGCAGCAAACACTAAGTAATCCTCTGGGAATCCCACCTGAAGGGTGGGTACAGATGGTCTCCTCAGCACCTCAAGTTCGTTCGTCCACTCCATGTACGTCCCACTGAGTGGTCCACCTCTGGGTACCATCGAGCTCCACAAGTCTCTACCACGATTCTTGTTTTCCGTCGTCTTCATCCAACCCAATGTAGTGCAGGCATAACCTATGCCGGGGTGAGTAAAACAATACTCATTAGGGACCCCGAGACCCCTGATGATCTCCCAGAATCCACGATGGAAAAACCACAAAGGAAAGATACAATCAAAAAGTATCAACCAACTGTACTTAGGTATATGCCCATACATAAACCTACGTCATCAATCCCAGTTCGACTCCAACTCTCGATCCCAAGCACAAACTAGTACACACATGAAAAAAGTCAATCACATCGATGATAATGATTGAAATTCGAGACTCACCTCACACAGGTATACATATTTCATATAGTAATAGATATGATCAAATGTAGTCACTGATTAATCTATGCTATCGAACCCCCGAAGGACTCTAGTACAGTTTTCGTCACTGTCGAACCCACATAGGATTCCAGTAGAGTTGTCATTGCTGCCAAACCCACGAAGGATTCCAGTCCAGTTGTCTTCACTGCTGAACCCACGAAGGATTACAGTACAGTTGTCGTCACTGTCAAGCCCTCAAAAGATTCTAGTACAGTTTTCATCGCAGTCGCAACCATCTATAGGGTTCCCGCACACAGCACGCTCGATTCCGGGAGGGTACGCTCCTCGAGAAAAGGGTTCGATACATCAACTATCACTAAGTCTAGAGATCATGTATCCTGTAGTTCTATCTCGTCAAAAAGAACCCAACGAGATAGACGGTGTGTCCATCAGACGCCCGGTCTGGGAGATATAGGATTTTCTGTTCTAGGGGCTCGGTTAAAATTACGCCCGTTCCAAACCCGACCATTTTCCAAATTCATCCAAAACTCACTTAGAGTATCTTAAAAGTACCTATTCATTGCGAGGGTCCCAATTCCACAGACAACATGTCGATCAAATGCACGATATTTATGTTATTCAAGTTTAAGTGAAAACAGCCCCATCACGTTAAGCCCAGTGGGCTGGCGGGTCAGCCCGACCCGATTCGGTGGTTCTGACCCGGCTAATGGTCAGACCGGCCTGGACCGGCAGGACGCGGCTCAGCCCGGCTAGCCGAGAACTGTGGGGGGAATCAGCCCCCCATCTCTCGAACCAGCGGCGCTAAGTGGCGACGCCCTTCTGTCAGGCCGGGTGAAGCCGGCCGGTCAACCTGGCGTGAGTGGCCCACACGGGTGGGCCATAGTTCCTTCAGCGCAGCGCCCTCCAGGCACCGCAGGCCTTCCCAGCCCGGCCGGCCGCCTGCCGGCCGATTCTTCAGTCGATCAGCCTGAAGAACGCGGGCCGTACTCTTCCACAGTGTGGCACCATGGGGCTCCATGGTTCCACCAGCCCATCCGACTTTGGCCAAGTGGACCGCAGTTACAGGCCGCAGGTCTTCCACACACGGCCACCGCCTTCATTCATCGCTGCCTCTTCCAATGCGCCTCTATCGCGAAAAGAAGTTCAGGAATACATCGGAGGGTCGCCGGGCTGTGTTAGTTCGGCATGCGCCCTCCGCGTTAGGCGATATCAATTGGCCGAAGTTATTCCAATGAATTTCAACAAAAACGAGATAATTTATTCACTTATTAATTAAACAAAACCCCTACCTAAAAATAAGGTTCGCGGTAGTCAGGCGTTGCAGAAAATAGCATCGTGGGGAGACGACGTCAACTCATTGACGTCAGGGAAAAAGGAGCTGGGGATGGCGCGTCGGTAGCATTCATTGCGGGTGGATCCATCTCCTTTTTCTTGGCCGAAGATCGAAGGAGGTGATCGTCATTCTTCAGTAGATCTTCGTTAAAAGAAGAACCCTATTCTTTTATTTCATAAGAGTTCTCTCAAAAATATTTTCCAACCCAAATAATATTAAGGCTCTCCCATAATATAATATTGCCATGTATTTTCAATTTAATTCAAAATGTAAATTGAATTAATTAAGGCATTAGAGTTGGCAACATTAATGGATAGAAGATGGAGAGGCTCCACATTTAAGTGGAAGCCCAAAGTTTTAAAGTGGATTGTCAAAAATTAAACAAAGGGGAGTGTTAACAGGGAGTTAAAGGAATATTAAAGGATTAGGGCTCGTGTGGGCCCCACCACACTAATTTCTCACATGGAAGGTTATGTGGGTGTGGGCCCCACCCATATCCCCATTTTTGGAATTAACCAACATCTTTAAATAAAATTTTGTGCTACAATTTTATTTATTTAATTCTTAATCCCCTAAAATTAACTCTCAACCTGCATAAAATGAAACTGCGGTAAAGGTCCCCAAAAGCGAATACCAGCATTGCGAGTTCATCAGTGTCCTCGGTTCTCAATTCTGAGCACCGGTTCAAAAGATAGAAAAACCTGCACGTAAGTTTACTGATCGTACCCAAAAACAACTTCAGAAATTGATTCCAGGCATACCGGGCCTCAGAATCAAGTGCCGTCAGAAGCCGTATACTTGTAATATTCCAAAGTATTTAAGAAAAAAATTTCCATGAAATTTCCAGGTCATCAAATAGTTCCTTTGAGTATGAGAAATATTATACAATAGGATAAGCCTTTTATAACATTCCATGGTATACCTACTCCTTCTTTTATCATCAATTGTATAGTTTGTTCTCAATCTATTGATAAAAAATGATATTTTTGTGAACTCTAGGAATCTATTTGTTGATGAAAATGGTGATCATACTAACATTAATAATTATAATTATTTGGATTCACCTATGATTGCCTATTTGCATGACTCTCCCAAGGATAATTATATGCTATGTAATTCAAACAAACGCTACTACTTCCAAAAGCATGTAAGAATCAAAATAATAGCCCAAAAAATGATATAATTTATAGAATATATTCTATGAAAAAGGTATCCGGGGAAAAAGGATCTCTAACTCTAAAACTACTTTAAATTAAATTATTTTTGGAATTTTTATGGTATTTCCAACTATGAAAAATTTAATATTTTATCAAATATTGATTAAAAATCATCGTATAATATTGTCTTCTATTTCTGAGCCCAAAAATAATTTTTCCTCTAACTACTCCCATTTGTTCAAGCATGGTTATTATTTTATATGTCGATCCAAAAATTCCTCATATGTTGAATCTATATATATCTTCTTGCAATATTCATTACATAATGTAAGGATTTTAAATATTTCTAGGAAATTCTTTACATGTGATGTTATTATTGAGGGAACTCTATTACTATAAAAAATTTTAGGAATAGAATAGATACCAAGATAAGAGTCTTCATTGGAATGACCTTACATATATATGTAACAATATTAATACACCTTGGTTTTTATTGTGAACAATAATGTTATTATTAACACATTTGAGAAAATTGGACTGTATCATGCTATTCTTTCTACGAGAGAATTTTAAGATTATATTGAATACAAAAATATTTTTTAAATTAATCTTATTGATGTGAAATATAATTATTATATAAGGAATTTAAATTAGGTGGTCGCCCCCAAATTGGATAGAGCCTTGAAGAATGTACTTGCGTTGGACAAATAGAACAAAATCTCTAGAACCACCTGTCACAAGCTACACTCTAAATCGCATCCCATTCTGGTTGATGTCTTTATCCAAAATATAAAACCCTCATTATATTTCATGTTTTAGAAAGTGTAAAATTCTAATGTTGAATTCAATAATATCATCAAAATTTTTTGGTCCTCTATGACACACTAAAATGACACATTTGGTTATTCTATTAAATTAGAATATCACAACAAGATTTTCAAAGGTTGGTGTAGTTCTAAATCCAATCATATTTGCAATGTCGTCCTTCTTCGTGATGATGAGATTAATAAACTTCAAAATAATAATAGTACTTATGATTTCAACATTAACTCGACTCATGAAATCAAATTTTTGGTAAACCTCTACTCTTTTTTCATCTTTAAAGAGAACATGAGGAAACAAGATTTCAAATTTAAATGGTTGTCAGATGGTGGTATAAATACGAATTTCTATAACTCTCTTCAATGTGATAGGAAAGCGTGAAGAACACTAATAGTTTTAAAATACGGAGTCATCCATTTTAGAAATAATGATGATATTTCTTGTCATATTGTCTCTAACGTTTAATCCCTCTTTAATTGCACTAATATTAAAAATGACCTCTTACATAAATCCATTCCATTGGTGGTCAATGAGGAGGATAACACTTCTTCTCTATGAATTCCTCTCGATCATGAAATTAAAGATATTTTCATTGTTTTGAATCATGTTAGTGATATGTGTCTTGATGGTTTTAATAATGTATTATTTCAACATTATTGTGATATTATTTGATTATATGTTTATATGATTTTCAAATATTCCTTCCCTACTATTGTCCTAACTCATTATCTAAATGCTCAATTTCATTCCCTAATTCCATAAATGGGACAATTATTTTGAGATTCCTTTATTTTTTCTCATTTCTCTCATTAAAAACCTTTACAGAACCCTTAATGAAATTATTGATAACAGACAGTCAAGTATCACAGAAAAAATTGTATCCTAGAACCAATTTGCCTTAATAATGGTATATCCCTATAATACTACATTTGTCTTTCCTCTAAGTGCGTAAACAATTTAGACAATTCTAATATAGGATTTAATATTTCCATTAATGTTGACATTAAATAAGATTTTGATACCACCGACTGGAGCTTTATTTTCATGGTTCTTCAACATTTTGGTTGTAGTGATTCCTTTATCACAACTATTATACCCTATTCAATTTCACCTTTATTTAAATATTAATCAATGGCTATCGCGGGGGCTATTTTAAATGCCCCAAAGATATTAGGTAATTTGACCCCCTATCATCCATTATTTTCTCTATTGTGGAAGACTATCTTAGTTTCCAGGTCACTCATGTTGTGGAAGAAACCAAACACAAACCCATTCATGTTTCTAGGAATGTGACTGCTCCCACACACATGGTATATATTTGATGATATAATACTTTTCTTACAAGGTGATAAAATTAGTATTTAAAACCTCAAAATTGATCTCTCTCACTAAGAAGTTGTATTTTGTCAATACCTTCATTGAAAAAATTCCCTTATTTTCTTTGGGGTAAACATTCCTCCTAGTAGGAATTGTACTATTATCTGTGACTAAGTCTTAAAATACGGTTCATATCCTTTTCATTATTTTGGTGTTTTAATTTTTTTGGGCCGACCCAAGTCCCGTTAACTTTCTACAATATTTTACCATGTTCTTAATCAGCAATCTTCTTGGAAAGGCGATTCACTCTATATAGTAGGTAGAATATTCCTGGAAAAATATATTATTGCATTAAAAATGATTTGATCCATGATAGTTTATAAATGGACAATTTTTCTTATCATAAAAATTAATATCTCAACCAAAAAAATTAGTTGAACTTGAAGAACTCTTGAAAGAAAACATCTTATTGTCCCCTGTCCTACTTGTTCCAAATCTATTAATAGTGTTGGTATTGTCATAAAAAATATTTTGTACTTTAATGAGTCCCTTCAAGAGAGAATCACTTGGAAACTATTTTAAAATAAATATGATTCCATTTCTTTTCTCAAAAATTGATTTTGTAGAAAACATAATGAAATATATTTTAATTTCCTTATCTCCTATATCTTTACATTAATTAAGGAATTTATTTTTAGTAATAATAATAATTTTAAATGGATTTTATCTGGGATTTCCACTAGGAATTTCTGGTTGGATAACTATACTTGCACGCCTTTATTTTTTATGATTCCTCCAGATAAAACCCCTAAGAGTACCAACTAATTAATAATAGATATGTCAAATTTTTAAAATTATCATCTCCCTGAAACTATTATGAATGACATTGAGAACTACCCATTCTCAAGCACTGATTAATTTTTAATTTGGGAGCCTACTCACAATTGTATGATTAATTCATAATGTTTTTAGAATCATTATTTTTGTAATTATGAGAGTAAATTTTGTTGGATAAGTTTTATTTGACAAAACATGTATAAAGACATCAATGTTCACTCTGATTATGAACAATTCTCACAAATGAGTACCTATAGATAATAGTCTTCAATCATTTGGAATTCAATTGTCCTCTAAATGGAGACTCTGCAATAAACACATAGATGAAACTAATCATCTCATTCTTTATTGTTTCACTGCTTCTACTCATAGGAACTATATTTTTGAATTTTTTTACTACATATGGTTGATTCATGACTCGGTCAAATCTTAACTAAAGATATGTGTAGAAATGGAATGTTCTCATCAAATTAAGAACCATTTCCTTGTAGATGTTGATGAGCTCCACCATGTGATCTGTAATGATAGAAATGAAACTATTCAGAAGAAATAATCATTAATACATAATCCAGGTTTGATATTGATCCACATTTCCATACGTGAAGTTTCATCGATGAAAAAGGGCCATTGTGACAACATTGTCAATAAATTTGGAATTCTATGATTTCTTTGTATTGATGGAAATTTCATCCACCCTCATCACATATTACAAGTGTTATGGAGAGCTCCTGTTCTTGGATGGATTAAAGTAAATGTGGATGTTCCTTCCAAAGGAAATATAGTTCGTGTAGGTTGTGGTGCAATCTTCACGAATCACCTGGGTCAGATCCTCAGATGATTTTTTGGTAACTGTGTAATTGCCTCCTCTTTGGAGGCTGAAATGATGAGTATGATATATGCTATTTCTTTTTAAAATCACAATATTTGGAACAATCACTACATTTAAAGTGATTAAAATACCATTTTGAATTCTACTTGGAATGGTGTGGAATATCTTTCATGGATGATTACTATCCTTTAGATGGATTGCAACTTCTAACTTCAAGACAACAACTACATTATCACTCTCATTTACCATGAAGAAAATATTATTGTAGATGTCATTGCTAACAAGGTAGTAAACCAAGATATTACCTAGCTCGTTGATCTCTCCACTGGTCTACTCCCTCATCATCGAAAATACATTATTGTTATTACATATTTTAGACTACTTATCCACTTTCTTTTATAATAATTGCGCTTTTTTCTTTTTGGCCAAGGAATCATCCTTCTAAAAAATAGTAGGTTTTTTTGCCAACTGATATCCACTCATGAGACTATAGATGAATCAATGTGCTTAATAAATAGTCTCTAACCTATGTCTTGGATGTCCAAAACATTCTTTAGATATCAAATAATATATTTATTAGAAAAAATGGTTCTTATTAAATATTTTTATTGAGTACAAGATATATATTTATCAATCATTTGGTAATAAATAAAGTATCATTCAAAGTAAATACTTTTAGTAAAAATGGTATATGTTATAGGAAATATACAATTCTATGATAAATTATATTTAAAATTTGGGGAAATTTAACTCTCAATGATCACATTAAATATAATATTTCAATGGTACTATAAAAATGAATTAGGGGAGTGAATGACAATATATGGATTTCTAAATCAATAAGAAAATATCCAGATGGAAGAATAAGTGTTGTATCAGTACAAAATATCCCATGTGGAGTAAAAATTATGGGTTTTTTCATTGATGAATCAAAATACATTGAGATGAACATTTAAAAACATTCATCAAGAAAATACTTATTTCATTTTAATTTTATTATGATAATTTTCTTTTGAAATCACTTTTAAAATGTATTTGAAAAATTCCTTTTTTACATTCAAAGGTAGTTTCAATGAAATTACAGTGTCTAAGTTTATACATTCCATACAATGTTTTAAATAACATTAATTTTTGCAGGATTATTATTTATAAAGAATATCCCTGTTTGGAATGAGGATAAAAGATTAATTTTAAATTAATTATAAAACAGAGAAGAATAAAAATGAATTTAGTAGACTATTTGGGAAAGGTTGAAAATAATATTAAAAAACTATTTATAAAACACATTTTTTCATAAGAAAGAAAATTATATAACTAAAGAGAAATATGATTTTGGGATTTATTGAAAATATATAAAACATTTTGAGTAATAAAGAGTGGGAAAATGATATAATTACTTTATGAATTTCATTATTAATTGTAGTAGAATAAAATTAAATGATTGATTAAAAAATAATAATATAAATTCCATTAATGAATTTCATGAAAATGAAAACTCAATTAGAACAAGGTTGTGAAATAAATCCGTAAAATGACCAAAACATTGAAGTGAGAGTTAATAACTGAATTGATTATGGGTATCAATTGTTAATAAAAATATAAGAAGCTAAAATAAATCAATATATATTCAACGTTATTATAAACATTATATTTTAATATTCACAACCTGGAGGATGCAATATAACCCAATGAAAAGGAATTGAATTGTTAAATTTCTTTATTTCTTGGTAATATTAAAATCAAATCCCATTCAATGAATTAATTAAAATTTAATCTAAAAATAACAAGGTAAATGAAGTATTAATGATATTAAATATCATAGGGTATTTATATACACCATATAAATAAAATAGGTGCATAATATTACAATATTCCTCAAACATATGAAATTTTGACAAAATCCCTTTTCATGGGTTTAAATTTAGGTGAAAGTAATTTAAAAAATTGTATAACTATTTTAGTTATTTTGTTACCTTATACCAGAACCATAATAATATTTATAATATCAAATATTTTCTTATAATAATAACTTACTACCCATTTTTTAATAAATTATATTATTTTATATTTTTTTTGTGTTAATTGCCTAGTTTTTTTACTATATGTTTTCTTCTTATTGTTGTTATTCTATCATAGATCATGATTTAATCATACAAAGAATATATATCAAGATTTAATTATCATGTATATTGAGTATAATTTTATTTTTAATAATCTATAATTTTTGGATTCAAGAAATTAAATCCACAATTCATGGAGATGGTATGTTGTACGTTTGCATGAACAATACATCCATTTCTTGAAATATTAAAATAATAGAATAGAAATGATATATATATGTATTTTATAATTCTTGTATAATATTTACTTCATATATTTAACATATGATTATTAAAATAATACATAACCCATTCCAGGTTATTTTTAAACTAGTCACATTGCTTTGAGGAAGTGGTGGTCCTAATGTCCCCAAACGAGGTTATAGTATTCACTCAAAATGAAATGCATGAGGGTATGTGATATATAATAATTAAATAGAAAAAAATTCATTATAAAATAAATATATATAATATATAAAATATAAATTCATATTTATAACCAACATTGTATGTTAGCAATAGAATAATGAACAACATCAGTTCAAAATATGGTAGTCTTTCATACACATGAACAATGATTTTTTATTCCATTTGATGGATGTGTGTGAAATTAGGTGTAGAAATCTCTTAATAAAAACATTTCAATTAATTAAAGATATTGAGGTTATTATATAGTGATGATATAAAAATAACTATAGATGGGGTCGAGAAGTAAATGGAACAATAGTAATCATTGAAGAATTCTACCTCTTATTCTAGTAACTCCTTTGGTTTGTACCAAAAGATATTATTGGTATTTTTAACAAATATGGAGGATTCTAGGATGAGATAAGGGATTTTTCGATATATTTTGTAAATACTATGAATCATTCAAATGGATTTATATGTGTGAACTCAAGCGGGGGGGGTGAGTTCATTTTTATAGTGGAGGAGGAGTGGCATTCTTTTAAATTTTTGAAAGAGGGAATTCCCCATATTTTTTTATATTTCTCATAGCTCCAATATTTATCCATAGAGAAAAAGGATATATTCTAAATTTTTCAATAAAAATCATTTTTGAGAAAATTATATGCGATTTTGGCTCTTTAGATTATGGGTTTGTCCTTTGTTATGCTAATTTTTCTCTTAACCAGTGTAATTAATTTTAATTACTTTCAATAATATTTTACATAAAAATGAAAGTTAAAATTATTAGAAAGTATATATTAAAAAAATACCAATATGAAATCCAGTTTTAAAAATTCCAATCACATTAGTGGCATAACGAAATATAAATTGTTTCCCACAAATGCAAAAACTAAGAGAGGTTTTAATGTAAATTGTTTCCAAAGTTTGGAGTGTTTTTATATCCAATTTCAAATTGTAATTGATTCGAATGAACTAATATTATTAACATATCTATATTTTATATTTTATTATATAAAATCAATTAAAATTTTAATTTCAAATTATTAATTAATTTGATAAAAATTCCATTTTAAATTAAAATTCTATATTTCTCACTATTATTCATAAAATGAAAGCCCATCAAAAATACGAAATATTAAACCTAAGCATATTTTTATATTTTTATTCCAAAAATAATGCTTAATTTGAAATAAATTTTTTTTAATATTTTTAATGTTATAATTTAAAATAGATTTTTTATTAATGGGTGGTAAAATTGCCTTTAGAAAATATTGGATTTTTTTTGGAACATCGTGTTTAATCTTATCTTATGTCTCTAAAATATATTGGATAAATTTTAAATCAATTTTTTAGAATATATAATATATAATTTTAATTAATATCAATAAATAAATTTAATTAGTGTAATTTATTAATATAAAACTCTATTATAAGAATAAAAACATTCCCTTATTAAAACATTATATATATATAAATTGATTTTGATATTAATTTCTATTTAGTTGTTAACCAATGAATTAATAAGTTTATTTATATAAGTTATATAATCTTCTTCATAATAATATAATTAACAGATATTTTATATCTTATTAAATTAAAAAATTATATTTTATAATATATTGGTCTTTAGTAAATCTATATCCTGTGATTAATGAAACCCATAAAAATGTCATTGTTTCATGCTACTCTAGCTAATATAATACTGAATTAATTTAAAGTTATAGGATATATTTATTTTCTAAAAAATATTAAATATACTATAAAGTCGTTATATATATTGTTCCTTCTATGTTTGGTATTTTATATATTCACTTTATCTAAGAAAAGTTACCCTTTTAGAATTTTTGGGTTGTTACATTCTACCCACCATAAATAAATAAGGCCCTCCCAATTTGAACTCATTCATTGTAATAAAAAAGATTATATTTGAATCTAGTTTGTAATCCAAATCGTAAAAGGGATAATAAAATATCTTATTAATAAGTGTGAAATGGATGTACGATAGTCATATGGAATAACATATAGCACGGTTTCCAAGTAAGGCAACGTTGGTTTCATGTGAAGATATGTAATTTGGGGAAAGGTGTAAATTATTATAGAGGGTGATTTATGTCACTGATAAAATAAAATTGAATGATAAATATAATATTTACGAAATCAATTTCATAAATCCGTTATGAATTACAATTCAATAGGTTCTAGAAAAATTAAGGTATTAATAAAAAAATATATTTGTAGATCATTTTCCTAATTTTTTGTATTTCTATTACTGCCTAAATATATAAGTAAATATACTTACTTGAAAAAAAAAATTATGATGAATACAATTTTAATCTCTTTTGTACATTGATTAATTTTTAATTCATCTATTACATCAAATAATGAATACCCAAAAATTATCTTTGACTCTTAATGGACTAAATAATCTTTTGATGGATCAACTAGACCATAAAAAAATATCATTCCATCTATCTCTAACTATTCTATAATGAAACTATGTCTAATAAATAAATCATGAAAAATAAAATTAAACACTACAATATCATTATTAATATTTATTCATCAAATTTTTCAACTAAAACAATGACATATTAACCCAGACATTTTATAGGTTAGTAGTTGGTTTAAAACCCTTATAATCATTTATTAATGGGTTCAGGTATTGTGGCCTTATCATAAAAGATGGATATTCAAGGATATTATATGTTGTAATAAAGGGATCCTTTAAATAAAAAAATCATGTTGAAGATAGTGAATATATTATAATATAAGAATCATCTATATATCTTTTTTTCCAAGACAATGAAACATAATGGACATCTGTTATTTGATTCATTGTATTCATGATAATGTAATTGATGTAGGCACCGACACTGGTCTTATAATGATGTAAAATGATAGTTTGTTTTAGAAAATTTTTATTAGCATCCTTGGGAACATGATTTAGGAAAACATATATTAGAGAAAATAATCATATGATAGACTTTGAGTATTAGAATAGAAGGACATATGTCTTCACTAAATTAAGAGTTTTGGATACCATCCCTAGATTATAAGATTTAGGTTAATCATAAGTTCAAATACATAAAAATCCTTATAGGTTATATGTAATGAGTGTATACCAATAATATAAATTTTTTTTGTAGAAATTAATTGAATATGTAGGTTTTAATAAAATATTTATTTGAGAAATAATGCCATTATATTTTACAGACCTAAATTAAATCATACTAATAGGTGTTGGGGTTGACATAAAAAGTATAGAAATTTAAATTACTAGAAACACATAACATTAAAATAACTAGATAAAGAAAAATAGATATTTAATGGTAAGAAATTGAAAACACATTCCATTTAATAAATAATCTCAAAATGAAATATAACCAAAAGTTTTTTTCATAGTGAGAATTTCATAGTTAAAAAATAAAGAATCTAAATATTAGTAACGAATAATTACTGGAAGTAATGTATATGGATCATGAACCATTATACCTTCATTATCTATCCTCATGATTGTTTATATCTTTTATTTTAAACCCATATAGTCTTATTTGAATCAAACTATAAGGGTTTCTATCTAACCGAATTCATCCAATGAGACTATTGGTGCATCGATGGGATTGTAGTAGCTGGTCCCTAACCAATATCATACTTTCCCAAATAATTCCTCATTTATCAAATAATTTATTTAATTTTATATTAATTCCCCCTATAAAGTATCCTTATTGAGTATTGGATAAATTTCATCAATATTTCCCATGTAAATAAAATGACATTCAATGTAAACACAACAAATAAAAATTGTATACGTTTTATTGAATAAAAATATCCATTACAAAATATATGTATAATTTGGGGAAACATATTGTCCAATTAATATTTTACAGTTAATATTTAAAGGGGATTATAAAAATGAACCATGGAAGAGAATATCAATATTGTCCTTGGCCAAATCAGTAAAAATTCATTTATAGTAAGAATAATTATTGTTTCAATAAAATATATCCCATGTGTAATAAAAATAAAAGGTTTTTTCATTGTGGAAAAGAACTACAATAACAATATATTTTAAAATAATTCTTAATAAAAATACCTTTTTCATTTTGAAAACCATTTTGAAAATAAGATTCTTTGAAAGTCACTTTCAAATGACATTTTGTTTAAATATAACACTTCAAACTCGCAATGTATCTTTTAAAGATATGGTGGTGGTTGATTACATAAAACTCATACAAGGTAAAATAAATATTCATCTTGAAAGGTAAAAAGGATATAAAAGTGCCTTATTTGGAATGAGACACTAATATTCCATTGAAAACATTTTTATATTATATAAACAGTGAAATATACATTAAAAAATAATTTTTTATAGTTAAAAACATTTTGTAAAATGTTTTAGAAAAAAATTTGTTTAAAAGAAATCATGTTCTCTAAATATTGAGGGAAATGAAGTCGAGTTTTTATAAAAACATTTTCTAAAATTATTTCAGTACCAAAAGGTGGAAAAATTGTAGTATTAATATAAATATATCAAGAATTACTAAGGGAAAATAAAATTAATGGGTTTTTTTAAAAAATTATCATATAAATTCTTTTAATGGAATTTCATGAATAAAAAATCTCAATTTGAATGATATTTTGAAATAAACAATCAAAATGGTCAAAATGATGAATTTGGAACACATAAATGAATTGATTAAGTGTACCAACATTAAATAAAAATATAATAATTATAAATAAATAAATATATAGTTAAATTAATTATAAAAATAATAATATAATAATAATGAAGATGAGAAAGTAATATAACCCAATTAAAAGGAACTGAGTAATGAAATATCTTTACCACTTAATAAATTTGTGTTACAATCCCCTTAGATAAAATAATTCAAATTGTATCATAAAATAACATGAATAATGAATTATTCTAGAAATAAAATAAAAAATTGGAAATTTTTAAGCCATATATATGAAACTAATTTCATATCATTATAATATTCCTCAATGAAATTAAATTGAGACGAAATCCCTTACCTTGTACTTCAATATGGGTGAAATTAAATTAAACTCAGGTAAACTGGTTTTATGAATGTTATTAACTGATACCATAACCATACTCATATTTTTAATATCATATATTAAGTTCCTATAATATCTTACTTACTATTTATTAATAATCTCACAATATTTTTAATTTTCTGGTGTTAATTCCATTGTTTTTTTGTATGTTTTCACTTTTTATTTTTTATCTTATTATGTATATCATTATTTTATCATATAAATAATAAACAAATGATGTAATTATCATATATATTTATTATATATGTCCTTATAATAATCCATAATATTTAAAAATGGGAAATAGAATACACTGTTCATTGATATGGTAGGTCGTACATAAGGAGGAACACTACGTCTATTTCTTTTAATGTTAATAGAATAAAAAGTAAATGATAGATATTTATATTATAATTCCATTATAATATCTATTTCATATATGAAAATATTTGTATAAAAATTATCCTTAACACATTCCATGTAATGTGTGAACAAATCAAATCGCTTTGAGGAGGCAGTACTCAACGTATCCACAAAAGAGGTTACCACATTTCCAGAAAATGAAAAGAATGATGGTATGTGTTATATAAAAATTAAAAAAGAATAAAAAATTATAAAATCCTTATATTTAATATAAAAACTATAAATCATTCATTATTCCAAACCTTGAATGTTGGAAAGTATGAACGAATGACATCTGATTGTGAGGCGGCACAATACCATACAAATCAACGATTATTATGTATCCCATTTGATAGATGCGTGAGAAATTATAGTTAAAAAACTTAGAAAAAATTGATTATATTTAATATACTTATTTTATTATATTATCATTATATAAAAATAATTTATTTGGAAATAAGTAAATGAAACATTAGTGATTATTGAAGAACGTTACCCCTGATTTCAGTAACTCCTTACAGTTTATACCAAAATACATAAATGGTTTTATTTATTAATATAGTGAAGATTATATGATGATGGGTGAGATTTTTGGAGATTATTTGGGGAAATTTTGGATCATAAAAGTTCTATAGATATGTGAATAAGTAAGAGGGGTGTGTTTATTTTTATAATGGAGGAGGAGTGGAATTCTTTTAAATTTTGGAATGAGGGAATTCCACCCACGGTTTTTATATGTAATTTGGATCTAAAAAAAATAGATAATGGGTTGTATAATGTTGAAATATATCTTTCCAATGGATTTTTGACAAGGTTATATGTCAATTTTCTTGTTAAGAGTAATGTTTAGTCCATTGTTAAGCTTATTTATCTCTTAATCACTTTAATTAATCATAATTACATCCACTAATATTTCAGGTAAAAATAATGAAGTTACTATAAAGAAAATTATAAAACATTCTAATTAAAAATAAATTAATCCATTTTCCCAAATTAAAAAAACAGAAGTAGTAGAAATTAATTTAAATGAATCCTACAAATGGGATGATAATGCATGTTTTTAACGTAAAAATGTTCAATAGTTTGGTATTTATTTATATCAAATTTAAAGATGAAATTTTTTCCAATGAAAAAAATTGGTATAATTTCATTATAATTGATATAATTTTACATTCAGTAAAAAAAATTTAACTTGTAAATTATATTGATAAAAAGGTTTATTTCAATTTTAATATAGTATTTTCACTATTTATCACCAAATGAACCATCCTAGAGAAATAAAAAAGCATCCAAATATATTATCGACTTTCCTATATAAAAATATATTTTTTGAAATATAAAATTTTCAAATGTTAAAAATCAATTTTATAATAGGTACCCTATTAAAGAGTGTCAAGATTTCCTTTAGAACAATATTAGTTTTTATGAATAAAATTGGGTTTGTTATAATGTTACTCTTATTAAATCTATTGGATGAATGTAAAAAAATTATTGAATATATAAATTATAAATTTTACTTTCATTATACACTAATTGAAATTAATTTATATATTTTATGATAGGATTCCTTTAAAATCCTAATTTTTTTAAAACGTTTTCTATATATTTCATTGATTTTATATTAATTCATATTTTTTTAACTAATTAATTCATAAAATATATTTCTTTATTTTATTTAATCTTAATAATAAATATCGAGCTAATGTATAATCTTTAAAATATTTTATTAGATAATAAAATTTTTATAAAAAAAAATTGGAATACTCTCTCTTGCATGTAATGAAATCCATCAAAGAAGGTCTTTGTCGTGTGTAGTGCAAGATAACTCATCAATGTTTTCATTGAACGATATAATGAAATTAAATTAATTTAATGTATTAAATATTTCATAATGAATTGAGATGTTATATTCCATTTTATGTTTTGTGTTGCGTGTCCAATATGCTATCAAATAAAATAATTCTCTTTTTGAATTTTTAGGGTGTTACATGATAAGATGTCTACATCTAGATTGAACTCATTTTATAGGGTACAGATTTTGATTCATGAGACAATTTGTATATGACTATAGATTAATTGACACATTAGTGGGACTCTATCCCCCATGTGATATAATATTGGAAGTAGTCTATGACAGATACTTATGCCATGTTTTATGTTTCTACCATATTCCTATGTTTAAAAGATATTATAATACCATTTTATTTATATTGTAATCTAATGCGATTTTTCATGTTACTTATCTATTATTATTTAATATTACGGGTGTAGATTAACATGTCATTATTTTTTATCTTGTTTATTCCCTTACTAGGATTCTTAGATCACCCTATATTTTAATGTTTTCCTGAGGTTATCCTCTAATTTTTTAGAATATCAAAGGGATTTTGGATATATTTAATTATACTAATATAAATTCATTTATTTTAGTTTCACATAGAAGATTTATGTAACAAGTCTTCGAAATAAATAAGTCACACATATCAATTTGGTTGTATTTAATAGTTATTTATATTAAAAGTCAAGTAACAATTTCTGTAGAAGTAATGTGTCACAATAGTAATGATGATATTTCTTGTGATCCTTGAAAAAAGGGAATGATTTTATATTCTTATATACATGAAATATTATTATTTCTATGTTATCTTATCATCGGTCATGATTGTTGAATATTTTTTCTACATTATTATTTCTCATTTTTTTATATTATTCCAACTAGCATATAAGATTACTAATGATTTATAATTAGTGATTTATTGGTTGTTATTCTGTTATCATATTTCTATTATCCTTAATCTTGTTCTCATACCAACATGTTTATATTATGCTCACATATGATCTTTAATTTTATTTTATCATGTTTATCATTACTAATTATATGAGCTCACCCTCTATATGTATCCATTCCCAAGGTTATTAAGATTTGTATTTGGAATGTAATTTCTATAACTATTTCTTGTTTAGAGAATATTCTGAGAAATTTTTAAAACTTATTATGAAATGAGGAGATCATGTAGCTAATATAGAATTTCAATAATCCTGTGGGTTTATGGACTGTGTATGAATTATTCATTCATTATATATAAATAATAAATACAATATGTATGTTACTATTTATAAGGGTAGGTTACTATTCACAAAAATTATGTTTTTCTTATTGGACTCTAAATAACTTACTGATCACGACTATATATGTCAGATTTTTGAAATTCACATCATAGAAGTGACAAAATTATGTTTTTAGGGTCCCATAACACTTAGCAGTTAATGTTATTAAGAAATTTTTATAAGAAAGTAATTTCTTTAAAAAAAATATTGGGTCGTTACAGCAAAGCAGTTAAACAATAGGGATAAAAAGGTAAACACACAATCCCCTTGTGAAGGGTATTGGTAGAATTTTCAAAATATATTCAATGAATTTCAACAGAAAGACACCAAACACCTACCTCAACATTTGGAGATATATATAATTGAACGTCGAGGCTTAAATCTCCTTATAACGTCGTAGATCTATGAAAATGAACAAAATATTCAACCCAAGATTACTTAGAAAAGAGGAGGAATTAGAAAACGATTTTACGGGAGAAGAGAGAAATCATGGTTGTAATTCCAATGCACCTGATGGTGTTTTATTCAGAGGAAAGGTGGAGGATCAGGGGTTCATTGAAGATCCATGGCTTCTCAGTGCTCTCAGACGAACTAGGTTGAGAAAAAGTGTGTTCTGTACATCAGAGGTGACCCCGATGAATTTAATAAAAAAACAAAATACACAGCGTGTACTTACAATTTCTGTAGTCCGATTTAGGTGGCCTCCACATCACCCCACATGATCTTGTGTGTGGACATGACATGGATAGCACACGGCCTCATGCGGCAACAAAGTACACAACATGTACTTCCAAAATGTCCAGAAACTCTTATTTTCTCAAAAACTCTAGAAAAGGAAAAACATTCCTGAATAGAAGATCTGGGATCTTAAATTTTTTTTCCAACTTTCACTCTCTATATAGAATTAATGGTGAACAATTCACATTTGGATATAATTCTAATGGAAGGATATTTGATATTGTATTTGTTGGAGATACACAATCAATCCTCATTAGAAAATTACTTTATTTTCATATCTTAAAGAAAAACATGTCATGTATTTATCAATTTTGTGATTATAGATATTCAATTGATTTATCTAACAAATACTATTCATTTTTCAATGATAAATCCATTAAGTTTTAGCCACCAATAAGTAAAATTGTAGATATTAATTATTACTGTCAAGAGAATATAAACTATTCAAAATTTGAAATAAATAAATCACTTATTTGGAAGTATAGGATTATGCATTGTAATATTTATTCTTTGAGAAAGATATCGAAAATAAATTTGATTTCCGATTTTCCAAATCCTATTTTGGAATAAAAGAAACTATATGTTGCATTCTAAATGATAAATAAACACAAAACATATTTTAAAATAATAAAGTAGGATTCTATTTATATATCCTTACAACTTAACCACATGGGTCTATTCAGAACATCCAGAACATAAATCCTAGGGGGGTAAATCATTTGTTTATTTTCTCGTTGATTTTTTTCAATATTTATTTGGGCCTATTTCTTGATACATAAAATTAAATCTTATGTGATTATTATTAATTTTTGAAAATCTGTAAAAATGAAAAGAATAAGAAAATTTTGACTTTGAGGAGTGGCCATGTGTTAGAATTATGTAATTATTAATTTAATTTTTTTTTCTCAA
The DNA here is from genome assembly GCA_963277665.1 of Viscum album. Taxonomy (NCBI): domain Eukaryota; kingdom Viridiplantae; phylum Streptophyta; class Magnoliopsida; order Santalales; family Viscaceae; genus Viscum; species Viscum album. Next base: position 1,982,810,903 of record OY728145.1, on the reverse strand, counting down.
AATATGGAATTAAACATACCTTTTCTTTTTCTAGAACACTTAAATAGAAAAATTTTATTGAAAGTAGGAATAAGACCCTAAAATAAATTTATAGAACAATGAAATGTAAATATTTCTATGCTACTCACTTTTGAGATGAAGATGTTAACATAACATGTAATTTCATTAACGGAGTTTTAGTAAGGCCTATATTAAGGAAAACACCCTCGGAGCTATGGAATAATTGAAATCCAAAGTTTCAATACGTTAATTTTTTTGGATTTAATGTTTTTATCAAAAACAAAAAATACCTCCTTGGTATGTTTGATCCAGAAGATGATGTGTGAATCTTCAAAGATTATTATATTACTTGTAAACAATAAAAAATTGAATAGTAATTCAATGGTAGATGAAGAATATTCCCATATTATATTTAATGAAAGTGATCATTTTGACCACAAAAGAATAAAATTGACAACTTAAGTGATTATTTGTAAAAAATAAAACATAAACATCTATTTGATGAAAAAAGGATAATTATTTGAAGTAGGATCAAGAACAATTAGAATAAGAAGTGATTGATTCTGATGAACAAGAATGTGTACCACCAAGAAAACCTAGAGACATTAATGAACATCCTCTAGAATCTATTACAGTAGACCTAGATTTAGGTGTGAAGACTAGGATAAGTGTTGGATAAATAGTTAAATTTTATACCTTCCTTTTCCAAATTAAACCTAAAACCATATAAGAATCCCCAGATAATAAAGATTGGGCAGTTTCTATATAGGAAGAGCTAAATAAATTCAACTGATACATTATATTGGAATTAGTTGATAGACCCTATAAATATCCTTTTATTGGAACTAAATCGGTATTTAGGAAAAACTCAATGATCAAGGTATGACCACTGAAAATAATTCTAGATTAGTTTCCAAATGTTATATACAAGAATAATGGGTTAATTAGGAGGAATTGATTCCCCTGTTGATAGATTAGAACCCATTATAATCTATTTATCTTATACATATAATATGAATTTTAAATTATATAAGATAAATGTTAAATCTTCTTTTATAAATTTATTTTTAATAGAGGATGTCTGTGTTGAACAATCTCATAGTTTTCAAGACCCTAATTTTTAAAATATTATTTTCAAACATACAAAATATTTCTATGGTCTTAAACAGTCCCATAGATCTTGGTATAAAAGATTAATTTCTTTTTTCTCATCAAATTGTTTTAATTTGGTATCGGAAAACCCTATTTTTGAATCAAAATTTCATCAAAAATATACTTTTCTAGTTGAAATATATGTTTATAATGTTATTTTTGGTTTGAAAAGTCAAAATATATGTAATGAATTTTACAAAATCATAGAATAAAAATTTAAAAAGATCATGATGGCTGAGTCAAAATATTTCCTTACCTTTCAAATTTAATAAAAATATTTTGAAAATTATTTTATACCAAATAAAATTCATACGTGATTTACTTAAAAAAATTGGAATTGAAATTCATAAGACTATATTAAATCAAATTAGTTCCAACATTAAACATGATTGGATAAAGCTAGAAAAATAGTTGAAAACAAGCTACATAGAGAAATAATTAGGAGTTTTTTAATCTCACTACAAGTTGACCTAATATTATTCTTTCAGTATGTGTTTGTAACCTACTTCAACCAAACCCAAATTAATATTGTACGATTTATAAAGGAATAATATTAAGATATTTACAAGATACTATATCTCGTTACCTACTTTTTTACAAAACCTTTGGTTTTGATTTGTCTTCAAACTCATATTATGATTTTTGTGGTTGTAGAATAGTTGGAAAACTTTCTATAGGAAAGTATCAATTTCTCATAATATATTTTTCATTATAGATAATTATTAAACAAGACTCTACTATATTATAAATTGTATAAGATGTATATATTGTAGATGATTGTTGTTGTGCACACGAATTGTCGATAAAAAACTCTAATGGATTTTGGACTCAATTTTAATCATCTACCAAAAATATTTGATAAAAAAAGAGTTATCATACTTTCTAAAAATAAAATAAACCATTCATGAAAAAAATTCATAAATTTAAGGAATCACTTTCCTTTGGATCATTCATAAAGAGATATATCTTTTTGAGATTCATTTTTATATAGAATCATTTTGTAGAAATTTTTACTTAACTAATTACTAATGATTGATTTTATTTTATCAAATATAAATTATTATTTTTATTTAAATTAATTTCATTTTATTTATATGGTTCATGTTTTTACATTTAAAATAAATGTTTAGTTAAAAAATTTCTTAATGTATATAGATTATCCATTTTGGTTATCCGTGTATACCAAAGTGACATACTTTATTCTTTTTTTATTACTTTCTAGGTCACTCAGTGCGACAATTTTTCTTTCTCAAAATAGAGAGTATAAATTAGTCTTATGCATGAAAACATTGAACCCCTTATAAACTTAGATCTTTATTTCATTACTCTCAAATACTACTCTCCCAAAATCCTTTAACCTAGTTTATTTCATCATCTTTATTTATGAAAAAAAAAGTGATATGACAATGATTCCCCCAATATCTCAAAGAGACTATGGTCATTGAGAAAGGCTCTTAGTGGAAAAATAATAAATTTTAGTTGGTTGAATAAAAAAACTTATTGTCTAATAAAGTTATAAATCATAAAGGTTAGGAGTATGTTTATGATGAGAAATGTACATAATTCTTCGTTGAGAAAGAAGTTTAAGAATTCTATGAGAATTAAGTCTTTCATTTCAGAGATAATTAAAATCTTATCACCATAATAGAGAATCATAAATATATCTCTATGTCATCAATGGTAGTGGATAGTGTTTTTCAATGTCATCTTTAGGGAAGTTTCAACATTAATACCTCATTGATGTATATTGATGACATAATCCCTTTGAATATTATGAAATTTATTTTTGAAATTTCAGATGTGGGGAAATAGGCAATAAATGATCTAGAGAATAAGAGGAAATTTATTATAATTTTCATTTAAATGGAAATCACTCAAATATTGGTTGATACTGAAAAGATTATATTTTATGATATTTAATTTATGTATTTTTTTAATACGGAATCTTATAAATATTGAAATATATATTTTGTGATATATGTGTCATATTCAAAAAAAAAATCTGAAATTCTATCTGCTCGGAAGGATTTTGATGCTTTTTTTTGAAAGATGGTGTTATTCTAAATGATTCAATGGATACTAATTTTTGTGGGATGAAAAATCTATGTATGTGTGTTTTGAAAAGAATTGGATACTTATAGAGTTTCTATTCAAATAAAATACTATTGGTTAGAGTTGAAAAAGATATTGAAGCTGACTTTACTCTGGTTTAGGGGGAGATATCTTGGGTAATTACAATTTTTAGAAGAGATAAATGAAATATTATTTTTTGTTTTTAATTATAGGATCCCTTGGGTAACATAACCCTTGATGATAGGAAAATCATATTTTGATTGGTTATCTTAGATGATTTATTGTCCAAATATATTGTTAGAATTGAAGAAGTGGCTCAAGAAGTGGACTTCATGGTGCATGAGTCCATTGTTCGGACCCATGTGAATTAAGATACATTACTTCAAGTCCATCCAAATCCAGAGTTATTTTTATTTTTTTATAAAATGAAAAAAGTTTTCCTATCTCTATCACAAGTGTAGTAAGTATCGGTTATGAGAGGAAAATTTCTATTATTTCTAGTATGGTTCTATTGTTTGATGAATTTTGAAAAGATCTGACTAAAAAAGAGTCAAAAGAGAAACGATTCATTTTGTGGGGGATGAGTTTCATGGTTTAAAAAAATAAGAATACATAGTAGAAAAGAATGCTCCATTAGTAGATATAAAAAATAAGAATGGAGACTCGATTGATAACAATAATGTTGAAGAAAATCAATTAATTAATGAGGATTAATAAGTGAATGAGAGTAGAAAAGTTATTTTTCCTTCTCATGTTGAAGTAATATTAGTATAAATGAAGTACTACTATTGATGTTGTTTAATTTTTGAGAGAGAATTATATATTTGTATAAAGAGTTATTTGCTTATGTAAATCTATTTATGGTTGTGTTATTAGAGTATAGAGTATAATTTTAAATTATTTAATAGAATTTAGTGTTTAAGGATAAGTCAAATGATGTCAATAATGTGTTGGAATCACATTTTGAATATATCCAAACAATTATAACTACTCAAAAAAACATGTCCTTGAAGAAAGATTTTGATGGATTAAAGTGAATGATGCAGTCCATTTTGGATTCCTGTTAGAGAGCATTATATGTTGGACCCAGTAAGGAAGGATCTATGGATCAAGTTACTATGAGATCCACATTAGAAGAAGTATCCCTTTCCATTGACACTTTGACTAATAATATTGCATCAATTAAATGTGATTTTCATTCACTAGAAATTTCACATGCCTACAAAAGGTATTTATCTTAGGAAATAAGAAGTATACCCACCATTACATGAATGACAATCCAAGGATTGGATTAATTGCTAAAATATTTTGGTATTCTAATTCTGGAAAAATATTCTTTTAAATAATGAAACATCAATAATGGCTTAGAAAAACACGAATTTCATTATAACGTGCCTTAGAAAGATGGTCGATAAAATGTCAAATAACATTTCTTATCTAAAGGATATGATAAAAATGATTCAAATATTAGTTATCCAATCTCAGTTAATAGACTCTTCCTTATAAAAAAATATTCTTTTGTTGTACCATCCGAGAAGCATAGTATTTTAAAAGTAAAGAAGTCATTGTTGATGTGAATTAGGTTATATCGAGTGTTGGTTTTGTAGATATTAAATTGGATGTATTTAAACAGTATTTATAGTTGCATAATGGATTCATAATTTTATTATTTAATCAACACCTTTATAAAAAATACATGAAAAGTTTTTACGGTTATGTTTTAATTATAGAAGAATGAAATTGTGAAAAATATATACATGTTCACATATTCACTCATTTTTTTACATGTATGACTATCACTAATAGATTCAATTATTGAATGCCACACCAGTGCCTATAAAGTTTGGTAGAGATTCTTGATCCTATAATAATTTATTGTAATGAGAATCATAAGATAGCTCATAAATCCTCAACTAATTCTCTTGCTACCTTATCAAATATTCCATTCACACTTACTAGTAGATTTGATTTAATAAGATCTTAGGAAGTGTCTAATGGAATTAAGTCTAATATGTTTTGGATGGTTCTCTATTACAGAGCTGACATCAAAGGATAATTTGGATTTGATGCTCCACATGGTGATATTTGTGGAAAAATGATAACACTCTTTTGACTACATCATATTTACTACCCGACCAACCTCAATCCTCTGATGTTTTCCATGAGACTAATCATTATATATATATATATATATATTTATTAACTAATTATTTCATTATAATATTTGAATATATGAATGGTCATTTATTTGAATTTTTATTGATTTTGTTCTACATGCTTTTCACTAATTTAGTTATATGATTATCATTTTTTTATTTAAATGTTGTTTTTCTAAAGTCCACTAAAATATCTTTTCATTTCAGTACATAATATTTAAATAGTGTAAGATTGTTAATGTTCTATAGTAAATGTGGATCTATCTAATTTCATAATATTTTTTATATCATAAAATGTAGAGTATTTATGGAGTATTTATGCAAATATTTCTGGGAGTATTTGTTGAAATGTGTCATGGAAGTACAAAAAATTTTCAAAAAAGATTACTTGTAAGATATTATTGATAATTTATTTTAGAGTATTGTGATCATCATAAAGGGGGTGATTTTTTTACACACTCATGTTTTTCCAACATATTTCATCATTTTAGTTGTTTTGATACTCACAAAATCCTAATTTGTATTATTTATTTGTTTATCTTAGGTGTTTCAGGATCATATTTTAAATTTTTCTTCTATTATGAATTTAGGATATTTCTTAGACACCAACTAATTATTTTACTTATTGTCTAAATTTTAGTTTGTGCAAAAGGATTTTATCTTACATAAGATCAGTGTATAAGTATTATCTTACATTGTATGTAAATCATATTACAAATTAGAAACATTATCTTATAGAATGAAGATAATATCAAAAATCTAAATTATATGGATGAACATACAAGTATTTTATCTTATATAGATTTAAATTTATCATTCAAAAAGGAACTTTGTAAATAAATTATCTTATGAATTAAATATGTCAAATATTTTATAATTGTTTTATTTAATTGAAGGTATTTATATAATGAAATTGAAATTATCTTATAGGAATAGTGCATCAAGGAATTTATCTCATGGATATCTCGTTATATTATAACAGATTAATATTTCCTTATCATAGTTAGAGTATAATTTATATATAATACACTATTAGTGCATCTTTTGAAATTCAAATTTTTATTTTATTTGCATTATAAAAGAAGATTCATAAACGAGGAAAGGTTAATTAGAATATAGTGTCTTTTATTAAGAAAGGATAAACCCAATGACGTCACAATTCTCCTACATATTATCATATGTGTTCATGCCTTATTTAGAGAATAATGGAACATACTAATTAAGAGACTATTTATTAAAATTTAAAAAGTATTATTCACTTGATTTTTTGATTTATCATGGATTCTTAGTTAAAATTCAAAAGAGTATATAAAAAATAATCACATTGACATTTATATAAGACATACATGCATATATAGTTATATATATAAAAATAAGTGATAAATAATATGAAAGACAAAAATAGTCTATTCTGACTATAAGATAAATTCTTAAACATATCAATTGTTATCCATAAAAGATTATACATAATAATGGAATGAACACTGTATCTACTCTTTAAATATATTCTAATTCTCTAGATGTTTCCTTTTCACGTCTTAGTTTCTTCTTGCAACTATGTGCTAAACCAGTATCAATATTCATTTTCATCCATGTATCTATCTGTAATAATTGTTTTAGAGTGTGATAAGACTATAGAAAGGTATTTTAAAAGTATATATTAGTTGAAATATTTTTGAAATATTACAATAAGTTACAACTTCTTTCACTCATCTAAGTATCCCTCCAAAAAAATGGTAAGTATATTGAAAATCACCAAAATCATGGACCAGATTATTGGTGGATTGGACTACTGGATATTTATTCCCTATATCACTATAAATTATTTATGTTCTATATTTATTTTAATTTTTTCATTCTATATCTAGTATGTGATAATAAAATATCATAAACATATATTAATAAAGAGTGGGTGGGTTTTAAGAGAAGAAAATTTTAAGATATCAATCCACCTCTTATTGAGTAATTATTATACATTTCTCTAACCAAAAACTATTATTTGGATATCTATATATCAACATTAGGTGTGTAAATGGATCATTTATGGTTTTTATTAGTGACTATGGTGAATTATGTTATACCATAGAGCCTAAAGTGAGGCTTGTGGGGTTGTTTTATCAAAATATAATGAGTGAGGCATTAAAATTTCAGAATTATACTAATATAAGGTTTCACATATTATTTTTATAATAGATCAATGATGGGGATGTTATTTTGGTGGATAGTATTATATACATGATTTTATCATATGGAAGTTTTTTCATTTTTTTTAAACTTCAAGAGTGAAATATTAAAAAATTTATCATGTTGGTGGGTGCAGTATTGTGTCAGTACTTAGATACAAGTTGTTGGGTTATGTTTGGTGAATGGTGAATAACCATTTATGGGTCTTAGTTTATGGGGTGATTATGTAAAATAAATTCACTATGTGATTTATATATTTTATTTATTGATCACTATTTCTTATAAGGGCACAGTGTCACTTTTGAAAACCAACTGATAGTGTGTTTAGGTACATGGGATTTTGGTTCTTGTGAAACGAATGATGAAATGTATGTTATAGTAAGGTTTAATGTTATGAATAACATATTAGGGTATGAGATAATGATTTATGATGATAATGGTCAAAATGTTATTGGGTGTGGAGTTGAGTGTGAAATGGTTTAGTAAATATTATTGACATAAAAATTAGTGTATTTCTTTTGTAAATTTAGAAATTAAAGTAAGTGAGTAGATTAGAGTGTATTTATGGATTTGGTGGTAAGGGACTTTGTTGGAGTTCATAGACAATCAAATTTTGGAGGTAGTGAGTGTTGTGGGATACTGATATACATGTTTGGTGAGAGATCGAGTATGATAGCTTTCAAATCAATAAATTCATATCAACTATGGAATGATATGAAAATGGATTTCATGATAATATTGCTATGTTTCTCTTAGGATTTTGATGTATTATGGGTACCTATGGACCAACTGATAAAGTTTTCACATTTCCTACTAATATAAGGGATGTTTTCCATCAAATATATGGGTAATACATATGTCTAAGAGATAACATGTCTTCAAAAAGTCATAATAAGCATTTTTTATGAGGATTTGTTTTTACATCACGATTTTTCATAGGGACTATAGAAGGCAGATGATATGTTATCTTATTTAAGCACCACATACCATAACTAGACTGATGGGTAGTCTGAGAATATAATATGGGTGTTAAAAGATATGATGTAGAAATAAATCCTTATTTTAATTGGTTTTTGTGAAAATAATCTTACACTCATGGAGTTTAAATACAATAAAAATTATTAGACTTATATTTAGATATATCCTTTTAAGGATTTATAAAATATACCATTTCTATCAAATCGATATTGGATTGTGTTCGGGGAGCCAGTGGTTATTGGGATGAGTCCCACACTGAATATGTTAAAACATATTGAGCTAATAATTATTCATTTAGTGAATGATTAGCGAAATAAAAGATCACACGTTATTGGAAACTGTTTACTATAATGTTTTGACGTGGGTGGTCAAGTATTTCATTTATTTTCAACTCAGTTGGGGAACATTTATATTAATAGATAGGGGAAGTTGACACCCATTTTTTGGGGTCATTTGAGTTTTTAATAGGATTATTACTATGGTAAATATATTAAAACTTTCTCAGAGATATTATTCTATGCATAATGTATTCTATGTATCTCAGATTATGAAAAACCATCACAAATATTTGTTTTTGGTCACATTTTATGAAGTTGATATGGATTTAGACATGTCATTTGAAGATTAAATGCCTTATTTGTATATTATAACAATAAAAATCTCCCTGGTAAGGACATACTCTAGTATGGGTGTAGTGTAAATACATGCATATTTGGTTAGAGACATGGGAGTTGGGATTTGATATGTGGGGGGAGAAGAAAGTGATTTTCTTTAATAAGGATCAGTGATGGTCGAGAGTGTATGGTGGTGGTATGTTTCGATATGATGTGGGGGTGTTATATGACCTTGATTCCTTATGCGGTTAAATTTCAATATAAATTTTCCCAAACACCATGTATTTTGGTTTGTCTTGAGCATTCAAGGTGTTTTAAGGGGATCGGGGGATCATTTCAGGGAAACAAATAGGGTTATGGGACATTTATCCCTTGAAATATGCCAGTGTATACCCAATTGACTATTATTGGGTACTCAGTGGGTGATGTAGTGGAGGAAGTGCCTCTTGGTGGGTCAATAGGTGTTGAGTGACCCTTGAGTGGGTACCCCGATGCTCATTATGTATATAGTGGTTATCGAGTGGGTTTATATTCTTTTTTTCTTATAATTTTGTAAAATTATTTAATTATATTCTATTTTAAAAAGATATTTTTCTCATTTATTCTATAGTAGAAGTTGTACCTTCCCCCTTTCCCTATCTCATTCTTCTCTAATTGGAAGACAATATGCATTTGAGATTAGATGAGAGTGTCATTCATTACATTTGATCTCTACTGGTGAGTCTAACACTCATATTTCTTCTCTTCTATTTTTTATATTACCATCTCATCATGAATCATCATTCAAACCTTAGTTTAAGGGTTTTTTCTATTTTTTAATTCCATCCATTTGTTTCTGAATATGCTAAATGGAAACTTTTCACTTTGCTAATGTTTTGATAAATACATGTTCCCTATTACATTGATTTATTTGTTTTACATATCCCCTCTCACTTTGATTTATATTTGTTACATATTCTTTATCACTTTTATTTATATTCATTGCTAATTTCTTATCCATTCTTATCATTTATTATTTTTCATTGTTATTAATTATTATTATCATTCTATGATTAATAATATTTTTGTGAAGGATTCTCCTAAGTGAAAAATTTACATTTTAAGTGGGGATTGGAAAGTACCTAATTGATTTAATACATTACCCATATATATTACAATTTTTTTATATTTAGAAAAGTAAAGTACTATTACATATAGTTGAACCTTTACATATGATGGTAGAGTTAGATAAATGAAAAATTTAATGAACTATACATATTATAGTAGATGTTGAAATTTACGATTTCATATTGAAGGACTCTGACATCTGATAACTATTTAGAATTTGGAAGAGTTCTAGAAGACTGTTACATTGTAATGTTTTACTCTTATGCATTCATAATTCAGTAAGGGAAATTACTGTTACATATTACAGTGAAGGTTTTTTAGAAGATGAAGAAATTACCCGTACACATTTTTTTATGAGGAAATGAATATTATGTATTAAAATCAATTCAAAATTTAACTTTATCCATTCAAATAAGTTACTTTATTTATGATTCCAGAAAGAATTTTATACCATTATGTTTTGTTAGAACCATTCCAAGATTAAATTTATGGATGATGCATTCTTGATTGCTAATTATCAATTATTTTTTCATTGATAGACTATCAGTTTATATGATTGATAAAATGAGTAATTATAATGATATTTAAAATTCAATAATTTTGAATTTTGAATGTTTTGTATCACGGGATTTCATGGATTGTACCAAGATAAAAAAAGATTGACATTGAGGATTTAATTAAATATTCAAAGTACTAAAATTAAGGAGATTATTTTGATGTTGTAAAATGGTTATAAAAATTATAAGATGTTTCTTTTTAGGAATATGATTTTGAATTTTTACCAAATACATTCAAATAATTTTTTACTAAGATTTGTTTTTGAACAATAAAATTTCTTACAATTATATATTATTTTCATTGTGAAAAATGTTGATCAATTTGACTTGATTATCATATAAGTAAGTATACAACATTCAATTTTTATTGTATTATATATTCATATTCAAGTAATATAGATAAAATACACATAAAAATCCCTTAGATATTATAATTGAAATATTTTTTAGATTGGATTATTCTCTGGATGTTATATTTCAAGATTACTTTATTATTGAAAGATATAGAGGAAGAAAATAGAGATAGATAAGGTCGGAGAATCCAGGAAGATCATTGTTGTTGTGCTACCATGAAGATCCAATAAAATACCTTTTTAAAGTTTAACTTTTAATAATTTATTACTTTCTAGAATATAAATAATGTATTATGAGTTTTTGAAGATCACAACTATGTGATATCAATTATAATCAACTTTTATAATCTTATTTATTTCTGTTGTAAGTGAAGACTGATTGGACTCAAAAGTGGGAGACTAAGTGTTTAATGTTTGTATATAGTTGAGAGTTATATGAAAAAATGAGATCAATTTCGTCTAAAGTTATTAATTCAAGGGAGATCCTAATAAGGGATCTTAGAACCTTGTCCAAAGTATCAATTTTTTACACTCAATTGGGAGATCCATAGGAAAAATATCTGAATAAAAACCATCAAGAATACATTGGGTGTCAGTGAAGTGGAATAAGAGATATTATTTATAGTCTACACCACTATAAAAAGCATTATGTGGCATTCTATTTATTTAACTTTGCTTTTTTGATTGTTTTTTGATTAAAATAGAAACAACATATGTAACCAAATTAAATAGGGATGTTTTTATTTGGTGAAATATTTTAATGGAATCAAGTCACCCCTATTGAGTCTTTGTCTATGATAATTCCAAGAAAATCCTTAGTATAAAAGCTAGAAACTTGTGTTCTATACATTGGTTAGTTGAATCATTAAGATATATTGTATTTCGTCTTGATACCAACATTTTTTTATTGAATAATTATCTTTAAATAGACAACACTTGTTCATCATTAACATGATAGAGTGAAAAAGATCTATTTAGTAAAATATAGATTATAATGGATGATTTGAGAAAATTAATTTTAATGATTATATCTTCGTATTTCAATAGTGATAATTATGGTTTATATAAATCTAGAATGATTATATATTTTTAAAATAAATGTTTACACGTTTATATGATGATGGTGAAACCTTATAAGATTTCCAACAATGAAATTGAATTATAGAATGTTGTGAAAGATCTTGATTATGATTTAAATTCAATGTTTATGATTGAAATAATTTTTAGATTATCTGATGATGTGTTTTATAGAGTTATTAAATGTTTTATATTTTATTATATGTTTTAATCTATTGATATTATTTATGAAGGAAATGATAATGTAGGATAATTAAGGTATAATACCTCACAGAAAATATTTGATACTTTCAGGCCAATGATCATGTACCTGAGTAGTAGAGGCTCCTGCATGGTATCCAAGATACCCATGATCAAATTCCAGTGAGGGTGAATTTCTCAGTTACTATAGAAATACTGTAGTAGATTCTGTTCTGTACTATAATACAAAACTATTTATCTGATTTAGGCCTTTGGGCCATCGGTTTGGGCCTTTGGGCCATCAGTTTGGTCCTATGGGTCTCAGGGCCTTCAGGTTACTAAAGGCCTTTGGGATACAAGGCCTTTGTACTGTAGGGGCCTTCGAGCGACCAATGGCCTTTGGGATATAGAGATTTCAGGCCCCAGAAAAAGACCATGAGGCCACTCTGGCAGACCACATAGGGGCAAACCCAGATGAGGATTCATAGAAAACTTGAAACCACCGGATTAGAGCTAACCATATTAGAAGAATGAGAGGCTATGGAAACTGTAATTGGGACCAGGCACCATGCAAGTATACATGGGGAAATTCTATATAATCAGTCATGTGAGGTTGACAGATTAGAACATTCTTAATGCAGATACTAGGGAGAGGTTGTTTAATGTGTGTAAGGTCATGAGCCTTTAAGGTCATGTCTTGGGTCATGTATGGGCCTTGTTACCTATTCCTATGAGGCATTTATGGGTTTCTCATAAACCCTTAAAAGGGTAATTATCCAAAAAATAAATAAAAATAAGGCCTTCAAGACATTCAGACAAGTTTGATACTTTCTAGATGTTTGATGGAGAACTTATTACTCAAATGAATAGAAGTCTCATTGAGATAAAAAATGATTTTCCTGATTTGGTAAATTTTTTATCTGAATTAGATCAAAATTTAAACATTCATAGAGTTATACTTTCTAAATGGAGTGGAATATCTACTTCTTTTGGAAAATAAACACATTTTAAAAAACTGAGAAAGATGAATTTGATTGGAAAAATCATCATATATGAAGATAAGATGCAAGTAGAAACTTATTATCACTAGTTTATTAATAAATAAAGATCTTCTCTAAAGGTTTCTACTTTAGAAGATTGAAATAATAATAAATAAACATATTCTAACACATTTAATGAATAATATTTTACATTGGATTCTATTAAGGAACTTACAATAATTTCTATAAGATTCAAAAAAAAATTACAACAAAAGAATGGTATTATTTATCAAATTCAAAAAATTTAATTTAAATAAAAAAAGGGTTCTACTACTATAAATATAAGAAATAGAGATATTGTATACATGAATACACTTAAATAAAATATAATAGGAAATAAAGAAAAGAAGATTATAAGAAGAAAGGAGAAATATCTATGAATTATAAAAAAAGTGATTATAAGAATTATAGTAATGAATAAATATATATATATCTGCAGCGTAGAATATGAATTAAAAATAGAATACATGACTTATGTCTTAGACTGATGAGGGAAAATCATTATTGAAATACCCCAAGAACTGATTCACCACTAAGGAGAAGAGATGAATCAATGGTGGTTTTCCTTTATAATTTCTTTTGATTATATATAAAACACTATATTTGGTTAAGTGATGATACCCTTAATATATTAAATCTTTCACACCCATATGAAATGAAAACATAAATAGTATAATGGAAAAGTAGTTTTTACAGTTTTCAAACCTAGTGTGGTTTCGTAATCTTTTTAATGGTTGAATCTAGATGATCCATAGATTATAAATTAAAATTTATAAATAATTATAGTTGGATATACCTAATATCATCCTATATCCATACTTATCAGTTCCTTTCAAGTATTTACATACTATAATATTGATTATAAAATGATCAAAACAAGAATATAAAGACCTCTTAATAGACTAATTTATTCAAAACCCATTGTTTACATTCCACTTGAGTCTTCAATGAAGATAAAATAATCTTCTCACTCAGTTAAGAATCAGATGATGATATTATTTTCCAAACTCAAACTCAGAGTTAATTTTTTTAAATTCTCAAGCCCTCAAATGATCAAAATTCAGAACTTCAATATACTAAATCATTTTTTCTCATAATACTTAACTAACCTATTTTTATACAATATCATTATATATATATATATATATTCTCTCATCATTTTCTCCTTAAATTAACCAAATTCAAAAATAATAGAATTAGAAATAATTCTTGGAAAATCATTAATAACATAGAATTCATAACAAATCATTCAATAGAATCATACTACACAATATTCCACCATTTTAACATTTAGTTAAAATAAAGATTAAGTCCCCATAAAATTTTAATATTTTCTCTTTAATTAAATACATTTCTATAATTACTTTCTATTTTACCTTTCTTCTTTTTTAATAGATCAATAAGACCTCATTCTAGAAGCTTCCCCAGCCTTGATCACAGCATGATAATAATTCAACAAATAGTGTATTCATGAATTACAAGATTACCCATGTATTGTTACTTACCAATACAAAATTGATATCGAATTCCATATAATTTAGAAGCTAAGAGCACAAAAAAATATTATCAAAATAATTAAGCTATAAAAAATACATAATACAATACCAATGTGTATATGAATTCTAAACTATCATATTATCATCAAACATTCATTCTAGATTGAATATCTGGAGATTTTTATTTAGTAGATATACTTTTGTAAATAAAACAATTATAAAAATTCATAACCTTTATATTGCATTATTTTACCTTTTTGAAGAATTAATAATTTTTTTCTTACCTTTTATATAGGTCAAGCATCTCATAGATTTCCTTTACATAGGTAGACAATTACCTTTAGTTGTCCATTAGTTTTGTATAACTTCATTTAAGTAGTACATTGAAAACAATGTTAGCTTTCCCCAAGATTTCTATTACCCTTATGTATCTCCATGTAACCTTTATATAGGTCATTAAAATTAATATTTTATCATTACATGTCTCAGGAATCCTTGGATTAACCTTCCACATATTTCATTATACCTTCATAGAGCCTTAATAAAGTCAAAGTTACCTTAGCATTAGCCTCCAATTTATGGAGGTCTCAATATATTTTTATGTTTAAATTATGTCAATATGTTTACATTTTCATAGCTATATAAATTGATTCATACCTTTATATAGGCACTAAATTCCATTATATGATTGAATATGCTTCTAAAATTGAAAATACATTTTGATTCACAATTCCCTTATCGACTACGCATTACAACTAAGATACCGCATGAAGAAATTATCAACCTCACACTTAAATAAATTGAACAGAAGAAAAGTTCATGAAGCTTCTCTGAAATTTCAATGCATTATATGAATAAATATTTGGCCTCATGACCAAACAATTGATTATTTATATGAAAAAATAATCTACCACTTAAAAATTTGGTCGACCACTGAATAAATTTATAAAATGAATGACTATAATAAAGAATAATTTTTAGACACCTAAAATTAACTCAAAACATATCAATATTATTGTAATACTTCTCAATAAACTTCTTTAATTTTTATAAAATCATGAAAACAAATATATACTTTCCTGAAATGTATAAAAAATTTCATAAGGACCTCAACCTCTCATTTTTTGTTTTTATCAATATCATATAACAATTCTATAAAGTCTTAGATCAACTTTAAAAACACAACAAAAAACATTGGGATCATCCAATTATAACCTATCTCACATGATATGTATATTGCACTAGAAAATCTTATAAGGTTATGTTTTTGGGAGAATTATATCCCTATATAATAATTAAATATATCCAAGTGACATATATGAATCCCCCTTAATTAATTAACATAAATCCATATCAATGAAATTCCTCATTCATCATTAACCATAGCATCAAATGAAAATGTATTGAACACTCAGAAAATTCTCTTTCCCTTAAGTAAAGGGTTATGGAACTTTAATCCCCATATATCAACATTATCTAATGGGTAGTGGGGGTTTATTTTTATACGTACAAAAGTAAGAGGGGAAGGGTGAACATTAGGTTTTAACCATTTCAATTAAAATCTCTCTCTCTCTTTGCATTTCCTTGGTAAATTTTATATAATTAGATTCTTGGTGAAAACATAATGAAGCCATATATCACCATATACCACCATTTCACTAATAAAATGGTACCTAACATCAATATTTTAAGATCATTAACACTATATTGGACTCCTTTAAAAATTAATGGCACTCATAATGTCATAATAAATTTATAATGGTTTCTCAGTAACCACTTTAAATCATCCATCTACACTTTAATCCACTGTATTTGTGTACAAAAATGTGTAGTTTCAATGTAATTGAGATCAATTATACTTAGATCCAATTATTGCTGCCTCTTGTTATGTTAACTCACACAAATATCACCATAGAAGAAATAAACCACAGATGTGGACTTCATATTAGTAAAATATCCTACCCAATCGGTATCTACGAACCCATGTAGTAGTAAATATAATCCACTTATATATATAAAAATAAACTATTTAGTCTTCTATTGACATATCTCAAAATACTCTTATCTTCCTGTATATGAGATTATTTTGGGTCACACTGTAATGTAGCACATAGAGTCACTACGAACAAAATATTTGTCCTTAATTTTGTTAAGTAGGAAAGAGTGCTGACAATTATTCTTAATTCCTTTATATTAAAATGTTTTACATTTTTATTTTTTATCAATTTAGTACTAAATATTATTGGAGTAGAATCATCCTTTGAAACCATTACTCTAAATATTTTCAAAAATTATTTGGAATATTTTTTTGATATAGGAATGTATAATCATATTTGTGTAAAATTTATTATCGTAAAAAGTAATTCATTTATCCCAAGAAATACATTTCAAAATTACGCTTCATTTTTATTGAAAACTATTCACAAAGTGACTCCTAAACACTTTCAAATATTATGTCATCAATATAGATCTTAACAACGAGAGTATCGTTGGTCTATTATTCACATATAAGTTGTTGTCAACAATTCCTTTAAAAAATTTCGATTCTTCCAGAATCAATCTAGTTTACAATATGTGGCCATTGGGGACTGTTTCAATACTTATAATATCTTCTTCAACATAAAAATTAGGTTCCATCTTTATCTAGAATAAAAGAATTATAGTTCTTAATAAACACTTTCTATTAAATAATTACATTATGGAAAATGAATTTACATCCATTTTTCGACTATATATTTTTTATCAAGTTTCTATTAATAATATATTCCTATTGGATTCTAGACTTCAAATTAGATAAAATTTCTATTAAAAATTGAAATATTTTATTTTATAGGAGAATTTCAAAATATTTCATATTTTTTAATTGATACCTATCATTTTTTATTAACAATGTTTCTATAAACCCACATGGTTCCAATAACATTCTTATTATCAGTACATAATACATGTTGGAGTTGGTGTATTAGGACCAATTGTTTGTTCTTTGTTGACATGAATATTCAATTTATTGAATATTAATAAAACATATTATTATATATTATTTATTTTTCTGCATGACTCTAATTTAATATTTTCCTATAGTATACGTTGTATTTATAAGGCCATATAAAATCTCTCCTATGATGAGAACCTTGATATTTTTTAATGATATTATAAAATGTTGTTTTGCAGTTGGCTAATTAACTATTATGGGACACATAGTACACAAAACGTCATGTGAAAATACTTGTAAGAAGATGGGGATTCTTCTCATGAATTTCACACTAGGTAATCTCTAAGATGGGATACTATGAGAACTGACATACCACTAGTTATTCCACATGTTTTGGGGTCATCAAATATTATGATATTTAAGAAAGTGTGATGGTACATAAACATTATGATTATTTTTAATGCATGTTACAACTCATGTACTCAGATTTATTTTATAAACCACAATGATGATAGTTCGTAGAGAAGTTAGATATATTGGGTGTTTCACGAGTGACATGTCATTAATGAATAAGTTGGGGAATTATTTTTCTATTTCATCTTTATTAAGCTCATATCTCGATAATTTTACTAGATTACAATCGTTGCATTAAATTACATCACCATGGTGTAATGATGTGTTTTTTTCAATGTGTGAAAGAAATACATATCAATCATATAGGTTTGTGACATGGAAATGAAACATGCGTGATGAGATAATGTGGGAATGGGATTATATTACGCACTGAGTATTTTTTGGTGGTTGTTGATTTTGTGACATTATATTCTTTCCCCTGGGTTCCTTGACCTATTGCTAGAGAGAATATCAAACATTAAGAAATCCCACCTAATGCCAATGAGAAGGAATCCTATAGGGTCACACAGTAAGGGTTTCCATTGATCTCAATTAAATTATATTTGATTTTAATTAATGGAATAAATATTATTATCAAGTCTGATTAATAATTTTATTCAAGTTATATTGATCAGATAAATTAAATAAATATTTATTCACTAACTTGGAAATTAAATATTTATTTTTTTATTAAATATTTTAATAAATATTAAATAGATATATTGTGATTAAAATCTTTATTTTTGAATAAAATATTTATTTATTAATAAAATATTTATTTGGTTGTTAAATAAATTATAGAGGAGTTCAAACAAATCAAGACCAAGTCTGGTGAAAAATACTACATAACAATGCCATTATGTAATATTTTTTATTTAAAAAGTTTGTACAGACCACAAAATAAATGTAATATAATTATTATTATGTGGAATGTGGTTTATTAAAGGTAATAAAAATTATTTAATGGTCTTTATGAAATTAAATAATATATTAACTAAAATCCTCACTCTAAAAATACATAGCTATATCTACTATGTTGAAAATCCTAAAACTGATAATGGAGAATTGTTGTATACAACGAATTCCCTCTCAACTCCGCCTTCTATATCCCTCACAATAATGAGAAGCATAAGAGATATTTTTTCAAGGCCTAAGAATTGACAAGAAATAACGAAAAAAATACATTCAACTCACTATGAAAGCACCCAGAGATTGGGTAGTAATGCTCGGAGATCATCCGAGCACATGTTGATCACTACTAGATGGGTTCTATATATGGATCCTTACATCACAAGGAAGGTAATCTAAATGGGTCTTTTCGGATGTTCAACATTCACCCACCAAGAATGTTCTTAATCCACGTTATTATTTTTTTCAAATATTAAATAAATTATTAATTAATTTGATATTCAAGATCATATCTCTTCGTTTTAGGAAATGATCATTAAAGTAAATTTTAATATATCAACCACCTCCTCATGCTTCCGCTTCACCAAGGACTATAAATTTGTACCAGAGAGGTCAAAATTAAATTTATAATTATTAATTTGAATGTTGATCTCTTCACAATTATTTTATTATTTTTATTAAATGTTATTCTTTTTTAATCCTATATGAATAAAAATGTTATAAAAATAATAATCGTGTTTGTTCGGTGATTCATTTTCTTAATGGTTTAATAAAAAATGACGAATAAATGGATATTCCACCAGAATGTACCAATTTTTTTGCTGGTAAAACTAAGTTACATGACATGCAGCCGAAGTACATGTTGTATACCCATGAACATTAAATCTAGATGCTCTAAGAAATTAATTAATTACAATGATTTTATTACACACCACATGTTAACCAGACTAACCATGGAATACCACAAATATATACATGGTGTGTTGCCAACACTAAATGCTATGTAGCCTAACCGAGTTAACACGATGATTCCTCTAGTGTGTGACTTGAATATAGAACAACTAAGGTACATGGCCTATAACTAGATGTACATACCATGTAGTCTCACATTAGTGGAGAAAATTAAAATTATATTAAATTTGAAAATTTCGGCATTAAAAATTTATTTTACTGATTATAAAATTGATGTGTGTTTCAAAATTTAATATCTGTTTTGAAGAATTTTAAATGTATAATTAGCTTATTGTAATTAATATTTTATTATTAGTTATTCTATTTATTTTCCATGAATTCCATAAAATATGGGTATCTCAAAATTATATTGGATTTCATTATGATGAAAATTAATTAATTAGTTAATTAAATAATGAAAGTGTGTTTATCATAAATAATAAAATAAAAAATAAAGAATTGAATGGTATCCATTTAATTTTGAATATTAATAGCATGTATGACCATTGATGAGCTTGAACAAGACCCATGTATGTGTTGGATGTTTTAATTTAATTTATTATATCATCTTGAAATTAATTAACATTAAATTAAATGATGGACTATGAATTATCCCTCCCCCCATTATTATGTAGGACCTACATGTCTTAGGATATTTATGTAATCCCATTTAAACAATAAATTTTAACCTATATTTCTCACGAGTAATAAATATTTGTAAATAATGGACCATCATAAGATGTGTGGAGGCTATTCAAGATGAAACCATAATAATACCAACTAATGAGATAAATAGACAGACTGGTAGAATTCTATAATTCATGCCAAGATCAGGAATAAGAGCTATTTACCCTAGTTCAACGGTTGATTGAATGTCCAGTAATTAAATCAACCGTTAGATATAGATCATGAATGGGTTAATTAACTAATTATTTATTTATACCTATGAAATTATTTATTTTATGGATGCAATGTTACGATCACTTAAAGAAATGAATTATTGTGAAAATATGGAAATTAAACAAATTAATTATGCATAAATGTTTTATCCTACTTGGTTAATTAATTATGTAACATCCACTTAATATTAAAAATAAGTATAAAGAATAATACAATATAAAACTTATTCATAATAAATTAAAATTGATAAATTAAATATTAAGTCAGACTAAGCCTTCCATTACTTGATTAGGAATGAAACCATACAACTATGTGTAGTATGAAGCCAATGTATGGAAACATAATTTTATTAAGGATATCTCATGAGAGTTTTTTCATGACATAACTTAAATTTTAATTATCTTAATAGGAAAATTCTATTGAATTCTTTTTTGGAGGCAAGTGTTGAGGACATCCAAGTAAGGATTCTATGATAGGGGAATCCACTCAATAGATCAAGGAGCTACAAGTCTATAATTAGAAAGAATACCTACCTAATAACTTTATTATTGTTTTCATATCCAAAGTATGGATCATTAAGAAAACTAATGGGGATACATTCCAATAGAATGTTATATAAACTAGAAATTTTTAATTCAAAACTGAGGGTAATTGAGATTTGATAAAATAATAAGATATTTAATAATTAAAATATCATTTAATTTATTATATCTCACTTATTTTTTATTGAAAAAAAGTACTGAAAATGAGATCTATTTAATTTTAGAGTAAAATAAAAATTTCACCATCCACACTCCCTATAATCAATATTTTTGGAATATAACTTCCTATCTCGAAGTAACTTCTAGGAATCCTTTAGACACCATTGAGTTATGTCGTTCCATGAACAGAAATATTTTATTCTAAAATCATCTATTATTTATCCATCTACTAAAGAGGAAAGTGATGAATATTTCTTTCTTAATGAATAACATTTTAGTGATGAAGTCGAAGTTCAATGTTTAACGCTTTAATTGATGTCTAGTAAACTAATGAAGTTTCAAAAAAACATGGATGTGTATAGAATGATTTAGAACCTCTGTAGAATTTACTAGGAGAAAGTTATACATGAATAGTTTGATATTTCCAAGGATCTCTTTTCGATAAATCTTGGATAGGGTTACCAACCTTTGCTCAGAAATTCAAGATGATTGGATACATTGAGTTCTTAGAGGTTTTAGGATTTAAACTCCCTAAAGTACTGGGCACCAAAATCATTTTTGATTCACTCCCTTAGTGATTATCAATATATTTCATGAATTTTAATATGATAAATAATGAGAAGTATATTCCAGATCATCTTAATATTATTCTCCAAGTAGATAAGGATATAAAGCATGAAAAACCTTATGTCCTTACGGTGAACAAACAGAAAGGGAAACCAAATATATTTAACCCCAAATCTTCTTCAATCTCTTCAAATACGAGGAAGATCAAGGAGAAAGAAATATAATATGATGATATCTATTTTTCATGTGGTAAGGGACACTATAAGAAAAATTTACCCATCCAAAAAATTAATGGGAAGCTTCGGATACAGTTTTTATTGAGTGAAATTAATATGTTTTTACACCATTTGTATTAGATAAAACATTTTGTTCTATTATATTAATTCAAATATAGGACCTAATTAGATTCATAAATATTGAATGGGGAGTGGTAGATAATCAAGCATCCATAAAAGCTAAACTTATTGTTGTAGATATCGGGAATTTCAACATCATGTTTCTGACCATGATGATCTTAATTTTAAAGGGTTGTTATTGTGTTCCTTTAGTTACCAAAAACATTATTTCTGTAATTATACATGATACTGATGGATTTATTTTCATATTTGGGAAAAAATGTTTCTCCTCTTATAAATATAAATTTTTTATTTTAAATAACATTTAAAAAATAGTCTTCATGTGTTGGATTACATGAACCAAATAATCGAAATCGATAATGTAGTTACATCATATGAATCGCACCACACTCAAAATTGGAATCAACGACTAGGTCACATAAATGAAATGTTTTTTACTAAATTATACCGAGATTGATATTTAGATTTTTTTAAACCAAAAGCACTTGGTGTATTTCATGATTTTTTATAAGTAAAAATAACAAAATATCTATTTAATGGGAAATGTAGAAGGGCTAAAAAATTTATTTAATTTATTAACAACAAAGTGTGTAGACTATTTACTATTGTATCAAGGGGTGGGTACTCATATTTCATAACTTTTACTGATTATTTGAGTAATTATGGATATGTATACTTAATTAGGTATAAGATATACTCTTTTGATAAATTTAAGGAATACAAGAATGAAGTAGAGAACCATCATGGTAATAAGATTATAAAACATCAGTTAGACTATGGTGGAGAATTTATTAATCAAGCCATCATTGATTATTTATAGAAGTTTGAGATTTTATATATACTCACTCTTCTTTATACACCTCAGTGGAATAGTGCAAGAGAAAGGAGGAACCACACCTTATTGGACATGGTAAGATCAATGATGAGTCAAGCAAGTCTTCCATTATCCTTTTGGAGATATCTGTTACAAATAGTAGCATACATACTAAATAGAGTGACAAAAAAAGAATAAAATGATATAACACACCAATTATGTAATGGAATGAAACCTACGTCATCTTACATAATTTTGTAGGGTTTTAAAGAATTTTTAAGTCCACTTCAGGTAACAAGCATACACCCCAAGACACAACGTGTATCTTTATAGGATATACCAAATAAACAAAGGGATACTACCAATAAAATCCTTCAGAAAAAAAGGTTTTGGTTGATTGAAATCCCAAATTTATTTAGAGGGATCTTATATATAAAATAGATAGTGGGAGAAAGATATACTTAGATGAATTATAGGATCAAGTTACACAATAGTTGGCATAATAACAAATTCTATGAAGCCCTATGGATGAAAATATTATTCTAGGACACAATTACATCCTAGGATTATAATACTGGTTAAGGAACCAGAATAATATGGTTTTCTAGTCACTGAGGATAGTGACTCATTATTAATTGATAATAATCATCCTTTAACCAACAAGGAAGTAGTAAGTTTCCTAGATGTTTTGAATTGGCAAGAATCTATGAATCCTAAAATTTATTCCATGTACCAAATCCATGTCAATAATTTGGTAGACCCTCCAATAGATGTAAATCCCATTGGTTTAAAATGGGAATTCAAGAATAAAATAGAAATAGATGGACAAGTCAGTACCCATATGGTATGATTCGATGTAGAGGGTTTAGGCAATGCCAAGGCATTGAATATGATGAATTTTTTTTAACATTTTTCAATAATGAAATCCATAAGAATTGTAAAATCCATTATGGATTTCCTTAATTATGTGATTTAAAAAATGGATGTAAAAATAACCTTCCTTAACATGATCCTTCAAGAAGATGTATATATGACACAAACCCAAGGTTTTGTGATTATAAAAGATGAAAATAAGGTATGCAGGTTACAATGATCCATTTCTGGATTAAAGAATCCCAGACACAAAATATTCATTTTGATGAGGCCATAACAAAATCTGGTTTTATAAATAATTAATGAGAGCCTTTTGTCTATAAATAGTTTTTTGGTATTGTGGTATTTTCATTAATAGTATTTTTTGTTGATATATTACCCAAAAAAATGAAATTCTAGTCATACAGACTATTGAGATGTGGTCAAATAAATGATTCTCTAATAAGGGCTTGGGTGAGGAAACATATATTATTGGGATAAAGATACACTATTATAGATCCAAGTGGTTTCTTGACCTATGTTAAAGTACATACATTGAAAATAAAGAGAAGATATTCATTATGATAAAAATCCAGGGGTGTATTTTTTCTAGTGTCACATGGAATTCATCGTTCAAGGAAAATCTTTCCTTAGACACATGACAAAAGAAACAGAATAATAATGATTTCGTACACATCAAAAATTGGGTCAATAATGTATAATTTGATATATACTATGCTAGATGTTTCCTATGAATTATGTGTGGAAAGAATATATCCAGATGATCCAAGTGAAAACCATTGGATGGTAGTCAAGAATATCCTTAAGTATCCAAGGATTACTAAGGATATGTTCCTAGTTTATGGAGGAAATGAGGAACGGGTCATTGGAGGATATATATTCTAGCTTCTAAACTAATCAAGATGACATGAATTCAAAAACAGGATATATATTCACTTTAAATTGAGGTGTGATGAGATAGGAGAGATCAATGAAGGCTACAATTACAGATTCTACAATAGTTAATAAGTATATTGTGGATTTTGATGCAACTTCATAATAAATATGAATTAAAAGATTCATTCAAGATCTTAATGTGATATCCAGTATTAAATATCCTATCACACTCTATTTTAATAATACTATAGTCATGGATCTTGAAAAATAGACAAGGCCACATAAATTAATGAAGAACATACTTCAATGTATCATATCTTGGGGGCTTTTTCTTAGAGAGGTGAACATGTAGTGAGTGGAATTTTTAAGGAAGAAAACATGGAGGAACTATTTAATAAATCCTTAACTCAGAATAAAAATGTATATATTATGAGATTTAGGGAAATGAAGGTCGTATGCAGTTGGCTCAAGTCCAAGTGGGAGATTGTTGGAGTTAGTTTCCAATGAACTACAATTTGTAATTTGATTACAATTATATTAAATATTTTTAATAATAATAAAACTTCTTATTACATACTATTTATTTTTCTACATGACAATAATGTATTAATTTCCTAGAGTATACATCACATTGATAATTTAATAGTAGTTCGCCATGATGATGAGAACCTTGATGTCCTATGAAAATATTCTAAAATGATTTCTTTACTGTTGGATAACATACTATGATGGAAAAAATAATAAATTGAATATTACATGTGAGTACTCATGAGAAGATTAGGATTATTCTTATATAGTTCACACTTAGTAATCTAAAATATGGGAGATTATGAGAACAAAACTGCCAGTAGGAATTCTTCATGTTTTGGTGTCATCAGATATTATTATCTACGCACTTGTGTGATAGTCCTTATACTTTAATATTATTATCAATTCAGGTTACAACTCACACACTAAGAATTATTTCATAAACCATGATGATAAAAATTCATGGTGAGGTTGGATATGTTGGGAGCGTCATGATTGACATGTCATTATTGAATAAGATAAGGAAGGATTTTCCCTTCCTTCTTTACAAAAGAATATACATTGACCCTTTGTATATAATAGAACCATATCATTAAATTTCATAAACATAGTGTAACAATGTTTTTATTTTAGATAGTAAAAGAAAGAAATATCAATCATATAGATTGGGGACACATATGTGTAACCTAGTTGATGATATATTGTGGTAAATGGATTATATTACACCATAAACATTCATATGTTGTTATCTACATTAAGACATTATGTTTTTTATATTGGGTTCCTTGACCCATTTCTATATAGTAATATTGGACTTTAGGGAAGCCTAACTAATTACAATGAGATATAATACTATAGGGTAACTCAATAAGTGTTTATATTGATCTTGATTAAATTCTATTTTTTTTAAATAATTGAATAAATATTTTTCCCATATCTTATATTGATTGCATAAATTAAATTAATATTTATTCACTGAGTTATAAAAATAATATTTATTTTATTTATTTGATATTTTAATAAATATTTATTCTTTTCATTATGAATAAAATATTTATTCATTAGTTCAATAAATGCTAGAGGAGTTCAAACAGAAAAAGGCCGAGTCCGGTGAAAAATTTTAATTAACAAGACCATTACATAATATTTGTTATTGTGTAAGTTCGCACACACCAAAAAATAATAACAATATAATTATTATTATGTTTCATGGGGTTTATTAATGTTAATAAATTTTATTTAATATATGGTATTCAATTAAATTATATTTTAACTTAAATCCTAACTCTATAAATAGACGACTATACCTATTGTGTAGAGCATTCAAAAAGAGAGAATATTGAATTTATTTGCACAACTAATTGTCCCCCAACTCTTAATTATCTCTCCCTATAAATAATGATAAGGTCAAGATATATTTATTCAATACCAAAGAATGAAAAATAAAGAAAAACAAAACCAGACATTCAACTCACCATGCTAGCACCCTAAGAGTGAGTGGAATTTCTCAGAGATCATATGATCACATGTAGATCATTACTAGAGAGATTTTATCCTTGGATCCTCACATTGTAATGAAGGTAATAATAAAGGGTCTTTTCAGATGATCAAAATTTACTAATTAATAAAGTTCCATATCCTAGGAATTTATACCATAAAATATTAAATAAATTAATTATATATTTGGTGTGCAATATCCTTGTTCTTAGATTTGGGAAATAATCATTAAATGAAATTTTAATATCTCACCCACCACTACACATTTTCACTGTATCTGAAACCATTAACACATGCTATATTCAAGAATTATTTTATGTATTATCTAGATATTTATTTATATAAAAAATTTAATCATCATTTATAAATTCCTTGAATGATATTTTGTTTCAAATTATGAAATTTGAGCTGTTAGGTTCTCAAATCTTAACTTTCGTATAGTTTTTACCTGTTACTATTGATTAACAATTATATTCTCAATATGAATATGTTTTTTCATACTTGGATGCCACATTCTCTCAATGTTATAAATTTCACCCTCATCATAAATTTAACCTGAATCAACCATTGTAAAATTATCTATATTTTTTTCTTGTTCAACGAGTTAGATTTATGAATTATTCTCATCATAATCCCACAAAAAACTATATAATATAGAAAATAAAACACCTTATTTAGACTATTTCCTTATTATTTTAACATCAAAACATTCAATGAGTATATGAAGTGTTTTTTACAACATTTATATCTACTTCCAATAGAAAGGTTACCCATGAAAATTCCTTTATAATTTTTTCCTATTTAACCTAGATTTATATACTTTATTTTATGAATCATGGGATCAAAAAAATTAAATGTACATAATAGTTGGATTACTTCGCAACCACATCTCATAAGGTTTTTTTCCACAAGCCTCATAAATCTTCTATTCTGAATATGGGTCGCGATACACACAACCTCTCTTTAGAAGAATTTATAAAATATTTCCTCATCCAATATTATCCTACCAATTATGAACAAAACTTTTATTTTTCCTCTTAATTATTATATTTTATTTTACATTGTATAAGGAATTGAATTTATGTTTATTTCTTTGTTTTTTAAAGTATTATGAATTGAATTGGAAGGAAATTCCTTTCCATTGTATATTCTCAGAATCAAGATGTACACTAATGAAACTTGCTCAAATTTTCTTTTAAATATTTTAAATAGGTCATTTTATCTTGAATTTTACTAAATTAAAAATATATTTTATATTCAATAGAAAAAGATAATTAATGTAATAAAGTACATATCACATATAGTAGACTGATTTCTCATGGGTCCGTATAGATCAATATTAATGAGTTCAAGTGGTTATAATGATTGTATCTCCACCATGTTGTGAATTGATTGAAACATATTCCCCATTTATAATGTATCAAAAACTACCTATATTTAAATTTTATGTATGTAAAGGTCACTAATCATGTAATCATTTGATATTTTACAATAACTAATTTATCTAAGGTGGATATGTATCTTGTACAACAATTTTCTTCTTCTTTGGAACTCAAGTATCATGAGTTTGTTGGATCACTAATTAGGGATAAGTTTCCACTTTTTATTTCTCATATAATGATGATAATTACATATCCACCATTATTTATGATAAATTAATTTTTATTTAATAGAAATTCATTCACACCAATCATTGTTTAACTATTTTATAAATTAGAGTACAAAGGTAGCCCAACAAAATATACAATGTAAATAGATCATGGGAGTCTGATGTAAGGAATACCAAGGGAACCTGCTCATACTAGTTTGACTTCATATTGGGGGAAATTACTGATTCCTATGAAATATAACATCATTAATTTCATAAAAAAAATTTATTACACTAAAGATATTGTAATTAATCCATTCCCTATAAGGAGGATCCATAAATTGAGCCTAATTTCATAAACCTCGTCTAGACCAAGAACCATTATTCTTGGATAATTTTAATTTCTTAAAGTAAATATACCTCCACCATATTCTTTAAAATTCTCTAAGAGTTTTTGATCACTTGAAATGTGTAAAGAAAAACCACATTATACAACCCATGTATTTCCTCTATTGTAGGACATCAAAGAAACCATAACTATAAATGATATTTATATTAAATTTTCCTTTAATTTTCCATTCCCATTTTAACTATATGATAATTATAAAGGTAAAATAGTCATGAAATATTCATCTATATGAAATTTTTCATCATATCACCCACATACATTATCCAATATTTCAATGTTATTTAGTGTGGGTGTGTAAAATATTTCCATATGATCAATTTTCTTCCTTTGTGAAGAAAAATTCTTATTCTCAAAACTAATCCCCCTATATTCAAATCTTCTACCAATAAAATAAATATTTTTCTAGAATGAAAAATCCTTGTTCCAAAAAATGATATAGCACCATTGGTATACACTAAAGTTTTTCATCTATAGTAATGTGAGTTTTGTCAAGAATTTTGATATGATTGGACTAGAATTAATGAAACCATATTGTTCTCCAGGGAGATCATGTCTCTTAATATTTTAGTCTATTAATTATATAAATCACAGGTTTTATGATCAACTTTATTATTCTATATATGACATGATTTTGAATTTGAACATGCGTGGTTAGAAAAAACAGGTTTACAATGAGACACATCAGATGAGATTTTGACTTGATGCTTTGAGATCATATCTTCATATCCATGGAAATTTTATAATCATATATAATAATATTTAATTATTTTCCAACTTCTAGTAATTTTTATTAAGTCCTCAAAATCTCCCCACCGCTCAAGTTGTGTTTTTCTTTATGATCTTTCACAATATTGTGTCCAAAACATTTTGATTTATTTTTTTTAATATATTCAATATATAAAAAATACTTTATACAAAATACATCACAAGATTTATATTTATTTTCATCCTCCATATTCAATAGTTTACCTACTTTTTTTATTTATATATAATTCTCTAGACATGTTTCCAATTGAAATTTCAATATATGTTCCATATAGGAAGCTTCATAATTTTTAACTTTACTTCTAGAATATTTCTCATAACTCTCTACTTATTCCATGAAAATTTTAAATTTTTAGTTAGATTCCTCATATTGTTGGATTTAATAAGATAACTCATCCCTTTTTCATAAACATGTTTATCTTTCTTAATATTGTGAATTTCTTATTATTATCAGTTGATTTTGAGGATTATGTTTTGTTATTTACCCATATTTTTTTAGTATTATCATATTAAACATCATAATCTCCACTTTTCTTCTTTTTAAATTTAATATTAAATTTCCTAATATACCCATAGATAAAGAATTTTAATGAGAGTTTGACTTTGTACCATCCATTCCCTATCTAATTGTTCCTCGTGTTTACTGAAATGTTTATTTTGTTTTTATTATATTTCTCATATTATCCATATGAGTCACTTTTTACATTGTATTATCCATATTTGATCTAAAAGTCCTTATGGATACAAATTTTATTTAATATTTGGATTTATTTTTAAATTTTCGATCCTTTTTCATTTCATATGTAATGAGTATATTGTGAATCTCATCAAGGGAGATATCCTATATATCTTCTAGATCTAAAAAATAACATCAAACCCATATTAAAAGTTTCTTATCATATTTTTAATAATAGTATAGTTATATTTATTCTCATCAAATCACTAATGTGACTAAAAATTTTATTCACTCTTATAAAGAAATTTCAATGTTTTCATAGTCATAAACCTTTATATATTCGAATTAGATTACACATATTTATAGATCATATACATTGAATTTATGTTTCCTTCATATTTTAATTAAATATTATCCTATATAACCTACAAATTTTATAATCTCATCACATTAGTGTATAATATTTCAGGTAAAGAAAATATAATTTTATTTAAGATATTCTAATCATTTTCCAAGAATAATTTATCAGTAAATGTTCTATGAGATCTTCATTCAGTTGGTGGGAAACAATTTATAATAACATCAATAACTTGAAGGAAAAGTAAAACATGAAATAGAGGCATTATATTCTTATATAAATATTAATTTTTACCACCAAAGGTTGGACAACACTTTCTATTTAAGGAATTAATATTACCCATTGTAAGAAACTTAGGATCTAACAATGGGAAAGTATCACTATAATAAAACATGGAATACCCCAAGAACCTATTTAACACTGATAGGGGTTTGGGATGAATTAGTGGAGGTTTTATTTTTGTTATAAATAAAACTATTTTTATAGTTATGTATGGTATCTTTAACATATTCAATTAGCATACCCATATGGAATAAATAAATAAACAGTACAAGATACAAGTAGTTTTGAATGGTTTGGACTTAGTGTGTGTTTCTATGCCTGGATGGGTTTGAATCTCATTGATCCACAGATTATCTACTTAATTTTACATTCAATTAAAATCAGATATTATATGTATCATATTGAAAACCTTATCATCATCATTCCACTAGGATTTACACAGTATCATTCTAGTTATACAATGATTTGAATGATATGTGAAATACCTCTTGGTGCGATGGTTGATTCAGAAACTATTAATAATATTACTCTTTAGTAAAGAAATATTACAATCTTATCAGTTAGTGTATCATCATATTATGATATAATCTTACAATCTTAGTGTAGTATACGGTTCTTTAAAATTATAAATCTCTCATGAATGGATCAAATATTCAGAAATTCAAGTTATATACTCCTTTTTTCTTATAGTATTTAAATTCCCTTATTTTATGTAATATATATATATTATTGTTGGATCCTTAAACTTATAAAATTCGAAACTCATATAAGTAATAATAATTCTAGGAAAAATATTTACACCTTTTCATTCTCAAAACATCATTTAAAACAATCATACAACATGATCCTCTATTATTTAATCATTTAATTAAACTAAATATTATCTCCTCATGATCTTAGTATATTATATCTTTTATCAACTGAATTGATAATTTTTTTTCATTTTAACCCTTATTATTTTTAATAAGATTAGTGAAAACTAATTTGATAAGTTAATCCATCCTTGATTAAAATTTGAGAATAATTGAAAAATAGTGTATTTTTGAATTATAAGAACACTCACGTATTCTCTCTCAATAATAAAAATGAATGATCAAATTTTTTATTCTTTATAATATATGAAAAAACAATATCTTATCCATGAAACTCATATAGAACCATTTTATAATTAGATGAAAGTGTTTATTTGAATTCCAAACTTGAACAATATCATCATACTTCTATTCAAGATTTAATATCAAGTGATTCTTATTAAGAATTTTTTTTGAAATCCTAGAATTATAAAAAAATATTGAAATTTACATAGCTTTATTTTTACTCTACCTAGCTTCACAAATGATTGGATTATCTTTATAGAGGCCAAAAATATCACAAATTACCATTACACAAGTCGACAGTTTCCTTCATTCTACTATTAGTGTAACACCATGAGATATTATGACATATTTGTTTTCCTAAAAAATAATTTAATTTTTTTGATATTTTTCAATACAAACAATACCATGTTTAGAAATCATTAGACACAATACTGTGTTTACCTTACGTTTCAATGACATTATGTTTATTTTTCATTACATGGAACACTGAGTTTAAACAAAACATGACATACTATTAAAATATTATAATTTAAAATGAAATTTATCTCCTATACATTAGAATGAAAGGTATAAATAGTAATACCTAACTTATAAAAATATATATCTTAAAAATGTATAATAAAATATATATTTTAATGACCAATTATTTTGAAATAAAAATAATCACCATTTGGAGGTAAAGGAAACCTTTTTTTGAAAACCATTTTTCTATGCACAAACAAATTTTACCCCAATAAATTAAAAAAAAATTAATGATTTAAATAAAAAAAATATGTTAAATATTTATTAAAATTTTTAACATTAATTTTATATTATTTCTATACAAGAGATAATAATAAATCTTGTTTTATACATAAAAACTATATTTTTCTAGAAAGTAGTTTTTTAATAATTTTCACACTTATTTTAGAATTAAACATTGATAAATTAAAGAAAATTTATCTAAACATGTAACATCAATTTTTAAAAAATAATTTCAAATTTTTTTGGATTAGTTTTTTGATAATTTTTTGAAAAGGTAATTTTTTTTGAAAAGCTGAAAAACTGGGTTTTATTAAAAAATCAGTCCTTTCATTCAATGATTTTGTAAGATAAATTTTATATTAATATGTTTTTAAAATTATAAATAGCTAAATTATATAACTATTAATCCAATTTATTTGATTGTAATAAATTTCATGTCTAATTATGATTTAAAAACTTCTTAAACATTCGAAACTTTTCTCATTGGAAAAAAAATTTCATTGAATTTACATGATTAGCTTATAATTAAAATTTACCACTAATGTGAATGAAATTTAGAAAACTGGATTAAATATTTTTAATAATAATAATTTATATTATATAATAAGGATATCAAAAAAAAAATTAACATAATTAGTAGTAATAATAATAAAAATAAATTACCACGGTTAAGGTTAAAAGTTGTTTATCGGGGGTTAAACAAAAAAGATAAGTAGAAAATTGAACTAGAAAATTATCCAAAACCCATAGGATGGACATATTTAGACCTTTTAACTAATAAGGTTTGATAATTACCCATTCTTTATCATTTGTTCATACGTGAAAGGTGGGTACACCTTTTTCTTTTCTAAAATTACAAGTATGATACACACCTCAATTATAAAAGGTCACCCCCTCTACTATCCTATTCACACATAAAAGACTCATTAGTTTGGAAAATACCAAACCGAATCACTTCCTTGATTCCCTAATATCATCATAAAGAACTTATTTTTTCATAAATACAACTTAATAATGCTTTTTTTGAGTCAAAAGTCCGCTTTTGAATTCTACATCATGTTTTGGAAATCACAAATTTATTCTATTCTTTGTTTTTGAAATCACAATTGCCTTTTTAATCGTATCGTACTAACCCTATCAATCGTATTGTACTGACTCTATCAATCGTATCGTACTGACTCTGTCAGACGTATCATACTGACTCTGTCAATCTTAACGTACTGAGCCAGTCAATTGTATCATATTAACTCTTACATTCATACTTTTATTACTTGTTTTGATACTTAGTCAAAAACACTTGTTTCATATGAATTGTACCATTTCTTATCATTGGCATATATCCTGTTCTAACCAATACGATGTCGTTGAGTTAGTTACAAACTAATCAAAATAATGTCGTGCTTTCTGTTTCAATATGACCGTTATGATGCCAGGTGTCCAAGTCCCTCCGAGTTTTTTGGAGAAATATGAACGTTGGAGGAGTTATGACCGTTGGAACTAGAGGCCTATAAATAGGAGTTTATTTGAAGCTGAAAGAGATAATTGAAGATTGATGTATGAATGAAGATACTTCGTGAACTATCAAGATTCTAGAGAGAGACACTATGACTTCTCTCATCTTCCTTGTGTGTCTGATCATCGTATCGAGGGATTTCAAGTGATTGAAAGACAGAGGTGTCGATTACCTATAAAATCGAGGGCTGCCGGGGATAGGCAGACAGACGTGCCGATCATCGTATCGAGGGATGCCAGGGATAAGCAGACAGACGTGCCGATCCTCGTATCGAGGGCTACCGGGGATAGGCCGTCAGACGTGCCGATCATCGTATCGAGGGCTCACCAAGGTGTTGGTGAGATAGACCTTTTATCCTAGGTGAAAGGATAACCCTTCTCTTTGGGTTAAAAGAATTGTAATACTTTTACATTTTCTCTGTTACATGTATTAGAAAGTAATTTGTATTGTTTCCTTTCTTCTTTACATATTTAATTGTAGTTGTTTCAATTAAAATCATTCTATTACATTTTGTATTGATTGATTCTATACGCTTTAAGATAGAATCATTCATCTTTGTATTACTCTGATCATTGTGTTCATCTTGAATACAATTGTTTTAAATTACATTAGTTTTATAATACATCATACCTTTTTATATTCAATACAATTGCGGGTGATTGTGTTTGTATTAGTTTAAGATCATTTAAACTAATCTCTTAGTTGCTAAAACTCAAAGGTTTTTAAGCTTACAATTCACCCCCCCTCTTGTATTGTTCCATCTAATAAACATATATATCTACATATTTGATCCAACAATTGGTATCAGAGGAGGTTTTCCACTGATTTGTATTACTAGCTTTATTTCTTTCATATTTCTTAAAATACTTAATACACTAACGTGTGGAGTGGAAAAGATTTTTTGTTGTATTAGATGGCAGGAATGAACATTGGGTCAATAGACAATCTGAATACTTCTAGACACCCAATCTTTGACGGGAATGATTATGAGTATTGGAGAGATCGTATGAAGACTTTCGTTATTAATACTGGTGTGAACAACTTTATAATGCTTACTGGAGGTTACAAAATTCCTGACAAAGAATTCAGTACTTTCACTAACCAGGAGAAGCAAGAATATCAACTGAATTACAAGGTACACAATACTTTATTATGCTCTATGACCAGGAATATATACAGACAGATATCTTCATGTGAAGCAGCCAATTGTATTTGGAAGAAATTAGAAGTCACTCATTTTGGTACATCGAAGGTTATAGAAATAAGAAGATCAATGCTTCGAGCAGAGTATCATGGATTTGTTTTTCCTTATGGAGAGCCAGTATGTAAAGTGAAACAATGGTTTATGAATATTGTCAATAGCTAACAATCTATGGGATAAAATGGTCTTGATGATGAAGCTCTTTTTGATAAGATTATAGATATAATGCCGAATGAATGGGAGTCAAAAAGAACAGCTATTGATGAAAATAGAAAAGTTTCCCAGATTACTCTTGATGAACTCTTTGGAACTCTTCTACAGCACGAGACAAGAATGAAGAGAGATGCTGATTTCAACAAGAAGAAGAATGGGAATGGAAGTGTAGCTGTTGCATCTAAATCTAAAACACCTGAAAGGCTTACAAGGTCTAAATCCAAAAAGGTTGTTATATCTGATTCAAGTGATTGTAATCTTTCGGATAATGAGTTAGCCAATCTTGCTAGAAGGATGAACAAGATTGTGGGAAAGAAAGATTTTCAATATAGATTCAAAAAGAAAGACAGTCAAGATAAGAAA
The DNA here is from genome assembly GCA_963277665.1 of Viscum album. Classification (NCBI taxonomy): domain Eukaryota; kingdom Viridiplantae; phylum Streptophyta; class Magnoliopsida; order Santalales; family Viscaceae; genus Viscum; species Viscum album. The sequence continues at coordinate 1,982,774,430 of OY728145.1, read as the reverse complement.
GATTCAGAGGTAACTTGTTATGAATGTAAGAAAGCAGGACATATAAGGCCTGATTGTCCTTTACATAAGATGAAAGATAGAAAGGAGAAACACTCTGAAAGATACAAGAAAAGGCTTTATAAGACAAAGAAAGTCTTGAAAGCAAACGATACGTGGAGTGCAAGTGGTAGTGATTCCCCAGATGATTCTTCAAAATATGAGGCATCAGGACAATGGAATATCAGACTCTTAGCCAAATTACCAATTGAAGATCATTGTCTCATGGCTAAGGTACATAACGCTGAAGCTATTACAAATGTCTCTTTGAATGCAAATTATTCTGATAATAGATATTATGAATCTTCAAATGAAGAATCTTCATTATCAGAAGATGATACATTACCTTCTTTTGAATAAGTCTCTAGATTTTCTAAATTACATGAAAATGATAATTCTAAACTCAAGAAGAGACTTGTAAAAGAAAATTCTAGAATTTCAATATTGACTAAAGAAGTATCAGATCTTTCTAAATATCTTTATGTGAAAACTTCTGCTCTTGGAATTATTTTAAAAACCCTTGAGAAAGTTAAATCTGATAAGGATAAACTTTCTAAGGCTCTTGAAACTGTAATTTCAAAGAAAGATATTTTAGAGTCTAACTATAGTTCTAATTCAAATGTTTTGGAAAATAAGAATTTGGTCTTAAAACTAAAGTCAGAGATTTTATCCTTGAAAAAATGTTTGTCAAACTTTACTCATGTAAAATAAAACTATGACAGGATGTATTCTCAAATTAGACCTTTGAGAAATCGTTCTGGTCTTGGTTATACTTATTCCAAACCGGTTTTTAGTAACAACTATTTTTTTCCTCAAAAAACCACTTGTTGTTATAAGTGTCAATATGGAGGACACAGGAGAAGAGATTGTTCTCTTAACAAAACTCAATCTTTAGGATTTAATAAAGCTCATTTTGCAAAACAAATGTGGATTCCTAGAATTCTTTTGTCTAACCTTTCTGGATCCAAACAAGTTTGGATTCCAAAAATCTAATTGTTTCTTTTTCAGGAAAATGAGAAGTGTACCAATAAGAATACTTGGTACATGGATAGTGGTTGTTCTCGGCACATGACTGGAAACAAAGATCTCTTTGAAAAGGTTATCAAAACAAAAGGTGGAAAAGTTACCTTCGGAGATAATTCTCAAGGAAAGATTGTTGGTATAGGTAATATTGTTTTTCTTGGAAAAATTCTTATCTCAAATGTTTTGTTTGTTAAAGGTCTTAGGCACAATCTCATCAGCATAAGTTAATTATGTGATGAAGGTTACCTTGTGAATTTTAGAAATGATAAGTGTCTTGTTCACAATTCCAAGGATGAGTTCATTCTATCTTCCCATAGGCAAGAGAATGATTACACTATTAACCTAGAAGACCTTTGGAACCAAAACATACCTTGTTTAAGTGCAATAGAAGACAAATCATGGCTATGGCATAAGAGACTTGGACACTATAATCTGAGAAACCTTAGTAAATTCTCAATGAAAAGACTTGTAAAGTGGCTACCGGATCTTAGATATGATTATTCAAAAGTTTGTGATCCTTGCCAATTTGGAAAGCAACATAAAACTTTCTTTAAATAAATTAATTAAGTTTCAACTTCTAATGCATTACTGCTAGTGAATATAGATCTTTTTGGTCCCTCACAATCTGGAAGCAATGGAGGCAAATACTATGTATTTGTTTTAGTTGATTACTTTACTAGATTTACATGGGTCTACTTTCTCACAAAGAAATCTGAATCCTTTTCCTATTTCAAAACTTTTAGAGCCCAAGCTAAAAATGAGAAAAATCTACCATTGATAACTATTCATAGTGATCATGGTGGTGAATTTCAAAATTCAGATTTTGAAACTTTTTGTAGTAAGAAATGTATTACTCACAATTTCTCAGCTCCAAGAACTCCCCAGCAAAATGGTGTTGTTGAAAGAAGAAATCGTATTCTTCAGGAGATGACTTGAACCATGTTGAGTGAATACTCAATTGCTAAGCACTTTTGGGCTGAAGCTGTTAGTACTGCCTATTATACTATAAATCATGTTTTAACTAGACCATTTCTTAATAAAACCCCATATGAGTTATGGAATGGCTGAAAACCAAAAGTTTCATACTTCAATGTTTTTTGATGCAAAGTATTCATTTTCAATAAAAAAGATAATCTATACAAATTTTCACCAAAATATAATGAAGGGATCTTTCTAGGCTATTCTACAACTTCTAAGGCTTATAGAGTTTTCAATAAAAACACGTGTACTGTTGAGGAAACAGTACATGTAAAATTTGATGAAACTAATCCTTTTGTTTTCAACCAACCCAATCCTACATCCTTGGATGTGTTTTCTAAAAATGTTTAGCAACCATTATTAGATGATCACTCTGAAAAGTAAAATGTTCAAGAAAGTATTCCTGAATCATTTACCACGGAATATTTTCAATCATACGTTGATGAACAGGTTTTAAAAAACCCAAATCAATTGTTTCTTAGGAATCATCCCAGTGATAACATCATTGGTGATGTAAATCAACCTGTAAGGACAAGAAATTCCTTATGAAATGAAATATAACATCTTGCTTTTCATTCCCAATTTTAACCTAAAAGTACAAGTAAGGCCTTAGTTGATAATGATTGGATCAAAGCAATGCAAGATGAACTAAATGAATTTGAAAGGAATCATGTCTGGACTTTAGTTAATAGACCTTAAGAAACAACTGTAATTGGTGTAAAATGGGTTATCAGAATCAAATGTGATGAAAATGGAATCATTGTAATAAATAAAGCAAGACTTGTTGCTAAAGGCTATAATCAACAAGAGGGAATAGACTATGAAGAAACATATGCTCCTGTAGCTAGACTTGAATCTATTTGTATTCTATTAGCCTTTGCAGCATTTTTCAGTTTCAAACTATTTCAAATGGATGTCAAATGTGCTTTTCTAAATGGTTTTGTTCAAGAAGAAGTTTTTGTCGAACAACCTCCTAGTTTTCAAGACCCAAAACATCCTGATCATGTTTGTAAACTTACCAAGGCTCTATACGGTCTAAAACAAGCCCCTAGAGCCTGGTATGATAGACTTACATGATTTCTTTTAGAAAACAATTACACAAAAGGTACAACATATCCAACCCTTTTTATAAAATTGGAAAACAAAAATTTTTTGATTGTCCAAATATATGTTGATGACATCATATTTGGATCAACTCAGAAATCTTTAACTGATTCTTTTGCAAACTTAATGAAATATGAGTTTGAAATGAGTATGATGGGTGAGTTAACATTCTTTCTAGGTTTTCAAATTTCTCAAAAACCAGAATGAACTTATATATCTCAACATAAGAATATAAAAGATTCACTCAAAAAGTATGGATTTTACAAAACTAAAAGTATTAGTACTCCAATTAGTACCTCAAATACTCTTGATCTTGATGAAACTGGGAAACCAGTAGATCAAACAATCTTTAGAGGTATGATAGAAAGTTTGCTATACTTGACAGCTAGTCGACCAGACTTGATGTTTTCTGTATGATTATGTTCAAGATATCAATCTAATCCAAAAGAGTCACATTTAAAAGCCGTAAAGAAAATCTTTTGGTATTTAAAAGGCACTGTGGATTTAGGTCTTTTTTACTCTTCTGGAAATGATTTTGTTTTAAAAAGTTTTTCAAATGCTGACTTTGGTGGCTGTAGAATGGATAGAAAAAGTACATCTGGAACATGTCAGTTCTTAGGAGATTCTCCAGTTTCTTGGTCCTGCAAGAAACAACACTCAGTAGCACTATCCACTGCTGAAGCTGAATATGTAGTAGCTGGAAGTTGTTGTGCACAAGTATTGTTGATGCAACACAAACTCACTGACTATGGATTGAGTTTCTCCAAAAATCAAATTGTTTGTGATAATACAAGTGCCATTGATCTAAGTAAGAACCCAGCACATCACTCTCATTCAAAACACATAGATGTTAGGCATCACTTTCTTAGAGATCACACAAAAAAAGGAGATATTATTTTACAATTTATTGGAATGGAAGAACAACTTGCTGACATTTTTACAAAACCTTTACCCTCCGATAGATTTGAATATATAAAACAGAAGCTAGGAATGATTACATTAAAATAATCATTCATATCTACTTCCTGTTTTACATCTCTACTAATAGTAAGAAACTCCTCGTAGAAAGAGGGAGAACATTTATTTCTATGTTTTTAACTTTATTTCATTTTATCTTATGATTTTCATTTTTCCCTTTCTATGACTTTTCTATTTCTCTTATTGACAATTTTATCGTATCATTCATTTTTTTTCTCTTTCCATCGTATCGACCGATGATGGTAATCGATTTCTTTTCCATCGTATCGACCGATGATGTTAATGAATTTCTTTTCCATCATATCGACCGATGATGGTAATCAATTTATTTTCCATCATATCGACTGATGATGGTAATAAATTTCTTTTCCATCGTATCGACCGATGATGGTAATAATTTTCTTTTCCATCGTATCGACCGATGATGGTAATCAATTTCTTTTCCATCATATCGACCGATGATGGTATTAAATTTCTTTTCCATCGTATTGACAGTTCATGGTAATGAGATTTTTTTCCATCTGCATGTCGTTTGATATTTCTATTTTATTTCGAATGTTTGTATTTTATTTTGAAATCTACCAAAACCAACAATCACCTTATGTTCTCCGACATGTATTTTTCATTTTTTTTAAAATTAATTTTCTTTTAAATCATAACCATTGATCTTATTTTCTATAATCTCGACCGTAGAAGATTAACAGTCACCCTTTTTCGACCGTAGAAGATCAATGGTCACCCCTTTATCACCTATAAATATCCCCTCCCCTCCCCAAACCCACATCATTTTTTTCAGGATCTACGTCGAAGCTCTGTCTCATTGTTTTAAGACATCGTACGATCATTAATCAACATCATCTTTATGTCTCAATCCTCTGCTAACACTCCTGCCGAAATGTCTTCAAAGACTTTTACAGAGAAAGACTTTAACAGAGAAAGGTTAGCTTCTCGATACTTCTTTGATTCGTATGATTCCACAATCAGAAGAATCATTCTCTTTCAAGGATGGGAACATTTTTGTGTTGAATGACCTGTTTATCAATATTCGATTCTCTTTGATGAAGTTTGTCAGTTTTATAAAACTGTATCATTCGACAAAGATATGACTATCAATTTTTTTGTGTACGATAGAAAATTGTCTATGTCTGTGAAACAAGAGGCACATTTTCTGAATGTTTCTGTAGAAGGGGATTCTTTCTGTCCATCGCACAAACTACCAGAGGATGTTGGTACGTTTAATAGAGAAAGTGCTGAAAAGACTTTGTTTGTTATTAATGAAGAAAAGAGAAAAGTGTCTCATCTTTCTCCGAACAATCATTTTGTGACTTTATGGATGCATGGTTTTCTTATTCCAAGGAAAGGGGATAGAGAGACTCTGAAAGTTTCTGATATTTTCATGCTTGACTACCTTGTGAATATGAGAAAATTAAATCTCATGGTGTATGTTTTTGAAACCATTAAGAATGTCAAGACAGGAGGGATTAAGTCCCAGATGATTATGTATCCAGCCATCCTTACGAAGTTCATTCTTGAAAGTATGAAGTTTTGTAACATTCCTTTTAAAGGAAACCCCATAGATTTGAAACCCTCTTGGATTAGCAAAAGCACTATGAAAAAGTTTAATGTTTGTTTTGATCACAATTCAAAACTTTTTGTCATAGATGTAGATGCAGAATTGGCTTAGAATCAATCGGCACCTATGCCAGCCAAAGACATTAAATCTACTAGTGTTACTCAAAATTCGGATCCGCAAACCAGTTCAAATCCCAAGAAGAAGCCGAGGTACAGTAAGGAGGTTGTAGACAAATGGAGAAAGGATAAGGAACAGAGAAAGGAAGGTGATCCGAAGTTCGATCTTGACCCTGCCGAGGCTTTTGTAGAAAGAGTAAGGGTAGAATAAACACTTAAGGATGAGAAGAAAAAGAAAACTGTGTTGAAAAGAAAGGGTCAAGATTTTGATATCTCTAATGTTTTGAAAATGGTTGAGGATTCTAGTTCTCAACTAACGGAAGAAGTGCACCAAGAGCCCATCGTACAAAGTATCCCTGAGAAAGGAAAACAAAAAAAGTGATGGAAGAGATAGAAGAAGTGGAAGAAGAAGGAGACTTTCTTTTAGAATTCCTTCAGAGTTCAAAGAAGAGTAAGGAGGAATCAGTTCAAAAGCTGAGTGAAGGTGTTCTACAAACTCCTCATGCCGATCAAGCACAATCTCCAGACAGAATGTCATCTCAAGAAAAGCGAGGTGCTCAATCCTCGCACTCTGATAAAGTTGTTGTCATTAGTGACAGAGTGGAAGAAGAAAGAAAGCAGAAAGAAAAAGCCAAAGGAAAACAGCCAGTTGTTGACTCAAGAAGATCGTATGAACAATCATCGTACGATGAAGATACTGATTCAGAATATACAATCTCTCTCAAGAAGAGTGATTACATTGTTCATGTTTTGAGAAGGGTTGAGAAGACCATTACATATTTTCCAAGGCTGGAAGGGAAAATAGATTTTATTACTAATAATAAAAAGAATAAGTTTGGCTCTGTAAAAGAGTTGAGGAAGAATGTTTTGTCAATTGAAGCCGATTTAAAAGTCCTTTCAGAATGTTCGGTTGCCCATAAGAAGGCCTGCAATAAGATGACCAAGTGGTCGTACAAAACAAAGAGCTCAATCAATGATCATGAGATAGAAATTGAAGATATAAGAAGTTTGTCAAATGAGCTTGCAGTTGCTTTCAATAAGCTTGACTGAGAAACAGTTTAAAGGATGAATCTTTTGACTTCTCAACGAGCCGATGTTCCTTCAGTGAATGATTTGCAAGAAAGAATGAATCCTTTCCAATCTGAATTCTCGAAGGTTTTATCTTTCAAGGATGAAATGGTCTTGTTGAAGAATCAAAATTCTATGTTATCCAAAGAGAACAAGAATTTCCAAAACAGAATTGGTACTCTTGAAGAAGTAATCAGATTCCAGGAAGAGACTATCAAAAATCAAGATCAGATTTTTGCGGACCAACAAGAGCTTCTCAGAACTCAGGGCGAATCTATTTCTAAAGACAAGAAGGAGATCAAAAAGATGAAAGCTATTCTTCATGAGCTCATAAAGAAGGATAAGGAAAGATAAAACAAATGATTGTTGTATTTTTTTTCCTTTGAAACATGTCTGTTTTGTAATAATTGTTATAACTTTTTTCTTTTGTCCTGCATTTTTTTCTTTCTCTCTAACGCCTTCAGACAATTCAAGATTACTCATTTATTTTTGTAAATCACAAAGTGGGAGATTGTTTACAAAGGGGGAGAATATTTTATAAAGGGGGATAATGCTTTACAACATTCTTAAGGAAAAACTATTAATAAAATCCTTAGGAAAGTCCATACCTAAGGGGGAGTTAGTTGTATTCAACTTCTTATTCAAAAGAGTTTCCAATAACTCAGGGGGAGATAAGTATTTCTTGTTATATTTACTTTGTGTGTTGTTCTTTCCAAAAAGAGGGAGATTGTTGAGTCAGAAGTCATCTTTTGACTTCTTCATCATGTTTTGGAAATCACAAATTAATTCTATTCTTTGTTTTGGAAATCACAATTGTCATTTTAATCGTATCGTACTGACCCTGTCAGTCGTATCGTACTAACTCTGTCAAACGTATCGTACTGACTCTGTCAATCATAACGTACTGAGCCAGTCAATTGTATCATACTAACTTTGACATTCATACATTCATTACTTGTTTGGGTACTTATTAAAAAACACTTGTTTCATATGAATTGTACCACTTCTTATCATTGACATATATCCTATTCTAACCAATACGATGCCGTTGAGTTAGTTACAAACTAATCAAAACGATGTCGTGCTTTCTATTTCAATATGACCGTTATAATGCCAGGTGTCCAAGTCCCTCCGAGTTTTTTGGAGAAATATGACCGTTGGAGGAGTTATGACCGTTGGAACCCGAGGCCTATAAATAAGAGGTCATTTGAAGCTGAAAAAGGTAATTGAAAATTGATGTATGGATGAAGAGACTTAGTGAACTATCAACATTCTAGAGAGAGACACTGTGACTTCTCTCATCTGCCTTGTGCGTCCGATCACTGTATCGAGGGCTTTAAAGTGATTGAAAGACAGAGGTGTCGATTACCTATAAAATCGAGGGCTGCCATGGATAGGCAGACAGACGTGCCGATCATCGTATCAAGGGATGCCGGGGATAGGCAGACAGACGTATCGATCATCGTATCGAGGGCTGTCAGGGATAGTTAGACAGACGTGCCGATCATCGTATCGAGGGCTCACCAAGTTGTTGGTGAGACAGACCTTTTATCCTAGGTGAAAAGATAATCCTTCTATTTGGGTTAAAATAATTGTAATACTTTTACATTTCCACTGTTACTTGTATTAGAAAGGAATTTGTATTGTTTCCTTTCTTCTTTACATATTCAATCGTAATTGTTTCAATTACAATCATTCTATTACATTTTGTATTGATTGATTCTATACACTTTAAGATAGGATCATTCATCTTTGTATTACTCTGATCATTGTGTTCATCTTGAATACAATTGTTTTACATTACATTAGTTTTACAATAAATCATACCTTTTTATATTCAATACACTTGTGGGTGATTGTGTTTGTATTAGTTTAAGATCATTTAAACTAATCTCTTAGTTGCTAAAACTCAAAGTTTTTTAATCCTACAATTCACACCCCCCCCTCTTGTATTGTTCCATCTAATAAACATATATAGCTACATATTCGATCCAAAAGCATTTAGTTCCACCAAAAAGAAGTTGTCTGAAGAAGAGGTAACTATTAGAACCTGGTTCTTCTTGCTATATGAAATATTTTATTTTCTATAAAATTTATTCTTAAATTCTTAAATATATACTAATATAAATATCCTTTTAGTTAGTGGAGGTAGTGCAGAATTGGGGGGCTGGTTTGGATCCCAGAACCCAGATTCTGGGTGAAAAAGGTCCAGTGCATGGTTTTTAGAAACTGTACTGGGAAGGTCGCACAGTTACTTTAAACTATGAGAGGCTAGACAAAGAGAAGATATAGGATGCATGATTTGATAAAACATACTACTTAAGGCATTCACCCATTCATAAAGGTCTTAAAGTTTGATAGTGGGATGAGAAATATTTTATCATCGTTAGTCAAATCGTGTTAGAAAACCATGTGGGGTGCCCCTTTCCTACAGTAAAGGGAACACAATTGGCACACAGTTTGGAAAACTGTGAAACCAAACCATGGTAAATAGTAATTTTTGGAAATTTAATAAAATATCGTTAATTAAATTACATTTAAATAAAAATTTTACATTCTTATCTTCTGTTGGAGTCCTTGGATTGAGAACTCCTCTTTGATGCCTAAAGTAGGAATTGAGCGATCTTCTATGTTTGAGCTTGGAATAAAGAACATTAAATTTTTTTAGACCCAAGTTGGAAAGATCCCAATTCCTTTATTTCCATTTATCATTATTATTTTTTTGGATGATATATTTGGGTGAAATATAATATTCCATATTTATAGGTTCTTCATCAGTTCTTCAATTTTCCCCCTATATGAGTCGAATCAAGAGTTGATACATTACAAGATATCCACTACTGACCTTTGGTAAATGGTATAATTCGTTTCCAATAAGTTTGTAGTGTTTAATTACATGCCGATGTGTCATGTACACAGTTCTTGGAGTGATGCCATTGTAATAGAATTTAATCCATGAATTGACTGAAAATTACTTTTTTTTTCAAAAAAACTTTTTAAAGGAAAAGTGAGAAACCATAAAACTATAATACAACCACAAAAAAATAGAAACAAATCTAGATCAAACCACCGAGGTATCCCCACCCCAGAAAGTATGCCATGTCCCCAAACATTCACTAAAACAAAACCCTTCAGCAAGAATTCCCGTACAAGAGTGCACATGCACATAACCGATGGAAGTGACATTCCCTCTCAAGAATCCAGATACAAAAGTCCAGTTTTAGTGTAGGATTCATGCTTTTATCTCCTTTTAAAGTAGGTCTAAATAGTTTTCTGGAAACCAAATATCACTAAAAAACAAACAACATGAATATAAAAACCTTGTAAAGCTTTCCCAAAAACTCCTTTCTCCCAAACCAAACTAATCGCAGACTTATACATAGTCATTAAAAATAATCATGATATCACTCGATTCTATATCTTTGAATAATTTCCAGGATGAATATGAATCTGGTAAGTCTGTTACCTCCACCAATAACCTCTCAAACCTAGACGCTAGCTAGTCCCAGACCAGAATGTATTCCTCGGGGATGAGAATACCTTTATTGAAACCCCCTACTAGGATTAGGTTCTGTTGATCAATCCATGAATATTTCTCCCCATTGAGCGACACATATAGAGATCTAACCATCATCTTAGATGCCTCTTATTTAGATGCATCGAGAAACAAGACCTGTTCGGTCCCTTCTTCTTCAGAAGTTAGAAGTAGAACCAAGGGTTCGCCCTGCTCTACTAATCTCAGATGGCTCACAGTCCCTGTAACCATCTTATTATTGGTATTCTTATTTTCCAAATTATTCTCCAATGTTGGAGTTAGCGAGGAATAGTCCTTCCTCCCATTCCACCTCTTGGATCCCCTATTGCTCTTTGGGCTAGAAACCTCATCACCAGAGTTCCCATGATCAATCACCTTGGCCACCTCCATGTCAGGCCCAACCATCTCACCCGAAACATTAGAATTTGAACCCATATCGGCCTCTGAGACACTATCAAACCTCTTTAACAATAAAACTGGATTCTGAAACAGTGTTGAACCACCTTCCTTCCCACTGATTGGAATAGGTTCAACTTTGCTGACACCCTTAATCACCTTACACTGCTCATCACTGCACGATCTTGGCTCCTCATCAATCAAAGCTGTAATAGAAACCTTCTATCTATATAATGTATGAACCATAGTCTAGTTATCCATTCGAGAAACCTCTTGGATGACCAAACTGACCCCTTCGACTGTCTAGCCAGATCCTTCTTTAGAAAATAGAACGCCTCTGACACCAGTGGATTGACTTGGGACGAAGCCTTCCTCACATGATCATCATCAAATGTCTCCTTAGACACCTCACTGCAGACCACGAGATGAAATATAGGTTGTTCCTCTTTCTCCGTTCGTGACCACTGAGGTCCCCGACATTTCCCCACAACACCCTTGAACAACTGGTCTGAACCATCCCTCTCACAACCCTCTATAGTCCTACCATTGCCACCATTCTTTGACCTTCTTCTAGGCTAGAAACTCCATCGACATACCTTCATCGAATGGACTGGTCTATTGCGCACAGAACGTAAGTCTCTTCCATTTCACCAACCCCTCACCATTGTTGACCCCCGACTATAAACCTTGGTAGAATCACCTAGGCCCTTGCTGGTAGAGCAGAAGCCAGTCCAGTTTGTATACACCACACGCTGTTTACATCGGTACTCATCACCAATTGAAATCTCAATGAAATTAAATGGAGTTATAGATTGATCCAATTACATACAAACCCATGGATTAAACAGATAAAAAATGGCCCCGTACGACTATCAGAGCATTAAAATCTACCAACTATGTTTCCAATCATATTTATAACTGAAGGATTTTGAAACGACAAAGGGAGATTTAGAAAACGTACCCAAACCATAGTGAAAGGAGGGTCACGGTTCATGTGGAAATAAAATGACCACCTAAATAGGAAGAATCTAAAACCATCAAACCTCTGGGGGGCACTCGACCAAGCTCAAATGAGGCCCTCCACATAGGAGAACCGAATCATAATTTATTGATTATCAAAAAACCCTACAGTCACCCTCTCCTGAAGATCCCATGAGAAAAAAAATAAACCTATAAAAGGAATAACTGATGGCCTCCTCTGCCTAAACCAAGACACCAGGGTGAGATTCAAGAGTTCTGTGGATTCTGAAAACTCAAATAAAGAAATATAAAGAATCAGAAGGCCATCAATGAGATCCACAAATTTAGGGATGGGTAAAACATTCGGAAATGGGGGGAAAATGAGAATTAGAGAACGGGTGGAATGAAGGCTTTGTATTGCTACCGAACACCGGGATGTGTTTCTTAGTTAACTAGATCCCCATTAGAGGTTACGAACTTGAGTAGGAACCTCCCCTTTGGGTATGTTTCTTAGTTAACTGGACTACCATTAGTGGATATTGAATTTGGATTACCGTGAGGTGTGTATTTTTTCCCTTTTCTATGGGATGTTTAATATTGAATTGTAAATTATAATTTTAAATGAAATTCAATTAATGGAAGAAATAGAATGACCATGATCCTTGGATCTTTCCATTTAATTGATTATTTATGTTTGAGTTACCCCATTTTATAATGAAATGCCCAAGTGAATTAAATAGTGTCTTAGAATCTTGATCTTAGCCCATTATTTGAGCCACCTTTTGAGGTGTGATTGAATTGAAATGAATAAAATGATGAACTTAACATGATTAAATGATATCAATTAAACAATATTGATTAAATGATAATAATGAAAAGATTATATGTCTTTGGTGACACCTGGGTTCATATACGAACACCATGGAAAGAATCATTTGGATTCTACCTTTCTTATGGTTGAGTGACACTTGGACTCCTTATATGGACTACCAAGGATAGAATCTTGGGGCTAACTATTATATACCAAGTGATACTTGGAACCCATATGGATTTCAAATATTGAACTTAGAGGGAAGTTGATCACATATTCCAGGAGTGACACTTGTGCTCCCTTGGTGGATCTCCAAGGGTAGACTTGAGTGGTTGTGATGTTATACCACACCTAGAGAAATACTTGGTTTCATGTGAGAATTTCCATGGATGAGATTATAATATGTTTTGTTAATGATAAACCTGGAGTGATACCTGGATTCCAAATTAGGAATGATAAGAAAAAGCTTATTTTCTAAACTAAATAATTAAATAAAATGATTTATATGACGCGTCTTCCAATCAAAAGCTTATGCTTGGATTATATATTTTCTTTATACTATAATGATGCCCCATTTTTGAATATCTTGATAACATACCATTATGGGGGATGTTCAGCATTGTGAATGTTCTCGATACTTACTTATCAATTGAAATTGATTATGAAATGGGATAGGAATTACTATTTATTTAAAGATACTCTATTTGGGCCAAAGCATGTAGTAGTGGATGATTTTCCATGGGAACCTGCTCCTCTACGAGATGTTAACTTTTAGTAATTACTTTACATGTTATATTTTTTCCTATACACTATTGTTGTTATATATATTCACTGACTAGATGTCACTGGACCTTGGGTGGTTGCCTATTTGGATTATATCTCACACCCTGCTCGGGCCTCCTTAGGTACCCAAAAATATTATATGATTGTAGGTATGGATAAGGGAAATTTCCCTAATATAGGTTTCTAGTTGCTACGTAGAATAAGGGGAGAACATGATCGATATAAGTCGCATGATTCTAGATGGATAGCTTTTGGACATTTTTTACTATTTTTACATGTATTGTGATCCTTCCATGTATACCTTTTTAGGATGTTTTTTAGAGACATGGAATGTATCATCATCATATGTATTTGAAATTACTTATGGTATTGATTATTTATATATTTTTAGGATATTATATATTTTTTAATTGAATTACTTCTTCTATAACTTGTATGTAATTATATTTCCACTTTTATATACTCTAGTGATGAGGGCATAGTCTCCACATTGATACACCTAGGCCCTCTATAACGACACATAATTCTACAATTGTAATTTATCCTCCTATAATTATTTTAGATAGTATAAATCACATAAAGTAACTTAGATGTCACAATAAAAAACTTTATAAATGAAAAATTAATGAAATAATATGTATTTAAATAAGTCAAATAAAATATACAAATGAAATAGTAACTTGACCATATGAATAGTAATACGACAATTAGGAATAGTAAACTTGAAAAATGAATAGTAACATTACCAATGAATGTATAAATAAAATTTAGGTTTATGATAAATCAAAATTATGATATAATTATATCATAGTATAATTAAATTAATACATTAAAAATCATTAATTATATTGTTGGTATTTTTATAAGTCGTAAATATTTAATTAAAAATTTTTAATCAATAAAATGATTTAAAAAAAATTATTTACATAAAATGTATTTATAAATTAATATTTTTTTGTCTTATGATTTTAATATAATTTTATGAGACCTTAGTTAATTTTTTAAAGTGTTATAAAATTCGCCCTAATTTTAAAATCAATTTTTTTAACTAAATGATGATTTTAATTTAAAATTAATTTTCTCATATTTAGAAAATTATTTTCAGAATATGGAGTTCATATACTAATTCTAATAATAATAAAATGGTTATGTATATTTTTTGTATTTTTCTGAATTAGTGTATATTTTTATGAATAATGAAATAAAATAATTTATGATATATATACATTATAAAATAAATACACTATTCCTTGATTCATGAATGATTTAAGATCAAAAATCTAGAAATTATATTCATTATTTTAATATACTTTGTGATAATTCTCATACTAATCATATTATTGAGCCAAAAAAATAATCAAATGAATACAATATTAAAAAAACAATCCTCTTTTCAAATATAAATACCACCCCTCACCACCCCTTCTACTCATACCTTAACAGATTTGTTTCTTGTAAATGTTTTTCCCAATCCTATTCCAATTACACTACCCCACTTATAATATCCTTTGGTATCAACAAAAGGCCAAAACCAAACCATTTATGGTGGTTCTCAAGGAGAAGAAAATCGAGTGGTAAAAACCCATCTCTTTTCTTTAAATTTTTTTCAAGTTATTTTCTATTATTATTTTATCCTTACCTTCATATCCCAAATTAACATTATATCTATAGTATCTTCTATATACTACAATTTTAATTTTTTAGGGAATAATCCATCATAAATTCACTTCCCTCTGCTTTTGTTTTAAAAATGATAACATTGTCTGTGATCTGTTGACTTATCGCATGCAAGGATGAAGAGTTTTCAATTTACATTAATGCCTCAAAGGATGGTAATAAAACTATTTTATGGTTAAAAAATATTAAAAAATATTTATTAAATCCTATTTATTATTTTATAACTATTATATATACATGATGTTATTTAATAAAACGAAACTAATTTGTTGTGATCGAAAAACCTCCAAAATAATCTAAATGATTATCTCTAACATCTTCTCTAATGATTTATCCTCACTCCAAATAAACAAATGAATTATACAAAAATTTAATCTTATGTATTTTCATTAAAAACATATAACTTAATTTATGGATATATATTCCCATTTTTCATGAACATCCATACTCATATAAAAGTAAACTGATGATGAAAAAAACTAATGAAATGAATGCTTTTGAATGATAAAATTTTATCTTATTACTCATTAAAATGTTCATAAATGAACTTAATAAAATAATAAAAAATGAAATAAATTTAGATAAGTTAATTAATTATTTAATTAATGGATAAAATTTGCTTATATAGGACATTATAGTCATATGTAGTACACTTTCAGATATAAGGTAAGGGTTTCTTACTGAATCTCCATTTTCATTCGGGTTATACTTTCTCCCCTATATAATCCAATTTAATTCTTAATATATTTTAAATAATTATTATATATTATATTTATACATTTTAAAATTATTTATCCTTATTATTTCATATTTCTTTTACGAAATATACATGTTTTACAAGGTTCTCTTCTCAATTCTTTCTCCTAATCAAATCCGATTAAAGGGAAATTCCCATTTTCATACCCATTTTAAAGTATCGTCCTTAATATTATTTAATAAAACTTTATTTTTGAAAAATAAATAATTTTTTCATGAAAAAATATATTTTTTAATTTTTTTATTCAAATAATAATGACAAATAAGAATGACTTTTCAAAAAAAAGTCTTCTTTACAAATTAAATGGGGGTATTTCTCTCAAGAATTCC
Organism: Viscum album; assembly: GCA_963277665.1. NCBI lineage: Eukaryota > Viridiplantae > Streptophyta > Magnoliopsida > Santalales > Viscaceae > Viscum > Viscum album. Next base: position 1,982,758,306 of record OY728145.1, on the reverse strand, counting down.
TCAATGATTTTATTAGAGTATTTTCAGATTTTTTAACAACTATGTAGAATTTTATGATTTATAGATTTTGATATAATATTATTATCATCTACCATATTTTATTAAATGTTTTATGATCTGTTTGACTATGTATGTGTTATCTTGATACCATTCACCATACTACTCAAAATTGTTATTGATTATGTTTACAGATCGAGGAAATTATTTTAAATTAAATATATATATATATATATAATGTTTCTATTTAAACCAATTAATATGAGAAATTAATTGAACTTAGTAACCATCGGGTGGGTCACACTATATCCCCTCGATGTGTTGGTAGGTCACTTGAGACAAAACTAAAATTGATTTTGTCCAAGAACTTAACCATTTATTTTTAGGTGTCTTGGACAAGGACTCGACAATATGTTTATGATGTATTGCATATGAATTCACTTATTATGATTATGAATTGATTATCCATGTAAATATAGTAATAGTATAATATCCATGGTTTTGATTCATTATTATGTGATTATTTTTATGTCATTATTTGTTCATCTTTTATTCATTCCATAATAAGCTCATGATTATGTTCTAATGGAATGTGTTATTAGTCATCAACCTTTAATTTTTGTTTATATTATGTTACACTGTATTAGTTACCCTTACAGAGTATCTAACCTCACCCATTTTTTATATTTTATTTTCACATAGTATGTGAAGATGCATATTATAAATGACTTTGAGGGATAATCAAGGAGTTATGGATATTTATAATGGATCTTCTATGTTGATTTTATTTTCTAGTTGTAATGTAAAACTTATGATTGTACCTGGTTTTCCAAAACAAATAAACTATCCAGTATTTCTTTATGTAATATATTATTTTATTATACTAATGTAATAACGTAAGGAACCATATTTGGAAAACTATGGTTAGGGTATTTACAGTTGGTATTATCAAAAGTTTATTAGAAACATGAAAGTAGGATTTAGAAAACTTTGATTAGAAAAAAAACCCATGGTATGATTTGAGGATAAACATAGAAAAAAATCCTCGAATTTTGTTAGCTATAAATTGTGTGGGTGTTCTTAGTAATACATTCCTGTATGAATACTACAGGTCGATGTGGTTCTAGCACAAATGTACCTTGGGGTAACAACTCCGAAAAGGTGTTCCATGCCTTACTTAGGGTAACCTGGTACATGAAAATGGCCTTTACTGCACACCCAATTTGATCCTCTATGGGAATATTTTTAGGATATTCACATTTTCATTACAAACCATTATGAAGGATTTAGAATTAATTATTAATCAATGGAAACTATGTTTATTATTATGAGATTAGCTATACATAAAATTTTAATTTATGTTTATTATTTTTCTTATTCGAGATTGTGAATTATGATTTATTACCTAATTTTGTGTATTCTATTATTTAGAAATGGTTCCTAGTGGAAGTAATGGAAATTGAATCAACGCATGTATCCCATATAGGGATTTACCTCATATGAAAGATAATGATATTGGAACTAGAGATGTGATTGGGGAAGAGAAACGTTTAGCTTTATTGGGATAGATGACTCGGGTTATAAATAATAAACTTACTTATATGGAGTATCTTGATCCACAATGTGGAGGATAAATGTTAGACAACTTTATGAGACAACATCCTCCATCATTCAATGGGACTACATACCCATTTGTAACAGAGTAGTGGATATATTCCTTAGAGAAGGTATTTCTTTCTTTGGGAATTAATAAAAGGGGTAAGGTTATCATGATGTTTATCATCTATTAGGAGATGATGAAAAATGGTAGTAACTGATTCAAAAAATAAAGTAGGAGGAAGAAATTGTAAAAATGTAATTTGATGATTTTTAGGAAATTTTCCAAGAAAATATTTCCCTCGTGAACAACGAGTATATACAAAGAAGAAATTATTTAGTCTAAAATAGAAAGAGGATGAACAAATTAACAAGTATGAATCCAAATTTACAAGGTTATAATATCATATTGTAGACTAAATATGAAATCAAATAAGCAAGATTGATATATTATTTGATGGTTTAAAACCTTTCCTCTAAAGGGCCCTAGTCTCCAAAAAGTTATCATCATACAAAGATATAGTCTCATATGCTATCAAGATAGATAAGAAATTATTTAACTCTTATGAAATTAAAGGATACTAATACAAGAAAAGGGTGGTGGAGGAAAGAAAGGATAAATGTAAGAACAATAAAGGAAATTTTCCAATGTGCGATACATTAAAAATTAAACATCATGGTGAATACTTTAAACAAAATGAGTCTATTACAATTGTGGAGAAAAAGTCCACAAAGCCCATGATTATAGGAGAAAAAAAGAAGGTTCTAATGTTTATTGGTATAATTATAGAGAAATGAGACCCTATGAAATTGATTATTTTAAGAATCAAAGAAACATTCCCTAGAAAAGGGAAAGAAAGGAAGGCCATTCGTATACGGTCATAACCGCGAAGGCTTAATTTCCTATCGATATAGTGGTTGGTACTTTAATTATTTATTCAAACTTATCCAATGTTGTATTTGTTTCTAGATCATCAAATTATTTTATATATTACCAGTTTTCCATGAAAATTAAATTTTTTTATTTAATAAAGGATATATCAGTCAAAAATACCAAGGAAAGTATCATTAGAACAAAGATGTGTCAGTCAATCCATTTTATGTCACATAAACATAATTATGTTGAAAAATTTATCATGATAACTATTTTTTATTTTGATATAATCCTTGGTATGGGATGAATTCAAAAATATGATGCGAAAATATATTGCAAGAAGAAGGATGTTAAAATTTGGATGGAAGATGTAGAATATCTTATATTTAGAGCAGAAACATCTTCATCTAGTTGTCATCCAAATCCACCTTCTATATATCTTCTAAATTAAATTATTGAGGAGGAAGAGAAAAAATCATCTATGGATCTACAAATAGACTATGTACCTATTTTTTTAAGAATATAGTGATTTATTTCAAAAGTATTTACCTAGGAATACTTTAGTGCAGGTAGTGGAGTTTTCTAGTGATTTAATCCCTAACACAAGGATAATATCAAAGACTCTTTATTAAATGTATACCATGTAATTATTGGAACTCAGGATACAAATAGATGATTTTATTAATAAGGGATTTATTCTTTATAGTGTTTATCCACGGTTATCCCCTATTCTTTTTTTCAATAATAACGATGGATCCATGAGGTTGTGCATTTATTATAGAGAAATAAATGCTATTAAAATAAAATGAAAGTATCCCTTGCCTCACATTGATGAATTATTTGATCAAATTTGTCGAACTCAATATTTTTTAAATATTAAACTTAGATCTAGATATAATCAATTGAGTGTGAGTAAGGATGATATTCCAATGAAATTATTTTGAACCACGTATGGACATTATGAGTTTATAGCAATTCTAAGTTGATCCTACAAAGTAAAAGGGCATTAAATAATGACCTGCACCAATGAATATAACTAACATACATATTTTTATTGGTTTAACAGGTTATTATCATCATTTTTCAGAATTATTCCCAATTGGATAACCCATTAACCACGATTACTCATAAAGGGGTAAAGTTCATATTTAAAAAATAATTTATAAAATGTTTTAAAGAATTAAGGAAGAGATTAGATAATGCATTGATCCTGACTCTACCGTATGGAAATGGCGGTTTTTTATTTATAGTGATGCATCAAATAAAGGACTTGTTTGTGTCCTTATGAAGAATGATAGAGGTATGGCCTATGAATCAATGGAGATAAAACTCCTGAACAAATATCCAACACATGATATTGAGTTAGCAGCTATAATAGTTTTCTAAAAATATGGAGACACTCTCTCTATGGTGAAAGATGTGCGATATATATAGATGAAAAGAGTTGTAAATATATCTTCTCACAGAAATTACTCAACATGCGACAAAGGAGATGGCTTTAACTACATATGAATTGTGATTTTTTAATAAACTACCACCCATGGAAGGTTGATAAGGTAACAGATGCATTGAGCATGAAGGATAATGGATTTCTGAACAAAATATGGACTGAAAAGGATCTTGTGTATATGGATCTAGACAAAATGGATATTATAATTATCAAGGATTGTGTGAAATCAGTAATTTTTTAATTTATTACCCAACCATATTTATTGGAAAGGATTAAAATTTCTCAGTCCGATAATGAGAATCTTAAAAAGAAAATTGAAGATGTGAAAATATGGTAAGTTGGAAGACTTCATGTATGAATATGGCATTCTAAAATTTATAAGGAGGCTATGTATTCCCTCTATACATGATCTAATAAGGTAGTGATATGATTATTTTCATATCTCTAATTTGTATAAATACTATGGGATCAGTAATATATATATATATTTGAAAGATCTTTTTTGGTGGGAAAATATAATGTTCATAATTTATTATTATGTTTCATGTTGTTTAGTTTGTCAATAGGTGAAGGCTGAAAGACAACATCCTATAAGAGTTAGGAAACCTTTTCCTATTATGAAATGGAAATGGGATAATATCGAAATGTATTTTTTAACTGGATTACCAAAAACTATAAGAAATATTGATGTATTATGTTTAATTGTTGATCGAATTACCAAATATTCACATTTCCTTTCTATAATGGAGGATTTTCCACTAGATCAAAGTTCATGAATCAATATTAATAATGTTTTAAGACACCATGGAGAACCAATTTCAATTGTGTTGTACCGTGTTCTATGATTTACATCGAAATTCTTGAAAATTCTTCACAAATATTTGGATAGTGATATTTATTTTGAGTACTTATTATCACCCTCAATCTAACCAGTGGTCTGAAAGGACCATTAAAACATTATATGGCATATTGAGATCATGTTCACATGAATTTCAAGGTATGTGGGATCAGTATTTACCTTCGGTATAATTTTCTTAAAATAATAGTTTCAATTAATGTATTCAAATGGAACCATATAAAGAATTGAATGGAAAGAGATATTGTACATGAACCTGTTGGGATGGTGATGGTGAAAGGAAACTTTTAGGTCCATATCTTATAAAAAAAATAGAAAAAATAAAGAATAATCAAACCCATATTAAAGCTTCCCAAAGTAGGAAAAATTTCTATACCAATAATCAAAGGAATGATTTAATGTTTCAAGTGGTAGATCGTGTTTTTATGAAAGTATCTCTACGTAAGGGTGTCATAAGGTTTGGTAAGAAAAGGAAACTATGCCCCAGGTACGTCGGACCTTTAGAAAATCTGGAGATAATTGGAGCTACAACTTATCTCCTAACAATGACACCTAACCTTTCCAAATTTTATGATGTGTTTGACATATGTTTGTTAAGAAAGTACATGCAGACCCATCACATGTCCTCACTTATGAAGGATTTGATTTGAAACCCAATTTTTCATATTGTGAAGTGCCTATACATATTTTAAACACTAAATAAATGGTATGGAGGAATACGATTACTTGACTATTAAAGTTACTTTTGAAAATTCATAAAATTGAAAAGGCGTCATGGGTACTAGAGGAAGTTATGATGAAGAACTACCCAAATTGTTTTTATGAAGAGAAATTCTATAAATTTCTAGGATAATATTTTCAGAGGGGAGAATTTCATGAACTAGAATTATACCAATAAAATTTTCGTTCTTATTATTATTTCATCTAATTAAAATTACATAAAATCACCTCGATAAGAGAATAAATCATAATTAATAAATAATGAAAAAAATAAGAGGTATTTTAATAAGTTGAGGAACATATACTGATGAAAGAGTAACTTGATCTTAAGAATAATAATATGACTATTATGAATAGTAAATCGATAAAACAAATAGTAACCTCACCCATGAATGTATATTTAAAATTTAAAAATATTATAATTGAATGTATGATATAATTATATCGTAGTATAATTAAATGAAAATTATAAAATTAAATAATTTTGTTGTTGGTATTTTTGTACATCATAAATATTTAATTAAAATATTATAATAAATAAAATGATTTAAAAGAAATTTTAGTTAAATAAAATTTATTCACAAATTAATATTTTGTTGTATTATTATTTTAAGATAATATTATGAGACGTTATTTAGTTTTTCAAAGTGTTATACAAATAGTTAAAATTAGAAAATATGTATTTTTTGAGTAAATGATGATTTTAATTAGAAATTAACATTCTCATATCTATAAAAGTATTTTCATAAAATGAAGTTCTTTTTTTAATTCTAAAAATTAAAAAATTGATAGGTTGAATTTTTGGGATTTTTCTAAAATATTTGATTTTTTGGTGAATAATGAAATATTATAATTTACGGTGTATATACATTATAAGATAAATACATTATTACTTGAGTCATGAATAATTTAAAAACCATAAACTTAATCTTAAATTCATTATTTTATTATATTTGGGCATAAATCTAAATCTATCCATAGTCTTGAGCCAAAATAATGAACAAATGAATAAAATACTCATAAATCACTCCTCCCCTCCACTATAAATACCACCCCTTCTCCTCACACCTTCTAAGATTTGAGACTTGCCAAATTTCTATCCAATACTATTAAAAATACCCTTCCCCATGTCTATGATCCTTTGGTCTAAAAAAACTAAAACCAATCCCCTTTAGAAGGTTCTCAAGGAGGATAAAATCAAGAGGTAAAAACCGCACTATTCATTTAATTTCATTTCTAGTTGTTTTTTTCTTATTCTCTCAACACCTACCTATCCCAAAGTAACATTATATCTCCATAATATTATATATAATTTAATTTTACTGTGTTTAGGGAATAATACATCATCAATTCTCTTCCCTCTCCTTTTTTTGAAAAATGAAATCATCATCTGAGATGTGTTTACTTATCACATTTAATGATGGAGATCTTTAAACTTCCATTAAACCTTCGTGGATGGTCATAAAATAAATTTATGGTTAAAACAGATTATAAAATATGTATTAAATCCTATGTAATGTTCAATAACTGTTATATATACATGATGTTAATTAATAAAACAAAACCAGTTTTTGATTATCGAAAACCGCTGAAATACTCTAAACGATTATAATTAACATGTTATCTAATAAGTAATCCTCACAAAAAATAAATAAATAAATTATATAACCATTAAAAATTATAAATTTTCATTAATAACCAATAAATTAAATTAGGTATATATATTACTATTTTATATGAACATTCATACTCATATACAGGTAAATGTATCATGAAAACCAAGGAAACAAACACTCCAGAAAGATAAATTTGTATCTAATAACTCATCCAAAAGAACATAAATGAACATAATAAAATTATAATAAATAAAATAAATGTATAAAGGTTCTAAATTAATTAATTAATGGATTTAATTTTATTATCGAGGACATTAAGGTTTAGTGCAGAACACTTTCAGATATAAGGTAAGGGTTTCTTCCCGAATCTCCATTTTCATTCAGGTTATGATTTCTCCTTCTATACACCAATGTAATTATTAATTATTTTTATATAATTTTTCTAAATTCTATTTTTATATTCCAAACATATTTACCTAGATCATTACATCTTTCTTTTATGATAAGACACATGTTTTACAAGGTTCCCTTCTCAATTCTTCATAATAAGAAAACTCGATTAAAGGTAAATTCTCAACTTCATACCCATTTTAAAGAACCATAAATAATCTACATTAATACATCATTATTTTTATAAAATCACTAATTTTTTCAATAAAAACAATATTTTTTTATTTATGGTTTTATACAACCAATTATTATAAATAAAAATGATTTTTCCAAAAGAACCCCTCTTTGCAAAGTAAAAGGGGTATTTCTCTCCAGAATTCATCGATGACATTATTAGAGTATTTTTAGATATTTAAAAAAATATTTTTAATTTTATGTTTTATTGAAATTTATCACTTATGACTATCATCTACCAAGTTTAATTAAATAGATTATGATCAGTTTGACCATGGATGTGTTATCTTGATTCCATTCACCATAATAATCAAAATTGTTATTGATTATGTTTACATATTAGGGAATGTTATTTAAATTTACTATGTATGTGTTGTTTATGTTTAAATCCATTTATATTATAATTAATTGGACTTAGTAATTGATGTGTGGGGCTTACTATATCCCCTCTATTTATCACTATGTCTCATGAGACTAAACATAAATGGATTTTGAATTAGGCCTTAACCATTTATTATTTGGTGTCTTTCCCGAGGCCTCGATAATGTGTTTTTGATGTCCGGTATATGAATTCATTCATTATTTTTAGTAATTAATATCCATTTGAATATTTTACTATTATAATATCCATGGTTATGCTTCATTCTCATTTAATTATTTATACGACATTATTTATTCATATTTTATTCTTTGCATATTATGATAATGTTTATGTTATAATGACAGGTGTTATTAGTAATTCACCATGAATCTTTATTTATATTATCCCACACTATATTACATACCCTTATTGAGCATCTGATCTCACCCCATTCTTATGTTTTATTTTTACCCAATATGCGAATATTTTTATTATGAATGATTTGTAGAGATAATGTAGGAGTTATGAATGTTTTCAATAGAGTTTCTATTTTTATTTTCTTTGCATGTTTTAATATAAACCATATGTTTGTATCTGGTTTTCCAAAACTAATAAACTATTCTGTCCTTTGGTGTGTGACTTCCTTGTTTATTATACCAATGTAATAAAGTAACGCACCAGCTCCGAGCACCTGGGGTTAGGGTGTTTACACCCTTGCATCTAGTTTGTAGCCTCTGGTGTTTGGGGAGATGCAGTTGTAGCTGTGTGGCCATCCGAGCTCAGGGAACCATTAGTGGCATCTGGTTTTGGTATATTACAAATTTGTATTTGAGAATTGTTTTACTTTATTATTTTAATATAACAGAAAGGTATATGAAAGAATAAGATTTTAGTAATGAGTTGTGCCTAGGCATAACTAACCTGTGTATAGGGAAAATCCAAATTTCCTTGATCTAAATATAAGTTTTCGAGATTTTGACTATTATATTTAATTTGATTCCACCGTTGGGTGATGCACTTGAATTGTGATGTTATTGTTGATATGATTGTGGGTTCAATTTTTTGGAAACCCATTGAGATGAGGGTATTCCATTCCATACATCATTAATGAAATTTACATGAATCATATTCCATGAATTATTTTATGCCATATTTTATGCATAACTATTTTCATACTACTATGATAGGTTTCATGACAGTAATACCAACAATTATGTTATATTTTATTAAGAATTGTATAGTGTGGGTTAGGTGGATTACACATTTTGATTAATGAGGAGTATGGTCCCATATGGATCAGAATATGGTTCAACTCATTTGAATTAATTGTGATAAAATTGAATTGAATATATGAATAAAATGGAAACTAGAATTGTTACATTAGAGATATGGATCCAGAAACAACATTAGTACTAGAATGTGGGGAGTATCCATTACTTATTAATGTGGATTTGTTAACCCCCCACAACAAACTAATGGAGTTGGGAGAGGGGTGTGTTTCTTCTATATGATATCTTATACCTATCCTATTTCATTAACTGCATGTTTAGATGTGAAAATTGTCAATATACTTGTTTGAGGTGTGTGTCTGAAATTTTAGAGGCAAGCCACCATGACGACCTCCAGTCGTACGCCAAGAGGGTGTCGATGACCACAATCCAATGGTGGTGGGACATGGGATGCTAGTGGATGCTTCAGGAGTCCCAGATGTAGCACCAAAATTTGTACTAAATGTAGGTGTGTAAGAACAGTTTTGTTAAGGTTTTATGGGATTCATGTATACTTTTCATGGAAAATCACAACCTCCCCAGACTATGGAAGAGTAAATACATGAGTTCCAGTAGTAGCATATGCCCATGTTTTTCGGCGATGGTGGACGGAAGGTTGTGTAGTCATGGCTAGAGGTCATTCTATCTATCTTTGACCATCTAGAGACACCTCCATAGAGGATGGTAAGTCTCGCTACATATGTGCAGTGTGATTCCTCCATGATATGTTGGGATATCATTACTCAGACATATCATCATTGAGAGATGGATTGGAGGAATTTTAATATGGATTTATGTGATTAATTCAATCCTGATAAGTTGAGGGTCGATAGATTCCAAGAGTTTATTCATCTAGAGAAGGGAGAGTTATTTGTTATGGATTATTCAACCCATTTTACTGTGATTAAACACTTCTCACCTATTCTAATGGGTGAAAAGTTATCTAAATCCAGGTGGTTTGGGGATGGTCTCAGGGAGGAAATATGATCACATGTGAATGTATTTCAGATGAATACTATTTCTGTAATAGTGAATCATGTGCTTATCATAAAGCATAATGTGAGGGAGGATGGGGGTGTGATCCATGGTGGTTTGGAATCTAGATTTGGGGATACAATGACTGATTGTAGGAAGTGACATCTATAACTTCCACAAAGTGAAATTAGTTGCCACAGAACATACACAGGTAACTAGTTGAGGTTCTACTAGTGTAGTAAGCTGGGATAGATGACGACTCAGTGTACAATGGAAATATTTGTGTTCCATTAATGTAGAATGATGGGACATTTATAGCATTGATGCAAAAATTTTCCAATGACATCCAATGAGATTGGGTCTGCACCGACTCCAAATTTAGGAGAGGGGTCAAAATATTATTGTTAGGCATGGAGATGGAATACATTTTGCTGATCAGGCCTAGGTGGTGGTCTTGTACATGGTAGTTAGACATAATATTTACAATGACAGAAGAGCAGATATACTCACGGTAGCGAGACTATATCACATGGTTGAGGATCATTCCATATATAAATAGTGTAACCAATACATGAGTAGTATAATCCTAGAAATATTTCTATGAGAGGTTCTATTCTAGTCACCTCTACTTTAACATCTTCTCTTTTCAATATAGGTACTTCTTAATGCTTTAAATTTGTGCCCATTGTAGAGATCCTTAGGCTCAGTCTTTAGAAAGATGATATTGTCAGGCTACTTGATACTCCATTGGGGATTAAAATGGAGGATGTGTGTCAGTTCAGGGAGTTCACCCTTGATATTAGTAGGCTTCACCTTGTTTGGGGCCTCCTTTTTCCTTGAGATGGTAGTTTTTGACATTATTCTCAAGATGTAAAGGTCAGTTCCCTTTTTTTATTTCATTTATTTTTATCACTACAGGGTGACCTTTAAATCCCCAAAGGGTGGGGATTTTATTCCCATGGTTAAACGGTATGTACAAGAATTTCGAGAAGGAACTGAGCATTTTGGGATGGCCAGGATGAAAACCAAAATTGTGACTCTATATTTGGATGATAAAGGAACAATTTAGGCCTATTTATCACTAGTGGCTAGTCATTTCAAGGAAATTTTCCTATATGATTTTTCAAGATTACCTCTAGTGAAAGAGGTAGAGTTCTTTATTGGGTTAGTTTTAGGATTTTCACTGATATCCATTCATATTGGGATACTATTGAGATATAAGAGCTTAAAAGGCAGTTAGAGGATTTAGAGGCTAACGATTTTGTCCGACCTTGTAATTCACTATGAGGGTTTCTATGAATTTTTAAAAAAATGAATATTGTAACATTAGGATATGTGTGGATGAATAAAAGTTGAACCAACTGATATTCAATATCTAGTATCCTATTCTATTGATAGATGATCTATTTGACAAGATTTGAGGAGCTTGGGTTTTCTCAATTATTGTTTTGAGATCCAGTTATCATCAGGTGTATATTAGACCATTAGACATACCTCAAAAAAAACATTCACAGGTGGTATGATTTATATGAGTATTTGGTTATGTCATTCGGTCTCATGAACACTTCATAAGTATTCATGGCACTGATTAAATGTGTTTTCCATCCTTATATGGATTCTGTTATATATTTTTTTCATTGATTATATCTTGGTATATTCCCACACTTGACACGAACATGAAAAAAATATTGAGATCAAATTGAATACACTAAGAGAGCATATGTTATATGTCAAGATAAAAAATATACACTTATGGATAGATCAGATTCACTTATGGTGTCACATTATCTCCGAGATGTGAGTATCAGTTGACCCATATAAGGTGATAGCTATAGTTAGTAGGAGTATCCTAAGAACTTCTTTGAGGTATATTGTTTCGAGGGGATGGATGGATATCACTTGGATTTAATTCAATAATTATCACACCTAACACATCTACTCATTGGATTGAATAAAATGGGTGTGAGTTTTTTATGTTTAGAGGCATGTGATTCTTATTTTATAGAGCAAAAAGATAGATTGAATTTAGCATTGATACTGATTTTTCTTGAGCGAGGCAGAAATTACACTATTTACTACGATGCATCATGTATTTGGCTAGGAAAATACATTATGTATGGCAGTATATTAATGGAATACATGTCTTGGTAGTTGAGGCCACATGAGAGGAATTGCCCGAAACATGATCTCAAGTTATATACAGTTGTTCATGCATTGCAAACTTAGAGACATTACATACTTGGATTTCATTTTGTGGAGTACAAGGACCAAAAAATCCTCAAGTATTTATTTAACTAGTATGATATTAATATAAGTAAGTTAATGTAGGTTTAATAAGTACAATATTTTAATTTTGAGATTTCATATATGCATGGTAAAGGAAATTTAGTTTCCGATGCAATGATCAGGAGGACTCAGATATAAGCAGTTCATCATGTTAGTAGTGAGTGGCATCTTATGTATTTGTTATTTAAGATGTAGTTATAGTTTAAGGACATTCAGGGTTATACTTTTCTATCATACTTAGCTATGAAATATACACTTCTATATTGAGTAAGGCTTATAAATCTATTATATTCTGAGTTCTTAGTCCTACAAGAGAGTGTGTTAGGTGGGTACTATCCTCCTATTTAGACAGAACGTGATGACTAGATTCTGTATGTTAACAGTCATGTTTGGGTTTTGGAAGACATGATTGAGGAGATGATGAAATATTTTAATTCTTATTCTTTTTTAGTGAGTCTCGGTGTCACTCATATGTATCTAGATTTACATCGCCAATACTGGTCGATGGGTATGAAAAGAGATATAGCATGTTTTTTCATGATATGTTCTACCTATCAGTAGGTGAATTTGGAACACTAGTTAATAGTCGGGAATTTACAGAAGCTTCCCATTTCTGAGTGGAAATGGAACAATGTTGCAATGTATTTCATAAACTTTTTATTAAGTTTAACTTTAGGAAATTATGTCATACGGTTTGTTGTTGATAGGCTCAAAAGTGTCTCATTTCTTACATATCAAGGAGACATTTTCAGTAGATGAGTTTGGGAGGTGTATATCCATGAGATAATATGAATTATTAGGGTACCACACACTATTATTTTTGATAGGTATGACCAATTCACATATCAATTTTGAAAATGGATACATAGGGTGTTAGGTACATAGGTACATATGAGCACAACATACCACCCCTAGACAGATGGCCAGTCAGAGCACACAATATAGGTTCTTGAGGGCATGCTACGAGCATGCGTATAAGATTCATGGGGCTCTGGGGAGAGATATATAACCCTGGTTTAATTCAGTTAGAATAATAGATTTCCTGTTACTATTTATACGGGGTTCGAACATGCTTAATCAAAACCTAGAAAAGGAAGACAGTGAAGGATTTTTCGCGGGTTCTCTGATGGAACCCAAGCTATGGCACTCAGCCCTCGGGCGGTGGTGATGCCCCCCCTCCGGTCAGCCTTCTCCCCTTTCACCTCCCCGACCACCCTTCCTTATTTCTCTCATATCTGTGTCTCCCCTAAAGTCCCTGCTATTTTCCAGGAGGCTCCTTCGCTCCCTCTTTCACTTAAGGAATTCTCAGAGGCTTCATCGCTCATTGAGTTGTCCCTCTTCGCCCGTTTTGGACATCGAAGACCGTCCCTTGATAGCTTTGATATATTTTTTAACATCGCCTGGCCCCTGAAGTGCCGCATCATGGTTTCGTTGTTGGATTCGCATCACTTTCTTCTCCGCTTTGACAATGCTGACGATTTGGTATCCGCTTGGTCTAATGGTGTGCGCTACTATGATGGTTCCCACTTCTTCCTATTCATATGGGGATACGAGTTCCTCTAGAATCATGACCCACCGACTGTTGCGATCTGGGTTAGTTTCCCGAATCTCCCCCTTCCTTTCCAAAATCTAGCTATTCTGGTGATGTTGGGTAACCTCGTCGGGAGGTTCCTTGATTTCGATGATCATTCTCGGTCCTTTGGCCACCCTATTGCTCCTCGGATCTTCATGGAAGTAGATGTCTCAAAGGCTCCAATGAACTCTTTCTGTATTGAGGTTGGTGTTGAATTCAGATAAAAACAATCAGAGTTTTTTGAAAGCTGGATAGATTTTTGTAGTATCTGTTCCTGGCTGGGACACCATTAGCGTGTCTTCCATTCGAATTATTTTGCTCTTGAGGTTGGACATCCTATGGGTATTGGACCCTCCAGCAGTGGTGTTCCTCTTTGGTTCGACGCTTAACCATACATCCCTGACTCAAAGGCGGATGGTCTAGTTTCCGTCACCATTTCAGAGAATGCAAGAGCGCCTCATGTAAATGGCCAAATCTTGGATCCCTCCATTGCCAAGACAAAATCTGTTTACTATGTTATTAGTGAGTCTCAGGGGACCACTGATCCTATGTCTCCCTTCCAAAGTAAGGAAAGGATATCGTATGAAAATCCAAAGGTGGCTGATATATTTGCTCGTCTAAAACAGAACCTGGGTTTACAATTGCAGGAGTCAGGAGATAATGAGGAACAATAGGTCCGTACTAGCTCGAAGCAGTCATCTTCTACCAAGGCTACACTAGAGATGAAGAAAATCACTCAAAATAAGCATGAATGTGCTGCAGTAGAGGCTGGAAAATAGGCCTAACAATCTGGGAATTAAAAGGAGGTTCCCCTGTTGTATACCGAGGTGCCCTCTCCTGATAAAGGGAGTCCTGAGGAGGGCAGGGTGGCAGAGACTCCGAGGATACAGATGGTGTCAAAGGTTGCTGATGCAGTGTATATTTTAGGGAGTCGGGAGGAGGGGAGTGTGTTTGGTCCCTTGGATCTAAACATTCTCCAACCCCATCCTCTCTAATAGATAAATCTGCAGGGGAAAACAAGCGGCTCCCCTCTGAGATGAGAAAATAGGTTGGACTGAATCCCCCTCTAAAGGCCCGAGGGTAATGCTAAGGAACCGCTTTGATTGTCTGGTGGATCAAGTTCAAGTAATTATGCATGAGGAGGATGATTCAAGTGCTGATAGCTTCAGCAAATAATCATCAGACTATTGGGATTGTTTCCATGGGAAAGGTCCACACATCCCTAGAAGGAAGAAGGGGCACAAAGGAAAGCGTGATTCTAGAAAATGCATTGTGGTTTATGGGAAAAAACCAAAGGGACGTAAAGAATATTCCTACCTGCAAAAACCAATGAAAACTAGGGCAGCTAAGAACAGTGGGAGCAGGGGAAGAAAGTCCCCGCAAGATAGAGATAACGGTGGCCAAAGTATAAAACTAAAAGTAACAGACGAAGAGGTAGGGGAATGCTTGAAGCTCACTTTCCACTCCAAGGAAGAAATGATTGAGAAAGACATGAGGTCCAACACCTCGAATGAGGAAATTTCTAGAATTTATGAAATAAGGTTACAAGTTGAGGCCACTAAGGTGCAGAAAGTGTGGATCGACAACCATGATTGAATAATTTCTCGGGGTTTCAATCATGGTAAAATATCTCTAGAAGAATTCATCCAGACAATGGACATGATGATCTCACATCTTGAAGAACATCTCAGGGAGGATCGAAACACAAGGGTTAGCACTTTTCACTTACAATTATATATATTGGCTAGTTCAAAAAACCTTATTATGGTTATTAACAATTTGGTGAGTTCCATTAGCACGTAGTGGATTTGGTTTTCTGAACGATTGTTTCCCACTTATCCTTAAAGTGGATTTTTAATAAAAATTTATATTTGGATGGATTTAGATGGTTTGTTATGAGGCTTTGTACTTCAATCCATGTTGATCCCCCATATTCTTGTATTGGAAAAGAGGCACATGTTCTTAGACCTCATCTCGTTCAGGAGACTACATAATATGTTTAGTTAATTTAGAAATTCAGTTCTACTGCACAATATCAACATAAATCATACACAGGTCACTGCATATGACCTATAGAGTTCAAGGTAAGGGATCACGTCTTTTTACAGGTTTTACCAAGGTTAGTAAATTGGAGGATTAAGATATAAGGTAAGATTTCACCATGAATTATTGGGTCATTCTAGATTTGAGAGAGAGTCATGTTAGTAGCCTATTAGTTACAGTTACGTTAGAGGTTCCAGTCCATGCATAATATCTTCCATATATCTCAGCTGCACCATTATCATTCATACCCATATCATTATTTTCATTATGAGGAGGTTGAGTTATATGTATATGATTCATTCTCAGAGAATCCTATATATAATGGATTGTAGAAAAAAGGTTCTCTGATTCTAATATGTTCCTATAGTATGGGTGTTATGGATGCACATCCATGTTAAAGAGTAGGAGGCCAATGTACAAGAAAAATGGATGGAGTTATTCCCTATCAATCTTTACCACCCTTAAGATGAAAATTTGTGGGTGAATTTCCTTAATGGGGGAAGTTTGTAAGAACTCGATTCTTCTTGATGTAAAAAATATATTAAATTCCACTAAATTTCAGTTTAAATGATAAAATACAGACTAATTTGAATATTCCTTGAGTGTTTAGAGGTAATAGTTTTGTCTAAGTATGGTTCATATCCTAGAACCCAACCTTTGGTAGAAAAAGGACTGGTGAATTGTTAGTATAAACTATGAATAGTAGGCCGCATGGTTACTTCTAACCCTACGAGGATGGAAAAAGGGAAGCTACATGCCTCACATTTGATAAACTGTCCCACTTTAGGTGCATGACCTTGAAGGAAGATCATTAATTTTGATAGTGGGTTGAGACACGGTTTGCGCATTGTTAGGTAAAACGTTTGAGAAAATCATGCGGGGTTCCCCTTTCCTACAACAAAGGACACACGGTTGGCAAATAGTTTTTCTAAACATTCATCCATATAGTTCAACCCTAGAATTATTAGAAATTTACTAAATGAACATAATTAAATCTTATTTCAAACTTAATTTTCAATTATTCTCCTCCATTGGGAGCCTTTTCTTGAGATATCCTCTTTGACCCATAATTTAGGAATTGAGAGATCTTATCCGTATAAGCTCAGAATCAAGAAATTTTCATCTCATTGGATCCATGATGGTAAGATAAAAATTCCTTTTTTTCATTCCTTATTATTCTCTATATTTTATAATATATTTTGGTGCAAGAATATATACCCTATTTTAAGGATATACGTCTCTTCTATAAATTTCTCTTGATATGAGTTGAATTAAGAGCTGATACTAGATTCTCTACCCACTACATGCATATGATACGTTATATCATTTTTTAATTAACGTTTAAGTGTTTATATATATATATATATATATATCATTGTTCCCTATGACAAATTCTCATTTTGACTCCCTTGTAATGAAAATTAATACATTAATTTAATTGATAGGTTCAGACTATGTAATTAAAAAAACCGTTGATGGATATATAAGGGTTAAAAACATTGAATTAGAACCACCCATTTGTGTATGATTCTTAGTTATTTCTACAACCATGGGTTTCTATGGAATTTGGATTCCCTTAAGGTGTGTATTTTTCCACTTTGACATGGGATGTTTAATATTGAACTGTAAATTGTAATTTTAAATAAAAATAAATGAAGTTAGGTAATAGAATGATAATTATCTTTGGCCTTTACCATGCAATGTATTTTTATTCTTGAGTTACACATTTTTATAATAAAATACCCATGTGAGATAAATAGAGGATAAAACTCTCGAGCATGGCCATTACTTTGAGTGAACTTTTGAGGTGTGATTGAATTGAAATGAATAAGGTAGTTACCTTGATATGATTAAATTCTACTGATAAAAAATATTTATTAAATGATATTGATGAAAATATTATATTTATTAGGTGAAACATGGCTTCATATATGAACCCTATGGCTCAAATCATTTGGATTCTACCTTTCTTATTCTCGAGTGACACTTGGACTCCTTATATAGACTTCCAAGGAAATACTAATGAGGGTTGGATATTATATACTAAGTGATACTTGGAATCCATATGGATTAAAAAGGATGCACAAAGAGGGATGTTTATAATATATTCCAAGAGTGAGACTTGGTCTCCCTTTGTGGACCACCAAGGATGTACTTGAGTGGCAGTGACGTTATACCACACCTAGAGCAACACCTGGGTTCTTGTGAAGATTTCTATGAATAGGGTTTTAATATGTCTGGATTATGATACACCTAGAGAGATACCTAGATTCCAAATTAGGAATTACAAAGACATGATCAAGTTCATAACTAAATAATTAAATGAAATGATTTATATGATTCTCCTCCCAATCCAAAGATAAATATTCTATTAGGTCTTTAACTTATACTATAATGATAACCTACTTAGGAATTTCATGTTCACATAAATTTACAGAGGATATTGGGTATCATAATATGTCTCAAGAATTACTTATTAAATGAATATGATTACGAAATGGGATAGGATTGATAGTTATTCATTGACACCCTAGCTCAGCTAATGCCATTAGTAGAGGATGGGTTTCCATGGGAACTTGATTCTCTATGGGTTTTTTACTGTTAGTACATCCTTTACACATTGTATTTCTCCCTACATACCACTGTTGTTATATATTTTCACAGAAAAGATGACACTAGACCTTGGGTGGTAGCCTATTGGGATTATATAACACAAACTATCCGGGTCACCTTGGGTGCCCAAACAGATTATATGATTTTAGGTATGGATAAAGAAAATCATCTAGATATAAGTTTCTAATTTCTTTTTAGGAGAAGGAGAGCAAAGGACCGAGCTGTGGCTTGTGATGCTATCAGGATAGCTTTTGGACTTCTGTAATTTTGTTACATATATTGTACTCCTTCTATGTATAACTATTTTGGATAATTTTGTAGATACATTAAATGTATCATCATCATCTATATATGATATTACATCTGTTATTGATTATTTTTGTATTTCATGGATATTATCTATAGTCTGATTGGTTTACTGCTTCGACTACTTGTATATCATTGTATTTATACTATGCTACACTCTACTAATGAAGGAAGAGTATCCCCACTAATAAACCTAATACCTCACTTATTTTTGGTAGCCATTTGAATTTGGGATGAAGAGTTTGAGGTCGTGTGGCTAACTAGCCTTGCGACACCTTCAATGGCATCCCGGTCCAGGATGTTACAGAAACGTCCCTAACAAAGCATTTTATTTTATTTCTTCATCATCCTCATTCAATTATTATTAAACCATGAATAAATAATAAACTAAGTATCTTAATTATATTGAGATTTTTTATGTTAATGTTATAACCTAAATCCATCTCATATTCCATCAGATGGGTTACAAAACATCATTTGGGTGTACGAAGAAATTCCATCTCATGAACCAGTGTTATCCATTTTGCACCACACCCTCACACGGATAGATATAATGATGGATTTAATTTTTATGTATGATATTTAGGATATTATTATACCTATGTAATTATAATATCATGTCCACCTTATTTCTACCAAACCTATTGAAAAACAATAACATTGCTTGTGTGTACTGTAGAGTACCTTCTCACAAACCGATGTGATGTTTTTTTATTTTTATATTAATTATATTGTAATAAGGATATATTAAATAAATAAATATTATATCTCTAATAAAACTAACTTTTTTATTTTTTATATAATATATACATTGTTACATAAATAAGGATTATTTTATTGATTTTTGTGTGTATGAAGGACTACCACCTCACGAAGAGATGTTATTTATTTTTCACGAATTATTTACATGGAAGGTAATAAAGAAATGTTTAAATAAACATATGTGATTTTTATAAAATAAAAATTATTTTTATAGAGTAATATATTACTTACCCTTTTTCTTTCATTCCATTTAGAAAATGGAAACAACGTTCATGCATATGTATGGCATGTCGTCTCTATGAATGATGTATTTCATTTTATATCTCTATATTTTATGGAATATGATAAATACATATATAATATATATATATATTATATTTATATCATGTTTGAAATTATGGATAATTTGGAACCTTGATCAATGTAAGATGAATGAAAAAAAATCAAGACATACCTTAAAACAATAATGTTATTACCAGAGACACAATTTTAAGAATGAATTATTGATAAATGGGTAATAAAAGGTCATAAGAAAATCATATATGGAAAGATATATATATATGTATGGTTATATAATAGATTGATAAGAGTAATTCATGTATGAATTTTAGAATGTTTTGATGTATTAGTTTGTATATTTCAATGAATATTCTTGCCTAATGTGGGACAATTTAACTAGTTTTATATTTTATGAAAGGATACAACAGATTTGTGAGAATGAAACAAAAAGGGGTGTAAATATGAGAAAAAGGACCCCTCTCACCACAAATGAAGTGAAGTAGTGTGACACTAGATTTTTAAGGAAGAATGAAGCTAGAAATTATGGAAAAAATTGTTACATGTCATGTACCATAAGTACACTTCGTGTCTTCATCAAGGTGAAAATCTGCCACCAAAACAAGTCATGTAAAGCATAAAAGCTGTGAACTGCCAGTACATTTCTTGTACCATTATTAAACGACATGAAAATGGTCAAACATAAAATTTATAAATGAGATTTTTGAATGATTGTCATGGATATAGAGGCCATGTAGACAAGGTGTACATTATGTTTAGGCCCAATTCACGTCGTGCATGTGGTCAAATTTTTAATATCTCAGTTGAGATCCATGAAAACATCAGACAGATTCAAAAAAGAGGATCTATAGTACATGATGTGACCACCATGTACATGTCATAAAAACAGTCACACAGAACCTTTCCAGCACCTATAAATAGAGTCGCTGGCTGCACCTTTGGAGCATTCAGATTTGGATAGAGTTCAAGGCCTGGAGTGTAGCTTCTATGCCATTTTTGAGACTTTCATTACAACTTTATTTTCATTTCTTTTATTCTCCCCTTACATATTATTATCTCATCACTTGGATGAGGTGGTAAAATAATCTTTTACTAGGGTGATTTAATCAAAGGGGGAAGGTGCGTTGGATTTAAATCATTTTATTTTTTTGTTATTTGGTTTTCCTAATTTCATTATTCAACTTCCAATATTTTTCTTGTTCATTTATTATGACCATAGATATTTGAATCTAAAAGGAACATTTAAATTGCACAAATGACTACCCCAAATATAGAATTACCATTTTTGACTTTAGGGGAATTCAATTTTAAATATGTTATTGAGGAAAACATGATTAAAAAAATCATAAATTACCAGAACAAGGGAAATATGAAAGTGTCACATCATGAAGGGGATAGCATGATCATCAGATCGTTCTCATCTCAACTCTGAAACCAACCATGAATCAACTTATTTTCTGAAATCTAATTACACCTAAACCCTGAATTACATTACCCTATACGCGTCACAAAATCATTTTTGAAACCATTCAATAAATTTTATTTGCATTCATCTTTTAATTTTTCAAAATCAATAAAACCAATATTTTCTCACCCATTTCAACAAATTATTATATTTTAAATTCTAAAACTAAAATCATTATCTCTATGGGTTTGATCTCAAACTTACCTAATACTACATTTTAATTAACTGGATAATGTATTTTGGGTTTTACAAATTTTGTTATTGTATAGTACCATAGGGAACTAACGATGCCCTGCTAGGCTATCATAGATGTATAATAAAATTTCATTTAATATACATTAGGTTTCAATGTGTATGAAGGAATTCAGGGCTTTATGTAAGATATTTATAGTCTCTCATTTATTTCTAGGATACATATGAAATATTCACCGCTCACTTCATTTTCATGGTGTATTGACTACCACATTGACATGTTATATGTTGAATATATTTTTTTCAAGTAATTTAATGTTTATTTTTATGTAATTATTTAACAGGTCTTAAAATTGAAAAGATTACTAATGTGTTAATGGATTTTTTGTCTCAATTTCCCTTCTTTGAGACATATGTTATGTTATGCACTTATCTTCCATTTTTAGGTGCATATAATTCCCATTTGACATGTTATATCATGAATATACATCTATTAAAAATATTTAATATTTTATTTTATTTTTTTCTTTAATGAGGTCTATGATTCAAAATTTACTAAAGTGGTATCGGTTTGATTTTACAATATCATTGTCATTTGAATTATTTATGATTGTGATTTAGATAATGAAATATTATGATCTTTTTCTCAATAAATACATGAAATTTCGTTCCCTATGGTTTTTTCTGGATAATAAACATTTTACCATCATTTTACTCACTTTATTAACATAAGATTCCAAAATAATGTTTCTTAAAGAAAACTGACTTTTATTTTTCTCTTCAGTCAATATTTTTCCATATCAATGTTTACAAAAAATGTTTTAAAAATTCATTCATGTATATATATGATTGTAAAATCTTTTAAATATTTTGGATTGTTAATAATTGTTATAAAAGGAGTCTTCTTATTTCCTCAAGAACAAGGATAGTGTGTATTTTTAAAAATGTGAAAGGAATCATTGTATTAACATGTATGACATGAATAGAATTTACCATCATTATAAACAATTTTTTTTAATATTAATATATATGTTTTAAAGGTTAATTAAAAATAATATTTTTTGAATATTTTTTTTAAAAGTGTTCTTCAAGACGAAATGATATTTTCCTCAAGAAAATTTTCAAATGTTTTTTAAATATTTATTTATAATTTTCCAAATTTATTTTTATTGAAAATATTTTTTAAAATATTTTTTTTTAAATTGTGTTTTCAAATAAAAAATACTACTTTCCTCAAGAGATGTATTAAATGATTTTTAATTCATTCTCTATAAGATTCCATTTCATTTTTAAAAGAAAATTATTGTGGAAATGATTTTTGTTTTAATGTGTTCATCAAAGTGGAATGAAAATTTTCCTCAATAAATGATCCAAGTTATATTTTGAAATATTTTTACATTTAATATGACATGACATTATGTTAATTATATTTTACTAGAGATATGATCTAATGGTACCATATTTATTCTTTCTAAAGATGGTTTATGTTTATGATAACAAGATGTTTATGAAACTCATTTCTATTTTACAATTTATACCATAAATTTTTTTTATTGAAACCAATTTATCTTTCATAGGACATAAAATGACAAATTTTTTATGAATCCTATTTTTATTACACTGTTCACAACAAGATAAGATGCTTATGAAACCCACTTATTTTATTATGGGTTATTCTGTGATGAAATTATAAAATGATTATAAAACCTGTTTATTTTTCATAGGTTATGATATGATGAAATGTTTTTGAGACCCATTTATTTTCATGGGTTATGATAAAATGAATGTTTTATAATAATTTGGAACACATATATATAATATATATTTTATAATGGGTGGGACTTATATCTACCACCAATGCATTCGTTAAAGATTTATATATCATGGGATAAACATCAATGGAATGGGGGTGTGAACCCAATTTAGTAAGGGATATTGTCCACTATGATAGTCTTAGGAGTAAACTTTGACTACTGTGATGGTTTGGGGAATATAACCATTCCAGTATGATATCCATGAAAATAAGCCTTTACTATTAATGAAATTAGTATTTATGCTTATGTGTACGCCAAAAATCTATATATTAGGGAAATATTATGATCTCATGGCTCATGTTCTTGTATTTAATTACGATTAATATCTTCTAAACTTCCACTATTTATGTTGGGACTCAATATTTGGATATTTGATATTTCAGGTATGGTTTTCATATGTTATTATCATGTTTTGGTAACCCTATGCTCATGTTTTGTTTACATATTTCCATTATCTACTATTATTGGTCATCTAATATCATTATTTATTTTGTATCATTTACCATGGTTATGATGATATCTATTATGATTCATATTTCTATGATGGGTATTTGTTATGAGGATCTTTGTGGGATATAATTTAGAACCCTTTTGAACAAGTTATTTATATTTCTAGAATTTCAAAAGCACTTTATCTTTATGATCCTCAAGTGCGCATTTATGTAATTTAATAAAT
Source organism: Viscum album (assembly GCA_963277665.1). NCBI lineage: Eukaryota > Viridiplantae > Streptophyta > Magnoliopsida > Santalales > Viscaceae > Viscum > Viscum album. The sequence continues at coordinate 1,982,733,942 of OY728145.1, read as the reverse complement.
ACTCATATAAAAAATATAATACCTATGTATGAAAATCTTGAATCACTAAAGCTTGTTTTTATGACTACAATTATTTAGTTCATTGAAAATTTGAGTTACATTTCTATTAATTTTATTTTACCATTTTGTAGATCTATCATACCTTTACACAAGTCATTGAAATTTATATTTTATCTTTATACATATCAAAAATTCATGGATTAACCTTCCATAGATTTCATTTAACCTTCACGATGCATTCAAAAGTGGATTTTACATTATTTGAGCCTCCAATGTACTTTATGTAGGTATTATATTTCATTTACATAGAATGTATATAATATAGTTTACCATCCAGTTGTTATAAAAATTGATTCTAACCTTAATGTTGCAACTAAATTCCACATATGATCGACAAAAATTCTACAAATAACTGCATATTTTGATAGACCATGCACCTATTGACCACAAGTCATAATTTAGTGACCACATTAAGGACTTATCAACCCCATTTTAAAATCATTCAACCAAATGAAAAGGTCTAACGACCATATAATGACTCATTAATATTATACATAGATATTAAATCTTAATATATGCATATTAATTACATAACATAAGGATACATTGTATAATATTATATGTATATTACCTTTTTAAATGTTGAAACATAAGAAATTGGTTCATAAGTGATCTACATCATCTCCTGCAATGGTATTCATAACTAGAACCCTTCTTATACATATCATACATATTACCTTACTTCATATACTAGGGAATAGAAACATAAAAAAGGGTTAGACCAGATACCCAGTAAGGGTAAACAAGGGAGGTATCAACATAAAATCAAAATAAAGGTATGATAATATGAGTGTGACATTCAAAGACCATACCTTGAATATCATAGATCATAAACAAGCGTCATGAAATAAAACATGGAAGTTTATAAGAAATAAATAATAGAGGAATCAAAGAGAATGAATCATGAGAAAATAACATTGGAATGAGATATAGTTTTTTGGAATATAGTTAAAATTATAATATTGTGATCATATATAAATAGGAACATGTTCACTCATAAAGTTAAGTACCCGAAATTATGCCTTAACATAATCTTATGGACATAAATGTAGGTCCACATGTAACCTTATGAACATGAAATAATTCCACTCATAACCTTATTGACATAAAAGAAGGTCCATGCATAATATTATGGAAATTAAATAATGTTCACACATAACATTATGGGTATGAAAGAACATCTATTAATAATCTTATGGACATGAAATCAGCTCCACAGATAATATTGTGAACTTGAAATATATTTTACAAATAACATAATTAACTCATTATTTATTCATCAATAAACAATACACTATAGAAGATAATTTTCCCAGCTATGACATATTCCAAAACATTTTTATGCCAAAATATCGTAAAAAATTTATTATATCATAACCCATTAAAAATAAATGGTCTTCATAAACATTTTTTCATAGAATAACTCATATAAAAGAAACATGTTTCATAAATATTTCATAATTTCATCACAACATAACCCTTGAAAAAAGAAAAGAGTTTCATAAAAATATTTTAATTATATATATAATATATATTAAGAAATAATAAGTCTGAAATTATTGGATCATATCTCCATTAAATCTTAAGAAACATCAAATGATATTATCATTGATGTAAAATGATTTTGAAAGATCACTTGGAACATTTCATGAGGAAAAATCCTTTTCACTTTTAAATATCCTTTTTTAAAATATAAAAATTACCAAAATATTAATGAAATAATTTCCTTAGAAAATAACACAAATAATTTTTAATATAATATTAAATTAATTGAGTGGTCATGATGGTGGAAAACTATACTAATACCATATATTTTAAAACAAATATTCTATTATTGTTTTCAGTTATAAGTTAAAAGTGTCTTATTTGAAAAATGAAAAACATATTCCTTCTAAAAGATTGTGTAAATATTAATCAAAGGGTAAAAATTTATTTTAAGTAAAATTTTATAATTTTAAAAACATTATTTAAAACACTTATATAAAGAATAGACATGGAAGAAAAAGGATTCTGATCAAAGAGATAAATAATGTTGATTTTTATCAAAAATTTTATCATTTCCTTGTTAGTTATTAAAGATAGTAAAATGAATGTAAAAAAAGTATTCTCCTAAAATAAATAGACTAAAATAAAATCCATGCGATCATTGAGAGTTATATCCTAATATTTCATCATCAGAAGCATAATCATAAACAATCTTGATAAACAAATTGATTTTTACATAAAATCATTTACCACATTAGTAAATTTTGAATAATAATACCTATTGAAAAAATAAACATATATATTTATATATAAAAATACATATAATTTAAAATAATAATCATAAAATAAATTTTTCTGTATTATATACACCACACAAAAGAAACAAGTGGTTAATATGGCTTCTGCCACACAAAGATAAACGTGAGACGAAAATCCTCTAACTTAAGTCCCAAATTTATTTTATATATTTGATCATACTGTATAATAAATATAAGATTATTATAAATATGATACATAACCATAATCATATATATCATACCACTTATTATATACTTATGACCTCTTATTAACCATTTATTAATAATTTCATTGTGAATATCATGTTTTGTTTTATAACTGCATTATTTTTCAGGTATGTTTTTGGTTTGGTATATCTGGTAATTTTAATTAGATCATGGTTAAATAATATAAATAATTTTTATCATACTATAAATATCATTTATGATTATAATTTTTGTATTTCTAGTAATATATTAAATATAGATACCAAAATGAATTGCATGATTCATGGAGATGGTAAATCGTACAAACAGATGAACAATGTTTCTATTTTCTTTGACAAAATAGAACAAAAGAAATATAAATAATATATCACATTTATATAATAATTTATGTTCCTTATATATCATATATATTAATTAAATCTATCCTTATTAAAATCCATTTAAAAATTAAATGAAAAACATATCTCATTGCTTTGTAGAGGCGGTTTCCCACATGTATGCATGAGAAATGTTATCATTTTCGAAAGGATTGGAAAATAAAAATATATATGTGATATTATAAGTATAATCATATAAATATATCATAAATATCATTGAAATATTTTAATTAAATCATTATATATTTCTGTGATAGTTAATGATGGAAAATGAGTTACACAGGTCTGTGAGGTGGTAGTTCACCATAAACACGATTGATGGGTTTGTTTCCCATTTGAAATAGGATGAGATGGATATAAGATATAAATTTAACAAAATAACATATAAGTATATATTAGATAAATATTTTATTATATCATCATAGTTTGAGAATGTAACGACCCATGTTTTGAACTAGAAAAAAATGAAATGAATTTGGAAATTTTTCGTCTGTTGGACATACCACATTACAAACCAAGATTTAGATCATAATTTAGAGAACTGAAACACAATGATCTGTTTGTTTTTTAAATAAAATTAATAAAATTAAATTAAATTAAAATCAAAATAAATTAAATGATAAATAAGTGGGAAATAATAATAAATAAATGTTTTAATAATAATAATTTAATTAGGATTAGAATTATGATTATGATTATCATTATTATATTTTTTTAGTTTAGGTTTATAGAGACCCAAGGGGGTAATCCTCCCCATATTTGAGGCTTGTAAAACCCTCATAGGATCCCTCTAGGATTCATAACACTAGCTTCCCATCCTCCCTCACGAGGCACAACACAACCCTCCTTCCCTCTCCCTCCTTCCACGACAATCTTCACCTAAATCTCGTGCGATTATTGGTTGGATTGATGTGGTAGGTATCTATACCTCCACTTTATACATAGATTTAGGAAATTTTCATCTTTTTATATCCAATACCATTTTTCCAAAACCCTGGTTTAAGGGAGAACTCGATTTTTTGTGGTTTATTCTCGTTTTATGGTATGTGATGGCTTTAATGAAGACTCGTGAGTCAATGTTCCAGCATCCACCAATGAAGGTGATGCAGATGGATCCATTTTTTATTTTTTTCGTCTATTGGGGTAATTTTTTGAACCCACTAATTGTTTTCAAACCATTTATTTTCGAGTATTAAGGGGTTTGTGGGTTATTAATAATTTATTTGAGGTTCTTTGAACCTTTATGCTAAATTTTTATGGTTGTTGTAATCATTGAAATTGGTTTTTGCCAACTTTGAATGCACGCATATGCATATACTAAGGTATGTATATATATAGTATATATATATAGTATATAGTATATATATATATATATATATTATATTCATGTATTGTTTCACAGAGTAGGGAATACGTGCATTGGATTACATATATATATGAATGTATGTGCTTGTGTGTGTGTGGAGCAGTTCCGGGTGGTTGCCGATAAATATGTCTGGTGTTAATTTTTGAATTTGTTCCTCTTAGAAGTAGGGTCCCATTTCTTTTTCCATTAGTATAATATCTCCATTAATTAAATGGCTTACTGCACATTTATTATATTTAAATAATTATATAATAGTTCATAGATTAAATGGAAATTTAGTGTGATTCCAAAATAATGTTCTAAATGAGATAAATTACTGTTTGAATATAAATGTAATGATTTTATAATAAATCCCTTCCAATGGAGGTGCGCTACCTTCAAGCTAATATTTATTGTGTATAATTTTATGTTTCTTGGATTATTGATTTGTGTGTTTCCTTATGGTTTTTCTTCGGTTATAATTTTTAAAAAGGCATGTTTGGGTGCTTGGTCCCTTTTTATTTGCATTTTCCCAAGTGGACACATATTGTTTCCCTAACACATCTCCCTTACACATGAGCCCTGTAATGTAGCTACTATATCTCAATTAGTTAAATAAAATGGAAAAGGTAAATGGGATGGTTAATATGGCTTGGTCAAGAGGGTACCATCCCTTAAGGATAATAAACATTAACCCCTGTGAACATATACCTTATAGTCAATTATCCATGTTTAGTAAAATTTATTAAGAATTAACTTGAGTATGATGAATCATACCAAATTTCATGCCTTGAATAAATAATTTTTCCATACAATTTTTTGACGTGTATTAAATTGTATGGTTTGTTCTATTGTGTCTGTTGTGTCCTTCACTTATAGAGAAACCCGTTCGGAGTGTTCACTTTACCTCTTGGACACCCCTTTGGGTGTCCCCAACCTAAATGTCTCTTTTTATAATTTATTGAGTTTTGTTTCACATTCGGGTGAGTGTGTGGTACCTTAGAATAATGTCCTAAATTTATAACTTGACTTAAAATGGGAATTGATCTATGGACTGGGCCTTTGAAAATGCATATGCCTAGTTCCTATTATTTAGACTTGTGCATACTCTTATGTATGTATATTGTTTTTTCTAAAGTGGTTTGGCTTGGTTGTTTAAAATATAGGGTCAATCTTGATAGCTTGAGACCTCAAGACTCCATTGATGACATATGTTTAAAGGAATGCTAATTCCAGGTGAATCTGGTTTCAATTCATTGTTAGAGCTTACACCTTGCTTTTAAGACACATCCTTGAACCTTTATTATGATTACTTCTTATTTCCTAGTGTTTTGGATTAGTGACTTGAGTTAATTTTTTGGTAAATGCCATATTCAATGTTGATGGCTTGGATTTATTTCTTGATTGATTTAATAGCTTGTGGATCATAGTACTTGTTTCTAGAGTGATTTACGAATATGATTTCTATGTGATTTACGTAATGATGTTTCCTTATTATGTGCCTTGTAAACTATGGTTTACTTGATATCCTCCAAGTGAGATAATGGATTTCTTATTAAGGACTCACTAATGGGCCCCCATGATCTGTTGGTTATACCACGACGTGTCAGGGAAGCGGTGTTTTGGGTTCGCTAGGAAAGGGCCTTCCTGAGATTTCTATTATACTATTGGGTGATATCGGTTCCCTAAGGGGAAAATAAGGATGGACCCATCGGAAATATGGATATTCTAAGCCTTGGGTGATACTTTATATCTTATGCATGATACCCAGGATATAATCTTGTTTACCATACCACAAGAGATACTTGGACCTTTTAAAGGACCACCTTGGATGGGCTCAGTGGAAATGGATATTTTCAATTGATTTACAATAGCGATACCTCCTTGATGAGCTCAGATTTTACTACTATATTTGAATGATTTATTGATTGAATTGATTGACTGTATTGGTTAATTGATGGTGAAATACTTGTTTCTTCTATTTATATTAGTGCATGCACTTTTGTATTTTCTCTCTTTCTTATTAGCATATTTATGTGATTACATGGTAATTAGACCCCAATCTGAAGCACAAGATTGGGGTGAACTTCTTGAGTTTCATTGTTACTTTTAGCACTCATATACTTATTATGCTTGAAAAAGTACCTCTTTTCTAATTTTTGGCTTAGGTTGAAGTAGGTGGTATGTGACTAGTGACCATTAGGAACCCATACCAAGTGACTTTTGTTAATTTTTTATCACTCTTAATTTTCCTTATATGGAACACCTATTAATTTATATTGCATTATCTGGATTTTGATAGACACCGTGAGTTCCAAACTACCAAGATTTATATCTCACACTCTTCTCAGATGCCGTTGGTACCCAAGTAGTCCTTATCATTGTAGGATCTATGTTGACCGATGTATTTCTTGTATATAGGAGTTAGGAGAAAAGGACTGAACATGAGCTTAGGATGATCATGGAGATCACCTGTGGTGATTTTCTATCATTTATTTATTATTATTATGTATTTTAAATCATGATGTATTATTTAATGATTTTAGTTATGCATCATCACCATGAAATGGATTCATCTGTTGCATAATATCTAATTGGACACTATTATTAAATTGTTAATTATTTTATTCTGCTGCATTTTCAATTATTTATTACTATTTATGCTACTATATTTTCTTGTTATGCTTCATCTATCTATTACATATTGTTAATTTTTGTGTATAACTTGATCTATTAAGGAATAGTCTCCACAGAGATACATGCTAGGCTCTTATTACTAGTCGGTAGCCTCTTGCTTTCGAGGATATGGACTTAAGAAAATATGACCCACCAGTCTGGAAAGAGACCTAGAGGCGAGACAGGAAAAGATATTATATGGAATATTTGAATGATTTGTAAGAATAAATAAAACAAAAACACTCAGTGAATAATGATACTTTTTCTTTGGATAACCTCTATATGTTTGCACCAAAATCATTATTAGGTGGGATTTATAATACAAAAAAGAATCTATGATGTGGGGATATAATTAGGTAATATATTTGGTAAGGGATTGGCCAAGACAAAAGGCTTTAGATGTGTGAAGAGGAGAAGAGAGGGGGTACCCTTTAGAAGTGGGGGAGAGGACACACTTGGAATATTTTAAAAGATAAACTTATACCCCAGTTTTAAACATTCCAAATGGATCCAAAATGGCTAATTAGGGAAACCTATATGAGATAAAGTTAAACAATTCCCATAAAATGGGAATTTAGAATTTTTAGGCCATTTTACCCCTTATCATTTTAGTTTAACTACACAGTCAAACCCGTTTTAACCATAACTGTTGTAATTAATTTTTAATATTTGTACAATTTATATTGACCAAAAATTATGTTTAAATTACTATATATTATTAATTATTGATATTAAAAATATTTATGTGATGATAAATTTGTTTTCCAAAGAGAAATTTTCATAACTATAGAATGTTTTAATATAAAAAATCAATATGAATTTCATTCAAATGAAATAAATTGGTTCGATAATAACATAATTTTAATAATTTTAAATTGAAAACATTTTTAACGAAGATGTAACTCAATAAATTATATGAATGAAAATATTATTTTTAATAAAATTTTCTATTTTCACTATTCAATAAAAAATCAATCCTTTCAAAAAATCCAAAAAAATTCACCTTAAAATAATTTTGATATGTTAATTCCAAAAAATAATTTATTTTTTAAAAATGAATTCTATAAATGTTTCAAAAATTAATTTTATTATTATTTCTCAATAATAAAAAAATATTTTCTTAGAAAAAAGTTTTATTGAAGCATATGAAGACCTTACTAAAAACTTGGTACATATTTATAATTATGTTCTCTTTACCTAAAATATTTATAAATAATTTTCAATATTTGGTTATTTCTATTCATTCTAGAAAATATAATGGAAATTTTATAATTTTTATATCTAAATAAAAATATTAATAGTATATCAAAGTTTCAAAACTTGGGGTTGTGAATAACTATAGCCATCTATGAAATTAAATTTATTTGAATTATTTTTTTTCATATAATATTAGAGTGTTTATAGCACCCAATTTATTTGTGAATTATTTTTCAATAATTTAAATTTATTCATTATATTATGTTACAATTAAAAATTTGTATTTATGATATATTTTACTACACAAAACATCAGGTTTAGTTTGTGTTACAAGCGACATCAAATTTTAATAACACAAGATATATTATTAATATTATTATTTAAATGTGACCATTATAACCTAGAAATTATACTTAATAGTATGATTTTTAATAACTAAATTTTAATTATTAATCATAATGAATTTATATAAAGAATACATATTGATAAAAATACATATTTTTTTATAAAGTCATTATATGTTTTGAAAATACAATTTTTTCAAAAAAAATATATATTTATTTCTGTGATAAATAATATTTTTTTGAAAAATTCATAATTTTTTTAATAAACTAAAAATAATTTTAGAAATTATAATTTCAAAATTATCTTTGGGTGAATCTTTAGGATTTTTATGAAATGATTAATTTTTTAGTGAAGAGTGAAAAATACTAGTTTTTATTGAAAGATTCTTTTTCATTTATAGAATTTATTAGGTGATTTTTAATTTTAAAATGGATTGAAAAGTAAAATTACTTTAATCATATATCTTTTAACCCAATTTAGGTTAATTTAATTATTTTAATATTGATTTTTTTTGTAAAAACGTTTAATCTTTTGAACATTTTGCTTTTGAAAACCGTTTTCTCGGCGCGTTTGGGACTTTGATTTTAAATCAAAATTTTCCACTTCTGTGAATGGAATATGTAAAAATAGATTCCATATTTTTAATCATCATAATTTATGTTATCTAATAATTTAAACTTAATTTTTCTAACAAAATCAATACAAAATACAGTAAAAATAATTTACCATGGTTAAGGTAAAAAAGGGATTATTAGGAAGGCATAAATTAAAAACAAAAGGGTTTAAAATGACAAAAAAAACTTTTATAAAAACTATTTTATGGAAATATTTATACCTTATACATTCTATTATTGATAATGTTCCATTATAGAGGATTTTGGTTGTCGAAAAACATGGGTGCACATTTTCCATTTCAAAAATTACAAGTGTTCCACTCACATAATGTGTAAAAGTCAACCCATTATACTATCATATTCACACTTATAAATATATTTGTTTGGACAAGACATGAAAAACTAAATTCTTTATTTTTATCCTCTAATCCTAGTATCCTTATTTTGGCCATAAATCCAACCTATGTTTAATTTTTGTGCAAACCAAAAGAAGTTGTTTTGAAGAAGATGTAACATCTCTAACCAAGTGTTTTATTTTATTTCTTCATACAAATCATTCAATTAATATTAAATTATGGTGATATAATTACCTAAATTTATTACATAAATTGATATGTTATTATGTTATGTTCATGACCCAAAATGATCACCAATTCGATCAAAAGAGATATGAAATCATTATTCTTGTGAACAACTAACTACCGCCTCACAAACTAATGTTACCCGTTTTACATCACCTCCATAACTAGTAGATATATTGATAGAATAAATGTTTATATATGATATTTATGAAATTATAATACTTTCGGAATTATTATATATCATATAACTTTATAATTTATATTATGTGGGAATACAATAATATAGTTTGTGTGTACAGAAGACAACCACCTCACAAAGTGATGTGACTTGTTAACACTATACATGGAATGTAATAAGGATGATTTAAATGAATATATGTTATATATATTACATAAAAATGTTTCTAGAATGGTAATATATTTCTTACTCTTCTTTCAGTCTATCCATTGAGGAAATTGAAACTACTTTCATGAATACATACGACCTACCATCTCCATGAATGGTGCATTGCATTTTCTATCTCTAGTTCAATAGATTTCTATAAAAACATATTTACTGAATATATTTGATATTTAAATAATTATTAATTTTATAGATATTATTAAAAAATGATCAAAGTAAGAGTACTTAGAAAATAACAAATTAAAACATATACAAAAAACAATGTAGTTATTGCTAGAAATGCGACTTTAATGTGAAATTGTTAATAAATGGGTACTAAAAGATTATAATTTAATAATATATGGTATGATATATATACATATATATATATTTATTTATTTATGATTTTGTAATGTATGTATAAAAATATTATATTTATTATATAGTATTTTTGAACATGTATGATGATAGGGATTTTCGTCATTTTACACTAGTAAATATTTTATTTACTTAAGAGTGTATTGTATAGTGCACACCCAAAGGGTCTATCTCTAAAGAGGCCACTCACACACACCATATTTCTATTATCACTATTATAATTATAAATAATATTAAACTTGTAACGCCCCGACCCCAGCTGCCCAGAGTCGGTGCATTAATTACGTAACATTGGCATGATCACAAGAAAGATCAAATCCCGAAAGATCGATTAGTTTAGTAGCCTTGGAAACACTAGATATATTCATAAGTTTTACATTACATCATAAAATGAAAAACTACTACAACAACATAATGTTTCCAACGTCCACACTATAAACCCATAATATCCCTGCAAGTCAATCATAATTTACTTCTTCACTACCTGGGAAAAATAAAACATAAAAAAGGGGTGAGCTCAAATGCCCAGTAAGGATAACAATATAGCGGAACATTCAAAATAAGCATAAACATTTAAGGAAATGAATTACTAAAACAAAAGCCTTTTAAAAATTGAACTTCAACATAGTATGGAAAAAGTAAAATGAAATAATGCCATTTACTTGTTCACATGGATATTCTACTAATCGAATAATCACATGCAATATCAATAACCACTTTCATAATGTTGGAATGCATAATGCCAAATGTTAATTTCATTGTCTAGGCCTCATCCCAAGACCTAGGGGTTACTTCTAACCGGAACCCAACCCGGAGTGCCTCTAATAACCGGACACCAACCCGGAGTGCCTCTAATAACCGGACACCAACCCGGAGTGCCTCTAATAACCGGACACCAACCCGGAGGGCATACTTTTACCAGTCCCTAACCTGGAGGGCTTACTTTAACCAGTCCCCAACCTGGAGGGCTTACTTTTACCGGTCCCCAACCCGGAACATACTTGTTTAGCACATTCATCTGAAGAAAAGTTTGAAATATAACATAAACATTCGGGTTAAAACTAGCATACGAAATGTAAATAGTTTCACCATAAACTATGAATGGTATAAAATAGCACATCCACATTCAAACATATCACAAAACCTTCAATACAATATAGAAGTTTTGTATTATAATAAATCAACTTCAAATAATCTTAAAATCCATCAAAGGATGTTGACATAGATGAAATCAAAATTCTTTTAAAAGAAGTATCTCCTTTTATTTTGAAATCATTTAAGATCCATATAAAATAAAACATTTTCTTTGAAAATATTCTTATAAGCTTGTAAGGAAAGCTTCGACGATTTTATAACGGCGGAAAATAACCGCACCCGCCGTATAAGTTAAAAAAAACATTCTTACCTCAATTCTGTCGAAAAGGTTAAAAAGGACCTTGTTTTGAAAACGACGGAAAGATTCCTTTATAAACCTCTTATAAAAAGTCAAAAAAGGGTATAAATGACTTTAACCCATATTCTTGTAAATAGTAAAAATGTTTTGAAATACATTTCGAAGAAACATGGATGTGGATGATAAAGAGATCCCAGTAGATTATTATGTATAATACAACCTCGGAGAATGAAGAGATTGTGAAATAACCCTTACCTTGTACTTTTCCTTGGTTGGGGTAGGTTAACCTCCTGTATAATGGTGAAATAATTGTTATGAAATTATACAAGAATCATATATATTAATATGATATCATATATGATCTTTTAACATTGATTTGTTAATAATATCTTAGAATTATCGTCGTTTCGGGTGTTAACTTACTCATTTTCTTTTATATGTTTTGTTACATAAGTCATGTTTGTTGTATCTTATTCATATCCAGAATGATATCAAGTCCTTAAACATCATTTTTAAATCATTAAATGATAATTATACTTGAATGGATACGATGGAGAATGAATCTCATCGCGTTCGTGGAGACGGTAGTCCGTACGTACGCACGAACGCTACTTCCATTTAATTTTTATTTTAAAAGAATCGAATCCAAATGATACATAGGTATATTACTATTCCAGTATAATATAATATTTTATATATTTTACTTAAGTTCATTAACACCATCCTTTATAAGTTCCAAGTGTGGTATGAACGAGTCATATCATTTTAAGGGGGCGGTAGTCCGCACTTCCTCAAATGAAATTTTCGTATGTATATACAACATGAAACGAATAATGGTATGAAATAAAATGGAATTACAGAAGATTATATATAAAATATATATCATTAATATCATATTTAATTACAGTTCCATCATAATGGCCACCATGAGAGGTGGTAAGATGTATTTGAACAATCATCGTTTCGTGAGGCGTTAGTTTGCCATCCACAGAAACATTATGTTCATCATCCATTAGATGGAGTTGTGTGTATGTGTAGTTTGAATCCTTCTTATAACAACATCCTAGTATATTGAGGATACTGGTGTTGTTACAAAAGAAAGGAAATAAAAAGATTTATGGGGTTGGAGAAGCAAAATAAATGAAAATAATTTAAGAGAAATCGTTACCTTTAATTTAGGTAACTCACTTTGGTTGGAACCAAAGGACTTCTTGAAATGCTTTCTTCCTAAGGGGAAGCTTCAAGGAGGAGGAGAGGGATGTGGGGAGCTTAGTTTGGCAGAGTTTGGACGAGCCAAGTGGCTTGAGAGGTGTGAAGAAATGAGAAGGAGGAGTGCCCTTTTATAAGAGGGGTGAGGGGCACCTTTGGAAAAGCTAGAAATATTAATTTATAATAAATTCATATTCGGTTTCTAATGGATCCAAAGTTGACTATTCAAAGGTTAAGGTGGGGATAGGTCGAAAACCACTCAACCAATAGAATTTAGACAGGTTTGGGTACTTATATTAACCTTATCTTTAAGTATTAACTCTAAGTTAATTAGTTTCACTTTTACAATGTCTCTTTGTATTTTTATATAATATGGTTAATAAACTTACTATATACATCCAAGAGACCCCCAAGTGGTCCATTAATGAGGAACCTATCATAATATAAGTCTCTTGGCCGAACCTTAGATTTTTAGGAATTTAATATCAATTAATAATATAATATTTGTTTTAAGAACTCTTTTATGTCAATTTTGACACTATTCAATAGTTGATTTTTGTGAAACTCCTAACAGATTGATTACTTCGAAAAAATTCAATTAAATCAATCCTAATATATCATATTATCATAGAAAATTAGTTTAATTCATTAAAAGTTTCATATTATAATTATTTGGGTATTTATAAGTTCAATTATTTTAATTTTTCACTATTTTAGTAATTACTACATCATCATTGTGTCATAAATAAAATAAATTATTTAATGTCTAAAAATTATAAATAAAATATCATTATGTAGGAAATCGTTTTATCTTTCTAATGAATATTTATAATCGAAAATCCAACATGTATAACCCTATGTAAAAATTGTTCTTCTAAAAGATGTAAGCTTATGCCATTTTTATTTTTATTTTAACTTTATTAATATAATGTGTCATTATCACTTACAAGTGGATCCATGGGGTCCCAAAATAGACCCAAAGATGCCCATGGTCGACCATGTATCAACCAATAGGGTTAAGTCACGTTTTAGGGTAATTTAGTATTATTATAATATTATTTTTTTAACCCTTATTTACCGGATTTACCCTTTAACCAGGGTAAATAAAATATTTACCACAGTAACTTTTCAAAATGTCTAAAAATAAAAGTTACCTATTTACACAATTTGAACATCCTGATTCCAAATATGGAATCCATTTTCCTAAATTCAAAACACAGAAGTGGCAGAAATTAATTTAAAATTAATTCCCGCTGTCAAAACAAAAAGCGTGTTTTTAAGAGATAATAACTATCAAAAGATTGACACTTGTTTATGTTCGGTTTAATTGTAAAATTATGTACAATGACCAACATTATATTAAATTGTAAAAGTATATTCTAAATATACTTTAAAACCACTAAAATTCATAATTTATCACTATTAATTATTTTGATTAAAAAAGTTGTTTTTAATTAAAATTTAGAAATTTTCACTATTCATCAAAATATGAAAGTTATCCGAAATGTACCAAAATTTCACCCTAGGCTAATTTCGATATTCTGAATCCAAAAATAAAGTCCATTTTGAAATATAAAATATATATGATTTCAAAAATTAGGTATTACTATTCACAACGGCTAGTTTAATCGGTTGTGGTGTGTGTTAAAACTCGAAGTTGCGTAAAACACACGCTACTGTATTATTCAAAGGAAAGCGTACCGTGGAAGCTTGGGATGTTTCATTTTAAATTTTTTTGATGTCCCCATTTAGTCAATATGTTTAAAATATTGTATTTAAAAAGGGTTCACTATTAAAAGTTGATAAAAGTGCAATACTGAAAATGAATTATATCAAAGAAACTCATATTATGGATTCTAAAATTATAAGGATTATATAAAGTTTAAAATTTAGATAATACTATTCATAACCGCTTTTGAATGGCTTATTTTTGTAAGTCATGGTGTGATTGAACTCGGTGTTGCGTGTAGTGCAAGTTATTTAATTATTTTGAAGAAATAACACACTATGAAATCTTGGGGTGTTACATTCTCCCCTCCTTCAATAAATTGCGTCCTCGCAATTTGAAATTGTTCTTCAAAAATAAAAGGTTGAAAATAGAAAATATATTTGTGGGAAAACCCACATCGGAAATTGGGTTACTAAAATTTAGTCTTAATATGAGGAAAATAGAAATGAAAGGGTCACCACCAAATTATGATCTCGATTAGGAGAACATTGGTGGCAATTAGAGACATATAATTGGAGGAAAAACGTAAATATTTATAGGTAGTGATTGAGGTCATCAATCACAAACAAGTGTAAAATTGAGGTCCTTAAACTCATCAATCTATGATGATTTGAAATACCATCGGTTCAACAAAACATAGGGTATTGGGATAACACATTTTTGACGTTTCAAAATATCTTAGTTGAAATCCCACATCGAAAAATGAATTAATGAGGCCTCTATTTAAAATAAAGAGTGGAAAGTATGAAGATTACCGAAAATAACACATACTAGGGCTCCATGTAGGAAAATATGGATATGGAGGAGAAATCTAACCATCAATTATCTGATGGAGAGTGGTAGAGAACATGGCTATGAAAAGGCCAACAATCCTAAAGCCATAAATTAGTGATGATTTAAGGAACCATCTAGGACAACATTTTTGTTCTAAGTTCCTTTTATTAATGTTGAGGAATTTATTTATGAGTTTGTCTAAGATCATAAGGAGATATACTTACTTTATAATTAGAGTTTTATCTAATAATAAATTTCTACCACAAACTCATATTTCACTCTAAGAGATAATAGAACGTAAAAAAAAATTTATACAGGGTTCCAAAATAAATGAATTTATAATTCATATACCAGATCTTTTAATAAAAACTAAATTATTTAATCCAGGACATCTCGTGGGCCAGTGGTAGGTGATACACCCTTATCGCCCTTCAGTTGCGGGTTCAAGTCTCGCAGCCTTGCCGGACGCGACGGGTTACCGCCCAACCTTCGGGTTTTCCTTTTATGGTAATCCAAAATAATCCAAACTAGAACTATCCAAAATACTTCTATCCAGACTCACAGTCCAACATTTATAAGTAAGGTAAACATAATGTAGAACCTTTTTACCCCGTAATATCATATGAATACTTTCATCATGTATTCTTTTAATACACTTAAACATCCTGAATTACCATATTCCTTATTGATTACATTCATGCTCCCTTATTCCATATAGAAAGCTGGATATACTTCATTAATCCAAAAATGTTTTAAACCCCAAAAATGATGGAATATACAAATCATTAATCAGTTCGAAGGTAGTCAAGAATATCCAATATAATTTATCCAAAACAATCATGTAATATTCCAAAATCACTACTTCGGTATCAGAACTATATTATGGTTTATCATTCTCTCAACCATATATTTTCCAAAAATTTATCCTGTTATTGAGTCACTTTTCTTTGTTCCACATAATCTCAAGTCCTTAATGAAAGAGTACTGCAGTACAATCCTTATATACTCCATAATTATTATAACAAGTACATTGTTGATACAACACTCAATTGACATAATCAACATAAGAACTCTAATCATTCCTCCTCATCTGTGGTAGTATCATAACTTGATTATTATCCAATAGCATCATTTGCGGCGTAGTCTGATGACTGGGACATAGGTTCGCATAGTGTCCAAACTCCTTGCAAATGAAGCATTGTACATTTGAGACCATTTTCTCACCCTTGCAGTCACGTACTTTGTGCCCTTTTCCTCCACACTTATAACAAACTCTCATTCCTTTCAGGCAAGTTCCAGGGTGTTTCTTTCCACAGTTACCACATATGGGAAAATTATTCTTTTCCCTCTTCCCTTTATCCATCTTTCTCTCTTCCAGCCTTTTCTTCTCTTGCTTCCCTTCAAAGGCATAGGACTCAGTAAACTCTTTACTTATCTTATCAAAACATGATATTATTTCTTCATATGATGATAATACATGGGTGACTATTTCTCTTATAAATTCTAGCTTAAGACCATGAAAGATATGATCCTTCCTTCTCTTTGAATCATGTGTATTTCTGGAGTTCTGATTCCTTCTACTGGGCGCCATTTCTAAACAATGGCATAAACAAGATCAGTTTATGAATCAAAATACATAATCCCATACTTATAAAACACTTGACATAAATTGAACTATTTATGGATATAATCCATAATCATAAGAATGTTTTCTTTGAGGAAGTATATACTCATAATCCCTTCAAAATGATTTGTAAAGAAAATGAGAGTTATCCTAAGCATATCCCCCGGGAGTGTCGTAACCAAGAGTGCAGCAAGGCCCGTTGTCGTGCACCAGTTCCCGTTCGAGTCTAGCTCAAAGCGGTGTTTTCGGGTTTTACCCCTAGGTACATCTGTGCCAGAGCCGCCTCTACCTGCTCGTATCCAGACAGGGATGTATTGCTCGGAAAACTCACAAAATCTCTACAATACCAAAATTCTAGGAAGTTCTTCTATACTAATCCTCAAAGTTCATCTTAGGTCTACGTGCTCTAATCAGAGTTTATCTAAATCTAGCTTCCAAGGTTTGTACTAAACTTCCTCTGATACCAACTGTAACGCCCCGACCCCAGCTGCCCAGAGTCGGTGCATTAATTACGTAACATTGGCATGATCAAAAGAAAGATCAAATCCCGAAAGACCGATTAGTTTAGTAGCCTTGGAAACACTAGATATATTCATAAGTTTTACATTACATCATAAAATGAAAAACTACTACAACAACATAATGTTTCCAACGTCCACACTATAAACCCATAATATCCCTGCAAGTCAATCATAATTTACTTCTTCACTACCTGGGAAAAATAAAACATAAAAAAGGGGTGAGCTCAAATGCCCAGTAAGGATAACAATATAGCGGAACATTCAAAATAAGCATAAACATTTAAGGAAATGAATTACTAAAACAAAAGCCTTTTAAAAATTGAACTTCAACATAGTATGGAAAAAGTAAAATGAAATAATGCCATTTACTTGCTCACATGGATATTCTACTAATCGAATAATCACATGCAATATCAATAACCACTTTCATAATGTTGGAATGCATAATGTCAAACGTTAATTTCATTGTCTAGGCCTCATCCCAAGACCTAGGGGTTACTTCTAACCGGAACCCAACCCGGAGTGCCTCTAATAACCGGACACCAACCCGGAGTGCCTCTAATAACCGGACACCAACCCGGAGTGCCTCTAATAACCGGACACCAACCCGGAGGGCATACTTTTACCAGTCCCTAACCTGGAGGGCTTACTTTAACCAGTCCCCAACCTGGAGGGCTTACTTTTACCGGTCCCCAACCCGGAACATACTTGTTTAGCACATTCATCTGAAGAAAAGTTTGAAATATAACATAAACATTCGGGTTAAAACTAGCATACGAAATGTCAATAGTTTCACCATAAACTATGAATGGTATAAAATAGCACATCCACATTCAAACATATCACAAAACCTTCAATACAATATAGAAGTTTTGTATTATAATAAATCAACTTCAAATAATCTTAAAATCCATCAAAGGATGTTGACATAGATGAAATCAAAATTCTTTTAAAAGAAGTATCTCCTTTTATTTTGAAATCATTTAAGATCCATAAAAAATAAAACATTTTCTTTGAAAATATTCTTATAAGCTTGTAAGGAAAGCTTCGACGATTTTATAACGGCGGAAAATAACCGCACCCGCCGTATAAGTTAAAAAAAACATTCTTACCTCAATTCTGTCGAAAAGGTTAAAAAGGACCCTGTTTTGAAAACGACGGAAAGATTCCTTTATAAACCTCTTATAAAAAGTCAAACAAGGGTATAAATGACTTTAACCCATATTCTTGTAAATAGTAAAAATGTTTTGAAATACATTTCGAAGAAACATGGATGTGGATGATAAAGAGATCCCAGTAGATTATTACGTATAATACAACCTCGGATAATGAAGAGATTGTGAAATAACCCTTACCTTGTACTTTTCCTTGGTTGGGCTAGGTTAACCTCCTGTATAATGGTGAAATAATTGTTATTAAATTATACAGGAATCATATATATTAATATGATATCATATATGATCTTTTAACATTGATTTGTTAATAATATCTTAGAATTATCGTCGTTTCGGGTGTTAACTTACTCATTTTCTTTTATATGTTTTGTTACATAAGTCATGTTTGTTGTATCTTATTCATATCCAGAATGATATCAAGTCCTTAAACATCATTTTTAAATCATTAAATGATAATTATACTTGAATGGATACGATGGAGAATGAATCTCATCGCGTTCGTGGAGACGGTAGTCCGTACGTACGCACGAACGCTACTTCCATTTAATTTTTATTTTAAAAGAATCGAATCCAAATGATAAATAGGTATATTACTATTCCAGTATAATATAATATTTTATATATTTTACTTAAGTTCATTAACACCATCCTTTATACGTTCCAAGTGTGGTATGAACGAGTCATATCATTTTAAGGGGGCGGTAGTCCGCACTTCCTCAAATGAAATTATCGTATGTATATACAACATGAAACAAATAATGGTATGAAATAAAATGGAATTACAGAAGATTATATATAAAATATATATCATTAATATCATATTTAATTACAGTTCCATCATAATGGCCACCATGAGAGGTGGTAAGATGTATTTGAACAATCATCGTTTCGTGAGGCGTTAGTTTTCCATCCACAGAAACATTATGTTCATCATCCATTAGATGGAGTTGTGTGTATGTGTAGTTTGAATCCTTCTTATAACTACATCCTAGTATATTGAGGATACTGGTGTTGTTACAAAAGAAAGGAAATAAAAAGATTTATGGGGTTGGAGAAGCAAAATAAATGAAAATAATTTAAGAGAAATCGTTACCTTTAATTTAGGTAACTCACTTTGGTTGGAACCAAAGGACTTCTTGAAATGCTTTCTTCCTAAGGGGAAGCTTCAAGGAGGAGGAGAGGGATGTGGGGAGCTTAGTTGGGCATAGTTTGGACGAGCCAAGTGGCTTGAGAGGTGTGAAGAAATGAGAAGGAGGAGTGCCCTTTTATAAGAGGGGTGAGGGGCACCTTTGGAAAAGCTAGAAATATTAATTTATAATAAATTCATATTCGGTTTCTAATGGCTCCAAAGTTGACTATTCAAAGGTTAAGGTGGGGATAGGTCGAAAACCACTCAACCAATAGAATTTAGACAGGTTTGGGTACTTATATTAACCTTATCTTTAAGTATTAACTCTAAGTTAATTAGTTTCACTTTTACAATGTCTCTTTGTATTTTTATATAATATGGTTAATAAACTTACTATATACATCCAAGCGACCCCCAAGTGGTCCATTAATGAGGAACCTATCATAATATAAGTCTCTTGGCCGAACCTTAGATTTTTAGGAATTTAATATCAATTAATAATATAATATTTGTTTTAAGAACTCTTTTATGTCAATTTTGACACTATTCAATAGTTGATTTTTGTGAAACTCCTAACAGATTGATTACTTCGAACAAAGTCAATTAAATCAATCCTAATATATCATATTATCATAGAAAATTAGTTTAATTCATTAAAAGTTTCATATTATAATTATTTGGGTATTTATAAGATCAATTATTTTAATTTTTCACTATTTTAGTAATTACTGCATCATCATTGTGTCATAAATAAAATAAATTATTTAATGTCTCAAAATTATAAATAAAATATCATTATGTAGGAATCTTTTTATATTTCTAATGAATATTTATAATCAAAAATCCAACATGTATAACCCTATGTAAAAATTGTTCTTCTAAAAGATGTAAGCTTATGCCATTTTTATTTTTATTTTAACTTTATTAATATAATGTGTCATTATCACTTACAAGTGGATCCATGGGGTCCCAAAATAGACCCAAAGATGCCCATGGTCGACCATGTATCAACCAATAGGGTTAAGACACGTTTTAGGGTAATTTAGTATTATTATAATATTATTTTTTTAACCCTTATTTACCGGATTTACCCTTTAACCAGGGTAAATAAAATATTTACCACAGTAACTTTTCAAAATGTCTAAAAATAAAAGTTACCTATTTACACAATTTGAACATCATGATTCCAAATATGGAATCCATTTTCCTAAATTCAAAACACAGAAGTGGCAGAAATTAATTTAAAATTAATTCCCGCTGTCAAAACAAAAAGCGTGTTTTTAAGAGATAATAACTATCAAAAGATTGACACTTGTTTATGTTCGGTTTAATTGTAAAATTATGTCCAATGACCAACATTATATTAAATGGTAAAAATATATTCTAAATATACTTTAAAACCACTAAAATTCATAATTTATCACTATTAATTATTTTGATTAAAAAAGTTGTTTTTAATTAAAATTTAGAAATTTTCACTATTCATCAAAATATGAAAGTTATCCGAAATGTACCAAAATTACACCCTAGGCTAATTTCAATATTCTGAATCCAAAAATGAAGTCTATTTTGAAATATAAAATATATATGATTTCAAAAATTAGGTATTACTATTCACAACGGCTAGTTTAATCGGTTGTGGTGTGTGTTAAAACTCGAAGTTGCGTATAACACACGCTACTGTATTATTCAAAGGAAAGCATACCGTGGAAGCTTGGGATGTTTCATTTTAAATTTTTTTGATGTCCCCATTTAGTCAATATGTTTAAAATATTGTATTTAAAAAGGGTTCACTATTAAAAGTTGATAAAAGTGCAATACTGAAAATGAATTATATCAGAGAAACTCATAATATGGATTCTAAAATTATAAGGATTATATAAAGTTTAAAATTTAGATAATACTATTCATAACCGCTTTTGAATGGCTTATTTTTGTAAGTCATGGTTTGATTGAACTCGGTGTTGCGTGTAGTGAAAGTTATTTAATTATTTTGAAGAAATAACACACTATGAAATCTTGGGGTGTTACAAAACTAATTATATACAAATATAAATGGGGGTTTGTTTCTAAAAAAGAAATATAATATATATGAAAATGAAAATAAAATCACAAAGAAAATAATGAAAGGAAGCAATGATGTAGGGGTAATTAATCATTGTTCTCGGGGTTTCATGGTGGTGTTGTCATTTTTATTCAAAATATCTCTTCATTATTGTACCCTATATAGAGATCCATAACTTTCACTATACACCCTATCATTTGTTTGGTACTACACTACACCCATACATCTTCATACATGAGTAATATCTTCCACATAATCAAAAAAAACCAAACTCCATTGTTTAAATAACACAGATATTAGTTGGAATGGCCCGAAGGCCTTCTTTTTTTATTATTGTTTGATAATACACCTTTAAAGGGGTGAGGTGGAACCCTTACGGGGACCAAATTCTTAGAGACAATTACATGAACCATATGTCTTAGAGGGAATCACCCTGACTATAAAACATTAAACTACTCCTCCCCAGAATATGTCATGATATCAGCACTTCACCTTCACATGGCCGGTCGACTAGCTATCCTATGCAAAGCCGCATAGGCCCGGTACGGAGGGAAACTCTATATCATCTCATCCTTCCTATTCTGGTTAGCTATTCTCTGGTGAATGTGCCTGTCCTGAATCCTCATATGAAGCCTTGTCCTTTGTAGTCTGACTGGTACATCTGAATTCATGTGGCCCGACGCGCTTAGGGTGGCCCAATGTGTATGAAACCATATCTTCTTTTTTAGGAATGTTTTTCTTCTCTGGTTTTTTTTTGAGAAAAAGCGTAATATTTATAAATTTCAGGAGTACACGCCGTGTATTTTAAGTACACATCATGTACCTAGTTTCCAGGGGTGAACTTATACTAGCCATAAAATGACCGAGTACATGGCTATGTGGTGTAACCAGGAGACCACCTAAACAGGAGGTCTGAAAAGGGAAGTACATGCCTTGTACTTTTAAAGAACACACCATTTACTTTCTTTTTATTTCATTAAACAGACAGGGGTCATTTCTGATGGACAGAACCATCTTCTTCTTCATCTATCTCTTCCACGAGTGTCCATACAGCTATGAATCTTCTCTGAGCCCCTAAATCACCGTTCTTCCTCTGATCCAAATTCCGTCAGTTACATTGGAATCACATCAGTGAGTTCTTACTTCTTCTGAAACTTCATCTATTGATTTTTTATCTTTCATGAGATTCCCTTGGTTGAATATTTTAATTTTTTTTTTATATTTACTGTTTTCTAGGTAGATTCAAGGCCTGAGGTTCACATCTATCATTCATACAATGCCGGGGTAGGTGGTTTGTGCATTTCCATAGATAGTCTTTGAATTTTATGCGCCAAAGTGCCCAATACCCTTGTTCGGGGTATTGCGTGGTTATGGTTTTTAGCCCTGTGATTTTCTGATTTTCCTGGTATATCTAGATAGAGGTTAATTGTTCGTGAATAGGGATATCTGTTCCATGCTATGGATGTTTTTCTCAGGTTTCCTTGTTATTGACAATTTGGTCTAGGCTTGCATGTTAGGCTGCTACTTCCTTTCCATGCCTAGTATTGGTCAGGATGGAGTGATTATTATCAGACATGCAATGATATATAGTAGATTATTTAACCAAGTAGTTCTTGAGGATTACTTTGGACGCCATGTATCATTGTGCTTGATTGACTTACACTAGGATGTGGGAACCTGGTGTAGTAGACCATAGGAAGAATGGATGTTGAGGGCTTATCCAGAGTGTCGTTTACTTTTACAATGCTAGACCATAGAGGGGATAGATGTAAGTGCCCCCTCAGAGTGTTTTTAGTTTCCTTAATACAGTCCACATGGGGAGTTGGACGTTGAGTGCTTCCTCGGAGTGCTGATTAGTTACTGATACGAGACTACAAGGGTAATTGACGGTGAGTGCTTCCTCAGAGAGTCTTTTCTAAAGCTGAACTAGAGAGGTTATACTATGTGTACTTCCTAGAGGATTACTTGTGTTATTCTATTGAACCAAAGGGGTTAGGCTGTGAGTACTTCCTAGAGGGTCACATTTTTGTGATTATCTTCTTAATTGCGATGTGAATTTGAATGAAATTAAACTGTATGATTATTTACTTTGAGTCCTTACTTGATTATTGATTATTTTTTCTTATTTCCATCCATATATATTCAATAATTTTTAGGCACAGATCTTTTCGTGGTTTCCTACTGGTATTATTCTCACACCCTATTTGGGTCATGTTTTTGGGACCAAACAAATTATGTTACTGCGGGTACAGATAAGGGAATTCCCCCTTCTACTTCAAGTACTTCATTTCTGTGGAGATGGAGAGAATGGGACCAAGGTAAGGCTTACGATGTTGGGGAACAGTTTACATGATTTTATTTTTTACTTTGGTTTAGTACTATGTTACAAAATTTTTATTTGTTTGGCGGCTTTCTTAGACATATGTATCATGCATCATATATATATGTGCTCCCATTTATTTCATACATTCTCCTGCTGTTACTTTTGTATGGTATTATCAGTACTTTTTCTATTGCTATGAGTTTTACTTCTACCATGTTACTCTTCCAATGAGGTCATAGTTGTCCCACTATCACACCCAAGTCCACCACTGCTAGTCGGAAGCCTCTGACATTCACGGAAATATTCTTGAGGCCATGTGACCAACAGGGTATGGGGAGCCTCTAGGCTGCTTCTGAAACCAAGACGTTACAAAGAGGTATTTGAGGAATTATTTTCTTCTTGACTTAATATTTCGAGGATATATCCATGGATAATATGAATAGGTACTTGGTAATATGCTATGCCCGAGAGTAGCTAACCCATGTACATGGAAAAGTCAATTTACCTCAATTATTGTTGTTTTCCAGTTTTTCAATTATTACAGTTGATTTGATTTCACCATTGGGTGATTCACATGCATTGTGATATTATTGTTGATAAATACCAAGGTTCTATTTATATTTCAATTCAATGAAATGAGGGTATGTCATCTTAGGCATCATATAGGCACTTTCTAGAGATCACATGTCATGCATTATTTCCATTATATTTAGGGTGAATTAGTACTTTCATGTTGTTGTGATAGATGTTGTGCTAGATGTGCATGTTGTTGTGATAGATTACTTGATAAAATACTTGTATTTTAATAGGGTATTAATTTGTGTACGGTTTTGTTTGAATGAATTCCAAACATGGGTTATTGAGGTGTTATGACCCCTCAATGATCTGAATTCGGTGGATCATTAAAACTTTTTTCTTGTATATGACATGTATAACATGCAGAGATTTGATTCACATAGAGTATGGGCCCTCACAAAACGGAATTTTTTACCTTAATGTTAGTTTTAGTGTTTTTGGGTTTCAGAGTAGTTTCTAAGGCTTACTGTCTGGAAAAACACTCAATACACGGTGTGTATTGATGAATAAATACTATGCACCCTTATGTTCAAGAAGTAACTTATTTTCATAAGCACACGCCATGTACTATATTTACATGTCGTGTAGTCTCTAACCGCATCACTGGCTATGTGGGAAAAGACATAGGGTTGGGAAATCTTTGGGGCAATACGTCGTGTACTAGTTGTACATGTCGTTTTGTGTGTACCATGTGTCCACCCGTGTGACTTACGACACTATTGGATAAAACATAGGTTATAAACATTGTGTCAACCTTGGACACACCGTGTAGTATAACACTTGTATCTGTCCATGTCATGAACAACACAGGGTAGTGGAAAACTTCAAGTATACGTAGTGTCTATCTAGAACACATTGTGTAGAGTGAGCTGTGTATCCGACCATGTGATAAATAACACGGGTCAACGATTTTTTTCTAGTACATGATGTGTCTGGCACTAATACGTCATGTAATCCTATTTTAGGAGAACCCTGTGGCTTATAAATATAAGGGAACTCAGGCAGGGGAAGTGGATTCAAGTACACATCATGTGTTAGGACAACACGCTATGTGTATGGGGTATTACATGACCATTTTTGGTAGAAGTACACACCCATGTGAAGTATTATGGGGAACACTCCATGTAGGCATCATACAGGACAAGTATCCATGTTTTGAAAAACTTGAATATTTTCTTTCTATTGTTTTCTTCTTTCACTTCTATGTTTAAGTCATTTTTTATTTTATCTATGGTGTGCGCTTGACCTTGCAGAGTCATGACACCAACACGTGATCTAGTTGTACGCTAGTTTTAAGGCAATGATCCAACACCGGGCATGGTAGATCAGGAACTACCAGCAGATCCTCCATTTGTGCCCATCTTAGCACCATCCATTATCCCAGATATAGGTGATGATGAATAGTTCTAAGGGGGATTCATGTGGTTCATGTAGACCTTCCGAGGAGTACTGCATCCTACCCCATCAATGGAAAAATTGACGTGGGTTTTCCAATAGAAGCATCCTCCCACATTTGTTGGGGAATGGGGATCTCAGGCTCCAGAGTCATGGCTAGAAGCCATGATTTCTATCTTTGAGTATCTGGAGACGCCTCCAGAGAAGAGGGTAAATCTCTCTATGTATATGTTACATGACTCTTCTAAGAGATGGTTGTATGTGATCTCATAGGAGAGATTTCAATGGGTTATGGCATGGGATGAGTTTCAGCGTACCTTCTAGGACTACTTTTACCTGGAGACTTTGAGGGCTGATCGAGCCTGAGATTTCATGAGTTTAGAGCAGGGTACTCTTTATGTTATGGAGTATTCTTCTCGCTTCACAGAGCTGTAGTGATTCATGCCCATCCTGGGAGGTGATGAGTTATTATTGGAAAGAAAGTTTGAGGATAGTCTCTGGCATGACATCCGATCTCAAGTCAACATCTTTAGGTTGACTTCCATCAATTCTATAGTCAAACCAGGTGCTGATCACATAGCACAATCTGAGGGATTATGGAGTGGTGAGCCAGGGTGGTTCGACATCTGGAGTTGTTATACCTTCTACTGATAGAATGAAGTTTTTTAGGGAGTCTACACGTGGAGATCCAAGAAGGTGAGAGACATATTCTAGTATCCAGGTGGTGTGATAACCGTGCGGGAAGAGTGGGAATACAAGGCCACATTGCCCGAGAGACCTAGTGGAGAGCCGATCTTGTGGCAAGATGGGTCACCATCTACGTTTCTTTAAGTTTTCCTCACAGGAAGCTGGTGATAGGGGTTATTCTATGAATCCTTGTTCAGGAGCAGCACCACCAGTTTCTCATCAGTCATGGAACTAGAGTTATTCCGGCTATTCAGACCGAGGTGGAGGTCGCAACCATGGTAGCCAGTTTCTATGATTTCAGAGATAGTAGGGTGGATTAACTCAGGGTGGTCAGACAGGGTCACATGGCTGCAGTGTAGGTCAGACTTTTGTGGTGGAGTAGACCTAGCAGGAGTAGGATCCCATACCCTCTACCGTTTGAGGAATGATCCCAGTTGCCTCTGTTTTATCTACTTCACTTTTCGATACACAGGCTCCCCATAAATTTATATCTATTGCTGTTGTGGAGAGCCTTGGGCTCTGTATCATTTCCTCTAAAGATATCTTGACTTTAGACACTCCGTTGGGGACTATAACATCTAGTGTATGTTAGTGCAAGGAGTTCCCTCTTGAGTATGGTGGGTGTCACTTCTTATGGGACCTCTATTTCTTAGAGATGACATGATATGATGTCATTCTCAAAATGGAGTAGTTAGTTCACTTACAAGAAGTTGTCGATATCTATCATTGTAGGGTGAGTTTCACCTCACTAGGGGGAAGATCCTTTCTTTATAAGGGTGAGTAGGATGTCCATGTCAGTAGAGTTGGACCCGGGCATCATGGGTTGGGAGGAATTACATCCTTTATTGCTAGTATATACCTAGATAGCCAAGGGACTTCACAGATGGACTTTCCTCCAGTGAGAGATCATTTTAGGGATGTGCTTCCAGGAGACTTTTCAGGTTTGACTCCATAGCGAAATGTGGACTTTTCTACTGAGCTTGTTCTAGGAGTGGAACCCGTGTCCATTACTACTTATAGGATGGCTACATCAGAGTTGCAGGATCTCAAGAAGTAGTTGGAGGAGTTGTAGGAAAAGGGTTTCATCCGACCCAGTACTTCTCCTTGGGGTTTGCCTATCCTGTTTAAAAAGAAGGCAGACGGTACCTTTAGACTTTGTGTGGATTATTAGAAAGAACTGATATCCCTTTCTGTATATTGATGAAATATTTGAGCAGCTTCGAGGAGCCTGGGTGTTCTTGAAGATTTAATTGAGGTCATGTTACTATAATTTGTGTGTAACACCATTAGATGCACCTCTCACTTCCTTTCAAAGAAAGTATGGTCTATATGAATTTAGGGTTGTGCTGTTTGGTCTCACAAATGTGCATATAGTCTTCATGGTACTCATGAAATGAGTGTTCCATCCATACTTGGATGCCTTCATGGTAGTTTTTGATGATGATATCTTGGTGAACTCTTATAATCGACACGACCATGCTGCACATATTTAGATTGTTTTGAGTACACTCAGAGAGAATTAGTTATATGATAAGCTCTCTAAATGCAACTTTTGGAGGGAACAAATTCACTTCTTGGGTCATGTAATCTCAGATATAGGAGTATCAGTGGACCCAAAAAAGTGAGAGCAGTAGTTTCCTGGGAGAATACAAAGAACTTCATTGAGGTAAGAAGTTTTCTAGTGCTGGATTGTTACTAAAAACCGTTTTTATAGGACTTTTCACACATATCAGCGCCACAGATGGACTTGAATAAGAAGGGTGAAAAGTGCTTGTGGTCATATTCTTGTGAGTTAGATTTTTAATAGCTAAAAGGGATGTCTACATCAGCACTGATACTAGTATTGTCAAATCTTGGAAGGAGCTATACTGTTTATTGTGATGTATCAGGTATAAGGCTGGGAGCAGTGCTTATGCAGGGGAAAGGAGTTGTTGCATACGAGTATTAGAAATTAAGGCCACATGAGAAGAATTACTTGATGCATGATCTCGAGTTGGCTGTAGTTGTTCATGGTTTACGCTGTTGGAGACACTACCTGTTGGGAGTGCATTTTGTGGTTTTCACCGACCAAAAGCGTTTAAAGAATATCTTCACTCAACGCGATCTGAATTTGAGATAGCAAAGGTGGATTGAGTACCTTCAGTAATTTGAATTTGAACATGCCTACATGTCTGGGAAAGGAAATGTAGTGGATGATTCATTGAGCATAAGGAATCAGATACAGACAGTTCACGAGGCTAATAGTGAGTCGTAGTTTATGGCTTTTTTCTCTAAGAAGAATTTGGAGGTGCATGATAAGAAGGAGAATAATTTTATTTCTTATATAGCTGTTACCTCTACCATAATTTACCAAGTGAAAATGGGGAAGCTATCAGATTCTGAAGGCCTAGTCCTATGGGAGAGTGTGTCAGGAGAGGACCCAATTCTTGGATCGGTTGTAGGTAAGGCTGAGATCTTGCATTTTCATTGGCACTTATTGGTGTCAACATACATACACGAGGTGCTGATGTGAGAATTTCATTCCTCAGTTTTTTCACTTCATCCTTGTGTCACCAAGATGTATCGAGATCTGTAACACCAATATTAGTGGCTAGGTATGAAGGGAGATGTCGCAGGATTCATCATGAGGTGTTACACCTATCAGTAGGTGAAGGTGAAACATCAGTGACCAAAAGGACTTTTACAGTTGTTATCCATTCCAAGAATGATGTCACGATGGATTACATGACAGGTTTGCCAAAGGCTCCTTGTAATAATGGTGTAGTTTGGGTTGTTTTTGACAGAATCATGATGGTTTCTCACTTCTTGCCGATCAAGGAGACCTTCAGTGTAGATGATCTAGAAAGGTTGTAAATCCGAGAGATTGTAGGTTTACATGGGGTTCCACACTCAATTGTTTCAAATAGGGACGCAAATTTTACTTCTCGGGTCTGGAAGGGACTACAGAGGGATTTGGGTACATAGGTACATATAATTATAGCTTACCATCCCCAGATAGATGTTCAGTCTGAGCATACGATTCAGGTGTAGGAGGACAAGCTATGAGCATGTTTCCCAGATTTTAGAGGTTCTTGGGAGAAGCACATAACACTTTTTGTGTTTTCCTACATTAATTGTTTTTAAGAATCTATTCATATTGAACCTTATGAGTATTTTTACGGTAGGCCGTGCTGATCACCCTTATGCTAACTAGAGGCAGGAGAGGCAGCTATGCCAGGACCTTGTCTTGTCAAGGAGACCACAGAGCAGATAGAGTTGATTTGGAAGAAGATGGCTACTGCAGAGTCAAGACAGAAGTCATATGCTGATCGACAAATACGACCTCTAGAGTTTGAGGTTGGAGATCAGTTTTTTCTATGTGTCACACCGAGGTTGGGTCAAAGACGATTAGAAGACAAGGTAAGCTTTCACCGTGCTATGTCAGGCCATTTGAAGTTTTGAAGTGAGTCGGTCCGGTTTCCTATCGGTTGCAGTTACCTTAGAGGTACCAGACCATGCATGATGTCTTTCACATTACATAGCTTCAACGTTAATTCTCATTCCTATATCATGTTTTCCAACCTAAGGAGATTGAGTTAGAGGTAGAAACATATTTTGAGGAGAATCCTATCTGGATTTTTGATCATAGTGCGAAGGTTTTCCATGGCCAGTTGGTTCCTATGGTATGAGTTCTATGACATCATGAGCGAGTACAAGACGAGACTTGGGAGAGGGAGGCCGATGTATGATCACAGTGGCTATATCTATTTGAGTTTTCTTCTTCTACACCGCCTTGACAGGGAAATTTGGGGACAAATTTCTTAAAGGTTTGAAGTTTTTAAGAACTCATATCTTCTTTTATGTACATTTTTCTTTTTTGATTGTTTTTGTGAAAAATAGGTGATTCAAAAATTTTTTGGAATAAATGCTGTGTAATTTAAGTGCATGCTGTCTACCAGGTTACCGCGGGTGACCCTGTAATAGCTTTGTAATAACTGAGAACATTCCGTGTGTGGCGACCTGGAGACTGCCTAAAGTGAAGGTCGAAAAAGGCGAGTACACGCCATGTAATTTTAAAGAATACATTGTGTACTTTATTTTTTATTTCATTAAATGGACCGGTGTCTTGTCAGATGGATAGAACTATCTTCTTCTTCGTCTGTCTCATATAAGAGTGTTTGTACAACCACATATCTGCTCCGAGCCCCTGACTCACTATCTGGTCTCCGATCCGAATTCCGTCAGTTGTGTTGGAATTACAACAGCGAGATAATGCTTCTTATTGAACTTCATCTCTTAATTTCTCCTCTTTCATGAGATATCCTCAATTGGAAGTTTTTAACGTTTTTATACATCTACAGCGTTCTAGGGAAATTCAAGGCCTAAGGTTCACATATATTATTCATACGACACCGAGTTAGGCAGTGTGTGTCTTTCTGTAGATAGTATTTTCATTTTATGTGCACGAGTTTCAAATACCCTCATTCGGGGTATTATGTATTTATGGTTTTTAGCCCTATGATTTCCTACTTTTCCTTGTAAGCTTCGATATAGGTTATTTTTTTGTGAATAGGGTAAAATTTTCCATGCTATGGATGTTTTTACCATGTTGTCTTGTTATTGAACATTTGGTCTAGCCTTTCCTATTAGGCTGCTGCTTGATTTCGATGCCTAGAATTGATTAGGATGGAGTGATTATTATATGACATGTTGTGATATGTTGTAGATTGTTTATCCAAGTAGTTATTGAGGTTTACTTTGGATATCGTGTATCATTGTGCAAAATTGACTTACATAGGGATGTGGGAACCTGGTGTAGTATACCATAGAAAGAATGGACATTGAGGGATTCTACAGAGTGTCTATTTACTTTTACGTTGTGATAACATAGGGGGGATGGATGTTAGTGCTACCTCAGAGTGTTTTTAGTTACCTATATATAGGCCACTTGGGGAATTGGATGTTGAATGCTTCCTCAGAGTGATTATTATTTACTGATACAAGACTAAAGGGGGAATTGATGGTGAGTGCTTCCTTAGAGAGTCTATGCTAAATCTGAACCAGATGGGTTAGAATGTGTGTACATCCGAGAGGGCTGCTTGTATTGTTTGGTTGAATCAGAGGGGTTAGGTTGTGAGTACTTCTTAGAGGGTTACCTGTTTATGATTAACTTCTTACTTTATATGTGAATTTTAATGTAATTGAACTGTAAGAATGTTTAAATTGAGTAATTCCTTGTTAAATTATTTTTTTCTTATTACCTAAAATATATATTCACTGACTGTTAGAAATAAATATTTGGGTGGTTTCCTACTGGGATTAGTCTCACACCATATTTGGGTCATGCTTTTGGGCTAAAATAGATTATATTTCTACAGGTATAGATAAGGGAATGTGCCCTTCTACTTTAGGTAATTTATTTCTGTGCAGCTGGGGATCATGGGACCAAGATGAGGCTTGCGATGTTATTGATTTGTTTACTTGATTTGATTTTTTTACTTTGGTTTAGTACTGTATTATAGATTTGTGATTTGTTTGGGTGATTTTGTAGACATATTTATCATGCACCATATATATATATATGTTCTCCCCTTTATTTCTTCTAGTCTCCAACTGTTACTTTTGTATGGTATTATCACTACTTACACTATTTCTATCAGTTTAACTTCCACTGTGTTACTTCTCCAATGAGGGCATAGTTTCCCCATTTTCACTCCAAATGCCCTTGCTACTAGTCGGTAGCCCTTGGCGTTCGGGGAAATGCGCTTGAGGCCATGTGACCAAACATGTATGGGGAACCTCTAGGAATTTTCTAGAACCGAGACATTACACAAAGGCCTTAAGTGACTGGAAGGCCTTGAGAGACAACTAGCCCGAAGGCCTGGGGTGCCCCAAAAGTCTTGAAAGTCCTATAGTCCCAACCGATGTCCCAAATTCATAAATGGATAAATATCTATGGCTGCTATAGTAACTGATACAGTAACAGAAATATGCCCCAACCCAAATTTGATCTCTGTTCTCTCAGATACACTTGTCGAATCCTCACCAACCAAGCTGAGGATCATGTGCTTGAATAACATAGATATCAATGAGAAGGAAAATTATTAAAGGGGACGAAGAAAACAATATTAGAGAATGTTGGGAGTCCATTCACATAATAAATTTAACCAATAATTAAATCATAGAATAAAATATGATAAATAATTAAAGAAAAATAATCTATAATTCCACCACTACCACCCTTGAACTAAAATAATTAATAGTTATCTACAAATATGGAGTTGAATTTGTGGCATGAGAAACAAAAAATAATAAAATAAGATAAATGGAAGTAGAATAGAAATGGAAGAAGAAGATAAATTAAGAAGAAGGGAAACCTAAAATATATTCAAAATAAAAATAACTATTACAACATTAAAAAATCTAAATTATCTCCTTAAATATATATATTTTCTAATTGAAGAATATATCGATATTTATATGGAGAAGCGGTGAATAATTCTCAATCAAAATTTGATATTAAAAAGTTTCCACATAGATGTCCTAATAATGGACTAATTTGTAACATTTTTATTTATTAAAGTTGTTCCATAATATCTATTTCATTAACCCTTAGAATGTATCATTTATTGGATCTCTCTAAAGGATATTATGGAATAACACTACAACATTAATGTATGTTGGCATTGGGGTTTTAGCTTTGGTTTACTAAACCACCACTACATTTTTTATTAATGATTTATGGTGATTTTTTATAAACTATCGCTAAAACTTTTTTTCTAGTCCCAACAATTACCCCAACCCCTATGAACCCCTTATCTCACTAACCCTCGTGATATGCCCCCCCCCAGTGACACCCAAAACCCTCATTACCTCGCCGCCTCCCCACCTCGCCCATCGATGCCTCGCCGCCTCGCCTGTCGCCACCTTGACGCCTCGCCGCCTCGCACCTCGCTTCCTCACTTCTCCTCCGCCTCGCCGTCTCTCCAGGACTCTCTGCCTTGCCGCCTCACCCATTTCAGTGGGATTTTATCAAATTGGTAATGAAAAATATGATACTGGTTCTTATGTAGTATTTTACTAGTGCATGTTTGTTACTTCCAAAGATAATGCTAGATCATTTTCTAGATATATTTTAGTGAATCGTTAATTACTCCACATTCAATAATTTATATCTAGTATAATTATCATTTAGAGTAGCATGAAGAGAATGTATCCTTATAACCATATTTTTTTGTCTAGATAATTTTATACCTATTTGGATTCTATCATATAATATTAATTATTTATTAATGTTTTATGATGTGATCATGTGTGACATGGAATTATGTTTTATTAATATTATAGTTAATATATCATATTCAAACATATTTTCCTTTTGTTTCGTTGAGAATTAGATCCAATACAATGGAATTATTTCTTAAGCATGACTATCACATTGTTTTTTTATATTGATTTTACTTTTTTATAACAATAATGTAGATTAGTATAAATAATAATTATACCTTAACCATGGATATTTTTTTGATAAATAATGAGTATGTTAGAAGGGGTATTTTTCTATTTTATAACATGTATGTTGGTATGTATTATATGTAGATTGATTAATAGCTTGGGATCACAATGACTTGACTTTTGTATACCCCTTTCACCTATCCCTAAATTCATGTGATGATAGTTCCTTGATTCTTGTATACACCTTCCTCTTTAAAAAATACATGTATTTTCCCATGAATCAACCATGAGAAGTATTTCTATGATCTTAGTTCAATGGGAATGGCATCATAGATTACTTGACCTGATGTATCATATCTAAGTCTAGGATCAACGAACTTATATTAGGTATATACCCTCCAATTATAGGGATTTATTGTTTATAATTGATTCTATTTTATGAAGTTTTCCATTATCTTATGCTTCCATGTTTCTATTGATAACAATTTGTAAAAAAAATTTATATAAATATATATAAATGTATATATTGATATATGGAAAATATGTAACCATATTCCATATAAGATAGAAACTAGGTGGTTTATTACAGGGTATTATATGTTCAAACCCAACATATACACTTATAGGGGATATGAAATTTCATGGTCTATTTTTTGTTTACCTATAGGTACAAGTAATCATTCAGATGATTTGTTTTTTTAAGCATGGTTGATTTTGGTATAAATTGTGTTCCATTTAGTTTTGTAAATGGATACAAGAGATTGATTTTTTCATTTAGCCTTATGTTTCAGGGATCATTTTATACTATTGACCATTATATGATTTTTAAATATTTATCATATGGAATTCAATCTATTTGGATCTTTTTATTTTTCTTGTATTTTAGTTTATTAATAAAATTATGTAAACCAAATTCCGCTGGTCATCTTAGAACCCTGATTCTATTTTCCAAACTTTGGTGATCGAGAGGTGAAAATGAGGTTATGTAGTGATCTATCCTAGTATTATTTAGGTATCTCAGTCACCATCACTACACCCCATGTACTTTTTTTTCTTACATAATATCTTGAATCATGGAGGTGATTTTTTATACTTATACCTTTACCTCTTATATCCCTTGGTTTAAGATCCTTACCTCTTACTGTATATCAACCGTTTCTAGTAATTAATAATGGTTTTTTTAATTTAAATTGTTGATATAAAGGATTTAAATATTGATAGTTCTATTTTTGGTTATTTTACAATCTAGAATAGTTTATAAATTGC
The DNA here is from genome assembly GCA_963277665.1 of Viscum album. NCBI lineage: Eukaryota > Viridiplantae > Streptophyta > Magnoliopsida > Santalales > Viscaceae > Viscum > Viscum album. Next base: position 1,982,698,198 of record OY728145.1, on the reverse strand, counting down.
TCTATCCAAATTAGTTTGTATGTAATATTATGATGAATACTGTAAGTTTATAAATTATTTTTTGGAAAATTTATAATAGATCAGATATGAGTGATGTGTTTTGTTTTTTCTTTTATCTTTTATAATTAAAACACTTTTAGTATTCTCCCGTAGATGTATAGAATTATCCGACCCACATAAATATTTGTTTTCTATTTGGTTTTACTTTTTCTGAAGTGTGTTAAGTGTTTTTTGTAGAAATTTGGCGATATCACTAACTAGTTCAAGTGCATAGACTCTGTGGAGGCAATTATCAGACAAACATCTATTTAATGGAATTATGGAGCTTTCCAATATACAGGGAGAGGTACATCATATAAATTTATATTCATTGTATATCATATATTTTATGGATATTTCCCATCATTTCATATGATTTATAGTTTAAATATTTCAATTTTCTTAGATGTTCTATTCCTTTATCTGATTATTTCTACCTGATAACCACCATGGGTTATTGGGAAAATTATCTTTGAGGATTTTTTGGATCTAATCCATGCCTTTTTCAAAATATTTAAAATATTTATATATTTTTTCAACTATTTTATATGAATATATTTCCCTATTTATTTATTTTTATGTGTTTTAATTTTTTTAATATTTTGTAGGCACATTGTGATATACATGGATAAATATTTGATCATATTACTGAGGAGCACACCTCAGTAGGCTAAGGGCTTGAAAGAGTTTTTATATTTTTAAATTTCCAATCAATCCATTGAAGGCAGAATAAGATGCCCATGTACTAAATGTATATTTAGAATATGGTTGAAGGGAGAAGATGTTTATGAATATTTAATATTAAAGCAATTCCCTAGTCAATATTTGTGTTGGATTTGGCACGGTGAATCAAACATTACAGAAAGGATGACCACTAATTTCAATCCACATAATAAGCTCCCAACATCATAGAAAATGGAAAATGAAATATATAACCTTATAAATTATGCATTTGGAACTAGAAGGCACAACCATCAACAAAAAAACATATCAGATCAACCAAATGAGGTAGCTACAAATAGAAATGTAAAAATTTATTTTTTTGAGACTTTAGGACAACCAAAGGAATATTTTAACATATCAGTGGATCCTTATCTTGATTATGTAGAGACTAATGTAAGAGAAAACCTCATTTAGGAAAATACATTTCATGATTTAATTGATGATGGAAATCAAGAGTTGTATAATGGATGTTTGAAATATTCAAAACATTATTTTTTGTTGAAGATATATCATATCAAATGTATATGTGGAATTAAAAATAAGGTAATGTCCATGATATTTGAATTGTTTTTTGATGAATTAATTAAAGAATATATCCCTAAGTCATTATGATAAGAAAAATGTTTTCAACAGTCTGGGTTTTAATTATACAAAAATACATGTGTTTCCCAATGATTGAATACTTTATTGGATACGGTATTAAAGTAGACATGATTGCAACAAATGTTCTTCTTATAGATGGTAATCAATGGGTGATGTTGGATGTCTGAATCAATATACTACCATGAAGAAGAAGAAATGGACCACACATCTACTGTTTTTCATTACTTTCATTTAAAGCCTCAATTGGAATTATTATTCATGTCATCGAAAACCACCGAACACAAGAAATGGAATTATGTACATAATAATAATGATGGGTTAATTTGACATCCACGTGATAAAAAATCGTGGAATACATTTGATTCCCTACATCTAGATTTCTTAGTTGATCCTAGGAATGTTCTATTGGGATTGGATGCCGATGGATTCACCCCATTTTGGATTTTAAGTACCAGTTATAGCGTTTGTCCAGTTGTTATGATCCCTTACAATCTGCCTCTGTGGATGTGTATATGACAAACATATTATATCAAATAGATGATTATTCATAGAAAACAATTCCTAAAAACGATATTGATGTATAATTGCATCCTTTAATTGAATAATTATAGGAGTTATGTAGTAATGATGTTGAGACATTTGATGCTTCTTCTAAAACAATGTTCAAAATGCATGGTGCTTTAATGTGGACTATTAGTGACTTCCCAAGACATGGGAATTTATATGTTTGGAAGAATTAAACGAGTTTGTATTTTCTTAGTTGAAACTTTTATTTTGATCACAAATGGCTACCTCGCAGTAGAAAACAGTTATTCTTATTCCAATGATTATTTCTGGATGCATCTCATAGATTTCGGATGAACAGATAAAAATTTAACAGTTTCATTGATCCTAGACCACCTCTAATGTTGTTAACTTGTTCAGAAATATTAAAAAACAGGAAAAAAACAAAATTTGGGAAGGTATATCATTTGACTGATAGCAGGAAATGGGTTCGAAGAGCATTGTCAGGTAATATTGGAACACAACAATGGGAGAAAAAAAGTATATTCTTCAAACAACCGTATTGGGAATCTAATTTGTCACAACATAATCTTGATGTGATGCATATTGAGATAAATATTCATGAAAATTTTATCTTCACATTGCTTAATGATCATGGAAATTATAAGGATCATCTCAATGATAGAAAAGACTTACAAGTAATAAACATAAAATGTGATCTCTATCAACATGAGAATTAAAAGTATGCTCTGAAAATTTTTTCAACAAAAAATATGGATAAAGATATATTAAATAATATTTTAAATCACGTGAATGTATCTGATGGGTATTCAAGTAATATCTCTAGGTGTTTTGACTTAAATAATTAAATGTTACATGGATTGAAAAGTCGCTATTCACATATTTTGTTACAGCAGTTACTACCACTGGCATTGCATACACTATTACATGAAAATTTTACCGCTATTGCACTCCAATTATGTAAATTTTTCAGGAAATTATGTGGGAAATTTATACATCCATTTGAGCTTGAAAACCTTCAAAAGATATTTGTATTGACACTTTGTGAAATGGAGATGATCTTTCCTCCATCGTTTTTTACTTTCATGATGCATTTAATTGTGCATTTAGTTAAACAATCTCAATAAGGAGGTCCCGTTCATTATTGATGGATGTATACAATTGATTGGTACTTTATTTATATGTTTTAAAGTTAGGTAATCAATTTTTTGCACTTAATTAAATGCACAATTATGTTTGTTTTTTATTTCACATATATCTTGGGAATTTGAAATCATACGTGTGAAATAATGCTCAACCAGAAGGCTCTATTGCTGAAGGATATTTTCAAGAATAATGTCTTACATTTTGTTATAGATAATTGGATTATATTGAGACAATATTTAATCGATTAGGAAATGTTTACGACACATCGACTCAATCTCAAATATATGTGAAATAAAAAATATTTCATGCTATTGGATGATCAGTTGGGAGGACCTCAAATGATACACTGATAGAAATATAATTATTACAGGCACATATATATCAGTTTCTGAATAGTGAAAATTTTGATTCATTTATTGAATAGTTTACGATACAATCAAAGAGACAAATGAGAGGCCAAACACGAAATGAGATAGATATAAAAAAATCTATTAATTAAGATCATGTAGAATGGTTTGCATGACATATAATTTCATAAATATTGAAATAAATACAAATATTTAGTTGACACATATATTTTGTAATTATAATGAAGTTTATTTCTTTTTTCAGATCATAAATACTAATACTCGAGCATATTTGATATAATATTTGAAGATTCTTGCTCGAGGTTCTCGAAAACAATTTAGAATGTTCGATGCTTACAACATGAATGTCTTTAGATTTTGTAAATTCTATTGAGAAGAGGGTTTGAAAACATAGAATAGTGGTATATTTATATTTTTTCAAGTGGGCTACTATGAAAATCTAAGTAATATAATTGAATTAGACTACCAAAAGAATTTTTTAGTTATTTTATTCAAATGAAATTAGGTTGATATTATCAGAAGTGTTAAAAGATATTCCTTGAATTTTAAATCTGTGAACTTCTCTAGATTGATGGATGTTGGTGATTATGAATTACATGATCCATATATCTTATCATCACAAGAAAAAAATTTATCTTATGTAAATGATGTTTTGGATGAATAGTGGAGTGTTTTTTTCTCATGTAAACCAAATATATTTGTATGATATGGGTGATGAAGTGGAAGATTTGACCTCTGACATTGAATCTCATCAACAATAAGAATCAGAATTATTTTCCCACCATGATATTGATATATTCGTCTAGCAAGGATTAATGAAGTGGATAAATTAATGGAGTTGGAATCCAACAATATTGAAGGATAAAATTATTGTGTGTACAATTATGCATTCATTTAGCTACCACTTATTTCATTTTTGCAATCATTCATTATCATTGTTATGTATATTTTGTTTGTTAGTATTGTGAATCTATTATATTTTTTAATTTTTTTGAATATTTTTTTGAAATATACATTCTAAACATAATTTTATTTGATTAAATGATAGGATTTCCAAGGAGGAAGTGATATAATATTTCATCCACCACTGCAACAGATGATGATCTATATTCACCCTCCATATGACATTTGAGCCACTATCCACATACCCAAGACCCCATCTCCCCATGACCCATCTCTCACACCCTCTAGGAGCTTCCCTACAACATCTCATTCATCTCCTCCCGTATCAGGAGCCTCAGTAGTGGGGGAGCAGTGCACCACTTCTAGTTCTTCGCGGGGATACTGGATGGTGAATTTTATAGGTACAAAGTTTACTATGAATAAATTTATTGGACTTTTTTTATAATAACTATTTTTTCAATAAATTTGAAAACAATGAAATTATAGAGAAAAACATAAATAGTTCAGATGTATGGAATCTAAGTGGAGATAAAATAGTTGTCCCATTTGATTCATATGGGGTCCCTACGGATGACGCTGTTGGATTACTTGGCCAAATTTTAGGGCATCTGGCCGCATAGCCTCATTCCCTTCCTATTTCATATGATGATTGGAGACATGTGCCTACACGTTGGAAAAATGGAGTTTTTCATTCCAAAATAAAGGTAATTTTAATACATTATGGTGTAATTGAATGTAATGTTATTAATATTTTCAAAATAAATTTCCTTATACATTTGCTTTTCCACTTTACGGTTGCTGATGGGATAACACAAAAGATGGATATTGAAAATTTTTGGAAAATAATAGAAAGACATTAAATGGAGATTGTGGGAGATGTCAAAGATACTTCATTGAACTCCCAATAAATATATGACAAGCTACCTAATGGGGTACCCAAAGAACAAAGGAAAGTTTTTGTTGAAAAACACTGTGATGAGAAGAAGAAGGTATTTAAATATATATTACTATAATAATATAATTTTACACATATAAATTTTTATTAAGAGGAGATGAAATTGAATAAATTACTATTAAATTTCATTTCATTTATTCATGATCTTTCAAGAAAGAATGAATCAAGCTGGGCAAAGTAGGTCATCCCTCACACTGTGGGGTCAAAGAGTTTTTCTTAATGCTGATCTTATCCAGTAATCTTTTCACTAGTTTAAATTTTTATAAGACAATATTATTTGTTTAGCATATTAAATTTTTGATTTATGATTTTTTAATGCAGTCATAGACTTTAAGGCATGAAGCATCATGAACAGAAGTGTGGTTGAATGTTCACCAAAAATCTGATTGATGTTTTCTTAAGGAGACTACAAATGAAGTTGGGGTTTGAACTTATTTTTCATTATAATAACATATTGCCAGTTGTTATTATGTTAATATTTATTTCCTATAATATGAATTCTATTTGATTAATAGATAAAAAATAAAGAACTGTTGGATTCCAATCCTGCATAGTCCTACTCAGTCTCCCAGGATGAACTTGTTGCCAAAGTCCTTGGGACAGATTATCCTCGTAGAGTGCATGGGGTGGGTTTGGGACCCTTTCCATCTAAGGTATTTGGCAGACCACCAGGGATTTCACCTTCATCTACTCCGAGTTCTAATCAGTCCATACCATGAGATACTCAGAGATATATTATTTCTCAACAAAACAATGTTCACAACCAGTGGCTCAGATATCCACATTCCAGAAAGCATTGATTGATTTATATCAGAAGATGACCCAATCATCCCCCAGTGGTATTTCATCGACCAGTGGGGAGTAGGTAATTCAAAAAATTCAAAATCATTTATTTTGAAAACAATTATTGGTTTTATGTTTAAATATAAATATACAATAGTGTTTAATTTTCAATATAATGTTTTTTATGGTGGTATCAGAAAGTAGAGATGGAGGTGGAGAGGGTGATGATCTTTGTTCATCAACGAACCATGATTATTTGTTTTTTTGATATGTTGGAAAAATAGGGTAACCTTTGTTTTATATATGTATCATGTGTGGCACATAGTTTCCACCGAACATTTTCATGACCTAATATCTTCTTGATTTCTCATGTTTCCTTTTATGTATTTTTTTTGATTTCGGATGATTCCTTTTATATTGTGATTTCTCGAGTGTGTTATGCACCATATATATCGATTGTTTTTTGTCATAAATAATGTTTTATGATTCATTTTTACTAAATTTATTAGGTTTTTACCCAAGGTTAAACGATAAAAAACATATCATATAGTAACATGAATCAATGCGTTCATAGTTCTTGGAAAAGGTCTTATATGAACATTTGTGTTGTGTATAGGAGGAGAAGGATGAGATGTATGGGAACAATTATATGAGAAAGAAATAAACAAATTTATGTGAATGGAGAAGGGTCTCACCTTTAGGGTATAACCAGTGTGATTATAATTTTCACCATGTCCTATTATCAGAGATCCCAACATCATTACATAGGTTGAAACATCATGAATCAATCCACATATAGTTTTTATATAATACCCTTATGCATATTAGGCTCTTTCCTAGGGTAAGAATCATTTTTTCCATAAGATAGGTTTATGGATAACGAACTACATGCTAGGGATCCTTCATTATATTTGGATAATATTTAGAGGAAAACAGGTCTTACTAGGTAGACTACTCTAAGATTTTTCAAGTCTTACAAGATGGACCATTAATCAAATAGTTTAAAATCATGTGAAAATGACTAAAATAATATATAGTTTAAGAGAATATAAAAAATACATTATTATATTGGGTTTAATGTAGTTTAAATTGATGTTTAAAATGAAATGAACATATCTTAATGACAACCCTATGGATGGAAAACCAATGTGAAAGAATAAACCCAGTCACTAAGATAAAGTGTGGTATTTGATATTTGTTTTTTATTTGGGTTTGAGATAGGAGATCTAGGGATCACTATATATCCTAGGAAAATAGGAATCAATCCACACATAATTATTATAATTTTGTTGAAAATAGGATCATTTTGACTTAGAATTGATAAATAATATGGAAACCAAAATAAATAGAATTAGGGTAATGGTACATACCCTTTATGAACTTCCCTTTGTTCATTATCAAGTCCGAGGAATCTTTGGGGAGATTTTTGTGGTGATTTTGACGTTTGAGGTGGTGTTTTACCCTTTTGATGGCCACCACAGCTTGTGCAATGACTTGTCTGGATATGAAAGAGGTAGTTTTATGTAGGGAATGATCTTATGTAATATTGGATATATAACTATGACTTGAGGATTACATGGTGTTATTCTTGTTTTCCTAGTGGTATTCCTATGCAGTATGAGAATCTTGAAATTCCCTTAGGTGGGCATAGAATATCGGAGGACCACCTGTCCAAAATAGGAAACCCATGCTCACCACATTGTAGCCTTGGGCATGGTGAGGGTAAAATGGTTGGGAAACAGGAACTAACTCATAGATTCTGTACATGGAAGAATATATAAGAACCACTATGTCATAGAACACTCCATGGTCTATGATTTTTTGGAGGCCGAATTCCATTTTAAAATGGGAAAAAAGATAAAACGACAATGAGGGTCCAAGATAACACTTATACCCAACCCACCACATTAGTTTTGGATATTGACCATTTTTTTGTAGATTCTAGTGTGATTCAATTATTAATAAGATTTTTATTACATCCTTGTTTTGAATTTTAGACTTTCCCTCAATTCTTGGTTGACCTTTACTCATCATCCCCTTCTCCAATCTTCTCCCTTGGTGTTCTAAACCACTTGAATCATATTGGATAATTTAGATTGAATTAATTCAATTCATGGTAGCCTTATATTTACCCATTACTCATTTATTATCTTTCTATTATATTAAAGAGTTCATTATAGTGGTAATTATCCCCTTTTTGGGTGGTTTTTGATGGAGTCTTATTTTTAATTGGATTCAATAGTTATTCACTTGAGATCAGTGGTGGTTTATCCTCGGTTCTTGTTCATTTCTCCTTGAATATTTAGTCAAGGTTAGGTATCCTTCATCTCCCCCTATTTATATGTACATTTGGGTTGTTTTGACTTATTCTTGTTATTTATTCTTATATGACCACCCTAACTTTGTTTTCCAATTATGAATTACTTTGAGATAGTGTGTTATTTTGGTTTTTGTAAAACATTATATGTATGTTTTTATAACCTCACCACATATTAAAACGACTAAGAATATATATTGAACTATTAAATTGGTTTCCCATGAAATATTATATTTCTATGTGAATACCCTTCATAATAATTTAGTAATTATAATAAAAATCTTTTTTGAAACAAAATTATGTGTGGTGGTTGGGATGTGTAGTCGTTATGATGTGTGGTACCTGGTGGTGATGTGGGTGGTTGTGATGTGGGGTGGTTTCAATGTGTTATGGTTATGAAGTGTTATATGTTATATCTATTGGAATGGTTTTTTTCGGGTATTGGTAATGGTCCTGTAGTATCATCTGCATTTTGTTTTGTAAATCTAGATTTCGTGGCGATTTTAACCGCCATAAAATAAATATAATATATTTAGTGGCGGTTTTAACCACTGCTAAAATTAAGATATTTTTAGATCTATAGTAGTTAAAACTATCTCTATGGAAAATAATTTAGCGGTGGCTAAAACCACTGCTAAACAGTTTTTCCCTTCATTATATTGCGGTGATTTAAAAGGTTTTAGCGGTGGTTTCCCTAAAAAAACTGATATTTTTTAAGTGATAGTTTTAACTACAACTAAATAGTTTTTAGTATTCTTTTATTATATCTCGGTAGTTTTAGTGGTTTTAGCGGCCGTTTCCCCCGGTGAAACCGCCGCTAAAATTATTAAAACTACCGCGAAACGCACTCGCTACGACAGCTATAATAAACTTCCACAAAATCAAGGAAACTAGCATGTATTGTAAACCAACACACAATTTAGATGAAGTTTCAAAAAACCACTGCCATTTCCAAAAACAAACCATCGGGAAATGATCATTTTTCTATTGTGTAAATACTTAACTTAACATTTTCGGACGAGAATTCCAAAAATATTCATCCATTGTATAATGTTTAATGGGCCCTTAATTTGTGAAAAACTCTATAAAATTCCTCAAAAATAATTTATATGTTTCCTCTTTACAAAAAATTTGGAATAATCTCAATCGGATGTGTGTTGACTATGTTATGATTCTGTTACTGATGTGAGGTCCACACTATCTTCCCAAACAATTGTTCAACTTGATTGATATATTTGGGCCTTTAGATGTTTGAATAAGATCTTGTTCTATAAGAAAAATTTTAATCCCCTAAATAAAGGAATCATTAAAAAATCACTCAAATTATAATAATATTTTAAATGTATTCCCAAAATACCCTTGTAATTAAAATATGATAAAATTACAGAATTATGTCATTTTGGAATTTAAACTCAAAATACATTAGATACCAAAAAATGTGACAATTTCCTATAAGAAAACATTATGGTAATATTGTAAATTTTTTTTACAGAATATAATATATGAAAATATTTTCTTCGTCAATGTTTGATAGAAGTCAAGACTTTAGGTAAGCGATTTTTAACTCAATTTTCCTTCTTTGAGACATATGTCAGGTTAAGAACCTATATTATTTAATGAAGTGTATATAAAAACCATTTGAAATTTAATATCATTAATTTATTTTTTCTCATGATATTTAATTTTTAACTTAACATTATTCTTTCATGGGACTTATGATCCAAATTGACTGATGTGTTAAGGGTTTTATGTTACAATCTCATTATTTATAGTAATGCTAATGATTATGATACTAATGATGAAATATTATTTTCTATATCTCAAGAAACTCATTTATTTTCTTATCCTATAGTTATTTCTATAGATCAAATGTTTTCACTTATGTTTATTATCATTATGTAGTTGATAGTTCAAAAGTATTCTTTTTAGAAAATAGTCTTTATTTGTATATTTTGTAGAAAACCCATTTATATTCCAAAACCATTTATTGTAAAAGTTTTAAATTTTTTTTAAAATCATCCAAATTTTTAATTAAATATATTTTCCCTATTTTCCCCATTTTTTTCAAAATTATTTGAAATGAACCTTCATGTCATTTTCCAAACAATTCCTATTTTTATTTTATTAAAAATGTTAAGGGAATATTAATTTTAATGTGTATGACATGAAAATAATTCCCATTCTTCTTAAAAAATTATTTAATTTAAATATATATTTACAAACTTCCAAGGTTGTCTTTATATAAAACGATTTTTAGAATTTTGTATGTTTTAAAATGTTTTTTTATATTGCTAATTTACTTTCCTAAAAATTTGTTCCAAGTGATATTTTAAAATAATTTTCTATCTAAGAAGATATATTTTGATTCCACTTATAATTTAATGAGGATACGATCCAAGGATATCATTATTATTATGTCCTTGGATGGTTTATTTTTATTGGGATAATATTTTTAGGAAAATCATTTCTCTTCCTTTGGTTATACCATGATAAAATGCTTATTAATCCACTTCTTTTCACGAGTTATTATATGAATAAATAATGAAATGGTTATGGAACATGTATCTTTTAGACATTTTATGGTATGATGAAATTTTTATACAACACATTTCATTGTTGGGTTATGATATATGAATTTTCTATGATCTTTTGGTACACATACATATAATATTCATTATGTGAGAGGTGGGACCTATATATCACCCCAATGCATTGGGAGAAGACTTAAAACTCCCATGGTAAAAAAAGGAATAGGGAGTGAACATGGTTCAGTAATGGAATTGGTCCACTATGATGGTATTACAAGTGAATAATGGTTATTATGATAGTTTGGGGAGTGAACCCAATTCAATATGGAAGCCTTGGAATTAATCCTTAACTACAATGGAAATTATTTTTTATTATTATGTGTATGCCATAATTATATGTCTTATTCCAATTTTATGTAATCATGGCTCATTCTCTTTGATTACCTTATGATTAATGTCTTATGATTTTCTGATTACTATTCCATGAATCAATTATGATCTTTGATTTGAAGGTCATGTTTATAAAATGTTATTATCATGTTCTCATGTCCTTATATCTGTGTTGTGATTATGCATATCTATTTTTTATCCTTACTGAGCATCTGAGATCACCCTTTATTATGATTTCTTTTCCCAGGTTAAGAAGTTATTTATTATGTATGATATTTATAATTAGGGTGATAGTTATTAATAACATAGTGGGAGATGACTTAACTAACTTATGTACCAGTTGGTTAGGTGTTCAGGTTTTCAAATGCACTATACCTTTACAAACTATAGGCGTGTGTTTGTATAATATAATAAATATTCATCTAAAAATATGGAGTATCTATGTATTGAAAATACAGGTTTCTATAGTTGGTATCATAGTATAGTTTTAGTTAACCTTTGGAAACTAGGATGAGAAAAACTTTTTGAGATCCCTGAGGACATGTTGAGGGATAAGTTTAAGGACAAGTCACATCACATGAAAATGTACCGAAACATTGGTAAAAGGTATAAGGCGTGGTTTCAAAGAAATTTCATCAATTTATGGACACTACAAGTGGATGTGATTTTAGCACAGAGATGCCTAGGGGTAATAACTTTGAGTTGGGTACATTGATCTAAACTTGATCATCAACTCGTTATTGAAAATGCGCATTACTACACACCTGGTTTGAAAATCATAGAGGATAAGTTTTGGAAATTTACAAACTCTTTATGAACCACAATTAAGTATTTAAATAAAATATGAGTATTAATAACCAAGTACAAAAATAATTTTTCCATGATTAATAATAATTTTTCATCATTTAAATAACCTATATGTGTTTTTCATGATTATTTAGTTCCCCTGTACGATTATTGTACCTTACACTATCAATTTTGGTTTTAGTAATTTGTTGGATATTAAAGTATATGTATTAATGTTGTTTACAATAAACAATGCAATGATGGTCCTCCAAATAATCCAAACATTATGGGAGAGGTAATGAAAAATCACTTTTTTATGCTCACAAAACTTTTTCAAGACATTAATCATGCTTAACTTCAAAATGATAAAATAAGGGAACAATGATTTATTAAGTCCTTAATGAGGAAACATTCACTTATCATTAGGGAGTCCATTAATCGACTAGTTACTGAGCAATGTTTTTGTACCACAGAAAATATATTTTACATCTTTTAGTGTTTAAAACATAAAAAATTATTTTTGGTTGTCCATCGTTTGGAAGGAAAACAAGATTAGTGGTAGAGTCTCATTAAGAATATAAGGGAATATTATTAAATTGAATCCATCGATTGAGATGAGTTTAATAACTTATTTTTAAATAACTACTTTCTAAGATTATTTGTAAAAAGATGAATGAGTTCCTTGAGCTAAAGAAAAATGATAATGAATCTGTTCGTTTTTTTTGGAAAATTTAAAAATAATTATATGGAATGCTTCAGGTATTATCATTAAACCTAAAAGTAAGGTTGATCAATTAGTCATTAGTTTAAAACCATGTCACCTAAGGGAGTTAACCATAAGAGACATAAGTATCTATGAACATATTTCTTGACATTCTATCAAGGTGGAAACTGAGGTTGGAGTTACATATCAATGTCATTCTTTTGATAAGAGGATAACAAAGGAATTCAAATGAAAATCCAAAAACCATGTAGAGAAGAAGATGAGATTTCCATTATGATAAATTCATGGGATGAAATTGGAAGGAAATTTTATTTAGGGTACTTGTAAACTTTTTAAGTGTGTAAGGGATAGTTATTAGGCAATCAAATGCCGGAGTGATGGGAAAAAGATAGATAATGATGAAAATAGAGAGAAATATCCCACGAATTTGACACCCACACTCTAATGTTTCCAATTAAAGGTCTATAGAAATTATTCTAACTAGTTCTCAAATCGGAATGATAATGAAAACAATCGACATCATCAAACTCTTAAGTTGATAGAAAAAGGGAAATCTCATGCGATCATTATTTTTGATGAGTGGTGAGATAATGACATGGTGAAAGGTACACTTACCATCCACTCTAGAACTGGTAATTTCTTAATTGAATCTAGATTTACACATTAGTTTGTATATGAATAATTTTATACCAGTATAAAGATTCCATAAAATTTATTATATAAAAAATATGCAGTGCAAACCCAAAATGATATGATAGTTTCATCTCTAGTCCATGATTCTTCTTTAGTTTAATATTGTGAGTATTTGCATTCTAAAAATATCATCATTCTTCCTCTGGTTAAATTTTATGTTATATTAGGCAAGGATCAACTTTACCCACACAAATTCCACATAAATTTGTAAGGAATGGAATTCACATTTGATATTATAATCCAAACTATATATATATGAAATGATAAATATGAACTCAAAATTTAAATATAGTACATTGTAAAAGTTTTCATTACTATTAAAGAGTGTTTTTCTCTCATATAGAAGGAGATAAACTGAAAATTGATGATACACATTTGTGCAGGAGATTGTTGATGTCTTTATAGACGAGCTTCCTAGAATTCCACAAAAAATGGTGTTGAGTTTTCAATAAAACTAATACATGGTGCCACACCAGTTTCAAAGACTCCATATATAATGACCCACATTTAGTCAGAAGAATTGAAAATGAATATCCTAGAGAACCTTGACACGAGATTCATTTAGGTAAGTGTATCACCTAGGGATGCACCTACTCTTTTTGTTAAAAATAAATATAGATTGATTGGACTCTAAATTGATTACAGGGAGCTAAAAACATCATGATGAGGGAAAAATATCCTTTATCCTGTATTTATGACCAATTTGATCAATTGTGTATTGATTAATTATTTTCATAGATTATCCTTAAATTGGGATATAGTCAACTTGGGTCACAAAGGAGGATATACCCAACATAAAATTTTGTACAAGGAATGTACACTATGAATATACACTGTTTTCATTTGGTCTTATGAATTCCCCTACTATTTTCAAGGAATTAATGAATAGAATCTTAAGATATTACCTCGATTAGTTTGTGGTAGTCTTTATCGATGATGTTCTTATTAATTCAAATGGAAAGGAAGATTATAATGATCACTTGAGAATTGTAATAAATAATCTAAGGAGAAAAAATATGAAAAATTTACAAAATGTGAATTTTGGAAAAAAAAAGTTTTCTTTTTATGGTCATATAATCTCAAGAGAGGGTATATAGATAGATCTATCAATGAAATAGGCTATTGAACATTGTCCCAAACCAAACACAGTGACCGATATCCATAGTTTTTTTGGTTTAGCTGGATGTTATCAATGTTTTAAAAGAATTTATCTTGTCTATCTAATCACCTCACCATGTTAACTCGGAAGGGAGCCAAGATCCTTTGGACTGATGAATTTGAGGAAACTTTCAAGAAACTAAAGTGAAGATTAGTCATTTCACTTGTGCTTACATTACCTTGTAGTGAATAGGGGTTTGTAATCTAGAGCGATGCAAAAAATAATGGATTGCGATGTGTTCAAATGTAGGATTACAAGGCTATAGCTTATGACTCATGAAAGTTGAAGGTTCATGAGAAAAATTTCCAAACTCATGACTTGGAGTTATCTATGGTAATTTTTTTTATAGAATAGATGGAGGAGTTATATTTACAGAGAAAAGTGTGATATATATACTGATCACAAATGTTTAATGTATATATTCACATTGAAGGAGTTAAATATGTGCCAGAGAAGATGGATGGAGCAGATTAAAGATTATGACTTCCCAATACATTATCACACAGGGAAAGAAAACAAGGTCAATGATTTGTTTGGTTGTAAGGATCTTGCTAGATTTTCCCTGATGTGGATCACAATGGATCAAATATTTATGTATTTTGAAATGATGGATTTGGAAATCCTATTGGAATAAGATAAATATTAACTTTTCAATTAAATTTTTAGCTATATATAAAATTAATGAGTAAATAGGCATATAAGAAAGATGAAGAGATACAAAATAAGGTTAGAAATGTTCTTGAGTTATCCCTAATCATGATGGAATGATGAGGTTTAGGAACCATGTATGTGTTCTATTCATACTAGATTTGATGAAGGAGTTGTTATAAGAATCTAATAGTTTTTCATTCACTATTCATCATTGAAGTACGTAGATGTATAAATATTGGAAAGAGTATTTCTATTGGGATGACATAAAGATATATATCCTAGAGTTTGTATCTCAGTGCTCGGTATGTGAGTTAGTTGATTCAAAGAGAAAAAAGTATAATGGTATGTCACATCCGGTACCCATACCAGAATGGAAATGGGAAAATTTCACCATGTATTTTGTCATTAGACTCCGGGAAATGACTAAAGGACACAATTCTATATGGGTTGTAGTCGATAATTTTACAAAATAATCACACTTAATTGTTATTATAGAATAATTATATTTTTACCATATTTTCATAATATAAATTTATGAAGAGATAATGTTTTACAGAGTACCACATTCCATTTTTCCTGATCAAGATTCTAGTTTTACCACAATGTTTTATAGTAGTATTGGGAAATATATTGATATGGAGTTGGGTTTCAGCACTGTGTGTAATCCTCAAATAGATGGTTAGTCTAAGTGAACAATTCAAACTCTATAAGAAATTATAATATCATTTTATATGAATTTAAATGGTGGTTTTGATTAACACTTTTCTATAGTTGAGTTTTCATACAACGATTTATTTCAATTTTACATTCAGATAACTCCATATGATTTCTGATATAGAAATAAGTGCATATCTCTAACATGCTGGGATGAATTTAGAGAAAGAAATATATTGAAACCTGATATAACTAAAGAAATGGAAGATAAGGTTATAGCGATTAAAAAACCCATCAAGGTGGATCATATTTTAAAAAAATGTTATACTGAAAATCTTTATTGTGATCCAGAATTTGATGTTTGTGGAAAGCTGTTTCTAATAAATTCTCGGTGGATGAAGGCAATGAGATTCAGAAATAAGGGAAAAATAAGCCATAGGTATATTGGTGCCTTTACAATTATTGATAATATCAAGATGACAACCTATCATTTGGAACATACACCAAACCTCCCTCAATCCCACAATGTGTTCCATGTATCTCTCCAGAACATGTACAGAGTTGAACCTTTACATGTACTAAACTCATAGGTCATACCGAAAATGAAAGATCTTTCTTGTGAGGAATAACTAGTGGATATTATAGATCATACAGATAATGTTATACAAAAAAAATCCACTTACCAGGTTAATGTTTTGTGAAGAAACTAATAACTTTATGATTATACATGAGAACTTGCAGATACAATGAGGCAAAAGTATCCTCATTTTTTTTGTATGATAATGAAATAATTCATGGGTGAAAATAATTTTAAGGGGTGTAGCATATAAATCTATGAGTATTTATGATTTTTATATATTAAATTAAATGTTTTCAATAGACTTTTTTAGAAAAAAATGAGTTTTTAAATAGCTTTCATTAGACACAACATTTAGTTTTTCTTGCATTACACATGACACTAAATTTTAATAATCCACTATATATTATAAATATTATTATTTAATTTGAACCATTATATCCTAGCCATTAAAATTAGATTTATTAATAGTAATAAATAATATTAAAATATTAAGTATAGTTGTATTATATAAAGAAAACATATTGATAAAAAATATTTAATTTTTGATAAAGTTTATTTATGTTCCAAAAATACTATTTGCCCAAAAAAATATTTTTATTTATTTTTGTGAACAATAATAAAATTATTTTTAACAATTTTAGAAATTTAATTAAATAAAATAAACATCATTTTTGATATCAGCATGTCAAAATTAACATAGAGTTACTTTTTTAGATTTTTCTGAAAATCTTTCTGTGAATAGTGAGAAATACTGGTTTTCATTCAAAACTCTATTTTAGTTTAAAAATTAATAAGGTGATTTTTTATTATAAAATGGGTTTAAAATTAAAAATAATTCATTTATACATCATTTAATCTAATTTAGGTCATTCGAAACATTTTTATATTTAATTTTGATAATGTTTTTAAACATTAGAACATTTTCTCTTCAGAAAACCACTTTCTCATCACATATATGGGTTTACTTTTAAATTAATGTTTTCCTCTTATGTGAATGAAAATTATATAAATTTATTCCATATTTTAAATAACCAAAATTTATGTTATCTAATAATTGCAAATTAATGTTTTACCATAATGAATAGTAAAAATAGTAACAATTATCTACCATGGTTACGATAAAAATGGGTTTACTTAGGGGGTTCAAATAAATTGTAAAGGGTTAAAAATGAACCAAAAATTATTAATCAACAACTTTATTGATATATAGTGACCTTATATATTCTATTATACTGAATGGACTATTTTGGTAACTTTTGGTTGGAAAAAATGTGGGCACACCTTTATCTTTTTAAAAATTACAAGTGTTCCACTCACCTCAATTATAAAAGGCCACACCTACTCTTATACTCTTCACACTAAGAAAAAATATGTCAAAGCCAATATATATAAAAATAAATTCTTTAAACTGCTTTTCCTATCCTAAAATCGTTATTTTAGTCATAAATTGATCTTAATAATCATTTTTTTTGAAACCCAAAAAAAGGTTTCTGAAGAATAGTTAACATCCATATTTAAGAATTTTATATTATTTATTCCTCTACTTTATTCATTTATTATTAAAACACTATGATATAATAAATTTATTATCTTACATATATAAATACGTTATAATGTCACATTTATGACCTACAACTATGTCCACTCCCATCAAATAGGATACAAAATCATCATTCATGTGTGTGGCAGACCACCACCTCACGAACCAATGTTATTTATTTACCATCACCACATCTCACAGAAGGATATAATGTTGGATTAAATGTTTATATATTATATTTACTATATTTTTGTACTTATCTAATTATTATATCATAAATAATTTTAAACTTTCCTTTATGTGGGAATATGATAACGTCGTTCGTGTGTATGAAAGATTATCATCTGACGAAGCAATGCGATTAATTAATTATTTACATGGAACTTAATAAATATTAGTTTAATGAAAGTATTATATATATATATGACTTAAAAAAGTTTCTATAAGGGTAATATATTTCTTACCCATCTTTCCTTCAATCTGTCAAGAAAATGGAAACAACGTTCATCCGTACGTAAGACCCACTATCTCCATGGATTGTGTATTTCATTTTATATCTCTAACTATAATCAAATACAATAAAAAATATAAAAAATATATATTATATTTATATCATGGTCAAAATAGGGATATTAATAAACTATAATCAAACTAATATGAAAAAAACAATAAATCAAAATATATACGAAAAACAAAGTTGTATTGTTTGAAACATGAATTTAATATAGAATTGTTAATAAATGGGTAATAAAAGGAAATAATTAAATCATATATGGTATGATATATATATTTATGGTTCTATAATATATTTAAAATTAAATTATCTTTATTATATGAGATGTTTTAATGTATACGATGGATGTTGAGACTTAAGGCTATAGAATGTCATCTCAATTTTCTTGCTTTGTGACATATATTATGTTATGAAAATATCTTATTTAATGATGTGTATATATAACCCATTTTACACATAATATCAATAATTTATTTATTATAATTATATTATAAGGTTTATTTTACATTATTCTTTCATGGGTCGTGTGATTCAATGTTACCAAAGTGGTAAGTGTTTTATGTTACAATCTCATTATTTATCAAGATTAATTATGATTATGATTACAATGATGAAATATTATGATATATATTTTAATAAACTCATGTATATTCTTATCTTATAGTTATTTATGAAGAATACATGTTTTCCCTTCATTTTACTATCTTTATTTACTCAAGAGTAAAGAATAATGTTTATAAAAAAAATCATCTTTATTTGTCTCTTTATTTAAAAACCTATTTTTATTCTAAATTCATGTTTTATAAAAATATTTTTAAAAATATTTTTACAATTATCCACATTTTTTATTAATAAATTTTTACCCATGTTTTATGTTTTAAACAAATTAGAATGGAATATTCAAATCATATTCCAAACAAAGACGGTTGTATTTTACTAAAAATGTGAAATGAATCATCATTTTAACGTGTGAGACAGGAATATAAATATCCACTATCATAAAAAAAATTCATTGAATATGAATTTATAATATTACAAGTTAATTTTAAATGAAATGTATTTTTAAAAAGTTTAATTTTTAAAAATGTGTTTTTTAAAAAATATATTTATTTTCATTATGAAATGTACCAAGTGATCTTTCAAAATAGATTTTTATCTAAGATGAAATCCTTCGATTCTACTTATTCTTTATTGTTGATTTTATCCAAGGATACCATTTTAATTATTTATCTATATAGTTTATGTTTATGTTGAAACAATTACTATCAAACCCATTTCTCTTTTATGGGTCACTACATGATAAAATGCTTATGAAACCCAATTATTTTCATAGGATATGACATTATGAAATGATAAAATGACTATAAAACTTGTATATTTTCTATATGTTATGGTATGATGAAATTTTTATGAAACCCATTTTATTTAAAGGTTTATTATATGATTAATGATTTATGATCTCAGGGGACATATATGTATAATTTTCATTATGGGATGGGTGTGACCAATATCTCCCTCCAGTGCATTGGGTAAAAAATTATATTTCATGAGATTGACAGGACTGGAACCAAGAGTCAACCTAGTTTAGTAAAATAATTTTTCGACAAATTATGGTATTGGGAGTGAGCCTTTAATACTATTATGGTTTTTGGTGTAAATCCGCTCCACTATGATACCATTTTATGTGATCCTTGACTACTATGGAAATGATTTCTATGGTTATATGTATGCCAAAATTAATTTCTTATGACAATGTTATGCTATCATGGATCATGTTCTTTAGTTAATTTATGATTCATGTCTTATGAACTATAAATATTTATTCTATGACTCAATATTATTATCTTATATAATAATGGTATGGTTTTTAAATGTTATACTCATGTTCTCATACCCATATGTTCATGTTATGATTACGTATCACACTTGTTTACCCTTACTAATAATTTAAGATCACCCTTTCTTATTTTTTGTTTCCCTAGGTTATAAAAAAATATATTATATGTGATATGACTAAGAAGGGTTATAGTTATGAAAAACATAGTGAGAGATGTCTTATCTCACTTATATGCCAGTTGTTTATGTGTCCATGTTTCTAATGACACTATACCATTATGATCATCAGTTTTTTATTTGTGTAATATAATGAATATTTTTATAAAATGATGAAATATCTCTATTTGTGATGTCTGGGTCACTATAGTGGTATATTCTACCTCCCCATAATTTAAATTTATCCCCCAAAATTATGTCACATTGATAAAAAAACTGAAGATACTTCTACCTCACCATATCCCCTGGTTCCCATATAGCTTCCTCAAGTTGGTGGTTTCTCCCCAAAACCTTGACCATGTGAGTGGTATTGTTTTATATAATTTTCTCTATATGATATAGAATCTCAAAAATTTGTTCTTCATTGGAAATATTAGGATATAGCGGTATTATCATTGAGTCCAATACATGTGAAGGATCATTTATGTACTTTCTCAGGAGAAATATATGGAACACATTGTGGCCTTCAAAGAGGTTTGGTTGAAGCCCAACTGATAAAAAACTATCACTAATTGATCATGAATCTTGAAAGGGACAATTTACCTAGGTCTAAAACTCATTTCTTCTAGATTCTCATAAACTTCATGAATGGAGAAATTCCTAGGAAAACATTCTCACCAACATCAAACTCCAGATCAGCCTGATTTTTTAGTGTAAATTTTCTTTCAACTCATAGGCACATTGATACATTATTTAATAGATATGGATTTATTTTACATTTCGGTGTTTATATTATGTCCTAATAGATTTCTTTGTCCAAATTCATCCAAGCACATTGGAATTCTACAGTTCTTTTCTAATAGGGGTTTATAAAGATCTATTTGAATGGTTGATTGAAAGCTATTATTATTTGATAAATCAAGTAGTTGGAGGTGTTGGTACCAACTACATTTTAAATCCATAAAACAAGATATTATAATATCCTCTAGGGTTATAATTTTTCTCTTATATTGAATATTTATTTACGGATGATACATAGTGATGAAGCTCCAGTTATTATCTAGAGCCTATTGAGGACTTCTTCAATACTTCAAAGTAAACTTTGGATCCAAATCAAACAGAATAAAATGTTGTACTTCATGAAACCTTACCACATAATTTATGTATATCATGTCAAGATGATCAAGACATAACTATTTTATGATAGTGGCAAAGTGTGTTGAAATTTTAAGTCAATCAACAATAACCCATATATAATTTTTTTACATTTAGATATTTTTCGGAGTCCAATGAAAAAATCAATACTGAATTTTTCTATTTTTATTTTGTATATGTAATGTCTGTAACATCCCATAAATGGTTTGTCTCTCAAACTTAACTTGATTACATACCAAGAAACACGACACAAACTATGAAATCTTTCACTTTAGGTAATTCCATAAAAAAATACTATTTTAGATCCCTATACATCTATATACATGTAGGATGAATAGAAAATAAAGAACTATGAGCCTCCTATAATAGATCCTTATTTAAATATGATTTGGATTGGAAACCTAAACAGTATTTAAACCTTATAATTCAATCATAATCATGGTTAAAATCTTGAACATTTATGATCTACTTACACAACTATACAATCTCCTTCTATGCCTCTTTAGTTTTTTCATGGATAGCAGGTTGAACACTTATTTGATAAAGATAAGAATTTTCCCTTTCGTAACAATTTCCATATCCATCCTTTGTAAATGTAGAAAATTTTTATCTCTCTAAATAATCATTATAGATAATATATCATGATATTTTCTATTTAGGCCATTATCTACATTGTTCTCTTTCACAGGGTGGTAATGTATTGAATAGTTACCATCTTTAACAATCTCCAACTATATTCTATGTAGCTTTTTCAATTATTTCTATTTCAATATAAAATTTAGATTATTATGATCAGTTTTTATATCACAACATTATCAATAAAGCTATTTCCTCTAAATATTTAATTAAAATAATTTTATATCTAACTCTAAATCATGAGTTGGGTAATTTTGATCATTAACCATCAAACTCTGTGAGGCATAATAAATAACCCTGTTTTTCATCATGAGAACACATCCAAGTGCCTTATTAAAGTTTTTTTAATAGATTACAAACCCTTATCCACTATAGGATAATGTAAGCACATGATAAATGACTAAAATTCTCTTTAATTTCTTGAAATTTCCTCACATTCAACTGCCCAAAGGATATTGTCTCTCTTATGAGTTATCATGGTGACTAGATTATATTATCATGGGGAATTATCCAAAAATCATTGATAATACCCATTAAGATTAATTAATCAATGGATTTCTATCATTATGGTTGGTGTGAGACAAAATTAAATTGTCTTAATCTTTGATTAATCCAACGATATACCCTCTCTGGAAATTATATGACCCAAAAATGAAATATTTATTTTCCAAAATTCACACTTTCTAAATTTTTCACACACCTTATCCTTATTTAAGGTATCTAGTAAAATTATCATGCAATATTCATGCTCTTTCTTTCTCTTTTAATAGTTATGAATATCATCTATAAATATTACCCCAAATTGTTCATGGTAATATCAAAAGACTCTATTAATTAAATCTATGAAGATATTGTGAGAATTAGTAATACAAAATGACATAACTATATGTTCATAGTGTCCATTTATTATACATAATAACTTCTTTAAAAAATCATCCTTATTAACTATTAATTAATGATATCGAGAAAGTAGTTGAATCATGGAAATGTATTGAGCTCTATATAGTCGATCAAACAAGTTATCAATATAGGGTATATGATACCAATTCTTGTTTGTGGTATTCTTCAGTTCTCAGTAATCAATAAATATTCATATTGATCTATATTTCTTATTGATTAAATGAACTGATACACCCCATAGAGATACACTTTTCTAAATGTACCCCTTGTCAATATTGACATGGAGTTTCTTATTTAATTCCTAAAACACAATTTGGCACACTCTATAGGGAGTACTTGAAATATGTATAGATCTAAGATCGATTTCTATTGAAAAATAAAAATAAATATTTGAATTAAGACTAGGAAACTCTTCTAGAAATACATAAAAAAACTACCAAATAATATGTATATCATCAATGTTGATTTTCTCCCGATACATCTTAGATAAAAACCACTTTTGAATAAGTATCAATTCCCATAAAATGGGTTTTATATCTATTATAAGGTCATATTTATCATCACACTGATAAACAATAATATGTTGGTTTGAAATATCTAATGTGACTTCCCTTCCTCAGTGACTGATGTTGGATTTATATAGAGAAACCCAATCCCTACCTAAAATAACATACAATCCAACCAAATGGAGAATAATGAGATTTATAAGCATCTAATTCATAGAAACTTTAATTAGAGAAAGATAATATACTTTACATGCAATCACCATTCCATTAAGGATTTTATATAATAATTCAAGTTCAATTGTTGTTGTTGAACTTTAGTACCCTTAAAAAATTATCATGAACCAGACAGGGTACCCTAGTAACTCGATAATCGAGTTGACCCTGGCATAGCCCAAAGTGAATTTCCTATCTCCATTGGTTGACCACTAACACCTAACATCATACAAAATAAATGAGGGAACAAATTTTCCACAAAAAATGTGGTAGAAATATTAAAAATTAGTATGAATATAATAGAAAATCCACTAGGAGTAATGTACCAAAATTTAAATAGGTACAATAACCCCATGAACTACAACCATGTACAAAAAAATAGGAAAAACATCCCAAGTCGCAACTCAAACATGACTCACCAAGTCAACATATCAATGACTAGAATCATATCTGAATTCTTCTTTACACCTACTTGAACCAAGAAAGAGATAATCTACAAAAAAACTGAAGGTAGAAACAGGTTCTGACCCAAATATTTTTTGTATTTCCCCAAAATATTCCATAACAAGATTCCAATATTAAATTAACCAAGAAAGTTATTTAAATTTCCAAATAAATAGGTTTTTCATTTCAAAACAGTATTTAAAGAAACCATTCATTACAATTTAATAGATATAAAATCTTTATAAATTCATACTTCACATTTCGGATGATGGAAATAAATTTCAAATTATTTAATTTACCTTTAATAAAAGTGCTCTTACACAAATAACACTTATTTAAAATGAATTAACTAAACAATTTTTTATAAAAGACTTTATATAAATTTTCAAGCCATGTAAAACTATTTACAAAAATGGCATATATTCATTAAAAATAGAAACAAGGGAGTAACACAATCATTTTTCTAATAAGGTATGATAGTTCTAGGCATATGTACAAGAAATTGTGAAATGTAAAATATGTACATAAAGCCCTCTGGGTTTATGGATAAAGAGGACTCATCACTATCACCTAATGGATGTGATGTACTAATATATTGCGTTAGAATGTTGTAAGTTGGAATTTTTCGTCCAAATAACTCGCCAACTACCTAAGACATTAATGTGATCAAGTAAAAAAATGATGTGAAATTTATTTTAATAAGACTTAAAATAAAATTAAATTCCATTATCCATTACAAATATTCTTATTTTCCATTTAAAAACCATAATAGGATTTCAATAAAAAACAATCCTCTCACATATATATAACCTTAAAGTTTCCATCAAACCATTTTAAATCCATTTTAACAAATAGGGATTTAAAATAAATTCACCATTAAATATAAAAATCCAATTTCACAATTAAATTCGATAATTTAATTTTCAAACAACTTCTATAAATTTAATTAGATACCTCCAACTCAATGGAATTGGGGTGTTTCACAATCATCCACCTAAACCATTTCTAAAATTAAATTCAAAAATTTAATTAAAATTATTTCCATAAAATCCATAATTTAAAATTAAAAAATATTAATATCAAAATTTCAACAACTATACCCAGTTAATGGAATAGGGGGGTTTTCTAATTTAATGTCGAAACCAATTTTTCTTAAAAATCCCAATTCAATGAAAATTGAGTTTTCCCAAAAACCTTGTTGAATGAAATTTAATTAAAGTCAAACAATTTAATTTAATTCAAACAATTTAAATTAAACAAAGAAATTAGTGTTAATAAAATCAGGCATCGTAACCAAACCACCTACCTTATAATCCAATGACTCTTGAAACATCAAACTCTAATAAATATTTTCCAATGAAGAACAAAAATCATGAAATCTGGGAAAATTATAATCAAACCTATGTGTAGATCCATAATTTTGAGTATTATATGTT
The DNA here is from genome assembly GCA_963277665.1 of Viscum album. Classification (NCBI taxonomy): domain Eukaryota; kingdom Viridiplantae; phylum Streptophyta; class Magnoliopsida; order Santalales; family Viscaceae; genus Viscum; species Viscum album. The sequence continues at coordinate 1,982,672,335 of OY728145.1, read as the reverse complement.
ACAATAACACACAGAGATCTATGAAGCCCTAGCAAGAAAGAAGTAGGGAGATAGAGATAGAGAATAGAGTGAGAAGACTAGATGAGAGAATATTCAAGTCCATTCTTCAAGATTTAGAAAAATTATAGAAGGGATCCAAGGGGGAAATAATTTATCTTGGGAGCTATATGTAAGGGAGAATTAATATGGGGTTGTTATAGGTCCATCTATAACCTAAAATGGGTGTTTCAAGATTTTTAAAAATGATTTTTGGATTACAGAAATACGATGAATGGTTTCTTCGGTAAAGGAACATAATTTAGTAAAACTGTATACAAGAAATGTGCTTATTTTAAATGGGAAAAACAATATCTTGATAGATAGCACATGGTTTATTTTACTATGTGATTTTCATGTAAATCCCATTATTTTCTTTTCTAGTTTTTTTCTAGCAGGGTTAACTTCTTTTGATACTTGTGCACCAACCGTGAACTGGTCCTAAAACTTTTAAAAGATTCAGAATTTCACTTAATTCAACCCCAAAATAAACCCAACCAAATCATGGATAAAATGCGTTACAACCTCCCCAACATAGAAATTTTTATCCCCAGAAATCCTATAAGGAATCTTTCATGTCAAAAATATGAGGACACTACTCTATCACCAGTGCCTCCCTCTCCCACATCTCATGATTATTAGAACTAGGCTACCATACAATATGAACCAAACTTATCATACTTGAATGAAGAATCTTGATTTCAGAGTCAACAATTATAATAGGCAATCTAGTCATAGATAAATCAGTTTTAACTTCGAGATCACTTCTCCTTAGAACATGAGATTGATCAGATTGATACATTCTCTGTTGTGATAGATGAAACATATTATGTTTTGATGTTAGCTGCAGTCGATGTGATAAACAATATTAAACTTTCTCCACCTCCTCAATAAACTCAAATGGTCCCACAAAATGAGGAGTAAGTTTCCCATGCCTCTGAATCCATTGATGTACCAATTGGGTTAAAACTTTCAAGAGTAACTGATCAAGAACTGAAAATTCTAAAGGTCTACGAGAATAATGAAACTAAGAGATATATCAGCTCTACGCTATTAAAATTAACTAGTGAATCAAGTGAATCTATAATATTGACTATTAGACCAATATCAGTCCAACCAATGAACTTTCACTAATCTCAGACCAACCCAACGAATATATACAAGGTCGGCCATACAAGGACTAAAAAGGAACCATTCTAATCGCTGAATGATAACTATTTTTATATAAAATAATACCAAACCTAGATTACCATCCCAAGATCCATGAAAGTTGAGAACATAATCATGATTCATATCCTAATGAATCTGTATAGCTCTTTCTATATAGCCATCTAATTGCAGATGATATTCCATACTCACACGGATGTGAGATCCCAATACCTCACGAAGGCCACTACAAAATTGAGAACTGAACTGAGGATCTATATCAGAAATCATAGAATAACAAACTTCATGTAACTGAACAATATTTTTCATATAGTGTTTTTTTCAACACCTCGTCTTTGTTTGTATCAGAAATGGGTATAAAGTGACCTGATTTCATCATCTGATCGATCATGATCCAAAATAAATTATTCTTTCACTTGGTATGTAGATACCCAACCAAAAAGTCTATTGAAATCTCATTCCATTTTCATGTATGGAATGGAAGTGGATGAAGAAATCCTAAATTTTTCTAGTGCTCAAACTTAACCCACTCGTATATATATATTAGTGAGAGACACGTTTATACATTCTCCATCTCATACCTAGCCACCAGAGCTATCGTCGTATGGTATAGAACATATTTGTGGATCCGAGGATCACTATCCACTGGGAATTATGGAAATCCACTATAAAAACTTTCTTTACCAAATGCAGAACCAAAAAATATTCCTAAAATAATAGGATCCCCTCTTTGGAGAATGAACAATTAAGCATGGTATTTCCACCATTAAGAGAGTCTCTAATTCTATGGAACTCATCATAATGATAATGTTCCTAGAGAATATATTCTAGATGATTTGATATTAACTAAATAGAAGCAAAGCAAACCTTGACCCCTAATTCCTAGACTCCAATATGCAACTTTATAAAAAGGTCCATCAACATAAACTCTTCCGATGATCGATTCACTGCCTAGGTCAGAAAATTTCTACTAAATGTATCTTGAATGAAATTTCATTTCCCCATTGTATGGGTGGTTTTAAAGTTTATATAAAATTGTTGTTCCACCCAACCCTCTTTTCTGAGATTCAAATATTTTTGAGATAAAATATAACTCAATATCTTCTGGTTAGAATACACGGTAAACCTTTCTCTATAAAGGTAATGATGCTAAATATTGTTAACATGCATCACAGATACTAGTTCAAGGTCATTGGTTGGATAATTATTCTTGTGTGGCATAATATGATGAGATCCATAAGAAATTATATGGTAAACTTGTATAAGAAAACAAACCAATCCTGAACCCACTCCATCACAAAAGACCACATAGCCCCACCCAATTTCTGGATGAGTCAAAACTAGTGAAGTAGTCAAAAGGAATTTCTTCTCAACAAAATAATTCTTTCATTTTTAATTCCAAGAAAAATTTAATTCCTTTAAATTTAGTGCAGTCATCAGAGAATCCAACTATGAGAAGTCCTTCTTGAATTGATGATAATATCCAGGTAATCCCAAGAATATCTAAATATCAAATATATTTAATGGTTTCTCTCAATTCATAATAGCCTTCACCTTCTTAGGATCAACTAATATCCCTTTTATTTACACCACATGTCCCAATAACTTCATTTCCAGAATCTATAAATCATATTTAAAAAGAATGACATAATGGTGGGGATTTATCAACAGGATCATAACTATTCTCAGATGATGAACGTGATCCTCCTCGTACTTAGAGTACACATGGATATCCCCCCAAAAATACTACTATGAAAGTATCTAGATACTCAGGGAAAATATAGTTTATTGACAACCTAAACATTGTATGAGCATTAGTTAGTTGAATGGGAATAATAAAATACTTATAATGATTATACATTCTCCAAAAGGCATGTTTTTAAAATGTTAGATTATTTTATCCTCAACTGATGGTAACCAGAGTAAAGATCAATCTTCGATAACCACTTCACCCCTTTGAACTGATCAAACAAATAATCAATCAATGACAATATATACTTTTTATTTACTATCACTTGACTGAGCTTTTTGTAATCGACACATAAGAGAATTAAACCACCATATTTCTTATCAAAGAGAACCAGCGCCACCCAAGGTGAAACACTTGGGCATATAAAGCCTTTATTTAAAAGATCATATAAACTAGGAAATCATATCTTTTATTTATGTTTTTTATAGGTGGTAATAGTGAATAGAAACTAGTTGAGTACCCAACATTCAATCAATTGAAAAATCATCCTCCACTTATAGTGGAAAACTAGATAAGTTAGATGGAAACATGATGGGAAAGTCAACAAAAATTAGTGGAAGTTAATAAATCAAATATTATCTCTCTAAATAAAAGGTAAGCACTAATATTACATTCACCAACTCCAGATCAAAAGGTATGGCTCTGGTTGACATTGGGTCTAATTCTCCTTGAAAGTCATGTAACACACAACTATGAGTTATTAAGGATATCCAAAGAATATATCAATCAATCTAGTATTTATTTTCAATGATCCAATCGATAAAAAAATGTTGTCAATGGGATTCATGTCAAGAACTAGAAAACTCCATGAAAGATCAACATTTGATAGAGGGAAAACATAAGCCGGTCTATAGAGACCCTTCTCTCTATTCATACCAAGGGGTACAACAGTATCCATTGCACAAGAAAAATTTCCATAGGATGATTTATGAGATTAAAAATGAGGGTCGAAATAAATGAATGAGATACACGAGTATAAAAAATGTAGTCACTAATGATGAAGCTATAGTAATGGTACCTCTCCTGGCTGCTAGGCCTATATCCTCTTCTTATAGATAATCTTCCACTACATGAAGAATATTCATTCTAGATTTCTATTGCTAGAACCATTTTTCAGATGAAGAATTTAATTATGTTGTAATTTTATAAGGTGTGGATTATCCTATTCCATTGAGCAGAGTGGAATAAAAATATATGAACCTCTACAAGTTACCCGAGCATCTGTGGAAGCCCTAATTCTTGGGTGCCTCTGTACAAACCATCATTGAATTTCATAGCTTTCCACACCATTAAAAAACTAAAGGAAATATTACAAGAACTACATGAGGTTTAGAAAAATCCTACCATCAATAACTACCATAAGAGTCATCAAACTTCTTATTTCTCTTAGGGGAGTTCACATTTCCACTTGGAGTGAAGGAAACTATCAATAAACCTAACATTCTAGCTAGGTACATCTTGAATATTAGTTCTCTATATAGTACATCAATATAATAAAGAGACTTTAGTAAGAATACCTGATGATTAATATCCTAATGAATTCCAAAATAAAGCATTCGAGCCATCACTTTCTCATTCAATACTATATCATGTGATAAATGTGTGATCTTAGAAAAATAGTTTTCATACTCTGTCACAGTCCTATTAGCCTGGTAAAGATTAAGAAACATCATATCCATGTCCAATAAAAAATTCTATTGATATAACTATTCAGTGAAAATAACTTTTATGTATTTCTACTCTAGGACCTAATGTTCCTTTGTCATCACCATCATGTCCCACTATCTCATGCTCGATCCTTCCATCACAAAGGTGGAAAACATCAATTTTATTTCATCAAATGTTTCCAATAACCCCAAAAACATTCTATTATACTTAGATAATCCTCAGACTCTTGATGATCATTTGGTCCTTTGAACGGTTCTGGCTTCTAGTGAAGGAACTCTAGAGAAAAAATCTTAAGAACACACCTTTGAGGTTCTATAGATGGAGCTTCAATGGTAACATGAGGTGGTTTCTATCCCAATGAATGAATAGTTCATAAAGTCACTTATACCAGATTCATATCTACTATATAATTCACTCACTGAGGTTCAACAAAAACTTCTTCCTGGATCCAATTTACATGTCTTCTTGGAGGCATGATTCTACAAAACATTAGCAGACAACAAGGTTGAAAACATGTTACTCTAAAACATAGCAATAGGGGAAATTAATAAAGAAAAATAGAACAATAAGATTTGGATTTCAATCCTTTCCTTATCAAAATCAAGGATAATACCAGAACTAATCCATTAGACATATTCCTCAAACACCCCTTTATACATAAGGTTCAGTTGGTTAGAGCTGGGCAGACACTAAATCCCAACTACCTCCAAATCCCGATAGGATTTCACATTGCATACTAACTTAAAGACAAGAATTTTAACCGAAACATTTTATTCCACTTTTTCCTGAACCAGTCTAGGTACCCTAGTAACATGATAATCGAGCTGACCCTGATATAGCTTCATGGAAATTTATGATCCACATGGGTCGGCACCTAGCACCTGACATCATACACAATGAAGTTGGGAAACATTTTACATCAATCAATGTGGAATAATGATTACTAATTAGTATTCATACAAAATAAAATCTACTTTTAGTAATTTTACAGAAGTTAAATAGGTATAATAACCCCATGTACTACAACCAAGTACCACAAAATAGAAAAAATTCCTAAGTCCCAACTCCGATGAAACTCACCAAGTACATGGATAAACATATAGAACCACCTCCAATTGGTACTTTACCCCTGGTCAAACGTCGAAGGAGATAATCTAAAAACACATAAAGGAACAAGTAGGCATGAACCAAAGCCTAGTAAGATTTTACCAAAATATTCCATAACAGAATTCAAATATTAATTTAACGAATAAAGTGATTTAAATTTTCAAATAAATAGGTTTTAAATTTCAAAACCATATGTAAAACAAATCATTCATTATAATTCACATGATGAAAAAAAATTTAAATTAATGTTTCACATTTAAAATGATAGAAATACATTTCAAACGATGTAATTTAAGTTTAATAAAAGGGAGATTACATAAATTCCACTTTTCACAAATGTTTTAAAGAAACACTTTAAATAAAACAATTTATATAAATTTATAGGACATGTAAAAAAGTTTACAAAAATGGAATTTAATCATTTTAAATACAAAAAAAAGATTCAAATGGTAATAGGAATAATAAAATATTATAGTTCTAGGATTTAGGTACCTAACATTGTGAAATGAAAAATATGTATCGACACCCCTTTGAGACTAAGGCCAAATATGACTCATCACCATCGACAAATAGATGTTATGTGATAATATGATGTTTTGGAACATTGTAAGTCGTCATGTTCCATCAAAATAACTCACTAACTACCCAATCCTTTCATGTTATCATGTACAAAAAAAATTATTTGAAATTTATTTTAAGACCACTTAAAATACAATTAAATCCTATTATCTATTTCAAATATTCCAATTTTCCTTTTAAAAACCATAATGACCTTTTAATAAAAAAACATTCCTTTTAATAAAGATGAAACCTTAAGGTTTCCATTAAATAATTTTAAACCCATTTTCAAAAATAGGGACTTGAAATCAATTCACCTTTAAATTTTTCAATCCAATTTCAAAAATAAATTGAACAATTTAAATTTTCAAACAACTTTCATCAAATTCATAACCAACCCCCAATTTAATGGAAGTGGGGGTTTTCAAAATTTTAAATCCAAATAATTTCCACAATTCAATGAAGAAATTTAATTAAAATTATTTCCATCAAATAAACAATTTAAATTAAATAATTTAAATTTCATAATTTCCATAACTACACCCCAATTCAATAGAATTGTGGTTTTTTCTAATTTCATTCCAAAAATACATTTTTATTAAAAACCCCAATTCAATGGAAATTAGGGTTATCCAAAAAAACCAATTGAAATACATTTAATAAAAATCTAATGATTTTATTTAATTTAAAAAAATTAAATTAAATAAATCAATTTAAGGTTAATAAAAATTGGGAATCATAACAGAACCACCTATTTCAGAATCCAACGGATCATGAAACGTCAAAACCTAATTGTGATTTTCCAAAGAATAAAAATGATCATGGAATCCAGTTATAGAATAATAAAACCTAGGTTTATAATCATAACATTGGGTATTTGATCCTCCAAAAACATACTGACATCTATCAAACCCTAGGAAGAATGAAGAGGGAGATATAGAGAGAAAAAGGTTATATGACTAACTAGGAGAAGATTAAACGGTGTTCGTCAAGATTTGAATCACTTGTGAGAAGGATTAGAGGGGACAATAATTTATAATGGGAGATCCAAAGAATCGATAAATAATATGGGGTCCTTATAGGTCTATACAATACCTAAAAAGTGTTTTTAGTAATTTAAAAAAATATTTCTAGATTACATAAATCACGTGCATGATTTACAGGGAAGAGGTACACAATTTAGTAAAACAGTGCGTAAGCCATCCGCCTATTCTAAATGGGACCGATTGTTTCATCTAAGAGGGAGAACTGTTTATCAAGCCTTATGAAATATATGAGAAGAACACTAACTTTTTTTTTCAGTTTTCTCTCGCAGGGAACACAGTTTGGGAAACCCCCGCGCCAACCATGCACTAGCCCAAAAACAACCTTAAATTTTATAATTTCACCTGATTCAACCCCAGACGAAACCCAAAAAAAGACTAAAAAGGGTTGGATTAAGAATACATGAAAATAGTAATAGGATTTTATAAAAAAAGAATCATTTATAAAAGAGTGGTAGATATATATTAAAATAATACATTAACTGTTATAGAGAAAATAGTAAGTGTACCTCTCACCACATTGTTATCATACCCATCATCAAAAATAGAGATCACCTCATATTTCCTTTCCTTATTGGATTAATAAGTTACTTATGTCGATCATCATCATTAAAATTTATTTTTGATCATTAGTTAACATAATTCCCATACGCATTTCATTTGAATCAATTGATTGTGGATAGTGCATCCTATGGATATTTCTCTCATTCACATCATTATCTAACTTCTTCCGATCACATCCGCATACAACCTCTTGATGGAATTTCTTTTTAAATCTAAAACATTAAAGTTTCCCTTAAGTTAGATTTTTCCATGTTTACTTACAAACTTCTGTAATAAATTAATTATTATCTTCTTCCCTGTATGGTTTTATGTTTTTCATAGAGTCCCATATTTTTATTCTTATCAAAACCTTGAGATTGATGGGTAACCTTAATCTCTATTTCCACCTTGATATCACATCAAACGATTTCTCCATAGATAATGTTTTACCTTATGGATCACTACCTTCATAGAATTTTTCTCAATCCATTGAATAATCATTCATAATTACGTTTAGGTTGGATTATAATTCAATAAGCATACCTCACAAGTCTTGAAAAATTTCCTCACAGGTACAAACATATTCATCTTCCATCTAATTTATCTCAAGAAATTACTTCTCCATTTTCAAGTGAAGAATATGAGTAATGTAATTATTGAAAAATAAGTTCTTAAAATCATCCCATTCCATGGATTCAATTTCATTTTATTGACCCATATTCATGATAAGAGCCTAATATTGATCCCCAACTACATCCAAAGAACAGTCAACCTGATTTATTTTTTCATGGTCTACAAAATGGGTAATAGAAGATATTTTTTCAATCAAATTAGTACAATTATAAATAACAAATGAATTAGAATTCCTATAAAATTAGGATGGAAATTTTCACATAAAAGATTCAATGGAATCTTTTTCCCTCCATGGTGAATTCAAAAGTTTAACATGCCCGGTGTTACTAGAAATATCTTGAGATAGGTGAGTGAGAATATTCATGAAATACATAATTAAAAATTATAATACATTTTGTTTCACATGGGATTGGTGTTTGAATTATCTATAAAATTTTTTGTTCACATCATTCCTCCAGGTTACATCTATATAAAAACCAAAAAATGATAGTTTAAGAAATAATAATCATACAAGGGAACCACATAATAATGAATAGTCCTTTATAGGATGTGTAAATCATGATATTTTATTCCAATATAGAACACCTTAGCTATAATCATGGACATTTGTGGTCATAATATATTCAAATACTTCATGATGTTTCATAAAGACTTTTTGAATTTCGAAAAAATATCTCCTAAGAATGTCAAACCAGGTCTGTAGTAAGGTTCATTATCCAGAATCAGGTGATGATTGTTTCAAATCCAAATATTCCAAATTTAAATTTATTACCTATAGGTACATCTATTCTATTTCCATATCCATTTGGAGTATTTAGTCATGGATATAATTTATTGGAAACCACTTTTCTACCCTTCATCAAAATTATATGATACTTTCATATACTTAAACTTATCCTTATGGTTATAAATAAAGTTTTCTCGTCCTACATTCCAAATGATAAATAAAACATTCTATGATACCAAATATGGAGACCCTATCTTTTCATTCATCGATATAAAGTATTTATAGGTGAATATTCATTACATAACATTTCATTTCATACAAGAACCCTATAGTTCTTGTATATTTGGACACAATGAAACATAAAAAAATTTAATAAGTGATCTATATCATATCCCTTTATGTTATTCATATCTAGAAACCATCATAGACATATCATAGACAATACCTTGCTTCATATCATAAGGAATGAAATATAATAAAGGGTGAGATATGATCCATAGTAAGGGTAAACAATGGTGACATATACATAAAATGATAATAAAGTAATGATAACATTATAATAACTTTAAAAAGCCAGACCCTGCATACCATAGATCATTAAATTGAGTCATGGAATAAATTTGGTTATTAAATTAGAAATAAATTATAGAAGAATAAAATATAATGATCGATGAGAACATAACATTGGTGTGATATGTAGATTTGTGGTATATAGATAATCATATAACATTGTGAAAATATATAAATAGGAATATGTTCACTCATGAAGTTAAAGACATGAAATTAAATCCTTTTATAAACTTATTGTCAAAAAATAAAGTCCATTTATAACATTAAAAATATGAAATAATGTCTACACATAACATCATGGATATGAAATCAGGTCCATGAATAATCATATGGACATGAATGTAGGTCCAGGAATAAAATTATGTACATGAAAGTGGGTTAACACATAATCTTATGGACATGAAACAAGGTCCGTGTATAATATTTTGAGCATGAAATCAGGTTTACCCATAACATAATTGACTCATGCGGTATCTGTGATCACCCAATGCATTTGATGGAGGTATAGTTCCCACCCATCAAACAATTAAAACATTTGTGTTATATTAGATCATAAAACTTTAATAATATCATAACATTTGAAATGAAATTGGTTTATTAAAAACTTTCACCATATCCTAACCCATGAGAAAGAAAATTTATTCATAATAATTTCATCATTTCATTATAATGAAACTCATAGAAAAGGAATAAGTTAGATATATATATATATATATTATCATCTTAAATATAATCTATTTTGTGAAAGATTAAGTGTTGAATTATTAGATCATATCCTCAGTAATGATTAAGTAACATCAAAGGATGTCATGTTAGATGTAAAATTATTTTTAATGATCACTAGGAATATTTATTTATGAAAATATTATTTTTAGATAGAAATAACCTTTCAAAAATATAAAAATTTCACAAATATTAAAAAAATAATTTTATTTGAAAATAAACTTTGAAAAGTATAAATAAATCTTTAGATAATTGTTTGTTCATGATGGTGGAAAATTATGAATATGATGTGTCTGATAAAACAATGTTTCTTTTCTCATTTTTAGTAAAAAATCAAAAGATCCTCATTTAGAAAATGAAAAAAAGAATCATATATGAATCTCTTTGTATTAATTCAAACAAGGATAATAATTTGTTGAAAAAACATAGTAGAATAGTTAAAAACTTCTTTAAAAAATTTTTAGAAAACATCGACATATATGAAAAAGGATTTTGATCAAAGAAAGAAATAAAGTCAATTTATATTTAAAAAATTCATTTGGTATATTTAGTTATTAAAGAGAGGAAAATGGAAGGGAAACAATTATTCTCCCAAAATAATTATGGGATAATAAATCATGATTTTATTGATTTTTAGATCAGAATAATATTTCATAGGAATCATAATAGGAAAAAATCTTTAAAAAACACAGAATTGTAAGATAAAAACCATTACCACATTGGTAACTTCTGATTTAAATGCCCCACGAAAGAAAGAACCATATATAGATATGTTAATCCCATTAATAATAATAATCATAAAATAGATTCATGGGTATTATACACACCTCAATAAAGAAAGAAATAGTGAATACGGCATGTGCCTCCTAGAGATAAAAGTGATAAGGAAATCCCTTACCCCATGTGCTGACTTTCTTCATATATATTCAAACCTCATGTATAATAAATATAGGTTAATCATTTATATATATATATATATATAATAAACATAATAATATATATTTCCATTTATGATTTTCTTGTGACATTTTATTGCCTGTTTATTATCATTTTCCCTGTTAAAATCACATCTTGGAAAATAACTACTTCATTTTTCAGGTATATGTTGGTTTGGTATATTTGATCCTTTTACCCTGATCATGGTCCAATAATCTTCATAATATAATCAATTATATAAATATCATATATTTTAATTATATATGTATTTATATTAATCTTCTAAATTTATAGATAGAAAATGAATTACATCATTCATAGGGATAGTAGTGGGCACGTACGAATGAGGGCAATTTGCATTTGGTTCGATGAATGGAACAAAAAAGATAAATAATATAGAACCTTTATAGAATAATTTATATGTCATATATATCATTTATTATTATTAAATATTTAATTATTACCATCCATGATAAAATAAAATGAAAAACGCATGACATCGCCTGGTGGAGGATGTGGTCCACACGTACGCACAAGCGATGTCATAATTTTCAAATAGATTAGAAGGTAAAACGTTATATGTGATTTTTTAATGAAATAATTATAATTATTTCATAGATATAATCTAAATATATTAATTACATCATCATATCAATCTGTTATAGGTGGTGATGAAAAGAGAATTACATCAGTTTGTGAGGCGGTAGTCCCCCATACACATGATCGATATTTTCCATTAAAATTTGATGAAAATAGAGATGGATATAGGTTATTAAATTCAAATTTAATTTATCATAGTATATGTTAGATACTTATTTTATTATATTATATTATTTTTATTGAAATTTAATGTTGTTTAAGAAGAAATAAAACATATACACTTGGTTAAGAATGTTCTCCTTTTTTCGGACAACCTCCTTAGACTTTCACCAGAAGCATTATTAAGGGGGATTCCTAATACAAAAAATAACTCTAAGGAATGAGTATGGAATTAAATTATAATATTTGGTTTGGTATTTGATGAATTTAAATTCCTTTAATGTGTGAATAATAGTGGAGAGTGGGTTCCCTTTAATAAGTGTGGGAGATGACAAACATGGGATTTTTGGAAAGAAAAAGGATTACCCATGTGTTGAACATGAAAAAGGATCCAAAATAGATAATTATATAACATTAGTCTAGATAATTTTTAAATACACCCATAAAATGGAAATTTGATAATTTTTAGGTTATTTAATCCTTTATATTTTTAGGCTAACCACCGGTAAACCTGTTTTAACATTAACGATGTTATATAATTTTTCCTATTTGTATTATTAATTTTGACCAAAAATTAACCATAGATAATTATATTATATTATTATTAGGATTTAAAATGTTCAATTTTTTTTTATTTTATTAATATAACTTAAAAAAATAATTTTAAAATTAAACCTACAAATGCTACGAAAAACCAATTTTCCAAAGAGAAAAGTTGCATAAGTGTACAATGTTTTCATATCAAAATTAAACATGAATTTTATTAAAACAAAATAATTTTGTTTAATTAAACAAAAATTAAAATTATTTTACTTTTAAAATATTTTTAATCAATATTTAGCTTTTTAAATTATTTCTACGAAAACAAAATTAAATAGAAGTCCATGTTTTCCACTATTCAATGAAAAAATAATCTTTTTAGAAAATTATAAAAAATTTAAAATAATATAATTTTCAAATATTGATTAAAAAAATGAATTTCAAATTTTCAAAAAAATTCTCAAAAAGATTCAAAATTAAATATTATTTCACAAAAAGCTATAAAAATCATTTTTTTATAAAAAATTAATTTCGATGTATATAAAGCCTTTACTAAAAACTATGTACTTTTTTTTAATATACATTATTTATCTAAAACAATTATAAATAATTTTAAAAAATGTTGGTATTACTATTAATACCACCTAAATTATTATATTTTTTATAACGTTAATATTTAAATAATAATATTTACAGAATACAGTGGTTCTTTAAAACTCAGTGTTGTATGCCACCAAAATATTTATTGAAATTAAATTTATTAGAAAAAAATGATTCAGAAAATCCCATGGGATTAAATGACACACCAAAAATTTAATCAACCACAAAAAATAACTCACTAATCAATCTCATGGCCAAACTCTAAAATAATCTCACAATACATGTATTCAACTCAAAACATACTAAAACTCTTATAACACGTATCATCTAACTCCACCAATTCTTAAATATTGATGAAAAGAATTCAAACCATTAAGAACAACCTCAATAAATACATGGGAACTTCAATTAATCTCTACCACTTTTAAAAAAATGATTATTTATTCGATGATATTAATGAGTATTGTTTCATTCTTGATGATAAATATATTAATTTTAATAAAGAACAAATAAACATCAGAAAAGAATATAATTCCGTTCTAAATGAAAAAGATGATTTTTCTAAAAATTATTCAGATTTAAAGTACAATATTGATAATGTTTAATCTTATTTTTCCATTCATTATAGGAGACTTAATGAATTATTATCCTAATATGATTATTTGAAAATTTATTCTAGTATATTTACTAAAGGGAAGGATTGACCTAAAAAATATAACAGTTACATCAATTTAAGTAATGGAAAAATTCGAATAGAATTTATGGTAAATTTACAATTCTTTATAGGAATTATTTTTTCCGAGTTCAAATATAAAAATTGTGAATAAAATTACTTATTTTCACAATGGTATTACTAATCATAATTATAATTATTATTTCTTTAAAATACCTTAATTTGATGATATTAATCATTTGTATATTCCAAAATATTTAGCGAAATTTAAGCCTATAATTTATTTTAAAAACAAGAATATTTATTTACCTAAATCAGTTATTTATTTTATTACTGGACCCAAAATCATATGGGTAACAATGAAAACATATTATATTTTCTAGTAAATGAGTCATAATGAATAGAATGTCAAATTTTATAAGGATAGTGACTGATAAAAAACACATTAATAATGAATTATAAAAATTTATATTCCTTATAAAAATTTATTAATGTAGTGGAGTAAATTATAGGTAAAATATTATTCAAATTGGAAATGTTATGAATCCAAAATTAATCACATTTAATAATGTACTTTTTGATGAACTTTTATGGACCCTTTTCTTTATTTATTTTATCCAGAGGGTGTTTATTTTAAATATTATTATATATTTATAGGGAGTGATTATTCTACATTTATTTTAGTTATAATAACTTCTAATATTTGATATTACTAATTTAAATGGCAGGAGTAGCCTTCATAGTTTATTTTTTTATTATTTAATTTTAATCTAATTTATTATTTCTTGTGCTGGAGTGGTCTATATAATTATTCAATTAACATTTAGTCATGAACCATATGATATAATTTTGTATATTTATTCTTTTTAATGTATTTTATTTATATTCTATGAATATATTTTATATATTTATTATAAATAAAAATGGCAAGTTTAAGGGGGAGTTGTCTATAATGTTTATCATGTGTTAACTATTTTATTTTTTTAGAATGTTCTAAATTTATATTTTCTTATTCAATTAATTATAATATTTTATATTATTATTTTGAATATTTTTTACATGTTTCATGGAACCTTGTAGTTAATTTTCTTGTACATGTGGATTTCATTTGATGTTCATACACTATTCTATATTTTAAAAAATGAATCTTATAATAATAGGGAGTATTGTTGAGTCAATGTAAGTATACTGTTTTAATTTTTTCTATTTTTATTTATATCTAATGATAATAGAGTATAACTTCATGGTGTCCATGAAAAGTTACTTGGAGGAATTTATACTATATAAAATATTTTCGGAATACAATTAAAGAATCTAGGTATTAAAGAATCTTAAAATTGGAGGAACCATACAATGGGTCCCTTGCATAGAGTTTTCTATAATTAGTGATAAATATTTGTTATGGTGTTTAGGAATGGTTTTAAAAAAATCTATAAATATTTGAATAAGTTTTGAGATTATCTAAGAAGGTTTGGAATAATTTTTGAATATTTCAGTTTTGGAAAATATGAAAATTAAATCATTGTATATTTTTTTCAGGATCCCAAAAACGTTTACTTAAAATTTGTAAGGTTTATTAAGTTAAGAAAATAAAAAAGTTAATGAAGATCCCTAATATGTGTATGGTTAATTATAGGACTAATTAAGGTTCCCTCAAACATAATTATGTTTAAATACAATTTTGTATAGATGTTATGAACATATTAAGGTTTTTTATGAATTCATAAGGTTCAATGCATAATGTTAATATATATTTTTATGTTCCACATGAAATTCATAATGTTATTTTGGAATAATGAAATGTTCATATAACATTATAAGGATCATAGACATGGAAAATAATTAATTTAGGGATTTCTAGAAGAAAATATTATAATGATTAAAATTAGATGATGAAATATGTTAATCATCATTGAATAATCATAAAAATGATTATAAAGTGTCATGAATAAAGTTGAAAAGGAATAAAAATACAAGGCCTTTTATAAGTAATAAGAATCAATTATGTTTTTATGTGTTTTTGCAGGACACAAATCTTTATGCATGCTAGAGTCCATGTCTACGCGGATAAAGTTAAAAATGACCCAGTATTTTTGGAGAGTTTGAAGAATTAAAGTTCCAAATATTAATGGGTTGTTTAAATAATATTAATTGAGAATAATTTTATAAATAATCATGGGAATTTCAAGTTAAAATATTTAAAATCAATTATTGAAGTTAATGTGAGAGGATCTATTAGGAAACTGTTCACCAGATTGAAATATGGAGATTATGAGAAGATTGAGATATTAAAAATCTTAGAGAGTTTCCTAATTTTATTTTATAAACAATATTGATGATATTATATGAATATAAAATGGAAGATAAATAAATTTTTATTGATGATCATGAGTCAAGAATTGTGAAGCTGATATGTGATGCAAGAATTATCGATTTTCTATGTCAATGGAAGAGGAGGAGGATAAATATCAAATCCTTTTTATCCTACTTGAGGATTTATGTTTCAATTATGATAATTATTAATAAGGAATAATTTTATTATTCTAATAATTAGTTGTAATTGATTGTGACTAAACTTATTAATAGGGATAAGGCTATACCCTTGCTTGTAGAAACTTTTTGATAGTAAGATAAGTGATGTGTGTGTCTGGGGGGGGGGGATAAAATCCAAAATACAGTTGGTACAAAGTCATCATTTTAAGAGGAAATCTTATTTAACAAAAATGATGTATTAATTTATTTATTTCCTAAACTACTATGATGGTTGAGAGAATTATGTTGAAAAATCATGAGAGTAATTGGTTTTGGAAAAAGTAGAAAACACAGATTCACACCCTCTTAGTGTTTATCACCATGCATGTGATCTGAGAAATTAGTATTAGAGTTTGTAAACACTATGGTGTATCCATCTATATTTTATCATGGATAAACACTAAATATATAATATAAAATGAATTTCTATTCTTTATGGAAAATTATTTCATATTTTGAAAGATAGAATGGTACCGTACTTATCTTTTTTGGTTATTTGTGTCCTCAATTCTCTCCTCTATAGATTATATATGCTTAATAAGATGTCAGAATATTCCATGATTTAAAAAAATAAATTGGGAGTGATGTAAAGGTAAAAAATTCATTATTTTCATGTCTATATGAAAAAGAGATGACAAAATTCTTAGGTTGTGGAGCTGCTAATTCCATTTGGAAGACTCTTAATTTCATCAATGAAGGAAAAAAATATGTTTGAATCAAAATTATAGATTATAAAATAGTATTTTGAATGCATTATGATACAATAATATAAAACAATGAATTATTTACTAGGGATATCATATATATCAGTACCATTAAATGGTGTTGAGAAACTTTTGATGATTTTACTATGGTGAAAAAGCTTATAATAATATTATAAAAAATGTTTAATGTTAAGAAATTAGCTCTTAAAGATATGGATCATGATTATTACACCATTTATGAATTTATATATCTCTCATAAATTATCATATGAGAATATGGGATGATCTTGAATGTAAGAAAAAGAAAGATATAGAATTTTATTTCAATGAATTTGATGGTACTTATATCAACAAACATCACATAAAAAATATGAAATTATATAATGAAGACTACATTTAAATGATTTAACAATGGGAATTTTTCTATTTATTACATACTTTCTCTTAAAAATTAGGGTTGAAAGTGATAATGATGTAGAATCCATAAAGGTTACCAATAATAGAGGTTCTCTAAAGATAAATTAGATAAAGGAAAAGAATAAATTTTAACTCAAATCCTATATAAAGATATTTATATCAATTGTAGAAGGTGTATTAGATTTTGAATAAAATTGTATTGGTGAGGAAGATCCTAGATATAATTCTCAAAGTGTTCTCATGTCATAATAAGAATAAAGAGATAACCCATTAAAACATTAATTAAAAATTAATAATGTGTATAATGTAGAGGAAATAAAAAGAACCAAGGGATATACTATTATAGTAGATAATAAAATGTTCTGGAAGGAGATTGGAAGACAAAGTGAAGAAAATGATCATGTCAAAAAAACCATGAAAAACTTAAAAAAGTTTTGATAGAGGGCCTAATAAATTATATCTATAATTTAAAGAATGATCATACAAAGAAATAGAAAATAATTGATGGTATGGCTTCTAAAATTACTCTTAGAGATAAATATTTTGATAAATTAATGATGAAGATAGGTAAAATGGTAAAATGCAAGGAGAAATTAGGAATTGACTTCTATAATGAAACTGTGAGAATAATTGAATGTTCTAAGAAGAAATCCGCTTGTATTATTGCATTAAAAATGTAGTACATGTGGAAGATAAATTAATTAAATATTTTACTCAAAAGAAAGCCACAAATATAGGGGAAATCAATATTGAAGAAAATTATGAAGTGAAAAAATATTTAAATAAAGGATAAAATTTAATTAGATCTAGGAAGGGAATGTTTTGGGAAATGAGTCCATAAAAGTCTCAAAAGGTTAAGAAGGATCCCATAAAATAGAGTTGTGTGATCAAGTAATTTGAGGTTTGGGAATAACATAATACAACAACTAATTCAATAATATATTTTTTAATAACATCGGATCATTATATATTATTACAGGTTTTATATTATATTCAGACATAGAGCCTAAATTTTGTGGGTAATATATCTATAAAAATCCTATGAAAGGATCAAAAATCAATGGGGACACAACATAAAAAATTGAGGAATTATTAAAAGTATCAATATGCTTAAAATATTGTTAAAGTGAAAGAAAATTTTGGGAGTCTTCAAGAAGTTTGATCAAGAATAACACACTAATGAATAATGTGTTACATTTATTATATCTTGTTTCAACCTTTTTCCAAAACATGGAAATGGTTATAATTAAAGAGAGATAAACAAATCAGAAAATGTTTGATGAAACATTTAAATCATATAAATATGGGAATCCATAGATCATGGAAAATGGGGTTTCTTCTCAAATGAAAGGATGTTTGAATAATATGAGAAATATTTATGGATATGAAGGATGAGGTATCAACTTATACCATGATGAATCTCTTAATATCAAAGGATTATTAATAACCAATTTTATAAAAAAATTAGATTTTTACTGACCATGATGTTTTTTGTTCATGGGCTAGATCATAATCTGTTGATTTTACCATAGATTTATAGTGATGGAAATGAAGTAATCTTTTGAAAAATTGGTTTTAGTCAATATATTGACATATGGGGTTTTTATAACAAAAGGGATTAGAAACCTAGGTAATCTATTTTTAGGTGGTGAATCTATGATAGATCGTAACCTGAGACTTAATGTAAAAAATTATTAGTGGAATTGAATACCTAGTCATCTCTGGAAAAAGAATATGTAGAAACTTATCAGAGTAAATGTAACATCCCGACCTAGGTGGCACATGTCAGTACCCCGATCCAATTGGATAAATGACCTCAGGCACACCTCCCCATATTCCATATCCTTCCAAATAGTAGTGAGGGTCCAATATATATCATATAGAGACTATAACCTCTTTATCAAGAAGAATAATAGTGTAAATCCACAAATTATATACAAATTATAATAAAATAACATGGATAATAAAATATTCAAAAAAGAATAATATCACATGATGATCCCAAACATGAAAAAAGACCATAAAAAGTGAGTGGTTATGTCATTCTGTAATGAGCGTTAAGTGTCTAACAAAACTAAAATGAACACACACTAGAAACTCCTAATAGGGTCCTAACATTATGTTCAGTTCTCTCATTCATGCTCTATCCCGTACCCCAACAATGCCAACTGACAAAGGTCTCTATCCTTTATCGTGTCCTACAATCATGAATTTTATTTTGGCACTAATCTTGAAAGATACGGGGGGTGTGTGTATAAATTTTTAGGCCATCACAAATGTTGTATAAAAATATATCCCTTATATATCATTATATGTATTGTTTTAAATAATAAAGTAAAACCGATAATATAAATAGTTTCCATGTAAAATTATTATGTAATTATTTATATAATTCCAGGATTCATGGTGACACCCGAACCAACAATACCAACTTCATCCCATTATATAGTCTGAACCACAAACCAAAGGGATATCACATTTCATTCTTTCATGGGTTTTCATTAATCATTTAATTCCAATTTCACAATCACGAAATGGTGTCCTAGATTAGAAGAATGCATCCAAAGGGTATTTGGAGCAGTAGTCCTTTTCCCACAACTAAGTGATCACATGTAATATATATATTAGGTTCCAAGAGAAGTAGTGTGGCACCCCATGGGTATTAGAAGTAGAAGTCACACTCCCACAACTAAGTCAAAAAATATCACATCTCATGGTTCTACATTATAAACCCATTTCTCAACCATTTCCATAATTTATTATTCAACCTGCTTCATAAATTAATTTATCTACTATGCTTAATTTATAAATCATGATTTCAATCATATCAACACACCTCATGGGTCACTATAAATTTCATAATCCATTAATCAATCAATTTCATAATCATATTATTCAACTATTTCATTATGACATATTCAACTAATTTCATTATCACATGAAAAAAATATCATTAAACTGATTCAATTTATAATAAAATCACCTAGTGTGGAAATTTAAATTTATAAATTACATAAATTTATTTATAATCAATAATATACGAATTTAAAATTATACTACCTATATTCGTATCCTTGATGTACATTCTCCAAATTAAAATCCCCAATTTTTTGTGGAATGATAGAAATCACAAAGACATGGAATATCTTGGACCAACACCTATGATCAAGAAAAAAAGAAAAATATACAATAAAAATTATATATAAACCACCAAAACGGGAGTAAAAATTAACAATATTCATTGGTAAGAGATATTATAGAGATATAAAACCAATCATGGGAGGAAAATACGTATCGTAGAGGAGATGATCCTTCAACTGGATATTTTATTCATCAAGAAAAGGGTTCAAGGGGTCATAGATTACTCATGGGAGCATCCAAAATTGAGGGAAAACATTTTGGATGAGTGGGGGTGAATAGGGTGAAAAGGGGATTTTTAATTCTTTTTAAAATATTTAGGGGAATTAAATGTTGCACATATGGTTTTGATGGGCAGAGAAACAAAATTTTTCAAACCACACAAGTTAACCATACACCTATACTTAGGTTGTGCATGGTTCCTCCAAAGTGTCACATGGTTTGAAAAACCACATTTCAGTCATTAAAATACCCTTTGTTATAGGGTGAATTGGATTCGGATGGAGGCCACATAGTTTGGCCAAATCGTGCTCCAATCGAGCGCCACCTCCTATGACGCCAAAATGTGGTGCATAGTTTCATGGGAAAAATTGCATGATTTTATCTAACCGTATGCCAACCAGGATCATACCCATGGGCTTCCAACTTTATCCAATTTCACCCAAAACAACCCCAAAACAAAACCCAACCAAGGTAACCAGAACAAGGTAAAACTATACCTGAAAATGAACATGAGGCATATGTAGAAAGGCCAAGATATTAGAAGATGTATACCTTATAAGAGCTCATCATTGAGATGTAATCAGAGGAATATATAATATTCCTAAGTGAAAAGGTTATACCACTAAGACCACATATATTCCTCTCTCTCCCATTTTCCCTCATGAACATGTCCATTTTTACATAATACTAAAACTATCAGAACAATATTTCATCAGAATACATTATCACTATGATCCATACTAGAAATTAGATTCTCCTCAAAGGATGAATCAACCTCATTCTCAAAATAATCAACATAAATAACATGATAAGGGTTGAGGTTATACTACTAAGGTTGTGATATATGAAAAAAATCATGTATAATATTATACCTTTGTGAAATATCCAATCAGTGTGTTACTAGTTTTACTCTCTCCACAACCTAAAATGGTCTAACAAACATGGGTTCTAACATTCCATTCCTCTCAAATCCTATGGTGTCCCAATAACAATGACAACTGAAGGAAAACATGATCAACCACTCTATACTCAATAGGTCTTTGATGTCCATCATCATAGAATTTCTTCATAATCTATGTTGTAACCATACGTTTCCAAGTCAAATTAACCTTAGATGATGTATCTATTATGAGAATTGGCCCTAAAAACCTAGAATCACCTACCTCCATCTAGTATAGAGGTTGTTTTCATGGCCTACCATAAAGTGCCTCATATGGGGCTGTATGAATAGTTTCTTGATAACTGTTGTTATAGGCATACTCAAAGAGTGCTAATTGATTATCCTAAGACCCCACAAATTTGATGATTAATGTCAAAACATATCTTCAAATAAATTTATAATACATTCTGATTTCCCATCTATCTTTAGGTGGAAAGCCGTACTAAAAAATAACTTTTTACTAATAACCTTCTACAAGCCTTTCCATAAGTGAGAAGTGAAACATGAGTCACAGTCTAAAACTAATCTCTATGAAACCCTTTGAAGATGTACTATCCAAAAATTGTACATGTAACCCAATTAATCCACTATGAAAGTCTCCTGGATAGGTATGAAATGAGATAGTTTCATCAATCGGTCCACAATCATAGATATTACATCATTTACCCATGGAATCCTCGAAATACACACAATTAAGTCCAAGGTAACGTCATACCACTTATATTATAGAATGGGAAACGACTAGAGTAAACCACCACGTCATTGATAACCAGTATTTACCTATTTACAAGTGTATAATTGTGTCACGAACTATGTAATATCAATTTTTATTCCCAAAAACCAATAATGTTGATGTTGTTCATGAAGAATTATTTTCAAACCAGGATGTACCACCCACATAGAGGCATAAAACTCATGCATCAACTCCTTTGATATACATTTAGGCATTACGTCATGGTTTAAGACATAAATTTTCATATCCTTATCTATAGTGCTATTATAAGTTGACTCCCCCTTTAAGGATTTCCATCAAGTCCAAAAATTATGGATCCTCATATTTCCTCTCCCTAATCCAATTGAGATGTGTCGACTCAGCTAATACTAATTTGAGGGAGATCGTCTCTTAGAACTCCTAAACCACAATATATATCTTATCCAACAAGTTCATCATATTCCACTCAGAATTGGACTCATTAACTACATGAGTCTATGTTTTACTACTTAATGTATCAAAAAGAAAACTATTTCTCTACCCAATATTATATTCTAGGTAAAAATAAAATGATGTCATTTTTTCAACCCACCTTCATTGTCAGAGATTCAAATCACTCTATGAAAAGATAAACTTTACATTTTTGTGTCCGTTATACACATTAAATTTTTTTATCAACATATAATTTCTCCAACAGTTAAAGGCCTAAACCACTATAGCTAACTCGAGATTATGTTTAGGTTAATTAAATTAATGGGTCCTTCACTACCAGGACCCATATTCCGCAACTTGATCTCCCAATATCAACACTGCTCCAGGTACTATCCCAGATGTATCACTAAATACAGCATACTCTCCACCCGATTCGAGTAGGCTCCGAATTGGTATAGTAGTTAAACACTTCTTCAACTCATATAAAGAATTATCCCATGCTCAAGACCATAAAAAAATAATAAATTTCTTTTTCAAGCCCAAAATTAGTTATTCAAAATGAGAAAAGTCTAGGATAAACTTTTGATAATAACCCGCCAACCCTAGAATGCATTAGAAATCAAACACATTCTTAGGTTGTTTCTAAGAAACCATTACTTACACCTTCTCTGGGTAAAATGAACCACCTTCTCAAGAGATGATATGACCCAGGAAATGTTCTAGGTCGATACATAATTCATACTTGGATATCGTGGTGTATAGACAATTCTCTGTTTGTGTACTTAATATGATTTCAAGATGATGGCCATGATCTTCATGAGTATTTGAATACACAAGAATTTCATCAAAAAAACAACAACCAAAAATTGATCTAGGTACTTGTGGAATATTTAATTTATTAAGGCCCTAAATGCATCTTCTGTATTTGTTAGCTCGAACGACATCAAAAAAACTTATAAAGGCCATACCTACTAATAAAATCAGACCATGTTATATTAGAAGGGCTAACTCTCAACTGATGATACCCTGACCACATGTCAATATTGGAGAAAACACAATATCATATCAATTGGTCAAATATATCATCTATAAATGGAAGAGGATATCAATTATTCCCTACCATTTAGTTAATATTATAGTAATAAACACAAAATAATAATTCCCCACCATCGTTATTAGAAACCAAAATCGGAGAAGCCCAAGGTGATGTACCTGGATGGATGAATCCCTTGTCCATTAACTATTCCAGCCGAGTATTAAGTTCATAAATCACTATTGGCCTCATTATATAAGGTGGAACAAAAAACGGATCATCTCTTGACATGATCTCAATTGTGAACTCAATATCACTCTCAGGTGGTAGGACTGAGAAGTCTAGAAGAAACACATCCTAGAACCTATCCACCATAGATGGAATGAAATCATTCTTTACTCCTCAATTATCTAGAAAAATACATACAATATAATTGGTGATCTCCAATAGTTAATGATTTTTTGGACCTTTACGGCCTACCTGGATATCCCACTCTCCCTGATGAGAAAAATCGTTACCCTCAATAGATATAAAGGTCAGTCTCCTTCGATAACAATCAATGTGGGGTCAACACACACCCAAACAGTCAATACCCAAAATCAATTCAATGCCTAACATGTCATGTATTTAATGTTCACAATAGAAATGATAATCCCCATCCTCAAGAGAACACACCATGTATAAATAAATATCCCTCGACCCCACTCCAAATGGTGTGTCGATCATCATAACCCCACTCACAAACATCACTGTCAGACTCAAACCATTCACAAAATATACATATATAGAACAATGAGAGGCACATTTATTAAATAAGTCACTATAATATATAGAATCTTCAAGAATAAAATATTTAACTTTCGATGGGACAACCTCTCACTCCACAAGTTCATGAAGAACTACATGCCAATTTCCTACCCCTCTTCCCTATGATATAGTTCGATTCACCTCAGTTACACCACTCTACAAATACAGGAAATCTTTCCCTAATGTACCACATTCTCTACCTCAATCTCCAATGGTAGAATAACCCCAATTGATCAACCAATATGGGGTGGAAGACCCCCTTCTTGTACTCTGACTTTGATATGCTGCTTCATTATTACCCATCGGTTGAGGGTTTCTATAATATATCTACAAGATACCTATCCTATCACAAGCTCAACACTGCACTAATGGTCAAGGACAGTGGTTACAAATTATACCCGACATACAATACTGGTAGATGTTTGATTAGTTACTATATTGAGTAACTGATCCTTCTCCCTAGTCACTATGTATTCCATCTCCCTAGTTAACATTCTTGAAGCGATGATTCCTACTCTCGGAAGACGTACATACTGATCAACTAGTAGAAACCACCTGCATCACTCACGATTCATCTTTTAGTTTCCCCTCATAAATGAGAGCCTGATTCAACCCTTCCAAAAACATTCAGTCAAAAGATATTAACATGGGACCAAATCTAACATTTAATCCCATTCTAAATGTTTTCCACAGTTGCCTCATTATATTCTGATGTTCGAAAAAATTACTACAAATAAGTGAAGATACTAGTATGGTCCATCATGAAAATAATCCCCTAGAAAAAACACATAAACATAGGTTACCTATCCTTCATGGAAATCCTAGGGTAAAGTGAGTTGATAAATTATTCCAAAGGTCTTTCTAGACCATGTTCTCTATTAGCTCATCCCAAGACTGAATGTCCTACCAAATCATCACATGACCATGAATTATATTGGCATTCAACTTGACTCGATTCTCAGCAAGAGTCTTTAAATGGTCAAGGATATTTTTGATAGACTCTATAAAGAGCCCAGGTACCCCTGGTTTAACCACTAGTGAATTTTGGAGGGTGCTGTAACTAGAAATCCCATGTCATATCATAAATATTTTGTACAACCAGCCCTGGGTTCTTTTCCATAAACTATATAATGTTAGAAAATTTCTTATGAAACATCTCTTCATCTTATTGACCTGAAGGTATTGGGGAGTTAGGCTCCACTACTGTGGGGTACATTTCCATCCATTTCCTCATGTTGTCCTATCAATAGGAATCATTGTGTAATAATATATCTATAATTCCAGAAACACTTATTAGGAAATATAACACATCATCATCACATTTATGTAAGAGTAATTCACATAAAACTATGACAAGTCATCCACCATACCCCTCCACAAGGTCAAAACTGAGGCAGTAACACTACCCTCAATCATCCCTCATCTAGATTATGGCAAACATAGTGTAAAACATTTTCATTCTTCAAGGATTCCCATTATACACCCATTTATCAATTTTAAATTACCACATTTAGCATCATTTAAAAATCTTAATTTCTTATTAGGAACATTTTTTTAAAAATTACTCAAATAAAGATAATCATTTAATTTTAACACTCAATGAAAACCTTCTTTTTCATGTTTGCCTAAAATGATATGTGTTACATAATATTATGACTGCCTTGAATGATGCATGTATACGCAACTCCCATTACCTATGAGTCCAAGAGTAAAATATCATAAAAATTAACATCACACAATAATTATATCTCCAAAGGTGAAATAACAGTCAACTGTAATAAAAAACATCAATAACATCAATCCAGACCATGGTACATGGGTTTTCTTGAGTACATGGGTCAGCTACTCCCATACATGATCTCCTATTTGAGGCCCGAATCATCCTAGTCTACTATATATAATTCAAAAATAGTAAAAAAATGAAAAAAATTAAAGAACTCTGATACAACTTTGATACATCCCAACCTGGGTGACACATGATGGTTCCCCAAGCGGTTTTGTTACATGAACCCAAACGCACCACCCCTTATGCCAGAGGCTTCCAAATAGAAATGAGGGTCTAATATATATATTCTTGAGACTATAAACTCTTTATAAAAGAAGTAAAATATAGTAAATAAATAAAAAATATAGAAATTATAATAAATAATAACCAATATAATAGCATATTCAAAACGGAATAATATAACATGATGATCCCAAACATGGAAAATGGCCATAAACTGAAGTAGTAGATATGACATGACATAATGAGTGTCAAATGTCTAATGAGAAATCAATATAAATACATAATGGGTACTCCCATTTAGGCCCCTATATCATATCTAGATCCTTTATCCATGGTCTACATCGTACCCCAACTCAACCATCTAACATAGGGATCTTGGCCTTATCCTTTCCCAAAACCATGAATTCTATTCAAGTATTATTTAGGTATCCCAATTAGGCTGTGTGTACAACTCAGTAGTCCACCACTATGAAATCCGAAAATAATATCCAGTAAATAAAATGGTATGCATTTGTATAAAGAAGAAAGTAAAAATGATAATGTAAATAGTTTTCACAATATGTTATTCATTAATTAACCACATAATTCCTTAGTTCAGGATGAAATAAGACCCAATAATAAATTATTTACCCCTTTATATATTATAAACCATCCACCAAAGTTATATCACATTTAATTGTATCATGGGTTTTCCTTGATAATTTAATTCAGATTTCACAATCATGCAATGATGTACTAGGGATGTAATCTAGCACCCCTTGGGTATTTAGAGGAGCAGCACGTATCCCAAAATTCATTGATCACATGAAATACATATATATATTTGGTTCCTATATTATAATTCTGGAACCCCATGGGTATTTTTGAGCATAATTCCCTATCCCACAACTTAGTCCCAAAGTATAACATCAAACTGTTCAACATTCTTAACCCATTTATTGACCCTTTAAATAATTATTTATTAAACTGATTCCATAAATTCATTTATCAACTATTTATAATTTATAAATCACGATTTCAATCATATCATAAAACACCATTGGTTACCATAAATTTCATATACCATTAATCTGCCAATTTCATAACCCCATTATTTAACAATTTCATTATTACATATTCAACCAATTTCATTATCACATAGGAAAAAAATAAAATAATTAATTAAAATTAAAATGATATTAACCAATGTGGAAATTTTAATTTCTTCATTTCATAAACTCATTTAGAATTAAGATTATTGGAATTGAAAATTACACAACCTACCTCATGATCATTAATGAACATTCGCTATACTGAAATCCCCAATTTGTTGCGAAATGATCAAAACCATAATGGAAAGAAATATCCAGGGTCTATAAATAATATCATGATCTAAAAGAATAAGATACATTATAAACTCGACTTAAATAATCACCAATGGATGAAAAATCCCACCTCTTCATCTGGAAGAGATAAAAGAGAGAGAGTGAAAAAACAAAACGGGAAAAAAATACATTCTGTAGTGGAGATGATCCTTTAATATGATCATTGATTCATGGAGAATAGGGTATGAGGAGACATGGAATCCTTCCGAGAGCTTCAAAAATTGAAAGAAAAACATTTATGTTCAGTTGGGGAGAATAGGGAAAAAACTAAGGGGTTTGGTGATTTTTATAACATTTTCTGGGGAATTAAAACCCACATGCATTGTTTTTTGGGGGGTGGTGCATGGTTTACCTAAATGTGTGCCTTAACCATGCATCTCTATATAGAGGGTTAGTAATTTATCCTATGTGGAAATAAGTTTGAAAAATCATTCACAGATTGTGAAAATATTCATTGTTTCAGGGTGAACAGTTTGGGGAGGGAGGCTACACAGTTTGGCTAAAGCATGCACTAACTGTGCACCACCTCCCGTGCCTACAAAATGGGGTACACAGTTTCATGTGGAAAACCACATGATTTACCCTAACCATGTTCCAACCATTATAAACCTCATATGATTCCACTTTTATCCAATTTCATTAGAAACTAACCCAAAACAAAACCAAAATAAATTAAAAGATTACCTAAAAAGAGAAAAGGCATATCAATAATATCTAGGATATTATATAAGAATCTATGATAAATATCCTAGTTTTAGAAAAATTCACTTATTGTGTTTGTTAAAATATTAAAAAAATGGAAATTGTAAATAAATTTATGGGGGATGTTATATTAAGACCACAAGTCCTCAAGAGCTAATCCACTTATATGTTAATGGTATTATGACAAAGAAGTCAACAAGTAGATAAAGCAATTTCATCACATTCATAAATGAATTTACAAGAATAAGATTTACTATATTCATTTTACAAAATTATTAATACACTGATATGTTAAAAATCATTATATGATTATTATAATAATTTTCAATCTGGTCCTTAATGACTTTTATATTTGATAATGACATTATCTTTTATAAGATATAGGACTATGAATATATTATTTATCATGGAATTATAATCGAGTTCAATGATATATTATACCTCAGCATAATGGTGTGAACAAAAGGAAAATAAAAAATCTAGTGGTTAGAGAAAGAATAATTCTTACTGAGGTTGACACATTAAGATTTTACTAGATACATGTAATTACCACGACATTAATTATTCAAAACAAATGTATTTTTATGGAAAATTCATATATGAAACCCTATGAAATTCGGTTTAAGAAGAAGCCTAATTTAAAAAAATTTCTGGAATTTGGGATCCCATGCATCATCCAAATAAAAGTCATAAATGAATGGAAATTTGAAGATAAACTTAAAGAAGGAATATTTCTTAGTTATACATCAAATTGAATTTCATACTAATGATATAAAAACATGCCCGAGGGGATTGCAGATGTAATCACCCAATTTTTTTCAATGGAAAATTCCCTACTTATATTTATGTCATAAGAACACAAAATAATGAACTACTATGTGATAAGTGACCTTTAAACATAAGTTTGTCACTCATATGTTTGGAATATTTTGAAATCCGACATACACGGTTGTGTTCAAGATGTTTTTTGGAGTCTAATGAAACAAAAATAATTTTTTGAATAGTAACATACCCTTAGGAATAGTAACATAGCCTTATTAACTGTAATATGACCCTTATGAATAGTAAATGATCCAACATAAGAGTAACATTACATATGAATTACTAAATAAAATTTAGACATCTTTGAAAGTGACAATTTGACATTAGTTAACGTTTTAGTTTTTTGTAAGTCATAAATAATTAATTATATTTAATTAATTAATTTAAAAGAATATTTATCTCCCTAAAATGTATTCATAAATTATTGAATCAATGTCATATAGTTTTTAGATAATTTTATAGGGCCCTACGTAATTTTGGAAAGCACTATAAATCAGTTTTAATCTTAAAAACTGTTTTTAAGTAAATTATGATTTTAATTAAATATAATATTAATAATATTTCGAAAATTATTTTAGAAAAATGGAAATAATTTTTGGATTCTACACGTCGAAAAATGTTTGGAGTAAATTTTTGGGATTTTTGTGAAATACTGGAATTTTTTATGAATAGTAGAATCTGATAATTCACAATAAATGCAAAATAATTTATTAATTGAATCATAGATTATGTTATGATCATGTAAGAACACTTTTCTCAGGATTAAATTATAAAATTACTATTCTTGGTCTTTCAAGACTCACTATTCCTTGTATTAGGTGAAATTAATAAACTAATGAATTTTATATTAAGGAAACCCCTCTCCCCACCACTATAAAAGAAACCCTTCACACCCTCATTTCCTCAAACCTCTCAAGCCCCAAGACATCACTAAACTCTGCCCCAAGACCTTTTGTAGCCCCTCCCCCACGTCCAAGAGCTGATGTTCTCATTAAAAGTCCAAGATTAGGCCCTTAAAGAGGTTCTCATGAGAAGGATTCAAGAGGTAATTTCCTTCCCTCTTCTCCTTTAATTTCTTTTCAACTTCAAGTTCATTTCTTGATCTCTACCCATCTCTCTTCATCCAAATTTTATTGTAACTCCATTATTATACATATAATTTAA
Organism: Viscum album; assembly: GCA_963277665.1. Lineage (NCBI taxonomy): Eukaryota > Viridiplantae > Streptophyta > Magnoliopsida > Santalales > Viscaceae > Viscum > Viscum album. The sequence continues at coordinate 1,982,641,305 of OY728145.1, read as the reverse complement.
TTTTATGATTCTAATGGGATATTATATCATCCATCCCTTTTTCCCTCTTCCTTTTATTTTATTAAAGAGAATGTTGTTCGTGAGGTGTTAATTTATCACCTTCAAGAATGACATGCTTTCTTCTTCCATTTGTATCTTCATATCTGGATATGAAACCATTTTTATGGTTGATTTAGAATATTTTATTTGAATTATTTTCTATTTAATTTTCTTGAAATAACCTATGGCCATATTACTAAGTGATATGTTAAAACAAGTTCGTTGTGATACAAAAACCGCCCAAATTTACCCAAATAGCCATCATTAAATTTTTATCTAATGATTCGTCCACATGGATCTAATATAATTCATTATAAAATAATTAAATATCCTGTAATATCATTAATAACATGTAATATATGTTCTGTATGTTTACCCATGTTCTACCCAAACTTCATTTAAAGAATACAAGTGAACCACTCAAGAAACCCATGAAAACGAACATCCCTGAACAATGTAATTTAAACTCTATAAGTCATCCAAAGGAACATAATATGACATAATGTAACCAGAATGAACCCTATTAATGTACAAATGGTTATGTATTTTTAATTAATGAATATAATTTCATTATACAGGACATTAAAGAGAAGGAAGCATTCAGGTACAAGGTAAAGGGAAATTCTCGAACCAAACTTTCGTCCTTTTGGTTCTTCCTCTTTCACTCCATTTTTGATATGGTTACTCCTATAAAATTATTTTTTCATAAATTTCTTTCCTTTTCTGGGATATAAATGTTTTTTAATGATGTTTATGTCAATCCAAATTTTTTCCTAAAGAACTCTTCTCCTAAGAACACAACTTTTACCTCTCATTCATGGTTAATTGTTATTGTATCAAGTATGTTGTTCCATCTTTCTTTTAGAAACCCAAAGTTTATGAATGTATTTTTATGAGATAAAACCCATTCATTTTCATGGGTTAATTATGTTCATTTTTGTTATATGTTCATTGTGGCATTCATGATAAATGATAATGTTATGATGTGACGGGTGCGCCCGGAATTATATAGCGTAATATGAATGTTTAAATGTGATGGGTGCGCCTGAAATTATATAGCACTCTAGTACATTGCGTAAAGTGATGAATATCATGAGTAAATGTGAAATGATGTGTGAAAATGATTCTATCTTGGTTCACAAGTATGTGTGGTAGTTAACCACTAAGATATGATGTTTCATTTTTGTGCATTGCCACATTTCAAGTCTTTTATTTATGCTCCTATCATGTTCATGATCTTCTACCTATGTTATGATTATGCTCACCCCATGATATATTATTCTTATCTATCCTCTTACTGGGCTTCTAGATCACCCCTTTTGATGTATATCCTCAGGTGGCTACATGTACTAAGGAGAGGACAATTTCCACTAAGAATCTAGTGAAGAAGAAATTAAATAAACGTTTATGGTTGATGTTGTATTTGTTATGTCTGGTCCTAGTTTTCCCAAGACACTAATCCTTTGGATCCTCTATGTGTAATACTAATATGTTGTTTCTCTTTGAAATGATTCAATAGTAATGAAAGAAAAGGCCGGGTCATTATAGTTGGTATCAGGAGCATGGTTTAGTTAATTTGGGAATTAGGATTAGTGAACCCTACGGAAAACCTATAATATGAGACTAAGTACAAATATTCACATAAGAATATTTACCTCGGGATCCCATATGTTATATTTTTGGTATAAATTGTTTAAATGAATAAGTTATTCATGATTTGTTTGCTTATGCTTTTTTCTAACATTTTCTATTTTAGAAAATGGTGGGAACCATGAGAAATCAGGACAACAACTCCTGTGAGGGCCAATGCAACAATTCCCAAATGACACCCCCAATGATTTGGGAGGTTGAGTTCAAATATTCATGGTGATGCACACCAAATTATCTCAGGTTATTAACAACAACCATAATAATGGGGAACTTCCTCCTTCACCAAAGAGGGAGCAACTGGCTATTGAATGTTTTATGCGGAAACGACCACCGGCGTTTTGTGGATCTTCTGATCCACTAGTTGCAGAACAGTGGGTCAACTCCATGGAGAAAATCTTTTCGGATATTCTCTGTTCTGAGATGGAGAAGCTGACTCTTGCCTTCTATCATCTATATAGAGAAGTTGATCAATGGTGTGAATTGATTAAGAACACCAAGCCAAGGGAGGAAATTGAAGAGATCGAATGTGAAGACATTAAGACAATGTTTCTTAATAAGTATTTCCCATGAACTCTTCGCACGAAGAAGAAGAGAGAATTCATAGAGCTCAAGGAAAAAGAAGGAGAATCTGTCACAACATATGAAGTGAATTTCACAAGTCTTCTAGGGTGCGCTTCGGGTTTTTTTATCACAAATGATTGAAAAATTGATAGATTCTTCCGTGGATTAAAAGCACATCTTAGAAAGGCTCTTGAAATTCGAGACTTTGGGAGTTATGAAGAAGTTTTTTAGTGTTCTCTCAAAGTGGATATGGAGTTTGGAGAATGGTCCCATGGCTATGGTGATAAGAAAAGAAATATGGAGTTTCAAGATAGTGGATCTAATGGCAAAGGTGGAAAGAAAAATCAATGGCCCACATGACAAAAATGTGGGATGTTTCACAATGGGAACTGCCTCAAAGGGATGGGGAAATGGTTCAACTGTGGGAAAGAAGGACACCATGCTCAAGAGTGTTGAAAAGACACGAAAAGGAAGGAAAATATAGCTGATTAAAGGAGAGAACCACTCATGGTTTAATTCTACCACTATAAGGAACTAGGGCATTATGAAAACTAGTGCACTAAACCTTGAGCTCTCGAGGGTAATCAGTGTCAGCAGCCACCAAATCCAAAGGAACAAGGGAAGGCTTATGCCATCACTACTGCGGAGGTGGAGCATGATAATGAACTTCTACACGATACACATCCTATTCACTCAAGAATCGAAAAACTCTTATTTTAGTCGGGTTCTATTCATTCTTTTATATCTTGAAAGTTTAATAGAACTATAGAATAGATGCCCTGAAACCTTGAAGTAGAGATATCTGTAAAAACACCAAGTGGTGCAATCATTGCAACCCAAGTGTTTGACTCTTCTCCTGTTGGCGTATGTGGGAAGATTCTTTTGGAAAATCCTATAATACATCCCTTGGTGGAATTCGACGCTATAATGGGAATGGACTGGCTCTAATTATATAGAGCGCATATCAACTGTTGTGAAAAGGAAATATCTTTTCATATTCCGAACCCTCCCATGCTCCTATACAAATGCAACGAAGATCGAAAATATCTTTTGAAAAAACCTTCAATGGAGTGGGTGTTGATTCCCTATGAAGAAGTATACCTCACCCAAATGGTTGAGTAGAAGGAATGTTCCATCCTTGATGAAATTCCCATTCTGAGAGAATAAAGTGATGTAGTTACCGAAGAGTTACCCGAAATTCCCACATATCGTGAGGTAGAGTTCTCAATTGAACTCATACCTGGATCTACTCCTATCTAAAAGTGCCAATTTTGGATGGCTCCTATCGAACTAGAGGAGTTAAAGAAGCAGCTGTAAGAGCATCAGGAAAAAGGGTTCATATGCCCTCGTGCATCACCTTGGGGTGCATCGGTGCTCTTTCTGAAGAAGAAGGATGGAACCATGCAGTTTTGTATCGATTATCGGGAACTCAAAAAGATCACCATAAAGAACAAGTATCCTCTCCAAGGGATTGATGACTTGTTCGACCAGTTAAGAGGAGATCAATTGTTCTCAAAGGTGGATCTCCATTCTGGATATCATCAGGTGAAGGTGTAGAAGGAAGATATTCATAAGACTACCTACCGTACAAGGTATGGGCACTATGAGTTTTTGGTGATGCCCTTTGGACTTACTAATTCTCCTAAAATGTTCATGGATTTGATGAATAGAGTCTTTAGACATTACCTCGACAAATTTTTGGTCGTTTTTATCTTTGACATTCTCATATACTCCAAGAGCAAGGAGGAACATGAAGAATATCTAAGACATGTGTTGGCGACATTGAGAAAGGAGTGGTTGTATGCCATGTTAAGAAAGTGTGACTTTTGGATGAATCAAGTCACATTCTTGGGACATGTGATCAAAAGTGAGGGAATTTCTGTGGATCCTTCAAAGACAGAGGTGAATGATGAATGGTCCAGGCCCTCTAGTGTCACAAAAATCCATTGTTTTCTTGGATTAGGTGGGTACTACCGACGTTTTTTGAGAAACTTCTCACGATTGTCAATCCCACTAACAAAGTTAACAAGGAAAGTGGTAAAGTATGTCTGGACGGAAAAATGTGAGGGAAGCTTCAAAGGGATAAAGATAAGGTTGATCACTGCACCTGCACTCACACTACCAAAATGTGGAGAACGTTTTGTGATATACAATGATGCTTCAAAGAAATTCTTGGGTTGTGTACTCATGCAAAATGATAATGTGATAGCTTACACCTCACAACAGTTGAAGATCCATGAGCAGAACTTCCCAACGCATGATATAGAGCTAGCAGCTGTGATTTTTTACTTGAAAATCTGGCGGCACTACCTTAATGGTGAGAAGTGTGACATATACACCGACCACAAGAGGCTAAAGTATATATTCACACAAAAGGAGATCAACGTGCGTCAAAGGAGATGGTTAGAGATAATCAAGGATTACGATTTTTCTATTCACTATCATCTTGGAAAGGCGAACAGGGTAGCTGATGCTCTAAGATGAAAAGAACCTGCTACTCTATCTGTGCTGTGGATTGAGAAATACCCTATCTTCTTGGATATGCAAATAATGGATTTGGAAAGCATAAGGGAAGGGGATAAATCATACATTGCCCAAATGATTGTGTAACCATCCATCCAAGAGACGATTAAGGAAGCACAAAGGGATGATGTGGAGATACAAAAGAGGGTGAATGTAGTTAAGGAGGGAAAGCTGAAAGAGTTCCATATCGACGATGATGGTGTAATTCGGTTTGGAACACGACATTGTTTACCTTCATCACCTGAGATAAAGAAGGATCTATTGGATAATGCACATAACTCAACCTTCTCTATCTATCCTTGGAGTACCAAGATGTATCGTGACCTCCAAGAACACTTCTGGTGGGATAACATGAATAAGGAGATTGTGGAATATATATCAAGGTGCTTGGTATGTCAGGAAGTTAAAGCTGAAAGAAAAAATACCAAAGGTATGATGCAGCCTTTGCCTATACCCATGTAGAAATGGGAAAAAATTACTATGGACTTTGTCACAGTTCTCCCAAAGACGTCAAAGAGAAATAATGCGATATGGGTTGTGTTTGACCAACTCACCGAGACTTCCCATTTTATCGCTATTCAGGAAGATCTCTCACTTAAAAAACATGCAATGATATATGTGAAGGAAGTGGTGAGACTGCATGATGTTCCACTCTCAATTGTTTCTGACCGTGATCCAAGGTTCACATCTAAATTCTGGAGGAGCCTTCAATATGATTTGAGTACTGAATTAAATTTCAGCACGACCTATCACCCCCAATCTAATGGCCGGTCTGAAAGGACTATTCAGATGCTTGATGATATGCTAAGATCCTTCTCTTTAGAATTCAAAGGTGGATGGGATCATAATCTCTCATTGGTTGAGTTCTCATACAACAATAGCTTCCACTCGAGTATTTAGATGTCTTCGTATGAATCTCTTTATGGGAAGTGATATAGAACTCCAACCTATTGGGATGAAGTTGGATAAAGAAAGCTACTTGGACCCGATCTTGTTCATGAGATGACAGAGAAGGTTCAATTCATCTAGAAACACAACAAAGCTTCTCAAAGTCGGCAAAAGATCTATGCTGACAACCGTCGAAGGGACACGGAGTTCGACGTTGGAAATAAATTCTTCCTTCAAATACCTCCATGGAAGAGAGTCATGCGATTCGAGAAGAAAGGGAGGCTAAACCAAAGGTATATTGGCCCTTTAGAGATCATTGACCACATAGGATCCATGGAATATTGTCTTGAACTTCCACTGAATATGGCTCAAGTTCATGATTTTTTTCATGTATCACTTCTGAGGAAGTATATACCAGTCCCCTCACATATACTAAACTTCGAGGTGGTGAAACTGGAAGATGATCTATCCTATGAGGAGCAGCCAATAAGGATTCTGGACCGAAGTGATAAGGTTCTAGGCAACAAGACAACCCATCTTGTCAAAGTGTTGTGGAGGAACCATAAGTTTGAGGAAGCTTCTTGGGAACCAGAAGAGTCAATGAATGAAAAATACCCTCACATGTTTGTGTAAAGTGAAATTTTGGGGGTGAAATTTCTTAAGGGGGGGAGAATGTAACGACCCAATGTTTTTCAATGGAAAATTCCCTTCTTATATTTATGTCATAAAAACACAAAATAATGAACTACTAAGTGATCAGTGACCTTTAAACATAACTTTATCACTCCTATGTTTGGAATTTTGAAAATCCGACATACACGGTTGTGTTCAAGATGTTTTTTGGAGTCTAATGAAACAAAAATAATTTTTGGTGAATAGTAATGTACCCTTAGAAATAATAACATACCCTTATGAATAGTAATATTACCCTTTGAATAGTAAATCTTCCAACATAAGAGTAACATTACCTATGAATAATTAATTAAAATTTTGACATCTTTGAAATGGACGATTTGACCTTAGTAAACATTTTGGTATTTTGTATGTCATAAATAATTAATTATAATAAATTAATTAATTAAAAAGTATATTTATTTCACTACAATGTATTCTTAAACTACTGAATCAATTTCCTATAGTTTTTAGATAATTTTATAAGGCCCTAGGTAATTTTTGAAAGCACTATAAATCGGTTTTAATCATAAAAACTATTTTTTATGTAAATTATGATCTTAATTAAATATTAAATTAATAATATTTAGAAAATTATTTTGGAAAAATGGAATTCTTTTTTTGATTCTACACGTTTAAAAATGGTTGGGGTAATTTTTTGGGATTTTTCTGAAATACTTGAATTTTTGATGAATAGTAGAATCCGATAATTCACAATAAATGCAAAATAATGTATTAATTGAGTCATAGATGATGTTATTCTGATGTAACCCCACTTTTTTAGGGGATACATTATAAAATTAATTTTCTTGGTCTTTCAAGACTCACTATTCCTTGTCTTAGGTGAAATTAATAAACTAATGAATTTTATATTAAGGAAACCCCTCTCCCCTCCACTATAAAAGTCACCCTTCACATCCTCATTTTATCACACCTCTAAAGCTCCAAGAGTTCTCTAAACTCTGCCAAAACACATTCCCTAGACCCTACCCCACGTACATGAGCTGATGGTCACATCAAAATACCAAGATTAGGCCCTTAAAGTGGATCTCAAGAGAAGGATTCAAGAGGTAATTTCCCTCCCTCTTCTCCTTTAATTTCCTTTCAAGTTCAAGTTCATTTCTGGATGTCTCCCCACCTCTCTTCATCCAAATTTATTATAATTACAGTATTATACATATAATGTAATTTTATGATTCTAATGGGATATTATATCATCCAACCCCCTTTCCCTCTTCCTTTTATTTTATTAAAGAGAACGTTGTTCGTAAGGTGTTAATTTATCACCTTCAAGAACGACATGCTTTCTTCTTCCATTTCTAACTTCAGATCTGGTCATGAAACCATTTTTATTGTTGAAACAGAATATTTTATGTGAATTATGTTATATTTAAAGGTCTGGAAATTACCTATCTCCATATTACTAAGTGATATGTAAAACCAAGTTTGTTGTTATCCAAAAAACGCCCAAATTTACCACAATAGCCACCATTAAATTCTTATCTAATGATTCATCCAAATGGATCCAATATAATTCATTATAATATCATTCAATATCCTTTAATATCATTAATAAAATTTAATATAAGTTCTGGATGTTTACCCTTGTTCTACGAAAACTTCAATTTAATAATACAAGTGAACCACTCAAGAAAACCATGAAAACAAACATCCCCGAACAATGTTTTCTAAACTCTATAAGCCATCCAATGGAACATAATATGACATTATGAAACCAGAATGAACCCTATTAATGTACAAATGGTTATTTATTTCTAATTAATGAATATAATGTCATTATACATGACATTAAAGAGAAGGAATCATTCGGGTACAAGGTAAGGGGAAATTCTCGAACCCAACATTCGTCTTTTGGGTTCTTCCTCTTTCACACCATTTTTGATATGGTTACTCCTATAAAATCATTTGTTGATTATTGTATTTCATTTTATGGGTTATAATTTTTTTTTAATGAAGTTTATGTCAATCCAAATGATTTCCAAAAGAACACTTCTCTTATGAACTCAACTTTTACCTCTCATTCAAGTTTGATGGTTCTTGTATCAAGTATGTTTTTACCTCTTTCTTTTGGGAACAAAAAGATTATTAATGTGTTATTATGAGATGAAACCCATTAATTTTCATGGTTTATTTATGTTCATTTATGTTATACATTCATTGTGGAATGCATGATAAATGATTATGTTATGATGTGACAGGTGCACCCGGAATTATATAGCGCAATATGAATGTTTAAATGTGACGGGTGTACCCGGAATTATATAGCACTCCAATGCATTGAGTAAAGTGATGAATCTCATGAGTAAATGTGAAATGATGTGTGAACAAGATTCTAGCTTGGGTCAAAAGTATGTGTGGTAGCTAACCACTAAGACATGATGTTTAATTTTTATGCATTTCCACATTTCAAGTCTTTTATTTATGCTCCTCTCATGTTCATGATCTTTTGCCTATATTGAGATTATGCTCACCCCATGCTATATTGTTCTTATCTATCCTCTTACTCGGCTTCTAGATCACCCCTTTGGATGTATATCTTCAGGTGGCTACATGTACTAAGGAGAGGACACGTGCCACTAAAAAGCTAGTGAAGAAGAAATTAAATAAATGTTTATGGTTGATGTTGTATTTGTTATGTGTGGTCATAGTTTTCCCAAGACACTAAAACTTTGGATACTATATGTGTAATACTATAATGTTATTTATCTTTGAAATTATGTAATTTTAATGTATGAAAAGGTTGGGTCATTATAGCAGACATCTATTCTTTGGTATTTCTTGAAAATGAATAAAATATAAAAACTCAATAATTTTATATGATGAGGATGATTTTTTGATTTATGAATCTATTGAAGAAATTATTAGGAACACATATATTCAAACTAAATATATAGATTCTACTTTCTCTAGTGATGATGTTGAGGTTTTTTAGTTCAAATGAAAAAATTTCAGAAAGAGGAAGCATGTTTCTGATGAAAATATTACTTGATATTAGAATCAGTGTGTTCTAACAAAAAGGAGGATCTTTGAAACTAGTCACACTAGTTTTTTTATCCATGACTAAACCTTTAATAGTTAATGAATCATTTAATCATAACGAATTTATATAAGATAAAAATAAATAGGTGGATCAAATTGAAAAAAATGAATCATGGTAAATTGTTCCCCTAACTAGAGCGAAAATTTTATTGAAGAAAAATAGGTTTTTATAAAAAAAAAATATATATGAGAAAAATGAAGTGTTTCAGAACAAGTTTCGGTTTGTATGAAAGGTGTATTAAAAAAATATAAGGTGTGTGATTTAAGGAAACTTTTTCTCCAAATTCCAAAATTTAATCCATTATTATTTTCTTTGATATTAATGCATAGATATGCTTTAAAAATAATTTTCATATGGATGTAAAATCAATATTTATGAATGGAGTGCTAGATGAAGATATGTAGATGGAGAAATACAAGGGAATTATGATGGAATTAGATGGTACCAAGATGTATAAACTAAATATTGATGTTTATGGTTTGAAGTAAGATCTATGTTATTGGTAGTTTTTGTTAGATGAGTATTAAAGAAGCATTGAATTTAAGAAATTGAAGGTGGGTTGATATTTATATATAAATAAGGATAACATTAAATGAATCCTAATGATTATTTACACTCATGACATTATTTATAATTACAATGAGGAGGGATTGTTTGAATAATTTTCAATACACATGAATGATAAATATCAAATTTTCATGCTTAGAGAGATGATGTTTTTAATGTGTTTACATATAACCAAAAATGATTATTATATTTTTTTCTCAAGAAACATATAATAAGCAGTTTATAAAGTGGTTTTGTATATAGAAATCTAGAAATGTATTCTCACCAATTCATGTAAAAAATTAGAAAGGATGATATAGAAAATAAATTAATGATAGGAAATTTAAAATATTAATTAAAAGTATCATGTAATCAAAAAAATCCAGGACTGAAACTATTCATATAATTACTATGTGTCCCAAATATAAATTTAATCATAAATAAACACTTTATTTTGGAATAATAAATAATAATGAGATATATTTCAAACACATTAAATTATGAGTTGATATATAAAAATGAGAGTGAGCTATATTGGACGATAGTTAGAGATACTAAATAGGAAGGTGTAATTAATGAGATTATGTCCACACCAGGTGGATCAAAGTTTATTTTTATTATATAATTTACATGGAATTTAAAGAAACAATCATTAATTACCCTATGTTCTATAGAGGTTGAATATGGTGCAAAATCACAAGAAGTTAATAAATAAATATGGATGATGAAAAAACTTTTGGATATAGATGTTGAAGATGCGTATCCTCTAATAATTAGTTTTTTATAATGAAAGATACAAAAAACTATAAAAGATTCTATTATAACATTCTTGATATAAAACACATTACCATTTAATAAAGTAAAATTTCATTTACGTCCATTTTAAGATAGATTTTTTTCCATATAGGGAATAAAGAGATGATATTATAACTAATGAATTTATAATTTAGTCATTTGAAATGTTAAGACTAAAAATGGAATGCAAAAAACTACTCAACATTGAGGAATATTTTTTTATTTCCCCCTCTATTTTGGTTATATTTAAAATATTTATTTTAATAAGGGATATAATATTTTGTGGGGGAAAATGGTTCTTCATGATTATGAATTATTTTAATTTGTTTAATGAGAGAATGCAAAATACTATTTTTGAAATCTAATTTACATGAAATTCTGACTGAGTTTGCTAAATTATATTTTTAGGATGAGTTTCTTATGGATGTATTTATTTCATTCATTTGATCACATATATTTTCTACAATGTTATAGCTCAAGAAGGATTAAATTTGATTGAATGATGATATTTAATTTAATGATATTAACATTAATTATTTTGGTTATTCGTACTGGTTTTGTTTAAAATAAAAGGGATAAGAGAGGGATTGTGCTGGAGACAAATCCAAAAAGGGGATATGATTGAACTTATTTAAGTATGGTGTGGTATATTTTATCAATAATTTATTATATTTAATGACTATAGATAAAAATTTAATGGAATTTAACATTAGTGATTTAAATGATGTTATACTATCTACAATATTTTTGGAATGTAATTGAAGAAGAAGGCTATTGGAGGAACCATCCAAGGAGTTCTATGCATATAATTTTCTATAATCAATGATAAATGTCTGTGAATGATGTTTCAAAATTATTTTAAAATCCCTATAAACATTTTATGAGTTCCTATGATTATTTTAAAATAGTTGGATCAATTAAAGAATATGTAGGTTTTAGGAAAAATGATAATGTAAAATTTATGTGCTACTTTTCTGATCCTGATAAGATTCACTAAAATTCAAACGGTTGATCCAGTAAAGAAAATTATAAATAAAAATTATATACACAAGGAATTTAAGGTTAATCATTAGACTTTATATGTCCCACTTAAATAAAATAAGTTTTAATAAATACATTTTAAATTTATTCTAAGATTTCTATTTTTGTTTTGGACTCTGTAATTTTAAATGCAAATTGTTTAAATATTTTTTATGTTTTACTAAAAATCATATGGTTCACTAGAAAAAATGTAAGGATTATAAAACATTATAAGGTTTAGAAAATTTTAAGAATTTATAGATAAGGATATTTCAAAAATAAAATATTTAAAATATTAAAATTATATAGTGAAATATGATGGAATTTATTGAATAATCATCACATTAATTTTAATGATTGTGAAACAAGATGAGAGTGAAGAATACAAAAAAGGTATAATAAAAAGTTTTGTTATGAATATTTTTTGTTTAAAATAATTCCTTATCAGTGTGATCATGCATGCCTATATGAATTAAGAATAAAATACCTCTAGATTTTATAGAGGATTTGATGAAGAAAATTCCCCATGATTTATGGGATTTTGAGAAATATTTAATGAGAATATCATGGGAAATATATGTGGAAATTTCAAATCAGAATATTTTATATTCAATATCAAAGTCAATTCTAGAGTATATGTTGGGGTACTATTGAACATATTAAAAAGATAAAGATTATGAGAAGACTAAACTATAAAAAATTAGAGAGAGATTTATATTATACACTGGAAATAATATTCATTATTTTTTTGAATATAAAAAGAAAACAGAAGAAGAAATATAATTTTATGATCATGGTTTTATAATTTTGAATTTGATATTGAGTATAATAATTGATGAACTATTGTATCAAGGAAAGTGGGAGAGGAATAAGATCAATACCTCTTTAGAGTATGTGGAGGATCACGTTTTATATATGATAATTCAACAAAAGTAATAATTATGTTCTATTTATGCTTAATTGTAATTGGTTGTGATTAGAATTTGTAGAAAGAACAAGTAAATAACCTTATTCGTTGTGATTTCTTAAAAACTGGAAAAGAGTTTTATGTGTGTAGGATAAAAAACACAACACACAAGGTGTGTAATATGTGACACGCTTCATGAAACTATATAGTTTATATTATATAGTTTTATGAGTTTGAGTAAAGTTATAAGTTTTTATAATGCTTCATCATGAAACTTAGATGTTTATAGTTTTTATATATATGCATGATTTTCGCACATTGTTTAGAGGATATCCTACGGTTACCCTTACATTTCTAGATTTATTTATCATTCTATTATATGAACTACTTCACTGTATGAGTTATACACGGTTCGATCCAAAGTATATTGATCCTCTGGGAAAATATTCAAGACATTGGGTATATAATGTTGAGGTTTCATGAATTCCACATATTTTGGTAAAATATGTTATAATCAAGTGAATAATATCTAAAATTTGATAGTTCCATTTTTCATAGTTGCCACATGATTTGTCCTACCATGTGTGGTCCCTAGGAAACCATTGTAGTAAGTTTTTTAATTGATGTGGCCAACACATGGTTATCACACGATTTAGTAAACCATGTGGAAAAACTATGGCACTATCCCATATTCATAAAAAAGTTATTTTTTACTCTTCCCCTCTCTATATTTTAAATTCATTGGCCTCTATTTCTACTCATTCTCACTCAAACAGACTAGGTGCCTATAGGGACTTCCTTCCCCTTCCCCCACATCATTTTTATGGATTTCAACATTGTATCGAAGGGGTTTTCTGCATGTAAATTCCATCTAAAACAATATATATCCTTTATTCCTTCTATTTTTCTCAATATCTATAAATTAAAATAAATTTCATTTAATGTTTAATGAATTTTTTTGGGGTTGGTTAAAATCAATGTGATTTTCTTATATAGGGGTAACTGATGGAATGAATTGTCTTGTGGGAGTGGTCACTATCATTTTTGTCAACATCTAGTTTTTTTGACATTAGATGAGGGAAAATTTTTTTTTATTTCCATTTATATTACACTCCATTGAATGCTTTTTGTTTTAAAGTGTTTTCTAATTAATGTTTTTTATAATAGTGTCCATGAATAATAAATTATTTTTTCTAAATGATTTTATCCCTTTACATGGAATGGGATTCCATGCCAGGTGTTTTCACGATTTACTAGTGGATTTTTAAAGCATAAGACTACCTTAAAAGTGGCTCTAGATGTCACATTGGATTTTTAATTAGGCATTTGGTATTCAGTGATTTGTTGAACTAAGTTTTTGAGTGTTTTTATTGGGAATAAAATGTCTAACATGGGTTTCATATTTAAAAAAGGGGTGTGTTGACCTCAATCTTTGATGTTTAAATTTTTTTACAAACTTGATGAATTTTATAAGTGATTATGATAGATGTGTGGATTTAGAAATTAATTCCATGAATTATTTCATCAAATTGGATTCAATAGAGGATTGTGATACATTTTACAAATGGTGTGAGTTGTATATTAATTCCTAGCATGTTTCAAAAGGAACATTTGAAATTTTATTAAAATTTATATATCATGAAATGATTAAGACCCTCTTTAACCCCATGTGTTTAATGTGTGATCAGGGTGGATTTTGATCCCATGATAGGTTTTCAATATTTATATAGGCGTACATGCTGATTGTTTTTTGATATAAATATGGGTGCTTCTCTTTGATGACATAGGAGTTGTGGAATTATTTATTTCAAATGTTTCGTATTTTATCTATGAAATGATTTTTTTTCAATCACATCCACTAGAATTTTCATGGGAAACCGTTAGAATTAGTGTAGGTGACTAAGTTTGTTAAATCCCAAACATAGGTTGTTAATTTGTTAAAGGGTGTTGTCTATGGGACTATGAGAACCTATGGAGGCGATGTTATTTATGGGATCAAGAGAGATTATGGGAGGTTGGGTCTAAGGGATCCTGTTAGGAATGAGATATATTAATACAACTAAGAGATTTTCTATATTTATTATTAAGACATTGTGATTCAAAAACCATGTATTATTTTATTTCATTCTAGAGTACTTGGATTAAATAAATTTGATAGATCTAATGACTCTTAAATTCTATTTAAGATCATTTGGGAGAATTAACCTAGATTTTATTATATTACTCCCATTCTTATATTATTTCATGGAACCTATATTTTTGGTTTTTATTTATCCTAGTTTTTTGACATGACATAGTGATTCATAAATTTGTGCTTTCTACCTTCATCATTTGGTTTAATTTTAATATTTTTTTGAAAATGGATTTTAAAAGGTTTTAAAAGAAGTGGAAAAAAGTATGATTTTAATGTACCTTCAATTTTTTTATTCATTAATTTGAAAGAGGTGTTATTGGAATGTCAAAAGTTTTTATCCAAATATATTTGGAGTTTCTAAAAATGGAAAATTGGATTTGGATTGTTTTTGAAACTATAGTGTGCATGGTTTTTGAAAATTTTGTATTAGGATGGTGCACATATATTTATGAAATATTGGTTTTCAAATATGTTTTCAAAAATTTTGTGAAAATTGAAAATATTTTTTTAGTTTGGAAATGAGTATTTCAAAAATTGGTTTTTATGATATGGTTTTAATATGGGGTTTAAAATGGTGTTTATTCCAAGAGGTGTTCATCGCGGAAAAATATTTCAATGTGATAGGTTTAATTTAATTAAAATCATGAAAAACTTGTATTAACATAATTGTGATATTTTTATTGTTTCTTTATTGAAATACTAAAAAAATGTGAATTTTGTACTATATTTTAGACAATAATTTCAATAATTTAATATAAAATTTCCTACATAGATTTAGTGGGTGGAAACCAACCAATTTATTTACCACATGCCAATATTTTAAGGTTTAAATATGTTCCAACTATTTTTTAACTATTTTGATCTTTTTGAAGGATTTTTATGGTTGGATGGTGACCATGATTCATTTGGAGTCTTGTAGGAGCTTGTTTTGGGATCTTCATTATCATTTGGGTTTTATATTAGTTGTTTGGCCCATTTTATTTTAATGATTTAACATTTTGTATATCTACTTTCCTTGTTGATTCATTTATGTATCTATTGTTTATTTTGTTTTTTACATTTCATTTATATATATATATATATATATATATATTAGGTTTTTTATTTCCAATTCTTATTTATTCTATTGCATGAGGGAGAAATCGTTCCCAAGGACCATCCTGTGAAGCCCATACACTTGTTGTCTGCCTGTGGGATCTACAATTCCCTTTGAACCTTGTGGAAAATTATGTTTGGAGTCCAGTTAAATTAAACCCCAATCTAGTTTGATAAAAATTGGTATTATAACATATTTTATCACTGGGACATAGGTTTTATAATATCTTCATTTTTATTTGGGGAATTAATAGTTTGAGGATAAAATGGTTAGGATATGGGGGTTGGTGTGGGGAGTGTTGTGAACTATTTCTCATCATGATCATCGAGATTCCATTTGGAGTTCATATTTTTTCCTTTATTCTCATTAATCATTTATTGAAATTCTTTGATTACTGTTTTATGCCAATAGTGGCAGTGCTTGGATCCTCAGTGGCATGGATTTAGTTGCCTTGTGGGCCATGTTTTGTGTCTTGGGATTGAATGAAAAATAGGAACAGAAGTTGTAGGTTTTCTTGTAGGGCCTAAAAACCATAAAAAACAAAAAAAATATTTTTTTGATACGTTATAGGGACTAACTCATGATCAGATTGTGACCTTCATCCAAGTTTCCACGTTAGGTGTAAATCCAAATCTTGTTTTTTGTATTTAGACCCCTTGATGCTTTGATATTCTTGCGTGTTAGGGAAATGGGAAAGGAGTCATAATGGGTATTTTAATATGTTAAAATTATTTAATTAATTTTTTATTAAAGTATTTTTTTTTATCCCTATATTTAATTATATTTTAATGTTATGTGAAATTTGGTAAGTGTGTTTGAAAATATATTTCATGAGAAAACTATTTTCATTTTTAGCAAGAAATGAAATGTAGCTTATTATAAAATGAATTTGGTTTTATATAAACTTTTTAGGTTGTAAATTTACTTTTGAAATAAATTGAATACCTTGTTTTGAAAATAATTTAATGAATTTTTAAAAAGGTGAGTTTCATATTTTATGGAAAGCTAGTGGTTTAGAAATTTTAATTTTTTTGGATATTTGGGATTTTTCAAATTAAAGGTATTTAAAATTTTTATGTAATCTATATAGGTGTTTTGGTTTCAAAAAATGGTTAATGATTTCCTTGAAATTGGTATTGGAAACATTTTTAATCGAACAAGTTGAGTTATAAATTAGGGATTAAATTGTAAAATGGTATTAATTTGGAATTTAAAATGGGGTTTGGTTCCGAAATCAGTGTGTTTTAAATTGTTTGGTTTCTTATTTCCCTTGTATGAATTTTGTACAATTTGATGTTATTTTGAAGACATGACCAAGTTGATTCCATGTCTCATGTGGGTTAATTTAAGTACCCTAGAAAGTTTTAATTCATAAGTAGATTATTTATCATAGATGATATTACCTCATTTCGATGTTAACACTAACCAAGATCTGAATGGAGTGGCTTTTGTTGTTTCTTTCTTAGAGTGGTGTGCCTTGTATTTATCAGAGGTGGTATTTCTAAAGTGTATATTTTTGAGATTTTTTTATTTTAGTGGGTTATACCAATTAAATTTAGATGGATTTTGGATTAGTGAAGATTCATTTCATGGAGATTCTTTTCATTTGATGGAGTGGCAATTGTTTTAAATTTTCCTCGAGTGCCTTTCCATTCTCTCTTTCTGAAGGAATTGATCATGAGATGATAATATTTTAAAGTATTTTTTCATTATTAGGTATAGAGGTGTCCATGGTTTTATGGATGATGATCCATCATTTGGTGTATCATTGGTGTGTTTTTTTGTTTTTTATTTAGATGATGACCCATTTGGGACCCATAATTGGTGAGTTTGTATTATTTTTGGATTTAGGAAGTCATTTCTGTTGTTCTATTTGGTTGATTTATATAACTAGTGATTATTTTGGGTTATTATCATATTTTATTAATCAGTGTGTTTCTTTTTCATGGGGTATACCAATGTTTGAGAATTTGTGTACTGTGTTAGACATGGTTAAATCCTAATGTGTATACAATGGTGGTTATGGGTGTAAGATTTCATTTGGTTAGACTATAAGTGCCACTAAGATAATCTTTCTATAAGAATCATCATGAGAAAATATTCCATGAATTCGGATTTAAGTAACTTATTTTATAGTTGTGGCTCTTGTGTTAGAAAACTTCCATTTCTTATCATGGATTATATTACATTTTTGTGCTCCTTGATTGGGATTCCATGAATTGGTTATTCAGTTTTTGTATCCTTTGGGAGGTATATAAGAGTATTTTTAACTTTGTGAATTTAAATAAGTTATTTTTGGTTTCTTATGGAGGAAGGAGTTTGGTATGATTCCCTTTGGGATTTTCAAGGAATGTAGTTTTTCGGTAAGTCCCTCTTATTTTGAGGAAAATATTTTTTATTTTTTCTACCATTTTAGATAAAATATAAATGGTGGTGATACCCAGTCTTGGTCTGCTTATATTTTTATATATTATTTGATTGATTATAGTTTGAATTTAGTTTGTGATGGTTTTTTTGTTTGAGGATATATCTTGTTTCTTATAGAAACTCATTTTTTATTGAGAGTTTTTTTAGAATTTACTATCTTATAACTCTTACTTTGACTTGGGAATTTATTGTGGAACGAAGTTACATGTTAGGGAGAATTAGGAAACAATACATGTCATAATAGGAAATTTTTTTTGTGTTTTTTACAGTTTGAGGGTAGTACTATGTTTCCATGGAGATTCATTTTGAAACCTTGAAATATGGAGTTTTTTTTCTGTACACTATTTTCATGAATAATTTATAGGAAAATATGTAGTCACCCTTAAAAATAAAGGGTTTCAATTAATTTTTTTCTGTGAATTTCTTTTTGATAAATCATTTTCAGGGTTTATTCTAAACCAAGTTGATCCTAGGAGAAACCATTAAAGGTATTTAGTATTTAAGGGTGATCAAAAACGAGTTGTGCATATTTTTGTAAATCATATGAAAATAGTGAAAATTCACATTAAAATAAAATAGTTCCATTAATCATGGTTGGAACATGGTTTTTCAAACCATGTGAGGTCCCCATGAAACCATTTTACATAATTTTTCCAAGGTAGTAGCTTGGACATAGTTGTCTCATGGTTTGTTAAACCCTGAGTTCAAACCATGTGACCTTCCCAAATTCATTAAAATATTGAATACCACTTTTTATATTGATTAATTTTTATTCCCTTACCCTAAATTCCTTATCCCACTAACCCAACGAAACTAGAAACATATGGGGTATTTCCTCCCCCCTCTTTATTTTTGTGGCTTTCTATCTTGGATTAATGTGAATTTCTCCTTGGTAAGTCCCTCTCAAGCTACTCCTCTTCTTTATTCCTTCTCTTTACCTATATTTATCTCCTTCTAATAACCATAATCTTAATGTTCGTCGAATTTAGGGTTGGGGTAAGTAAAAATAATGGTTATTTACTCCTATAGGGATTTTATAGGGATAATATTTTCTTATGTGAGCATACTCTATCGTAAGTAATGACTTCAATCTTGTTCTCCATTAAACTGGTGTATGCGTTTCAATTGTGTCACTTTATATTACAATCTATTGAATGTTTAGTCTTTTAAAACTATTTTCATAATAATTTAATTAATATATGAGTTTTAATGAGGGACAAATGACATTTTCCAAATGGTTTTATCACTCAGAATAGAATTTGATTATATTCCATGATTTATGAAATGCCTGAGTAGATTTTCAAAGATTTTAGCTATTTTAAAAATGGATCTTGATGACATATTATATTTTTGTAATTTTTAATTTGATATTAAATGAATTTAAAACAAAAATTTTGAGTGTTTTAAATTATATAAAAATGTTTTATATGATCATGGATTTAAAAAGGTGGTGTGTCGACCATTATATATGATTTTCAGAACCATTTATAGGATTTGTGAATTTCAAAATAGATTTCAATGGATGTACAGATTTATAAATAAATTTGATGAATTATTTGATCAAAAATAGTCTCTAGAGTGTATTGAGATGTTTCTATTAAAATGGTTGGAGTTATATTGGCATTCCATGCATGTTTAAAAAGACCCATTTTTCATTTTATGGAAATTTAGAATCCATAAAAGGAGTAAAACTATGTTAAACCCCTTGTGATTGTTGTATGATTGTTGTAGTTTGTAATCCCATGAGGGGTTTTTAATTAATAATTAATTCATATGTAAACAAGGATACTTTTTGTGTGGTTTTAGGGGGTGAGGCATGAGATACTTTTAATTTTTATTATTTGATCTATATTATGGTTTTTTATACTCATATACACTAAGAATGTCATGGGAAACCTTGGTGAACTGGGGTAGGTGACTTAGGTAGTTGAATCCATATGATAGGTTATTAAATTGTTAAAGGACATTTCCCATGGGGATATTATTGAATATGGAGGAAAAGTTCATCATGGGGCTGAGAGAGATCTTCGGAGGTTGGGATTAAGAGAGCATATTGGCATTGAGATATCCTTGGGAAGACTGAGAGAGATTTTTATTTCTATACAAACTTGGTGATTTCTAAAACTAATTTTACTTTAAGGAACACCAAAGTCATTAGATTTGATCTCATTAGTTATATCCCATAACACTATGATCTTATTTATGATCAATTGGGTGATTTATCCTATATTCAATTATATTCTACTACTTCATGGATTATTTCATGGAAATTATTATTATTATATTTATTTATCTTTATTTTGTAACATGGAATAGTTTTTCCTAACCAAGTTACACCTTCATTATTCAAGTGGTTTACTTTTCAAATGGTTTGAAAATGGATTTTGAATGTTTTTAAGAAAAGGAAATAATATATATGATTTTAATGTTATTTAAAACTATTTTGACCTTGAGTTTGAAAGTGAGTCTTATTTAAATGTACAATGGTGTTTCCAATAGATTTGCTGTGTTTTAAAAAGAGAAATTACTTTTTTTTAACTCTAGTTTGGGTGGGTTTTGAAAAATTTGTATTAGGAAAGTGTACATAGTTTTAAGGAAGGGTTAGTTTTCAATGGTTTTTTTGAAAAATTTGCGAAAATTGGGAATATATTTTGAGTTTTGAAATGTGTATTTCAAATAGAAGTGTTTATAAAATGGTTTTAATGTGGGACATTAAAATGGTGGTCTCAACAATATGTTTTGGCTGGGGAAAAGTATTTCCAAGAAATTTTTTTAACTAAATTAAAATCATAACAGAGTTTTAACATAATTGTGATGAGTTTATTTCTTATTTTTGAAAATATTATTAAAATATTTATTTTTTACTATATTTCAGACTGGAAATTCTAGAATTTAATATTAACATTACTACATATATTCTAAGGGTGATGACCTACTGGTTTGTTTAGGCCACTCCTATAGTCTAGATGTCTAGGTTTGTTCTATATGGTTTAAAAACAATTCTAGAGAGGTGTATAGTTGGATGATGACCATGGGTTATGTGAAGGATATTTGAGTTTATTTTAGAGCTCTTATTTAGTTTTGGGGTTTTGTATATTTCATTTAAACCATTAATTTTTTCATGATCTGGTTTTATATAAATATACTTTACAATTGATTCATTTATATATCTGTTTTTCAATATGTATTGGATTTTAAAAATTTTATTATATCTATTTGGTTTCTTATGGTTATCCTTCTGTGTATTTATTCTATTTTGTGAGGGTAAAATTGTTCCCATGGTATGTTCTGTGATCCCCAGGCACTAGTTTCTCACATATGGGGATCGAGAATTCCCTTTGGACCTTGTGGAGAACTGGTGTATGAATAATGTTTTATGGAACCCACAAACATTTCAATATATAATGATATTTTTAAGAAGAAAAAAATTTTAATTAATGTATTTTTCTTATTTATTTATTTTCTACACCATTGTGAGAGTTTAGATAAAGGTGTTTCAATATAATGAGAGTGATTTTGATACATACTTATCATAGGTTTTAATCATTTATTTATTAATTTAATTATCTTGATCTCATCCTTGAATTTCTAGTTGGCTTGGGATAAAATTTATTTTTTTCTTATTTTAATCATAAAAACATGGTTTGGGAATTTTTAGTAGAGACTTTGAGACATCATGTGAGCACAAATATAACTTAACTGAGAAACAATGTATAATTTGTATAACCATTTTTGTAACGCCCCGACCCCAGTTACCCAGAGTCGGTGCATTATTACATAACATTGGCATGATCACAAGAAAGATCAAATCTCGAAAGACCGATTGGTTTAGTAGCCTTGGAAACACTAGATATATTCATAAGTTTTACATTACATCATAAAATGAAAAACTACTACAACAACATAATGTGTCCACAATCCACACTATTAACCCCTCATAAAATCCCTGCAGGTCATTCATAACTTACTTCTTCACATCCTGGGAAAAATAAAACATAGAAAAGGGGTGAGCTCAAATGCCCAGTAAGGATAACAATATAGCGGAAACTTTTATAAATAAGAATAATCATTTATGGCAATGTATAACTAAAACAAAAGCCTTTTAAATATTAACTTTCAACATGGTATGGCATAAATAAAATGAAATAATGCCATTTACTTATTCACATGGATATTCTACTAATCGAATAATCACATGCAAAAATCAATAACCACTTTCATAATGTTGGAATGCATAATGCCAGACTATCATAACCACATAGCCAAGGCCTCGTGCCAAGACTACAAATAATATTTTGTCAAGGCCTTGTGCCAAGACACTAGTTTGTCTCATGAGACCTACCGATGCATCGAGGAGCTATAGCGGGCTCCACCCGTCACATATTATGTCCAATGCATTCCCATATGAAAAAGGTTTAAACATAACATAAACATTCATATTAAAACTAGCATATGAAATGTCAATACTTTCACCATAAACTATGAATGGTATAAAAATAGCACATCCACAGTCAAACATATCACAAAACCTTCAATACAATATAGAAGTTTTGTATCATAATAAATCAATTTCAAATAATCTTAAAATCCATCAAAGGATGTTGACATAGATGAAATAAAAATTCTTTTTAAAGAAATATCTCCTTTTATTTTGAAATAATTTAAGATCCATATAAAATAAAACATTTTCTTTGAAAATATTCTTATAAGATTGTAAGGGAAGCTTTGAAGATTTTATAACGGCGGAAAATAGCCGCACCCGCCGTATAAGTTAAAAAAAACATTCTTACCTTAATTCTGTCGAAATGGTTAAAAAGGACCTTGTTTTGAAAACGACCGAAATATTCCTTTATAAACCACTTATAAAAGTCAGAAAGGGTATAAATGACTTTAACTCATATTCTAGTAAATAGTAAAAATGTTTTGAAATGCATTTTTAAGAAACATGGATGTGGATGATAAAGAGATCCCAGTAGATTATTACGTATAAACAACCTTGGATAATGAAGAGGTTGTAAAGTAAACCCTTACCTTGTACTTTTCCTTGGTTTTGGTTGGTTAACCTCCTGTATAATGGTGAAATAGTTGTTATTAAATTATACAAGAATAATATATAATAATATGATATCATATATGATCTTTTAACATTGATTTGTTAATAATATCTTAGAATTATCGTCGTTTCGGGAGTTAACTTACTCATTTTCTTTTATATGTTTTGTTACATAAGCCATGGTTGTTGTATCTTATTCATATCCAGAATGATATCTAGTCCTTAAACATCATTTTTAAATCATCAAATGATAATTATACTTGAATGGATACGATGGAGAATGAATCTCATCGCGTTCGTGGAGACGGTAGTCCGTACGTACGCACGAGCGACAATATCATTATTTTGATATTAAAATAATATATAAATGGATGGTATATCATATATAAAGAATCATTAACATGTTATATTTATTATTTACATGAGTTACACATCATTATTATACCCATCCAAATAATATTATATTGAATAACAATTACACCACGACGTGGAGACGGTAGTCCGTACGTACGCATGTATGGTGACATGTTATTCAAAGGGTGGATAAAATACTGAATATGGTTGTACCATAATTATAATAACATCACAGTATATGTGATATACTGGATTTATTATTTTAGAATGGTAAGAACAAAGGAAGAAGAAGTGGAAGAAGAAATGAACTTGGAGAAGGGTGGTGAAATCATTACCTCTTCTTCGGGTTCTTCATTTTGATTTGATCAAAAGGGCTCCATAGGATGGCTTTATGATCAAACTAAGGCCTCTAGGTTGTAGTGAGGGATGTTGGGAGAGTATTTGGGCAGAGTTTGGCCGAACCAAAAGGCTTTGAAGGTGTGAAGAAATGAGAAGTAGGAGTGCCCTTTTATAAGAGGGGTGAGAGGCACCTTTGGAAAGGCTAGAAATATTAATTTATAATAAATTCATATTCTGTTTCTAATGGCTCCAAAGCTTATTATTCAAAGGTTAAGGTGGTGATAGGTCGAAAACCACTCATCCAATAGAATTTAGACAGGTTTTGGTACTTATATTAACCTTATCTTTAAGTATTAACTCTAAGTTAATTAGTTTCACTTTTACAATGTCTCTTTGTATTTTTATATAATATGGTTAATAAACTTACTATATACATCCAAGAGACCCCCAAGTGGTACATTAATGATGAACCTATCATGATATAAGTCTCTTGGTCGAACCTTAGATTTTTAGGAATTTAATATCAATTAATAATATAATATTTGTTTTAAGAACTCTTTTATGTCAATTTTGACACTATTCAATAGTTGATTTTTGTGAAACTCATAACAGATTGATTACTTCGAAAAAAGTCCATTAAATAAATCCTAATATATCATATTATCCTATAAAATTAGTTTAATTCATTAAAAGTTTCATATTATATTTATTTGGGTATTTATAATATCAATTATTTTAAATTTTCACTATTATAGTAATTACTGCATCATCATTGTGTCATAAAATACATTATTTAATGTCTAAAAATTATAAATAAATTATCATTATGTAGGAAATGTTTTTAGATTTATAATGAATATTTATAATCTAAAATCCAACATATATAACCCTATGTAACAATTGTTTTTCTAAAAGATATATGCTTGTGTCATTTTTGTATTCATTTTAACTTAATTAAAATAATGTGTCATTATCACTTACAAGTGGATCCATGGGGTCCCAAAATTGACACAAAGATGCCCATGGTCGACCATGTATCAACCAATAGGGTTAAGATACGTTTTAGGGTAATTTAGTATTATTATAATATTATTTTTTAACCCTTATTTACCGGATTTACCCTTAACCATGGTAAATAAAATATTTACCGCAGTAATTATTCAAAATGTCTAAAAATAAAAGTTACCTATTTACACAATTTGAACATCCTGATTCCAAATATGGAATCCATTTTCCTAAATTCAAAACACAGAAGTGGCATAAATTAATTTAAAATTAATTCCCGTTGTCAAAACAAAAAATGTGTTTTTAAGAGATAATAACTATCAAAAGATTGACACTCGTTTATGTTCGGTTTAATTGTAAAATTATGTCCAATGACCAACATTATATTAAATGGTAAAAATATATTCTAAATATACTTTAAAACCACTCAAATTCATAATTTATCACTATTAATTATTTTGATTAAAAAAGTTGTTTTTAATTAAAACTTAGTAATTTTCACTATTCATCAAAATATGAAAGTTATCCGAAATGTACCAAAATTTCACCTTAGGCTAAATTCGATATTCCGAATCTAAAAATGAAGTCCATTTTCAAATATATAATATATATAATTTCAAAAAGTAGGTATTACTATTCATAACAGCTAGTTTGATTAGTTATGGTGTGTTAGAACTCGGTGTTGCGTACAACACACGCTATCACATTATTCAAAGAGAAGCGTACCGTAGAAGCTTGGGGTGTTACATTCTCCCCTCCTTCAAATAATTGCGTCCTCGCAATTTCTAGGGTATTACTGCAAAAAAAAGACTCGGCTGGTTCTTCATCATAAGTTCCTCGGGTTCCCACGTTGCCTCTTCCATCTTATGGTTTCTCCACAAAACTTTTACCAGACGCGTCGTCCGGTTTCTCAGCACTTGTTCTCTCGTATAAAGAATCTTGACGGGCTCTTCGCAATAAGACAGATCGGGTTCCAGTTCTAATTCCTCATAGGTGAGTACATGCGTCGGATCAGGCATGTATTTCCTCAATAGAGATACATGGAACACATCGTGAACTTTGGAGAGACTTGGCGGCATTGCCAATCGGTAAGCTACAACCCCAATTCGTTCTAGAATTTCGAAAGGTCCGATATACATGGGACTCAATTTACCTTTCTTACCAAAATGTATGACTCCCTTCCACGGAGATACCTTCAGAAAAACATGATCACCGACTTGAAATTCCAAATCCTTCCTTCGATTATCGGCATAGCTCTTCTGCCTACTTTGAGCTGCTTTGATGTGATTTTGGATTAATTTCACCTTTTCCACCGTTTCGTCCACCAGTTCTGGGCCTACAAGTTTTCTTTCACCAACGTCATCCCAACAGGTTGGTGTACGACATCTCTTTCCGTATAACTCTTCATATGGTGCCATCTGAATACTCGAATGGAAGCTATTGTTATAGGAAAATTCTACCAAAGGTAAATATTGATCCCACATACCCTGAATGTCAAGTGAGCAAGATCTCAACATGTCTTCTAAGGTTTTAATAGTCCGTTCTGATTGTCCATCTGTCTGAGGGTGGTAAGCAGTGCTCAAATGAAGTTCAGTATCCATGGATTTCTGAAGACTTTTCCAGAATCTTGAAGTAAAACGGGGATCACGATCAGAAACAATCGATAGGGGTACTCCATGAAGTCTCACAACTTCATTAATATATAGTCTTGCTAGACGTTCCAGGGGTAGATCTTCTCTTATAGCAAGAAAATTTGCTGTCTTGGTAAGACGATCAACAATAACCCATATTACATCGTTCCTTCTAGGATTCTTTGGTAGCCCCATGAAAAAGTCCATCGTAACATTGTCCCATTTCCACTCCGGTATGGGAATAGGTTGCATGACTCCTCCAGGCTGTTGCCTTCCAGCTTTCACTTGTTGACAAACCATACATCTTGACACAAAATCAGCAATCTCCCTCTTCATGTTGTCCCACCAAAAATGTTCCTTAAAATCTCTATACATTTTGGTGCTCCCAGGGTGTATAGAGAAATTGGAACTATGAGCATCATCCAACAATTCCCTTTTTAGATCAGGTATATTGGGAACACAAAGTCTCTTCCCGAATTTCAAAATTCCATCTTCATACACAAAGTCTCTCAATCTCCCATCATTCACAGCTTTAATCTTCTTTTGGAATTCTTCATCATCGGTCTGAGAACTCTTAATCCTTTATAGTAAAGATGGTTTGGCAACCATTTGAAAAAGCATTGATGTTTCACCTTCCCTGGTTATTCCCATGTCCATCTTCACTAGATCCATGAAAAATGGATCCCTTTCAATTCTCATATTGTTCAAAACTCCATGGTCTTTTCTACTCAAAGCATATGCCACCTTGTTTTCCTTCCCTGGGTGGTAGTGTATCGTACAATCATAATCCTTGAGTAATTCACGCCATCTCCTTTGCCTCATGTTGAGTTCTTTTTGTGATAAAATATACTTCAAACTCTTGTGATCAGTATAAATCTCACATTTTTCACCATAGAAATAGTGCCTCCATATATTCAAAGCAATGATCACTTCTGCTAACTCGAGATCATGAGTAGGATAGTTTTGTTCATGAATTTTCAATTGTCGTGATGCATAGGCAATAACTCTATCATTCTGCATAAGGACACAGCCAAGTCCTTTCTTCGATGCATCACTATAAATAACGAACCCATCATTCCCCGATGGTAGAGTCAATATAGGAGCATTGACTAATCTTCTCTTCAGTTCTTAGAAACATTCTTCACACTCTTTTGTCCAAACAAATTTAACCCCTTTACGTGTGAGCTTCGTTAATGGGTTAGCCAATCGGGCAAAATTCTGGACGAAACGTCGATAATAACCTGCCAAACCAATAAAACTACGTACCTCAGTTATACTCGCAGGTGCTGGCCATTCTTGGATTTCCTTGGTCTTAGAAGGATCAACAGAGATTCCATCTTTAGAGACAATATGGCCAAGAAAAGAAATCTCCTGAAGCCAGAATTCACACTTGCTAAACTTCCCATATAATGCATGCCTCCTCAGAGTCTTCAAGATAATGCACAAGTGATTTTCATGATCTTCATAGGTTTTGGAGTATACCAAGATATCATCAATAAATACCACCACAAATTCATCGAGATACTCCTTGAAAACTCTATTCATTAGATCCATGAATACAGAGGGTGCATTAGTCAATCCAAACGGAATTACAGTAAACTCGTAATGCCCGTACCTGGTTCGAAATGCTGTTTTCGGAATGTCTTCCTTCTTCACACACAACTGATGGTATCCAGATCGACGGTCAATCTTTGAAAAGTATTGAGCTCCATGAAGTTGGTCAAATAAATCATCAATACGAGGTAGGGGATACTTGTTCTTTATCGTTATAGCATTGATCTCCCTGTAGTCGATACATAACCTCATAGATCCGTCTTTCTTTTTAACAAAAAGAACAGGGGCTCCCCATGGAGAAACACTAGGGCGAATAAATCCCTTATTACTCAATTCCTCTAGTTGTTTCTTTAGTTCGACTAACTCTACAGTGGCCATTCTATAAGGGGTATTCGATATAGTCCTTGATCTAGGAATCAAATCAATAGAAAACTCAACTTCTCGTTCTGGAGGATGTCCAGGTAAATCTTCCGGAAATACATCTACAAATTCTTTTACAACAGGTACATCCTCTATTTGAACATTCCTTTCCTCACCGATAGTTATTTCATTCTCTTCCTCCCCAATAATTGAATTAAGTTGAGCTACAGGGGGTGGATCTAAATAAGAATTAGGTGGTGACGATTCTGCTCTAAAAATAAGGCGCTCCTTATCATTATCATCAAGAATCGTAACCTCTTTCGTCTTACAATAAATCTTCGCATCATAGTCCGAAAGCCAGTCCATACCGAGGATTATATCAAACTCAATCATAGGTATGACGATGAAATCAGCAGATAAAGAAAATTTATGTGATCTAATGGGGACTGATTCACAAAACTTTGTTGCAACGATACTTCCCTTAGGAGTTTTAACTGACAACTCCCTTATTAAATCAAATTGGAAATATCTAATTTTCTTAGCAAACTAGGAAGATATGAAACAATGTGATGATCCAGAATCAAATAATGCATTTGCTAAACTTGAGGAAACCATTAAATTACCTGCCACCACGTCTTTTGGAGCTTCTACCTCAGCAGTAGTGATAGCATAAGCCTGGCCTTGATCCCTTGGCCTTTTCTGAGGTAAGTTCTCCTGACGCTTAGGACATGCATTTGCATAATGCCCCATCTCCCTGCAATTGTAGCACTAAACGTTGGTAGCTTCCTTCTTCCCCTTGCAATCATGAGCTTGGTGGCCTTTTTCACCACACTTGTAACAGACTCCCATTCCCTTCAAGCAAGTACCAGGATGTTTCTTCCCGCATTTACCACAAGATGGATATTCAACCTTTCCCTTCTTCCCCTTATTTCCATTCCCAGATTGATCAGCAGGTCTCTTCTTCTCTTGCTTTGCTTTAATGTCATAAGACTTAGAGAATTCCTTTTCGGTTTTGATAGAACATGAGACAATGTCTTCGTACGATGAAAAGGATTGTGAGACTAACGCTCGACGGAGAAATGGTTTTAACCCATCAATGAAACGATCAATCTTACTTCTTGGGTTACGAATATAACCACCAGCGTACCTCGCTAACCTTGTAAAGTTAGCCTCATACATTTTGACATTCTCATCCTCCTTTTGTCTCAGACTCAGAAATTGCCTTTCCATATCTGCTCGATGGTCGCGAGGGAAGTATTTTTCTAAAAACAGATCTTTGAACTCCCTCCATTCCATATTTTATACTTCATCATCTTCCTTCGTATTTTGAATCAATGACCACCATTGATCAACATCTCCAGTGAGGCGGTAAACTACCATGATAACTTTTTCCCTTTCACTGCTCCCCAAAGCCTGAAATATTTTCTCTAGGGAAAATATCCATTGCTCAGCTACTAAGGGATTTGTATTCCCATTGAACGTTGGTGGTTGTTGCCTCATGAATTGATCTAACATTGATCCTCTACGCTGCGGATCAGGGTGCTCCATACGGGTAAGGTTATTATTCATAACCTGAGTAAGTTGTCCCAGTATGGTGATTAGCTGATCAGCACCAGTTGCATCACCAGCCCCACTATAATTATCTTGAGCAGGAGGGAAATCCCTACATGGAGTGCGTGCATTGATACGGTTTCCGTTTCTTCCACTAGGCGCCATTTCTAAACAATGGCATAAACTAGATCAGTTTATGAATCAAAATACATAATCCCATACTTATAAAACACTTAACATAAATTGAACTATTTATGGATATAATCCATAATCATAAGAATGTTTTCCTTGAGGAAGTATATACTCATAATCCCTTCAAAATGATTTGTAATGAAAATGAGAGTTATCCTAAGCATATCCCCCGGGAGTGTCGTAACCAAGAGTGCAGCAAGGCCCGTTGTCGTGCACCAGTTCCCGTTCGAGTCTAGCTCAAAGCGGTGTTTTTGGGTTTTACCCCTAGGTACATCTGTGCCAGAGCCGCCTCTACCTGCTCGTATCCAGACAGGGATGTATTGCTTGGAAAACTCACAAAATCTCTACAATACCAAAATTCTAGGAAGTTCTTCTATATTAATCCTCAAAGTTCATCTTAGGTCTACGTGCTCTAATCAGAGTTTATCTAAATCTAGATTCCAAGGTTTGTACTAAACTTCCTCTGATACCAACTGTAACGCCCCGACCCCAGTTACCCAGAGTCGGTGCATTATTACATAACATTGGCATGATCACAAGAAAGATCAAATCTCGAAAGACCAATTGGTTTAGTAGCCTTGGAAACACTAGATATATTAATAAGTTTTACATTACATCATAAAATGAAAAAATACTACAACAACATAATGTTTCCACAATCCACACTATTAACCCCTCATAAAATCCCTGCAGGTCATTCATAACTTACTTCTTCACATCCTGGGAAAAATAAAACATAGAAAAGGGGTGAGCTCAAATGCCTAGTAAGGATAACAATATAGCGGAAACTTTTATAAATAAGAATATACATTTAAGGCAATGTATAACTAAAACAAAAGCCTTTTAAATATTAACTTTCAACATGGTATGGCATAAATAAAATGAAATAATTCCATTTACTTATTCACATTGATATTCTACTAATCGAATAATCACATGCAAAAATCAATAACCACTTTCATAATGTTGGAATGCATAATGCGAGACTATCATAACCACATAGCCAAGGCCTCGTGCCAAGACTACAAATAAGATTTTGTCAAGGCCTTGTGCCAAGACACTAGTTTGTCTCATGAGACCTACCGATGCATCGAGGAGCTATAGCGGGCTCCACCCGTCACATATTAAGTCCAATGCATTCCCATATGAAAAAGGTTTAAACATAACATAAACATTCATATTAAAACTAGCATATGAAATGTCAATACTTTCACCATAAACTATGAATGGTATAAAAATAGCACATCCACAGTCAAACATATCACTAAACCTTCAATACAATATAGAAGTTTTGTATCATAATAAATCAACTTCAAATAATCTTAAAATCCATCAAAGGATGTTGACATAGATGAAATCAAAATTCTTTTTAAAGAAATATCTCCTTTTATTTTGAAATAATTTAAGATCCATATAAAATAAAACATTTTCTTTGAAAATATTCTTATAAGCTTGTAAGGGAAGCTTTGAAGATTTTATAACGGTGGAAAATAGCCGCACCCGCCGTATAAGTTAAAAAAAACATTCTTACCTTAATTCTGTCGAAATGGTTAAAAAAGACCTTGTTTTGAAAACGACCGAAAGATTCCTTTATAAACCACTTATAAAAGTCAAAAAGGGTATAAATGACTTTAACTCATATTCTAGTAAATAGTAAAAATGTTTTGAAATGCATTTTTAAGAAACATGGATGTGGATGATAAAGAGATCCCAGTAGATTATTACATATAAACAACCTTGGATAATGAAGAGGTTGTAAAGTAAACCCTTACCTTGTACTTTTCCTTGGTTGGGGTAGGTTAACCTCCTGTATAATGGTGAAATAGTTGTTATTAAATTATACAAGAATCATATATAATAATATGATATCATATATGATCTTTTAATATTGATTTGTTAATAATATCTTAGAATTATCGTCGTTTCGGGAGTTAACTTACTCATTTTCTTTTATATGTATTGTTACATAAGACATGGTTGTTGTATCTTATTCATATCCAGAATGATATCTAGTCCTTAAACATCATTTTTAAATCATCAAATGATAATTATACTTGAATGGATACGATGGAGAATGAATCTCATCGCGTTCGTGGAGACGGTAGTCCGTACGTACGCACGAGCGACAATATCATTCTTTTGATATTAAAATACTATATAAATGGATGGTATATCATATATACAGAATCATTAACATGTTATATTTATTATTTACATTAGTTACACATCATTATTATACCCATCCAAATAATATTATATTGAATAACAATTACACCACGACGTGGAGACGGTAGTCCGTACGTACGCACGTATGGTGACATGTTATTCAAAGGGTGGATAAAATACTGAATATGGTTGTACCATATTTATAATAACATCACAGTATATGTGAGATACTGGAGTTATTATTTTAGAATGGTAAGAACAAAGGAAGAAGAAGTGGAAGAAGAAATGAACTTGGAGAAGGGTGGTGAAATCATTACCTTTTCTTCGGGTTCTTCCTTTTGATTTGATCAAAAGGGCTCCTTAGGTTGGCTTTCTGATCAAACTAAGGCCTCTATGTTGTATTTAGGGATGTTGGGAGAGTATTTGGGCAGAGTTTGGCCGAACAAAAAGGCTTTGAAGGTGTGAAGAAATGATAAGGAGGAGTGCCCTTTTATAAGAGGGGTGAGGGGCACCTTTGGAAAGGCTAAAAATATTAATTTATAATAAATTCATATTCGGTTTCTAATGGCTCCAAAGCTTATTATTCAAAGGTTAAGGTAGGGATAGGTCGAAAACCACTCAACCAATAGAATTTAGACTGGTTTGGGTACTTATATTAACCTTATCTTTAAGTATTAACTCTAAGTTAATTAGTTTCACTTTTACAATGTCTCTTTGTATTTTTATATAATATGGTTAATAAACTTACTATATACATCCAAGAGACCCCCAAGTGGTACATTAATGATGAACCTATCATGATATAAGTCTCTTGGCCGAACCTTAGATTTTTAGGAATTTAATATCAATTAATAATATAATATTTGTTTTAAGAACTCTTTTATGTCAATTTTGACACTATTCAATAGTTGATTTTTGTGAAACTCATAACAGATTGATTACTTCGAACAAAGTCAATTAAATCAATCCTAATATATCATATTATCCTAGAAAATTAGTTTAATTCATTAAAAGTTTCATATTATATTTATTTGGGTATTTATAATATCAATTATTTTAATTTTTCACTATTATAGTAATTACTGCATCATCATTGTGTCATAAAATAAATTATTCAATGTCTAAAAATTATAAATAAATTATCATTATGTAGGAAATCTTTTTATCTTTATAATTAATATTTATAATCTAAAATCCAACATATATAACCCTATGTAACAATTGTTTTTCTAAAAGATATATGCTTGTGTCATTTTTGTATTCATTTTAACTTAATTAAAATAAAGTGTCATTATCACTTACAAGTGGATCCATGGGGTCCCAAAATTGACGCAAAGATGCCCATGGTCGACCATGTATCAACCAATAGGGTTAAGATACGTTTTAGGGTAATTTAGTATTATTATAATATTATTTTTTAACCCTTATTTACCGGACTTACCCTTAACCATGGTAAATAAAATATTTACCGCAGTAATTATTCAAAATGTCTAAAAATAAAAGTTACCTATTTACACAATTTGAACATTCTGATTCCAAATATGGAATCCATTTTCCTAAATTCAATACACAGAAGTGGCAGAAATTAATTTAAAATTAATTCCCGCTGTCAAAACAAAAAGCGTGTTTTTAAGAGATAATAACTATCAAAAGATTGACACTCGTTTATGTTCGGTTTAATTGTAAAATTATGTCCAATGACCAACATTATATTAAATGGTAAAAATATATTCTAAATATACATTAGAACCACTCAAATTCATAATTTATCACTATTAATTATTTTGATTAAAAAAGTTGTTTTTAATTAAAACTTAGTAATTTTCACTATTCATCAAAATATGAAAGTTATCCGAAATGTACCAAAATTTCACCTTAGGCTAAATTCGATATTCCGAATCTAAAAATGAATTCCATTTTCAAATATAAAATATATATAATTTCAAAAATTAGGTATTACTATTCATAACGGCTAGTTTGATTAATTATGGTGTGTTAGAACTCGGTGTTCCGTACAACACACGCTATCACATTATTCAAAGAGAAGCGTACCGTAGAATATTGGGGTGTTACAATTTTCACTTACTATGCAGGGTGCTCCGAGTCTTCTAGTAGGGGGTGTATGATTGACACATAGTTTGTCCAAACATACCACCAAATCTCGCACAATGCCTAATTTACTATTATTTTTTGTTTTTTAATTAATTACCCTCTACCAACTTTTAACATATGAAATCTAGTCCCCCACCATATTTTTTTTGTTTGAACCAATTGAGGTAGCTCCGAGGTGTGCCACTCCCTCCACCTCTTTTCTCAATTAGATCATGAATCCAAGGAATTTTGTGTGTGATTTTGGTCTTATTCTTAGAGGTTGGGCCTCCTATACAAACATATTCCCAATTATCATTCTTTTATTCTACCTACATCACCACACATAAATCTTTTCTGAACCGTAACATGGATTTTTGTGTTTCTTTAGTTTGTTTATAGTTCATATGTTTCATGATCCTAGATTAAGGTTTATTCTATTTACGGATGTGGATGATGATCTGTTCCCTTTGATTCCTTGTAGGGTTTGGTTAATTTATCCTCAAATGGATTAATTTTATTTATGCGCTTCTTGATTTTTGGGTTTTTATTTTTCATATAAGGAAATATTGAACACATTGATGTGGAATAACACCGTTCTAGGTAGGTTTCCCTTTGTTTCAGGTCTTTAAATTTTATATGTTTTACTTTATTTGAATGGATATGCTTTACTTATTGCCAATTTAATTCATGATTTAATTCCTAATGTATATATGATATGTAATTATGATAGGTAATAATTTTTTTTTCTTATTTTAAAAGATGGATTATGGGTTGTCGGTACCCAAAACAAGGTTCAAGACAAGGCCAAAACAACGCCAAAAGACCTGCACTTCCACAACCAACACCAGCAATATAGCCACAAACAAATGAAAACAGCACCACACTACAGATCATAGTACCCGTAATCGTCTCTGCATCCAATACCAGATTCATCTTCCATAGTGGCTGATTCCCCAACAGAAGAAGGTCCATGTCGCCTCCCAAAATCACCAACATCCCAACTCCTTAACTGATCTAGAGGCGGTTGGGTTACAAAACACTTTTTAACAAATATTTATTTTTTAAAGACAAGAATCAGCCTGCTATCCAGCTTAAAATCTGATCTAGTTCATGTCGGGCATGAGAGATATGAGTAGTCATTCCTATTTCTTCTTCTTGGCGTCACTGACAAGGTTCCTTCACACTCGACCATCCTCTTTTCCTCCTTTTTACTATATCGTTGTATGAACAAATAACCGGTCCATTCATATTTTCTTTATCTCCCCATCATGCTCCTTCCCTTTACAGATAAAATCCTCTAAGGCACAACCATTTCCCCCATTATTACTCCTCCTTATTTGGTTCAAAGTATAAAACTCAATTTGAACAAGACATCCAACCCCATCAGCAGAATTATTCAAATCCCAAGAGACTTCCTCTTAACCCAGACATCCACCAATGTTCTCCTTCATGAATACCACAACACCCACACCCCACCTTTTGAATTATCATATAAACTAGAATCAAAACCTACATTCGCGAGGCCTTCAAACCTGTTTCTTAAAGAGATAAAAGGCTTGGATGAAATATCCATACCACTAGTAAGGTTTTTATTTTTTTAAAAGGGATTATAAAAATTTTGAATTCTTCTAATATTTTCCCATGTTAATGTTATGCGAATATAGGAATAATGATAGGAAGAACCATTGGAACTTAAAATTGATACTCAAGAATTATTTTCATGTGGGGTTTAATTTTTTTAAAATAAAATATAAATGCATAGTTGTCATTTTATATGTTATTTAATTTATTTTGTAAATTTTGTAAATTTTTTAATTCCACGATATGATATTTTTTATTATTGATTTGATGTCTCTTGGGTATTTTTAAAAATTTTCTCCTTAATTTAAGAAATTAAATATTTTAAAAAGTAACTTCATGATTTTGAATAATGGAATGGATTATGATGGGTCGATGAAAATCACTTTATATTAAATTGAATGTTTTGTTTTGTTATGGGTAAAGGGAAACAAATGTTGAGTGTATAAGGGGGAAGGCTAGTTTTCGTAACAATTTTTCATTACGCCACATTACTAACTAAACTAAACTAGTTAAAAATCATGATTTTCTCTATGGGAGACACCACACCAGCGAGTTATTTATATATTGTTGTGGATTGGATACAACATACCACTATTCCATGGTGTGACCACCTTAGTTTTAAAATACAATGCCAAATAATGCACATATTAGTTGATTTGATATGGTTACATAGATGGACATAACCATGACACTAGGCTATGTCATGTTCTCCTTAGAGGTTTCACACACAATATCTACTTTCTAGATTATAACATGAGTGATAAGAAGAAATAAATGGACCATTAACCTTAGTTGACATAGATATTTTTCCAATGGTTCATTTTCATGAAATGATTAAATTTATGACTATTTAATTCCTTTTATAAAAATAATTAATGTATGGATCTTGATATCATTTATAAATTGTTTATGTATATTTTATAATTACATTTTTATTTAAAATTTTTTTAAATGGATTTGACAAGGGATGTTTTTAATAACATTCTAAAATTGTTTAAAAATGGGGTTTTTAAATAACTACAAAATAAGAAATAAAATGTGTCAAAACTGATTGATTCCATTTAAAATAAAATAAAATTGATGTTACAAAATAATATCGGCTTTTATTTACTCATGAAAGAGAACATATTTAAAAATATTTTATTTAAAAATATAATAAAAAGGTTTTTTAATTAAAATAATTTACTTAAGGTGTGGTTAATTTTGTATTCCAATTGAGCTCTTTTCCCACACCCATCTATATTATTCATGTTTTTATGTTCTGGATATATTATTACTGCCCATGGGATATTAAGAGTATAGTATTGGATGGTGAGTTATAAATTCAGTTGTTGTTATGTTGGTTTTTTTACTTTACTATATTTATTTCATTGGATAATTACGCCTTTTTCTATTTTCAGTTATCATCATGGTTGGAACTTTATATATTTGGAAGCCAAAGAAAAGTCATGTGACACCCTTTGGGTCCCAAGTATGCTTTATCATGGTCTTGTTTTGTCTCTATTTAAGTTAAAAACATTTTCAAGAGTCGGGGTTTGAGATTTTAGAGTTTTGGGAGAAATAGGTGTGGCACACAATTTGTATATAGTTAATAGTAATGGTATGGTAACCATGTGATATATATAAAATTCATTGGTGTTTTTCTCAGTTTGAGGAGAGTTTTTATAACTTTATGAGATCCAAAATAAAGATATGTATTTGGCTAGGTATGGATCTAGAGGAAGCTGCACAGATTTCATTTAGTTTTTCAAACTACGCAGTTCAGTTTTCAAGGGGTAGTAAGGACCACACGGTTAGTGAAAAATTTGTTTAATCGTGCATCTTAATAGTGTGACCTGTGTGAATTTCAATGAAATTGTAATTACCTTAACACCCTTAATCATTTTAACCCAATTTTTACCCTAGTCTCTCATTAGATCTAACCAACCATTCCTTTATATTATAATAGGTTATGCGTTTTATATATGGGTTATTCTTCTTTTACCTTGATGGATCTCATCAAGGTATTTTCCGATTTCCACCTGCTTTCTCCTCTTATTTCTAGATCTCTCCACAATATCTCTT
This sequence comes from Viscum album, assembly GCA_963277665.1. NCBI lineage: Eukaryota > Viridiplantae > Streptophyta > Magnoliopsida > Santalales > Viscaceae > Viscum > Viscum album. Next base: position 1,982,603,045 of record OY728145.1, on the reverse strand, counting down.
CTCATTCAGTTGTTGGAACTCTTATGATATATAATGAAATGATCTTGATGCTTTGAAGATAATTGAGGATTTGTCTTATGGATATAGATTTATGAGAACTCGGTTTTTTTTCCAATCCTCATTTTTAAAGGAATCTATGTTTCCCCAATTAGTATTGAATGTGTCTTTATACAATTTTTCATTTCAATGGAACATGTTTATATTTTTATATTTTAATTTTTTTATGAAAATGATTTATTTAAAATTGATGAGGTTTTTTTGTGTAATTTAATCTTTGGTGGTATGGAAATTTTTTAAAAGGTTTTATTCTTTAAAAACAGTTTTACACACTTTATATGTTTTATAAAATCGCTCAAATATGTTTTTTGACTGTAAAATGATTTTTTCAAGAATGTGAATGGAAATTATTTTCTTTTATAAATGTTCTATTTAATTTTGATAATGTATTAATTTTTTCATAAAGCATATTTTATGGGAACTTTAGAAACACCGGGTTATGGATATATTCAACGATTAGTGAGTGTGGAAAAACTAGGGGTTTTGTTTGTGACACCAATAGACTATGGTAGAACTTTGTATCATATTATTTTTTATTTCACAAGATAGTGGTTCTTACATATCCTTTTTATATATTACCATATCCTAGACCCATTTCTGATTTGTTCTTGGTTTCATTCACGTATCATCCTTTGATTCTCACATGCTTATCATATCAATAGTTTGATCGTTTCCCTCTATTTATATTTAATGATTTTTAATATTATTGAATTTTTTGGATAAGAAATGTCCTAGAGGAAACCAAAGGATGTTTTATATAATTTTTTCAACTGAAATAACTTTACGAAACTTGTTTATTTTAAATCTAGAACTAGTAGTTTCATGGTGATAGAAAATCTATAGATTTATGGTGGTGTCCTACTAGGAATTTAATTCACTCAATATATATATCATTGGTTCTATATAGCCTTGGTTTTATATGATACCATTAAAGGGAATGTTATCGCTTGTCTTGAAGGATTCTCTTTGTTTTTGAAGTTTCTTGGGGGTATAGGATGGTGGCGATGGACGATCACATGGAGACATGGTTTTTGGTTTACTTCTAGGACTATACTTTTGGATTTGTTTTTTTATGTCTTAGAGTTATGTACTTATTATTACGTTATCTAATATGGTTGTTTATATAATATTGTAATAAATATTACTTGTTATATCAATTTTTAGGATTAAATAATTTACATTGTTTTATGAGATGATACCACGGTGATTATTAAAATCCCATAGTGACAGGAAAAATACTTTGTGCCTTGTGGTGAGACACCATAGGTAATGTGTTATGTCAACCTGGCTTGGTTTGTTACAATAATGGTATCATGGAAACCTTGGTTTTTTTAATGGTGAAGGTTAGAATACAGTTAGGACCATTGGAACTATGATGGTAAGTTTGTATGTTTTCATGGCCAACTAACTTTTTTGTATGATGTTATATTACAGTGGGAGGTCAGGGACTTTTGATAAATATTTTGAACTTGATTTTTGGTTTATTTTCATGAAACGTTTCATGTTTTTTATGGTTTTTGATGTCTTCAACTATCTCTCATTGAATATATTTTTGACCGAAACTCTTATTTTTTATAGGTTGTAATATAAATCATTAAAGTAAATAATTTTATTTGAAGATGTATTCCTAAGATAATAAGGTGTTATCTATTATGTTTAATAGATAATTTCTCCTTAAAGGATCTCTACAAATTTGTGGTAAGGACCTATATTTAATGTCCAAAAATAAAAACATCCAATTTACACTGATTTAGTGGAAATGGTTATATTGGTAATTCAATTCCTGGGTCAAGTGGGTGGTGGAAATCGGGAATAGATGATAGAAAATGCTTGAGAGTTTAATAAAAAAAATCCACCAATCTTATTTGGTGAAACATAAACCCAATAAATATAGGAATGTGTTGAGAAATTATAATGGATTTTCCAATATTAGATGAATCCATATGAATCCAAGGTGGTATATTCCTCTTGTATTTTTAATGGACCTAGAAGAAAATGGTGTGATTTTATCATGAAATCAAAATTACACGAATATCTCACTTGGCACAATTTTAAGAAGGTATTCAATAAACATTTATTTTTGGATTCTTTTCCTATGGAGAATGCTTGGTATTTTTTAGATCTGGAATAAGGAGATAGTTTAGAAATTCATAAGCTAATGGTTTCACTGAGTTGGTTCATTTATCTATATAACATTTCACTAATGATTTCTAGAAGGGTGTATAGTTTAATATGGGTTTGAAGCTCTATATTGGATCAATTCTTATTATCAGGTCACTACCGACATTTTTTGAGGTAGTTGATAAAAACATATATATTTGAGGAAGCCATAACCACTAAGATAGGTCTTAGAGAAGCTTATGTTTCATTAGGGTGTGTCCAGGGTGTGTTTTCTCAAAATACAATGAATTACAGTAAGTGTGATTGGATTACACAAGGATCAGTTACTGGGGATTCTTTGGGAAAACACTAGGTGGTTAACTTACACTATAGAAGACCTAGACATACTAATCTCGACTATATGGTATAACTCAATGTTTTTTATCATTACAGATTGTTTAATCTCCCAAAACATGTTTTTGAAACATTATCATGTAGAAATAGGGTTTGATCAGAAATTACGAAAGGATATCTGGATCAGATGAATGTAATGAAGGGTGTTGGATCTTATTCTCATTAAAAAAGGGATAAAAAAGAAAAAAATAAAGAAAAGGGAGGGGTTGAGGAAACAATCCTTAATGAAACCAAGTATGCAGAAGATGATTTTTACGTGGGTCTAGCAACTATGAGGGTTATAGTGTTTGTCATCCTATATAGATGTATATTTGTTTGATACATGTGTATCTCATTCTTTTATATAATCTAAGATGATTTTCATATTGGTATTACACTCAAATCTTATACATTTTATGATTGATCATTCCACTCTCTTGAGATAGATGAAGGAGTATGGTTTTAAAATTTTAGAGAAACATGTTATTATTATACACTATGAAGTTGTATGGGGTTTCTAAGTCCTTTATCTTGATAACATTGAAATAATCATTAGGATAGATTGAATGGTTTTCTATAAGAAATAGATCAATTTTCATAATCTTGTATTTTAGTTTCTATCTTTTGATGGGGATACTCGTGTCTCTCAGGGTGACTAGGATCTTAGATCTAGGAGACCAGGACCTATTTTTCATAAGGCTAAAATGATCTCACACCAATTTCTAGAGATATTCCTTGATATCATTGAGGAAATATTAAGTGCTCCACTTATTTCCATAATGAATGAGTCACCTGAGTTCTTTCCTAATGATTTTTCTAGGTTACCACCCCAGAGATACGCTGAGTTTACTCTTCAAATACTCATAGTGACAAGACCTATCTCCTTTCCACAAGATCACATAAAAACTTATAATTTTAATGAAATCCAAATTTATCTTGATGATATTTAGGATAAGAGATTTCATCATCTGATCATGTCACCTTGGGATTCATACGTAATATTCTTAGAGAAGTCATATGTAATCCTATGAATTTATGTTAATTACATAAAACTATACTAATTGAATGTTAATAACAAGTATCCCTTGCATAGGATTGATTATATGATAGATCAAATCAGTGGATCCAATTAGTTTTTTAATATTTATTAGAGGATGGGGTACCATTAACTATGATTCTAAGAGGATGATATTCCTAATAGAGCATTTGGAAGAAGGTATAGACATTATGTTTTATTGGTTATTCTATTCAATCTTATTAATACCCCTATGGTGTTTATGTATTTGATTAATTGACTCTTTAATCATTTCATAGATATTTTTTTGGTTATTTTTATGGATTATATATTTTTGTTTTTCATTTTTATGTAAGAACACATGGATTATCTTGATATGGTTATAAATTTTTTAAATAAAATAATATATATAGAAATATTTATAAATTCTTTTTTTAGATTCAAGAAATCTTGTTTCTAGGACCTGTTATATTTGAGTGGGTAATATAAATGGATCATGAAAAGATTTATAAGGTGATGTTGTGAGAGAGATACAAGAATGTGTTTGAGATTCAATATTTCTTGAGTTTTTTCAAATTATTATAGCTATTTTGTTCTGGATTTTTCCAATCATGCATATCCTATGATAGAATTAACTTGTAAGGGTGTTATGTTTGAATGAAATGATAATTGTTAAAGAACATTTGAGGAAATAAAGTAGAGGTTGAATTTTTATCCACTTTTATTTCATTCAGAATCGTGTTTGAGTTATGAATTTTTTTGTGATCTCTCCGGTATGGGATTATGATATATTCTAATGTAAGGGATACATTGGGGGATTATAACTCTCACAAACTATGCCATCATGAGAATAGTTTTTCTACCCGTGATCTCGAGTTAGATTTAGTGATGCATGCCCACAAGACTTGGTGATATTATCACTTTAGAGAGAGGTTTATTGTATAATCAAATCATAAGAGCCTAAATTATATTTATAATAAAAGTGATATAAACCTATGATAGAGATATTGAGTGGAATATAATTAGAATTATGATTTTATATTTCATACACACCTATAAATGGGAATGTGGCTAATGATGTGTTGATCACGAATTTACCAACTCAATACATGATGAAATTAGTGGATGAATGGTATTTGATTATTTTATTAGTTCATATGAACATGGATGTGAAAGAAGATGATGGGTATGAGTGATAAGATTTTGTACAAGAAGATTATTAATTAAATGATCGAGACCATCATAGAAAGGAAATAAATGACTCTTCTATTATTTTAGTGAAATCCATAATTGTGGGGATTCCTCGGGTGACAGGTCTTAGTCTCCTGAGGTTTTATTGAGTTTATAAGGAAGATTAGTGATTATTATAACATAAAAGTAGGACTTAATGGATAATGTACATATTTCTAGTTGGTTCGTACTCCATGGGACTACCAAGATTTATCTTGATTTGAGACATTAATATTTATAGTAGGGGATGAGGTAGATAATTGCATACATTGTGTCATGATGCCTTACGTATCAAAAGATTAAGGTAGAGCCCCAATGACCTACTTGTTTATTGTATCCTTTATCCATTTTAATATGAAAATGGGATGATATATCCATGTAATATATTGTCATCTTACTATATAATCAATATTGGAAGAATAAAATTTAGGGTGATCATAGACTGAGTCGAGAAATATGTACATTTACATCCTATTAAAGAGACAATAAATGTGGATGACCTCAGGCACCTGCATGTTTCAAAGATCATGATGCATTATGGGATACCATTTGCTATATTTTTTTAACAGAGACCCATGATTTAAATCATGGTGTTTGAAATGATTATTAGAGGAAATGGGTACCCAATTAATATTTATCATGACATATCATCCTTAGATAGATTGACATATTGAGAGTCCTATTCAAATTCATGAGGATATTCTCTGGGATTATATGATTGATTTTAGTGGTTCTTTGAAAATTATTTTCCCTTTGTTTAGTTATCCTATAAAAATAGTTATAAATTTTTTATTAGAATGGTGCCTTTTGAAGCACTATATGGGTGGCCATGCATGTATCCTTTATGTTGTCCAAATTTGGGAGAGTGGTACTTAGATAGACCAAGTCCTTTCTAAGAGATTATAGAAAATTTAAAATTTATCTAAAAGAGTTAAAAGATTGGTCAAAATTACCACAAATCCTATGAGGAAAGTTATCATCACCCGTTGGAGTTTGCAGTAGGTGATTGGGTTTTTATTAGGGTTTTTTACCCTTTAGTACATATTTATTTAGGAAGATAGGTTTGGAAGGTACTAAGGATGATTGGCTGTTTTGATATAGTTGAGTGTCTTGGAATGGTAGAATACCATGTGGACTTGCCATCACATTTGACATCAATTCAGGATGCGATTCATGTTTTCTAGCCGAGGATGTATTAAATTTAACCTTATCTTGTGATATAATTCAATGATATTGATATTGATTATGACACACTATTGGATTAAGAAGAATTTTATATTATGGATCATTATAATAAGAAACCGTACGATAAATCAATTCCCATGATCTATGTACAATGATATTTTATATGTGATAAAATTGAGATATAGGAGCATGAAGGGATGATGATATAGTAGTTCCATTATCCATTTATTAGAAAAAAGAATCCTATGTCATTTCTGGGGATAAAAGGTGGCATAGTGTCGAATTTTGACACTTTCAATATCCTAGGTATGTTTTATTTTTATATTTTTTTCTATCTTTAGGTTTAAGTGATTTTTATGTAGCTAGTTGTAGATATCTCCAAATTTTGGGAGAAATGGGGTAAGAAAATGTTCTACTCATGGTTATTAGTAACCATTACATTACCATAAAATAATGATATGTTAAATATAGTGTTTTTAATGTTTTTAGAATGTTTTTATCAATGTGAGATCTCCAAGTAAATAATTCTTGTGGTTGGGTGTCAGTCTCGAGGTTGTTAAAAGAATTGAATGTAGTTTCCCTTATTGTAAAAATGTTCCCAGGAAAATGTTTACTTTGGTTTTCAAAGGAAAGTAGGGACCGTAGCAATGAAATTTCAGTTTTCTTGAACCCTTTTCTATTTCAGTGTGTAAGTGGGATGAGATAATCATGATTTTTTATATATATTCAACATAGAATCATAGGGGGGTGAATTTTATTTTGGTGATAATTGATTGATGCATTAATTAATCTCATTTCCTTTATATTAAGTACATGATGAAGGTGGAAGATCTCGAGCACCTATGTGTATGAGAGATGATGATGGTCTATAGATTTCATTCTATTTTTTTTCTAATAGAGATCCATGATTTAGATTGTGGTTTTATAAAGGTTTACAAGATTAATTGGTTACCTAGATGAAATAAGAACAACACATTACCCAACAATAGATGGATAGACTGAGTGATCCATTAAAAATATCGAGGATATGAATGGGGTATAGGTGATTGATTTTGATGATTCTTAGAGAAAACATTTTCTATTGGATGAGTTTGAATATAAAAAATAATTATCAGGATTATACTATAATGGAACCTTTAAACTATTCTACGTGTTTCAATATAGATCACATTTATGTTGGTCATATTTGGGATATGACTCTTGGTTAGATCAATTCTTTTCCAAGTGGTGATGAGAAAAGTGAAATTGATCAGAAATAGGTTTTTGATTACTCTGAGTGATCACAAATCATATGAATACCATTTTTATAACATGTTGGAGTTTATTTTAGTTAATTATGTTGTTCTTTGTGTTTTCTCTCATTTTTTGAATCATCATTTGGGAAGATTGGGTATCACGATTCTAAGGTTTATTATCCATTAAAATATCATAAAAATTCTTGGAAAGGTGGCATACCAGTTAGACTTACCATCTAATTTGATATTGACTCATAACATGTTTCATGTTTACCAACTATGGAGGTATTAGTCAGGCCATTTTAATGTGATATAATTGGAATATTATAATCTTGATCCCAAAACCTCACTGTTTGAGAAACCAGTTTTAATTATGGATCATCATAATAATGTACTGCATGGTATAATGATTACCTTATTCCATGTACTATGTAAGTTAATATAGGATTACCATGAGACATGGGAGTATGAATCACTGATGATTCATTAGTGGCCAGTAGTCTAGTGGTTTTTTTCACGCTTTGAGCGCGGTTTTTTTAACCATGAAATATCCATAGGAAACCCATGCACGAGGTTGGGTTTTGGTCTAAAGGTGATTTCATGGATTATCCACATTTTGTCTAATAGTGTGGATATTTCCTAGAAATAACATGATTTGGTTTTCAAGTGGAAATAAGGACTGCAAAGTTGGAGAAAAGTTTGTCTAACCATACAGCATAACCATGATACCCATAAAACATTTCTAAAAATGGATAATTTCCCTAATAAACATGATTTTTTTAAATTAAAATATCACTATAGTATTTCATTATCTATTCCCATCCATTCCTTGAAATTTCAGAAAGTTCTCTCTTTGGCATCTTAGTGATTCTTTTTCGATCATGGTGGATCTCTTGAAGGTATGTTTTGATTTATAGTTTTTTTTCTACTCCTATTTTTTGACCTCTACTTGATCTCTATTTGAATTCAATTATTGGAAAATCATAAGGATTTCATTGAAAAAAATAGTGTTTAATATGGATATTTGATTATTTATATTATTGATCTAAGCTTTTTAGGACCCGATTTATTTTTTCCCAATCATCTTTTTCGAAGGAATATAAGTTTCCTCCATTAGAATGGTATGTGTCTTTATAAAATTTTACTTTCCCTTGGATCATTTCATTGTTATTTTATTTTAATTTGTTTTGTATTATTAAATGTATTAATTTCATATCAATGGATTTTTTGTGTAATTTCAAATTTGGTGGCATGGGAAGTGTTTTGAAAAATAATTCCATTAATAATAATTTTAAAGAAATTACATGAATGAAGGAATGCCTGAAAGATGATTTTTGACTCTAAAAATGATTTTAAAGAATTGAAGGATTAATTACTTGGTTTTATAAATGTTTTAAAAAATTATAAGGATGGTTTAATTCAATTTTTTGTGAATAAAATAGAACCTAGGAACCATAGGTTCATTGGGTTATAGACCTATGAAAAATGTAGTGTGTGTGGAACCACTAGGGGTTTTGGTTGTGATGTCGATAGACTATGGTAGGACTCATTATCATATGTTTAATGTTTTTGTAGACTAGTGTTACCTTCATGTCCTAGTTATGTATTCCCATAGGCTAGAGCCTAATCATGGGTTATTCTTTGTTTTAATTATGTATCATGCTTTGATGATCATAAGTTTATATTATCATTGATTTTATTATTGACCTAAATTTATATTTCATTCATATTTGTTTTATTCATGGTTTATTTTAATATGAAACATTTTAAAAGAATCAAAAGTATTTTTATAGATTTTTTTTCAAATGAAATATCATTACAAAAGTTGCCTATTTTAAATCTAGGAGTATTGGTTTCACGATGATAGAAATGGTATAGATTCATGTGGGTACCATACATTGTGTTGTCCTCTCCCCTTATATATTCATTTTAGTTTATAGAGACTATATTTTTTTGGTTACATATATAGGGAAGGGTTTCATTTATCTCAATGAGTTTATTGTGGATGCTTCATGGAGGTTTGGGATGGTAGAGACTAATGGACATATGAAGTCTTGTTTTTTTTATTATTTCTAAGATCATCCATATGTATTTGTTTTTTATTTATAATGGTTACGAATCTCTTTTTTGTCATTGTACTTTGTTTTTTCATCTTATACTTTTATACATGAGACAAGTTGTGTCATGTTTCAGGGTGAATTATTTCCCATGGTTTTTTGTGCTGATACATAGGTTCAAGGAATACCATACAGAAGAAAAAAAATATTTAGTAGTATTTGTAAACATGAAACATAATTGAAATCAAAATTAAATTTAAACAACTATAAAATAAACAATGTATTTCATTTTAGAACACCATAATTCCCTTTAGAATTTCCATATATATCCATCATAAAACACTTTATAGTATCATAGGGAAAATAAAACATATGAAAGGGGTTATATCAAATTCCCAGTTTGTGTGTACATATAACAAATGGTATCATGAATAAATCATAATAATCAATATGGAAAGATAAATAATTGAAACACATTCCATTTATACAACAACTAAAACATAATATAGAATAAATTAATAATGAACAAATAGGTCCATATAAATAATCACATGAGATTAAAACTTATCCATAGATATTATAACTAATTGAATAATTAGGTGGAAATAAATAACTAATCTCATAATTATGTAATCAATAATTTCATACATCTGAAATATACTATCAAGAACTTTCATAACAGTATTTAAAACAACAGGTAAAAACCCATCTGATTTGGACAACTCATTTTCTTATGAGACCTTTCAATGTGCTTAGGGAATATCATCAATAATCACTCACCCTTTACTTAATAAGTCCAAATAATTCCTCATATTAAATGGGTGAAACATAATAACATGATCATTCATATTTATAAAGTAACATATGAAATAATAATACTTTCTTTAATCAATAAACATAATCATGAACCATCCAGAGTAATATGGTGAATGATAATAAAATAATACTTCTCCAGTAAAAATGATAATAAAACATCCATAGAAATTATAAGGATTATACTGTTACAACATAACCCCATTGGGGAATAAGTAAATTAAATGTTTTATGTTATTTATAGATAGAAATTCCATAAAAATGTATTTAAAAACATTCATGAGAAAAATAAAACTTTTACTCTATTTTTTATTAAATTAAAATTTCATTTTTTTAAATTCTTTATAATTGAAAATAACCTTTGAAAGATATAAATTAAGATTTAAAACATTTATTGGTCATGATTATAGGAATTTTATACATATTTTACTAATTAAAATAAATATTCCTTTCACATTTTCAGTATAATCCAAACATGCCTTATTTAGAAAATGACTTGAAGATTACTTTTAAAAAAATTAAATGAAAAACTGAAAAAATATATATTTAATAAATCATTTGGTGTATTTAAAAAAAATTGAATACATTTTTAGAAAACCTGTTTCAGAAGAAAAAGGATTTTCAGCTAAAGAGAGAAAAAAGGTTAATTGTCTTAAAAACGTTTTCTCAATTATTTTATGTTCCAAAGAGAGGGAAATGATATTATTTATTGAAAAATGTCATGAAAATTGATAAGATAAGAAAATATATTGAGTTTAGTAAATATTTTATATTTCTCCAAAGGGGGATGTAAACATAAAAAATCCCGAATAATGAGGATATTGTGAAATACACCCTTACCAATTTGGTAATGATTGAATCATATGCCCGTTGAAAGAAATAACATAAATTGAAACATTAAATATCATGAATAGAAATGTAATCATTATATAAAAAATATAAAATGGTATTATATTTATGAAACAAAAGAATAATTGGTGAATATGACATATGTCTCAAAAAAGTAAAGGTGAGATGAGAATCCCTTACCGCATGATTGACTTCCTTTATATGTGTCCAAAAAATGTGTATAATAAATTTTGTTTTGTTATATACATATATATATTATAACCAAAATAATATATTTCATACCGCATATTATTTTCTTATAGTATATAATGACTATTTTCTTAGTTATTCATTGTTAAAATCACTCTTTTGAGTGATAATTGCTTCATTTTTCATGTATGTTTTAGTTCGTTAATTTTGGTCAATTTATATTAATCATGGTTAGGTAATCTCCATAGTTTTAAAAATTATTTAAATATCATTCATATTTATTATATATGTATTTATTTTAATCATAAAAGTTATCGATAGAAAAAGTATGACAACATTCATAGAGACGGTAGGTTATAAGTAAGAATGGATGTTGTTTCTATTTTTCAGAAATAATATAATTAAAGAAAAATAAATATTATTTGATAATCAAAAAATAATTATTAATTTATATTCATCATTTATATTAATCAAATAAATACTTATTATCATCTATTTTAAGAAGATTAAAAACATTTCACATAGACATTTGAAGGTGGTAGTCTACAAATACACACATGTGACATTATTGTTTTCCAATGGATGGGATGTTAGGAAGTTACATGAGATATTATATTTCAATAATTATTGTTAAATGAAAAATATAAAATATATTAATTAAACTATTAATTAATAAGTTCTATATAATATTTAAGATAAAAATGAATCACATTGCTTTGCAATGCAGTAGTCCACTACACACATGTGTGCCGCTATCATATCCCCCACAGAATAGAAAATAAGAATGTATATGTAATATAATAATTAAATAATTATAATAATTTCATATATATAATAAATATATGTTAAATATATCATTATATATATCCTTGATAGGTGGTAATGTAAAATTAATTACATTGGTTCAGGATTCGGTAGTTCGCTATACACATGATTGACAGTTTCAGTTCCCATTTGATGGAAGTGGAGACAGATATGGGTTAGTAAATTACAATACTAACATATAAGTATATAAGGGATAACTGAGTTATTATTTCATTATAGTAAGATATTTTTTGAATGATTTTGAAGAAGAAATAAAACAAATATGTACATTTTTGAATTCTAACTCTCCCTCTGAGATCCTTTTTAAGTTATAACAAATGCATTCATACAAGGGATTCCAAATCAATGTAAGGCTTCTATGATGTAGGGAGGTAAGTATAGAAGATATTTGGGTAGGTATTGGTTGAACCAAATGATTTTTAATTTTTAATAAGAGAGGATAATAGGTATCCTTTTATAAGTTGGAGATATGAAACCCTTAAAACTTTTAAAAATAAAAAATTGTACCCAAATTTTTCAGATTCCATAATTCTCCCAAATGGGTCATTTTCAAACATTAGATGAAATAATGTCAAAATATATCTAGAAAATGGGTGTTAGAAATGATTATAGGTCATTTTATTAATTAATATAATTCCAAATAAGGTTTCTTATATTTCTAATTTTAATACAAAGAAGTGACAAAATTTAATTTAAAATTAATCAAACCGACACGATGAAAAAGTTGTTTTCAAGAAATGGATTTGTTTGGAATTATATAATATTATATTAATTGCGTAAATATAAATTATTTTTAAATTAATCTAATATAAAAATGTATATTTATAATTTATAAATTTCATTTTAATCATTCCACATTAGAGGTTATTTTGATAAATTAATATTATGAAATATTATGTACTATAAAATAGTTATCAAATAATGTGTTTTAAGTCGAAAAGTAGACTAATAATAATATATACTATATATGTGATTAGAATTTATTTAATTGTATTTAATAAAGCTCAATAATTCTTATGTTAATTGATATAAAATTTCGTTAATTACTGTTATTTTTAATTACTTAATTTACAGATATTTTTACAAAAAAAATGGAACATTTCATCATTCAGTGAAAAGTCAATATTTTCTAAATAATTAAAAAAATTAACCCATGATTTCAAAAATTATTTTAAAATTTTAAGATAGATTATATATATTTTTTGAAAATTAATTTTAAATTATGTGTGAAAATAATGACTTAACAACCTTTTTTAAAAATACTATTTTTTAGAAAATGCTTATCTTTCTTTCAAATGGTTATTTTGTTAATTATAATAAATATATTACAATTGAATTCATTTTATGAATGTTTAAAATATATTTATTTAATAATTTATTTATTCCTATTTATACCCGCTAATTTAATAGCTAGGTTATATTGGTATTCTATATTATGGTTCATTTTGACTTAGGGTTTCCTATTATACAAGCTACCGAAGATATTATTTAAATAAAAGGAAATATATTTTAAAATATTAGGCTGTTAGATTCTAATTTAATATTATTGTTTCATGCCATATATTATATCAAAAATTATTTTACAATTCTAAAATCATAGGGTATTAAATTCTACCTATCTTCAATAAATTACTTACTCATAATTTAATCTTGATCTCATTAATCAGGGGTTTGACAATTGAAAATACCATTGTTAAAAATCCTCATCATAAAGGTGTTAATAAAACATCATATTGATAATATAGAACGAGATATACAATGGTCATCTATAATAATTCCTATTTATGATTTCAAATAGAATAAAGTTGGTGTGAAGTGAAGATATGGATATAGAAGAAAAGCATAAATAATTATAGAGAGTGATAGAGATCATTGATCATAAGAAATTGGGAGATCAAAAGAATGTCAATGCCCACAATAAACATACATCTATATTGGTTGAATATACCATTAGTTTATCAGAAATTATGGTATTAGGATAGCAATTTTGTTTCATGGAAATTTTTCTAGATTTTAGAAATTATATTACTATATAAACTAAGATCATAAGGAAATATACTTACGTGAAATGTGTAATTTCATCCCTTAATGAATTTACACCACAATATAATATTATTCTCCAAAAAATGGGTATTCATGTTGAATTTTTTCAAGCATGGAGCAATAAAAATAACTTCTAACAGGTCATAAGATCAATAAATGAATGAAAAGTACATCATATGATATTTTACAAAACCAAAATGGTTAGCACCAGTTATAAATAAACCCATATTTTAACCTCATACATTCCATAAATAGTTATCTTGAGATCATTCCAAAAATATTTTTCCCAAATTTAAACTCTAAAAAACATAGAAGGGATGACACTAAAAAAATAAAATTATATTCACTAGACAAAAAAGTTTCTCTCAATGTCACATTACAAAAATATGAAAAATTTAATCATTATTAAACATTAATGAAAACATTCATTCTTCCAAAAATTAATTTTCTCCTTATTCATTAACTAAAATATAAAATTATTGAATTTATTCCATAATTCCAAAAATTTATTAAACTATAGCATAGATAACATAAATCATAAAATCACTAAAGAATTAGAAGGTCACCAGTACTATCTAATATTATTTATTTATCATTATTATATCAATATTGGTCATGTATTTAGGGTTGCCTAACATCAATCATGTGTTTTCCAAAAACGTTTACCTTTCCACTCAATCACAATTGTTGTTCATCGGTACCATGTAAAATATTCTTGAAAATTCAAAATGAAACACTACTATAGTATGATATTCACATGTGTTATGCTTTTTATAACCATAATTTCATTGATAAAATACACAAATAACACAATTCTTGAATTTAAACACAAGAAATTTAATCATTTCACTTAATCTGTGGTAATAATATAATCATGACATTGATCGCATATCTTATTATTTATTCTATTATTTTGACCCCTGGGTAATTAATTTTCATATTTCCCTATAACTTTATATTTGAAGCATTGAATATTGACAGTTTCTTCCATTCCATTATAATCATGATCATAGTGGATTTTATCTCCACACTTATAGAAAACTCTCATTATATTCATGCAATAACTTGGGAGATTATATGGATAATTATCTCTTTCAAAGAAATACTTCTTTCCCTTTTCCCCATTATCTTTATTTTTCTCTACTTTCCTATTCTTCTCTTATATCCCTTCAAAGTTATAGATTTAGATAGTTCATTCTCTATCCTGGTAGCACATGATATTGTGTTTTATTACGATGATAAGGTATGAGAGACCAATTATCTTCAATGAGATATCTTGAACCCATATAAGAAACCGTCAATATTCCTCTTTATATTACATATGTAGTTTTTAGATTTCCTTTCTAAACATGCAAAGTTTTCTTCATACATTGTAATATTTTCCTATTGATTTTATCTATGAATTAATATTTTCTCCTCTATGTTTTCACAATACATAACATGAAAATATTTTTCTATGAAGGGTATGATAAAATCGTCTTATACTTTATTTTCTATTTCTTTTTCATCATTAATATTGTGAATCAATGACCAACATTGATCAAAATCCCTTGAGATATTATGAACATCTATGACAACATTCCACCTTTCATTCCATCCCAAAGAAAGAAATATCATCTATAAATAAATTATCCATTTCTCAATTTAAAACAGATTCATAGTTCAATTTAATGAAAATGTATGATGATGAATAGGGATTTATAGCATTTTAAACCACATGGTGGATAATTTGTCTAATCTATATGGGAACGTTTATTTCTTATAACTTAATTTATCTTCCCCAATGTGGTTATAATATTATTAGTTCTGGATGTAGCTCTAACTCTCACTTTATTATCTCTTCTAGGAGGGGAATCCATATATATAGTATACACATATACATGATTCCCATTTCATACACTAAGTTAATTTCTAAATAATGAATTAATCTATATTAGAACTAAATATTATGAAACATAATGTAAAATCCAAAAACTAGTGAAACCATTAATATAAATTGAAAAATTTATGCATATCTAATATCTAAATAATAATAATGGTTTCTTTGTGATTGATTTTAAATAATAAAAATATTTTTTAATCCTTCCGAATTTTTTTATAGAAAATGTGAATTAAACCAAGCATATACCCTATGAGTTATATACTAGGTGCACAGTAAGTTCTATTGTTGTCTACCTTGTAATGCTCAAGTTAAGCCTGATTTTCTATTTTCAGAGTTAATATCCCAAGGTATATCTTTTCTAGAACCACATCAACTGGTATTATCTAGACAGGGATGTATCACTAGAGAAAAAGCATAATATTTTACTTGAAAAATCTTTTGGATATTCTTCCAATATTATATTCAATGTCAATCTTATGATTATTTTCTCTTATCTATGTTTTTCTAAACATTGTTCTCATGGTTTTGACTAAACATCATATGATAATAACTATAAATAACCCAACCAAAGTATGATAGATTTATTTATAAATTTATTACTTCTTCAATTCAAACAATGAATGAAATATTGAATTAATGAACCATTTAGTAGTGTTGGTAAAATAGATATATACATCAACTCCATGTTATATTTAAAAACATAAAATACAAAAAAAAATCGTTAAGAAGGTAATTATTCCCCTTATCATATCCATGAATATAAATCATAAAATACTTATCATTATCCTAGAAAAAATAAAACCTAAGAAAGAGGTTAAATTAGATGCTTAGTAAGGGTATGCGTATAACAGATGTTACCGTGAATAAATATGAATAATCAAAATGTCAAGGTAAATAACTAAAACACATTACATTTAAAACAATAATTGTGTATAAGATGGAATGAATAAATTATGAAAAAATAAATACATAAAAAAACCACATGATATTAAATCTTATCCATGGATATTCTAAACAATCTAATAATCACATGGACATCAATAACTGATCTCATAATGAGGGTATTCAAAATTCCAAACATATGAAACATTATGTCAAGAAAATTAAAAAGATATTTTGAAAATATGGGTAAAACCCCATTTAATTTGGCCAACTAATTTGTCTCATGAGACCTATCAATGTATCTATGGTATATCTATTACTATATCCCATCAGATTTTGACAACTGATTTTCCTCATTAAAAAATATGCTTTCGAAGTAAAATAATTTTTAACTTAAAAGATAAATAAGGTAAGGTTTCTTAAAAAAAATTATTCATTAATTTTGAATACCAAAATAAAGAAAAATGGTTCTATAACATGTAAATGTTCATGAAAACAATAGTATAAGAAAATATATTTAATTTAAGAAATATCAAATATTCCATAAAGGGAGACATAAACATAAACAATCTTGAATAGAGATGAGATTGTAAAATGTTTTAATTATAAAAACAATTAAAATAAATAACATTAATTAACACATTAAATACCATGAATAGAAATAGATTCATGATGTAAAATATAAAAAAGAGTAGTATACACACCACTTAAATGAATAATTAGTGAATATGGAGTATGTATAATGGAAGTAAAAGTGAGATGAGAAACCCTTACCTCAGGTACGACTTACTTCGTATGCATACAAAAATCATTTATAATAAATATTTTTTTTATTATAAATATATAAATAAACCATAATCAAATATTTCATACCATATATTATTTTATTAAAGTCTTTTATTACCTATTTATTGTTTTGGATGATAATTTTTTTTTTCATGTATGTTTTGTTTTTTTAATTTCAGTACTTTAATATTGACCATGGTTAAATAATTTATAGAATAGTAACCATGATATAAATATCTTATATATTCATTTTATATGTATTTATGGTAATATATAAAAGTTAGATATAGAAAATGGATTACACGTTTATGGAGACGGTAGTTCGTACGTACGCATGAACATTGTTTCCATTTTTCTCGAATGATGGAATAAAAGGAAAATACATATCAATAAAACACTAAATAATAATAATTATTCCATATATATCATTCATATTAATCAACTATATCCTTATTACCATCCATGTACCAATAAAATGAAAAAAAATCAAATAGCTATGTGGAGGTGGTAGTCCACACGTCGACACGATCAATGTTATTATTTTACCAGAAATGGGAAGGTAGGAATTAATATGTGATATAATATTTAAATAGGTATTTTTATTTTATAAATATCACATAGATTCACTGACATTATTTTTAATACCTTTCATCTAAAGTGTAAGAGGAAAATGATTCCCAAAGCTTGAGGAGGCGGTACTTCACTGTACCCACAAGTGACAATATCATATCCCAAAGGAATAGAAACTAAGAAGGTACATATGATATAAAAAATTAAAAAATTATAATATTTTAATAAATATAATATAAAAATTTTAAATCCATCATTATATCGGGCCTTGAGAGGTGGTGATGTAAAATGAATTACATCAGTTTGTGAGGTGGTAGTACATTGTTCACACGAGCGATAATGTTTTTCCCATTTTATGGAATTGGAGATATATATAGCCTATTATATTAACAAAAGAACATATAAATATATATGGTATATTGGTTTTATTATAATATAATAGTTTAAGATGATTTGAATGATGCATAGGAAGAAATTAATCAAATATACACATTTAATAATTTTACATCTTCTTTGGGGAGCCACTTTAGGTTTATACATACACCCTTATTAGGAAGGAGTCCTAATAAAAATAACGTCACCTCTATATTCTAATGAAATTAAATAATTCATCATCACGGGGATGTTAAAAAATGGTTGGGATGTGTAACATGAAGAGGATAAGGGGTTTCCTTTTATAAGTGGGGAGGGGACACATTTTGAATTTTTTAAAAGAAAAAGTGATACCATTTTTTCTCGTATTCCAAAAGCCCCCAAAATGGGTAATTATTGAAATTTATATGATGTAATGTCTACATATGACCATAAATTTGGTTTTTTACAAGTTTATAGTTCATTTTATACCTTATCATCTTTGTTTAAACATAGTAAAAATGTTTTTACCTTTACCATGATAATTAATATTTTCTATTTTTGGTATACATCATGGTCAAAAATAAAGTTGTAATTGTTAAATAGTATTAATTATTATGATTAAAAATATTTAACTCAGTTTTAAAAATTATATTCATATAATAGGAATAATTTAATTTAAAATTAATCCCAGAGACCCGATGAAAAATGTTTTTCATGAAATGTATTTGTCATGGAAAAGATGACCTTATATCAACTATATGAATATAAATAACCATTATATGAATTTATAAATATAATGTTATATATATAATATATAAATTTAATTTAAATAATTCATCATTATGGATTATTTTTGTTAATTAAAATGGGGAAACATTATGCACTTAAAAATAGTTGGTGTAAAAATATGTTTTTAAAGCCAAAAATAAGATTACAATTATATCTAGAGATAAGGTGATTAAAATGAAATTAATTATTTTAAATATACTATATAATAATTAATTTAGTTGAAATAAAATTAAATCATTATAGGCCTTCAAATTACATAATTTATAGATAGTTTTACAAAATTCATCATTTTTTATTATTCACTAAAAAATCAATATTTTCTATAAAATCCAAAAATTTAACACTAAGTATATTTTGAAATGATGATTTAAATAATGAGTTAATTTTTTAAAATAAATTTTCTAAATGTGGAAAAAATTAATTTTAAATTATGTGTGCAAAGCGTGACTAAAATTCCTTTTCAGAAAATATAGTTTTTTAGGAAACACTTCGTTTTCTTTAAAATAGTTCTTATTTTTTTATAATAAATAGATAACAATTGAATTTTTTTTATACATGTTTAAAACATATAATTTTTAAAATTTAGTTAGTTCTATTTATAGTCTCTAATTTAACTACTACTATAAATTATTAATTTTTTATTGAATTAAATAATGGTTAACAAAACATTTTAAAGGATCATAGGGGACTAAAAAATGATGGACAAGGATATCCCGAAAAAAAATATTAACACCACATGGGGAAAGAGATCCGATTTTATAGGCTTCCATAAATGTTACCTTATAGGAAGCCTTGGAAGCTATAAATTCAGACACATTATTACTTTCATGCAATTTGTGGAGAAAATCAATTTAATTATTCATGGGGGATTTGCATTTAGAGATCAAGGTATTGAATTATCATGTAATCTCATTTTTTCATGTAATATACACTACCGAATAAGAGGTTACTATTTTAAAATCTCAGGGGGTTACACATTTTAGGTTTATCCAAGATGGTTTGTTATACGTAATCTATTTGGGGTAATTTTGGAAGGTAATGGAGTTTAGGGTGAGTATAAGTATTATTTAAATTAATACTTATTTATATTCTTAAAATTTTTTATTTTTTATTTTATTCTAGTTTTGATTCCAAATTTATGAACAAGTAAGGAAAAGTTTTATAGTGTTTCTAAACTATGATTTGTAGGAGAATCTATTTCCACTGTATTTATTTTTATGACTTAGAACTTGTTTCTTGCTCATAGAGATTGCGAAATCACCATAGGCGTGTCATATAAAAAATATAGAATAACATACATGTATATGAAATGTTTTGATAAATATTCATTATATATATTAAATAAACATGACCGAGTACTATAATGGTTTAGTTTATTTGATTACATGATGCCAAAATATATTATTTAAGTATAATATCTGTGATCTCAAACATATTTATTTTTAATAAGGTACCCTTATAGAATAATAATACTCAGTACCATTATTCATAACTAGGGGGACATTAAAAACTTAGAAGGGTGAGATTAGATTATTAGAAAGGGTAATGATAGATGATATCAATTAAGGATCATAAGTGAGTATAATATAAGAATAAGGGTATTAGAACATGATAAAAAATTAATATAATCATACCCAATTAGTAAAATATCATTAATCGTAAATCATGGAATAAGGGTTTAAAAAAATACAAAATACTAATGGGTGTAGAATCATCAATAATTAATCATGATCCATGTGAACATAGAATTAGAATAACATGTATGTTTTTGGCATACAAATAAGAATAGAAACTCATTTTCTTAGTCAAGGTTCACTGCTAATAATTTCATAGTGGATTGAATTCACTACCCATTCCATAATTTTTATAGTTAAGGTTCACTCCCAAGAATATCATCATGGAAAAATTCCATTAATGAACTAGGTTTAATCACTAATATAAACCCTTATGAGATATCCACATCTATCAAAAGAATTGGAGGGTTATATAATTCTTTTCTCACCCATATCATAATGAAATTCAAACATATGTGTTCAATATGATCATAAAAAATTCATCATATCATTATATTATATCTTATTTAATGGAAAAAATATTTATAATATTTTCATCATTTCTCCATTGCATAGCCCATGTAAAAGAAGAAGTTTTAAATAGGTTTCATCAAAACCCTGTTATCCCATGGAAAAGAAACGTTCCACATAGAATCATCATTAAATAATAATAATCATAGGCTATCTATAGAAATAAATTTTATGGTATCATAAGATCAGATTTCTTGTAAAGAATAAATATCATTAAAGTTTTATGAAATAAATGAAAAATATCTTTCTAAGAACATTCAAACCTTTATTTGAATGCATGAGAAAATATACTTTTCTTTTGATAAAAGTTTTACTAAAATTTCAAAAATAATTAAGAAAATTAATTTCCTTGAAAATAAATAAGAAAAATTATAATTTAATATTCAATTAAAAGAATGTATATGATAGTGGAAAAATCCGCTCATGCCATATATTTCAATAGAAAACACTCTTTTTACCATTTAGTAAAGTCAAAAATAACCTGTTAGAAAAATAGTTTCTTTAAAAATATAATTTATTAAAACATTTTAAATATATCAAAAGTTTGTAAAAATTAAATCTTTTAAAACATTTCAGCAATAATTAATAACATTAATAAGTTTTTTTTTAATTTTATAGATATAGAAGAAAATGTTCACCGACCAAAGAGGAAATATGGCCAACTTTTATTTAAAAACATTTTCTAAATCATTGGAATTACCAAAGATGGTAAAATAGTAATTATATATAAAAATTCCAAAAAATAACTAGATTAAAATAAACAATATGGGTTTTAAAGTAAAATATATATAATTTCTATCAATATAAATTAATCAAACATGATTAAAATGAGACTAAAATAAAAAACACTTACCTCTTTAGAAAATTTTGAATCATTACCAACATGAAATAAATAAATTCAAATGAAAATTTTTAATATTATGAACATAATGAAATTCATGATAAAACATATCAAAGGTGAATTATATATACCTCATAAAAGATGATATTTTTAAAACATAACATCTGTATAAAAGAAGAATATTTGAGACGATACTCCTTTATCAATTTATTAACATTTAAACCAAAAAATCATTGGATAAATAAATTTTTATTTCAAAATTAAATAAAATTTATTAATAAGTATACATGATATAAAATTTCAATGGATTAGTACATACCAATCATAAACATAATTAGGTTCATAACATGAAATATATCTCCAAAAAAACCTATTAAGACAAAAAAAACCTTACCTCAAGCACCGTCTTGCTTTGAAATAGTTCTAATACCTTATATTATACATATATATATATATTATGAATAAAGTAAAGAAACTTATTTATTTAAAACTTACTAGTTACCCTTCGTTTACAATTTATAATTATTATTTTTAACAATTTCTTCATTAAAATGAAAATATGAGTGAATACCGGTTTTTTTCCTTGCATGTTTAGGTTTAGTGGTTCTGGTACCTACACCTTGGTAATGGTTTTATAATCTCCCAAATATAAATAATAGAATATCTATTATATTTACTCATTATGTAAACTTTTTTATACATTTATATAAATAGGTCATGGAAAATTAAATACATCAATTAGTAGAGATGGTAGTCTGTAAATACGCAAGAGTGATGTCTCCACTTTTTGATGGATGAAATGAAAGAAAGATACATAATTATTGACCTTTATAAAAAATTATTATATCATTATTACAATATATATTCATTAAATATTTCCTTATTAACATCGATGAAAATAAGAAATAAAAAATCACATTTTTTTGTAGAGGTTGTAGTTCCCAGGTACGCATGAGAAAAATTATCATTTTCTACCAGAAGGAAAGTTAAGAAGGTAGATAAGATATTATAATTGAATACTAATAATTATTTCATAAATATAATATATATAAATTAAGTACATCCTAATAAAAATCAATGAATGATGGTAAGGTAAAATGAATCATATTTTTTTCATGGAGGTGGGAGTCCACACATACAAATAAGCGATACATTCATTTCCCATTTGATGGAAATGAGATGAATAAATATTAATAAATCAATATAATAAAATCTATATATATGAGATATATTTATGTTATTAAATTTCCTCTTTGAGTGACCTCATTTGTATCTCTTCTCAAGGACTCTTGGGATCAAATTTTGAGAATCCTAAAACCACCATAACTTGTGTAAATATATTTAGAAGAAGTTATGACATGGTTTTTTAAAATGTATGTGGCTCAATGTGGTGTGAAAATATTGGATAGGTTGTGTCCATTTATAGTGTAGGAAAGGACACACTTGGAATTACATAAAATATTTAAATATAATTAATTATATTCCATGTCAAAGTAGAACCATCTGAAAGAAGTTTCAAATATAAGTTATGTTAAGGGTTAAATATATCTAATAAATAAAACTCTGTTTGGTTTATGTAGAATTTTAAACCTTATCTTTTTGTTCAACCCCTTCATTAACAAATTTTCATCTTAATCACGGAAACAAGTTTTTCAAATATTAATGGCTTAAAAATTTACTTATAACTTATATTTGGTTAAATATGGAAAGGGGATTAAATGTTTTGCTATATCTCATCACCCTTTTCCTATTTAGATATTTTTATTATATTTAAATTATTTAATAAAGTACTATTTTACCTAATATACCACTAAATTCATTTTAAGAACAATTCAAATAGATTTAATTTAAATAAACGAAGATAGAAATGAAATTAGAATAGAAACTTTTAATAGATAAATAATGTGTTATATTTACTTAAAAATTCATAGAACACAAATAACTCATCCAAATTGTATAACATTTAATATATAAAAAAAATATTTAATTTTTTTTATTACTTGTACAATAACTGTGTCAATATCGTGTTAGAATTTAAGGAAATTATTAGATCAATAAAAATTAAAAATAAATTTACCTGATAAAAAAAATTATTAATATTTAAATGACCATTAATAGTAAAACCTAACCTCTTTTTATCCCAATGACAATGAAATAGAGATAAAAAAAGATAATTCCATTTTTTATTTATTCATTACCTAAAATAATATTAATGTCATTATGAAAGTGAAATGGAATATAAAAACAAATAATAAAATTTAGGTTGTTCACAGTCAAATTAATACTATGAAATTAAATTAATTCAATTGCTAGGTTGATTTTAAGATCATATTTCATTGTTTTAACCCTGTTTTATCTGTTTTACCCTTACTGAGATAATAAATATTTAGCACAATTACTATTCATAATGAAAAAAAGTAAAATTTATATTTGTACCAAATTTAAACTTATTGATTGAAAATATGGAATCCATTTTACATTATTCAATTTATTGAACTTCCATAAATCAATTTTAATATAAATGCGTAAAATATAAAGGAATTTTTTTATATAAATTTATTTAAATCCTAAAATTAAATTTATACCACAATCTACTATAATATTGATTTATATGGAAATAGTTTGTTTATTGATAATTAAATTATTATTATTTTAATTTAATATCAAATTTAAAACATAATGGGACTTTAGATTACATGATTTAATGAAATGAAATTACAGTTTTATAAAAATTAGTAATTTTAACTATTCACCTAAAAATAAATAATCTTAGAAAAATCTAAAAAATTCACACTAAGATTGTAACATCACAAGATTTTATGAAATGTTCTTTTCTAAAATTAATTTAAATTTTTGCATATAGATTGTGGTATATGAAACAATGAGTTTCTTCGATAGTGTGCAAGACATCGGACACCGAGATTCAACAAACCATGAAATAATATTACATTAAATATAACCATTATAAATTATCCATTAAATATAGTAATTTAATTAAATTATTCCAAAAAAAAATTTCATCAACAATAATTTTTATTTATATCTATAAAAATTATCAATAAGAATTTTTATTCAATTTCATACTCTCCTTCCTTTCATTATTTTTATAAAGTGATGATATAATAAAAATAGTATATTATTTATAGTAATTTGTTTTTATATTAACTTCATGACCTAGAATGAACTCCACTACTCCCAAATTGGTTATGAAATTATCAATTGTGTTTTCGGAAGACTACTGCCTTGTGAACTGACTTCATTCATTTTTCCATTACAACATTTCAATATTGGGTATTATAATGGATATAAAGTATATAAAAATATATATATTATATTTAAGACATAAATATTTTTCTTTATTAATTATATCATATATATGTTTTTTACTTTACATTCTGTAGAGGATACGATAACATCGCTCATGTGTACATGAAACTACAACATTATGATGCGATGTGATTCGTTTTCACTAACGCTTTACATAGAAGATAATAAAAATAAATATATCTGATATACATGAAATAAGTATAAAATTCATGAAGTATTTATAATTTTTAATATATTATATATCATTTTATTTCTTACCTTTTTACTCAATTAAGGATGAAATTTTTTTTCATGTATGTGTGGACGACTGCCTTGATGAAGTGAAATGACTCAGATTTCATCACCACACCACATGGATAATATATATAATTGTATTTAAATAATAAATATGATAATATTATATTATTATAATTATTTAATGATAGTATATTCCATTTATCCTTTCCATAATGATCTTTTAAAAATGGAAGCGTTACTCATGCGTATGTATGGCTTATCATCACCATGATCGTAATACACTTCATCCCTCAAAATTAATATTTCATGATTCATATTAAATGTATAATTGCTTTAAAAATATGATAATTATTTCATTATTATTATTCTGTAAAGTATGGAATAATTATAAATGTAATACGATTAAAAATAACAAAGAAAAACTTATTTGAAAAACAAAGCTGTTATTACACGAATTGTGAATTTAACAAGGAATTGTTAATAAATGAGTAATAAATGGTCATAAATAAATATAAATTGTTTTGATTTATATAATTATGGTATTTAATATATTTAAAATGAAATTATATTTTTTATATAATAGTTTTGTACATGTACAACAAAAGTTAAGATTTAAGGTAAGAAATTTCTTCTCTATTTTATTTATGGGAGACATTTTGAAATTATACAATAATTTATTTTGTGAGCTGTATATAATACCAGTTTAATGTGATATATCATAAAAATAATTATTTTCATGATATTTAAGGTTTCATTTGGTTTTATTCTTTTTTAGGGATTACAATTCAAAGATTACAAAAGAGGTAAGGGGTGATTGTCTCGGTTTTCCTTCTCTGATACATATGTTATGTTACACACTAATATTATTTCATGATTTGTATATAAAAACCATTTGACTTGTAATATCATGAAATTTTCAATCCTTAGTATATTTTTTGTTTAATTTTAGTTTATTACTTCATGGGTCTTATGATTTAAAGTTACCGAAGTAGTAAATGTTTTATGTTATAAACTCCTCATTTATCCGAATTGTTTATAATTATGTTTAAGATGATAAAATATTATAATCCACATCTAAATAAACAAATTAATTTTATTCTATAATATTTATTCTACATATTTTCATCTAATATCACTATTTTATATTCTTTTGTACTTAAAATAATTATGAAAATGTTTTTAGAAAAATCCATCTTTATTTCTTTTTTTGATCCAAATTCAATTTTTTTTAAAAACCAAGTTTTCTAAAAACGTTTTTAAAATTATTGAAATGATTTATGAAAACATATTTTCCCAATGGTTTAAAATTTTATAATTTATTTAATGTAATATTCATGTTATTTTCAAACAATGCCCAATTGAATTTTATCAAATATGTTAATGGAATCCTTATTTTCATGTATGACAAGTACTAAATTTTCTACCATCATGAACAACCATGTAATTGAATATTCATTTATAATTTCTAATGTTTTTTTAAAGAAAAATATTTTCAAATGTTTTTATGTTTTATTTTTTTTCAATGATAAAATGATATTTTTTTAGAAATATTTTATATGAGTGGTGAAAATTATTTTCAATCTATGATGAAATCCGTTGATGTTACCTATGCAATACTAGGGATATTGTCAAAGGATAACATTATTTTTATTTCATTTACTGGTTTATGTTTTTATGGTGTGGTTTTTATGAATCAAATTTCCCTTCTATGAGTTATAACATAAGAAAATTATTATGAAAACTTATTATTATCATGTGTTACACTATAATAAAATGATTTTGAATCCTATTTCATTTCAAAAGGTTATGATATGAAGAATTTCTTATGATTTCGATTTCATTTCATGGGCTAAGATATGATGAATATTTATGAACTTATGGAACACATAAATATGGTTTTTATTATGTGTTGGGTCGGGCATATATCTTCTACTAATGAATTGGGTGAGGATTTACATCCCACGAGAGAGACAATACTCGAATGGGGAGTGAACCCAATTTAATAAGTGAATTGGATGCTACGATGGTATTGGGACTAAAAATGACTTCTATGATTGTTTGGGGGAGTGGACCCATTACAATATAATATCATTGGTAGTTATCCTCAACTAATATAAAAATAACATTCTATACTTATGTGTATGCAACAAATTTACATCTTTTTCTAAAGGTTTTATCTCATGGATAAATTCCTTTTATTCCCTTAAAATTCATGTCTTATGAGTTGAAAATATTTATTTTATGACTCAATATTATAATATTTGTTTTCTAGGGTACCGCGTGCAAATGGTTTTCTCATGTTCACATACCCTTTTATTCATGTTATGCTTATGTATCTCAATTTTTTACCCTTATTGAGAATATGAGGTCACCCATTCTTATGTAACCTTTTCTATAGTTACTAATAAATTTATTATGTATGATATGTTTAAAAAGGGTTCTATTAATGATTACAATAGTGGGAGATGATGTAAGTCACTTATAGACTAGTGTTTATGTTTATATGTTTCCAAAGGCACTAAACTATTAATCTCTTTAGGTTTATGTTTGTGTAATGTAATGAATATTCATAAAAAATGATGTAATATATATGCATGATAAGCCTCGGTAATTATAGATGGTATCATAGGAAGTGTTATTTGACCTATGGAAACTATGATTATAAAACCATAGTGATATCTAAAGGTATATTTTTAAGTATATGTTAAGGCATGTCTGTTAGGATAAGATTATAGACGAGTTAAGGTATCATAAATTGTCCTGGAATTCTGGTAAAAGGTATAGTGAGTGTCTTACAAGAAATTGCATCCCTATCTAGGTACTAAAAGTGGATGTGGATTTGGAACAAAGGTACATAGGGGTTAATAATTCTGAAAAAGGTGCATTGTTATGGCCTTGATCTTCACCTAGTGCATGAAAACATGCATTTCTTCACACCTAGTTTGAAAGTCACAAGGGATATGCTTTTGAAATTTATAAAATATTTATGAACCATCATGAATGATTTTAATGGATAATGATTGAAAATAACCTAGGATAAACCTACGTTGTCATACCTTAAAAAAAGATTCCTTGATTTAATAACACCAAAATTATTTTTAAGACTGTGTAATTTTCGATTAGGATTAGCATTTTTCATGCTATGCTTTATGGTTTTAGTCAATGGTGTTAACTAGAATGAACGAGGTTAACATTGAATGTGACATGTGATTTCTTTATGAGGAGCCAAATGATATGAGGAATGGAGTAAAAGATGTTTTGATTATTCCTAATCATTTTCAAGGAACAGGATTAATAATGTGTACCTTAACCAACTGTTAGACTCCCCAGAGAAGATAATGAATGAGTCAGCTAAGATTTCAGGTATTTGAGACCATGGGTAAAATAAGATTTTGTTTCCTATGTGTCAATAATATGTTAAGAAAAACCCAAGTGGATGTATTAGAGTAACAAGAAAATATTATGATTATGGAAAAGAAGGATGCAATGAAAGTAACTACAAAGGGAAAATTCAATGTCCGGTTAATGAAATGGATGATAATAATGGTATCCCTACGATATCATTGACTGTTGAATTATCAAAATGTGTAATGTATGGTAATTATACAAATCAATGTCCTAAGGGTAATTATCATGAAGAAAATTAACCATGTTGTATGAGTAATATTTATATTTTTTATAATGAATAGACTAAAAATGACATATAAAAAGAAACCATTTTTATTGAATAAGATGATGAAACCTTATTAATGGTTTGAGAAAGAAGTTGTACAAATTAAATATTTATGTTATGGAACTAAAATATTATGTTCTATAAATCATGAAATATATATGTATTTTTCAATATAATTTTATTCTTAAGGATTTGAAAGAATATGTTGAATGATGCTGATGGACTAAAAATGTGATTAAATGTAAAGGAGATATTTTGGAGATAACCGACAATAAGTCCCAATGTTGAGATAATTATGTTGGGATAAATAGATTATTAATTTAGAAAAATTAAATTGGATATTACTATTTTCCTTAGTAATGATTAATGCTTTTTGAAAAAGTGGTCAATGCAATTATCGTTGGAGTTTAAATCATTTTTGGATTTAAGTAATATATCAAATAATCTTTGTTTTATTTAAGTAATTAAGAATCATGTATGTTTTCAATAAGTTTTTATGTTAATTGCAATTTCAATAAACAAAGGCATTCACGTGCTTGGTTTGTGATATTAAGAGATACTACATGTTATCCGGGGGAGTAATGATGATTTCATGTGGCAAATTTAGAGAACTTCTTTTTTGATGTTTTGAATTTTAATCTTTTGGGAAGGTTCATAAGGCTAACCATTTATATAATGGTTTAAGTTGACTATTGGATGAGTCTTTAATGATTAATGTGTTATTTCACTATATGAATTTTCATCCATAATTGATTACCCATGCTAACTATTTTTTTTGTTTTAAAACTAGAGTTATAAAGAATGAATTGTGATTAATTATGGATATTATGATCCTTTGGTGTTTTAGAAATTAAAAATTCACCTTCATTTCTTGGAGTAAGATATGAAGTGGATATTGTTAATGAAACAACCAAATTATTATAATTTCCTTAAGAAATGGAATGAAATCAATTAAGTATATTTTCCTAGAAAATAAAATATTGTCCTATTACTATCATTTCCAATGATATCAATGACTATTTTCAAAACAATTTCGTTTATAATTTTATTCTCATTAACCTTATTTGGATCACCCACCTTCTTATGATCAATGATCATTATCACATTCTATATTTATTTTTGATTTTATTTCATGTACAATGCTTCAATTAACACCTATGTTCTCTTATGTGGAATGATGGTTCTGGGCGATGTGGAAGTGTGATGTGGTGGGAGATATATTAAAAGTTTTTTTCTATAATCATTTCCCTAAACCATGAGTAAGGATATTGAACATCACATTTATAATAAATTTATTTAATATAAATATAAATAAATATATGAACTTAGGAACATTATTAGTTGATGAATTTTGATTATCCAAAAGCACCCTTTCAGATCTATATTTTTTCACTTGTGAGGATCCAAAATTATGAACATATAGTGGTGATCTACACATGTTATAATGATCTCTGAGTAACGCCACTTAATTTCTAGGTACTAGCATGCGAAATAAAATTTCTAGAATTTTTTGTTCTTGATCGTTTTTTCTTCACTCTTGAGTAAATCAGTTTTTCATTTCTCGTTCTTGGGAGGGAGAGAGGAGGAGTACTCGAAAGAGAATTCATTGTGGGAAAAAATTCTCCATTATCAATTTTTGGATGCAACACATAATATACATTTCTGAATATTTTTAGAGTTAGGGTTTAGGTATAAATATTATTAAATTTCATAAAGACCATTAAATAATAATTAATTTTTTTAATAAAACAGTTTTCATATAATAATAATATTTTTTTGTTGTTTTCCATCATGAGGAAATTTAAAAATAATATTTACCAGCTTGTAAAAAATTATTTTATGACTAGATGTAGTCGTTATCCATTCAAATTCATTGGTATTTATTGAATAATAGAATAAATATTTTATTCATAAATAAATATTTCATTCACATATCAGAAAATAAATATTTACTAAGTATTTAATAAAATTAATATAAATATATATTCATATCTAAATGAAGACATTTTTATAAAATTTAAGTGATCAATAAAACATGAATAAAATTATTTTTCAGTCATGAGAATAATCTTTCTTCCATTACATAAATTAAGGTAGAATTTAATCAAGATCAACAAAAAAAATTAGTGTGTGGCCCACTTGTATTGTTTCTCATCGACATTAGTTAGGCTTACCAAAATACTATGACTAATATCTTGTAATAGGTAAAGGAACCAAACAGAAATAACTTAATACCGCAATGATGAAATCCATATATGAATACACCCTGTGTAATATAATCCCTTTATCAAAATATCTCATCCACTGGGTTTCACATACGTGTCATCAACCTATATTCTAGATATATATTTCTATGAATATATGTAATAAACATATCGTTACACCATGTAAATGGAATTTAATGTGACTATTGTATTCCCATAAAAGGGATATGGTATCAGATTCCATCAAGATGGAAGGAACAAATCTGTCTTTGACTTATCCATTAATGACATGTCACTTATGACAATCCAAAGGTATCCAAATTCTATAAAAAATATTATCAAAATGGTTTATTAAATACACATAAGTGTGTGAGATGTAATTTGATTTAATAGTAATAATAAAGTCTAAGGACCATCACACACACTCACTGATATGAATATTTGATTACACTACAACATATTGAATTCTTACTGGAGATTCTATTCTCATAATATTTTATCTTAGATATTACCCTGTGCAAACATCATGAGAAGAAGCCTCATATTCTTATGAGTAATCATACCAGATTTTCTATATACTATGTTTCTCATCATAGAAAACTATCCAACTATAGAAAATTATTTAAGAATATCATTATATCACAACATGGGTCGAATCATATTAGGAAATGACAATGACTATATCAATGGGACATATACTCTATAAAATTATTACAATATATTCATGAAGCGTAATGAAAAATATGTGTTAATAAGTTTTATTAATTTTCACTACATCAAATACACATTTAGTCAAATAATAAAATGTTAGTCTGAGGAAAACAACTCCAAAAAACTCCCACTTGGTGTAGTTCTAACTACTAATGAACATCAGTATGCTATACTTCACATGATATTCATTTCTTTACTGAGTTAAGGAATTACTCAGGAAGTCCCCCTTGTTATCTTAAATGTAAATACTTATCACTAGAACTTTGTACCTTTCAGAAAAATACTTAATGAGATGATACTTCCAAATACTGTGCTTCATCCACTAATGTGACCTTATCCATTTGTCAAGATCCGCCACTATAGTATTTTAACAATACACTGTGATAAGATAATTAAATCTAGGTACCAAATCAAGATATTGGGAAAATTTGTGAATCCATTATAATTCTTTATCTACCTTATATTTCGAAATATACTTTGACTCTACTGAAGAATCTATGACTACATAATTAGTTGAGATCTTCTAGATCCCAACACCTCCATTCATAGAACATATTTATCCAATTATTAACTTCATTGAATCTTTATCATTTTGGAAAATATAATTTGTATATCCTCTTATGACTAGTTCCTCGTGTCCTTTATAATTTAGAAGCATAGCCTTAGTACTTCTTAGATACATAAGGATAGTCTTGAATAACATCCAATGGTGGTCCCCGAGATCATCTTGATAACATCACATGGAACTTAATTTGTATGCGACATCTAGTCTAGTACATAGCATATAATACATGATTTACCCATTAACTGATGTGTATGTAATCCTTTCCATTCCATTAAATTCTTCATGTGTCTAAGTAAAAATTTTCTTTTAAGGCTAAATTCCATGTTACACAGTATACTATACTTTATGGGATTGTTCTAAAACAAATCTATCCAGTATCATGTCAGTGTATGTACTTTGACTTAGGCTGAGATACCCCTTAGATCAATCATGATAGATATTGATCCCCTGAATATATGTTTCCTCACCCAAGTACTTCATAGTGATGAAATAATTCTACTAAATCTTAACAAACTGTAAGACTGAAATTTCATTATCAATGAGTAATATGTCATGAAGATATAATATTAAGAAAATGACTGCACTCCCATGTAATTTATTTAGAGAAATTGTACTCACATTTAATTTTTAGGATACCGTATTCCATTATGACCTTCTAAAAACAAATGTTCCAGGATTTGGATGCTTTGTTTAACAAAAAATGGATCTTTACAACATTAATACTTTGTTGGAATCATTTAGACTCACAAAATATTCAGACGGTGACAAATGGAAATTTTGCTAAAGATTACCATTAAAGAAGGGTATTTTGACTTCCATTCTTGATATATTATAATCATGGAAATCTATAATGGAAATTAGAATTATGATGGATTTCAACATTGAAACTATAGAAAAGGTTTCATCATAGTCAATGACTTGATGATGTTTAAACCCTTTTGGAACCATAAATTCTTTATAAGTATTGAATTCCTATTCGATGTCTTGTTTTATCTTTAATACTCATTTGTAACCAATGGGATTTACATATACTAGAAGGTCTACAAAATTCTAGCCTTGCTTTTGGTACATGGAATCCATCTAAAAATTCATGGCCTCTTACAGATGTAAATATCTATACCACTTATTTCTTCCTTATAGGTTATATGATAATTATTACCAACTAATAATGAGTCACCATCCTCAATTACTATAAAAAAAATACATTTTTGATCTATAACATCTCTAATACTCCTACACCATAATTATGTATCTGGAATAATTTCTTCTTCCACATGGCCTTGTGAATTTTTTTCTTTATGCCGACTCTTGTGTATCTTGATCATGGAATTTCTCAATGCCCCTCTCACTCCAACTATATATTTTATAGATAAGATACTCCTAAGAAATTATAAGATTTCTATGAACTATAACCTTTTTTCTAAATTATGAAATAGGTAGTATCCCTTTGTTTCTTTAGGATATACTATAAATATATAGTTTGTGCCTTAGGATAAAATCTTGTTACCTAAAGATCCCTTAAGAAATTATTTCCAACCCCACACATGTATGTAAGAAAAAACATGTTTCATTCCATTCCATAATGGGTATGGTATACCCTCTATTACTTTAGTTGGCACATGGTATAGTACATATAATGTTGTTTGTAACATGTATCTCCTATAGGATAATGGTAGATTCACATGACTAATCCCTGATTTCATAACTTCCAATAAGGTGTAGTTCCTCCTTTTCCTAACACTATTCAACTATGGTGTATAAAGATGAGTGAGTTGATATACTATCCTAAATTTCCATAAATAATAAATTATTCCCTGATTAAGGTATCCTCTACCGTATTCTAATTGGAGTTTTGTTAATCTTCTTACCATGATGATTCTAAAATTCATTCATATATTCCTTAAATTAAAAAAATGACATATACCTCATTACGTATAAATA
Organism: Viscum album; assembly: GCA_963277665.1. Taxonomy (NCBI): domain Eukaryota; kingdom Viridiplantae; phylum Streptophyta; class Magnoliopsida; order Santalales; family Viscaceae; genus Viscum; species Viscum album. The sequence continues at coordinate 1,982,568,208 of OY728145.1, read as the reverse complement.
TCCATGTCTACTATAATCATTTGTAAATGTTATTAAGTATGAGTACCCATACCTTGCCATAATAGTAAACGGTCCCCTTTGATTGGTATGAAGAAATTCACTACAAAATAATTTTCTTTTTCCAATAGGGGTATATTTATTGGTTAAAGTGCATTTTCGGTTGGTAAAATGTTTACCAACAAAAATTGTTCTGTCACTAATCTTTAGGTAAGAAATCTATCGCTAAATCTTATTAAGAAAGATAAAATAATTATATTGCAATTATAATAATACCAATAGATAATATATTTGTGGGTAACAATTCTTAACAACAGATTTCTATAATAGATTTATCTGTCTGTAATATTATTTTCATAACAAATACAATTAATTAATATGTTTGTAATTAATATTTTATATATGATATTTTGTTTGGGTATTTAAATATTTATTGCTAAAATTTTATATTCTATTAATTTATCATATATAATACACATGTTTTAATTATCAAATTGAAGAAAATTTTCATACATGTTCAAACATTGAAAAGGATTAATCAAATTAATAATTTAATTTAATAAAAAATGAATCTATACAATGTTGAAGATGATTGATACCTAAAAAACTATAAAAACAATAAAAAACCCAAGATCTATCTTTGTAGTTTCCACTGCTACACCCCTACAACCTATGTCTTATCATGACTGCAATCCTCCATCATTGTCATGCCGTCTCTTGGCTGCAATCCTCCAACACTGATTATGGTATAAGGGTAGTTACTTCCTCTAAAGATATTTCATCACCCCCAAGTAGGCCACTAGAAGAAACAAACCCAGTCAACTCTAGTACCATTGAAGAACCTCAAGTTGTTATGCCACAACCTTCAGCCCCAAGATCTACACCACACAATCAAAAATCCTACCCACAAATTGGTGTAAGATATCTTCATGAATTGAAAAAAACTAATGTATAAAAAAATTATCTACATAGAGTGAAATCTCAAAAAAATCAAGTCACCTCGAGTATCAGTTGGGAATTTCAATTTGATGCTACACCACACCATCCAGCTTCAAAATCTACACCACACAACTAAAGATCACAACAAAAATTAAATGAAAATACAAAAATGAATTGAATCCAAAATATATAAAATGAAAATATAAAAAATTATATTCATAGAATTGGCATTATTCATTCCTCATATCAAGGTTTTAGATGTTAAATGTATCATACCATAACCAAAAAATGAATAAACATGAATAAAACCTCATCACCCAAATCAAAACTTGAATATAAAAAATCCATACATACATATCCAAAATCATTATTAATCTACCAAAATTAAATTGGCAGCATATCATATGATTGTGTTACCTTTGTGATTTATACCAAGAGGAGAGACCCAAATATAAATAGAAGAAATAAAAAATAATTCCATTAAAAATTATTCAATATAATAACCTAAGGATATAAATGGGAATGAGTTAGAAAAAATTAAATAAGTGAAAAAATGTTACATCTCACAGACCTCATCAGAATAATCATACTATCATATGAATGGTGAGAAATCACAACTTCATTAATCTACACAATCGGTCAAATTATAAAAATGGGAAAACAATTTTCTAAAATAATAAAAAAATTTGGATCTACTTCCACTGAAACTTTTTAATCCAAAAATAGATCCATTTTATAATTTATTTGAAATGAAAAACAATAATGAAACTAGACCTTAATCAATGGACACTTTAGTCTAGTCATGACAGAACAACACCTAAAATGAGGAAGAAGTAAAATAATTTAGATTAACAAAAAAGAATTCATTAATTAATTAAAATAATATCTTAAAATAAAAAACTAGAATTTCCATGATATAATTTAAATACAAAACTTGTATTATCTCACAGTATAGTTTGATCTCAAAGTCTAGGTGAAGAAAGAATTTCCTAGATAGAATTTCCTATACAATTTATGTCCAACTAAGTCAGTCCCAATCTTGGTTAATATAACTCAAAGCGAGAAAACACTCAACCAGTACCTCATTTTTCCTTAGGTCAACTCCACACGTTAACTCATCATCCAAACCACTAAAAATAATAGATGTAGCAGCTTCCTAAACATTGGTGATATGAACCAACTTCATTAGTCAAAAATTTTCACAAGATTAAGATATTAACAAACATGGACACCAAAACTATCCTAAAGGTTTTCAATAAGGTTGTCCTAATATAAAAGTGAACATACCTGGATAAACATGACTGTTCCAGTTGAGAAGACAAAATAATAAGCATTCAAATTTAACAAAAAGACAGTTGGAAATTCAAAAGTAAGCAGTGTAATAGTGAATAAGCATTGTGGGTTATCTTTAAAAATGAAATGGCACTAGAACACTCACAGAGAGTGTGTGAAGTAAGGGAAATAAGTTTCATTAATGGAAATAACAATTAATTAAGAGAGAGTGTGTGCAGTGTTGTAATGAGCATGATGGTTCCAGTGCACATAGAATATGCAGAAAGTAAGAGTGTGTGCAAAAGAACATTCCATGAGTGTTGTTCATGAAGAACACACACTCCCTTTCTGCACACACACATTTCATGTGTGTACTAGTGCACACACTCATGAAAACACAACATTATCATGGATGAAACAAATTAGTGTGATTAATGAATCATAGAAAACAAAGTAAGGTGCAATGACACTAGAACACACTTCATGGATGAAATTGATTTATCTTACTGAAACAAAACATGTGTGTTTTAGTGAACACACTCTCCTTTACATCACACACTCTCCGTGGATGAAACTAATTTCCCTTACTGAAACACAACATGACTGTTCTAGTGAAAACTCTTATTAGAGTTCAATTTCTAGTCACAGCATTAGTGTTATAATGCACAAAATCTTTCATGAAGAATACACATGTAGATTTCAATTATTCTTCTGCACTCTCCATTGATGAAACTGATTTCCCTTACTAAAAAACATCAAGATTTTTATAGTGCACACACTCACCTTATTGCACACACCCTCTCTTATTGAACACACTGAACCTGATTTTTTCAATGCAATTAAGTGGATTTCTCCAGGAATTTATTTTTGATCATAAATAGAACATACATTGCTTATTTTTTAGCATGCCCAATACATATGATAACTGCTATAATTAGCCCATATTATAAATCATGGGTGAAGTTGAGGGAAATATGAAAATTGATAGAAAATTAGATACATTCAACTAGGATAGGGTGAAAGGGACTAGGTTCAAGTAAACAATATACAAGACTGATTGTACAAAAATAGCTTTTACACAGAACTACATTCCATCATGAGAGAAATCAATGTCCTTGCATATCATTACATCATGAGTTACATGTAACCGGTTCATGTATCATTAAATATTTGAGACTATGAAGGATTTATAAGTAAATAAATAAAATGTAGATATTATATTCAATAAATATTTTTATTCATCAATGACATAAAACCCCTCAAATGTAACAATTTACCGCTTAGAATTAGTTCCATTGGTAATGAAAAATCCCCGCCTAACCAGAGGTTCCATGCTCAAATATTTTGGGATAAAAATATATTAAATGGGTAGTGTAAGAGCTTTAGTATAAGATCTTGTCTTCCTTGATCTGGATTATTCCAGACCCAAATATAGGTCCAAGGTTAAATGGGACAGTTCCAGGATATTCAGTTGATCATTTATATTCAAAAATTAAAAAAAAGAAGACAATTTTACACTTCCATAATAAAAAAGGAATCTCATTACCCTATTAATCACTATTTTTACTTGATTTGAAATGTGAATAACAGTCTACCATTTCTACAAAGTAAAATAACAGTCCACAAACAAATGAATACATATGATTCCCATTTTTTGTTCAAGTCTTGGTTTTAGAATTCAAGTAGTAGGGCACTAAAATCTATATAAACCTAGCGTTGCAAAATTGTGAGTCATATTGTTGAATGTGTTTAAGCACATATAATACACAAAATCACTTCTAAAACACCCAACATTACCATTCAGTGGGTAATAGTGACATACATGCTAGCGAAAACATAGATCGGAACACTAAACCAACTGTATGCAGCCATAATATGAGCCCTTCTTGATTCCATGAGTTAGACTTCATTGAAAACCATCAATTAAACTAATTGTATAGAACAAAATAATTCAAAACTGAACTAGTTTGTAATGGAAAAAGAAATAATTATAAACTGAAACACAAGCTATAACAAAACTAAACTTGATAATCTCATAATAATAGACATCAATTATGTGAAATTTTTCCTCCTAAAGATAGTCCCCATTTCAGTCATTAACAATGTCTCTCTCATGTGTGTGATCATTCTTTAGTTTAGGAGATAGTTGATGTTAGGGACACGTGGGTGCAAGAATTAGAGTCAACATAATGAATATGGAAGCTGAAAAGTTAAGTTCAATTTCTTTTAATAGTTTAGAAAAACAGTCCCTCCAAAAGTCCAATACTAGAGAAATATTTCAACACTTTAGTTTCAAATTTATTTTAGAATCATTATCTTTACATATTCTTAAAAAATAGATTATACAAGAAATATCAGTTAGAAGAACAAAAAGAAAAAATAGAAATTATAAATAGAGAGCGAAATCTACTACATTGTTATAAAGGGATTCAATTTACATGTCCAGGAATGAAATGTATTAATAATTTTTCAACATTAAGATTTTGAATGTACTTTAAACTTAGATCATAATTTAGATTTTTAATGTACCGTAGTATTGACTATGGGCGATGGGAAGGGATTATGGGCCCAACTAGGGTTGATCTAGGGCGCCGGGAACCGAGAGGTCACATAGGGATGTCAGTCTAATGCGATGCGGACGACGGTGGTTGAGCGAGGATGGCGACTTGGAATACGAAGAATGGATAGGTCCAATTAGGGTTTTCACATGAGGATTCTAACTGGGAAGAGGGAAGTTGTTCGCATGATGATTTCGGAGGGGGATGTTGGCTGAGAACAACGAGGGATTCTTGCGAAGATTCCAATGAGGAATGCAGGTCGAGAACAGTGAGCGGTTGCTGCGATGAGGTCTTCGAGGAAAGCTGGTGGGAAAAAAGGACGTTAGGGTTGAGGAAGGGGGTATCGGTGAGAGGTGGTGTGGGGGGTTGGAAAAAGAGCATTAGGGTTGTGGAAGGGGGTATCGGTGGGGGGGAGGGTTCATTTGTGGGGTTATTAGTTAATTTTTTTTCATAACTTTTTCTACAATTTTGTTTCACTATAATTTTTTTCATTACTAATATTTATTAATATATTTTTTTTATTAAATATTTTATGGTGTTTCCATATATATAATTTTTTTAGTATCAAAATGTTATGTTTGTAGTGGATGATATATATATTCAATCCCTGGTAAAATATTTGATATTATTGAATAATCTATCACTAACATATTTTTATGATAGTAAAAGATTTGTTGGTAAAAATAATTTTAACTATAGATTAATTTAACATTAAATCAAGATTTAAATGTTGGTAAAAGGTTTTTTTCTATTGAATTACTAATATAGACATATATATTTTTTGGTAAAAATAAATGTTGGTACTTACAGATAATATAAATAGAATTTAATATCTTTTGGAAATAATCATTTTTACCAACAGATATATTATCTGCTAGTAATTTTCTATTGGTAAATGTCACTTTTTTTGTAGTGATTCTTGACTCTGTTTACCCATTTCACCTTTCCCACAAAATAGGGCCTTTAAAATTTTTCCTTGTAATCATGTAAGTCATTCACCAAATGGTTTTAGTTCAAAAAAAAACTAAATATACATCTTTATATAATTTAGTAAATTGTTTTTCATTCTTATAACCTAGCTGATAGTTCCAATGTTGGGTTTGATATGAGTCATGCTACGTTACTTCATTATTGATTTCCATTACTTGGTTCATGTAATACAACTGATAAAGACCATTATTTAAATGTTATTTACCATGAAAAATTATATTTTATAAAAGAAGAAAAATTGTATTCCCAAATTTGAAAATAAATCCATCCTTATAATGTTTTGATATATAAATAATTTTTTGTAAATGAAGGCACATAATAACAACCCTTTTAAAAAATACCTTTTCATTCGGCAATGTGATGTTCTAGTCTTCTATTGCCACAAAAACATGTTTATCTCCATTAGATGATTTTATATTTACCTCCCCTTGGTCAATCTTTATTAATATACCTGGTTCTTATAATGGAATAAATATATGAGTACCACAAGCTATATCTAATATCCAATTTTCAAAAATAGATAAATTGTACATGGTCAAAAATTCACCTAAAGCATCCCCGTGTTTCTTTGGATGGGTGCAATTTTTCTTCTAGTGGCCTTTCATAAAACATGTAAAATAGAAAAAATCTTGTTCCCTTTCCTTCCCCATTATCTTTCTCTTCTTGTAGGGGTATAAAGAAACTTTGGGGTCAAATATATTTGATTTACCTTTCCATTTTCACACAATAACAACATAAGTATTTTCCTTCTTCGTATCCTTATCTACATATAAAAGGATAGTAAAAAGATATGGAAAATACCTTTCAATGTTGTTCATATTAAAATTTACCACAAAACGTGAGAATATTTGGGGTAATCATGTCTGAATGAGATCAGTTCCCAATTATATAGGGAATTTAAACCCTAAAACATCTATGAACACAATATATCAATGAGATTGACTACAAGAGGCCTAACCATGGCACCCTCTCCAAGATTTATCTAAAATACTGCCTTATAAATCTCAAACCAATCTTATCTATCTCTCTCCTAATTAAGACCATGGAGGTAATCAAGCATGACGTATGCATCCATGTTTTCATGAGACTTCATGAGCTCAATAGACATATAAGAGAGCATAAAAAATGTAATATATACTACTTCATTCATATGTTTCTCAAAGACTAGGAACTATTCATCACTCACCTACATAGCAAGCGTATTAAGAATTGAGGATTCTGGCTGGCATGATTTATAATAAAGGTATATCACAACCCAATGGTGTCTATATTATTCTTGGAAGTTATTACCATTTAGGAGGTCTTTTTTATCCAATATTTATTGTAGGGATAATATTGATTATGTGATTTCCATTTTATTATGGAATAAAAATAGTAGACTATCTATACTATTCTTGATTACAATTTGGGTGAAATATAATAAATTAATTGATTTTATAAAATGTCCCATTTTTTTTCATGTCCCAATATCCCTCACCGTTGAACTCAAAATTTAATGTTTCTAAGACATTTTAATGGAAATTATCCTCATTTCATTTCATAATGATCCAGACCTAGGCCATGAAAACCATAAGAAAATAATTATGTAGGCATTATTTCTAACTAAAGGCTTGTACCTATATAATCCATTGAGTGGATTCCCCTCTCCATAAATCCTGACTTATATTTTCTCAATTATTCCGTCAAAATTTGTATTTAATATACAATTTCCATTAAAATCAATAAGAATTCAGTAAAATCAAACCTAAACTATCATGATAACTCCAAAATAAAATTAATTTTCTTGAATTTGGGCTTTATTACACTTAGTTCTATAGTTTCATTTCAAATCATGAAATAGAAGTCTTAGTCTGTCATAATATTAGGTTTGTGGATTTTAATAAATTTATGAATAAATTTTATCTTTTTTTATCCATACATGTTTTTTATATTGTGTAGATTTTAATTAATTAACCATGATGAATAAAACATTTATGCATAATTCATTTATTTAATTTCCATATTTTAATATTAATCTATTTTTTTATGTGACAACAGTCTTGCATATATAAAATAAATAATGTATAGAATAAAATAAATAAATTATTTAAATTACCCAATAATTTTCTTATATAATGTTTGATTTAATAATCAGACATTAAATCAGCCTATGTATTTGGGGAATAACTCTATTTTTTTGATCATATAATTATTCAAAATATACCAACTTTACATATATGTATCACTAGATTGGAATCATCATGGTTCTATCTTGAAACGCCACCATGCACCATTCGGTGCTCCATTAATTACATGAATTTATTTTTCACATGTAGGCGAGGGGAACCCATGGATTGGTTACACGGTTGCATAAATATCATTGCATATGTATGTTCTGCATATTAATGGAGGGTTGGGTGACTTAAAGGCCATAATTTAATTTAATATTAAATAATTGAAAAACTATGAAATAATTTAAATAAAGTAAATTACAATAAATACATAGGTCTCATTCAAGCACATGATCAGCCATACAAGCAATGAATACACAAAAAATAAACAACCCTGCATTTATTTCTTTATTTGATATTGATTATCAAAAGAAACATGATTTAATTAATTAACATATAAATAAATTATTTAATTCTATTTCTATTTAATAAATATTCATACTTATTTGGAGATACCCTTCATTAATGGAATTCTTGAAAAATAAATAGTATAACCAATATTGTATATATATTACTTTAATTAATTGAAAGTTTATTAATATTTAAAACCATTATTAAATTTTCAAACACAGAATTTGTGTCAATCAATAAATAATGGATTTAATGATGAAAATATCAATATTATTTGATTTAATTATTCCTTTAATCAGATGATTACACGGTTTGTAAAATCTTTCTACAAGACATATACATTAGTTTCCATTTATCTGAGTCAAATGACTACAGTTCAGCCTAATAACTCAGGTCGACTATATGGCATGTGCATGACAACTACATTCCATGTATCCACTTTCCATGTTCTAGGTTGGCCCAAATAATACAAGGTGCACAATAAATGCACCTCATGTAATTAACTACTCAGTGCATCTAGGTATAATGGGTGTGGTTATATGACGTGTACTTTGAATACAAGACATGTAACCCAGTTTTAGAAACCAAAATATTTGGAACTTCTCAATAAAATATCTAGTACTTCTTCATCTATTATTGAACCTTTATGAAAATTAATCACGGAATAAACATTATTAATTCACTGACAACATGTTAATTCAAATCAGATTATATAATGTATCACACGAAATGTAAATATAACCATTATTAAACAGAAATGACCAATAAAATAAATAATAATAAATTTAAATTCGACCACTATAATACCACATGACAATTTTGGGATTAGTGGAAGTGTGTAGCGGTGGGTGATATATTAAAATTTATTTTAATAATTATTTCCTAAAACCATGAGAGAGGATATTTCACATCGTATTTATAATTAATTTATTTAATATTTGAATTAATAAATACCTACACTTAGTAAATTTATTTTTTGAAGAATGTTAGTAAGCTGTATGGATCCTTTCATATTTCCTTCATTTCACTTGTGATGATCAAAGACTAGTACCCCTCTAGTAGTGATCCACACATGCTCTAATGATCTCTGAGCAATGCCACAAGATATTTGGGTGCTAGTTCAGCGAATCAAATTTCATGTTTTGTTCATTATTTATCATTTGTTATTTGGTCTTGAGGAAATCTTTATATCATTTATATTTATTAATAGAGATAGAGGAGGAGTAAAAATAGAATTCATTGTGTACAACAATTTACTATTCTCAATTTTTTGATGTAATATACAATAGTCATATCCATCTATTTGTTGAGTAAGGGTTTTGATTAAAATATTATTTAACTGTATAAAATTTGTTAAATTACATTTAAAACATTTAGAAAACACGAAACCACATAATATTAATAATAATATTAAGTTATATTCTTTCAAATTGAAAAAATTGATAAATAATATTTACCATCTTGTAAATAATTATTTTATCACCAGATGTGGTCTTGGTCAATTTGAAATCTTTGATATTTATTGAATAATAGATTAATTATTTTCATTATAAGTAAACATTTCATTCATAAACAAAAGAATAAATATTTATTTAAAATTCAATAATGTAAATAAATTTATTTTTATTCACATGAAGGTGAGTAAATATTTATTTAATTAATGAGATCAATAAAATTTTAATAAAAATATATTTCTGTTTTGTGAATAATTTTTATTCTATAAATAAAATTTTAAAATAATTTAATCAAGATCAAAAAAAAATTAGTGTGTGCTTTTCTATAATTCATTCTCATTGAAATTAGGTGCATTTTTAAAGTCCATGATTATCGTCTAGAAACGGGTCCAGGAAATCCATATAAATAACATAATGTTCTAATGATGATAACCACTAAAATATGATCACTTTGTAATATAATACCTCTATAAAAATATCTCATGAGCCATATTTTAAATTTTTTTCACCATGAAATATGTTTGATATGTATTTATTTTCCTCTCTGAATTAAACACATCATTAAACAATGACCATGGAATTTAAGGAACTTTTTATATTCCAATAAAAAAGATAAGATATTAGCTTTTACAAGGATGGAAGGGACAAATAATTCCTCAAATTATCCATTAATGACTTGTCACTCATGACACACCCATCATATCAAACATTACCATCAATTGTTATAAATATGGTTTATGAAATACCCGTAACTGCATGAGTTATAACATTCATTAATAAAAATCTTAATGTCTAAGGACCATCACACAATCTCACAGAAATGAATATATAATAACACCAAAACAAGTGGGATTTCTACTGGTAGGTCAATTATTATAATCTCATATCTTGGAGACTACAATGTGAAAAGATAATTAGAATAATCCCCATCTGATTATGATTACTATCATCAGATAGTATATGTACTATGTGTCCCATCATAGTATGTTAGCCAACCATAGAAAATTATTTACAAATATCATCATAGAAAAACAATGTTCTCATCATATCATGGAACTACTATGACCTTATTAACATGATTTATACTCTATGAAATTATTACATTAGGGTCATGCAGAAAAAATATATATAATAAGATGTATTATTAATATTCAACACATCAAATATATATGAAATCAAAGTATAAAAAGTTGGTCCTAGGATATAAAGTCCAACATGAAACCCCAGTTACGAGTAACTTTAGGTAACCTTTATGTTTCCAACTTTCCCATTTTAAGGGAAGTTTTATTATTTATTTTTACGATGTGGGTTTCTATGAAGGAATTTTCAAATGATAAACCTTTGAAAGATAAGATGAATTTCTAGGGTGAAATTGGTTTGAAGGGGTGTACAATGTAACATCCCATAATTTTATGAAATATTTTTTTTCAAGTTAATGTCACAAAACCTGCCTCCAAAAATTCCCCTACCGATATTTCAATGAAGGAAGAGAGATAATAACCCCCAGAGTCCTACCTCTATTAAGCCCTTGGGTGGTGACCTACAACAATGTTATAAAAATATCACAAAATGGAAGGCATTACCCTTTTATTTTAATTAAGATTGGGAGATAAGATGTATAAACCACTAAAAACTAAAAAACATATATAAAATAAAGTCAAAATCCACCTACCATGAACATTTAAAAATTTAACTACTAAAAATATAATAAACTCCAAAGTAAGTACCGAAAGAAAAAAGCTAAGCTGTGACATAGAAATTATCCCCATCACCAAGCCATGATCCATGTAATCCTTCTAGAAACTTGATAGAAGTTCTCTACATAGGGTGATCATACAAGTATACTCAGTAATAAAAAACAAGGTATCTCATGCAAAAGTGGGAGAATCATACTAATTCACGTATGACAAAATAGTAGAAACCAACAAAACCCAACAAGGAATACTATCCATACCAAACTCACCAAGGCACTCTCACCAAATATCACAAGTTATGAAATGTAATATAATAATCCCATAAATATTTGGGTACCACATACCACATCTGACTGGTTATCAACTCATACCCTAACAAAAAATGTCATGGTGCTTCCACACTCTTCCACAATCACCATGTCACAACCCTCCTACACACACCTAGGTTTTAGATCCAGTCCTGTAACCTTGGTATATGAAGCTCTCCACATCCCTACCATAGACACTTGGGACACAACCATACCATATCCTACATGTAGAAACCTAGGAGACAACCATAACTCATCTCAAAAACACCGGGGAAAGCACACCACATCTTATCCTATAGGCAACTGAGAAAGCACACCTCAACTGTAGACAGATAGGCCACACAACTACAACAAAACCTGGTCGAAGAATTTTGGGATACCAATTCATATTAGAGGGAGTAGGGAAGATTCAATAACCCTCTATCCATAATCCCACCTGGATTTGGGGAAAATTCACCCTCCCTTGTGAAAATGTTGGTGTTTGGAACATAGTTCTCAACTAGGCTAGGGTGCATATAGAAAACACAAGGAAAAATATAGGTAAATATATATTTAGTATCAAATTATCAATCCCAACCTATGGGTTCTCAATCAAAGGAATAAACTCCCAATGATACTTCCAACATTGCTACTACCTACAAATGAATTTATCAACAATGAAAATAGTCACTTAAGAAGTTGATAAATGAATGATACTTCACACCAATCTATAACTCAAAACATACCCCAACCAACTCATTTAACTAATTATAATTCTTTGTTAATGAATCCATTTATCCATTCCGTCCCTAACTAGGATACTACCAACCACATCACGCAACAAGCTACACATCATAAACCATGTAGTGGGAAAAGAACTGCATTTAAGTAACTGAATTTATATTTCCACTCTATTCAACACCCATACAAACCACTCCCATCATCATTCTTCAAATTAATTATACACAGTCTATCCTCTCAACAAGAAAACCCAAAATCATAGTCAAATTCATTAACACATCTAATAAGATCCAAACCCAACAGCCTCGCTTGTAATAAGACCCCACCCATCACACCAAGTAATATAAACATTTTATAACCCGAAGTTGTAGCCCCGCTACTCAAAAACTGCCAATCCAATTCACAATCAATCAATCTCTCAACCTGATATTCCATTAGACCACTGAAACCACCCCATACAGTCTAAAATTATCTAAACCTTAGCACCACACAACCAAATAAGGCAATGTTTAGAAAAAATCACACACAACCACACCACACAAGGAAATGAATATTCTTATTTAGAAAACACTATTTCTTTAATTCATATTTTATATTTCATGGGTTATCACATTGAAAGATTGATAATATGAAAACCATTTATTTAATTGAATATACATAGTTAATCAATTGAATATATATAACCCTTCCACTCATGATCAACAAAAATCCATCACACGTCACCCTGAGTGCACAAACAAAGACCACCAATAGCTAAAATTTTCAGTAGTCATATAGCCCATATAGATCACAATATCAATAAAAAATGAGACAGATGTATACATCACTTTCCCCCACCCATGTTTATTGGTTTAAATCCAATTAAGTCACCTTAATTAATTTTTATTAAACTCTATTCATATAAAAAATATTCTTGCACCCACCCCTCATGATATATAAATAACAGGGACGACGGGATTCCTACATAAAAAAATAGATCATCACCACCTCCTCCTTGCACCGAACAAGGGGTGAACATGGATCTAATGAAACATGATCTGAAGGCCACAAAAACACACACCATTTCTCGGGGAAGAATGGATTGGTGGAACATACCATAGCAAGGGCAAATAAAAACACACTAGGAAAAGAGGATAACATATTTAGAAATCCTATATACTTATCAACTAAACAAATGGATTTAAAAGACATTAATTGTATATCTTAACCAAGACCATGTAGATTGGCCATTTAAGAGCCTTCAAGTCTTTTTGTAAATTAAATATATGATCCATAACCCTTTATATGGATTCATAAACATTTAAATATGGTATTTAACTCATTTTACATCAAATAATATGTTAAAGGGTCAAAATTGAAAAAATAGTAGAAAAATGGAATTTTGAAAAATTGTTGGAAGTGAATCATAGTTGGGTGAGTAACTGTCCTATGACACCGGTGGGTGTGGCAACATTTGGTGAGCCACCGTTTGGTGAGATACCATTTTCTTTTTCATCATCATGACTGGGAATTGTTAGTAACCGACGTGACTCACCGTTGATGACCTGCCAATCCTGAATCACAATTAGATGAGCTGCCATTAGAAAACTAAATTTTTGAAAAACTCCTCAAATTTGTCACCATTGCCTCTTAGAACACCCTGAACACCTTATTTTCACAAATTAATGGATCAAGAAGGTCTAGAAAACTACATAAAACACCTCTCAATCTATTCTCACCCTCAAGATTTCAATACCAAACATATAAGGAAAGAGGGGTCCAAACAACAAAATCGTGAGATACATCTCATGGATCTCTCTACACTTGAAACACAACTACCTGAAAACACACTAAAGTTTAATGATAAACCAAACTGTGTTACTCAAAATTTGGAGTGAAACCTCCACATAAAATAATACCTCTTCTGACATCTACTACCTGAACCGACAAAAAGGCACACGACAAAAACACCAAAAACCCATACTTTTTGTGTATATGAATCAGGGAATTCCTTCACCCATGTCAAGATACTATCCTTTCTGGGGGGGTACTTACTCTCCTATATTGTTTTTTTCATACCTGAAGTAGTGCCTCTCAATTAGGAATAATTTCCTCCTTTTTTCACATGGCGTGATTACATAACACATCATGGAACTAGAAGATAACACATCTCATAACAACTATGGTTCAAATATAACATTACAAGGAAAAATAGAACCATAAAAAAATTATAAAAAAATCAGGTACTAGAAACACATATGAACCTATCTATCCCATGCACACTCTTCCAGAACACCATGCCTCCACAACAAACCAGAAAAGGGAATGGTTTTTCCATACATAAACTTATCCTGATGATCCTGAACCTCTACTAGTCATTCTAAAAATGTTTTTTCATAGAAATCATGTTTTCCCCAGTCAATGACAATGGATTCATTATAAAGATACCAATGAACTTGAGAGATGTGAAAGACCTCATGGATCCTCTCTGACTATGATGAAAATGCCAACTGGTACGCCACTTCTCCAAATCATCGTAATATCTCTAATTGTCTGATGAACCTGTGAAAAAGGATGCTCCCTCTACAGAACCTCTACTGCCCACATCGAGGGGATACCTTCAAGAACATGTTGTCCCTAGCCTTGAAATTACATGGCCTCCTCATGAAATAGAGATATGACTTCTTTTATTTTTTGGATACTTTCATTCCCTCGCGAACAAGCTAAACCTTCTCTATTTTGATATGCACCACCTTGGGACCATAAATAGTAGTCTCCCTAACCTCTATCCAACATAAAGGATAACGAACTGGTATTCCATAGAATTCTTTGATCGGAGCCATGCCAATGAAATTTTAATAGATATAATTTTGAGTGAACTCTAACAAAGGAATGTGTTACACCCATGATCCACCAATGTCCAAGATGCATGGGCGCAACATGTCCTACAATATCGAGATGGTTTGTTATGCTTACCCATATATCTGTGGGTGGAAAAAAGTATTGATGTGTAAATAAGTGCAAAAAAAAGATGTAATTACATCCAAAATCATGATATAAAACTTGTATCATGTTCTGAAACAATGGATCTTGGGGCTCCATGAAGCCGCACTACCACATCCACATATCGCCTAGCCAAGGAATCCATTGTGCCTGAATAATTAATTGGTATGAACTGATCTAATTTCTTCAACCGATCCACTACCACCCAGATCGAATCATGACCTCCAAGATTCCTTGGTAACCTAGTGTAGATATACATCGAGATATCATCCCATTTCCACTCAGGGACATCCAGGGGATACAAAAAACCACTAGGAACATGATGCTCAACCTCCACCTGCTAGCACTCTATGAAATTTTCCAAAAAATGCGCAACTTCACATTTTATCCCAAGCCACCAAAAATACACTTTCAATCCACGATACATCTGGGAAACTCATGGTTATACCAATGAGGGCGAGCTATGAAATGCACATTGAACTCACCTGCACAACACCACTGGAACAAATAACCTTCCATGAAATAACATCTAATTCTAACCATCCTCCATGCATCCCTCCAGAGCATCACCCTGGTCAGATAGATCATCCATCACCTCTGCCTCCGAGTATACCCACTAAGACTCTTCCACTTGTTTCAACAGAGTAGACCACACCATTATCTAAAAAACATACTTTATAGCCATCCATTCTTGCATCTAGGTGCAAGGCATCTAACTCCTAAATCGCCTTCTACGAATTTGGAAATTTCTGAACAACCACCCTCTACTACATTTTAGTCAATGCATTGGACACAACATTCCCCATTCCTGATGTTTAAGAGATATCAAATTTGATGTCCTGGAGAAACTAAATCCACCTCTGCTATTACAATTTTAGATCTCTTTGTGAAAAATTATACCTCAAGAAATTCTGATCTAGGAAGACCCCAAAGTGCTCCCCAATGACATTCTCCTACCACAACTTCAGAAAATCCCATGCCCAACTGAGAAGCATCAAAAAACACTTCAACCATCACCCCTTCCTCTGGAAAGCAGAGAATGGAAACACTAACTAACTTCCCATTCAGGAAGTTAAATTCTACATAAAAATGGTTAATCCATAGAAAGGTCTGGCCTTTTTGTTATAGGCCATCAATAGAGATACTGCGCAAGAAAATCAAGTATGAATATATGATAATATACATCCAGACTAAGAAAATTGTGAACCTTTACAACATTCTTGGGTGCTTCCAAAGAAAGAACTACCCAGACCAATGACAGGTCCACTAATACCCCCTACTACAACCCCACATGTCGAATGAAATGCACCACTAGCATCCAGAACTTACACTTGGGAATTGTTCCATAGAAATAGTGGCGTTGATGAACCTCTAACACAGTCTTAAGATGCTAGCTATGAACCTCTTCTAACCTTGAATAGATCAAGTTATCATTGATGAATACAATGATGAAATAGACTAGGAACACACATAATATGGAGTTTATAATCCATATGAACATTAATTATCTGTTCATAACATTGAAAAGGTATGACTAGAAACTCAAAGTATCCATACCTACATCTGAAAGTAGTATTTGGGATATCACACTCCTTTACACTCAATCGGTGATATCTAGAATGCAGATTGATCTTAGTGAACCAAATCTCTCCCCTCAACTGGTCGAAAAGACTTTATATCATTAAGAGAGGGTAACATTTATTGAATGTTACCTGATTCAATCTATAATAGTCTATAAAAAACCTCATAAAACCATATTCCTTCAATGTAAACATGACTGGAGCACCCCATGATGAAATAATCGGCCGGATAAAACCCTTATGCATCAGTTCATTTATCCAAATACTCTACTTCCTATACATTGAAGGTTTAATCCGTTAAAGAGCAATTGATATCGGACATGCACTGGGATATATGGCTATCCCGAACTCAATATCTCGTCGAAGGGTTAGAGTCACAACATCCTTGGGGAATACATCAAACAAATCCCCAAAAACTAAGGGATCCACCCCATTTATGCAACCTACTATTCAACTGATTTCTTGGACAATAAAGAAATAAGAGGCCCCACATGATGACTACCCACCTATCTACTCAACTCATAGAAAAAGCCTCATATTGATCATCCCTATCTCAAAACACGACTCCAATCCAAAAGAAGTAAATAACAACATGCACAAAATATAACTACTTTTTTTCAAGGATGATATCATATGGTTGCATCGGTAGAAGGAAGAGATCCCCATAGGACTAATGCAATACAATCATTAGTCTACATTTCCAGCATACATCAAACAAATTTGTCTAACCTCCAACTAGCATAATCTACCCCAGGGTAAATGGAATCCTTTATAAATATATTCCTAGAGCATGGGAAATAGTGGGTGAAATAAAGAAGTATGAATCTCTTGAATCAAACAAATATCAAGAAATAATTCTAAACAAACTGATCATAATTGAAACAATTTCTATCCCTACTAGTACTTCTTCCTCTACGACATTTAACTGACCGAACCCGACTCCTATTCCTCTCTTATAAAAACTTCCCACTAAACCACAACTGCGTAGAGGTAATAGAAGAACACCCTAATGTCATCCTCTACCTACTCTGCCTCCTCTTGGTGGAGTATGAGCGTACTGATCCACCACTGCATGTACTACACACGGATGACGACTAGGTTTCATGGCTGAAAAAGGTAAAAAAGTTACTCATAAGCCTGATTAGTATGGAATTTTATAAGATTAATTTTGACTCATTATTTATTTAAATTACTTGAAACTCCCAATTGAAACAAGAAAACAAGTCATTCTGATGCATGTACATTTCCAAGGGCCTCTACCCTACAAATAGTGTAGTCTCACTTGAACTTTCGGTAGACTCAGCATCCTTGCACCGAATCATGGGGGACCTAAAATTCATTGACTTAGTCTATCTTCCCAGGCCTATTTCACACACTAAGATCACATGACAGTGTTTCCCTGCCAACTAAGTAAATCATCACTATTCTTAACTGCAAAATCCATCTTATCTCTATACCATCACCTATGATACCATTATATCTTGACACCCCCTTCAAATATTTCTCTCCAGAGATTGAAATGAAGGATGAGAGAGAATTACCCCGTAGTATAGCCCCCAGTAGGCCCTAGGGTGGTGACCAACACCAAGGGTATAAAAATCTCACAAAATGGGGGGCATTACCCTTTTATAGTAATCAAGATTAGGAGATAAGAAATATCAACCACAAAAAAATCCAACAAATATATAAAAAACTCCAAAATCAGACCAACATGAATTTTTAAAAATATTACTATAATGAATACAATAAAATCCAAAGTATGTACCAAAAGAAAAAATCTATGCAATGACACAACAACTGTCCCCATGTCCGAGCTAGGGAAGTCCAACGCGGTCCATGTAATCCTCATAGAAACCTGAAAGTAGTTTTCTACATATGGGGATCATACATGTATAATTAGTAGAAAGAACCATGGTATCTCACTAACATGTGGGAGAAGCATACTAATTACCCTATGAGAAAAACAAAGAAACCAATTTCACGGAACAAATAATACTAGATATCCCAAACTCAACCAGGCATTCTCACAAAATAACGATGTCAAGTAGAGTAATATAATAATACCCATGATGTTTGGTTACCCTGTAACAGTTTCCACTAGTTAGCTTCTCACAACCTAATGGAAAATGTCCCGACCCTTCCACACTCTTCCACAAGTCATATGTCACATCCTGACCACACGCACATGGTCCCCAGATCTAGTCCCACAACCTAGGCATGTGAAGCTCTCCACATCCCGCCTGCAAACACCAGGGCCACAACTATATGACATCCTTCCCCCAAAAACATGTGCCACAACCATAACTAAACTCAAAGACACCAGGGAAAACACACCACATCTCATCCCTTAGTCACTTGGGAATGCACACCTTTCCCAGGGACACATGTGCCTCACAACTACACTATAACCTGCCTAAAGAATCTTGGGCTACCAATGATTAGAAGAGGGAGTAGGTATGAGCCAACAACCAGCCATACATACTCCCACTTGGATGTTGGGACAATTTACCACCATGATAATAGATGTATTCGGTATATACTTCTCAACTAGGGTGGGGTAAATATAGAAAGCACATGGGGGAAATATAGGTATATATATATATATAAATTTATTATAAAACAATCAAGCCCAACTTATTGTTTCTCCATCAAATAACAAAGCTCCCTATGATGCTGAAAACTTTTATACTACCTATAAATGTATTTATCAGCACTAGAAACAATCACTTCATAAGTTGATAAATGAAACTTTCTTTATAACAATACACAACTCAAAACATACCCTAAGCCAACTCTTTTTACCAAATATCATTATTTATTAAATAAATATTTATTCATTTAATCCATACCTCGGAAACTACAAACCATATAACACAACAAGAAACAAAAAAAACCACATAAAGGGAAAAGAATCATAGTAAAGAAACTCACTTCATATTTCCACTACATTCAAAACCCGTACCAACCACTGCCATCACCATTCTTCATGGTCATTCCACCCAATCAATCCTCTCAATAAGAAAAACCCAAACTCACAATCAAACTTAGACAAAAATATAATCACAACAAAACCCAACATTCCCAATGTATAACAACACCACACCTATCACACCATGTAATATAAAAATAGCACAACCAAAACCTGTAACTTCATTTCTCAAACACTATAATCTATTCCACAATACAACTTTATCTCAACCTGAGATTCCATTTCAAAACCCAACCCTCCCCACACACCCATCCTTGATATCAACCCAAGCACCATACAACCAAATAATGTAGATTATATAAAAAAACCAAACACATGACATAGCCACACCACCCATGTAATGACATATTCATATTTAGAAAACACTTATTCTTGAATTCCACATTGATAATTCAGGGTTTATCACATAAAAAGTTAGATCATAGGGAATCCATTTATTTAACCATATATCCATAGTTAATAAATTGAATATATAAATCCATTCAACAAATAATAAATAACAATCCATAACAAGTCATGGGTAGTGCACAAAAAAGGCAACCAACCACTATGATTATAAGTAAGCATATAGCCCATATAGATCACAATATCAATAAACAATGAATTAGAAGCCCGAATTACTTTAACATAATAAGTTTTTTTAGTTTAATGTCGATTCAATTATATTTATTAAATTTTTATAAAAATTCTCTCACATGGGAAACATTTTTACAATAACCTCACATGATACATAAATTAGAGGGATGATTGTATCCTACCTCAAGAAATAGTGGATCAACACCTCCTACTTGCAATGAATAGGGGGTGCACAAGGCTCTAGGGAATCAAAATTCAATGGCCTCAACAAAATTTCCAATCTCTCAAAGAATAATGTTTCTGTGGAAGGTCTAGTATCAATAGAAAATGAAAACATAGAGAGAAGATAGTATCTCAATTTTAGAAAGCTTAGATCCTTTATAAATGGAAGAAATGATTTCAAAATCCCTTTATTGTGGATCTTGACCAAGACCACATTGCATTGTCATTTAAGAGCCTTTTAGACTTTTAGGAAATAAAATATATGATCCATAACCATCAAAATTCCCACAAACCCATTTAAATATGGCGTTTAACCCATTTTACGTCAAATAAAACGTTAAAGGGCGAAACTGAAAAAACTAGCATAAAACCAGAATTTCAAAAAAATTTGTGAAATGAACCACCATTGGGTGATTCATCGTTGTGTGTCATTGGTGGGTGAGGCACCATTCATTGATTCACTATTCTATGAGATACCATTGAGTGAGATGTCGTTTGGTGAGTCACCATTCAGTGAGAAACTGTATGGTGAGTCACCATTTGGTGAATCAATATTTGGTGAGTCACAATCATGACACACCATCGCAATTCAGCGACATGACAGACCATTGATGACCGACCTGCGTTGACTCAAATTTAGATGATCTTCTGTTGGGATTTTTTTGTAAACTCCTGAAATGAGTTCTCGTTGCCTCCCAAAACACCCAAAACACCATATTTTTTAAACATAATGTATTTTGGTTGTCCGATTCAGCATTGTTATTTACTTCTTTTTAGATATATTTCAATATATGAAACAACTAGTTTTTTTGATAGCAAAAATGAAATGTAACAATAAACTTAACTGAACCCAGAAATATTATTACTTTAAATATGACCATTATAACTTAATTATAAAATAAAATGTTTTTAATAATAGTAAATATTTTATTAAATATAAATATAAATATTTTATCCAACATAATTTATTTATAAATTCTTTGTAACAATCTATTAATTTATATTAAAGTAATTACATTCTTCAAAAATGATTTTTATTGTGTTTTATAGAAAAATATTATAGTTAATATATAAATATATTTGAATTTTAAATTGATAAAATGAACCTAATTTTAGAAATAAAATTTTTTAAATTAAGTTATGGGAAAATTTTAGGATTTTTTTGAAAATATTGAATTTCTATTGAATATTGAAAAATACAATTTTTTATAAAACAATCACTTGTTTTCAATGAATTAAATATTTCAAAAAGAAAATATTGTTTTAAAGTAACATAATAAATAATTATTTATTCTTAATACAGTAAAATAATTTTTATAAATATTGATATTGGATTTTTGTATAAGTGTATTTTTGGGTTTAAAATATTATTTCTTGACAATTATTTTAAAGTACATAGCATTGTTAATTTTAATTAATTAAAATTAATACTAATGAAAAATGTTTTAAAATAAATTTATATATTAAATTTATATATATATTTATAAAACTATTATAATTACATATATATTTAATATAAAATCTTATTGTGCTTGAGAAATACACTTATCGAAAACTCACTTTTTCATCAAATTTGTTTGTTTTGTTTTAAATTTAATTTGTGAATCATTTGAAAAATTAATTTGATAAAATAAAATTAATTTTTTGAATAATAATTTCATAATTATTTTAGGGTGAATTTTTATAATTTTGTGGAAAATTTTATTTTTTTGAAGAATAGTGAAAATATTGAATATTAATTAAAACCAAATTTTTGTTTAAATTATTTATAAAGATAAATTAAATTTTAAATTTGTTTCAAAGTAAAATTATTTCAATTGTATATATTTTAAGGAAAATTAGGTCAGTGAAATCAATTTTATATTTAAATTTAATATAAATCTTTGAAAACTTTTGAAAATTTTTTCTTTACAAACTCGCTTTGTCACCGCAACTGCACTGTTAATATTAAATTAAAATTTTAAACTTATATTAATGGAATTTATATGAATTTATTGAATATTTGGAATCAGAATAATTTTTTTATATATAATAACATAATGTTAATTTTATGAAAAAATGAATATTGAAAATAGAAAAAACTAATTACCATATAAAAGGTAAAAATGGGTTTACTCGGGGTTAAATTAAAATGTTAGGGGTTAAAATGAACAAAAAAATTGCCTAAAAATTAATTTATTGAAATATTTGAACAATTATTCGTCTTATATTTGATAATGTTCAATTTGGTACCCTTTTGGAATGTGGAAAATGTGGGACCACTCAATTATTTAAAAATAGTGCAAAGTGTGTCCTCTCCCCCACCAATAAAAGGCCACCAATTATCTTCTATTACTCACACCTTATATCTCTTTTTATTAAACAAATAACTACCCAAATCACTAATTTTCTTAAAATATCATCATATATGACTTATTTTGGAAATAAATATACCCTTGTAAGGTTTTTGGTGAAAGCCTTTGGAAGATACCTAAAGAAGAGGTAAAGTTTATCAACATACCTTTTTATTTTATTTCTTACTCCACCCCTTATATTATTATAATAACATGATTATATAACAACCTAGGTATATTACATATAATTATATTTTTTTTATTATAATTTAATGACCAAAAATTACCTCCACTTCAATCAAATAGTCTATGAAATCATTATTTGTGTGTAGAGCAGACAACTACCTGAAGAAGAAATGTCATTTTTTGTCCCCTTGCCACATCTCATGGTTGGGTATGATGATGATTAAAGTATATACATATATATATTATATTAAAATAATTATACGAATGTGTTAATTTTATCATATTAACCTTTTTTTACTTTCCATTCCAAATATGGGATATATTAATGTCAGTCGAGTGTAGGATGTACTCTTGCCTCACGAAGCGATATGATTATTTATAACTAATGATTTACATAGAATATAATAAGGATAAATATACAGGATATAAATGAAATAATTATGATATTAATGAAATATTTATTATTCTAGAAATAAAACATATCATTTTCTTTCTTACTTTTCACTCAATTAAGGATGATAACGTCGTTCGTGTATGTGTGGACTACCGTATTCACGAAGTGAGGTGAATCAATTATCATCATGACACTAAATGTATGACATGTATAAGTATATTCAAATAAAAAATATGGGATTTATGATATTATGATAATTATATAAAGATAAAATATTACTTACATACTTTCCATAGAGATCGTTGATAAATGTGAGCATTAATCACACGTATGTATGACCGAACATCCCCATGATCGTAGCATACTTCATTTATCAATACCATATTTCATGATTGTAATTATAAGTATAATTTATGAATTAATATGATAATTAATTATTTATTAATTTTATGTAAATTATTAAAGCATGATCATAGTAAGAATACCAAATTAACATATCAAAACATATAAGAAAAACAAATCAGTTATTACCCAAAACACTATTTTAACAATGAATTGTTAATAAAAGAGTATTAAAAGATCGTAAGTAAATAATATACGATATGAAATATCTAGTTATGGTTCATTAATATATGTAGAATAAAAATATAATTTTTATGCATGAGTTTTTAACATGTATGATGTAACGCCCCGACCCCAGCTACCCAGAGTCGGTGCATTACTTCGTAACATTGGCATGATCACAAGAAAGATCAAATCTCGAAAGACCGATTGGTTTAGTATCCTTGGAAACACTAGATAAATTCATAAGTTTTACATTACATCATAAAATGAAAAACTACTACAACAACATAATGTTTCCACAATCCACACTATTAACCCCTCATAAAATCCCTGCAGGTCATTCATAACTTACTTCTTCACATCCTGGGAAAAATAAAACATAGAAAAGGGGTGAGCTCAAATGCCCAGTAAGGATAACAATATAGCGGAAATTTTTATAAATAAGAATAAACATTTAAGGCAATGTATAACTAAAACAAAAGCCTTTTAAATATTAACTTTCAACATGGTATGGCATAAATAAAATGAAATAATGCCATTTACTTATTCACATGGATATTCTACTAATCGAATAATCACATGCAAAAATCAATAACCACTTTCATAATGTTGGAATGCATAATGCCAGACTATCATAACCACATAGCTAAGGCCTCATCCCAAGACTACAAATAAGATTTTGTCAAGGCCTTGTGCCAAGACACTAGTTTGTCTCATGAGACCTACCGATGCATCGAGGAGCTATAGCGGGCTCCACCCGTCACATATTAAGTCCAATGCATTCCCATATGAAAAAGGTTTAAACATACATAAACATTCATATTAAAACTAGCATATGAAATGTCAATACTTTCACCATAAACTATGAATGGTATAAAAATAGCACATCCACAGTCAAACATATCACAAAACCTTCAATACAATATAGAAGTTTTGTATCATAATAAATCAACTTCAAATAATCTTAAAATCCATCAAAGGATGTTGACATAGATGAAATCAAAATTCTTTTTAAAGAAATATCTCCTTTTATTTTGAAATCATTTAAGATCCATATAAAATAAAGCATTTTATTTAAAAATAATCTTATAAGCTTGTAAGGAAAGCTTTGAAGATTTTATAACGGCGTAAAATAACCGCACCCGCCGTATAAGTTAAAAAAAACATTCTTACCTCAATTCTGTCGAAAAGGTTAAAAAGGACCTTATTTTGAAAACGAAAGAAAGATTCCTTTATAAACCTCTTATAAAAAGTCAAACAAGGGTATAAATGACTTTAATCCATATTCATGTGAATAGTAAAAATGTTTTGAAATACATTTTTAAGAAACATGGATGTGGATGATAAATAGATCCCAGTAGATTATTACATATAAACAACCTTGGATAATGAAGAGGTTGTAAAGTAAACCCTTACCTTGTACTTTTCCTTGGTTGGGGTAGGTTAACCTCCTGTATAATGGTGAAATAGTTTTTATTAAATTATACAAGAATCATATATATTAATATGATATCATATATGATCTTTTAACATTGGTTTGTTAATAATATCTTAGAATTATCGTCGTTTCGGGAGTTAACTTACTCATTTTCTTTTATATGTTTTGTTACATAAGACATGGTTGTTGTATCTTATTCATATCCAGAATGATATCTAGTCTTTAAACATCATTTTTAAATCATCAAATGGTAATTATACTTGAATGGATACGATGGAGAATGAATCTCATCGCGTTCGTGGAGACGGTAGTCCGTATGTACGCACGAGCGACAATATCATTCTTTTGATATTAAAATAATATATAAATCGATGTTATATCATATATACAGAATCATTAACATGTTATATTTATTATTTACATGAGTTACACATCATTATTATACCCATCCAAAAAATATTATATTGAATAACAATTACACCACGACGTGGAGACGGTAAGCCGTACGTACGCACGTATGGTGACATGTTATTCAAAGGGTGGATAGAATACTGAATATGGTTGTACCATATTTATAATAACATCACAGTATATGTGAGATACTGGAGTTATTATTTTAGAATGATAAGAACAAAGGAAGAACAAGTGGAAGAAGAAATGAACTTGGAGAAGGGTGGTGAAATCATTACCTCTTCTTCGGGTTCTTCCTTTTTATTTGATCAAAAGGGCTCCATAGGTTGGCTTTCGGATCAAACTATGGCCTCTAGGTTGTAGTGAGGGATGTTGGGAGAGTATTTGGGCAGAGTTTGGCCGAACCAAAATGCTTTAGAGGTGTGAGGAAATGAGAAGGAGGAGTGCCCTTTTATAAGAGGGGTGAGGGGCACCTTTGGAAAATCTAGAAATATTAATTTATAATAAATTCATATTCGGTTTATAATGGCTCCAAAGTTTATTATTAAAAGGTTAAGGTGGGGATAGGTCGAAAACCACTCAACCAATAGAATTTAGACAGGTTTGGGTACTTATATTAACCTTATCATTAAGTATTAACTCTAAGTTAATTAGTTTCACTTTTACAATGTCTCTTTGTATTTTTATATAATATGGTTAATAAACTTACTATATACATCCAAGCGACCCCCAAGTGGTCCATTAATGATGAAAATATCATGATATAAGTCTCTTGGACAAACCTTAGATTTTTAGGAATTTAATATCAATTAATAATATCATATTTGTTTTAAGAACTCTTTTATGTCAATTTTGACACTATTCAATAGTTGATTTTTTTGAAACTCATAACAGATTGATTACTTAGAAAAAAGTCGATCCAATCAATCCTAATATATCATATTATCCTATAAAATTAGTTTAATTCATTAAAAGTTTCATATTATATTTATTTGGGTATTTATAATATCAATTATTTTAATTTTTCACTATTATAGTAATTACTGCATCATCATTGTGTCATAAATAAAATAAATTATTTAATGTCTAAAAATTATAAATAAATTATCATTATGTAGAAAATATTTTTAGCTTTCTAATGAATATTTATAATCTAAAATCCAACATATATAACCCTATGTAACAATTGTTTTTCTAAAAGATATATGCTTGTGTCATTTTTGTATTCATTTTAACTTAATTAAAATAAAGTGTCATTATCACTTACAAGTGGATCCATGGGGTCCCAAAATAGACCCAAAGATGCTCATGGTCTACCATGTATCAACCAATAGGGTTAAGACACGTTTTAGGGTAATTTAGTATTATTATAATATTTTTTAACCCTTATTTACCGGATTTACCCTTAACCATGGTAAATAAAATATTTACCGCAGTAATTATTCAAAATGTATAAAAATAAAAGTTACCTATTTACACAATTTGAACATCCTAATTCCAAATATGGAATCCATTTTCCTAAATTCTAAACACAGAATTGGCAGAAATTAATTTAAAATTAATTACCGCTGTCAAAACAAAAAGCGTGTTTTAAGAGATAATAACTATCAAAAGATTGACACTTGTTTATGTTTGGTTTAATTGTAAAATTATGTCCAATGACCAACATTATATTAAATGGTAAAAATATATTCTAAATATACTTTAAAACTACTAAAATTCATAATTTATCACTATTAATTATTTTGATTAAAAAAGTTGTTTTTAATTAAAATTTAGTAATTTTCACTATTCATCAAAATATGAAAGTTATCCGAAAAGTACCAAAATTTCACCTTAGGCTAAATTTGATATTCCGAATCCAAAAATGAAGTCCATTTTAAAATATAAAATATATATAACTTCAAAAAGTAGGTATTACTATTCATAACAGCTAGTTTGATTGGTTACGGTGTGTTAGAACTCGGTGTTGCGTACAACACACGCTAGCGTACCGTGGAAGCTTGGGATGTTTCATTTTAAATTTTTGATGTCCCCATTTAGTCAAAAAGTTTAAAATATAGTATCTAAAAAGGGTTCACTA
Organism: Viscum album; assembly: GCA_963277665.1. NCBI lineage: Eukaryota > Viridiplantae > Streptophyta > Magnoliopsida > Santalales > Viscaceae > Viscum > Viscum album. The sequence continues at coordinate 1,982,539,957 of OY728145.1, read as the reverse complement.
TTAAAATTTGGTTAAAGTGCAATACTGAAAATGAATTTGTTCTTACATTATGTCTAAGAAACTCATAATATGAATTCTAAAATTATAAGGATTATATAAAGTTTAAAATTTAGTTAACACTATTCATAACCTCTTTTGAATGGATTTTTTTTAAGTCATGGTGTGATTGAACTCGGTGTTGCGTGTAGTGCAAGTTATTGAATTATTTTGATGAAATAACACACTATGAAATCTTGGGGTGTTACATTCTCCCCTCCTTCAATAAATTGCGTCCTCGCAATTTGAAATTGTTCTTCGAAAATAAAAGGTTGAAAATAGATAATATATTTGTGGGAAAACCCACATCGGAAATTGGGTTACTAAAATTTAGTCTTAATACGAGGAAAAGAGAAATGAAATGGTCACCAACAAATTATGATCTCGATTAGGAGAACATTGGTGGTAATTAGAAACATATAATTGGAGGAAAAACGTAAATATTTATAGGTAGTGATTGAGGTCATCAATCACAAACAAGTATAAAATTGAGGTCCTTAAACTCATCAATCTATGATTATTTGAAATACCATCGGTTCAACAAAACATAAGGTATTGGGATAACACATTTTTGACGTTTCAAAATATCTTAGTTGAAATCCCACATCGAAAAATGAATTAATGAGGCCTCTATTTAAAATAAAGAGTGGAAAGTATGAAGATTACCAAAAATAACACATACTAGGGTTCCATGTAGGAAAATATGGATATGGAAGTGAAATCTAACCATCAATTATCTGATTGAGAGTGGTAGAGAACATGGCTATGAAAAGGCCAACAATCCCAAATCCATAAATTAGTGATGATTTAAGGTACCATCTAGGACAACATTTTTGTTCTAAGTTACTTTTATTAATGTTGAGGAATTTATTTATGAGATTGGCTAAGATCATAAGGAGATATACTTACATTATAATTAGAGTTTTATCCACTAATAAATTTCTACCACAAACTCATCTTTCACTCTAAAAGATAATAGAATGTAAAAAAAAATTCTATTTACACTATTCGTATAGGGTTCCAAAATAAACGAATTTATAATTCATCTACAAGATCTTTTAATAAAAACTACATTATTTAATCCAGGACATCTCGTGGGCCAGTGGTAGGTGATACACCCTTGTCGCCCATCGGTTGCAGGTTCAAGTCTCGTAGCCTTGCCGGACGCGACGGGTTGTCGCCCGACCTCCGGGTTGTCCTTTTATGGAAATCCAAAATAATCCAAACTAGAACTATCCAAAATACTTCTGTCCAAACTCACAGTCCAACATTTATAAGGAACGTAAACATAATATAGATCCTTTTTACCCCGTAATAGCATATGAATACCTTCATCATGTATTACCATATTCCTTATTGATTACATTAATTCTCCCTTATTTCATATAGAATGCTGGATATACTTCATTAATCCAAAAATGTTTTAAACCCCAACAATGATGGAATATACAAATCATTAATCAGTTCCAAGTTAGTCAAGAATATCCAATATAATTTATCCAAGACAATCACATATTATTCCAAAATCACTACCTCAATATCAGAACTATATTATGATTTATCATTCTCTCAACCATATATTTTCCAATAATTTATCCTTCTATTGAGTCACTTTTCTTTGTTCCACACAATCTCAAGTCCTTAATGAAATAGTACTGCAGTAAAATCCTTATATACTCCATAATTATTATAACAAGTACATTGTTGATACAACACTCAATTGACATAATCAATATAAGAACTCTAATCATTCCTCTTCATCTGTGGTAGTATCATAACTTGATTATTATCCAATAGCATCATTTGCGTCATAGTCTGATGACTGGGACATAGGTTCGCGTAGTGTCCAAACTCCTTGCAAATGAAGCATTGTACATTTGAAACCATTTTCTTACCCTTGCAGTCACGTACTTTGTGCCCTTTTTCCTCCACACTTATAACAAACTCCCGTTCCTTTCAGGCAAGTTCCAGGGTGTTTCTTTCCACAGTTACCACATATGGGAAAATTCTTCTTTTCCCTCTTCCCTTTATCCATCTTTCTCTCTTCTATCATTTTCTTCTCTTGCTTCCCTTCAAAGCCATAGGACTCAGTAAACTCTTTACTTATCTTATCAACACATGATATTATTTTTTCATATGATGATAATACATGGGAGACTATTTCTCTTATAAATTCTAGCTTAAGACCATGAAATATATGATCCTTCCTTCTCTTTGGATCATGTGCATTTCTGGAGTTCTCATTCCTTCTACTGGGCGCCATTTCTAAACAATGGCATACACTAGATCAGTTTATGAATCAAAATACATAATCCCATACTTATAAAACACTTAACATAAATTGAACTATTTATGGATATAATCCATAATAATAAAAATATCTCCTTTGAGGATGTATATACTCATAAACCCTTCATAATGATTTGTAAAGAAAATGAGAGTTATCCTAAGCATATCCCACGGGAGTGTCGTAACCAAGAGTGCAGCAAGGCCCGTTGTCGTGCACCAGTTCCCGTTCGAGTCTAGCTCAAAGCGGTGTTTTTGGGTTTTACCCCTAGGTACATCTGTGCTAGAGCCGCCTCTACCTGCTCGTATCCAGATAGGGATTTATTGCTCGGAAAACTCACAAAATCTCTACAATACCAAAATTCTAGGAAGTTCTTCTATACTAATCCTCAAAGTTCATCTTAGGTCTACGTGCCCTAATCAGAGTTTATCTAAATCTAGCTTCCAAGGTTTGTACTAAACTTCCTCTGATACCAACTGTAACGCCCCGACCCCAGCTACCTAGAGTCGGTGCATTACTTCGTAACATTTGCATGATCACAAGAAAGATCAAATCTCGAAATACCGATTGGTTTAGTAGCCTTGGAAACACTAGATAAATTCATAAGTTTTACATTACATCATAAAATGAAAAACTACTACAACAACATAATGTTTCCACAATCCACACTATTAACCCCTCATAAAATCCCTGCAGGTCATGCATAACTTACTTCTTCACATCCTGGGAAAAATAAAACATAGAAAAGGGGTGAGCTCAAATGCCCAGTAAGGATAACAATATAGCGGAAATTTTTATAAATAAGAATAAACATTTAAGGCAATGTATAACTAAAACAAAATCCTTTTAAATATTAACTTTCAACATGGTGTGGCATAAATAAAATGAAATAATTCCATTTACTTATTCACATGGATATTCTACTAATCGAATAATCACATGCAAAAATCAATAACCACTTTCATAATGTTGGAATGCATAATTCCAGACTATCATAACCACATAGCCAAGGCCTCGTGCCAAGAATACAAATAAGATTTTGTCAAGGCCTTGTGCCAAGACACTAGTTTGTCTCATGAGACCTAACGATGCATCGAGGAGCTATAGCGGGCTCCACCCGTCACATATTAAGTCCAATGCATTCCCATATGAAAAAGGTTTAAACATAACATAAACATTCATATTAAAACTAGAATATGAAATTTCAATACTTTCACCATAAACTATGAATGGTATAAAAATAGCACATCCACAGTCAAACATATCACAAAACCTTCAATACAATATAGAAGTTTTGTATCATAATAAATCAACTTCAAATAATCTTAAAATCCATCAAAGGATGTTGACATAGATGAAATCAAAATTCTTTTTAAAGAAATATCTCCTTTTATTTTGAAATTATTTAAGATCCATATAAAATAAAACATTTTCTTTAAAAATAATCTTATAAGCTTGTAAGGAAAGCTTTGAAGATTTTATAACGGCGTAAAATAACCGCACCCGCCGTATAAGTTAAAAAAAACATTCTTACCTCAATTCTGTCGAAAAGGTTAAAAAGGACCTTGTTTTGAAAACGACGAAAAGATTCCTTTATAAACCTCTTATAAAAAGTAAAACAAGGGTATAAATGACTTTAACCCATATTCTTGTAAATAGTAAAAATGTTTTGAAATACATTTTTTAGAAACATGGATGTGGATGATAAAGAGATCCCAGTAGATTATTACGTATAAACAACCTTGGATAATGAAGAGGTTGTAAAGTAAACCCTTACCTTGTACTTTTCCTTGGTTGGGGTAGGTTAACCTCCTGTATAATGGTGAAATAGTTGTTATTAAATTATACAAGAATCATATATATTAATATGATATCATATATGATCTTTTAACATTGGTTTGTTAATAATATCTTAGAATTATCGTCGTTTCGGGAGTTAACTTACTCATTTTCTTTTATATGTTTTGTTACATAAGCCATGGTTGTTGTATCTTATTCATATCCAGAATGATATCTAGTCCTTAAACTTCATTTTTAAATCATCAAATGATAATTATACTTGAATGGATACGATGGAGAATGAATCTCATCGCGTTCGTGGAGACGGTAGTCCGTACGTACGCACGAGCGACAATATCATTCTTTTGATATTAAAATAATATATAAATGGATGGTATATCATATATACAGAATCATTAACATGTTATATTTATTATTTACATGAGTTAAAAATCATTATTATACCCATCCAAATAATATTATATTGAATAACAATTACACCACGACGTGGAGACGGTAAGCCGTACGTACGCACGTATGGTGACATGTTATTCAAAGGGTGGATAGAATACTGAATATGGTTGTACCATATTTATAATAACATCACAGTATATGTGAGATACTGGAGTTATTATTTTAGAATGGTAAGAACAAAGGAAGAAGAAGTGGAAGAAGAAATGAACTTGGAGAAGGGTGGTGAAATCATTACCTCTTCTTCGGGTTCTTCCTTTTGATTTGATCAAAAGGGCTCCTTAGGTTGGCTTTCTGATCAAACTAAGGCCTCTAGGTTGTAGTGAGGGATGTTGGGAGAGTATTTGGGCAGAGTTTGGCCGAACCAAAAGGCTTTAGAGGTGTGAAGAAATGAGAAGGAGGAGTGCCCTTTTATAAGATGGGTGAGGGGCACCTTTTGAAAATCTAGAAATATTAATTTATAATAAATTCATATTCGGTTTATAATGGCTCCAAAGTTGATTATTAAAAGGTTAAGGTGGGTATAGGTCGAAAACCACTCAACCAATAGAATTTAGACAGGTTTGGGTACTTATATTAACCTTATCTTTAAGTATTAACTCTAAGTTAATTAGTTTCACTTTTACAATGTCTCTTTGTAGTTTTATATAATATGGTTAATAAACTTACTATATACATCCAAGAGACCCCCAAGTGGTCCATTAATGATGAAAATATCATGATATAAGTCTCTTGGCCGAACCTTATATTTTTAGGAATTTAATATCAATTAATAATATAATATTTGTTTTAAGAACTCTTTTATGTCAATTTTGACACTATTCAATAGTTGATTTTTTTGAAACTCATAACAGATTGATTACTTCGAAAAACGTCAATCCAATCAATCCTAATATATCATATTATCCTATAAAATTAGTTTAATTCATTAAAAGGTTCATATTATATTTATTTGGGTATTTATAATATCAATTATTTTAATTTTTCACTATTATGGTAATTACTGCATCATCATTGTGTCATAAATAAAATAAATTATGTAATGTCTAAAAATTATAAATAAATTATCATTATGTATGAAATCTTTTTATATTTCTAATGAATATTTATAATCTAAAATCCAACATATATAACCCTATGTAACAATTGTTTTTCTAAAAGATATATGCTTGTGTCATTTTTGTATTCATTTTAACTTAATTAAAATAAAGTGTCATTATCACTTACAAGTGGATCCATGGGGTCCCAAAATAGACCCAAAGATTCTCATGGTCGACCATGTATCAACCAATAGGGTTAAGACACGTTTTAGGGTAATTTAGTATTATTATAATATTTTTTAACCCTTATTTACCGGATTTACCCTTAACCATGGTAAATAAAATATTTACCGCAGTAATTATTCAAAATGTCTAAAAATAAAAGTTACCTATTTACACAATTTGAACATCCTGATTCCAAATATGGAATCCATTTTCCTAAATTCTAAACACAGAAGTGGCAGAAATTAATTTAAAATTAATTCCCGCTGTCAAAACAAAAAGCGTGTTTTAAGAGATAATAACTATCAAAAGATTGACACTTGTTTATGTTTGGTTTAATTGTAAAATTATGTCCAATGACCAAAATTATATTAAATGGTAAAAATATATTCTAAATATACTTTAAAACTACTAAAATTCAAAATTTATCACTATTAATTATTTTGATTAAAAAAGTTATTTTTAATTAAAATTTAGTAATTTTCACTATTCATCAAAATATGAAAGTTATCCGAAAAGTACCAAAATTTCACCTTAGGCTAAATTTGATATTCCGAATCCAAAAATGAAGTCCATTTTAAAATATAAAATATATATAACTTCAAAAAGTAGGTATTACTATTCATAACAGCTAGTTTGATTGGTTACGGTGTGTTAGAACTCGGTGTTGCGTACAACACACGCTAGCGTACCGTGGAAGCTTGGGATGTTTCATTTTAAATTTTTGATGTCCCCATTTAGTCAAAAAGTTTAAAATATAGTATCTAAAAAGGGTTCACTATTAAAATTTGGTAAAATTGCAATACTGAAAATGAATTTGTTCTTACATTATGTCTAAGAAACTCATAATATGAATTCTAAAATTATAAGGATTATATAAAGTTTAAAATTTAGTTAACACTATTCATAACCTCTTTTGAATGGATTTTTTTTAAGTCATGGTGTGATTGAACTCGGTGTTGCGTGTAGTGCAAGTTATTGAATTATTTTGAAGAAATAACACACTATGAAATCTTGGGGTGTTACATACGACATAATTCATGACATAAGGTAATGGATTTCTAGTCTCTCTTTTATTTCTAGGAGACATATACAAATTCACCACTCGTTTATTTTGTGTGGTGTATATACTACCAATTTAAAATTTTATATCGTTAATATAATTCATTTTAATTATATTTATGTTGTAAACTGGTGTCATTATTTATCAAAGTATATTATTAAAAAGATAACTAAATCAATAAGGAACTTTTGTATCAATTTTCATTTTATGAGATATATGTTATGTTATGCACCTATATTCTTTTACAAGGTTTATATACAAACCATTTTTCATTTAATGTAATCATTTTATTTATCCTAATTATATTTTATGTTTTGTTTTATGTTATTCCTCTGTGTGTCTTATGATTCTAAGTTACCATACTGGTAAATATTTTATGTTACAATCTAATAGTTTATCAAGATTGTTTATGATTATATTTCTGTTGATAAAATATTAAGATACATATCCCAATAAAGTCATGAATTTTATATTATATGTTTATTAATGATATTTTCATGTTATATTACAATTTTCCATTCTTTGGTACATCAAATAAATGGTATTTATTGTAAAAAAATCCTGTATTATTAATTTGTTCAGTCAGAAATCAATTTTCTCCCAATACCATGTTTTATAAAAATATTTTAATTTTTTTTGAAATTCATCCAATGATTTGTAAAATAAATTTTTACCATGTTTTACATTTTATGTTTTATTTTTGAAAGGAATCTTCATGTCATTTTCCTAAAAATTTTCATTTGTAGTTTACCAAAAATTTGAAAGTAATCTTCATTTTAACATGTATGATATGATGTTTTTTTACGACATCCTGAAAAATAATTGATTTGATGATTCCTTTTTAAATTTTCAAGGTAACTTTAAAAGAAAAAATTTTTCAAAATTTTTTATGTGTAAAAGTTTTTTCCCAAAGTGGAAAGGATTTGTTTTCAATAAATGTTTCAAATGATTGGTTAAAATTATTTTCCAACTATGATGACATCTATTGATGTTAACTGTGAATTTCTGAGGATATGATTCATGGATACAATTATTATTTTTTCTTTGAATTATTTTTTAATGGAATTATTTTTGTGAAACGTTTTTCTCTTCCATTGGTTATACCATGAGTAAATGCTTATGAAACTCGCTTTATTTCATTGGATATGCTAACACGAAATGATGAAATGATTATGAAACCTATATCTTTTCAATATGTCATGATATAAGGAAATGTTTATGACACATATTTCATTTCATGGAATATAATATGAGGAATTTTTATTGTATTATGGAACACATAAATATGGTTTTAGTTATGCGGTGGGTGGAACCTATATCTTCGTCCAATGCATTGGATAAAGATTTATATCACCTAAGATAGACAAAAATGTAATGAGTGTGAACCTGATTTATGAAGGTATTTTTTATTCTATGATGGTATTTGGAGTTATCCTTAACAGCTATGATGGTTTGGGGTGTTGAATCCGTCAAATATGATAGACTTATATGCAATCTATGACTAATATAGAAATTATGTTTTATTATTATGTGTATTCCAAAAATCATTTTCTTATGACAATGTTATGATCTCATGGCTCATATAAGTTGATTCCATTATGATTTATGTCATATGAAAGGACAATCTTTATTCCATGACTTAGGATTATGAGTTTTGTTATGCAAGCTACGGTTTTAAAATGATATTCTAATGTTCTCATGCACTTATTTTCTTATTATTCTTATGTATATCTCTTTTTTATCCTTATTGAGTATCTGAGCTCTCCATTTATTATGTTTTTACAAAATTTATGATTAATGTATAATGTATGATATTTATAAGAAGGGTTTTATTTATAAATAATGTAGTTGGAGATGATGTAGCTTACTTTGAGAATAGTGTTTATGTTTGAAAGTTTCCAAAGGCACTAAACTATTACGATCCTCAAGCATGTGTTTTTGTAATGTAATGAATATTTTTAAAAAATGATGTAATATCTATATATGATAATCCTGGGTAGTTATAATGAAAATATTAACATGATGATGTCAAAAATTATATCAGGTTCATCACATGTAATTTCTATAGATTATAGACATTAATTATAATATATATATGCACAATATTATACAAAAACTTTTTTGAAGAAAACATATTATTTGAAGTATAAAATCAGTTTAATAAATATTGGGAAATTATTTATAATTAATTATTCAATACATTTAATTTTATAAAAAAATTATATTCATAATTCGAAATATGTTTAATCTTATATATAATTATAAATTTAATGGCTAGGTGATAATATATAGAAGTTAATTTTAACCTTAGTGATTCATATCAATCAACTTATCAAACACTTTAAATTCAATTAAATATAAATATATTCTAAAATAATACTGTGTTGCAATCTACCCCTTTAAATATAATTTTCATACATTATTTTAATTATCACTTCAAATTATTTGTATATCATGACATATTAATAAAATCCAACAAAGTTTCAATTAGGATAACTAAAATCGTTATCACTAATTATAAACATTGTATTTTATAAATATGTATTTGAAAACCATGTATTAATAATTAAAATACTCATGGGTTTACAAAAACATAACATAATAGTTTAGTTATACTTTCCACAAAATTCTCAATAGATTTATCTTTCTCTTCAATGAGTTGAGGAGATAATTTACCATATGTGATGACATTTTTACCTGATTCCATTAAATTTTATAAGAAAAATTTCATCCATTGGTTTTCATTTGATCCATTTCAAATTATTTTTCATCTCTTACTATAGTAAATAATTATTCAAGATGAATTTTTCATGCCATAAGTACTAAAATCATCTTTTAATGGATTATATAATCTATACAAGAATAACAATTCAGTCATTATATAAATGGATACTTACAAAAATGGTTAGAAAAAGTTATAAAATCTGCAAAAATCGTTATATGATGAAATAATAAATTAATATATAGTACCTCAATAATAATTCTCAATCTTCAATATAAACAATTCCATAAATAGTTAATCATAATACTCTAAAATATTTCTAAAAAAATTCAAAACAAAAAAAACATTAAAAATTTAATCAAACATTTTTTAAAGACCAAATTTGACATTTATCCTCAAACAACATATATAGATCCTAATGTTATATAATAAACCACTGAATTACATGATCATATATTCTCTTAAAGTTGGTTGATACTTTCTGAATGTAACTTGAATATCTATAAAACCTTAATAAAATAATATTTGCTTCCATAATTAACTCAATCTTCATTCCTTAAATTATTTTACCTTAATTATATATTGTTACCAATATAGTGTATTATTCAAAAGTAGAATTACTCACCTTGTAACCAAATAACTTTTACACCCCATGGTAAAATATATGATAAAAGTATGGATGCTAAATTTAATAACACTTTTATCACAATTAACCATAATTACCTCAACATAAAATATCATATTAACCCTAAAGTTTATAAATATATTTAGACTCAATTCAAAAAACTATAAAATCATTATTCCTAAAAATAAGAATTTTACTAAAACACATACTAAACCAAAGTAATGTGAAGAATGTTTTTAATAGTTGATGCAGATATTGGTCAAGGCCTTGATTTGGACACTGCCATTAAGACATTAACGGTTTCTGATATATCGTGTTGCATCATATAATGAATTTGGTTGAATCCTCTTTATAAAATCATACAGTTATTTCAAATGTATCAAGGCAGTTAAATATTCATGAACAGAACTATAAAACTCAATACCTAGTGTTTTTATTTGTAACCATTTCTTTGAAGATATGAAGACATTATAGCTATGTTAAAATATGTTAGACATACACAGATCAAACGAGAAGAAATAACTATTTTTTATAAAATAAATCAACATGAGGTATATACAATGGATCAATCTACTAAAGGGTTATAATTTATAAATACACTACCACCTATAAAAGGAAAATAATGTATCATATTCATTGATAAAGAAATATCATGGAGTTCTTACCCAAATGTGGATTGAAGGGGATCCTTTGTTAATGGATATAGTAGTGATGGATATGTTAATTATTAAATAAAGGGATACATGACTTTTATTAAAATGATTGTAAAAAAATATTACAAGAAAATATAAAATGTTCCCAATTTTATGATGATAATTTTTGAAATAAATTTTTTGTTGTGAATGATGAGAATTTGGAATAATACATTTTTGAAGACATAATTCTAAAATTTGGAAATAGTTTATGTGTTCCATCTATACCTAAATTGAAAATGGAATTAATAGTTGATGCCCATAGCTTAAATATTTCTATTAACCATTGTATTGAGAAGATGTTTTGGTACTTTAGGGAATATTTTAGTATGGATAACATGAAGAAGAAAACTGATGATTATGTGTCTAAATATTTAGTTTGTCAATAAGTGAAGTCTAAGATATATAATCCAAGAGTCTTATTGAAAACTATTCTTATTTATATAGAAAAATGGGATGAAATTAAAATATACACTATCATAGGACTAGAATAGAATCCTAGAAATAATAATGCAATAATGGTTATTGCTGATCCCCTTGCCAAATCTACACATTTCCAATCAATAAGAGAAGATTTAACTCTTGAGTTCATTGATAGGATCCATATTAATGATGTTACAAGAATTCTTGGTTACCCTCTAATTGTGTCTAATTATGATCCTTATTTTACATTAAAATTATAGTATAGTCATTATAAGGTTTAGGATACTGAGCTATATTTGAGAGTTGGTTACCATCCTCAAAAAGATGGAGAATCTAAAAGGACAACTCAAATATTTTAATTCATGTCGAGTTTCTGATCACTTGACTTTTGGGGTATGTGGGATCAATATTCACCTTTCTAATATTTTTCCCATAATAATAGTTTCCATTCATGTATTCATATCGCACAGTATGAATCATTATATAGAATTGGATGTTTTACTGCAACTTTTTGGGATAAATTTGTTGAAAGAAAATTATAGGATAAAAATATTTTAAAGAGACAATGAAAAATGTAAATATTACTTAGGGTAATTTTAAAGTATCCTAATGTATATAAAATAGTTATGTTGATAACCAAAGTAAATATTGTTAATTTCATGTATGAGATAATATTTTCAGGAAATTGTCTCCATGGAAGGGTGTAATAATTTTTTCTAAGAAGGGAATACTGAGCCTTAGGTCAATTGGAACCTTTGAAATTTTATAAATGATTGGAGTTATGTATTGCTGATTATAAATGAAACCAAGCCTTTCTAAAGTACATGACGTGTCCCATATATCATTATTAAGGAAGTACATTTCATACCCACCACTTATTCTCACCTTTCAATAAATATAATCGGAACATGATCTATAATATTATGAAGAACCCATATATATTCATGATACTAGAGAGAAATTATTTTGGAATTAGATGATTCGATTGGTAAAAGTACTTTTGGGAAATCATTAAATAGAGAAATAAAAGTGGTAACCAGAGGATGTTATAAAGAAATACCACCCCCATTTATTTAAATCATTTTTCTTTGGTTTATTTTAATTAAGGAAAATTTTCATAAAAGATTTCTTGTTTTTAAGGGGGAAACTTATTGTTTTTGGAATAATTTTAAAAATATATTTTGAAATTGGTTTTGATAGTTTAATTGGGAATTTATTTTTTGTTATTTTTATTTTCTGGGTAGCGATGATTTTGATTTTTTTAGGTTTTTATTTTTTTCCTTTGGTTTATTTGGTTTATGGAGAGTTTAATTATGCTAAAATGTGATTTAAATTTTATGTTGTAGTGATGGTTGGATAGCCCCATTGAAAATATCTATTAGATTTTGGGAAGTTTATGTCTTAGGATATACTTGAGTGGTGTCTCATATAGTTATAGAGTAGGATCATATAGTCGTTGGCCTTTCCCAAACTCTCAGAGGAGTTGTAAATCCAAAATCAAATTTTTTGAGCATTTATTGAGATTCATTATTTTTTTTTGTTCTTTGGGGTTTCCTTGAGTTCTATTAGTGATGTGTTAATTGTCTTTGGTTTTTCCTTGATTCACTAATTATGGATTCACTTTTATTTCATAAGGAATGTAGTCTTGTTGTTGAAATTATTTTGAGGGGTGGGAAAGTAGCAGTCATGGGAGAGTTAATGGGTAACCGGGATAGTTGTAACCCAAAAGATAGGTTATAACCCAGTCATATCCTTGATTATTAAAAAGAGTCCACGATCGTGTTAGTGTTTTAGGTTTTATTCCCCGTGTTTCTTTCTCTTCGAACTCTATTTAAGAGTAGAATTGGTTGTTCTTGTTTTTTCCAATCTTGTTTGAGGTAAATATATTTGTGAATTATTTTTTTTCATTTTTTTTCATAGGATTTATTTGATTAAGGTGATTACTTTATTTAGATTTTAAATACATATATAATTGTTTAGATGGGAATTACGGATGGGTCTTCGATTGAGTGTTTCAGTTTAGCTCCACTGATTTAGTGAATATTTTAGTGAGGGTGTTTCCCAATGGGGTGGCTTTTTGTTATATTATTTATTCATGTATGAAGAGTCTTTAATGTATTGATACCACTTTCTTTGGATGCTTTTTTCATATCTAGAAATATTATATCTCGAAATATTTAACAGAGATTTCACCATTTTTCTTTTGATTTTACATAACCACTCCAACTCAAAAAAAGATCGATGAAATTTTTTCTTAAATTAAACCATGATAATTTCTTTAGAACACAAGATTGGATATTATTGGTTATGTAATACTTTCCCTCTTTAGTGAGGGAGTTCTTTAGGGGTTGAGTTTATTTTTTATAGAATCACCCACTTTTCTTTTTTTAAGGCGACTCCTTTTAATTTTTAACCCTTAGTAATATCTATTATAATCTCATATCATTTTCTATGGTGAAGGAATGTGATAGTTATGAAGTATCCCACTTCTTTATTGAGGATGACATCATCTATTTCTAATAATAATCTATGTTTTTATTTATATCCCTTAGTTCACATATTTATTGTAGAGGATGGACCTCATTACTTTTTTAGTCAACTAATTTATCTAGGATTTTGTGGGGGTAGAAAGAATCTTGGTGGGAATTTAAGTTATGTAATGACACTAATTTTTCCTATTTTATTATGAATATATATATTTTTTATCTCATACATTAAATTTATGCTAAACTGGGTGAAAATGATAAATTTTTATATTTTCTTCATAGACACAAGGTTGGTTTATGGTTACTAGAAACCGTGCAGAATCCCTGAAAGAATGTCTCTAACTTGACAGTTCGAAAATTCAGGCCTGGAATATAGTTTTTATAATGAAGTGTAAATTTCATACATAAATATTACATCATTATAGAGTAATATTCAAAAAAAATTATAATTCATGCCAAATCTATAATGGTTTAGTTTTCTGGAGACTAGATCCATATTATTATTATTTTATGAAAGATCTTCTAAACTTCCCTTAAATAATGATTCTTCGGTATTCCCTACTTACAACATTTGTTCTTAAACTGGGGATGTAAAAAAACAAATGAAAGGATGAAATTAGATTCTCATTAAATGGTAAACATATGAGATATCAACAAATGATTATACATGAGAATAATATAAGAATATTGGTATGAGATCATGATCATAAATTTCAATGTTCATTCCTAATATTCTATAAATATGAGTCATGGAATAAAAAATTATTATAATAATAGGGATTATTCAAAAGATTTTAGAATCATCAATAATTATTAATTATCCCTGAGATCATAATATACATATGAATGTAGTGAAAAAAATATTATAACATTCTAAACATGTATAAATAGAAACAGGCTCACCCATGAAGTTAATGCATGAAATACACACCTAAGAAAAACATAGGTACATGAAACCAAGTCCATGCATTATATTATGGACATGCAAACTGGGTCCACAAATATTCTTATGGACATGAAATCCTGGTCAAAACATAATCTTATTGACATGAAAACCAGTTTCACACATAAAATTGTGAACCTGAAATCGAGTACATTCACAAAATATTTGTCTCATAAGTTATTTATATTTACCCAATGAATATGAGGTATACATTGGACCTAAACATCATAAAATCATAATACACTTGTATATATTCCACATAAATATGAATACATTTAACATTTCAACATAACCTATCTTGTGGGAATGAAAATGGGTTTCATAAACATCTTATAGTCATAAAAATAAACCATACAGAGAAATAATAAGGATATTATAATATAATCATATCCCTAGTGAAATATAAGTGACATAAAAGTAAATCATAATAGATGAAAATACTTTTAAAATATCACTTGGAACATTTCTTGAGGATAATACCCATTAAATTTTGATACCATTAATTTAAAATCTAATAATTTCCCATGTGTTAAGGGAAAAAATTTATTTAAAAAGAAACCTAGAAAATTTGAAATAATTCTTCATATTATTGATCAGTCATGATGATAAAAAATTATGTTCATACTCTACACATTAAAACAAATATTCCATTCATATTTTTGGTAAAAAATAAAAAGTTCATCATTCATAAAAGGAAAAGAGTATTCATATAAATAATTTTTATAAAAAATCAAAAGTTGGTATAAATGAAATTAAACATTCATATGATAATAGTAAAATATTCTTCAAAACATATAAAAGTAAATATGGTCATAAAAGAAAAATAATGTTTAACCGAGGAGAGAAATAATGTCGTATTTCATTAACAATATTCTATTAAAGGACTAAATACATAAAGAGAGTAAAATGATAGTAAAAAATACAATATCCAAAATTAACCATTGTATAATAAATTTAATGTGATTTTTCAGATATTCGTTTTAAATTTACAGCTTCAGAAAAGTAATCATAAATAATACCGATAAACAATGTGATTATTACACAAATCCGTAATTGCTTTGGTAATCTGTATATAAAAACCTATTGAAAGAGATAAATTTATATTAATTTTTAAATCACCATAATTTTTGTGAAATAATTATAAAATACCTTAATGGGTAGTATATACACCACACAAAGTAAATAAGTGGTGAATATAACCTAAGTATCAAAGAAATAAAAGTGAGATGAGAAAACGTTACCCTAAGTTTTACTTTCATAGAAAGTGATCTATAATATGATATAATAAATTTAAATTTATTAAAATTGTATACCAGAATAATTTACATACTAATAATATCTTATATGATCCACTTATAACATTTCCACACCCATTTATTAATAATATTTTTTTAAATAATCGTTTTTATGTGTTAAATATTTCGTCTCTCTTGAGTGTCATGGTTCAGTACTTCTAGTACATGAAATTTGATCACAATTACATAGTATCCAGAATATTTAACATGATATAAATATCACATATATTAATTATATCAATACATAAGGCCATATATAAAAATTTTATATAGAAAAATTAATTACACCAATCATGGAGACGGTAGGCCATATGCAAGCATGAATGATGTTTTAACTTTTTGTTGGTTTAAGTGTTAGAGAGGTAAATAATAATTAACCTTTAAATAAAAATTATTATATCATTTATATCATATAAATCCATTAAATCTACTTTTATTACTATCCATGAAAATCATAAATGAAAAGCGAATTACATCGCATCATAGTGGTGGAAGTCGAGATATACCCACGAGCGACATTATCATTTTCAAAAGAACTAAAAATTAAATATATAAATATTATATTATAATTATCGAAGAGAAATTATTTCATAAATAATATATATAATCATAAAAGCTACCAAAATAACCATCCATGTAAATTGGTGATGAAAAACGAATTACATTGGTTTACGGAGATGGTAATCCATACGTACCCACGAGCAATGAACTCACATTAATTTAGGTAAATCGATGTTGGATAATAGTTTTTCCATTAAAATAATAATAAGTAATCATATTAATAATAAATAAATAATTATTTTATAATTGATACAATGTATTTAAATTAGTTATAAGATGAAATAAAATTTAAAATGCTTGGTTAAGAGTTATACCTCTTTATTGAGAAAACTCTTTTGTATTGCAACTTAATTCAAGAATAAATGACCATTTTAAATTAAAATAAGCTCCATGTTATGAAAATTGAATAAAAGATGGTAATATGAAATATTTTTCCATGATAGAAGCCTCAACATGTGTGTGGAGGCGAGAATAAGAGGTGTCTTTTTATAAGTGATGGTAGGTTCACTCTTGGAATTTATTAATGTATTAAATAAATATACATTAAACATTATAATCAATTAAATAATAATTGACATATTATAAATAAATTATTATTAAAAATTTAATAATATCATAAAATAAAATTTATAAAATATTTTTGATGTTTTAATCCTTAACATTTAATTTTAATTTCCCTCTAATCATTCTGACATTCACCCTAACAATGAATGTTTTCAAATATATAAGGGTCAATAATGATACAATAAAAGGTCAACTGACCCATAAATGGGTTATTTTTGAATTTCAAACCATACACCATTATGTTGGCTGATGATAGTATTTTTATGAATTTGAAATATTATAATAAAGTATTATTTATTATAAAATATCATTATAATCATGTTTTTGGAAATACATGACATGATAAATAACTAATTACACATGACACAAAAATATTTGGGTAAATAATAATCTATAGTGAAAGGTAAATAATTAAAAACATAAACCATGTAATCAATAAACTAAGAATTATGTGCATTAATAATATAGTACCGTAAATAACTGAACATATAACCCATTTAATCATTATTATGAAAATTAAATTCATCCATAGATTTCGTCATAGTGAAAATATAGTGTATAATAATAACTAAAATACCGAATGAAGGAAATGATTAATTATTGGAATTCATGTCTGAAGCACTTGAAAACCTATACCATTAAGACCTTTCAAAATATGGTTTAAAACTATAGGTAGAAACCTGTTTAATTTGGCTAAATGTTTTGTCTCATGAGAACCTATGATGCATCAAGGGGACATATAATGTTTGGTCCCCAACATCGCTGACAATCCAAAGCATCCCTCATATGTGGAATAACAAATTTATTTTATAAGCAATGTGTCTTATAAAATATAATTTATTTTGTAAATTATATAGATTTATAAATATTTTCCGATATAATCAAATAATTGTCAAATTAAACACCCTAGATCAAATTGTTATATAGTTTAGGAAATATTTATATCCATGATAAATAATGGGGATATTTATGGGAAATTTAAAATTCAATAATCATTGGAATGTGAATAACTCAAGGGGATGTTAATGACTACAAAAATGATTCAAGGAATTGAATGTCAATTTTACCCTTCATCTAAATAATAATAGGTCATCCAATGTATGAATAATGATGATATTGATATGAAATATACCTATTGGAGTAAGAATAAAGGTTGTTTTTGTTGATGAAATAAAAATACTTTATTAATATATTTTAGGAAAATTACCTTTTCATTTTGAAAAGTATTTTGAGAATATATTTCCTTGAATATAATTTTATAAACACTTTCTTCTAAATATATATTTGTTAAATTGAAAAGAAAAATTTTAATAAATTACGGTGAGTAATTATAAACAAGGTAAAAATAACATTATTTTGGTAGTGTAAAAAGGTTATAAAAGTGACTTGTTCAGAAAAACAAATATTACTTTTCAATAATTTTGGAAAATGAAAAAAATGTTAAAAATTATTTTAATAAATCATTTTTAAAAGTTTAAAGATATTTTTTGGATTTTTTTAGAAAACTTCGTTTTTGATGAATATATATTTCTAACCGAAGATAGAAATGAAGTTGTATTTTATTAAAAAACTTTCTTAAAACACTGTAATAACCAAAGAGTGGAAAATAGTACTATTACTTAAAATATTTCATGAATAACCAAAAGGGAATAAAATTAAAGGTTTTATTAAACAATTATCACATGGTTTCCTTTATTTTAAATTAAAAAATAAACATTCTCGACTAGAATGAGATTGTGAGACAGACCATTAAAATGATCATAATATTTATGTGGGAATGAATCAATGAATTGATTATGTGTGGTAACTATAAATCCACATAAAATTAGTTTAAATATATCAATGTAAAATCAAAATTCATTACACACATAATCTTATAATATAAATGACAATGGGGAGGTAATGTACCCCCAATGAAAAGAAATTGAGTTATAAATTTTTTTACCACTTGGTAACTCTTAATTCAAATAACATTAGATGAAATAATTAAAATTGAAACATAAAATAGCTTGAATAATTAATTATTTATAATATTACACATCATGGTATAGTATATACACTATATAAAATAAACTAGGTTCATAACATTGCAATATTCCTAAATGAAATGAAATTGAGATGCAATTTATAACCTTACGCTCCATTTTTTTGAAATCCTTTTAATCTTGTAAATAATGGTTTTAAAAATAATATTAACATATAACATAATCATATTAATATTTTTATATCAAATATATTATTTTATAACATATTATCACCCGTTTTCAATAATCATTTGTTTTTTTCATTGCTTCAAGTGATAATTTCCTTGTCTTTGGAGTATGTTTTTCCTTGTTATTGTTTTTCTCTTAATTAGAGTTTGATTGCATAATATAAAATATTTAAACCATGATTAAAATAGAATATATATTCATTATACATTTATTTATATTAATTTATAAAAAATAGTTATAGGAAATGAAATGCACCATTCTTGGAGACAATATGCCGTACCTATGTATGGACACTATATCCATTTTATTGTTGTATTATAAGAAAAAAAATTAAAAGAAATATATTTATATTATAATTTTAGTATAATTTTTATTTCATATATATCATATATTTTTATTACTTGTTCTTAATATATTCCATGTAAACTATGAATGAATCACATTTCTTTATGAGGCGGTAGTCCGCCGTTCAACCGAGCGACGTTATCAAATTCCAAAAAAATGGAAATCATGATGGTATGTGTAATATTATAATTATAGTTTAATAGAAACATAATAAATATGATAAATATCATATATAAATTGTAAATACATCATTATTTCTAACAACGAAAAGTTGTAGTGGAAAAACAAATGACATTGGTTCACGAGGCGGTTGTTCTTCGTACACATAGAAGATGAGTGTTTATACCATTGATTGAAGTGTGTGAATTTTTAAGTAAACCCATAAAATAACAACATATATGAATATTTATGATACTAAGGTTATTATATAATCATGATATAAGTATAATAGAAGGATGTGGAGAAAAAAATAAAATAAAAAAGATTTTAAAAAAATGTTACCTATTCATTGGGTATCCTCCATAAGTTTGAACTAATGACTTCTTAAGTTAGATTTATTCCCAAGATAAAGCCTATATAATGAAAGAAGGAAATTTGGGGAGCGATATTTTTAGGCATTTTACACAACAAGTTTTTTTTATATGTGTGATGAAGGGAGAGAGTTGGTGGCCATTTATAAGTGGGGGAGATTACTGAATGGGAACTTTTTAAAAGAAGTTTGATGTACCCATGTTTTTACCTAATAATTGGATTATGTAACACAAAAACACAATAATAGTGGTTTAATGGTCCAAATAGACCCATAAAATGGGTATTAGACTTGTGTTAAGAAATTTTTACACACTATACATTTTTTTAACAGCTAAGTAAACTCATTTTTTCATTAACCAGATTAATTAATTTTAATTGCTTTCACTAATAATTTTGTTATAAAATTTATTTTAACATATTAGGAAATATAAATTATTATGATTAAAATTGTCGAATATATTTTTTCAAATTCAAATAATAGAAGTTGCGGAAAATAATTTAAAATTAATCCTATAGACGTGTTGAAAAGGCATATTTTTATAGTGAATATGATAAAATGTTAACTATGTTATTATATATAAATTCAATATGAAAATTATTAAAATGTATTCAATTGGATTAATATATGTACTGTTGATCTAAAATTACATTTAAAACTAATTAAAATATAATTTAATCTTATACATTACTTACATAAATAGTATGTTTTCAAATAAAATTCTATATATTTTCCAATTCATCAAAAAATTAAGATTCTCAAAAAAATACCAAAAATTTACCCTAAGATAACCGTCATATTTTTCTTTCAATAATTAGTATTATATTGAAAAATAAATTTTATAGAAGTGTAAAAAATTATTTGTAAAATAAGTGCACCATTAATTATCGTTAAAACTACCTTTAGAAAATTACAACATTTTTATGCATAAGATTTGGGTTGTTCTTATCTGTTGGATGTAAAAAATATTTGATTAATGTGATTTTTTTATGAATTAATTTATATTATATAAGTTTTTAGGTTCATTAACTAATATTAATTAATTTAATTTATTAGTATAAAACACCATTGGTGAATAGAAATAGTTTTTTTTTCAAAAACATTTCCCTAACATTCATTGGTTTTTATATTCATTTATAATTAATTTATACCCAATGAATTCAACCATATATTTTATAATTAGGATAGTTATATTTATAACCACAAATTTAATGTGTTGTATATAATTTTAATTTTATAAAGTATTTGGTAAAACTCAATCTGGTGGGTAACACAATTTTTCAAATACAGCTATTGTTGCATGTAATGAAATCTAACTTAGTGTAGAATTCATTGAATGTTATATCCTATAATAAATTTATTTAAAATAGTAAATATATTTTATTGTCTAGGGATTTCATATTCCCTTTTATACATGGTGTTTCATGTCATGAAAAATATTGAATAAAATTTTATTCCTTTAGAATTTTTGGGCTGTTACATTTTCCTCACCTTAAATAAATAGCGTCCTCACACTTTTATCTTGATCTTGGTAATTTATGGTTTGATATTTAAAAATTACTTTTTTGAAAAATCCACACCATAAAAGGGTTAATAATATTTCTTCTTAATAAGAGAGAAAGATAATTGAAAAGGTCATATGAAATAACACACTACTAGGTTCCAAAAAACAAGAACATTAGAGAAAAGTGATGATATGAACATAGAGTAAAGGTGTAAATATTTAAAAATAATGATTGAGGTCAATGATAAAAAATAAGTGAATGATCAATGGAATATTGAGGGGATCAAAAACAAAAATTTGTAATGACTTAAAATACATTCTCTTAAATAATATTTAATTTATTAAGAAAAAAATTTATTTCAAGATCATTTTCCTAATGTTGAGTAATTATTTTATTACCATTGAATATAATAAAATATAATTACATGATATATTTCTATTTCAAAAACAAAACATCCACCTTTGTTTGTGTTTCCATCTCTTAATCTAAGAAATTAATATCCATAAATAATTTATTTCGCAAATCACTGAATTTACTTTTAATGGATCATAATATCCATAAAATAATTCTTTATATCTGTTTATAACTATTTTACAAAACAAATATGGTTAATAAATTAATCTCTAGCCTCAAATTAATAATACTATGTCATCATTAATAATTATCAACCAAATTATTTAATTAAAAATGAAAACAAATTAACAAGTAAATCACATAGGCCAGTGGTAGGTGAAAAACCATTATCATCCGTTGTTCATGGGATCAAGACCCACTACCTCATAGGATGTGATGGGTTTTCACACTTCACATGGGTTGTCACTTTTCAAAACAACGTAAATATAACTCCAAAAACCTTTTCAAAAAGTATAATGGATATCATTGAAATAAAGTTAATCAATAAATAACCATATTAATATGGTTTTATATAAAACATAATTTTTTTAAAAAGATAAATAATATTATTTTACTATAATTTCATTAATAATCACATCAAATCTAATGGTTATCAATACCTTTAAACTTACATCTATAAAATGTAAAAGTATTATTCCTTAAATACTTTTTCCAATAAAACATATCATTTCCATAAATATTCCTAATATATTCTTAATATTATGACATTACTAATACAAATCACCTAAAAATAGCTGTTTAGTAATTTGAACTTAAGATCAATCTTAAACACATTAACCCATGATAGTATCCATAATTTTTAGGCTAAAGAATACACAATTTCTTCTATAATCCTTATATGTTTTAATATTATGGATACCAAAATACTCTGGGTAAAATACTTAAACCATTTATTTATAGAATACCAATACATAAGTACTTCATCCAGTTTATTTACAATTAGGTCCTTCCATGGTCTAGGGGTTACACATTGGAAGAGGGAACTGACATGGGGAATGTACAGGTTCTCTAAATTTAAGATAACAAAAAATAAATAGATCCTCATGATGATATTTATTTTATTCCATCATACTCTTAATTTTTCCACAAAAATTATTTTCTTGATTCCCATATTTTCTACACATAAAGTATTTTCATGTTATATTAAGAATGTTTCCTAGGTGTGTCCTTCCACATTTATTTCTTGATGAAAATTGAGCCTTATTTTCTCTAAGGAATCCACCATTTGAGTTCTTAGAAAACTCTATCCTTTTACTATTTGGTGAGTCTGAGAGTTTATTAAGGTATATGTTGTTAATCATATTTTGGAAAAAATGATGCGTCATAAACAAAATATATTTCACCCTTATTATAATCCCATTTGGATGCATATTTTCACTACATTGTGCTTTATGTTGAATGTTAACATGATTCTTTTAGGTTCCATCCATTGACTAAAACCAAAATTCATTGTTTCAGAAATAATAATTCTAACGAGAAAATATAAAATAATTTAGATTATTTCAAAATCATGAAACATTATTTGAAATATAAGACGCCATCGGTTTAATATAGGTTATTCATTTTCATCATCAATTCAACTGCTTCATAATGGTTTGTAAAGAAAATGTGAATAATTATAAGAATATCCCTCAAGATTTTCAAACCAAGTGTGTAGTAAGGCTTGTTGTCAGGTTCTAGGTTACACTTGAGTTGATCCAAACATGTCATTTTTAGTGTTATTACCCCTGGGTACATCAGTACTAAAACCACACCCATTTATAGTACGCATACATGTTTTTATGATAATGGGACCCATATAATCTCTACATTACCATAACTTTTTTACATTCTTATATAAATATCCTTATTTTATATGATAGGGTTATATTCTTGAACTAGTTTTTTTATATATAGTTCCCATTGTTTCGCATAAACATTATTCAATACAAACTTTTGAAACCTCAACACCATTATCCTAGAGCCGGTTCCAAATACTATTACATTGGCATTGACAAATGAAATTGTCTCCCTAACGACCAAATAATTTAATTGTATTGGTAAACTATATATATACATGAGTTTCACATTAAATTTGAATAAAAAAGTAAAAGATATTTATTTTTTCAATATTAGCTTTATTCCATATAGAATAACCCTTCATATTAGTCATAATAAACATCATGGAATCTAAAAAAGGAAACAAATTTATGGTTGAGATCAAATTATCATAAATCGTATGTACAATGGAAGCTATCCTGAATCAATATTTCATAATCAACATGTAAAGGTAAATAATAAATCAAATATGACTTATAAAAATTTGGGGAATGAGTAATAAATATTGAAAGTTAAATAAATAAAAATACATGAAATGTTATCAATAAAATGAGAGGGAATTGCATAAATAATAAGGAAAGGTAAATAACTAAACACACATGTCATTTAATCAAAAAAATGAGAATAAAATACATCTATATATTTTTTCATGGTGAAAATATCTTGGTTAACAATTAGAAAAATACTGAATGAAGGAAATTAGTAATAATTGGATGTTATCTTCAAGGGACATGAAAACCTATAGTGTCAAGATCACTCACAAGACGGTTTAAAACTATATATAGAATCCCATTTATTTTGTCCCACTGATTATCCCATGGGAACATTTGGATACATCGAGGGGGTATAGAAATTCCAAGCCTCACCCATCACTACCAGTCTAAAGAATCTAACATATATTGATTAATCAATTTAATTAATTAAAAAATTCCATATAATATATTTCTATTGAGTAAACAATATAGATTCATCATTATTTCCCTAGACAATCAAATAATTTTCAAAATAAACACCATATGTATAAATTGTATATAGTTTTGGTAATAATCATATCCATGATAAATAATGTGGATACTTAGTTGAAATTTAATGTTCAATGGTCACTAGAAAGTGAATAACACCGGGAGAAAATGATTCAACAAAGTGAATTTTAATACTATCCATGGTAAAAACAACCATATTCTATCTAGAGTTAGAATAAAGATAGTATACATACAACATATAACTATTAGAGTCAGAGAAAGGGTTTTATCATTGATAAAATAAAAAAATATTTGGATACTTTATTAAAGAAATTAAAAAAAATTCATTTTTAATTTTTTAAATACTTTTCATTGGAAATCATTTTTTAATTTTTTTTAAAAAATATTATCATAAAATTGAAAATATAGATTAAAATAAATTATTATGGGTAATTAAATAAAATGTAAAAATGATTTTTCTTTTTGTGTTGTAAAATGGTTAAGAATGTGTCTTATTCAAAAAGTGACATGAGGATTCCCTAGAATTTTTTTTTCAAAATAAAAAATATATAAAAATTTATTTTAATAAATCATTTTTAAGAGCTAAAGGATTTTTTTATATAATATTGTTTGAGAAGAAAACTTATTTCTGTATGAAGAGACTGATAAAGTCGTATTTTCTTAAAAAATTCTAAAACATTTTAAGTACCAAAAAGTGAAAAAATGGTATTAATACATAAAAAATACCTAGAATAACAAGAGGATAAGAAAATTAAATGGTTTATTTAAAAGTTATCAAATGATTTCCTTTAATTTAAACTTAAGAATAAATAGTCTCAACCTGAATGAGATTGTGAGATAAACCCTTAAAATTATCATAACATTGAATAGATAGTAAATTAATTAATTAATTAGGCATGTAAATAATAAATCCACAAAATTTTAGTGAAAATAAAATAATATGTAGTAAAAAGTAAAAACACACATAATATTTGAATATTAACAATAAGGAGGAAGTAATATAACTCAATGAAAATTAATTGAGTTATGGAATTCTTTTATACATGATAAATCATAATTAAAACCCCCTTAGATTAAATAACTAAAATTGTACCTTAAAATACCTGTAATAATGTATGATTAATAATTTTACAAGTCAAGTGTTAGTATATACACTATATAAAATAAAATAAGTTCATAACATTACAATATGCCTCACTGAAATGAAATTGTGATGAAATCGTTACTTTACACTCCCATTTGGTTGAACACCATAAAAACTCCGATATAATGGTTTAAGTAATAAAATTAAACTATTATAGAAACATGTTAATATTTATAATATCATATATTATCCTTTTATGACATCTTATAACCCATTTGTTAATAATATTTCATTATTATTATTTGTTTTGGGTGATAATTGTGTTGTATTTCAAGCAAGTTTTGAATAGTTAATTTTTTCCTCTCACATAGATCATGATTTAATAATATAAATAATTTAAAAAATGATGAAAATATCATATATATTTAGGATATTTTTATTTATAGTAATCCAAAAAAATTATTGATAGGAAATGGAATGCATCGTTCATGGAGATAGTAGGTCACACATTCACAAGAACGATACTTCTATATTCATGTAATATTTTAAGGAATAAAAATAAGTGATATATTTGTATATTATTATTCCAGTATAATTTTTAAAAAATATGTTTCAGGTAATTTTATTAAACAAGTCTTTAAAACATTCTATGTAAAGCGTGAATGAATCACATCTCTTCACGAGATGGTAGTTCGTCGTACACACGATCGACGTTATGACATTCCCCAAAAAATGTAAATTATGAATTTATGTTTAATATTATATTTATAGAAGCATATAAAAATATTAAATATCACATATATTACATATAAATTATATATCTATCATTATTACCAACCATAAAAAGAGGTAATGGAAGAATAAACGAAATCGATCCGTGAGGTGGTAGTCTTCCATACACACGAAGGATGATTTTGTAAACCATTTGATGGAAGTGTGTGATGTTCTCAACCATAAACATAAAATAAAACATATAATTATATTCAAGATACCAATATTATTATAAAATCATGATATAAGGATAATTTATGAATTTTAATAAGGAAATAAAACATTTAGGAAACCATTTCTTCTTCTTCGGGTCTCCACATTAGGTTTGAACTAATGCCTTTATACGATGGATTTATTTCTATGATATGGACACTAAGATGAGTTTTAGGAAGTATTGGAGTTATTTGGGAAGTTATTGTCTAAAAAAACGTGGTTTTAGTGGTGTGAAGAAGGGGAAGAGGTCGTGCCCATTTTTATGTGGGGGAGATGGCATATTTGGTATTTTCGAAAAGATGTTAGGTGAACCCATGTATTTAATTAAAAATAGAATTATAAAATACAAATAACTATATAATAGTTATTTAATGATATAAATATGTCCATAAAATGGGTATTGGACATTTCTAGAAACACTTTTGTTACGTATACTCTAATTTTAACCACTTAGTAACCTCATTTTTACATTAATCACAGTAACTAATTTTAACATCTTTCACATATAATTTGGGTAAAAATTAGATTTATCATATTAGAAATTAGAAATTATTATTATTACAGATATATATTATATTTTTGAAATTCAAATAATAGTTCTAGAATAAATTATTTCAAAATTAATCTCAGAGACATTTCAGAGAAGTAGGTTTTTAAAGTGAAATTATTCAAAAACGTACTAAGTTATGATATAAAAATTCAATATAAAAATGATACAAATGGATTCAGTAGGATTAATATATGAATTATTGATATAATTTGACTTTAAATACAACAAGAAATATAATTTATATTTATAAATTTCATAGATGAAAAGTCAGTTTCAATTAAAATTCAATATTTTTCACTATTCATCAAAAATGAAAATTATTTGAAAAATACCAAAAAATAACCCTATGAATAATTTGACATTAAAATTTTAAAAAATAAATTTTCTTCTAAATTTTTTTTTTATTACTGTTTCAAAATTTAGTTTCAAAACAAGTGGGTGATTAATTGTTAGGAAATATTCCTTTAAAAAATACAACTTTTTATACGTAAAAATGGGGTTGTTCTCATCGAATGCCTATAAAAACTATTTGTTAAATGTAAGAAAATATGATTGAATATATATTATAAAAATTTCATCATGATAAATAAATGATATTAATTAATTTAATTTATTAGAATAAGCACCTTTGGTGTAGTGAAATAGTTTTTTTATAAAAACATTTCTTGTATATTAAATTTGTTTTATAATCATTTATAATTAACTTGTGAATAATTAATTTAACCATATATTTTAAACATTAGTTAATAATATTTATAATCCTTAATTTAAGGTCATGGTGATAATTTTTATTTTAAATAGTACTCGGTAAAAATCAGTTTTGGGTGTATCACTAGTTATTGATGAAAGTCATTATTTCATGTAACACTAGATAACTTACTGTTTCATGTATTGCAAGATAAATCATATATTGAATTTATTTAAAATAATAAATATATTTTAACATCATGGGATGTTATATTCTTAAATAGTAATAGTGTTACATGTCATATATGCTATTGGATAAAATTTCATTCTTTTATAATTTTCAGGGTGTTACATGATATGAATGAAATTAAAATATAAACAATTAAAACAACCATAAAATTTTATATTTATCTAAAAACCATTTGAAAGAAATAATTCATCCAAATTTTATTAATTTTAATATTTTAAAAATTATTTATTTTATTTTATATTATGTGAATAAATATTGTGTTAATGTTGCATAAGAATTTATGGTAATTATTTAATCATTAAAAATAAACAATAAATTATCAAAAAAATTAATTTATATATATAATAAATATTTTATCTGAACATACCCTCTTTTTATCCATATGAAAATTCTTTGAGATATTAATTTCAATAGAGTGATATTTTTTCTTTTTTCTTTTCATAAAACAAGATAACGATCACAATTAAAGAAAAATGGAAGAAATTTTCCATTTCATAAATAATGTCATGGAAATTTCTGAACTAAAATCACAAAATTGGATAGTTTACTATGTTAGAGAAATTTTAAAGCCTCATGAAAAAACAAGATATTGGTTTTACCCATTTTACCCTTAATGAGGGGACAATTATTTACCTATCTATTCATAATGAAAATAATAAAAAGGAAATATTTACAATATATGATCCTCTAGATTTTAATTATTGAATTGATTTTTAAGGAAACAATTTACCAAATTGGTGTAATTTAATTTTTAAAACAAGATGAAAATAAGTTTTTAGAAAAAAAATTTTATAAAGTATAAAACGTTTTCATAAAAATATCAAACATAAAATTCATTCCAATTAAAATAATTTCATTATAATATAAATTAGAAAAGTTAAATTTTAAATTATTTTATAAAATATTTAATTTTATAAATTATTTAAAAGAAAAGATAGTTTTGAATTAAAAATTAGGAGAATTCACTATTCATTGAAAAATCAATATTTTCATATTATTATAAAAAATTAACTCTAACATAATTTTTACATGATGATACCAAAAACTATGTTAATTTTGTAAAATTTAATTTCTAGAAGTTTTATAAATTAATTTTCATTTCCAGAAACAAAATATAATAAAAATAATTTTTGATCAAAATTCATTTTTGAAGCATAAAATAACATCACTAAAAGTTGAGCACTCATTTTTTCATAATTAATCAATAAATTTTTATTATGTGGGAATAAAATAAATATATTTTGTATCACAATTACTCATATTAATACCCACAAATTAAACGACTTGGTTACACTTAAATATCAATATTTTTATAATAAATCTCAATTTTCTAATAACATAATATTATGTGTTTTACAAGATAATAATCTAATTATTAATTCAACTAAATTTATGATGTATTAAATTTTTTCTAACCATTCTCCCTTTCCATGTGGGGGGCACCAAGAACATGTTTTTGGAATGTTTTGGTGAACTGTGTAGTCAAATAGTACGTAAAGCTCATTCTATAAAATTTTAATTATTTTTAATTAATTACCCTATCCCTATTTTTCTTTATATGAGAAACTCCCAAAATCATTATTTTTTTGGCATGACCTGGATGGAGAATCCCCCAAGCTCACT
Organism: Viscum album; assembly: GCA_963277665.1. Classification (NCBI taxonomy): domain Eukaryota; kingdom Viridiplantae; phylum Streptophyta; class Magnoliopsida; order Santalales; family Viscaceae; genus Viscum; species Viscum album. Next base: position 1,982,509,763 of record OY728145.1, on the reverse strand, counting down.
GGCCCACCATCCTCTCCTAAACCTCTGATCCTGATTCCAAGGGGGTTTTTCATGATCTGTGCCTGATTCATCAAGGTTAGGCCTCATATGTTGTCCAATTCTCATTTCCCTTCATTTTTTATTCCCCACCTCACTGTGAACCCAACTCTATTGAAAATAAAACACATATTTGGGTGTTTATTTGGTCTATTTTAGGTTTCTGAGATTTTTTATCCTTGATTAATGTCGATTCTATCTATATCTTTTGAAGGTGAAGAGTTCCCATTGATTTTTTGTTGGATTTGACCAGTTTCTTCTCCAATATATTTATTTCATTTAGGGATTTATTGATTTTTGTGTTCATATTAGTTCCATAGAGAGCAGTTTACCATGCTTATTTGGAATAAAATCACCTTTATCAATGGAAACAAGTTCCAAGTAGGTTCCCCCTTATTTTGGTCTTTAAATTTCATAACATTTACTTCTTTTCATTTTAATTCATGTTTCATTTCCCATGGAATTTATTATATGTAATTATAAACTCATATAAAAGGGAATAAACGTTTCACCTGGTTTACAATAATATTAGTGGACTTTCTCTCCCAAAACACATGTTTTACTATTTTTTGGAAACTTTCGTGCACATCTGATGTTTTCTAAATGTCTGAATGATACATATTAATATTTTTTGATGATTTAAATGATATTTTGGTTTCAAAAGTTGTGGTCTTGATTTTTTTATAAGGCATTATAAGATTTTTAGGTTTTAAAAATCTCTTTTTCATAGTTGAAGTGCATTGTGTTGCATTTGTTGTCAATGAGACATGCAGTTGTCTTGGAATGAATGGAAGTCAGGGAATGTCAAGATGTGAATGAAAAAGGTTGTGATGGTGTTGGTGGTGAAGGAGAATGGCCATGGTACTAAGATGCATGTCACTTAGGATATTCACTAAGTGGTATTGGAAATTGTGGTTAAAAAATTCTCCATGAAAATCTGACGATTGTTGAGCTGATCTTTAAGTTCCAAGAACTTGTATCAACTGGATACAATGTCACAACACTGATTGAAGACCATGCATTGTCTTCACAATGCATGAGGAGTTGAAAGGAGTTCCATCCACAACTACTAAGTGGATGATGTGCATTAATGAAGTCCATGCACTATCACTCAGTGCATGTGAACATGAAGATGATCCAATTGATCTCTGATTACATCAATTAAGAACATTGAAGAAATTATGTGATTAAGGAGCTCAGTTGAAGATGAAGACCCTTCGTGAATTCCATTACAAAGTGATGAATAAATGTTGAAGAGGAATGAAGGAATTCTTAAGAAGAAGAAGAATAGAGATGGGAAGAAGATGGCTTGAATGGCACTTGGTTTGGCAATTTTTATATGGTGTACTTTGTTTTTATACAAAGGATTCATTCATGCCTTTTCCAAAAAAAATTGGCCAGCCAAGGCACCTTGGGGGTTCAACCCCAAGGCATGGGCACTAGGGCACCACGCCCGGGGGAACCCGTGGGGCAAGCCAGGGCGGCAGGGCGCACCCAAGACACCACATGGGCGCCTGGGGCACGCCCGAAGGAGCGCGGTAGGGGCGTAGGAGCGCGCCCCCAGGAGTATCAGTGTGCATAGTGGGCGCCAGTGGCGCGCCCGCAGGGAGCATAGTGGGCGCAGAGCGCGCCCGCAGAGAGAACCCGGTGCGGGGCGGCACCGGGAGGGGAGAAGTTCAACTGGCGAATAGCGGGCAGCGCCAGGGTGATAAGCCGCGTGAAAATCGGCCGCCGTTTCGATGTGGGACGCGCATTTTTCACCGGGAGCGAATCCCAGCCGCTCATCTGATCTCGCGGACGATCGGCGCCGCTCATCTAATCCGCCGCGCCCCCGATCTGATCCAGGCCGTCCGAGCTCAATTGAATCGCCGATCCAACGGCTGCGAGACCGTCTTCAACCCCGAGCTCGGCTGAGGCCTCCCCGCGCATTCCTGCAGCCACCTTCAAACCAGGCGCCTCCCGAGTGATGTTTTTGAGACTCCGGCCACGTATGGATCCAACGAACACAACGATGCATAAAAAAGGCATTCATGCAACAGATGGAGAATTTCGATGTTCGGCCGAGGCAAGCAAAGCTGCCGAGGCCACGTGGTTGGTGTTTTTGCATGGGATGAGCCTAAAGCGAAGGTCGTGCATGCGTTATGAGTCGCATGCACGTAGAGGAACAAAAAATAAATGAGCCCGCGTCAAACCGAGAATAAATATCATGATTTGGAAAGTTTTTAAAGATCCGAAGATCTCGGGAGTCTGAGATTTATCCCACGCGGATGAACCGCCTCTGCTTCGCCTATAAAAAGAGCCCGAGGCTCTCAAAAAGCTTGCTGATGCGCTGAATTTTTGAAGTCCCGTGAGCGCATCTCTCTGCCTCGCGAAGAGTTTGAAGCCCCGTGCAAGTATCTTGTGCGGCTGAAGTTCCTTGCGCGCAACACCTTTGCGCGACAAGAAGAAGGGTCCCCTGCGCGCCTCACTTGAGCAGCAGGAAGAACCGGGGTCGCACCAAGCCTTGCGTGCCCTTGGTTGGAGCCCGCAGTGGCAGCACTTGCGCGCCCCGCGGCAGGAGTACCTTGCGCGACTGAACCCTCACGCCCGCGAGGCTTTCCTTGACACCCTGCGCGCCCCCGCGGCATTTGCACCTTGCACCCGAGGAGATCACACCTTGCGCGCTCTGTTTGAGGCAGAAGGTGTTGTGTGTTCAAAGGAGAAGGACGAGTATTTTGTGTGCAAGAATAAAGAAAGGCCAAGTGTGTGCAAGAAGTGGAACGAGGCTTTGCCTCTTATGTGTGCAAAGTAAAAGTTGAAGGCCGAGAGGAAGTGTGTGCAAAAGAAGAATGCAAGTGGAGGTCGTAGCCCTTGTATGTACAAAGAAGAATAAAAGAACAAGTCTTGTGTGCAATGGAAGTGAAAGGCCGTAGCCTTGTGTGGGTGAAGTGAAGACCACACCTCATTTGAGTGTGTGTGTGTGCAAATTGAAGAGGAACACCCTACGGCCATTTAAGGGTATGCAACAAGAAGTGTGAAGGCCAAGCTCAAGTGTGTGCAAAATTAACAAAGAGGCCGAAGCCTTGGGTGTGTGCATGAAATGAAGTGTTGGCCACAACAAAGAAGAACTCATTCAAGTGTGTGTGCAAAGTGAAGAATTTGTGTGTGCTTAACAAGTGAAGGCCGAGCCTAGGTGTGTGCACTAAGAAGTGTGTATACACTTAGAAGAAGAAAAGGGAGGACATCCACACAAAGAAGAACACACATTTATGTGTGTAGACAAATTGCTTAAAGTGTGTGAAGTTTGAGAAGTAGGTGTGTGCTGAAAAGAATTACACCCTCTAAGGGTTTACTGCACCAAGAAGAGAAGAAGGGGAGTGCATGCATGCATGCATGCACGTGCACACGTGAACAGTGCTAAATCAGTGGTGTGCATCTGAAGAGTCCAAGACATGAAGATCTTGAAGAGATTTGAGAAACCATGCTATGAGTGCATGAAGATGAAGAGTTGCCTTGCACTCAGTGCATGATGTTGAAGTGAACTAAGACTGGACCAGACTGAAGTTAAAGATATCAGTTGTCTGAGTATTCAGTAATTGGAGAGAGGCCAGGTCATCCTTAGAAGATGGAGATAAATCCTGAGCAAGACGAGAAGACCTGTTCACCACAAGTGATCAGAAGAAGAACAAGGCCAGCAGCCTTTATCCCAGGCTGCTGAGGATACTTGAAGAACTTAAAGTGGATAAGAGCTACTCGTGTGACTCGAGGAGCCAAGAGAAGACCCTGTGGGACTCAGGGAGAAGAAGTCTTCAGTGGGATTCTGGAGCAGGCCAGTGACTCTGGTAACACTGTGGGACGCAGTATAAAGACCCTCCTGTGGGACTCAGGAGAGATACAGTGGGACTCTGTATCGACCATTGTAATTCTAACAAGTTATAATGGAAGAATCCATGCTGGGATAGCATGGCAAGGATGTAGGCCTTTGGTGCCGAACCTTGTAAATCCTTGTGTCCTGTGCCTTTTCATTACTGCATAATCCGGGAAAGGTTGAGAGATACAAGAAGAGTGGATCAAGGCTTTAACCAGCCATAGAGGTTTAATTGATAAAGAATCAATTAGTAAAAAGTTTTAAGGGATCACTGATTCACCCCCTCCCCCTCTCAGTGATTCACACTGATCTGGGCACTTCAATTGGTATCAGAGGGAGGTTACCTCTAAAAGATCCAAGAGAGTCTTTATGGAGTGCAGATTTGAGGAAATGAATGACCAGCCTCAAATGGAGATATCTGCCAAGACTCAGAAAAACAGAATGAAGAAACAGGCAAAGAAGATGAAGATGAAGGCCGGTGCAATCAGAGAAACTCCTTCTACGGAAAGAAATGTGAAAGTCACATCAGATGACAATTCCTTTTATCATTCTTCTGATGAAGCCTGCTCTAGCTGTGATGAAGATGGAAGAAACAATGATCTTCTAAATGCAATCAAATATCTTCCGAAGAGAGTCCCCAAGGAAGTTGCAATGTGTATAGCTACAGGCCTCCTTGATCTTCAAGAAGAAAAATTACAGCTAGAAGATGAAGCCAATTCTCTCGAAGTCCAATTGGCAAAAAGGGTTGGCATAACCAACACTCTCAGAAAGCTGGTGAAGGCCAAAGATGAAACTGTTTCCCTTTGCAATGAAAGATATGAAGATACCTGTGAAGAATTGCAAAGGAGCTCTTCTGAGAAAGAGATATTTTTGATAATGATCAAAGATGTTTTCCGTGCACTGGAAAAGAGGCACAGAGTTTCAATGGTTGTCAAAGATGCTCAACTTGAAGACAAAGAAAAAAGGGTGAAGGAGCTTGACAATTCATTGCTTTAATTGAAGATAGTGCATGATGACCAGATGAATCAGCTGAAATAAAGTTGGGAAGGAAAGCTAAGAGTTGTTGAGGATGAGAAGAACACCCTTAACATGAAGTGCTTAGAACTAGAGGTGATATTGACAAATTTGCAATCACCCAAAGCTGAAACCTCCCAGTCAGCTGGTAGAAGACATGTTGCTACCCAAGTATGCTTTGAGCAGGATGATTCTAAGAGAAAGTCATCCTCTAATGAAAGTGCAACATCTTCTAAGAAGAAGGTTCCATCCATCTGGATGAAGAAGGTGAAGAAGCAGAGCTCTCCTGAAACAGCACAACAGGTCAAGAAAAGTACCCTACAATCAGAAGGACTGAAGAGGTCAAGATTCGTGGGACAATGCTGGTGTTGTAACAAGTTTGGGCATTGTGCAAAGGATTGTTGGTACAATCCACTGAATTCCAAACCACAGAGGAAGCCCATGCCAAGGGGGAGCAAGCCAGAAGAAAAGAAGCAGCATCCATAGGTCCAGAGACATCTGTTTACTGCAAATAGATTTGGATTACTTGAGAACATCTGGGATGATTGCAAAAGTGGTCAACAATTTGATACATGTCAATCTCCGAATGTATCCAAAGCTGGAAAGAAGAGAAGATCACAGAACCTGGCTAAGAGAGATTCCTTGGGAAGCAAGAAGAAAGTAGAAAATTCTCCCAAGAAGTGTTTGAGAAATGAAGAGAAGTCCTTGGAGTCTGAGTCCAAGAAGGGTGATGCATCCATAAGGACCACCAAGAAGTGCTTCTACTGTGGAAACAAAGGTCATACCATGGATCTTTGCAAACAAGCCATGGAAATCAATAGAAGCCAACTGAACTCAAACAGACAATCAATCCAGAAGAAGCAGAAGGGATTGATTGAAAACAAGTTGCCAAAGAGAGGTAGCTTGACAGCATCAAAGGAACCATGTGAAACTTCCAGAACTGAGGCCACACTTTCAAGTGACTTACTAGTCATATGGCCAAATCAGTTGCAACTTGCCAAAGATCTGCAGAGAGCTGAAGATGAAGTTCTAGCAATTGCTAAGGCAAAAATGAAACAAAAGATTTCACATGAAGATGTATTGAGATCCACACCAGCACAAACATCATTGAAGATCAAATGTACAAGTGTGAAGAATGGTGAAAATGGGACATCTCGGTTGAGAGAATCTTCTCAACCTTGTTGTTCACATTGATGAACCAAGGAGGTTCCATCTTATTCCCTTATACTATTGGTATTTACATGTGCTGACATTGCAGGGAATTGAAGATGATGATCATTCTCAACTGGAGGATGGTTTGGACAGATTGGAGTGCACCCCTTGAGGGGGAGCCAATCAGAAGAAGATGGGATTCTAAGATTTAATACCATCTTGAGAAAAGTGAAGGTATTCCAATCATACTTTCATCCCTTGTTTCTTAATTGTATTCATCATGACAATTAAGGGGGAGTATTGATTGAAGGCAAATGGATGAAAGGGGGAGCTTTATCTTTGCACTTGAACTTTCTAATGTGTTTGGTGAAGTATGTGCAGGATTTAGCAATGCATTGAATATCTGAAAAATTTCAACCCCTAAGCATGATCTCACATGTGTAGAGAATTGTGGACAGCTTTGAATTCCTTGGTCATATCACTCTTGTTTTCTACACCGGGTTAGCCCAAGTAGACTTAGAGCTGATTTACTAAAGGTTCTTTGCTAAAGAGAACATGTGACATCATCCCTCTCCTAGTGTTTTTCAAGAAGATACTTTTCAATGGGAGGAAGATATTTTTGGAAGAGAACCACACCACACCTTTGCATTTGATTGCCAATAAGGGGGAGAAAATATTGGCACACATATTGACCCATTCATATGTGCTGATGGAGTGTATTGACAACAAATACAAAGGGGGAGATTGAAGTGCATTGTGTTGCATTTGTTTTCAATGAGACATGCAGTTGTCTTGGAATGAATGGAGGTCAGGGAATGTCAAGATGTGAATGACAAAGGTTGTGATGGTGTTGGCGGTGAAGGAGAATGGCCATGGTACTAAGATGCATGTCACTTAGGAGATTCACTAAGTGGTATTGGAAATTGTGGTTAAAACATTCTCCATGAAAATCTGACGATTGTTGAGATGATCTTTAAGTTCCAAGATATTGTATCAACTGGATACAATGTCACAACACAGATTGAAGACAATGCATTGTCTTCACAATGCATGAGGAGTTGAAAGGAGTTCCATCCACAACTACTAAGTGGATGATGTGCATTAATGAAGTCCATGCACTATCACTCAGTGCATGTGAACATGAAGATGATCCAATTGATCTCTGATTAGATCAATAAAGAACATTGAAGAAATTATGTGATTAAGGAGCTCAGTTGAAGATGAAGACCCTTCGTGAATTCCATTACAAAGTGATGAATAAATGTTGAAGAGGAATGAAGGAATTCTTAAGAAGAAGAAGAATAGAGATGGGAAGAAGATGGCTTGAATGGCACTTGGTTTGGCAATTTTTATATGGAGTACTTTGTTTTTATACAAAGGATTCATTCATGCCTTTGCCAAAAAAATTGGCCAGCCGAGGCACTTGGGGGTTCAACCCCAAGGCATGGGCACTAGGGCACCACGCCCGGGGGAACCCGTGGGGCGAGCCAGGGCGGCAGGGCGCACCCAAGACACCACATGGGCGCCTGGGGCACGCCCGAAGGAGCGCGGTAGGGGCGTAGGAGCGCGCCCCCAGGAGTATCAGTGTGCATAGTGGGCGCCAGTGGCGCGCCCGCAGGGAGCATAGTGGGCGCAGAGCGCGCCCGCAGAGAGAACCCGGTGCGGGGCGGCACCGGGAGGGGAGAAGATCAACTGGCGAATAGCGGGCAGCGCCAGGGTGATAAGCCGCGTGAAAATCGGCCGCCGTGTCGATGTGGGACGCGCATTTTTCACCGGGAGCGAATCCCAGCCGCTCATCTGATCTCGCGGACGATCGGCGCTGCTCATCTAATCCGCCGCGCCCCCGATCTGATCCAGGCCGTCCGAGATCAATTGAATCGCCGATCCAACGGCTGCGAGACCGTCTTCAACCCCGAGCTCGGCTGAGGCCTCCCTGCGCATTCCCGCAGCCACCTTCAAACCAGGCGCCTCCCGAGTGATGTTTTTGAGACTCCGGCCACCTCTGAAGAAGCCGAAGACACCATTGAGTTCGTATGGATCCAACGAACACAACCATGCATAAAAAAGGCATGCATGCAACAGATGGAGAATTTCGATGTTCGGCCGAGGCAAGCAAAGCTGCCGAGGCCACGTGGTTGGTGTTTTTGCATGGGATGAGCCTAAACCGAAGGTCGTGCATGCGTTATGAGTCGCATGCACGTAGAGGAACAAAAAATAAATGAGCCCGCGTCAAACCGAGAATAAATATCAAGATTTGGAAAGTTTTTAAAGATCCGAAGATCTCGGGAGTCTGAGATTTATCCCACGCGGATGAACCGCCTCTGCTTCTCCTATAAAAAGAGCCCAAGGCTCTCAAAAAGCTTGCTGATGCGCTGAATTTTTGAAGTCCCGTGAGCGCATCTCTCTGCCTCGCGAAGAGTTTGAAGCCCCGTGCAAGTATCTTGCGCGTCTGAAGTTCCTTGCGCGCAACACCTTTGCGCGACAAGAAGAAGGGTCCCCTGCGCGCATCACTTGAGCAGCAGGAAGAACCGGGGTCGCACCAAGCCTTGCGCGCCCTTGGTTGGAGCCCGCATTGGCAGCACTTGCGCGCCCCGCGGCAGGAGTACCTTGCGCGACTGAACCCTCGCGCCCGCGAGGCTGTCCTTGACACCCTGTGCGCCCCCGCGGCATTTGCACCTTGCACCCGAGGAGATCACACCTTGCGCGCTCTGTTTGAGGCAGAAGGTGTTGTGTGTTCAAAGGAGAAGGCCGAGTATTTTGTGTGCAAGAATAAAGAAAGGCCAAGTGTGTGCAAGAAGTGGAACGAGGCTTTGCCTCTTATGTGTGCAAAGTAAAAGTTGAAGGCCGAGAGGAAGTGTGTGCAAAAGAAGAATGCAAGTGGAGGCCGTAGCCCTTGTATATACAAAGAATAATAAAAGAACAAGTCTTGTGTGCAAAGGAAGTGAAAGGCCGTAGCCTTGTGTGGGTGAAGTGAAGACCACACCTCATTTGAGTGTGTGTGTGTGCAAATTGAAGAGGAACACCCTACGGCCATTTAAGGGTATGCAACAAGAAGTGTGAAGGCCAAGCTTAAGTGTGTGCAAAATTAACAAAGAGGTCGAAGCCTTGGGTGTGTGCAAGAAATGAAGTGTTGGCCACAACAAAGAAGAACTCATTCAAGTGTGTGTGCAAAGTGAAGAATTTTTGTGTGCTTAACAAGTGAAGGCCGAGCCTAGGTGTGTGCACTAAGAAGTGTGTATACACTTAGAAGAAGAAAAGGGAGGACATCCACACAAAGAAGAACACACATTTATGTGTGTAGACAAATTGCTTAAAGTGTGTGAAGTTTGAGAAGTAGGTGTGTGCTGAAAAGAATTACACCCTCTAAGGGTTTACTGCACCAAGAAGAGAAGAAGGGGAGTGCATGCATGCATGCATGCACGTGCACATGTGAACAGTGCTAAATCAGTGGTGTGCATCTGAAGAGTCCAAGACCTGAAGATCTTGAATAGATTTGAGAACCCATGCTATGAGTGCATGAAGATGAAGAGTTGCCTTGCACTCAGTGCATGATGTTGAAGTGAACTGAGACTGGACCAGACTGAAGTTAAAGATATCAGTTGTCTGAGTATTCAGTAATTGGAGAGAGGCCAGGTCATCCTTAGAAGAAGGAGATAAATCCTGAGCAAGATGAGAAGACTTGTTCACCACAAGTGATCAGAAGAAGAGAAAGGCCAGCAGCCTTTATCCCAGGCTGCTGAGGATACTTGAAGAACTTAAAGTGGAGAAGAGATACTCGTGTGACTCGAGGAGCCAAGAGAAGACCCTGTGGGACTCAGGGAGAAGAAGTCTTCAGTGAGATTCTGGAGCAGGCCAGTGGGACTCTGGTAACACTGTGGGACGCAGTATAAAGACCCTCCTGTGGGACTCAGGAGAGATACAGTGGGACTCTGTATCAACCATTGTAATTCTAACAAGTTATAATGGAAGAATCCATGCTGGGAGAGCATGGCAAGGATGTAGGCCTTTGGTGCCGAACCTTGTAAATCCTTGTGTCCTGTGCCTTTTCATTACTGCATAATCCGGGAAAGGTTGAGAGATACATGAAGAGTGGATCGAGGCTTTAACCAGCCATAGAGGTTTAATTGATAAAGAATCAATTAGTAAAAAGTTATAAGGGATCACTGATTCACCCCCTCCCCCTCTCAGTGATTCACACTGATCTGGGCACTTAAATAGTCTATGTTATCCACACACACATGTGTATATATATATATCTCTTTGGGGGTGCGTATGTGTGTACAAATTCACATGATAATATATTATTTTTTCATTGAGATATAATTAAATATATGTGTGTGTGTGTAAGTGTATATAATCATAACATTAAGGAGATATTAAATCGTTATTTTCAAATGGGATTCAACTAGTTTTTGAAATAAATTATAAATGCATGTTTGGAATGATCTACCATGATTTCTATATTCTATAAGGGGTGTTTCAATGTTTAAATCACTATTATTACAGTTTTTATTATTTATCCTAACTATATTTGGTATTTGAAAATGGTTTTCCCTATATTTTAGAAATAAAATGGTTTAAAAAGACCATGTTTCTAATTAAATGGGCAATGTATCCTATGATGGGTTGATTAAAATCCATTTATGTCAAATGAAATGTATTATTTTTGAAATGGGTAAATCACATGATAAGTCATATATCTAAGGGGAAAGGCTAGTTTTGAATCTATTTTTCTAAACCACATTACTAACTAAACTAAACAATATCAATTTCATGGTGTCATATATGGGTAAAACTTCAATACTGGGCCATGACATGAACTCCTTAATATTGAGTCAATATGGTCATCTTATGACTTCTCAATTACTTATGGTTTTATGTTTTGAAAATCGCAAAAACTTTTTCTTATATTTTGAATTTGACATTCCATTTTACTTATAGTTTTTTCATGCTATTTTTTATGATACCAAATCCGGTACAAATGTCATGCCATTTTTCATGATATTGAATCTAGTAAAAAATTCATACATATTTCATGAATCCGATTCCAGTATAAATGTCATGTTGTTTTTCATGATACCAAATCATATAAAAAAGTCATCTAGATTTCATGATACTGATTTTGGTACAAAATTCATGTCATTTTATGATACTGATTCATGTACAAATGTCATACTATTTATCATGATACTGATTCTGGTAAAAATGTGATACTGTTTTCTCAATCCATTTTTTAATCTCTTAAGAATCTATTTTTTGTAATTCTATAATTGCTTAATGTATCATTCCAATATTATTGGATTATATGTTTTATTACACATAAAATTTATCTTAACCTTAACATTTTTTCTTATACTTGAAATGATGTCATACAATTTGTTACAAACTAACCGTTTTATGTTTGACAATTTTCCAAGTCCCTCCAAAATTTAAGGAAAATATGATTGTTGGAGCGGAGCCAACCATTGAGAAGTTTTTCCTATAAATACAAGTTCATTTGAACAAGCAATGTAACTGATGGAACTTCAATAATTAACAATGAATATAAAAGAGATCGAAGTTTGTGAAGTGATTTCTAGAGAGAGAGAGGCTCTTACAACTCTCATTTATTTGTACGGATATTAAGAACATCATGTTCAGGAATGAACAAATTGTTCAGACTTTTTTTGTGAAGACTCTGACAGTGCTAATCGTGGGATTCCGGGTTTGTAAGACAGAGGTTTTTATTTCTTTCTAAATCGCAGGATTGGAGGGATAACAATACAGATACTGATATTCAGATTGAGGGCTAACCTGGGTTTGGGTAAGACAAACTCTCATTAATGTATAAATCAATGAACCTCTATCCAAGGTTGTTGGATACCCATCTCTTTATGTTAAAATAATAATATTATTGTTACTTTTTTTCTTTTCAAGTTGTTTTTATTCAATTTCTATTTTAAATTTGTTTAAGATAGAATGTATAAGGTTATTATACTTCGTAATTATGTTACTCTGATTAATATAAATATTTTATATTCTTTAAGGTATAATAATTCTTTTATGAAAATCTTTGTTATGTTTTTATCTTAAGATAATAATGTTTAAGAAAATGTTTTTTAAGAGGTTTTGTGAATATTTTTTTCACTTTGTTAAAATAAGTTTTCTTAAAGTTAAAATCTAACCTTATGAAACATATTTCCTTAAGGTTAAAAAAATTTCCATAGAAAGTATTATATCAACATTAATGGTTCCAAAAGAATTTTTAAAGTATACAATTCGACCCCTCTTTTATTTTATCATCTCATTCTATATATTTGATCCTACAATCGGTATCTGAGAAGGTATCTTAAATACTTATATTTACATAAAATATTTTTTCTCAAGTTTTATTTTTCCTATGTCCATCAATTTTTTGTTTAAAAACTTTTTCTTTAACAAGCTTCATGAAAAGAAATAATATTTTAAGTATGGAAGGCATTAGTTCTGTTTACATTGTCTATTTCACTCCGAATGACTTCTGAATCCTTAGCAGGGCATATGCCGATTAACAAGGAAAAAAGGATTGGTAAATCTTTAGGAAAATACTACTATGCCCAAACTGCTTTGTAAATTATGACTCCCTTATCTCTATGGTAATAAAAACTAAAGGATGGTAAAGTGTTTGTGTGGAAAAGGAGAACAGTTAGGATCCAGTTTACACTTACCTGATTATACAATTCTATGAATCCATTACTTTCCTCCAAAAGGATATAAAAGATATGTTCATGTTCAAACGTTATGATAAGACTTATAATGTTCGTTAAAATAAGGTAGTAACTGTTCTCAACATATTGTATGAAAGAGATGTTATTCTATGCTCTCAAAAACGTCCCAATAAAGAAGGTTCTTTTAAAAATGACAAGGATTTGGAATTCCTTAGTCTTAAGTATGTTATGAATATGAAGATTATGAACCTTACAACAAATCACAAGGTGTTGGATCATTAGATGAAAGGATTTCTTATTCCAAGGAAAGGGGATAAAGACTCTTTAAAATATGTTATATCATTATTTTAGACTTTCTTTTCAATATAAGAAAGATCAATTTGATTAAGTATATCTTTCTCACCATCCAAGAAGTTAAAGGTGGAACCAGTGGATCTCAAATTCTTATGTATCTGGAAACACTCTCTCAGATGATAGTTATGTGCCTTCAAGATTTGAATGTTTCATTCCATTCAGTCTCTTATAAATTTAATATTTTAGTTCTCAGTGATGATACTCTAAATAGGATGAAGGTAGATTTCATACATGAATCTAATACTTTTGATTAATTGGGTGTCCAGAACAAGGATGATGTTCCAGAATCATCAAAAGAGGTGCCCAAGAAAAGAAAACTAGAAGAACCAAGCTTACCAACACAGGTTGTTGATGTTCCTGTATTATCACCTCCTCTTACCAAGAAACCAAAAACCATTTCCGATGCAACAGATGAAAAATGGAGAGATATAGTAACTACTAGAAAGTACGGTGTCATAATTTTGGTAGAAATCCTACGGAGGCTAAGGCCTTAAAAATAAAGAAACATGAAAATCTAGATAAAGAAAAGAAGGAGAAGATATTAAAGAAGAAATCCTTGGATGCTCATGTATGTCAGTCTTTACTAAAATATGTATACAAGAAGTATAAAAAATTATAGGAACCTCAAGTTGTTCATAATAAACATATTTCAACTCCAAAAACCCAAAAAGCTAAAGAAGTCTTAATTTTATCATAACCTGTTTGAGAAATTGAATATCAGATAGTTTAAGAAGACACTAATGTTGATTTAAGGGAAGTAGTAGATTACATTGGAATTCATCAGAGTTAAAATTATAATTCTAGTTTTGAAGATCAAGAGATTGAAGATGATGTTGAAATTGAAAAAGAAAGCTGAAGTAGAAGAACAAAAAGATGAGGTGGAACAACAAAGTGATGAAGAGAAAGATATTTAGGATGAATAAAGACAAGAGGGAACTCAATAAGAAGATCATGATGGGGAACAAGATCCTAATGTTATCCAGTATCACATAAAAAACCCTTGTTTGAAATCCTATCAAAGGAAAGAGTGTTTTGGTTGCCTCATCTGATAAGAAAAAACCTCATAAGTCTTCTAAAAGGATAGATATACTAGTTTCATTGACTACAAGAGAAACAGAGAAAGGAAAAGAAGTTTCAGGTTCCGAATCCCCATCATCTGTTGATCATGACATTGTCAAGCTATCTTTAAGGAAGTTGGTTAGCACCATTCCAGTTTTTGCAAATATAGATTCCTGGAGTCAAATGATGCAAGATATCCTGAATCAAAACATGAAATCGACCAATATGATTATGGACATGGTGGTCAAGCAAGAAGCAGACTTCGGTAATTTTTTTATAAATTATAAAGATCATATGGTGACTTGTAAGAAAGTATTTAACCGCACCAAAATAGTCAATAAAGATCTAATAAATTTCAGTGAATTCATGGATTCAAAAGATGGGGCTTTCAATACTTGTGAATCTGACTTCAAAAAAATCCACGAATCCATTTATGAGAATGTTATCCAACTCAATTCTGATTTCCCGATCTGTAAGTAGTGAGAAGGAAGTCATAGCTGAATTTGTGAAAATTTGGTTGTCAAGAAGAGTTCATTATGAATCAAGATGATAGAATAAAAGATCAATAAGAGAAGATCATATCCTTAGAGAAGAAGAACCAGATTCAGGAGATCTTACTGAATAAGCTTAATGAATTTCATAATTAAGTGTATAAAATAAAGGCTTTGATGATGAAAATTTTATCTGAGTAGAAGAAGGATGGATGACTTTTTTTCTTTCCGATGTTTTTTTGTAATCTAAAATTTATTTCCCTATGAAATTTTTTACACATCTCTCTTTTTTTGAATGCATATTTTATTAACCTTCAAGGTACATCTTATACTTCCCCAATACTTTTTTTGAATATCACAATGGGGGGAATTTATTTTAAGGAAGAATTTAATGCAGACTCCAAAGGGGGGAATCTAGTAAGGGGGGTTTTCTTTTAAGAAGAAATGTTTATCTAAGGGGAAGTTATTTACTTAACAAATAAAACCAAATGATAAAGATATAGATTATTATCCTTGGGAAACATAACCTAAGGGGTAGTTGGTCGTATTTATCCCAAATTTCATTTAATATAGGGAGATAAGTTTTATCGTTCTTATTTATCAAAGTCAATATATTCTTCCTTAGCAATGTTGTTTGTGTTCTCCAAAAAGTGGGAGATTGTTGAGTCAATATGGTTATTTTTTAACTTCTCCATTTCTTATAGTTTTAAGTTTATAAAACCAAAAACACTTTTTCTTATGTTCTGAATTTGAAATTTCGTTTTACATATAGTTTTGTCATGATGTTTTTCATGATACTGAATCCAGTACAAAATTCATGTTGTTTTTCCTGAGACCGAATGTGGTAAAAAAGTCCTACAGATTTAATGAAACCAATTCCGGTACAAATGCCATGATGTTTTTCATGATAGTGAATCATGTAATAAACTCATCCATATTTCATGATACTGATTTCGGTACAAAATTCATGTCGTTCTATGCTACCAAATTCTGTAGAAATTTCATTCTATTTTTCTTGACATTGATTGCTGTACAAATGTGATATTGTTTTCTCAATTCGATTTTCATTCTCTTAAGAATCTGTTTTCTTGATAATGTTAGAATTTTTTAATGTATCATTCCAATATTATGAAATTATATGTTTTCATGTACTTAATACTTACCTAAAACTTACCATCATTTCTTATAATTCAAACGATGTAGTACAACTTTTTACAAACTAACCAATGTCTGTTTGACATGTGTTCAGGTTCCTCTGAATTTTATGTTAAATATGACCATTGGGGTGGAGCTGACCATTGTAATGTTTTTCCTATAAATTCAAGTTCATTTTAACGAGAAAAGTAATGCAGTGAACTTAGACGATGAACAGTGAATAGAAAAGTGATCAATGTTTGTGAAGTCATTTACTGAGACAGAGGCTCTTACAACTCTCATTTATTCATGTGGATGTCATGAAAAACTTGTTTTGGCGTGAACAACTTGTTCAGACTTGCTTTGTGTAGGCTCTGATCATACTGATTGTGGACTTCTGAGTTATGAAGACAAAGGTTCCGATTTTCTTCCTAATCATGGGCTTACAGGGATAACAAGGAAAATACCGATCACTGGATTGAGGGATTACCTAAGTTTGGGTTAGACATACTTTCTTGAAAGTACAATTCAAAGAACCTTTATCGACAGTTGTTGGATACCCATCTCTTTAGGTTAAAATAATCTTATTGTTACTTGTTTTATTTTCAAGTTGTTTTTATTCTGCTGATTTTTTAAATTTGTTTAAGTTAGAAAGTATAACATTCTTATACTTCCTAATTCCATTTCTCATATTATATTAACGATTTCATACTCATTAAGGTATAATCATTCTTCTAAGAAAATAATTCCTAAATTTTTATCTTAAGATCATAATTTTTTAGAAATGGATTCTTTAAGATGTTTTTTGAATGTTTGTTTAACTTTATTAAAATACGTTTTCTTAAAGTTAAAAGATAACATTAAGAAATAGATTTCCATAAGGTTAAGAAACATTTATTAAGAATGTTTTATATCAACTTTAAAGGTTCCAATGGAATGCTTAACGTACACCATTCACCCCCTCTTGTATTCTATCATCTCATTCTATATATTCGATCTTACACTTAATGGGTCACTTAAATGCAGTGTTGTAGATGGGTTTCATTATACTAATAGTCTGAGGAATGACCTCCTTATTCATATATCATAAGGAAAAGGGGTTAACTCTTTTATGGATTGGATATCGTTCCATATTTGTATACCACAATATCACTAGGCCACGACATGTTTTACTTAGTGTTTGTACATGTAATAGATTTTTACCAGACTAGATCACAAGTTATAATAGGAACTAGAGGGCCTATTAGTCATAGATGGCCATGGGATTTTCCCCACGGTTCATATTTATGAAATTATTTCTTTTATCGATCTTTTATTTGTTTTAATATTTTTAATGTATGGAACATTCTATCATTTATAAATTTTTAAATTATATTTTCTTCTTCCTTTCATTTTTAAAATGTTTTAACAAGGGAATTGAAAATATAAGTTTTTATAATTCCTTTTGAATATGGTTTTAAAATTAATTTTCTAAATAACTAATTCATAATACAATTAATTTATTATCAATATATTATATTCATTCAGATGAAAATAAATGGGATATTTAGAAAATGATATTCTCTTTTATATATGTAAACATGAAAACCCATTTTTAAATACTATATTTTAAAATTGGATTAAAATGATCATTAATTTTAAAACTTTACATGGGTTTGGGTTTATTTGGGATGACTAATGAGATATTTTTTAATGAAAATATATATCATTATAGTTTCATGTTATGTCCCTATTATAACCTCCAATGAGGTGTGGAGACATTAGTATTAGATGGCTACTTATATAGCCACTTGGAGGTGTGTTGGTTGTTTTTTTACTTTCCTTTCTTTATCACATTATATAATTTGGCATTTTACTGCAGTTATTTATCATTATAGGTGGCACAATATATATACGGTGGATAGGGAAAAGGAATTTATTGGAAGTTGGTTCTACATGTGGGTTATTTTTTTGTGATTATAGGTATGGGATAAATTTTTAATTATTTATCTATTTAAAATGTTTTTATTTGATATTTTATTCCCATGTAGAAGTAAAATACATTTAAAGAAAATTTTCATTTTTTCAATTTCATAACTCTGATTATTAGGAGAATATATTTATATTGTATCAACATTGATTTTGTTGTATTTCTTTTCATCTTTGGGTGATCTGCAATGACCCGTGGGTATGTCACAAGACATCTTGTGCAACTGATGGTGGGGAAAATCAGATTGGTTTGGAACAATTGGATTTGGGACAGAGTTATAAGCACTGATTGACTCCCCTATTATTATTTATCACCCTACTTGTGATCCCAAAAAGTATATATTTCTATTTTAATCTTCCTTAAGAAATATAATTACTATACAAGAGTTAGTTTTTTATGGACTATTTGTCATATGTTTTATATTATTTAATGTTTGTTATGTAATTTATATTATTTACTATTGAAGCACTATATTTTTGTTTATTTATTATTTTTTATTACAAGATTTCATTTTTTGTTCCTTGTAATTTGGAAAAGGGTGATAAATGTTTTTATAAACATGTACCAATCTCTTATATTAAATTTTTTTGGTTTGTTTTAACATGATTGCCTATAAAAATTCATATGTTTTTTATCCATACAAAAAATGGGAGAGTGTTCTCATTTTTTGTAGTTATAAAAATGGTGGATAATTTTGAGTGGGTCGTTATCATATTATTTATATTTTGATAATTACATATTCCATATAAATTTGATTTAAATTATTTACATATTCCCAATAAATTTTATTTATTAGTTTTACATATTACCAATTATATTGATCTATATTATTTGATAATTTATTTTTCATTCTTATTAATTATTTTTTTCACAACTATTATTTTTAATTAATTTTCTTGGAATTATTATTTTGTGATTTTTAATTTTTTATATTGAAGGATTTTATAATGAATATACATTTACTTATGAATAGGAGATTATAAAGTACCCTTATATATTAAGATATTACCCCTATTTATTATAGTGGGTTTTATTTATGTAAATTTAAAGTACTTATATATATAAGAGGAAATTTACATATGGTGATAGAGTTATAATTTCCTATTATGTTTTCAAGTAATCTTATGTATGATTGTTGTTTATAATATAAAAAATCATTGGAAGAATTTTAGATACTGATGTTATACCCTTAAATATTTATAACTAAGAAAATGAAATTGGTTTTATTTATTATCGTGATGGTTTTTTGGAATTTACGCAAATTAATTATAGGCATTATCTTCATGGAAATAGATATTAAGTATTAAAATGATTTCATAATTTACCTTCACATATTTAGGGAAGTTTCTTTTATGCATTCTTTAGGTTAGAATGTTTTACCTTTAATATTTTTCAAAAATTCTATATGATTAAATTTATCTATGATTTCTCATGATGAATAATTATTAATTTTTGTTTATGGTATATTTTCTTTCACAATCTATGATTAATAGTATAAGTAATTTTTCTTGTTTTCAAAATTTAAATGTTTAGAATTTAGAAAGTGTTGTATCATGAGATTGTATGGATTATACAAAGATTAAAAATTTATTTAATTAGAGTATTTACATAAATATTCATAGTTCTAAAATTATGGATACTATTTTGAATTTATAAAATTTTTATGAATATTTAACGTTATGGATTTGTAATAAGATTATTTAAAATTTTATATTGTATATGTTTAATGTATTTTGACTGAGATTTATTTTTTTGAAGACTTTTTTAAATGATGATATGCTATTTTCGTGCAGAAAATTTTGGATCATGTTGATTTCATTATTGGAGAAGAATGTCCACAATGATCAAAATTATTATTTATTATATATATATATATATATAATCTGGGAGAATAAATAAAATACACACACAATAATGAAAAATCAAGAGAATTAAAATATACTGTATATTCAATTAGCCTATATATATTACATTTCATGATTACATTATGAATAAACAAAAAAATTAAGAAATTAGACAAAGATAATGTAAGAGAAAAAAGTAAGCTCATTACTGTTGTGATTTCATAAAGACCTAACTAAAGTCTTCTTCATATCTATACTTTGAATATTTTCTAATTGTCTTGAAGAAGAATCATCAAATATTAGTTGCTGGAGATTGAAAACATGTCCTATCAACTATATTAAAATTTTTATATCTCATTTTTTAAGCGTCTACTACTTTTACTCAATTTTGGAAAACTAAGTATGAAATTCTTTAAATTTGTTGTGATACCCTAAATGAATGGATATTAATGTATGGTAAAAGGCATGTTTTAAGAGAGAGGACATTAAAAGATCTGATAAAAGTAAACCAAGTGTCAATTTCTATTACCCTATTTTTATATATCTAGGAAAATGTTCTATATATATATCATCAAGAATACATTTGGTGTTGGGGGAGTATACTATGGAATGTTCTTTCTAGTATCAAACCACTATAAAAAAATCATTTTCCTACTGTTTATTTAATTTTTATTTACATATCCTTATAAAATTAAAATAAAAAATAAATATCTAACCAACATAAAGATGTAGTTTTTCATTTCGTGAAAAATTTTAAAGTTCTCAATTCAATCACTATTCAGTCTTTGTTTATGAATGTTCTAGGATAAAAAAAGGAGGTAGACGTTTTTTATAAGGATATAGTTAGTCCAAGGTTGGTGGTACATTATATTAATAATGGTATCTGCACATTATAAAGGAATAAATTGGAATATAGAAACATAAATTCTTCATGTATTCTATAAAAATAAATTAAATATTTTATAATAAATCCCTATCTTATAAATAGAACCCAAAAGTATAAGAGTAGCCATTAGTGGTGTGAATTGAGACCAACGGTAATCAATGACCAACTTTAAAATATAATTTTTTTAAAAACCCACGAATATATACCCAATATGGTTAAATAGAATGATAACTAAAATTTGGAAATTTGTTAAGTTCTATTATGTATTCCTTCATGAGGAATTGCTTGAGATTGTTCTAGGCTTGGGTTTAGAGGGACTAAATATTTGATTTGAGACAATTTTATGGATGGAGATCATATCCCTTGATGTTGTCGATAATTATAAATGATTTATTATTCTTTTAAATGATTTGTTGTTTTAATTGAAGGCTTTTAAGTTTGAGTTTTTGTCTCATCCACACTTGGTTTATTAGATCTACATTGAAAACACTGAGTAGATATGTGGTATCTTATCCACTTGAATATGGTTAATGATCTATCGTTGACTATGTGTCCATTAAAATAGAGGAACCTCATCAACATTGATATGACTTTTTATAGGTATATCATTAAATTGTTATTTAATATTGGCAGGTCATTTTATATATATGTGATTCATCCTATTGGGGCATTTTCTACTTGGGGACACTTTTTGAGGTTATACTATTCACTTTCAAATTGATTTTTATGGTGTTTTAACCACATGATATTTGATACCATTTTTTATATTTTCCATATATAGGATGGTATTAGTGGTGTATCATTCACCAATTGATACTATCTTGATATTTCAATATCTACATGGAGACATTTGAAATTTCTGGTATATTATCTAACAAGTCAATATGAACAATGATGTATCATCAACCCAATGATAGTTAGTGGTGGTGTATCATCAAATTGAGACCAGTGATGCCACATTATTTAAAAAATGGATCATTTTTTTGTGATTTTATATTACTTATGGCTTCCATAGATAAATTTATTTAGATAGTGATGTATAATCTGCCTAGAATATTTGATACCAATGGCTCTTTCATCTTGGTTATTATACAAGGAGAGCTTTATTTTTCATAAACAAGGTTTTTAATACCATGGGTATTTCATTCCATTCTAACACAAGAAAAAACAGTTATAGTTAACCATGGTTAACATGATCACTAAATTTGGTGACATGTTTATTTATTAATTTTACTTATTATAAATTCATATTGATATTTCACCTATACATAATGGACTTGTTATTAATACCATTGGTGGTGGCCTATTGAGCTGTACTCACACCATACTCATGAGATAGTTCACATAATCATACATAATGGTTTATAACCCATGTAAGGGGAATAAACCTATTTATTTTGAATGTTTGATCTGTTAGATCTTGTTTGGAGTAGGGAGATGGGAACATGCTTAGATTTAAATCCATATATGGATGTTTCATTTAATTTTTCATATCTTTAAAGCTAGTTGAATCCCATATTAAAACATGATATCTTGTTTACATCACATGACTAGTATTGAATATTTATTTGTTTATTTTGATACATCATGTTATTGATATTAAATATTGGATACAATATAATTGGGTTATCTATCATATACTATTGTTTTATTTCTATGAATGTTTTTTAATTTTTATTTTTCAATTTTTTTATATTTATAAGTACATAGGTGTATAATATACCCACTTTGAATATACCAACCATTGATGCCATTATAAACTCTATGTAATATAGGGAGGTTCTTTTTAGTTTACATAACATTTTTTTCATGGTAAAGGTGATGTGAATCAATGACATTACAAAAACCCAAGATCAAGGTTTAATATTCTATAAACAGATAAATATATAAAAATTACATTAAACCACGAAAAATAATTTCATTTGAGTAATAATATTTATTCCTTAATGCTACATAAATATTTTGTCACAAATAAAACTCTTATTCATTTTGAGGGGAAATAGGAAACATTATAAAATGGTTAATAGAGGATAGAATACAATAAAGTCCAACATGGAATAATAATGATATAAACAATAAAATAATAATAATTATAAAAATGATACCTCATTAATGAATACATAAGAATAACATAATCCATGGTTGAAAATTGAAATAAATTTTCATATAGACAGTATTAAATGATCACATGATGAACGAAATGTATAATTTTGAACATTATAAACAAAATTTTGAGATCTTGTGAGAATTCATTATATATAATGGGTAAGTAGTTTCCCATTAGCCTATCTTATTTTTCTAGTGAGTCCTACCAATTCACTTCTAGTATATATAGTTTCAATCCCCTCTCATCATATAAAAATATAACGCATTCAATCACATACTAATAGAAAATCGTTAATACAAGAAATAATTTTAAACTATGAAGAACCTCAAAATAGTTAAAATAATTTCTCAAGGACCCTTATCTTATTATATTTTCCTACGTAAAACAAATTATTATATGAACATGTCAATAGATTACCTTTTAAATGAATTAATAAGGATGTTCAGGTGAATTAAAATAAAACATTTTAGGATTAATTAGGGATTTATAATGTTTGAATAAGTACACTTATCAGGTGGATAATATGGAATTTTAGTTATTGAGTAATTATAAGGATTACTATTATCAATGTGTTTAGAAAATTGAATATATGCATTTGAAATGGAAAAAGACTGAATAGATTGTTGTTCAACCCTCTCCCAAAATAGAAGTATGTAATAAAATATATTTGATATACATAAATGATATTATTTTTTAAGTAGAAAGATCTGGATTAATATTCTATGATTAAAAATTAGAACTTGTGAAAAATCTATGTTTAATCCATTTGGGACTAGATAGCGGCTCTAAATAATATGTCACCATCATTATTACTTATATAATTGTTCCCTTATTATAAATAATTTTCACATAATACCTTGAACACATGGAATACATAAGGGATTTTTATCATGGGAAAATATAGAATTTCATGACTCTTGGTAGAATTATAACTTTACAACCACTTAATAATATAGTATAATTTGAGTTCAATGTGTCTCACATTCATAAGACATCATAAAGACAAAAATTACTATGATATCACAACTATTTTTAAATAATAACATAAAAAAATAAATGGATACTAAAATGGAAGTATATTTTGATTACCCAAGTTGACGGATGAGGCAATTTGATTTTTCTCTATACAGACATGATCGAGTATCCTAAATGCAAAATATTAATGCAAGTTCAACAAATTTCGACAAGGTAAAAAATCTAGAAAATGTATCTTCAGTTGTAACATTCATTTCATATTTATCCTTTTAGTATTAAGTGTGTGTCTAAATGGGTTACCCAAAGGAAATTCTCTCCATCATAGAGGTGTTTATTTGACTATTATATGACACAATTGTTTCTCAATCCCTAATCAAAGTAATGAGAACTCTTATTTCTTGAGTGAGGACTTGGATATATACTGCTTGAAGATCCTTGAAGAGTATATGGGAATAATTTTAAATATAAAATCATTTAAATAATTTATTAACACAAGGTTTTGTAGAAAATTTCCATCGTTTTTCGAAGTTCACTCTTCAAATTTTTTGTTGTTATTGGGTTGTAGATCATTTGAGAAAGTAACAATAACACCATGCACTATAACATTATTCCTAGTTTAAAATATAAATAAATGAAGTCACTCTTTATGATTAGTGACATAGACTATATCAAACCACGTAACCTCATTTTATCTATATTACAAAACATACATATCAATTCTTAAAATGACTGGAAAAACATTTTCAGTAAGGAGCACATGCATTGGGTGCAATGGCCTCTACCAGAGTTAAACTAAAATCATAATACTGGTGGTATAAGTTATAATTACATTATATAATGGGTGGTATAATATTTAAAAGAATTGGAGAATTTATCCTTACAATGTATATTTGAAGAGAGATTCCCACTTACGTTAGAAAATTGGGAATTACCAAATGGATTATTCATTTGAATGAGTAGAGGACTCCCATTATTCATTGTATAATCAAATTCATTTATGGTATTTAGATTCAAGTGAGGTATCTCATCATCACACTAATAATATTTATACCTTATAGAAGAAAAAATATGGTTTAACAATAATTATTATATGATCTAATACACTTGGTGTGAGGGGAACCGAGAAGTTGATAGTTTTGTAGAAAATTGTGATTGTACTATGAATCTATATATTTTCTCTTCACTAGGTTCCGTACCCATGGATTAGAAGAATATTTTTCTTCATGATGATCTTGGATTCCACCATTTTAGTCCCCATTATACTAGTTATTCAACATTGTTTCTCATTTTCGGAATACAAATATATATTTAAGTGAGATAAAGGAGGCTTACATATCTTGAGATTCATGTCATAGGGTCGACCATTAGAACCAATCCAATTATTCAATATTTAAGTGAGATATATGAGGGAGGATCCTTGAGAGAGATATAAAGAGATAAATAAAACATTTTCTGAGGATAAATGATAATATGTGTTGGGTATTTATTGGTGTGGTGAGTGGAAACCCAGCGAATAAAGTATTCAATATTTTATCTTTAATTATTTCATATTATCTACTACACTCATTGTGAAACATTACATCACTTAATGATATAATATAATTATTTGTTCCAATATTATTTAGAGAACTATATTGGGTGGAAATTTTTATTTTTACATATATATGGTGTCATATATACCATACTTCATTGTATTTCACAATATTTTATTACAGTATTTTCTATTTTTTCAAAAAAAATTGACATATTTCAAACCTTCCCATATTTTTATTTACAAATTTTAAGTATTTAATCCATTTTGTCAAATTAAACTTTAATTATCTGAAATTTAACATGTAAATAATATTTATGCCATAAAAAATGTTTTGTTAAAGTAAACACTATTTCATTAACAAATTTGTTTATACGTTAAAACCAGTTAAACCATAGATACCTAACTCATTATTAAAAAATAATAATTCCTATGTTTAAGGTGTGAAACTATAAAACTTTAATGTGGTTTTTTCAACCATCATTGATCTGATTGTGATTTCCAATAACTTTAACTTCTCCCATAGTATAATCCTTGCGAACCTTAATTGTTGAAGTTTAGCCTGGCCCTGATATAGGAAAAAACGTAGTGATGTTACCTCAATAAAAAACCATGATATATGTATTTCATAATGAATGTTTCTACTATTTGAATCCATGGTATTTACCTTATTACAACAATTAATTATTTTCATTAACCTTAATATACGGTAATTATAATAGTTACTTTATAATGGCTATATCACCAACGATCGTAATATCCGATGGTCATATAATGTTTATATAAATCTTGATTCCAATAAATTCATTATAAAAAGTAAACCAAATAATACATTTTATTTTTATTTATTTAAATATATCGATTCTATAGATTGTATAATTATTTTTTGTATAGTACTTTTTATATTATTATACCCACATACTCAATACCCCCTAAGAGGGGGAGGGGATTATGGTGAAAAAAATATCCTTCTTTTTTACTAAATATATTTCTAATGTTAGATAGAAGAACCCAAACCTATCATTATTCATGGAAATATTTGATATATACATATATTTAAATTAAATCAAAGACATGATTATTTTACTTGGTTCAACATAAATTACTAGTCTAAAGAGAATACACGAATTTCTTGTTAATGTACATATGGTTTAAAACTACAAACTACGTGTATTTAAAATGATTTGGAAATGTGAACTTATCATATAGGGGAAGAACATATACTTTTATCTTTTACCACTACTTTCATAAAAGTAATACAAAAGATATATTATATTATAACCACATAAAATTTCTCATCAATTTGGAATAACCAAAATAGTATGATTATCATCATTTTTATTCCAAATAATTTTCTAAATATTGATATTCAAGGTAATTCCTAAATGATTTTTATCTTTTATAAACTATCAATTATATTTTATAATTTTTTGATTCTTATTCTTAAATTATAGATTCATTTATCCTAAAATGTGTTTTATTTAATCCTCCATCTATATCTAGTTAATCTATCTTTAAAACAACTCATTAATCACCCATAAAATTTAGTAATCCTCTTGAATATTTCCAAAAAAAATAAATATATTCAATATCATAAAATGTTTTTTTATATCCATCATAGAGAGATATACTTAGAAAAAGAATATACTTCCCAAAATGACCATGTCATAGAGTTTTCTTCATTTCCATAGATCATTTGTTTTTTAAAAACAAGATCCGATTTTTTTTTTTGAAAAACACATTTTTAATTATAAAAGGATCATGATGAGATCCATAAAAATACTTATTAATCTAAATAAACTACAGTTTAACGAAATATAATTAGTGGAATGTGAAATATATGGAATCGTAGAAAGAAACAATGAATTATACTCTAAGTCCAGTCATGGTGTGGCCTTGTTCTTTATGTCTTGAGCCTCACACGAATAAAACTACTAATATTCATCTTTATTACTTCATATAATGAAATTACCATTATAGTGAGATCATCCTTACATTAAAAATACATAAATAAACATTAATATCCTTTTTAAAAGAATAGATATTGTCACAATGTGAATATAACTATCTATGTTTCCATAATACACATTTATAAATACTCTATTATGAGAAGTGTTATTTTTGAGTGGCTAATATCCTTAAAACATTCCACAGTAATCATTCAAAGATGAATATTTATAAATTTCTTATAAAGAACCAACCTTAAACATTACATATTATAGTTAATTTAAAAATAAAAAACACATTATTTTCCTAAAAAAAATTGGTTTAGAGTTTATATAATTAAGAAAAATCTTTCCTTGTAAAACCTTATTTTACAAGTGTACACTTATACTCATTATCAATTTTACCACAAAATATAACCCTTATAATATAAAACATGATTGTTTATAATGATATATCTTCACGATTTTCCATTAATCTCATACTTGTCACAACTCTTACTTAAACTGTGTGAATTTTGTTTTAAATCCTTTGATGAGAAAAAAATCTCTATAAGGTACATACGAAGAAAGAAAGAAACCGTTATTCCATTATTGTTTATATACCCACGAATTCGTTTCCACAAAGTTATACTTTTCACCCATAAAACATAAGATACATAGCTTATCCCAGGAAATACTATGTTTTCTGTAATACTACATAGATAATATAAATCATAAAGGTAAATTTTTTAATCAATTCCATATCCTTATTACTGTATCTTTCACGTCTATATAGGGATTAACCTTTATGGTTACATTAAGATTACCCATCATATTATACTCCCTTAATCTCTTACGATAATCCCAACCAGTTAACGTCATCTCATTACCCAATTAATTAGAGATCTATCATGGTCTCACCCATGCTTAGTTTATCAAGGAACCACCCATACTCATAAACAATTCCCAATAACTGTAACATAATCATAATACATAAATTATGAATAAAAGAATAATAAAATTCCCAATTTGAACTAACTTTTTATTTTTACAAAGTCACAAACTCAAAAATTAAAACACTTTATTTGAAAATAAAATTGTAATATTATAAAGGAAGAATCAAAACATTAATGTGACAAGAAAGTGGGACGTTTCTTTCATAATATCTATGTTAAAAAACAATCCTTTTGAATTTTTTAAATTTTTTTTATAGATTATCTTTAAAAGAAGGTTTAAAAAGAAAATAAAGTACAATGATATTTCCATTAATTAAATAAATAAATTATTCATGTCCTTGATAAATACATTTTAATTGAAAAATAAAAAATATATAATAAAAATAGGTTTCGCGCATAACTATAAAATCATAAAACCAATGAAAAATATGTTCTACCTAATGTATGAAAATTAAGATAAGAAATAACCTATCAAAACCAATTTCGAAAATCAAAATACCCTATAAATAACAAAATTATTATTTTCCATTTAAAACACCATTTATTATAGAGTAAACCAAATAGAAAATAATTTTTATTGCAGTTGAGAAAATAATTTCTCTCTATATATATTAAAAAGATAATTTTTTATTATTTGAAAATAAAGTCAAACATTACTTACAGAAAATATAAAAAGATTTCTTTTTGAAAAAGTTTTAATGAAATTAAAAATATTTATAGAATTTTATTTATAATCCTTTTATATATATAAAAATAAAATATAAAACTAATATAAAAAATTTTGATATAGAGGTAAATAATTTTAAATTAAATATTTAATCATTAAAAATTATTTTTTTAATTTAATGTTTCCCATAACACTTGGAAATATTTGAATGATAAGAGTATCGAAGGATTAACATTGAACAAAAAAATTAAATAAAATTAGAGTAAATAAATTAATGATATGATATGTCAAATGATACCCATCATAAATTAATGTAGGTGTATAACTTCAAAATTTACCCAAATGAAAAGAGATTAAGACAAAGTCCATGGCCTTGAGTTTGATTCGTCACGTATGTGATTTTTAATAACAAATAAGAAAATTATGTAAACAGTATAATTTCACAATAAATTATGGTACTTTATTTTTCCTTTTATATCACTTAATATTATGTTATCATGTTATAACAATTAATAAATTATTCAATATCATGTTGCACATTTCGATGATATTCAGTGCATGAGTCCAAAATGACATTGATATGATGTCAATAGTCAAAGTAATCATTAGAAAATAATCTCCATAATAATATTAATGACCTAATAATTAATTTTATATGTAAATTATTTTTTTAAATAAAAAAATTAATTCTGTTTATGAAAAACAAACTGTATTATAATCATGGAGACGTTAAGTCGTACGTACGTGTGGGTAACATTTCCATTTTTCTTTGATCATAATTGAAAGAAGGTAAGTGTAATTTTATCTTTATATAATGATTATAATATAATTATTATCATATAAATAATTAAAATATACTTATATATAAATATATCATACATGTGATGTGGTGATGAAAAATGTATCATATCACTTCGTGGAGGTGATAGTTCCCACATATGCAAGAATGACTTTATAGTTACACCATGAATGGAATGGTAAAAATGTAAATGATATATTATCTTTTAATACTGATAAATATGTAATTAATATCATATATAATCTTAAAATCCATTATTATAATCATTCTCAAGAGATGGTTATGGAAAACAAATTATATCGGTTTGTGTGGCAGTAGTTTACAATACACACAAATGATTTATTATTTTTACCATTTAATGGAATTGGAAATGGATTTAAGTGATGGTATTATTATAATAAAATAATATTATATTTAGGATACTAGAGTTATTATTTAAAAATGTTTGAATATGATTTTGATGATGTGTAAGAAGAAATAAAATAGAGACACTTAATTAAAAACGATGCCTCTTCCTTTGACCACCTCCATTTTTAACACCTAAAGACTACTAATAATGTTTTGTACCTAAAATAAGATATCTATAATGATGGGAGAGATTCTAGAAAGGTATTTTCCATATCATGAATAAATAAAATATCCTTTTTAGTGTTAATAAAAGAGGAAAATGAGTTTCAATTTAGTGGAGAGGGGAGGGGCACTCTTAGAATTCAACTAGATATTAAATTTATATAAATAACTTTTATATTCCTAATGTGTAAACAATTATTAATTTAGAATTTAATATGACTTTTTGTCAAAATTATCTCATGGAATAAAAAACATACATGTTTTTATTATTTTGTAGTCCTTGTCCTTTTGTTTTAACACAAATTCAACCATTTTAATTCTTACCGTGATATCATGTAATTGACACTTTAAGGGATTATATAATTAATATAAAATTTAAAAAAACCAATAAATTATTCATTGATTATATTTTAGGAAAAATAACAATAATTTATCCAATTTTTATATTATTAATAATTTTATATCATTTAATAAAATATTATTTATTTTAAAGTATCATTAATATCAATTTTGACACTATTAATCACTTGAATTTTTAAAAATATCATAAAAAATTATATATTCAAAAACATATACTTTAAACCCTGAATAAAATGTCAAAATAATCCATAAAATTCATTTATTACATTAATTTTATCAAATTATATTTATTTTATATTTTAAATATCATTTATTTGATTCTTATATTAATTAAACAGTTATTACATAATTGTTGTGTCATCATTTAAGGTAATTATTTTATCACTAAATGTTATAAATAAAATTCCTTGATGTAGATAAAACTATTTTATTTAAAAATTAAATTAGTAGTAGAAAATATCAATTATATAACAACATATTAATAATATTTCTCTTGTCAAAAACAAAATTATGACCAATTTGATTTTCCATTGAATATAATATTATAAAAGTTATATTCTGATTCATATAAACATAATTGGTCTCAAAAATTATCCTTTAATACATAGGGATGGAAAAAAACTAATCTAATAAAGTTATTACAAGTCTTAGGGAAATTTGATAATAATTATAATATTATTTTGACCCATTATTACCAAATTTACTCTTAATCGTAGTGATGAAATTAACAAAGTTTATATTCATTTTTTCCAAATATATATGAAACCTTTTTAATAATTTCAGATCTTATGATTTAAAATTTTGTTCCATTTTTCAAAATTCAAGACACATAGTTTTCATAAATTAATTTAAAATTAATTATTTTGATGGATCAAGAAAACATGTTTTTAAAGTAAAAATATCCAAATACATAAATGTTTTCATTTCCAAATTCCATATGAAATTGATTAAAATTACATAAATTTGATTAAATGGTGAAAAATGTATCTAATTATATTTTAAAAAAATTCAAATATATAATTTAACACTATAAAAAAAATTTATGGATGACCTGTTTCAAATTAAAATGAAATATTTTATCACTATTCATCAAAACATGAACCTTTTTTAGAAAAATACCAAAAAATAAACCCAATTAAATTTTAATACTCATATTTCAAATAGGAAGTTTATTTTATTCAATATAATTGATTAAATTTTCAAAAACTGTATTTAAAACAATACTTCCATCAAAAGGTGGAAAAATCAATTTTTTGGAAAAATACTTATTTTATACATAAAATTGAATATGTTCTTATATTTTGAATATAAAACATATAAGATTATTTTTAAATTTTATATTAAATATGTTACATATATATTTTGTTAATATAATCAAAAAGGGTTATTTTTTCATTATTTTAATAAAACATACTTCTTCACAATTAAATTGTTTTTCAGAAAGCATTTCATTTTATATTAAAAAGGGTTTTACATTAATTTGTCAAGAATAGATATCCAAATAATTAATTATAAATAAATATGTAAAAAATAATTTCATAATTCAGATAATCCAATTCATTTCCTACATTCTAACAGTTAGGTTTTAATGATAAAATTTAAATAACATGTCCAGTTGTTTGCTTAAACTCGATGTGGCTTATCATGAAAGCTATTAAACATAGTGTTTCCATTTATAGGATCAAGATGTTACATTATACCTCCTTTAAAAAATTCATCCTCTAAATTTGGACTTAGGATCATAAAATAGGGGTTTGATATTTCAAAATATATATATTCAAATCCCACATTGGAAAAGGGGTTAATGAAACTTCCACATTAAAATAAAGAAAGTAAATTACAAAGGTCACCCAAGATAACACATAATATGGTTACATGAAAGAAAAAATAGACATGTAAGAGAAAAATAAATATCATTTTCAAATGGATAGTGATATAGAACATGGACATGATAATTTTAACCATAAAAAGACCATAAATATTTGATAGGTTAAAAGTTCATTTTTAAAATAGTATGAAAAGTAAATAGATAACATTTTTATTTCAAAATATTTTTTATAGAGATGAGGAATTTCTTGTTTACATTGACTAATAACATAAGAAAATATACTTACTTGAAAAGAAAGGATTCATCCACTTATCAAATTTTGCAAAAAAATCATATATTTCTCTAAATGATGAGTATTCAAGATAATGTTTTTCATGCGTGGAGCACTAAAATAAACATATAAAGAATAAAAAAATAAATAAAAAATTAACTATATATTTCTCAATTCATGAAACATTAACAAAAAAATTGTTAGGATAAGATAAGATAATTCCCCAAAATTAATTAACCATTATATAATGTAAAACTACAGTAATTTCTAAAATTCAACCGTAATACTAGAAGTTCAACATAGATAATTAAATAAATAAATATCCTTAAAATTACAAAGAATATATTATAACTAAGAATAGGATCCAAAAAAATCTGAAGGATTTTATCTCACAGTCATTCAATAAAATTTTTAACATTTATCTCCATATAAAATCAATCACTCATAAAGTGTCATTCCAAAAAAATAATTTCTTAAATCACATAATCTCCAAGATAAGATAATTATTTCAATAAATAACCAAAATCACCATATGTCCATTGTAAAATCTTGTAATTTTCTAAAATATAATTAAATATTTAATTGTCAATTAAAATCCGATATTAATATTTTTACCTTGTTCATATAGGATTCCCAAAATTGTGAACATCTCCAAAAATAACCACATTCACAGAATCACCAAATCAACTTCCAATGAAATGAAAATATAATCAATAAAACATATGTTACAAAAATAAACTGATTATTCATCCAGAAAATCAATTAACTACAAAAATTATTTATAAAAAGTAATTAATGTAGGATAGTGATAGGTATTGAACCCTTGTCTCCATTTTGATATGGGTTTGATTCTGTTAACCATTCTGGAAGCGACGGGTTTTCACCCATCCCACGGGTTATCCTTTTTATAAAAAAATATAATCATTATATAATTATTAAAAAAATAAATTCATCTTTAGATATAAATTTTTTTAACATCAAAGGTTTTCTCATACCTTTCCTTTTTTATCCCAAAATGTAATAATCCTTAATTAGCTTAAAAACAAATGTACGAAAACACAGTTAATCACCATAAAATTTCATAACTTAACGTCTAAAAAGAGTTTCTAAAACTTTAATGTTATGATAAACCTAAAATTATAATCCCATTATGATATCAATATCTCTTGAGAAGACATCCTAACCTCTAATTTTTTCTAAACCAATCTCTGATACCAACAATAAGGTCTTGACTTTAATCATTACATATTATAGTTATTTTAAAACTACAAAACCGTAATATTTTCCAAAGAATCTTCTAGGTATAGTGTCTTATAGAATTATAAAAACTCTTACATTGTAAAACCATACATTAAAAGTGTACACTTATATGCAGTATCCATTTTTGACACTAAATAAAACCCTTTTAAAATAATACATCATTTCTTATCTGGATATATCTTCACAATTTTACATTAATCTCATAAAGGTCAAAAATATTTTTTAAACCCTATGAAAAACATTTTAAAACTTATTATGATAAATAAATCTCAGTAAGGGACACAAGTAGAAAGAGATAAACCATTAGTTCCTGAATTATTATGAACACATAAATACATTTTCACAAAGTTATAATTTTCACCTAAAAACGTAATCTTTTTTTCTTAAATAATGGTATCATAAGTTTCCTATAGAACAACATGTATAAAATAAATATTAAAGGAATCATATGACATCAATTATATATCACTATTACAATAGATCTAATTTAAATATATGGAGTATCCATCATCGTTACATTTGGAATACCCACCGCAATATATTCCCTTAATCTCTTAGGAGAAACCCAAACGGTTAACTACATCTCAATACCAATTCATTTGATATATATACTGGTATCACTCTCAAAAAATTTATCATGGAACCATACATACTGATAAACAATTCATCATAACCATAAAATAATCAAAACACATAAATGAATTATAAAATAATAACAACTTTCCCACTTTCAAGACACTTTTCAATTTTACAAAGTCCCAAACTCAAAAATGAAAACAATTTATTTGAAAATTAAATTGAAAACATATAAAGTAAGAATCAAAACATTAAATCAAAATAATGGTGATAAATTATATTCATGAAATACATGTTAAAAAATATTCCTTTCGGATTTTGTAAACATGTTTGAAAGAGTTACCTTGAAAGAGGTTTTTAAAATAAAGACCCTTAAAAAGAACATATCATTATTTAAATGAATTAATTATGTGTATCATATTTAAATCCACATAAAAATATATGAAAAACCATAGAAGATAATTAGAAGTCATTTCATACAGAATTTCACCATCACATAATCAATTAGAAATATTTTTAACCCAATTAATTAATATTGAGTTGAGAAATACCTTACCAAAACCCATTTCATAAAAACAAATAACAAGAAAATGAAAAATATGGACGATTTTATTTTCTTGAAATCATCATGTCTTGTATAGAAGACCAAATAAAAAATAATTTTATTTGTGGTAGATAAGTTTTTGTGACCTTATATATTAAAAATAACATTCCATTTTTCATTTGTAAATAAAGTCAAAGGTTATGTATAGAAAACAGAAAAATTATTCCTTTTTAAAAAACATTGAATTAAATTAAAAATATAAATAAAATATACTTTATAATACTTTTATATCCATAAAAATTAACAAATAAAGTAATATAAAAAATACTTACATGGAGGAAGATGATTTAAAATTATATCGTTAATCATTTAAAAATAAATGTTTCAATCAAAGTGTCCCATACCTCTTTTAAATATTTAAATCATAAGACTCATGAAATATTAACAATTAAAAAACCATTAAATAAAATTAAAATTAATAAATTCATGATATGATATTTTAAAGGTTATATGCATACATCTCATAAAATAAAGTGGGTGTAAAACTACAAAATACACCTCTATGAATGAACATTGAGGCACAGTCCCTTACCTTGATTCTGATCCATCAAATATGACATATTTCATCCAAAATAAGAAAATTATCTTTACAATTTAATTTATTTTTAAAATTTTTATTTTTATTATTCTTTTTATATCACTTATTATCATTTTATCAGTTTATAACAATTACTTAATTGTCTAGGTTCACATTGGACGTTTCAATGATATTCGGTACCTGAGTCCAAAATGACATTGGTATGATGTCAATAATAAATATGTTTATTACTACATCATCTCCAAAATAATTTTCAGGAAAAAATAATCACTTATATCTACAAAATATACTGTTATATCAAACCTTTAATTTTGGTTATAAAAAATGAACTACATTATAATAATGGAGATGATAAGCCGTACGTATGCATGAGTAACGATTCCATTTTTTAATGATAAATATGGAAAAAATGTGTGTGTAATTTTATATTTATATAATTATAATAATATCATGAATATAATATTAGTTATTAAAATATATACATATATATATATATATATCATTTATATGATGTGGTGATGAAAGACGAATCACATCGCTTTATAGAGGTTATAGTTCATACGTACGCACGAATGACATTATCGTTTTTCCTTGCATGGAATGGTATGAAAATAAATGATATATTATCTTTCAATAATGATAAATGTTTCATGAATATCATATATAAAAATTAATCTAATAATTATAATTAGTCTCGAGAGATGGTAATGGAAACTGAATTATATCAGTTTGTGATGCGGTAGTTCTCAATATACATAAATGATTAATTATTTTCTTATTTTATGGAAGTAGATATATATTTAGGTGATTATATTAAAATAAATATCATTATATTGAGGATAAAGGAATTTTATTTCATCATGGTTGTGGAATATTAGAAGGATGTGGAAGAAGATATAAAACAAAAACAATTAATTGAAAATAACACCTCTTCCATGGACCACCTCCTTTTATTAACACATTAATACCAAGAATGATGGTGTTATGCCTAAAAAAAAGATTTATAATGTGGGAGGGATCATATGTTGATTTTCTGTCCGATTTTGGCTAAAAAATAGGTGTTTAGGTTTGAATAAAAAAGAATAATGTGTTCCGTTTTATAAGAGAGGGGAGGGGTACTCTTGGACTTCTTCAAATTATTAAATTAATATAAATTAATTTTATATTACCATTGGATAAAAAATATTACTTTATAATATAGAATACATTTATGACTAAATAACCACATAAAATGAAAATTATACAAGTTTTTATCATTTCTTAATCCCAATTGTTTTTTTAACACTTATTTAACCATTTTAATTATTACCATGATATCACATAATTTCTACTTTGAGGGTTAGTATAAATAAAATAAAATGAAAAAAAATTAGTTATTAAAAAAATTAATACTTATTGAAATTATTTAACTTAATTTTAGATTTTTATAAAATTTATATTAGTTAATAAAATATTTTTTATTTTAAAATATCATTAATGTCGATTTTGATACTATTCATCACATGAATTCTTAAAAATATCTTAAAAACAATTTATCTTTGAAAAAAATATTTTAAATACTAAATAAAAAGTCAATTTAATCAATAAAATATATGGACGAAATTAACTATATCAAATTATATTTATTTTAAATTTTTTAATATCAATAATGTGGTTTTTACCTTAATTAAATAATTACTAAATTATAATTATGTCACCATTTAAGGTAATTATCTTATAACTAAAAATTATAAATAAATTATGTTGATATAGATAAACATGTTATCTTTATAAATACTATTTATAGTCAAACATATCACTTATATTACTCCATATTGAAATGATTTCTCTTGTAAAAAACAAAAGTATAACAAAATTGACTTTCCTTTGAATATAATACTATAAATATTATATTCATATAAAAAATACAATAAATGGTCTCATAACTGATAATGTAATGTATGTGGAAACAATATACTCATCCAATAAAATTATGTCAACTTTTAGCGTAATTTTATTATATTGATTATATTATATTTACCCTTGATTACCCGATTTACCCTCAATTATGGTGATAAAATTTATCAATGTTACTATTAATATTTTTTCCAAAAATAAATAAGAAATATTTTATAAAATTTTTACCTTATAGTTCTAAATATAGAATCTATTTTTAAAAATTCAACAAAAGGTTTTTTCATAAATTAATGAAAAATTAATCATGTTGATGGATCAAGAAAATGAGTTTTTAATGTAAGAACGTCTAAAAGATTGAAATGTTTTTATATCAAAATTAAATATAAAATTGATTAAATGACCTATACTATATTAAAGGATAAAAAATGGTCTAATTATAATTTTAACCATTAAAATATATAATATAAAACTGTAAATTAATTTTAGGAAAATTTTGTTTCAAATTAAAATGCAATATTATTTTCACAATTCAGCAAAACATGAATTTTTTTAAAAAATACAAAAAATTAAAGAATTTATTTTTGATACTCTAATTTAAAATAAGAAGTTTATTTTTTCAAATATAATCTATAATAGTGTAAAAAACTTTATATAAAACAAATACAACATCAAAAGGTTGAAAATGGCATTTCTTGAAAAATACTTACATTAAATTTAATTTGTTCTTATATTATGTACATAAAATATACAATATAAATGTTAAATATTATATTGAAATTATCAAATATATATTTCATTAATATAATCCAATAAGAGTTATTTCATAATATATTATTATAAAACACACCTGTGCATATTGAAATTGTTTTTTTAGAAAAACCATTCATTTTATTTTAAAAAAGGGTTTACATTCATTTATAATTTATAAATCACAAAAGAATTAATTATAAATACATGTTTGAACCATATTTTAATAATTCATTTAATCTCATTCATTACCTCTACTAAAATATCTTGGTTATAATGATAACATTTAAATAATAGTATTTAGCTGTTCTCTTATGCTCGGTAAGCTATATCAAGTACACTATAAAACAAAATGTTTCTATTAAAAAGTTCAAGATTTTACAATCCTAAAAAAACATCATTATCTATGAAATACTATATACATCATGGGGAGAAATATGGTTTTTTTTTATTTTCAGAATTATTCTCTAGTGATCTTCATTATTCAAATTCTTTGACATATGATTTTATAAGGAACTCTTAATTGATAATAAATCTAACACAATTAACTAAAGGATTCAGTATCCCCATTTTGACTTCTTATCAATTCTCCATAATAACATATAATAATAATACTCCTTTAAATTTTCACATTTCTACAATATTTCTTCCACTTTAAAAATGATATTCAATGTCTTCTTCTATTTCATATCTGATCAATTTGTATTCTGTAATGTTTACCAAAAAATAGTCATAAAAAAATTATATAATACTACATGAGCCAAGACTCATTGTGTGAAACAATAGAATATTTCTAATTCATATACTTATATCTAAAATTTTGTATTATAATTAACACTAGCTATAAATTCACATGGATAATATCTCCCCTATATTAAAAACAAAAATTAAAATATAATCTTGAAAGAATATACAATTATCATATATAGAATTAAATATAAAATGGGAGAGGAGTGATTTAAAAACATTCTCCAGCTGAGAGTGGTGGTGGAACACCAATTGTCAACTAATTTTGAGATACTAAGAATATTCGATATACTAAAAGAGGGGGAGGGGGTTAATTTCAGTTTATAAAAAATCAAATTAATAATTTTCCTAATAAAGTTTTTAAATAAGTTTAATCACATAAAGAGTTTTCCCGATATTATTTATATACATTAGAGTAAGAAATTTATATTAAATAGTATAAACATTAAATATAATATAAAATGGAAATTGTAAACTTTAAGAAACATGTATAATAAATTAAAACGCACTTTTATAAAATATATAAAATAGTTATGGAATCTTTCCTGATAAAGGCCTACACGTACTCCAAAAGTGTTATGGAATTATATGAAACTAACTTAATATATGAACATTTATAAACCTATTATATGGTCTGTCTTCCAACAGCTTGATATCAATTTATTAACAAAATAGAAAAAATATCTAATTCTTTATCCCTAGGATCAAAGATCAAATGACCAAGAAACCCTTTTATCTCTCTATCCCTGTGATCCCTTGATCAAATTATCAAGAAAAGAAATTATAGTAGAAAAAATATAAATCATTTTTTTGAGAAATTCTTACAGTTTTATAATTTAAGAAAACTCCATAAGTATAAAAATTGATGTTCACTCTATAATTATATGCTACAAGAATTCAATAAAAACATTAGATCATAGATTTCAATCAACTTTTTTCCCTATAGGTTTTACTCCTATTTACAAGCAATCTTCCCATAGCTAAATTTAACACTTCTTAAGATCAGTTGCAATGAAATTAGATAACAAAAATTCTATTATCGATGACTTTGAAATATCCTCACTCCATATGATGATCATTTGGAACAACCCAACTAAAAATGATTTATAAAATTCTCTTTGGTAGAAAAGAAAAGTCTTCATCTTGTGTATACTGTATGAGTTTATCGGGTAGCCTTAGTAAAACTTCAACTGATATAATTTGTAGGTATATATACTATGGTATCTATCTGATAGAATTTTTAGAACTCAATCTGACAGATTTCATAGAAATTTATTTTATGTAATCTATAATCCTTATATCGAGTAGAATTCCTATACGTATTTCTGATGTACTTCTTAAATGTATGTCTAAGAAACATGGTACATGTCAATCTAATATACTAAGTATATGTCCCCCTAATATAATTGGTTTTACCCTTCCAGTAAAACTTATAATCTTCAAAAAAATTATATTTCCTGAAAAGATAAATATAATAAATATAAACATTTAAGAGTAGATTTTGACTTTTGAAAGTAAGGTTAAAGGATTTCTTCAGACTCAATAATCTCAACCTTTTGGAAAATCACAATACATAGTATATAAGATAATATTTTAAAGTAAACTATTTAAAAAAACATTATCTCCATTACTAACATAACATTCAATGCTATACATTCTACCCCTTTTTGATTTTTGAAAAGACTTTATAAGGGAAGAAACTTAGTTTAATGGGTTCACTGAAATGTTAAAAAATCATTCTATAAAACAATTATAAGCAGTAATTTTGAAAATAAGAAAAAATAATAGGTATCCAAAATAATATATAAAACCAAAACATTAATCAAAATATAAAATCATAAATAATCATCCAAAATGATGGATGTAAAATAATTATAAAAATAAAATAGTTTAAAATATAATTTATTATTACATATCATATCTATTATAGAAATAATATTCCTAATATATTTTTTGGGTATTCTCTGATTCTTCTTCTTAGAATCATGATTTACTAAACATTCTTCCATTAACTATATATTTTAGTTTTTTTTGGTAGAGATTGATGCTCTATTTGATAGAAATAGATTTTAGGTAATGAAATTTTTTTGAAAAATCTCATACTTCAGGGTAGATGTTGTCCTCGTGAATTGGTTACTTTCTTTTGGTGATTTATTAATCCTAGATATATTCTCATCAAAGAAATTAATATCCTCTTTAGTGGGATTCATCCACTTGATTGAATTATTTATATTTCATAACAGTAATGAATATTTTTCTATAAGAGTTTTCAGATCATATTTCTTGTAAATAGAAATTGTAGAGATTTTATTGATTGATATTGAACCTTTATTAACCTAAAATTTAACATGGATATATTTACATCTAGATTTAATATGTAGGAATATAACCATTATTAATTAAATCTTTATAATTACTTTATTAAATTAATTAATTTCTATTCCTATTTTTTATATTTAGTGCTCAAATATGAGTGTGTAGAATTTATAGAAACGTCAAGAGAGATAGTTTCCCTAAAAATTTAAGGAGCTGATTATTTAAAAAAAATTATATTGAAAATTTTCTTAAAATTCAACTTTTCATTGGACTGAACGTATTTTGATTCCTTGATAGTTGATTCTTAATTTTAATTATTCTTGGATTCTACTTCTGAAAAAATAATGGATTATTTTTCCTCTTAGGATTGAGAATTTAGATAAATTTATGTATATACAGAATATTCTTCAATATATAAATATTTGATAAGATATTTAATAACTTTTTTTGACTTTATAAAAATTGTCTTCTTTCATGGTATTCAATATGGTTCTTTGGTAGAATAATGTTCAATATATTATTTAAATATTTCAATTACTTGATCAAAAATAAATTGACAAATATTTTTAGAAATATATTCCCCAACGTTTTTCCATTTTTTCAGAGAAATTGATAGAATTGCCACTTCACTAAGATCAAATAGATATTCCTTCCAGAAAAGGGAGTGAGAAATGGAATATTCTTTCCCAACGACAATAATCAAAGGGGGAAATTCTTTATATTAATCAACTTCATCATGCAGTTTTTCTATTTTCATAAATTTTTTCTGATCCACTTCATCCTTTTTCCCTTTTATAGATTACTTGTTTTTTCTTTTATAATTCATTAAACTTTTCAAGAACCTCTTCCATCAAGTATTTTTCCACCTCAATATCAAGAAAAAAACATAGATCAACTTATTTATTTTCTGTATTCAATTCCATTATATCTGTGATGTATTCATTTAAAAACGAAATAGTATTCCTTCATAGAATATTATAAATTTTTTTAGAAGAATGTTCTTTCTTATTCTCTTAAATACGTTTCTACTACCATTATCTTATTCAGAATAGGAATCTGTTTTACAATTTTCAATGAATTTCCTTTCATAATTGAAATAAAATAATATCATATTGGGATAAAAAATAATCTACAATATAATATTATTTATCTCTACTTGGGAAATATTCATTATAAATTATTTTCAATTCCAATAACGTAATAAAAAAACTACTAATAAACATTGGATATAATTTTTTTACTCATTACAAATCTTGTCTTGGTTACCTCAATATAGTTCCACATGAACTTAACTATACTGAACATTTTTATGTTACATAAGAAGTAAAATAAATATATATCATATAAAATCAAGGTATATATATATATCTCTTTTTCTTGGTATAAATTTGTTTTGAATCCATAAACTCAATATCCTTGCATTTGGTAAAAAGTGTGACATATTTCTAACTTTTTCATTGGAATAAAACAAGGTTTTATGATTAAAAAGTCATCCAAATGATTTGACATTGTCTGGTACCATGTGGGTTTTGGAAAATTCTTTGAAATCATGAGTAATTTAAATTAACTAAAAACCCATTTAAATATTTAGATTGTAAAAATTTGAAAAAAAAACCTAAATAACATTCTTAATTCCATAAACATCATTAAACACCAAAATGATATAAAAATAACATATAATACATGGACAGTATAGATCAACGTCATCCTTGGTTGTTAAAAATTATAACAATCCTTCAAAAAGAATTATTGTCTTTCATAAATAATCATACCTATCAAAATATCTTCTTTATATTAACTTTTTATAGATTACTTTCATTTTCACAAAATCATTAAAAGCCACCATTGAAATATAACATAAAAAATCGAAACATTACTAAGATCTTTTGGAAAAACTATGGGGATAAACAAGAAAATATGAGTCAAGGTGTCAAGATCTATTCTCAAAATCTGTTAGAGAGGAAAATTAATTTATCCAACTCTACTATATATAGGAAATAAGAG
Organism: Viscum album; assembly: GCA_963277665.1. Classification (NCBI taxonomy): domain Eukaryota; kingdom Viridiplantae; phylum Streptophyta; class Magnoliopsida; order Santalales; family Viscaceae; genus Viscum; species Viscum album. The sequence goes on along the minus strand of OY728145.1, from coordinate 1,982,466,614 downwards.
TGATGGTACTAATTATAAAGGATCCATAATTTGATATTTGATCTTGAAAGATGATGATGTAAAAATTTTACGGTTTAAAATATTGAATTTGGTATAAATATTACTAGAAATTTTTATGCATTAACATGGTAAACTAATTCTTTAAAAACATTAATGTTTTTAGCAAAACTTTTAAAATGTTTCTCATAAAAAATATAGTGAAAAATAAAAAGAGTAACTTATGAAGATTTTGTAAATTTAATTTCTAATGATGGGTTTTTGGAGATATGAATATATTGATAGATAAGAAAGGTTAGATTAATAGAGTATGTTTAAAGAAACTTTTTATGAACCTCATTCTAATTAAAATTAAATTATTATAATAAGAATATATTTTCAAATATTTTTAAAATAAGGAATAATCATAATAAAAAATGGAAAATAAGAAAAAAATACCCACCCTATTTCTCGAGGAGTTTTTCCCTTTATGAAGATAAGTAGACCAAGAAGTAAATAAATAGACATTTTATATTGATTATAGCATGATAATTTTTAATATATTCAAATATATTATAATTAAGATGTTTTTTAAAAATCACTGAAAGTTAATCTTTTGTTCCGATAAAATATAAAATAATATTCTTTTGTGATATTGATGGAAATAATGTATTGTATCTATGTGATTATTCTCATGAGGGATGTGATTGGTTCTTAGAAAAATATAGTATGATTGTGTTATCACACAAAATTGAATTTTTATTAAAACTCAAGCCAAAATCAGAAACTGTGTGTTTCATGCACAATACATGAGCACAAAATCTTCATGCTGCTACATATTTAGCTTCAATAGTGCAATGTTCTACTATGTTTTGTTTCTTATAATACTAAGAAACTAAAGATTCTATTTGGAAATAAAAATTTTCCAATGTATATTTCTTATCCATTTTATATCCCCCAATGTTAGTATCTAAAAAAAATTAATTCAAAATAATGTTCATAAGATAAAAATATTTATATATCGGGAGATCGATTAAGATAAATTAAAATTCATTTTAAAAATTTAATATGGGATTATTTACAGAAGAATATATAAAATGTAATGTTTGGTCACCTAGCTGTAAGATATAATAGACTTACAATCATTCGTATAAAATGTTTTTGATCAATAGGTTTCCTATATTCGTCACGATCAATAGATTTTTTGAGGTTTTTACAGGAGTACTCGGACATTTATATTTATCATATCTAAATATTTTAGGAAAATATTTTTTATAATTTAAACATATAATAATGTTTCCTTTAATTTTTGATAAATTTTTAAACCATTGATAAAGTTAGTTCACCCATCATGCCCATTTGAAACACTGATTTCATATGATTTGAAAAGGTCCAAGAAATGGATTTTGTGTTGAAACATTTATATTATCATTAAAATAAAATAAAAAATTTATGGCATCATTAAAAAAAATATATAAAATTTTGGATTGTAATATCCCTTTAAAAATTATTTTGATATGAAAATACTATAAGTCCATCAACCAAGATCTTGGAGCTTTTTATGTCAATAAATTACCTTATCAGATTTAAAAACCTGATCTTGAGAGATTGTATTTTAAAAACTAGGCGGTTTTTCATCATAAACATAATTTTTTACATATCCATTGAGAAAATCACAATTCACATCCATTTGATAAAGAGAAAATTTTCAGCAAACTATATACACAAGAACTATATGAATAGATTCAAGTCATATTACTGAACAAAATCATGCATCATAATATATTACTTCTTGTTTATTATAACCTTAGAATCAAGTTTTCAATTATTTATTAAAATAATTCTATTTTCATCAAATTTGAAAAAAAATACAATTTACTCATATCCTAGGAATATCTTGAGGTCATTTTACTAAATTCAAAACCATATTCCTTTCAAATAAATTAAGGTCATACAGTATTTCCCTTATCCAATGTGCATAACCTAAAACCTCATTAAGTGTTATAGGTTAAAACTGAGATAAAAATGAATAAATTTCACATTCATTTATTAAGTAACTATGATTTTTGATTGGTAGATATGGATCACCAATGATATTATCAATGAGATTATTTCATAAGATTGCCTAATTTATTATATACATAATACACTATTATTCAAAAACAAGAGTCAAATATTCTAAAGCTACATATTCTAAAATAATTTATTCCTTTAATCTTCCATTTTAGGAAATTTACAACATCAGTTGATAACTAGTTTTGAAAATATCATCTAAAGATGTTCCTTTTGGAAGTTAAAAAAAGGATTAATTTTATCAAACATAAGATGAATCATTTCCTCAACAGTGTATTTTCATTTTCTCAGAACATAGTATGACTTATTAGTTATTGAATTGACATGAAAAGTAAATTATAATATATTTGTACAATTTTATTTAAATTATATTTAGAGATCCGGATGAATACATAACATCCCAAATCTCGGAAGTAAGAATTTTTTTTCCTATCTACAACTTATAATGAATTTTATTTGGAAACCATTATTATAAAACCAGATTTATTATGTAGAATGTAGTACTAACAAATTCAACTGATTTTTTTAGAAATTTAGAATTCAATAAATATGATTTTATTCATATCGTGTGTAATTCTAATTAATTGTTTATCTACTAAATTTCAGTGAGGTTTACTAGGAGAGGAGACGTTTTGTGTAAAAACATTCCTATTAAAAATATTTTAAAATGAAAATTTCATTCTCTCATATATGATTACTAAAAATAGTAACCCAAGGAAGATTATTTTAATTTTTATTATTGGATAAAAAAATTAAAATCAGAAAAGGGCTTCATAATTTTTCATTAAAAAATAGACCCATGTATATCTAGTGTAGTTATCAACTAAGACGTATACAATGTATTTTCATCCAATACTTCCAATTTGTGTTAGAATAAACAAATATATGTTCAATAAATATAAATATTCAGAATTTTATAATTCATTAGTACATTTAATGAATAACTTATGCTTCTTACCATGTTGATAAGGGAAACATATTTTTGATGTATTATGAATATGCTTCCGTTGATAACTAACAGGTACCGTATTAGAATATTTAGCTATGATTATTACATTATAATTTCTAAATATTCTATTCCACTACCAATATTGATCTTTTATTTCACTTAGAAAAACAATATCTTCTATTTTATTGTTCTATTTATTTAAGGTGTAAACATTTTAATTTATATTAATTGAAATATTAAATTTAATTTTTGAATAATTAATCGTACAACTATCATTTTTGAAGCTAAAAATGTAACCTTTACAAAATAATTGAATTACACTAGTGATATTTTGATCAAGTAGTACAACATATAATAAATTGAGAATTATTTCTTTAATTAGTAATTCAAGATCACTCGTACCATATATTTTGAATTGATTTTTTTCACAAAAATTTATTTTTACACCTTTAATCATAACAATATTATGATAGAAATTTCAATTGTCCATCATATACCTATAGAAACCACTATTAATATACCAAATGTTTTGGATGTTGGTACTCACACTTTCTCCCAAGAATAGAAATGTTATTATTTTGAGACCTAAAAATTGTTTATCCTAGTGTAGTTAGAAAATAATACTTTAAGAATCTACATCAATAAAACGTTATTCTGGTGAAAAAATTTTAATTATTTATTGATATAAGATCTATGAAGAAAATGACTAACCACTATTTAAATAATTCTTTATTTTTTAATTTCCACCTCTTTGAAATTCTGTACAAAAGTCTAAATATTTTAAAATAAAATAATTTTACTAATAATGTGGTTTCTTTATGTAAAACCAATTCTATAAGTATTTATATGAGGTATAAAATGTTTTTATAGATCATAAATTTTTTTTCCTAGTAGTAAAATTTGAAATAAATTTTTTAGTTTAATTAATTGTAATTATATTTTATAAGAAAATTCTTGTCATTATTTTTTGATCTATAATTATATTTTTTATCTGCCTCTAAAGTATGTTTAGAAATATTTAATGTAATTTAAAAAATAATAGTATTTAAATTAGAAAATTATTATTTGTCACAAGAACAGATTTTGTATCTTCAGTATTATTTGTCTTTTATAACATAACATATCTAGTCATTTCATAAAAACTGTTTATACTATCCCCAACCATTTACATAAAAATATTTTATTCTTATTATGACTTTGAACTATATTCATTACCAGAATCTAGGTAATTAATATTTGAAGCCAAATTCATAAGAGATTCATCAGATACCTTCCCCATGTTGTATTTATTATTCTTATGAATTACAGCATAAAATCAAATAACATTCAGATCATCAATTATATCATTTGAAGAATATTCTAAACATTAATCTCCTCCACATTCACTCTATTTATATTATGGAATCATGTTTTTCTTCCCTTTCTCATTATAAAACCTATTTGGGACTTCTTATTTCTTCTTTAACTTCAAAAAACCATATATGATATGTCCTGGTTTCTTACTCTCATAAAAAATTATATTTAAAGTATATTTTCCACACATTTACCCTTTTAATTATTTATATAATTTTAATAAAAATCATTAGTTACAACTATTTTATTCATTATCACATCCACCTAAGAAATATTATGTTTATAATATTTTATAGAACTATAAACAGGTTCAAACATAAATTCATTCTTATGATTTAAAAGTTTTTTCAATTGCCTTAGATTCATTAGTTGTTGAAGAAGATGTTGAAGTTAAAGAAACATAGTTATTTTTATTCTCTTTATCATCATCTATTTTTATCCTACACTCATATTACATGAGGTTTCTAATTTAATCATCCCAAAGTTTCTTGATTAGGTGATTATTATCATATATCACTATTCTCTTTGATTCCCATTCTTTGGGAATGATATCAATAATATTTTAACATGGATTTTTAAGTGATAAATTCCTTTCACCAATGGAGTAAAAACTATAAAACAATATTTATGAAAAATTGATGCATCCAAGTTGTAGATTCACATGTTAAGAAATCCCCAACTTTGTATTCCACACAAATCGTAGATCTTACTTTTTCCAAACCTTTCAATATCCAATATGAGTAAATTCAAATTTGTGAAAATATTATTGGATATTTCATAAGAAAATATATTAATATACACATTCCTTTCCATATAAAAAATATTTCTAACTCTATAGTTCAACATATATTCTTATTTTTCCTCTTTATAAATACCTATAACTTATCTATTAATAATTTTCTAATTTCCAATAATCATGAAAATTTCAGCATCAATTTTTTTAATAATAATATTCTTAATTTATTATCTCTAATATTCATATTCATAGTCATAAAAAATTAGTGGTCTACTAAGGTTAATATTTTCTATAGTTTTAATAAACAAAACTTCCATCCCAAAACAAAAATAAGTTTCTCTACCTATAATATTAGTGTATTATATGTAGAGACCATAAATAATACCAAATGAGAGATCATAAATGTATTCAAAGTAATACAAGAGGGGGAGGGGGGTTAATTATTGTTTAAAAAAGTTTATACTTATAATTTTCCCAAAAGCATGTTTTAATAAATTTCATCAATCAATGAGTTATTCCAATATACACTTTAAATTCAGAGAAATAACATTACGCAAAATAGTATGAACTATATATATAATACATAGTGGAAATAAGAAACATATACAAACAAATAAAACTAATTAAAACAATATTTTATAAAATATGTACCAAACCTTATAGAACATTTTCCATGAAAGGTGTACACATTCACCCAATCTACTAAGGATGAATGTGAACCTAACATATGGTATCCACAATTATAAAAACATTGAAATTCATATCTTCTAATACCTTGGAAGCCCTCAATAAATAATACTCAGAAAATATTTTTCTCATTTTTCTTAGGATCTATTGATCACATGATCAGACAGACCTACTTTATATCCATACATGAGAACCCTTGATCACATCGTCATAAAAAACTACTACAAACGAGACTTAAATTATTATAAATTAATTCCCACATACATTTTCTTTATAAAAACAACATATATATTACAATTAATGTTCACATTTTAATAAGATGTCAAAATACATAAATAGTGACTTTAGGTAATATATTTCCAATAAAACTTTTATCCTTATAGTTGCGATCGTATTTATAGATGATTGTATATTCGTAAGATTCCATATGTATTAGGACATTTTGAAATGAAATAAGAAAAAACCATCTATTATTCATTATTTTATCACAACATCACTCTATCTAATTATCATTAGGTACATCACCTTTAAAATTCCTATAGAGAATTCCATCTGGTAAAAATAAATAGTCTTCTTCCATTAAATATTATATGTCCTTGTCTTTTAGGATTAGTAAAACATAATCCATTATAATTTATAGTTTAGATTTGATGGTGTCTGTCTTTAAGACTTTTTAGAAGTCTATCTTTTTTGTATTTTATATAACTTCAAATGACAGACATTATATTCATTACATTTGATGGAATTTGGTGGTGTATTGATATGAAACAATAATACTATTTTAATTTTATTATAAACTCAAGAATTATTTCTAAATAATGAAATTTTAATCCTTTTTTGAATATTAAATAATTTTACATTTTTCTCCCACTATATGATTTTAAATTTTGGAAAAAATTTAGTTTTAAGTGAAGGATGTGTCTTTTATATTTTAAAATATATTTCATTAAAGTATGCCTAAAAATGAACTTTTATTTTATTTAAACTTGTAGTTTTCGAGCATCAATTTTCACTTGTAGTTGGGAAAAATATCACTCAAGTTTAAATAATGTTTTTCTACATTGAGGAGGATAATAATTTATATTGTCTAATGGATTTAATTATGTATATATTTTTCATTCCATACTAAAAAATATTTATATTTTTTAAATCAATGGAGTATGTTTTATGATTTTTATTTAAACTTAAAATTTTATTTTCAAATAAAATAATATGATGTGAATTTAATTAAGGTTTAAAATAAACACCTAATCTTTTTTAACCTTTTATTATTTAAGATAAAATTGGTAGAAGAGTTAATTATTATTTATTTAAATTGATAAACTCACTCATATACGTACCGTGCCTAATTATTGTATTTAAAATTAATGAAGTCTATTCACCTTGAGAAAAATAAGTTTGGAAGAGAATTTAAATGCAAGGAAATGTTTGTCTAAATAATTTAAAAAAAATTAGAAATAAATCAATTTTATAAAAAACTAATGTTTCACCAAACCATTTTTAAGAGTAAAATAATATTTTGTAATCTTGTGATTCCATGGTGGAAAATAAATATGAAAACAGAATCTAGACTAGAACATCATATTTTAGTTATTAAGATTACTTTTTTTATATAATTTTTTTAATGTTATATTTGACAAAAAGAAATATCTTATGTTTTTGGGAAATTGATATGGTCTCATTTCAATAAATTTTTTATATAATTTCTTTGAAATTTAAATGAATTTGTATATAAAATGTGATTTAAAAGATTATACATTGATTATCGATCATTCTAAATTGGAACTATAATTTCTTCATTTTTTAATAGAGAAAGTAAATTTTATGTGTTTAAGGGATTAATTTTATTAGCTATAATTGCTTTATATTTTTATGAAAAAATATGTGTTTTATTTTGGTGAATTGTAATAGAGATATATTTCTTGAAGATATTTTTAATAGGTTCTGTTTTGGTAGTTAATATATTCCCGTTCAATATTTTTATGTTGAATATTAATTATTATAAGTTATTTAAATTATTCTCTTAAAGGTTATAATTTATTTAAGATTAATGTTTCAAATTATTATTTAATATTGTTTAATTTCACATGGAGATCACACAAATTTACAGGTAACAATCTTCACATAAGGGTATAATAAAGTCGTTTATGCCTATGTGAAGGTTCCAGATGCGCTGTGTAAGGCTAGTTTTGTGTTTTAAAGAGTTATATAGGGGGAAACAACTGTTAGAGGTTGTATAAAGATAAGGGATCATGGATCAGAGCTCATATAGTGTAATAAAATACTATAGAGAATATTAATCCCATATTTTTGGATTTTTGTAAAATTCATCATCTCCACTATATTAAGGTACCTCAGTATTAATGTAGGATAAATAATTCCTATAAAAATATATATCAATGTGCTTAAGAGGTTACATAAAGGTGATTCAGTGGTTCAAAGGGCTGTATCATGGTAAATACCACAATTTAGTTCTCACATTAATGTAATCAGTGGTGAACCTCAATGATATGTAATATTAATAAGGAGGTAATTCTCAGGTGCAGTAACTTTTCAAATGGAAAATCCCTAAAAAGTGGATCTTAATAATTGAGGATCCTTAAATAAAGTATATGATAACAGTGTATTTATGGCATTTAAAGGAAGAAAAGAGTTATAAATAGAGTTGGGATTCATGTCTATATTCTCAACCCATATTTCCAAATCCAAGTGCACATGGGAGGAGGACATCCTATCTATGATGTTTAGCTTGAGTCATGGTAGAGTAGATAATGAATAATAAAGGATTTCCTATAGAGGATATCAATGAGAAGACTGAAGTTAATGTTTATGAGTTATGATGGAGGGAGTTGGAACATGACTATATTTAAAAAAAGTAGGGAAATTGTGGTTGATGAGAGTCATTCAGGGGATGCACTTGATTAATACCATACTTGAGAAGTTAGAGCTGAAGAATAGTTCATTATAGATTGAGAAAATTATTTTATTGTTCTCTTATATCATTCCTATATAAATTATTAAATTTTTTCTTTTTTTATTTTCCAAAACCTATTCTATGAAAATTTTTACCTAAACATTTTTAGTGCGACAATATTGTTTGAATTGAAATGAATTTACCTATTCCATCTTGATTTTTAATCAAAAAAGTATACCGTTATTCTTTGTTTTTTCAACTACTTTTTTCTTTTGTCTCTTTAATGATTAATTGATGAATGAAGTTAGTGTTAATTTTTTTTTGTTGAAAATATGTACATAATTCATTAATATTGATAGATTTTGTAAGTTCTTATTAGAAGTTCAAAATGTTTCATTTTTGTTTAGATTACTCATTTTTTGTTCCTCTTGAGCATCATTTTATCCCTAATACATATACAGATTGGTTAAGTTTGTTGGATTCTTTTTTTTTGTAACTTAAATTAATGTAATATAGTTATAAAATGAAAATATTTAGTTTCATTCATTAGGAATTATCAATTTACAATGTTTTGATAATGATATCAGTCCTATGGAGAGTTACATGGGTAAGGTTGACCCCAAAAGAGTAGTTAGGAGTTTCAACTCTCTTTTACATAGATTTTTTACACTAATATTGATTATTATAATATAATTGAATATATTACTTCTCAATTTATTTCTACTTATTTTACCTTAAACACATCCTTAGTTGGCATTGATTTTCTTTGATACTATTTTCATACTATTCTTCTAAACTTTCAACACTATTTCATCACTTTTCACAATTTCTGTATATTCTCCAACTGAATTTCGTATTTTTTATTTTTGTTCTATTTTTATGTATTTAATCCATTGTATGATACATTTGGGTTTATCCCTAATAATAACAAACTAGTTAAGTAGTTATTATGAATTTTACATTTTCTGAGGTTTAAAGACACTCAGTTAGACACCCTCTTCTCATCACTTTTCACACTAATATGATAAAAAAAATAAGATATATAATATAGTGATGTGACATAATTATTCCTCAAAATTAAAAACATTATTCCAAGAAAGGTGTTATCATTTTTCGTTATGTTCCTTTTCCAACTCATGATTTTCATAGGAATTTCTCTCCGATTCATGTATTCTATAGATTGTCAAAGTTGTTTTATTTTTTCTTTTAATTATTTTTATTAAATTAAAAAAATTATTTCTATTTAAAATATTTCCATTTAATCAGCCACCCATACCCAATTAATGGTGTTTTAAAAATTCTCTTTAACCACCCATAAAACTAACCATGTCTCTAGAATATCCATGAGAATTAAATATGTGCGATATATTAAAATTTAATTTATGTAGTTCAATTGGGACATGAAATCCTCGGTTACAATTTTTACTTAATTAAAATTTTAATTTTATTGTGTTATATTCATTATCATGTTCTGTTATATGTTTTTAACAAGATCCTTTTTTGCTAGAAAAACACTTTTTTTAATTGTCCATGGATAACAACACAAGCCTTCTAAATTCATCTCAATTCATCTAACTTAACGCAATCTAGAATGTTATTTCAAAAAATGAGACTAGTAATAAATCATATAAGGAAAAATTATAGTTTATTCTAGGTCTAGTCATTATTTTAATTTATTCTTGATGGTGCGAGCCTCACATGGACTGATCTACTAAGATCTGGCCTCATTACATTTATGTTTAAACATTACATTCATGATATGAGATTCTCAGTATCAAAAAAAGATTGAATAATTATGTGAATTCTTCAAGCCATGACCCATTTTAACAAAATTTTAATAACACTTCCTTTTTACAAGTATACATTTCAAAAAATACTTCATGGTTTGGATATTTCATGCGGGTTCTGAGGGATAAGGAACCACTCAGACGATGATTACATAAATGGTTCGATAAGATCTAGGACCTTGATGACATTTCTCTCTCTAAGGGTAGACCATAGTTAAATGATTTATAATTTTGTTCAACACACTTGATTCATCAGATATATGTGGATGGATTTACCTGAAGGGTTGATTATAGTAGGTGTTTAATGTCACTATACAATAATTAAATTTTGTATTACTATTTTTTATGCTTAATGAAAACCCCCAGTGTCTCTGAATCCATAACTGGGTGTGGACCAACTTTTCAAAGGTAGGAGGTCCTTTGGGTCTTTTTACCCAGCAATATTTATGAGCTCACATAGGTCAACATGATGGGAGATAAAGCTCATCACACCCTTTTGCAAAGGCTTTTTTATAACTCCAAGACTCCCTTTTATATTGAAGATATGTTTGAGAATCTCTTCATAATACTGATATAGGACTGGTTACCCTAAGAAAATGATACTATACAATGTCTCTTCATATGAAAAGTGATATGGTATAATTGGTTAATACATATGTTTGTATCTAAGGTTCTCCATCCATTACCCCATGGTGGGAATCTACTAATATGTTTAACCATATATCCAGAACCTCTTAGATTTTTTTCTATATAGGGATGTGGTAAATATTTGATGATTGGATTGGGACATTATTATGAACCTACATATCCAATTTTATAATAATTATCTAAACCCAAGTAGTTCTTTTAAATTATTAAGTTTAATTTCACACAAAAAGGAAATATATTTGGGAACATGGGAACTGGGTTTTGAGCTTGAAACATGAAGAGGTTTCCTATGTATCATGGTTATGGGAGTAATTTGAGTAATCATAGTTCAATCACACACTAGGGCATTACCCATGGTAGATACCCTTTTGTATTGTGTAGTAATATCATTCCATTGACCGAGGAATTCAAAATGATGTTTCCTTTCCTTGTGAGGACTCATGATGTGAATAATGTTATCATTGAAACACCCTATTCCCATGTGAGTTATGCTCGATGTGCGAAACATGGGATAGTATGTAACAAGCCTCATTGCATATGAATGTGGTGATTACGTGATGAGAAAGACTATTGGATGATTAAAATAAGCCTTGAGCCATTGGAATGTGTCCTATAAGTCCGGGTATTTACGGGAATCAGATTCATCATAGTTCAGTGATTTCTCAATCCACTAGTGGATGACGAAATTGGATCAAAACATGTGAGAGATTGGGTCCCGATGGTAAGAATATCACAGAAATGGAGGGAATTACACTGAAGTGGATGTCCATTTGAGCTCAAACATTTTGGATGGTGTCCTACATATCCATGTTATGTCAGGAATCATAGTCAATAAAGATTAATTGTTTATGTATTACACACCGAGGGTTCCCTAATTTGAGGGAAATATCAAATTATGTCATTTATTAAAGGATTATACACTAGTGTTTCAAAATCTTAATAGACACTTATTACTTGAAAGATATGATTACTAAAACTCCCTAATCCCATGTGAGTTATGCACGGTGTGAGAAATAGGGGATATTGATTAATTGGTCTCATTCTTTATGAATTAAAGTCTTAGATAATAGGAAAACACCCTTGGATATTAAATTTAGACCTCGGGTATTAGGAAGGAATCCTACATATCCAGATTATAGCATAAATTAGGTTTATTATAGTTGGATTGGTATGGGATTACACACTGACGTTTCCCTATCTGTACTATAGATAGAGCTGTTATGTCATGGGGTTCCTTCTTGGCATAGTATTCTTGTCTTCCTGACATGAATTGACATTATACCTAACATGGATTTATTTTATACTTTAAATATTATAGAATACATTCATGACATGTCCTAATAAAATCACATAATCCAGTTTAATTGTCCGAGGGATGTATCATAATATGGATGTCATGTCAAAATGTCATTTCATGACCAAGGATGACTTTTATAGAGGGAATAGTAGGACCTAGATAGCTAATCTCGGTGGCTATCATATGATCTCAATTGATATGATCTGAAGGAACTGCATGATCATATCAATTTTTAGTGGTTTCATCGTGAAAGTTAGATGACACACTAAGAGGGTGCCGCGAGAGTCATTGTGATATGTATAAAGGGTGTTTCATTCCATGTATAACTTATCTGGGTGTTATCTAAAAAGATAGTTCATATGTCAGGATGATATCATAAGATCTGGTTGGATTGTGTAGAGGATGTCATGAGAGCGAGGTGACATGTATTTTTGCCATCACGAGACTTAGTTGACTTGAACTCGTGCTTCCATATGATCTAGGAAACATGTGTAGAGGACATCATGAGGTATGGATGGTAGGCTCACAGGGTTTCACAAGACATGGGTGGAATGTCTGAGGGGAGCCATGTGACTTTCTCTGATATGACTAGGGGACTTTGGCTGATTCAAATAGTATAAAAAAGGATCATGTCATGATCTAAGCGATATGTCCCGGTGCTATTACATAACCTGGGTGGTTTATGAGAAGCACATGAGGATAATATTATATGCTCTTAGCATATGTCTCCTCTTTTTTTCAATTTCTATAGCCTTTTATTTCAGATTCCATATATTTGTTTAGTGTTATCTTTTTTATGTCTCATGTGATTGATTAGGTATATGAGATGCCCTTCTCAAAACACACATGATGTAATTAATGTGATCTATGAGTGGTCATGTAAAGTGACGATGAATTTCACAGGATCTATTTAGGTGGTTCCCTATATTTTACATGATAGAAAACATTTCCAATCATGAGATCATATGATCTTCAAAATATTTTCTGATGTCCTGGAGTGCCAACATAAAGATAAAAGGATTAATTTTTTCATGTTGGGGTGGGGAATTTAAAAACCTCACCACTTTGATTATAGGATGCTTTTAATGGTAACTATCGTGAAAATATAGGATGGATTCGGTGGAGGTATTTTATGTCAAGTGTTCTCACGAGGTCTTGCTATTGGTCATCCCAGTGGCCTTACATGATTTTCAATGACCAAATGATCATCCATCAAATCGCATATTTATTGGATTATATCAAATTAATGGGGTATTTTTGATTCATATTGGTATTTCAGGGGATGTTCATATTGTCTATTTGATATGTTCAAGTGCATTCGCAAGATTAGGATATCTGCTGAAAGGATTTCACATGATATGAGGAAACCTATCATGGATCTTTAACGAGACAAAAATGGATTAACACGGGGCTTCACAAGATCATTATAACATGCTAAAGGGTCTTGAACAGCGAGTATGACATGTCACTGAGAGATTTTCTGTGTCTTGTGAACCGACTTGCGGTATCATGTGAGTTTTATGACCATAAGAGGATCCTTTAAATTTCTTTTTTTATTTTCATGTTTATTTTTCAAGGCCATGGGATCTCTTGAGTTTGTTTGAATGTTGTCGAAGACAATCACCCTTTTCATTGGTGATATGTCATGTGACCAACATAGAGTATTTTGGTGATGCATGAGAATTATCAGGGAAATAACCTTCTATTGTTTTTGGGGATGAGCTAGAAGTGAAGGACTGCCTAGACATTAATGAGGCCCCTCTTGTTATGCAGGTGAGAAGCCAAAGGTCTTTTATGCGATAATGAATACATGTCACGGGGGATTCCATGGGGTCCTGAAAACATCATGGGTGAGTAACAAGAGTTTTATGGACGCAAGTGCCTCCCTCCTTTTCCGTTTTATTCCCTAATTTTCCAAGGTTTTTTTATGGATTTGCAGGCATTCACTAGTTGGAAAGTATCATGACCTTGGGGATATAATCTGGCTGCCACGACATGATCGTTGAATGCATTGGATGCCTTTTTGAGAGTAGATGGACTCCTCCAAGGGTATCCATGAGATATCCCATATTTTATTTACTATGTATGATTGGTCTTATGACATTCTAAAGGTCATGAATATTGTGTATTTTCGAGGTTCACATGATCCGCATGATTTTGGACACTTTCTTCTTCCTTTTCTCTGTATATCATATTATACACATATTTAGATATTGGTTCCCTTTTGGATTTTTCAATTATCATTTTAGGGGCATCAAAAAGTCCCCCCCCCATCACGAGTGATGTTTGTGAGGACAGGAGATCGCTAATGAAGAATGTAAATACCCACTGGAGGATTATAAATTGTATCCAATCAGTGTATTGGGTGAAGCATGTTTTATTGGGTGATGTTTTTATTCCATGAAATTATATTTAAATAAAATAAAAGAGATAATTTGATTAACCTACTAATCAATTCTTAGAGCTCTTATACCCTACATCCACCACGTAACCCTTTCGCAAGACCCTCCCATAAGAATCGATCACGAGATCCATTTGAAAGACCTTCCAAAAAAAATTTATTTGAAAAATATATATTTACAAGGAGATTTTTCAAAACAATTGGGGACTAAATTTTGATATTTTCATGAACTTCATCTATAGGGATGCATGACTATCTTTTTAGGTTTTCCTGGGATCCGATGTATTAGTCATGGCATCCTTTTTTCTATTTCATTGCTCAAACGACCATGTCAAGGTCATGAGATCATGAGTATTCTAAGCCATCATGTAGATACATGATATTCTGTGGGTTTATTTGGTCCATGAGTTCTTCTTGGTCTCTGGTATTTGTGATTCCATTATAAAATTCTCAAATGATGTACTAATTCATGTTTTGCATGTGAGGTTTCAAGAATGATACATATTTTATGGGATATCACTCTTCTAAATTATTCTTTATGTTTTTGAGTATATGTCCTTTAGATGTTATCAAATTTACTTGACTGAAGAAAAATAGGGGGATATGATTTTTTAGAATAATAATTCCAATCCTCAATATCTAGTGTTCTTTTAAAATGAGTATTTGAAAAGTTTTCTTCCTTCCGAGCTCAAAAATTATCCTTTATCACAACAACATTCAGTATACGTGTTCATATTGAATGATGATATTTCTATACCTTCTTCAGACTTTAACCTAACATATTTTATATGAAGACCTCCTGATAGTATTTAGATGAAAATTTATAAGGATATGCAACTGGTTGCAGCTCGGCCCTAGGGGTTTTCATATATGTTGGAAATCACTCCCTTAGGTCTGAACGGTTATGATTTAACTCACTGTCCCATTAGTTAGAACTATTTTAGTATATATTTCTCTTCTAAAAATAACCTAGGTGGATGAGGGAGCTCAAAAGGGGATCTTATACCTTGTAAAATATTTTCTGATAAATTCACATGGCATTTCTATGTCAAATATAGTTTCTTATTATTTTATAACCAACAATACATTATTTATGTCAACGATGTTTGGATTTTTCAATTCATTGTTTATCAACAACCTGAACTTCTCAGGGAATTCATAATTCATTGGTTACTTTGCACAAATTCATTTCAAATATCCCATGATGAGTTAAGAATTCATTTTGGGGATATCTATCAACTTGGTTGGATACCCCCTCTTAGATATATTTATGATGAATTACTTCCTGTCACATATTTCTGGAATGACCCTTTGTAAACTCAAGTCTTATAGAGGGATATGTACAACATCAGAAAGGAAAATTTAATAAAGGATATAACTATATACATTCTCATATATTTCAAATATTGGATCCAAAATTTTTCATTATCATGATGGATCTTGGCCAAATGCGATACACACCCATCGATGTCCTTCCCGAAAGGTTCATAACAATATCAGTTTGTTTTGGGCCATTTTTTAAGCTGATGATCATACATCATGGGGATACTAAGTGAAGCTAGAGATATGTCCAAGATTTAGGCTGGTGGGATTCATGGTAATGTTTTTGAATGGGTGGATTTTCCCAGTTAGAGATGTTCATCTAGGAATCCCGGTCATCATGCTACAAATTGAATCATAGATAGAAGAGAGACATTGCCTCAATATAGAGGTATCAAATATTGCTCACCATTACCAAATCTAGGTCAAAAGTTATTATGGAAACACTCTATATATGACTTTTGGTCTTTTCTAGTTTTATATGGATATATAGGAGAGCATTTCAATTGTTATGAATACAAAAAGACCACCTAGATTCCGAGTGATTTATCTCATCCTAGGATTCTTAACATTTTCTAGGTTGGGGCCATGTTGTTTGGACTTGATGATTTTACTGATGTGTTTATTCGATCAAATATATTTTATTTCACCCCTTATACTACATTGATTTTGAAAATCATTCATAATGGAAGCATCTATATTGATGAAAGGTCATTCAAGATCTCCCATTGAGATGTGGTTCTTGTAGTAAGGATGGATGAATTTATCGTATGCGAGCCATATACACCTTATCTATTTTCTCATCATTTCAGCGACATCCAAATGGTCTCACCTCTCCTATAATCTAGCATTCAGGAAGAGAGACACTCTGGGACCATCCAATAGTTTTAGATAATATTTGTGCATGAAGACAACGATTCTAAGATCCTTATTTAATATGCTAATTCTCTATATTTTATTTCTTAGGATTATTTATAGGATTGGGTAACATAATACCTAGGTGGTGTGATAAAACAACTGGTCCTCCATGTGGACAACCCATTTTCATCATTGACCCCTCTGTATGTAGAAATGGCGGAGTTGAGTCAGGACTTGGGAGAGACTTTGGGGAACTTCCCTCATCTTAAAGATGACTATCACATTAGTGGGATAGACCCTGTTGTGATTTTTATCTGTTTAACACGTGTATGAAATGATGCACCTATTGAGGGGATAATATATGGGAATTCCTCTCATGATTTATTATCACCTCTATTGACTATTACTTCTTCTAATGTACACAATTTCAACTTCCACTGAAAATCAAAAATTGTGCAGGTTGATCTGGAAGTACATTCAAAACATGATCAGTAAGAGTCCTCATGAAATGTTTCATGACGAAGAGGAATGCCTTCAATAGATATTAAATGAATTTTGGGAGGATGTATTTGATCTCCAACTGTTGTAAAAAATGATGAGAAAAATTATCTTGGCTCTATAATATTTAGCTACCAATGAGAGGGCCTTACACTATATTAAATTGATGATCCCTTGTCCAAATAGATGAAAGTGGTTTTGTAGGAATTGGAGAAGAGTCACCTATTTATATCTTATTTTCAAGCCCTGATGGATTCTTAGACAATGAAAATATGGTGATATGAGGAAATCATAGATCTCCTAAGGTCTAACCTCTCAACATTATCATCTTCGTTGGAAACATCCCAAAAAAGAGTTGAGTAGCTAAATACTTATTCGAGACCCTCCATCATAGGGAAGAAGTGGAAGAGGAAAGGTGAGTGGCACTTTAATGTTCAATTAAATCTTCTTGATAGACTCTTACTGACTTTCCATATCATTTGGTTGAATCTTATTATAGATCAATAATTTATATGTAGTTTTATTTGATGAAATTAATAGATAGACTCCAAAATGTGGGGAATACTTTTATTGAAATATATCTATGAATGAATTTTATAAACATTTTATGTTGCAGTCTAGAAATATTTTATTAATGTTTTTGATGAAATTTTAATGATCCCATCTTGTATGAATCTCCAATGGTATCCATACTTTGAATAATATCAAGTAAACATGAATACATAGATTTAAATTTATAAATTCTTATAGATTCTTCCTGATAAATTATCATGAATAACCACCAGTATGTGACTCTTC
The DNA here is from genome assembly GCA_963277665.1 of Viscum album. NCBI lineage: Eukaryota > Viridiplantae > Streptophyta > Magnoliopsida > Santalales > Viscaceae > Viscum > Viscum album. Next base: position 1,982,448,319 of record OY728145.1, on the reverse strand, counting down.
ATTAACAGGTATCTTCCATATATCTTGAGATTATATGATTCACAATAGGATAATTATTGTTGAATATCTGTCTGAGGGGGATAAATTTCTTATATTTTTAAAAATATGATAGGTTTGGTGAGGGTAAATTGATTTTTACTAAGGAAATATATTGGGAGTCAGACGATTTGTATCTCTTACATTCTTGAAAACTAAATCACTGTTGTGTTGTATTTTATGTTATTTTAGCTTGGAACTTCTATCGATGTAGTTTAGGGTATTTTAGATCAGAACTTCTATAACTGTACTTTATGGTCTTTTATCTCAGACCTTCTATCATCATAGTTTAGGTTCTTTTAGCTCAGAACTTTTAATGCTGCAGTTTAGGGTATTTATGTGTGGAAATTAAATCACCATATTTTAAGGTATTTTATCTCGGACCTTCTATTGTTGTAGTGTTGGGTGTTTTAGTTTGGACATTATATCACTCTATTTTAGCGTCTTTTATCCCTGGTTTTATACTAATTTAGTTTATAGTCTTTTAGCTATGACCTTAGGATTTGATGAAGTTTAAACTCTTGATTCCATGACATGATTGATTATTTTGGGATATGGTGGAGACATGCTAGGAATGAATCAAAACAAGTGAGGATGATGAGTTCTTCTCTGGTATTGCTGGGGCTCATGAAGATTGAAGTGTCGTTCCTGCACGATAGAGATTCTGATGTTTGGTAGGTAAAATCTCTTATGGGATGGTAATATTGTAAAGAACAGTTGTCCTTACTCTTTTGTAAGGTCAATAGAAGAATTATGGGTGTGATATTGAATGAGGGAGAAGTACTAGAGTTGATAGGTCATTCTGGATAATTGGAATATGGGTGATGTAAGTCATAACCAGTATGTTTGAGTCGATGAATACGTAATGGATATGTCACATTTGAAAAAACACATATTACCCAAATGGGTTGGGTTCTACCATGGTTTTTATGGCTTTCATGTATAGAATTTACTTTCCTAAAAAAAGAATATTACATTAATTGGTAGATAAAATCCCCTATGAATCAATATCATTGATAAGGAAATATGATCTATACTCTTTTATGAAGGCCATGAATGTTTCATGAAGACTAAAATGTTAGATAATGAGGTTGTGTATAGAGGTAAATCTATCCAGGAAGAGATCATGCACTATAGTGTATTTCATATCTTAATTATGAATCTTAATCCCTACACCATGCGGTTTTATATCAAGGGGTTTGGGCCATCAAATGATTGGGAATAGAGTATTATATTCTTGATTTGAGAAAGGGTAAAAACACGGTGATGAAATGTCAAGGATGTAATTTTTTATTGGATAGTCTATTGTAGGGATAATAAATCATGTTCTGAAGTGATCATGTTAGGAGGATGATTTGGGACAATCACATTGAAAATTTCCTAGAACACACTGATATGTTGAGTTATACCGTAGGGATATAAGGGCTCACAATGATGAAAATCCCCATTTTATAGAGTGACAATTTTTATGACCATAGGAACATATTCAGGAGTGATAGGCATATATTAATAATTTAATAGTGGGTCCATTGAAGCCAGGTATTTTTTCCAAGGGTCATAGAAGGCTTATGGTGATCCAAGGTGCTCAAATCATGAAGTGTGATTCTTGGAAAGTGTAATATATAGGAAATGTTATACTACCCTAAAATTTTTTCATCATCTAGAGAACATTCTCTTGAAGTGAGTAGACATCAAAAGTCATTAAAATAACTATTAATAGACCAAGGGGTCTAGTGATCATAGATTTTACTTTTATTATTGATACTGTAACGACCCGATAAAACCATGTTTTGATTTTTGACATGTTTTCTTTTCAATGTTACCCATTAAGTGAACCAACAATCAACTTATAAGGTAATAATAATAAAATGCATCAAATGAATGAAAAATCCTTTTATTCAGATAAGTTACATTTTGGCTACATCATCCACTGACCAAACAAGAAGATAAATTAACCAAAAATCCCAACTAAGAACCCGATTACAATAATGGGGAGACCGCTTAAAACCACAAAGAGCCCAAAAATGTGGTAGGGGTTTCGGGCATCCATCATAATGAACATGAGGATGGCCAAAGCCACTGCAACTGTGCTGACCACCAGGGGAATCATACGAACCATCTTCTCCTTTTCACCTTCAGTCACCTGGAGCGAGGGACACCCCGAGACCAGACCCTTTATACGCACACCAATCTGACTGTTGAACCCAAACGGCTATAAATATAACCGCTGGATTCTCCTATCTTCTATGTTTTGTTTTTGACCATTGGAAATAATAATGGCTTACCCTGAAAGGTTCGGAATATTAATTAAGTAATTTTCCTTAATGTTTAAAGAATGACATCAATGATAACTTAATTAAATTATTTCATGTTTCCCAAGAAATGCAAATTTTGTTTTATGAAAGTTAATGTTATTATACACTACACATAATTTTCTTAATTTGAGCAATTAAAATATTATGTTGTAAATATATTAAAGCTAATGGGTTTTTATTTTTTTAAATATGTATTAACCCTTGAGTTATATATATATATAAATTTTTAATCTAATTAAATGATTCTTTTTCTCTAAATTAAATATAAGAGATAATAATAATGTGAATGTTTATAATTTGGATAAAAAGTTTTGAAAACTACGTCAAACTGTGATTTCTTTTACTTATGTGTTTCTTGGTGATGATATTTATATCAACACACTTTTATGTGTGATTAAATGTAGTTATGTTTAATAATAATATTTAATTAAGAAAATTAAGGTAATTAGCTAAAAAGGAAATAAATATATATATGTATATGTATATGTATATATGTGTTATGTTTTGAGTACCCAATGTTTTTAATCTTTGATCTTCATAATATAATATTATGTAATTAGTAAATATGGATTAATAATAATAATGATAATATAATAAAATTTATTGATGTTTTAAAAATAAAAATAAAATATATATATATATATAAAAATTTATATAATAATATGTTCTGATTGAATAAATATATTTTTATTGACCAATGACTTTTATTAAAATAATAAAAGTTAGTTCAATAATTGAATTTTTTTAATGATAAAAACAATGTTTAAATAAATTAATGAGAATATTAATAAAACAACCTTTTCTTTTTTTTAAACAAAAACCCTGTTGAACCGCATTTTTAAACACCGCAGCAACCCAGCGTCGTTCTATCTTCTCCCATCTGATCGCGGTTTTCCATTCCTTTTTACGTCTAACCGCTTTAAGGTCGTCTGATCTTATCCTTTTAATCTCAGTCGTTCGTCCATTTTCTGGTTTTCTCCTTCTCCACGCGCCCCACGTTTTCTTCTTCTTCATTGCGCCGCTGAACCAGTAGAGCGTAGGGATTTTTTTCTTCGTCTAGGCCAGTGAGTGGACCCACGATGCTCCTTCCTTCCACAAGTTGGCACCGATTCACCTCGGATACCTCGGGTCGACGACTCCCCGAAGTTCCTCTTCTTCTTCTTCTGTTTATTTTTTAAAACCTTGGTTGCACCGAAGCAGGGTGTTTTTGCACCGAGCTTCTTGATCTCTCCGACCACCGGTCCTTGACGCTGCACCATTTCATCTCCCCTTCTCCGAGCTAAGGTAAGGGCCGAGTTCTATTTTTAAGTTTTTGTTTAAGCTTCGGTTTATATATATATATATATATATATATATATATATACGTGTAATATATATATGTATATCTTCTGTGTTTACACTTTCAGTTCCTCTTGCCTCATCTACTCCTCCTCTCCGAGCAAGGTAATATGCATGTTTTATTTTGGGTTGGTTTTTTCAAGCTTTGGTTTATATAAATGTGTATATATACATATTACATATATATTTCTGGTGCGTGTGATCTGGGTGCAAACCCAGATCTTGTGGATCTCCCTCCCAGCCTGGAGAACCGAATAAGAGTATGGGGAAATCATATTCTTCATTTTCCATTGTTTCTATAGGCTTTACATAGTTATATACACTTGTTATATAAATGTGTATATGGTTATACAGGACCATAAAAACCTATTTGTACCACTACACCATTCCTAGAACTGGACCCAAGAGAAGGAGCCCTTCATGTTTTAAAAAATAAAAATTAATTCATTTGGTTTTGGAAAATACCTGGTTATATATATTTATGTTCTTAATGTATGGATATATATATATATATAATTATACATGGAATAAGACCCATTCATATCAGCTTCCCACTTACTGCAAAAACAAACCAGGGTAAAAGGAGCTCCTGGGTATTATTTTACTTTGGTTTTGGGTGTTTGTGGGTACATGAATACACTTTGTTTATTTATATATATGTATGTATAAATGTACACATATATATATAATACACTTTATGCATGTATACACAATCTGTTTATATGTAATCAATCTATTCTTCACCCTACCTTATGAAAATGGTTTTTGCGGGTAAATTGTATAAACATATAAGATTATGAAAATATATAGAACATATATATGTATATGTACATGTGGTTATATAAGATGTAAATGTACATCTACGTGCATATATGAGGCTGAATTTTTTTTTATTCTTTTAATGTTTATCGCATTATCATATAAGGGTTTTATGAAAGTCAAGTTCATTTCTTTATATAAAGTATCCCCACTCGGTTTTCCAAACATTAATTTTGTTTAATGTAAAACTTGGGAAATATATTTGAGTATCGCTTATTGTGGTAAACACATGCATATGTACTGGTATATATATCATCATTTTGTCTTTAATTACAAGTTTTTTTATGGTGTTTATAAACATTATTGAGAAAAGGGGGTCATGGTGTTTAAAGTACTAATAAAAGAGTTTTTACACATTTATGTACATGGTTTTTCCAAGATGGACTTGATTACGCACATTGTATCCCCAACTGCATGTAGTAAACACCCGTAATATCTGTTTATAAGCATATGTGTAAGTTATGAATGACCTTGTTTTAACTGGGTATCATGATGTTATGGAATGTTAAGTGATTATGTTATTTTCCTTAAAACCCATGTTTCAATTGTTAAGATATGTGAGGGATGTATATGACCTACATGTGACGGGTGTGCCAAGAATTATATAGCCTAATAAGAATGATGTGATGGGTGCGCCTGGAATTATACAGTGCTCCAATGCATTGGGTAAAGCAAGAGTCTCATGAGACGTTACGTGCGACGGTCTTGGAAGTTAGCCTTGACTTGTGCTACCATGGAATGGGATTAGCAGTGATCCTTGACCCGTTAAGTATGTTATACGGTCTTGGAGAAAGGTCTTGACAAAGTCCAGTATTATACATTCCCTCTACATGTAATGATAAAGTTCAGCCAGGGGTTAGTTCATCTAACAGGACAACCCATAGTTGAATGTTCCCATGACTATGAAAATGTAATTTATGTGTCAAGAACTGTTTTTCATATGGTAAACTGTTAGAAGAACTGTATATTCTCATGAACCATGTTAAACATGTTTTTCCTTGCTTATTCATGGAATTATTTTTAGAATTTAAGTAACCTTATTTGAATATTATTCTTTGTTTATTCTTCTTATGTTGTGCTCTCTGATCATGTTTACTCTAATGTTTATTTCAAGTATGTACTTCTCTGTGGAAGTGGTTTTCAAAAAACATTGGATTTCATGAAAAGAAAATGTCTCATTTTTAGAAAAGTGTTTTATTCTCTTCAAAAGGACTTCTTTGAGAAAGAGTTTTTCTTAAAACGTTTTTCAAACCCCATACTGGGCGTATTTGTTCACCCTACGTTTTTGATTAAATTTTTTAGGCATTGTTGGTACTAATGAAGTTAATCAGAAGCAGCTAGTTTCCCGGAATCCTGAGCCTCACGATCTTCTTTAGTAATGGGACATGATATTTAATTTGTAATGATGTAATGAGATGTTAAGTATATCATTTCTCATTAAGCACCCTGGGTTTGGGGGTCTCTACAGTTGGTGTCATAGGATAGGTTCAAGCAACTCTGGAAAACCAGGTGATATAAATGTATTGCTATGACTAACTAAGTAAAAATGTTATAACTTTCAGATGGCTGATGTACCTTCTGACCTTTTGCCACTTCCCACTGAGGCTCTAGAGAACATTGTATCTCTAGCTAGCCGTGAGAACATTCTGAATTATGCCCAAATTAACATGACGTGTAAGCACCTGTATGACGTGGGAAACTCACCTAGGGTGATTAGTCTTCACCAGGGATTAGGGAAGGATTATCTCCTAATGATGATGACCTAATTTCCCACTTATACACGTCGGGGAAGGTATCATGAAGGACTCTTCCGAGTGTGCACAACTGGAAAGGAATTTGGCACAATGCTTGATAACCCCTTTCAAGAAGCTGCTACTGCCGGAGACCTCCGAGCATCTTACCAATGCCAGATTTGGCACTATGGCTTTTGGGGCCAGTTAATGGACTTTGGATCGTTGGAAAATGAGTCCACCAAATTTTCTATTAGGAAAGAAGTGTATACCGATGTTTCCCAACTCCATACCCATCATGTTAAACTCAGGAGGCATTATAAATGTTCACATGAGTTTATTCCTGTCTGTTCAGCCTGTGTGTGGTTTGACAAGTTAGGAAGTTTTTCCACTCTTTGTGGTGTACGTCTTGTAATCTCAGACTTTTCCATGTAAACTTTTGAATAAATGGAAGATTCTTGTTTCCTTTCATGTCTCCACCTTATCAATGTTGTGAAGAGTTTCTTTTCGATGTTTGTTTTCAGATGGCTTGTCAAACGAACTTCTCATCACTACCTGATGAGTTAGTAGAAGTCAACTTGATTAGGGAATGCATGGTGGATTATCCATCCTTTCTCCACCTACGAGGGTCATTCCAGCATTTTCTCAATCAAGAAAATGGTCCATAGGTCCTTCGTTTATGTCAAGAGGATGACCGTGTTTTTCACCTCATCGCCACTGCTCAACTCCCCTGGTACAGGAGAAGGGGAAGATACTTTAAAGGCATGTTACAGTGTTTTACTCTGGCACTGAACTTTTTTGCCAGAGCGTGGTTCCTCGTGGCCGCTCGGGATGGCCAGCTTAGTGCAACATACATATTCCAAGTCTTGAATCTCAGTCTCCTCAACTACATCATCTCTCTCAACAACCTCGAGCATGATGTGTCTAGAAGAGTTATCAAGGAGTTTATCTACTCGGACATTTCCATGCTTTGCACGACACGGGCCTCACTTTGGAAGCCTGTATGCAGTACGCACGAACAGGAGTTCAGGACGTACTGTTCGAAGTGTATCTGGACTAGGGAAATGGAAGAGCTGTGTGCCAACCTTGGTATCCCGTTAACCGAGCGAGATCAACTGTTTCAGTAGTGTTCTACGTATGGGGTTTCAGTTTTTTCTTTTTATCATAGAATTGCGATGGTTCAATTCTTTGAAGGGGGAAGTGATGTAACGACCTGAGAAAACCATGTTTTGATTTTTGACAAGTTGTCTTTTCAATGTCACCCGTTAAGTGAACCAACAATCAAATTATAAGGTAATAATAATAAAATGCATCAAATGAATGAAAACTCCTTTTATTCAGATAAGTAACATTTTCGCTACAACTTCCACTGACCAAACAAGAAGATAAATTAACCAAAAATCCCATCTAAGAACCTGATTACAATAATGGGGAGACCGCTTAAAACCACCAGGATCCCAAGAATGTCGTAGGGGTTTCAAGAATCCATCATAATGAACATGAGGATGGCAGAAGCCACTTCAGCTGTGCTGAGCACCAGGGGAATCATACAAACCATCTTCTCCTTTTATCCTTCAGTCACCTGGAGCGAGGGACACCCCGAGACCAGACCCTTTATAAGTACACCAATTCGACCGTTGAACCCAAACAGATATAAATATGACCGTTGGATTCTCCTATCTTATATGTTTTGTTTTTGACAGTTGGAAATAAGAACGGCTTACCCTGAAAGGTTTAGAATATTAATTAAGTAATTTGTAGGACCCCGGGACACCCTAAGAGGGGAGGGGTGAATCAGGCTGGAAACTTTTTCTTCTTTTAGTTGTGGATCTTGTTCCCACGTTGGTAGGAACTACTTAAACCTGTATGATGGATATGATCAGCAATTAAACATTCACATGCAGAGACAGATGACACAGCTATTTTTACTTGGTTCACCACTAAGGGCTACGTCCAAGGAGTATACGCCGACAGGTTGCCGGTCGTACCTAAATCCACTATTCTTCACTAGCTGCGGATACAAATGTTCGGGTAAAGACACTCTGTCCCAGGCTCACTGCCTTTACAATTGTTTAGGGATAGCTCACTGTGTCCCTCAGGTCACTCTCGTTGACTCCCCCTGGCTCACTGCCGGTGGAGAGGATCACCTTCTTCCTCTTCCTAAGCTCACTGCTCTTGGAAGGGATTCAGTCACAGTTTATAGACCTGTAGGTCTCTTCATTTTCATGAATGAATGCATATTCCTCTGTATGTAGATGCTCTGTTGAAGTCCATCTTTCACCCGCAGATGAATCTCACTTTGCACCGGATGTACCGGGCAACCTCAATTTTTACGCGCAACCCTTACGGTGTCTTGCGCGCAATTTCTATGGTTTGCGCGAAATTCCTTTTTCGTGCAACTTCCAAATATTACGCGCAGCCTGGAAACTGCCTTGCGTTCAATTCACTACTCTTGCGCGAAATCCACTTTTCGCGCAATCTTCCTTTTACGCGCCAATCACCAACTTTCTGCGCAGCCTTTGCTTTTCGCGCAATCTGACTTTACGCGCAAACTTTAAGTTTACACGCAACACACTTTCTAACTTCAATTTCGCGCACCAGAGCTCGGGTATTTTCTATGTCTTGAACTCTGTTGAATGGAGGAGGGTCACTTCATATTTATAGGCAAAATCGACCCTGCGCGAAAAACCCTCCTTGAGCGCGTAATCCGCTTTGATCGTGAAATACAAATCTTCCGCGCACAACCATTTTCCTCGCACTGCTCCATAATTTCGCGCACCTTATGCCTTTGCCATTTTCCGAGCTTCGGACCTCGAAACATCTTTTGCGTGAAATACAATTTCGTGCAACCCGCTGTTTTGTGCACCACACTTCAAGATTTCGCGCAACCCGCTAATTTTGCGCGCCCAGCTCAAGTATTTCGCGCAAGCCTCTTATATTTCGTGCACCACTTCCTTTTTGTGTGAACCTCCTTTTGCAGACAATCCATGTCTTCATTTTCCTATTTTGAGGCCCAAAAATTTGGCAAACACTGGGAAACAGCGCCACCTTGTATCTGCTCTTTTTGTACCGCCTCTAGATCATCCATTCCTCTGTCGAAGTTCATGAATCAAACATAGATCGTTGACCACAACTCTTGAACTCGACATGTCACCATGGAATCTCCTTTGTCAACAAATTTGTATGTCGTTTGTTTGCTTTTTCAACAAGCACGATCACCTAAACAGCACTTCTTCTTGGTGATCTGTATCCTTCAGCAACTCTTTGGATTTTATCACAAAATCCACTATTGTGATATGTATTCTTTGAAGGAACAACTTTAGTACCATTATCTTCTGATACAATGTGATGTGCATGGCCATCTCATAATTGCAATCTCTGCATGGCCATCTCAGAAGTCAACTCATTGGCACATTGTCTTCTTCATCAACTGTCATGATCAAATTCATGCAAAGCATGTGATTCAATCCGTCAAGAAGTCTCTAGCATGGCTGTCATGATCAACTTCATGAAAAACATGTGATTCAATCCTTCAAGAAGTATCTAGCATGGTTCTCATGCAATCATGAGTAATTACATGGTCTTCATCCAAAAACCTCATTCTTCTTTAATCATCCTCGAATGGATTACTCCTCATATTCTTCATTGTTGTAAACAATGTATCACCTTTGACAAATGTTCTTTGAACTTATGATCAGCACAACAATCATCTGAATCACCACTCCTCTACTTCATCGGAGTATTTCATGATCACCTTCATTTTGATCTACATTGACAACTATTGACAACAAATACAACCTTATACACAAAGTGGTTCCAACATAATTTTCCTTAATGTTTAAATAATGACATCAATGATAACATAATTAATTTATTTCATGTTTCCCCAGAAATGTGAATTATGTTTTATGAAAGTTAATGTTATTATACACTACACTTATTTTTCTTAATTTGAGCAATTAAAATTTTATGTTGTAAATATATTAAAGCTAATGTGTTTTTATATTGTCTAAATATGTATTAACCCTTGAGTTATATATATATAAATTTTTCATCAAATTGAATGATTCTTTTTCTCTCAATTAAATATAAGAGATAATAATAATGAGAATGTTTATAATTTGGATAAACAGTTTTGGAAACTGCGTCAAACTGTGATTTCATTTACTTATGTGTTTTGTGGTGATGATATTTTTATCAATACACTTTTATGTGTGATTAAATGTAGTTACGTTTAATAATAATCTTTAATTAAGAAAATTAAGGTAATTAGCTAAAAAGGAAATTAATATATATATATATATATATGTATGTATGTGTTATGTTTTGAGTACCCAATGTTTTTAATCATTGATATTCATAATGTAATATTAAGTAATTAGTAAATATGGTTTAATAATAATAATGATAATATAATAAAATTTATTGATGTTTTAAAAATAATATATATATATATATATATATACATTTATATAATAATATGTTTTGATTGAATAAATATATTTTTATTGACCAATTACTTTTATTAAAATAATAAAAGTTAGTTTAATAATTGAATTTTTTTAATGATAAAAACAATGATTTAATAAATTAATGAGAATATTAATAAAACAAACTTTTCTTTTTTTTAAACAAAAACCCTGTTGAACCACATTTTTAAACACCGCAGAAACCCAGGGTCGTTCGATCCTCTCCCCTCCAATCACGGTCGTCCATCCCTTTAAAAGCCGTACCACTTTAAGGCCATCTGATCTTCTCCTTTTAATGTCGGTTGTTCGTTCGTTTTTGGGTTTTCTCCTTCTCCCCGTGCCCCACGTTTTCTTCTTCTTCATTGCGCCACTGAACTAGTAGAGCGTAGGGCTCGTTTTCTTCATCTAGGACAATGAGTGGACCCACAATGCTCCTTCTTTCCACGGGTTGGCATCGATTCTCCTTGGATACCTTTGGACGACGACTCCCTGAAGTTCCTCCTATTCTTCTTCTGTTTATTTTTAAAAACCATTGTATCACCAAAGCAGGGTGTTTTTACACCAAGCTTCTTGATCTCTCCGACCACCGGTCCTCGACGCTACACCATTTCCTCTCCCCTTCTCTGAGCTAAGGTAAGGGTCGAGTTCTATTTTTATGTTTTTGTTTATGCTTCGGTTTATATATATATATATATATATGTATGTATATACGTCTAATATATATATGTATATCTTCTATGTTTACACTTTCAGTTCCTCTTGCCTCGTTTACTCCTCCTCTCTGAGAAAGGTAAGAGGAATGTTTTATTTTTGGTTGGTTTGTTAAGCTTCGGTTTATATAAATGTGTATATATATATGTTATATATATATTTCTGGTGCGTGTGAACCTGGTGCAAACCCAGATCTTGTGGATCTCCCTCCCAGCCTGGAGAACCGAATAAGAGAATGGGGAAATCCTCTTCTTCGTTTTCCATTATTTTTATAGGATTTACATAGTTATATAAACTTATTATATAAATGTGTATAAGATTATACAGGACCATAAAAACCAATTTTTACCACTACACCCTTCCTAAAACCGGACCCAAGGGAATGAGCCCTTGATGTTTTAAAAAATAAAAAATAATTTCTTTTGATTTGGGAAAATACACGGTTATATATATTTATGTTCTTCATGTGTGGATATATATATATATTTAAAAAATTATACATGGAATAAGACCCATTCATATCAGCTTCCCACGTACTGTAAAAACAAACCAGGGTAAAAGGAGCTCTTGGGTGTTATTTTACATCGGTTTTGGGTGTTTGTGTGTTCATGAATACACTTTGTGTATTTATATATATATGTATAAATGTACAAATATATATATATAATACACTTTATGCATGTATACACAATTTGTTTCTATGTAATCAACCTATTCTTCACCCTGCCTTATGAAAATGGTGTTTGCGGGTAAATTGTATAAACATATAAGATTATGCAAATATATAGAACATATATATGTAAATGTACATGTGGTTATATAAGATGTACATGAACATCTACGTGCATATATAAGGACAAATTTATTTTATTATTTTAAAGTTTATCGCATTATCACATAAGGGTTTTATGAAATTCAATTTTATTTCTTTATATAAAGGATCCCCACTCAGTTTTCCAAACATTAATTTTGTTTAATGAATAACTTGGGAAATATATTTGAGTATGGCTTATTGTGGTAAACCCATGCATATGTACTGGTATATATATCATCATGTTGTCTTCAATTACAAGTTTTTTTATGGTGTTTATAAACTTTATAGGGAAAAGGGGGTCATGTTGTTTAAAGTGCTAATAAAAGAGTTTTTACACAATTATGTACATGGTTTTCCCAAGATGGACTTGATTACGCACATTGTATCCCCAACTGCATGTATTAGACACACATAATATCTGTTTATCAGCATATGTGTATGTTATGAATGAAATTGTTTTAAATGGGTATTATGATGTTATGGAATGTTAAGTGATTATGTTCTTTTCCTTAAAACCCATGTTTCAATTGTTAAGAAAATTTCTTATGTGTACAAATTTACCATGCATGTATCAGTTTATTTATGATTAAACTTTCTTCAAGTTATGAATAATTATGTAAAGAGGGGGTTGATTAAGAATGCATAAAACCCTATGAATGAATGACCATGTCAAGATATGTGAGGGATATATATGACCTACATGTGACGGGTGTGCCCAGAATTATATAGTACAATAATAATTATGTGATTGGTGCGCCCGGAATTATGCAGTGCTCCAATGCATTGGGTAAACCAAGAGTCTAATGAGACGTTATGTGAGACGGTGTTGGCAGTTATCCTTGGCTTGTGCTACCATGGAACGGGATTGGCAGTGAGCCTTGACCCGTTAAGTATGTTATACGGTCATGATGAAAGGTCTTGACAAAGTCCAATATTATATATTCCCTCTGCATGTAATGATAAAGGTCAACTAGGCGTTAGTTCAACTAATAGTACAACCCCTAGTCGAAAGCTCCCATGACTATGAAAATGTAATTTATGTGTCAAGAACTGTTTTTCATATGGTAAACTGTTAGAAGAACTGTATATTCTCATGAACTATGTTAAGAACGTTTTCCCTGCTTAGTCACAGAATTCTTTTTAGAATTTAAGTAACCTTATTTGAATATTATTCTTTTTTTATTAATCTTATGTTGGGCTCTCTGATCATGTTTACTCTGATTTTTATTTCAAGTACGTACTTCTCTGTGGAAGTGGTTTTCAAAAAATGTTGGATTTCATGAACAGAAAATGTCTCGTTTTTAGAAAAGTGTTTTATTCTCTTCAAAAGGACTGCTTTGAGAAAGAGTTTTTCTTAAAACGTTTTTAAAAACCCTTACTAGGCATATTTACTCACCCTACGTTTTGGTTTAAATTTTTCAAGCATGGTTGGTACTAATGAAGTTAATCAGAAGCAGTTGGTTTCGCAGAATCCTGAGCCTCACGATCTTTTGTAGTAATGGGACATGATATCTAATTTTTAATGATGTAATGAGATGTTAAGTATATCATGTCTCATTAAGCACCCTGAGTTTGGGGGTCGCTACAGTTGGTATCAGAAGAAGGGTTCAGGCAACTCTAGAAAACGAGGTGATATAAATGTATTTCTATGACTATCTTAGTAAAAATGTTATAACTTTCAGATGGCTGATGTACCTACCGACCTTTTGTCACTTCCCACTGAGGCTCTAGAGAACATTGTATCTCTAGCTAGCCGTGAGAACTTTCTGAATTATGCCCAAATTCTCATGACGTATAAGCACCTGTATGACATGTCAAACTCACCTAGGGTGCTTAGTCTTCACTGGGGATTAGGTATGGATTATCTCCTAATGATGATGACCCACATTCCCTCTTATGCACGTCAGGGAAGGTATTACGAAGGACTCTTCTGAGTGTTCACAACTAGCGAGGAATTTGGCACAATGCTTGATAACCCCTTTAAGAAGCTGCCGCTACTGGAGAACTCCGAGCGGCTTACCTATGCCATATTTTTCACTATGGCTTCTAGGGCCATTTAATGGACTTTGGAGCATTGGAAAATGAGTCAACCTGATTGTCTCTTAGGAAAGAAGTGTATACAGATGTTTCACAACTCCATACCCCTCACGCTAAACTCAAAAGGCGTTATAAATGTTCCCATGAGTTTAGTCCTGTCTATTCAGCCTGTGTGTGGTTTGAAGAGTTAGGATGTTTTGCCACTCTTTGTGGTGTAAGTCTTGTAAACTCAGACTTTTCCATGTAAACTTTTGCATAAATTTACGATTATTTCTTCCTTTCATGTCTCCACCTTATCAATGTTGTTAAGAGTTTTCTTTCAATGTTTGTTTTCAGATGGCTAGTCAAACGAACTTCTCATCACTATCCGATGAGTTAGTAGAAGTCATCATTATCAGGGCACGCACGGTGGATTATCCATCCTTTCTCCACCTGTGAGGGTCCTACCAGCGTTTGCTCAATCTAGAAAACAGTCCAGAGATCCTTCGTTTATGTCAAGAGGATGACCGTGTTTTTCACCTCATTGCCACTGCTCAACTCCCCTACTATAGGTGAATGGGAAGATACTTTGAAGGCCTGTTTTAGTGTTTTACTCTGGTAAAGGACTTTTCTGCCAGAGCGTGCTTCCTCATGGCCGCCCAGGATGGCCAGTTTAGTGAATCATACATGTTCCAAGTCTTGAATATCATTCTCCTAAACTGCATCATCCCTCTCGACTACATCGAGTGTGATGTAGCCAGAAGAGTTATCAAGAAGTTTATCAACTCAGAAATGTTCGAGCATTTCATGGAACGAGCCTCACTTTGGAAGCCCGTGCGCAGTATGCATGAACAGGAGTTCAGGACGTACTGTTTGAAGTGTATCTGGACTAGGGAAACGGAAGAGTTGTGTGCCGACCTTGGTATCCCGTTAACCGAGCTAGATCCACTGTTTTTTTAGTGTTCTACATATGGGGTTTCAGTTTTTTCTTTTTATGATAGAATTGCGAGGGCGCAATCCTTTGAAGGGGGAAGTGATGTAACGACCCGAGAAAACCATGTTTTGATTTTTGACAAGTTTGCTTTTCAATGTCACCTATTATGTGAACCAACAATCAACTTATAAGGTAATAATAATAAAATGCATGAAATGAATGAAAAATCCTTTTATTCAGATAAGTTACATTTCAGCTACAACTTCCACTGACCAAACAAGAAAATAAATTAACCAAAAATCTCAACTACGAACCTGATTACAATAATGGGGAGACCGATTAAAACCACCAAGAGCCCAAGAATGTGGTAGGGGTTTCGGGCATCCATCAAAATGAACATGAGGATGGCCAAAGCCACTACAACCGTGCTGAGCACGAGGGGAATCATACGAACCATCTTATAATTTTATCCTTCAGTCATCTGGAGCGAAAAAAACCCTGAGACCAGACCCTTTATAAGCACATCAATCTGACCATTGAACCCAAACGGCTATAAATATGACCGTTGGTTTCTCCTATTTTCTATGTTTTGTTTTTGACCGTTGGAAGTAAGAATGGATTACCCTGAAAGATTCAAAATATTAATTAAGTAATTTGCCTTAATGTTTAAAGAATGACATCAATGATAACATAATTAATTTATTTCATGTTTCCCCAGAAATGTGAATTATGTTTTATGAAAGTTAATGTTATTATACACTACAATTAT
Organism: Viscum album; assembly: GCA_963277665.1. NCBI lineage: Eukaryota > Viridiplantae > Streptophyta > Magnoliopsida > Santalales > Viscaceae > Viscum > Viscum album. Next base: position 1,982,432,368 of record OY728145.1, on the reverse strand, counting down.
TTTACTTAATTTGAGCAGTTAAAATTTTATGTTGTAAATATATTAAAGCTAATGGGTTTTTATTTTGTCTAAATATGTATTAACCATTGAGTTATATATATATATATATATAAATTTTTCATCAAATTAAATGATTCTTTTTCTCTAAATTAAATATAAGAGATAATAATAATGCAGATGTTTATAATTTGGATAAACAGTTTTGGAAACTATGTCAAACTGTGATTTCTTTTACTTATGTGTTTTGTGGTGATGATATTTATATCAACACACTTTTATGCGTGATTAAATGTAGTTATATTTAATAATAATCTTTAATTAAGAAAATTAAGGTAATTATCTAAAATGGAAATTAAAATATATATATATATATATATGTATGTGTTATGTTTTGAGTACCCAATGTTTTTAATCTTTGATCTTCATAAAGTAATATTAAGTAATTAGTAAATATGGTTTAATAATAATAATGGTAATATTATAAAAGTTATTGATGTTTTAAAAATAATATATATATATATACATACATTTATATTATAATATGTTTTGATTGAATAAATATATTTTTATTGACCAATGACTTTTATTAAAATAATAAAAGTTAGTTTAATAATTGAATTTTTTTAATGATAAAAACAATGTTTTAATAAATTAATGAGAATATTAATAAAACAATCTTTTCTTTTTTTAAACAAAAACCTTGTTGAACCGCGTTTTTAAACACCGCAGCAACCCAGGGTCGTTCGATCTTCTCCCCTCCGATCGCGGCCGTCCATCCCTTTTAAATCTGCACCGCATTAAGGCCGTCTGATATTCTCCTTTTAATCTCAGTCGTTCTTCCATTTTCCAGTTTTCTCCTACTCCCCACGCCCCACGTTTTCTCTTTCTTCGTTGCGCTACTAAACTAGTAGAGTGTAGGGATCATTTTCATCGTCTAGGTCGGTGAGTGGTCCCACAATGCTCCTTCGTTCCATGGGATGGCACTGATTCGCTGCGGATACCTCAGGCCGACGACTCACCGAAGTTCCTCTTCTTCTTCTTTTGTTTTTTTAAACCTTTGTTGCACCGAAGCAGGGTGTTTTTGCACCAAGCTTCTTGATCTCTCCGACCACTAGTCCTCAACGCTGCACCATTTCCTCTTCCCTTCTCCGAGCTATGGTAAGGGTCGAGTTCTGTTTTAACATATTTGTTTAAGCTTCGGTTTATATATATATGTATATATTTGTAATATATATGTATATCTTCTTTGTTTACACATTCGGTTCCTCATGCCTCGTCTACTCCTCCTCTCCGAGCAAGGTAAGAGGCATGTTTTATTTTGGGTTGGTTTTTTCAAGGTTCGGTTTATATAAATGTGTATATATACATGTTATATATATATTTCTGGTGCATGTGAACCGGGTGGAAACCCAGATCTTGTGGATCTCCCTCCCAGCCTGGAGAACCGAATAAGAGTAAGGGGAAATCCTCTTCTTCGTTTTCCACTATTTCTATAGGCTTTACATAGTTATATACACTTGTTATATAAATGTGTATAAGATTATACAGGACTATAAAAACCTATTTATACCACTACACCCTTCCTAGAACTGGACCCAAGAGAAGGAGCCCTTCATGTTTAAAAAAAAATTCTTTTGGTTTGGGATAATATCCGGTTATATATATTTATGTTCTTCATGTGTGGATATATATATATATATATAAATAATTATACAAGGAATAAGACCCATTCATATCAGCTTCCCACTTACTGCAAAAACAAACTAGGGTAAAAGGAGCTCTTGGGTATTATTTTACTTTGGTTTTGGGTGTTTGCGTGTACATGAATACACTTTCTGTATTTATATATATATATATATGTATACATTTATACATATATATATAATACACTTTTTGCATGTATACACAATCTGTTTATATGTAATCAACCTATTCTTCACCCTGCCTTATGAAAATGGAGTTTGTAGGTAAATTGTATAAACATATAAGATTATGAAAATATATAGAACATATATATGTATATGTACATGTGGTTATATAAGATGTACATGTACATCTATATTCATATATGAGGAAAATTTTATTTTATTCTTTTAATGTTTATCGCATTATCAAATAAGGGTTTTATGAAAGTCAAGTTCATTTCTTTATATAAAGGAACCCCACTCAGTTTTCCAAACATTAATTTTGTTTAATGAATAACTTGGGAAATTTATTTGAGTATGGATTATTGTGGTATACCAATGCATATGTACTGGTATATATATCATCTTGTTGTCTTCAATTACATGTTTTTTTATGGTGTTTATAAACTTTATAGAGAAAAGTGGGTCATGTTGTTTAATGTGATAATAAAAGAGTTTTTACACAATTATGTACATGGTTTTCCCAATATGGACTTGATTACACACATTGTATCCCCAACTCCATGTAGTAAAAACCCATAATATCCATTTATCAGCATTTGTGTATGTTATGAATGACCTTGTTTTAACTGGGTATTATGATGTTATGGAATGTTAAGTGATTATGTTCTGTTCCTTAAAACCCATGTTACAATTGTTAAGACAATTTCTTATGTGTACAAATTTAGCATGCATGTATCAGTTTATTTATTATTTAACTGTCTTCAAGTTATGAATAAGTATGTAAAAAGGGGGTCGATTAAGAATGCATAAAACCCTATGATTGAATGACCATGTCAAGATATATGAGGGATGTATATGACCTACATGTGACGGGTGCGCCCAGAATTATTTAGCGCAATAAGAATGATGTGACGGGTGTGCCTGTAATCATACAGCGCTCCAATGAATTGGGTAAATCAAGAGTCTCATGAGACGTTATGTGTGACGGTCTTGGCAGTTAACCTTGGATTGTACTACCATGGAACGGGATTGGCAGTGAGCCTTGACCCGTTAAGTATGTTATACGGTCTTGACGAAAGGTCTTGACAAAGTCCCGTATTATAAATTCCATCTACATGTAATGATAAAGGTCAACCATGGGTTATTTCAACTAATAGAACAACCCCAAGTTGAAAGCTCCCATGACTATGAAAATGTAATTTATGTGTCAATAACTGTTTTTCTTATGGTAAACTATTAGAAGAACTGTATATTCTTATGAACCATGTTAAGAACGTTTTCCCTGCTTAGTCACAGAATTCTTTTTAGAATTTAAGTAACCTTATTTGAATATTATGTTTTGTTTATTCCTCTTATGGTGCACTCTCTGATCATGTTTACTCTAAAGTTTATTTCAAGTATGTACTTTTCTGTGCAAGTGGTTTTCAAAAAACGTCGGATTTCATGAAAAGAAAATGTCTCATTTTTAGAAAAGTGTTTTATTCTATTCAAAAGAACTGCATTGAGAAAGTGTTTTTCTTAAAACGTTTTTAAAACCCCTTACTGGGCATATTTTCTCACCCTACATTTTTGTTTAAATTTTTCAGGCATAGTTTGTACTAATGAATTTAATCAGAAGCAGCTGGTTTCCCGGAATCCTGAGCCTCGCGATCTTTTGTAGTAATGGGACATGATATTTAATTTGTAATGATGTAATGAGATGTTAAGTATATCATGTCTCATTAAGCACCCTGGGTTTGGGGGTCTCTACAGATACAAATATTCCCTTTGAGTATTATGCCTTATTTATTTGTGCACTATTTTTTTTTAAACTCTAGAGATGAAGAGTTTATCACGAAAATACATGACCTTTTCTAAGGAATTACTTTATTGGTTTCCAACCTGAAAATTCTTGAGTCCTTTTTCTCTATTTGTTTAAGTTATCACAATTTAGACCATTATGGGTGAGAGTTTAAGGTTGTACTACATTGACCAATGTGTTGGCACTTTAAGGTCATGGAACACATGGATATAATATGGGGGGATGCTTAAAAGAGCCTAATTATAATACCTAGGTTCAAGAGTACTCCAATATCCTTCTTAGTTGGAGATGAACATATTATAAATCATGGATTGACATTTTTATGTCATGCATAATGATATTAAAGAATTATATTGGGGGTGGCCCCAAAACACCTTCTTGTGTTATGTTCCTCATTAATGATGTCAGGTTCATAAGGATGAGAAATCCCTCCATATATAGCCATGATATCTCTGTTTGGTGGGTCAAAGCCCATATATATCAATAGTAAGGTCAAGTGGCAAGATTCACTTTCCATTCCAACAACCGTGAAAGGTTTACTGTAACTTTATTTTCTCATCATGTGATGTATGATGTATTAATTGAGGTGCTTATATGATAGCATAATCACCCCATAATCAATTTAATCAAGCTAAGGATCTTGTTTTCCTTTGATAAGAAATGATAAAGAGTTATAAAAACTTATTTTAATATCATGTAGGTGACATACTTGTTGTGTTGTTTTAATCTCATGTGACCATGACATTTTCATTGTATTTAAACATCACATGGTGTGAGCGTATTTGTTTCCACACAGTTCAATATTGTGTGATAAGGACATTCAAAATGATGTGAGAAATTATAAAAGATATATTACTTACCAAAAAAGGCCTTGTACAGATCAAAGTCATATTAATGTAATATGAGCTTGTATGAATCAACACCTATGAATTTGGGATGCATTTTTTCATTGGTTGTTGTAGCTAGGTCCATGGTTGAACATCATGGAAACCCTATGTATCCTATGTTGATAGAAATCTAGCCACGCATACCTCTTGAATGGGAAAATATCCGTAAAAAACTATCCCATACATTGATGAGGTCATTTGTTCCCATTAATTGTTCTAGATGGACCTAGGATTGGAGGTCTTAGTGTCACTATGTATCATGGGATGATAGGAATCATTCCACACATAGTTTTGGAGGGACAATAAAATTTTAACATCCTGAAGAGAGAATTTAGGATCCCTTTTGTCGAAGGGAATTTTCTGGTTTATCCCAATGATGGAAATTTGGGTGTCAATATGTATCTAATGGTAATAGGAATCAAGAAAAACATATTTCTTGAAATAGGACCTTCATATGTAGGTCTCACCTGTACGCATGTAGGGGGATTTTTATGATTATTTTTTGGGATTGGACCCAAGGTTGGATATTCAGGAATCACTACATATCCTATGATTTCAATAATCAAGTCACACATAATTCTTTAATGAATATGTGGTAGAATACAAACACCAACCATAGTGGTTATCTCAGGTGGGGTCTATAGGGATGTGCAATTTTATGTCATGCAAAGGACATCGACTTTGTAGTTTTGCATCATGTGATAAGGAATCATGGTATTCATTATATTCTCTTTCATTTAAGAATATGATAAAATTTTCATGAGTTTTTAAAGATTGTTCATGACGGAAATACCTTACTAAAATGCATATGCTCAAATGACATATTCTTGGTGTGAGAAACAAGGAATGGAAGGGGTTCATCTCAGCATTCAAAGGTCATTAAGGATTGGATATGGACAAGTTGTATCATTTGGTGAATATAACACGATATAAGATCAAGGAGTCCATAAAAATATCATTATAAAGAAAATAAATATGTATGTAGTTCTAGAAACTTGTGTAGTTTAATTTTTGGTGGAAAAGACATCATCTGTCTAGTTTAACATCTTGTAGTAAGGACATGAGTTACTCATTGTGGAAGAGGAGGAATGTTGTTGCTAAACATAATAGGGACGGTCTGGGTGTCACTCTATATAATGTGACAGAAATAATCAAGACCCAAATACTTCTTGGGAATCATCATGTTTAGTGTCATGTGGAAAGGATATTAGTCATAATGTCTGATGTCTTGTGGTAATAAAGAGGGTCAGACGATTGGAATAAAGACAAATGTCGTGGATCTATGATCTTCTATGTCATATGGTAAGGACATATTCCATGTATTTTAACTTTATCTAATGAGGAAATGTTCTATACATTTTATCATCATGTGGTTAGGATGTGAGATGCTTTTTATTTTATCGTCCTATATTCAAGACAAGTTATGTATACTTTAGCATCTTTTAGTGATGATGTGCCAGCATAGTTTAACACCATACGACTAGGAAGTTAGTAGATTAATGATAGCCATCCAATTTATTTCATGAGAAAACTATGATTGGTGGCGTTGTATAATGTTCCTCATACATTGTTTCCAATGAGTAGGATATATTGTGAAAACCCTAATGAATGACACAAGGCTCTTACCATTTGCATTCCAGTGTTGGAGGCTTCGTTTCTAGCAACATTGGGGTACAAATATCCTACACCAGTTCCCATTAGAAGAATGAATGTGGGTGGAAATTTTTATTAAAGGATTGTAGAATTCGATTCTGTTGGACTTCGACGCTGTGAAATGTATGTAACATTTCCTCATCATGTCATTGTAGCTAATCTAGATTCTTTTGTCATTTCTCATCATCAGAAAGTTGTATGAAAATGACTATTCTATTTGAATGGAAATATAATTATATGGGAAATACTTCCTCATTCTTGTACACAATTTAGTATAGTGTTTCTAGTGTAGTAATATAAGTGGTGGTATGGTACGGCCATAAATCATGGAGAAGTTTTCTTGGATATGACTTAATGTATTTATTCACCATCATATGGAGTATGTTTGAAAATCTCCTATTAACAAACTATATTTCTTCATTGTCTTCTCTATGATATCGAGATGAGTGATTGGACAAAATGTTGTACTTTTGGTATAATTTATTCCACTCTATAGAACAAAATTTGGTGTCATTTTCCTTCAATATTATGTGGGGGATGACAAATCTATTGATAATATAGGGCATTATTAAGGTGATGATATTCTTCATCATGACTTCTTTGAGTATTATTAACTAATCCCAATTGGGGAAGATGTTGGTAGTGCAAAATATGTACTTGTACAACATAGTTGTAAATGGGGGATGTGGGTACACAATATCCTTTCCCTAAATGAAAAATTTCAAGGAATATTTAGATGTATGTTTCAACTACAAGGGTTGATGGAAGAAGTTTTCGTGGGTCTAAAATGATTGAAATTGCTTGGGAAATTCCACACATTCATGTATCATTATTTTCTATTAGCAACCCAGCCTCTTAATTTGGTGGGAGAGTTTGATCCTAGACTGATGAGAACCATAGGAGCCTCCATGGACTTTTCCATGTTGTTGTGAATCTCTCTCTCTGATATTCTATAGGGAAGATTCAATGAAACCCTTACTTTTAGTGGGATTTTTGTTTATTTGGGCCATCTTGTTGGGTAATGTTCACTGTATGGCACCAAATCTATTCCCTTATGGCTTCGTCTATCAGATGATATCATTTTGGAGATAACTATTTATGGGATCAATCCATCTAGGGGTGGATACTGATTAATCAAACTATGGGTAAGTTTTGACCTGATTGATTTCTTCCATGTCCCAGATGATGATCGATGAGACAATTTTTTATTCTGTGATATTGAGTATTGCTTCCTCTTGACCATAGTCATCTAAGACTATAGTTTCATTAGCCAACAAATATGCATGGGTATTCTGTGATCGGGTAACCTAACGTAATGTGGGACCAAAATGCAATTCTTCCATTAGTTCCGTGACATTGCAAGTGTGAGGAACTAATTACTTCTATTTGATGCTATATTCGCTAATGATATGATTTATCACATGTTTTAAATACCTATTTATATTTTGGTTGGTTATGTATATATTCACATCTAGTTCTATACTAGTGATGAGAAATTTGTATTTTGTATCATTATTTTTGTATCCTTCGAATGGTGATAAATAGTAGAGAAAAATATCTCTGTATGGAGAAACAAATACAATCCTTAACCTAACCCTAATGGGATTTTTATTTTCAGTTATTTTTCAGTTAGGGATTCAAGAGACAGTGTCAAAATACAACTCCCATGTATAGAGAGTTTCATGGGGATAAAAAAACTCCTCATTTGGGAGTTCGGTGTCCATTGGTGTAATTTTGGTGGATAGATGTTCCATGAGGAAAATAGAAAGGGATTTCCCTTTTAAAACCTTTTATGATATGAACTGGATGTCATATTATTTTAGAATGACAACCCAAAAGGCATGAAACCAAATCAACATGGGAAGGACAAGGATGTAATTTATAGGATCAATATGCGATACCAAATGGACTTTACATTGATTCAAGTAATTCCCCATCTTCTAGACGGTAAAGATGAGTGTGTTTCAGTTCTTCTTGACATTTCAGTGTTGGGTATCAGTACCTAAAATGTTCTTCTATGATAATAGGTACTATTCTCACTCCCTACATCATTATTATATTATAGGACAGATCAAAGTGATAATTCCATGGTTTCAACATATAAGATGAGTGGGTTTCCTTCAACTAGTGGCATCAGGATTTATAGGTGTTGTAAATTCTACATGAGACATTGAAAGGCCACTTAGAAGTCCCCATCCCATTAACAATAGATTATATTATTCATTATTCTGGTGGAAGATAGATATTTACTCACCAAATAGGCTATAAAACATTGAATGTAGCTGAGGTTTTCCTAGAGCCATCACATTTTATTTCTATTTCATGGGGTGAAATTACTATAATAGAACTAGTATTCTCCGAATCAACCTCAGTTCTATAGAGTCATACCAAAATTATAAGGAACATCATTGATGTTACACTAAAATCACATTCCAATGGATTCATCATAGGGTTTTTCTATTAAATCTTGTTGAAGACTGTTCGAAGACCTGTAAAGTGAACACATCTCTATAAGGATTTGACCACCATGTCATGAACAAAATATTCATCTATTCTTCATAAGAATGGATTAAAGATATGTTGCATCACACATTGATAATTGGAACCATCATTTATTAAAACAAATGTAATGAATGGAGAAAAAACGAACCCTTGGAGCACTCTGAAGGCATTGTATTATTCATCTTTTTTGTTATATTTTTTCTAATTATACACGGTTTACCCATCCATAATGGAATGGGCTTTGAAGCAAGCAGTTTCACTGACCAATAGTTCAATAATTAGAAAGGGAAATTGACCTTTAATAAATGACTATTAATGTCTCAAAAATCAATGAAGAACCTAATTTTCCCATTTTTTATTGATGGGAATGAAATTAAAAATCTATCTTGAGCATTAAACTTCAATGATAAAGTTGGATTTGATCAAATTTTCATCGTTCACCTTTATATTGGTAGCATGGGAGGGGTGTATCTTCCTGATGACCTAGATGAATCATTGATGGCCATTAGTTATGTTGAGATGGTGTGTAGCCATATATGGATTCCATCCAAGAATTTAGGTATAATTACCATTGGACACATATAAATGCGTGTTTAGAAATTGAATGTACATCCCATTATCATTAACAATCTTGGAAGAACTAATTAGTATAGGAAATGGGTGCCATTTTTCCCTTAAATATACTAGCATAATTTCATCAATGGTGGGGGAGAAGCCTTCCTCAAATAAATGAGGGATGTCCTGAGGTCATCCTCTTCTTCTCCCACCTATGAGACCATGGAGTCATTTTCAGACAAATTAAGAAATTTGGGGGAATATCTACTACGTTTGAGGTGAGATAGGATATGAGAAAATAAATTATCATCCCCTACCATCAGAGACATTGTAGAGAGAATCCATGGTTGATTATCTTTTCCCCTATCACTGGGGAGAAGAGGAGTCTGGAAATTTGGGACAAGGTCTATTGCCTCAACTAGATTTAAGGGGAGTACATACTCACTATGGATAATTCTCCATTAATTTTTAGGGGTGTTCCCCAAGTTATATTTGGATAAAAACATTATATCATCATCCAACATTGGATGTTTTAATTCATTTTTATAGAAACCTACTTCAAAAGATTTCTCTTTGAAAGTCCTATAGGGGGTACTATCACTATGTAGTTTTTCAAACCATATATCGATGGGAAATTTCAGATACTGATGAAATTTTGATGGTACTTCCATGTGGATAGGGATCCAGGTTCTTCTGAGTAGGTCATTTCTAGAAAACCATAAACACAACATTAGAGGTGAGATCCCAAAATATAGCTTTGAGCATGATCTTATTAAGAGGTCTTTGATCATTCTTACCATAATCATGAATGGTCTTCTTTTAGAAAATAAATCCCCCATGTTATACCCATAACATCAGAAGTTTCAAAATGGGATGATATGGATACCAAAACCATTATCAATCAAAGGCTTGTGGATATTTACATTATTGAGTATACCCAAAAAAATTACTGGATCGATGTATCCTTGAATGATCTCTTTATGATCCTGCTTTATGAATGAGACGGAGATAATGAATTCATCTTGAATGGTCTCCACTCAATTGAACATGGTTGTAGAGAATTATCTCTCGAAATCCTCTGAGATCTAGAAGGATTCAATGAGTTACTCCATTAGTTATTTCTAAATATGGAGCATGTCTATAATTGAGAGCTTTCCTATGGAAAATTCCATCTATTTCAGACTATCATAATTTTATGACAAAGGTTGGAGCTTCATGAGGTGAGGATTCTCAATGATATGTGGATCAAGAACTGAGGAATTTGAGGAAGATGGAAATGATTCTTGTGTGGAGATCATGGGAGAATTTTTTGCTAGTAGTGTGGGTTATTCTGGTATTCCTTGTTTCCAAGGCTAATCAATTAATATTGGCCTCTCTAGGATGTTATGAAAGACAAATGGGTGTTTGAAGAATTCTAAAGGGTTCAAATACACCTTCATGCCATTGTTGGGTTCACTAGATTATTTTACCATGAGATTCAATAGCATGTGTTTCTTTGGGGGGATATGACTAATGTATAGGGTCTGACCATGTCCATGATTTCCCATGTATCCTTAGTTCCAATTCATGATGCCTCCTATTACCTAATTAATTGTGGGTAAATCACACTCGTAGGAATATTCATTATCAGATAATGGTTATTTCACATTTATTACATTGATATAATCCAATATGATTTCCTTATCTAAGAATAATTCTATTTGGTGGGGTGGTTCCCATACTTTAGATGTTGTAGTGTAGAAATATTCAAAATTAAGAGAATGAATTTAAGAATAATATGACTCATCCATTTTTTATGTCTCATGGTCACACCCATCTTTTAGAGAAATAACTAATGTCAACTTTTTGGGTGGTAGAACTATTGTGGGTCTATGCATCTATTATCATTGGTTGGAATAAGCCATATCAACTGTTTTCCATGTCATCTATTTATTGATCTTCTATCCACTCCTGGAAAAAAATTTATATTAATCACCATATTCTTCTAATTTGACAATGGTTATGCAGGCCACTTACTCTAGGGAGTTATCTAACATCACCTTTCCAGAATCAACCATGCCTTGAAGCATATCATTAATGTAAATAAATCCCAGAAATTATGTCCTACAAATATATGGAAAGGAATGTATTCAGGATAGTCAGTTAGGTGATCCCCATTGGGTTCTTGGATTGTGTTAGCTTGATCATGTTTTTATCCATGGATTCAAGGAAATAATCAAGGAATTATAAATTTTTGAAGGTCTAGGCTTTATTCATCCATTCCTCATATATCGGGCAACCCTAATTTCTTTATACGTTCATCCGAGGGTGATTTTGTAATTTTTTCCACTTGAAAGGAGTCACCAGGAAGTTTAAGACCTTAATAGTTTTTTTTAGTGGGAAGTGATATTGGATTTAGGCTAATAGTTATAGATTCTTCTTTTTTAATGCTTTCCCCTTATGCTAATGGGATGAGATGAGATTATGTGTGGGTTCAAAAAGTTGTCTCATACAAATGTTGTTCCATTTATGAAATCTCGTAGAACCCACCAAGATACATGACATACTCTTATCGTAGGGCACAGAAAAAGAAATTTAAATTTCCTAGTGCCGCATAGAGGATAACTTGGGTAGTCTCACTTGAGGAGCTTTCTCAGTTCATTCACCTACTTAATCTAATTCACCTAAATTAATTATTTTTGTTGTTTTATATTTTATAAAATTAATGTAATTTAATAAAATAAATGAAACTCATAAATCATAATGAACTAAAATTTATTTCTAAATTACCATGCAACGCTAAATAGAATGTAATTAGAGAAGAAAGGAAGTTCTCCTGAGAGAAATTTCAGGGAGCACCTTCATTGGCCAGCATCAATCATTCTTAGTGAACAAACTCCATCATATGTGTGCACACCTTATTCTACCTCGATTATAAATGAAAAGTTCAATTTTCTATCTCCATGCACACCCTCCATCCACCTCCTCAATCGAGGAAAAATGGTTGTAGACTAAGAAGTTAATCATTGGAAAACCACAGCGAGGATTACACTCACTATAAATTATCATTATAATTAACTCATAGAATATTAAAAATGTGGTCTAGGGTTCAAGAACATGATTACTCCCTCGATATATTCCTCAGATTATTTACTCATGATCATGAGTATTATAGTTCACGATTGTAAGATGATAGGAGGAAAAGAGGGTGGATGTGTGGACACAGAAACAAAAATAATATATGAATTTTATTAGAAATTTATATTACAATTTAAAACTAAAAAAATAAAGAAAATAAAAAAAAATTAAGTGGGGAAGATTTGTGGCCGGCCTCCCTCGGTGGAGATCTCCTCCTTGGTGCTTTGAAGTAATAGATGGAGAATGGGATGATTTGTGAAGGAGGTGAGAGCATCCTTTTATAGGCAGAATTCGTCCCCCTAAAGTTTATGCACTTTAGACCCCATAAATGACCTCTTAACGCATTACACCCTTCATGAATCTTGTTCATAAATAGATTTTTCGTCTATAATAAATATTTTAGCTCATTTATACTTTGGATGAATGAGTTATAAATTTTTCAATGTCTGTTTCTATCTCTGGATGAAGCATCCAAGCAACTTCTTTTAAGAATATGTCGTTTAAGAGCCGCCTTAATGAATTCAAAACTCCATGTAATTTGTTTAGTAAACTCCCCTTTGATTCCTCTTTCATCCCCAAGTGTAATAAAGGCATTTTAAGGTGTTTAGACGAGATGGATGTCCATTATAGTGGTGGGGTCCACACTGTCCGCCCGAAAAAATGTCAAACTTCAATTAATCTTTAGACCCTTTAGATTGCCGAATCAGCTCCTGTTCCAATAGAAAAATTTAAATAAAATAAAATATGTATTCTAAATAAATTTAATCACAAAATTTGGTCATATATTTTCCATGAAATGAATAAAATACATTTGATGTAAAAACTTGTCTAAAATCCGTAATTAGGCATTTTTCACATTTACGCTCAAAATAACACTAAAACCTAAAAACGTGAACATTACCCATTAAATAAAACTATGGTGGGATTATAAAAAATGATTTAGTGTATAAAATATATGAAAATGTGAGCTTAATCACTCCCCCACACTTAAACATTGCAATCCTGGGAAACAATCTTACATCCATATCAATTTCCACATAACAATTTAAAATGAGAAAATATCAATGATCTTATCCAAAATAGAAGTCCATCATTTATCATATATAAAAAATCAATCCCTCCCATTTTAATTTCAATCATTAAAATTTGTTCATCCTCATAATTCAATCCATGTCCCAATCACAAACTACATCACATTGAATTTCATGTCTCTCTTCACTCAAGAGAAATTGATTCTAGAGTTATGCTCATACTTTGAAATCGCATGTATCACCACAGGCTTGTAAAAATTCTCATTTCTCCACAGTGTGAAAAATTAAAATGAATTAAATCATGAGGGATTTAATTAATAGTTCAAATTATTCTGTGGCTTAGGGTTGGTGGGAAATTTATTGAAAAAAGTTTAAGACTAGAAAGTGGAGGTTGGAATCTTAAGTACAATGCATGATTAATTCAAGTGAAAACACAAGAAATTCCTCACTCAATCCCACATAAAAAAGTGAAAATCAACACCACACCCTTTTATGACATGTTACACGTGCCAAGAAGTGATTATAATGAATGATATCATCTATGTTCTCCCTTTTTATTTTCAAAGCTCTTGAAAGGCACAACTTTATTTTTATTTTTTTTTCATGGAGGATGAGCTAAAAATTGAATAAAATGAATGAATGAAAATTCATGACCTTGTTTTTTAAGAGGGAAATGAGTCATAAAATAATTTACAATGATTAATTCAAGGTCATCTCCATTTTTTCATTTTTTTAAGGAGAAATGGATGAAACAAAGAAAGCACAATGAAATGGCGACACATGCCCAATTATCTTATTATCCACTGCCCAAAGTATTGAAATACAACTTGAACCATCCATAAATGATGAAAATCCTAATGAAAGAACACGAATGGCCCTTCCCCCACACTGAAACATGAAATATCCATGAAAAAAATACTAAAAGTGGGTATGTAAGGAAAACTTGGCTTATAATGTGGCTTAAACCTATAAGGAAATTCAATGCATCTAAGGGCATACAAAAGATAAATGTAAAGGTGAGTCTCAAGATAAAATGTGGCCAGACAAAGAGATGCCTCAATCATTTCAAATACATTCCATGAAATCCAAAGAATCGAAAGAGAATATTCACAAATTCTGGTTCTCACACAAAATTCATGTTTTTCTAAAGAAAGTGTGGGTATTATGAAGAATATTTAGAAGTTGTTTAGAATACATCAGACGATTGGAAAACTATTTTGAGTCAGTGTTTCATGGGCATAGATTTCAAAAATCAGGAAAACTCATATAAATGATTAACAATCCAACTCAAGAAAAAATGTTTTCACATCAATAATCATTTAAATTCGATTATTTCAATAATCATTTCAAATCATTCAAAATAAATTGATTTGTGAAAAATGATAGGAATATTCATTAAAGCTCAAAAAACCTAAAAATATAAAACAAATGAAAAGAACACAATAATAACTAACCATGTTGACACTCCCCCACACTTAAATTTCACTACCCCTCATTTCAACTCATCAAAATATAAATATAAAGGTAGAAAATCCAAGGGAAGGAAAGATACAACATGACATTATTTTCGAAGTGGATTCCTTGAGTTATGCTCCTAGAAGATACCACTTTATGACTGTAATAATGTAATGAAAATATATAATAAGATAAATAAAAATAAATAGAAAGGGAATAGAAAAGAGATAATTCTTGTTTTAGACCCCCAAACGGGTGTTAGGTTTTTACTGCCCCTAGTCAGGCAGTTTTAGTGGATTATCCCCTATCAAAAGGTGGGATTGGTTTCGTTGAGATGACCCAACACGTGTAATTTTTCCCAATATCCATGAGTAAAACCTGAATGTAGAGATCCCCAAAGATGATAAGAATGTTCCCAACCACCAAGAAAGAATAAAGATGAAATTTTTGGTTTGAAGTGGGAGGGAATAGAAGATAAGGGTGCTCCCTTTTAACTTCGGTGGTGTCATCCTCCATATGTTATGCATTTTTTTGAGGAGGAAGTCATACAAACATCTTCCACAACTCTTCTTCTTCAATAACCACCACTTGAGTGGTCTCTTATTTAACATCCACAATCTTCTCTCTTTGTGCTATATTATAAATTTCAAAGAAATAGAAGTCAGAAAACAATTCAGTTTAATAAGATTAAAACATGAAGAATCAATAAACAAATATTCCCTTCCATGTAAGTAAGCTTGGAAATTGATCTCTTCAGGAAGGAACATTGGAAACTCAATCTCAGCAGGATCATATTCTTCATTATCTTCCAAATAAAGAGATAAGTAAAAAGTTTCTGATGTTTCATCATCAAGAATGGGAAGATCTTGTTTCAAGTTATCCTCGACAATGTTATTCTAGGATTCTTCCAAATAATGTTGATCTCCCATGAGTTCACCATCATGAATGTGTACTATTGGGACCTCCTCGAGCAATGGATGAGTGCGGGATGATGTGATTAGTTCCTTTAAAAGTTCTGTCTTAACCGTCTCAGGTTCATTAACTTAAAAAATAATTTGTGAAATCTCTTCCACAACTCATTCGGGATTAGGTTCTGGATAAGGTTTGGATTGCTCTTGGGAAGTATGGAAATATTCTGTTAGCCTTTCTATTTGAATCATTAGTCCTTCTGTATCCTCATTAAGTTCATTCACCTGAGCTCTATTGTAATCTAAATCAGATTCCTCTTGTTTTTGTAGAACCTGTGAGTTTTCATTCCATGCATAATAATTTTTGTTTGGATACATCATGGAAATTTTACGTTTTTTAATTTTTTTTAAAAATAAAAATCTATCTACAATATAAAAATAAAAAAATAAGTAAACTACTGATTGGATCCCTGGAAATGACACCAGTTTTGTCGCACGCCTGTCATAGGGCATAGAAAAAGAAATTTAATTTTCCTAGTGCAATATAGAGGCTGACCAGGGTCATCTCACTTGAGGAGCTTTCTCAGTTCGTTCACCTACTTAATCTAATCCACCTAAATTAATTATTTTTGTTGCATTATATTTTATAAATTTAATGGAATTTAATAAAATAATTGATACTCAAAAAATCAAAATAAACTAAAATTTAATTCTAAATTACCATGTAATGCTAAAGAGAATGTAATTAGAGAAGAAATGATGTTCTCTCGAGAGAACTTTCAGGGAGCACCTTCATTGACCGGCTTCAAATATTCTTAGTAAACACACTCCATAGTATGTGTTCACACCTTATTCTACCCCAGTTATGAATGAAATGTATACTTAGCGATCGCTAAGAACAACCTCCATCCACCTCTTCAATTGAGGGAAATTGGTTGTAGACTATGAAGTTAATATTTAGACAACAACATCGAGGATTACACTCACTATAATTTATCCTTAGAATTAACACAAAGAATATTAAAAACGTGGTCTTGGGTTCAAGAACTGGATTACTCCCTCAAAATATTTCTCGGATTAGTTACTCCTGATCATGAGTATTATAGTACATGATGGTAAGATGAGAGGAAGAAAAGACGGTGGATGGGTGGACACAGAAATAAAAATAATGCATGAATTTTATTAGAAATCTAAATTAAAATTTAAAACTAAAACAAATATAAAGAAAATAAATAAAAAAAAATTAAATGGGGAATATTTTTGGCCAGAATCCCTCGGTGTAGATCTCCTCCTTGGTGCCTTGAAGGAATGGATGGAGAATGGGATGATTTGTGAAGGAGTTGATTGTATCCTTTTATAGGTAGAATTCTTCCACCTAAAGTTTACGCGTTTTAGACCCCCTAAATGACCTCTTCACGTGTTTCAACCTTCATTAATCTTGTTTGTAAGTATATTTTTCATCTCTACTAAAAATTTCAGCTAATTTAGACTTTGTATGAATGAGTTATAAATTTTTCATTGGCGGTTTTTGTTTCTGGACGAAGCATCCAGGTAGCTTTCTTTAATAATATGTCCTTCACAATCCCCCTTAATTGATTGAAAACTCCATTTAATTTATTGTGTGAACTCTTTTATTCCACATTCATCCACAAGTGGAATCAACCCATTTTATGGTGTGTAGGCCGAGATGGATGTCTGTTACAGTGGTGGGGTCCACGCGGTGCGCCCAGAAAAATGTCCAAATTCAATGAATTTTTAGACCATTTAGATGGCCGAATTAGCTCCTGTTCTAGGAGGCAAAGAAAAAAAATCAGGCTTCTAAAAAAAATTATTCTCATAATTTGGACCTATATTTTCCATGAAATGACTAAAATACCCTTGATATAAAAATCTGTCTTAAATCCTTAATTAGGCATTTTTAATATTTCGGCTCAAAATAACACTAAAACCTAAAAATGTGAAAATTACCCATTAAATAGCAACATTGGGAGATTATAAACAATGACTTACAGTATAAAATATATGAAAATGTGAGCTTCATCACTCCCCCACACATAAACATTACACTCCTGGGAAATCATCTTACATCCAAATCAATTCCCACACACGAATTAAAAATGTGAAAATATCAATAATATTATACAAAATAGAAGTCCATAATTTATCATATATAAAAAATGATTCTCTCTAATTTTTATTTCCATAATTCAAATTTGTTCAACCTCATAAATCAATACATGGCCCAATCACAACCCACATCACATTGAATTTTATGTCACTCTTCAATCAAAATAAATTGATTCTAAAGTTATGCTCATACTTGGAAATCACATGTATCACCACAGGCATGTGAAAATTCTCATTTCTCCACAGCGTTAAACATGAAAATGAATTCAATCATGAGGGATTTAATTAATGTTTCAAATGATTCTGTGTCTTAGTGTTGGTGGGAAAATTATTGAAAAATGTTACAGGCTAGAAAGAGGGGGATGGACTCTTAAGTACAATGCATGATTAATTCAATTAAAAACACCTGAAATTACTCTCTTAATCCAAAATGAAAATGTGAAAAACAACCCCACAACATTTTATGACATGTTACATGAGCCAAAAATTGATTATAATGAATTATATCATCTAAGTTCTCCCTTTTTATTTCAAAGCTCCAGAAAGGCACAACATTATTTTATTTTATTTTCCAGTTTTTTCATGGATGATAAGATAAAAATTGAATACAATGAATGAATGAAAATTCTTGCCCTTGTTTTTTTTGAGAGGGACATGAGTCATAAAATAATTTACAATGAGTAATTCAAGCTCATCTCCATTTTTTCATTTTTTAAGGAGAAATGGATAAAACAAATAAAGCACAATGAAATGACAACACATGCCCAATCATCTTATAATCCACTGCCCAAAGTATTGGCACACACCTTGAACCATCCATAAATGATACACATCCCAATGAATGCTCACGAAAGGCCCTTACCCCACACTAAATCTTGAAATATCCATGAAAAAAACAAAAAGTGCGGGTTGGTAAGGAAAAATTGGCTTGTAATGTGGCTTAAACCTATAAGGAAATTCATGGAATATAAGGACATACAAAGGATAAATGCAAAGATGGGTCTCAGGATAAAATGTGGATAGCCAAAGATATTCCTGAAGCATTTCAAATACATTCCATGAAGGAAAATTCATCAAAAGAGAATATTCACAAATTCTGGTTCTCACACAGAATTCAAGTTTCCCTCAAGAAAGTGTGGGTATTAGGAACAATATGTAAATGTGGTTTAGAAAACCTCACATTATTCCAAAAATATTTTGATTTAGTGTTTCATGGGCACAGATTTCAATAATCACTCAAAATCATGAAAATGATTGACAATTCACTTCAAGAAAAAATGTTTTCACTTCAACAATAATTTAAAATCCATTATCTCAAAAATCATTTCAACTCTATAAAAATCAATTTATTTGGGAAAAATGATAATAATATTCATTAAAGATCAAAAATACCAAAAATATTAAAAAAAAGAAAAGAACACAAGAATAAATAAGCATGTTGACACTCCCCCACACTTAAATTTAACTACCCCTCATTTCAACTCAACAAAATATAAATATAAAGGTAAAAAATCCTAGGGAAGGAAAGATACAACCTGACATTATTTTTGAAGTGGATTCCTTGAGTTTAGATCCTAGAAGCTATAACTTTATGACTAAAACAAAGTAATGAAAATACATAAAAAATAAAAACATAAATATAAAGGGAATAGAAAAGAGATAATTCTTCGTTTAGACCCTCAACCGGGTGCTAGGTTTTTACTACCCCTAGTCAGACAGTTTCAGTGGATTATCCCCAATCAAAATGTGGGTTTGGTTTCTTTGAGATGAACCACCATATATTATTTTTCCCAATATCCATGAGTAAAACCTGAAAGTAAAGAACCCCTAAAAAGAAAAGAACGTTCCCAACCCCCAAGAAATAATAAAGATGAAATTTTATGTCTAAAGTGGGAGGGAATAGGAGATAAGGGTGCTCCCTTTTAACATCGGTGGTGTCCTCCTCCGTATGGTATGCAATTTGGTATTGAGGAGGTATTTGTACCACTATCTTCCCCGGCACTTCTTCTTTAATAACCACCGATTGATTGGTGTCTTCTTTAACATCCATAGTATGCTCTCTTTGTGCTATATCAGAAATTTCAAAGAAAGAGACGTCAAAAAACAATTTTGTTTGAATAAGTTTAATACATGATGAATAAATAAATAAATCTTCCCTTTCATGTAATTTAGCTTGGATATTGATCTCTTCATCCAGGAATATTGGAAACTCAATCTCAGTAGGTGAATATTCTTCATTATCATCCAACGAAAGAGATAGGTAGAAATTTCTTGATGTTTCATCATCAAGGATGGGAGATCATGTTTCATGTTATCTTCGACAATGTTATTCCATGATTCTTTCGAATAATGTTGATCTCCCATTAGTGAATCAGCAGGAATTTGTACTTTTGGGACCTCCTCAAGAAATGGTTGAGTGCAGAATGATTTGATTAGTTCCTTTAGAAGTTCATTATCACCCACCTCAGGTTCTTTAACATAAAAAATGATTGGTGAAATCTCATCCACAACTCGTTCTTGTTCTGGTTCTGGCTCATGTTTGGATTGCTCTTCGGAAGTATGGACATATTCTGTTAGCCTTTTTATTTGAATCATTAGGTCTTCTATGTCCTCTTTAAGTACATTCACCTGAGCTATGTCATACTCTAAAGTAGCTTCCTCTTGTTTTTGTTGAACCTGTGAGTTTTCATTCCATGCATAGTAATTTTTGTTTGGATACATAATAGAAGTTTTATTGTTTTTAATTTTTTTAAAAAAAATGAAAATATATCTATAGTGTGAAGATTTAAAAAATAAGTAAACTATTGATTGACTCCTCGAAAATGGAACCCGTTTTGACGCATGCATGTCGTAGGGGGTGAAAAAACAATTTAATTTTCCTAGTGCAGCATAGAGGCTAACCAGGGTCATCTCACTTGAAGAGTTTTCTCAGTTTGTTCACCTAATTAATTTAATTAACCTAAATTACTTATTTTTGTTGTTTTATATTTTATAAAATTAATGGAATTTAATAAAATAAATCAAACTACTAAATCAGAATAAACTAAAATTTAATTCTAAATTACCATGAAATGTTAAACAGAATGTAATTAGAGAAGAAAAGATGTTCTCTCGAGAAAAATTTGAGGGAGCACCTTCATTGGCCAACTTCAAATATTATTACTGAGCACACTCCATCATATGTGTTCACCACTTATTCTACCCTGGTTATGAATAAAAAATGTACTTATGGATCGCTAAGAACAACCTCCATCCACCTCCTCAATCGAGGGAAAATTTTTGTAGACTAAGAAGTTAATCATTAGACAACCACAATACGGATTACACTCACTATAAATTATCCTTAGAATTAACTCAAAGAACATTAAAAACGTGGTCTTGGGTTCAATAACCTGCTTACTCCCTATAGATATTCCTCATATTAGTTACTCATGATCATGAGTATTATTGTTCATGATGGTAAGATGAGAGGATGATAAGAGGGTGGATAGGTGGACACAGAAATAAAAATAATGCAATAATTTTATTCGAAATCTAAATTACAATTTAAAACATAAACCAAAATAAAGAAAATAAATAAATAAAAAAATTAAATGGGGAAGATTTGTGGCTGGCCTCACTCGGTGGAGATCTTCTCCTTGGTGCCTTGAAGGAATGGATGGAGAATTGGATGATTTGGGAAGGAGGCGAGGGCCTCCTTTTATAGGCAGAATTCGTCCCCCAAAATTTTACGCATTTTAGACCCCATAAGTGACCTATTCACACATTAAACCCTCCATTAATGTTGTTCCTTAATATCTTGGTCGTCTCTCCTCAATATTTCAGATCATTTAGACTTTGGATGAATGAGTTATAAATTTTTCGTTGGCGGTTTCTGTTTATGGACGAAGCATCCAGGCAGCTTCCTTTAGCAATATGTCATTAAAGAGCTGCATTAATGGATTCAAAAATTCATGTAATTTATGTTGTGAACATATCTTTGAGTCTGATTTCATCCTCAACTGTCATCAACGCATATTAAGGGGTGTAGGCCGAGATGGGTGTCCATTATAGTGGTAGGGTCCATGTTGTCCACCTGAAAGAATGTCCAACTTCAATGAATTTTTAGACCCTTTATATGGCCAAATAAGCTCATATTCCAGAAGACAATGTTAAAGTAAATAAAATCAGGATTCTAAAAGAATCTTAATCACAAAATTTGAACATATATTTTCCATTAAATCACTATAATACCCTTGAAGTAAAATTCTGTCTAAAATCCAGAATTAGAAAATTTTCACATTTAGGCTCAAAATAAAACTAAAACCTAGAAACGTGACAATTATCCAATCAATAAAACTATGGTGGGATTATAAACAATGATTTACAGTATAAAATATATTAAAATGTGAGCTTCATCAATACTTCATTGGTATCAATGGATTCTGGAGCTCATCCTAAATATTTTTTATCATAGAGTTCCAACAACTATTCCTACCAGAGAGGTATGTTGACTGAATAGGTTAAACCCTTCCATATGGCTATGAAATCGAAAAACCAATCATAAATTCATTTCTTGTCAGGTCGATAATTTTAATTTTCCATAGCATGGAGTTGAACTGGTAAAGGAAATAATGAAGATGTTCTTGATATCCTACAACAAATCCAGCAGGAAGGCTACTATACCTAACAAAGGTTGGACCTATTAGGGTCTGTACAAAACACCTCATATTGGTTACCTCATGATGATCTTGAGGTCCCATCATCATACCACATTAGGATACAATGTTAGGGACATGGTTTTCAGTGTCTCCTATCCATAAAAGTTAGAGAATTATTGATTTCCATAATTCTGTGGGGGAAAAGTTTCATCCACCCATTCGGGATATGGATTCATATTAGGCTGCATATGTTTATGTCTCCCTTCCATGTATTCCATTACAGTAGAAATGTACTCGATGACATTGAGAAATTTCACAGGTACTATTAATTGAGTAGCCTCCCATCTATGGGGAATATGTGGGAACTAATTGGGTTCCCTCTTTTTGACTCATACTGATTCTAAATTCATTGAAATATTGAATGATTATATTAGAAAAGGAGAAGATATAACCTCAAGGGAGATAATTCATAATAATTTTTTACTTCCTCATTTATGTAGACTGAATACTTGGATGTAGAGCTGATCTGATGCTCAGATGACTCATTTGTAGCCAGATCCGCTCTTTCCAGATGTGTGGGATGAGGGATATTTACTTTTGGCTAAAGATGATAACCAGTGGGAATGTTTCCCCTGAGTTACTCTTGATTGAGTTGATTGAGATTTTGTATATCATTTTCATATTTTCCATTCATTTCTTTATGGAAGGAACTTCAACTATTTGTGGTGGTGAATGGGATATAGCCACACCTTTCCCATTATCATTGGCAGTGTCTCACCATGGATTTGAAATCTCAATATTTGGGAGTGCCGGATTTTGGATACTCCACTAGTTCTGGGTGCATGTATCCTTGGTTGGTGAAACCAAATCACCTTCCTCTCAGGGTAAAAGTTTTATGTTTTGTCGCTTTTCATCTACATCTTGATCCACATTTTATTCTATGATGAGAGTGGCAAAATTTATATTGGTGAATTGGGAAATTGTTATTATCCAATTAATTTTAACACAACATGATGATCCTACACTTCTGAAATTAGGGTCATTTCTTGAACCCTTGGCCATATTGGGAAATTTTAGATTATGACCCCAGTGGGGTTCGGTTTCCTTCATTGTATGTTGTTATCCTCTAATACTATGAGTGCAAACCATGAGGTAGTTTCTAATCATGATTTTAAACTAGTACTTCCCCCTTACATACGCACAGCGCCATAAATTTAATCTAAATTTCAAAATACATTAATAATTTGAGAAGAAATCAATGAAAATTAATAATAAATATGTTGAAATTACAATTAAAGTCATATTTCTCAAATATAAATAATTAAAAGTAAACACTTAATTTTTTAAAATGAAGTTAAATAGAAACTACAAATTGAAACATAACATATAGATAGTTGAAGTAGCTGAAACAATGAAACAAAAACATGGAAACATAAAATCAAAATGTAAAGAACACCATGGTTCATTGCTTGCAATGAAATATAACTCTAGACTATTCTATCACTATGTAAATGGAATTGTGGAATCTTCTGTCTCCATGTAAATAGATCATAAATACGGTTTCAGTAGAGGATACATGAATGATAATAGTAATAGGAACCATGGTTTGCAATAGTAGTCAGTCTATGCATCAGTGTCCAACTCGCTCATCAGAATGTGCATTCAATAGCATCCCAGTACTGCCAGGATCTGTCGATATAGAGGAGTGGCAATTCATCAAGTTTGTAGACAGTTAAATTGATCCTTTATATAAGTAATTAGACTTGAATGTGAGTAAATTAAACATATTAATATGGATAAACAACTGGTGACATGCAAAAAAAGAGCATAATATATGATACATTTAGAATAATGTCATTGGGAAAAAAACATCTGACATATGTATCTTCAGATTCATATATGTGACATGATGTTGAATTGTAGCCCCAAACCTAAATGATAGCTTTCTGTTATACTCTTCTATTATGGAAGGAATAAAACATCCGATAACATAAAATAAGATATAAATTTTTCTAAAATGAAACATGTATGACCATAAAATGGGAAATCTAGAAACCAACATCACTATTCAAAAAATGGTTATTCTGTTTAATGGGAAATCTAGAAAAAAAACATCACTATTTTAGTGTCTTGGAAATCACCTCTAAGTGACCTCATTGTATAAGTTATAAATGTGATTTCAAGGTTACATATGAAAATAATTCTAGTGAAAATTAAAATGGGAATATGAGTTGCATCAATAAAGGAATAACAATTTCTTCAAAACCTACACCAACTTAAAAATGCTCTATAAAATTGGACAGTAGTGACATTTCATGGCCATTTGAATGTCTACCTTCTTCAATCATGTCCATGGGTGTTGGGTTGTGGGTTTTAAATATTGATAGATTAGATGAATCATGGATATGCAGAGGGGAATCCAAATTTATTTTCTCTAATCGGAGATAGTCACCCATGCTATGCAGCTTCAAAACAAAGTCGTCAACCACTTCCAAAGACCTAACAACATGAGATTAAATCACTAAAATAGATAAACACAGAGTGAATAACATTTTTGCATGAGAATCAATATCACCATTCTATATAATGTTGATTTCTTCCTATAAGACATCAACATCGGGGTGATCTAGAAGAAGATTGGAATATATTCATAGGCCACAATGATTCAGGTGATTTTCTTGAAAAAATCAACAACTATAAATAGTATCATTTTTACTCAGGCAACATTGATGAACATGTAAATAAAAATGTGAATTAAAAATTAACAATGTGAATTAAAAATATAATTACATAGAATTAAGCAAATGAAGTCATGTATACATAAGTGAAACAAACACAATTCCATTTATTTAACACAACGGCAAATAGAAACTACAAACAGGATAAAAACAACTGTAAATAGCAATTCAGGTATAAGACAACTACAAAAAACAAAATTTCTCGTTTTTTTAATAAAATATATAATTATCATATAAATCTAAGAGTGTTCAGTGTAGAATATAATTTCTAGGACACCATTACAAACCAATGTTCCCCATAGTAGATGCTTTGGCCGAGATAGGTTATGCTTCTTATAGGTGAAACAACAAAAGCAGTTAATATTCAAAAAACTTCATCAGCCTCAACAAATTCATCAACTATTACCAGTCATTCCTTCGCCATAAAACCTACGCTACACACAACATCGATGATATTATTTCGAGTATTTCAAGGTAAATAACGTCAGAATATCCTTTTGTATTGGATGTTGATTGTGAAAGATACTTTTCTAGTGGTTTGAATGTCATACCTTATTGTGGTACCGAGAAATTCTATCCCCATAACCACTATTTTGAAAAGAAGTCACTGAATTAAGAAACATAACAAAAATATGTCAATAATAAAATTACCCACTACTATAACATAAAGATACACCATGAATAAAGTAAAAATCCTTAAGTATGAAGACATATGAAACCTTATTTGTGCAAGTAAAAAATAAAATAAGACATGATCCACTACTCAAAAAGAATTTTATAACAAAGATAATATAGAATAAAATTATACACTAATCCAAAAAATGTTAAGACAAATTTAGTTCAACTAATATAATTATCCATTGGTCTAATACATGATCCACTTATCATCTACTCAGATACACTGCTCTAAAATACATAATACTTTTCTCTTAAAAATGATCCAATGAAATAATAAAACAAAATTTCCACTTCAAAAACAAATTACATGTTATATTACCCAAAAAAAATGCATGAGCCACTACTCAAAGAAAAAACATAGTCTACTACTCTAAAAAGTGATCCAATACAGAAATACAATACATGATCTAGTACTCAATTAAAATACATGTTCTACTACCATAAAAACGATCCACTTCTCTAAAACATGTCATGTCAGTTTTAGTAGAAGTAACTAATAACATTTTGAAGTTAAATACTCTATTACCAATATGAAAAAATTTCATTAAATTAAAGGTATTGTTGTACATGTATTTTTAGTGGTGTAAAAGAATTATAATGATGGAATACGAATTAATAATCCCTGAGCTGATCACCTAAAAATTCATGAAATATGTTTACATATAGATACATTACAACTTAAAAATAAGAATACATATTGTGTATGACTACTAATGATACAATTTAATAAGAAATCCATAAATATGAATAAGAAAAATGTTAAAATGTTAAGTATGAGAAATTGGGAAACACTTCAATAAGAACTCTTGAAATATCTATGTTTGACAAATAGGGAAATAGTTTCACCTAAAATATATGGACTCAGTTATGGTTCATCAACCTTTAAGAAAATAAATATGTTTTTGTGTCATATTAATGTAAGTGCACGGAACTTTTATCTCAAATAAATTCATTGACATGGTCTGTAAAACCATGTAGAAATGTAAATGGGGGCGAAGAGATTTCAAAGACAAATGGTTCCCCAGAAAAACATTCCCCAACCCATGATTTTCTTGGAGAAGAATCTGAATTCCTATTATAATTTAGTTGGAATCCCCAAAATTCCTCGAAGATCCACCATTACAAATAATGAAAACATCCCCTGAACAGAATGAAAACTCATGAACAGAAAAAGACATGATTCACTATAACAACCGAAAAATAATAACATAATCAAACATATTTCGAGTGAATATTTTTTATGATTTGGTCCTCCATATTAACCTATAAAACCAAATATCATAAAACGAATAAATTAGTACTTTATAATTTCATATATAAATCTATTCTTATTAAACTACAATGGTGACCATAAGAAATGTGGAAACATTTTTTCATAAGTAGTATGGAAATATTTATGGATAAGAAATCATTAAAAACACTATGTAAGAGAAATTGGGAAATAGTTGTATATGAAAAATTTGGAAGAGATATATTGGTCCAAGGGATCTCCCTTAAAAAAACACACAAGAAACTAGAAAGGACTGTATTTAATAATAAATGGTGTAATTATTGGAGATAGTACGTTGAGAAGCTGATGAATCTGCAAGGAATTTACCTTCTCTCTCGGTGTGTTTGATGAGGACATCTTAATTTATCAATAATTGTAACCTTCTAACAATATTAGTTAACCAATAAGGATATAGTTTCTACCCTCTCATATACCTCAAGTGAACACCCATCACCAAAGGACACATTGAACCCCAATGCCCCCAAACCATAATTGTCCTACCACCAGGTATCTGCCCAACTATGTAGAGAATATAGTTATTAGAATTTGAAGGAAATTGTTGCAGTTGAAATCAAAGAAGCAAATATCATATATTTAACAGTATAATTTTATAGATTAGAAAAACAGTACATACCTGAGTAGATGACATATCATAGGTAGAAGTAGAAAATCCTGTGGAAATGTTTGAACTTAATGGTGAAGACCTACCATCAAACTCACATATGATCATGAAAGATAATGCAAGATTTCGGAAGGAAATATTATTATTTATTCATGATAATATAATATAAAAGTTAAATGAAATCTCAGAACATAATAATTCAATATCAACTTCAACATAAACTAAAATTTGAAGTAATATTGAAACAGCTATAAAAATTGGAATGTAAACTGTAATTTCAGTACATCATGACCGAATATAAAGTGCAATATAAAATCCAATATAAATGGATGTATAATGAAATATATAATGCAGTTATAGTTTAAATTATAATCAATGAAAATATTATTAAATTCATGGTATTCAAGAACAACTATGTTCTTAGGTAACATAGGTATTTTCACTTGCCATAATATGACCAGAAAGGCTTTGAGATAATCATATATGTATTCTGACCAGAATGGATTTGAAAAGGTGAAAAACATAACCTATGAATTTTGTTGAGATTTATACACTATTAGATTGTCTTGACTTATAGTAGTAATAACATAGTCAAGTGTATAGGAGCATAAGATTGAATTAAAATATGTTGAAGAAAAAGGGAGAAAAATCACCTATTATGTGACTTATCCAAGTCTTTCATGGATAGATCAATTTGATACAAAAATGTTTGATCCATACATGTGAGACCTCATCCACCAATTATCCTAGTCTGAATAACCTTGAAGTTCAATACATGGTACTAAAATAACATTCTAGAATAAACCTACAGGAAAACTATATAAAACAATTTAGCAATCTTAAACTATAGTACCACACCTTTAAAACTATAGGAAAATAAACATAATTGTTATAGTAATGGTATGGAGTGGTAATTGGAACGATAATAACTGAGATGTGTATGGAATCTGATCTTAAAAAAGAAGTGATAGTTATACTAACACATAGGATATTGATATTGAATCGATCTATTGACACTGACCTAAAAAAACAGAAAAAAATATGTCGAAGAAAGTATATAATTCATATAATATGACTTAAATAACAATAATTCTACTTTTTAAACATTTAATGTCATCATTCCATTAAAATTCATTCATGAAAGAGAGTTGAAGATGATACTAATAGTAGACCAGGACACTATAATGGAACCGGGTGGCTAAATAAAGAGAAAAACATTAATGTCTTCAACCAATAATGAAAAAAACATTGAAAGAATAGGAGTCCAAGATAATAATAAACTACTATACAGAAATCCACCCCTCTTGCCCAAAAATGAAAAGAATGATTAAATAAAGAAAAATTCAAACAAATAATCAGGTAGATTGGATGAGCTTACAAACTATATAGTCCTGGATTTGCTGGTACCAACTTCAACCAAACCATCAATTTGTCATTGAAAAACATGTTCAAATCTTCTGATGAACAATAAATCAAGAAATCAAGTATGTATTTACACATAAAACCATAAGTTCAATTATCATCAATTCAAATGAGTGAAATAATTTGTTTCTAAGTTGGATTTTTATCAATTAAAATGAAAATATATAAATACAATTTTTGAGGGAAGGAAGGGAATGAATAAAATTGAATTTTTTTACAGGAATATTACATTCAAGAATCAAAATATGAAGTTAGTGACTTTGAAGGCCTCAGTTATAACACATCAAAAAAGCATACATTCTTCTGATTGGTTTTCTTTTTTTTAATTTCATTTTTTTCCTCAAAATAAAAATATGTTTCTGTTCAACTTTAGTGAATATAATATAAATTCGATTGATAGAATGGTAACTAAAAAAACATAAGTAAACATTTTTAAAATTGAAAAGGTTTTGAAATAGTGTCTAAATTTTGTATGAATAGAGGTAAATGAAATACTTAATAATGGAGAATACAAATAGAGAATGTTTTGAAGAAAAACTCACCTCATTCTTGATTTTTATAGAGAAGGTTTAATATGAACGACGTGTAAATTTCCACTCGGTGTTGAGATATGAAAATAAAGAGGAATATAGATCTTCATGATATATAGAGCTGTGAGCATGAGAATTTAGAAATTTCTTGTAAAGGAAATCAGTAATTAAACTATGAATGTTTCCGAACACAATAAAAATAAATTCTATGAAAATTATACTTAATATTGATGACTAAAACAGTATGAAATAATTTTTTTGAATTAAATTGGGTATACATCCCGAAACATACCAGAAATCTAATTCGGTGTGGTGAAACCGTGAGGAGGAGTAAGATGGAGTAGGAAGTCCACGGGCAATAGGGAAACCAAGAGAAGGATGACCCTTGTGTCGAGATCTTGTGGGAACCCTAAAATGCGAAGAGCTCAATCACAACCATGATAAAGAGAAGCAAAAGTGCGGATGGTAGAATAGAAACTAGTAGAAGGTGGAAGTTAGAGACGAAGGTGCACCGATTGCGGAACGACCGTGAAATATTGGACTCTAGAGGTGAGGGTATTAGGGGAGTTTACATCACAGCATGCGATAAAATCAGTGGGACCGGGATTAGGAGTTTGATGAAAGAAGAGGTACCACCGGGGTCAGGGGTGATGTGGAGTAGAGTAGAACTCAATACCGACCGCGATGAGGAGAAGGAAAATTGCAGAGGGTAGAGTATAAACCATTTGAAGGTGGAAGTTAGATGTGGAGGTGGACCGACTGCGGAACGACTGTGAATGATTGGACACTGAAGGTGAGGGTTTCATGAGAGTTTAGGTCGCGACATGTGATAAAATCACCGGGAGTGGGATTGGGAGTCAGATGAAAGAAGATGTACTGCCAAGGTGAGGTGTGATGTGGAGGTATGGATAAATGTAACGTAAGAAAAAATGAGATGGAAGAATAGTAGCGTGACACATGGATGTAGAGAACCTAGGATTAGTATATATAGAAGATTGGGGCTAAACAACTGAGGGTTTTCTTACAGATGGAGGAATGGATGGGATGCCAACCATTGTCCTTTACCACTAAACATAGAGAAGACCAATTATCTATGTGGTTGTGAGGATGATGAAAAAACACCCATCCATTGGAAATGTGGGTTATCCAAAGCTAAAATAGGAATTTTTTTATCCTTTTATTAAGTTTTTGATGCTTTTGGTTGACAATTTTATGATTACACAGACATCCATTAAGATATAAATGACCCCAACCCAATATGGTGGGGTGGAGATGGAACTATTTTTTATTTACCTATGACCCTCTTAGGGGATGGTTATTTTCATGAATGAAATTTATATATAAAATACACTATCCCAATGGGATTGGGTTTGTTATTAGTTGCTACGAACATGACATGAATCCTTTTGGGAACTGATGATCCAACTTGTGGAGGTGGTGGCAGATATTCCCCCAGTCCAACAGGAAAGATTCATTCCTGGATGTATTCTATGGAAGCTATTACCATGGTCTATTTGATGTGGTGTAGTTGTTCTCATTTTGGACTCAAGTGAAATGACATCCCATGATGGGAGTAAATTTCTACATGATGCCATTAGGTAGATTAAAACCTTGTATTTTGTGTCTGAAATGAGTCCTCATTACTTCAAGGGTCCCAATTAAAAGAGTTGTTAGATATCTTATTCCTCTAGTAGTGATTCATAGGCATCATTGAAGTTGGATAATTTTGTTATAGTGGCCACTGGACTGAGTGTTACCTGATCCCTAGAAACGACTGGAGGCTATGACTTTACAGGATATCATATCTAAGGGTTTATATTGTTCCAAGGGTTCGTTGAAGTGTAATGCTCTATAATATTCCCATACTTTAGTACATATACATGACGTGAATTTCACTATCAATTTCTTAAGAGTTGTGATTCAACCAAGAAATGAATTTTTTTAGTTTTTTGTTGTGCATTTGTTGTTTTGGATCTCATGCCGTGAAGATAGCAGCAAGGTCTAGCTGAAACTAGAGTATCATGATTGTCTAAAGGTTAACCTCATATCTTTGATAAGGGAGGTTCCTAGTCTTCATTTGATTATTATTGTTCCAAATATTTTTGGGAGTAGATAAGGCAAGCACTCATTCTCTTTCTCATCTTTGATATCATTGTTATAATTGGGAAGAGGTCAGAACCATATGGGGATGTTGTTTCTAGCTAACTCTCTCCATATATAACTGTTTACTTCCTTTTCATTATACATATATTCTTCTATCTGATCATACCACATAAGGTGCTTCTTTGTGTCACCAAATAATTAGAGTGTAGTGATGCTGGAAGATGATGGGGAACTATATAAAGTTATACCTGATGCCTTGATGACATCTCTATATAAACGTATCTTGATTTTGAACACCTCAATATTTATAGGATTCTGGGAAAGGGGAGTATTTTCTCATCAGTGTATGATATCACTATGGGGAGGTTGACGATGATGGATATCGGGAATAGGGTCCCAGAGATCCATCTCCACACTAACAAGAGGAGTACTATCATGATAATGGTCATGTTTTACATCAGTCGGAGGGTTTATAGACATATAAGGTATTAAAAATTTGTCTCAAACAAATTAAAGAACATTGGAATTGAGCATATTATGAGTATGAGACATATTCTGCATTGTGGCTATAAAATTTCCACTTTCCTTCTCAAATTTTGCATGGATGTGATCCTTTTGTATGATGGTTTCTTGACCTTTTTTATAACCGTCTGGTGATATAGGAGTATGATCCCTTTGCTATAATTCTAATGGAATATGCCAATGATCCTATTCATTATTTATAGGAGTATGATCCCATACTTTGGCATGTTCTATTTTCAGGTGGTTATCCTTGGATATAACAATAGTATGAGCCTAATCATGTGTGTTGGTAATATGCCTATTCTCTTTTGTGGTAGAGATATGACCCTTCCTTTTGGAATGTTGCAATCTCTCTTAGTAATCCATAGCTCAATTGGGAATACGATTCGGGTTTGAATATACATTTTCCATCAGAATATGTCGATGTACCTCCGAGATGGGAGAAAGGATATGAGACTCATCCTATATAGCCAGAGATAGACACTGATACAGATATTTTTCATCATAAGTAGGGATATGGGAATTGATTTTTGGAACTGGTAGAATATTCCCAGCAGATTCACTAATAGGAATGCCAGCATCTACCAAGATATGTTCAATTCTCACTTGGTGATCTCTGGTCAAAATGTAGATATGAGCCTAATCCTAGGCCTTTGGAGTTTTCTGTGGGTTTTATTTTATAATAATATGAGCATGTACCTAGGCATGTTCCACTCTCAGTTGGTGAGCTCCATCTGGATCATGGATATGAGCCAGATCCTACGCCTTTATAACATCCTACTAGAATTTTTCAAAAGGAATATTCCCCTATCCCAAGGAATGTTATTTTCTCACTTAGTGATCCCCAATTAGAATGTAAATATGGTCCCATTCCAATGCCTCTTTCTTTAATAGTATATTCCAATAATACACCAAGATAAAAGAAATAATGTGTATTTTCTCATGAGAAACCACTTGTTCATAATGATTAGAGTTTTGAGTTGACAAGGATATAGGGATAGGAATATGTGCTTATCCTGGTATCTATACCATTTCCAAAAAATGATTGTAGAGTTGTTTCATTGTTTCTGATATGTAATGGAATTTTATCAAGGTTTTCGTAGGGATATAAGAGTCCACATTTTTTTTCTTCCTTATATATTGTAAGAAATCTTCATTTTAAGTGGGGATATGATCCCAATTCTTTCCCTCCTCGTGCCACTAGAATATGTGAATGGACTTCCTACATAGGGGAAAGGATGTGTACCTCCACCATTCATGTTTCATGAATATTCCCCCATACTTGTTCTAAGTGAGGATGGATATGAGATTGATCATGTGATGCTACTATAATATGCTAGTAGACATCATCACCAAGAGTAATGATATGATCCAATTCATGAATATCCAGATCATTCCATGCCAAATGTGTCTTCCATTTTTATCATGCATGGCTATCATAGGTGTAAGTGTGTTGGGTGATACCCTTAGTAAGTTACTTAATGGAACTAGGAGGATGTTGTGGGTTAAATAATTTGATAGGAGCCCTCCTAAGAAGCCCCTGAACCCGATGGTGGACATAGTTGTATCCTTGATCTACCATCATCACATACTGAATGGGGTGATTTTCACACTCCAAGGATAAACATATGAAGTATTTAGTAGTGGAATCAAGGTCCATTTGATTTAATACATTTTTTTGGATGATGACGACTTGTTGGTTTCAGTACATGAAGACCCTCATGGGAATCCTCAATGGTTTGGATCATATAATTTTTTTGGTATTCCTAGACCATTTCATCCACCACCATATACTGAAGATGTCAGACTGGTGAGTTCATTCTGAGTCTTTTAGGGGCTGCAGTTGTAGAAAATTTTTCAAAATGGTCACTGGAAGAGGACATGTTAGATTTGGGTGTTTTCTGTGAGAGCAATGTTTGTAGTCAAGAAGAGAAAAAAGAACAAGATCATATATTAGTGTACAATTTCAGGCATGATATATTATCAAATAAAATATGCCTGGGTAACACAATTATCCTATTATTCCGAAAATGGCTATTCATATCATGTGGACTTGTCAAATTAAGGTTGGAATTTTTTAAGGATAACCTCTACTATAAAAGATTTACCCTAAGATTCATATTATGTTCCAATTCTTATTTTTTTTATAATATTTAAAACCAAAATTATCTAACAAATGTTTAATGGATCATATTTGTTTTTGAGAGTTTCCACATTGGTTTCTCCATTTTTGTTTCACTCATATAAATTAAAATAATATGGTCCAAAAAATATTATCCCATTACTTTTTTTCTTTGATTTATTCAAGTCATGTTTACCATTATTGTTTCATGTGGGTTTTCAGGGATAAGAAACCAATCATATTATGAGAACTTAAATGGTCTGATGAGAACTGGGAAGTCTATCATTTATAACTTGTGAATTGTATTCCTCCATTAAATGATTTATCATCTGGGTCGCCACTCTTATTTAGTTGAAATGGTATGGATGAACTAAATTGAAAGATTTATTGTGGTGTGGGTCCAATGTAGTTTTATAATCATTCAAGCCAGTCTTACCATTTGTTTATCCCCAATAGAATAACCCAATGGCTCCCACATCCAATACTAGGTATAGACTTTCTTTCCAAATTCTGGTGGTCCTTTGGGGTTTTGGACACAACGATGTTTAGGAGGTCACATTGGTTGAGATGATAGTAGGCCGGTCTCATCACACCCTTCGGGGGAAAATTTATTCTTACTATGGAACTCTCTTATATATTTAAGATAATTTCAATAATCTCTTCCTAATCTCAATATGAGAAGAATTACCCTAACAAAATGATCATAGGTTATTTATATTTTTATCAATAGAGATGGGGTATTATTGGTGAATCTATCAATATATAGTCAATGTTCTTCATACATTTCCCATTGCTGGGTAGCTTCTTATATGTTTGAGCCATATAACCAGGATGTTCGAGGATTGTTGTTATACAGGGAGGTAGTTAATATTTCAAGGATATAATTGAGGCATTATAAAGTGTGCTACATTTCCTTTTTTATAAAAGTAATAAATAACCACATAGTATTTTAAACCCATGCAGTTAAAAATTATACACAAATGACATATATGATGGAACTTGGTAACCTAGTATAGATATCGAGCCTTGAAGAGGTATCCTACATATCCTTGTTATGGTATGAATTTGAGATATCATAGTTTTTTCATTCCCTTGGTACTATCCCAAGGAAGATACCCATTTACTATGGGTGGTAATATCATTCCATGGGCCATGGCCTTCACACTAAGGTTTCCTTAGCTGTTGGAAACTCATGATGCTAATTATGTGATCATTGAAACTCCCTAATTCCACATGAGCTATGCTCTGTGTGAGAAAAAAGGGATATAAAATAATAATCATAATATTATATGGATTTGTGGATTAAATATTGGTATAGCTAGTTGGATGATTAATATAGGGATTAGGCCTTTGGAAGGTGTCTTACACATCTAGGTTATGTCAAGAATCAAAGTCATCATAGTTCAATGATTTCACAATCTAATGGTGGATGTGGAAGGATGACCAAACCATGGAGAGATAGGGTCCCGATAGTAGGTATTTCAAATACATGGTAGTTCTTACACATATGTGGATGTCTATTTGGGCATGGGACTTTTGGAAGCCATCCTACATATCTTGGTTATGGTAGGAATGAGAGTCCTTATAGTTCAATTGGTTGGGTATTACACACTGAGGTTTCCCTATTTTGTGGGCTATATTATATTATACTACTTATCTGGGGCATAAAAATTGAGGTTTCACTCTCATTATAGAGGAATATGAAATTAAGGATATGATTACTCTAATTCTCTGTGCCCAAAAAAGATATACTAGCCATGAGAAAAAAGAGAGGGTGAGTAATCCATCTCATTACATAAGAATATGGGACATATGTGCTAGTAAAATCTTTTTGGATATTAAATAGGTATCTTGAGACTGAATAATTCATCCCATGTGTCCTAGTTATAATAGGAATCAGAGTTTCCATAGTTAAATTGGTCGAGGCTTACACATAGAGAATTCCATATATGTAGGATGAAAAATGTTATTATATACTAGGGTTCCTGATTGTCTTGGTCTTCTTGTCTTCCTGAAATGCATTGATCGTCTTCCTAACATGCCATGAATTTTTATTCATGACATGTTTGAAAATATATAATTCACATGTCTAAATACAATCATATAATCTATTATAAATGTCTGAGGGAAGTCCCAAAATTTGGATGACATTTATAAAGGTTGTTACATGACCAAGGATGACTTGTTTGGGGGGTGTTGTACAAACTAGATGGCTGATCGAGGAATCCATCACATGATCTCGAATCATGCACTCTAAGGTAGCAACATGATCTAGCTGAAATTCTATAGTTTCATCGTGAAATATGAATAATTCACTTGGAGGGAATTGTGAGAGTTAGTGTGACATGTCTGGAGGTTGTTACGTTCTATGGCCAACTTGTCTGGGAATCGTTACAAAAGTCAGATGAAATGTATGGAGGATGTCACAAGATAGAGTTGGATATTCCAGATAACATCACAGGATCTAGTTGATGTGTCCAATTTCCTTCAGGAGACTTATCTAACCTACACTTTTGCCATCGTATGATCCGGAAACATTACCTGAGGACATCGTGAGGTCTGCATAGTGAACCCAAAGGGTTTTCTTGAGACTTGGGTGGCATGCTGAGGGGGATCTACGTGACTTTATTTGACACGTCTAGGGGAATTCACATGATAAAAATAGTATACCGTGGGAGCATCATGTGATCTGAGCAACATGTCTTGGTGTTATAGAAAAACCTGGGTGGTCTAACTGAAGTTCAGGAGGATTAGTGTATATTCTCTTTCAATAAGGATCCATTATTTTTATTCTTTATTATATACATTTATTCCACATTCCTTATATTTTTATGTGTTTACATTTATAATTATCACATGATTGATTAGGTATATGGGATGTCTTATGAATAACCCCAAAAACGTTCTTCATGTGATCTATGAGTGATCATGCGAAGTGCCTATGCATGTCACATTGTCTTTTTCGGTGGTTCTCTAGATTTTACCTAATAAAAAACCATTTTTGATTACGATATTAGCCTCTCTAAAAAATTCTATCTGATGCTTGGGGGTGTCATTGTGGGGATCTCTGGATGCATTTTTTTCTAGGGTAGGGGATTTATAGGCTTCTTCACTCTGATTATAGGTCACTTTTTGTGGTGTGTATCACAAAAATATAGGATGGAGTTAGTAGAGGTCTTTCATGTCACACGTTCTCTTTAGGTCTTACCGTAGGTCATTACAGGGGCATCAAATGATTTTAAATGACCAAAAGACAACATTGCCAAGGCCCAAGTTATTATATTATAGCCAATTAATGGGGTCTTTACAAATCATATGGGTATACTATGGAGATTTTATGTTTTTAGGCTGGCATGTTCAATGTAATTCATGAGATTAGGATATTGGAT
Source organism: Viscum album (assembly GCA_963277665.1). Taxonomy (NCBI): domain Eukaryota; kingdom Viridiplantae; phylum Streptophyta; class Magnoliopsida; order Santalales; family Viscaceae; genus Viscum; species Viscum album. The sequence goes on along the minus strand of OY728145.1, from coordinate 1,982,394,428 downwards.
GAAAGTCATTCAAATGATCTTATGTGACACGACTGGGGAAATTCAAGATACAAATATGGCTTTCAAAGGGGTCTTTCCAAAATCATTCTGAAATTAAAATGGTTCTTGTGCTTCATGGAGGACAGGAAACTAGGGGATTTTTGGTGTCTTTTGAACTACCTAGTCATGTAACGTTATATTTATGACCACATGAGGCTCTCTTCATTTCTCTTTTTATTTACTTTTTTATTTTACAAGGGACTAGGTTCTTGAGAGTTTTGTTGAATGTTGTAAAAAATAATCACTCTTTTAATTGGTGATGAGTTGCATAACTGAAAAGGTTATTGTGGTTATACATGATCATTATCATGGGAAAAACCTGTTGTTTTTTTGGGCTAATGGGTGAGAAAAATACGGCCTAGATATGTCTAGGCCCTTTATGTGATATGGGTGACATGCCATCATGCGGTTATGTTACAAGGTGTAATTCTCATCTGGGCTTCCATGATGTCTTTTAAAATGTATGGGTGTTTCATTCGAGTTTTATTACCTCAAGAGGCTCCCACATTTTACATTTTATTTCCTTACTATACAAGTATTCTATTTATAGTTATTAATGTGTTTACTGTTTGGCAAGTGGTGTAACTTGGGGGAGTTATATGGTTGCAACTACATGATCATTAAATTTATTTTATGCCTTCATGAGGGTGTAAGAACATGTCAAATTTTCTCTATGATATCTGGTATAGGTTATTCAATGCTCATGATTGCTCGCATGCCCTTATAAAGTCCATGAGATCACGTGTCCTATAGAGGTTCAGGCGATAAACATGTTTCTAGCCACTTTATTCTTCCTTTTCATTGTAGTGTAAACAATACCCATATTCAGGTATTTCTTAACTTATGGATTTTTTAATGCATATTTGTATGATTTAATTAGAGAAAATATATTTTATTACAAGACTAGTATAACTATGATGTTGTACATTAATCTTATGATGTATGATTTTTCAAATTCTTGTCCCCAACATCATTCCTAGTATGACATTTGATACCATATCACAACCCCTATTAATATATATTTTTAGAAATTTTATTTTGTGTAATTATATATACATTAAGATGTTATATATGATATTCCAATCTGCTCCTAAATGATAATAAATCAATCATTGCAACCCAAAGGTTCCAGCACATAACCATTATTTTTATTGGAGAATACGAGAAATGTGACATCTACATTGTACATTACTTATTTATTTATTTATGATTTATATTTATATATATAGTGGTGTTACAATATCCATATTATTGATTTTTACTGTATGCATTTGTAATAAAATATTAATTTTATTACTAAAATTTATTCGGAATTAAAAATTCCCTGAAGAATTATATTAGATATAGAAATACACTTGTTTTATATTCAATATATTTATCATGACATATTTGATAATGAAATAATATAAATCATTTTCATAAATAAAATTATATAAGATTATATTCTTCTAATATATATTTCACTTCAAATAACATATTGATTTAAGGGTGACCTTCTCCGTAAGATACCATTCCTTGATTAGGGATTCCCCAAAAAATACTTATTTCCCATAATCGTGACATAACATTGACTGTATATCACATGTTATGATAGATTTATGTTATCATTCATATATATATTTAATATTAGATATTAGATTTGTTTTTTAAATTTTTGAGATATTGGTAGACCCAAAATTATGTAACTTATAAACATATTATACACATTTCATATCTAGATCTATTATGTGTGAGGTATTAATGATTGGACTTATCCTTTGTGATATGATTTCATCGAAGGCAATATTTTCATAAAAAAATTTAGTGGTCCACTTAGAATATAAATTATATGATTTTTTAGTAATTTATCCACACATATCTTTCTTTATAATTGATAATTTATAAGTTCAAATGAAATATATTTCAAGATAAATATTATCTTTACAACACCGAAGCTGAAAAAATATAAAAAATTTAATATATATTTAAAAAAATGAGATTAAAATTTTAAAAATTGGATTTTATAGGGATAATAAGGAGTAATGAGGGCACATAACAATTTAATGAATTTTTATTATTATGACCACTGGTTAATTGACTGCTGGTAATATTGTTGAAATTTAGATGTAGTATATAAAAATAAGGGTAATGAAATTAGTATATTTATGAGTATTTGAGTAATCATTACTCTGATTAGTTGATATATAATCTATCATGTGAACCTATAAGAGAATAGGAGGGTGGTGGAATCACATGGATTTTAAAAGGACCTCCCCCTAACAGAACTCTAACAAGTGGTTCTTGAATTAAATAATATGTTAGATAATTCCAAGTAATAAGATACTAATTCATGGTCAGTCTAAGATGAACTACCACATTAATATACTAATATTTACCAATTTGTCATTATTAATAATATCAAGATATATATCTAATACTTTTGGTTATATTATGGTGTAATCTCATTTAATAATTAAATGAAATTTACTCCTATACGATATATTTTTTTGTGAAACAGACCATCCATCGTTAAATGATAAATTTATCATAATTTGATGTTTAATATGATAAAATTTATCAAAAATTTTGAATTTGGATGAAAATATTTTTCAAGGGGAGAAATATATTAATTTTTGGTAAAAATGTAATATTCGGCAATGATATCATGAAATGCAGTATAATATGGTATATAAGACATCTAAAATGTATTATTATTATCATAACCCCTCCAAAAAAATTTTATCTTGTATTTATTTTATAACTAAAAGTATTTTCGAAGCAGTATGGGGTGTAATGGTGTTGTGGTTCTCTTAAGATAATGATAATATAAAATATTCAATTCCTTATTCTAAAATTTTTACACAACACCCCAATAAGTTCCCACCGACCTCATTTATTCTCACACCAAAATTTTATTTTTTCATAATATATCTCTAATTTATTCTCTATATTCCTCACCAATCTCTATAATTTGGAAGATTTTAGAGGCCTTGGTGGGCATGATCTTAATTTTAGATGAAAAATATGGAAAACATTAGTTTCCCTTACCTATTTATAATTTCCAATATTTTTGAATTATCTGTTTCTAATTCAATTTATAATTAATTTGTTATTATATATTAATTTTAGAAATATTTATTTCATTTATTATTTATAAAATTATTCAGCATTATTTTCTTATACCGATGTTTAAAATTATAACAAACTATATAATAACTCATGTTCTTTCTTGATGGGGTTTTATTTCCCTAATATGAATCAATTATATGAGTTACACACTCATAATTATTATAGAGGATTTATCTATCACCACCTTCTCTACTTATTTTATTTCCTTATAAAATATTATCTCATTATAATGATAAATTTTCATCCTCTATGATTCAGTGTGAAATCTTTAATATATATTGAATCTTTTCTAGGTTAGGAGGTTTTATTTTATCTAGAACCCTTCAATGTATAAATTTCATTATTTTATTGATGTATATTCATCTAGATAACCCTTACATTAATTTTTTAATGGAAAATATATTCAAATTATCTTATATTCAATTAGTGTATATACAAATCATTGTAAACAAATCCTTATTAAATTTTATTCCCAGTATATTTTAGTTGTTCGCAATTAAACATTATTCAACGAATTATGCACCTCATTTTATTTTATAATGGAATGAATTATATGATATATGTGATGTATGGAGATTAAAATTATATATCACTATAGTTATTTATTGGGTCTCATGAGATAACAATGATAAGGTAATTAGAGTATCCATACCTTTATATATAATTTCTTCTCACAAGGCCTCAAGGTATTTTTGGTGTCTAGAATTTTACATTATATTCATCACGTTATTAATTATTATATGTTCATTATGATATTATCATGGATTATTTGATTTGACTCTATTTTTATTATATGTTTTTTTTACTATACATATCATGGTTAATTTTATCTATTTATATGTTATCTATTATTAAAAAGTTAAGCTCACAGATTTATTATGTTCCCCTTTTTCCATTAGAAATAAAGAAGAAAACAAGGTATGATATAATATAGATAAAATGGAGAATAAATGACGATGATTTATATTTGTGACATGAACTCCATGTTTATAATGTGAATATAATTTTTATTCTTGTTTCTAGTTTCATAAGGCTAACTAATATTTGGATATTGTGTATGAAAAACATTCATAACCGGTTTCAATGTAATAAGGATCCCTTATGACTAGTGGGATTGAAATTTATGGGGTTATATTCACTATAAAATATATTTTATCAAAAACCCTTATAACTATATTTTTATAAACACAACCATAGAACTAATAATTTACCAATATATAATTCTAGAATATATTCTATAATGGTTTTAAAAAATGCTAGGAATATATAGAAATTTCATTTACTATAGGAAAATATGAACTATATAGGGTGATTTATAAGTCATAGTGGAACTCATGAACAAATTAGTTCACACCATTTATTAGATAATCTTAAATAGAATAATATATGAAAACCAATCCCATAAGTGATGAAAATTTGGAAATTTTTAAAATGGGAAAAATTATAGAGACAATGGTGGTTCTGAAAAATTTATTAATATTATCTGGTTGTTAAATTATGATATTAAAAATAAATTTAACATGTATAGATATTAGTTACCCCTTAAAAGGGATCAATTAAACTATACATTGTAATAAGTTAGCTACCTCAAAACTTATGTGGGTATACTAATACATTGTTTGTGGAGATATGGATCATGATTTTTTATTCAAATTCATTGAATAAGGATGCTATATGTGGATGAAAGTGATTATTTTTGTATATAAATAAATAGGAGATGTTGATAAAAATATTCTACTAATTCAAAACACTATTGATGATGATTTTTTTAAAACATGTAGTTGAATAATTTTAATTAAATCCTCTTAAAAAAATATTTACCTATAGAGTAATGATCTGAGATAGAAAGAAACTTTATTAATCTATGAAAAAATGATAAAGTGAAAGTGAAATAATATAGATCTGACATAATATATTATATTATAATTGATAATACTATATATTTAATTTATAAAATATGTTATAAGGATTATTTTATCATATAATGCTATGTATTCAAATGGTTTGAGTGTCCTATACATTATCTATATATGAGTAAATTTTGAAATTTCTATCAATTTGGAGTGTGAATTCTCATAATTAGACATTGATAATAGAAATATAGGGAATAATAGGTTAATAGAACAATATATTGAAAGGAAAACTGAAATAGATAATAAAGGAAGAATTAATTTTCTTACATGGAAAAACCTTGGGTAAAAGTTGGTCCGGTTTAAAAGGTATGTGCATATGCATTAATTACGAAGGGAATATATAACAAGAAAAACATAGAAATTCAAAGAAATAACCCACTAAGGTAAAATGATTTAATCAATAGTAGATCATTCACTATTTAAATAAATTTTCTAACCAATAATAAAATGTATCATATAAGAGTTTATAGGACTGTTGTTGGGTTTTTTCAAAGATTATGATTGAATTTCATGCTCCAAACAATGTTATTATAGATATTATGGTTATACATTTAATATTATACTATATATTATTTATTTTTGGTTACAAAAATTATTTTATGACCTCTAAATTGGTAAAAAATACTGAGGTAACCTTTAATAAATCAATAAAAAATAAAAAAGAACACAAAGTGGGACTTTTATTGAAACAAATCTATATCATACCATTCATATTACAATTCATGGAAGGTATCTTTTTTAAAATCATATTATCATAAAAAAATAGACATAATGTAATATTGTGGATGAATTATATCTTTAATTATCAAGATCAACTTTACTATAGATAAAAATATTTTACTCTTTTTCATTTGAATATTAGATCAATTATTTTAGTGTGTACTTTTTTACACTAAAATCAATTCAGGATCACCATTTGTGGATTATGTTACGGAAACACATAGTGAGTTTATAGGTGATACACAAATTATACAAGAAAATAATGATATCAAAATTAAATATGTTAGCATAATAAAATATTACATATATATATTTTTTGATTAGTTTCCATGTTTTCCTTTGGATAAAGATTTGGACTTAAATATTAATCACATTCCTAATGAGAAACTCTTATCCTATCCATTATAATTTATAATTCCAACAAAATTAGGAAAAATAAAATTATAACTAGAGTTATCAAATAAGCGATTAATCCATCCATGTATTTAAATTTAAGAAGAACCTATCTTATTTATAAATATAAAGGATCTTGTAATGATTTTTCTCTTTGAAAAGTGATAGATAAAAGTATCACTGTAGAGAAAAAATAACAATTATTTTACTCATATTGATTACTAATGAGTCAAACTACAACGGGTTTAATAGTTCATGGAAATTAATCTATTTTTAGGATACTATAATCTAAATATAAAGAAAGATAATATATTGAAGTTATATTTTTATACAATGTATGAAAATTATAAATTCACGTTTATAAATTTATGGTAAAAAACTTCTATTTCTATATTTTTAGAGATAATGAATATAGGTTTTTTGTAATTTTTAGAAAAATATTTAGCGGTTTTTAATTATTATATGTTTATTTACTCAATGTGTTATATGGTAAATTCAATAAGGGTGAAATTTATCTTCAAAAATTAACTTTCCTTATATATATTATCACAATGTATTGTATATATATTGACTCATTAAAGACCAAAGGAATAAAATGTAGAAAAATCCCAGAAAAATAATATAAATATATAGTTTTATTATTTTATATGGTTTCAATTGTCGGTTTTCCAACTCCCTTTTCAAATCACCTTACTTATTAACCAAATTAACATGTTATGGGGTATAATTCATATGGTTAATAGATAATAAATTATCTTTTGGAAGAGATGCGTAATTTCCTAAATGATTCCCATTTATTTACATTACCAATGGGGAAGGAATTATTTTTAATACATAGTGATTCATCAATAAAGGACTTGGGTAAAAAAATTATAAAATAAAATATTTATAGCTAATACATTATTGAAACATGCCCGATGAAATAAATTATCTAGCTCCTAATTTGAAGTTAGTGGTGGTAAACTTTTAATTTAATATTTTGAGACACTATCTTTATATACTGATATAAGCATATATACAAAATATAATATTTTTTTGTGTATATTTAAGGAAATAGTTATCGACCTGAGGAAAATGAGATGTATGAAACTACTCAAGGACTCTAACTATGTTATAAACTACCACTAAAAAAATATTAAAATGTAGTTGTATTATTGAGTTGGAAATATCATTGAGGCTTATAAATAATAATAATAATAATTATCTACTACATAAGGATCTAGTGATGATGAAAAAAGGAATTATAAAGGAATAATAAAAAATTACCCACACGCACTAAATAGTTTCCCATTATTTATTACTAGAAAAGATATAAATTCCAAAACAAGATGGAAAATTTCTACATAATGATAGAAGCTACAGAGGATAGAAAATGGATAGAATTTAATCTTTAATATGGTGAATTGTGTTTTTCTATGAGATTATGTGCACCATGAACACTAATGTTAAAGAACTAACTATTAGATGAAGCACATAGTTATTATTTCATAAAAAAACAATGTAGTGACTATATGTATATGGTTTATTAAGAGAATTTTTGTTGTATCAAAAAGAAATAATAAATAAACAATTATATAAATATACAATAGATATAAAAACATGCAAATACCATGAAGAAACTTATAAATGGGGTTATACAACTTCTCTATACACTAATGTGGAAGTAAGATAATTTTGGGATGGAATTTTCCATTTTTGTTCGTAGGATATCTTGGAGGAACAATGTAATATGGATTATCATTTACCATAATACTAATTTAGATCATTTTTTATAAATATGAGAATATCTAACCATTGATAATCTCTTACAATTTTTTATTAATGTGGATGTGTGACCTTATAGAACACTAATATCAGTATTATCCAACAATGATCATAATTTTACATTATTGTTATTATATAGCATTTAAATATATATATACATTGAGTTAAAAAATATATATACCAATAATGTAATGGACCAAACCATATAGACCATTAATTTGTTGGAATTATGGTGACATAGGTGTCATGCGAGATCCTAAAGTTTTTGTAGGTGTCCAGGAGGAGAAGGGGTTGACACTGCCTATTTTGAGATTGCCTTGAAATGGGTACTATAGGATATTTCATAATGGAGTGTATATTACATAAGGTATCCAGTTATGGAATGGTTAATCGGATGGAGCCTTTTCGGTGGTACTTCCACTTTGGTGGTAGCTGAACCATGGTACCTTGACTATGGGGCTTCCCCTCTCAGTATTCGGAGACTGTGGAATAGTAACCCCAACCACATTGTGGAGTATCAAGTTTTTTTCATAAGTTTTTATAATTTTGGTTAAGATGAAACATAGTTTAGGGGCTTCAATATTGCCGCTTTTAATTATTGGGGTGTTGTAACGTAGTTTATTTGGATATTCCATGGTATTCTTCCCCATTTTGTTGAATCTGAGTCATGTATATATCCTTGGTTTTTAGGGGACATTGACCAACTAGTATGTAGTGTATTAGGGATAAATGTTCCATTATCCTGAAAGTTTTTAGTTTGGCTACACCATGGTGTTAGATGTTTCACATTAGTCCTTTATTTTTCAGCTAGGTGTTAATTTATACAGTCCCTCAAACCCAAACATTATTAAGTCATTATTTTAATTTCTTAAGAGACCCATATGAATCCAAAGGATAAATTTTATTCCCTAATTAATGGGTTTCACCATGGAATTGTATGTATGATCTTTGGTTGTTAATGTGGATTTCACTCCTATTTTATCTTGTTTTATCCTTCTTTATTCACTAGAGAACGTTTTTCCACGAAAATTCATTAGTTTGTGGTGTTTATTTGATAATGGAATAATTTGGTTGTTGTGTTCCGGGTAACCAAGGTGGACTGCTTCATTGTAGTGTTTACAGTTGTATTCTTCTTAACTCAATCTTGTACGAAAGATCAGAAAACATCATTTGTGATAGAGGACGCTTTTTTTCTCACCTATTTTATCATCAAATATGGGATTATTCTTATTATCACCAAATAATATGGTTTCATTTGGAATGAAAAAAATAAATTAAACAATTTTATTTAATTGAATGTTTAGGCGAATGAAATCACATGTTTAATCATTTTTATATTGATTTTGATATTATGAATTGGATGATCTAAATTTCCTGTTCAAAATTAGGGATATTGGGAGCTTTTAGTTATAATGAAATGTTTTTTATTGTGAATCCCTTGATTTGTGATTGCTGGGAAACCACTTTGAATAAATTATTAATCCCTTATACAAGGGTACATATTTAGTTTTCCTTGAATATATGGACTGTATGATAATTATCATAATGTAAAGAAGTGGAAGTTATGAACAACCCCTTGATAAACATGAAAAACATTATATGATGATGTTAAAAGTGGTTTGGTATTTGTATATGTGTGATGTGAGGTTGTGGTGTGTGGGGATAATGTGTTATGGTGAGGACATTATATGGCGCATTGATGTCAAGTTGTGATGTGGGGTGGTTATATGAGGAGAAATTGAAGTGGTATTTGGAAAATGTTTTTTGTGTGGAAGGAGGTTATGGATGTGAAATGGTGGTGATGTGTGGGATTGTTGGATTTGAAACATGGGTTATTTTTTTGTCTATGTGGTAATGTGTTGTGCTAGATTCTTGGGTATAAATTGAATAAATTGTTAATAAGTAATTGGAATTAAATGAAAATTATAAAATTAAAATAGACCAGGATAGTGTGGTTAATGGTATAGAAATGGTTAATCAATTAATTAAAGGGGATTGTGTGGTTTAAATGGTTAGTGTTTAATTTTAATTAATAAGTCGAATTAATGAAATATATTGTAAAATGAATAGGTTTTAAATATTAGAATGAATTTATAATTTTAATTGATATGGGTTACTAATAGAGACATGTATATTATCTTAAATTTTAATTAGAAAATGAAATGTTGATTATGGATTAGTGTATAGTGGTTTTATTTTTGTGGTGGTAGTGATATTCGGTGAGTTTTTGAGGTGATGTGGATATGTTTTGAGTTGGTATGATGTTCATGTGTGGTGTACACATAGGTTTTCCACGTGTTTTATGATATTATACATACCATTTTATTTTCCATTCAATTTTTATACACATCACACCCATTTTAGGAACCTATTTCTAAAAAAAATATTTTATGGGGAATTTTTTCCAACATCCTGATGGTTTGGATAGATGGATGTCCTCCTCACTTCCCCACCCACTCACTTTTCAATCACATATTGCTCACAAATAATAGTTTTTTGGGTGTTTTCCAAACATCCCAATGGCAAGGATGGATGGATGGCCACCTCACTTCTCTAATCACTCTTCCAGATGAAGATTACATAAACTAGATTTGATATCCAAAATTCACAAAGGCATGGTTGTGATGTTATGATATGATTTATTGTTGGGGTCATTCATTATAGTATTAGTAAATAAGGTTGATTTCCTTCATGTTATTAATACCCTATTACTGCGGTTATTAAATATGATGACCTAGGTGTCTATAGATGGGATGTAATGGAACATTATTTGATGGACTAGGTGATTGTGGGTGGTATGTGATGTGATTTAGGAGGTGTATATGGGAAGGTCATGATTTGGAAGAGGTGGGACCTCCAAGATGTAAGTCGTTAGGGTGTGAGAGTGGATAATGATTAGTAAAATGAAACTAGGTAACCTTTCATTAATATTATTCATATTACATTACTATAATTGGATAAATTATTTGGTGGGACATCCTTGGTGATGATGGGATAGTTAGATAATATATTTAGGTGATTTTAGTTCTTATGTTCTCTCATAGGTGCATTATTATTCCTCTTTCACATGTGTATGAAAGACTATGTGTTTTTTATTGAGTATAATTGTGTTCTCACCACATGTATATAAACTAATTTTAGGTTTATATGTGGAATTTATGAGGATTGTTGGAATTACAAGCTCGGACCACTGTATTTTTACTGTTTGGTTTCCTTAGCTATTATTTTTGGGGTATTTATTTAGATATTATTGTACATTTCACTTTATAGAAAAGCATTGTGTGATGGTTTTGGTTTCTCTTATGTTATGGTATATCATAGTGTTGTTTGATCACTAATATCCTATATATCAATCCTAAAAAAATTAGGGGTTAATGCCACCCATATTAAGAGTTTTATACCCTCAGTGCTAGTTACTACCTGGGGACAATTTTATCCAACACTCTGGGATCATTATCTCTCTTCATTCATTACAATTTTAATAGGTGTACCATTTGAGTGATGAAATCATGAAAGAGTGGTATGTAATTTGATTTATGAGAGATAGGATGAAGTTTAGAGTTTAAAATAGTGAGGCTTTCATGGTTTGGTATGGTGATGATGTTATTTGTTCGTGGTGCATGACAGAATATGGGGATGACTAGATAGGACATGAGATTTTATGCCCCCATGGTCTAATAGAAAGAATATGATCATATTGAATGACCAAGTTTTGTGGAGCCACTTTCATGTTTATGAACTAAAATATGTACGTCATCCATGACTGACTCAACTTTTTATTTTAATTGGGTTTTTTTGGAGATGATAAAAGTAATTAAAAATAATTTAATGAAATTTAATAATATTACATCCTTCTCAATATTTGTAAAATATTATTTTTCATTTCCGATATGGATTATGAATATCATTCGTGTGTGGTTTATACAGTGGAGGTTCAGCAGGATAACCAAGATGATCATAAAAGAGATGATCTAGTTGAGAAGATTGATCAGTAGAAGAGAACATTGGACAATTTTCAGTGAATAGAATTTGGAATGTATGAGGGAAGCATTTCCAATATAAAGATAGAGGGAATGATCTGTTTGGAGGAGATCAAGATCACTATAAATTTTACCTAATCCCCAATGGAGTATTGGGTATTTTTGGAAGATAGTTAGATATAAGGGGATTTACATTAGTGGTGTGGATTGCCTTTTAGTGATAGGAATGAGGTAGATATTTGATGGTTTGAATATAAAAAGGATTTTTAATCATAGTTTCTCTCATTGACCATAAATTCATTAAATAGGTAGGATCTACCCTCTCTTCAGTAGGAGAGTATGTCTGTGTGGGAGCTGTGAATCATGTTTGAGGATCCATTTCATTTTAACTTTGACCTTTTTCTGTATGAGGAGTCCCAAACATGACGTTTTGAGAAGGAACATCATCCTTCAATCTAGTAAGATGTTACATCTTTTACTTTTTATATATATTTGGTGGTTTAGAATAAGGAATAGGTTATTAAGAGGATGCAATCATAAAGAGTTTTACTTTGAGAGGAAAACAATAAGGGTTCATTGATGAGAAGAGTCTTTAGTAGCATATTTTAAGTTTTTATTCTTTTGAGATTTTGACCTCCAGGGTTTCAAAGATAATAGATTACCTTCTTGGTTTATGGGGAGAGTGGTTTCCATGATTTTACTAAGGGATTTTGGATTGTGTAATTTTTCTTTGGGGTTTATAACCATTATCAAAATCAGTGAACAACGGTTTTTTTATCTTAGTACAATGGAGATTCATAGATTCATCATCATCTTCAGATTTAGTTTCTAGTGATATGATTTTACTAATAAGGGTAGTAGGCTTATGACCCATTAAGAGGTAATAAAGAAGATAAAGGAAGACCATAGGATGTTCCTCATGTTTAGGGACATCGACCTGAGCATGGCTATGGTGGTGGATGTTAGAAGAGTGGTAAGAGAGTTGTGTGTGGTCAATTACATATAGTAAATGTGGTAACACCATAAGGGTAAGTGTTTTTGGAGGTATTATCATCTTTTAATTAATCCTTTTCTATTATTTGTCTCATTTAGGAGATTCATAGTCCTTTGTTTCACTCACTCTAGTCCATGATTGAGGACTAGATGTAGAGAGACATATGATGCCTCTGATGCTAACTACACCCATTAGAGGCTAAAATAGCTTGTTTGGTATTTACCAGTGGGGTTAGAATAAATATTTTCCAACACTATTCACCTAGGGATATTTTTATTCTTCGTAAATAGCCACAAGATGTCATTCTCATCTTCAATTTGTTTTTTATATGAATTATATTATCGATTTCTTTTGGTGGATAGTCATGCTTTCAAATGAGGATGGCCAAGTTATTGTTTTTATTAGTTATTAGAGCCATTGTATTTTGAGTAGATGTATGGAGACACATAATTCATTGATATAAATATTATATATGGGATATGTGGATATTGTAGGAGAGGAATCACAAAGTGTTGTTAGTGATTTTTATGTTGTTTTTCCAAAGGTGGTTTTGACACTACCCAATCAACATGATGTTGAGTGAGGGTTAGACCTATAGCCCAATTGTTATCCAACATTTAAGGATACTAATTTGATATTACTCTATGAGTTTCTAGATTTGATTATTTGGATAGATGATTAGATGAAGAAGGGTTTTATCCAGCCCAATGTGTCTTCGCAGGGTTCTCTAGAGTTAGTCACCCAGAAGATGGATGATATTCCAAATCTGTGTAGAGAATACAAGAGTTCAAATTAGGAGATGATAAAGAATATTTACCCTATTATGGGTATAGATGATGTTTTCATCCATTTTATGGGAGATATTTGTTTTTCTATGATTGATGTATGTTCAATATATCACTAGTTTTGGGCGAAGGAGGGATATATCCCTATGTATTCCTTTTGATGTAAGTATGAGAACTTTGAGTTCATTTTTATTTCATTTTGTGTCCTAAATGTGATAGTTATGTTCACGTGGAACATGAAATCATTGTTTTTGGAATTCCTGGACCAATTCATAGTTCTATTCATCTACAACAACCTAATCTATTCATTGCTATAAGAGGAGCATTCTAACCATCTTATAGGTGTCTTGTAGGTTCTTTGACACCACTAGATCTATGGAATGTTTCCCATTGTATGTTTTGGATGTGAGAGTTTCATTTGATGTGGAATGTGGTGTTTGAGTAGTGTGTGACCATTGAACAATCGATGTCCAAGTTATTTGTTTCTTGGAAGTAACCAAGAATGTTGCAAAGGTTCATAGATTCCTAAGTCACACAAGATATTATTAAAGATTCATGTCGGATTTATCTTGGATTGCATCCCCATTGACATCCTTGAACCAGAGGTTTAATGATTTTACATCGATCTATTAGTGTTATGTAGAATATTACTACCTAAAGTGGATGTTCATCAGTGCTTCAGTGCTCCAATTTCTAGAAGATGGGGATTATGTTGAGTTATTTTGTGATGCTTCCATTAGAAATCTGGGATGTGTTTTTATAAAATAGAAATTAGTGATCTCAAATGGGTCATAGATAGTTATATCAAAACAAGAAAAACATTACACCCATGAAATAGAGATAATAGAAACATTTTTTTCACTGAAGCAATTGTAAGATTACCACACCAGGGAGTTCTTTTTCTCATCACAAATCATCGGAGTTTGAGATATATAACTTTTCATTGGAATGTGAATCTATGAAAACAAAGGAGTGTGGAGTTTCTTTGGAACCATGAATTTGATACCTCTTACACCTCAGGAATGGGGAATTTAATGGATGTTGACTTTTCTATAATTCATTAAAGGATATTTTTCAGGAGACCATAGATTCGTGGAATGTGATGGAAGATTTGGTTTCCCTCTAATTAGATTCATGGGTGGTTGAGGGAGACAATTTAATTTTTCCAATTACAGTGCAATATTCTCTGTTTCAGTAGGTGGTTGAGTCGTTATTGAGAGACTTGGAGATAGAGGTGATGCACAATTGTGTTGGACATGGTGATTCATTGGAGGGATAGTTAGAGTATGTTACAAACCAGATGTTGTTTCAAGAAAGGATGTTTGTTATGATAGAGATGCATTGAAAATTCCATCATGATTTTCATAGATCACCTTTAGTGGTACACTTGGGATTTTCTATGATTTAGTCTTAATTGTGGTTAGAGTTTTTTTCCCAAAGATGAAATGTACAGTAACAGATTTTGTTGCTTGGTGTTTGGATTTTCAAGAGGTAACGACCAAGCATGGTGTTCCAAGAAGCTTTTTGTAGCCCTTTGAAGTTCCCAAGAGGAAATGGGATGAAATATATATATATATTTCATCATAAGGTTACCCTACTCTGAAGGATTTTTGGATTATATCTGGGTAATCATGGATCAGTTGACAAAATTATCCCAATTTCTAGTAATCATTGTGTCAGGCATCATAGATGAATTGGTGAGGAGGTAAATGGAAGAGGTGGTGCAGTTTATTGGTGTTATGAGGTCCGTAATCTCAAATAAGGATCAATGTTTTACTTATCTAGTTTATAGGGGATTACCACGAGATTTTAAAACTCAATTACTTCTTAAAACTACTTTTTACCCATATACTAATGGAAAAATGAATCAGATTATCGTGGTATTGGAGGATATGTTGTTGGTGTGCATCATAGACATCGAAAGATCAATGAAAAAACAATTACCCTTACTTGATTTTTATTATTAAAGAAACTATCAATAATTAACTTATAAGAAACCATTTGTGGATTTTTATGGGAGGTCATGCCATTCTAAATTGTTCTTGTCTGTTGTTAGAGAGTATTTAATTCTTAATCACGATGTGGTGTAGTGCATGAAAGATAAAGTTTATCTTATTAATGTGAATATTAAAAAAATAAAATTAGTTAAAATATTATGAAAATATCAAGAGTACCACTAATGTTAAAATTAGGATACCATGTGTTCTACAATGATTTCCCTTAGCATGGGAAACATTGGTTTAACACTGGGTGTAAATTATTACCCTATTTTGTTATGGATTTTGAGGTATTGTTGGGCATTAGAAAATTATCTTATTTGTTAGAACTTCCACCATGGATAGAACATATCCATGAATCCTTTCACATATCTAAAATCTATTAGTATGTCTAAGATGAATACAATGTCATTGATTGGGGAGTGTTGGATATCGAGGATGATAAGATGTTTTTGGAGTGTTCAGTGGAGATCTGTGATCATCAGGAGAAGCTTCTACAAGGATGGACCATTCATTTACTTTTTATGTTGTGGAGGCATGGTATCCTGTAGGAGAGTACTTAGGAGTGCGAGACTTATTTCATGGCCAGTACCTAGAGTTATTTTGAGTTTTGTTTTATTTTTCTTTTGAATGTTTTCCATGAAAATGTGATTCTAGGATCTTGATGTTTTATTAGACATGTTTGTTCTTGTTAATTTTATGTGTGATAAAGATATAAACACATGAATAAGGGAAAAAATAATTCTTAATCGAGTTCTGATATACCATGGAATGATTGAACCCATGAAGGTGAGTTAGTGAATCACAAATCAGATAATATCATGAAATGAAAGATGGAATTACTTGAATTATATGCTTATGGACTTTTTTGTGTGATGGTAGTGGTGGTCATTGTATTGGTAATTTTAGGGGGTGATATGGTGGTGTGGATGGCTGTGTAAAAGGGGTGGTTTCTTGCAAATGGTATGGTGGTGTAGATGTATGGTAGTGTAGGATGTCTGGAGGTCATTTCTATTTTTATAGTATTTTGGTTCGATTGTGATGATATATTTGAGAGGATTCTCATGGGATAATATTTCATACCTAATTTACGTTTACATTTAAAACATTTTATGTTTATTTAGGGTTAGAATAGTTTGATAGGTATACGATCAGATAGACACGATCTTTTAGCATGTAAAATTATAGAAATTTACAAGATAATGGTGTATAGGGATATCTTTAGGTGTTTGGAGTTGTTTAGATGGGAGATGTAGATAAAATTACCTATTTCTGAAAGGATAAAAAATGGATCCTTTGTCATATACTGTAATAGAGTGACTATTTCATAATGTGTAAGGATGTAGCATGGAGGATTATGTGGAGTAATTTTGGTACTGCAACCAATTTGGGGGTAGTTATGTTGTAGATACTTTTCTATAGTGTAGCTCCTCTCAATAGGTGGTGGTTATGGCATGGAGGAACTATTTATGACGTGGAGTCCCGAGGGTTAGTTTTTAGTAGTGTTTCTATTTTTACACAAGTCCATCATAAATAAGGGGATACAACATAGCACTTTCAAGATGTTGGGAGTCTATGGTGTAGTAATGTTGGCTATGATGTTTTATTTCCCCCCTTTTTATTGGATCTGTGGAATAGATATAGATATGGTTTTTAGAATGTACTTTGACTGGATGGGATACGACATAGTGGGGATCCCTACACTGTGGTCTACCTCAAATTAAGCATGGTTGTGGTGTGGTGAAAGTGGTTTCATCACAGTCCTCTATATTTCAAATGTGTATAAATTTATAGTGTCCCTAAAAATCATTTATTATTTAGTATTTATTATCATTTCTTGAGAAACCCAAGTGAATCCCATAGACTACTTTCATCCCCTAAATAGTTTCTTTTGACCATGGCCATGGAGGACCAATACGTGGTGGTTAAGGTGAGTTTCCCTATTTCTTTCTCTTGTTTTGTCCCTATTTATTCACTAGGGAATTGTGTTTCCATGTTAAATAATTAGATTTTTGTGTTTCTTTGTTAACAAAATAATTTATTTGTTGTTTTTAGGGTAACCAAGTTGTTCTCCATGTTTTATCAATTATTTATTATCTTCTTTGCAACCCAATATTGTGTAGTGGATCATAAAATTCCATTTACGGTGGGGTTCCTTCATTTATCATCTTGTGTATCATGCATGACGGGTTTACTCCAATTTTCATACTAGGAATATGGTTTCATCAGAATTAAAAATTATAAATTAATCATTTTAAACTAATTATAAGGTAAATGTAATGAAATTTCTTGTTTTAACATTTTTATATTGTTTCTAAATTTATAAATTTTATGGGATAAATGGCCCCCTAAAAATAATGGTTGTTAGGAGCCTTTTTTATACTGAGTTGATATGTACTGTGAATCCCTTTATGTTTGAATTTTGTGACACCATGTTAAATAAATGATTAATCACTTATACTCAATGGATGATTGGGTTTCCCCAGGATATATGGATTATTTGATAATGTGCTTAAATTAATGAATTATAAGTAATAAAAAACCTTTGATAATGATAGAAAAAGTTATATAATGATGTAAAAATTGTTGTTGTATTTGAATATGTCTATTATGTGGTTATGGAATGTGTGGATGTTGTGGTGTGGTGTGACTCTCCTATGGGGTGGTGATGTGATGTTTTGGATTTGGGGTGGTCATATGATGTAATTTGGAAGTGGAATTTGGAAAATGTTTGTGCTGTAGAAAGTGGATATGGATGTGAAATGGTGATGAAATGTGGGATTACTATCATGGAAAGTTGGGTTGTTGGGTTTTTTTGTGAAATAATGTGTATACTAGATGACTGGGTATTAATTGATTAAAATATGAATAATTATTTATAATTAAATGATTATAATGAAATTAAAATGGCATGGGTTAGTTTAGTTAATGGGATAGAAACAATTATCAAATGAATTAAAGGTTGATGTTTGGTTTAAATGGTTAATGTTTGTAGTGAAGTAACATGCTGGACTGATGAGATAAATGGGATTTAAAAAATTTAATGATTTGATTATTTTAATTTAAATTAGTTGGTAATAAAGATCTATAAATTTTATTGTCTTGTAATGTGTAGATGGAATGTTTCTTATGTCTTATAGTGTGGTGTTTTTTAGTTAGTAGTGGAAGTGAAAGTGATGGAGGTTATGAGTTGATTTGGTGATATTTTGAGTTGTGATTGTGTCTTATGTGGTGTACCCATATCTTTGGATAGTGTGTTATAATATCATATATAAAATTTTTCCATACTTGGGATTTCAATAAGCACCACATCCTTGTAGAGAACATAGTGGTGATACCAATAGTTTTAGGGAGTGTTTTTTCCAATATCCCGGTGGTGAGAAGGGATTGATGACGACCCAATATTTCCTATACCTCTTATAGGAGATGATGATATTAATGGTATTTGAGACCATAAATAAATTGTTTACTACTTATATGTGATAATATGACATATGGTGGGGGTCGTGCATGGTATACGGATGTAAGAATATTGAAGTTCTTAATTTTCATAACACCCTTCTTCTCTGATCGTGTGATATAAAGTGATTTGATGGTATAGGTTCCTTTGAGTGAGATGTGATGTGATAGACTAGGTTTCCATGTGAGTTATGTGATATGACTATATGCGATATTCTTGGTGTCTGTGCATAGGTTGTGATACAAAATGGGTGGTAGTTGTGTGACGTACTTTGATGGGGTGTCAAAGGATGTAATCAGAGAGAAAGTTGTGATGGGAACCCTATAATTGGTATGGTTCACATTATGTTACTACCCATGGATATGTTATTTAGTGAGTGAGCCGTAGTGAGTATGGTATGGTTAGCTAAATTGTTTATAAGTTTTTGGTTCTGTTTTTTTCACATGTGTATTAGTATGAGTCTTTCCAATGTGAATGAGAGACATTGAGTTTCCTAATGAATATAATTACATTCTATCCACACATATATAAACTCATTTTTAGGTTTTTAGGATGACTCTATAAACCTTACATTACATTACTATCTCAAACCATTTGTTGTTTACTCTATCGTGGCCTTAGCCTTTCCTTTTTTGGTTATTTATTTGGAGATTCCAATATTTTTTACTTCATATAAATGAATTGTGGGATGGTGTTTATTTATTTTATCTTATATTATGTCATAGAGTTGATAGATCACTTATAAAATATCTCCCAATCCTACATATATTTTCTAGTGTACTTCCACCGAGATTAATATTTTTATACCCATGGTGATAGTAACCATCATAAGTCCTACTAGAGGATGAACTTTAGGAGTTCTTATCTATATCATTTCATATTCAACCCAATATGGGTACGTTTAGATAGAGGGGATCATGGAATATAATCCTTAAAATAATGGTATCCCATAAGGATTATCCATAAATTATAGGATATATTGATTCTATTATCACTTGATATCTTAGGAAGATGATATCAATATATACCATTATAGGAATTTATATATAATAAATGTTTTTTATTTGTTATTACAAGAGGGAAATTATGATTTCATTTATGGGAAAAGGTATCAGAATCTAAATTATCCATATGCTCTTAGTAAAAGGAATCTCTTTAGTATTAAACATAATAAAGAGACAATGGAGAAAGTATTATATATGTAGAATTACACCAAAGTAGCATCATGTATAAACAAATATTATATTAATAACGAAATTAGGTAATTATAATTTAAATATTGTGAACATATATTATTAATGGTATCATAATTTATGGGCGTGATAAGTTTATAAAATAATTTAATGTTTATACCATCGTATATTTTCCCTTTTGGGATATTGTAACATATGGTATTTCTGGACTCCTTGTTTTCCATGACACCTATGTTACCCTACGTTCATGAAACCTTTAATATTTCATTACAATGAAATTACATTCCAAACCTAATAAATGTAATTTTCAATAATGAATTCTCTCTTAATCCTATATTCTCTTATGATGAAGATCCATTTTCAATCCTAGATATGATTCGGAAAATAGTTCCAAAAATGATGACTCTTCAAGTGAATTGTCACAATAACATACATGGTAAATATTATATAAACGTTGAAAAAATAATAATATATCCCACACTACTCTTAGGGATTATTAGAATAAAATAAGAGGATATATTTATAGAAATTGGAGTATATTTATGTGTCATTTAACTTAAACTAAAATGAAATTTATCTCAAAACTAATTTTATAATGAAATATAATGTATTTAGTTTAATGAAAAATTAGACATAATTATAATTATAATTTAATAAATTATATTACACATATTTAATTATGATGTTGAAATTAGGAATGTAATTAAATGTTTAATTTTTATTAAAATGTACAATGTGATAAAAACGATGATATAAATTAGAATATGGTACATATGACATCATAAACATCTAATCATGAAACAAAATACTCTCAAATAATTTCTATTAAAAAAATTTATGTAATAAATATAATTAAAGATCACTAAGGAGTGATTTTATGAATTTAGGAGTAAAGAGGTACAATTAATATAATGCTAAAATAAAACATTGAATTTTTTATTTGAGAAACATCCACTCACAAGACCAATTATAGTCAACCATTATCTAATTTTTCTCCATAAAAACTATATTTTCCTATTGATTCAATGTAAAATATTTTCTATATTATTTATTCATCTCTCTAATTAATAGGATTTTAGATTCCTTGCTAAGTTGGATATTAAAATAATGAGAAATATTATTTAATACTAATTCGAAAATATTAAAAGTTCATTTTAGTAAAATCACTTCATTTATTATAGATTAATTTCCTAAGTATTTATTTAATATATAATACTAAGGGTATGTAATTTTAAATATTAAATCTCTATATATCTCATAAAAATACATATATTTTTAACCATTATAAAGGCCTAAATGAGAGTACTTCTTATATTGACATGACTAGATATTTTGTATTAGTGCCAAAAAATAAAAAGAGTAATTTATTAATTTTTTTTGTATCCCTAATGTCAATAAAATATATATATTTGATAATACTAATAAATATATGATATTTTATTATCACCTCCACTGTCTCCCCTTATAATAATTAGATCAGAAATATTATTTAACTCTTGTGACAACTTTTCTGAGAATACAACTTATTATGAAATCTTTTATATCCATTTAAACTTCACTTAATCATTTGATTCACATTTACCAAGAACCATTATATGTGATTATATAATACTATATTATTTGATTTAATGGTGTTAAAATTAATATTGACATTATTCTGTGAACAATGAATAACTATATACATTACTATATATTCAATGATTAGATATCGATAAACATTATAATCCAATCCTTATTGAATATCAATTTAACAATTTGTAACCTTTTCACTACTTATACCTATGAAAAGTATTGTTTTTTCATTTTAGCCCATCATGGAATGCATTAAATAATATATGTGATGGGTTGGATCTAGAATTATATATCTTATTATTGTACTTGTAGGTCTCTCAAGAAAAAAGATAGGGTAATGGAAAAATACATAACAATTATTTATGATTAATGGGAACAAGTATTTGAATATATGATAATAAAGTGAAGAATTATGTTTTCAATCCATTATATTATCCCTTATCTTGTATTCATTAGGATATAATCACAAATTCCTTTATATATCTCTATTTTTTAATATTTTACGTTATATTATATATTTCATATTTATCTATCTACATTGATATATTTTCCCTTACTAGCAATCCCAGATCACCCCTATATTTTGTTCATGTATTTCATAAGGAATTAAAAAAGAATAATATTTTTGATATACTATCGATAACATAAATAATCAATAATGAGGTATTTTGTATGTAACATGTACTCTAAGTTTGTAATGAAAATATAATTCCTATGTGTGCATCTAATCTCTTAAGGGGTACTAATTTTTTCTCCTTTGTTTTTGATAAATATTATTTTATTTCAAAAAAATAATGATCCTATTGACATAGAATAAATTAATATTAGGGAATTTAATAATTATTTTTATAATATATGAATATCTATTTAAATTTTTTTGTATCTTATGAAATATTACCACTTTACATGATTTCAATGTTCTTGGATGGAAATATTACTGAGATTTATGATCTCACAATTTATTACATATGATGATTCCTAGAAAATCAAGAATACTATAGAGGGTATAATAAATACAAATAATGTATAAAGTTTCTTCACATATACAAAAAATTCAAATAAAAATATGTTGTAAGGTTTTATCATGTAATATGATTTTAGTTCTCAATGAAACTAAAATTTTTATTTTTATAAAATATTTGAATGTATTGATTTTTTATATTATATAAAAGATTTTGCATTATTATGGATCCTGATATTGTAGTTTTGGTCAAGGGTTTTATAATTATAATTATACATAGTTTATTTTTATATTGAAATTAGTTTTAAAAATAAACCCATTATTTCAATTGAATTAATTATAGTATAAAAATCATTAATATATAGTATCAAAATTTAAATCTTTTATTATTAATAGTTATTAGTATATTGTGAGACAAAAAAATTATCCTAGTTTGTTTTTATTGAATTTATAGGTTCAATGGGGTAGAAATATTAATAAATACAGAAAAGAATCTGTGTGAAGACAATTAAAATTCAATGAATTCCCTAATTCCTAACTAAATTTCAGGGGTTCTAGGTTTGGAAACATCAAAAATATATTGAATCTCATTACATAAAATATAAATATTAATTGAAACCAAATAGAATTTATTTATTTATCATATAATATTCTTTTGGCGATTGATTAATTCTTGGGGTGGTAGCCTTTTTCATTTAACATGTTCTCCGTTATATTTTTTGGATGAAAGGTGAAAATCTTACATAGTAATGATATTCATTATTTTGGAATGTTCATAGAAACAAAAAAATTAAGGTTATAATTTTATCACAATTTTTGAGAAGAATACTAGTAGTATAATCATGTAAATTATTTAAATGATATCTGGGATTCTAGAAATATTATATTAAAAAGTCTCAAGAATATATTTCATGAAAAATATTTACCTCCCATAATACTGATCAGGTTTGAGAATCAATTTTCTTAGCCAGAAAAAAATGGGATAAATCCATTGCAATACATGAAAGTAAATTTAATCATATATCATTATATACTAAAGGATTTCACATTTTTCTTGAAAATAAAAGACATATATTTTAGATTCAATTAAATTTGAGTCTTTCTAATACCATTTATTTTTAGGATTTTGAAGGCTTTGAAGAAATTATCCCATGTACTGGGGTAATATAAATAGATCTCTAAAATTACCCATATTTTAAATGATTATATATATAACTGTAATTCAATACATAAGGATATATGATCACTTAAGTAGATAAATAATGGAATAAGGTACCATATCTCACCTATTGGATATGGGGAAGGAACCTGTATGATAAAGTTTTATATGGAATTGGGTGATGTTTCAAATATTGGATAAGTGAGTGTCAAATAAAATATTTTTGGAATGATATTATTATTCAAAAATAAGGTTATTATTGTTTTATTCAAGATATGGAAAAGATTATTTTTTTCAATTATAATTAGACATTCTAGTTCTTAAATTATAATTAAGTAAGAAATTTTTTTAATGAATTGCTAAAGAGAAGAATAAAAGGAATGAATCAGTACCCACACCCACTAAATCATCGGAGGATCCAACTTATTTAATCCTCAATGAAAATTGATATGGCTTATCCAAATGAAATTATCAATGGAATTATATTCATATGATAAATAATTAAATTCAACTTATTTTATTCTAAATTAATATTTTTTTTATTTTAAGAATATCCTTGGTGAAAATGGATTTCCCACCACAATGATAAGAATTTATTTTATAAAAAATGGATCAATATATCCCAACTGAATATTAAACTAATTCTCATTATACTTTTTTAGAGTAAGTATTTCCTAAAAATTAAATGGTTTTTACTTTACTTTAATTTGATATTATAATTCATATGGAATAACTAACTCATTATAGGGTCAATTTTATTTTATAGATAAGAAATCTAATAATTAATATCATTAATAAAATATATTTTTATAGAATGAAAAAATAAAAATGAATATAATTAAATAATTGTTTTATAATATAGATTGAATACTAATAATAAATTTCAATTGTTTCATTTCTAAACTAAACTATCAATATAATGTAATAAATTTAGAAAATTTAAAAATTATAAAAATAATATTTTGGATTTACTTTTTAATGTGTTTCTAAGGCCACCCCCAAACCATGATGTGTATTTATTAAATAAAATCATCCTCAAATCATAACCCATTTCAAAGGAAGCACAAATAATAATTCCAATCATGAGGGAGGAGTAAAAAAATAATCCAAAAAATATTTTATAAAATGAATTCATTCATCCTAATGTATTTATATGGTCATCTCCTATTATATTTTTAAAAAATTATTTTGGTTAAATATAATTATTTATTGATTAAAAATATTTAAATGACATTAGAATAAATAATAAATATCAGTTTTAGATAGTTAAATCTCTCTTTAACCAAATACATGACATAAAATATTTTTCTAGCATCAATTTAAGATTACGATATCACTTATAAAAGGTAAAGAATGATTTAATTATGAATAATTCATTGCAATAAATATATAGACACTAAGAATTTTATTTCATACCCTTTGGTATGATCAATTCTCCTTATATTGTTGTGAAATTTTTAGGGTAAATTCTTTAAGGATAACATAAATAATTTTTTGGTAGAAATTATATGTCATATTATTATTTTTTTAAAAATTAACAAAGAACTATAAAATATTATAACAATATTTCTAAATCAATGATAAATTACAATTTTAATAAGTTCGAATTCTAGTTTTATCAAGTTTAATTCTAGAGGGAACATGGCCACATGGAAATGGTTTTTTTATTTTTAAAAATCAAGGTAACCAAATAAATGTTTAGATTGACAATAGTGATAGAGATATATAGGTTTCTTGTCTTTTATATATATAAATATTGATTTTTGAAAAAAATGAATATTTCCTAACACGTTAAGCAATTTAACATAGAAATTGGATATATTTATATTGAAAAAGTAGTCTGATAAACAAATTGGAAAGATTAATATAGGCTGGTTAATTCACCTGAATAGACATCACCTTTTAAAGAAAAATACTTTTCTATCTACAATGATACATTAAATAATTGAATTGGATGAATACTAATGAAAAAAATTATATTGATGAGTATGTTTCTAGAAAATTGAAGGACCATGAATAAAATTACTTCACCCATTGTGTTGAAATTAATGTAGCTATATTTTCTCTAATGATATATAGAGTTTACATTCTGTGAAATGGTCTGATATATTCACTGAATAAAACTCAAATAATTTTCTATTTTTAAAAACATAATTAAATTTGAGTACAATGAGATGGTTTTATATATTTAAATATAACTATTTTTTTATCCTTTATCACTTGAGAAACAAAAATAACGTGACATATGCATTGATTTTACAATAAGATGTTTTTCATGTATTTATGAAGATTAACAAACATTTTGATTGAGAAAAAAATAAATATAGATATATAAACCATAAGTTTAGTAAAAACATTGATTATTACCACCATAATATCCCAGCCACACACTAAGTGACAGGATGATTAGGGTGTGAATTATTTTTCATGTCAAACTTCTGATGGATCTTTTCCCCAAATTGGAAATAATGGTAAGAACCGATCCAAATAAATAAAAAACCAATGTATCCAAATATTTTAACGAAAGTGTATAAAAAATGGGGTTTACTTGATTTATCATAAATGTATACATATAATTATCATTTAAATTTTTTTTGTTCATGTACTAAAATACCTTTCCATTATCATGATAGAAAGGTTATAGAAGGAATCACTATTAATCCTATGGTCATTTCCCTCTACTTATCTCCCCAATTAATTTTTTGAGGTAAATTATGTGAAAATATTGGCACAACAGTTACTCAAATCAATTTACATTGAAATTAATAACACCACACAATTAATTATATCGTCTTTTTAATTTATTTTACTATCTTAAATCTAAAAAATCAATTAATCTCATCTCCACAATAGTTATTCTTTTAATTTTTATATATTTTCAGATTATTCATTGAATATTCAATGTTATTGTTTTATATTTATGCTTCAATATTCCATCTTAATGATTATTTCAATCTATATTCTTTTTAAATTTTCAACTTATAACTCAATAATTGTGCAGAAACAATTTCTAATAGGGTTATGATGAACTACCAATTATATTTATAAGAACTCCCTTTTTTTAATGAATTTTTAATCTGAAAGAAGTTATATTTTAGTATATCAGGATGTGACCACCATCACTCATGTGTTACTCCCTTTAACCATTACCCTCTTCAAAAATAATTGGATATTTTACAACATCAATTATGTTATTTATAAATGGTCTTATCAAATATATCTAACTGAATCTATATTTATTTTTCATGAGGTTAGGGATTGTGGAATAATATTCTCCTTTGTAACATGTCACATGTGCTTTGTCATGGCCTTTAAAAATCATAACTAAAAAGAGTTGTAAAATATTTCTTATCCTATATTGTGGAATAACAAACATCCAAATATTCATAATAATACTTTATTGCGATAATATGTGTAATATTTGATGGGTTTAAGGGATATCAGGCCTAACAATATTTTAAACTTGTGTATTTGGGCATATTTAAGGTGTTGGAGTAATGGGTGAAGTCTAGTTGTTCGATTTTTGGATATTGGTTTTGATGTGTGGAATTTTTTGTTGAAGATTGGTTCCACTAAGTACTCAGTGGACTAATACTAGGTATTCAGTCTACCTAGGTTGAAGAAGTGACTATATAAGGGACATTGTGCACCCATAACCCTTGTAGTGCTTACCTGGTGGGTGCAGGTCACCCGATGGAAGTTGGGAGGGTTCCCAATGGGCAATTTAGTAGTTTTTTTCAAATTTTAATTAAATAAATTATTATTTTTTAATTTAATAAGTGAAGGTTCACTCTCATTCTCCCCCACACTATAAGATTTTCCCCCCTTCACTTCTCTCTCTCATTTTCTTTTACATCTATGGGCGGAAATCTACACATATATGATCCATTCATTATATTTTATATCCTATGGAGTCCCCGAGGGTAAGTATTATCATATTATATTTTATAATTATAATATGGTCACCATTACAATGGTTTTTAAAAAAATATATATATAATGATGTTTTATATAAATTGTAGATTTATTTTATCAATGGATAAATTATGAAATAGAAACTGATTGGAAAGATATTACCAATACTAGGATAGTGATTTCTAGAAATGTCCACTATTTATATGAATTATTAATTTGTGTGATTTGAAGGTGTTTGAATGTGTCAATGAGAGACTAAGAATAAGACCGCTTTTGTCGCTATTATTCAAGGTATGTTTCCTATGGACTTTAAGTATGATACAATGATCTTGCATGTGGTGTTATGATGGGGTTATACAATGTGGTGGTTGGTTTCAAAAAATATATTTTTGAGCAATTCTTGTGCACACCTATAATTTTCATGACATAAGTAATTGGATATCTATATAATGCATCAATAGGATATCATAGGGATATATCATTCACCAATGATAGGAAAATTGAGGTTTTTCTAAAAAAAAATCCATTGGATGTTGTTTTTTCTATATAATGTTTGGTCCTAGGTCATCGGATTGTGTAGACATGAGACGGTTAATATGTACCAAGATTTTTTTGGTGTCTTTCATTGAAGTTACGACTTGGGGTGATGATGTTGATCCTTATACATATAGAGGGATACAGTAAAGATGTTTTCCATGGGGTTTAATGTTGTGATTGTGATCTTGACCGAGGGGTGAGATTCTCATTATGATATATTGTAGTATTATTTAGTTAGGAAAAAATGTGGTGAAGCATTATTCACAGAGATTCTATGGATTTTGAGATAAATCATTTACTTTGTTATTATACTATATTAATGGGTTGTTTTCCCTTTGGTTTTGTTCAAACTATAGGTACTACATCTCATTCAGGCACTTGTTGAGGCAGGTAAATCAATTACTCATTTCTTAATGATAAAAGAGTGGGGTGGATTTTTGTTATTATTTTATGTTTCCATATGTCTCACTTTGAATGAACATATATACATGTGGATATTATCTGAGGACACCATCAGTGGTGGGAAATTGGGTTCATACTCACACCCAGCACATGCACCCTAGTACAAGAGAAAACAATATGGTTTATGATAAAGGTAAGGTTAAGGGCCCTGTATCTAGTGTAAAATTTCTAAAGATGTAGTGGATGTATATGTGAGATGTTAATGCTTTTAGTTAATATATCCCTAGATGTTCCTTAGTGTTCTATTGGATTTTTCCCCTTTTGATCATTTTTCCATACAATATATTATCCATCCATGGGAGATGGCTATTTTGTATCACTTGTATGATATTTTAGTATCTCATTATGGTATAGCATGGGGTATGTTATATACTATAGGTTGTCCAAATCATATTTATTTAACTATTTTTCATGTATTTTTATACCCGAGGGTATAGTAACACTAAATTCACCTATTGAATCTCGTTTCTAATCGAAATCATCCAGTGTATGGAGAGGCACACTTGTGGTACTGTGGAACCTCCCAAATCAAAACCATTTGGCCTAATTGGACCAATATTGTTATAAATTTTTATTATAGAAGGGTTTTATTTAATTATTTGGTCATGGTATATGGATGTTTATTGTAGAAAAAACATGAAAACAAACCATGTATCTATGATTAGATGACTCTAGTATAGAGGCCACCCATTTTACCATGGTTTGAGATGTTACATTAGTTTTTGGATATTAAATTTTTATGAATTATGAAAATAATATTTATTTGATAGTTATTTGTTACTTAGTTTGACTCTTATCTAGTAGAGTTAGTAGGGTGTCTGTTCAGTATTAAATTTTAGAACATAATACTCACATGATATTTATCTGATCATATTTATGAGTTTTTTTTATATTAGAAATATTTCATTTGTTTAAATTATAATAAATTTTAAATATTATTTTATTTTTTAGATTATTTGTGTAATAATACTCAACTAAACAAGGTTTCATTACAATCAACCATCACAAATTATGTGAATCCTATGTCTGTCTTTATACATTGAACCTAACATTAAGGTAAAATGTTGAGACTATAAATATGCATAGTATGAGACATGGGTACAGATATGGAAGTTTATGGTATAATGGTACATATTTCATATTAATAACTTCCCTATTTGGGATACCTAAGCTGTAAAATATTTAATGACCGTTGAATTTTATTTTCAGTGCAAGGCTACTGAGGGATATTATTTTTTTGTATCTTAAGGGTTGAGATGATTTCGATCTATATAAAAAAGTTCCACGTTAGTCAAAATTTTTTGATAAGTAGGGATGACCATTTTATGATCATCTTAGGGTGTGTTTATAATGATTTATCTCGATTATTAACAAGGGAATATAGGTATTGGATCAATTCATAGTGTATCAAACTATATAGTTTTTTCTCAATACCCTCTATTATTCCATGGGATGGTGGGACCTTAGTAGTTGAGTATTGTAGAGATTCTATTTACAGAATCTTGGATCATATTTAGACGACTCAAGGTTTGAGGTTGAACCTAAAAATTCATAATCTTAGGGACCATTGAAAAACTAGTGGGACATGTTGTTAATAGTTGGTATGAAAGATGGGATGTCATGGAAAGATTTTGATTTGAATTTATCTAAGAACTTCTTCCAAAAAATGATGAGGGTGGACCATGCTTGTTATTTCATACATTTTTTTCACGGGGAGACATCAATCATGGATTATCATGTTATTTTGGTCGATTTTTTGATTTTCATTCCATCATTAGAAAACGATGATATTTCCAAAGTGTGTCATTTTTAAGATGGACATCAATATGTTATTAGAGTATAGGTGGACATATTCAAATTTTATTCACTCTATGAGAGTATAGGTGAACATCTTCAAATTTAATTCAATCTATAAGGGAGGACCAAGATTGTTATTCCATACATTTTGTTCATGGGCAACATCAATCATGGATTATCATTTTCTTTTGGTTGATGTGTTGATTTTTATTCCATCATTAGAAAAATATGATATTTTCGAAGAGTGTAATTTTTAAAACGGAATTCAATATGTTATTAGAGTATAGGTTAAAATATTCAATCATGGATTATCATGTTATTTTTTGGTTTTATAAATATCAACCAAGATGATATATTTATTTTATAAAAAATTTAGGGGTGTGGGAAAAGTTTCTCTGATGATAGATGTTGCAGGTTACGCAGTGGACTAATACCATGTACCCAGTGCACCCAATAGGAAGGGTTCACTAGAGAAGGGAAACTAGCTATTATGTGTCCATGGAATGTGTTCCTAGGGGGTTCTTAGTACCTATTTTATGTTGTGAGTATACTAAGTGGGTACGAGAGTTTAAAAAATTTAATTTAATTTTTCAATTGGGATAAAATAAAATAAAATCTGGTTTACCACAATTCATTCCATGTAGTTTAGATCTCACCCTTTCTCCCCAACCACATTCTCTTTTACTTCATTGGGATAAATTTACCCTTTTGGTATCTGTTATTCATGCCATCTATTAAATGTATTATTTATAGGTAATTCCTACAAAATTATATCAAGTATTTACGATGTTTCATCCATTATGATGGATTTGAACTAAAATAAACTTTTTTATGGGGCATACTTTGGATTCAAGATTTATTATTTATTTGGTTGAATGAGATTTTTTTTAGTTATATGTTTTTACGAGTACTTGATGGGTGTTTCCAAGATATATACACTATTCATATTAGTACATGATTTTTCTGATTTTTGGGTGTGGGAAGGGGTGTGTGAGGAACCAAGAATAGGATAATATGAGGTCTTTAATATTAAAGGGATGTGTAATAAGGATATTGAGTGTGGGAAAGTGATCACATAATTGGTTTTATGAAAGTTTCGTGTTATCTGGTGGTTGATAGACCTAAAAGGTTTTAGAGAGATATTATTTGAATTATTTTAATTTTTGATAAGCTTATATCTAGATGTGGATTTGACTCATTAGTATGATATGATGGTTATCTATCATTTTCTGATGATGGGTTGATATAGGTACTTCAGGTTTATTCCCATAAGAGATTAGTGTTACTATACATCATTGATGAGGTGTCCATGAGATCATGTGGACATGAGACGAGGAGTTGGTCACCTGATTTCCAGAGGTATTCTCCATAAATATTTCTTCATAGGGTGATAATATGGATCACAAACCATGTGGATGTATATTTCAGAGATTTTTTATTAGTATTGTTTGTGTTGTGATTGTAAAAACTATTCAGGGGTGATATTCCCACCATTATGTTTTAATGTATCATTCACCTAAAAAACATTATGGTGATGTGTGAATCACTAACATTCTATGATTCTAGAACCAACTCATTCTATTGGTTGTGAGATTGGTGGGATTGTAAATTCACTCTTAAGGGGTATCTAGACTATAAATACATCATACCATTTGGGGATTATATGAATATAGCTGGATGGTCATCAAAGGATTGATTTTCAAACAGTGGATAAAGGTTGTTACAGTGTTTTAGTTTTCCAAACATTGAACTATTAATTTAAAAGTGTAATTATGGGTATTATCTAGGGAAAATATTTTGGGGGCCTATTGATTTTATACTATCACCCTTTATGAGCACCCTCATGTAAAAATAGATTTTATGGTTAATAACATAGGGATGGGAAATGACCCTATATTGAAGGAATAGGGGTTTGAGGTTTAGTGGTATTATTAGTGGGATGTTTATGGTTCTAGTAGGATTGAATTAATAATTTACTAAATTCCATATTGGTTTTATCTCATTCTTTTCATTTTAACAATGTTTTATATTATCTTCCCATGGGGGATGGTTACTTTTTTATGAATCATATGACATTTTAGTTTATCAGAATTTTATAACACGGGTTATGATATTTTTTATTTTTTATGTTGACTATTTATTTATACTAACTCCCCTTTTGTTCAATGATATTTATATCTAAGGTTATATTATCCCCATGATCACCTAAAAATCAACATGTCATGTACAAAAAAATTGTATATATGGGGGTGTTCCTGAGGACTTATAGAACCACCCATTTTAAAGCTATTTGGGATGCCTTAGCGAGGACCATTACATGATTCCCATTTTCTAGTGAGGTGGATCACTTTATATTTTTTTATTGATAATTGTTATTAAATCATATACATTATTATATCATTAATACATATATAAAACTAAAAAAAATTTGTAAGAAATCATAATTTGGTCATCATTACAGTTTGATTTAATTGAATATGGTGAGATTAATATAATTATGGAATTAATATGTAATGAAATTTTTTTTATTACTCATACATAGAACCATTCACAATGTGGATATCATAGTATATCTAGTATTTTATATCTCTCAAAAAACCACCTCAAGAATTATTCAATATCTTCTATACTTCTCTAAGTATCCAAATATTTTCCATGATATAAAAAACAAGTTCCATTTCTAACAAACAAATAACCTCTTCCAAAGAAAATATTGAGATAAAATATTCTACTCCATTGATAATCATATTCTAATTTAATCTAAGAAGTATAAACATTATTCCTATATTATTATAGTTTTATAACATTGGTTCAAACATTTTCTCCCTATGGGTTTTTTTGTAGTCTAAGGACTCTCCAATTACAATAGATGAATTCTCATAAAATCATAAAATAAAATAATATAACTCAACTATCAATATATGTATAATTTAGTAGTTCTCAATATATAAAACATAATATTTTTCAAGGAACATTTAACTTAATTTATACCATTAGTCATCCACATTTTCTTATCCAACCATGAATTTATCCACTCAATGATTTTCAGATCATCTCCTTGAATCGTACCTCCCATTGACTCATTTACCAAAAAACCCCATCAATGATATAATACCCCTTATGTTTAGAATTATTCTTGAAATCTACCTTTTAAAATTCATAATTCATCCATTTATGAAAAAATAATTATTTTGAGATATACAAAATTTCACCAAATCAAAATTTTCTCCATCATTGGAAACAAATATAGTGGGTTTAACCTCTCTAAAAGCATTGAAACCCGATTTTAAACATTAATAGCATTTATATAAAAGGTATTATATAAACCTACTCAATTTAAGGGAGGTGGTTGAACAACCATGTTCCACCCATGCTACTCAAATACTAGGGTTTTAAATGTTTTTTGGAGAATGTACAACACTTGATGATTTTTTATAATATTGTTCTACTTGATGATTCATATTCTAAATTATATTTAAAAAATACTATCAAAATTTCATATTTTTTTGTATAAAATTGTGGTAATTGATTATTTATTAACTCTATCATTGTATTTTTATCACAATGGATCACCATGGGAACATTCAAGTCTTCACCAATATCTTGTAATTATTTATTTATCCATGTAATCTAAGTAAATTACTTATTAATTGAAATCTATTCTACCTTCACCATTTTAAGAGATATCCACTATGAATTCTTACTAAGATAAGTAATAAACTTAATACTGATTAAGAAATCTCCTATAGTGGTTTATTTTATATCCTTGATATCTCAATCGCTATACACATATGAATATGTGATAAATTTATTTTTTACCCAACATAAACTATCAAACTACAATCGAGTTTACCTTGAATTTACATAATGATCCTTTACATAGTAGGGATATATTACTCATTAAAATTACATTAAAATAATGTTAATAAAAATATAACATAAATGATATCGCGTATTGTTTCTATCAAATATTATAAGAATCCAATTATTATTTAGTATACTATTGAATAAACAAAACTTTCAACTTTATGATTTCATAGTTTGGATCTAACTATGATTGGTGTTGATAATGGTTTTATCTCATGAATCCAAAACATCATAAAAAATTCCCTTATGTATTTTTTCTATGAAATAACTGTATATTATTATCACTAACTCTTTTATTGGTTGAGAAAGTATATGAACCCTCCAATCATCGATATCTAAAAATATTATCTAATCAAACATGAAAATTCTTCTATTGATCATTTCTTTTTTCAAATAAATATGATATCATCAACATAGGAGAGTACTAAGAAATTATCCTCCTTAGTTGATTTCCTATAGATGTTGAGATCAACACCACATCTCATAATGTCAAAATTTTACAACTTAGTGTACAATTGATTATACCATGTTTGAGGTTCTTGCATTGATCCATACCATGCCTTCTCTAAATTACACACCATTGTTTCATCATCACCGATTAAAAAACCCACGAGTAGTATAAATTTAAAAATCTCAGTAATTAACCCATTTAAGAATGTTATCTTCACATTCATTTAATAATCATTGATGTATATTTGAATTATAGTAGATAAAAATATATAGACTGATTCATGTCTAGACACTAGTGAGATATATTTTTCTATGTAAAAAACATTAATTTTTTTGCCTAATCCTTTCAAAATAAAAAAATCCCCATTTGAGATCACTTTTCCAAATAGAAGTTTAATTATAATGATATTTTTATCATATAACATCTTAAAATCCACCCATGTTTTATTTTTATCAATTTTGTTGAAGTCCTCATTTTTATCCTTAGAACATGACAAATAATTTTTCCTTTAATCATATGATTGTGGTTATACCTATTATAGTGAATTAGTTTACTACACTTACCATATCCTATAGGTTTTTTTGGGAGAATATTTGTATCAAATGGAGTTTGATTAATATAACTATACCCTTCATTTTCACTTTTTAGTTAGTGGTTCTCTCTAGTAAATAAATTCTATTTCTTTTGGATTAAAATCAAAATCCGCATCACATTTCGTAATGCCCCGACCCCAGTAACCCAGAGACGGTGCATTATTGTGTAACATTGGCATGATCACAAATGATAAAGTCTCGAAAGACTGATTATTTTAGTATCCTTGAAAAAAATAGATACATTCATAAATGTTACAATACATCATATAGTGAAAAATCACAATAACATAGTCTCCATAGTCCACACTTCTATCCCCTTCAGACTATCCTTGTAGGTCAGTCATAATCTACTTCTTTACATCCTGGGAAAAATAAAACATTGAAAGGTGTGAGCTCAGATGCTCGGTAAGGATAACAATATATCAGAAGCTTTCATAAATAAAGATAAACATTTAAGGTAATGTATAACTAAAACAAAACCCTTTTAAACATGAACTTCAATATAATATGGAAAAAGTAAAATGAGATAATTACTTTTACTTATTCACATGGATATTCTACTAGTCGAATAATAACATGAAATATCAATAACCACTTTCATAATGATGGAATGCATAATTCCAGACTATCATAACCACGTAGCCAAGTCCTCGTGCCAAGACTAAAAATAAGATTTTGTCAAGGCCACGTGCCAAGATAGTAGTTTGTCTCATAAGACCTACCGATGCATCTAGGATCTATAGCGGGCTCCACCCGTCACTTATTATGTCCAATGCATTACTCATAAGAATATGTTTAAACATATCATAAACCATAACATAATCGTATCACATAAAACATGAAAAAAGGAAACATAACATTTCCATATTTCAATCGCAAGATATCAATACAACAAATTTATATAATAAAAAAAATTTCAAAACCATTTTCAATACTAGAATAAAATAAAATTAAAACATTATATTTATTTTTCATTTAAAAAAGTTATGGCTTGTAGAGGAAGCTGAAACTCAAATAATGGTCACGGTGGCAGAGAAGTCGTGGTCGCCGCATACATAAGAAAAAATCATTCCTTTTTTCGTTTAGTAAAAATGCTTTGTATAAAAATATTCCTTTTAAATAAAAGTAAAAGTCAAATGGGTTTATACACCGTATAAAGGAAAGTTGTGTATAAAACCAAATATGCCTCAATGAAAGGAGATAGAGAAAAAGTACTTAAAAAGATCATTTTTTAAATAAAATAAATATATTATGTGTATTCACTCTATGTACACATAAAGAAAGTATAAATAAAAGATAGTACATAATAATATCATGACATAATTTGAAAGTAGGAGACTAACCCAAAGAATGGAAATTTGATTAAGAAGTTCCCTTACCTCGTGTCCGTCTTGACTCGACCTCTCTTTAACCTCATGAATAATAAACTAGAGTTAATATTTACTTGTTTAAGAACCTTTTTCAAGTTCATTATCCATTTATATCACTTATTACAATGTTACGAAAAATATGTAGTCATTTAAGTTAATAACGGTCATTTTGTCGATCTTTGGTACTAGAGTCAACAATAAACTTCTTATAATTACATGTTATTTATTTGGTAGAATATCCATTATCTCCAGAATTATATTCATTATTTAGATATAATATATATCCTATATATCTAATATATACATGCATTTATAATATTACATAACATTTATAGGTAAGAAATGAAATTCTCCGTTCATGGAGACGGTAAGCCGTACGTACGCATGAACGCTAATTTCATTTCTATTTCATATTTAATGGAATGAAGTTATAATTATATAAAGTTATAATATAATTTTAGTATAATATAATGTATAATACCATTTAATCCATCCTTTATACATCCCACATATGTCATTAATGATTCACATCACCTTGAGGGGGCGGTAGTCCACACTTCCTAAAGTGAAATTATCGCATTTATCCATAATGGAAATCGTAAAGGTATGCCGTAAATGAAAAATACAGAATAATAATGAAAACAAAAACATAATATATATCATATATAAAAATAGTTTCATCATAATGGCCACTATGAGAGGTGTTATATGAGTGTTGAACAATCATCATTTCGTGAGGCAGAAATTTGCCATCCACAGAAACAATATGTTCTTTAACCATTAGACGAAGGTGTGTGTAATTTTAAATCAAATAATTCTCATAAAAACATCCTATTATATTTAAGAGAGTGTTTTTGTTACAAAATAATGGAATAAAAAGAGTTTAATGGGTTGAAGAAGCAAAATAAAACAAAATAACATAAGAGGAGACATTACCTTAAAAACGGGTAACTCTTTTTGATTTGAGCTCAAAGGATTCCTTGGGAAGACTTCTACCCAACTTGAGGCTTATATGAATAATAATGGGATGTTTATAGAGTATTTTGGTAGATGTTGGCCGAGCCAAATGGCTTGGAAGGTGTGAATAGGGTGGTAGTGGTGGGTGCCTTTTATAAGAGGAGAGGAGGGGCACTCTTGGAATGTAATGAAATGTTACTTTAT
Source organism: Viscum album (assembly GCA_963277665.1). NCBI lineage: Eukaryota > Viridiplantae > Streptophyta > Magnoliopsida > Santalales > Viscaceae > Viscum > Viscum album. The sequence continues at coordinate 1,982,356,237 of OY728145.1, read as the reverse complement.
TATATAATGAGTTTCGGATTTTAAAGGTCCCACACTTATATATTTCGAGTCTAAGGTGATTAGGGTTCGAAATCGACTCATACAATAGGCTTTGGACAAGTGTAATTATTAGATTTTACATTACCTTTTCATTTTATTTAAATCGTTAATTAATGAGGTAATCGCTGCATCATCATGGTGTCATTAAAAATTTAATTTATTTAATGTCTAAAAATTATAAAACAATTACCATGAGGTATTAAATTTTTTTATCTCTTCAATGAATTTTTATGGTCAAACATTTAACTTATATTACCCCATGTAATAATTGTTTTAGTAAAACAACACATGTTTGTGAAAATTTTATTTTTACATTAAATAAAAAGTTATTAATGTCAATTTCTTACCCAAGTGGCTCCATGGGGTCCCCAAGTTGACCCATGGATTTTATTGGTCGGGAATGACTCATCTAATAAGGGTAGGAAAAGTGTAAAGGTATTTTCATATTTTTATAATATAATTTTTTCCTTAAATTTCACTAATTACCTTTAATCGCGATTAATTAAACTTAAAAGTTACTATTCACCAAAAAATTATTTCAATCCCATTGAACCATATTTTAATTCATAATGATAACCATTTATATAGGATTTTTTAAAATCAAATCACAGTGGTAATTTTTCATTTAAATGAAAAATCAGTTTTTTAACTATCACTTAGTGGTTTCACTGTTCATCAAGAATTGATGTTTTTCAGAACAGTGCCAAAATTTCACCCTAAGATATAATTGATATTCCGAATTCAAAAATGATGTCTATTTTACAAAATTACAAACATATAAGTTCCATTAATTAATTTTATAATTAATTCCCGCTGTCACAACAAATAGCGTGTTTTTAAAAAATAATATATATCAAAAGATTGACAATTGTTTATGTCCAATTTCAAAGTGAAATTAATTCTAATGAACACCATTGGATAAAATTGTAAATATATATTATAATTGTACTTTAAAACCACTCAATAGACTAATTTATCACTATAATTTATTTTGATAAAAAAGTTGTTTTGAAGTATTTTTCACTATTCATAAAAAATTGGAATTTCTCTGAAAAATACCAAAAATTCAACTTAGGATATTTTTGAAATTCCGAATCCAAAAATGAAGTCCATTTTGAAATATAAAATATATATAATTTCAAAAAGTGGGTATTACTATTCATAATGGCTATTTTGATTGGTCGCAGTGTGTTAGCATCTCGAACTTGCGTACAATGCAAGCTATTGCATTATTCAAAGAGAAGCGTATCGTGGAAGCTAGGGGTGTTACATTCTCCCCTACTTAAATAAATTGCATCCTTGCAATTTGAAATTTTTCATTGAAAATATATGGTTGAAAATACAAAGTACCTTTGTGGAAAACCCACATTAGAAATAAGGTTAATAAAAATATAACTTTAAAAGAAAGAAAGATAAGTTCAAAGGTCACCCGAGATAGCCCATATTAGGATTCTATGAAAATATGGATATGGAATAAAAAAACCATCAAGGTCTAATGGAGAGTTGTAAAAAACAAGATTAGGGGAAAGTTAACCACAAGAAAATCACAAACTTGTGATTGGTTAAACAGTCATTGAATCCCCAGTTGGAAAAGTTAACTAGAAACTTTTTTGTTTTAAGATAACTTTTATAAAGTTGAGGAATTTATTTAGGAGATATACTAAGAATGTAAGGAAATATATCTACTATTCAGGTAGACATTCATTATATAAAATATTTTTACCACAAACCCATCATTCACTCTAAAAGGTAATAGAAATCAAAAATATTCTATTTATCCTAATTGTATAAGGTTCTAAATATTAACACATACCATTTAGATTAGGAAAACTTTTTTGTAATAACCAGGGACTTTTTGTAGGCTAGTAGTAGGTAATGAAGGCCTATCACACTATGGTTGTGGGTTCAATTCCTACAGCTTTTTCCGACACGAAGGGTTATCCCCTAACCTACAGGTTGTCCTTTTCCTAAAACTATAGTATTATAATATTCCAAAAATAATATTTAAAGACGTTTTAACCATAAAAAATACTAACCAAGGATCAACTTAATCCATTCCGACCTTAATAGTTATCCAAAATACTTCTTTCCAACTCACAATACAAATTTTATAAGGAAGGTAAATATAATGAAGATCCTTTTTCCCGCGTAACAACATGTGAACACCTTCATCATGTCTTCTTTTAAAACACTACAACATCCTGAATTACCATAAATCCTTATTCATTAGATTCATGATCCCTTATTCCTTATATAATAATAGATATAATCCTTCTATCCAAAAATGTATACAAATCATTAATCAATTTCAAGGAAGTTAAGGATATCCAATATAATTTATCCAAATCAATCATTTATTATTCCAAAATTACTATCTCAGTATCAGAACCATATTATGGTTTATCTTTCTCTCAAACATATATTTTCCAAAAATTTAACCTGCTGTGGAGTCAGTTTTCTTGGTTCCACACAATCTCAAGTCCTTGATGAAATAGTACTGCAGTACAATCCTTATATACTCCATAATTATTATAACCATTACATCATTGATACAACACTCAAATGAAAAAATTATTTAATAACAACATAGGAACTCTAATCATTCCTCCTCGTCTGTGGTAGTATCATAACTTGATTATTATCCAATAACATCATTTGGAGCATACTCTGATCACTTGGACATTGGTTTGCATAGTGTCCCCACTCCTTACAGATGAAGCATTCTAAATTTGAAACCTTTTTCTTACCCTTGCAGTCATGCACTTGGTGTCCCTTTTCTATATAGTTTTTACAAACTCTCATTCCCTTCAGGGAAGTTCCAAGGTGTTTTTCCCACAGTTATCACATATTGGAAAATTCTTCTTTTCCCTCGTCCCTTTATCCATCATTCTCTCTTCCATCCTTTTCTTCTCTTTCTTCCCTTCAAATACATAAGACTCAGAGAATTATTTACTTATCTTATTAACACATGATACTATTTCCTCACATGTTGAGAACACATGGGAGACTATTTCCCTTCTAAATGTTAGCTTAATACTGTTAAAGATAAGATCCTTCTTAGTCTTTGGATCATATGTATTGATGGAGTCCACATTCCTTCTACTGGGCACCATTTCTAAACAATGGCATAAACTAGATTAGTTTTTGAATCAAAATACATAATTCCAAACTTGAAAAAAAACTTAACATAAATTGAACTATTTATAGATATAATCCATAATAATAATAAAAATTATTTGAGGAAGTCAATACTCATAACCCTTAATATTGGTTTGTAATGAAAATGAGAATTATCCTAAGCATATCCGCCGGGAGTGTCGTAACGAAGAGTGCAGCAAGGCATGTTGTCATGCACCAGTACCCATTCGAGTCTAGCTCAAAGCGGTGTTTTCGGGTTTTACCCCTAGGTACATCTGTGCCAGAGCCACCTCTACCTACTCGGATCCAGACAGGGATGTATTTCTTAGAAAACTCACAAAATCTCTATAATAACAAAATTCTAGGAAGTTCTTCTATACTAATCCTCAAAGTCTATCTTAGGGCTATGTGCTCTAATCAGAGTTTATCTAAATATAGCTTCCAAGGTTAGTACTAAATTGTCTCTGATACCAACTGTAATGCCCAGACCCCAGTTACCCAGAGTCGGTGCATTATTGCTTAACATTGGCATGATCACAAAGGATCAAGTCTCGAAAGACCGATTAGTTTAGTATCCTTGAACACACTAGATACAATCATAAATTTTACATTACATCATAAAGTAAAAAAATCACAATAACATAGTCTCTATAGTCCACACTTTTATCCCCTTCAGACTATCCCTATAGGTCAGTCATAATATACTTCTTTACATCCTGGGAAAAAAACATTGAAAGAGGTGAGCTCAGATGCTCAGTAAGGATAACAATATAGAGGATGTTTTCATAAATAAACATAAACATTTAAGGCAATATATAACTAAAACAAAATCCTTTTTAAACATGAAATTCAACATAATATGGAAAAAGTAAAATGAGATAAGTCCATTTACTTATTCACATGGATATTCTACTGGTCGAATAATCACATGCAATATCAATAACCACAATCATAATGAAGGAATGCATAATGCCAGACAATCATTACCATGTAGGAAAGGCCTCGTACCAAGAATACAAATAAGATTTTTTCTAGGCCTCCTTCCAAGACACTAGTTTGTCTCATGAGACCTTCCGATGCATCGAGGAGCTATAGCGGGCTCCACCCATCACTTATTAAGTCCAATTCATTCCTCATATGAATAGGTTTAAACATATCATAAACCATAACATAATCGTATCACATAAAACATGCATAAAGGAAACATAACATTTACATATTTCAATCCCAAGATATCAATACAACACATTGATATGATAAAAACATTTTCAAAACCATTTTCAATACCAGAATAAAATAAAATTAAAACATTGTATTTATTTTTCATTTAAAAAAAGTTATGGCTTGTAGAGGAAGCCGAAACTCAAATAATGGTCACGGCGGCAGAGAAGTCTTTGTCACTGCATACGTAAGAAACAAACATTCCTTTTTTCCATTTAGTAAATAAACTTTGTATAAAATGATTCATTTTGAATAAAAATAAAAGTCAAAGGGGTTTTACACCGTATAAAGGAAAGTTGTGTATAAAACCAAATATGCCTCAATGAATGGAGATTGAGACGAAGTCCTTACAAAGATCATTTTTTTAAATAAAATATATCTATTATGTGTATTCACTATATGTACACATAAATAAAGTATAAATACAATATAGTACATAATAATATCATGACATAATTTTAAAGTAAGAGATTAACCCAAAGAATGGAAATTGGGTTAAGAAGTTCCCTTACCTCGTGTCCCTCTTGACTCGACTGCTCTTTAACCTCTTGCATGATAAACTAGAGTTAATATATACTTTCATAAGAACCTTTTTCATGTTCATTATCTCTTTTATATCACTTATTAAAATGTTAGGAAAATTATGTAGTCATTTAAGTTAATAACGGTCGTTTTGTCGATCTTTGGTACATGAGTCAACAAGAAACTTCTTATATTTACAAGATGTTTATGTTGTAAAATATCCATTATCTCCAGAATTATATAATTATGTATATATCATATATATCCTATATATCAAGTATATACATGCATTTATAATATTACATAACATTTAGAGGTAAGAAATGAAATGTACCGTTCATGGACACGGTAAGCCGTACGTACGCATGAACGCTACTTTCATTTCTATTTAGTATTTAATGGAATTAAGTTAGAATTATATAAAGTTATAATATAATTATAGTATAATATAATGTATAATACCACTTACACCATCATTTATACATCCCACCTATGGAATTAATGATTCAAATCACTTTGAGGGGGCGGTAGTACGCACTTCCTAAAATGAAATTATCACGTTTACCCATAATAGAAATCATAATGGTATGCCATAAATGAAAAATACAGAATCATAAGGACAAAAAACATAATATATATCAGATATAAAAATATTGTCATCATAATGTCCACCATGAGATGTGTTATATGAGTGTTGAACAATCGTCGTTTCGTGAGGCATAAATTCACCATCCACAGAAACAGTATGCTCTTTAACCATTAGATGAAGGTGTTTGTATGTTTAAATCAAATAATTCTCATAAAAACATACTTGTATATTGAAGATACTGATTTTTTTAGAAAATAAAGTAATAAAAAGAGTTTAAGGGGTTGATGAATCAAAATAAAACAAAATAACATAAGAGGAGACATTACCTTAATAATGGGTAACTCTTTTTTATTTGAGCTCAAAGGCTTTCTTTGGAAGACTTATTCCCAAATTGAGGCTTCTAGAAGTAATATAGGGAAGTTTAGAGATTATTTGGGAAGAGTTTGGCCGAGAAAAATGGCCTAGAATGTGTGAATAAGGTGGTAGTGGTGGGGCCTTTTATAAGAGGAGATGAGGGGCACTCTTGGAAAGTAATGAAATGTTAATTTATGATATAATGATTTTAGGATTTTAAAGGTCCCACAATTATTTATTTCGAGGATAAGGTGATTATGATTCGAAATATACTAATCCAATAGGCTTTGGACAAGTTTAATTCTTATATTTTACATTATCTTTTCATTTTATTTAAATCGTTAATTAATGAGGTAACCGCTGCATCGTCATGGTGTCATTAAAAATTTATTTATTTATTGTCTCAAAATTATAAAAAATTACCACGATGTATGAAATATTTCTATCTTTCCAACAAAAATTTATGGTCAAAAATGTAACTTATATAACCACATGTAATAATTGTTTTAGTAAAACAACACATGTTTATGAATATTTTATTTTAACATTAAATAAAACATTATTAATGTCATTTTCTTACCCAAGTGGCTCCATGGGGTCCCCAAGTTGGCCCATGGATTTTCATGGTCGACCATGAATCATCCAATATGGGTAGGACAAGTGTAATTGTATTTTAATATTTTTATAATATCATTTTTACCTTAAATTTCACTAATTACCTTTAATCGTGATTAATTAAAATTAAAAGTTACTATTTACCAAAAAAAATTATTTTAATCCCATTGAACCACATTTTACTTCCTAATGATAACCATGTATGTCAGATTTTTGAAAATCAAATCACAGATGTGGTAATGTTTCATTTAAACAAAAAATCGGTTTTTTAACTATCACTTAGTGGTTTCACTATTCATCAAAAATTGATGTTTTTTAGAACAATGCCAAAATTTCACCCTAAGCTATAATTTAAATTCCAAATTCAAAAATGTTGTCTATTTTACAAAATTCCAATAATATAAGTCGCATTAATCAATTTTATAATTAATTCTCGCTGTCACAACAAATAGCGTGTTTTAAAGAAACAATATATATCAAAACATTGACAATTGTTTATGTCCAATTTCAAAGTTAAATTAATTATAATGAACACCATTGTATAAAATGGTAAAACTATATTCTATTTATTATTTAAAACCACTCAATAGTATAATTTATCATTATAAATTATTTTGATTAAAAAAAATGTTTTAAAGTATTTTTCACTATTCATAAAATATTGGATTTTCTCAGAAAAATACCAAAAATTCAAATTAAGATAATTTCGATATTTAGAATCCAAAAATGAAGTCCATTTTGGAATATAAAATATATATAATTTCAAAAAGCGGGTATTACTATTCATAATTACTGTTTTGATTGGTCGCGGTGTGTTAGCATCTCGAACATGCGTATAATGCAAGCTATTGCATTGCTGAAAGAGAAGTGTATCATGGAAGCTCGGGGTGTTACACATTTTATATTTTTAAGGCCTATATATATATTTTTTAAAATCATCTTCTTCAACAAATCATTCAATCAAACTGTCCTTTCATGATTTACTTCTATCTTTATATCCATCTTCCTTAAAAATTTTGTCTCTATAAATATATTCAATTTCTTATTTAAAAACTTATATGATTTTATTTTTATTGAGTATCCTAGTAAAATTCATTTATCAACCACATCACCATATTTTTCTCGGTTTCTTTATTTGTTCCAAATTAATCAATTTCATCAAAATTCCCTAAATCATTTATGTTTTGTAATCCTTCAATTCCATAAGAAATATAATGTTCTCTTTTTTATGACATAAAAAATACCAATTTTGTATATACATAAAAATTTCACTAATTCTTTAATATAATTCTTTTAGATACCATTTTTAATTAGTAATTTCCTCACCATGTTATTTACCATTCAGTTATATCTATCCACAATTGTATTTCCATATGGTATTCTCAAGAATGATATTGTAGGATTGATGCAATGTTTCTCCATATAAATTTCAACAAAAATGGAGTTGTACTTCAGAACATTATTTGATCACAGAATTTTAATCAGTCAACTTGTTTCATTTTCACCATACCTATAAAATGTTTAATGCACTCCGTAAATACCTTTTAGGTTTTATATAACAATATTAAATTAATTTTACTACAATAATTATCAGAAAAGATAATGTTCCTTTTCCCACATGTTCTAGAATATTTTATTATTTTAATCACATCACTATGAACTAAATCTGGTAAGTTTGATGATCTATTCTTCCTTTACTGGAAAGGATTTATAATAATGACCCTTCTCATACAAGAATCTCAAGGCCTCTCATTATTACACATTAAATTTTTAATATATATAATAATCTTATAATCTTATAGATTCTTTATGTTGTGAAGATTTATATGATCATATCATTGATTCTATATGATATTTTCTTGGCCACTCCAATAGTTCCATTTTTAATTATTGATTATTTATTTTTAGAATTTCTTTTCATCTGTATATTTTATAGGTACATGTCTTATAAATATGATATTTTTTTAGACCTGGGATAGAACATGGGTGGAACATGGTTAGAGAAAAATGTGATCCAACCATAGAATACCATGCATGTTAAGAAAGTGAAACTAGTGAAACTACATGGTTGGGTTCATGGTTTGTAATACTATTTGTAAAATGTAATTGATCATCCCACTCGAGAAATAGGAATCGTCACTATTAGATCATGGTTTGGAAAACTGTGGTGAAAAATATATATTGTCTTCCTAGTTTTTAAAATATTTGAAATTCCAAAAAAAAACCTTATGTCAACTTAACCCCTTTAATCCATCATTTTTTCCATTCTTAATCTCTAATCCCTAGGTGTACCTTACCTATACTCCCCTCCACTCTTGTCTCACTATTTGTGTGGTTTTGATTTAGATTCTCCATATAAATCCAAATTAAGTGTCACCTATCCTTTATAATTGGTTTCTCATATGTTATTTCCAATGTTTCTTCCAACCCAGTGGTAGTGGAAACCTAGGGGTGGTCTTATACTATAATGTCCTCTGTTTTGAGGGTTAGAAAAATTTAGTTGGAATATGAATATATTACTACTATATGGTTTATGTTGAGAATAAGGAATCAAAATGAGGGTTTTAGTGTTTTAATATCTGGATGTAGTGTTTCTATAAGTGGGTTATATTTTGATGGATATCCTGGGGGTGAGGGAGAAAAAAAGATGAGGAATAAGAAGTTGGTATACTAAAAACAACTACTGTGGGTTTTACATGTTTTGTATTATTTTTATGACATGTAGGGTTGCATCCTAAATGAATCGTGATTTGAATACTTAGTAGATGAACTTGAGGATAACATGACATCCATCTATTTCACGTGGTGAAATTTTTATATGATGTGTAACAGCAACACACCATGTAACATGGGGGAAATGAATTTAAAAAATGAAAATAATGGGATACTCCCCAATTTTTTTAATTGGGAAACATGAGGGGTGCAAGTGAGATCACAAATGACTAGCACCTCTTCTTTATTCTTCTATGTTATTGGTGATTTTGGTTTCATTTCAATAGTGTTGGCAGGTAATATCTTCCCCCACCATCATTTTTTGGAAATCTTCATGAATAATTTAAGATATTGAGAGTTTATATTTTCGGTTATTCACTGATTCCAACAGATTATGTTGGAATCATTCATTTCTATTGGGGATTTTACTTATCCTAGTACGAGGCCACCCTGAGAGGCCATCTGTACTTACTATGTTATATTTCACAAAGGTATGTCACAAATTTTTTTCTAAATCCTTATTGATTTAAATAAATTTTATTAGTGGTTGTTTTTTTGTATTTGGTTTAGGATTTTCCCAACAATGGACTCAGGAGTCCCTAATAGACCTTCCACACATGGTTTCTTAGATCTTTATTGAGAGATAGGTGTATAGTGACATATTGCATGTAATGGCTTATTTTTTTATTTTTTTATTAAATGTTTTATGTTTTGGTTCAAATTTTCGGTTGTGATGACCTACCCTATATCATCCAAGGACTTGGATGAAAATTTGGTATGCCTCAGATACCATCAAGCATCAATAGATCTACAGAGAGATGGTCTTAAATGGTATAAGAATTCCTAAAGGTAGGTGGTCGGATGTAATTGAAAATTTAGTCTTTATTAATGACAATGGTATTTTGTGAATTATTAGGATCACCCGTGATGATGAAACCACATTTTTAAGTTAATTATGATGAAATTTTTAATTAAATTGAATGGTTGGGTTGTACGGGATGAACCCTTAGATAACTGATAACCCAAATGAACTAGCTTTACCCCAGGATTTCAGGTGGTGACCTTGACCATGGATCCACTATTGGATTCCACTACTTATTAATATTTATATACCAAAAGTGATTACATGAAAACATAAAGACATAGAGTACTCCATGAGGGATGCGTCTATTTATTATGGACCTTGAGGATCTCGAGTGGGATTGATCTCCAGCATTTTGAACTTGGGGACCCAGTGGGTGCCTAGTGCATGACTGAACTAAGGCTAGTATGTTGGGTTTTGAGTGGATATGTTAGTAGGTGTAACCATTGAAACCATACTAAAGGTGTAAGACCATTATTTTAATAAAATAGTGGTGGGTTTAAGGTTTTAAAAACCCTAGAATGTAGATTTATAAAGTCACTTGTGTAATAGTAATGGATAGATGATTACTAGAGGTAAATCCTAGTTAGTGGACAATGTTCCTGATAAGATGTGACATTTATTATTATATATTTCGAGAATTTTTTCATGGAATATGACTTATAATCCCATTTATTTTATATATATTGTGATTCCTTGATGAATTCCCTTGGATACGGATTTTTGGCATATGTATATGATATTCTGGAATGGAATACGTCGGTTTATGATATTGGGAATATAAACCATTGATGATGATATATGGGAATGAAGTCCTTATTGATGATACTCATAGTTGATTATGTTATCCCTGAAGATTACAAAATGATGGTTGTGGACATAGATCTCCTCAATACTCTGTTGATAAATATTCATTGATGATATTGAAATCAAAGTGACAGGGATGATTATGCTTTCTCTAATCAATTACTAAATTGTTATGGTGGACATGGCACTCCTCACTATTGAGGTGACATATACCCGATATAGGATTATTCTCTCCTTGATAAATGACTAGGGTTCACCCTAGGGATGGGTGGATGCACCATTATTACATCTCCCTATCGTACTTCCTGGGTAATGGGACATTGATCCATTTATATGAATTTATGTCGAGCCTGTACTTGGGTCTGGTGAGAAATCCATTTTTAGATCTCCAAAGGGTTATAAAATTAATGTTCATCCAACATCCAATTTTGTGACCACTTATTGACTGAGATCTAGGGATCATACATCAGACAATATTTATGTGGCTTGAGTGGCATGGAGTTCATCTCATGGGCTATTTATAGGACTGTTTATTGGTATATTATATACTTCATTATAGTTATAAGAGGTGAGTATATGCGAACCAAGTTTTAGTACATGTACTCCCATGTGGTGACATAACATGATCATATAAATTTATGTAACATTACAAAGAGGGTGTTTTCAGAAGGTATTATGAACCTAGTGATCAAGAAAATTATACATGGCTTAAGTGGCACAATATCCATCTCCATGGTCAATTTTACAAGTTTTCTAGAGGATTAGGATTATAGACCTAGTGGTCATCTGCTATTGTTTTATGTTATTTTTCACCTTACTCATGTATACACATATTTATGTGTGTTTATATATATAAATGGGAATATATATATATACACACACATTAATATATTTATACATGATGAATGGGAACCTTCCTTGAGAATGACTCATCTGACATTTTCTTTCCTATTACTCTTAGAGTTATTATTTTTATTTTTGTTGTTCGAATGAGAAAAAAAATTTACATACAGTGCATATTATTTAATATGTATGAGATCGTGTTGGTGATTCCCAAATTAGTTTTTTATTGATACCCTTCTCAGGATTCCATTGTGATGGGTTACTGCATAAGACGTTCACTTAGTTGCATGGACAAGTAAGGGTGAGGCCCAGGGACTAATCGAGCGTGATGGATAAGATATGTATGTGTAGACTAGGTATGTGGTCTAGCTTGGAGTTAGTAGTAAATCCATGTACTATTAGTTTTGTTTCTTTTATGTAGTCTTGTATATGTGATCAAAACAGTGGGTGATCAGTGTTTTATGTATGGAATAACCATTCAATCCTTTATTGCATTCCATTTATTATTTCATCATTCTTTTCACCACAGTTATGTCTTATACACTCTATTTATTTCATTCCATTTATTTCTAGTTGGAAGCATCTTGAATATGTGGTGGTGGTCTTAGGTCCCTTTGGAGAACATGGTCAGGGTGCCAAAATACTTGCATTCAGGCTAGGATGTTACAAATTGGCATCAAAAGTGTTTCCTTTCATGTTGTATTACTGTTTGGGATATGGGAGAATGGATTATTAGGAATGTGTCAGAATCTATTATAGATATAAGGCTATTTCATTAAAAACTCCCATTCTAGTATGATGTACAGGTTACTAGGGATATTGGATAATTGTCCGGATATATTATTTTATAGTTTTATATGATTTATAATTCCCAAAATTCACATTTTTTGGGATATTATGATTTATAATGGATCTGTATCTCTTAGCCTAATGAAAATAGGCAATTGATACATTACTTGATCCAGGCCCATTTGAAAGAGGCTAGTGATTTATTTGAAACATCGGCAAGAAAAGGTAAGAGGTATATCATGCATCGTATTTGGCACATAATATTCACATATTATAGACCTACAAGTGTTTGATTTTTACTGATGATAGAGAAAATTTTTATAATGTTTCCAAAAAAACCTTATTGGTGTTTTCCAATATAAAAATTCTTCCCAATTAGGCTGACTTGAATATATATATTTCCCACTGATGGAATGTTATATAGATATGTGGTGAGAAGTTTGATAGTGAGTATGATTACTTAGTCCCGATGTACATGAGGGGATGTTACCCAAGTAGGTCGATAAGGCACATAACTCCCATGTGATGTTTCTTTTCTAGTAGTCACTTTATGGGAGATTATTCTTGTTTATGGTGATCTAGTCTAGTCTCATTATACGATTCCAACTGACATGTAGCATTAATCATGAACTGGATCTCTAGGGTGGATTACCATATATGGATTCTCGATGAGTGTTAGTTTACTATCTTTTTCACATTGGTATCATGACCTCTAGATATTAGTTGCTTATAATGATGATTAGATATTATTGATCCCTTTTACTCTGTGTTTATAGTTATGACCCTTGTTGGTTAGTTTTATCATTACATTTCATAGAGACGTTTCATTTTTGTGCTAGGTTGTCAGACCAATATTCCATCATGAGAGACTTGATTGGTAGGGAAATATGGGATACCTAGAAGCCATTATTTCTAACTTTGACCATTGTAGTTGATGTTAACATTGATCATGGAAAACCTATGGGTGAGTTTCGATCGAGTCAATCGACTCTTTTTCAAGTTGTGTGTTTTGTTGTATGCCTGGTTGAGAGTGATGTATGGTAGGTGGTCAAGTTTTTTTATATATGAACGGTGACATACCTTTGGATTTTGAGGAAGCACACAGGGTGATTTATTTTTTATACTGGCTTTAGAAGTTATGGTTTTTCAGGTGAAAATCCCAGTTGACTAGTTCTTCCACTGTTACGAAAATAGTGATAGTGTGGGTATATGATTATAACTAGAAAAACAACATGTGATGGGAGTTCATGTAAATTATCACGGAAAATGATAGGTTCTATATTTTGTAAAGGAGTTCTAAGGGAGATTTTTTATTATGAGACTAACATGGCATGTAGAACATTCAACTTGGCCTTGCAATTAACAACTCACAATATCAGGAATCATTTGATAATGGTACACATCTATTACATGTTGTGTTGTCTAAATATTAAATCTTTGAGTGACTGAGTGCGAGTTGAGGATTGATGGTCCCAATAAATATCCTTGGGAATGGTTACATGGGTTGTGTGTTGAAAAAATAAATGTATATTCATGGTATATGATAAATTGATAATGAATCAGGTATCATAAGACGGTAGAAATGAGGATGGACCTATAAACGCATTATAAGGAGACATGATGTCAGTAGTTGGTTAAAGGAATGTACAAACTATTTTGAAGTGAGTGTGGATTGGGAGAGATCAAAAATTTTATCAATATAATATTAGTGTAATACTAGTTAAATAAAATCATTATATATCTTTACATCTTCTTGAGTACGATGATAGAGTGAAAGAAATATGCTAATATATATCTAGATGTACTTCCAGTTTTGGTGATAAACCAGCAGAGGTTGCACTTGAGGATCAGTTTTAATGCGATCTAGATGGTGCTTACTACACTATTGTATGTTAGAGGGTAGAAAACCTCATTTGGTTGTGAGTTTCGATGTTTCTATGGGTATCATTTCCATTAATCAATAATGGGAAACATGTTATGTTTGTTTTGATGCTAGGGAATGAGAGAGAATTTCTCTATTCTTGTTGATATGTCCAAGGATGGATAGGGAATCAGATATGATAGCTGATTTCCCATTTTGATGAGTTATGAAAAGAATGCTTCTAAAATGGGGAGTTCGGCGTGAATATACATTGGATTGTAATTTTTTATATTTTACATAGTTTTTTAAATAGAACGAGGTACTACATTATTCTTTGGTGAATTCCAAATATAGGGTTGAATACAGATTTGGGTAGAGTCTGAATAAGGGTGTCGGCCTATGATAACTTATGATGATTCATGGGTATTAGATAAAAAATTCATTGTTTTTAATTTGATTTCAGGAAATAATGTATCTAAAGGAGACTATTTTTAACATTATGTCATTAGGAGTTAGTTATGGTCTATAATGACGTTTCTCGGAATGATCTCAATGCACTTTGAGGCAAAGGCTTTCGAAATCTATTTTGGTAACACTCGACTATTGATGCCTAGTATCATTAAAAATTGTTTATAAGAATTATTTCTATATTTAGTCATCCATATGGTTGGGTAATAACCATCTTTGTGTTATGATCACAATAATTATCATGGGCTCGAGGTTTATCGGCTTATGTATCACTTGGAAGTGAGTTGGGAATTCAAATATGCAATATAGCTTTCCGAGTGGGAATTCATGAAAAAAGGTAGGCTGAGTGATGTTTTTGTTGTTCCACAAGTATTATAAAGGACGATATGTTTTAAGGTGGGGATGTTGTAATTCCCTATGTTTTTGTAGGTTGAAAAATTCAGTATGAAATGGAATTTTTTTCCACTGGACATTTCGGTTTGAGAACCAGGAACCAAAATGTGGTTTTAAGTGTTTGAACATATGGATGTTGTGTTTTCAAAAGTGGTTTAGGATTAAGTGGATGTACTTGTGGTTATAGTGAACACAAGAGGAGGAACAAGTAGTTAGGATGTTGAAATCAGTTGTTGTGAGTTTTACACATCATGTAAACAATACATGTTGTGTATTTGTTTCCTTGAGTGCAGCCCAAAAAATTCATGACGTTCAAGCTCAAGGGATAACCCAAAGGAATACATGACAATTAACTATTATTAATCAAAAAACTATCACATGATGAGTAATAGTTACACATCATTTAACATGTGGAAACTTCTTTTTAAAAAGGTAAATGGGGGGATCCTCTACCATTTATCTCATCAGAAAATAAGATGGGAGTGCAAGAGATCACGATTGATGAAAACCTCTTCCTCTGTTATTTTCTTTACTTATTAATAATCGGTGCCTTTAAATTTTTATTGATGGTATGATAATCATCCACCTTCTTTATACATTATTCTTCATCTATCATTTCTAATTTCGATACTTTTTTTTAGGTTTCTCCATCGATTCCACCTGATCGTGGTGGATTCGAAATTTTTGGTTGGGGTTTTGATCTGCATAGGATGAGGTCATCCGGAGAGGTTGTATCAACTTTAACACATTCCATTTAATAAATGTTTGTCAATGTTTTGTTTTTATAATGCCTTATTTATTTAAATTAATCTTTTTAGTTGTTTTTTTGATATTTTCAGTTAGAGATTTTCCCAATAATAGTGTTAGGGTAACCTAGTAGACCTTCTTCATATTGGTTATCGAATATTCCTCAAGATATATGCATCTAATGAGATATATCCTATTATGAATTATTGGTTGTATTTTTATATTAAATTGTTTAATGTTAAAATTGATATTCTGGGTTGTGATGATCTTCTCTATGTCATCTATGGACATTGGAGATAATGAGGCTTTGCTAAGATACTAGTGAACTTGGAGGAAGATACTAAGATCTAATTTCAAATGATTTAAATATTCCTAAAGGTTTGTGTTTTATCATACCTACACATTTAGTCTTTTGCATGTTTTCAATATTATGTGGATTTTCAACCTCCCCCATAAGGGAAATGACACATATTTAAATCCAACCAATTAATTGTTTAATTAAATGAAATGGGTGGATTTTATGGGATAAATGGCTAGGGTCACTGATGACCCCAATGTTCAAGATTCATCCCATGATTTGAGGCTGTGAACATAACCTAGTACCCCATGTGGGATGCCTCCACTCACCCCTTTTTAGAACCCAAGAGGGAATTTCTTACTTACATTCTGAATTAGAAGACCCCAAGAGGGATTCATTAAATTACATTAGACTTTATGGGTATTGAGTAGGATTCATCTCCATTATTTTGATATAAGGGACATAGTGGGTACCCAATTCAAGACCGACCCTATGCTAGTACATCGAGTTCTGGTAGAGACGGTACTGTGTGTCACCATAGAACTGATACCGAATGTGTAAGACCATTATGTCATGACAATTGTTGTGGGTTTAGGCTTTCATCCACCCCCACTCTTTTATTTATTAATTCACTTGTGTACTATTAATGTAGCGAAAATTACCAGAGGGTCTTCTTAGTTAGTAGTTGTTGTACATAACGTGATGCAGCATTTCTTATTTAGGATTCCAAGACATTTTTCATGGGATCTTGCTTCTGAAGCCTTCATTTTTTATATTTTTATTACTTAATGTATTCCCTGGGATTTATTACTTTAGACTATGTTTCTAATATTTGGTCATGGTGTCCCTATGATTATGATGTTTGGTATGGTGTCCCTTGATGATGATTTTTGGGCATGGTGTATCTGTTGGTATTGTTTGGGGATGATTATTCTCTCCCAAGAAAGGAGGATGATTACACTCTTGCAGATCGATTAATAGATAATGGTTGTGTAAATATTTCTCCTCACTGTTGATATGATATATACTCAGGGATTATTGTTATCTTCCTTGAAATGGGGATGATTATTCTCTTCCTAAATTATTACTCTATCATGGTGGTGGTCATGGAACTCCTCACTATTTATGTAACATATACTCGATTGATAATTATTCTCTCCGTGAGGGAAATATATGATTCTTCATAGTGTCTGGTAGATGAACCATTTTTATATGTCCTTGTGGTACTTCATGGGGATAGGTGTATTGATCCATTTATATGAATTATTGTCGATCATGTACTTAGGCCTAGAGAACATTCTATTTTATAGATTATGTAAGGGTTATACCATTAGGGTTCATCCGAGTTCCAATGTAATGAATTTCTATAGACTGGGACCTAAGGATAAAACATCGAACTGGGATTACATTTCTTTAGTGGTATGAAATTTAGATCAGAGAACATTTACAAGATTTTCCTTCGGTACATGATATCCATTGTTATAGTGATTGGAGGAAAGTATGGGTAAACCTAGGGAAAGGACATGAAATTTCTTGGGGTGACATAACTTGCTTACAGTCATTTCTAGTGCTGGATAAATAATGTGTTATAGGATTGTATTATGAAAATAGAGATAAAATTAACTATACATGAATTGAGTGGTTAGACATCCATTTCAATTTTATTTTTATTGGTTTTACATGTGATCAGTATTATGGACCCAATGAACGAGTACTATTGTTTTATGATATTTGTCACCTTACTCCTGAATATAAATATTTATGTACATATATATATGGGAATAAAAACACACCCAAACACACATATATATACATTATGGATAAGATCCTTACTCGATAATTCCTTGTATGAATTTTATTTTTACATGTTATTGCAGTTACTGTTATTATTAATATTATCCTGATGAGCATACCTATTTTATATACACTGCATGCAACTAGCTATGTATAGGACAATGTTGGTGGTTACATACAATGTTTTTTACACACACCTTTTAGGGCCCACCATTGCACTGGCATCCCTGAGCATTGGTTCTCTTGGATGTAGGCATAGGTATGGTGGAGGCACAAGGACAGGTCATGTAGGATGACATGGATATGTATGTAGAGAATGGGTATGTGGCCAGGGATCAAAGTTTTCTGTAGATCCCAGTAATTTTTTAGGTATATTTTTCTCTCATGTATATGTGATTGTCCAAGTGGTTGATCCATGTTTATTGTATCACATGGATGTTAAGACCTTTATTTCATTCCATTTATATTTTCAACATGATTTTCAGTTTATTTATTACTTATACAATCTTTTTATTTCTTTTATGAATAATATCTGGTTATTTCAGCTATTTTTACTCACTATGAGGGTATAGTCTCCCCACTATACCATATTTATACCCTAACTATGATTTTATAGTCTCAGAAATATAAGGTGGGGTTCTGGAGGCCTTATGGAGAACTGAGTCGAGGCACCATATTAGTGGAATCTCCGCCCAGACGTTACAATTCTGAACCGTATGTCATGGGTTTTAATGTTTGTGGGGTTTTATTAATTCTCAATGACCTCCTATACTCTTTGATTATGGTTTTCAACTAATTATTTCCATTTCAATGAAAAGGGTTGGTGGATTCATGTTTTTCCATTGTCTGGAAATTTAAAAATTCTTCCCTCTAAATACGACTATTAATGTTTTTATACGAACGGGTGGTTTCAATTTTAATTTAGTGCAAGTTCATGGTTTTTGAGAAGAATTGTTACCTATTAAAATAGTCATAAATTCTGGAAATATTTTTTTCCCATGTGGTTGTCTGGCATATATTTAAATTATATATTATTAGTTTAAAAAAATGTGGAATAACACATGAGTATCATGTGTATGTATGATGGTATAATTGGACATGTACACTAGATATTGACATTTCGTACCTAAAAGGATCATAATACACTACTAACTAAACCACATGATGGTGATATGACTCTTTTCCACTAGAATGTTGTTTTGATCATTTGTAGTGTGTCATGAGTGGGAATGATTATATATCTTTTGATCACTAAGGTTTATAGGATCCTAGGTACCCATTCACCCTATATACTTAGGGATTTCCCATGGTGTTTATGTTTTTTTTTCTCTTCTCATCAGTTATTCCTATTTTCTTCATATATCCTATAAAGATAAATAATGATCTAGAAATCATACTATTTTATTTCTTTTAAAATTTAGAATATTTATTTTGGATTATAATGGATATTTATAGGAACCATGATGGGATCTTAATGGGAAAGTAATTTCATACCCAACTACACCCAATGGGTGTTTCTAAATATAATTTTGTCTAACTCAAGTAATGCCAAGGCTTCCTATGGACGTGATGAGTTTATCTTCTAGTGGATATTTAAGAATGGGTGTTGGAAGTTACATAATGGGATGTGGACCCTTGGTTAACAATGATATTAGTGGCTCTTTGGTTGGCCTTGTTACATTTTTCTATTTTAACACTTGACCATTTATGAAATATTTAATATTTTTCATGATTATTTTGTTATACATTTTTTATGTATAATAATTAAAATGATTATTATTTATATGTATTATTTTGTTTTTTATATCATTCCAAAATGTGTTATTCAATTCTTAGAAACTAGTTTATAGCTTGTGGGGATCAAGAATTTCTTCAAGGCCATGTTGCATGCTAGGTTTGGTGTTGGGATATATGAAATCCCATGACAGTTCATTATTTTTTTTATCAGTGATGGGTTTATTTTATCCCTATGCCTTGTAATTTTGGAAAAGTTTTGTTAAATAAGTGCTAGGAATATTGTGTCTTAATCTTTTAGATGTGAGTGGGGTGTCAAGACAACACACCTCATAATGGACCTCAAGTCACCATGGGCTGTTGGGGATTTAGTTTAACTCCTCCCTATGGTGTAATGCATGGGAACCAAAATTGGCATGGGTACCAAGATATGGTGGAGCAGTTCAAGTTGTTATAATAAAATTGTGGTTTATATAAGTTATTTATTATGTAGTTCATTTAATTGATTTTTTTTAGTGTATTATGATTTTACTTTTTGCATGTATTGACTTGTGTTGTTTATCCCTCAATGGAACCTCCTATAAGTCCATAAGAGGAGGCCAAATATAATTATATAAGGGAAAACACACTGGTTGATCAAAGGGTTATAGAGGCAGTGTATAAATCTATTTGATAAGTATATTAAGGATTGGGATCAGGGAATTATTAGGCTAGGGAAGTGAAATTGATGCCAAAAAGGATCGGGCTCATACATTCCTTAAGAATAAGTCCCCTTCGGTATATTTATGAAGTAAACCCCAGGAAACTGAAGAGTGGGTGGTGGAAATAAATTGGATCTAGAATTTAATTGGAACTCTTAAATCCATTAATGATAAGTATACTCTGTTAATGATGGAATTAATAAGTTATTGGCGATGTGGGACTATAGTTCATGTAGAAAATCATGAGAATATGGGGTGGAAGGATTTTAATTCGATATTATTTACCTTGAGACCTTGACTATTTCTATGTGTACAAATTTAATTGAATTTTAGTAAGAGGATCACTCAACGATAGAATATTCCATCTTCTTTGATGATATGGTTCACTTTTACCCAAGCTAATAATCAATGATATGTTAAAGGAATTATTTTATGAAATGCGGATATGGAAGGCTATCTTATCTCATGTATTCTTACATAAAATGAAGACTTGTAATATGTTAGTAGATTTGTATTTACGGATGGTAATTTACCATGAAGGTATGTCAAGTCTTACTAGCATATTTATTGCATTTGGAAAAAGTGGGATTTCCCCATCTAAAATAAATACAAAGTGAGTGGAGTATGGGAAAAGGGTGGTATTAATTCTGGGTATCCACCTCAGTCCCCTTCATGAACAACAGTAGGTAGAAGGATCATCATGTTCCATTAATACAGAAGGTTTGGGAATGTGTGGTCTAAATTTCAGGTCCCACCTAGATAATTACACTTTTATGGATTTTTTGGACATTGATAAAGTGTTTTTAGGGATGTTACTCCATTTTATAGTGGTGTATACTTTATAATTCTTAGAGGAACAATAGATAGTTTTGACACATTAGGGGCTCTAGTGTAATGCCTCGACCCTAGAGTCCTAGAGTCGGTGCATTAATTTTTTTTGTTGCCATGATTACAAGGACACAAATCCCGAATTACTGATCAGATCTGTAGTCTTGAAAAAAACTATATACATATATGGAAACTATTTTACATTGGGAAAGTAAACAAAAAATGGAACATAATAAAAGCTAATAAACTGCATCCATGGGAACTTTGAAAATGGTATTCTCCTCATAACTTGTTGAAGGTAAAAAAATATAAGGGGTCAACTCGAATGTTCAAAAGGGTTACATATAGAATAAGAAAGAGTCAAAAATAAATGAATCATAATAAAATTGGCACATTCAATATGTCATGGTGAATAAATGAAAATCACACCCCATTAATAAACTGAGAATAAAACTGCAGGCATAGATTTTTTGATACAAAAAACCACATGGATTGTAATAACTGAAAAATGAATAAATAGAATGATTATTGATTGTAATTCTTGTATCTAGCACATTATATATAACATAAAAATGATTTATGTGTGTGGGTAGAAACCTGTCTGAATCTTTGGAAACTAACTTGAAGGGTTTTTCGCTAACTAATTTGTGTCATGAGTCATGTCGATGCATTAAGGAGATATAATGGGGCCCACCGATCAATTCATGTCCAAATCATTATTTTGACATGTATTTAATACATGAAAAATAATCATTTTCAATATCCATATAGATTAGATGATACAAATTTATCAATATTTCTTTAGGTAAATGGACATTCAAAATAATCATTATATATAAAATGGTATACAACTAAGTCAATATTCATATCCATGAATCCAGAATATGGATATATAATATATTTACAATTTCATATTAAAAGGTTTCTCAAATGGGAAGTGCATACACCACATATGAATTATTGTGTGCACAATACCAAGTAAATGATAATGAAATTTAAATTAAGACAAATCCCCTTATCATGTTGTAACCAATTGAGTCGTGTGAAAAAAATAACCACCAAATGAATCCCACACTATATTGAATATAAATTGGATAATGATAATATATATATATATATATATATCAAATGGAAGTACAAAAACACCACACATAAGAAATAAGTGGCCAAAACATGGAAATCTCATGAAATAAAAAGTGACATTAGGAAACCCTTACAAAAATCGTATCATAAGAGTGGAGATAAATAAATTAAATAATTATGTGAGAAAATATAAATTCATAAAAAATAAGTGGATATAGTATATAAAACAATCAAAGTTCATTCACACATATTCTTATAAAAATATAACCAATGAAAAAGATGTTTAACTCAACAAATGGAATTTGAGTTAACATATCCCATACCTTAGGATCGACTTCTTAAAAATTGTTAAAACATCATTTAAAAGGGTTTCAATAGTGTTAAAAAATATTACAGAACTAAAATTATGTGTTTGATACCATACATAATTTTTTATACCATTTTCTACCCATTTATTAACAATATTTGGTTTTCCTGATTTTCTCGGGTATGTTTTTCTCATGGTTTCAAAGGTCATTTTATTATGAAATTACTTGCAAAAAAATAAATAATAATCTATAATTGATAACATATTTTTATTTAGTTCATTTTAATCAATTACAAGTGATTCAAAACTTCTTATGATTTTGGTAAAGTGAAATGAAAATGCATTGTCTACAAAGGTGGTTAATTGACACAACACGAACGATGATTTTGTTATTTAATAATAAAAGAAGAAAATAATATATTTTATGTTGAATATACCACAAAAAAATTATAATATATATATGATACTAGAGTTTTTATGAGTAATTGTATAATTGGTCTGGATAAGTTATATGTGAGAAATAATTTGAGGGTGAATAATAAGAAATCTTACATCTTGAAAATATCTCTTTTAAAACCTCCTTAAGGTTCCTGGAAGTTGTATTTTTGTTATAATATAAGCATAAGAATGTGTTAAGGGATTTGAAAGATGGAATTTGGTAGATTTTTTCCAAACCAGAAGGCTAAAGATGACTAATATTTGTGAATGAAAGAGTCTCCTTTTATAAGTGGGGTGGACTTAGGAATTAATAAATATATTAAATTATAATAAATATATTATATGATTCAAGACTTTAGAAAAGGCTTAAAACTAAAGGGGATAAAATTTTCAATGTAATTATATCATTTTGGGAGTTTTTCAATAATTTTTGTATTTTTAAATAATTTATTAAAATATTTTTTTCACGAAAAACAATTTTGTCAACATAAAAACTATTCATAAATAAGACTTTAATAAAAAAAACAATGTTTCAAAATCAAATAAATATTTTTTATTAAATCGTAATAATGTTATATTCATCTATAGAATATGTAAATTAGATTAAATGTAATAAATTATTTTTCTTTTATTATTTTTAATATCATTCATTTGATTTATTCATTAATGAAATCAATACTACATCATCTTTGTGAAATCCATTAGGGTTATTATTTCTTATCTAAAAATTACAAATAAAATTATACAAGAATGATACTATTATTATATTTCCATATAATATCTTTTTAGAATACAACTCAAGAAAAATCATTAAAAATTCTATACAAACTAAATTTTATAGTTTGAACACCTTGTCTGACTTTAAAATAAAATATTATTAATGTCAATAAAATATTATTAATGTCCTAATTTGATTAGTGTGGGTCCGAATTATCCCCAAATTGAATAAAAATGGATAATAGTCTATCATTACATAAATAATAAGTTTTAGAAAAAATATAGTTCATTTAATAATTCTTATAATTTTATTTATTAATATTTGTTTTAATTTTCTTATTCTTTCACCAACACTCCATTAGCATTTCATAAGCCTTAATGTTAATTATATTATATATAAAAATTAATAATATACCAATATCATAAAAATAAATTATATATCCTCAAAATAATAATTTATATAAATTCATTAAGTTTATTTACACATTTCTATATCAAAACAACTTCTTTAATTTATTAATTCTCTTTTTCTAGCCTTGCACAAAAATTGCACAAATATTTAGATTAGGGTCATGTTATATAACACTAAAATTCATAATTAACAACCATTATCATAATTAATAAATAAAACGTAATAATTAAGTGATGAAAATAATTTTTATCACACAATTATTATTTATAAAGAACCAAATTTGATATTTTCAATGCAGTGTAGTCACTACATCGACAGTGATAATAATTGTTATACCTATCACGAAGTAAATTATAGAACACATGTTATGAATGTTTTTAGTAAAATATTAATCTTATAAAATCATTATTTATTTATTACATAATTTTATTGAATTTTATATCAGAAATATCTCTTGGAACTATTAAAGAAATACTATATGTTTTTAAAAACTGTATTTTTTACTACTCATTAAAAATTCAAGTAATATAGTAAAATCCCAAATATAAACTAGAACTATTTTTCAATGCATAGAATCAAAAAATGAACTCCATTTTTCAAAAATAATTTTTTAAATATTAGAAATTTACGTTTTAATATAAAATTACTATTTTCATGAAAAATATAGATTTTAATATTATAACTGTTTTAATGACACAATCAAATATTGACAGTGCTCTCATGAAATTATTTTATAATCATGAGATAACAAAATTTGAATATGTTTAATGAAAATAAATTTTCTTTTGAATGATTAAATTAATTATAAAATTGTAATTAAAATCTATTCCATACAAAAATACCAACACCTAATTTGTTATTTTCATAATATTTATTTACTTATACCATGATATAATTATATCATAATTTCATTTATATGATGTCTAATTTTTTAATACACTCATGGGTGAGGTTACTATTCATTAGGCTAATTTACTATTCATAAGGGTTGTATTACTATTCATAAGGGTATATTACTATTCAAAAGGGTATCATTACTATTCATAAGGGTACATTACAATTCATAATTGTACATTACTATTCATAAGGGTACATTACTATTCATAAGGGCTTGGAAATATTCATAATGGTATGTTACTATTCACAAGAAAAAAGTTTACCTTATTAAACTCTAAATATCTTACTAATCACATCCATGTATGTATTTTTTTCAAAATTCAAAACATAGTTGTATAAAAATTATGTTTAATGGTTTGGTTAAAACTATATCCAATAATAAAGTTTTGTTTTGTAGAGACTCGGTGTTTCATGCACAAAAAGATATCTATTTAATTGAAATTATTAAAGAAGAAACATACAATAAAATATTAAGGTGTTTTATTATTCCCTCATTCAGAAATTTCATCCTTGAAAATTTTCATCTATTTTCCCCTCTAAAAAATGTGGGTTGTTCTCTTATAAATATTTTCAAATTCAATCATCGGGTTACAATATATTATATATATTTTATAAATATATTTTCCTAGTATCCGACTAAACTTTTTCTGATACCAACTGTAACACCCTAACCCCAGAATCCCAGATCCAGTGTGTTACATTATTTAATTGGAATGATTAAAAGGAACCAAACCCTGAAGGAATTAATAATTTAGTAGTTTTGTAGAAACTAGATACATACAGGGATCCCATTTTACATTGGGTAGGGAATCATAAAAAGGTATATAACAAAAACTAATAATCTACATCCATGAGAACTCAATAAATGGTTTCATCCTCATAACATGTAAAATATAAAACAATGTAAGGTGTGAACTGAAATGATTAGAATGGGTTACAAATAGTGGAAGACTAGATCAAAAATAATTGAATCTTAAACAAATTGGCATAGTTAATATGGCATAGTGAATAAATGGAAAACACAAGCTAAAAATAAATTGAGAAAGAAACTGCATCCATAGATTTTGTCATATTGAAAACCACCTGGATAGTAATAACTGAAAATGAATAAAAAGAATTCTTATTTATTTTATGTCTTGTATCTGGTACATGATACCATTATACTATTGAAATTGTTTATGTGTGTGGGAAGAAACCTATCTTCTTTTTTTGGAAACAATCTCGAAGGGTTTGTTGCCATCTGATTTGTGTTATGAGACCTATCGATGCATCGAGGGGCTATAGTAGGACCCATCCATCGTTATAAGTCCAATGAAATATTTATATATTTATTTAATACAAGATCAGTACACCTTTTCAATATCTACATAGAGTGTAAGATACATATTTAAAATTATTTTCAGAGTTAAATGGACATTCAAAATAAACACCCAATGTAAAATGGTTTACAACTATGGAAATAATCATATCCAAGAAACAAAAATATGGATATATAAGAAATTTACAGTTTCAAATGAAAAAATGATCTCAAATGGGCGGTGGATACACCACATAAGAAATATTAGGTGCACAATTCCAAGTAAATGAAAATGAAATTGAAATTAATACAAAGTCTCTTACCACGTTGTAATTAATCGAGTCATATGAATAAAAATTAATAACTACCAAATGAATCACAAAATACCATGAATGTAAAGATAATCCTGATAATATATATATCAAATGGAAGTAAAAAAACACAACATACAAGAAATAAGTGTTGAACCATGGAAGTATTATGGAATAATAAGCGAGATGAGAAAACCCTTATAAAGATCTTATCATTAGAGTGGAGATAAATAAATGAAATAATTATGTGTGAAAAATATAAATACACAATATAAAAGTGTATATAAAATATAAAACAATCATATTTCATTCAAACATATTTTTGAAAAAACATAACCAATGACAATGATGTTTAACTCAACGAATGAAAATTGAGTTAAGATATCCCTTACCTTAGGATTGACTTCATTAAAATTTGTTAAATCCTCATTTAATATTGTTTTAATAGTGTTATTAAATTATTATAGAACTAAAATAATTTATATAATTTCATTAATAATTTTCTAATACCATTTTCCTCCCATTTACTAGCAATATTTTGATTTTCCCATTATTTTGGGTATGTTTTTCTCATGGATTCAATGGTTTGTTAATTATATAATTCCTTGTAAAAAAATAATAATACAAAATTGATAAAATATAATTATTTAGTTTATTTAAAACAATTAAATGTGACTTGAAACTTCTCTTGATTTGGGTAAAGAGAAATTAAAATGTGTCATCCACAAAGGCGGTTAATTGACACACCACAGATGTTGAATCTGTTGGTTAAGAATAAAATAAGAAAATAATAGATTTTATGATACATATACAATAAATAAATAACATTATAGTATATATATGATACTGTAGTTTTCAAGGTTCATTGGATAATAGGTGGGGATAAGTTATAAGTGAGAATTAATTTGAAAGAGAATAGGAATGAATCTCACATCTTGAAAATATATCTTTTAAAACATCCTTAATGTTCTTGGATGTGGAGTTTTTGATATACTATAAGTAGAATAATGTGTTAAGGTATATGTAGGATGTAATTTGGAAGATTTTGGGTGAACAAGAAGGCTCTTGGTGATTAATATTTGTGAATTAAAGAGTCTCATTTTCTAAGTGAGGTGAAGGATAACTTAGGAATTACAAAATTTAAGAAATTATAATAAATATATTATAGGTTTTGAGAAATACCAAAAGGCTTAAAACTAACCAGGATTACATTTTCAATTTTATATTATCATTTTCATCCTTTGAATAATTTTGGATTTGTTAAATAATTTAATAAAATATTTAATTCATGAAAAACAATTTTTTAATATAAAAAATATTCATAAATAAGACTTTAGACACATCAAAACAGACTTCAAAAATTGAATATTTTTTTACTATTTCAGAGAAATTTCATATTAAGCTAGGGAATTAGTGTATTAGGTTAATATATAAAGTTATATTTATTTTATTATTTTTAATATCATTTATTTCATTTATTCGTTAATTAAATCTATACCACATCAACTTTGTGAAAACCATCATGATAATTAGATATTGTTTAAAAATAATAAAAACAGTTTTATTATAATGATAGTATTATTATATTTCCAAATTATATTTTTGAGAGAATAAAAATCAAGAAAAATCTCACATTAAAAATTTTATACTAAATAAAAATTATAGTGTGAACACCATGTCATACTTTAAAATAAAATATTATAATGGTCTTAAAGTGATTATTTTGGGCCCAAAGTGTCCCCAAGTTGAATAAAAAATAGATAATAGTCTACAATTACTTATAAATTATGTTTTAGGAAAAATTTAGTTCATTTAATAATTATTATATTTTTATTCAAGCAAATTTTATTTAATTGTTTCATTCTTTCACAAGAACTACATCAGCGTTTCATAAGCATTAATGTTAATTATATAAATATAAAAATTAAAAATAAATTAATATCATATTTATAAATTAAATATCCTAAATATAATCATTTATATTTATTAATTAGGTTTGTTTACACATATCTATATCAAAACATTTTCTTTGATTTGTTGATTTTTTTAGCATTGCACAAGAATTGCAAAAACATTTAGGGAAGGATCATGTTATATAACACTGAAAATCAAAATTAACAACTCAAGGAATAAATAATAAATAATAAATAATAATTAAGTGATGAAAATAATTTTTATGACACAATTATTATTTATAAGAAACCAAATTTGATATTTCCAATGTTGTGTAGGCACTCCATCAGCACTCACAATAATTGTTATACCTATCTTGAAATAAATTATAGGATACATGTTCTAAATATTTTTAGTAAAACATTACTCTTTTAAACTCATTATTTATTTATTTCATAAGTTTAATAAATTTTATATCACAAGTTTCTCTTGGTAGTGTAACAAAAATACTATATTATCTTAAAAACGGTATTTTTACTATTCACAAAAATTCAAGTATTCTAGAAAAATCCCACAAATTCACATGAACCATTTTTCAATGCGTTGAATGAAAAAATGAAATAGATTTTTCAAAAATAATTATCTAAATATTATAAATTTACTTTTTTAAATAAAATTACCATTTACTCAAAAAATACCGATTTTATTTTTGTAACTGTTTTTCTAACACATTAGAAAATTATGAAAGATCTAATAAAATTATCCAATAATAATGAGAAAAAAGAGGAATCTATTTTATGAAAATAAAATTTCATTGGAATGATTAAATTAATTATAAAATTTAATTAAATATTTATACCATATAAAAAATAAAAACACCTAATTAATTATTTTTAAAATATTTATTTACTTATACCATGATATAATTATATCATTCATTCATTTTTAAGATTTTTAAATTTAATTTATACACTCATTGGTGAGGTAACTATTTATTTGGTTGATTTACTATTCCTAAAGGTAGTAATACTATTTATAATGGTATATTACTATTAATAAGGGTAAAATTGTGATTAATAAGAGAACATTATTATTCATAATGGTTCATTACTATTCATATGAGTATGATACTATTCATAAGGGTACATTATTATTCAAAATAAGAAAATTTTGATCTTAATAAACTCTAAATATCTTACTGATCACAACTGTGTATGTCTGTTTTTCGAAATTCAAAACAGAGTAGCTAAAAAATTATGTTTAATAGATAAGTTATAACTATCTCCTATAACATTGTATTGTTTTGCAGAGACTCAGTGTTTCATGAATAATAATCTATCTAATGAAATGAAATTATTTAAGAAGAAACCTACAATAAAATCTTGTGGTTTTATATATGAGAACATGATCTAGTAGAAAATGTGGTAAAGAAAGAAACACCTATTGGGTAGAGTCAACTTAAGGAACAATTTATTGTTGGAAATCAACCATATACTCAGATATAGATGAATCACTAATATGAAATAGATCTGGCACCGATGGAAACAGATGTAGGTCCTGAAATATTTATAAGTACTATTCTAATTACATAATCTATATTAATGTCTTTGTTTGATATAGAATCTTCATAATATTTAATATATTCTCACCATAGTTATTTTATAAATAATATGACTGAGGTTATTCGATTTTCAATGAACCAAGTTACACCTCTTAAGAAGATGAAGGATCCGGGATTTTGATAACCATCATATATTGCCTCTTTTTTTGGAGGATGAGAGAGAATCTATGTTTCTTATCTTGGAGATGGACCTCTTTGATGTGATCCTTTAAAAAATTGAAGGTTATCTTACATAGCCTACATTGATTTTTACCATCTAAGGGTGTCTGTTGAGGCTCCTAATGGGAGAACATGGGTTTTCTATGGAGAATGGGATCCATGGTCAGGATGTTCATTACCTTGAGTCTAGAATGGGTAGATTTTTTCATTAGTTATCCTCCCTCTTATTGGATTTTTATGGGTAAGGATCAGTGAGATGGATACCTTCTATGGTTAGTGATCTTTCTGAAGCGTCCATAGAGGATCTCTTGAGGTTTCCTCATAAACAATACATAGATTTCACTATTTATTTAATGTTTGGGACATGAAATATATCTCATAAATTGTATCATATGGAACCCACCATGTTTAGAAAGTTGATGAGTCATATGGATGATTTGGAGTCCAATGGATTGATTTTTCCAAACATCTCTCCATGGTTTTCTCTTTTTCTCCTTTTCAAGAATATCGATGGATCCCTCAATCTATCTAATGACTATTTAAATGTGAACCAGGTCATAATAAAGAATAATTACAAATTAAACCATATTTATGTTTTTTTCTAGATTAAAGTAGTAAAATGGTATTGAAAGACTGAACTCCTTTCAGGGTATCACTAGGTTAGGGTATGAGAAGTTGATGTTCCAAATATTACTTTTGGAATAAGATATGGTAACTTCAAATTTTAGGTAATGTATATCATATAAAAAATCTCATTATGTTTTCATGGACTTTATAAATAGTCATTTACATAGATATCTTGACTATTTCATCATGGTGTTTGGGGATGACATTATAGTTTACTCAAAATTGGAAGTAGAGTATGAGTAACATTTGAGGATAATTTTGGGGATGTTTCAAGACCACCAACATTATATGAAATTTTATAAATGTAGTTTTTGGATGGAAATGTCATCTTTCTGGGTCCTGTGATATAAGAATGTGGGGATTCAGTTAATCTATAGAAATTTAGAGTAGTAATTTCACGTGAATATCCAAGGAATGTTTTTCAAATGTGATGCTTTTTGGGGCTGGTTAAGTAATAAATGATTTCTAGAAAATAATTTCCATGAGTCACCTCAACTATGTATAATTTTACCAAAAGGGGTATGGTTTTCTTGGATCCCAGAATGTCAGGTCTATTTTGAGGAGTTTATGCGGTAGTTTCCAATTCCTCATATTTGGATCATTCCTAAGGCCAGTTAGGGTTACATGGTCTACTATGATGAACCAAGTACATGTTTAGGATTTTTAAGGTCTTTGGATGGCCATTTTGTGGTGTATAACTCATGAAAAGTACAACCACATGAGAAGAACTATTGAACCCATGACCTCAAACATGCAGCTATGAGGTATGGAATCAAGTGTTGGAATCAATATCTTTTTTGGAAAGGCATAATGTCTACTCAAGACATAAAATCTTGAGCTATATATTTCCACAAAAATATTCAAACATGAGGATGAAATTGTGTATAGAGTAACTCCATGGGTTTAAATTCGACATCATTTATAGCCTAGGGAAATTGAACTTTTTCACTAATTCCTTAATTATGAATTTTCCAACATAGGCTCTATTGATTTCCAATAATGAGTGGAACCTTATGGGTATTTTTTTATAGAGTCACCTAGAATCAAAGGACCAAAAGGGGTATGATTTTGGCTTTCATGTTGTTGATACATTCTCTTATGGAGTTGATCTAGGAAGAGAATCAAAAGAATGAGTTCTCAAATTTATCTATTTAGTTTCAAGATGGTCGAGAGATACACAGTGTGTGGCCTTTTTTCCTAAATGATTTTTTAATTCAATGGTTGTTTTATTTTACAATTGTTTCCATGGAATGTGGGAATTAATGAATATCACCAATATTAATGGGATGTCCATCCTGGTGCCACTAATTTTCAATCTGATGTGTTATACTAGTTTCGGTTTCCAGGTATGAGACATGACATCAGTGACATTGTTTCCCTGTGTTATACTTGTCAACAAGTTAGAGTTGAGACACATATGTCCTCAAGATTACCCCATCATATTCTTATTCCTACTTGGAAATGTGATGAGGTATATATGCATTTTTTCATCATGTTACCCGATACTCCGTAATGAAGAAATTTTATTTGGGTGTTTATTGAATATTTGACTAAATCAATGTATTTCATCCTAATCAACGGAACTAAAAAATTGGAGGAGATGGATATATTGTATATGAAATAGATCATGAGAATGCATCGTGTTCCATTTACTAAAATTTATGATACGGATTCCCATTTCAACTCTTTTTTTAGTATGTCCTCTAAAAGGTAATGAGATCATGGGTCATTCATAACACGACATACAATCCCCAAACTGATGAAAAAATAGATTGGGAAAACCATATTTTGGAAGACATGATTCGTGCATGCATATCAGATTTAAAAGGTTCATGTGATAAAAATTACCAATCATCGACCAATATATCTCCCTTAAAATATTTATGTGGGTTACTTTTCAAATCCCCATTATTCTTGATATAAGTGTGTGAGACCTCCGTGGTGGAAAAAACCATGTATAAGAAATGGTCAATAAGATCACATTGATTACGAAATGTATCATAACAACTCCGAGCCAATAAAAATAATATTACAATCATTGATTCAAACCTTTGGAATTTTAAGTAGTTATCCAGTTATTTCAAAATGTGACACCTCTTTCATGCCCTTTCCTCACTGGAAATTAAAGGAAGCTCACTCCAAGGTTTTTAGAACATTTAAGATCAATGATATGATCAGTAGGGTCACACAAAATCTAGAATTTACTTCTCAGTTAATGTTTATTAATGATATTTTCCATGTCTTAAAATTATATACATATAACTTGGAGATTTTTCATGAATTGAGTTAAAAATATCTTGAGTTGGAACATGATTTATCAATGACATAGTATCCAATTCAAAAAGAAAATTCCAAATTGAAGGTTATTCGAGGGGAGTCGATTTTTTGTTTTTCATCCTATGAAAAAATGAGAACTATGAGCCTGAGATATGGGAAATAAATTATTGGGTAGAAGATAAATGAGATAACTTTCTCTCTTATCATAAAATAGATTGAATTTATAGGGACAACAAGTGACATAGTGGAAGAGAATTTTCCTGCCCATGATTCCATTCTTTATATTTTTTTACATTTGATTTATTTTCATTCATATATTTTCTATGAATTTTCCTTTTGAATTTAATTTTTTTGGGGAGAAATGGGTAGAAACTTGGTTAGATAAAACCATGAAATAACCACCTAAAATCATACATGAAAAGGTAGTGGCACCATATCACATGAACTATTAGACACATAGTTTGAAAAATCACAATACTAAACAATGAAACCCTTCGTAGTGGAGGAAAAGGCACCCAAATGGTTAGTTCACAATTTATACAACTATTCAACCAAACCATATAGTCTACTTAGTTTTTAAAATTTTTTAAATTCCAAAACATTCATGTATTTATTTATTCCTTATCACCCCTAACTTTTCCAATTCCCAACCTCAAAATCCCTTGGTCCACCATCCATCTCCTCTCCCACATAATGGCTCAATTATTTGGTGGTGGTGACATAAATTATCTGAGGAAATCCTAAGTAAGTGTTTCATCTCCCTTATACGTGGGTACTCTTATAATATTTTCTATGTTTCATCCCACCTAGTAGTTATAATAAAATATGTTTTTTCTAATCCAAACCTTATGGAAAGGTATTTGATTTTTATGGGTTTTATTACTTTCTTAGGATCTAATATCCTCTTGGATTATGGGATCGAATTGATTCTTCGTGGTTTCAAGGAAAAAATTAGATGGTTTTTTGTTTTTCTATTATTTGAAAATTTAAAATCTTATTTTATCTAAATATAACTATTTTATAATTTGTGTTGGGTATATGAATCGGTGATTTCAAAGTTGATGTGGTTTATGTTGAAGGTTTTTATGATAAATGTTTCCCTAAAAAAATTATTCTTAATGTTAGAGATGTTGTTATTTGGAATGTAGTGGATTTTAATGTGATCAAAGATGATTTATATGGATTAAAAAAAATAGGAATAACACATGGAAATTATTGGTATCTATATTGGTAGACAAGGAACCATATGCTGGGTATTAGCACTTCCTATTTATCAAGGTCATACTACATAAATAACTAAACCACACAACGATGATATGATCAGTTACCGATAGAAATTTGGTTTCATATTATACATTAGATCATGGAAAACAATGTTTATAAATGAAAAGATGTTCGAGAGTATGAGGATCCTAGGTCCTCACTCACCACAGCTACATAGGGGTGGACTATATGTATTATGTTTTATTTTATTTTCTTACCAGTAATTCTTATTTTATTTACTTCTCCTGTAAAGTTAATTCATTTATTAAAAATAAAATTGTTTTTTTCTTTTAAACACTATAATCATGATTTTTCGTATAATTTATATGCATGTTACAATTGGTGGGACCCTGTTGGGAAACTGATATCACACCTTATATATACCCAATGGGTCTACATAGATCTTGTTTTGTTAGACACATGTAAATAAAATGATACATATAGAGGTTTATGGTATTGGTTCTAGTTTATTTTTGGTAAATATTATTGGTAGTGACATAATAGGTTGTGGAACCATGTTTCATAAGAATATTGCAACCTATTTGTTTGTCCCATTTTCTTTTCCTTGTTTTGAAACATGATCATGGATGTAATATTTAAACTTATATGTGATCCTTCGAATATATATTTTTTTATGGATGGTCATTATAAAGTTTTATTTTTATGTTTATTATTTTTATTGGAAATTTTTTGATAATGTAGTTCCTAGATTACTAGGAACTTATTCCCACCCATAGGGGTTAAGAAATTTCTTTGGACCATGCCACAGGTTGGGGCATGTGTTGAGTTATATGGAATCCCATGATAGTTCATGAAACTCTTATTTTAACATCGGTAGAAATTTTTTCTTATTTTTAAATAGTTGATAGATATTACTATTTATTCCCCCACCCTTTATCAATGAGTTCCCACGTTTTTCTATGATTAAGCACCCCTTTTGATTGAATGTGTCTTAAAGCCATAATTTACAAAGGTAACTAACACTCAGGATAACATATAAAATTCAATCCACCTATAGAACTTGATTATTTTCTATATCATTATAATTAATGCTCATTTTCTACATCCCATTACACTCAATGATGTATCATTTCCCAAATAGGACACACAATCAATATTTAATTTGATGTTATTTAATAAATTTATAATTCCAGTCATGCGGGATGAAAAATCACTATCGAGGATCCATGTTATACAGTTCTTTATTTCCTTTAGATAAATCCCATATAAGATTATCTTCTCATTATTCTTATTTTATTTTCATAGAAAACATATTAGAGTTGGGACAGAAGATTATCTCTCCTCATTCTCTTCAGTACAAATCGTGTACTTATACTTTTCTATTTTTAGTTAAGAAAATATTTTACCAAAGGGAATAAAATTCAACATTCTTGTGTCTATCCTTATTATATATTGATAGATATATTGTTTTATCATTTATTACCTATAATTTAATAGTTTGTAATGAAATTTTGAGAATTTAAAACTATATCCATAAAAATTTAATTCATTTAGGTAAAGGATTTGTTTTTATCCTTCTATACTAGATCTTGGGTTCTTTTCCTTTCAGTTACTCCCAACTTCATCAAAATATATAATCAGGTTTTTTAGGTACCCATAAAACTGAATATTAATAAATAGATAATTATTTTCACCACTATTCTATAAACATTAAAAATATTAAATATATCCTTAGTAATTGATATGATCTCAATGGTTATCATCTATATCTAATATTTTTCTTCATTTAACTCTTCACACTCATTTTCACAACCATCGATGATTTTCTTTTAAATTCAATTCTAATTTAACTCATGTATTTGGGTCATCAAACCATTCCAAAGACATTATGTTCCACTTTCATACATTTTTTAAGTTCTTTATCAAATTAATTTCAGAAATATAGTATATTATTTTCATTTAGGACACAAAATGTTTCATTTATGTCACTAACTCATCACCAATAGTATCATTTTGATTTAATCTCTCTTCAATATGATCATTAAGATAAATGATCACCATAATTTCTTCTTAAATTTGTATCTTCAAATCTACAAATTATCTAGAAATATCTTTAATAGTTCATTGGTCATCAAAAGACTACTCTAGCAATGTTATTTTAGCTTAGATTTGGTCAATGCAATCCTATATCTCCATAAGTAGTCCACCGATATTATTTTCATTCTTTTATTGTATTTAAACTCCCCAAGAGAACCTTTGAGTCCCACATTGAAATCAAAAACTAAATCCAATTTACTTTATTCCCCAATTATTTTTTCAAATTTTAGACCATTTTTATAATTACATCATTCGAGTTAGAATTGGAATCAGTTTCACTTTCTTTAACAAAAATACAACACTATTCCTATTTATACTCAACTATATTTTATATTAAAACTACATTATATATCAATTTCAACATTTGGAGTTTCTTTTAGTATGAAAATATCTTTACTTATTTTATTAGCATTAAAACAAAAAATCTTCACCTAATTTGTTTTGTCAAACATCTTTATATGATTTTCTTAACATTTTCACATTGAAAATAATATAACGGTATATTACCTTAACATATTTTTCCAATTTACTGTATTTTATTTCCATAAGTTATAGGAATTCATCTATTAAATTTTCATTTTCATTTCTATCTTTATGAATCTCAAAATTCTACATGCCTATAAATTATATCTCTTTTTATAAATGGTCCAATGGAATTTATGGTTTTACCATCATTTCATATGATACCAACATATTAAATAAATATTCAAGAGAACACTCTATAATATTTTCTTCTTAAACATATAAACATTTGTCTTGAATAATGGTAAAAATACCCTTTGAACATACTTCACAATATTCACATCCTTTATATCATCACCATATCCATAAATACCCCCAATAACATTAAAGATTATATTGAAGAAAACACCAATGTTTTTATTTGACCTCATTATCAAGTAATCACATTTTTTCACACTATATATAACATTTTCCCTTTTACTGTTCTGTCCATTTCATATATATTGGTTGATTTATAATAACAATTGTTTAATAAATGTTAAAATAACCATCTTTATTTATATATGATTCAATAATACTACAAATATTATGTTTCATACCTTTTCATTATTGTTGGGTAGATCTATATTATTTTTTGTTTAGATATTTTATCATAACATCAATCACATGTAACCCATAAATAACAATTGAGTAGGCAATAAGTACAAGAGACCATACATCTCATCATGTTCCTCTAGTTATGATAAATTTATTAATATAATGATATAATTCCATTTGTGTTTACTTTATTATCCATATCTGTGAAATTCTTTGACATTTTCATTTTGATGTACCGTGTGGATTTTATACAACTTTTTATAACCATAACTTCCACAATAGACACCTTGATGGGGGTGGGTGAATTAGAGTGTGATTTTTTTCACTTAACTTATTATGGGATCAGTGCTTACATTTTCATGAATGGTAAGAAGTTTTCATGACGAACCACATAATTAAAGCTTCCAAATATTGAAAAATGAATTCAATGATTCAATTTTTTTACTTGGTTCACCACTAATTGTTAAATCTAAGGATCCTATATCAATGTTTTGTTCATGTATGAAAATAACTATCCACTAATATTATTTTAAGGTTTTTTAAGGCTTTAATATTAATCTTTGGATGACTCTCTATACTTTTATATACACTCAATGCTTTAAGACAACCTACATGAAAATATCGATTAAATGACCAATCACAAAAAAATCCATAAAAATGAATAATGTCAAACCATCAATGTTATATTCGTTGTTATTAAATTGAATATTTCATATTTAGATCTTCAATTTAATATTTCAAATTTAGATCTTCAATTTAATTCCTCTTCATTATAGTTCTTATCCATATTTTTGTTTGTTTCATTTCTCCTACAAATATACTATGTATTTGTTTTTTTAATCTCTCTAATTATATATTAAATCCTCAAGAATCTTGTTATCTCCACCCATTTGAATTTTCAACTTTTCACTCACTTAATTAGAAACCATAACTTAAAAACAATGGTCATACTAAAACAACAAGTACCTGGAAAATCACCCCCATTATGAAAGATATACCAATATTAAAAAAATATAAAATTTAATAGATAATTTCGTGACCATCATCAATATGTCATGATGTCCTTTAACTTTCATCCTATTTGAAATGTAAAATTTTTTTTCTGGTGTGATGAATGTCATTACATTGTGATCGTATCAAACAAAATAAACTGTATGTATACATATTATCACTAGTAGATGAGATATATTTCACTTAAATGTTTAAATAAAATTTGTTTGAAACTGATGTTAATAAGTATATAATATATATTATGTAATATCTGTCATTATAAGTGAACTTTTAACACAAATTACTGGAAAAACAACATTTAAAACATTAAAAAAATAGAAACACGCAATCCATCCTCATTATTTTGACTATTTCATTAACAAAGCCCTACTATTTTGTCTCACAAACACATTATTCTATGCTTTAAAATATTCCATTAACCAATTTTAACTTATTTTTCTATAGTTTCTCTCTTATCGTAGGTTGATCAAACTTCTTCCACTTCCCTTTGCTCCATTAAACCCTCCTAATGTTACATTTCATTCATTCTCTTCTATTTCCTCTCTTGACACTACACTGATTTTATTTTTCATAATCTATATTTCATAAATCACTATGTTAGAACTAGTTATTGAAAATATTCAACTTAAATATTTAAATTTTTTAAGTTAAATTTTTTACTACATTTATTTAAACAAATTATTAATTATTTTTTATTGACTATATACATTCAGTTATAAATTTATATAGTTATAATTAGTTT
Organism: Viscum album; assembly: GCA_963277665.1. Taxonomy (NCBI): domain Eukaryota; kingdom Viridiplantae; phylum Streptophyta; class Magnoliopsida; order Santalales; family Viscaceae; genus Viscum; species Viscum album. The sequence goes on along the minus strand of OY728145.1, from coordinate 1,982,316,750 downwards.
GAGACTATAATATCTGAATGATTATATTCGTTTTTTAATTATAGAATATGGTTATTTTTTGTGGTTTTAATTGTTTGAATTTATAAGTTTTTTGTTTAAATATTATTTAATCTAGTATTTTTTAAATTAATTTTCTACTTAATTATAATTTGATTCAGTTATTACTTTTAATAAATTATATTTTCATTATAATTTTTTATGATTATCAATTGTCTTGTGTTAATATAAAATTATTTAGTTATAAATTATTTTCTAAAATTTATTCATGATTGGATATTTATATGTTTTAATTATATAAATATTTAAATATGTTTATATTTTTGTGTTTTAATATATTAAACTATTATATTTTTATTTTAGGTAATTAATGGATATGAACTGGATAAGTTCATTAAAAACTAGTGATGGGTATGAGAAAGGTGTTGAAATCTTTTTTTTGGAATTTTCCAAATGAATATTGAAAACAAAAATTTTATTTTAATTTATGTGTGAATGGTTTGAATATGATAAAATTAAGGTACATGTAAATGAAAGACTATATAATTTTATATGGTTTTAATCATAATTATACATACTAAATTTGGTATGGTGAAATAGATAACAAGCCAGGATTATGTTTTAAAGAAGATGTTGAGCATTAGATAGATATTATAAATCCCTAATATTTTATGATATATTTATTTTTAAATAAATTTAACCTCTTCTATAGCTTGGGGTACACAAAACCCTGAGTCTAAACGAACCATAATGTAGTGTATCATTATAAACTATATTTGAAATTGGATGTTGTGAATATGAATAAATAAATTATAAAAATTATTTAGATTATATATGTAAAAAATAACTATTTGATTAGGAATAAAAATAAAAATCATTTGATGGTAAAATAAATATTTTCCTAAAAACTATTTTTATGCACAAAATGTGTTTATGTATATATACGTTAAATTAATCACTATTTTTGAATGATTTTAATGAAATTTATATATTATATATTAAATAAACATTTATTACATTCACTTAATATTTATACCATGAATCAGTGAATAATACATCAAGTTTTATGCTTTAAAACTTTATTTTTTATAACAAATGGCTTCGTTTCATTTAAAAAAATTAATTTGAAATTAATTTATACAACTAATAGATATTTAATTTGAAAAAATGAATTCAATGTATTGAATGAGGTGGTTCTATTTTTTAAATATGTCCCTTTTATTTTTAAGCATTAATAATAGTAATCATGGTATATTTTTTCACATTAGTAAAGGGTAAATTATGATAATATAGGTGAAAAATAATGGTTAAGGTCACCATTTTCCATCCAAACTCCTATAATATGAAGGCAATTCAACACTTATAACAATATAATCTAAATGTAATTTTTTATGGTACACTTTTCAATTAAAATGAAATATATAATATTTGTAGAAAAGAAAAATACAAAACATCACTCACGTACTTGTAAATATTAATTATGTTTCCACATATATAAAAATGAATGTTATGAATGAATATAAATGTCTATCTTGAGATTAATGAAATTATTTACATGATGGATATTTAGTTATATGTTTTAGTAATTATATAATTACCTTAAATTCATATGAAACACTAATGAAGTATTCCATCAATTAATTGAAAAGTAAAATAAATGGTTTTGAATATATTAAATGTAATAAAATTTAATGAGTTTATGTATTCCAAAATTTTTATTAGTATATATCAAATATTATTTCTTTGTTAAAGGATTATATCAGAATTTATAATTTTTATCAATGTCTTTTAAGTCAAATTAAATGAATAGTGTCGAAATTGACATTAACGATGTTTTATATAAATAATATTTTATTAAATATTTTAAAAATCATAAGAATATATAAATAAGAAAATGTGGAAAATATATTGTTTAAAATTTCAACCATTTTCCATTTTTTGGACTAATTTTCACTATATATGTAATATTAATACCCTTTAATAATGAAAATAGGTTTCCACGATAAATATAAAAATGGGTGTACTAAGGGGTTAAAACAAATGATAACGTTTTAAACACAATATAAAACTATAAAAAAAATTGGTTGATGATATTTCAACCCCATACTATATTAGATTCAAATACATGAAATTATATTGGCATTTTATGTAGCATGGTGACCTAGAATTCACATAGAATGGTGTGCCAAGTTGGTTTATCCACTAAGCAACAAGTGTGCCTCCTCGTACGACAGATGCTACCAACTAGAAGTGAGGATAAAATAGAGGTATAGTGAGGTAGAATACACCATTTGGATCAATAATTAAAAAGTGTAAGAAAAATAAATAAAGGATGCCGAATATAATAATAACTGACAATCAATAATTAAGGAATTTTAATCAAGCTGGAACAGGCTTTGACATTAATATATACCACTATACAGATTATGTAGTGTACTGACTATAGATTTAAATAAATAAATTAAAACATTACTATATCCAATAAGACCATGAGAAAAGGATCAATCGTCTACTCGAATAATAGATCCTAGCCTAAAAGGATAATAATAAGAAAGAATAATTCATGAATCAGATCATACAACTATGAGGTCTATTTGGGTACCCATTTCAATGGATTCCAAAACATTGTGTGATATATACTCAGTAGGCCACCAAAAATGGGGTATAATTCATAATCTAGCCCATGATTATATAATATAGAAGATTGTAGGTATATAAACAGGAAGATGTGAAAATTGTTAAATGTAATCATGTTAGACTCAGGTTTTTCATGGAAACTAGGTTGACCATACCTTATTTGTCCAAATATGGAATTTCCATATATAAATTACTTCATATATATATGTATATATATATTCATAATTTAGACAATCACAAAAAAAAATATGCACCAGTGATGGGTCTATATCTTTGTACCCATGCATCAACAAGTAGTAGTAATAGTATAATATTGGTCTCATGTATTTACATCAGGGGTCTCCATGACAGTCAATCTCACTAAATAATAGTAAGGAATAAAAAAAGTAATTCTCGTATATTATTACTTTATTGATTCCAATTATTTTATTTGAATTGGTAGACACATCATTTAATTAATTAATTAATTGACATCCTGATCACGTCCAAAGTGTTTCATATTTTTGGAACCCAGGTATTACTCTCGGTGAAATATAAAATCCCTTCATAATAATAATCTATCTAAGTATCTACATAAGAATAGAACCTTGGTATCACTATTGGCATGGTATAAATGGATAACACATTAATATTATCCATGGTGTAGCTCATCAGGAACCAGGTATCACTTTTTTCCTCATACAATCCTTGAATCCCATCCTTAATAATCCACTAAGGAACCATGTATTTCCCACTTGTATTCAGAGGTATCCACCTCGTCAGTCAATACAAGGATTTATATATAACAACCTATGTATCTATCCTAGAATACTATAATTAATTCACAAATAGTTTAATGGGTATACCCGATGATCCCATCTAACAAATTCCAAATTGAACCCTTGTATAACTTCCAAAATGTTATAAAAGATAATCCTTTAACTTTTGAGACCACCCAAGTCATTCCTTATAATGAACCTGGGTATCTCGAAATGATTTCCCATTATCAACATGTAATTTATATTCAATAAATTTAAATACCGTTCATGGATTAATCCATTTGAATTTTAAAAGTCGTCGGATACAATTATACCACATGTATCTCACATGTAATTGAACTATTTAATTTGAGAACAAGATGGACATGAGAAGAATCAATGCTAAGGAAAACCATTTTCCCTTATTCAATAATATATTTCAATTCTGAGATAAAACACCACATGTTTAGTTTTATTTTAAAGAGATCATGATCATTTTTTCACTTCTTTAATCATAATTTAGTTATGATGTTTGTTAAATTCAAAATTTCATGCATAACACATCTTATCATGATAAAGAGGTTTATTTAAACCTTAAATTCTTTTAATAAATCTATGAATGTGATAGGGAATTTAAAGAACATATTCCAAGGGCGGTTTAGTGATTTGGCATTAATAGTAAAATAAATCATGTGAAAAAATATCATCATAAGAAGTGGTTCAGGTTGAGGTTGTAGACCACCAATCACGATAAAGGCTCACAATATAGGTATAGGTTGTACTGTATCCAATTAATTTAAAGTGTTATAAATTTTAATGGAAATGAAAATATGCACACTATTAAAAACAATATCAATATATCATAAATAATTAAACTAAAAGGAAAATTATAGTAAACCACCTACCTCATACTTATGATGGCCCAATCATCTAATATTGGGAATTTTATTTGATTTGAAATGAGAGAAATTGAAAAATTATACAAATTCTCTAAAAATCGGTCAAATTAGATCACATGGATTTAACATTCTGCAAGGAATTAAAAATTATTAAAATAAGGGATAGGGGTTATATCGTTATGATGTGATTCCAATGCATGCAACGACACTTGATTATGATCTTAGATAGGGGAGATATCTCCATTACTTAGAGGATAAGAGGAGGATCTCAAGTGGCCACCTACTATGCTTGAGTGGGGAGGAAAAAGTGGGCGAGGAAAAGAAATAGGGAGATATGAAAAAATGTACTTATCTTGATCATTAATTGACCACATATTTTGGCCATGTTATTTCATAAATTGTACGCCAACCATAGATATTTCTTTATCTAGAAAGAACATTATGCATGGTTTGGCCATACAGTTTAATAAACCATCTTCCTAATCATTCATAGCTACTGGTTATGTGGAACTATGTGTGTGGGGTAGTTGCACAGTTTTTGAAATCCATGAACAACATATTCTCTCCACCCCTTCACACCTACACCATGCCACATGATTATTTGATGGAGGTTTAATGGCTAGAAAAACAATTCACTTTAAGAAAAGGGTTCATATGGTCGATCAATATGGTTAAACAAATTATATTCCTCATTTTGTTAAACAAAAACAATTTTATTTTGGAGAACGATGCTTATGATATCCAACTAAATTCCTGATACACATCATAGAGTGTAAAAGTTAACTAAGAAACATTTAAGTTTTTCAACACTCAAATTCAAGATCCAAGGCATAGATAAATATTCGACCTATTCACCCATCGAAAAGTTCAAATTCATTCGAGAGTTAAACTGGTCATGAAATACCTGATGTTACAACCAACCCACATTAGAAACTCTCATCCCCAAGAAGAATTATGGATGAATGAAGACATCACCCAACCTAATAATGATGTAAAATCACACTCAAATGGACATGTTATATTCTGGAATGCACAATGCACATTAAAGTGTATCTTCAAACAAATGGAACTTGATTTCTAAAACTCGTGATTACTCTCATATTCAAAATAGATACATCGAGATGATGCTTACTAGATCTTGTCTAACCCAATACACAATTAGATCATTGTCACTTACATTATACAACCCAAGGTGTTCTCCCCCACATGTTCTAGTTTCAAATCGATAGTTCCAAGACAAAATACTCCCACTATCTAAATTTCCTACTGAACATGATTGTACTATTCTAGAGACACTCTCGAAACACTTATCATATTTCTGATGAGGACACTTCTATTTGTCTTAGAAATGAAAAAAAATCAAAACGCAATCGACTAAGTTTAAATTGGTCACACATATTTTTCCTTGAAAAACATGTGTAATGATTTTATGCTACACCTACCTCTTACCAATGTTGTGCTCAATGTGTTATTCTTACAAAAAACATTTAGAGGCATATGTTGATTTTACCAAGATTATTCAACAAAGACCATACCAAAATTTTAGTGAATTCTATATTCCAATCAATCTCCCAAGAATAAAATTCAACATACTAAAACACCATCGCAAATATTTTTATGATCCAAAATCCATAAAACATCATTAAATACTCTGGGCATAACACCAAAATATGGATTTCAAAGAAATCCATAAAAGATACCACACCTGACATTTACTAAATACTATATTCATACATTTATTTTTATATTAAATTATATAAGAGGGGAAAAATAGCCATCACACAACCTATATCAAGGTCCCAAAACCTTTCTATCCTGAGGGTTTTCTACTGTAAAATGATGTCCCACTCCCCACCATAAGAGTATACTTTTACAAAAATCAACGAACAAAAAATTAATCACAATTTCCCATCCCTTTCCTCACTAGACAAAATAATTGACAAGGATAAGATCTCTCTCATCCCATGTGTTAACATAATGCTCAGTAAAAACATGTTACCATTTCTAGATAATTCTTATCATGGAGAAATATGAAATTGAAACATAAAAAGGGTCATCACCTTCCAATGGACAATATTTTAATACACACTCTGTAGATTATTGTTACCTTGAACCTTGATACCAACTATTATAGAGTTCTATTTTTAATGAAAAATTACCATTTTAACACATATCTTGGCCTATAGATACTGCTCTCTCAACATACATAGAGAGATCTCAAGATAAGGTCCATGATCCCCTATTTAATCGTATCAAACTGATATTTTATTGATAGGTGTGTATAGATCCTTCCAAGATATGGTTGCATAAACTAGGCCACACATTCCTTTTTCAATGACCAAAACCACATCTTCAGACAAAGATAATCCTGGTCCATTATTGTTTAGTCCTCATCCAAGGAATAACCTTTTAATTAACCATATATTCAGTTCACCCTACTTGCAAGGGTCATATTCAAAACCATCAGTACTCAAACCATACTCATAAACTCACTGAAATCCAACTATAAACTATTTATATTCATAATAAGAACATTATAAAATTACTATACTCAACTATGGTACATCCCATACCACCCATTCTAGACCTGACTCACGCTATCATGAGTTTTCTACCAACAAGTTAAAACTATTCAAGATTTACGACATGTTAGTATTTGAATACATTAGGAGTTCTCGTATAAATCCTACTAATGAGAAATCATCTTAAATATTCCATGATTTTTTGAATGACTGCCTATATCGTGGTGTCATTTCTATGATGAAATTTAAATAGTGCAGTCACTATTCGACTAGGTCAAACACGAAAATAGACCTACCTAATGAAAAAAGTTTTTATATTCATCACCCTAGGTTATTTACTGATAGAATATTCATAAATGTGACTATATTTTGTAACATGAGAACCTCTCATGCATCACTCTTGCAACAAGCATAAAATTAGATCACTTTATTTAATGAATTTATAGACACTAGGGAAACCTATCTCTTAGGTTACCCTAATTAACCAAATTTAGAATTCCTAATAGGGTCGCCATCAATTTTAGGGTCTCTATGTATAATCACCCATCCCTAACATATTAATAATGAAGACCATATCCCATTTATATGAATTAGTTTCACTTCATCTAACGTGTCTTTAAAAACACTTTGAAGGAGCTAAAACTGAAGTATGTGTAGAATCATCAAACTATGATGTTCAAGGCCCATCAAATAAACATATAACATCACTTTCCATGTATTGTGATACCAGGCCCTGATCATTATGAGCATCTGAATTGGGGATTTTTCACTAAATGGTAATAACACTAACATAAAAGATAAGGATCTAGTACTCTATGATATCCATGCATGGGAATACTAACTCAACGTTCAACTTACCAAATACCCACCGATATTCCCAAGGGTTTCCTTCCATTATCTATGAGTCCTTCTCGGGAAAACTAGAACCTAAACATAAACTATTTTCAAAACAAGGAATTGAATAATTTATCAATACTTTAAGGTCTAAAAAATCTACAAAAACTGGGATAGATCCTTATGTACAAAAGTAATTAAACCTAAAATAAGGCCACACCTTAAAATATAACTCAGCCTTACCTCCTAACATATAGATCCAACAATAGCTAAGAATAATTAATTAGCGATCCATGATAATGATCACATTCACATCCATGTAAACCCTTAATGAAAAATCTAAATGTGACCCCTACATAGGTGTCCTTACAAAAAGAACCTATAAAATATTTAATTTTAATGTATTTTAATCATGTTCATTCATTTAAACATTTAAATATATTCAAAATGCAAGGACATGATGTACCAACTATTAGAAAAACTACACCATTTAATTAATTAGATGACTTCATATATTATTTAGAATATTATCTCACAATTTCCTTTTTAACCATTTATTTTATTCTATATTTATCACAACTAGCTTAGTTTAAAAAAAATTCATTTTCATGCTACAGTGGAAAACACTCTATAGATTGAATTTTTTATTTTAATTATCTGATTCCTCAAGATAATTAAGATTAAATGAAGATAATAAGGATTTTATTAATTAATGGAACCAATCATGTATAATTCCACCTTATATTTATATGTAACACCATATAAGTAGATGTAGACAATCTAAATGGCCATACCATTCTCTTAAACATCCGCAAAGGGTTTTGTAAAAATGAATATAAAGAGTAAGGTATCATACATGAGTCTCATAATGTCAATACGTGTTTAGTTAAGTGAAACCCATAATAGTTTAATTATAAAGATTTCACACACCCTTAATGGGCTTATCTCCGAAGAATCATGATCAAAATGATATACTCTGGTCAAATTGTGTGTTTAAAATTCAGTTCATACTATTATTCATGCCCACATAATAGGTAATAACTTTAATGAAGGAATCAATTTTCTATGATAATTTATGTTTAGAATATAAATATAAGAATCATGGTTCAGTGAGATGAATTATCATTACCATATTATAAAGGTACTTTACCTTATAATTTATGATTAGTATGAATATAAATGTAACAAAGTTTTTATCATTCATCGTAGATTATAACAATCCACATATGGTGGTTAAATTACAAGGGTCACCATTTTCAAATTTATAATATCACAACCCATCCCCCAGGGCCTATGTCGGGACTACCCCACGCCCGCCATCCATGGGATAGGGGATGGCGACTAGCACCAAAGGCGTAATTCCCAAAAACTGGGAAGGCATTGCCTTTATGACCTGTAAACACACACAGAAAGTTACAAACATGAGTAAACTATATAAACAACAAGTGAGTACACTATGTAAAAAGGGGTCCAGAATACAAGCCCAAATAGAATGTACAAGGAAATGAAAGTACATGTACAACTTAAGAAAAAGGAAAACAACTACTATGTCATCCTCCATGTTCCTTCCTAAAGGGTAGGTATAGATCGCCTCCTTAGCACTCATCGTCGGTCCGTCTCCTTTGTGTACTGACAAGTCGTACAGTTTACCTCTGGGTAACGTCTAGTCCTGGTTCACTCAACTTCAGTCAGCGTTGTCCTTCTTCTGCAACCAACACAACAAGGTGCGGGAAAATCCCATGTATGGGTGAGCATAACGATACTCAGTAGGGACCCTGAGACCCTCAAGGTCTCACAAAATCCAACAAAGATAAAACACGTGGTATAAAATCAAAAGATAAACCTACATAGATATATGCTCATAAATATACCTATTTTATTAAGTAATCCATCTCAATCATGATGAAAACACAAAAGTACTGACTCTACTCAAACCAGAATTTTATTATAGGGTAGAATCAAGTAAAATCCCCAGTCACATTATCAAAACCTCAGCTGCTAGAGAATTCCTTCTCAATCGATTACAATGGGCCTACCGTGATTCCAAGCACACGTCTCACTAACATTGGACTGCGGAGGTACTCCTCCTATCGAGTACCATGGGTCTGCTGCATCACCAATGTGCTCCCCACTATGGGTCTGTGACGTCACCATGAACGCTCCCCCTCATAGCCTGCATAGGTACTTTTCATGTTGAGTACTATGGTTTTATAGTGTAACCCAGAGCGCTCCTCCACCATGGGTCTGACGCGACCCCAAGGCACTCCCCACTGGGCTAGTAGAGTCACTTCGGGTCAAACAGTCAGCAGTCGTCAGGTCTCAGCCAACTACTAGGTCTCTGCACTCTGATCACTCTCCTCTCGGAGGATTCGCTCCACGAGCTACTAGTCGATACTCCAACTATCATGAAGTCTCACGAAGAATAATATCAATGCTCCACAACATCATATGGGTCTTAACACAATAGACATCCTGTCAATCAGATGCCCGGTCTGTGAGTTATTAGTTTTTAGTTATAGGGTCCTGGTTGGATTCGTTCTTGATCAAACCAGAATATATCCCATATCAATTCAAAACATAGTGGAGTGAAATTAAAAGGGACTGTCTCGAACCAAGATTTCTACCGCCGTTGACGGTTCATCAAACGGACGTTTGGTGCCAAAGATATGGCCAAAAAATATAAAGGGTTGTATTGGGCCCGGGTCTTGTCCCACACGGTCGGACCGATCCGGCCCGACCCAGTTTGGGCCGACCCGGTTTTGGTGGGCCCGTTAAAACCCGTTGGCTCTGGTCCGAGTCACTAGGCCCAGCCTAGATAGCCACGAGGGGCCATGAAGAGCCATTAGGCCGCAGACCGACGGTGAGGGCTTGGACTAGCTGCGAGGGAACGGACTGGCCATGTGTCGGTGCCAGGGTGGTTTGGCCTAGAGGGCTGCGCATGGGTGGCTCGGCCCAGAGGGCTCCGTGATGGAGACTAGGCCTGGGCATGGGGCCCGTTTTTCTAGGGCACCACGAGGGCCACTCAACCTGGGGTGCAGGGCCGGTTCGGCCGGGGCGCTGTGAGGGCATGGTCCGGTCCGGCTGGGGCACCACGAGGGGCCAGCGCGGCCAGGGCTTAGAAGGCTGGTGGGCTGGTGTGGCCGGGGTGGCTCGAAAAGCTGGCAGACAGGCACTGCTGGGGCGGATCAGGGGCCCGGCTGGCTGGCACGAGCCGGTGGGGGGCGTGGCCGATGGGTGGTGCGGTTCGGCCTGGGGTGGTGGAGCCGGTTTGGCCGGGGTGCCGGAGCATCGCTGGGGTGTCCCAGGTCGCAGAGGCTGCGGGTGGCGCGACCATTTCCTTCGTCACCTTCAACGCCGTTGTTTCCTTCTTCAGTTTCGAATAACACCACAAAGAAGAACAGAGGTGGGTTAGTCCATGATTGTTTGGCCCACACCCTCCGCGATTAGATTGGTAGCAAGAGGTTCATCATGAACATAAACAAAGAACAAGCATGGAAGATATTTTAAAACATCAATTCCCATAATCCCTCGATAATTTCTATTCCCAACCCCACAAAGGAAAAAGAGGGGTGAACATATAATGTGTTAATCAAATAAAGAATAAACCCTGCAACTTACCAAAACAATTTATTCATAACCCGCAAGGAAAAAATCCACAGATCAACTTGATAATAATTTGATCTGTGTTCTTGGTTTTTAGAAGTAATGAATCAAGGGAATAAAATCATACTTAATTAAAACCCCTTCATTGTCTGATTTTTGGTTGACATTGGCATGAGAAGGAAGACTTTGATTCATTGTAGAAAAAGACATCCTATGTTGAAAGAATCTAAGAGGAAGAAATTTGAAGTCAAGGTCGTTCTTCATAGTTGAAGGAATTCCTCGTCGGTGGAGCATTCTTCATTGGGATCTTTCTCCCAAGTTCCTCCTCTCCCAAATTCCACCAAAGTTAATTCCTAGCCAAAATAATAGATTGAAATATCTATTTAGTCATTGGAATACTATTCAAAAAGGTTTAAATAATTAATTTATGTGTTGGATCAATCAATTAATGGGGAGGATTTGGAATAATAAATTATATGTGTTGGCACAATTAAATTGTGGAGGTGTTGAAGAGGCTCCCTGACATTTATTAGGGGGTTGAGAGGATTTCCTCTCCTTCTATTAATAGGGGGTTGGGTGGTCCCCACCACAATAAATCTTGAAGAGGAGGTTTAGTTATGGTGGACCCCACCCCTGAACATCCACATGGTGGGTGGTTACAACAAAAAAAATATGCTTATTTTATTTTATTTTTTGCACAAAAAACTGAAAAAGTATCATTTACCCTCGACCAACTGCCATCGAGGTGAAAGTCTTCTTAAGAGAAATACCGGCACTATGAGTTCAATGGTTCCCTCATATTTCAATTATTAGCACAAGTTCAAAAGTTATAAAAACCCACTCGCACATTTACGGAAAGTACCCAAAATAAAGTTCAGAAATTCATTTCGGGCACTCCGGGCCTTGGAATCCCGTGCCATCATTTTTTATGGACTCATTAAACTCTCATATATTTTAGAAAAAATTACATGTAAATTCTGGGTCTTTACATTATCCGCACCTCAGTCATTACATCCCTGTAAGCCACACCTCGAACTAAGGGAACAAGTGGGGGTAGTGAGCATGCATCTGAGCCTCCTGCTCCCATGTGCTCTCCTGGAGGTTCCCATGTGGCCGGTGAAAACTCACCAAAGGTATCGACCGTACACAAAGGACCCACTCTTGTTGATCCACAATCTCTACTAGAACCTCCATAAAAGTCTCCCCATCGTCGAACACTATCTCGCCACGGTCGATGATGTGGTAAGGGTCATGCACGTATATCTTCAACTGGAGTACATGAGAGACGATGTGCAGTTGGTGCAACTGAGGTGGAATGGATACATGGTATGCCACCACACCAACTCTTTTGAGGACCTGAAAAGGTCCGATGAATCTCAGAGATAATTTGCAGCCTCAGCCAAATCTCCATATACCTCATCGTGGTGAGACACGTATAAAGATGTGGGCACCATCCTCAAACTCCAGAGTTCTCTGTCTTATCTAGGCATACGACTTATTCCTGCTATGTGTAGTATTCATCCACTCTTGGATGATCTCGCCTTCATTATGGTAGCCCATACCATCTCTGGTCCCATGGGAGCTGACTCCCCTGGGTCTGTCCAGCACAAAGCTGATCTGCAAGGTCACCCGTACAATGCCTCAAAAGGTTCCATCCCAATGGTGGAGTGATATCTGTTGTTGTACCCGAATGCTACCAAAGGAATGTGATCCTCCCAACTACAACCAAAGTCAAGGACACAGGCACACATCATGTCCTCAAGGGTCTGAATGGTCTTCTCAGTCTTGTCATCCGTCTGAGGATGTAAGGAGATTCTTAAATGAAGTTGTGTCTCGAAAGCCTCCTGTAACCCCTTCCATATCTGGGAAGTAAAACATGTATCACGATCAAATACAATCATCATGGTAATCCATGTAACCGAAAAATCTCATGAAATTGGAGGCATCCGAATATCTGTACTGATCCCTGCTCTCTGATTGATAGAAAGTGGGCTGACATGGTGAGTCAGTCCACAATCACCGAAATAGAGTCAAGTACCCTAGATCAACATGGAAGTCCTCTCAGGAATTCCATGTATATCCCATCCCACTTCCACTCTGGGACCTCTAAAGGATGAAGCAAGCCTGCAGGTACCTGATGCTCCACCTTCACTTGCTGACAAGTGAGGCATCAAGAGACAAACTCTGCAACTGATTTCTTAATTCCCAGTAACCAGTGTTGTCATCGGAGGTCCTGATACATCTTTTCCACTCCTTCATGTACCATCATAGGGTATGTGTGGAACTCCCTCAACAGTTCCTCATGAAGTAACACTGGTACCATGGTATATCCTCTCCCCACCTTCAGAAAATCCATCAGGTGCCTTCCCTATGGATATCTGAGCACGACGTGTCTCACAGTCAGTGTCCCCACGCTGTGCCTCCCTTACTCTCTAAAGAAGTGGGGGAGTGACTGTAAGAGGCTGAAGAAAATATGCTCCATCTGTATCAACAAAGGATATCCACAAAGAAGCTGGCTACTCTATCACCTTATCTAGAAGTTGTATACCAGATCTCCTACTGAGTGCATCATCAACAACGTTCTCCATATTAAGAGTATAGACTATCTTGAAGTCATAGTCTTGGAGGAACTCATTCCAACGCCGTTGTCTCAGGTTATGGTCCTTCTAGGAGAAGATATACCTAATACTCTTGTTATCAGAGTACAGAGTAAAATGCTCGCCCATCAGATTGTGTCACCACATCTTCCGGGAGAAGACCACTACTGCTAACTCCAGAACATGGTTAGCATAGTTCTTCTCAAACATTCTCCACTGTCGAGAACCATATGCGATCACTGCTCACTCCTACATCCGGAAACATCTGAGTCCAGTCCCTGATACGTCGCAGTAGACTACATACCCTATGCCTTCCTTTGGAAGCCTCAAGATAGAGGCACTAGTCAGCCTCTACCTTAGCTATTGAAAGATCTACTAGCATTTCTCTAAACACACAAAGGTTTTCCCCTTCTTCGTCAAAGATGATAGTGGTGCTGCAACTCTGGGGAAATCTGGCACAAATATCCTATAGTGTCCAGCCAGACCCAGGAAACTCCGTACCTCCGGCACACTCCTGGGTGGATCCCAAGAAAGTACCGCCTCAATCGTTTCTGGATCCACTGAAACTCTAGCCTTCGAGATGACATTTCCCATAAAGTGAACCTTTCAGATCTAGAATAGTCATTTTGAGATCATACCATAATGATGGTGCTCTTGGAGTGTGTTCAACATTACCCGAAAATGCCAGGCATGCTCCTCCTCAGTAGTCGAGTAGACCGGAATGTAATTGATGAAGACTTCGACAAAGCGATCAAGGTATGGATGAATGATCCTATTCATGAGTCCCATTAATACTGTTGGAGTGTTGGTTACACTGAATGGAATAACCAAGAACTCATAATGGCCATACCAACACCAGAAGTTTTTCTTCTGCACATCCTTGTCTCGTACTCTAAGCTGGTGATAGCCTGATCTGAGGTCTATCTTCAAGAGCCACTGTTCCCCCTTTATCTGATCAAAGAGATCATCAATCCTCGGGAGTGGGTACATGTTCTTCACAGTCACCTAGGTCAAGCACCGATAGTCAACATAAAGCCTCTAGCTCCCATCCACCTTCTTGGAGAATAGAATCAGGGTGGTCCAGGGAGAAACACTGGGCCGAATAAATCCCTTCCCATGCAAGTACTCTAGCTATACCCGCAGCTCACGAAGATCCCCGAGAGGCATCTGATACGCTGGTGTAGATATCGGTCCAACCCTGGGTACATGCCAATGTAAATTTGCACCTCTCGGTGATGAGGTAGACCTAGGAAATCATCAGGGAAAACATTCATGTACTGGTCCACCACTACAGGATAACTCAAACTCTCTACATCAACATCTCTGAGGGTAAGTCAATATAACTGATGAGTGATCGGCTGCACTCTCTTCAGAGGAAGTCCATCATGTGCTGCAAATGCTCCCTTCTCGCTGGTGAAGGTTAACCTGGTCTCATCCATGTAGACACACCACACTTTCCATCTAATACAGAAAATTTGAGCATGGGCAATAGATAACTAGTCCATACCCAAGATGACGTCATAAGGCCTCGATTCCACTACTAGGATATCCCATCTAAATATCTCGCTTACTAGAGTATGCTCGCACTACCGGAACCATGTGTGTTATCATCAAATCCTCTCCCGTAGGAGTCTCTAGCCGTAAGGATCAAGCTAACAGCTCTATCGTAAACTCTGAGCTCCAATCTAGGGAAGTGGAAATAAAATAATGACTAGAACTTGTGTCTATAAGAACTGCAACTAAGGTGTAGTAGACACAGATCGTACCTTGTATCATCTCCAGATCACCATGATCGTAAGCCTCAACTTCTTGGATCTGAGATCTCCCATGTCCACATGCTTCCTGCAGTCAGAGTGGACCTCCTGGTGGTGGTGGTGGTAATATCTCGAATCATTTCCCACTGCCAGCTACACGACCAGATCCTCTAACATGCTACCTACTCCCAGCGGACCACCTTGATCGAATATCTATCTCTACCTCGGCTGTCCTTCAACAGTCTGATGATCATCCGTATAGCGGGTCGGACAGTTACAAGCCATGTGACCCTGCCCGCCGCATTAGTAACACAAAACGTTCCTGGCAGGTCTGTCTCTGCCTCGGCTTCCCCACACAACCGATCCTGAGTCATGCGGTCGTCCACCAGTAGGTCTGGTCCTCTTGGACCTCTATGAAATCTTCCAGATGCCAGCTGTAGAAGACTCATCTATCTGATGACTGATAGTGGGTCTCGCTGCTGGTGTCTGCTCAGCAAGGAAACTCTCCACCAAGAGGGATCTCTCTAACACCCCCTCCTGCGTTGGGATGCTGTGTGAGATCACCAAAGCCCTGATCTCTCGCCTGAGTCCATGATCGAAAGTCTGAGGCTGAAGAATGGGTCCTACACCATATCACTGGAGTATTATGAGAGTTCTGTGAACCGTGCTGAGTATTGATCTATAGTCATGTTCCCCTGCTGCAGATGAAGTAGCTCTTGAATGCGCACTATGCGAAGAGTCACTAGAACAAACTCTACCTGAAACAGGCTCTAGAAGTCTTCCCAGAGAAGCGTCACCTCTTCATGGACCTAGTGCATAATTCTCCACTATCTGCCTGCTGAAACCTATAGAATACTGGTAATAAGAATCACCATTCAGTCTGCTGGTGTCCCTACCAATCGAAAAACTCTCACCACAGCCTTCAGCCAATCCTCATGCGCCTGCAGTTCCGTCTCTCCCCGGAACCTAGGTGGCCTCTGGCACTGGAACTCGTGCAACACGCTCAAGCGGCAAGCACCATCTGCTTCTGGGGCTGCAAGCATCAGTGGCCCAATGGGGAAAGGTACCTCTATTGCCTCTGCTGGAAAAGGACCAAGTACTGAGGCATCGTCGCTCGATGGGTTATCAATGCATACAACTATTGGGACTCTAACTGGATGTCTATGTGAAGGCATCCAAAAATGAAATAGGTGTGCTATGGTTAAACTTATAAACGTGGTGAGATGACCTGGTGAGATGACTTAAAGAAAACTTTTGAAAACACACAAGCAATTATTGTTTTCATGCACTGGGTCGAAAATTATAAGTCAGGGTCCGGATGCATGGATATGTCAGCCACCACACCAACACTGGACTCCCAGAACTGAGAACCACACTCATTACCCTTAACACTATTGCTTCATAGAAAATAAAGATTAGAGTCTTATGTTCTATGGTAGAACTGACTTCTTTGATACCAATTTTTCACGACCCCTCCCCCGGGGCCTCTTCCGTGACTACCAAAAATCCGTCTTCCATAGGCCAGGGGCTGGCGACTATCACCAAAGGAATAATTCCATAGTACAGGGATGGCATTTCCTTTATAACCTATAAAAACACAAAACAATATATGAAAACGAGTAAACTTTATAACCAAGAAGTGAGTACAATATGTAAAAAGGTGGCCAAAATACAAGCCCAACTAGAATATACAAGGAACTGAAAGAACATGTAAAACTGAGGAAAAAGGAAAATCAACTACTAGGTCATCCTCTGGGTTCTTACCTGAATGGTAGGTATAGATCGCCTCATCACATCTCATCCGTCTGTCTCCTCTGTGTACCGACATGCCATACGGTCCACCTCAAGGTACAGTCTGGTCCTGGTACTCTCAGCTTCAATAAGTTCTATCGGTCTTCTTCAACCAACACAATAATGTGTTGGCATAACCTGTGCAGGGGTGAGTATAACGTTACTCAGTAAGGACCCCGAGACCCTCAAGGTTACACAAAATAAAACAAGGATAAACCAAAAAGTATGAAATCAATAGATAACCCATCTTACATATATTACCATACATATACCTTTGTTATTAAGTGTTCCATCTCAATCATGAGTAAAACACAAAATTACTAACTCATATCAACAAGGATTTTATTATAGGGGTAGTGTCAAATAACATCCCCAGTCACATTATCGAAACCTTGGCTGATGGATAAATCCTTCTCAATCGAGTATAGTGGGGTTGTCGTGACACCAAGAGTGCTTCCCTATAACCTTGGACTACTGAGGTACTCCTCCTATCGAGTACCATGGGGTTGTTGCATCACCAAGGCACTCCCAACTGTGGGTCTTCCGCATCACCAAGAATGCTCCCCCACGTAGCATCCATATGTACTCCTCCAGTCTAGTACTGTTGGTCTGCTATGTCACCAAGAGCGCTCCTCCATCGTGGGTCTGTTGTGACACCAATATGCTCTCCACTAGGCTTAGTAGAGTCACTCTGAGTCAAACTGTCAGCAGTCATCAGGTCTCAGCCAGCTACTAGGTCTTCTTACTCTGCTCGCTCAGCTCAAGGAGGATCCACTCCACGGGCTATTGGTCGATACTCCAATTGTCACAAACTCTCATGAAGAAGTATCTCAATGGTCCTCCACGTCATATGACTCTCAATACAACAGAAGACACACCAATCAGATGCTCGGTCTGTGAGTTATTAACCTTTTAGTTCCTAGGGCCCGATTGGATTCATGCTCAATCCAACATGATGGTATCCCCTCTCAATACAAAACTCAGTGGAGAAACAATCAAAGGGACCATCTAGATCCAAGATTTCCAATGCAGCTGACGGTTCATCAAAAGAACGTCCAATGCCAAGGATATGGCCAAAAGAAATTAAAGGGTCATAGTAGGCCCGAGTCCGGTCCGACCACGTCTGGGCCGACCCGGTTCGAATCGATCTGGCCTAACCCATTGTGTCTTGGACCAGCCCACTAGGCCCATTCCAATAGGCCATGAGTAGCCATGGAGAGCCGTGAGGGTGTGGACCAGTCGCAAGGGCGCAGACCGGCCGTGAGGGCACAGATGGGACGTAGGTCGGCACGTGGGTAGTTCGGCCCAAAGGGCGACACATGGGTGGCTCAGCACGGATGGTGCCGCGAGGGCGGCTCGGCCCAGGGAGTGGGTCCGATTCAGCCGAGGCACCGCGAGGGTGGCTTAGCCCGGGGCGTGGGGCCTGTTCGGCCAGGGCACCATGAGGGTGTGGGCCGGTTCGGTCGGGGTGCCGCAAGGGCATGGGTCAGTTCGGTCGGGGCGCCGCAAGGGGTCGACACGGTCGGGGTTCGGAAGGCCGGCGGGCTATAATGGCCTGGCCGGATCAGAATGTTGGTGAACTAGCACGGCCGGAGTGGCTTGGGAGGCCGGCGAGACAGTGCGGCCAGGGCGGCTCGAGAGGCCGGTGGGCGACATTAGCCCGCGGGGGGCATGGCCGGCGGGCAGCGGGGTTCGGCATGGGGCGGTGGAGCCAGTTCGGCCAGGCCGCTGGCGCGTCGTGGGGGGGGGGGGGGGTCACGGAGGCTGCAGGGGCACAGTCGTTGCCTCCTTCACCTTCGACGGCGTTGTCTCCTTCCATTGTTTTAAAGAACACCCCAAAGAAGAATGGTTGGGGGGTTGGGCTATTTTTGTTTGGCCCGCACCGTCCGTGTTTAATGTGGTAGAAAGTGGTTCATCAAGAACATAAACAAAGAACGAGCATGGAAGATATTTTAAAACATAAATTCCCATAATCCCTCGATAATTTCTATTCCCAACCCCTCAAAGGAAAAAGAGGGGGGAACATAGAAAGTGTTAATCAAATAAGGAATAAACCCCTAACCCATCCCACAACAATTTATTTCCAACCCGCATTGAAAACATTTTCGGATCAACTTGATAATAATTTTATCCACATTCGTTGTTTTTAGAAGGAATAAATCAAGGGAAAATAAACATACGTAATTATAAACCCTACCTTGTTCGATGTTGGTTGATGTTGGCACGAGAAGGCAGACGTCAATTCGTTGTGGATGCACACATCCTATGTCGAAGGAAGTTCTGAGGAAGAAGGTCGACATTGAGGTCATTCTTTATAGTCAAAGGCATTCCTCGTCCGTGGAGCGTTCTTCGTTGGGAGCTTTCTCCCAAGTTCCTCCCTTCTCTTATTCCCCATAAGTGAATTCATAACCAAAATAATAGATCGAAATATCTATTTAGTCATTGAAATAATATTAAAAAAAGTTTAAATAATTAATTGATGTGTTGGATCAATTAATTAATGTGGAGGATTTGGAATAATAAATTACATATTTTGGCGCAATTAAATTGTGGAGGTGTTGAAGAGGATCCCCCACATTTATGAGGGGGTTAATAGGTTTTCTTCTCCTCCCATTAATAGGGGGTCGGGTGGTCCCCACCACAATAAATAAAGAATAGGAGGCTTAGTTCCGATGGACCCCACCCCAGAACATCCACATGTTTGGTGGTTACAATAAATTACAATAATATATGAGTATATTTTATTTTATGATATCCAAGAAAAACCCAAAAACTAAATTTTACCCTCAACCAACTTCTGTGGACGTGAAAGTCTTCTTAAGTGAAATACTGGATCTGTTAGTTCAATGGTGCCCTCATATTTCAATTTCGAGCACCAGTTCAAAAGTAAGAAAAACCCACTCGCACGTTTACTGAACGTACCAGAAATAATGTTCAGAAATTTATTCTAGGCACTCCGGGCCTCGGAATCATGTGCCGTATATTTTCACAGACTTGTAAAATTCCCATATATTTTAAAACATTACAAGGAAATTTAGGGTATTTACATATAAAGGACCAAACACATTATAAATTTGAGAATTGGTTCCCATTTAATTGAAACCACATGACTAAATTTGAATTAAAAATATAGAAAGCCTATATGAGATGGTTCAATTATATGGGTTACTATTATCCAATTTATAGAGCACCCATACAATTTATAAACTGAAAATATGAAACCCCATTAATTAATGTTTTAGTTATATATACTATTAGAAATAGATCAAACATATTCAAATTAGTTGGTTAAATAGAATTCCACCATCAAGATATACGAGAAAATGTAGTTATGTTAGCGGAAACACTTTATTTAACTACTAATATTTTATAATTATAACCATACATTCCATTAAAGGTAAATAAATATATGTAATCAACAAATCATGACATATAAATAAGCATGTTGATAAATCATTCAACATGGTATACACGCAAGCATGAAGAAAAAATCACCTAATCAATATACATAGTTAAGAATGATATATAATTAGCTAAATAGGGAACATAAATCATCACACACCCAACAATATATGATTCAGCCTACATGGCATGGAATATGCAAGGCATGTGAATTTTATATTCCTATAATGATGCATGTAATGACACATCCTTACCATTCCAAGACCAAGGAAAATTCCAGAAATTCAAAATCAATAACCAATGAGGTGAAATAAGAACTAATAATAATATAAGAAAAAATGAACAATATTCCCATTCCTAGAGAATTTGTAACTAACCGACCCGAATACCCACTCAAACTGGTACTCGACATGATACACTAAATACCTGAAGGGTGTTCCTGATCCCCATAGGCTAGCGAATTGAACCTGGGAATTGGAAAAAAAATAAGAGGGAATGATTTTTCCTAACCTGAAGAATCAACATGGAACTTATATAGAATAGATACAAAAGTGGAAAAGATAAATATATGCCAAAATAGTAAACAAATAGTAGAAACTAAACAACTCAAGGGATTAAAAAATCTCCAAGTCAAATTAAAAATTGAAAGAACTATCAAAACTAGAGAAAAAACTACTCCATATGATAGAATTGAAAGACTCCAACCATATCATGAATAGTTACCCTTCATAGCTAATATAAAACCTTAAGTATTCACTACAATGCCTTTTTGTTTAGTACATGAAAATACATAACTCGGTCTACACACCACTGAATAGGTACACATCATGTGAGATGATTGGATTATTTTTATCTCACCCAGATGTTCCATATCAATTATCTGAACAATAATCTAGGATTTATCAATATTCTAGAAAAATTAATGATAATAATTTAATAAATTTTATATTAAAGGTATGGAAAAGAGTTTAGTTTACGCTTTTTCCACATTTTGGAATAATGTATAAAAATCAGTTTCAGAATATTACATAACTATATATCTCAGTAGATATTTCATGTAAAATGGAAATAAATCCTTCATCATTTCTATTATTAAGTCTATTGTAGTAAAAAAATAGTACGAATAAATAGTTTCCCAAATCGGAAAAAAAGCACAGGAAAAAACACTCTAAGGATCACACTAGGTCATAAGAGCTAGGAAATCCATACATAACATAGAAAATATAATATTCATAAATCCACTGGAAATATGCATCGAGTATAGGGGGAACAAGAACACCCTAGAGTGTGAACATCCCAATAGGTCTAATAAGTCCCTAGAACAGAAGGCCTAGAGAGCATAAATAATACCCATAATAAAATATCTCAGAAATGGATTATTCTAATTACTATGCGTTAAACCAAAGTACCTACGAACTCCGATGATATTTATTCCCAAACTAGTTCATCAAACCATTTATCATAAAATCATGATTTCAAAATGGCTTCATAAAACAATTTCACAATTCTTTCATAACCCTTTCCATTTACCCAAAACTAGGGGAAAACAATATTTTATAAAAACCTTGTTCCACACACACAAAAATAATCTATGTAATTCCATCTCATTTAATAAATCGATTTACCAATTCAAGAGAAATATAGTTCACCAACACAATCTACTGATGGAACCACATACCACAAAACTTGGGGGGGGGGGCATGCCAACCAAGGATCCAACAACAAAATGAATAAAATAATGAAAATGGAGGCACTATAATCAATCTACATATCTTATAATTTATCCAATTTAACAAAACAATTTTGTGAAAAGAGGAATCCACACATAACTCAAGAACAAAATCATTTTTCCCCTCACATAACAAAGTAAATAGACCCTATTACAATATTACCCCATAGATCATTAATGAAATAAGAGGAAACATCACCCTGGATCAACACATACGATAATGAAACACTATATCTCCCCCACAATCAAATAAATTAAGAATAAAAAATAAATATTCACCTATATGAATGAAACCCAACCAGCATGATGATCAAACATTGAATCCTAAAATCACTGAAGGATATTTCTAGGTCAACAGACAAATGAGCTACATAAGAAAGTAATAAAAAATCACTCTCAAATCACTATGAAACTCATGTTTGTGACATTTACATGGTGTGTAATCCCTTTATAAATCGTGTAATCCTTGGGTTTTACATATGATGATAACCCCATTTCCATTTTTTAAAAACCAATCCTTTATTATTACACGACGTGTAATATATACAAACTCTGTACTCAGTTCGTGTTGTGCACCAAATTCATTAAATATTCCCTATAGATGATACATGTTGTGTACTCCCATTACACAGTGTGTATTTATTATATATATATAATAAAAACTATATATTCATAGAATAAAACCCAAAACAAACTCAGTTGTTCTATGAACTCTGTGAGAACCCCAAAAATCCATTAATCATTTATACCCAAGTTCCATTAATTAAAAAAACATCCATCCTTGAAAATTATGTCATTTTCATAAAAAAAGTATATATGTCCTTGGGAGTCCCAATATGCACCCTATTAAATATGAAAACA
Source organism: Viscum album (assembly GCA_963277665.1). Classification (NCBI taxonomy): domain Eukaryota; kingdom Viridiplantae; phylum Streptophyta; class Magnoliopsida; order Santalales; family Viscaceae; genus Viscum; species Viscum album. Next base: position 1,982,293,387 of record OY728145.1, on the reverse strand, counting down.
AGAAAATTGAAGCGAATTAGCTGAAAGTGAGTAACAAGCTATTACAAACTCCCCACCACAAAACTTTCTATCTCCAAGAATTTGTGTAGAAGAATGAAGTTTGATATAGGGATGAGACCACTAATCCCTCATCAATTATTCAAAAACCCAAAAATTATTTGAATATGATTTGTGCCTCCATAAAATTCAGTCCAGCAAAATATACTTCCCATGTAACACTTTCAATTGAGAGTCAATGACATAACCTGGCAGCTCAATAATAGAAACATTTGTCTCTAACATAATATCTTCCCAATGAAAAATTTAAGAGGGATTAGGTTGATATTTTCTAAGTTGTGGTATGTGTAAAACTTCATGAATTACTAAAAACTAAGCATGAAATAAAAATATATAATCCACCTACCTAATCCACCTAATGACCTAAAATGATTTAACATATATTAAAGACCACGTTACATGTTTTCCAAGATGATGGTGACCCAACTGAGGAGAAACATTCAAGAAAAACTAGTCACTTACAGAAATCTCTAGTGAATGATGTTGTTGATAAACATAATATTTCGATTGAATCTATGCTATAACTATATGCTAACGTATATATTGAATCCAAAAAAGGTCTCCTGAACCAAAATCAGTCCAATGAAAAAAGATCCATCTAACACATACTAGAAAAAAGTTGATCTGCATGAGAAACTATGAAAATATTCAAAATGATCAAATATGGTTAGAGACTGGTAAATATTGTTATAATAAAACTCAACTAGTAAGAGATGGATATCCCATAATCCCCAAAAAAATTCAAGACACGTGCATAAAGCATATCCTCCAGGATTAGAGAAACACGTTTTGTATGCCCATATATATATGGATGAGAAGTGGTACTCAACCTTACTTGAGTCCCCATAACCTCTTGGAGACTTCATGAAAACCTCAAAGTAAACCTAGGACCCTTTTCAGAAGCAACGACATAAGGAACCCCATGTAACCTCACACCTACCTTTTCATACAGATTACCCAAATCATCAAAATTTGATTTGTCTTTGATCAAAATGAAATGAGATGACTTTATTAATCGATCAATAACCACTTAGATAGCATTACTCACTCTGGGATATCATGACACCCAAACAACTATTTCCATGGATACATCATGCCATTTCCAACCCGGCATTAGAATTTTCTAGAGTATACCAACAGTTTTGAAATGTTTTTCCTTCATCTATTGGTAGGTTTAAGAATAGGACACATAATTAACAATTTCACACTTCATACCTGGCTAGTAGAATATCTATTTCATATCATAATACATCTTCGTATCACCCAGATGAGTGGTCCATGAAAAAATGTGATGATAAAAGAACTAATATCATAAAAATTTCTTGGATGAAAAACCAATCCCCAAAGAAAATAATACCATATGAAGATAGTGACTAACAAAAAATAGTCCCCCCATAATATAGGGATTTTATAATTCTTTTTAACACATCATCCATCTCCTAATTCTATAAAATAGACATAAAGAGAGATTATTAAAATAGAACACCAATCATGACCATACCCAAAACATGTTCCTGAGCATCCATATGAAGTTGTGAAAAATCCCCATAAGTTTATAAACATCATTTGATTTAAAAATAGATTGTGAATCCACATTTCTACTAAGATCATCTGTAATGAAATTCTCGGTCCTCAGGGTGTAGCTGATATCAAAGTCAAACGTCAAATGGAATTCCATGAACATTATCTATCAAATATTCAAGTCTTTTTGAGAAAATATATAGCTTAAACTCTTATTGTCAAGAAAATACTATGACACATTCCATAAATGATAATTCCACCAATGATTAAGTGCATAAATATGTATAGAATGATCTAAATTAAGAGTGGGTTAATTCTTCTCATGCAGTCAAAGTTGAAGAGAGTCATAAGCCGCCACATTATTATCCTTCATTATTAAACAACTTAAACTAGTTCAATAAGAATTACACAAATCCAAAAACACCTTACATTGATCAATTAAGATCAGAATAGGTTCTGATTTCATAAGTCATTTCATTCAGTAGAAAGAAGAATAACACAATAGACCCCATATGAATATCACCTCGTTCCTCATAAGATCAGTCAAGGGTGAATCCAATTTTGGTAAATCATTGATGAACTGTTGGTAGTATCTAGAATGGACAAGCAATATCTAAATCTAAAATAAAATATGTGGATCTTCCCATGAAAATATATACTTTGCCCTATCGGGATCAACTGATTAACCATGCTCATTAATCTTGTTCCCAAAAATTTCACTTCCTGAGTCCAGAAATTTCCTTTTGAAACCATTCCATTCAAATTATGACTCATTAGTCTTTCCAAACCAAACTCATATGGTGCCCATGATCATGATCTAATCTTGACTAAACCAAAATATCATCCATGAATACTACCACAATAGTATTGAGATACTTCCAGAATATCTGATTCATCAAATAAATTAACATATTATGAGTGTTAGTCAGACCAAAATAAAATCAACAGATTTTCATAATGGTCATACAAGCCCCTAAAATGTGGCTCCATTATATCACACTCCCAAACATTAAGCTGATGATAACCTGATCGAAAATCAATCTCAAAATTCCATTTCACCCCCTTTAACTGATCTAACAAATCATCCACATGAGAAAAATGATACTCATTCTTAACCATTAACAAATTCAAATTTCAATATTACACAGAAAACAAGAGTGAACCATCTACCTTCATGGAATGTAGCACTGAGGCTACCTAAGCTGAAACACAAGACTGAAAAAAACCCTTTTCCACTAGATTGTCCAATGGATTATTGTGCTCTTTCATATTTTTTGGTTCCATACAATAAGAAGGTATCAATATTGGATGGGTTTCTTGAAATAGGTATATCATGAACTATACATCCCTTTCTAGAAGAAACCCATAGATATTGTCTGGGAAAACATAACAAAAATCCCAAAAATGGAATGAAGACTAAAAATAGAAGAAACATCATCGATCTCAACTATAATAGTAGACAAAAATCTTATGATATTTGGTTTTGAAGGAATTGGAAAACCACACCTTGGATTACACTCTCAATGAAAACCGAATGAGTTCTATTCATCCTCTAAAAACAAGACATGCCAATGATAATAATTAACCTTAGCTCCCTGAGAAACTAGCCAATCTATCATGATGATGACAATGAATAGATCTAGAACAAGATTAAAAAAATCACATTCTAACTCCATATTAACAAATAGTGGCATAAAAGAAAACATTGAAACCCTACTCTTTCATCTTCCCAAGAGGTGTCACTAACTCCATAATAATTGAAATGTGTTCCATTTAATGGTTAATAATATAAACATAACATCCAGATAAAAAAGAGTTGGAAGGACCAGTATCAAATAATGAAATCACTAGTGAGGATGCAATGAGGAAGGTATCTCGCACTATGGTTGTACCTATATTTACCTTTTCTAGAGACTCACCTATTGTGTGAAGGTTATTCAATCCAAAGGAATATGGATGGATTCCTATAGTCTTTGAAGAATAATACTATGATCATAGTATCCTTTTGATCTATAAATACCTGACCATATCGAGGATTATTCATATCTTAACAGAAATGATGTATATTACCATGAAAAAAACATATGTAATATATCATAGATTTTGAAGGAAAAGAAAACCATATATGTATGACCTTCACACACTAATATAAATATAGAGTCACCCCACTGGATGCAACTAGAGGAGGAGAAAATGCCTACTGTCAATAACCACCTCCACCACTCCTGTGATGATACCTCTACTTCCTCTTTCCTAGGAGTTTCACTGAAGCCACCACATGGTGGAAGATAAGGGGAAGAATATCCAACCTTTCATACTATATTTATATCTTCCAGTATACCCCTATATACTGCCTCTGCTTAGGTTGAATGATTTTGTATAAATACCTGATATCAAATATTTGATAACAATATCTGTAGGTACTAATGATATTTCAACCTGTAATTCTTTGTGACGTCTCGAGAAAAATGAAACAACACAGAAAACCGATTGGTATTTTCTGATAATGAACTCTTTCCCTAATACAAAGATAGGATCTCAAAATATTTTTCCATCATTAGTGACTTTGGAAAAAACTGTTGGTAGAATATTTTTATGAAGACATTTTAGTTTAATACCATATTCTTATCCACCTATTCCATAGAATCCCACCAACTCTTGATAGGACCCTCAAGTCTGAATGTTGTACACATAACCTTGTGATTCTCATGTATGTCATGGAATTCAGACATCTGATCAATCTTTTCAATCCATTTATCTAGCCCTTGATATTCATTCGTATCCTTAAAGGATGGTGGATTCTAACATAAGAACTCTCATGATTGATCTTTTCCCCTATATATATTAGATGTCCCTCAACAAATACATTATGAACTTGTGGAATATATTGTTCAGTAGAATGAACTAATCACATGATATTATCGATAATTTTCTAAAACATTGGAGGATTATCTTGATGAGCATGAGTTTCACCCTCCATAGAAACTCACAGAACACATATCAGAGGAATACTATTTTACACTGAAACAAACGAAATTATCTGACAATAGAACAATATTAGTTAAAACTAGAAAAACCATGTTAAAAAATTGATATTAACATCAAGAACTTTAAATATGACACACACATACCAAAATCCCATGGTAACTTGAGTCTCGTCAAGAAAATAGACGACTACACACTCCTTATAACATACCTCTCATATTCTGACAATACTATCTCCAGTCTACCAAACATCCCAAGATAAATAATATTGAAGACACAAAACATTTGGTACCACTTTGTAATCAACCAACATGAATAGCCTCTCAAACTGGTTCCTGCACCGATATGTCACATACCCAAAAGGGTGTTCCAAATCACCATGATATGGAGACTTAAACACTAGCATTGAGCAAAAAATAAAGGTAATGATTTCACCCATAATAGTAAACAATGTGGAACATATATAAAATTGACAGAAAAAAGGAAAAAATAAATATATTCCTTAACAAATAAAAAATAGTATAAACTAAACAAATCAAGAGAAGAACAAATATATAAGTAGAATTCCATCCCCAAAGGAATTAAAAAATAGGAAAAGCAACTGCTCTATGTGATATCATGGGAAGACTCCCAACATCTCACTAACGACAACCCATCCCAGCTATCATATAACCTCACTGCCTTACTGCAACACCATGACTTTCCCTACATCAAAAGACATAACCCGAACTATGCACCATCAAAGAGGTATCTAGGGTGTGAGCTAAAGGGTCTTTAGGGTCTCACCAAGATGATCCATATATATTATCTGAACAAAAATCCAATAATTCTCAACTTTCAAAGAAAATAAGGCATGTTAATAGTTTATTAGTTTTATATCAAAAAAATAGAAAAACACATTAATTTCTTCCTTTTCCAAATTTACATATAAATTAGGTAAATAAGTTTTGAAGTATTTCATAACCATATATCTCAACAAATATATCATGTCCCAAAAAATAATGCACCATTTATCATATCAAATCTATAGTACTACAAAAATATAGTAGAAACCAAAATCAGCACAAATCGACCAAGAATAATAGTAAAAAGCATGCCAAGGATCACACTAGTCTAGGATATCTAAGACACCATACCTAAAATAGACAATTGTGTTTGCATCAAACCAATAAAAATATACAACGTGACAAGAAAGAAGAGGAAAAAACCTAAAGTGAAACTCGTATCATGTCTAATAGGATCCTAGAACAACAATACAAGAGAGCAGAGATAAGCTCTAGGAGAAAACCCCATAATAGTGGACAAGACCTATTACTATACCATCCAATTAAATACACAAGGATTCCCATGTGCTCTATTTTCAAAACCAATTCATCAAACCATTTTAAATAAAATCATGCATTGAAAACACTTTTTTAAAACCATTTCACAATTCATTGCATAGAATTTTAATTTTCCCAAAACCAACGAAAAACAACATTTTTTAAAACCCCCATTACACACACACACAAACAAACCAGTAATATCATGCTATTTCATTAATTTAAAATATTTATCAAAATAATATAAATTCATTTCACTAACACATGTTAGAGACTGAACCACCTAACTCAAAACTCAGGGGCACACATTCCCACTAAGGATCCACCAAAAATTAAAATGAAACAAAAAATAATAGAGCCCCTATAAAAATTCTATACATATTATACTTGATCAAATTTAAGAAAATGGTTGAATAAGAAGTGGAAACAACACCTACCTTGAGAAAACACACTTTCTACAAACCCACGGACCAAGGAAATGGACCTCAGAACCAGATCAATCCATGGGTATAATTGTAAAAAAGAGGAAACATCATCCAAAATAAAAAAAGTCCAACAATGAAATAGAATATTTACACCATGATCAAATAAATGAATAAGAATAATGGATTACTCAACCGATGAGATGAAAATAAATCTCTTTAGAAATCAAACTCTGAATAAAAAAATCTGAATCATATAGAGGCTCCAAAAACTATTGGAGATTCCTTATAGGTAGAGATAAAAAGGATTTCTGGATGAATGAAATAAAAATTCACTTTCACAATGACCTAATATATTTTTTTGTAAAATTTACATTCCATGTAATCCCTTTATACGTCACGTAATCCATTGGACCACATATTCCAAAAACACATCTCCTTTACATTAAAAATGCATCATTTATTATTACATAATGTGTAATCAGTACACAAAATGTATTCACTTCACACTATGAACTAGATTCATAACAAATCCTTTAGAACATACACATCATGTACTCCCATTACATGGTATGTATTTCTCTTGAAGACAAAAAAAATATAGATTCTTACAAAAAACCCAACCCAACTTAGACATTCTCCACACCTGGGGGGAACCTTGAAAATCCATTACAAATTTATACATGGATTCCATTAATTCAAAGAAAAGTCCCTCCCTAAAATTTAATCTATTTTACCATAAAAATTATCTCCATCCTAGGTAGCTCCATGATACACCCAGATTAAGTGGGAAATGAGGAAATAGAAGGGGATTACCTAAAAGTGGAAAACAATATGTTATAGGCATGATATTTTTTATGGGAGGGGGTTGGCCAGACCCAGACATAAGAAATATTACAAGTGATGACACACTATCAGTTTCATGTCTACCATAAAAAAATAAATATATTATGAAATTTAAAAAAAACATATTATACCACTAGTAGTGTCCTGACCCAAAAGACACTTATAACAGTGCCCCAAGCCAGTTTGGCCACTAGGCCTCAAAAAATCCTCTGCATATGCCAGAGGTTGCTGAATAGCGACGAGGGTAAATTGGATGTTTATTAGAAATATGATACCCTATATATGAGTAATAATTATAGTGAATGAAAAAATAAATAACGTATGTGGAATATAATAACAACTAATAATACATAATAAATAAATGATAATGAAGAATGAACTTGATCTGATATAAATACATGAAGGTATATACATTACATATTGAGATAAACATTGACATTAATAAATATAATATAACACAAATATCTCTAGTATAATCAAGATCAAAGGCTTAGATATCTACTCTCATACTCAATCATATCCTATAAGGATAACTAAAGGAATCAAAAATCCATGAACTTAATCTAGAAACCATGAGTTTTTTCAGGTACCCTAATGAAATGGTGGCCCTAATACTGTAGAGGCCCAAAGCTTGATGTACATGGAAATTACATTACTTTTGCGGAATACTTAATACATAACAAAAATAGACACACAAAGACCATAATAGTTTAGTGTCTTTGGAAACTCGTAACATAATCTTCTAATCGAGGTGAAAGATCTTCAATATCTTCCATATAGATCATCACCTTTTGTTTTCTTAACTAAAACCCTTCTTTATATACTAGGGAAAAGAAAACATATAAAGGGTGAGCTCAAGTGCTCAGTAAGGGTAATAATGGCTAAAATAAAACAAATCATATACATTTGAACTTAAAAACAAGAGCATAATGTTTAAACAACAAAATCTTGAGCAATGACATTAAACAAGGAAGAACATAAGGCATAGATCATAATGAAACATTAATCATGATAAAATAGCATTGGAATAAAACATGTGATTGTGGAAACCATTAAGCACCTGATATGATTTCCATAGTAGCCAAGGAATTGCTGCTAAGACCATATTAGTGGGCAAAGTCCCTTTCTGAAACGAGTTCACTCCTTGTTCCAGTCATGTATTACTGAACCAGATGAACTTACCGTTCCAGTCATGTCTATCTCATGAGATATAAATCTTTACCCAATGCATTGGAGGTAGATACAGGTCCCACCCATCTCATATTTAAATCATTCTTACTTGTGCCACAAAATAAACTTAAAACATTCAACATAACCCAAAGAATAAAATGGGTTTCATAAACGTCATCCCATTATTTCATAATCCATATAAAACAAATGGAAATATCATCCTAAGAAAAGTGAAACCATTTAAATCATATAGACATTAAATTTAAATCATACACATATGAAATAATATCATCTTAGATGGAAAATGGTTTTGATAAAACATTTGAAATGAATTCTTGAGTAAAATATCCTTTCTTCTTCAAAATCATTTTCTTTTCACAAAACGTCATTCAATTTTAAAAGAAAAGGATTTTATTGAAAATATTCATGAAATATTTTGGAGGAAGCTTCATGAAAATAAGGCTTTATAAAACCATAAAAATCCTTTCATACTGTATACGTTAAAAAAACATTCTTCTCGTACTTTTGTCGGAAAAGTCAAAAAGTACCTTGTAGGGTAAATAAAAGAAAGGTTCCTTACATACCATGGGGTAAAAGTAAAAATGGGTAAAAAAGTACTTTAAACATACATTAATGCACTTTTATAAAACATGGACATGGGTGATAGAAATAACCCATGTAAATACTTACGAATAAGAAATCTCAGATAAAAATGAGATTTGCACCATTATCCCTTACCTTAGGTCCGATATGCTTCATACGTATCTGAACCTCCTGTATAATTATTTAAATAATGTAATTGACTTATTACAGAATATTTTTAATTGTTATTATATCATATATGTTTCACTTATGACTTTATATTACCCGTTCTTTTGTAAATTCCATGTTAAAATAGCATTTTGAGTAAAATCATTTCATTTATTGTATGTGTTTCGACTTTTTTTTTTCTTGATATTATTAATTATATACTTATTTACATAATTCCTGAAAGTAAAACATGATTTATATATAATATATATTGATCATATACATATGTGTAATATAGATCGATAAAAGGAATGAATTACACCGTTCATGGAGACGGTAGGCCGTAAATATGCATGAACGCTATTTTTGTTTCCTTATTGAATTGAATGAAACTAAAGAGATGACATAAATATATATATACATAAATAAATTAGCATTATTATTTCATATATTTCATTATTATTCATTATATAAACTATATGGTCATTCATGTATGGTTAACATGGAGAATGAATCTCATCGCGTCGTGGAGACGGTAGTCCGTACGTACGCACGAGTGATGATATCGTTCCCTTAATTATTGAATAAAATTGGACTGGATGGTATAATATATCAGAATCAGTATGATGTTATAATAACCATATATCGTTATTATTTACACCATTATACCCATCCCTGTAAGGTTTTGGTGGAAAAACAGATTTCACCACGGCGTGGAGACGGTATTCCGTACATACGCACGCGTGGTGATTTCGTTTTCCGTAGGATGGATAGATGGTGAAATAGGGTAGTTTAATAATTATAATAACATATAATTATATGATTTATACTGATTTTATTACTTCATAATGAAAAAATTAAATAAGAATAAGTGGAAGAAGAAATAAAGTTGAATGAATAGTTAACGGACATTACCTCTTCTTTGAAGCGCCTCTTTGAGAACTACTCTTAGGGAACTAAATTTGGTCTTTGAAGAAGACCAGGACCTCTAGGATGTTTCTAGGGAAGTTTAGAAGAGAAATTGGAAGGGGTTGGCCAAGCTTGACCACTCAAAGTGGCGTGAGGAAGAGAGTGAGGAGGTGCCCTTTTATAAGGGAGGAGAGGGGCACCTTTGGAAAAACTAAACATATTATTTTATTATAAAGTCATATTCGGTTTTTAATAGCTCAAAATTGATTTATTTATAAGTTACGGTGGGTATGGGTCGAAATATTCTCATCCAATAGAATTTATACAAGTTTAGGTTTCTATTTTAACCTTATCATTAAGATTTAACCTTAAGTTAAATAAATTTACTTTTACCATGTCTTCTTGTTTTCTTACACTATAAGGTTAAAATACTTACTATAACAAGCCAAAAGAACCCCAAGTTGTTTATTAATAATATATATATCCTTTTCTAAGTCATTTGGCCGAACCATATATTTTTAAGAATAAAATAACAATTAATAATATAATATTTGTTTTAAAAACTATTTTATGTCAATTTTGATAGTATTTGGTAATTGATTTTTTGTGAAAATCATAACAGAATTATTAGATCTAAAAAAGATAACTAAATAAATACTACCATGTCATATTAACCTAGAAAATTAGTGTAATTCAAAAAAAGTATCAAATTACATTTATTTGGATATTTATAACAACAATTATGTCAATATTACATTAATAAGATAATTCCCACATCATCATTGTGTCAAAAATAAATTGAATTATTTAATGTATAAAAATTATAAATAAAATACCATTATGTAAGAAATATTTTTATATTTCTAATGAATATTTATAGTCGAATTTATCTTATGTATAACTCTATATTAAAAATTATTTACATATTAAACTTTGATTTTAACTATTTTAACCCTTCTTTAAATAAATTAATATTAAATGTCCTAATCTAATCCAAGTGGGCCGAAATGGTCATAGTTTATTCCTATGGTTGTTTTCGGTCTAAATACACTTATACAATAGAATTAAGACATGTTTTAGGGTAATAATAATATCATTTTTACCCTTAATTACCCTATTTACTTTTAACCGTGGTAAATAAATGTAAAATGTTACTATTCACCAAAAATTATTTTCATCTCATTGAACCAAATTTTACATACTAACATTAACCGTGTCTCTCATATTGTTGAAATTCCATTCACAAAAGTGGTAAAATTAAGTTTTATGTAATTTTTCAAATTCTCTTAGGAGGTGGGCAAAAGACGGTCAAAAGTTCAATAAAATTTTTATATATCTAAAATATTTATAAAATTAATCCAATGAATTACACTGATCTTATATAAGTATTATGTTTCAATTTTTACCTAAAATAAATTTAAATAAAATAAATAATTATTTAAATTAATAGTCGTTTTTTAAATAGTAACCCATTGTTTTCACTATTCATCAATAATTGAATGTTTTCAGAAAAATACCAAAATTTCACCCTGGGATAATTTTTATATTCCGAATCCAAAAATGAAGTCCATTTTGAAAGATGAAATTTACAAAATTTCAAAGAGTGGTTATTACTATTCATAACAGCTAATTTTAATCATATTTTAGTAGCATATCGTTGTTTAGTGAAACTCGGTATTGCGTACAACACATGCTATCGAGAAAGGTCGTGATTGCATGTAATGCAGCCAAGTTGGGGTTGCGTGTTGTTCAAGACTCCTTTTTTGTAACGTACAACACAATACATCAATAAAATTAAAAAGAATATTTTTCATAAAATCTCAGAGTGTTACATTCTACCCCCATTAAAATGAATTTTTCCCTCGAAATTCGTCAGGGTTATAAATGGTTTACTACTAGAATGTTTCTTTAATAGAACCCCACATTGTAAAAACAAATACCAAAACATGGATTTAAAAACTAATGTATGAAACATAACATTAACCCAAATTAACTCATCCCTGGGTTTTCACATAGGAGAACATAGGTGAAAATATGTATATGAAAGAAATATCTAACCATCAGGTTCTGATGGAGAGTGGTAGAAAACATGGATTGAAAAAGACAACAATCACAAAGCCATAAATTTGTGATGATCTAGGGTACCATCTGATTCATCAGATATAAGGGCACTAGGAAAACATTTTTAGTTTTCAAGATCATTTCCCTAAAGATGAAGAATTTGAATTAGAATAAATACTTACTTTATTTTGGTACAATCTCACTGTTGTTCGTGCCTTGAACAATTTCCACTTCATATCTTAAAGAATTGATGTTGAATTTGTTATTCGTGAAGTGTTTGCAGATCATGTGATAGAATGACGGGTCATTCCATCTGTCTCAAACAAAAGGATAGCAAAAGTTATTAAATATACATAAGTTGATCTATAGTGAGATTAATCATATATGGTTCCTAAAATGGACTTATACTTCATATATCATACTGCCTAATATAATAAAACTAGTTTCTACTAAACAGGGACTTCCTGTAGGCCAATGGTATGTGATAAAGGCCAGTCGCACTTCGGTTGTGGGTTCGATTCCCACAGCCTTCTCCGACGCGATGGGCTGTCTCCCGTCCCGCAGGTTTTCCTTTTTCTAAAACTACATTACTATAACATCCCATCAATAATATCGAAAAAACTTCTATCCATAAACAATACTAACTTATGTCCAACATAATCCATTCCAATCATTAGGCTTATCCATAATTCTGTAGTCCACTCTCATAATATAGTGAAAATGATTACCAGAGATTTCATATAACAAGCATGTTAATACCATCGTTGATCCCCATATATCATAATATATGTCTTCTTGGTCACATTCCAAACATTTGAAGGCCTTAATCACGTATTCTCTTAAAAATTGAATACTCATTGAACCTTACTGAAAACATGAATGCAGTTAAAAGTTAACACTTTCCACTTACCAAAATCCTCAAAATTCTATATAATCAAACCATGATATCACTTAGTCCTTATATCAATCATGAGCTCATGAATACAATCATACAACTCATTATCTTATTATTCCTTCATTATGTGCATATCATCGACTTTCCAAATATATCTGAATAACCTTCCATGGTTATTGGTACCATTCAACATATACATTCAAATACTTTAGGAAAAACAATAGTGTAACAATCCTTAGATGATTCTTTATTCCATAGTACCATTAACTATAAAATATAACTCTCGACAAACATACAATCATTCCACTACCTTCTAAAACAACTGACTGAGCTTCAACACTTCTTTCAACTCATATATCATTTGTAGTCTCCTCATCATCATCCACATAAATACTACCCATATGACCATGCTTATTCTCTTCGTGAGATTTTCCATTTAGGGCATTGGTTTGCATAATGCCTGTACATTCCAGATTTAAAACATCTAATCATTTTTTTATGTCTTGGCAATACCATTATCTTTTTCCATGGTGTTAACTGAACCTTTTCCTTTGCACTTACTGGCTTTGTGTCCTTCTTTTTCACACCCAATGCATTTTCCAGTTCCTTTTAAACATTCTCCCTGATTCCTCTTCCCACATGATTTACATGAGGGAAATTGAACTTTCTTTCCTCTATGATCATCATGAAACTCCATCTTTCTCTTATTATCTGAGTCAGGAAACATACCAAAGTTGAGATTATTGATCATATTATGTGATTGCTGATTTGGCATAATAATGATTTTTGGACTTCCAAATATTGTTTCATTTGGTTGCTCATGAAAAATATCATTCTGTTGTCTGTCATATCCTCTATTATCGTGAATCTTCTTGTTTCCAGCTATTTTCTAAAACCCAAAATGAATAGTGTGAGAGGAAAAAATCATAATAAAGGGGGATTAACTTCAATATCTAACATCTTAGGTTAAATTCTAAGATCCTTACCATAGTTCTAGGACTATATCCTATACATATACATATCCTTAGGGACATTCCTAGACATACATTATAAATATCTCTAAGGATATCACTAACGTTTTCACATCCATGTTTCTAAAGGTTGACTAAACCTTTCCTCTGATACCAACTATAGAGGCCCAAATCTTGACATACATGGACATTAAATTACTTTTGAGGAGTACTTAATACATAACAAAAACAGACACACAAGGACTGTAATATTTTAGTGTCTTTGAAAACTCGGAATGTAATCTTCTAATTGTAGTGAAAGATCATCAACATCTCCCATAAAGATCTTCACCTTTTGTTTTCTTACCTAAAAACTTTATTTATATCCTGGGGAAAAGAAAACATATAAAGGTTGGGATCAAATGCTCAGTAAGGGTAAGCATGGACAAAAAAACAAATCATATAAATTTGAACGTAAAAACATGAACATAATGTTTACACAACATAATCTTCAGAAATGACATAAAACAAGGAATAACATAAGGAATAGACCATAAAGAAACATTAATCGTGATAAAATAGCATGGGAATAAAACATGTGATTCTGGAAACCATAAAGCACATGATATGATTTCCATAGTAGCCAAGGCATTGCTGCCAAGACCATCTTAGTGGTCAAAGTCCCTTTCTAAATTGAGTTCACTCCTCGTTCTAGTCCGGCAATACTAAACCGGATTAACTTACCATTCCAGCCAGGTCTATCTCATGAGGTATAAATCTTTACCCAATTCATTGGAGGAAGATATATATCCCACTCATCTCATATTTAAATCATTCTTACGTGGGCCACAAAATAAACTTAAAACATTCACCATAACCCAAAGAATAAAATGGGTTTCCTAAACATCATCCCATCATTTCATAATCCATATAAAACAAATGAAAATTTCATCATAAGAAAAGTGAAACCATTTAATTCATAGAGACATTAAATTTGAATCACACACATATGACATAATTTCATCTAAGATGGAAAATGTTTTTGATAAAACATTTGAAATGAATTCTTGAGGAAAATATCCTTTCTTCTTCAAAATCAATTTCTTTTCACAAAAAGTCCTTCAATTTTAAAAGAAAGTGATTTTATTGAAAATAGTCAGGAAATCTTTTGGATGAAGCTTCATGAAAATAAGGCTTTATTAAACCATAAAAATCATTTCATGCCTTATACGTTAAAAAAAATCTTCTCGTACTTTTGTCAGAAAAGTCAAAAGGTACCTTGTAGGTTTAATAAAAAAAAGATTCCTTCCATACCATGGGGTAAAAGTCACAATGGGTAAAAAAGGACTTTAAAAATACATGAATAGAATTTTTTAAAACATGGACATAGATTATAGAAATAACCCCAGTAAATACTTACGAATAAGCAATCTCAGATAAAAATGAGATTTGCACAATTATCCCTTACCTTATATTTGATATGCTTCGTACGTATCCGAACCACCTGTATAATGATTTAAATAATGTCATTGACATATTACATAATCATATTAATTGTTATGTTATCATAAATGTTTCACTTATAACTTTATATTACCCGTTCTTATGTAAATTCCATGTTAAAGCAACATTTTGGGTAAAATCATTTCATTTATCGTATGTGTTTCGAATTGTCGTTCTTGATATTATTACTTATATACTGATTTAAATAATTACAGAATGTAAAACATGATTTATATATAATATATATTCATCATATACATATGTATATTATAGATCGATAAAAGGAATGAAATAAACCGTTCATGGAGATGGTAGGCCGTTCGTACGCATGAACGCTGTTTTCGTTTCCTTATTTAATTGAATGAAACTAAATATATGACATACATATATATATACATAAATCCAGTAGCATTATTATTTCATATATTTCATTATTAATCATTATATAAACTATATGATCATTCATGTATGGTTAACATGGAGAATAAATCTCATCGCGCCGTGGAGATGGTAGTCTGTACGTACCCACGAGCAACGATATCATTCCCATAATTATTGAATAAAATTGGAGTGGATGGTATAATATATCAGAATAAGTATGATTTAATAATAACCATATATAGTTATTATTTACACCATTATACCCATCCATGTAAGGTGTTGGTGGAAAAACAGATTTCACCACGGCGTAGAGACGGTATTCCGTACGTACACACGCGTGGTGATTTCATTTTCCGTAGGATAGATAGATGGTGAAATAGGGTAGTTTCATACTTATAATAACATATCATTATATGATTTATACTGATTTTATTACTTCATAATGAAACAATTAATGAAGAATAAGTGGAAGAAGAAATAAAGTTGAAAGAATCGGTAACGGACATTATCCCTTCTTTGAAGCGTCTCTTTGAGAACTCCTCATAGGGCACTAACATTGGTCTTTTAAGAAGACCAGTACATCTATGATGTTTCTAGGGTAGCTTACAAGAAAATTTGTCAAGGTTTGGTCGAGATTTAAGTCTCAATGTGGTGTGAGGAAGAGTGGGAGGAGGTTCCCTTTTATAAGGGTGGAGAGAGGCACCTTTGGAAAATATAAAAATATTATTTTATTATAATGTCATATTCGGTTTTTAATAGCTTAAAATTGATTTATTTCGAAGATATGTTGGGGATGGTTCAAAATAATCTCATCCAATAGAATTTATACAAGTTTATTCTTCTATTTTAACCTTATCATTTAGATTTAACCTTAAGTTAAATAATTTTTCTTTTACCGTGTCTTCTTGTTTTCTTACACTATAAGGTTAATAAACATATTATAACAATCCAAACGAACCCCAAGTTGTTTATTATTAATATATATAACCTTTACTAAGTCATTTAGCCGAACCTTATATTTTTTGGAATAAAATAACAATTAATAATATAATATTTGTTTTAAAATCTATTCTATGTAAATTTTGATACTATTTGGTAATTGATTTTTGTGAAAATCATAACAGATTTATTAGTTAGAAAACATTTAAATAAATCACTACTAACATGTCATATTAACCTAGATAATTAGTGTAATTCATAAAAAGTCTCAAATTACCTTTATTTGGGTATTTATAACATCAATTATGTCAATATTTCATTAATAAGATAATTACTACATCATCATTGTGTCAAAAATAAATTAAATTATTTAATGTATAAATATTATAAATAAAATACCATTATGTATGAAATCTTGGTATATTTCTAATTTATATTTATTGTCGAATTTATCTTATGTATAACCCTATATTAAAAATGATTTACTTATTAAACTTGGATTTTAACTATTTTAACCCTTCTTTAAATAAATTAATATTAAATGTCCTAATCTAATCCAAGTGGGCATAAATGGTCATATTTTATTCCTAAGGATGTTTTTGGTCGAATTACATGTATCCAATAGAATTAGGACATGTGTTAGGATAATAATAATATCATTTTTACCATTAATTACCCTATTTACTTTTAACCGTGGTAAATAAATGTAAAAAATAATTATTCACCAAAAATTATTTTCATCTCATTGAACCACATTTTACTTACTGACATCAACCATGTCTCCCGTATTTTTGAAATTCCATCCACAAAAGCGGTAACACTAAGTTTTATGTAAATTTGAAAATTCTCCTAAAAGGTGGTTAAAGACGGTCAAAAGTTCAATAAAATTTTTATATATCTAAAATTATTATAAAATGACTCCAATGAATTACATTGAACATATATAAGTATTATGTGTCAATTTTGACCTAAAATAAATTTAAATAATATAAATAATTATTTAAATAAAAAGTCGGTTTTTAAATAGTAAACCAATGTTTTCACTATTCATCAAAAATTGAAAGTTTTCAGAAAAATACGAAAATTTCACCCTAGGAGAATTTCAATATTCTGAATCCAAAAATGAAGTCCATTTTGAAAGATGAAATTTACAAAATTTCAAAAAGTGGTTATTACTATTCATAAGAGCTAGTTTTAATAATATTTTAATAGCATATCGTTGTTTAGTGAAACTCGGTATTGCGTACATAACATGCTATCGAGGAAGGTCGTGATTCGTGTAATGTAGCCAAGTCAGGGTTGCTTGTTATGCAAGACTCCTTTATTGTAACGTACAACACAAGACATCAATAAAATTTAAAAGAATATTTTTCATAAAATCTCAGGGTGTTACAAATAAGGTTTGAGATATGCTCTTTTGGACATGGAAAATGGTGTATATTTCATAATTCATACCTTGTTTATAAAATAAAGTACTGTGTGTGTATATCAAAATAAGGTTGTGAAATAAGGTAAATATAAATAAGTCAAACTCAGGTTCCTCGATGACAGATGAATGCCAATACATACTTCTTCCTAAGATGGAATATATCTACAAACACATTATCATGTATATATATGCCTACACAAAAAACTCATATGAAAAGATATACAATCACTATTGATGGACTTGTAGCTCCGAACCGAGGAATCCACATTTATTAATAATATTATAATATGGGTCTCAAGTTTTTACATTAGGGGTCTCTATGACTATCCATCTCACCAAGCAATTGCATTAAATTAAAAAAAGGTATTTTAGTTTATAAATAATTTAGTAAATCAATGTATGTACTTTGACTTTGTAGATGCTTCACATAATTAATTAATTTATTGGAATTCTCTAACCATCCAAGGAATTCCATATTAATGGATCCCAAGTATCACTCCAGGAGCACTGTAAATTCACCACACTATATGATTACATACAAGGTGTTCCTTTATAATGGAACCTAGGTATCACTTTTGACATGATATAAAGGAAAACCCCACTAAGACCATCAATGGTATACATCATCGATAAATAGGTTTCACTAGTGTCTTTGTATAGTCCATCGATAATGTCCATGTTAATCCACTAATAAACCACGTATCACTAATGGGTAGCCTAATGTATCTACCTGATGAGTCAATTCAAGGTGTTCTATGCAAGAAGACATGTATAACTCCAAGTTTACTACAATTAGTTCATAAATACATTCAAGTGTATACTTTATGATCCCATCCAAGAGGATCTAAATGGAACCCTCATATCTCACCTGACATGTCATGGAATATAATCTCTTAACCTATGAGATCATCTATTTTGTTCTGTATAAGGAACCCAAGTATCACCTAAGGATTTCCCATTATCAATATATAAACTACATTCAATAAATATAAATATAGTCTATGGATTAATCTATTCAAATTTTAAAAGTCATAGGATATAATTATTCCATAAGTATCTCATGTATGATTAAACAATTTCATTTGAAAAATAAGAATTCCTTGGGAAGAACCCATGCCACAACAAAACCAATATCAATTATTAAAATATCCATTTTTGTTTTAATATATCTCACCACAGGGGTGGTGTAATTATAAAATGTATAATGATTGTTATTCCACTTAATTCCACTTAATTTAATTAATAAGGTCGAATAACTCACAAAGACATAGGAATATTGTCATGATCCATAGGTTTATCTAAACATTGAATTACATTACAAAATCTAAAAAGGTTACATTTAATTTAATAAACACCCCCAAATGGGGGTTTATTCACTAGTTATTATAATAGGAATAAAACATGTGAATGGACACAACCTAATAATTGGTATGGGCAGAGGTTAAAGTCCATCAATCATGATAGGGGCTCATAAGGGGGTATAGGCTATAATATAGTCAATTAATTTCAAGTGTGCAATGTATTTAAGAAAATGTACATAATTCCATTAGGTGACACAATGGAAATATATATTATTAAATAAAAATTATTTAATGATAAACTAAACCACCTACCCCACACTCAGAACAATCCACTCATCTAAAATTAATCAATGATTTAAGTGGGAATGAGAGAAACAAGTAGATTATAAAAATGACCTTAAAATAGGGAAATTTGATATCATATATTTCACACTATGTATAAACAGATAAATGAGGAAAATAATATATGGTAGTGTTATAATTATAGAGAGTCTTATAATGCATCAAATAAAACTTAATTATAAGCTTGGATGGAGGAGATATGAAGATGAATAAGAGGATAGGAGCAGGAGATTGAGGGGCCTCGAACAATGTTTGAGTGAGGTGGAAAAAGTGGGATATGAAAATTAATAGGGAAAAGGGAAAATTGTTCTTTTAATGCCTTTAATGATTCATATGGTTTGGCAGCATGATTTAAAAAATAGTGAACTAATTGTGTGGCTTCCTTTATTAAAGAGCCACACCCCGCACAATTGTTCTACATGTTTTAAAAAATCAGTAATGTAAACCATAGTAGAAACTAGTTATGTAGAACTGAGTGTGTGGGATATATGCATGGTTTGGGAAAACCATGCATATCCCCTTGAGGTCACCCCTAAACACCTACACAAGTACACATGATTATTTTAAGGAGTTTTATAGTTTAAACAAACTCCACCCCTTATGAAAAAGTGTTTCATGATTTATCTGTGTGGTTAAATTAAATGTTTCCCAATTTTTTTCCAAATTTTTTCACTAAAACCCAGCACTTTTAGATGTTGACACTTCATAACCTAAACCAAACATTTGATAAACCTCTCACGGTGTAAAAATTAACTCAAAATAACAAATTTAAGTGTTCCAATACTTATATTTATTATCCTAATATTAGATAAAGATTATTACCATTCACTAACCAACAAGTCCAAATTATTTCAAGAATCAAACTATTAATAAAACATGGGTTTTTACATTATGCCTAGATATTCACTTTGTTATATTTTAATATTTTAAGATATTCCTAGAGTCCCCTCCCCTAATTTATAAAAGGATAATATATAATTTGTCTTATTCACGCCACATTGATCCCTCTACCTTAACGAACCCTGAAACAATTTTCTTCCTAAATCCTAGAGAAACATTCTAGAGGTTCTTTTCTTCCAAAAAGACCAACCCTAGGGTCCTTAAGTGGAAATGTAAAGTTCTTCATTAAAATTAGTGGTGATCACCTTAATCAATCACTTTATTTTTTTTCATATTATTTTAACTCCTCTGAATATATTTTATTTATATTAAAATATTATATTTAGTATCCAAAATATACTGAAATTTATTATAATTAAAAAACACAAGTATAAATGATTTTCCCATCAAATTGTATGTGAATGTATCGCTTGTGCATACTCACGACTTAACATTTCCATGTTGTGATAAAATTAATTTTTCATCACCATATTTATGTAAGGGTATTATAATATTTTTAACAATTATATATGATATTTGTGAAATAATTATTCTGTTGTAATGATAATATCATATATACCTTTTTAACTTCTTATACATTGAAAATGATATTGTCACTTGCGCCTACCTATAGATTACCACCTCTACAAAGAGATGTGATTTTTTTCATTTTAATTTATCATGAATGATAAATAAGATATATTTAATGAATGTATATTATATATATGATATAATAATTATTTTGGAAATTTTAATTAAAATTTACTTTAATTTTGTTCTTTCTAAAAAAAATAAAGCAGCACTCATGAATACGTATGACCTACTATCTCCATAAACAATGTAATTTTATTGGTAAATTTTATGGATGAAGATAAATATGTATATAATGAATATATATTATTAATATAAGGATTAAAATTATGGATATAAAGAAACAATGGTAAAATTACAAGGAACAATTTTATTTTCCAAGACATAGTGCTCCTTCATGTGATCAAGCCAGTCGGCTAGATCACCTCAGGTGGTCCTCACCGTATGCCAAAGGCTTTCGACTAGAAGTGAGGGTAAAAAGAATATATATTATATACTATAACCATAGGTAAATATTTTCAATGTGAGAGGAAAATAATATTATAGTAGAAAAAATAGCATAAACAATATGAATAAATAATCAGACAACCAAATCAAAGAAATGGCCACGGAATATGTCTAACTAAATAAAGTATAATGTAATTTCTAATTGAAATGTAACTAAATGTCATGATTGAAGTAATAAAAATAAAATACCAAGATTAAAGTAAAAATGGAACACACCATGTTTTTAAAAAATAAATTGAAATATATGAAACATTGTTTTATGTAGATATTTATAACTATCCTTTAAACATAATTTTTCCACTTCTATGTTTTGGAATTCAAAAAACAGTCATCTACAATTATTTTTAGAAATTTATTTGGAGTCTAATGGAACCAACATAATTTTTAGTGAATAGTAACATACCCTTATGAATTGTAATATGACCCTAATGAATATTAAATTTTATTTTTATAATTTTTTCTTAAGGCTTTAAGATAATGACATATTGGTTAATTTTTCAATGTGATATAAAAGAAAATATAGTGTTAAAATTTTAATTTTTAAATAAATTATGATTTTATATAAAATTTAAATTATTACTTTTTAAAAAATTATTTCAAAAAACGGAGTCTATTTTTTAATTCTACAAGTTGATTAATGGTTAGGGTGAATTTATGGGAATTTTATGAAATTTTAGAATTTTTTATGCATAGTAAAATACGATAAATCCTAAATATATGATTTACTAGATCATATGTGATGCTAGGATGATGTAAGACCACTTGGTGCGAACTCACACACCATTATTACTATTTGGGGTCACATTAATTGATACTATTCATAGTCTTGAGAAAAAATATTATAATAATGATTAAAATAATGTACAATACCTCCTCTTCTCCACTATAAATACCACCCTCATTTACCTCTTCCTCCCACACCTCTCAAGCCTTGATATTTACATAAGATCTTCCCAATAATCTTGGTCTAACCAAAAGGCCAAAAAAGGCCTTAAGGATTATTTTAAGCAGAAGAGATCAAGAGGTAAACATCCTCTTTGGTTTTCTTTCTATTCATTATTTTTATGTTATTCATTTTAATTTTTTTTTGGATTATGTTGGGATATGTATTTCCATATTCTACATGATTCCTATATCAAGTATGAATTATTAGAGACACCATTTCTCTCATCAAAATATTTTATGAAATTTTATGCAACGCCGTTAGGGTGCCAAATTTTCATAAAGTAGTTTTCAAAGATTCTTTTTGTTTATATTCTTAAAATCTCCTCACCTCCCCGTATCCAATATTAATGAATGATCTATTATCTTACATATTCTATATTTCATCATGTTTATATAATACTCACCATTATATTTATTCTCCTCTCCCACTTATTCTTAAAATTAGAACAACATACGTGATGTGTTGAGTTGCCAACATTTTGGACGATGTGATTTCAATTTCATTTAATTTCTTCAATATAGGTCATGAAAACATTTTTATGGTTTAACAGGACTATAATTTATGTATTATATTTTATATAAGGTACTAGAATCATTTTATACACATGTTATTAATTTAAAAATCAAAATATGTTCTCTATAATTGTAGAATCCCCTAAATGACCTAAAAAATATCAATAATGTTTTAACTTATGAATCATCCTCATACAATAATTAAAAATTTTAAATGATATAATTTATTATTCTTCAAATATTTAAATATCTCTCCATTACAATTCATGAGTTTCACTTCCAATCGACAATAATATCCATAATGAATCGATCATGGAAATTAGGTAAATTACGCACCAAAAAACAATGGAAGGAACCCAAAACAAATAATTAATGGGAGAAATGCGGTTATAAAATGATCATATAAGATTTTTTAAACATATTTTTTTTAAAATACCAATAAAAAAACATTTTACCATTATAATGTGGGTTATAATTTATTCTAAGTAAGAAGAACCTGAGGTAAGGGAATTCTTAACCCGATTTCCATTCTTTGGGTTAACCTTCGACTTCGTTATTTATGTGGTATTAAAATTATTTGTGTGATGGATTTGGTTTATATTATGTTTAAATTTTCAAATTTACATTGTATATCCATATTAAATCCACACTATTATGTCTCACTTGAATTATATGATATTTGTAAGTAAAATGTCTTTTAAAATCCTATTTTAAAATTCTGTTTTATGAAATTCAAAAGAAATGATTTTATGAAATTATTAATGTTGTATGATTTTGTTCTGGTTCTTGGGAATTGTTTATGATGAATGTTGGGACCTATATCCCCCTCTAATGCCTTGGGTATGTGTATGTTGGAGGATGGCCTAGTGGTTTCTCCAAGTGTAACTGTGATGGTTACACAATTTGTAAGGTAACCATGAGGGTTACAAATTATAAGGTTTTTGAAATGGTTATAGGATTTTTTATGAAACTCTCTAAGATACCTTAATGGTTCTATTTATGTTCTTATGTTTTGTGGGTCCTTTTTGAAATATCATGTTTCACAAATTAAGTATATATGGGTAACAAGTATGATTTTTGAGAATGATTTAATATGTTACATGTATTCATGGACAAATATGTTATTTCCTTCTTTTCATATCCCTTACAAAGATTTTTCTCTCATCCCATGCTTTTAATTGTATTTCATAGGTTATATGTATGTGTAAGAGAGAGAAGGAATCGATGTTAAATTATTGAATAATTTTCAATTAAAATCATGTTATATTTGAAAAGTTTTATGTTTTGGAAGAAATGAATATTGTTTTATATTATCCATGCTATATTAATGTGTAATTTTATGAATGTATTATGTCCAAATTTTATAAATCTCCAAACATTAAAAGATCCTCAATGTTAATGGAAGTGATTTATTGAATAAATTTAATATTATGTATTATAATAAAGCTTGATCCTTATAGTTTGTATTAGAGGATGGTTTAAATAAAGTTAGGGTTAGGATGATATTAATATAATACCATAAATTATTTCCACTATACGATTAATTTGAAATGTTTTTTAATTTAAAGATTTCCATGTTTATTAGACTATGATATGTT
This sequence comes from Viscum album, assembly GCA_963277665.1. Lineage (NCBI taxonomy): Eukaryota > Viridiplantae > Streptophyta > Magnoliopsida > Santalales > Viscaceae > Viscum > Viscum album. The sequence goes on along the minus strand of OY728145.1, from coordinate 1,982,268,571 downwards.
TGTTCAAAATGGTTTTCCAAAGAATAAATAGGGACGCTAAAGAGGAGATGCACTAATAGAATGAAATCCATCAGAATCTGTAGCATAGAATGGTAGGGATTAGAAATGAGAAGTTTGTGACAATAATGGATTAGCTTAAGTAGGAAATAAATGGAGGTGTAATCCATGAATTAGAAAAATCAGAGGTACCACAAAAGAACATAATTATAGCAGAACATTTTACGAGGCAACACCCTCATACTTTCAATGGATATTCTGACCTAGTTACGGCTGAAGGATGGATTAAAGCCCCTGAAAATATATACGATGTTATGGGATGTTCAGATAATAAAAAGGGAAGTCTATCTATTTATCATTTTGATGGTGAATTTGATCAGTGGTGGTCAATGGAAAAAAAATATCAAGGAAAGAGAGGATATTGATTCCTTAGAGTGAGATGAATTTAAAAGTGATTTACTAGAAAAATATTTTCCAAATGTGGTGTAACTTGGGTTGGAGAATAAATTCCCTGAAATAAAGAAAAAGGATGAAGATTATGTGGCTATGTATAAAGGGAACTTCACCTGACTGGAAAGGTATGCTCCAAATATTATTCTATATCTTGATAGAAAAATTAATCACTTTAACTTAGGACTACATCCAAGGTATTGAAGGGTGTTGGACTCCTGTGAATTAAAAAGTCATCAGAATATGGTATGATGTGCTGAGAGGGTAGATATGGTGTTTTTAGAAGATCATGTTCATTTTGGAAATAAGGAGAAAAGGAGGTATTGATGGAATCGATAGGTAAGAATCAAAAAAATAAATCTGATGGTATGAAAATCAAGCTTCTAGTTTGTGAAATGTGTGGCCAGAAGAACCATGGGGAATTCCTTACAAAAACTATAAAGTTATTTAGATGTGGTATATTTGGACATACGGTCCAAGATTATAATGATAATGATCCTAATAATAACCTTGATAAGGAAATTTTTATGTTTTTTAAAAATGGTGAGATGGTTCATTATGAAAATTCACGTCCAAATAGAGATCCAAATGATGCAAAGAAGCCATACTATATGCAGAAAGGTGTGGTGAGATTTATTGCAACTATATCAATAGATTTTAGGCCATCCAATGATGTTGTATTAGGTATATTTTTTGTTTACTTATATTTTTCTAATGTTTTTTTGATACAAGGTCTACAAAATCCTTCATTTCTGGGAAATTTTTTAGTGAATTGGAAATATCACATCAACAAATGATACCCAAAATTATTGTTAAAACCCATGGGGGAAATATCATGACAAAAGAGGAATTATAAGAATACTCTATTATGGTCCATGGAAATATAGTACCTAAAAATGTTGTTGTTTTCCCCTTAGTCTCATTTTATGTTATTATAGGAATGTATTCTCTTACTACTTATCACGCTATGATTGATTGTAGAGCTAAAGAAGTTATTTTTAGAAAGGGTTTCAGTTTATATTCAAGAACAAACCCATATAATTAATAATATATCAAGTTGCTGGGAAACTGTTGGAAGATGGAAATGAATGTTATCTTACTAATATTGTTGAAAACAAGGGAACTGTTTAGAACAATGATATGGCAGTGGTAAATGAATACCTTGATGGTTTTACTGATGAGTTAACCAGTGTCATACTAGATTGGGAAGTCAAATTCACAATTGACTTAGTTCTTCATGCTAAGACAATTTCAAATCCACCATATCATATAGCTCAAATGGATCTTATGGAATTAAAAAATCTGTTACGTGATTTTCTTGATAAAGGCTTCATTCTTCCTTGCACTTCACCATGTGGTGCCCTTATTTTGTTTGTTAAAATTTAATATGGTTCCATTAAAATTTGAATTGATTATAGAGCCTCGAATAGAATCATTGTTAAAACAAGTATCCTTTTACTTATATCGATGAATTATTTGATGAGCTCTATGGATCATAGTACTTTTTTAATATTTACTTGATATCTGCATACCATCGTTTAAAGGTGAAAGAGGATGATATCATGAATAAAACCTTTTTTAATAGATATAGGAATTATGAATTTTTGGTTATACCATTTTGGTTTACTAATGCACCTTTTGTATTCATGAATATTATGAATAGAATATTTAATGATTTCTTGGATAAATATGTGGTTGTGTTTATTGATGACATTCTGGTATATTATAAGAGTAAATAAGGGCATGAAAAACATCTATGGGTTGTTTTTAAAAACCTTAATGAATACAAAATTGTATTAAAAATCCAGTATGGGTGATTTTTGTTTACAAAGAATTTATTTTCTTGAGAATATTGTAAATTCTATTGAAGTAATAGTTGATCCATCCAAACAAAAGTGGTTGATAAATGCCCAAGACCCACAAATGTAGCGGAGATTCCTAGTTTTCATGGATTTGCAGGTTATTACCGATGATTTTTTAAGAACTTTTCAAGGTTATATATCCTGATAACTATGTTAACATGAAAAGGGACTCAACTAATTTGGATAGAAGAATGTGATGTTTGTTTTCAGGAACTGAAGAGGATATTGGTGAATGCTCCATTTTTAGTAAAGACCCATAAATTTCAAGGAAATTTTTTTCTTAATTTTCTTTGGAATTTTTCAAGAATGCAGTTTCTGACGGCACCTGATTCCGAGGCCCGGTGTGCCCGGAATCATTTTCCGAAGATTGGCTCGGGTACGTTCAGTGAACGGACGAGTGGGTTTTTCTAACTTTGGAACTGCTGCCCGGAATTGAATTCTGAGGGCACGGATGAAATCGCAGCGCCGATATTTTCTTATAAATGCCTCTTCCGGAGTTGCGTTTGATTGGGTGTGGTTTTTAATTTTTGGGCTTAAAGTTTAGAAATAAAATAATTTGTTCAAAAAACTTTATTTTATTTCACTTAAGCCACTTGAAGCCACTTGAAAGCCACTTAAACTGAGTTAAAATGGATAGGATGCTATCCAGAAATATCCTACCCCCTTGGTAGGATATTTGTGAGGTGGGGCCCGCACGACCCCCGCTATTTCTTTCCGCTAAGTATTGCCCCCCGTGAGAACCCGTCATTATGAAAGTCAACTGACATGTTTTCTTATATTCATAACGCACCATTTAATTGGGCGGGTTATTTGATGAATTAAATGGGTGGTTTATTTTGTTGAATTAATTCAATGAATTGATGGGTCGTTACTTACCTTTTTCGTTTGTTGGTGTAATAATAAAATAAGACCAATAAGTCTTTTTTAAGGATTACTCGTTGAGAGGATCTGACAGGATTCTTGTGCCTTCATCCTCCTTCGCGAAGAACGTGAAGAACGCCAAGAACGCCGTCACCCTCGGAGTTTGACGACGCGTCATCCGAGACGTTCTTCCTCGCCCCGATCTCCGATCTCCAACTCTTGAGGTAAGAGATCTCGGGTTTTTCTTTAAATCTCCTTTGTGGTTTTTAACAAAACAAGGATTTAATTATTTATAATTAAATCTGTTGTTTCTTGGTCCGTTGACTTCCTCGACGCAACGCTGGATTCCACGACGACGCGACGCCTTTCCGCGACGACGCGACGATCCCCTCCTTCCGTGACGAGAAAATCCGCGAAGAACGTGCGTACGACGACGACTACGAGGTAGGGAATTATTTTGGAATTACCCCTTTTTATATTCCCGTAAATGTTTTTTAAGAAGTTAATGAACCAGATCCGTATGAACAATTTTAATTTATTAAAATTGATGTTTCCTGTGTGGGATAAAAATTCGTCCGTTGTTTATATCTAACGTGGAGGGTGCGGGCCAAACGAACACGGCCCGACAACCCTCCGTCGTTCTTCCTGATTGTGCAGATTTGACGGGCGATGACGGAACGTGATGCAAGGGAATTTTGATGATCCCGTAGTGAAGAACGGAACCCAAGAGGAACAACGGCGCTGACGGGAAGGAAAACAAACCACCAGAGCGACTCCGGAGGCCCGCGGAAGCCGGCGGCGGTGCGGGTCGCCGGCGCGGCGGCGCCCTGGCGCACCGCCGGTTGTCTAGGGCGACACCTCGCGGGTGCCGCGGGGGTTTCACGCGGGGGCGGAGGCTCCCCCCCCCCCCGCGTTGCTCGGCTGTCCAGGGCGACACCCCGTGGGTGCCGCGGGGGTGTCACGCGGGGGCGGCGGCTCACCCCCCCCCCCCCCCCGCGTCGCTCGGCTATCCAGGGCGACACCCCGTGGGTGCCGCAGGGGTGTCACGCGGGGGCGGCGGCTCCCCCCCCCCCCCCCCCCCGCGTCACTCGGGTTGTCCAGGGCGACACCCCGCGGGTGCCGCGGGGGTGTCACGCGGGGGCGGCGGCTCCCCCCCGTGTCGCTCGGCCGCTCGGCCGAGCCGGGCCGGGCTGGCCGAGCCCGACCGGTCCGACCGGCCGGACCGCGCCCTGGCCGGGTCGACCCAGTGTGGAGGACCAAAGGTGGGGGGGGGGGGGGGGTTCGGTCCGGGCCGGCCCGGGCCCGGACCCCCCGTCTTCAGACCATTTTTGGTCAAATGCCCGTACCTTGAGCTACGGTCCTCCGAACGACGTTCCGTCAATGGAAACGTGATCCTTGGATCGAGAATGTCGTTTAGGTATATTACACTCAAGGTTTCGAAGAACTTTGGGTTCGGCCGGGTTGGTTCGTACACGAAACCAACCGGGCCCTCGGAGCGGAAACACTCATATGTTGAGCTACGGACGTCCGATTGACGTTCCATCAGTTTTGGTGGATTCCTATTAGTGAGACGAATCTTTTGAATCACTCCGCCCGAGGTTTGGACGCAGGTGGAGTACGGTCGGGTTGGTTTTTCCTTAAAAACCAATCGGGCCCCTGGGACGAAAAAAGCCAATAACTCTCAGACCGGGCTCTCGAATGACGCGTCGTCTGCGACGTTGAGTTCATGTTGACGATACGGAACTTTTGGATACATCAACTTCGGAATTTGTGTCAGTTGATGTATCAGCCTCTCGGCTCGTGGAGCGGACCCTCCCGAACGAGCTTGCTGTGTGTGGGAACCCAAGTGTTGGCTGTGACTGCAACTTTGACAGCGACGATTGTGCAGAGATCCTCAGTGGACTGCAGCGACGACTGTGCAGAGATCCTCAGTGGACTGTGACGACGACTGAGCAAGGATCCTCAGTGGACTACGACGACGACTGTGCAGAGATCCTCAGTGGACTGCGACGACTACTGCACTCAGCGGTTCTGTGTGAACCAGTGCCTACAGGTCCTGTGTGGGCTCGATCCTGTGTGGGTCATTATGGGGGTTAGTTACCTATCGATCCTTTGTGGGTCCGACGACTTAGATGGATCAGTGATCATCTTTATCGTCATTCGAAGAAGTATACCTGTGTGAGCTGAATCTTGTGTTACTCTCCTTTGTGGATTGTGTTGAGATATCCTGTGTGGATTTACTATTTACTCTCCTTTGTGGATTTTGTTGAGCTATCCTGTGTGGGTTTACTGTTTACTCTTCTTTTTTGATTGTGTTGTTCTATCTTGTGTGGGTATACGTTTTTCTTTCCTGTGTGGACTGGGTTGTGCTTGTGCTCGGACGTTGGAGCTGAACGAGAATTTATGACTTAGGTATATGTATGGGCATATACCTAAGCAGTGTCGGTTGCTACTTCGTGATTGTATCTTTCCTTTTTGGATTATCCTTTGTGGATTTCGGGAGACCTTCGGGGGTCTCAGGGTCTCTAATGGGTAGCTTATACTCACCCCTGCATGGGCTTTACCCACACTACGTTGTGTTGGTTGCAGACGACGGACATCGTTGATCGTGGTGGAGGCGTGCGGAGTAGGAGGGTACCTAGAGATGGACCACTGGGCGGGACGTACTCGGAGCGGTCAGGTGGACCCGAGGAGCAGTGGAGGCTATCTGTACCCACCCTTCAGGTGGGAATTCCAGAGGACGGCTCGACACTGCGGCTTTTCTTTTCAGTTGCTGTTTTCCCCCATCAGTTGTACTTTACATTTGGGCTTGTATTTCCGGCCCCTTTTACTTTCAGCACATCTTGTTACAGTTTTTACTTAGTGTTTACTTTTCCGCTTGCTTACTCTCTGGTGCTTGTTTATTTTTTCATGGAAATGCCTTCCCTTCTATTGGGATTCACACCTTCATGCTAGTCGCCAGCCCCTGGCCTATGGAAGGCAGGCTTGGGGTAGTCACGGCACGGGCCCCGAGGACGGGTCGTGACAAATTGGTATCAGAGGTGGTCGGTTCTACCGCAGACTCTGATCTTTCTTCTATGTGAAGCAATAGTGTTTAGTGTATTGAGTGTGGTTATCAGTCCAGGGAGTCCAGTGTTGGTGCGGCGGCCGACGTATCTGTACACCAGGACCCTGACTTCTGATTTCCGACTTAATGCATGAAAACATTGATTGCATGTGTGTTTCACGTTTTCTTTGTGATTACTTGTGTTAGCTCACCAGGTGTACTGTTTTAACTGTGGCGCACTTGTTTCCTTTTCAGGATGGCCCAACGATAGCAGCCATCTAGGGTTCTGAGAGTAGAGAGAGACGATTGCCCGCCGAGTGACGAGGCCTCGGTACAGGGCCCGTTGACAGCAGAGGCACCAGCGGTACCTTTACTCGCCGAGCCCCTGATGCTTCCAGCACCGACCGCTGACGATGCACGACGCCTCGGAACTCTGCACGAGTTCCAGCACCAGCGACCACCCAGGGTTCATGGGGAGACGGACCCCCAGGCAGCCAAGGACTGGCTGGAGGTGGTTGTTCGAGTTTGCAGGCTAGTGAGGACACCTGCAGACCTCATGGTGATCCTCGCGGCGAGCCTACTGCACGCAGCAGCAGGACGATGGTGGAGCTTGATTCTCTAGGTGCACGATGAGGCCTCTCTCATCTGGAAGGACTTCGAGAGCCTCTTCCGCTTGGAGATCGTCCTGGCCACCCTCCGTACGGTGCGCATTTAGGAGCTTCTTCAGCTGCGACAGGGCAGTTTGACGGTCGCCCAGTACGCGGAGAGGTTCACTGATGTTTCTCGCTACTCGACCGACATGGTATGTTACCCCTTCTTCCGGGCCCAGACCTTCGAGCAGGGATTGAGACATGAGATCAGGGAATCGCTGATCTCCCTCAGCATCCCGACCCAGGCAGGAGTACTGGGGAGAGCCCTTCTGATCGAGATCCTTCTGGCTGAGTCTACAGCGAGACCTACCGCAGGGCGGCAGGTGGCGGAGTCTTCGGCAGCAGGTAGCCAACGGATGACTCAGGGTTCCAGGTAGACCAGACCTTCCGGCAGATGACCTCGGGACACTGGCTCAGTAGTGCGGGGAACACAGCGCGGAGCCAGTCTTCCGAGAGGCAGGCAGTGCTACGAGTGCGGCGGGCAGGGCCACATGGCTCGTGACTGTCTGACCCGCCGTACCGAGGGGCAGCAGACGGTGGAGGGGCCACCCAGGCAGAGGCATAGGGTCGACCGTGGTGGTCCGTAGGGAGGAGGTGGACAAGGAAGAGGAGCTGGCCGAGCAGTAGGTGGTGGCCGACGCTTTGAGGCTCTGCCACCACCACCACCAGGAGGCCCACTCCGACCACAGGGAGCTGGCGGGTAGAGACAGGCACAGCTCCAGGCAGCGGAGGCCTACGACCATGGCGCACCAGAGATGATTCGAGGTACGATCTGTGTATATTCCACCCTTGCTGCAGTTCTTATAGACACAGGAGCGAGTCACTATTTTATAGTCGCTTCCCTTGTTCGGAGCTCGGAGATTCCGACAGAGCCGTTGGCTTGATCCATACGGCTAGAGACCCATACGGGAGCAGACTCGACGATTACGCACTGGTGCCGGCAGTGTGAGCTTACTCTAGGAGGCGAGATATTCGGCTGGGATCTTCTTGTAGCGGCGTCGAGGCCTTACGATGTCATCTTGGGCATGGATTGGTTATCTACAGTCCATGCTCAGATTGACTGTTTTAGGTGCACGGTGCGATGTGTGTGCACCGACGGGAGCAGGTTCACCTTCACTGGCGAGAAGGGAGCCTTTATAGCACAGGATATACTCACGAAGAGGAGAGGGCAGCCCATCACTCATCAGTTTGCTAGCCTCATCCTTGGAGAAGTTGACGTGTGGAGTCCTAGTTTTCCTGCAGTGGTGGATCAGTATACGGACGTCTTCCCCGACGATGTTCCAGGGCTACCTCCTTGCAGAGAGGTAGACTTTTATATTGATCTGTACCCTAGGATAGCCCCGATATCCACTCCAGCATATCGGATGGCCCCCGCTATGCTTCTAGAGCTACGGGTACAGTTGGAGGACTTGCCGGGCAAGGGGTTCATCCAACCTAGGGTTTCACCCTGGGCTTCACCGATTTTGTTTGCCAAGAAGGCGGATGGAAGCTTGCGACTGTGTGTCGACTATCGTCACCTGAACCAGGTGACAGTGAAGAACAAGTATCCACTACCGAGGATGTATGACCTCTTTGATCAGCTCAAGGGAGCACGGTGGTTCTCGAAGATAGACCTCAGGTCAGGCTATCATCAACTCAGAGTTCGAGACGAGGACGTGCAGAAGACGGCCTTCAGGTGTCGGTATGGCCACTATGAGTTCTTGGTTATGCCTTTCGGCTTAACCAATGCTCCAGTAGTGTTCATGATCCTCATGAACAGGATCTTCCAACCATACCTCGATCGATTTGTCGTGGTCTTCATCAATGACATTTTGGTGTACTTGACCATGGATGAGGAGCACGCCTACCACTTGCGGGTTGTACTGGACACACTCCGAGAGCACCAGCTTTATGGAAAACTCTCGAAGTGCCAGTTATGGTTACGTGAGGTCCACTTCTTGGGGAACGTCATTTCTGAGGCTGGAGTTGTTGTGGATCCCGCAAAGATCGAGGAAGTGCTAGCTTGGGAGACAACCAGGAGCGTGACGGGGGTGCGGAGTTTCTTGGCTCTAGCTGGATACTATCAGAGATTTGTGCCGGACTTCTCCAGAGTTGCTGCTCTACTCTCAACTTTGACGAAGAAGGGGAAACCATTTGTGTGGTCAGACAGATGTCAGCAGAGCTTTCAGGAGATGAGACAAAGATTGACCAGCGCACCTATCTTGAGGTTTCCTGAGGAGGGAGTCGGATACGTAGTCTACTGCGATGTGTCAGGGACCGGACTCAGGTGTGTCCTGATGCATGAGTGGACCATGATTTCCTATGGATCACATCAGTTGAGGCCGCATGAGCAGAACTACGCTACCCATGACCTGGAGTTAGCAGTAGTGGTCTTCGCTCTGAAGACATGGCGACACTATCTGATGGGTGAGCGATTTACAGTCTTTTCTTACCACTAGAGTCTCAGGTACATCTTCTCTCAGAAGGACCTGAACCTGAGACAACGTCGATGGCTCGAGTTTCTCTAGGAATATGAATTTGAGATAGTCTATACTCCTGGGAAGGGGAACGTGGTAGCTGATGCCCTCAGCAGGAGGAAGGGCATCCACCTACTTGAGGAGGCGACAGAGCAGCTAGCCGCTTTGCAGATATCCTTCGTGGATAGAGACGGAGTATCCTTCCGTTAGTCTCTTACCATCTCTCCTCCACTTCTACAGCGGGTCAGAGCGGCTCAGCGTGGGGATGCAGACTGCGAGACGCGGCGTGCACAGATATCCTCGGGACAGGCACCTGACGGTTTCTCCCTTAGAGCAGAGCATGACGTCCTTTTCAGAGGACATACCTTGGTACCAGTCACTTTACGAGAGAAGGTGCTGAGAGTGTTTCACACCTCTCCTTTGGCAGTACATCCTGGAGTGGTGAAGATGTACCAGGATCTTAGACGACAGCACTGGTGGCCGGGCATGAAGAAGGCTGTGGCAGAGTTCGTTTCTTGATGCCTCACCTGCCAGCAGGTGAAGGTAGAGCATCAGGTGCCAGCACGCTTGGTACAGCCCTTGGAGGTCCCGAAGTGGAAGTGGGATGGGATATCTATGGGCTTCATGACTGGAATTCCACATACTTCTAGAGTTTACGACTCCATTTGGGTGATTGTTGACCGACTCACCAAGTCGGCACACTTCTTACCCATCATAGAGCAGGGCACAGTGGAGAGCTTGGGGTGTCTCTACATTCAGGAGATTGTACAGCTTCACGGTGTGCCCTCGACTATCGTCTCCGATCGGGATGCTCGTTTTACTTCCAAGATTTGGAAGGGGTTGCAGGAGGCATTCGGGAAGCGACTATGTCTGAGCACCACCTTTCACCCTCAGACGGATGGTCAGAAGGAGAGGACAATTCAGACTCTCAAGGACATTCTCCGCACATGTGTCCGCGACTTTGGTGGTAGCTGGGAGGACCACCTACCCTTGGTGGAGTTTGCGTACAACAACAACTACCACTCCACCATCGGGATGGCACCATACGAGGCATTGTACGACAGACCTTGCAGATCTCCTTTTGCTGGACAGACCCTGGGGAGTCAGCACTTGTGGGACCAGAGATGGTCCGGGCTACGATAGAGAAGGTCCAGGTCATCCAGGAGCGGATAAGGACAACTCAGAGCCGGCAGAAGTCATATGCTGACAGGTGGCGGAGGCCAGTAGAGTTCGAGGATGGCGACCACGTCTTCTTTCGTGTCTCACCTCGACGTGGTTTACGAAGATTTGGCCGAGGCGGAAAGTTGTCTCCACGCTTCATCGGACCTTTCCAGGTCATCAGCAGGATTGGCGATGTGGCTTATCGCCTGGCTCTACCACCTCAGTTGCACCGGGTGCACGACGTCCTCCACATATCTCAACTGAGGAGATACTTTCACGACCTGACACACATCATTGACCATGGGGAGCTAGACGTGGATGATGGGGCGACTTTTGCGGAGGTCCCGGTGGAGATAGAGGATCGACAGGAGCGGGTCCTACGTGGCAATCGATTCTTCTTGTGCGCATCAGATGGCAGCATGGGAACCTCCAGGAGAGCACATGGGAGCGGGAGGCTCAGATGCGTGCTAAGTACCCACATTTGTTTCCCTAGTTTTTGATGTATCTTTACGGGGACGTAATGCCCAAAGGTGGGAGTAATGTAAAGACCCGTAAATTTCAAGGAAATTTTTTTCTTAATTTTTTTTTTGGAATTTTTCAAGAACGCAGTTTCTGACGGCACCTGATTTCGAGGCCCGGTGTGCCCGAAATCATTTTGTGAATTTTGGCTTGGGTACGTTCAGTGAACGGACGAGCGGGTTTTTCTATCTTTTGAACTGTTGCTCGGAATCGAATTCTGAGGGAACCGATGAAATCGCAGCACCGATATTTTCTTAGAAATGCCTCTTCCAGAGTTGCGTTTGATCAGGTATTTTTTTTTAATTATTGGGCTTAATGTTTAGAAATAAAATAATTTTTTCGACAAACTTTATTTTATTTCACTTAAGCCACTTGAAGCCACTTGAAAACCACTTAAACTGAGTTAAAATGGATAGGATGTTATCTAGAAATATCATACCCCCTTGGTAGGATATTTTTGAGGTGGGTCCCACATGAGCACCACCGTTTCTTTCCGCTATGTAACGCCCCCGCGAAAACCCGTCATTATGAAAGTCAACTGACTCATTTTGTTATTTTCTTAACACACCATTTAATTGGGCAGTTTATTTCATGAATTAAATGGGTGGTTTCTTTCGTTGAATTAATTAAACGAATTGATGGGTCGTTACTTACCTTTTTCGTTTGTTGGCGTAATAATAAAATAAGACCAACAAGTCTTTTTGGAGGATTACTCATTGAGGGGCTCTGACAAGATTCATGTGCCTTCATCCTCCTTCGTGAAGAACGCGAAGAACTCTGTCACCCTCGGAGTTTGACGATGTGTCATCCGAGACGTTCTTCCCCGCCCCGATCTCCGATCTCCAACTATTGATGTAAGAGATCTCGGGTTTTTCTTTAAATCTTTTTTGTGGTTTTTAACAAAACACGGATTTAATTATTTATAATTAAATCTATTGTTTCTTGGTCTGTTGAGTTCGTCGACGCAACCCCAGATTTCGCGACGACGTGACGCCTTTCCGCGATGACGCGACGATCCCCTCCTTCCGCGACGGGCAAATCCGCGAAGAACGTGCGTACAACGACGACTATGAGGTAGGGAATTATTTTGGAATTACCCCTTTTTAAATTCCCGCAAATGTTTCTTTAAAAAGTTAAAGAACCGAATTCGTATGAACAATTTTAATTTATTAAAATTTTTGTTTCCTGTGTGGGATAAAAATTCGTCCGTTGTTTATATCTAACGCGGAGGGTGCAGGCCAAATGAACACGGCCCGACAACCCTCCACCGTTCTTCGTGATTGTGCGGATTTGACGGGCGACGACGGAACGTGATGCAAGGGCGGTTTGATGATCCCGCAGTGAAGAACGGAACTCGGGAGGAACAACGGCGCAGACGCGAAGGAAAATGGACCACCGGAGCGACTCTGGTGGCCCGCGGAAGCCGACGGCCGGAGGCAGCGGCGCCCTGGCGCGCCGCCGGTTGTCCAGGGCAACACCCCGCGGGTGTCGCGGGGGTGTCCCGCGGGGGCGGCGGCTCCCCCCCGCGTCGCTCGGCTGTCCAGGGCGACACCCCGTGGGTGCCGCGGGGGTGTCACTCGGGGGAGACGGCTCCCCCCCCCCCCCCCCCCGCGTTGCTCGGGTTGTCCAGGGCGACACCCCGCGGGGGTGTCACATGGGGGAGGTGGCTCCCCACCGCGTCGCTCGGCCGCTCGGCCGAGCCGGGCCAGGCCGGACCGCGTCCGGCCCGGTCGACCCGGTTCAGCTGACCCGGGGGGGGGGGGGTCGGCCCGGGCCCAGACCCCCCGTCTTCAGACCATTTTCGGTCAAATGCCCGTAACATGAGCTACGGTCCTCGGAACGATCTTTCGTCAGCGGAAACACAATCCTTGGATCGAGACGGTCGTTTCGGTATATTACACTCAAAGTTTCATAGAACTTTGGGTTCATCCGGGTTGGTTTGTACACGAAACCAACCGGGCCCTCGGAGCGGAAACGCTCATATCATGAGCTACGGACGTCCGATTGGCGTGCTGTCAGCTTTGGTGGATTCCTCTAAGTGAGAGGAATCTTTTGGCTCACTCCGCCCGATGTCTGGACGCAGGTGGAGTACGGTCGGGTTGGTTTTTCCTTAAAAACCACCCGGGCCCCTGGGACCAAAAAGCCAATAACTCTCAGACCAGGTGCCGGAATGACATGTTGTCTGCGACGTTGAGTTCCTGTTGACGATACGGAACTTTTGGATACATCAATTTCAGACTTTGTGTCAGTTGATGTATCAGCCTCTCGGCTCGTGGAGCAGACCCTCCCGAATGAGCTTGCTGTGTGCGGGAACCCTAGTGTTGGCTGCGACTGCTACTTCGACTGCGACGAGTGTGCAGAGATCCTCAGTGGACTGCAGCGACGACTGTGCAGAGATCCTTAGTGGACTGCGACGACGACTGAGCAGAGATCCTCAGTGGACTGCGACGACGACTGTGCAGAGATCCTCAGTGGACTGCGACGACTACTGCACTCAGCGATCCTACGTGGATCAGTTCTACAGGTCCTGTGTGGGCCCGATCCTGTTTGGGTCCGATCCTGTGTGGGTCAGCGCTCAACAGTTCTGTGTGAGCCAGCGCCTACAGGTCCTGTGTGGGCACGATCCTATGTGGGTCATTGCGGGGATTAGTTACCTATCGATCCATTGTGGGTCTGATGACTTAGATGGATCAATGATCATATTTATCATCATTCGAAGAAGTATACCTATGTGAACTGAATCTTGTCTTACTCTCCTTGGGGATTGTGTTGAGCTATCCTGTGTGGATTTACTATTTACTCTCCTTTGTGGATTGTGTTGAGCTTTCTTGTGTGGGTTTACTGTTTACTCTCCTTTGTGGATTGTGTTGTGCTATCCTGTGTGGGTATATGTTTTGCTTTCCTGTGTGGACTGGGTTATGCTTGGGCTCAGATGTTGGAGCCGAATGGGAATTGATGACTTACGTATATGTATGGGCATATATCTAAGCAGTGTCAGTTGTTACTTCGTGATTGTATCTTTCCTTTGTGGATTATATTTTGTGGATTTCGGGAGACCTTCGGGGGTCTCGGGGTCCCTAATGAGTAGCTTATACACACCCCTGCATGGGCTTTGCCCGCACTACGTTGTGTTGGTTGTAGACGACAGACATAGCTGATCGTGGTGGAGGCGTGCGGAGCAGGAGGGTACCTGGAGGTGGACCACTGGGCGGGACGTACTCGGAGCGGTCAGGTGGACCCGAGGAGAAGAGGAGGCTATCTGTACCCACCCTCTAGGTGGGACTTCCAGAGGACGGCTCGACGCTGTGGATTTTCTTTTCAGTTGCTGTTTTCCCCCCTTCAGTTGTACTTTACAGTTGGGCTTGTATTTCCGGCCCCTTTTACATTCAGCACAGCTTGTTACAGTTTTTACATAGTGTTTACTTTTCCGCTTTCCTACTCTCTGGTGCTTGTTTACTTTTCAAAGGCAATGCCTTCCCTTTTGTTGGGATTTACTCCTTGGTGCTAGTCGCCAGCCCCTGGCCTATGGAAGGCGGGCTTGGGGTAGTCACGGCATGGGCCCCGAGGACGGGTCGTGACATTTTTGGCCATTCCATCATGGAATGGTGAGTTTTTCATCTATAATGATGCTTATTTGAAGGTAATTGGTTGTGTTCTGATGCAGACTGATAAGGTAATTACTTATGCCTCAATACATCTAAAAACTCATTAGTTTAATTATCCCACAAATGATTTGGAATTGGAGGTTTTGGTTTTCTCTTTGAAAAATTGGCGGCATCATTTATACAAATCCAAATTTCAAATATATATTGACCATAAAAGTCTGATGTATATATTCAATCGAGCCTAATTAAACATGATGAAGAAAAGAAGACTTGAAATAATTTAGGATTATGATTTCATGATCAATTACAATCTAGGAAAGAAAGACAAAGTGGAAAATGCCTATAGTCGAAAACATCATGAATCATTAGCCATATTACGTTTGGAACATGATCCATTGATTAATATTTTGTGGAATTTTGGCTTAGAAGTTTTTGTTGTAACAAATACCACAGATTTGTTTCATGTTTCAGCATAGTCATCATTATTTGATAGAATTAAGAAAACATAGAAGGAAGACCTTGAGCTATAGAAAAAAGTATAATTGATTAAAATGGGTAAGTTTCTAGAATTTACCCTTGATAACGATTTTGATTTAAGATTTGGAAAAAGGTTTTGTGTGCATTGTGATTCTTATTTGAAGAATGATTTGTTATGTGAAGGTCATAGTTCTCCATTTTCAGTACATACATATAGTACTAAGATGTACCTAGACTATCAAATGTATTATTGGTGGGATGTAATGAAAAGATATATTGCTGATTTTACCATTAAATGTTTGAAATGTCAACAGGTTAAAGTAGAGAGGATGTTACCAAAAAGAAGGATTCAACATTTTTCAGTGCCATATTGGAAATGGGAGAATGTGTCTATGGACTTTGTGGTGGGACTACCAAAGACTTCTCAAGGTAACAATGCGATTTAGGTTTTTATTGATCGACTGACTAAATCTCCAGATTTTCTTTCTATTCAAGATATAATTCCTTTGGATCAACTTTCTTGATTGTACCTCAATGATATTGTCTGGTTACATGGGTTTGTCTTTCCATATTATCTAATCGGGATCCTAGGTTCACTTATAATTTTCAGAATGGCCTTTAGAATTTAGTGGGAATAGAATTAAATTTCAGTACAACTTTTAATCCTCAATCATATGGGAAGTCAGAACGAACGATTAATTCTTTGGAGGATATGCTTTGAGCTTGTTCAATGGACTACCAAGGATGTTCAAATCAGTATATTTCTTTTGTTTAGTTTTATTATAATAACATTTTCCATTCTAATATAAAGATGGTTTCTTTTTGAGGTACTGTATGGGAAGTAGTGTTGGACTCCAGCATTTTGGGATGAAGTCAGTGAAATAAAGTTTATTAGGCCAGAATTAGTAGTGGAATTGGTCCAGAAAGTGAAGATGATCTAGAAGAAAATGAGGAAAACTCAAAGTAAGATGAAAATTTATGTAGATAACAAAAGTAAAGACTTCCCTTTTGAGATAGGTTACCATTCTTTCCTTAATATATCTACTTTGAAAAGCGTGATGAATTTTGTTAAGAATGTAATGCTAAGCCCGTGGTTCATCATACCTTTTGAAATCCTAGAGAGAGTTGGACCAGTTGCACCCTGAGTATCATTACCTCTATGTTTTTATTAGGTACCCAATTTTTTTCATGTTTTGAAGTTTAAGAATTATGTGACAAAGTCAACTCATTTTTTGAGCCAAGAAGCATTTTAGTTGGAAGAGAACCTTTCATATGAAGGGAAAACAGTTCAGATTCTTGATTGAAGGGAATAAGTATTGTGGAGTAGGACAATCCACTAGGTAAAGGTTTTGTGGAGAAACCACATGGTTGAAGAAGCAACATGGGATTCTAAAAATTCTAAAAGGGAAAGGTACCCCAACTTGTTAAATAATTAAATTAAATTGAAAGGACCCAAATTTAAAAAAGTAAGAATAATATAACACCCCAAGTATTTAAAAAATAAATTAAAATGCATGAAACTTTGGTTTTAGTAGATATTTATATCTTTCCATTAAAAATATTTTTTTCACTTCTATGTTTTCAGTTTCGTAAACAAGTCATCTGCAATTCTATTTATTATGTTATTTAGAGTAAAATTAATCCAACATAATTTTTAGTGAATAGTAACATTACTTTATGATTAGAAAATTTTATTATTATTTTATTTTCTTAAGGCTTTATAATAATGACATATTTGTTTATTTTTTAAGGTGATATAAATGCAGTTATAGTATTAAAATTGTTATTTTGGAATAAATTATGATTTTATTTCAATATTAATTTAATAATATTTTAAAAATTACTTTCCAAAAAATCAATTCCATTTTTTATTCTACACATTGAGAAATGGTTAGAGTAATTTTTTGGGAATTTTCAAAATTTCTAGAATTTTTGATGAATAGTAAAATACTATAAAATACAATAAATGATAAATACATGATTTACTACATAATAGGTGATTCAAGGCTGATGTAAGAAAACTTGGTTCAAACTCACATTATATTATTACTATTTGGGGTCACATGAATTAATACTATTCATTGTCTTGAGAAAAAATATATTATAATAAGGATTAAAATAATGTAAAATACCTCCCCTCCTCCACAAAAAATACCACCCTAATTTCTCTCTTCCTTCCACACCTCTCAAGCCTTGATACTTACATAATTTCTACCCAATACTCCATCCAAATTTCTTCCCAACGTCCTTTAGCAGCTGGTCTCATCAAAAGGTCAAAACAAAAGTACATAAGGAGGATCTCAAAGAAAAGGAGATCTTGAGGTAAACATCCACATGTGTTTTCATTCATTTCCTTCATTTTATGTTAATCATATTAATTGCATTTTGATTTTATAGGGAAATGTCTTTAAATATTCCCCTTATTTTCTATATTTTGTATGAATGATGAGATACTTTGATTTCTTTCATCAAAATATTTTATGAAATTTTAAGTGACGATGTTATGCTGCCAAATTTTTGTAAGGGATTTATATACTTTTCTTTTTTATTTAGAGATTATTTTCTTTTCTATTCTTCTTTTCTCCTAACCTAACGTTATACAATAGGAATTAATTATCTAGTATCTTATATATTTTGTATTTCAAAATTTTTAGGGAATACTCACTGTTATATTTCATCTCCTCTCCCACTTATCCAAGAAATTAGAATACTATTCGTGATGTGTTGAGTTTATGACATCGTTGATGATGTAATTTCAATTACATTTAAATTCATCAATAATGGTCTTGTGATCATTTTTTGTTGAAACAGATTATAAATTATGTGTTATATCTTATATAAGGTTATGGAATTATTTTATAAACATGATATTAACTTATAAATCAAAATCAGTTCCTTACAATTGAAGAATCACGAAAATGACCTAAAAAATATCAATAATATTTTAACTTAGGAATCATCCTCATGTAATAATTAAAAATGATAAATGGTATATTTTTTAATGTAAATATTTAAATACCCCTACATTCCAATTTGGGGTTTCACTTTTAATTTACAAGAATATCCATCATGAACCGATCATGGAAATCATGTAAAGAATTCTCCCAAAAAAATGGAAGGAACAAAAGACTAATAATTAATGGGTGAAATGAGGTTATGAAATGACAATATAAGATGTTATACACATGAATTTTTTTCTATAAAATATTAATAACTCTCTTTTAAACATTATACAAGAGTTTTAATTTTTTTATGTTAGTCGAACTGGATGTAAGGGTATTCTTAACCTAATTACCATTCTTTGGGTTAACCTTCTAATTTATTATTTATGTGGTGTCAAAATTGTTTATGAGATGGGTTTTGTTTATATTATGTTTAATTATGTTTATTTAATATGTATATACCTATTAAATCCACTATATTATGTCTCACTTGAATTATATGATATTTGTAAGGAATTTTTCATTTAAAATCCTCTTTTGAAATTCTATTTTATGAAATTAAAAAGAAATTATTTTTTGACATTATTCATGTTTTATGATTTTTCTCTGGTTCATGGGAATTTATTATGATGAAGGTTGGGAAATATATATCTCTCTAATGCATTGGGTATGTGTATTTTGGAGGTCAGATGTATGATTACTCCTAGTGTAACTGCGATTGTTACAGAAATTGTAAGGTAGTCATGAGGGTTACAAATTATAAGGTTTCTAAGAGGGTTACATGATTTTGTAATTAATTCCCCAATACACCTTTATGGTTCTATTTATGTTCTTATGTTTTTTGGGATCTTGTGGAAATCTCATGTTTCACAATGTATGTATATATGGGTGACAAGTATGTCCTTTGAAAATGACTGCATATGTTACAAGTATTCATGGACTAATATGTTCTTTCCTTATGTTCATATCCTATTCTATGATTTTGTGCTCAACCCAACTTTTTAAATGATTTTCCTAGATTATAAGTATTTTCAGGCCAAATAAGGAATTTAGGTTAACTTATTGAATAATATTTAAAGAAAATCATATTTTATTTGAAATGTTTTTTATTTTGGAAGAAATGAATACTATTTTTATGGTATCCACTCTATATTAATGTGTAATGTTATGAATGTATTATGTCCCAATTCTCTAAAGATATAAACTGGAAATAATCCAAAATGTGAAAGGAAGTGATTTTTTCACTAAATTCATGATTAAGTAATGTAATAAGGCTAGGTACTTATAAATAAAATGAAAAGTCTCTAGTTCTGAACCCCATGTCAGTCATGTCTCCAAGATACAACCCATCCTGCACGCAATAATAAACTATTAGGCCCTTTGACCTTGTACAAACCTACATCAACGTAATTTTATTAGGTACAAAATAGCATGTCAAATAGGTTCTAAATATAATTCAGTAGGTTGAAACAACCATGTCTGGAAAAATCTAGTCTGAGCACCATAATGCATGAAGTATAGAAATAAACAATGTATAAAACTAAAAAATTAATATTAAAAAATAAATAAACATTCTAACCAAAATGTTATGGGGTGACACATGGGGCCAGCCCAAAACATGCTTTAACACCCTTCTTGATAACTCTGTCTAGGTAAATATCCTCATACATAAGGATGTATCACCAAATTAAGGGAAGATTCTTCCATAAAGTATTAAGCACATGTAACATACCACAAAAAATGGCCTCTACCATTCGGCTAACAAGAATCTCACCCACAAGATTTCATAATCTCTCCCTAAGTATTCCAATTAATTTTTATATAGTCCCCAAACATATAACATAATCATATAAAATACCCTTGGGCATCATGTACCTATTATCCTAGACCTCAGGCAATATGACAACATGCATCCTACCCTCAAATTTCAAAATAAATCATGAATCATATGCTAAAAATCTCCACATGACAAAAAGAAACCCACCCTCATGAATCAAACAAACCGGTGTCACATAAACACAAAACCTATGAAATCATTCATAAGGAAAAAAAAACAAGATCGATCAATAATAATAACACACAATGATGAATTTATCATATTATTATTTTTAGAAGAAAGTGTCTTTCTTAAATTCAGGAGTCCAATTATCATCATAATTATATCAAATCATTTTCATCTATCAGTCTACTATAAGGTCATTAACATATCAGTTAACCCAAAATAGTCGAGGTAATTCTACTATAGAAAATCACATAATATAGATGTTATGACAATTCATATGTTTGATCCAACAATAAATCAATTTTTTTAACTTACCACTGGGATCTAATTTTAAACTAACCAAGTCTCAATAAGGTATTAGGTTGGAACACCTAATCGGTGCCCACACCTCTTAGTCTCCATGCACATGGAACCAATGGGATCTAATGAATGGTATAACTGGGAATATCATTATTTAACATGGATTATATAATTGATTTTGTCATGCAGGTGGCAACCCAACTTGATCACACATATTTCACAATCACTAGATAATTAAAACAAAAAAATTGATAATATTTAGACCATCAAACATTAATCAGTGATCATAAAAATATTCAAACCAGTAATGTCAAAAAGAATGAAGGAGAAAAAGATCTTAAGATGAACTAGATCCCAAAAAATCTAGATCAACACCTATATCATGCATATACAAAAGGTTTCACCTTGCTAATGATGAACAAAAAAAATAAAGGGTAAAACCCTTGAAAAACAACTCACCATGTTTTTTCTTGAACAAGACATTCAGAATGGAAGAGGAGACTCCAAAATAGCTTGGAAATCACTTTGGGCTTGAGAGACGGGGAAAATGAATGAGAAAATAAGCACATAGTAGTGATTAAAACTGATTCATACCGAAATTACATGGTTTTTCAATGTGTTGCAAGTCATGTTAATGTATAACAGAATGTACAACTATCAATTAATTAGTTAAATCAAAATTCTCTTGTACTCAAGTGAAATTAATCCAACCCAAAAAATTACACATCATGTAATATAGATTCATGTCATGTAATCGATTCAATCCATGAACTAGTCTATATCATGTATTCTTTTCATTGTGTTTTATTATTTCCAGTTACATGACATGTATTACATTTATAAGGAGTGTAAATTTCCATCAAGAATCATTAAGCCCCAAATCCTATAGAAGATCCCAACCCACTTTTGAAGCCTTCAAAAATCATGGTAAAACATCAAATACCATTTGAAACATTTATAACCTAATTCCATTAATTAAAACAAACATACATTCCCAAACATTTGATAACTTTCCCAAACAAAACTCTTCATATTTAAATTATACTTGGACATTTAGTTTTATATTATAAAGAAAAACCCAAATGAAAAAAAATTAAAAAAACTCAAATAGGGACACACTAGGTAAAATATTAGACCTTACAACCTCCCCACCATATAAAAACTGATCCATATGATTCTATAACAATCACTATAAGTTCTAGATGAACAATTGTTGCCATTATGCTCACATATTAGGATCCCTCTCCTAGGTATCCTCTTGAACTCACCCATGATTCCACTGTACTCAAAATAATGGTATGGTTTTTCTTTGAGATAATTCTCACTAAGGTCCACAATCTATAACTAATTCCCCCCCAAAAAATGAATCTATACAATGATCAAGATTTCCAATGTATTCCACAAGATAAGGATCTAGATAATATCTTTGATTATGTGACATATCAAACACATCATGCAGGGAACTATAGAGATGTGGAATATCTAATTGGTATGCCACTAGACCACCTATTTCCACTATCTCAAATGACCCAACAAACCTAAGCACTAGCTTTAATTTTTTTCTTGATACAACATTTCCCTAATCTAGGTGACACCCAATGGAATATATAATTACTAGCCTCCAACAACATAGGTTATCATAAGTGGTTACTGTATTATTTTTTGTTTCTCTATGTGGTAGCCAACTACCTCCAGATCAACTAAAATTTCTTGAATGTCTCCAACACAAGACTCAGTCCAAAAAGAAAATAATCACATACCTCAAATAAAAAAGAGTAAAATGGAACAACACTCTATAAAAAGTCTCATATAGTTCCATTCATATTTATTTTTAGAATCTATTATTATAAAAAAACTCTTTAAGTTTCATATGATTCTCTAATGAAAAACTGAAATCTAGAACCCAGGATTGTAAAATATCCTGTAGAATTGAAATATTCTTCTTAGATTAGATATCAGTCAAAGGATGGTCGAATATAATCATAAGAACCTATGATCCCAAGGCCTTCCTTAATCCCTACAAAAACTGAGTAGTGAAATTAGGATCTCAATAAAAAACAATTCTCCTCATTACATCAAACAACTAAACCACCTAATTCACATAAATAATATCCAAAACATCAATGGTGAAGGTCTCCCTGATAGGTAACAAGAAGGCCAACTTCTTCAACCAATCCATGATAACCTATATTTCATTGTTATTATGCGTTTTCCTGGGTAATACTATCATAAAATTCATATTTAAATCATCCCATTTCTACTCAAGAATGGGCAGAGGCTGAAACATCCCAATAGACCTATTATGCTCATATTTCACTTAATGATAGACGAATCATCTATCCAACATTCCAACTACCTTATTCTACATTATTCTCCACCAGTATTGTCTATGGTGGTCACAATAAAAAAATTCAAACCTATATGTACCACACATCAAAAATCATGAAAATCCCTCCTTAAATCTTCATGAAAAACCATTTGAACATATTCTCATCTAAAAAATAGAATAATGGTGATTTTTATAAGAGAAAAACCTAATGGGGGATCCCCATAATATAGTTTCTCTCGTAGAACTAAGACATTTGGATTAGTTAACTTATATGCCTTGATCTGGTTAAGAAGAACAAGTGTAAGGGATGTTGAACTCAAAAATAACCATCCCTAAGACTAATGAACATCATGATGCATATCTAAAAAGGGTTCCATCAGCCACCACACATAACATGATTCCCAAAATGCCTTTTTCTATGTCTTCTATCTCAAGGTTCCAGCAATGATGTTTTCCATGCCTTGTGTGTGAGCCAACAGAAAGTCAAAAGACTAGAATTTTGGCCAACCTCCTCTACTGAAGGATGAGCCCCTGCTAAGAAATGATATACTTGAGGCTCTTTTTTCCATGTACACCACAAACCTCTCATAAATAACATATTGTCTCTAGCACCTTAGGGCATGTACCACTACTGATAACATGAGACCACGAATAAGATAATTCCTATCATGGGGTTTCAGCTATCTGGAGTGATAAGAAACAACACTGTCTTCCTTCATCAAACCTACTCTAAGTATAATTATGGATGCATCATAGTACACGGTATATTACTCTTCCGGCATAGGTAATTTGAGAATTAGTGGTAAGGTTAGTTTTCCTTTAAATTCTAAAAAATATGTCTTCTATAAATTTGTCCAAAAAAAGTTCAACCCATTCTTGGTCAGCCTAGACATCACTGCTTCCAGATAGGTGATGTCCAGGATGAAGCACTAGTTATGACCTGGTAGAATAAGAAAACTATGAATTTGGATGAAATTATTTGGTCACTCCGATGATACCATGGATAAAACCTTCTTTGGTTCTACAAATACTCTAGCCTCTATGATAACATGACCTATAATGTTCACTCTAAAAATCTAGAAAATGAATTTGGATAACTTGGTGTAATGTTCTTTCTGTCTCAATATACGTAAGATGATGTCAATATATTGGGAATGATCATCTTATGACTTGGAGTACACTAATACTGTTTTAATGCCTCGACATAGGAACCACTAAAATGGTTCCCCAATTTGGTCGCCTCTTGTCCCTATTTTTTCCTCCCTATGCCAAAGGCCGCAAACTAGTAGGAAGGGTCCAATGGTGGTACAATGGGGAGACTAAACCCTCTTGAAAAAAGATAAAAAATGATGTGACAGATAATCACTAGGTAAATAAATATATATAATGTAATAGTGAAGATAATAAAAACTGATAAAAGTTAAATGGATATTTCAAATTAATAAAAATGTTTATGCATGTCCACATCATTCTATATAAACTAAAGAAGTAAACCTGAAGTAGCCAATACAATAAAATAATATTACATGAATAGTTATAATGACAAAAAACCCCAAGGGAAACTCCATACAAATCCTAGGATCTGGATCGGTTCTATACTAGTAAGATCTCATGTACAAGTGAACAACACATGCATAATCTATATACAGGGTTTTCCAACCATGAGGTCAATTCATGTACCCCAGTACAATGGCAGCCCAAACAGGGTGTGAGATATACTTAGTAGGGAACCAAAAATTGTGTCTAAATCTTAATACCATCATTAAATATAAAATAGAGTAGTGTTTAGTTATGAAAAACAAGTAGGGAATAAATAAATAAATATTAAAAGTTGGAATTATGTTTCTTAGGGATATCTATTCGACCATACCTGCTTCAGCATATACCAAATTGAATTTTAACATGTATGAATATGTATACATATATTTGAACTATATACATAGTGATCTCAATATCCATATATATGGATACTACTACTACCCTTAACATAAGGTGAATCTTTGGAACCCATGGGTAGTATTATGAATCTCATAGTGTATCAAGGGACACCATGCCTAGTCATCACAAATATGTGGGACATCTTTACCAAGTGTCACATGTATATGGTATACCTCATCCGAGTACAAAATATATCGAACTCCTTTCCCATATATGAGGAATTTATGGGACTCCCTTCTTGAGTATCATGAATATATAGGACACCTTAGATGTGTGTCATGAATATATGGGATTCCCTACCCAATTATCATGAATATATTGGATTCCATGCCTGGGTATCACAAATGTATGGGATTCCCTACCTGAGTATCACTAGTATATGAGATTACATGGGTGAGTATCATGAATGTATGACATGCACTGTCCCATTAAAAAAATATAGGATACTATTCCCACATATCACATGTATAATGTATTTAATACCTACGAATAAAAATTATATGGGACACCCTTCTCGAGTGTCATGAATTTATGGGGCTCCAAGACCAAGTATTAGAAATATATGGGATTCCATTCCAATATATCATGAATATATGGTACACCTTATCTGAGTATCATAAATATAAGGGACACCTTTCCCATGTATCACATGTATAATAGACACCTTTCTTGATTATTACCAATATATGGGACGCCTCCTATGTATCATGAATATAAATTATATTTTTGGTTCCAGTTGAACATTTCTTAAGAAGATGATAGCTTACATGAAAAGTTACAATGTGGACCCTGAAAGTAATCATACCATAAAAAATTAACAACATAACTAGAAATATACACCATACAGGGTCAGGGTCCAAGGGTTATGGAACCTCATGTACAACCCACATAATAATTCATTTAATTCTTGTTATTATTTCAAGTTATCGTGTGATAGATACATATATTCACATTTTATATTTTGGATACGGCCAAGTGTGGTTCTTTTCCATTTAAGACATTATTCAATTTAATTATCCACTAGAAAGGGGGAATCCCAACACACCCAAATAGTGGTTTTGTAAGGTTGTAATTATTTCAATTTATGTTTTTAATTTTAAAACACATTAATTGGTGGATCAGGTGGAATTATTATACCACCAACCCGGATAAGAGTATCATAAAGGTCTATTTTGAACTCAAGAAAATTAATTTAAGTAATTAAACATTTTAGGAGAATAGATCATAAAATAAGGCATACAACATAATGAAAGAAATTATAAAAAACCCAAATGTTGATGAAAAATCCATAGACCATATACCTCAAACTTAGGATGGTCCACACATCTAATATCTTTCATTAACTCAATAAAAATGGAGAGAAATTAATGAAATAGAGAAATACACTAAAATTAGGACATATTAGTTCACACTAAATGTAGGACATATTAGTTCACACTAAAATAGTGCAAAATATGGCAATAAAAATGAAGGAATAGGGTTAGTGGAGTGAATCACTTACAAATATACTTCCAATATTATAGACAACACCTGAATCAAAGTCTGGATAAGGTAGTTCTCGATAACTCTATGCATGGGGGGAGGAGACATTGGTACATGGAGACCTCCTGTTGTGTGAAGAAAATAAATAGGCAAACCACATGATTCACCTTTTAAAAAAAATCCTACATCATTAATGTTGTGTATCTGATAAAAATAATGACCTAAATACACAATATGTATTGGATACACATTGTGAATTCCTCAAGGTATTCCCCCCAGCACTTCACATCATGTAATCATTAGAAACAAACCATTAAATGAATTAAAATCATGTATTGAGTACATGACATTAATTTCTCACTAGTATCACATAATCTAAATTCACACCTTTTATTCATCCTGGATGATCTCGTGAACCACATTCACATCATGTATTATATATATATGATGTGAGTTTCCTGGAGTAGCTACTTCTAGCATCCTGACATGCTCATTCTTTTAACTATATTCACCCAATACCCTAGCGATTCCACCAAAATATTAAGCACATCTAAAACCACTATATATGGATTTTAAAAACCATTGATAATTTATCAAATTCAATGATATTAAAAAATATCTATTCTCTAATTATATTTTTTAAATTACATTGGAGAGTTCTCCACCCCGTCCAAAACAGAGGATGTTACAACCTCACCACCTTAGAACTTCCCATCCCTGAGAAGCTCGGGGGAAAACAATAATTGACCTACTAGGGTTATGAAGTTTCATTTAAATGGAAGAGTTTCATTTACAACATCCAAAACACCTAAAATAGTTACTTACTAATTCCGTACATAATTCGTTAAGACTTGACCCAATTCTCACATATGAAACTAAAACATCAAGACAGTGTTTACCCAAGATCAACTAACTAAATAAATGATCACATATTGGTCTCTATTTCAAAAAAATCATTGTAATACCCAGTAAGAGTAACACATTGAATGGATAATTCCATTCCATGGTACTTATTCCATTGAAATTTTCTATATATGATTTCTCTTAGTTCTCTTACGATTATCCTGATATGACTCTTAACTAGATCAAACAGTCGGTTTCCAATTAAAAGAAATCACCTGTTCACATGGGATTTCCTTAAAAGGACCCAAGATAAACATAAAATCTACTCATCTCATCCTGATGATGTGTCTAAAGCGATTCGATACTAATAGAATTCAGTGAACAAAATGAAAGGGTGATTTATCATGTCAAACCTCACCTGGTGAACTACCCCCAAAATACATGACATCAATAGATGATTCATTACAAAAGTAGAAACTATATGACTTCAGATGAAGTTATCTCAATATTTTTCTTTGAGAATGCTAACTAAATCCAATAATCAACTTCTAGTTTCATCTTAGGAAAATAATAATTTATATTTTCCTACCAAGACACAATTTAAATGTCATAACAAGTCCTAACCAATGGATCGACACATTCCATTTAAAATATACCATGCATAACAGAAAGTCTAAGGTAACCTCATAGTCATCTATTGAGTCCAAGGATCTCATCCATGCATACTCTGTTCTTCATAAGTGGGAACTTGGTACATAGTCAAGTGTCCACACATCAAATCCATGACTAATCCCAAAAATAGTCAATTCAATGGGATGGATGGTTTCTATGATTCCATCCAACTAATTATAATTGGGATACCAAGTATCACTCGGAACAAATCATGCCTCTATAAATAATCTCACTTCTAGATCAAAACTCCCATGGAGTGTTTTATTGAAACATAATGGAATTTCAAAATTTTATCTCAGCATATAATAGATAATTTTTTAGTGTATCCAGGACAATGCAAAGACAGGGTATTTGATGATCCCTAAAACAAGATTACACTAAGGCGTATCAATATTTTCTAATAATACAAGATACAATAATTCCACAACCAGAGAGAAGATTTCGACATAGTTTTTATACCAACCTAACACATCCAACAATAAATGCATAGAATAGTCAAACCACTACTAAACGACTTCTTTAAAAATGTTTTGGTTGTAGCTGGTAACAATTATTCATTAACTGATCATGATTTTATTACCACCCAATGCATTTTATACTCAATAAATACAAAACACTAAATTACATCCCTAACTAAAAGAATTTCCAAATGATTCATACACATCAACTGGATCATCATCGTGCTACCTCTCACGTACCAAAATATTTCTAAATTCCCTACACTAAGGAAATTCAATAGAAATTATGACTATTCCCACCAAGTCATGACCTATGGAGTTCCCACTACTATGAAGAACATACATAACCCCATTTTACATGAAACTACCCATATTATGAGTCCCCTAGTTATCATTTAAATTTAATGGGAACTCATCCCAATGAACATGTTCCATTAACCACTAACCACAGGTCCTAAATGTGGCCAACATGATTTTATCAAGATAAAAAAATAGATGAAAAATATATTCATATAATTGAACCATATCATATTTACATTAGATGTATACATGAATCTCCTGTGGAGTTCTGTCCACATGTGCCATGTCATCTAGTGTAATGTCAAAACAAACCTAAGTGGTGGTGTAATTACACCTGGTCCTTTTACAACATCATCCCCGGTATTGGGATGAGTCATATTTACATTGATGCTAAGGTTACTCTAACTCAGAGATGACCTATGATAAGATAATACCAACCCTGGCATAAAAAATTTCCACCAACAATATATGGTTCACGAAACAATTTATCAACTCAATGGGTACCACATGTAACAACTCATCCTACCCTAAGATTTCATCTGTATAACAAAACATCATTAATATCATCCATAGGATTATCTAACCTTTGAGTCATAGTATCCAACGGTTCATATGAAGGATTTATCATAGCACCACATTTTCCCATACCACTATTAATTCTCTAGATGACATACCGAGTCATATTTCACTGAAGAAGAATAAAGAGTTACACAACCTACAAAGTAGATGACCATGCTGTATTTATGTATCACTCATAGAAATAGCGAATTATATGATAATCATAGATGTAATATGGGTAAAATTATCACACAACCACCCATCCAACTCGGGTGTCATTTTTGAAACCAAATTCCTACTCCGGACAATAGGAACCTAAATGACACCTCATGTTTGAAACGGTTTACAAGAATTTAGAAAAACATTAAAGTTCTAAGGGTGCTACCTCTACCCAGATATCCCACTACCAAATAATAAAGTGTTAACTCTTAAAAATAGATTCACATTGTAATATATCAATATTCTATACAACCTATCATTTAAGTTCATGATATAGAAGGAGATACCTATAGGCAACACAGATGTTCCAGTTTCAAGTCAACCACTAAATAAAACATTTAGGATTAACCCTTAAATGAGTTTCAAGATATGAACTCCTCTTAAGGCTTCATTTTGAAGCATTACACTAGTTCCATTTTTACATCCAAAATTATAATTCTATGTTTTTTAAAGAGAATTACTACCGGTCATAAGGTAGAAGGGTTTGGAGTTTTATTTATCAAATTACTCATGGAAAACAGGAAATTTATATCAAATTTAATTTCAAGAATTAGTTTTTAGCTAATATCCTATCATAATTAAGAAATTTATTGCATAAATTCTTTTTATCAATTTTTTTAGTAATAAAAATTTATCACAACCGGTCCTAGTTAAAGAAAATTCCAATTCTAATATAATGAGGAAAATACCATTTATGTTGTAACTATCATTTTAATTAACTTAGACCATATATAAGTATAATAAAAAGGAAAATAAAATTAAAATAATAATTTAAATAGGGGTATATTAAGGTAAAATTACACCATATGTCTCTATGTGAACTCATATATGTTGATACAGACACATTAAATAACTATCCCAATATAACAAAAACATAAACCCAAGGGGTTAAATACTTAGTCATATTAAAAAAAGTGACCAAGAAGGGTCCCGTTAATCCATAATGGGTTTATCTTATTGAAAAATGAAAAATTATAAATCGTTGTGATTCTGAAACACCCTTTGTGGGTTCATATGAAATGAATTTCATACTATGACCAACAAATTTTTGTTGAGTCCGGGTTATCTCATAATTATATTAGGATAAGACACACCTTATCAGTAGATTCATAAAAAAGGTTCATAAGAAATCAATTAATTTAAAAATATAAATTCAAAATATTTTATATTTATAAAATGGTCTCAAGACATATAAATATCATATGCAATGGTTTAATTAAGCAGGTCACACTTTTTCTTTTATAAATCACGCATAAACATTAAAAATATAATATTGGCTCCCATTATATTAAAATAGTATATTTCATCCCATGAAATAAATGGTTCATGGTTCAAACAGTCATTTTTTGTTATTTAAGGTGCAACCCTTAATCTATGAAATAATAAACCTTTTAAGTTTATGCTAATGATCTAATAACCAATGGTATATTAAAATTATATATAAGAATGCCATAAAGAGTATTAAATAAATAGCAAAATGGAAATTAATTACCTATTCATGGAAAGAAGTTAAATATTATAAATAAATCACAAATCCTGGAAAAAATTCAAGCACACTATATAATCACCCAATTGTGTTGTACATAAAAAGCACATCTAACAAGTATCATGTAGTCAACATTATAACATACATGGAATATAATATGCATGGAATGTGAATCTTTATGCACCCATAATGATTAATGTATCAATACATCCTTTCCATACCAATATAAGGGAATAATACTATAAATACCAGAAATTGGTTATAATTGAATGTGCATTATTCCCATATGGTGAAATCATTATCAACTATAACATCGAACAACATGAACAACAATCCCACCAACGAAAAACTAGAATTTTACCAGTCTGTGGGGTAATAAATCCTAGGAATAACTATTTACCAAGAACATACTATATCAACCAAAGCATTTTACACATATTTTTACAAGATTTTAAGAATAATTATCCATGAAATACAAACCAATGATCAGATGGTACAATGTCTTTAGAAATAAAGGAATATAAATAGAAAATATGAAACAAGAATAAAACATTTTTTTTATTAGTCTCTATAATGACATACTAAATCCCTTTGATCTCCTATAACTATATAGTATACCTAGGGAATACCTAAAAAAACGGATGAGAAAAAAAGTCTAGTAAGTAAATAAACAAGAAAATAAATCTTATCACATGAGTTAGAATGCATAACATGATAATATAAAATCCATGTATCATGAATAAACATATATAAGCATATCATATATAACATGGAAAGATATTATCATGGAAATATTGAAATTTGGAAGAAAATTATTACATGACATAAACATGAGTTAAGGCTAAATTCAACGACTATATCATATGGTGGATAAAGTCCCATTATTTATTATGTTTTATACCTAATCCCATATATGACATTTCATGAGACTAGAATGTATCCAATGAAATGGAGTGAAATTTGGGCACACACATCATAACATGTTCATAAATATGTGTTCCACCTAAATGATAAAACATAATAAATAAATATAAGGGTTTCCTTTGGAAATAAATGAGATTTATAATCATTTCATAAAACAAAAAGGGTGTATCAAAATGGTATCTATGAAATAAGGTATTAAATAATTTCTAGAAAACCATGAAATAAAAAATAAGAATAAATAATTAATAATTATTTCCAACTGAAAGTAGTAAATGAAAATCAGTGTTTAGGAAACATTACTAATGAGATACTTTACATTAGTTTAAGTAAGAAGACTAGAGTCCTCAAATTAAAAAGGGCTAATTGATTGTATAAATAAATAAATAAACTAAAATAGTTTTTTTAATGAAAAAATTTTGATTTTAGAAAAATATTTTCTTCTTAAAATATTTTAATTATTGTACTTGAAATTTGATATAAAAAGGAAAATTTCACATTAACTAAGGTTTCTTATCTAGAGTAATTGAGGATGGAATCTTTTAAAACATGTATTTACCCATCAAATAATTTATAATTGAAAGGGGTAATAATGTATAGAACATATAAGCAGAATTTATAAGAATTATATAATAATAATGGATGGATAAATTGAGGAAATGATAGGGAAATCGCAACCTAGAATGAATATGGGGGTCATGAGAGATCTATTACCTTATATCCAAATGACTTTTCATATTGTACATAATGACCAAGATAATGAAATTAGATTCATTAATTACATAAATTATAACATCTTGTACATGTATTTTCAATATTATAAATTTACTATGTTCATTTATGGTCATTTTTATGAGTTATAAATTTCAATTTATCATTCCAGTAGTAGTCATTATCATGGTTTCAGGGTTGGTTTACATGTAAATATCAATGGAAGTTCTTCTAAAATGTAAATAATTCCATATAATTTAAATTATATGGTATTAATGAATTTAAATGTGTTTAAATGACCAGATATATCTTATTTTTAGTATGAGTATTATTCATTTGATAAAATGTTAATGATAAATGTTTTTTTATTTTTGTGGTTTTTTAGTCATCAAAAATTAGTTTCAGTTTATTTAATATTATGTCTATATATTTTTTCTAAATATGAAAAAAAACAATGTTAATATTAAAATATATTTAAACAATAATAATGATTTTATGACCATCCTTTAAGGTGGTAATGAACAAAAAAAATCATTATCCTTGGTGATGCTAAATTGCCAAAATTTGACAACAGTTTAAAATCATTGAATAAAAGGAGATGAGAAAAAGGGTGTAAAGGAGATATTACATAAGAAATATAACATTAAAATATAAAAAAAATACTATATTTATTAGTATTTTATATATGAAGGAGTGGAGGATTTGGTAGAAGAAGAAGTTAAATTAAAAGATATGGTTTGAAAAAGTTACATCTTGAATATCACCTCTTTAAAGGAGACATTCACGAACATAGAATTGGTATTTTGCTGAGAATAAAAATATTGAAATTGGGAAATCTGATTTTGATTTTAAAATTTTATACTATTTAAAATCTATAAGGCTTAAATGGTGAGAGGGGGATAAGGGGTAGTGAGGGGTTGTATTTATAGGGGAGGGGAGGGGTGTTTTTTATTATTATATTCATTATATTAGTATTTTGACTATACAATATATGGATTCATATGAATAAATACATTAAATAGGTTAGTATAGTTTTAAAAAATGGGTTCTTATATCATCCATGACTTAAGAATTCATGTATTTCGCTTATAATGTTAAATACCATAAATTTATGTATTTCGATATTAACAAAATTCAACTATATTAGAAAAACCCCAAACAATCACCCAAGTAATTTTTTTGACTTTTAGATTTCAAAAAAATAAACCATTTATTGAAAGTAATTTCTATATATTTTAATTTATGTTTTTTAAAAAATATACATTCATTTGATAAATACAGATTTTAATAATATAATCGATTTTTATGACCCTTTGAAAAATTATTTATGGTTACATTAAATTGTCTTATAATAGTAATAAAACTGAATATAAATTTACAAAACTATTTTATTAAAATAAATGTTATTTAAATTAATTATATTAATTTTAAAATTATACATCCAAAATTGTTTTTTAATGAAATACCATCAAATGATTTATTATTCATCAAAAAAAATATGTACTTATAAGTTGATATAAATATAATTTTTATATAAGATACCAGAATTTTATTTTATACTTTCATAGGTGAGGTTACTATTCTAATGGCTGTATTGTTATTCTAAATGGTCAAATTAATATTCCAATTGTTAGAATTATAATGGACATATATGTTCCATAATTTATATAAATAACACTTATTTAATGTACTCTTCAGAGAATTATAATGTATCCCAAGGTTATATATTTTCATCTTCAAAAAGAATATTATATTATTAACATTTTTTTTGACATATTTTTTCATGAGTTCGTTCTTTCTAGTGGATCTAGAATATAAAATTCTCTCATTATTTTTATATTATTGTATTTTTATTCTTTGGATGAAATATTTGGAATTATTATTGGTTTATTTTCCAACTAATGTTTCATTATTCATTTATGGGAATAATGTTTTATTGGGTTTTCTATGTGATTTACTTTTTTATAATATAATTATAATAAGTACACTTCATTGATACAATTATTGGTCGTTACATTCTCCCCCTATGAAATATTTCCCTTGAAATTTTATTTTACATAATATGGTGAAAACTGGTGTGGGTATTCCACCTTCATTGAATCTTTCAGTTCCCATGTTTCCTCTTCATACTTATGTTTTCTCCATATAAACATGAATAGGTGATTGGTCTTGATACATAAAACCTTTTCTTTATTTTCAAAAATCATCATCAGCTTCTTCTCATAAGAGAGATCATTTTCCAACTATACCACCTTTTAGTTGAGTGCATCTGATGGTTCTAGTATGTACTTCTTCTAGGGGGATATGTTGAATACATCATGTAATTGAGACATGGATGGTGGATGGGCTAGTTGAAAGGTCAGAATTCTAACATGATAAAGAATCTTAAAGGTACTGATGTACCTAGGACATAGCTTTCATTTCCTACCAAATTTCACGACCATCTTCTATGGATATTTGATGATATATTCCTTTTCACAAACCTCAAACTCTCATTAATGTCTAAAAATATCTTGATATACCTTCTAATAACACTGGGAAGCAGAGATATGTTACTAGATGGTCTCCAAATTTATTCCATTTCCTCAACCATTTCAGGTTCCAATATCTTACATTTAGCAACCTCATCTCAACATGAAGTCATTCAATATTTTTTACAACAAATGTACTTATATAATCTTGTTGGATTCTTGATTGGAAACTATTTTCGTAAGATAACTCTACCAGTGGAATATGATGATCTCATCCTCATTTTATGTCCATTGAGAAGCTCTCAACACGTCTTATTGTGACTATATATTCTGCAAAGATATGCCATGAGTTTGGTTGGGATAGTCAATATATAATTTCAACTCAGCATTTAGAGAGTGTTTGAAACCTTTCATGAAAATGGAGGTAGATATCGAATCATGATCATATATAATCGATAATGGTACTCTATGTATCCTCACCACATATATGATTTATATTCATGAATGTTAGTCAAGTGAGAAGTCCTCTCAAATTGTAATAAATTTAGTAGTATTTTCATGATATTATAGAATGACCAAAATAGTTACTCTGGATGTCTTAAAAATTTTAATAACAAAAACCATAATGATGTTTTCCCAATTCCATGTAATTATTGTAAATTTTTAAATCATCCCCTTATATTTTTTTCCTTTTAGACTTCGCTTGATGATATACCAGGCTCTTTAATGCATATTCTGTGATCTCCTTCTTCATATTGTTCAACTAATAATTCTCTTGGAAATATTGATACATCACTGTGTTTCCTTGGTGGGCGTAGAAGGTCATGCTATGCGCATCATTAAAAATATCTACATCTATCCTAGTATTTTATAGTACACATAGTCATGACCAAAATATTATGACTCATTACTTTATCAACTTTGAACTCTAAGGATTTTCTATTTCTAATAGATTCCAACTTCTTCTGAATCTCTACATCATTTCTTTGAGAATCCTTTATCCTCTATATAAGGGATGGTTGAGAAATAATATAATAATATAATTATTTTTTTCATTACTTTAATATTTCCATGTCTATCCTTTGAATGTCTAAGAATATTTTCTCATTTCCAATTCTAATAATTGATAAACCTACTATATCCTTTCTACTTAGAGGGTCTTCTACATTATTATATTTACAAGTATTGTAGTGAACGGAGCAGTCATAATCCATGATGAATTATAACCAACATTGTTGGTTCATATTATGATACTTATATGTGAAAATATATTTTTGGATCTTATCGTTTTTACATATCTCACACTTATCACATAGAGATAATGATGTCACATTTTCTGGGAAAAGATCATACTCACCAACTATATATCTTGTTTCAAAAATACTTTCTTATAAAATTCCCACTTGATTTCAGGTGTAGGCTATCACTTTATCATTTGAAATTACTAAAAAATCTAATCCCATCTTTGAAGCATCACTATAAACCGTAAAAATTTCCCCACTTTTTAATTGTGTAAGAACCAGTTCCATGGTAAATGTATTTCTAAACATTTTGAAGACTCATTAAATTCAATAATATAAACGGTCCTTACTCCCTTCCGAGTTATCATGGTTATTGTCTTTGAAAATAATGAGACTGTCATCCCAAATTGATGGTAATTACTAAATAAACCATGGAAAATATGGATCTCTGTTACAAATGATGGTTTTGGCCACTCCTCAGTTAGCTTTATTTTAGAAGTGTATAGATTTTCTTTTTTGGTGATAACATGACCCCATAAAGATACTTAATCCATCCATAACTCAACTTTATTTTACTTTTATTATATTTTCTCCCTCCTTAAATTATTTATCTCAATATTCAAATTATATTTCTATTCTTCCTTTCTCTTGGAGTATATCAGAATATCATCTATAAATAATACCATAGATTTTTTGTGGCGATATATAAAGTCTCTATTCATTATTCCCATGAAAATTTCTAGATCATTAGAGAGTCTTCTGGTTGTCACTATGAATTGATAGTGTCTATACCTAATTCATAAGACATTGTTGGGAATATATTCCTTATTTATCCATAATTCGTGATATCCTGACAGAAGGTCAAACTTATATAAATAATTGTCCCAGTATAGTTGATTGAACAAGTAATATATTTTTTATAGGGGTACTTATTATTTATCATATTTTTTTTGATCTCATAATAATAAATGGAATAGTTCATTTATTCATCCCCCATATTAACTAAGAGGTGTAGTGCACCCCACAATGAAGAACTCGGGTTTATAAAACCTTTTTTAAGATTTCCTCGTAACTTATTTTTCAGTTCCACTAACTCAATGGTGGTCATCATATAGTGATTATTTGATATAAGAATAGATCCTAGTATAGGATCAACTGATAAATCAACCTCTCAATTAAGAAGAAGATATAAAAATTCTTTAGGGAAAACATTAGTGTTGTCCCTAATAATGGGAATGTATTCAAGTATGATCCTATAAATTGTATCTATAATTTTAGTTATATATTATTTCTCATAAAGAAATAATATCCACAATTGAGATTATGATTCTAAATTAGATTCATCCTTCTCCTTAAACATGTTTAGAAATGGTGTATGCCTTGGTTTGTGAAGATTTATCTCTATTTCCCAACTGTTGAGGTTGTCTTTGTATAAGGCTAGCCAATCAATTCCAAATATAGCATCACAATCAACCAAAGAATGTAAGGGGGGATTTTATGGGAGTTTTATTTTACAAAAATTAACTAGGGAGGATTTATAGACTTTAGATTCAATAATTTACCCATTATTTGATCTCATATATAAATAAACTGTAATATTTTGAGGTGGTGTTTGAATAGTTATTCTCAACTTGAAAGATATGAATGAATTTATAGAACTAGAATCAAATAGTATGTTCACAATTCCAAACTGAATTACCAATGTACCTATCATCACATCTTTGGAAGGATACACCTTAGAAGTAGTGATAGAATATTCCCCTTATTTCTTCCTTTGAGGTTGT
Organism: Viscum album; assembly: GCA_963277665.1. Lineage (NCBI taxonomy): Eukaryota > Viridiplantae > Streptophyta > Magnoliopsida > Santalales > Viscaceae > Viscum > Viscum album. The sequence continues at coordinate 1,982,230,830 of OY728145.1, read as the reverse complement.
TGTTATTGTAGATTTGTTTGACAAGTCTTGGATAAGAGAATTAGATAGAATAATTCACATGATCCATTCTTTTGAAACACTTAATTGTTGGATGAGCATTGTTACCAACCTTTTATTATTCTTCTAAAATAGTGGTTTTCTTTAAATAAATTTATAAATATTTACGATGGTGTCCCTCTATTCCAAATTTGAAGAATCTCCGGGTTCCCTTTATACTGTCTTAAAGATGCTTCGTTGCACACTTTTTACATGTGGGATATTGGGTTTTCATGTCTTCATAGGATTTATCTATTTATCATCAAATATAAAACTCCATTTATCAATTTTTATTTCTAATACCATGATACCACTGATAGTAACCATTATCAATTTCAACCTTTATGGGACATCGAACAACCATCTCAACGCTATCGAAGTCTCAAATCAACATGGATATTTGTAGGCTCGTATTTAATCAACTAAATAATTTTCTACCTTACATTCAATGTTCAGGAAAAATCCAAAGTCATTTCATTAAATCCTTGTATATTTTTTCGTTTTATGTTCTGATAGATTCATCTTATTTTTTCTTCAGTATGATTAACTCCCTCCCTATTTTTAAATGGCGATTTATGGGAAAACATTTAGTGAAAAATATTTTCTTGAATCCTTCCCAATATAAAAAACCAATTTCCTCTTTAAATTTTTTTTTTCGAATAATTTCAACCATTGATCATCTTAACAATCAAAATGATTGACATGTAGTATGACTTTTCCCTCTTAAAATCTTTTAAGAAGAATTATTATATTTTCAATGGAGTTAATCCACTGTTCTACGATGGGGAGTTAATCTGATCCACTAAACGTAAGTGATTTTTTTATATAGGATTCATCATAAAAATTATCTTTCTTAAGTGAAGGAGGGAATTCCATATGATTCATGTTATTATTCATAACATTATCTTATCGAGATATTAATTTCATGATGTTATGTGATCCATTTCCTAGTAGGATTTTCATCTCATTAGGGAAATAATCACAATGCATATCACATTGATTATTGGAATGAGTTCACTTTTTCCTTCTATAAACTTTGAAAAAGAAATAAAATAAAATTATGGGACTTCACTACTTATATAAAGATAATTTAAAAAGGAAGTTATGATTATAAATGGAATTACATATAAATGAAACTTATATCCTAACATATGATTCCCTATATTCCAATCCTGGTTAACCATGATAGTAGAATAATCCCAATGGTTATTACTAAATATTTATAGTACTAATCACAAAAAATTACTACATTGTGTTCTAATACCATCTATTGTGACTCAATCCTTTTACACATATATTTAGATGATTTTAGGTATAGTTATCTATAAAATAAAAACCAAGGATTGAAAATTCCAGTATCATTGGAAGGCTAGGTAAATAATTATAAAACATAAAACAAGAGTAAAACATCATTTTATTAACCTCTATAATGTGTTCTTAACTCTCTTTGAGATCCTATAACTACATAGGATACCCTTAGTAATACATAAATAATTGGGATGACCTAAACATCTTTATAAGGGAATAAACATGGGAATAAAGAATAAAACATGAGTTAGAAGACATAACAAGATGACATAAAAGTCATGGATCATGAATAATAATATGGAAACATAACTTATTAAACATGAAATCGTAGGATCATAGAAATATTTAAATATGGAAACAATATATAACTAGACAAAAACATGAGTCAAGGATAACTACCAAGACTATATCACAAGATGGAAAAATTCCCATAATGGATTTGGTGTACTTCGTAATCACACTCATGATGTATCATGGAATGAGATGTTACCCAATACATTGGAGTTAAAACCTAGGAAAACCCATCATAAAATTTTCATTTATGTGTGTTCCATTTAAAAAATAAAACATAAGGAATTAATATATGGGTTACCCATGGAATGAAATGGGTTTCAAAATCATCTCACAAGGCATAACCAAAATGTGTATCAAAATGGTATCCATAAAAGAAGGTATTAAATAATTTTTGAAAAAAATGAATTAAAAATAAGAATATATGATGAATAATTATTTCTAATTGAAATGTGTATATGAAAAAGATTGTTTAGGAAACACTAGAAATAATCAAATTTAGTGTAGTTTAAGGAAAAAATATTGAAGAGTATTTTTTAGAGGAAAAAGGAATAATTGTTGTTATAAAACTATAAATGAACTATTTTTTAATGATAAAATTAACGATTGCTGAAAAATATTGGTTTCTTAAAATAGTTAATAGTACAATGATCCTTTATTTTAATACTATAACATTACATAACATTTTTAGAGTACTTAAAACATTATACAAATAGAATCCTAAAGACCGTACTAGTCTAGTGCCTCTGGAAACATGGATACATAAACACTGATACAGAAGTGAGCTACATTATCTCCCACTAGGTTCTTCCTAACTAGAAGCCTTCTAAATAACATCAAACACAATACATATCTTTATAACCATGGGGAGGAAACATAAAAAGCGGTGAGATCGAATTATCAGTAATGTTAAACTTGAGAGATATTTAATCATAATCATGATAAAAAGGGTGTGAGAACATGATCATGAGAATAAAATATTACAACAATCTTATCAAATATCATGTACATGAATCATGGAAAAAATCATGTCAATTCACATGAAATGAATCATAAGAAGATAAAGAACATAATCCATGAAAGCATAAAATATGAATAAAACATGTAATTATGGAAGACACATTAGTATATATAATGATTTCCATAGTAGTCAATGAATTTATGTAGAGACCATATTACTGAAAAAATCCCATTACTAAACTAGGTTCACACCCCATTCAATCCTTGTATAAATTAACTGAGTTCTCAGATCATTCCAGCCCTGTATTACTAAAACTGAGTTCATTTCCTATTCCATCCCTGTAAAATAGAACTGAGTTCATTTCTCATTCCATTCATGTCTATCTCATGCGATATAATGCTTTACCTAAATAATTGGGGTGAGATATAGGTCTCACACATATCATACTGAAATCATACATACATGTTCTATAAAATCATAGATAATCATATCATAACCACTGAAATTAAATGGGTATTATGAACAAGTTATCCTATCATAACCTGTATAAATTGTAAATACCTTGAAATTCCATATAATTTTTTGAAATTATTTGGGATTAATCAAGGTTCTTGATTCTGAGGTCGGGTGTGCCCAGAACAGAATTTTGAACTTTTTTTATGGTACGTTCAGTAATCCATGGGCGGCATTTTATATATTTTGAACTGGTGCTCAGATTACAAATTTTAGGTCACCATTGATTCCTTAGCACAAGAATTCGCTAAATGGAGGACTAACTTCTACCGTAGTAGGTCAGGTGAAAATTTTAGTTTTTGTGACTTTTAAAAAATAAATAAAATAACATAAAAATTGTTATTTTATTTTTTCTACCGCTTGTTGAGTGATGGTGGTTGGGTCGGTGGATTTTCATGCCATTTAATGGCTTTAATATCTTGTTTTTTAACCACAGCATTGAAAATTAATTGGTGAATTCAACAATGAATATCATTAATTCCTCATTATGTAACTCACCCTTACCCCTATATTTAATTAGAGCTTGGGTGGGAGTTTTTGACATGGATTCATCAATCGAGGAACCTTTAGAAAAGTACAACGACATCTTCCATTGGTGGAGGACAGAAGATTGGGAGGAAAAAATTTGTTATCGATGCATACTAGTGACTCCATCCAATGAGGACTCTTCACCCTCCACAACCATGACACCTCCATAAATCCTCAAGGTAGGGGTTTATGTTTGGAATGCGGTTTATCATTTTTTTAATGTGATATATAAATTACCTTCACACGTTATAATTCTAATGGTGAAGGCTCAGGTCAAAAAAACAAGGCTCAGACCCTCCGCCACTGGATTTTCATTGCATTCTTTAGAGGTGGATTTTCCCAACTTTACTGAACCATGAAACCAGGAGGCGTGTAGAGACTACAGCATCCTAGGAGGCCCTTAAGTAGGAACGGAAGGGAAAAAGGACCAACAGAGCACTCACGGGGGCCGGTGGAAGCTCTACTGTCAAAGAAACGATGACCGACTTCAACGACGATGGTGGCGGCAGGTGCTCACCGGCTGCCGATGAGGGTAGTACCAATTGGCGTTGTGGTGGACTCGAAGGGGTGGATAGCTCTCGGTCCGCCACTTTGGCGTAAGGCGGCGCGCTGTCGCCCACTAGGGTGAGGAGGTCATAGCATTAAATCCACAGTAGGGGAAAAGGGGATCTATGCCCTGTGGGTCCCAATGGTAGTGGGACGCACCACATGGCGTCACCATATAAATGAATCGAATGGACCAACTGGTTCATTTAGGAGGGAGGCAACATGACCCATCGTGCTGGTCTTGCCCAACCGGCGGGCAAGCCCAGCCCGTGGTCCAGCCCAACGAAGGCAGGTCGGGCAGGTCTGTGGACCTGCCCACTCAGGCCGGCCCTGATTGGTTCGGGCTGGGCTGGGTCGGGTCAGCCCAGACCGACTCAAGCCGGGTCGGTTGGACCGGGTTGGATAGGACCCAGACCATTAATGGACGAGTTTTTCTTCAAAGAACGTATCTTACAAACCAGAAGTCCATTTGATGAACCGTCTAAGGAGATGGAATCCTTGGAATGTGACAATCCTATTGAGATACTCCACCTATGTTTTGGAGAAATTTGGTGTGTGGCTTGGTTGGATCTTACCTAAATCCAATCGGGCCCTCAGCACAAAAATGTATATAACACTCAGACTGGGCGTCCGATTGATGGACCATCTATTTCATTGGAAACCTTTTGAAACAATGGATCATTTTGTTACTTATTAGTGGGGATTTTTTCCGCTTAAAATATGACCGATGTCTTGAAGATATGATTCTTATGGAACATCCTGGGATGAAGAGTACTTTCTGTGGGAATCCATTGGCTGGCTGTGAGGTGGATATTGGAGGTAGATATTGCGGCGGTTAGTACCTAGAGATCATGTTTGGGTCATCACCGAGTTATCGTATGTGGCTCAGCACCGAGAAATCCTATGTGGGTCGAAACCTAGTGTCCTATGTGGTTCAACACCTAGCGATCCTGTGTGGATCAGCACCAATCCGTCTTGTGTGGGTCAGATCCTATGTGGGTCATCACATACCGATCTTGTGTGGGTCAGATCCTGTGTGGGTCAGTGGGGGTTAGTACCTATTTATCTTGGGTGGGTGAAATCCTATCTAGGTCAGTGGGGGGTTAGTACCTATCATTCCGGGGTGGTTCAGATCTTGAGTGGGTCACTGGGGGTCAGTACTTATCGATCCTATGTGGGTCAGTAGAAGTGCATCTTAACATAATAATTTGATATAGCCTTATAACTAATCATCTATACATCTGTAATTATGTAATACTAGGTTTGAGGTAAGTCATCTCCATTGTGATTTATGATTGAGATCATGATTTGTGGTTTTCATTTATGGAATTTTAAGAGATGTCCAGGGGTCTTGGAGTCCCTACAGGGTATTGTTATACTCACCCCTGTGTGGGAATCGCCCACACCTTGTTGTGTCTTGTGTAGATGATGGGAATACTTGACTGGGAGTCGGTGTGCTAGGACATGACGGTGGATGATGGTGACGGTTGACATGGAGAGATTTGGAGACGATCTTTACATACCCTTCAGGTAGGATCCTATGAAGACGATCTGAGGAGTTGTTTTTGATTTTTCTGTTTTATTTTATCTTTCAACTAGGCTTTCATTCTGGTCCCTTTACTTTCAGTACACACTTGTACTACAATAGTTTTACTTCATGGTTGGATCTTGTTGTGTTCTTGGACTATGTGTTTGTAAAGGTTTAAAGGAAATTCCTTCCCATTTTAGGGATTCCCCTTTTCAGTGCTTGTCTCATTCCCCTGGCCTACGGAAGGAGGGATTGGGGTAGTCATTGCACGGGCCCCGGGGGACAGGTGATGGCCAAGTGGTATCAAAGTAGTCGGTTCTACAAAAGAACTAGGACCCTGATCTTTTTAATTGATCAATAGTGTTAAGTAATTTGACTGTGGTGTTCAGTTGGGGGAGTCTAGTTTCGGTGTGGCAGATGACGTATCTATACACTGGGACCCTGAATTATGATTTCCAACTTGGTGCATGAAAACACTGATTGCGTGTGTTTTGGAAATGTTTTACTTTTGATCTCTTTTGAGTCAGCTCACCAAGTATAACATATTGATCGTGGAACACTTGTTTCTTTTTAGGACGTCGCCGCATAGACAGCCAACTAGGATTCTAGATAGAGTAAACTATGAGGGCCCACTGAGTGACGAGGATTCTGTACAGGGGCATCTTATGGTAATGGCACCTTCAAGTGGTCCACCAACATCACCACCACTCGTTGGGTAGCAGTTTCCACCAGCAAAACTAGAAAACCACGAACACTAACTGAGCATGTTTCACAAGTTCTAGAGACAGAGGAATCTAAGGCTTTGAGGCGAGATAGATCCATAGGAAGCTGAGGATAGGCTGGAGGCTGTGGAATGGATTTTCCACCTAGTTGAGACACCAACAGATTAGATGGTCATCCTAGCTGCTAGCCTCTTCAAGGTCACAGTAGAGAAATGTTGCAGTCTGATGCTTTAAACTCATGACGAGGTGACCCTCATCTGGATGGACTTTAAGAGCCTCTTCAGGGAGGAGTTTGTACTAGAGACTTTACGCTTAATGTGTATCATGGCGCTGCTTCACTTACAACATGGAATCCTACTAGTGGCCCAATACTCAGATAGATTCATTGACCTCTCACGCTACTCTAGGGACATGGTAAGTGAAATTTTATTTAGGGCACATACCTTTGAGCAGGTTCTCCAATAGAAATTAGATCGTCAGTGATATAACACAATATCCCGATGCAGGATGGAATACTCGACCAGGCGTTGTTGGTGGATATCTTCTTAGATGAGATTGCACCGACGGTGAGAGAAACCACTAGATAAATGGTAGTCAATTCATCTGTATTAGGTAGTAGGAAGATGATGCAGAGTTCCAGGAAATACAGACCTTTCAACGGACGATCCCAGGTTGTAGGGTCTGAGGTGTGGAGCTCATGAGGTAGAGCAGTCCAGCCAGGGAGCATACTGTGCTTCACATGCGATGGGCAAGTCCAAATGGCTCGAAGCTGCCCGACCCACCATACCAATAATCAGCAGACAGTTGAGGGACCGATGAGATAGAGGCAAAAATTCAAACGAGGAGGTCTGTAGGGCAGCAGACGTGGTAGAGGAGTAGGTCGCACATTGGGTGGTGGATGAAGGTTTGAGGTTATACCACCACCACCCCTGGTGGTCCACCCTGACCATAGAGAGCAGGTGGATAGGGGTGAGCTCAAATTCAGTTAGTGGAGGCCTATGACGATGACACTCTAGAAATGATTAGTGGTACGATCTTTTTCAATTACACCTTAGTTGTAGTTCTTATTGACATAGGTTCCAGTCACTCTTTAATGTCCATGACACTCATTTGGAGATCAGATATTTTGATGGAGACGTTGGACGATCCTTATGATTAGAGACTCCTACAGGAGAAGATTTGACAATTACACACTGGGAAATATAGTGTGAGCTCACTCTAGGAGGAGATAGCTTCACCTGGGATCGCCTTGTAGCAGCTTCGAGGCCTTAAAATGTCATCTTGGGTTGGACTTGCTATCCATAGTCCATTCTCAGATCGACTGTTTTAGGTGAAAAGTGTGGTGTGTCCACAAGTATGGGATCTGGTTTTCCCTAACTGGTGAAAAGTGAAGCTTTGTAGCACAAGATGGAATTACTCATAGGAGGGTGCATCTGATTCACACATTAGTTGTCAAGACATAACCTCTGAGAAATTGACGTGAGGTGTCTGAGTTATCCTATAGTGGTGGAACCGTATGATGATGTATTTACTAATGATGTTTCGGGACTACCTCCTCATAGATATTTATACATCTATATCAACCTATACCCCATGAAGACACTGATATCTACAACAACATATCAGATGGCTCCTAAAGAGCTTCGTGATATGCGGATACAGTTGGAGGAATTGCAGAAGAAGTGGTTCATAAGGCCCAGAGTATCTCTATGGGAATCCTTGATTCACTTCTCTATGAAGGAAAATGGAGTCAGAGGCCTTTTTTGGACTATCGGCGCTTGAACCAGATGATGGTGAAGAATATGTATCCACTCCCAATGATTGATGATATATTCTTCCAAATGAAGGGAGTTTGATGGTTTTTGGAGATAGACCTTAGATCAGGCAATCATCATATTAGGGTGCGAGATGAGGACGTACTGAAGACAGCCTTAAGATGTTGTTATGGACACTATGAGTTAATTGTGATGCCATTCAGCATAACCAATGCCTTGGTAGTGTTCATGGATCTCATGAATAGGATCTTTCATATTTATCTGGATTGCTTTGTGGTGGTCTTCATTGACAAAATCTAGATATACTTGGAATTAGAGGAGGAGCACGCCATGCACTTATAGATAGTTATGGATACACTCCAAGAACACCGGATTTATAGAAATATCCCTATGTTCTAGTTCTAGATATGGGAAGTTCACTTCCTAGGGCACGTTATCTTTGAGGCTGGAGTTGTAGTGGATCCAGCGAAGATTGAGGCAGTGCTTGATTGGGAGCCACCTTGGAGTGTGACCATGGTGCGTACTTTCATGGGGTTGGCTGGGTACTACCAATGATTTGTCCTCAAATTTTACAATGTTGTGACACCCTTGTCAGCCTTGTAGAAGAAGGTGAATCCATTCTTATGGACGAATAAATGACATCAAACCATTCAGAAGCTGAGGTTGAAACTGATGAGTTCCCCCATCACGAGGCTTCCAGAAGAGGGAATTATGTATGTAGTCTACTGCGATGCATTAGGGGCCTAAATAGGTTGTGTCCTATTGCAAAATCAAGCAGTGATCGCCTACATCTCATGGAATTTCAGAGAACATGAGCTGAACTACACTACCCATGACCTAGAATTAGCAGTAGAGCTCTTTGCACTGAAGATGTGGCGACACTACATGATGGGTGAAAAATTTACTATTTAATCTGATCACAAGAGTCTCAGGTACATCTTCTCAGAGAAGGTCCTGAAACATAGAAAATGATGATGGCTGGAGTTATTATAGGACAATGACTTTGAGATAGTTTACCCTTCTGGGAAGGGGAACATAGTTTATAAACACACTCAGCAGGAGGTCAGGTCTACAGTTGATAAGTGAGGTGACAAAGTAGCTAGCCATGTTGAATATATACTTTTTGGATAGGTATATATCTGCTTAACTCTAGTCTATTATAGTTATTCCCCCACTCCTTCAAAGAGTCAAAGAGGCACAACTCAGGGATGTCGATTGCAAGGCTCGACATGCTCAGATATCCCTAGTACATGCTCCTAATAGATTTTCTGAAGGTGGTGATCATGTCATCCTCTTCAGAGGATGCACTATGGTACCAGTGATCCTTCCAGAAGATGTGTTTTGGAAGATCCATACACCCCCTTTGGTGGTACATCTCTGTGTGGAGAAGATGTAACAGGACCTCCAGCGTCAGTACCAGTGGCTATGGTTGAAAAAATCTGTGGTAGAGTTCGTATCACGAAGCCTCACTTGTCAGCAAGAGAAGTTCGAACATTAGGTAACTACATGCTTTTCTCATCCACTTGAGGTACTAGAGTGGAAGTGGTATTGTATGTCCATGGACTCATGATAGGGATACCAAGTACATCCAGAGGCCATGATTCCATCTAGGTGATCGTTGACCGACTCACCCAATTGGCACACTTCATACCCATCTGTGAGAAGGGATCAATAGAGGGCTTGGGAAACCTTTAAGAGAAATAGATTGTATGAAATCACAAGATATCATCGTTGATCATCTCAGATCGTGACACGAGTTTTACATCCTGCTTATAGAAGGGGTTGTAAGAGGCATTCGGGACTCAGCTGCATTTGAGCACCACCTTTCACCCTCAGATAGATGGTCAGATAGAGCAGACCATACAGATAATCGAGGACGTGCTTCGTGCTTGTGTCATTGATTTTGGATGCCATTGGGAGGACCACCTACCACTAGTGGAGTTTTCATAAAACAATATATATCACTCCACTATCAGCATGGATTCGTTGGAAGCCCTATATGGGTGAACTTGTAGGTAACCTCAATGATAGAAAGACCCAGGGGAGTCGGCACTTATGGGTCCAGAGATGGTACAGGCTATTGCAGAGAAGGTGCAGTTCATCCAGGAGTAGATGAATACTGCAAAGATAAAGCAATAGTTGTATACTAACCGTAGATGGATACCCTTGGAGTTTGAGGAAGGAGACAGTGTCATCCTACATGTCTTTTCCGATGAGGATTACGAAGGTTTGGATGGGGTGGAAATCTATCTCTAAGTTTCATCGTACCTTTATAGATCCTCATTATAGTATGTGAGGTGGCATATTGTCTAGCTCTTCCCCCACAGATGCATCGGGTGCAAAAAAATTTCCATGCATCGCAGCTGAGGAGGTGTGTTCGTGATCCATCACACGTTATCAACTAGGGCGATCTAGACATCGATGATGGGAAACATTTGAGGATTTCTTGACAGAGATAGAGGATCGATATGATTGGGTCTTTTTTGGGTGGTAAATTCCTCTAGTACAAGTCCATTGGCACCATGGGATCCTCCAGGAGGGCACTTGGGAGTAGGAGGCTCAGATGTGTGCTTAGTACCCCCATTTGTTTTTGTAGTTTTTTTTTATCTTTTAGGGAAGAAAATTTATTAGAAGAGAAGAATTTAAATACTTGGAAATTCAATATAGTTTTATTTTAAATTATTTGGGATTATTACAAGTCTAGGAAAAATAACGGTGCTTGATTCCAAGCCCGGTCTGCCCAGACCAGAATTTTGAACTTTTTTTATGGTACGTTCAGTAAATGCATGGGCAACGTTTTCTATCATTTAATTTGACACTTAGATTTAAAATATGAGGGCACCGTTTATTCCACAGTGATCATATTCATATATGGGAGGCATAACATTGACAACAATTGTTTGGGTGAAAAAGTTAGTTTTTTCTACTTTAAATGAAATAACAAAATATCCTTTTTTTTATTTTTTTCCTAAATTTTGTTGAGTGGAGGTAGTAGGACCTATGGGTTTTCATGACATTTAATATCTTGAATCTCCTATTTTGTAACCACACCATTGAGAATTAATAGGTTCCTACAATAATGAACCTCATCAATTCCTTGTTGTGTTACTCACCCTTGTCCCCTCTATTTCAATGGAGCCCAGGTTGGAGATTTTGACACGACATAATAAACCAAAAAAAACACTCAAATAGTACCTTGACATCATCCATCAGTGAAGGATAGATGCATGGGCGGAAATGTTACATGATCGACGAATTCCGAAAACTCCATCCAATGAGGACTCTTCTCCCACCACAAATGAAACACCTCCGATGATCCTCGAGGTATGGGATTTTTTCGGAATAGGGTTTATCATTTTTTATTGTGATATATAAATTACTCCCCCTTTTTATAATGGTAATGCAGAGGGTGCATGCCAAAATAACAAGGCCCATAACCTCTACAACTTCATTTTCGTTGTGTTCTTTGGAGGAGGATTTTCCGCACATGACGGAATCGTGAAACCAGAAGGCGCGCAATGAAAATGCCATTCCGAGAGTCCCAAAGGAGAAAAAAGGTAAAATAGAACACCGGAGCTCACCCAGGGGCCTGCATAAGTTTTTTTGGTGTGGCACCAATGACTGGCGGCCAGCGCTCGCCTGCTGCGGAATAGGGTGGCACCGCTTGGCACCACGGAAGACACGAAGTGGAGGCCGGCTCTCATCCGGCCGCTTTGGTGGAAGGAGGCACACCGTCACATGCCGTGGTGAGGAGGCCAATGCTTCAAAGTCATAGCAGAATAAAAGGGGACTCATTCCCTGTATGTCCCACTGGCAGGGGGTAGCACCATGTGGCGTCACCGTTTCAAAGAACTGAACAGAGCAACTAATCCGTTCGGGAAAGAGGAAGCGTGACCTTTTGCGCGGGATGCACCCAGCCGACGGGGTAGGTGGGTCCGTGGGCCAGCAGTTCAAGCGACCCATGGCTGAGACCACTCAAGCCGACCCCTGTCGGTTTGGACCGGGTTGGGTCAGACCTGGGTGGGACCCAGACCGGGTCGGACCTGGTCAGTCGAAACGGGTCGAACCAGACCCCGACCCTTTATGGCCAAGTTTCTCTTAAAAGGTTGTATCTTACAAACCAAACGTTCGTCTAACGAACCGTCTGTGATGATTGAATCCTTGGAATGAGATGATACTTTTGAGATACCTCACCAGAGGTTTAGATAATGTCAGTGTATAGATGTGTTGGATCGTACCCGAATCTAACCGGGCCCTCAGTAATAAAATGTTTATTACACTCAGACCTGGCGTCTAATTAACACACCACCTGTTGAATTGGAACCCTTATGACATGATATTTCATTGGGTTATATTTTCGTGGGACTTCATGCTAATTTTAATATGACCGATTGAATGAGGAGCAGATTCTTCTAGATCTTCCTAGGTTCAAGCGTGCTTTGTGTGGGAATCAAGTGGCTGACTATGAGGTGAAGATTGGAGGTAGATCTTGTAGATGTTAGTACATAGTGATCTTGTGTGGGGTAGCACTGAGTGATCCTGGGTGGATTAGGACTATGAAATCTTGTGTGGATGAGAACCTTGAGATAATGTGTGGATCAGCACGTACTAATCAAGTGTGGATCATCACCTAGAAATCCTTTGTGGATCAGCATCTATCGATCCTATGTGGGTAAGATGTTGTGTGTGTAAGATTGAAATTTTCCTCTATGGGTCAGCGCATACTGATCCTTTGTGTCTCATCAGGGGTTAGTACCTATCGATCCTAGGTGGGTCAGATCCTATGTGGGTCAGCGGCGGTTAATACCTATCGATAATGGGTGGGTCAGATCCTGTGTGCGTCAGCAGGGGTTAGTACCTATTAATCTTGTGTGGGTCAACAACTGTGCCTCTTAACAGAATAAGAAGATCTATCCTTATGACCAATCATCTGTATTTATTTACTTAAGTTATACCTCATTTGAGATGAGTCTTATTCTTTGTTCTTGTTGATTGAGACCATGATTTGTGGTTTTCCTTTGTTGAATTCAGATAGACCTTCGGGGGACTCAGGGTACCTACTTGGTATTTATTGATGCTCCTTTTCGTCACAGAGTCTAAACAAATTAAAAGGGAAATACTTTAAAACCAAAATGATTCATCTTTTGAAGAAAAATCAAAAATTGAAAAAGGTATGAATGAAGATTCATTTTCACTTGGGTCAGGAAAGTTACACCAAAGTCGCGCAAGTATACTTGTGCTCCGCCCAATGGTCACATAGGTGACTTGCACGTCCTCTTAGATTTTTCGCCCAGGGTCTTCCTTAGCCTATAAATACCCCTGGTGGGACCACCATTTCATGATGAAAAAATTCCAAAAATCATATTTGAACTTTGGTCTCCCAAGACTCTTCTAGAAGTCTTTCGAACACTTCTAAGGTAATTTCATACCTAGAATAGAAGGTCTAAATAAGTTAAACAAGGCCTAAGTGTTGAAACTCATTGACACTTGCACACCTAAGTGGCCAGCCCTTATGGGAAATGGCTACACTTTTACACCGCCTTACCCCTTAAATAGAACTTTCGCTCAACTTTTCTAGAAGCCTCTAGGGATAGTACTAAGGGCTTGAGCCAAGTCTCACCCAAGTATTACCCTATGGGTTGACTAGCACGCATGTACCCCTGTGTCGTGCAAGTATACTTGCGTGACCATAACTTGTGCACCCATGCAGGACATGCATGCCCACTTTTTTTTGGATGCCTCTCTTGCCTATTTCACCTCTCTTATGCCTATCCACCTCTCCTATTCAGGATCCTGCATTCAAAACCCTCTTTAAAGCCATTTCTTTTAGCATGGTTCCCTTGTTGGCTTCCTTACCTGAATGGAATTATGTGGAACATCTCTTAAAACCTAGTGATTTACATATCTTTATATAACTAAGGTTAGATATTTCATTCATTCAACCTCATCCTTTAATATGAGAGAATCCTTAATTTGGGCCTCCTTTTCAGGAGTAATCCCCAATCCAAGTTCTCTTAATTTGGGCATCCTCCTCAGGAGTAATCCCCAAGTCCCCTAACCTATGCATCCTCCTTAACAGTAACTCTCAGTCATAATTTCCCAATTCTCGGCATCCTCCTTAAGAGTAATCCGCAACCATAATTTCCTTAACCTGGGCATCCTTTTCAATAGTAATCCCCAGTAATCAAAATTTCCAATTCTGGGCATCCTCCTCATGAATAAGACCCAAATTCCAAAATCCATTTAACCTGGGCCTCCTCCTTAGGAGTAAGCCCCAGTCATAATTTCCCTTAATTATTCTTAAATTACTTTTGATTTGGGATTCCCTCTCTGAAATAAAACCTCATCATAAGTCCCCTCTAATTTGCGCATTCAACTCAAGATTACGTCCTAAATTAAGTATCCAAATATCCATAAAGAAAATATACCTTTTTGAACCGTTTTTTGGGGTTTCATCCCTATTGTAAATTATAATCTTCATTCATCTGGGTAGTCATACATACATAAGTCCCACATCATTTCTTATAATTGCTTCTTTTCATGGAACAATTGTCTGGTTTTACCAATACCTTTTGTTTCTCACACAAAGCATTTACTCATGTGAGATTAGAGAGTAAAAGTAATTATGACATCTTTCTTTGAGCCATAAAACATGCATAAACCTCATAATTCATTACTCGAACTACGTGGGTTCTAAATCCTTTTCCAAAACAAAAGATACGTAGGTAGCCCATCTACCGGTATAATCCCAACTATGAAATAATTCATGTACTTATGAATGACAATAATCATTCAAGTGCCCCAGTGAGTGGCTTTAAAACTAGTACGATTATCATAATAACCAAGATATTTATATATAATGTGTCGAAGGATAACATTGTCCAAGAATCTCTAACAAATAAATATGATTCTCTATTGGTCAAGAACCTTGAATACAAATAAAGGATTCTCTAAATCTCATAATACTAATAATTTATTGTCATATCTAATGGAAAGATCATTTTCATACTAGGTAATGTAATAAGGATTCATGAACCTAACTTAAATCTATAAAGAGTGTCTCAGAGTAGACAATAATTCCCCTAAAAAAGGTGTGATGAGTCCGACCTCCCATCCTCTCAACCAATGCAAATTATTAAGTCTCATCAGTTCACAACTAATGAGAACCTACCTGTGGAAAGTAGGTCAAAATTTATATGGAATCATTGGATGTTTCTGGTTATATGAAAAAACCCGTTAGAAACCTCTTAGAATTTTTGGATCTTAAATCAATGAGGTCATCCTCAATTTTAGAGGAAACAAAAAAATGATGAAACCAACATGAATCCTTAACCAAGTTAAAATGATGTTTTACTTATTTGTTAGGCCCCTGTTTAAAACTCAATGAGAGGGCCAACAAAACAATAAATAACATATGTGCTCATCCAAAAGATGTAGTGGCTGAATGTATCTTGATTATATCTGTTATATAAATCAGGAACTATTTTCCAAGATCTTTTGTGTTACAGAAATGTCTTCTCTTAAGTTCACGCCTGTGAATACTTATGATGTGCATGCCTCTGCTGCTACTCATGCTGGATCGTCGTTCGCTCTGAGGATGACATCACCTACTCAGCATCTTCAATATGGGGTATCAAATGCCCTGGTTAAGGAATACCATCAAAATGGTACTATTCCGACTCTAGAGGCTGCTCGACAAGCCCTCCAAGTCAATAATTCACCCTGGTCATCCAGACAGTGACGACCAGCGATCAAGAAGCAGGTGGTGCTAACCACTGTCTCCAACAGTTTCATGTCGTTATCCCTGGAATGCAACAACCATTCCCTCCCATATTCGGAGGAGGTGAATGAGAAGGACACTCAGGGACTTGATTAAAAGAGACAAGATTCCTTCGTGAGGACTCCCATCAACAATCGCCGCCAGACTCGTGCAGCAGTGCGCCCTCAACATGATGAGGGTATCGTCTCTAGGCGTTCTGCCCAGGTTCCTCGATTCCGAGCAGGAAAGATAAACAGCTAGAGGTGAAATACAATCAATAGTTAGCATTTTCTCATCTCTGCCATATCTGGAAAAGTCCACCAACCTAACTTGGTGGCAAGCAAGGAGCGGGAACACACACTTGTCCGTTTTAATTCCACTGCCCATCAGACTCGTCTGGCAGCAGTAGACTAATCTCGCCAAGAAATACTGGAGGAGTACTATAGATAGGAACATATACCTATTAATAAATCATTATCTAGTCAGCAGGCTCGTCTGACTACATATGATGGAGCCCTCCAACCCAATGTGTTAACAACTGGTAAACATGCAAATACACCTGCTTACAATTATCAGTCCAGCCAGCAGCCTCATCTGTCAGTATTGAAGGAAGTTCATCACACACATTCGGCAGAGTGCTATCATCCGGAACATACACCTGATAGTATTGATCAAGACTACCAAAAGTATCATTTGGTAGCATTCAAAGAAGTTAGTTGGAAAGCTCCGACGACAAATAGTAGGCGGACTCAACTCTCTAACCCCACACATGAGTACTATCAAAATTAACTGACAGGAAAAAGAGGATAGGAGCATTAAAACACACCTACTCCAAGCATGTAATGGATGTATATTCCTATTCCGGCATCTGAAGTCACTAATCATATTTTGTCAATGGTGAAAGAGCAGAAGAATAACAATGCCCATATTCTGGATGCCTGCCAGAATATTATGACAGTTTCAGCCGCGTCATAGGGATAGAAATGAAAATATATCCCTACCTGTGGAGTGACACATCAATAGTTCACTCCAAAACAGATACACACCTGTGTTCCAGTCCATGATGGTTGTGGGTAATACTCCCCCATATCATACAGACAACTAAGTCAGACACATACACCTAATTTGAGTGGAGATAATCATCCTAACCTGATCATTTTTCATGAGTAGGCACATACACATACCCATAATGACCACTTTCATCAAAAAGTGGTTCCTTAAGTGAGTATGAAGACTTCTAAGAAGAAGACCCTCCCAACATAGTGATGAAATCAAGGGCCAATCTGTAATAAAGCCTTACTCGATGCTGGAGTTATTGATGGACTCAAAAAATTATCTGTTTCCACCAAGATTTTACTCTCTCAGTTCCCAATAGTTTGGAACATTAATTCCAAAGGTCTAAATCAAACCCTTCTTCATGAAGGCTTGCTTCATGACAATTCGGTCGATCTCAAAGTTTCAGCTTCCGATGAGAGCCACAAGAACCCTCTGTGTGGCAAGAAGATCAAGGAGAAAAATGTTTCATCATTTGTTGTAACCCACCATGGTGGTCCTCCCCATGATGATGAATTTAGCTGTGAAATCCCTCTCTGTAGTAATAATACTCATTTCCTAGAAAATTTTCCAACAGACAATATATTGACGAGAAATACCTCTTATCTTGAGGCACATTCAAATGTGAAGCCAGTCATGTCTGATGATTTTCCACTATCAGGTGAAACACTTTCTCAGTCAGAAAATATCCTGGGGTGTAGGTTATTCTCCGAACCACCCCAGAGTCGATCATCTTCTAGCTTGATCAGTTAATTGTCTACCAATATTGTTGAATCTGATGAAGAATCAAGGAAGCACCAGCTCTGGTCTAATCAGGTAGAAGAATCATCATTCAAAGATAAAGAAGAAGTACTAAAAATGAGAAAACAACTAAAAGAAGGTGAAGTTCCAGTTATGTTTTGCCCTTTGGTTGATTCTCAATATGACATTCTAGAGATGTTGATGGAAGATGGAATTCATGATATTTATCTCATCATATGGAAAAATCTTTATCAATTGAAAAAGAAAATATTATCTTATGATGAATATGAAAATCATGTCAAAATAATAGAAGGGTTTCAACACCAAATTGATTTGTCATCTCTCTCAGTTTATTGATATATGAAGGCTGAAAAGCAGCAGAGATCCCTTCAGTGTTCATGCCTTGGCGCACTAAGAAGATTGCACCAGTTAATTCCCAATGACCCATCTAGTATTCATATCAGGGGATGGGGTGTTCATGGAGCACTACATTTCACTATACTCTCTAGTCTGCAAAGCCCTCTGGAAATGGTCTCATGCATTGTTATTGCCCATGGGCGGCCCCAACCAATTGGATTTGTTTGTAATAAAACTCTCGCTCAAGAATAGGCCTCATCTAGTTCTTATCAAAATCAAGTATACAGATAACAAGTTGTTGAATTAATCATGCATAAAGAAAACGAGAATATTGAATAGGTTTCTCGTTTGGATCAAGCACATCATCAAGTGACAGGAGTGTCAGAAATCATCCAATGGTATTTTTAGCTGGGTTATAAGAGTGGATGTAGGTTGATGAATCCATTAAATTTCTGAACTAAAGTCCGCAAGATCAGGAGAGCTTTCAAGAAAGTCTCAGATATAGCAGCACAAGAATCACCCTGACTTTCTAGACTGGGGACTCTTTTAACCCAACCCTCAAAATCAACAAATAAGATTCAAAGAGTTGAGAAAAGACTACAGGAATAGCCCCAGTCCACAGGACTGGGGACTTTTTCAAATCCTCATTCTCTCCCTCAGAGAAAGTCAGTCTTATCTCGATTAGGGAAGAAGCCACAAGAGAAACAAAGAGACAAATTATCAGGATATTCCCTCCAAATTATGGTTTGTCAAGAAGTTCATGAGGGATCAAATAAACAAAATTAAATGTCTCATTAGAGATGGAAGTAGAAAATATCACATAAATGATGATAGAATGGATGCAATGTGTTATGCATCAATCAATGTCATCAATGCATTTGCTACTGATCCCCCAGATGAGGCTCACTCAGAGGGGTCAGATAAGGAAACTCCTGCTGTAGAGGTTGTACGCATAGACACAAATGATGAAGTTGTGCATACACGAAATCAACGGATTACCCAGAATCTAGGTAATCCTTCAAGTAACCCACTTCCCCCTCTCCGAATGGTTTCCAATAATTGGAAATGAAAGAATCAGGTTACGTACCCTTCCTCTAGAGAAGGCAAATCTCTCTCATTCGAGCAATGATTTGCACAATAAGTGGAAGAAAAGAAGGAATTGAGGAGGTTGAATGCAGAAAAACATCAGGGTAGTCTTCCTCCTAAGTGTACTGGAGTCTGTCATCCTAGGTAATTTGTTGCGACTACTGAGATGGATCATGAATATTCTCCTCTAAAAGTACGCCCACACAGGTCTAATCCTACGGGTCATGTGATACAACAATTAGCGGTGATAACATCAGTTGCAGTACCAGCCACCACATCTGTCCAAACTCCAGTCATTGCACCTGCTCAGGTCCAAGATCAACTGGATGTTTCTCAAAAGTTAATAACTACTATTGTGTCATTAACAACTCGGTTGGAAACTATGTAGGGATAGCGTTCTCAAATTCAAATAGAAAATAGATCTTACCCTGAATTGGTTGATACAATTCATCCCCCATCAAATTTTGAAAGAACCACATTCCAAATATTTAATGGTTCCGGAGACCCAGAGCAGTACATAGCACATTTTGATTCTCATTGCGATCCTATGATGGAAACCCCTCAGCAACAAGAAGTTTTTAAGCTTAGGTGTTTTGTACAATCATTACAAGGTCGTGCCTTTGTATGGTACACTAGCTTGCAATCCCAATCAATTATCAGATTGGAGGATCTCCGCCATTGATTCCTTCTTAAATTCAGCTCAACTTTTCCAAAGACAACAGTTTTTGATCTTACAAACTATAAGAAAAGGGAAAATGAAAGGTTTTTGGATTTCATTGCTCGCTGGAAGGGATTAGAATATTCCCTGAGCATAGCACTCCCTCCAAGAAGAATTATTTCCCATCTGTGTGGCAGATTTGCGTGATGAGTTGCTCACACCGTTGATCCCTATGAAATACATAAGAGGGTTTCAATACCTTACTTAAATCCCCCAATAGATTGAAAAAAAATCTTATAAAGACTAAGGATAATGCTAGTGTAATTCCATCAGCTTCAGAAAGGAGAATGGGTAGAGCAGAGACTGCTACAGTTATGCTTAAACAAGCACTTGTACCTACTTCTACTTCAAAACCATCATCTTATCGAAAGACTCCGCCTCTTGAGCATAAAAAATAGAGGCCCTTTCATCAAGATGGTCAAAGAGATCAAAGACAAAAACAATTTGAGGATTTAAAAATAAAATTTTACTCTTTTGGAAATAAATAGGTTCCTGGTTACTTCATTTTGGCTCTGGAAAATTATTTGGTTCAATTGGCAAAGCCCAAGAGGCCAAAAAATGAAGTAGATGAAGACCGTCCCAACTATTTCCCATTTCATCAGATGTTGGGGCATCCCATTCCGGATTTTTCTGTCTTCAAGGACCTCATGCAAAAAATGGTCGACTTGGGACAAGTCAAACTGAAGGGTTCTTCAGCTCAGGTAACATGTGTTACCGCTATAGTTTCATAGGAAGAAGGCGAGTGGCAAGAATTCAATAACAAAAATGTGAAAAAATTTAATGATTTGATGGTCAGAAAAACAATCAACCAAACTCATTCCATTTTGAGAACATAATTGAAGAAACCAATTGTGTCTTCTACCATGAATTCCATAGCAAAACCCTCTTCATCAGAGGGAAAGTCCTCAAAAGTGCGGCATAATTCAAAGAAAGAAGAAAAATAAGAAGAAGATGAAGTCATATCAAATCCTATGTTGTCTTTGACTCTGGCAATTTTTATGCCATCTACTTCAAAGCCACGGGCACCATCCCACCAAAAGGCATAGCGTAAACTGGTTAATTAGGAAGAGTCATTATCAGATGAAGAGTTGATCTTTGGTTCTATTAACATGATTCACTTAACAGATCCCTATTCCAGTGGAAGTTTTGGTTTGGATGATCCATAATTCCTTATATCAAACAGAGGAATAAGAGGGAGTTCTAGAGGACCAGGGTACAGGGGAAGACGTATATCATTTAGAGTCCACTATTCCAATTCTACCACTTTTAGAATTTTGTATATAGTAGAAAATTGTGGAAGATCCCTTCAACGGGCTCAAAAAGAACAAGAAAATTCTTCCACCAATAGCAGACACAGTCCTGGAACAATTATTTTGGAAGATCGGTTAGAGGTTCCATCTTATTCCTCTCTGCATGTAAATAGACCTATTCAGTCTAATATTACAAATCCCAGAGTATTTACAACTCCTACCCCAATACAATATGCATCAAATTCCAAAGCATCAACTTCTAAGTCACCTACGAAACAACTTGTTCTTGTTGGGAAACGCAGACCTTATGATCAAAAGTATGATGTATTGAAACACTTGTCCCAAATACCAGCCAAGTTATCAATTCAGGATGCTTTGAGAAAATCAAATGATCTTTGGGAGGCAATCATCGAGGCTTTGTCAAGTCCTCAAGAGTATGAAACTGAAATTGATGCAGCTGTAGTCTACCATGTAGAAAATAATACTGTAGAATGCCATCCAGTGATATCTTTCACAGATGAAGATGAAGATGATGTTGTGAATGGACATATTAGACCTCTGTACTTATCTAGAAATGTCAATGGTGTAGACATCCGAAGAGTCTTCATTGATAATGGTTCATGAGTCAACATCATCCCCATTCGTACACTTCGTCGATTGGGCCTCACAGAATCTGATTTTTCTCCTTCTACTTTGATGTTACAAGGATATGATAAAAATGAACAAGAAACACTAGGAGAGATTACACTCAAAACTCAGTTGGGATATATTGTATCCAATTTGGATTTCATGGTTCTTGATCAAGACATAGCCTTCAACATCTTTCTTGGTAGACCCTAGCTACATCAACATGCGGCTATCCCTTCATCATACCATCAATGTTTCAAATATTGTTTCGATGGTCAAATTGGGAAATTGTATGGTGATAAGTCCCCATTCAAGACATGTGAATCTCAATACATTGAGGTAGAATTCTATCACATGAAGGGAAAGGAGAAATCCACGACAAGGAAAATTACCTAAGTTAATGCTCCATATGGTTTGGAAAAGATTCCAGTAAACCCATTTACACATGTGAGTACAGATTATTTATTTCCTATCAGTCAAATTGACAAGATAGACCCAAATCAAAATACTCTTATGGAAACTTATGTAATTTCAATTATGGAAATCAAGACAGACAACATGGGAGAAAGTGGTGATCCACCAAGAAATGATGAATGCTCAAATAGATATGTCTTCATTTCATCTACTGAAATCCATAAAGTCTATACTTTGTCAATCAGGCCAAAAGAAGTTATATAAATGTCATAGTTGAATGATGATGTCGATTCTCAATCCATTATCTCCACTATATTACAGAAGGAAGACCTTTTATCATCAATATTTTCATAAATGGATGCCTCTTCTTCAAGATATTAAAATTTTAATATCTCTTCTGATCATGGAAATTCCGCTTCTTCATCTACTATACAAGTAGAAACAGAAGAAATAACACATGTTGGAGGAGAAGAGAAAGGTCTTTGGGATGCTCCTCCAGCATTTGAAGAGAGTATCTCTACCACTATGGATGAACTCAGAGAAATAAATCTGGGTACAAAAGAAGATCCACACCCCACTTTAATTAGTGCATCCATGACTCTTGAAGATCAAGAGATGTATATTTATTTTTTAATGAAAAATTAAGATATATTTTCTTGGAACTATATAAAGATTCTAGGGCTTGATCCTGATGTTTCCACTCATCGTTTGGGTTATCTAGAAGAACATTGAGGATTCAAAGAAGCCGCTAGAAGAACATATCCAACATATGCTTCCAAAATTGAAGCTGATGTGGATAATCTTATCAAAGTTAACTTCGTCATAGAATTTCAATATCCCAAGTGGTTGGCTAATATTGACCCTGTGAAAAAGCATAACATAAAAATTAGAGTTTTCATTGATTTCAGAGATCTTAATCTGCATTGTCCTAAGGATGATTTTCCAGTACCAATTACAGAATGCTTAATTGATGAAACAGCTGGCTATGAAGAACATTCCTTCATGGATGGATATTATAGATATAATGAAATCCGAATGCCTACAAAAGATGAAGAATATACAGCCTTCAGATCCCCTCAGGGTGTGTTTTTCTATCAGGTATTGCCCTTTGTCCTGAATAATGCAGGCACAACATATCAATGTGTCGTGCATCGTATCTTCAAACCCTTTTTAGGAAAGTTTGTTGAATGTTATGTGGATGATTTGGTGGTTAAATCCAAACAAAGTTCTAATCACTTGGTTGATTTGGAAATAATATTCCTCAAACTTTGTCAATATAATTTGAAGATGAACCCATTAAAATGTGATTTTGGGGTAACCATAGGAGAATTTCTCGGATTCTTTGTACGCTATTGTGGTATCGAGGCCGATCCTGAGAAGACAAAGTCGATCATTGGTATGTCACCTCCTTGAAATTTAATGTAATTTAGAGAACTTCAAGGACACTTGGCCTATATTCGGCATTTTATTTCCAATTTGGAAGGAAAAGATTACCCTTCACCAAATTGATGAAGAAGGGAGTCACTTACCAGTGGACTGATGAATGTCAAGATGCATTCAATATTCTCAAGAAGTATCTCTTGAGTCCACCGGTGTTAATTCCACCTGTTGGAAGAAGACCACTTATCTTCTATGAAACAGCTCTAGGGAAATAATTGGGTGCCTTTCTTGCTCAGAAGAATGATGTCGGGAATGAAAACAGCCTCTACTATCTCAGTCGGACAATGCTTGAAGTAGAAACCCAATAATCAAATATTGAGAAGTGATATCTAGCATTAATATTTTTAGTTCAGAAGTTGAGACACTACCTAAAACATCATGAGCTCCAATTGGTATCTCGCAATAACCCGCTCAAATTCATCCTTAGTCGTCCAATGCTTACAGGACGTCTGGAAAGGTGGGAAGTTATTTTGCAGCAATTTGATATTCAATATGTGTCTCAAAAGGCAATAATGGGCCAAGCTCTGGCTGATTTCCTTCTTGAACATCCTTCAGTAGAAGATACATCTTCAGATATTGAACATCATGATGAGGAGGTATTCATTATTCAAGATAGTCGTCAAACATGGGAAATATACTTTTATGGTTCTTCCAGAAGTCCAATAGAGTGGACAACGGAAAATCCTAAATTCAACAATGATGGGTTAGGAATTGTACTCATTTCCCCGGAAAAGGTAGTGCTACCTTATTCCTTCTCATTTTTGGGAGGCAGTACAAATAATGATGTAGAATACCAAGCTCTTATTTTAGGATTGTAGTTGGGACTTCAAGCACAAGTGAGTCACTTAAAGATGAAAGGTGATTCAGACCTGGTAATCAAACATGTCAATGGGGATTATGCCATCAAAAATGAAGAACTAATCCCTTTTTGTCATTACGTCAGAGATTTAATGGCATAATTTACTATGGAACCGACATTTTCTTAGGTCCCGCGATCACAAAATGCACAAGCTGATGCACTGGCTAATATAGCTACAGCTCTAGCAGATCCAAATTGGGACGGGACAACCATCAGTACTGCCCGCCGTCGTACAAATTCACCTTATGTTCAAATTAGGAAAGAGGAAATCGATGAAATTAGTCCCATTCATGAACCATATGGTCATACTACAGGATGGATGACACTAATCAGGGAATACCTTCAAAATGGAACACTTCTATCTGATAGAGTTGGGAAAGAACAAATCCAACGACGTGTGGTCAATTTTACTCTTTATGACAGCCCAGATCACATAGAGAAAATTTTCTACAAAAGTGGGTTTGATTGAATTCTATTCAGATGCATTTATGGTAAAATGCAATGGTTGTTATGAAAGAAGTGCATGCAGGAGTCTGTGGTTCCCATAAGTATGGACATAGACTATCTGATCAAGTTTGAAGGCTTGGATACCTTTGGCCTTCAATGATACAAGATTGTGTTGATTTCACAATGAAGTTTCATTCTTGCCTAGTACATTCCAACTTCATTCATCAGCCCCCAATGTTGCTTCAAACAGCTAAATACTCATGGGAATTTTCCATAATGGGAATAGATATAGTGGGACCTTATCATTCGGCTACAGCCAAATAGTTGAAGTATATTCTTACTGCTACTGACATCTTTTCCAAATGGGAAGAGGCAATACCCCTCAAAGAATTATGTTCTAAATGCATTGTTAGCTTCATAAAGTCTAACATCATTACCATATTTGGTGTCCCTCATAAAATACTAACGGAAAATGGCACCACCTTCTGTTCATCCGAGGTGAGGAAGTTGTATCAAGAATACAACATCAAATCCAATCATTCATCTCGGTATCATGAAGTGACCAATGGAAATATAGAAGCTTTCAACAAGAATTGTTCAAACATACTGCAAAATATTGTTGATAAAGATAAGAAATCTTGGTATGATAAACTCTTTCATGTTTTATGGGATTATCGAACCACCACCCGCACTACAATACTGTCAACTCTATATTCATTGGTATATGGAATAGAAGTAGTATTTCCCATTTAGGTTTAGTTACCCTTGCTCAGAGTAGCAATTTGTGATCAGTCATCTACAGATGAACAATCCCAAAAGTGATTAGATGCATTGGAACAGTTAGATGAGAAAAGATTGTGCACCCTACACCACTTGGAAGTATATCAGAATCAAATAGCACGAGCTTTCAACAAAAAAGTTCGTCTTCATTAATTCATTCTGGGAGAATTGGTATTAGTTCTAAGAACCCCAATGATACCAAGAAATAAACCTCCCAATCTGGAGCCAAAATGTGAAGGACCTTATTCAATACATTAGGTTTACTCCAATGGAGAATATTCTTTAATCTCAAGGGATGGATAACTAATCACTACTCCAATCAATGCTATATTTTTTCAGAAGTATTTTGTGTAACAAAAATACCCTTTCATCCAGCAAGATGTTAAACTGTAGCATCAACAGTCCAAGAATGTGACCTTAAACTATTTGCACCTTCGTCCAATATTACGTTAAACTGTGAAGTCCTAGCTAAATGACGCTAAACTGTACAAAAGTCCCTTACGTCCAGAAAGACATTAAACTGTAAAAAAATCCCTAATACGTCCAACATGAAATTAAACTGTATCCTCTTTTGTCCTTACTGTATGACATTAAACTGCACGGTCCCCCTTTTTTCCAACATGACATTAAACTGTATTGTCCCCATCATATTAGCTATAGGATGCTAAACTGTACTGCTCATTCTTCTTACATGACGTTAAATTGTGTCCCTATATTTGTCCTACATGACGTTAAACTGTATTTTGTCTCTAGTACATGACACTAAATAGTGCAACACCAGTACTGCAAGACTTTAAACTGCATAGTCCCTTCATATGTCATACATGACATTAAACTATTCATTGTTAAGGTTGTTGCTACCTCTTGTTTCTCACACAGAGTATCAATCACGTGAGTTTAGAGTAAACTTCAACCATAACACCCTCTATGGGCCGCTAACCATCTGTAAGTCCCAACACTATTTTTAGGTTGTTATTCTCAAAAAACAACTCGATTACTAATTTATTATTTAATTAGCTATGCGTACATTGATCCTTGCCTTCTAGGCTAGGTAAGTAGGCAACCTTCTGAGGTTCAAGCCCAAAACCAATCTCTTCTCATCAGTACACCTCCATCTCATACGATGTTGATTCGTGAAGCCACCCCCAGAATCAATCTCTTCACATTGGTTCACCTTTGTCCTTACTATGTGACGTTAAACTGTACATCACTTTTGTCCTGTAAATTAATAAACTACAACATTCTGTGATACCCTCACCTGAGAGAGAATCATTATTTACATTGACCTCTGATCATGTTATATTCTAATGACTATGTGCGTACATGGAAATTCCCAATATTTTTATCTTGTGTCAAACCATCATTGCCCTAAATTCCCCTTCACCCTTCACTTGTACGAACCAAATCTATATATAGGGTATTTCTAGATCTATGTGCGGCTTGATTAACATCCATATGGGATACGTATGAATGTTCGATCATCCCTCGAATCTAGCCCCAAGTATTTGGTCCTAACCCCAAATTTTACTTTCAGTCCCCTGGCTGAAAAGTACCTGGAAAAACTCACACTGTGTATTCATTATTATGGTTTGAGTTCTATGACCCATAACTAAGATTTCCCATACTTTCGTCCCACATGACGTTAAACTATATTTCAAGAACTATGTATGGCTTGATTCCCATCCTTATGGGATATGTAGTGAAGTCAAGTATCTAAATTCAGGACCCATCCAAAACATGATTATGGTTAGCATTGGTCTATGTATCTCTTTCACGCATTGTACAATACCCATTTTCATGTGTCATACTCCTAACCTTAAATACTTCTAGATCTCCATAACCATTTTCTTGACTTCTGGTCACAAAATGTCCGATTTCTGAGAGTTCTTTTTCCTGACTATGCAGTAGGTTCCCTTAGGAATCCTTGGATAAACAGTCTACATAACAAACTTGTCATCCAAAGGATTCTATTATTTGACTATGCAACCAATTCCCTTAGGTGTCCCTACATAATTCAACCCCCTAACGGGTTTTTCAAATAATGGTAACTTAATTCTTGAAAAGAAAACCACTTTTGTCCTTAGTTGTCTTAATGACAATATATAGGGATCCGCAAAAAAATAGCCATCCTTAATATATTTGTCCCATACTCTTTTTCATGACCTGAATGTATTCAAGTATATGGTTTATATTTCCCTTACCTACATTTTGGTTAGACCTTCGTAGGAGTGACATTCATCTAGTTCTTAGACAATCTTGTTTGGAAATATCTTCTTCATATTCAAGTACCTCTCTTCATACAACAAACTCTATGCTTTGGAAAATTTGAATCCCCATAAACATCCACTGACTTTTTAGTAATAGAAAAGTAAATTCATGAGAGTTCTTTTGCCTGACTATGCAACACATGCCCTTAGGCGGCCTTGTATAAGTAGTCTACATAATGGACCTTCCATCCAAAAGATGTAATTATTTGACTATGCAACCAATACCCTTAGGTGGCCCTACATAATTCAACCCCCTAATGGGGTTGTTAAATAGTGGTAACTTTATTCTTGGGAACTACTTCTTCTAATGACTTTTAGCCATAATTCAAATCATTCCTCAGATTCAAAATGTATTAAGTCATCATTTACATATTTTTCCACATACTTGAACATGGTAATATGTTTTTAGATAAATTATCAATTAATTGAGTCAATGTTAATCCATTTGGTCAAAGCTATTCTGACCTTAAACATTATCCTTTTTATGTCCAACATGCATGAATTTAAACTTCTCAGAAAAGACAAGGGAACTCTTAAAAAAAGTCATGTTCCAGCTCACTAAATATACATATTGTATGATTTTAGCTAATATTGAGAAATAAAAAGATTCAAAGTTTGTAGGGTTATTTATAATAATCCTTGAAAAAAATCAAACTATGCTTATTAGGCCCATTGTCTTAAGTAAAAATTTAAATCATGTAGAAAAAGGTGGCATGCACAAATGATCAAAGATGAAAGTGTTTTTCATTTGATACACAAGAGTTAGAAGGACATCCATAGATTGGAGTCTCTTCTCTTTTCCAAGAATTACAAAAGGTTGTCAACATAAATCTTCATTTGATTTACAGCATCCTGAGATTCATCAGCAACCACTTGAGGCTGATTCACTTGACCAGCTTCACTCTTTTCGGTTTTATGGAGTGCAATGTCTTTCGTACCACTCATTTGAACTCCTTCTAATGAATTGTTAATATGGTAAATTTCCCCAGTAACAGCATCTAACGGTTGCTGAATGTGAAACTACTGGATGACTTTCTATTTGATCTTATTCTTCAGCTCCTTCAACATGGCATCATGATCAGCCTCAGCTCGGGACACCGCAGCCTCAAATTCGTTGATGTTGACTGATAACCTCACCCAGGTCAAATCATGATGGCATTTTTTCTCTTACTCCCCCTTTAAGAAGACTTGTTTCATTGTAGAATGGATCTCTTGATATCCAAAACTTCTAAGTCCCAACATGAAAAATTGGGATGACAGTCATGGTATTTTCGATAACAGCTCTTCTAAAGGAACTTCAATTATGTTCTTCCATATGTTCTGCCGTGCCTTGCATCGTGAAAATTGGAGTTCCTTCTGTACTTCTGGGTCCGACTCAGCATTACTGTCACAAGGGGGAATATAATCTGGGATTAATGTACTTTGGGAAGTGCCCTATTCTTCTCCTTCCCCTTAACTCATGTTTCTTCACTCACTATTCCTGTTGGGGTGGAGGTTGAGTCTTCACCTCCAGATCTAGCAACTAAAATTGATGGCCATGAATAATCAATTGAAATCATTGGTTAGTTTCAATAGACAAAAAAAGTTGATTGTCTATCTTGAAAATTAAGTATAGTCATAAAAGTTTTTTATCTCATACCCAATTGTAGATCAATTACTTGAGAATGCTCCTCCCCGTATTTCCTTGATTCAATAAAATTTTCAAGATGAGTTTCAAGAAGCTCTGTCAGGTTAAGATCCACTTGAGCTAATGTCTCTACAATAGTAGGGTTTTCTGTACCGCCTTCATGCATTGTCATTTCAGCAACTTTCTCAGATAGAACTACATATTTGAACCGATCATGATTAGAGATGTAATAAGAAGTTGTTTTTAATAGGAATAAGGATAACACTCACGTCTATAATCTTCTAAATTACATGGTAATTTAACATGATCTAAAAAATATTCAAAATATGCACCAAGTTCCATCATTTCATCCAATGTAATCTCATAATCCTGGTTAATCTCACTAGTGGGAGCATTCGATATGTCTTCTTGATGGAATTCATCCTACGACCTCTGATATTGAACAACCTCTTCAGATAAAATTATGGCATCAGTTGAAATGGCCTCCAAGAGCTCTAGTTCAGGGGTTGAACCTAAAGTATCACAATGAATGGATGTTACGTGATGTTGTATTCAAAAAATTTATGAAATTTTTTTAACTTACCAGAAGCAGGCACTTCTATTCTTGCAACAGTAGCAGGAGGGATACTGGGAACAGACATTGGCTCTTCTCCAGGAGTGGCCAAGTCAGCCTGAACTTGTGATTGGTCACCAGTACCCTCCATGGTCCTCAAAGGAGGATCATTCCTCTCCCTCAGATGGGAAATTGAAGAATCCCCTGCAATCGAAAAATTTATGAGTATCCATTTCATGGGTTAAGAATCATGATTATCCGAAGGAAATACCACTACTGATGAAGCATTTATTTGTGGACTTCTTCCTTCGATGACTTTGTCTCATTGGTTTTTTGGGAGTGTCAGCAGTCTCCTTTACAGGTACATGAATTGGAGTATTTAAATCCATATACAACTCCTCATCCATGGCTTGCTGTCCTAAAGATACCTCACCTGACTCACAAGGAGCTTCAGTAGCAGCCCCGATGGCAGTACCACCAGGGCTATAGTGTGGGGAAGGTACCTCAACGATTCCTTTCATTGCAAGCTACATGATTAATTGAATAATTTCCTTGAGTATCAAATATTTAACTAGAATCAAGTTACATAGAAAATAAGGAAAGAAACTTACATCTCCAGGAGCCACGTAATCGTGCCACTCCTCATCTCCAGAAGCACCAATCCCCTCAGTGGTGCCACAATCTATCATTTCCTTCACCCTCTTGGTGATAGGAATGGAATCATTGGTGACATATATGGGAATTTCCAGCTCTCTGATGTAAGCCCACACTTCATCAGGGTTATCCTTGTAATCTATATCTGTAGAAGCCAGAAGATTCCCCATTCGAAAGATGTGTATCCCCTCGCACAAATCCAGCCAGGCAGTTTCAGCATCGTAGTATAAACTCCTCCATGTCTGGACAGCCTCTGGTCGTAGATATTCAGTATGTGTACTAGAAGGCTGTAAGGAAGGACCTATAATCTTAGACTTCAGCTTCTTCCCATCTCCTACAACTACAAATATAGAATAGGAAAATAAGACTTGTTGTTCTATAAATTAATGATGATTAAAGTGTCTTAAATGAAGTAACTCACTTGGAGTTGATGTAGTTGGTCTTTTGATTCTGATGGGACGATTATATCGGGCACAAGGTCGGTTTTCCATATGTGGTGCCCTATCATCCCTATCCAGGGAATCTGACAAATCAGCTTCAGGTGGTGTAGAAGAATCACCTTACAGATAAAGGGTTTCTTTCTCTATAGTTCTTTTCCTTTTCCCCACCTGGTAAACCAGGTGATTCAGTACCCCTTCAGGGTATGATTCTATATAATTCTCAGCGTACCATGTGGTCAAGTTATTCACCTCTTTATCAATTGGTAGATCAAATACTACCTCGGTATTCTCCCTAAATGTTAGCAACCATAGTTTTCGGGCAACCATCGGATGTTGCTCTGACCTGACATGCACAGGGGGAGATACAAAAGTCTGCTATAAACACTTAAATTGACATGAAAATCTATATGGAGCATATGCATCACATATAATTTCTCATTCAATCCTGGTGACCAGTACACCATCTCTGTAGGCCATCATGTACGCCCTTAATTCGAGGCTAGTTATTCCATCATCAACAAACGGCCCGGTTGGTGGATTTCCATAAGGAATGAAATTGAATTCCTTATACATGCTCAGTCTCATGTTCATGTCATAGGAAGTGAGAGATAGTGGAGCAATTAAAGGGAATTCCTATACTGATGTCCAGAAATAACTATCGGGGATCTGTACTCCGTTCTGTACATTATACGTCTTGAAGTGAGAGGTGATCCATCTCCATAAAACTTGGAATGGTCCCACTATTCTCAAAGTAGACATACCCATGAAGACATGGAGTAAGTTCATATGAATCTTTGTTTAAATGGGGGTAGCCAACCCAACCATTTTCCCCTCAGCCAACATGGCTGCAATAACGAAGGTCCTTGGCCTGACGACTCCCTTCGAGTCCCTGACAGAAAAAAGATATACACCGAGGCACAATGCCATGAAGCCCACAAGACGATTCTTCTTTTTGATTCTATGATTCACTTCATATCCCCACTTCTCAAATTCTCATGCTTCTAGAGTCGCCCATGATATGCCAAGAGCACCCCTCTTCTCTGTTTTTGGGCAGGTGGTAGGACGAGCCCAGGTGGGCCTTTTCTCCTCGGGCCCCTTCCCCTTCGATCCCTTCTCCTTTGACTCCTTCTCCCTCTTCTTAGTATGAAACATATTCATCCACTCCTATGGATGAATATTATTTCTAGAATGAGTTAAGGAGGTCTCTGAACTCTTGATCGTGTGAATGATTTTCAATAATTCCCGAGCCAAAATCGGGGTCTTCTCTGAATCATTCCAAGTCACATTGGGGGGGGGGGATGAATTCATCATACATATCACCCAAAATTGGATCCCTTGAGATCTTGTGGATATCCCATAGACTGATGCCTACTTCTCTATGAGTCATATAGAAAGAATTGGTTTCTGGGCTCTAATGGCTGAGTATCTCTGGCACAAAGTCATCATTTCTGTAAACATAGGTTTTCCCAGCCTAGACGGCTTCATATATTGAAAATCCGGTCAAATCCTCAATGAACTCTTCCAGGATTGTTGCACCTAGTATGCCCACATCCATGTTAGCTTCACTCCTCCTTCTGGGAAAAAGTCCCAACTCTTCTTCAAGCCTTTGGATTGATCCAACTGAGAGTGTCAGAAAATTGAGGGATATCAATGTGGTTGCAACTCATGCTTGTGAGGTTTCAGATCTGAGGTACATGGGCTATGATGCATTACATAGGCTTTGTCCACTGTTCCAGTATTTATAAATGCTCCTCCACTAGAGATATTTGCTGAAGAAAAGCTGGTATAATTCTGAAACCAAGACTCTGGGAGATAATTCTTTGACTCTGGAATATTGACTTCTCCCAAATGACCATATCCATACAAAGGTAGATAAATACTCTGTAGGAAGTCACGATGATACTTCATCAGGTACTTGGCCAAATCTAGAAGAGTGTTATCCCAGATACTATAATAATCATGGCCAATGAGGCTCATCATAACATCAATTCTATTACTAGACAATTCATCAATCGTTCTGATTCTCTTGGGATCCATTTAATATGCACAAAAGATGAATAAATTAAATCTTAAGTAAGTAGATTTTTCATAAATTTTTTGATGAAAAGTGAAAAAAATGCCAATTCATTATGGTGCGCAAGTCCTAAAATTGGCGTGCAAGTCTCAGTGTGTCACGCAGTTTTTGGCATGTAGGTATCACCGCGCAAGTCCAAATACCATTACAGTAGCACGACATCAAAGTAACTGTGGAAAACAGAGAAAATTCCACGGAGAGAGCTCGAATTTTTGAAATTCGGGTGCTTTGCGTGAGAATGGCCGCATATATATAGGCCATGCCTCAACCCTGCGCGCCTAAAGCCAGTGCGTGCAACCATGCGCGCCGATTCCTGCGCGACTCTCACTTTTGCGCTGCCATCTTTACGCTCAACACTTGCGTGCCGGAATTCCTTGGGTTTCTTCTTCACCTCAGAGTCACATCCTCTTTCTTTCAAACCCAACTCTGAGGGGGGACTTTTGTTGATTCTCATTTCCATCACAGATTCTAAACGAATGAAAAGGGAAATACCTTAAATCCAAAATGATTCATCCTTTGAAGAAACATCAAAATTTTACAAAGGCATGAATGAAGATTCATTTGTACTTGGGTAGCACAAGTTACACCAAGGTCGTGTAAGTATACTTGCCCGCCGCCCAATGGTCGCGCAAGTGTCTTGCACGCCCTCTTTGATTTTTCTCCCATGGATCTTCCTTGGCCTAAAAATACCCCTGGTGGGCCACCCATTTCAGGATGAAAAAAATTTCGAAACTCATATTCAAGCTCTGGTCACCCAAGTCTCTTCTAGAAGTCTTCCAAACACTTCTAAGGTAATTTCTTACCTAGAATGGAAGGTCTAAACAAAGGAAATAATGCATAAGTGTTGAAACTCATCAACACTTTCACGCCTAAGTGGCCAGCCCTTAAGGGAAATAACCACACTTGCGCGCCGCCTTAACCCTTCAATAGAACGTTCGCACCACTCTTCTAGAAGCCTCTAGGTATAGTACTAAGGGCTTGAGCCAAGTCTCGCCCATGTATTAACATAAGGGTTGACTAACGCGCAATTACCCCTGTTTCGCGCAATTATACTTGTGAGACCAGAACATGCGCGCCCACGCAGGACCTCCGTGCCCACTTCTTTTTGGGTGCCTCTCCTGCCTATTTCACCTCTCTTATGCCTATCCACCTCTCCTATTCATGATCCAGCCTTCAAAACCATCTTTAAAACCATTTTTTGGCATGGATCCTTTGTTGGCATATTATCTAAAAGGAATTCTATGGAACATCTCTCAAAACTATGTGATTTACATATCTTTATATCACTAAGGTTAGAGATTTAATTCATTCAACCTCATCCTTTAAGATGAGATAATCATTAATTTGGGACTCCATTTCAGGAGTAAGCACCAATCCAAATCCCTAAATATGGGAATCTTTTTTAGGAGTAATCCCCAAGTCCCCTAACCCGTGCCTACTTTTCAGGAGTAATCCCCAGTCTTCAAGTTCCCAAATATGGGCATCCTTTTTAGGAGTAAGCCCCAAATACCAAATTCTTTTAACCCGGGCCTCCTCCTTACGAGTAAGCCCTAGTCATAATTTCCATTAACCTGGGCTTCCTTCATAGGTTTAAATCCCCGTTCTCAAATCCCTTAACCTTGGCCTCCTTCTGAGGAGTAAGCCCCAGTTCTCAAATCCCTTAACCTGGGCCTCCTTCTTAGGAGTAAGCCCCAGTCATAATTTCTCTTAACCAGTATTAAATTACTTATGATTTGGGATTCCTTCTCAGGAATAAAACCCAATCATGAGTCCCCTCTTATTTGGGCATCCTTCTCAAGATTAAGTCCTAAATTAAGTATCCAAATTTCAATAAAGCATATATACCTTTATGGACCATGTTTTCGGGTTTCTTCTCTAATGTAAATCTGAATCTTCATCCATCGGGGTAGTCATACATACATAAGGCCCATAAAATTTCTTATAATTGCTTATAATTGAATCATTCATGGCACAATTTTCTGGTTTTTTACCAATACCTCTTATTTATCACATAGAGCATTGACTCACGTGATCATAGAGAGTAAAAGTAATTATGACATCATTCATTGTGCCATCAAACATGCATAAACCTCATACTTCTTTACTCAAAGTACGTGGGTTCAGATTCCTTTTCCAAAACAAAGGATACATAGGTATCCCATCTATGGGTACGATCCCAACTATGAAATAATTAATGTCCTTCTGAATGAAAATAAACTTTCAAGTTCCCCACGGAGTGGCTTTAAAACCAGAATGGTTATCATAATAACCAAGAGATTTATATATAATGTGTCTGAGGATACCATTGACCAAGAATCTCTAACAAATACATATGATTCTCTATCGATGAAGAACCTCAAATACATATAAAATATTCTCTAAATCTCATACATACTAATCAATGATTGTCAGATCTAAAGGAAAGCTCATTTTCATACATGGTAATGTAATAAGGATTCACGAACATAACTTAAATCTATAAAGAGAGTCCCAAAGTAGAAAATAATTCCCCTAAAAAGGTGTGATGAGTTTGACCTCCCATCCTCTTAACTAATGAAAATTCATAAATCTCATCAGTTCACAACTAATGAGCACATACCTTTGGAAAGAAGGACAAATTGGATATGGAATCATTGGATGTTACCAATTCTATGAAAAAACCCATTAGAAATTACTTTGAATGTTTTAATCTTAAATCAATTAGGTCATCCCCAATTTCAGAGGAAACGGTATTCTTATACTCATCACTTCACCAGCTTTACCCGCTCCATGTTGTGTCTTGTGTAGATGACTGGAATCCTTGACTAGGACTTGGGGATCTAGGACATAATAGTGGATGGAAGCCACAGTTGACATGGAGAGCTCTAGAGATGATATGTACCTACCCTTCAGGTAGGATCCTTGTAGGATGATCTCAAGTGCTTTTTTCTATTATTATGTTGCATTTTATCTTTTAGTTGGGCTTGTATTTTTGCCCATTAACTTTCAGTACACACTTTTACTACGATATTTTAAGATTGTGGATGCATATTTGTGTCTTCTCAGATAGTGTGTTTGTACAGGTTTAAAGGCAATGCCTTCCCGTTTTAGGGATATGCCTTTCTGGTACTAGTCATCAACCCATGGCCTATGGAAGGTGGGCTTGGGGTAGTCATGGAATGGGCCCTGGGGGATGGGCCCTGACATAAATATATGGATTTCATAATCATTTAATCATGAATATAATCTCTAATAATAAGATGGTTTCAAAATCCTATAACCCGTGGAAGAGAAACAGGTTTCAGAAGCATATAACCTGTGAAAGATAAATGGGTTTCATAAATATCATACCATCAAAACATAATTAATTTTGAGAAAAAATATGAATGGAAATATTGAATAATTTCATATAAAGGAATGAGTAACATAATGGATGGTATCTTATATAAAAAATTATCTTGAAAGTCCTTTTAGAAGCATTTCATTAGGAAAATGTCCCTTGTACATTGAAAATGAGATTTTAATATCATAAATCCTTTTTAAAATCATCGTTTTAAAAAAATGATTTAAAAACTAATAAAACAAGAATTTAGATCTATAAAAAGTTTTTGTAGTCATTTTTCTTTAAAAACGGGTTGCAAATATCTTTTGAAAAAAATATATATGTTTTAATCAAGGATTTTTAGTACAATATAATTCCGATCGAAGAGAGAGACACTCATATTTCACATAAAATCAGTACCTTATGTAAAAAAGAGTGTAAAATTGGTACTAATACCTAGATATATATTGAATAATCCTAGGAGAATAAAACTCGTTTGAGTTCTTGAGATATGGATCATAATATTTCATTATAAGAGGCATAAACATTAATAATCTCGAAAAATGATGACGTTATATCAGTAAAATCTTATAACGTGGTAACACAAGATCATATTATCCATGTAGAAATTTAAAGTACATGAAACTTAAAATATCTGTAAATAAAGTAAAATGGAAGTAAATTCAACTTGAAAGAGGATTTAGGTTCATAACAAAACCGGAGACTCAACGAAGGCAAATAGAGACAAAACTATTTTAACAATTTGGTATCTTTGGAAAAATAAACCCCATGAATGAAATATAATAAAATGGATATGTGAATAAACATAAAAATAATTATTAGATACATATAATACAATCATAATCTATATATACACTACTCAAAAGGAAATAGTGGTGAATATAGAATGTATCTCAAGAAAATAAAAATTGAGATGAAATCCCATTACCTTGTATCTTGAATCTCGTTGTACTCATTGAAACAAACTATATAATAAGTATAAATTTATTATCAATAATTTTTATAACCATATATATATATATGGTTTGATTATAAAATTATATTACCCACATGTTGACAATCATATATTACGGTTTCACTTCGGGTGATATTCACTTTATTTTTCGTATGTATCCTAATTTTTTATATATTTGGTATTTATACTTTATATAATTATTTAATGAATTAAAAACATTATATAAATATCATTTATAGACATTATATGTGTATTATAATAATCTATATAATATATAATTATGAAATGGAATTCACCATTCATGGAGATGGTAGGCCGTACAAAGGCATAAACTCTGTTTCCATTTTATTATGGTGTTGATAGAAAGAAAGTAAAAGACATATATGTATATATGTATATATATATATATATATCATTATTATATTATACTTATGGTTTCATATATGTATTATATATTCACTAAATCCGTCGTCAATAAAATCAATGCAGTGTATGAACGAAACATGTCGCTTTGAGGGTGCAGTTGTACACACTTTCTTTAATGAAATTATCTTATTAACATTAAATAGAAAGTAAAAAAGTTATGTTTTGTAAATGTAATATATAATATTAAATAAATAAATAAAATAATATATATCATACATAATCATGGTGTCTATCATAATATCCTCAATGAGAGGTGGTAATAAAAATTGAACAAGCATCATTTAGTGAGGTAGTAGTCTTCCGTACACATAACAAATATATCTGTTATCCATTAAAAGGATATGTACATATGTTTTGGTTGGAAACATAGAATAAAAACATACTAGTATATTGATAATAATTGTGTTTTTATACATGAATGGGAAAAATAATGATGAGGTGTAGAAAAAGAAAAATAAAAAAAGGACTTGAGAGAAGACGTTACCTCTTAATCATGTAACTCATTTTGGTTTGTGTCAGAAGAAATCTGTGAATTTTCTTATACCCAAGGGAAGAATTATATGAGGAAGGGTGATTTTTTTATATTTTTATTTTACATATCTAGTCTGAACATAATAGGTTTGAGAGAATTGAGGAAGTGGGAGATGTTTTGGCCTATTATAGGGAAGGAAAATGACTCATTTGGAATTTTCGAAAACAAGTTGTGTGTACACATGTTATTACCTAAATGAAGCCATAAAAACGAACCTAAATCAACAAAATAAGTTTTATGGAAGAATCAAGGAAACAAAATAGGTTTTTGTAAATTTCATAGATCATTTGGTACCATAATATTATGGTTTTGTCCCTAATTAATCTTAATTTTACCTTAATCGGTTTAGAAATTTTAACCATTTTTACTAAAAACATTTATGAAAAATAAAAATGATCCAATTAGACTCTAAAAATTATATTTATTGAAATGGTTTAGTTCAGTTTTTCAAAATTCAATTCATAGAAGTGGAAAAATTATGATTAATTCTTATCCCACAAATGGACTGAAATTAGAGGTCTTTAAAGTAGAAATAAGGTCAAATGTTTATTACATTTTTATATTCAATTTAATAGTGAAATATATTATAATGACCTACATTGCATTAATTTATGTATAATTGATATATTTTGACCATAAAACAAATTTAATATAAAATTTAACATTAAAAATTATTTAAATGAAAAGACATGTTTTAACCTAAAAGCGCTATTTTTTCGCTATTTATAAAAAAAATGTGGTTTCTCAAAAAAATTCTCAAAAATTCACCCTAAGATAATATAAATGTTATAAATTAAAAAAATAAAGTTTATTTAATCAAATTAAATATCTAAATGTTTCAAAAAGTATTTTGATTATTTTTCATTGGACTTTAAAAGTAGTTCATTTGAAAAATTGTTATTTTTGAACATATAAGGGCTTTACCAAAAAATATATATTTCATTATCATTAAGATCAATTTATATTAAACAACAATAAAAAATATTTTAAAATTATTTATTACTATTCATTTAACTATCTTCAATATATAGGTTATATTTATCTTATTTAAATAATTATAATAATAAAATATTATTTCGTAGAAACATCATTGTTGTGTTTAAGAGATGACAAGTCTTTGTTTCATGTAACAGATGCCAAGTAGATGTTATGTGTCATTTTAAAAGTTGGTTTCTTGTAATGTACACCATTTTGGTGTTGTATTAAATTTTTTTTGACTTAGTGCATTGTAATAAATAAAATAAATTTAATTTATAAAAAATGTCCATAAAAAACTCAAGGAGATACATTATACCCTACTTAAAATAAATTTCAACCACGAAATGCATCACTCAGGTAAAAAAAATGAGGATAATTCTGCATCATCAAATCCTCAAGGTCCCACGAAACATTTTCTAACAGGTTATTTCTCTAAAAAACATTGACAAGGTAACTGGTCTTGTTTCATGGAACTTTATTTATATAATATATAACATCAATAGGTTTCTCCTTGTAAAAAAGATCCTACTCCATTGGTATGAAATCTATGTTTAGTACATTTTATGGTTTAGGTATGTACTTTCTCAAGAATGATACATAGATAATATCATAGACTTGAGAGAGATTTGGAGGACGTTCCAAGCGATAAGCTATCATCACGATACGATCAAGAATCTCAATGGGACAGATAAACCTAGGTCTTAGTTTCACTTTCTTTTCGAATCTCATTACATTATTCTAGGGTGAGATTCATATAAACACATTTTAACTAAATTCAAATTACAAATCACATCGACGGTTATTAGTGAATCTTCTCTGCTAACATTGAGATTTCAAAATATTCAATAGATTTTTTATAACCATCTCGACAATTTTTTCAACAATATATGGTCCCAAATATCTTAATTTATCCCACCTCATAATAGAAATTGGGAGCTCTAAATTTCTTCCCAAAGAGGGATTCATACGGTTCTATATGAATTATAGATTGAAAACTAATATCAAAAGAAAAATAAACAAGAGAAAGGTGTTGATCCCAATGTACTTTGAAATCTAGAGAACAATATCTCAACATATTCTTGAGGTTTTGAATTGTTATTTTAGTCTAACAATCTATCTGAGGATGATATATAGTGATGAAACTCAATTATATATCAAGTGATTACTGAATAGTTCTCTAGAACATTTTGGTAAACATCGAATCCCGATCTAATACTATGGAATGTGGTACTCCATGAAACCTTACCACTTCCTTAATGTATATCCCAAAATTTTGATCTAGAGAGAAGTCTTCTCTGATAGTGATAAAGTGTTCTGACTAAGTAAGTTGATCATATACCGCCCATATAGCATTAAACCCTTTAATGTTTTTGGGTAGTACCATGATAAAATCCACATTGATTTTCTCCCATTTTCATTCTGGTATGGATAATGGAAACAACATCACCTTTGACTTTTGTCTTTCATCCTTATCTTTCTGGAATACTAAACACCAAGATACAAATTGTATGATATCTCTCTTCATTATGTCCCAATTGAATTATTAATTCATGTCCCTACACATCTTCATACTTCTAGGATGAATTGAGAATGATGATCTATGAGCTTCCTCGAACATCTCCATCTTCAAGTCTAGTATGGAAGGAACACATACAGAGCTCGTGAGCCTTATCATTCCATAATTATTAAGGTTAAACTCCGAGATAGTTATGAATTTCTTTTTAATCTCTACATCTTCCTTCAACCTCCTCTATATTAAATTTGAAAGAGGGCTTATTATTAATTTTAGAAAGATAATATTTTCTTCTTTTTTAGGATTTATATATCCAAACATATAAAATATCATAATTTTGGTTGTTTTTTTATCCTTATCATCGATAATCTAGCATGATATTTCTGACTCAAAGCATCGAACACCTTTTTTGTTTTCCCAGGGTGGTAATGTATTAAGTAGTCATAATCATTTATAAAATATAACCATCTTATCTGATGCATGTTCAACTCCTTATCTTTGAATATAAATTTTATACTTTCATGATCAGTATATATAAAATTCTTTACTCTATAAAGATAATTAATTTATATCATTAACGAAAAAATTACCACTGCTAAATCCAAATCATGTGTTTTTTATTTTTTCTTATGAATCACCAACTGCCGAGAGGCATAAAAGATAACCATGTTATTTTTAATAATAACACATTGAAATCCCTTCCTAGATTCATTTATAAATATTAAAAACTCTTCTCCACTATAGTGTAATGTAATCACCGGTTCACTGACTAACTTTGTCTTTAGTTCCCTGAAATTTACCTCACATTCATCTACCCAGAAAAATTGACAACCATCTCAGTTAGATTGGTCAAAGAATTAGATAGTAGGGAGACTTTATCCACAAAACATCATTAATATTAATCTAAACCGAGAATGCTACAGATCTTAATCACTGTGGTTGGTCTAGGCCAGCAATCAATTTCCTCCATCTTTGATGGATCTACTTTTATACCTTATCTTGAGAATATGTGACCCAAAAATGATTTTTTTTGTAGCCAAAATTCACATAGTGTAAATTTTTCATATAACTTATCCTTCCAGAGGGTCTTCAAAAAAATTCTTGAGTGATATTCATAATCGTCATTACTATTTTAATAGAAAAGAATTTCATCTATAAAGACTACCAAAAACTGATTGTGGTAATATATAAAGAATATATTCATTAAAACCATGTAGATAATAGGGGAATTAGTAAGAAAAAATGGCATCAATATATATTTAATGTATCCATACCTTGTATGTAATCTTGTATCAGGTATATCCTCATTGTTTACCCTCAATTAATTATATATAGAATGAAATTTAATATTGTAAATGTATTGATATCCATGAAGATTATCAAACAATTCATGAAAATGGGGAAGATGATACTTATTCATTATTGTGATATTTTTCTACTCCCTAAATTCAATGCATAGTATCACTAATCCATCATTTTTTTTCAAAAAAAGAATGGGTGTACTCTAAGGTGAAACACTAATCTGAATTTATCCCTTATCATGTTTTTCATAGAGTTTCTTCTTCAATTCCTGTAACTTAATTAGGTCAATTCTATAATGAGACTTTCAAATTAGTGTCGAAAAAGGTATGATTTATATTGATAACTGAACTTAATGTTTTGGTGGAATACTAGGAAACACTTATAGAACTACATCCCATAAATCCCAAACAATAAGAATATCATAGATGTCAATTTTCAACCCAACTAGTTGAGATGAAAAACCCTTTTAATGGAAATTAAAACACATATACTGGATGTAATCTCCATAGGAAGTTCATACTTATCATCACATTGATAGATGATCATAGGAGGAATTTAAATATAAAAATTAACTTCCAAACATCAACAATTTATGGGATATTTATGTATAAAAAGAAAATTTGTGCCTAATATGGCATCAAATTCAACCAAAAGAATAATAAAAATATTTCAAGGAATCAAATTCCCACAAAATTCAATCTGAGAGGAATCGTATACATGGGATGAAATCATCATACCATTATGGTTCTCAACTACTAATTACACATTTAATTGTTTTTTTGGCCTTTAGAAAATTATTTAGATAGGAAATAGTGGGTAGATCTAGAATCAAATATGCCATTATCAGTTCTAGAGTTGGTGGTATGTGTACTTTTCACCACGTCGTTGTCATACCCCTCATCAAAAAGATTGATTTCATGAGATTTGCCATTTTTCTCAACATAATAGGTTTCTATCATCGATCATCATCACTAAACCTTAGTTTTGGATAGTGGTAAGCATAATTCACATTCTCCTTACACTTGTATCACTGAATCATGTGATGAGCATTCTGTGTGGATTTTCATCCACATGCATTTAGAGTTAACTTCTTTCTATCATTTCAAAAATTAATTTCCCAGTGACCTTCATTTACACACTTAAAAAATTTAATAGACCCTTATGAAAAATTACTCCATGCTTATTTTCCCAATTATAGCATAAAGGAAATATCGTCTTTTTTTCTCCATGGTTTTTAGAGTTTTCATTGAACTCTATCTTCCTCTTCTTTTCAAAACCATGAGATTGATACATGACTCCAACCTCAATTTCATAATTTATTGAGAAATTCATAATCTCTTCATTGATTAAAATTACTTTTATTTAAAAAACACTTTGGAGACTAGTATTTAATTCATTTAAGATAAAATCAACATAACTTTTGGATTGGATCACAATTCCTAATGTGTACCTCACAAGTCTCATGAAATTAGGCTGGTAGGTACCAATAGATCCATTAACACTTTACTTTAACTAAATGAACTCTTTCTCTATCCTAGTATAGATAATGTAAGGAATGTACTTATTGAAATATTATTTCTTGAACTCATCATATTTCATGTATTCAATCTCATCTTAATTCCTTATATTCTTTATTAGAGTATGCCACTGATTTTCTTTTCCTTATAAATGATAAATAGTTATAATAAACTTCTCATGATTTGAATATTGGATAATGGAGAATATATATTTAGTAGTATTGATTCTTTTTTCAGTAACAAGTGGATCAGAATACCCTATGATAGAAGGTGGAAGATTCCTCATGAAAGACTCAATAGAATGTTGTTCTCTCATTTTCTAATTTGTAAGTCCACCTTGAATTGTATGTTGATAATGATGTGTGAGCATAGAAATGGGGATTTTTATTCCATCACCCAAAGCATTCAGTTGCTCAAGGGTAAAATAATTTCATTTTCTGTCGCAATCACCATTAACTTGCTTCCTTCGGGTCCCATCCATTAACTAAGACCCAAAAGTATAGTGTAAGAAATAGTTATCATATCGAGGAACAACATTGTCATGAAACTTTTATTATAAGATGAAAATGTTATGACACATTATTTAATTTAAGAAACCTTTGTCTTATACTACTTCATTCATAGTCAAAATATATTTAAATACTTCATAATGGTTCATGAAGAGTTTACAAATTCCCAAAGATATCCCCCAGGAGCATCAAACAAGGTGTTCAATTAGGCTCATTGTCGTGTACCATATTACCCAGAGTCTGGACCGAAACATATTCTCATTATTTTTACCCCTATTAACATCAATAACATAGCCACATCCACTTTTAGTATGGAAATAAGGATTTATTTCTATGAAATCACTCACTCTATCCTTCACAAAAAATCCATGACATTTTCCTAGAATTTCTCTTAATCTTAAAAATATCCTTATACATGTCCTTAGGGTTATCTTTAAGTTTAATCATCATATATTAAAAATGATATCTCAGTCCTTATTCTTATACCAACAATAGCGACCCTCTATTTTTATACATTAAAATTACATAAAGATTGAGGGATACTTAAAACAATTTTAGAAACAGACATCCAAAGACCATACT
Source organism: Viscum album (assembly GCA_963277665.1). Lineage (NCBI taxonomy): Eukaryota > Viridiplantae > Streptophyta > Magnoliopsida > Santalales > Viscaceae > Viscum > Viscum album. The sequence continues at coordinate 1,982,185,840 of OY728145.1, read as the reverse complement.
AGTCTATTGACTTTGGAAACCTGAAAACATAAATAGTGATACATAAGTGGGATAAATTATCTCCGACAAGGATCTTATTTACTAGAACCCTTATTATAAACATCAAACATAATACATATCATCCCAACCTAGGGAAGGAAACATAAAAGTGGTGATCCCAAATGATCAATAAGGGTAAACATGAGAGATATGTAATCATAATCATGATCATATGGGTATGAGAACATGCTCATGAAAATTCACGACCATACCCTGCATCTCAAATATCATATATATGAATCATGGAAGAAACCTAATCAGTTCATAAGATATGGATCATAATGAGATAATGAACATAAGATATGAATGAATGACAATGTAATAAATCATGGAATTATGGAAGACAAATAACCACATATAATGGCTTCCATAGTAGTCAAGGAATTGATGTTGAGACCATCTTAGGGGGAAAATTCATTTACTAAACTGGGCTCACACCATGTTCCAGCCCAATATTACCAAACCAAGTTCACCCCTTATTCCAACACTGTATTATTGAACCAATTTCACCCCTCTTTTTAGTTCGGTATTACTGAACCGAGTTCATTTCCCATTCCAGAATTATAATATTGAACAAAGTTAATTTCTCATTAAAACCATGTTTATATCATGGGATATCAATTATTACCCAATTTATTGGATATATATATAGTTATCACCCATCTCCTGATGAAATCATATATACATGTGTCATAAAATCATAAATTATTATATCATAACCTACAAAATGAAATAGTTATTATAAACATGTAATAATATAATAAACTATAGAAAGATATAGTTTTTATAATCATTTAACCATGAACATAACCCATGAAAATAATTGGATTTCAAAATCATATAACCCAAGAAAGATAAATTGGTTTCAAAATCATAAAACACATGAAAGAGAAATGATATTCATAAACATCATTCCATAAAAACAAAATCCATTAAGAGAAATAATATGAATGGAAACATTGGAAAATTTCGTCATAAATCCTTGATTTTTACCAATGTATGTTATCTTATATGAGAAATAACTTTTAATTACCTTTTAAAAACATTTCACAAGGAATAAAGCCTTTCTTTAATTAAATGATTTTAAAAACATCAATCCAATTTGAAAAAATCATTCATTGAAAATTAAAATGAAAACATATAAAAGAAGCATTTAAAACTATAAAAATCTTTATAATTATATTCCATGAAAATAGGCATTGAGGATCTTTTAGAAAAAATTGAAAACATTTTTAAACACATGGGGTTTGAATACAACATATTTTTAACCAGAGAGGGAGACAATTTGATTTCCCATAAAAATGTTGTCTTAAGTAACAAAGAGAGAAAAATGGTACTAATACATGGATATATATTTAATAACCATTTCATAATGAAACTCATGATGGTTATTGTGATATGGATCATAATATTTCATTATTGCAAGCATAAACATAAACATTCTCAATAAATGATGAGATTGTCTAATTTAACCCTTATAACATGGTATCATGTGATCATACTCTCCATGTAAGAGATAGAAAATAAATTATACTTAAAATATAATTATATAATTTAATCCCATTATATTTCATGTAAAATGGAAGTATATACACATTGAAATATATTTTCGGTGCATAATGACTGTACCACAATTCACTTTTTCATTTTCACCCTTACACCACTTTGCTAAACTTGTTTTGTATTGAAAATTATAAAAATAATAACAAATTTAAATTCGTGTTTGATTACATTTTTTGTGTTCATCTCTATTAAAATGGGAAATTTTAATTTTTTGATGATTTAAATGTAGGAAGGGATGATTTGGAGGGCCCATGAAGAAGTGGAAGAAAAATGGGCCAAAATTGAATGGATCCATGAAGAGCTGTCCGCCATTGTCACTATTTAGAAACATCTGTGAATCCAAATGGGTGGAACTTTTCGATCTGGTCCAAAATATAATGGGATAATTTTCATTTGATGGATCTCAGGCCTCATTATGCCTCTAAAATTCCCATCTTAAATGACATGTCCATGGAATCAAATCTACACAACTCAAAAGAGGTGTTTTCTATTTTATTAATATCTCTGGATCCACCTACCCAAAATATTCCAAACATTCCTTGTAGATATCTACAATGTGTGGATATTACTATCTAGTTTTTTCCAAAGGTATATTCTACTGTCTAGTGGCTAAAAACTATGATCCATGTGGTTTTACACAATCTGTGTGCTCAAAACTACCATCCAACTTGCCTATAAAAGAACACCATGGGATCCTCATTTAGGAGTTCGATCTAGAGGCAAGGTTATAAAATTTTGGACTCCCAATGGAGTCCCAACCCCAATATTTGACGTTCTGGAGGCCATTGGAATTTCCACCTCAATATATTTCTCTTTCTCCCGACCTATGGGTTTCTAAACTCCTTGTGATCACATATGGTAAAACATGTTGAAAATCCCAAGCTTAATGTTGTAATATTTGAATGTTATATTTAATTATAGGTATTTATTTTGCTTTTCATCATCCTCTATTTTATTTAATTGAGTTATATACTAGTACGTCATTCTTGACTCATATGATCATGCTTGGGGGTACCCATTCATTTGATTTATCACACATCATTCACCACTTCTTCATACCCCTTTCAATTGTAGTGTTTGTGTTATTTATATTGTTCAATTGAACTAGAATGAAAAATATCATAGACATGTACATTAAATTCATTGTAACAAATTGAAATATAATACAAACTTAGACAACGCATTGAGTTCTTTGTGTGTTGCCTTGGTGAGTTTCAATTATGATGTCAAACACAAATCACACTATCATATGTGGTATCCGGTGAATCATTGTGTGTTTCCGAATGAACCCAAGGAGGTATCCTAGTATAATCTTAGTAAAACTGTAGTTCTAGGTGTTAAAAAATAAGTAGTAAAATATCATAAACCAATATATTGAAGTGATGAAGGGTGAGCATCATGTGATTTCCGTGGGATGATAACACTTAATTAATCTTCTTCATTCCTACTTTGTTTTATCGCTTTCATATTTTCTATTTTCATACTTAATCTTCAAAACCCAAAATTATAAAACCCAGTTTTTATTTTTTAGTTTCAAAATCAGAAGAAATTTTGGAATTAATGATCTAATTCTCCATCGAGAGGCGACCTAGGGTTGTTGATATACTGTAGAAATTCTAGTTAAAAATAAACCTTAAATTTTATGCCCATAATTATGTGATCAAAATTTGGGGCCATTTCTAGGGAGACATGATCATTTTTCCCTTTTGTTATCTTTTATTTATTTATTTTACCTTTTAATTAGTAACCCTTTCAATACACCACCCCCATTTGATTGTTTTGGTTTTTTTGGTTTCTATTTTTGGTTGTTTTTGTGTGTTCTTCCCCTCTCTATTTATCTTCTTCTTCCTCATCTCTCCTTATAATTTTGGAGTATAAAATTCTCTTTTCATTAATCATTTCATATCATAAGTATTTTTATTTTATTCATCTTCCATTAAAAAATTAAAAAAAAACAACAAACAGTTAATCATTCAAACTGGACATCATTATTGCATGACAATATCTGGTAATGAAACACTACTTGAATTTGATCCTAAAATTGAAAAATCGCTCCATTCACAAATCAAGTCAACTAAATATATTCAACTAGGTAACACTACTGAACCACTTGAGGAACATCAATTTGTCCTAAACCAATCCAAAATTGAACCCAATCAAACCCAAGAAAACATGGCTTCAAATAATTAAACCATAAAAGAACTGACCACCCTGGATGCGGAGTACCAACCTGTGTACATCCAATATCCTGAATAAGCAGCCAACATTGAGCTGAGATCAGGCCTCATCCGACTACTTACCAAATTCAATGGTATTTCTTTTATGGACCCTCATAAACATCTCAAATAGTTTCACATAGTGTGTACCACCATGAAACCCAAAAATGTGTCTGAGGACATAATTAAGTTAAGGGCCATCGCTTTATCCCTTGATGGTGTAGCCAAAGACAAGCTATACTATCTTCCTACCACAATAGGGGGATGAAATTACCTTATACGTCTCTTTCTAGAGAATTTATTACCTACCTCTTGTACTGCATAAATTATAAAAGAAATCTATGGAATTAGGAAATCAGATACAGAGACCCTTCATGAATATTAGGAGAGATTTAAAAGGCTTTTCTCAAGTTTCCCCCACCAATAGATTAGTGAAAAATTTATAATTAAATAATTTTATGAGGGACTTATCCCCATGGATTGTGGAATGATTGATGTTGGAGCTGGTCGTGCCCTTATTGATAAAACTTCTTCCATCACTCATGAATTAATATCCAACATGGCTCAAAATGCACAACAATTTGGTACACGAGCAATTGAACCAACCTGAGGAGTTCATGAGGTAATTCATTCAGTCCTAGAACAAAATTTAGATAATAAACGTGATGATATGAATACCCTTATAAGGAATCTAGATATAGAAAAAATGTAACTCACTCTCCTTTTCTGTTCCATCACATTGTGGTATTTCCTCTAACAATACTCATTTTTCTGACCAGTGCCCAAAACTTCAAGAAACACCTGATTCTTGTGCATCCATGTTCCCTGGGTTTCCATACCAATAAGAAACTTCCTTAAATCAAGAACCATTCAAGAAAAATCTAAACCCCATGTGTCAAGCACAACCCCAGTACTGAAAAGGAGGAAACTCACACTACCCCTAGCAAAATTGGTATCAATAAGTCTAAAGAATGAAACCTTCTTATCCTTAAATTCTCAAAAAAAAATCCTCTTCCTCCCAAATCTGCACCAAGCCGTGAGGATATGGTAAATAAAATGGAAACCTAGAATCTTCAATTCCAACAGACCACACAATCGGTAATTCAAGACCTATGAACTCAAGTGGGGCCATTGGGAAACACCATCGGTGAGCTTTAGATGCAAGAAACTAGAAAAAATACCATCCCAACCCATTGCCAATCAGAAGGACAAGGATAATGTATGTGTTGTAACAATTTGTAGTGGTAAAGAAGCTTCTCCTTCTAAGGATTCATCCCAACATGTACGTCCCCCTAATGAAAACACTCATTCTACAATCATAAAACATTCTAATAAATTAAAAGGGTAATAAAATAATCATTGATGATTCAAATGAAAAAAAAAATTCCTCTTCCATTCCTCCAATGACTCTCTAAATCTAAAAAGAATTTTGATAATTATATTGATAAAGAAATAATTGATACATTTAAAAATGTAAAAGTTAATATTCCTTTGTTGGAAGCAGTTAGGAAAATAGAACATTATGACAAATTTCTCAATGAACTCTGAACCCATTGACGTAGGCTGAAGGGAAATGAAGGCGTCAACCTAGAAATAAATGTTTCATCCTTGATTCAAAAAGAAATTCCAACTACGTGCAAGGATCCGGGAACATTCATGATATCTTTTACCATAGGGGAGACATTATTTTCTGATGCTATGAATGATTTAGGTGATTCCATTAATGTAATGCCTCACTCTCTTTATACCTCTATACATGTTGGAGAGATTTAACCAACAAGCATTTTCGTGTAGCTAGAAACTGGAGTACTATGCATCCAACATGAGTGATTGAGGATATACTTGTAAGATTTAAAAATATCATCTTCCCCACTAATTTTTACATTCTTCATATAGAAGATACCCATACCCAAGGACATGCCCTTCTCATAATTGGGAGGCCATTCCTCAAAACAGCAAAGACGATCATCAAAGTTTTCAATGGTACACTGTCCATGGAGTTTTATGGAGAAAAGTTAAGGTTTAAAATACTTGAGGTTATGAAACACCCTATTGAGGAGCACTCTACTCATCCTATCTATTCTATGGAACTCCTCTCAAATTATGCACACACACACACTTATCTCCCCAAACAATACTCTGATTCATTTTCCTCTTCTTCACCCTTGGATGATTCTAGTTTTGATTAATTTTTTGAGTGTTGTGTGGGCTCTGAAAAGTGTAAATTTAGTGCTTCAATTGATGAGTGTGTACATTCTGAGGTACCCATGACCGTCGATGATTCTAAAAATCTCATTTCAATATATTCTCTATCCTTAGAGAATAAACATGAGCAGATATACTATTTGATGGACCTCACTCCCACTAAATTCCCCCCACAGTCCAAAAACCCCCAAAATTGGAATTAAACCCACATCCATCTAACTTAAAATATGCCTACATTGAGGGTATTGACCAATTGCCCGTATTTATTGCCAATAACCTCTCTCAATAATATGATTTAAAACTAATCAACCTTTTGGGAGAGTGTAAAAAAGTAAATATGAAGGACATTGGCCAATATTCCCCAAATTATCTCATATATTTGTATACACCATATACTTTTTTATGATGAGGATAAGCTTGTGAGACAATCTCCACACCAGTTGAATCCCACTCTCCATGAAGTGGTAAAATTAGAAGTCAGTAAATTACTTGCTGCGAGGATCATTTATCCTAAATCTGATAGTAAAAAGGATATCCTGGTAAAAATTGTGCCTAAAAAACAAGAATAATAGTTGTTTCAAATGAATGGAATGAATTAGTTCTGACACATGTGCAAAACTTTTGGTGATTCTGTATTGACTACCATCGATTGAATCAAGCCATCCGGAAGGACCAATTTCCTCTACCATTCATTGACCAAATGTTATAATGATGGGCTGTTATGTCCCATTATTGTCTCCTTGATGGCTATTCGGGTTATTTACAAATCCATATATCACCTAGGGATCAAGAGAATACAACATTTACCTATCCATTTGGCACATTTTCACACAGAAGGACTCCTTTTGGCCATTTTAATTCTCCTAGTACTTTTCAGCATCATATGTTGAGTATATTTTTAGAGTACCTAGAGAATATCATAGAAGTTTTTATGGATGATTTCACAGTTTGTGTAACTTCCTTTGATGGTTGTTTGGCTCACCTAGGTTCTATTATTCATCATCGCATAGAAAAATATATGTTATTCAATTACAAGAAATTCCATTTCATGGTTGAATGGGGGATAGTTCTTAGGATTGTTATTTAAAAAGTGGTTATTCAAGTGGATAAATCAAAAATTGAATTAATTCCAAACCTTTCATATCCAAAATTTGTTTGTGAGGTGAGATCATTCTTGGTTCGTGCTGGTTTTTACCACTGATTCATTAAATACATCAATAAGATCATAAATCCCCTATACTTATTATTACAAAAGGATTCTAAGTTTTTGCTTAATAAAAATTGTGAGGAAGCATTCAATTCAGTAAAAAGGAGTCTCACAGTACCACCCATCATCTATCCACCATGGTAGGATCTCCCTTTTGATCTTTTGTGTGATGCCTCTAACTTTGCAGTAGGGGATGTTTTATCAAAAATGGTTGATAAATCTCCTCCTATCATTACGTATGGATCACATAACCTTGACCCTGCCCAGGAAAACTACAGAAACACTGAAAACTATCTTCATTCTATTGTATTTTCCTTGGAAAAATTCCATTCATATCTTATCAGGTCAAAGATTAGTGACTTTTCGGATCATGCTTCACTTCATTTTCATCTAAAGAAACCTGAATCTAAATCCCGCCTCATTTGGTGGATACTCCTCCTCCTAGAGTTTGACCTTGAGATTAGATATAATATTGGAGTGGATAATTTGGTATCTAACCACATTAGTAAGATTTACCCACAATTGGACCATCCTATTGACTCACCCTTCCCCAATTGAGAATTCTTCCCTCATGAGAATCTATGTCATGTTGTGGGCCTTACCCCCTGGTATGCAGACATTGTGAATTTTCTAGCAACATTTGGGGTCCCCAATGATATCATCATTTCAAAATTGTGGATAATTAAGCATGATTCTCATTGGTATAGTTGGGATAACCCATATTTGTGGAGAATTTCTGGTGACTAAGTAGTTTGTCGGTGTGTCTATGACCGTGAGTTCACCACTGTTTTGACCTTATTCCACACCTTGGCCAATAGGGGCCACATTGGATCTCAATGTATAGCTGGAAAGGTCCTTGACTTAGGAATTTATGGCCAACATTATATATGGATTCCCATAGATTTTTCACATAATGTAGTCATTTTCAATTCACAGGGAATATCTCAAAGAGGAATGAAATGCCCCATCAACCCATGTTATTCTGTGAAATTTTTGATGAATGGAGTATTGACTTCATGTGGAATTTTCAAAATTCATTTGTCTTTTTTTACATATTATTGGTTGTTGTCTATGTATCTAAATAGGAGGAAGTAAAGGACACCAAGACTAATGAATCTAGAGTGGTTGTTGATTTTGTGAGGTCTCAGATTTTTAGTAGGTTAGGTTTACCTAGATTCATCATTAGTGACTAGGGTTCACATTTTTTCAATAGAAACAAGAAACATTTGCTTCGTAACTATGTGGTTTTTCATAAAGTCTCTACTACATTTCACCCCAAAACTAACAGAAAAGAAGAAATCATAAATCAGTATGTTATGAGAATCATGGAATAAAAGGTACAACCCAATAGGAAATATTGGAGTTTTCCCTTCGATGATGCACTTGGGGCGTACCATACAGCTTTTAAAACCCCAATATAAATATGAACATATAGAATTATGTTTGTAAAGGCCTATCACCTCCCATTGGAGATAGAACACCATGCATATTGGGATGGTAAAGAATGTAATATGAATCATTCTGATGCATGTGAGCATAGGAAGCTGCAGATTCGAGAGTTTGAAGAAATTCTACGCGATGCATATGAGAACTCATGGATCTATAAAGAGAAGACAAAGTTTATCCATGATAGCATAATTCGTTATTGGAAGTTTCATATTAGTGAGAAGGTTCCCATGTATAATTCCAGGCTAAATCTCCACCAAGGTAAGCTTCATTCTCGATGGCTAGGTCCTTATAATGTTACCAATGTTTATCTTTTTCATTCTATACAGGTTTTGCATGAGATGAGTGGACATCAGATTATTGTCAATTGGTAGAGGCTCAAACACTTTTATGAGGATTTTCTAATGCATCTCATGGAGTAAATCCAACTCGTAGATGCCCTATATGACACCACTTAGTAGTCTATCCCTTCTCCAAAACATTATTTACATGTTTTTTAATTTAAAATACTTTCATTGAGGGAAATGTAATTTTTAGGTGGGGGTGGCATGTCATACTTAGAAATAAAAAAATTAAATTTTTTTTTTCAATTTTAATTTCTTTTTCATATTTTATGTTTTTAGATAAAAATTGATCTTTAAAAGAATATCCAAACTCATTTTTAATGCCTGAGTCAATAGTGTGGAAAATTCCATTGTTTTTGGAAAAATATTTTTCAAATGAATGTCGATATGTAATATTTTTCTAGACTTTTTATTTTCAAATCATTCTTAGGTGTTTAATGGATTTTTGAATCCCATGCCTCATTAGCCCAGAACAATATTTTAATCCCTTACCCGAGAGACTTTCTAAGACCTTCATTGAATATTCTTCCTTTTAATCACTTTCTTGAGAGTATCGGGTCATGTAGACAAAATATAACTTGAATTTATTTTTTTTGAAGCCAAAATATTCAAGTATTCTACATTCGTTATGGAGTCAATAGTTCATTAAAAATCCCTTTCTACAATTATCCTATATTTTTTGACACCTTTACATTTTTTCCTTCTTAAGCTATAAGGACCCTAAAAATCCTATTAGGTTACCACATTACATGCTAATTTATTTTTACCTACCCATATCTTGTGTATATTATTGTTTTATTTTCAGAAACTATTGAAGAGAGTGTGTTTCAGTGGGAACTATGGGAAAATAATCATTGTTATGGGTTTATATAATGGGTACGTGCATTTTCCATGGGAAATTGTCTCACAAGACATATTACATCATTTTTGTACACATGTTTCCCTCTTTATATCTAAAAAAATAAAAAATATAGTTTCAATAATCCGAAAAAAACATAACCAAAGAATAAAATTGAGAAAAGAGTTTGTTTACTCATTTTTATTCATTTCTTGGTTGTGACCCACACAAATGGAAAAATGGGATAGTGGGTGGAAGGTAATACACTTTATAAGGGGTTGAGTGTGTGCATTAATTAATAACACTTATTGAATTTTGACATGTTTTGTACATAAGATATTAAAAAATTATATTTTGCCTCAGATTTTTAAACAATAAATCCTACCAAACCATGAACCTCATAACAACCTGTTAGAAGTCCTCTTGAGTAGCACACTAGTTTCTACCGGTATAAAAATGATATTCTTGGAAATTATATGGTAATATCACATGAACTATGGGAAAAGAGATTAAAAAAAATTTCATATGTTCCTTGGGTGAAGTGGTAAATTTTCAGGTGAGTAGGTTGTAACACTTTTCATGGGGGAAAAATGAAGTTGAACAAATTTGAACGGGAGAAATGATAAAATGATACGAAAATTGATTCAATAAATGAGACATGATGAATTTAATGTCACAATAATCTTGGATGTTTTCACCCCTTTGATTTAAGAATGAGACATGATTATGATATTATACTTTGTGTAAGAGTGAAAATATTTAGGTGTGATGGTGTGATCGTACCACGATTCACTGTTTCATTTTCACCATTACACCACTGTGCCAAACTTCTTTTGTATTGAAAATTATATAAATAATATAAAATTTAACATCTTGTTTGATTCCAATATTTTGTATTTATCACTATTAAAATGGGAAATGTAACGTATTTTGATGATTTCAATGTAGTAATAAATTATTTGGGGGGCCCATGATGATGTGAAAGAAGAATGGGTCCAAATTTAATGGATCCATGAAGACCTATCCACAGCTGTGACTTTTTAGAAAAATAGGTGAATCCAAATGGGCTGAAGTTTGGTGGGAGAGTCCAAATTTAATGGGATAAATTTCATATGAAGGAACCGAACCACCATTCGGCCTTTAAAATGCCCATACAAACTGATCTGTCCAGGGAATCAAACATGTACAAGTTAAAAGAGGTTTCATGTATTTTACTATTATGTATGGATCCACTTGTCCAAATGATACCAAACTTTAGTTGGAGATATGTCTAATGCGAGGATACAACGTTTTTGTTTTCTACAAAGGATATTTGACTGTCTAGTGGCCAAAAACTATGAGCCCAGTGGTTTTACACAATCTGTGTGCTCAAAAACAGCTTCCAGTTTTCCTATAAAAGAACACATAGGGCACCTAATTTTGGAGTTTGAACCAAAGGCAAGGTTAAGAACTTTTGGAGTCCAAAATGAATCCACCCACCAATATTAAAATTTCAAGAGGCCATTAGAAGTTCCACCTCAAAATCGTTCTCTTCCTCCCCTCCCATGGGTTTTTAAACCCCTTGTGATCAGATGATGAGTAACATATTGTAAATCATGAGATTAATGTTGAAATACTTGAATGGTATTTCTAATTCCATGTTTGTATGTTGTTTTTATTCATCCAAAATTTTTATTTAATTTCGATATATACTGGTACGTCATGCATGACTAATATGATCATGATTGGGGGTACCCATTCATGTGATGTTTCACACACCATTCACCACTTCTTCTCCCCCCCTTATAACTGTAGTGTTTCTATGGTTTATATTGTTCAATTGAACTCACATAATCACTATCATGGCCATTTAATTTAAATTCATGGTAACACAATGAAATAAGATACAACCTGGACAGCGCATCGAGTTCGTCATGTTTTTCCTTGGTGAGTTTTGGTTATGAATTCGAACACAAATCACACAATCATTAGGGGTATCCAGTGATTCATTTCATGTTTCTGACTGAACCCTAGGAGGTACCCTGGTATATAATTAGTAACATTCTAGTTATAGGTGTTACAAACTAGGGAGTAAAATATCATAACTCTATATCTTGAAGTGATGAATCGTGAGCATCATGATATTTCCCCAGGATCATCATAATTACTTAATCTTGTTTATTCCTTTTTTTATTGCCTTCATATTTTATATTGTCATATCTAATCAAAAAACCCAAGAATTATAAAACCCAATTTCCCTTTTTATACATTCATAACCGTAACCAAATTTTGGAATTAATGATCTATGGATCTATTGAGAGACGACCTAGGGTTGATTCTATACTACAAAAATTATAGTTAAAAATAAACATCTAATTTGAGGCACTCGAAGACACGATCACATAACAAAACATGAGTGTCAATGTATGAAAATTCAGACAAAACTATTTTACCGATTTGAAATTTTTTGAAACATAAACCCTATAAAATAAATATAATAAAAATTATATGTGGATACATATAAATTTAACCATAAGATAAATATGATACAGTAATGGTAAGTACATACACCACAAAAAGGAAAGAGTAGAGAATATATATTGTATCTGAGGAAAATAAAAAGTGAGATAAAATCCCCTTAACTTGTGTCTTGTCCCTCATCGTACTCATTAGAACCACTTATATGAAAAATATAAATCTATTATAAATAATTTAAATAACCATATTCTTATATATATGGATTTATTATAACCTTATATTACCCACTTGTTAACAATCCAATGTTAATGATTCACTTCGGGTAGTATTTGCCTTATTCTTAGCGTGCATCTTAATTTGTCAGATATTTGCTATTTATAATTTATATCATGATTTGAAGAATATAAAATATGATATAAATATTATTTATATATATTATATGTGTATTATAATAATCTATATTATATATTATTATGAAATAGAATACACCGTTCATAGAGACGATAGGTTATACGTACGCAGGAATGTTATTTCTATTTAATTATCATGTTTAATGAAAGAAAGTAAAAAACATACATATATATATGTATAAAAATATATATCATTATTATAGTAGATTTAATATATCATATATTTATTACATATTCACAAAAACAATCCTTAATACAATCCATATAGTGTATGAACAAATCATATTACATTGAGGGGGCGGTAGTCCATGATTCCTCAAATGAAATTATCGTATTATGAACAAATGAAAACTAAAAAAGTTATGTTTTGTAAAAGAAATATAGAATATTAAATAAATAATAAATATAATATATAAAATATATAAATAAATTTTTATAATAATTTTCATCATGAGATGTAGTAAGGAAAATTGAGCAATCATCATTTAGTGAGGAAGTTGTCCTCCGTACACATAAATAGTTTGTTCTTTATCCATTAGATGGAGGTTTCTGTAAGTATAGGTTGAAACGTTAGATGAAAAACTCTAGTATATTGAGGATACTATTTTTTATGTAATAATAGACAAAAATATATTGGAGGGTTGTGAAATAAATTAAAAGAAATTCTTTGAGAGAAGACGTTACCTCTTAATGTGTGTCAAACAATTATAGAAAAAATTGGGTTTTGGACAAGTTTATAGGTCATTTGAGCCCATAAGATTAATGTTTAGTCCCTAATTGAGCTTAATTTGACCTTAATTGACGTGATTAATTTTAATCACTATTACTAATCATTTTGGTAAAAAATAAACATGATAAAATTAGAATATAAATATTATACTGATTAAAATAGTGTATGTAATATTTTAGAACTTCAGTTAATAGAAGCAGCAATGTTAATATTAATGCCCATCCAGCAGATAGGAAAAAATTACGGGTTTTTAAAGTAGAAAAATTATCATAATTTTAATATGTTATTATATTCAATTTTAAATTAAAATTGATTATAAAGACCTAAAATGAATTAATATATATATAATTGATCTGATTTGAAATTAAAAATACTTAAAGTATAATTTTACCTTAATAATTATTTAAAAAGAGCTAGTTTTTACGTAAAAGCATTATTTTTCCCTATTCATCAAAAAATGAAGTTTCTCAGAAACTTAAAAAAATGCACCCATAGATAATTTCAACATTATAAATTAAAAAATTAATTTTATTTTATCAAATTAAAATAAGTTTATTTGAGAAAAAATATTTTAAAACCTATAAGGGATTTTCCAAAAATAATATCTTTCATTGTCAATATGTTTTATTTATATAAAAAATTATAAAAAATATTTGAAAAATATTTATTACAATTCATATAACTTTTTTTGATGGATTGTTTATAATTATATCATTTAAGTAATTTAAACCATAAAATGATGTTTTGTAGAAAAATCATTGTTGCATGTAACATACACCAAGTCATCACTGTGTGTGACATACACCGGATCGATGATTCGTGTAATGTGTGATGAGTTGTTGTCATGTAACATATTCCAAATTAGTTCTTTGTGAGAGGAATGTTTGACTTATTGAATTTCAATAAATAAATTCAATATAACATATTCAAAAGAAGGTCCAGAAAAAACATGGGGCGTTATATGTAGATTGTACTTTAAAATGGGTAAGAAATAGTGAAGGTCCCTTTAATGAGGCTTACCTGTCAAGAGGTATTGAGACGGTAATATTTTAAAACATGTATTTAAGGATAAAAGAAGGATTAATTATACTAGACTAATATGTTTGGATAATATAGACAAAATTACTAAGAAGTATATTAGAATAGTGGTTGGATAAATTGATGCAATGTGGGAGAAATCATAACCTAAAGAAAATATGGAGGTTCATAGAGATCCCTTACCTTCTGTCTAAATTATTTATGAACTTTCACATAAATTATTGAATTAGAAAATTAGATTAACTAAACATGATTGATGACCTATTATTCATGTATTTGATTTATTAATTTCATTTATATCCATTTTAGGGAGTCATAATGTTTAATTAGCACATTCATGTAGAGTTCATTTTTAGGGTTTCATAGCATGTTTAATTGTATATAGTTATAGAAGTTATTTTCATTGGGGAATGATTCACTAGAAGTGAAATTATATGTTATTACTACAATTACAAATGTTTCAATGGTCACATAATTCCATTTTTTCCAATTATAATGATGATTGACTTGATAAAATGTTAATGATAAATATCTGGTTTATTTTGGGAGATTTTCTATCAACATGAACTAGTTTTGTTCATATTATATTATTTCTATATATTTGTTCCAGATCATGAAAAAATTTATAATATACATAGTAAAATCGTTTTTAACACTAATAATTTTTTTATGACTATCCATGATGGTGGTAATGGAAAACAGAAAAATTTTATCCATTATAATGGTAAACCGCCATTGTTTTGAAAATGAATTCATTTATTTGAATAAGTGGAGATGATAAAAGGGGTGGACATATGATATTCCATTAGAAATATAATATTATAGTATATAAATTACATTAAACAAGTTATTATTTTATGGATGAAGGAGGTGAGGTGAATGTATAAGGATAAATGAAAGTAAAAAATATGGTTTAAGAAAGTTACTGCTTGAATACCACCACATTTATGAGACCCTAAATGAACTTGGAAATAGTATTTTGTTGAATCTAGTAGATCTTGGCCATGGAAAAGAGGCTTATTAACAGAATTTATAAGAATATAAGAAATATGCAAGTATTAAAAGGTGTGAGGAGGGGTGGTGAGGGGTTATATCTATAGTGGAGGAGAGGGGTGTTTTTATTTTTATATTCATTAGTTTACAATTTTGTCTCAATACTATCAATATTTTTTATTACTATGATTAAATAAATGAAATATTTTATGAGAGTTCAAACCAAAGGAATATTACATCATCCATGGATGAAAAATTCAAGTATTAGGATCACGATGTTAAATACCATAAATTAACATATTTCACAATTCAAAAAAAAATCAACAATATTTGAAGAATAAAAGAACTCACCCAGACCATTTTTTAACGTTTATATTTAAAATATATTATCTAATTTATGAAAAATAAATTTTTAAATATGAAATTTTTAATTTTTATATAAAATCAACATTATGTCAAAAAATACTGATTTTTAAATTTTAATAAATTTTTTTGACACTTTGAGAAATTAATTAAGGTTACATAAAATTATCTTTTAATTATAATAATATTTAATATAAATTAAATAATATATTTATGAAAATAAATTTTCATTTAAATAATAATATTAATTATAATGTTTCAATAGGTGTTTACCTTTAAAAATAATACCATCATATAATTTATCATTTTTCAAAACACTTATTTACTTATATCATGATTATAATATATAATTTTGTTAACTATAAGATACCTAATTTTATTTATAATGTCATAGATGAGTTTACTATTCTAATGTACAGATTAGTTTTCTTAATGGCCAGATTACTATTACAATGGTCAGATTTATAATTTTAAAATTGGTACCTTAGTTTCTATAAATTCAACTTATTTCATTCTTTCTTAATTCACATATACTTTATCTTAAGGTTATATATTTTCAACCTTGAAATGAATGTTATATTAGTAACATTATTCTTTATTTATGTAAATTTGTTCGTGATTTTGGTCATTCTAGTCGATTGAGTAGATCCATATTTTCCAATTGTTGTTATATTATTTTCTACTTATTATGTCACTATAATATTTAGAATTATTATTTGTTTATTTTCAAATAATTTAGAATTATTAATTTATGATAATAAAGTTTTAATTAGGTTCTATTTGTAATGTATGTGTTTTATAACATAATTATAAAAAGGATATTTCATTGATAAAATTCATGATTGTTACGCCGACACATTTCTAGTCTCCAGTCTACAATCCCAAAATAGAAAGTAAAAGGGAAAGAAACACCTATGATACCACCATTTAACTTCATAAATCAATAGACACTATAAAAGTGCCCTGATCCAGTCTGCACATTTCCTCATGTGTGCCTCCCTAAATTCAAGATGTTCCTGAGTAGTAATGATGATCCAATAGAGGTATAATGGGGAGACTATAACCTCATTATTAGAGATTCATAGTAGTGTGAGAGATCATCAATAGTTGGATCAATATAAATAAAAAAGTGGTAGAATAAAATAATAACTGATAAATGTAAAGTGGACAAAGATAATTAACATAACCATGAATTCACTTTTGTGTGATGATATATAAAATAAGGCAACAAGCATGCATCATAAGACACAATATAGAATAATACATGTCAAGTTAAATTAAAAAAATTCCCCAGTGGATAACTCTATGACAATATTGATCTCCATATCAGTCTTAGGCTCTTAAGATTCCATGTATATGTGGAATTATAAGGAAAATCCATAAACCTAGTCCTGCAACCATGATATATGTTTTAGAAACCGTGTGTAGTGGAGGACTAAAGAGGGTGGGAATTATACTCAGTAGGCCACCACCAATGTTGTTTAAATAATAATACAATATATGAATATAAAAAAGTATTGTTATTGTAAGGTAAAAAACAATGATTAAATAAATAAATATAAAAATTTAGGCTCAGGTTCCTCAGGATCACCTAAACAACCATACCTACTTCAGGTTAAGCTAAAATATCTATGAACAAGTAACCATGTATATACATATTTATGATCTATATATGTTGTGGTGCCTATATCCATATATATGGATACTACCACAATCCTGGAGCTGAGGCGTAACTCTGGCTTGGGCGGGTAGTAAAATAAATCTCAAAGAGTATTAAGGGACATCATACCCATTCATCACAAAAATGTTGGATGTCATACCTGTATACCACAAGTAAATGGGAGGCCATTCATAAGTATCACAAATATATCAGATGCTTGTTTCATGAATGTATGGGATTCCCTATTGGAGTATTAAAAATATATGGGTTTCCTTGAACATGTATCATGAATATATGGGACACCCTTCCTATGTATCATGAATATATGGGGCATCCAACCAACATGTTAGAAATTTATAGTACAACTTTTCTGAGTGTCAAATGTATATGAGATTCCATTATTAAGTATCACAAATTTTTGGAACACCCTACTTGTGTATCAAAAATATATGTGGCACCTTTCCTGCTTATCATAAGTATAGTGGTTTCCCTACATGAGTATCACATGTATAAGGGATTAACTTCTTGAGTATCGTGAATGTAAGGTAATCCCTTCCATAGTATCCAAAATATATGGGATTCATTTCCCACGTATCACGAATGTATGGGATTCCCTTATTAAGTATCAAAAATATATGGGACACCTTACTCATGTATCAAATTCATAATGTAAACCTTTCATGATTTTCAGAAATATATGGGTCACCTTGGCAATGTATCATGAATATAAATCAGATAGAAAGGGCCAGAGGAACTATATATAAGAAGTTAACACCATATATGAAAAAGGAATAACATTGACCATGAATGCAGGCATGCCATTACATAAATTATCATCATATTTAGAACTGTTGAAAATAGAGGGTAAATGTATAAGGTGTATGGAATGTTTTTTCCAACCCTCCTAAGAATTCATTTAATTCTATTTGACATTTCACCTACTCATGTAGAATAACTAATTATTAAAATTTTATGTTTTGGATATGGTCAAGTTTGGTTCTTTTCCATTTAAGAGATTACTAAATTTTAGTAGCCACTAGAAAGGGGAAAGACCAATGCACCCATGGGTGGTTTGGTAAGGAGGAAACAAGTTAAATTTAAGTTTTTTATTTGAAAACAACTTTTGTGGTGGCTTCGGTTGAATTCATTGACCACCAAACAAAATAGTGTATTTATAAAGGTCTAGGTCAATATCATGAAAATTAATTTAAGGTGGTATAAATTTTAAGAGAAATGCCCAGAAAGTTGGGCGTGCAGAATAATGACTCAAATTATTAAACACCAATACATTGAGATAAAATCCATTGACCACCTACACTGTACTTATGATATTCCACATATCCAATATTGGATTTAAATCGATCAGAGTTAATAGAAACAAAAAAAAATGGAAGGACATCTATAAAATTAGGTGTATTTTCCCATACAAAAATAGCACCGAAGATGGAGAGATAAATTAGAGAAGATATAAATATGACTAAAGTACTTATCGATAGTTTTTTTATGTGATATACTATAATCGAATTAGAGGGTTGATGAGGGAGTTAAATAGTACCCTTGGTGAGGGGGATGGAGCCGATGCCACTGGGTGCCCTCCTACTGCATGAAGAAAATAGGTGGTTTAAGACCATGTTTTGCATTTTTTTAAAATGGTTTCTGCGATAATTCACATCCTTTATAAGATACGAAACATGAACTAAATACACTATATATATTAGATAGATGTAGTACATTCCTCAGGGTAAGCCCCCTGGGACATCACTTCATGTAACCGATAGGTGAAACATGTGAATTGAATTAAAATTGTATATTGAATACATCATGCTAATTTATCACTAGTAGAATTTGGACCAAATTCATTATTTATATTCACTCTTGAGTATCCCATAAACCATATTCATGTCATATATTATTTATAAATGACAAGAATTTCTAGTTGAAACTACTTACTAGATCTTAACATGGCCCTTCTTCCACCAGTGTTTTCCCAAAAACTCGGTACTTCCACCAAAACATTAAACACTTCCAAAAACAGTAGTTAGAGACACTAAAACCAAAATTAAATCACATAGACTCAAAAAATTAAAAATTATATATCTTCAAATGTAAAATTTTAAATTCCTTTATAGATTATTCAACCTGGAAAAAAACATAAGAAATTTAAATTTCTTGGAAAAAACGACCACAGACTGGTCCTAGAAAATATAAAATATATGATTCATCATGGTTTTGAATACTCACAGCTCATTTTTCAAATTAAAAATATCACTACTAACTCAAGTAATCTATACATTATCCAAAAAATTGTTCAGGGTATGTATAAAGGTCTCACCCTCAATGGGTAGTAGGCTGAATGAAAGTTAATCTTGGAGAAAATCCTGGAACCTCTCATCTGGACCATGAGATGATTAATGTGTTGATAAGGATAGCAGTTCATCACTATTATCATCTTTAATATCTAATAATCCACAAAAATATTACAAAGTCACATCAACCTTCTTATTAAGAAGAATTAGAGAACCTTGTAGATATTTACTAGGCTATATAAAACCTTTTGATTAATAGTATTCCAAATGATTTTTCATCTCATGAATCTATGATGGTGCCATACTATAAGAAAGAATAGATACCATCTTTTCTCATGGAACCAACTTTTTTATGATCTCAATCACCAAATAATGTGGTAGGATAGAGAACACTTCATGAAAGATGCCTTAAAAATAGACCACCAATGGGGAAAAAGTATCATGCCACTTTCCTCTATCATATATAACAAGGATTTATATCTATAAAATGAAACAATACTATCTACATTGAATTGGTCCTTCATGAGAAACCTGAAGATCCCACTCACCTGGGTGAGTATAGATTACCCCATCTAGATGTATAAAGGCAACTCTCCTATGATAATAGTTGATATTATTCTAGTATGGAACTTCCCAATCCATAACAATAATTAAATCAAATACTATCATTTCCATCACAAAAAGTTCCCAAAGGAAATGATAGACACCAATTTCAAGAGAACACTCCTTGCAGCACCTGATACCCTCTGACTAAACTCCAAACTGTGTGTTAATAGTCTTGATTACATCTATTATCTCAAAATACAAACCCAAAAATATTACAATGTCACATCAACCTTCTTATTAAGAAGAATTGGAGAACCTCATAGATATTTACTAGGCTATATAAAACCCTTTGATTAACAGTATTCCAAATGATCTTTCATCTCATGAATCTATGATGGTTCCATACTATAAGAAAGAATAGGTACCATCTTTTCTCATGGAACCAACTTTCTTATGATCTCAATCACCCAATAATGTGGTAGGACAGAGAACACTTCATGAAATATGTCTTAAAAATAGTCCACCAATGGGGAAAAAGTATCATGCTACTTTCCTCTATCATATATAACAAGGATTTATATCTATATAATGAAACAATCCTACCTACTTTGAATTGGTCCTTCATGAGCAACCTGAAGATCCCACTCACCTGGGTGAGTATAGATTACCCCGTCTAGATGTATAATGGAATCTCTCCTATGATAATAGTTGATATGATTCTAGTATGGAACTTTCCAATCCATAACAATAATTAAATCAAATACAATCATTTCCAACACAAAAAGTTCCCAAAGGAAATGATAGACACCAATTTCAAGAGAACACTCCTTGTAGCACCTGATACCCTCTGACTGCACTCCAAACATTGTGTTAATAGTCTTGATGACATCTATTATCTCAAAATCCAAACCCAAACCATTTATAACGATATATTATGTAAAATAATGAGATGATTCTATATGAAACAAAATTCAAGATAAAGAATATGAAATAAGAATCATACCTAAAATAGTAGAATTTCGTGAATTCAAACTAGTTAGAGTAGACTATATAGCATGTAGGCGTCTTTCCAATAATCCTTGTACTAAAATCTAACTAACTTGTGGTTTTTCTTATAATAGGTATTACCACTACTGAATTGGGGCACCACGTTCCCTGCCTCGGTCTGAACGTCCAGTGAAACTCTAGATACAATTATGGCGAGTGTTAGATGAACCCCTTCTAGACTCAGGCGCCTTTCCTGATCCCCTACAACAATTTTATTTTAGAAATTTCCCACAAAAATATAATGATGACACATCCTAACATAGAAATAAAAATACACTAGGGGTTTTTGACACTATGGGTTCATGTGGATTAACCTGACACACTAATGTCACTACACTGAACCACAATCTTGTGGTGTAATTCTATTGCCTTGAACTATCTTCCCACCACTTCCCATGTGATAACTATCACAGTAGTTTTTATTAACACTAGAATATGTGTTCTCAGATTGGAATTGTGAATCTATTTGGAAAACACTTCGGCTATCTCCTAGATTCCCTTCCATTTTATGAGCATGACTCATCACATCTGCAAGGCTGATTAAGAGAATTATGTTAACAGATGACCTGGTATCATAGTGATTCCATTCTTAAAATTTTCTCACCCTAAAAATCTCAAGTTATTTAAGGATGGAACAATGAATTAATGTTTGGTGAATCATATGGCGTAGTCTATCACTGACATACCCTCATGTGTCAAATGCAAAAAATTTCAAGAATTTTCATTTATCAATTTCTTAGGATTTATGTGTCTCAAAAAAATTCCTAAAATTCCATCCATGAAAACGTTTATTATGTCCATGCATACATTAAAATGTCCCCCAAAAGATTTATAGTCCCATGATGGTTTGAATGCATCAATATTCACACTTGTGTATGTGGGTGTCTTGAGGTGCTTGAAGATCGTTAGGAATAACTCGATCTAGAACTCAGCTACCTAGGGCCTCCCTCCCTAGTGATTTTAGGTGGGTTCTGTAACTGAAACTCTATCATCAACTCATAAATCATAAGAATGGCGCAAATATTATCACATTACATATATTTCATAAATCATAGGAATAAATCAAATAGATTAAAATCCATATGATTCTTAGGGGCTAGAAGAATCTATTGTTCAGATCCACTATGAGTGTGATGATTTCCACTCTCATGACTCTATATTAGATGAAAAGGGGGAGTAATTATATTTATAAGACAAATAGAATCCTTAGAACACAGTATAACATAGAGGTTAACCTAAAAAGGTGATAAAAATAGAAACACTAGATTATGGTCTCCATATACATGGCTTAAAAATTCAATTAGAATAACATATTAGTTCATTTATTATATCATTCAGCAAATATAATAGGTATCTCATTTCAAGTTTCATGCAGGAAAATATATCACATGAAATACATTTGTCCCTATCATGAAATATTAATGTCAATATATATCCCTACGTTTTTATTAGGATGCATTAATACTCATCTCATCCCATTCTGAGACACATATCAAAATCTCTTGAAACAAAAACACCACAAAACATGTGAATCACCTAATATGAAATAAAATCAAACCATAAAAAGATAAAATCATGAGAAAAAATCTGATCTTTGGGCACTCACATTTTCACCCATACGTTGTTTAGATACTCCCATATACAATATCATTACCAAGTCCAAACACATACTAGTGTATTTTACACCTTTCCTCAAATAGTAAAGATATAGAAAAAGACAACCTCCTCTGATACCACTTTGTAATGTCCCTGACATGGTGCTCCTTCAAGTGATCAGGTCGGTTGGATATTTACCTTCAGGTGTTACTCCCATTAAGCTATAGGATGCTCACTAGAAGAATGTTTCTAAATAATATTGTGTGTGTGGGGGGTGGGTATACACCCTATTAAAAATATTAAATGAATGAAGAAAATAATAGCAGAGTAGCATAAATAGAGTAAACATTATGAATAAATATTCTAACAACCAAAGATGATAAAGGACTACTAAATAAGTACAATTAAATAAATAATAATGTAATTATAGGATGAACTATAACTAAATGTCATGGTAAAAATAATCAAAATAGAATACCTAGTTGAAGATAATAATCTCATAAGTCCCTGGTCACTAACCCCACATTAGTCCCATCACCATGTTCCAACCTAAATAACATATGATAATCAACTACAAGGTCCTTTTATGTTTTCCAAATTTTATCCATGTAATTTATTCAGATACCAAACAATGACCGAACATGGGTGTGAGTAAAACTCAGCAGGTTGACACCACCATGTCCAAAAAATCCAGTTTGAGAAATATGGTGCATGAAATATAGTGATAAAAATTAGTAATTTAATAAATTAATACCACACATGAAATAAACATGCTAATCCCCGGGTTTTTGGGTGACACCCCAAAACAACTCAAATCCTACTTCAACATCATGAAAAATATCTCTATATATGGAAGGATCATCTAACATTATAAATAATATTGCAAATGATGGAATATTTTTTCACAGGGGATGAATCACACATAACATACCACAATCAAATGCTATCTTCCCTGAAGCTAACCATAATCTTTCCATTAGGAATCCAAAATGCCACTCTTAAGAATCCATTAGATATTCATATATTTCACATAAATAGAATATATACATATAATCATCCTTGGTAATTCAGTATCTGTACACCTAGCCCTCAATTGGTACTAAAACATGCACCCTTCCATTAGGTTTCATCATAAATTATGAGTTGTATCTCTAAAAGAAAAACATGCCACAAAGAATCCCACCCTTATGAATCAATCACACTAATGTATCATAAACAAAGATGTTATCTAAGTAATCGTAAGTCCAAAAACAGAAATTTCTAACATTTAATCATGATACACAATGATCAATATGTGAAATTATTAATTTTTTAAGCCAATTATATTTTATAAATTAAGGATTCAAATTATCATCCTAATTATTTCAAATAGGGATCAATTTTTATTAAACATTATGTTAATTAACAAACCATTTTAACCAAAATTTATAAGGTCTTTATACTGTAATAAGGAATAAATTATTCATGTTTTTTCAATTCGTAAGTTTAATCCAAAAATCAGTCAATATTTCCAATAATAATAGGTCTCTAATGTCAAATGGACATAGTCTCAATATGGTCTTAGGTTGGAAGTACTTATAGGTGGTTGAATGTATTAGTATCCATGAATATGGAACTAATGAGATAAAATGGATGGTCTAAAAAGGAAGATCAATATTTAAAAAGGAATATCCAATTTATTTGGTCATGGGTGTGGCATGACAACATGATCAAACATATTTCACATATTGGGGATAATTAAATTACATGAAAATGAAAAGATTTAGATCACCCACCACTAAGAACAATCATGAAAAAGCCACTAGTAAATAATTCCAAGAAGAATGAAGGCGTAGAAGATCCCAAGAAGAAATATATCTCACGAGATCAAGATCAACACCTATTTCCATCACATTAAAATGGTTACAACCTAAGAATAAGGAACATGAATAAGAGAGGGTAAACCCTAAGAAAGAAACTCAACAATGGTTTATTGCTTTAAAGAGATATCTAGAAGGGAAGGGGAGACTAAAAAATTGGTTAGAAATCAACAGGAACATGAGAGAGGGGGGATTCACACAAAAAGAATGAAAACATAAGTGCATGACAGGTTTCAAACATGATATTGTTAATTATTACATGGCATGTAAATGTATTATATGGAGTATAACTATTGATATTTGAGGAACACTTAAATTTTTGTCCCCTTAGGTGAAATTAACCATTAAAGAACATTAAATTTCATATAATATAGATTCAAAACATGTTACTAGTTCACACAATGTAACACTTCTTGTACTATATAACTTTAAAAGTATCTTCTTGGCATTATTTAGACTACATGTAATAAATTTATATAAAGTGTAAATATCCAACATGAAGGATTAATCCCACAATTATATAGAAGATCCCAAACCACTATCATATCCTTTCAAAGTGATAGAAAAATATTGAATCCCATTTAACATGTTTTTTACATAGACCTCATTAATTCAAACAAACATACATCCCCAAGATTTAGGTCATTATCCAAAACAAATATCTCTATCCTTGAACACGACTCGTCTACCCATATTTAAGGAAAAGGAAAACCCCAAAAAAAATAAGTTCAATGAAAATCTTAAAGATGGACATTCCTATTAATGACAAGATCTTACACCAATACTACCAAACCCAAACATATATGAAAAATGAATAAGTTATCACACATAATAGAGATTTAATAAATAATAATAAAAAAGAAGGTGATAACAGTTAATAAATAAGCTAAATATAGTATAATATATATCATGATTTTTCTAGAACAGATTTATAATATATAATTATTTATTATATTGGAGGATTATTTTCTTGTGAAGGAAACAATACCTAACATAAGGGTTTATTTTACAATCACATCATTATTCAGGATTATTAATGTTTAATCACCCCTTTGGATAATTGATTGATATTCATCTATTAAACCTAATTTAGTTTCTTCCTGAGTGGTTATTCAATAAATTTTCTGGTAATTTTACAATTTTCCTATCTTAGGTACTTACAATGATTAAGAAAATGTTTTTTTTAAAGATGATTATATTTCTCTCTTTGGGAGAAAATCATTTTAATCATTTATCTATGTTTTATGAGATATTTTTAATAATGTTTTAAAAATTATCTAAATGATTCATTAAATACATTTTTACCAATGATTGAATTATAAAAAGTGTGTTGAAATGAATCCTTTAATCATTTTTTGAAAGATATTCCTATTTTATTTTTTACAATAATGGGAAAGGAATTTCATTAAATTTTCTAGATTGTAAAAAATTATCAGTCTTCATGAATGCTCATTTGTTTGAATATTACTTTAAATGTTTCCTTGATTATTTCCAAGAAAATATTTTCTTTAAATAATATTTAGAATTTTAATTCTTAAAAGTGATTTTGAAGGTGAAAAAGGTATTTTCCTCAAGAATATTTCTAAATATATTTTTATGGTATTTCTATTCATCATTGATAAGAACCCTTATTTTTATTATGAAGATATGTTACAATTATACCATCATTATTATTTCTGAAAATGGTTTATGTAACATCCCAATTCCGCGAGCCACCAAGCGGTGCCCCGTACCCGGTTGGTCACATGGCCTCAAGTGAAATTCCAAGAATGCTAGAGGCTGCCGACTAGCAGTGAGGGCCTTGGTTGTGATTGTGGGAAAACTAGGCCCTCAATGGTAGAGTACACCACGAAAGTGAATAGATATACACAACAGAAGAAGCAGAAATAATACCAAACAACAATAAACAACGGAATACTAATAGACAAATTGGAGCACATATATATAATGATTCATGATATATATATATGTATAGTAAAGCAGCCAAACACATCACAATACTGAATACAATACTAAACCAAAGTACCAAAGGAAAATTGGAAAGCAGCTCCTCAGTATTGCAATTGTCTGCTTGGTCCCATGCTCTCCATCTCCAACGCAATCATGTACCTGAGATAGAAGGGAACTTTACCTTGTCTATACCTGCAACAATATAATCTGTTTGGGCCCAAAAGCGTGGCCCAAATAGGGTGTGAGATGAATCTTATTAGGCAACCAACACAAGATTCCTGCCTAACATTCAATGAGTAAATGGAAGGTAAAAGTATAATAAATACTAAAAATTAAGGTACTCAACTATAAACAATCCACAGTATTAATATCAAGCAACAACTAACAAGCAGGAAAACACAATAGGCAACCCTCTGGGAAGCACACTTAGTTTAACCCCCCGAGTCCTACCTAACAAGCACAAGAAACCCTCTAGGAAGCACACACAGTCTCACCCCTCGGGTTCAGTTAATGTATAGACTCTTTGTGGAAGCACTCATCGTCAATTCATCCTATATTCTCGTATCGGTACTGAAGGCTCTCTAAGGAAGCACTTATGCCACATTCCATAAATGGCCCACATCGAGGTACAAAAGACTCTCTGAGGAAGCACTCAACGTCAATTCCCCCTATTATATCTCATTGTAAAATTATAAAGACACTCTGGAGAAGACCCCAACTTCCATTCTCCCTATGGTCTATACACCAGGTCCTCAAGGTCCCGTGTGAGTCAAGAAAATCTAGAAGCGCATATTGGCCATGGTAAACCTCAAGAACTACTTGGCTAGAATTCTACAGTATAACAGTATAACAGAACAATAGTCACACCATCCTGCAATACTAGCCATGGGAATGTAAAATAGCCACATATCAGGCAACTAGAGCCAAAGGTCAAAACATGAAAAACATGTATGGACAAAACAGCCAAAGAACAACAATTCACCCTATTCATAATCAATTATCATCTACTCAAGAATACAAGCATAGTAGGCAGACAATAGGGATAAAATGGTAAACATGCAATGTAATTCCCCGACCCCAGTTACCCAGGGTCGGTGCATTATTATGTAACACTAGCATGATCACAAAAGATCATGTCTCAAAAGACCGATTAGTTTAGAAGCCTTGGAAACACTAGATACATTCATAAGTCTTACATTATATCATAAAGTGAAAAACTTAAATAACATAGTCTCTATAGTCCACACTCATATCCCCTTCAGACTATCCCTGTAGGCCAGTCATAAAATATTTCTTCACATCCTGGGAAAAATAAAATATAGAAAGGGGTGAGCTCAGATGCTCAGTAAGGATAACAATATAGCGGAAGCTTTCATAAATAGACATAAACATTTAAGGCAATGTATAACTAAAACAAAATCTTTTTAAACATGAACTTCAACGTAATATGGAAAAAGTAAAATGAAATAATGACATTTACTTATCCAACTGGATATTCTACTGGTCGAATAATCACATGCAATATCAATAACCACTTTCATAATGATGGAATACATAATGCCAGACTATCACAACCACGTAGCCAATTCCTCATTCCAAGAATACAAATAATATTTTGTCAAGGCCTCATGCCATGACACTAGTTTGTCTCATTATACCTACCGATGCATCGAGGATCTATAGCGGGCTCCACCCATCACTTATTATGTCCAATGCATTCCTCATATGAACAGGTGTAAACATATCATAAACCATAACATAATCATATCACATTAATCATTCATAAAGGAAACATCAAATTTCCAGATTTCAATCAAAAGATATTGTAACGCCCCGACCCCAGTTACCCAGAGTCGGTGCATTATTACATAACATTGGCATGATCACAAGAAAGATCAAATATCGAAAGACCTATTGGTTTAGTAGCCTTGGAAATGCTAGATATATTCATAAGTTTTACATTACATCATAAAATGAAAAACTACTACAACAACATAATGTTTCCACAGTCCACACTATAATCCCCTCATGACATCCCTGCAGGTCATTCTTAATTTACTTCTTCACTTCTTGGGAAAAATAAAACATAGAAAAGGGGTGAGCTCAAATGCCCAGTAAGGATAACAATATAGCGGAAACTTTCATAAATAAGAATAAACATTTAAGGCAATGTATAACTAAAACAAAAGCCTTTTAAACTTTAACTTCAACATAGTATGGCAAAAGTAAAATGAAATAATGCCATTTACTTATTCACATGGATATTCTACTAATCGAATAATCACATGAAAAAATCAATAACCACTTTCATAATGTTGGAATGCATAATGCCAGACTATCATAACCACATAGCCAAGGCCTCGTGCCAAGACTACAAATAAGATTTTGTCAAGGCCTTGTGCCAAGACACTAGTTTGTCTCATGAGACCTACCGATGCATCGAGGAGCTATAGCGGGCTCCACCCGTCACATATTAAGTCCAATGCATTCCCATATGAAAATGTTTAAACATAACATAAACATTCATACTAAAACTAGCATACGAAATGTCAATACTTTCACCATAAACTATGAATGGTATAAAAATAGCATATCCACAGTCAAACATATCACAAAACCTTCAATATAATATAGAAGTTTTGTATCATAACAAATCAACTTTAAATAAGTGTAAAATCCATCAAAGGATGTTGACATAGATGAAATCAAAATTCATTTTAAAGAAATATCTCTTTTTATTTTGAAATCATTTAAGATCCATATAAAATAAAACATTTTCTTTGAAAATATTCTTATAAGCTTGTAAGGGAAGCTTTGAAGATTTTATGACGGCGGAAAATAGCCGCACCCGCCGTATAAGTTAAAAAAACATTCTTACCTTAATTCTGTCGAAATGGTTAAAAATGACCTTGTTTTGAAAACGACGGAAAGATTCCTTCATAAACCTCTTATAACAAGTCAACCAAGGGTATAAATGACTTTAACCCATATTCTTGTAAATAATCAAATTTTTTTTTTTGAAATACATTTTTAAGAAAACATGGATGTGGATGATAAAGAGATCCCAATAGATTATTACATATAAACAACCTCAGATAATGAAGAGATTGTGAAATAACCCTTACCAATTTGGTAACTTATGAAACATACAAACCATGAAAGAGGTACCATACAATGAATATGTAAATACACATAAATTAGAGTGTATTACACAAAGAATATAATTATGGGCAGTACATACACCACACAAAAGGTGATGGTGGCAATATGACATGAATCTCACGGAAATAAGGAGTGAGATAAAAACCCCTTACCACGTTAATCAACTGAGTCGTATTGCCAAAAGTTAATAACCACCAGATGATTTACAGAATAACATGAATATAAAGATAATCATGATAATATATATCAAATGGCAATCCACAATACACCACTTTCAATAATTTAGTGGCGAACAATGGAAATCTCACGGAATTGAAAGTGACATAAGAAAATCCCTTACCTTGTACTTTTCCTCGGTTAGGGTAGGTTAACCTCCTGTATAATGGTGAAGTAATTGTTATTAAATTATACAAGAATCATATATATTAATATGATATCGTATATGATCTTTTAACATTGATTAGTTAATAATATCTTAGAATTATCGTCGTTTCGGGTGTTAACTTACTCATTTTCTTTTATATGTTTTGTTACATAAGACATGTTTGTTGTATCTTATTCATATCCAGAATGATATAAAGTCCTTAAACATCATTTTTAAATCATCAAATGATAATTATACATGAATGGATATGATAGAGAATGAATCTCATCGCGTTCGTGGAGACGGTAGTCCGTACGTACGCACGAGCGACAATATCATTCTTTTGATATTAAAATAATATATAATGGATGTTATATCATATATACATAATCCTTAACATGTTATATTTATTATTTACATGAGTTACACATCATTATTATACCCATCCAAATAATATTATATTGAATAACAATTACACCACGACGTGGAGACGGTAAGCCGTACGTACGCACGTATGGTGACATGTTATTCAAAGGGTGGATAGAATACTGAATATGGTTGTAACATATTTATAATAACATCACAGTATATGTGAGATACTGGAGTTATTATTTTAGAATGGTAAGAACAAATGAATAAGAAGTGGAAGAAGAAATGAACTTGGAGAAGGGTGGTGAAATCATTACCTCTTCTTCGAGTTCTTCCTTTTGATTTGATCAAAAGGGCTCCTTAGGTTGGCTTTCGGATCAAACTAAGGCCTCTAGGTTGTAGTGAGGGATGTTGGGAGAGTATTTGGGCAGAGGTTGGCCGAACCAAAAGGCTTTGATGGTGTGAAGAAATGGGAAGGAGGAGTGCCCTTTTATAAGAGGGGTGAGGGGCACCTTTGGAAAATCTAGAGATATTAGTTTATAATAAATTCATAATCGGTTTCCAATGGCTCCAAAGTTGACTATTCAAAGGTTAAGGTGGGGATGGGTCGAAAACAACTCACCCAATAGAATTTAGATAGGTTTGTGTACTTATATTAACCTTATCTTTAAGTATTAACTTTAAGTTAATTAGTTTCACTTTTACAATGTCTCTTTCTATTTTTATATAATATGGTTAATAAACTTACTACATACATCCAAGCGTCCCCCAAGTGGTCCATTAATGATGAAACTATCATTATATAAGTCTCTTGTCCGAACCTTAGATTTTTAGGAATTTAATATCAATTAATAATATAATATTTGTTTTAAGAACTCTTTTATGTCAATTTTGACACTATTCAATAGTGGATTTTTGTGAAACTCATAACAGATTGATTACTTCGAAAAAAGTCCATTAAATCAATCATAAAATATCATATTATCCTATAAAATTAGTTTAATTCATTAAAAGTTTCATATTATATTTATTTTGGTGTTTATAATATCAATTATTTTAATTTTTCACTATTATAGTAATTACTGTATCATCATTGTGTCATAAATAAAATATAATATTTAATTCTTAAAAATTATAAATAAAATATAATTATGTAGGAAATCTTTTTATATTTCTAATGAATATTTATAAACTAAAATCCAACATATATAACCCTATGTAACAATTGTTTTGCTAAAAGATATATGCTTGTGTCATTTTTGTATTCATTTTAACTTAATTAAAATAAAGTGTCATTATCACTTACAAGTGGATCCATGGGGTCCCAAAATAGACCCAAAGATGCCCATGGTCGACCATGTATCAAAAAATAGGTTTAAGACACGTTTTAGGGTAATTTAGTATTATTATAATATTATTTTTTTAACCCTTATTTACCGGATTTACCCTTAACCATGGTAAATAAAATATTTACCGCTGTAATTATTCAAAATGTCTAAAAATAAGAGTTACCTATTTACACAATTTTAACATCCTGATTCCAAATATGGAATCCATTTTCCTAAATTCAAAACACAGAAGTGTCAGAAATTAATTTAAAATTAATTTCCGCTGTCAAAACAAAAAGCGTGTTTTTAAGAGATAATAACTATCAAAAGATTGACACTTGTTTATGTTCGGTTTAATTGTAAAATTATGTCCAATGACCAAAATTATATTAAATGGTAAAAATATATTCTAAATATTCTTTAAAACCCCTCAAATTCATAATTTATCACTATTGATTATTTTGATTAAAAATGTTGTTTTTAATTTAAATTTAGTAATTTTCACTATTCATCAAAATATAAAAGTTATCTGAAAAGTACCAAAATTTCACCCTAGGCTAATTTCAATATTTCTAATCCAAAAATGAAGTCCATTTTGAAATATAAAATATATATGATTTAAAGAATTAGGTATTACTATTCACAACGGCTAGTTTAATTAGTTGTGGTGTGTGTTAGAACTCGAGGTTGCGTACAACACACGCTATCGCATTATTCGAAGAAAGCGTACTGTGGAAGCTTGGGATGTTTCATTTTAAATTTTTGCTGTCCCCATTTAGTGAAAAAGTTTAAAATATTGTATTTAAAAAGGGTTCACTATTAAAAGTTGATAAAAGTGCAATACTGAAAATGAATTTGTTCTTGCATTATATCTAAGAAACTCATAATATGGATTCTAAAATTATAAGGATTATATAAAGTTTAAAATTTAGATAATACTATTCATAACCTCTTTTGAATGGCTTTTTTTTTTGTAAGTCATGGTGTGATTGAACTAGGTATTGCGTGTAGTGCAAGTTATTGAATTATTTTGAAAAATAACACACTATAAAATCTTGGGGTGTTACATTCTCCCCTCCTTCAATAAATTGCGTCCTCGCAATTTGAAATTGTTCTTCGAAAATAAAAGGTTGAAAATAGAAAATATCTTTGTGGGAAAACCCACATCGGAAATTGGGTTACTACAATTTAGTCTTAATATGAGGAAAAGAGAAATGAAAGGGTCACCACCAAATTATGATCTCGATTAGGAGAACATTGGTGGCAATTAGAGACATATAATTGGAGGAAAAACGTAAATATTTATAGGTAGTGATTGAGGTCATCAATCACAAACAAGTATAAAATTTAGGTCATTAAATTCATCAATCTATGATGATTTGAAATACCATCGGTTCAAAAAAACATAGGGTATTAGGATAACACATTTTTGACGTTTCAAAATATCTTAGTTGAAATCCCACATCGAAAAATGAATTAACGAGGCCTCTATTTAAAATAAAGAGTCGAAAGTATGAAGTTTACCGAAAATAACACATACTAGGGTTCCATGTAGGAAAATATGGATATGGAAGAAAAATCTAACCATCAATTATCTGATGGAGAGTGGTAGAGAACATGGTTATGAAAAGGCCAACAATCCCAAAGCCATAAATTAGTGATGATTTAAGGTACCATCTAGGAAAACATTTTTGTTCTAAGTTGCTTTTCTTAATATTAAAGAATTTATTTATGAGATTGGCTAAGATCATCAGGAGATATACTTACTTTATAATTAGAGTTTTATCTATTAATAAATTTCTACCACAAACTCATCTTTCACTCTAAAAGATAATAGAAAGTAAAAAAATTCTATTTACACTATTTGTATAGGGTTCCAAAATAAAAGAATTTATAATTCATCTACAAGATCTTTTAATAAAAACTACATTATTTAATCCAGGACATCTCGTGGGCCAGTGGTAGGTGATACACCCTTGTCGCCCTTCGGTTGCAGGTTCAAGTCTCGCGGCCTTGCCGGTCGCGACGGGTTGCCGCCCGACCTTCAGGTTGTCCTTTTATGGCAATCCAAAATAATCCAAACTAGAACTATCCAAAATACTTCTATACAAACTCACATTCCAACATTTATAAGGAAGGTAAACATAATTTAGATCCTTTTTACCCCGTAATAGAATATGAATACCTTCATCATGTATTCTTTTAATACACTGAAACATCCTGAATTACCATATTCTTTATTGATTACATTCATGCTCCCTTATTCCATATAGAATGATGGATATACTTCATCAGTCCAAAAATGTTTTAAACCCCAACAATGACGGAATATACAAATCATTAATCAGTTCCAAGGTAGTCAAGAATATCCAATATAATTTTTCCAAAATAATCATGTATTATTCGAAAATCACTACCTCGGTATCAGAACTATATTATGGTTTATCATTCTCTCAACCATATATTTTCCAAAAATTTATCCTGCTATTGAGTCACTTTTCTTTATTCTACACAATCTCAAGTCCTTAATGAAATAGTACTGCAGTACAATCCTTATATACTCCATAATTATTATAACAAGTACATTGTTGATACAACACTAAATTGACATAATCAACATAAGAACTCTAATCATTCCTCTTCATCTGTGGTAGTATCATAACTTGATTATTATCCAATAACATCATTTGCGGCATAGTCTGATGACTGGGACATAGGTTCGCGTAGTGTCCAAACTCCTTGCAAACGAAGCATTGTACATTTAAAACCATTTTCTTACCCTTGAGGTCACGTACTTTGTGCCCTTTTCCTCCACACTTATAACAAACTCCCATTCCTTTCAGGAAAGTCCCAGGGTGTTTCATTCCACAGTTACCACATATGGGAAAATTCTTCTTTTCCCTCTTCCCTTTATCCATCTTTCTCTCTTCTATCCTTTTCTTTTCTTGCTTCCCTTCAAAGCCATAGGACTCAGTAAACTCTTTACTTATCTTATCAACACATGATATTATTTCTTCATATGATGGTAATACATGGGAGGATATTTCTCTTATAAATTCTAGCTTAAGACCATGAAAGATATGATCCTTCCTTCTGTTTGGATCATGTGCAATTCTTGGAGTTCTCATTCCTTCTACCGGGCGCCATTTCTAAACAATGGCATAAACTAGATCAATTTATGAATCAAAATACATAATCCCATACTTATAAAGCACTAAACATAAATTGAACTATTTATGGATATAATCCATAATCATAAAAATGTTTTCTTTGAGGAATTATATACTCATAAACCCTTCATAATGATTTGTAAAGAAAATGAGAGTTATCCTAAGCATATCCCCCGGGAGTGTCGTAACCAAGAGTGCAGCAAGGCCCGTTGTCGTGCACCAGTTCCCGTTCGAGTCTAGCTCAAAGCGGTGTTTTCGGGTTTTACCCCTAGGTACATCTGTGCCAGAGCCGCCTCTACCTGCTCGTATCCAGACAGGGATGTATTGCTCGGAAAACTCACAAAATCTCTACAATACCAAAATTCTAGGAATTTCTTCTATACTAATCCTCAAAGTTCATCTTAGGTCTACGTGCTCTAATCAGATTTTATCTAAATCTAGCTTCCAAGGTTTGTACTAAACTTACTCTGATACCAACTGTAACGCCCCGACCCCAGTTACCCAGAGTCGGTGCATTATTACATAACATTGGCATGATCACAAGAATTATCAAATCTCGAAAGACCGATTGGTTTAGTAGCCTTGGAAACACTAGATATATTCATAAGTTTTACATTACATCATAATATGAAAAACTACTACAACAACATAATGTTTCCACAGTCCACACTATAATCCCCTCATAACATCCCTGCAGGTCATTCATAATTTACTTCTTCACTTCCTGGGAAAACTAAAACATAGAAAAGGGGTGAGCTCAAATGCCCAGTAAGGATAACAATATAGTGGAAACTTTCATAAATAAGAATAAACATTTAAGGCAATGTATAACTAAAACAAAATCCTTTTAAACTTGAACTTCAACATAGTATGGCAAAAGTAAAATGAAATAATTCCATTTACTTATTCACATGGATATTCTACTAATCGAATAATCACATGCAAAAATCAATAACCACTTTTATAATGTTGGAATGCATAATGCCAGACTATCATAACCACATAGTCAAGGCCTCGTGCCAAGACTACAAATAAGATTTTGTCAAGGACTTGTTCCAAGACACTAGTTTGTCTCATGAGACCTACCGATGCATCGAGGAGCTATATCGGGCTCCACCCGTCACATATTAAGTCCAATGCATTCCCATAGGAAAAGGTTTAAACATAACATAAACATTCGTATTAAAACTTGCATACGAAATGTCAATAATTTCACCATAAACTATGAATGGTATAGAAATAGCACATCCACAGTCAAACATATCACAAAACCTTCAATATAATATAGAAGTTTTGTATCATAAAAAATCAACTTTAAATAAGTGTAAAATCCATCAAAGGATGTTGACATAGATGAAATAAAAATTCATTTTAAAGAAATATCTCTTTTTATTTTGAAATCATTTAAGATCCATATAAAATAAAACATTTTCTTTGAAAATATTCTTATAATCTTGTATGGGAAGCTTTGAAGATTTTATAACGGCAGAAAATAGCCGCACCCGCCGTATAAGTTAAAAAAAACATTCTTACCTTAATTCTGTCGAAAATGTTAAAAATGACCTTGTTTTGAAAACGACAGAAAGATTCCTTCATAAACCTCTTATAACAAGTCAACCAAGGGTATAAATGAATTTAACCCATATTCTTGTAAATAATAAAAAAAATGTTTTGAAATACATTTTTAAGAAAACATGGATGTGGATGATAAAGATATCCCAGTAGATTATTACATATAAACAACCTCAGATAATGAAGAGATTGTGAAATAACCCTTACCAATTTGTTAACTTATGAAACATACAAACCATGAAAGAGGTATCATACAATGAATATGTAAATACACATAAATTAGAGTGTATTACACAAAGAATATAATTATGGGTAGTACATACACCACACAAAAGGTGATGGTGGCAATATGACATGAATCTCACGGAAATAAGGAGTGAGATGAAAACCCCTTACCACGTTAATCAACTGAGTCGTATGGCCAAAAGATAATAACCACCAAATGATTTACAGAATAACATGAATATAAAGATAATCATGATAATATATATCAAATGGCAATACACAATACACCACTTTCAATAATTTAGTGGCGAACAATGGAAATCTCACGGAATTGAAAGTGAGATAAGAAAATCCCTTACCTTGTACTTTTCCTTGGTTAGGGTAGGTTAACCTCCTGTATAATGGTGAAATAATTGTAATTAAATTATACAAGAATCATATATATTAATATGATATCGTATATGATCTTTTAACATTGATTTGTAAATAATATCTTAGAATTATCATCGTTTCGGGTGTTAACTTACTCATTTTCTTTTATATGTTTTTTTACATAAGCCATGTTTGTTGTATCTTATTCATATCCAGAATGATATCAAGTCCTTAAAAATCATTTTTAAATTATCAAATGATAATTATACTTGAATGGATACGATGGAGAATGAATCTCATCGCGTTCGTGGAGACGGTAGTCCGTACGTACGCACGAGCGACAATATCATTCTTTTGATATTAAAATAATATATAATGGATGGTATATCATATATACAGAATCCTTAACATGTTATATTTATTATTTACATGAGTTACAAATCATTATTATACCCATCCAAATAATATTATATTGAATAACAATTACACCACGACGTGGAGACGGTAAGCCGTACGTACGCACGTATGGTGACATGTTATTCAAAGGGTGGATAGAATACTAAATATGGTTGTACCATATTTATAATAACATCACAGTATATGTGATATACTGGAGTTATTATTTTAGAATGGTAAGAACAAAGGAAGAAGAAGTGGAAGAAGAAATGAACTTGGAGAAGGGTGGTGAAATCATTACCTCTTCTTCGGGTTCTTCCTTTTGATTTGATCAAAAGGGCTCCTTAGGTTTGCTTTCTGATCAAACTAAGGCCTCTAGGTTGTAGTGAGGGATGTTGGGAGAGTATGTGGGCAGAGTTTGGTCGAACCAAAAGGCTTTTAAGGTGTGAAGAAATGGGAAGGAGGAGTGCCCTTTTATAAGAGGGGTGAGGGGCACCTTTGGAAAAGCTAGAGATATTAGTTTATAATAAATTCATAATCGGTTTCCAATGGCTCCAAAGTTGAATATTCAAAGGTTAAGGTGGGGATGGGTCTAAAACAACTCATCCAATAGAATTTAGATAGGTTTGTGTACTTATATTAACCTTATCTTTAAGTATTAACTTTAAGTTAATTAGTTTCACTTTTACAATTTCTCTTTGTATTTTTATATAATATGGTTAATAAACTTACTAAATACATCCCAGCGACCCCCAAGTAGTCCATTAATGATGAACCTATCATGATATAAGTCTCTTGGCCGAACCTTAGATTTTTATGAATTTAATATCAATTAATAATATAATATTTGTTTTAAGAACTCTTTTATGTCAATTTTGACACTATTCAATAGTTGATTTTTGTGAAACTCATAACAGATTGATTACTTAAAAAAAAGTGAATTAAATCAATACTAATATATCATATTATCCTATAAAATTAGTTTAATTCATTAAAAGTTTCATATTATATTTATTTGGGTATTTATAATATCAATTATTTTAATTTTTCACTATTATAGTAATTACTGCATCATCATTGTGTCATAAATAAAATATAATATTTAATGTATAAAAATTATAAATAAAGAATCATTATGTAGGAAATCGTTTTATATTTCTAATGAATATTTATAATCTAAAATCCAACATATATAACCCTATGTAACAATTGTTTTTCTAAAAGATATATGCTTGTGTCATTTTTGTATTCATTTTAACTTAATTAAAATAAAGTGTCATTATCACTTACAAGTGGATCCATGGGGTCCCAAAATAGACCCAAAGATGCCCATGGTCGACCATGTATCTACCAATATGGTTAAGACACGTTTTAGGGTAATTTAGTATTATTATAATATTATTTTTTTAACCCTTATTTACCGGATTTACCTTTAACCATGGTAAATAAAATATTTACCGCAGTAATTATTCAAAATGTCTAAAAATAAAAGTTACCTATTTACACAATCTGAACATCTTGATTCCAAATATGGAATCCATTTTCCTAAATTCAAAACACAGAAGTGGCAGAAATTAATTTAAAATTAATTCCCGCTGTCAAAACAAAAAGCGTATTTTTAAGAGATAATAACTATCAAAAGATTGACACTTGTTTATGTTCGGTTTAATTGTAAAATTATGTCCAATGACCAACATTATATTAAATGGTAAAAATATATTCTAAATATTCTTTAATACCACTCAAATTCATAATTTATCACTATTAATTATTTTGATTAAAAAAGTTGTTTTTAATTAAAATTTGGTAATTTTCACTATTCATCAAAATATAAAAGTTATCTGAAAAGTACCAAAATTTCACCCTAGGATAATTTCAATATTCCGAATCCAAAAATGAAGTCCATTTTGAAATATAAAATATATATGATTTCAAAAAGTAGGTATTACTATTCACAACGGCTAGTTTAATTAGTTGTGGTGTGTGTTAGAACTCGAGGTTGCGTACAACACACGCTATCGCATTATTCGAAGAAAGCGTACCGTGGAAGCTTGGGATGTTTCATTTTAAATTTTTGATGTCCCCATTTAGTCAAAAAGTTTAAAATATTGTATTTAAAAAGGGTTCACTGTTAAAAGTTGATAAAAGTGCAATACTGAAAATGAATTTGTTCTTGCATTATATCTAAGAAACTCATAATATGGATTCTAAAATTATAAGGATTATATAAAGTTTAAAATTTAGATAATACTATTCATAACCTCTTTTGAATGGCTTTTTTTTTGTAAGTCATGGTGTGATTGAACTCGGTATTGCGTGTAGTGCAAGTTATTGAATTATTTTGAAGAAATAACACACTATAAAATCTTGGGGTGTTACAGATATCAATGCCGCACATTGATATAATAAAAACACTTTAAAAACCATTTTCAATACCAAAATAAAGGAAAATTAAAACTTGGTATTTATTTTTCATTTAAAAAAATTATGGCTTGTAGAGGAAGCCGAAAATCAAATAATGGTCACAGCAGTAGTGAAGTCATTGTCGCCGCATACATATGACAAAAAACATTCCCTTTTTTCATTTATTAAAATTCTTTTTATAAAAAATATTATTTTTGAATAAACGTAAAAGTCAAAGGGGTTTATACACCGTATAAAAGAAAGTTGTGTATAAAATA
Source organism: Viscum album (assembly GCA_963277665.1). NCBI lineage: Eukaryota > Viridiplantae > Streptophyta > Magnoliopsida > Santalales > Viscaceae > Viscum > Viscum album. The sequence goes on along the minus strand of OY728145.1, from coordinate 1,982,145,388 downwards.
AAATATGCCTCAATGAAAAGAGATTGAGACGATGTCCCTTACAAAGATATTTTTTTTAAATAAAATAGATCTATTATGTGTATTCACGATAAGTACACATAAATAAAGTATAAATAAAAGATATGACATAATAATATCATAACATAATTTGAAAGTAGGAGATTAACCCAAAGAACGGAAATCGGGTTAAGAATTTTCCTTACATCGTGTCCGACTTGACTCGATCGTTCTTTAATATCCCGAATAATAAACTAGAGTTAATTTATACTTTCTTAAGAACATTTTTTAATTTTATTATTCATTTTATATCACTTATTACCATGTTATGAACATTTTGTAATTATTTAAGTTAATAACGGTCGTTTTATCAATCTTTGGTACTTATGTCAAAAATATACTTCTTATAATTACAAGATGTTCATGTGGTAAAATATCCTTTATATCCAGAATTATAATCATTATGTAGATATAGTATATATCATATATATCCAGTATATACATGCATTTATAATATTATATAACATTTAGAGGTAAGAAATGAAATGCATCATTCATGGAGACTGTAAGCCATACGTACGCATGAACGGTACTATCATTTCTATTTCGTATTTAATGGAATGAAATAATAATGATATAAAGGTATATTATAATTACTGTATAATATCATATATAATATCATTTACCCCATCCTTTATAAATCAACATATGGCATTAATGATTCAAATCACTTTGAGGGGGCGGTAGTTCGCACTTCCGAAAATGAAATTATCGCGTATAACCACAACGGAAATAATAAAGGTATGCCATAAATGAAAAAATACAGAAGAACTAGGAAAACATAAATATAATATATATCATATATAAATATATTTACATCTTAATCGCCACCATGAGGGGTGTTAAAAGAAGATTGAACAGTCATCGTTTCGTGAGGCAGTAATTTTCCACCCACAGAAACAGTATGTTCTTTAACCATTAGACGAAGGTGTGTGTAAGTTTAAATAAAATAATTCTCATAAAAACATCCTATTATATTTTAGATACTGGTTTTGTTACAAAATAAAGGAATAAAAATAGGTTAATGGGTTGGAGAAGCAAAATTAAACAAAAGAACATAAGAGAAGACATTACCTTAAAATCGGGTAACTCTTTTTGATTTGAGCCAAAGGCTTACTTGGGAAGACTTATGCCCCAAGTGAGGATTCTAGGAGTAAGAGAGGGAAGTTGATAGAGTATTTGGGCAGAGTTTGGCCGAGCCAAATGTCTTGAAGGTGTGAATAATGTGGTAGAGGTGTGGGCCTTTTATAAGAGGAGAGGAGGGGCCCTCTTGGAATGTAATGAAATGTTACATTATTATGAAGTGATTTTCGGATTTCAAAGGTCCCACAATTATATATTTATAATATAAGGTGATAAGGGTTCTAAATATCCTCATACAATATGTTTTTTACAAGTTTAAGGCTTATATTTTACATTATCATTTCTTCTTATTTAAATCGTTAATTAATGAGGTAATCGCTGCATCATCATGGTGTCATAAATAAATTAAATTTATTTAATTTCTAAAATTTTTAAAAGAACTACCATGATTTATTAACTCTTTTTATCTTTCCAATGAATATTTATAGTCAAAACGTTAACTTATATAAGCCCATGTAATAATTGTTTTAGTAAAACAACACAGGTTTGTGACAATTTTATTTTTACTTTAAATAAAAAGTTATTATTTCATTTTCTTACCCAAGTGGCTCCATGGGGTCCCCAAGTTGACCCATGGATTGTCTTGGTCGGCCATGACTCATCAAATAAGTTTAGTACAAGTTTCATGATATTTTCATATTTTTATAATATCATTTTTACCTTAAATTTCACTAATTACCTTTAATTGTGATTAATAAAACATAAAAGTTACTATTCACCAAAAAAATTATTTTACTCCCATCGAACCAAATTTTAGTTCTTAATGACAACTATGCATGTAGTATTTTTGAAATTACATTAACAAAAGTGGTATAGTTTCATTTAATTGAAAAATTAGTTTTTTTAACCACCACTTATTGGTTTCACTATTTATCCAAAATTGAAGTTTCTCAGAACAATACCAAAAATTCACCCTAAGCTATAATTGATATTCCGAATTCAAAAATTATGTCTATTTTACAAAATTACAAGAATATAATTTTCATTAATTAATTTTATAATTAATTCCCGCTGTCAAAACAAATAGCGTGTTTTTATTAAATAATATCAATCAAAAGATTAACAATTGTTTATGTCCTATTTTAAAGTGAAATTAAGTCTAATAACCACCATTAGATAAAATGGTAAAAATATATTCTAATTATACTTTAAAACCACCCAATAGTATAATTTATCACTGTAAATTTTTTTTATTAAAAAAGTTGTGTTTAGGTATTTGTTTTCTATTCATAGAAAATTGGAAGTTCCTAGAAAAATACCAAAATTTAAACATAGGGAAATTTCGATATTCAAAATATAAAAATGAAGTCCATTTTGAACTATAAAATTAATATAATTTCAAAAGGTGGTTATTAATATTCATAACGGCTACTTTGATTGGTCGCGGTGTGTTAGAATCTCGAACATGCGTACAATACAAGCTATTGCATTATTGAAAGAGAAGCTTACCGTAGAAGCTTGGGGTGTTACATTCTCCCCTACTTCAATAAATTGCGTCCTCGCAAGTTGAAATTTTTCTTTGAAAATAAAAGGTTTAAAATAAGAAATACCTTTGTGGAAAACCCACATCGGAAATAAGTTTAATAAAAATATAACTTTAAATGAAAGAAAGAGAAGTACAAAGGTCACTCGAGATAGCCTATACTAGGATTATATGAAAATATGGATATGGAGGAGAAACAAACCATCAAGGTCTGATGGAGAGTTGTAGAAAACAAGATTAGGAGAAAGTTTAACTACAAGAAAATCACAAACATGTTATTGGTTAAACGATCATTGATTCCCTAGTAGGAAAAGTTAACCGACAACGTTTTTGTTTTAAGTTACCTTTCATAAAGTTGAGGAATTTATTTTGGAGATTTACTAAGAACATAATGAAATATATATACTTGTCATGTAGACTTTCATTCTTTAACAAATTTTTACAACAAATCCATCTTTCACTCAAAAAGATAAAAGAACTCAAAAATATTATATTTATCCTAATCGTACAAGGTTTCAAATATTAACACATACCATTTAGATTAGGAGAACTATATTTTAATAACCAGGGACTTCCTGTAGGCTAGTGGTAGGTAATAAAGGCCTGTCGCACTATAGTTGTGTGTTAGATTCCTACATCTTTTTCTGACGCGACAGGTTATCCCCCAACCTGCAGGTTGTCCTTTTCCTAAAACTATAGTATTATAATATTCCAAAAATAATATTCATAAATGTTTTAACCTTAAAAAATATTATCCAAATTTCAACTTAATCCATTCCATCCTTTATAGTTATCCAAAATACTTCTGTCCAAACTTTTTCTTAAAGGTCTCTATATTCCAAAATCAATTGTAACATCAGATTCCTCAAACAAGGTAAAGTTTCTCTTATTGTCACATACTAAAAATATGATTACCTTCATCATATTAAAAACATAATGATAAAAACATGTACTGCAGTACAATCCTTATATATATCACATTATTCTTAAAACCAGAATATAATATTTGAGTCCAAAAGCACCAATACATATATTATTCCACTTCAACTGTAGTAACAACATAAGATTGTCCTTGATCCCTTGTCCTTTTTTGAGGAAAGTTTCCCTAACTCGTAGGACATTCATTTTCATAAGGCCCAATTTCCCTAAAATTGTAGCATTCAACATTGATAGACTCTTTATTTCCCTTGCAATCATGAGCCTAGTGACCCTTTCTCCACATTTATACCAAACTCCCATTCCTTTTAGGAAAGTACCGGGGTGATTCTTCCCAAAATTATCTCATAATGGAAAATCCTTCTTTCCCTTTTCCCTTTATCTGTCTCTTGTTCCACCATTCTCTTCTTCTCTTGCTTTACTTTATGGTCAAAAGATTTAGAGAATTCCTTTTCCGTCTTGATAGAAAATGAGACAATATCTTCGTACGACGAGAAGGATTGTGAGACTAATGCCCGATGGAGAAATGGTTTTAACCGATCAAATAAATGATCAATCTTACTTCATGGGTTATGTATATAATCTGCAGCATGTCTCGCTAACCTTGTAAAGTTAGACTCACACATCGCAACATTCTCGTCCTCCTTTTTCCATAGACTCAGAAATTTCTTTTCCATATCTGCTCGACGGTCACGAGGAAATTATTTTTCTAAGAAAATCTCTTTGAACTCTCTCCATTCCATACATGATACTTATTCATATTCCTTTTTATTTTGAGTTAATGACCACCATTTATTGGCATCTCTAGTAAGGCGGTAAACCGCCATGACAACCTTCTCCCTTTCGCTACTCTCCAAGGCACGAAATATTTTCTCTAATGAGTATATCCATTGCTCATCTACTAATAGATTTGTACCCCCATTAAATGTTGGTGGTTGTTGCCTCATGAAGCGGTCTAACATTGATCCTCCATGTTGCGGATTAGGGTGCTCTATACGAGTAAGGTTATTATTCATAACCTGAGTGAGTTGTCCCAGTATGGTGATAAGTTGATCAGCACCAGTTGTATCACCAGCTCCACGATAATTATCTTGAGCAGGAGGGAAATTCTTACATGGAGTGCGTGAATTGATATGGTTTCCATTCCATCCACTAGGAGACCTTCTTAAACAATGATATAAACTAGATTAATTTATGAATCAAAATACATAACTCCATATTTGTAAAACACTAAACATAAATTGAACTATTTATGGATATAATCCATAATCATAAAAATAAATTTTTTTTTTGAGAAAGTATATACTCATAAACCCTTCATAATGGTTTGTAAAGAAAATGAGAATTATCCTAAGCATATCCCCCGGGAGTGTCGTAACCAATAGTTCAACAAGGCCCATTGTCATGGACCAGTTCTCGTTCGAGTCTAGCTCAAAGCGGTGTTTTTAAGTTTTACCCCTAGGTACATCTGTGCCAGAGCCTCCTCTACCAGCTCGTATCCAGACAGAGATTTATTGCTCGGAAAACTCACAAAATCTCTACAACAACAAAATTCTTGGAAGTTCTTCTATACTAATCCTCAAAGTCTATCTTATGGCTATGTGCTCTAATCAGAGTTTTTCTAAATCTAGCTTCGAAGGTTAGTACTAAAATTCCTTTGATACCAACTGTAATGCCCCGACCCCAGTTACCTAGAGTCCGTGCATTATTACTTAATTCTAGCAGGATCACAAAAGATCAAGTCTTGAAAGACTGATTTGTTTAGTAGCCATGGAAACACTAGATACATTCATAAGTCTTAAATTACATCATAAAGTGAAAAACTACAATAACATAGTCTCCATATTCCACACTCATATCCCCTTCAGAATATCCATGTAGGTCAGTCATAAAATATTTCTTCACATCTAGGGAAAAATAAAACATAGAAAGGGGTGAGCTTAGATGCTCAGTAAGGATAACAATATAGCAGAAGCTTTCATAAATAAACAAAAACATTTAAGGCAGTGTATAACTAAAACAAAAGCCTTTTAAACTTGAACTTCAACATAATAGGGAAAAAGTAAAATGAAATAATGCCATTTACTTATTCACATGGATATTCTACTGGTCGAATAATCATATGCAATATCAATAACAACTTTCATAATGATGGAATGCATAATGCCAGACTACCATAACCACGTAGCCAAGGCCTTATTCCAGGACTACAAATAAGATTTTGTCAAGGCCTCGTGCCAAGATAGTAGTTTGTCTCATGAGACCTGCCGAAACATCGATGAGCTATAGCGGTCTCCACCCGTCACTTATTAAGTCCAATACATTCCTCATATGAACAGGTTTAAACATATCATAAACCAAAACATAATCATATCACATAAAACAGGCAAAAAGGAAACATAACATTTCCACATTTCAATCACAAGATATCAATACAACACATTGATATAATAAAAACTCTTTCAAAACCATTTTCAATACCAATATAAAAGAAAATTAAAACTTGGTATTTATTTTTCAGTTAAAAAAATTATGTCTTGAAGTGGAAGCCGAAACACAAATAACGGTCACGACGGTGGAGAAGTCATTGTCGCCGCATACGTATTACAAAAAAACATTCCCTTTGGTTGTTTAGTAAATTAATTTGTATAAAAAAGATTCATTTTGAATAAATGTAAAATTCAAAGGGGTATATACACCTTATAAGAGAAAGTTGTGTATAAAATAAAATATGCCTCAATGAAAGGAGATTGAGACGAAGTCCCATAAAAAGATAATTTTTTAAATAAAATAGATCTATTATATGTATTCACTATAAGTACACATAAATAAAGTACAAATACAAGATAGGACATAATAATATAATTACATAATTTGAAGGTAGGAGATTAACCCAAAGAATAGAAATCGGGTTAAGAAGTTCCCTTATCTCGTGTCTGACTTGACTCGATCGTTCTTTAATATCCTAAATATAATAAACTATATTTAATTTCTATTTTCTTAAGAACCTTTTTCAAGTTCATTATTCCTTTTATATCACTTATTACCATGTTATGAACATTATGTAATTATTTAAGTTAATAACGGTCGTTTTGTCGATCTTTGGTACTTAAGTCAAAAATAAACTTCTTATAATTACAAGTTGTTCGTGCGGTAAAATATCCTTTGTATCCAGAATTATATTTCTGATGTAGATATAATATATAACATATATATCCAGTATATACATCCATTTATAATATTACATAACATTTAGAGGTATGAAATGAAATGCACCATTCATGGAGACGATAAGCCGTACGTACACATCAACAGTACTTTCATTTCTATTTTGTATTTAATGGAATGAAATAATAATGATATAATGGTATATTATAATTACAGCATAATATCATATATAATATCATTTATTCCATCCTTTATACATCCAACATATGTCATTAACGATTCAAATCAGTTTGAGGGGGCGTTAGTCCACACTTCCGAAAATAAAATAATCTACTTTACCCTTAATTGAAATCATAAAGGTATTCCATAAATGAAAAATACAGAAGAATTAGGAAAAAATAAACATAATATATATAATATATAAATATAGTGACATCTTAATGGCCACCATGATAGGTGTTAAAAGAATATTGAACAATCATCGTTTTGTGAGGCAGTAATTTGCCACCCACAGAAACAGTAAGTTTTTAACCATTAGGCGAAAGTGTGTGTAAGTATAAATAAAATACTTCTCATAAAAACATCCTAGTATATTTTATATACTGTTTTTGTTACAAAAGAAAGGAATAAAAAAGTTTAAGGGGTTGGAGAAGCAAAATAAACCCAAAGAACATAAGAGAAGACATTACCTTAAAATCGGGTAACTCTTTTTTATTTGAGACAAATGCTTCTTTGGGAAGACTTATTACCAACGTTAGGCTTCCAAGAGTAAAAGAGGGATGTTTAGAGAGTATTTGGGAAGAGGTTGGCTGAGCCAAATGGCTTGATGGTATGAATAAGGTGGTAGAGGTGGGGGACTTTTATAAGAGCAGAGGAGGGACACTCTTGGAATGTAATGAAATGTTACATTATTATGAAGTGCTCTTCGGATTTCAAAGGTCCCAAAATTTTATATTTCGATTATAAGGTGATACGGGTTCGAAATATACTCATAAAATAGGTTTTTAACAAGTTTAATTCTTAGATTTTACATTATCATTTCATTTTATTTAAATCATTAATTAATGAGGTAATCGCTGCATCATCATGGTGTCATAAATAATTTAATTTATTTAAAGTCTAAAATTTATAAAAAAACTACCATGATGTATTGAATCCTTTTATATTTCCAATGAATATTTATAGTAGAAAAGTTAACTTATATAACCGCATGTAATAATTGTTTTAGTAAAACAACACATGTTTGTGACAATTTTATTTTTACTTTAAATAAAAAATTATTATGTCATTTTATTACCCAAGTGGATCCATTGGGTCCCCAAGTTGACCCATGGATTGTGTTGGTCGGCCATGACTCATCCAATAAGTGTAGGACAAGTTTCAAGATATTTTCATATTTTTATAATAACATTTTTAACTTAAATTTCAATAATTACCATTAATCGGGATTAATAAAACTTAAAAGTTACTCTTCAACAAAAAAAATTATTTTACTCCCATTGAACCAAATTTTACTTCCTAATGAAAACTATGTATGTTGGATTTTTTAAATTAAATTCACAGAAGTGGTAATGTTTCATTTAAACAAAAAATTAGTTTTTTAACTACCACTTAGTGGTTTCACTATTCATCAAAAATTGAAGTTTCTCATAACAATACCAAAAATTCACCCTAAGATATAATTGATATTCCGAATTCAAAAATAATGTCTATTTTACCAAATTCCAAAAATATAATTTGCATTAATTAATTTTATAATTAATTCCCGCTGTCAAAACAAATAGCGTGTTTTTATGAAATAATATCAATCAAAATATTGACAATTGTTTATGTCATATTTCAAAGTGAAATTAATTCTAATAACCACCATTGGATAAAATGGTAAAAATATATTATAATTATAATTTAAAACCACTAAATAGTATATTTTATCACTATAAATTATTTTGATCCAAAAATTTGTTTTTATGTATTTTTTTTATATTTGTAGAAAATTGGAAGTTCTCAGAAAAATACCAAAATTTCAACATAGGAAAATTTCGATATACTGAATACAAAAATTAATTCCATTTTGAATTATAAAATTAATAACTTTACAAAAAGTGGTTATTAATATTCATAATGGCTACTTTGATTGGTTTCGGTGTGTTAGAATCTCGAACATGCGTACAATGCAAGCTATTACATTATTGAAAGAGAAGCTTACCGTGGATGCTGGGGGTGTTACATGCAATACACCTTTCATGGGTATTGGGAAATTTTTCACAAAAAACTCAAGGATTGTCAACAGAAAGTAAAAAACCACCAACCATGGTGTTGGGAGATCAAGATACTTGAACCATGAGGCTAGAATCGCCTTAGAACACTGTAGATCTACGAAAGTGTATAAAACGTTCAACCCATGATAACTCACGAAACATTAGAAATCAAGAGATGGTTCTCTAGGATAATAGAGAACTATCTAATTCGATTCCAACACAACCTTCGGTGTTTGATTCGGAGGACAGAGGCTTGGTTGGGGGCTCGTCAAAGATCTGCAGCTGCTCGGTGCTCTCAGACGAACTAGGTTGAGAAGGAGACTGTTCTGTCCGTCAAACGTGACCCCAGTGCATTTAATGAAAAAAAGAAAGTACACAACATGTACTTTAGAAGTACATGATGTGTACTCACCATTTCCATACTCTACTTTAGGAGGCCTCTAGGTAACTCCCACATGGTCGTGTGCATCGCCGCTACACGGCCAACACACGACTACCTGTGGTCACCGAGTACACAATACGTACTCATAAAGTACATAGTTTGAACTTTTAAAATTTTCATAAACACTTGTTTTCTAAATAAACTCCATAAAAAATAAAAAAAATACCTAGAAAGAAGACCCTGGTTCTTACAAACTTCCCCCCTTAAAGAAATCTATCCCCGAATTTCCCTAGTAAGGAAGCGTAGAAGAAGAAACCCCGAACAGCTCTGACCACTACGATCATACATCGGCCTCCCTCTCCCAAGTCTCGTCTTGTACTCGCCCATGCTGCCATAGCACCCATACCAGATGAACATACCAACCATAGAGAACCTTTTTTACTTCCACCAACAATCCGGGTAAGGTACTATTAGAATGACGCATCCACTTCGAGCTCAACCTAATCTGGTTGGAAGACATGAGACAGGTCTGAAAAGTAATGTTGAAGCTAAGAAATGTGAAAAAAGTCATGCATAGCATGGTACATATAAGGTAACTACAACAGATAGGAAACTTTCCCGACTATCTCCATCACCTCAAACTGACTAACGTACCTCAGTAAAATCATACACTATCTTTTGATCCTCTTATGTCCCAACCTTGGTGTGAAACGCAGGAAAACCTGATCCCCGACCTCAAACTCTAGAGGTCATCTCAATTGATAATCATAAGACTTCTGTCGAGACTGTGTAGTAGCCATCCTTTTCTGAATCAACTCTATCTGGTCTGTGATCTCCTGAACAAGATGAGGTCCTATAAAAGCTACCTCTCCTGCCTCCAGCCATTATAAAGGTGATCAGCATGGCCTACCATACAAAGCCTCATAAGCTGCCATCTGAATAGTTTCTTGAAAACTATTGTTGAAGGAAAACACGACAATAGGTATATGCTTCTCCCACATACCTACAAAATCTAGGTTGCATTCTCTTAGCATGTCCTCAAGCACATGAATCGTACGCTCGGACTTTCCATCTGTCTGAGGGTGGTAGGCTACAATCAAAAGCACCTGTGTACCTAAAGCATTATGTAGCCCCTACCAGACCCGATAAGTAAAATGTGCATCCATGTCTGAAACAATGGAGTATGGAACTCCATGTAGACGTATAATATCATGAATGTAAAACCATCCAAGCTCATCAACACTAAACGTTTCCTTGATTTGCAGGAAGTGAGTGACCTTAGTGACTTTTTCAATGACAACCCATACTGCATCATTCCCATGAGGCAACCTTGGAAACCCTGTCACAAAATCCATCGCGATTTCGTTCCACTTCTACTTGAGAATGTGTAACTACTATAAAATCCCTTATGGTTGGTGATGCTCCACATTCACCTACTGACAAGTGGAACACCTCATGAAGAAACCAGCAACGTCCCTCCTCATTCCTGGCAACCAATACTAATGGTGTAGATCACGATACATCTAGGTGACGCCAGGATAAACTGCCCAAAGTGAGGAATTAAATTCTCGCATCAGCTCCACAACATATATCTGCTGGAACCCATACGTACTCCTGGAAATGAAAGATCTCATACTCTCCTATGGTCCATCTAGGAAGAGGGTCCTCTCCTAACAAACATTCCCATAGGACTAGGCCTTCGGAATCTGATAGCTGCCTCATCCGAACTCGATCAAGAAGAGTAGAGGTAACAGTTAAAGAAAATAGAAAATTCTACCCTTGTCCATTGTGAACCTCCAAATGAATCTCAGAGAATATATCCATAAGCTAGCACTCACTACTAGCCTCCTGAACTGCCTGTATCTGAGTCCTCCTGCTCAATGCATTAGCCACCGCATTTCCTTTCACAGGCATGAAGGCAAACTCAAAGTCAAAATACTTAAGTTAGTCAACCCACCTTTGCTGTCTCAAATTCAGATCACAGAGAGTGAAGATGTACTTGAGATTTTTGCGGTCGGTGAAAACCACAAAATGCTCTCCCAAAAGGTAATGTCTCCAAGAATGTAAGGTATGAAGAACAACTGCCAACTCCAGATCCTGCGTCAGGTAATTCCTCTCGTGTGGCCTCAACATCTGATACATGTACACAATGACTCGATCTCACTGCATAAAAACAGCTCCAAGCCTGATACCTGAAGCTTCACAATAAACAGTATAGGTCTTTCCCGGCTATGGAAATACTAGTATTAGTGCTGAATTCAACCTCCCTTTCAACTCCTGAGAGAATGAATCAGAAGAATCAAACCACAAGAACTTCACACCCTTTATAGTCAGACCTTTCAGTGGTGCTTCCATGTGTGAAAAGTAATGTACAAAACGTCGGTAGTATCCAGCCAGCCCTAGAAAGCTCTGCACCTCAAAGATGTTCTTCGGCTACTCCCAAGAAACTACTTCTTTCACATTCTCTCGGTCAACTGAAACTACTGTCTCTAAGATAAAATAACCTGATAACTGAATCTGATCCATCCAAAAGTGACATTTGAGAGCTTAGCATATAACCGATGCTCTCTCAGTGTACTCAAAACGAACTCAAAATGGGTATCATGGTCGTGTCAAATATGAGAGTACACCAATATATTATCCACGAAGACCACCACGAAGGAATCCAATTACGGATGGAACACTCAGTTCATCAGTTCCATGAAATCTGCTGGCACATTCGTGAGACCAAATGACATAACCATATATTCGTATAGACCATACATACTCCGGAAGGCTTTAAGAGGTATATCTGATGGTTTAACTCGCAACTGATGGTAACTAGACCTCAAGTCAATCTTTGAGAACACCCATGCTCTTAGAAGTTGATCAATGATATCATCAATCCTCGAAAATGGGTATTAGTTCTTGACCTTCAACTCGTTCAACTTCTGGTAATCCACGCAACGCCTAAGAGTACTTCCTTCCATCTTCACAAACAGGAAAGGAGAACCCCAAGGAGAAGTACCAGGTCGAATGAAACCCTTTTCGTGAAATTCCTCCAAATAATTCTTGATCTCCTGCAACTCTAGTGTAGCCATCTTATAAGGACGAATGGACACTAGTGTAACTCCTAGAAAAAGTTCAATAAAAAATTCCATCTCACACTCCTGAGGAAAACATGAGAAGACCTCTGGAAAGATATATTTGAAATGATCCACCACTGTAGGAGATTCTAACTGTGAAGTACCCAAATCATCTAGATATAGAATATCAATCCGGGTTTTAACTCCTCCAAACCCATGATGCTATGGACCCGCTCTGCTTTCCTGGACATTCCACTCACCCTTATAAACAAAAGATTCAGCCTCTAGTGATATGAAACTCACCCTTCAGCGATAACAGACGAAGACTTCTTGGAAGGGAACTAGCTAGTCCATTCCGAGAATTACATCATAGACTTTCATCTCTAGGACATATAGATCCCATAAGAAGTGAAACCCACCAACCCCAAGAGGGGACTCCTTGCACTGATGTACACTAGTCGTCCTAGTCCCCAATGGAGTGTCTAACGTCAAGATATCGGCAAAGGAAAAGATACAGATCCCGAGGCTCTCCACAATAGAAAAGGGTATAAATCTATGGGAATCCACTATATTGAAAAGTGCTAATGATAAATCTGAGGCAAATAGGATCATACCTCTAACTGTAGAAGGTTCGGGATCCTACTCCTGCTGGGTCTGCTCCACTGCAAAGATCTGGCCTGCTCCACGGCCCTGTGACCCTGCCTGAGCAATATGAGTTGATCCACTATGCTATCGTTGAATGACTGGCGACTGACCACCATGAACACAACATCTACCTTGGCCTGAACAACCAGAAGAACTCCAGCTCCCTGATTGGTGAGAAACTGGTGGTGTTGCTGCCAAACACAGTGTCATCGAAGAACTCCTGTCACCAGCTGCTGATTAGAAAATATGAAAGAAGCGCTGAAGATGACCCATCTTATAGTAATATCAGCACTCCACTAGGTCTCTCTGGCACTGTGGCCTCATATTTCCATCCCTTTCACACTTGTATCATACCACCTTGCTACCTGAAGGTGTCTCTCTCCTCATTTGATCTCCACGTGAAGACTCCATGCGGCACTTCCTACTGTCTGTAGGAGGGATTCTAACTCCATATGCCGAGCCACCCTGGATCAAAACTCCAGAATCCCTCAGATTATGCTTCATGATCAGCACCTGGTTGATGATATAAGTGATATAAGTCAATTGGAATATGTTCTACTGCGACCGGATGTCATGCCACAGACCATCCTTAAACATTCTGTCCTGGAACAACTGATCAATTCCTGGAATATGCATGAAGCGCTGCAGCTCAGTAAAGCAAGAGGAATACTCCATGACAGAAAGAGTTCCTTACTCCATACTCATAAACTTCTAGGCTCAATCGACCCTCAAGGTATCCGGATTGATGTATTCAAAGAAGATGCATTGGAACTCATCTCATGCCATATCCTACTGTCATCCTGCCTATGAGATCACATCCCACCGTCACTTGGCAGAGTCCCAAATCATACAGGTAGCGAACATGACCCTCTTCTATGGAGGCGTCTCCAGAAGATCAACGATCATCAACATGGATTCTAGCCATGAATCCGTAGCATGGCGTCCTCCATCCCCTAAGAATGTAAGAGGATGCTATTGTTGGAAGACCCACGTCAAATCAGCCATCGACGGAGTAGGAGGCGATTCCCCCTGAATGGTCTGCATCATCCTCAAAAATCCCTCCCTGAACTATGAATCAGCTCCTATGTTAGGTACAATGGTTGGTGTGAAGGATGGCATAATTGGGGGATCCACTGGGAGTCCCTGATCAGCCATGTCTGGTGTCTGACCATCGCCATGCAACTAGAAAAAAATCGGAGGATGTTTCGATAACATGACTCTACAAGGTCTAACACAGACCATAGAATAAGATTATCAATGAGTGAAAAATAGAAGCATAATAAGGGAACATGAAAATGAATCATTCATGCTTTATAAAACTTGACTACCCGACATGTAAAATTCATACACAGTGGGTTCCCTTAAGCCATTTACATGGGCGTGTACTCCTACCTAAACTGGCTGTGTAACACCCCAGACACACGGTGTGTTGTCTTAACACATGGAATGTCCTTAAATCCTCTTACCCTGCCCAATTCCTTCTACAGGGTTTAGCCACACGAAACTCCTAATAAAAGACTACACTGTGTGTTCAAGGTAGACACGACGTATACTAGACAAGCTTCACTAGGCTCGTGTTGTTAGTGACATGGCCTAATACATGGCTCACACTAAACGAAGTTTTCCAGAAGTACATGGAATGTACGTGAAAGGAAAACACTGACCCGTGTTGTTCGTGACATGGCCGGGTACCTGGATCAAGCTACACGGCATGTTCAACACGGACATGACGTGTATTTCTCAAGGTTAATCCATTCGTTTTGTTGGTTACACGGGGGAACATAGGCTTGAAACAAAACGGCTTGTTCAACTGGTACATAGCATGTTCCCACTAGGCTTTCCCCATCCAGTGTCTCTACCCACATGGTCTACGACAAGGTTAGAGAATACACGACGTGTACATAATGTACACGGTGTGTGCTTAATAAAAACAGTTTCTTCCCAAACAAAAGAACACATGGCGTGTAGTCAAAACTACACGGCATGTATTCTGGTTTTTTCCAGATAGTAAGCCTCAAAAACTACTCTGAGACCCATAAAACACAGAAACAGACATTGAAAGTGCTGAATTTTGATCCATGAGGGCCCATACTCCTTGAGAATCAAAGCATGGAATCTTAAACATGTTATAACAAGGTAAACAAGACAATGATCCACCAAATTTTGGTCTATGAGGGCCCATAACACCTTAGGAACCAATGTTTGGCCATCATTAAGTCAAAATTTACCCAAAAATACCCTATCAAACAACATGTATTTTTTATCGAGGCACCTATCACAACAACATTCATATTCTACACAACATCTATCATAACAACATGAAATTGCTAATGAAACCTAAATGGCATGGAAATAATGAATGACATGTGATCTCTAACAAGTGCCTATATGATGCATGAGATGGCATACCCTCATCTCATCGAGTTGAGACATAAATAGAACTTCAATAACATCAACATTAATAACAAAAATAATGTGAGTCACCCAACGCTGAAAATCAGATCAACCATATACTTGAAACACCAAATGAAATTACAATTAACAAGGTAGATTGGCATTCCACTGTACATGGGTTAGCTACTCCTGGGCACAGTTTTTTACCAAGTACCTTTTCCTTCAACCCTGACTATAAGATCCAAACAGTAAGTCAAGTGAAAACAAATCCTCTGATACCACTTTGTAACATCCTGGTTCTAGGATCCACCAAGAGGTTCCCCATACCCGGTTGGCCACATGGCCTTATGCACATTTCCCCGAATACCAGAGGCTGCCGACCAGTAGTAGGGGCCTTGGGTGTGATAGTGGGGAAACTATTCCCTCATTGGCAGAGTACACAACGGAAGTAAGCAGATATACACAAGAGCAGAAGCAGAAATAATACCAAACAACAAAAAATAGAGGAATTCTAATAGAACAAACTGGAGCACATATATATAATGATGTATGATACATATATTTCTATGAAAGCGGCCAAAACAGTCACAATGCTGAATATAGTACTAAACCAAAGTACATAAGAAAAACAGGTAAGAAGCTCCCCAGTATCGTAATCCTCATTTTGGTCCCATGCTCTCCATCTCCAATGCAATTGAGTACCTGAGATACAAGGGACCTTTCCCTTTTCTATACCTGCAACAATATAATATTTTTGGGCCCTAAAGCGTGGCCCAAACAGGGTGTGAGACGGATCCCAGTAAGCAACCACCACAAGATCCATGCCTAACAGTCAGTGAGTATATGGAAGGTAAAATAAAAGGAAACAATAAATAAGAAGGTAATCAACAATAAAAAAACCAATGTCTCAATATCAAGAAACAAATAACAAGCATTCAAACACAACAGGTTACCCTTTGGGAAGCACACTCAGTCTAACCACCCTGGTCCAACCTAACAATTACAAGAAACCCTCTGGACAGCACACACAGTCTCAGCCCTCTGGTTCAACTAATGTATAGAATCTCTGAGGAAGAACTCACTGTCAATTCCCCCTATAGTCTCGTATCGGTACTAATGGATCATTAGGGAAGCACATAAGTCACATTCCCTCTATGGCCCATGTCGTGGAACTACAAACTCTATGTGGAAGAACTCAAAATCAATTCCTCCTGTGGTCTCGCATCGTAATATTATAAAGACACTCTGGAGAAGACCTCAACGTTCATTATCCCTATTATATATACACTAGGTTCTCACAACCCCATGTAATTCAAGCAAGTGTAGCAACACGTATCCGCCAAGGTAAACCTCAAGAACTACTTGGATAGCATTCTATAGCATAAAAGAATAACAGAACAATAGTCACTCTATCCTACAATACTAGGCATGGGAAAGTAAAATAGCCACCTATCAGGCAACTAGACCTAAAGGTCAAAATAGGAAAAACATGCATGGAAAACACAACCAAAAAACATAAATTAACCATATTCTCAATCAATAATCATCTACTCGAGCATACCAGAATAGTAGGAAAACAATAGGGCTAAAATGGAAAACACACAATACCTCGTTCATGGGTATTGGGAAATTTAGCACATAAAACTCAAGGAATATCAATAGAAATGCACAAAACACCTACCTCAGCCTTGGGAGGTCAATATACTGGAACCACGTCGCTTAAATCACCTCACAATTCCACATATCTATGAAAATTTCTAAAACATTCAACCCATGATAACTCACAAAAGAGGAAAAATCAATGGATGGTGCTCTAAAAGAATAGAGAACTCACCGATGTGATTCCAAAACAACCGTTGGTGTTTGATTTAGAAGAAAGATTCTTGGACAGTAGCTTATCAAAGATTCATGGTTGCTTAGTGCCCTTAGATAAACTAGGTTGAGAAGGAGACAGTTATGTCTATCAGACGCGACCCCAGTGCATTTAATGATGAAAAAAAAGTACACGGTGTGTACTTTAGAAGTACACGACATGTAATCGTCATTTCCATACTCTACTTTAGGCTGCATCCATGTCACCCCCACAAGATCATGTGCATGGATACTATGTGGCCAATACATGGATACCTATGGTAACCAAGTACACGACGTGTACTCATAAAGTACATGATGTGTACTTTAAAAATTTCTCAAATGTCTTCTTTTCTCAAAAACTCCAGAAAAAAGAAAAACATACCAGAAAAGAAGATATGGGTTCTTGAAAACTCACCCCCATAAAGAGATTCAACCCCTAATTTTCTTAGAAAGGTAGCATTGGAGAAGAAACCTCGAACAGCTCCGACCACTGCGATCGTACATCGACCTCCCTCTCCCAAGTCTCTTCTTATACTCGCATGTGCTGCCATAGCACCCGTACTAGAGGAACATATTGGCCAGAGAGAACCTTTGTACCACAATAAACAATCCAGATAAGATGATCCTCCAACGACGCATCCACTTCGAGCTCAACCTCCTCTGGTTGAAAGACATGAGACGGGTCTGAAAATTAACGTCGAATTTGAGAGACATGAAAAATGTCATGCATAGCCTGATACCTCTAGGGTAACTGAAACCGATAAGAAAGTGGACCAACTCTCTCCAAAACCTCAAATGGCCTGATGTAACTCATCAAAATCTCACCATGTCTCCTAATACTCTTGTGTCCCAACCTCAGTGTGACATGCTGGAAAACCTGATCCCTGACCCCGAACATTAGAGGTTGTCTCTGTTGATCAGCCTAAGACTTATGTCGAGACTGTGCAGTATCCATCCTCTTCTGAATCAACTCTATCTAGTGTGTGGTGTCATGAACAGGACGAGGTCCGAGAAAAGATCCCACTCTTTCCTCCATCCAACATAACGGTGATCGGCATGGCCTACCATACAAAGCCTCATAAAGTTCCATCTAAATAGTTTTTTGAAAACTATTATTCTAAGAAAAATCAATAATTGGTATATTCTTCTCCCATGAACCTCTAAAATATAGGATTCTTTCTCGGACCATGCCCTAAAGCAGCTGAATTGTATGCTCAGACTGGCCATCTATATGCGGGTGTTAGGCTGTACTCAAAAGCACCTGAGTACCCAAAGCTTTCTGTAGCCCCTAACAGACCCAAGAAGTAAAATGTGCATCCATGTATGAAATAATGGAGTGTGTAACTCCATGTAGATATACAATATCACGGATGTAAAACCATACCATATCATCAAAACTAAATGTCTCCTTGATCGGCAAGAAGTGAGCGACCTTAGTAATTCTGTTAATGACAACCCATACCGCATCATTGTCGTGAGGCGACCTCGTCAACCCTGTCAAGAAATCCATCGTGACGTCATTCCACTTACACTAAGGAATGGGTAACATTTGTAAAAGCCCTGTAAGTTGATAATGCTCCGCCTTCACCTGCAGATAGGTGGAATACCTCAGGAT
Source organism: Viscum album (assembly GCA_963277665.1). Lineage (NCBI taxonomy): Eukaryota > Viridiplantae > Streptophyta > Magnoliopsida > Santalales > Viscaceae > Viscum > Viscum album. Next base: position 1,982,126,388 of record OY728145.1, on the reverse strand, counting down.
GAAACCTGCAACGTCCCTCTTCATGCTTGGCCACAAATACTGACGGTGTAGATTACAATACATCATGGTGAAGTCGGGATGAACTACACAAAATGAAGAATGAAGGTCCCACATCATCTCCTCACATATATGTGCTGTAAACCATACGCGCTCCTTGAAATGAAAGATCTCATCCTCGCCTATGACCCATCCAATAATAGGGTCCTCTTCTGACAGACTTTCCTACAGGACTAGGATTTCAAAATCTGATAGGTGCCTCATCCAAACTCGATCAATAATATTAGAGGTAACAACTACAGAAGATATAAATGTCTACCGTTTTCTGCTGTGAACCTCCCAATGCATCTCAGAGAACAGAGCCATGAGATGCCACTCACTGCTGGCCTCCTGAACTGTTTGTATTTGATCCCTCATGCTCAACGCATCAGGCACTGCATTGCTGTTCCCAGGCGTGTAGGCAAGCTCAATGTCAAAATACTTAATGTACTCAACCCACCTTCACTGTCTCAAATTCAGATCAGTTTTAGTGAAGATGTACTTGAGACTCTTGTGGTCAGTTAACCCCACAAAATGCACTCTCAGAAGGTAATGTCTCTAACAGTGTAAGGAATGAACAATAACTGCCAACTCTAGATCGTGCGTCGGGTAATTCCTCCTGTGGGGACTCAACTACCGAGACCCGTGTGAAACGACTCTATCTACCTACATAAGAATAGCTCCCAACCTGATACCTGATGAAACATAGTAAACAGTATAGATCTTTCCAGGCTCTTGCAATACTAGTATTGGTGCTGAACTCAACCTCCTTTTTAGCTCCTAAATGGCTGACTCACAAGAATCAGACCACAATAACTTCACACCCTTCTTATTCGGTCTTGTCAGTGGTGTTTCCAAGTGTGAAAATTACTATATAAAACATCGGTAGTATCCATCCGACCCTATAAAGATCCTCACCTCAAATATTTTCTTCAGCTGCTCCCAGGAAACTAATGCTTTCAATCTCTCTTGTTCTACTAACAGTCCTGTCTCTGAGATAATAAGACCCAATAAGTGAATCTGATCCATCCAAAAGTGACATTTTGGGAGCTTATCATATAAATGATGCTCTCTCAAGGTACTCAAAATGATCTCAAAATGAGTAGCATGGTCGAGTCGAGTATGAGAGTACACCAAGATATAATCCATGAAGACCACCATGAAGGAATCCAAGTATGGATGGAACACTTGGTTCACCAGTGCCATGAAAACTACTAGCGCATTTGTTAGACTGAACGAGATAAAGATATACTCATATAGACCATGTCTTCTCTAGAATGCTGTAAGTGTTATATCTAATGTTCTAATGTTCAACTAATGGTAACCAGACCTCAAGTCAATCTTTGATAACACCCAGGATCCTCGAAGATGATCAAAGAGAACATCAATCCTCGGAAAGGGGTATAAGTTCTTTATCGTCAACTGGTTAAACTTCTTATAATCCATCCAATGAATGAGAGTACTGTTTCCCTTCTTTGCAAATAGGATAGGTGAACCCCAAGGAGAAGTACTGGGTCGAATGAAACCCTTTCCCTGCAACTCCTCAAACTGCTTCCTTATCTCTTGTAAAACTAGTGTAGCCATCCTATAAGGAGGAATGGACACCGATGCCACTCCTGAAAAACAATTCAATAAAAAATTTCACCTCACACTCTGGAGGCAAACATAAAAAGTCCTTCGTAAAGGCATCTCTGAAACGATCCACCACTAGAGGAAAGTCTAACTGTGAAGTCCCCAGATCATCCAGATATAGACTAGAAATATGGGTTGTAACTCCTCCCAACCCATGATTCTCTGGACTCACTCTGCATGCCTGGACATTCCACTCACCCTTATGATGTAAATATCCACCCTCTGGTGATATGAAACTCACCCTTCGGTGATAATAGTCGACAACTTCTTGGAAGGAAACTAGCCTGTCCATTTCAAGAATGACATCATACACTGTCATCTCTTGGACATAGAGATCCCCTAAGAAGTGACACCCACCAAATTCTAGAGGGAACTCCTTGAACTTATGTACAATAGTCATCCTAGTCCCCAACAGAGTGTCTAATGTCAATATATCAGTAGAGGAAAAGATACAGAGCTCGACGCTCTCCACAACAGCAACATATATGAATATATGTGAAGCCCCTACATAGAAAAGATCTGAAGATAAAACTATTGAAAATAGGATCGTACCTCGAACTATAGATGGTCCGGGATATTTCTCTTTCTAGGTCTGCTCCACTGCAAAGACCTACCCTTCTCTATGGCCCTGTGACCCTACCAGGCCACTCTGAGCTGATCCACTCTGCTTTCACTGAAAGACTGGTGACTGACCACCACTGCCAAGGCCTCCACCTCAGCCTGAACGGCTGGAAGGACTCCAGTTCCCTGACTGGTGAGAAACTGGTGCTGCTTCTCTAGAATTTGGAGTCATAGAAGAACTCATGTCCCCAGCTGCTGTTGAGAAGATCTGATTGAAGCACTAAATATGACCCATCTTTTCTCAAGATCGACACTCCAATGGGTCTCAATGGCACTACGTCCTCGTATGTCCATATCTTTCACATTGTTATCATGCCAATTGGCCACCTGAAGGTGTCTCTCACCTCTTTGGATCACCTCACGAAGACTCCCTGAGGCGCTCCTACTATTAGTAGTAGGGATGCTACCTCCAGATACTAAGCCTCCCTGGCTCACAACTCCAGAATCCCTCATATTGTGCTCCATGATAAGCACCTGGATGATGATAGAAGTGATAGGAGTCAACCAGAAGATGTTCACCTATGATAGGATTTCATGCCTCATACCATACTCGAACTTCCATTCCATGAACAACTGATCAACTCCTAGAATAGGAGTAAAGCGCTGCAGCTTTGTAAAGCGAGAGGAATACTCCATGACAGAATGTTTTCCTTGCTCTAGACTCATAAAATCTTGGGGCCAATTGGACCTCAAGGTCTCTGGATAGAATTAGTCAAAGAAGATGTGTTGGAACTCATCCCATGCCATAACCTGCTAGCGTCCCGACTACGAGATCACATCCCACCACCACGTGGTGGAGTCCCGTAGCATATTGGTAGCGAGCATGACCCTCCTATCAGGAGGCGTCTCCAGATTCTCAAAGAACATAAGCATGGTTTCTCGCCATGACTCCGTAGAATGGTTTCCTCCATCCCCTGAGAAATTAGGGGGATGCTGTTGCTGGAAGACATGCGTAAAATCATCCATCAACGGAGCAGGAGGCGGTTCCCCCTAAAAGTCTTGCATCATCCTCAAAGGTCCCACCCTAAACTGTGAATAAGAGCCAATGTCAGGTAAAATGGCTGGTGCCAAGGATTAAATAATTGGGGTATCCAATGGTATTCCTTGATCGGCCATGTCAGGTGTCTAATCACCTCCTAGAAACTGGCGATTACCAGAGGACTTCTCGGTGGCATGACACTGCAAGGTCAAATGCACAACTTAGAATAAGATTGTCAAGGACTGAAAGCTACAAGAATATGAAGGGTACATGATAAATAAAGAATTCAAGTTTTACAAAACAAGACTATTCATGTAACACCTCAGACACAAGACATGTAGTCTTAACACATGACGTGTACTTGAATCTTCTTCACCTGCCCGAGTCCTTTTACACGGTTAAGCCACATGACACTCCTAAGACAAGAATACATGGTGTGTTCAAGGTAGACAGGTCGTGTTCTAGACAAGATTCACCGAGCCCATGTTGTTAGTTACACAGCCAGACACACGGCTCACACTACATGACATGTTCTATAAGTACACAGTGTGTACATGAAAGGATAACACTGGCCCGCATTGTTTGTGACATGGCGGAGTACCTAGGTCAGACTACATGACATGTTCAATATGGACACGACATGTATTTCTCATGGTTTATCCGTCCATGTGGTCGGTTTTATGGGCGGATAAAGTGCCTACACTACACGGCGTGTGGTACTGGTACACGGTGTGTTCCCACTAGAAATTCCCCATATCGTGTCTCTTCCCACATGGTCTACGACATAGTTAGAGACTGCATGGTGTGTACATAAAGTACACAGTGTGTACTTAAGAAAAACAGTTTCTTTCTGAATAGAAGAACCCATGGAATGTAGTCAAAACTACACGGTGTGTATTCTGGGTTTTTCCGGACAGTTGGCCTCAGAAACTACTCTGTGACCTAGAAAACACCAAAACGAACATTGAATGAGCCAAATTCAGATCAGTGAGGGTCCATAATCCCATTTAATCAATTCTTGGTGTCTTAAACATGTTATAACAAGGTAACAAAGCCAATTATCCACCAACTTTCGGTTCATGAGGGCCCATAACACCTCAAGAACCAAAGTTTGGCATTCATCTAGACAAACTTTAAACAAAATATACCATATAAAACAACTGTTATTTTTATTAAAGAAAATATCAGAACAACATTCCTATTATACAAAACATCTATCACAACAACATGAAATATCTAATGCATCCTAAATGGCTTGGTAAGAATGCATGAAATGTGATTTCTAACAAGTACCTATATGATGAATGAGATGAAATACTATCATCTCATCGGGTTGCGACAGAAATAGCTCCTCAATAACATCAAAAGTAATAACACAAATCATTTGAGTCACCTAATGGTGAAAATCAGATCAACCGTAAACATGAAAAACTAGAAGAAATTGTAATAAATGAGGTAGATTGGATTTCCCCTATACACGGGTTAGCTACTCCCCTACACACCTTATTACCAAGTACCTATTACTTCATATACCTGACAATTTATCCAAACAGTATATAAAGAGAAAATAAATCCTCTGATACCACTTTGTAATGTCCCTGTTCTAAGAGCCACCCGGAGGCGCCCCATACCCAGTTGTTCACATGGACCATGTCGAGGAACTACAGACTCTCCGAGGAAGCCCTCATCATCAATTCCACATGTGGTCTCATATCATAAAATTATAAAGACACTCTAGAGAATCCATCAACGCCCATTCTCCATATGGTTTATACACCAGGTTCTCACGGCCCCGTGTAAGTCAAGAAAGTATAGCAGTGCGTATCAGCCAAGGTAAACCTCAAGAACTACTAGGCTAGCATTATACAACATAACAACATAAAAAAACATAAATCACACCATCCTACAATACAAGGAATGGGAAAGTAAAATAGCCACCTATCTAGAAGCTATACCCAAAGGTCAAAATAGGAAAAACATGCATGGAAAACACATCCAAAGCACATCAATTAACCCTATTCACAATCAATTATCATCTACTCCAGCATAAAATCATAAAAAGAAAACAATAAGTCTAAAATGGTAAATGCATAATACATTGTTCATGGGTATTTGGATATTTTGCACATAAAACTCAAGGACTTTCAATAGAAAGGCACAAACCACCTACCTTGGCATTGGGAGATCATGATACTTGAACCACGTGGCTTGAATCGCCTTAAAACACCATAGATCTAGGAAAACGTATAAAAATTCCAACCCATGATAACTCATGAAGGAGGAGAAATCAAGATATGGTGCTCTGGGAGAATAAAGAACTCACTGAGGTGATTCCAACGCAATTGTCGGTGTTTGATTCGGAGGACATACACTCGGTCAGGGGCTCATTGAAGATCCATTTCTGCTCAGTGCTCCTGGATGAAATATGTTGAGAAGGAGATAGTTTTGTCCATCATACGTGACCCTGGTGCGTTTAATGAATAAAAAAGAAAGTACACGGCATATACTTTTAAAGTACATGGTGTGTACTTTCCATTTCCGTACTCCACTTTAGGCGACCTCCAGATAAACACCACATGGCCGTGTGCATGGCCACTACACATCCAGTACATGGCCACCTGTGGAAACCTAGTACACGGTGTGTAATCATAAAGTACAAGACGTTTACTTTAAAAATTTCTAGAAACACTTCTTTTCTCAAAAACTATAGAAAAAAGAAAAACATACTTGAAAAGAATATCCGGGTTCTTACAGTTTATTATCAATTTTATTGGGGATGTACTATTTTTATTCCATTCATTATATTACTCTGGATGAATTATGATTAGTTTGACTGGGAATGTGATATTTTTATACCATTCACCTTATTACTATGATAGTTTATGATTATGATTATTGATCATGGAATGTGTTGATATATTTTATGATATTTTTTCAATATCAATGTTTAAATTGATTTTATTTCAACCCTTTCATGTGAGGAATTAATTTTACATTGTAAGTGATTGGTGGGAGCTAATATAGCCTCTAAATGCAGATGTAGGTTTCCTGATAGAAACCAAATTGGGTATTTGGATGAGGAATTACACATTTATGTAATATGTCTTGTAAAAATTCCATAACGACATGCTTATGATGTATAAAATTATGAATTTATTCACAATGATATTTGTTATTGAGGCCCATTTGATTATTTTTTTAGGATATCCATGGATATATTTCAAGAACATGTGATTATCTATATTTCTCTGTTTGGTCATTACTTATTCATAATTTATTATTATTCATGCTCAAGATATTTCTTAAGTCGAATTTGTGTTTAGATACTTACCTTTTAGTAATGATTATTCTTTATTTATTCATGACAATTTTCGTTGTACATATTCCCTAACTGATTATATGATATCACCCCTTTATTATGTTTCCTTTCCCTATGATGTGGGGAAGTCTTTGACTTATATGTAGGGATATTATAAAGAGAAAATGGGTTTCCTAAATAAATAACGATTTATTATTATTTTTCAATTATAATGTGATATTAAAGAATTTATATACTTTTCTAAGATTACTAAACTATTTGTTCTTTAAGTATATGATTCCATGTATCGAGTGTGAATCTAATCATGTGAATACAGAATCTGGGACACTAGGGTTAGGGTATTTATAGATTGTATGAGAAAACATTTAATAGAACCTTGGGATCTATATTTAGTAAAAAAAGATTATGGAACAATAACCTATGACTGAAATTGAGGAGATGTCTATGTATATGATAAAATCCAAAAGTTTTTTTACGGTATAGATTATATTGATTTTCTATAACTACATTCCTATCTATATATAATAAGTGGTTGTGGAATGGGATTATTGTACATAGGGGTAATAACTACAAAAGGGGAACATTAGGATTTTACTCAATCATCCCCTAATGCTTGATAATGGGATTTTCTTCACAGATAGTCCAAAACACCTGGGGGATATGCTTAGGATAATTAAAAATTTCATTATAAACAATTATTATGGATTTGAAAATATTTTTATGATGTGAAAACATTACTAAAGAAACCTTATTTATGATTTTGAGATTCAATATACAATTTTTCCAAATTATGTTAAGTGCTTCACTATATTAGTTATATAAAATTATGTTTTATAATGTTATGTTTGGATTTAGCGTATTCTATTGGATATAAATGGTTTCTTGGTGAAGAAATTAGAATTCCATCAATGCATGTAATCTATATCAGGATTTACTTCATGTGAATGATAATAACGCTAGAGTTAGTGAGGAACAAATTATAACTATATTAGGGAAGATTAATAATGTTATGACCAGTAACCTTTCTCGTATGGAATAACATAATGATCCAAAACTTGGTATATCAATATTAGGCTTCTTTATCGATAAAAAAATCAATAATTAAGTGGGACTAAAAATTCATTTTTAGTAATGAAATGGATATGTTCCCGAGAGAAGATATTTATCACATTGATATTTAATGAAAGGGAGAAGGAGATCATGAAAAATTATTGTCTCTTAGGAGAATAGATTAATAGTGGTCATTTATCCAATACACAAATTATTTTAAAGAAATACTGAGAATTGAATAGATTTATTTTGAGATAATATTTCTGGTAATTTTATTTCTCATGATAAATTAAAATATAAGGAAAGAAAATTCCTGAGTTTATGAATAAAGAAAGACTAATATGTTTATACATATGAATCGAACTTTATGAGGTTTTCACGATGTGCGGCAGATTACATAAATAATACTAAGAGAAAAATTCAGTGTTTATTTGATGGGATTTAGAAAATATTTTAAAGGTAACTTCTCTCCCTAACTTTCTCATTGTATACATATATATTATCAGGTGTTATTGGGATAAAGAAATAAATTTCCAAATTTTATGGCTTATATGTAAATACAAATAATTAAAGGATCACTAAAAATGATATAAAAGAAAATATGAAAACATGAAGTGGGAAGGGTCAAATTTACCTCTTCTAATAAATGTGAAATGATAAACCATGGAACATGTTTATTTGGAATGTAATTTTTCAACATGTATGGAGAGAAAGGCCTCCAGGCTCGAGATTATATATGTATGAAATTAGTTCTAATGTGAAATTATTGAACTATAAGGAGAAGGGGAACTATGAAAATGATTTTCCTAGTAATGAATGAAATTATGAAAAGGATAGTCCAAGGGATCAAAGATATGATTATTCAATCACAATAGATGAAGATGAAGTTCCCAATAATGTGGTGGTAGGTAAATTAATCATATCATAAAAATATATAATTCTTTATTTGACTCTAGATATTCATATTCTTTTATATCATCTATGTTTTCCAATAAAATTTCATATTTTCCTTGTACCTTAATAAGGGATTTTTCAGTCAACACTACTAGTGTAAGTCTCACCAAAACAAGGTTTTATCATTCAGTTCCTATTATGACACATAAATGTGCCCTATTAGTTGAATTCACTACTATATATGTTGTTGATTTTGATATAATCTTTAGTATGGACTATCTTTAAAAATATGATAAAATGTTTATTACATGGATAATGAAATTATGAACCATGATGCAGGTTTAAAATTACTTATCTTTAGAGGGAATAATTCATCCATTGAGTCTTATATAGATCTATCCACAATAGATCTTCTAAATTATATTATTATGGAATAATATTAGACAAAATCAACAAATAGAAAATCCAATATTGAAATTGAGGATATACCTATTTTTTAGGAATACATTATCGTATTTTATGAGGAATTAACTTGACATCCACCAGAGCATGAGGTTGAGTTTTCCATTGAATTAATCAATGATAAAATACCTATAAAAAAATTTATAGAAAGGACACTGTGGAACTAATTTAATTGAGGAAACAACTAGAGTGGTTATGTAATAAAGGATTTATACACCCTAGTGTTTCACCTTAGGTGAGCCTCTATTTTTATAGTTAATATGATAGATTGATATATAAGGTTATTCCTTAATTATAGAGAAATAAATTCTATTTTGATAAATAAAAGGTGACATCTCACTCACATTGATGACTTATTCAATCAGATTAAAAAAACAAGATATTTCTCAATGATTGATAATCATTATGGGTATCATGAATTGTGAATAAGGATGGAAGTTATTCTGAAGGAAATATTTTGTATGAGGTATGGAAATTATGATATTTTTAGTAATTCCATTTGGATTTACTAATTCACCATAGGTATTTAAGGATATAAGGAACAAGTATTCCATGAGTATATTGATAATTTTTTTTATTTATTTATGATATCTTGGGGTACTCTAATATATATGAAGACCATGAGAATCACTTATAGATCTTCCTCAAGACTCTTATAAGAAATGAGTTTTATGGAAAATTTATCCAGTGTGAACATTAGCTTAGGAATTTCTTATTTTCTAGGGAAAATTGTCTCCATTTATGGAATATCAGTTGATTCTATAAACACAGTGATTTTCCATGAATTTCCTACAATAACAAAAATAATTTAGGTACACAGTTTTGTTGGGTTGATTGGTTATTAATGATGATTTGTTCAAAATATTGCCTGATTATCTAACATGTTAACCAAGATTACGTGTAATGTTGTTATCTTCACTTATAAATTGCACATGAAACAAATTTTGAATAATTTAGTGGGATATTGGTGAATGATCCAATTTTGTCTCTACCGTGATGAAATGATGGTTTTTTATTATATAGTGATGAATCAATAAAGGGGATTGGTTGTGTCCTTATAAAACCCCAGGATATTTTGGGATATTTTATTTTGAATTTCTTTGAGGTCTTTTGTTGTACGCTACAACAAGATTAACTTGAACTATACACAACACCTTATTCACTTGTGGTATATGCACCACTATTCGTGGCTTATGTTTCAAAAAAATTCATGTTCTTTTGATAGAAATCATTTCAGGAAACATTGAGCATATATTTTTTCAGTGTATAAATGAAATAATATTTGATTATGTTATCTGCAAAACTGAAATAATTGTTCACTACATGTAACACTTACGTGGCTTGCGTTACATGTAAGATCGACCTCCCTTGATAGCTTGCATTGTACACGATAAAGAGTTTCACTAAATCATGATATATTTTTAAAACATTATTATATAATGGGACATAAACTAGCCTTTATGAATTTAAATAACCAAATTTTTATTTTTATAACATTAAAATTCATATTACACATTTTCTAGAACAAGATATGAGAACGAAATCAATGTTACTGATAAAAGAAGTATATTTTTAAAAAAATACAGGTTTACTGCATTTTGTTGGAGCACCCATTTTAAATATATTTTTTGAAACATTTAAAATTTAAATTTCACAAAAAAAATTATCATTTGGAAGAGGGACATAAAAATATACTTTTTAACATTTTTTTTATTTTTATGATAAAATTCAAATTTTAATGAATAGTGAAAAATACAGCGTTTGAATTCAAAAACTACCTTTTCCTCTAATTTCTTTATATAGATAGATAAACTTTTTAATTGTTTTTAAAGTGTAATTGGATTATATATTTATCATTTAATTCAATTTTGTCCATTGAAAATAATTTCACTTTTAAATTGGACATAAACACTTTAAAATCTTTTGATATTTATTAAATTTTATAAAACCCACTTTTTGGTTTTGACAATGATAAATAATTATAAATTAATTAATACAACATATGTGCTTTTATTTTTAAAAAATGGATTCTATATTTTGAATAATAAGGTTCAAATTGTGTAAATACATACATTTTATTTTTGGACATTATGAATAGTAACTTATGTAGTTATTTTATTTCCCATGGTTAAAGGGTAAATCATATAAATTATGGTAAAAATTAATATTATAATAATATTAAAATACCCTAAAACATTTCGCAATATTATGTTATGAGATAATTCTGACTATGGTCATCCTTGGGAAAAGTTTTGGAACCACATGGATTCACCTAGATTTGAAAATGACATTTTATAAGAATTAATTTAAAGTGAAGATAATTAAAATATAAACATATATATTTTACTAAATAGATTATAATATGGGTTTATGTAACATATATCATAAAATATAAATATTTTTTAGAAATATAAAAATATTTCATACATCCTGGTATTTTATTTGTAATTTTCAGATATTAGATAAACTTATTTATTTATGACACAATTATGATGTAGTGATCACCTCATTAAAGAAACATTCAAATAAATGTATTTATAAATATTAAAATAAATTTAATTAAAACTTTTTGGTTTCATACAGAAATTTTATGGATGAAACTGACATATCAAGCATGATATCATTCCTTTTTTTAATGAAATAAAGTTGTTATAACATTAAGAAAATCAATTACTAAATTGTGTCAATATTTACATAAATGTGTTTTTAAAACAAATACTATTTTATTAAATGATATAAATATTTTAAAATTATAATGTTTAGAAAAATAACTTTTATGGTAATTCAAAATTAATAAATGATCCACTTTAGGTTCCCTTGTAGTTTTTTAGTAAATATATCAACCATGTAGTATAAAAATAAAATAGGATATTGTAAGAGTTATCATATTTTACAAATGGTTAAATCTAACATATAAGATTAATTTTATAACATAAACATAACTAAAACCTATTGAAAGAGAGAATTTCTGTACTTGTAATGCCCCGACCCCAGTTACCTAGAGTCGGTGCATTATTACATAACATTGTCATGATCACAAGAAAGATCAAATCTCGAAAGACCGATTGGTTCAATAGCTTTGGAAACACTAGATATATTCATAAAGTTTTACATTATATCATAAAGTGAAAAACTACTACAACAACATAGTCTCCATATCCCACACTCTATCCCCACATACAATCCCTGCAGGTCATTCATAAATTACTTCTTCACAACCTGGGAAAAATAAAACATAGAAAAGGGGTGAGCTCAAATGCCCAGTAAGGATAACAATATAACAAAAACTTTCATAAATTAGAATAAAAATTTAAGGCAATGTATAACTTAAAACAAAATCCTTTTAAACTTGAACATCAAAATAGTATGGAAAAAATAAAATGTAATAATTCAATTTACTTATTCACATGGATATTCTATTAATCGAATAATCACATCAATATCAATTACCACTTTCATAATGATGGAATGCATAATTCCAGACAATCTTAACCACATAGCCAAGGCCACGTGACATGACTACAAATATGATTTTTCCAAGGGCTTGTGCCAAGACACTAGTCTGTCTCATGAGACCTACTGATGCATTGAGGAGCTATAGCGGGCTCCACCCGTCACATTTTAAGTTCAATGCATTCCCATATGAAAAGGAATAAACATAACATAAACATTCGTATTAAAACTAGCATACGAAATGTCAATACTTCCACCATAAACTATGAATGGTATAAAAATAGAACATCCACAGTAAAACATATCAAAAAACCTTCAATACAATATAGAAGTTTTGTATCATAATAAATCAACTTCAAATAAGCGTAAAATCCATCAAAGGATGTTGACATAGATGAAATCAAAACTATTTTAATAGAAATTTCTCTTTCTATTTTGAAATCATTCAAGAGTCATATATTTATGAAATAAAACATTTTCTTTGAAAATATTCTTATAAGATTGTAAGGGAAGCTTCGAAAATTTTAAAACGGTGGAAAATAACCGCACCCACCGTATAAGTTAAAAAAACATTCTTACCTTAATTCTGTCGAAAATGCTAAAAAGCACATTGTTTGGAAAACGACGGAAAGTTTACTTTATAAACCACTTATAAAAAGTCAAACAAGGGTATAAATGACTTTAACCCATATTATTGTAAATAGTAAAAATGTTTTGATATACATTTTTAAGAAACATGGATGTGGATGATAAAGAGATCTCAGTAGATTATTAGGTATAAACAACCTCGGATAATGAAGAGATTGTGAAATAAACCCTTACCTTGTACTTTTACTTGGTTGAGGGTAGTTTAACCTCATGTATAATGGTGAAATAATTGTTTTTAAATTATACAATAATCATATATATTAATATGATATCATATATGATCTTTTAACGTTGCTTTGTTAATAATATCTTAGTATTATCGTCGTTTCGGGTGTTTACTTACTCGTTTTCTTTTATATGTTTTGTTACGTAAGCCATGTTTGTCATGGATATGGTGTATATTATTCATATACATAATGATATCAAGTCCTTAAACATTATTTTTAAATCATCTAATGACAATTATACTTGAATGGATACGATGGAGAATTAATCTCATCGCGTCCGTGGAGGCGGTAGGCCGTACGTACGCACGAGTGACAATATCATACTTTTGATATTAAAATAATATATAATTGGATAGTATATCATATATAAAGAATCATTATATTGTTATATTTATTATTTAAATGATTTACACATCATTATTATACCCATCCAAATAATAATATATTGAATAACAATTACACCACGACGTGGAGACAGTAAGCCATACGTACGCACATATTGTGGCATGTTATTCAAAGGGTGGATAGAATAATGAATATGGTTGTACCATATTTATAATAACATCACATTATATATAAGATACTGGAGTTATTATTTTAGAATGGTAATAACAAATAAAGAAGAAGTGGAAGAAGAAATGAATTTGAAAAAGGGCGGTGAAAACATTACCTCTTCTTCGGGTTCTTCATTTTGATTTGACCAAAAGGGCTCTTTTGGATGTCTTTATCATCAAACTAATGCCTCTAGGTTTTATTGAGGGAAGTGGAGAGAGTATTTGTAAGATTTTGGATGAAATAAAAGGCTTTTAAGGTTTGAAGAAATGAGAAGGGGGAGTGCCCTTTTATAAGAGGGTTTAGGGGCACCTTTGGAAATGCTAGAAATATTAATTTATAATAAATTAATATTCGGTTCATAATGGATCCAAAGTTTATTATTCAAAAGTTAAGGTGGGGATATGTCTAAAACTATTCATCCAATATAATTTAGATAGGTTTGGGTTAGTATATTAACCTTATATTTTAGTTTTAACTCTTAGTTAATTAGTTTGACATTTACCATGTCACTTTGTATGTTTATATTATATAGTTACTAAACTTACTATATAAATCCAAGAGACCCCCAAGTGGTCCATTAATGATACACATATCATTATATAAGTCTCTTGGCCGAACCTTAGATTCTTAGGAATTTAAAATCAATTAATAATATAATTGTTGTTTTAAAAACTCTTTTATGTCAATTTTGACACTATTCAATAGTTGATTTTTGTGAAACTTATAAAAGAATTATTACTACGAAAAAATTCATGCAAATCAATCCTAATATGTCATATTATCCTATAATATTATTTCAATTCATTAAAAGTCTCAAATTATTTTTATTTGGGTATTTATAATATCAATTATTTTAATTTTTCACTATTATGGTAATTAATGCATCATCATTGTGTCATAAATAAATTAAATTATTTAATGTATAAAAATTATAAATAAAATATAATTATGTAATAAAGCTTCTTATATTTCAAATGAATATTTACAATCGAATTTATCTTATGTATAACCCTATATTAAAAATGTTTTAGTAAATAAACTTTGATTTTAACTCTTTAAAATCTTCTTTGAATTAAATAATAATAAATGTCCTAATCTAATCCAAGTGGATCTAAATGATAATATTTTTTCCTAAGGTTGTTTTCGGTAGAGATAAACTTGTCCAATAGAATTAGGAAATGTTTTAGTGTAATATTAATATCATTTTTACCCTTAATTACCGTATTTACTTTTAACTGTGGTAAATAAAAGTAAAAAGTTACTATTCACCGAAAATTATTTTCATCTCATTGAACCACATTTTACTTTTTGATATTAACCGTGTCTCTCTGATTTTCGAAATTCCATTCACAGAACTGGAAAAATTATGTTTTATGAAAAATTCAGTTTTTTAACTGCCACTTAGTAGTTTCACTATTCATTAAAAATTGAAGTTTTTCAGAACAATGTGAAAATTTCACACTAATCCATAATTGATATTCCGAATTCAAAAATGATGACTATTTTAAAAAATTTCAAACATATAAGTTTCATTAATTAATTTTATAATTAATTCTCGCTATCACAACAAATAGCGTTTTTTTTAAGAAACAATATATACCAAAAGATTGACAATTGTTTAGGTCCAATTTCAAAGTGAAATTAATTATAATGAACACCATTGGATAAAATGGTAAAAATATATTCTAATTGTACTTTAAAACCACTCAATAATATAATATATCACTATAAATTATTTTCATTAAAAAAAAGTTGTTTTTAAGTATTTTTCACTATTCATAAAAATTGGAAGTTCTCAGAAAAATACCAAAAATTCATCTTGGGATAATTTCGATATTTCGAAACCAAAAATGAAGTCCATTTTGAAAGATAAAATATATATCATTTCAAAAAGCAGGTATTACTATTCATAACGGCTAGTTTGATTGGTTGTGGTGTGTTAGAACTCGATGTTGCGTACACCACACGCAATCACATTATTCAAAGAGAAGCGTACCATAGAAGCTTGGGGTGTTACATTCTCCCATCCTTAAAATAATTTTTTCCTTGAAATTTCTAGAATACTACCACATTAAAAGACTCGGGTTGTTCTTCATCACAAGTTCCTCGGGTACCCATGTTGCCCCATCCATCTTATGGTTTCTCCACAAAACTTTTACCAGACGTGTCATCCAGTTTTGCAGTACTTGTTCTCTTGTATCAAGAATCCTGACGGGCTCTTCACAATAAGATAGATCGGGTTCCAGTTCTAATTCTTCATAGGTGAGTACATGCGTTGGGTCAGGCATGTATTTCCTCAATAAAGTTACGTGGAACACATCGTGAACTTTGGAGAGACTTGGCGGCATTGCCAATCGGTAAGCTACAACCCCAATTCGTTCTAGAATTTCGAATGGTCTGATGTACCTGGGACTCAATTTACCTTTCTTACCAAAACGTATGACTCCCTTCCATAGATATACCTTCAGTAAAACATGATCACCGACTTGAAATTTTAAATCCTTCGATTATCGGCATAGCTCTTTTGCCTACTTTGAGCTGCTTTTATGTGATTTTTGGATTACCTTCACCTTTTCGATCGTTTCCTCCACCAGTTCTGGGGCTACAAGTTTTCTTTTAACAACGTCATCCCAAGAGGTTGGTGTGTGACATCTCTTTCCATATAACGCTTCATATGGTGCCATCTGAATACTGGAATGGAAGCTATTGTTATATGAAAATTCTACCAAAGGTAAATATTGATCCCACATACCCTGAACGTCAAGTGAGTAAGATCTCAACATGTCTTCTAAGGTTTGAATAGTCCGTTGTGATTTTCTGTCTGTCTGAGGGTGGTAGGCAGTGCTCAAATGAAGTTCTGTATCCAGGGATTTCTGAAGACTCTTCCAGAATCTTTAAGTAAAACGGGTTCACGATCAGAAACACCGATAGGGGTACTCCATGAAGTCTCACAAGTTCATTAATATATAGTCTTGCTAGATGTTCCAGTGGTAGATCTACTCTTATAGCAAGAAAATGTGATGACATGGTAAGATGATCAACAATAACCCATATTGCATCATTACTTCCAGGAGTCTTTGGTATCCCCATGACAAAGTCCATCGTAATATTGTCCCATTTCCACTCCGGTATGGGAAGAGGTTGCATGACATCTCCAGGCTATTGCCTTCCATCTTTCACTTATTGACAAACCATAAATCTTGACACAAAATCAGCAATCTCCCTCTTCATGTTGTCCCACCAAAAATGTTCCTTCAAATATCTATACATTTTGGTTCTCCCAGGTTGTATAGAGAAATTGGAACTATGAGCGTCATCCAGCAATTCCCTTTTTAGATCAGGTATATCGGGAACACAATGCCTCTTCCCGAATTTCAAAATTCCATCTTCATACACAAAGTCTCTCAATCTCCCATCATTCACAACTTTAATCTTCTTTTTAAATTCTTCATCATCGGTCTGAGAACTCTTAATTATTTCTAATAAAGATGGTTTGGAAACCATTTGAAAAAGCATTAATGTTTCACCTTCCCGGGTTATTCCCATGTCCATCTTCACTAGATCCATGAAAATTGGATCCCTTTCAATTCTCATATTGTTCAAAACTCCATGGTATTTTCTGCTTAAAGCATATACCTCCTTTTTTTCCTTCCCTAGGTGGTAGTGTATTGTACAATCATAATCCTTGAGTAATTCAAGCCATCTCCTTTGCCTCATGTTGAGTTCTTTTTGTGAGAAAATATACTTCAAACTCTTGTGATCAGTATAAATCTCACATTTTCACTATAGAGGTAGTGCCTCCATATCTTTAAAGCAAAGATAACAACTTCTAACTCGATATCATGAGTAGGGTAGTTTTTTTCATGAATTTTCCTCGGTCGTGATGCATAGGCAATAACCCTATCATTCTGCATAAGGACACAACAAAGTCCTTTCTTCGATGCGTCACTATAAATAACGAACCCATCATTCCCGGATGGTAGAGTCAATATAGGACCATTGACTAATCTTCTCATCAGTTATTTGAAACATTCTTCACACTCTTTTGTCCAAACAAATTTAACCCCTTTATGTGTGAGCTTCGTTAATGGGTTAACCGATCAGGAAAAATTCTGGATGAAATGTCAATAATAACCTGCCAAACCAATAAAACTATGTACCTCAGTTATATTCGTTGGTGTTGGCAATTCTTGGATTGCCTTGGTCTTAGAATGATCAACAGATATTCCATCTTTAGAGACAATATGGCCAAGAAAAGAAATCTCATGAAGCTAGAATTCAAACTTGCTAAACATTCTATATAATTCATGTCTTCTCAGAGTCTTCAGGATAATGCGCAAGTGATTTTCATGATCTTCGTAGCTTTTAGAGTATACCAAGATATAGTCAATAAATACCACCAAAAATTCATTGAGATACTCCTTGAAAACTCTATTCATTAGATCCATGAATATAGAGGGTGCATTAGTCAATCCAAAAGGCATTACAGTAAACTCGTAATGCCCATACTTGGTTCGAAATGCTGTCTTTAGAATGTCTTCCTTCTTCACACACAACTAATGGTATCCAGATCTAAGGTAAGTCTTTGAAAAGTATTGAGCTCCATACAGTTGGTCAAATAAATCATTAATACGAGGTAGGGGATACTTGTTATTTATTGTTATAGCATTGATATCCTTGTAGTCGATACATAACCTCATGGATCCATCTTTCTTTTTAACAAAAAGAACAGGGTCTCCCCATGGAGAAACACTAGGGAGAATAAATCCTTTATTACTCAATTCCTCTAGTTGTTTCTTTAGTTCGACTAATTCTACAGTGGCCATTCTATAAGGGGTCTTCGATATAGGCCTTGATCCAGGAATTAAATCAATGGAAAACTCAACTTCTCGTTCTGTAGGATGTCCAGGTAAATTGTCTGGAAACACATCTACATATTCTTTAACAACAGGTACATCCTCTATTTGAACATTCATTTCCTCACCCATAGTCATTTCATTCTCTTCCTCCCCAATAATTGAATTTAGTTGAGCTACTAGGGGTGGATCTAGATAAGAATTAGGTGGTGACGATTCTTCTCTAAAGATAATGTGTTCCTTATCATCATCATCATCATGAATCGTAACCTCTTTATTCTTAAAATAAATCTTCGCATCATAGTCTGAATGCCTGTACATACCGAGGATTTTATCAAACTCAATCATAGGTATGACAATGAGATCAGCAGATAAAGAACATTTATGTGCTCTAATGGGGACTAATTCCCAAAACATTGTTGCAATGATACTTCCCTTAGGAGTTTTAAAGGACAACTCCCTTGTTAAATAAAATTGGAAATATCTAATTTTCTTAGAAAACTTGGAAAATATGAAACAATGCGATGATCCACAATCAAATAATGCATTTCATAAACTTGAGGAAACCATTAAATTACCCACCACCACGCCTTTCGAAGCTTCTACCTCAGCAGTGGTGATAACATAAACTTGTCCTTGATCCCTTGAAATTTTCTGAGGTAAGTTTCACTGACGCATAGGACATTCATTTTCATAATTCCCCATCTCCCTACAATTGTATCCCTGAACATTGGTAGATTCATTCTTCCCTTTCCAATCACGAGCTTGGTGGCATTTTTTACCACACTTGTAATAGACTCTCGTTCCCTTCAAGAAAGTACCGGGGTGTTTCTTCCCACATTTACCATAGGATGGATATTCAACATTTCCCTTCTTCTACCTATTTCCATTCCAAGATTGATCAGAAGATCTCTTCTTCTCTTTCTTTACTTTAAAGTCATAAGACTTAGAGAATTCATTTTCGGTCTTGATAGCACATGAGACAATGTCTTCATACGACGAGAAGGATTGTGATACTAATGCTTGATGGAGAAATGATTTTAACCCATCAAGGAAACGATCAATCTTACTTATTGGGTTACGTATATAATCTTCATAATACCTTGCTAACCTTGTAAAGTTAGCCTCATACTTTGTGACATTCTCATCCTCCTTTTGTCTCAGACTCAGAAACTACCTTTCCATATCTGCTCGATGGTCGCGAAGAAAGTATTTTTCTAAAAACAGATCTTTGAACTCCCTCCATTCCTTATTTGATACTTCATCATCTTCCATCATATTTTGAATCAATGACCACCATTGATCAACATCTTCAGTGAGGCGGTAAACTGCCATGATAACTTTTACCCTTTCACTACTCCCCAAAGCATGAAATATTTTCTCTAGGGAAAATATCCATTTCTCAACTACTATGGAATTTGTACTCCCATTGAACGTTGGTGGTGGTTGCCTCATGAAGCGATCTAACATTGATTTTCCATGCTGTGGATCAGGGTGCTCCATACGGGTAAGGTTATTATTCATAACCTGAGTAAGTTGTCCTAGTATGGTGATTAGCTGATCGGCACCAGTTCAATCACCAGCTCCACTATAATTATCTTGAGAAGGATGGAAATACCTACATGGAGTGCGTGCATTGATACGGGTTCCATTTCCTCCACTAGGCGCCATTTGTAAACAATGACATAAACTAGATCATTTTATGAATCAAAATACATAATCCCATACTTATAAAACACATAACATAAATTGAACTATTTATGGATATAATCCATAATCATAAAAATGTTTTCTTTGATGAATTATATACTCATAAACCCTTCATAATTATTTGAAATGAAAATGAGAGTTATCCTAAGCATATCCCCTAGGAGTGTCGTAACCAAGATTGCAGCAAGGCCCGTTGTTGTGCACCAGTTCCCGTTCGAGTCTAGCTCAAAGCGGTGTTTTCTGTTTTTACCCCTAGGTACATCTGTGCCAGAGCCGCCTCTACCAGCTTGTATCCAGACAGGGATGTATTGCTCAGAAAACTCAAAAAATCTTTACAATACCAAAATTCTTGGAAGTTATTCTATACTAATCCTTAATGTTCATCTTAGGTCTACGTGCTCTAATTAGAATTTATCTAAATCAATCTTCCAAGGTTTGTACTATACTTCCTCTAATACCAACTCTATTTCCCCAACCATAGTTACCTAGAGTCGTTGCATTATTACATAACATTGGTATCATCACAAGAAAGATCAAATCTCGAAAGACCGATTGGTTTAGTAGCCTTGGAAACACTAGATATATTCATAAACTTTTACATTAGATCATAAAGTGAAAAAATACTACAATAACATAGTCTCCATATCCCACACTCATATCCCCACATACTATCCCTGCAGGTCATTCATAAATTACTTCTTCACATCCTGGGAAAAATAAAACATAGAAAAGAGGTGAGCTCAAATGCCCAGTAAGGATAAACATATAGCGGAAACTTTTATAAATAAGAATAAACATTTAAGGAAATGTATAACTTAGAACAAAAGCCTTTTAAACTTAAACTCCAACATAGTATGGAAAAAATAAAATGAAATAATTCCATTTACTTATTCACATGGATATTCTACTAATCGAATAATCACATGCAATATCAATTACCACTTTCATAATGATGGAATGCATAGTGCCAGACTATCATAACCACATAGCCAAGGCCTCGTGCCAAGACTACAAATAATATTTTTCCATGGCCTTTTTCCAAGACACTAGTTTGTCTCATGAGACCTACCGATGCATCAAGGAGCTATAGCGGGCTCCACTTGTCACATATTAAGTCCAATGCATTCCCATATGAAAAGGATTAAACATAATATAAACATTCGTATTAAAACTAGCATATGAAATGCCAATACATTCACCATAAAATATGAACGGTATAAAAATAGCACATCCACAGTCAAACATATCACAAAACCTTCAATACAATATAGATGTTTTGTATCATAATAAAACAACTTCAAATAAGCGTAAACTCCATCAAAGGATGTTGACATAGATGAAATCAAAACTCTTTTTAGAGAAATATCTCTTTCTATTTTGAAATCATTTAAGAGTCATATATTTATGAAATAAAACATTTTCCTTGAAAATATTCTTATATGCTTGTAAGTGAATCTTCGACGATTTTATAACGGTGGAAAATAACCGCACCCACCGTATAAGTTAAAAAAACATTCTTGCCTTAATTCTGTCGAAAAGGTTAAAAATCACTTTATTTGGAAGAAGACGAAAAGATTCCATTATAAACCACTTATAAAAAGTCAAACAAGGGTATAAATGACTTTAACCCATATTATTACATATAGTAAAAATGTTTTGAAATACATTTTTAAGAAACATGGATGTGGATGATAAAGAGATCCCAGTAGATTATTAGGTATAAACAACCACGGATAATGAAGAGATTGTGAAATAAACCCTTACCTTGTACTTTTCCTTGGTTGAGGGTAGGTTAACCTCCTATATAATGGTGAAATAATTGTTATTAAATTATACAAGAAACATATATATTAATATGATATCATATATGATCTTTTAACATTGCCTTGTTAATAATATCTTAGTATTATCGTCATTTCTGGTGTTAACTTACTCGTTTTCTTTTATATGTTTTGTTATGTAAGCCATGTTTTTCATGGTTAGGTTGTATCTTATTCATATCCATAATGATATCAATTCATTATAAATTATTTTTAAATCATCATATGATAATTATACTTGAATGGATACGATGGAGAATGAATCTCATCGCGTTCGTGGAGACGGTAGTCCGTACGTACGCACGAGCGACAATATCATTTTTTTGATATTAAAATAATATATAATTGGATATTATATCATATATACAGAATCATTATCATGTTATATTTATTATTTACATGAGTTACACATCATTATTATACCCATCCAAATAATAATATATTGAATAACAATTACACCACGACGTGGAGACGGTAAGTCGTACGTACGCACGTATGGTGACATGTTATTCAAATGGTGGATAGAATACTGAATATGGTTGTAACATATTTATAATAACATCACAGTATATATAAGATACTAGAGTTATTATTTTATAATGGTAATAAAAAAGAAAGAAGAAGTGGATGAATAAATGAATTTGAAAAAGGGTGGTGAAACCATTACCTCTTCTTCGGGTTCTTCCTTTTGATTTGATCAAAAGGGCTCCATAGGATGGATTTTTGATCAAAATAAGCCCTCTAGGATGTAGTGAGGGAAGTTGAGAGAGTAATTTGGCAGATTTTGGCCGATCCAAAAGGCTTTGAAGGTGTGAAGTAATGAGAAGGGGGAGTGCCTTTTTATAAGAGGGGTGAGGGGCACCTTTGGAAAAGCAAGAAATATTAATTTTTAATAAATTAATATTCAGTTTCTAATGGTTCCAAAGTTGATTATTCAAAGTTTAAGGTGGGGATAGGTCGAAAAATATTCATCAAATAGAATTTATACATGTTTGGGTTACTATATAAACCTTATCTTTTTGTTTTAACTCTTAGTAAATTAGTTTGACATTTACCATGTCACTTTGTAATTTTATATTATATAGTTAATAAACTTACTATATACATCCAAGAGACCCCCAAGTGGTCCAGTAATTATAAACCTATCATTATATAAGTCTCTTGGCCGAACCTTAGATTTTTAAGAATTTAATATCAATTAATAATATAATATTTGTTTTAAAAACTCTTTTATGTCAATTTTGACACTATTCAATAGTTGATTTTTTTAAAACTTATAACAGAATTATTACTTCAAAAAAAGTCTATTAAATAAATCCTAATATGTCCAATTATCCTATAAAATTATTTCAATTCATTAAAAGTCTCAAATTATATTTATTTGGGTAATTATAATATCAATTATTTTAATTTTTCACTATTACGGTAATTACTGCATCATCATTGTGTCATAAATAAATTAATTTATTTAATGTCTAAAAATTATAAATAAAATATAATTATGTAATAAATCGTTTTATATTTTTAATGAATATTTAAAATCGAATTTATCTTATGTATAACCCTATATTAAAAATGTTTTAGTAAATAAACATTGATTTTAACTCTTTTAACTCTTCTTTGAATTAAATAATAATAAATGTCCTAATCTAATCCAAGTGGACATAAATGATAATATTTTTTTCCTAAGGTTGTTTTTTGTCGAGATACACTTGTCCAACAGAATTAGGACATGTTCTAGTGTAATATTAATATCATTTTTACCCTTAATTACCCTATTTATTTTTAACAGTGGTAAATAAAAGTAAAAAGTTACTATTCACCAAAAATTATTTTCATCTCATTGAACCACATTTTACTTCTTGATATTAAATGTGTCTCTTGGATTTTCGAAATTCCATTCATAGAAGCGGTAAAATTACGTTTTATGAAAAGTTCAGTTTTTTAACTACCACTTAGTAGTTTCACTATTCATCAAAAATTGATGTTTTTCAGAACAATGCCAAAACGTCACCCTAATCTATAATTCATATTCTGAATTCAAAAACGATTTCAATTTTACAAAATTCCAAACATATAAGTTGCATTAATTGATTTTATAATTAATTTCCGCTGTGACAATAAATATCATGTTTTTAAGAAATAATATATACCAAAAGACTGACAATTGTTTAGGTCCAATTTCAAAGTGAAATTAATTCTAATGAACACCATTGGATGAAATGGTAAAAATATATTCTAATTTTACTTTAAAAGAACTCAATAATATAATTTATCACTATAAATTATTTTTATTAAAAAAATTTGTTTTTATGTATTTTTCACTATTCATAAAAATTGGAAGTTCTCAGAAAAATACAAAAAATTCATGTTAGGATAATTTCGATATTCTGAAACCAAAAATTAAGTCCATTTTAGAATATAAACTATATATAATTTCAAAAAGTAGGTATTACTATTCATAACGGCTAGTTTGATTGGTTGTGGTGTGTTAGAACTCGATGTTGCGTACAACACACGCTATCACATTATTCAAAGAGAAGCATACCGTAGAAGCTTGGGGTGTTACAATACTTCATCATCTTATCCTATAAATACTTCTATTTAGATCTATTATAAACCGAAAATAATTTTATAAAAAATTAATATTTCAATATTTTCATAAAATTTCCCTCACCCCTCTTATAAAAGAAAACCATCCTTCCTCTGATCTCACTCCTCTAAATCATTTTGGTTCAAAAACACCCTTCCCATTTCTCCTCACAGCCCACCTAAACTCATCCATGAGTCCTAAAATTGGACTTATATCCATCCTATGGATCCCTTTTGTTCAAATCAAAAAGAAACATCCGAAGAAGTGGTAATCATTTGATCCCTTCATTCAACGTTATCTTCTTCTTCTACATCCTCTTTCTTTATTGATTCCATACTAAATTAAAAAAACTATTATATTTTATATTATTATATGTTATTATAATTATGAGAAAATATTATACATCATTTTATCCATCCTGTGAATAACAATACCACCATATGTGCGTACGTACAACTTATCGTCTCCACGCCGTGGTGAAATTTGTTATTCAAAAATACATTATTAGGATGGGAAAAATGATGAGTATAATGGGTTCAAATAATGAATATAACATGATAATAATTTTTTATAATTAATATACCATCCAATTAAGTACCATTTAACCATAAAGATAATGATATTGTCGCTCGTGCGTACATATGACCTATCGTCTTCATGACACGATGAGATTCATACTCCACTTTAACCATACAATAATGATTATAAAACAATTATATATATATATATATTATTCATAATTATAAAATATATGAAATAGTAATTCTACTAGAATGATATATATATATATATGTATTCACATAATTGTCAATCACTTACTTCCATTTAACAAGACAAAAAAAACGGAAAATGTGTTCATGCGTACGTATGACCTACCATATCCATGAATAGTGTTTATACCAATATTATATAACTATCTATTATATATATTTATATTATGAATTTATATGATTTATAAATTGTAGTGTACAATCTGGAAGTATGTAATCATGACCTATGTAACGTCACGGTCCCGAACATCCCCCCCAGACAATGCTAAACGGATTGGGTGTTACTACCTTAGGTGCACCTCCTCAAAAACCAAAGGGTTCCAACTAGAAGTGATGGTATTATAGGTACAGTGTGAAGGATGTAACCTCTCAGAGGATAATAGTGCGACTAGTTAGAGAAAAATATAAAATTAGAAGACTATTTAGACTCGAACTAAACCTTCATAGAAGAAGCATAACCAATTGAAATAAACAACGAAAGCAATAAATATAGACAACAACCATGAAATTTAAACACAACAACATGTTGAACCAATTGTAACAACTACTAGAAGAAGAAAAATCATGCATCCACAAAAAGTCAACATATATATATATGGGCACCAATGGCTAACAAACCGTATCTAAAATATACAAGATAAGCTTGATGGTAGGGGAATGAAATAAAAAAAAAGTAAACTCTAGCTAAGAAAGACCTCTAGGGCCCTACCATCTCCATGTGATAGCTAAAACAGTCCATCTCCCGAAGCTAGTCTCTTTCTTAAACGTAAATCCATAATTTAAGACGCGTCCTGAAGGGACCGGGTAGTGTGTGAGACAAATCTTAGTAGGATACCACCCAATGGTGTATACCTAATATAAGTGTCTCAGAATTAATGCATTTATAATGAAAAAGGTTACCAGTACGAGGAAGAAATATACACACAATCCACCGGTGCTCTGCGGCCACCATATAGTGTCACATAATTTCGCCAACAATGAAATCTCTATCATGTAACCCGGCACTATGTTCCCCTGAACCCAAGTGTCTCAAGTACTGATGTCCTGAAGGCACGCTCAAAAAGTAGTAACTTAGAGGAACAATGATGCATGTCCTAAAATAAGTAACCGGATGGACAATGATATTTTCCCTCAATAAATTAACCAGAGGGATAGTGATGTACACCCTCAATTCAGTAACCATAGGGACATAGATGTCTTCCCTCGAACCACAACGGGCCTCTTCCCACATCCCAATAGCCTCAATGTTATCCCATGAAGGCTCCTCACCTTCCACATGGCTTCCTACGACAAGAACCCCCAAACCAATAGTACCTACACCACAACTAATGGTGGCCTCAACACACACGAGTGGTAAAAACCACCTCATCATAGAGTCTCTCTATGTGCACACTACTCAATGTTTTGGGCGAGCAGTAATCAAGAAAATAATATCCCAATCCACAACATCTTTGACACCCTGTTCCCATGCGACCAAGTCACTCAAGTCTGACGGCCTCACCATCCAAGTAACCCGGGCCATGCATTTCGTGGTAGTAACATTTCCTCAAGATGTGGTCCATTACACCCAATCCCATGGTTAGGGCCATCCAATGTAACTTGAGCCGTTCCCAACCTGTGATTATCATCACTCAAAAATTCATAGGCCATGCCCAACATAACCTGAAGGTTCTAGGATATGCAATATCACACGTCACATATATGTATAAAAAAATACTTTAAAAAGGAAAAAGCTAAATAGTTCAATTGTGCTAGCTATGTGATGCCCCACAATAGAACCAATATCATGGAAGCCTCTAACCATTCATATCATCACATAACAAATTGAACTCAATAGTTTAATCAAAACAATTCATTTTAACGAATTTTGGCATACCCGAACAAAGCTCCCTAGTTGAGAAACGTCTCGGACCTCAACCTTTCTCAAGTAAAACAGGTAAAAGGGCATACCCAAAATCATCCCACAGGTCTAATAAGAAATTTAATATTCAATAGTAGATAAAACATAGTCTCTCTAAACGTACCCAAATACGCACCAAAGGACACATCACCCAAAAGTCCACAAGAAAAGATGTTATGCACCACCTTACTGAGACTCATAGTTGTAGGCATGTGTAGTATCGATCTCTAATTATATGTTGATCTTCGTAGATCTACATTTCTAACAAATCCCAGTAACTCAGCTTGGATGAAATTTATGGAGTGTGAGGAAAAGAAAGTGGAATGAAAAAGGGTGCACGAGCTTAGCCATCCCGATGCGGTCCCATAACCACAAATTGATTGAAGAACGAATGTAGGATAATGATTCTATGGTAGGAAACATTCTTTGGAATTTTGGAATAGACCAGTTCCAACGTTGGGGAAGAAGAAGGTGTTTTCTGAAATAAGACGTGATGCTCAGTCATTTATACAAATACAAATAAAAGTACACAACATGTATGAATGAATACACACCATGTAGTAGATTTATCTTTAGTATGACTTATGTTGATGTAGACACATGTCTTTGAAATGCCACATGGGTCAAAACAGGATTAAGACTCAACTGGTACATAGAAGGAAAATATACACGAGTTTCAAGAAACACTACACATTGTGTAGAAAGAAATTCATTCATAGTTATCTCATGACATGTATCTAGAGAGCACATAGTCAGTTCATACCAAACCCAAACATGAATTTTACTTTGGATTACATGGCGTGTCATCTAGAAATTTTCAAACTTCCATGATTTTCCCAGTTTTCTCAGAAACAAATCAAAAAATCAAACATGTTCAGGATTTTGACCCATTCCAAAAACCGAGGTTCTTAAAACCTTCCCCCCAAAACATAGCTCATCCCCGTGCTATCAAATGAAACCCAAAGATGGAACCAAACACACCACCCCTATTAAAGTAACCCAAACTACCCTGGTCTCAATGGTTCTGGCTACATTTTTCACAAGGATCCCAAAATTAGGGATTTTCTATCTCGGTCTCAACCCTACAAAACTCAATAAAGTAAGGTTCACTAACCTTTGTTTGGAATCGTGATCCTCTTATGATGCATCATCACCTTTGTATGTAATTGATTCTCCCGAGTAATTTCTGACACCACAAACGTATCCCACACCACATCAGTGCGCACCTCCATGAGGTCTTATATCACATGAATGTTCAAAATGAACATGGTGCCTAGAACCTCATGTAACATGCATCCTCGATTTTTTGATTCCCACGACACCTCAAGTAAACCACATCCTCGATGCCCTTATACCCATGACACCTCAAGTAACCCCTATCCTGCATGCCCCTGATGTTACACATCTCATACATATTTATAAATATATCATGCACTCAATATAGAGCCATTCCCACTGGCCTACATTTGGTCAGTCTAAATAAATATTTTTCACCTCATGCTCTCAACGAACACATGCTTCAACAGGGAACTCTAGAATAAGTTTAAACAAAATAGATCACAGACACACCCTTGGGGTACCTCTAACTATCATCGGATCACAACCCTGTTCAGCCCCGACATCTCCACGAAGTGAACCTAACCTGATGTATGACTAGCTGATGCCAGAATTTCCAGTGGTGCTGCTTCAGTCACTAACCACCAACCCATTGGTTGGGTCCCACTATCTCTGTCACATCCTCCACATGTAGTTGAACATCAGAATCCATCACCTGGTACCAAACCTGAACCCACTCCAGATGCCACATTCTACCCTGGTCCCTTCCTGCCAACTGTCGGAGAAGACTACCTGGAGAACCTATCAAGGTTCTCGAACTATCCACATTCCCAACATTAATTTGGAGGCTTATCGCACTGAGTTTGGACATGTCATGGATGTCCACATTAATATCAAACAACTAAAGAACTTCTATGAGGTGGTCTAACTCCATTTTTGTCCTGACTTCCATATTAGATCTCATCCCCTCATCACTTCCTTCTATCAGAACTGTCACCTATAGTCGCCGCCTGGCCAACCTGGGGCCTATCTCTCTGGTTTCTGTTTGCTATTAGTGTCTGGTTCACTACCGCTGAGAACGAACCCAACCTAAATATATTTACCTAGATCTAAAAAGCATTTTGTAAGGCATCCTCGAAGTTCCTCACCCTTGTAGAGTAATTGCTTACCGTACCGGGTGTAAAGCGATACAACTTAGTGAAAGTAGAAGCATAGTCTATGACATACATGTCTCTTTGCTAAACTCTCAAGAACTCCTGAGATCTCTCTTCCCTCAGTGTCTCTAGGTAAAAGTGATTGAAGAACCTATCATAGAAGTCCTTCTATGACAACCCTTCATCTCTTTGAGCTTGAACCTACACATCGCACCAGCACGTTGTTGGTCCTCTCAGCATGTATGTCGCTTGGTTGACCCTCTACCCAAGAGGCGTCTTGAGCTGCTCGAAGATCTTCTACATGATCTCTATTAAGTTTCCATCTGCCTATAGACCACCCTCACCCTAAAAAAGATGTGTGTGCTATGATTGGAACTAACACATAAGATATGCCATAGATGGATCTGTACCATGCATACCTCTGTTGATCCCCTATAAGACACGTACTGGACTAGACTGAATTTTCACGTCGATCCATGACCTGAATGCCACCAAAACCAGTTTTTGTCCTACCTGCAGTAGATCCTAAACCTAATCATTTCCTTGATCATGTACCTACGGCTAATTCTCTTCCTGCACCGGATCCTAAACATAATAATGCTCTTATAGAATAGTACCATCTCCCACCTAAAGCTCCATCTGAGTCATCAAGAAAGAACCCACTAAATACCATTAATTTTCAGACAACCAATATATTTATATATACAATATATTCAATTCATATAATGTAAGAATTAATGAGGCTGCATATAAAAACTACCCTTACTCAGCCTTTTCGAAACCCAATCCCATGGAATCTCGGCCCCATGTCCTCTTTACCCTCCCTCACAGTGCCAAGTATCAAAAGTATCTGGGGCCATGCCTGTCCTGAAAACCAACGTTTTTTCTAACCCGATGACCTAGTCAACCAATCCAGATGATTAAAATAACCTCAACCATAGTACATGCCTGCTCATACAAGATCCTGGCTGAAATCTCTTCCCACAACCAATTCACAATATATAAATCATTGGATAGTACATTTCAATAAACTAGAAATTATCTCTTAAATTTCACCTATCACATTTTGAAAATATCTATATCATGGAAATTTATATTATCCACATGGTATTATAACTTCCCAAAGCATGTGTGCAATTATGAAATTAAAATACCCTAAAAATGTGCCTATCAAAAACAAATTAACCAAGCTTTTCCATACTATGAGAAAGTCTTATTCTCCCTAAATACTGGTTCAAGTGTCACATATCACAACCAATAACATCACACACCAATTGATTCACCTAGGTGTAAATAATATAAAATATAATATGGGAAAAAAGAAAAAAAAATTCCCGCCCATGGAAACATGGTACATCCCTCGTACTTAGAGCTATAAGAACCCAAGAAAAAGCTCGAAACCAAGTTCCAGTAACAACCAATCTCAATTCTACCATATCCCTATTAGTAAAACATTCAAAAATAAGAATAGGGGTCTCAATCGCATTAGTAGACAATGAAAAACTCTCTATAAATCCCTATTAAGAACCACTCTGATACAAATTTGTAGCTTCCCAGACCCCAACAGCCACCCCAACAATGATAAACAGGTTGGGTGATACTATGTTTGGCACACCTCCTTTAATACCAAAGGCTTTTGACTAGAAGTGAGGGTCTTATAGGTATACTGGGGAGGCTATACCCTCTCGGA
Source organism: Viscum album (assembly GCA_963277665.1). Classification (NCBI taxonomy): domain Eukaryota; kingdom Viridiplantae; phylum Streptophyta; class Magnoliopsida; order Santalales; family Viscaceae; genus Viscum; species Viscum album. Next base: position 1,982,094,963 of record OY728145.1, on the reverse strand, counting down.
GGATAATAATGGGATTGAAAAAAGAAAAATATAAAATTATAAATCTTTTCAGACTCAAACCAGACCCCCATAGAAGATTCAAAATCAACAAAAATAAATAGCATAACTAATAAATATAAACAACAATAGTGGAATATAAAAACAAGAGTTTACTGAACCAATTGTGACAACTACTAGAACAAAAAAATCATGTATCTATACCAAGATAGTGTATATATAAGGGTTCCAATGGCTAAGACACATTGGCTACAATAAAAAAGGTAAGAATTATAGTAAAGGAAATAAAAAAACAGTGTAAAGTATAGCTAGATAAGACCTCTAGGTCCCTACCATATCCAGGGGATATCTAAAGCCATCCAGCTCTTGAAGCCGGTCTCCTTCCATCACATAAATCCATAAATTCTACATTTATCCCGTAGGGCCCATGTAGGGTGTGAGATGAAACTTAGTTTGATACCACCCAACGGTGCATACCTAATACAGGTGTTTAAGAAGGCATGCATTTTTAAGGAAAACAGTAACCAGTACAATTTACAAATAAACACAAACTCCACTAGTTCTCAGCGGCCACCATAGGGTGTCGCCTACTTTAGCCAACACCAGAATCACTATCATGTAACTTGGCACTATGTTCCCCTAACACTGCATGTCTCAAGTACTGACATCATAAAGGGACACCCAAGAAGATGTAACTCCGAGGAACAATGATTCCTTTCCTCAAATAAGTAACAAGAGGGACAACGATGTCTTCCATCAATAAAATAATTGGAGGGACATCGATGTTTGCCCCCAAATCAGTAACTGGATGGACATTGATGTCTTCCTTCAACCCATAGTCATCCTATTCCCCCAACCCGATAGCCTCGTCAATATCCTCTAAAGGATCCTCACCTTTTAGGTGGATTCATATGGAATTCCTCCCAAACCCAAAAGTACATAAACTACAACTAACGTGGGTCTCTACCCACCCGAGTGGTCAAAAAAACCACATCATGAAGCCTCTATAAGTGTACACTACTCAATGTTCTAAGTTAGTGGTAATCACCTAAATAAGTTCTTAGGCCACAACATCTATGAAACCTGATTCCCCTGTGACCATGTCACTTAAGTCTGAGGGCATCGCCATCTATGTAACCCAGGACATGCACAACCTGATAGTCACACTACCACAAGCCAACGTCCATTATGACCAATCATGTGTTTAGAACCACCCAATGTAACCAGATCCAAGCCCAACATACTAAGGCTATGCCCAACACAACCTGAAGGTTCCATCATTTGAAATATCACACATCACACATATGTGTAATTAAAAATATTTAATTAGGAAAAAATTCTAAAATATTTGAATTTCACTAGCTATGGGTTGTCCCATACCTGAACCAAAGTCTTGGAAGCCTCTAACCATTCATATCATCACGTTACAAATTGAACTCAGTAGTTTAATATAAACAATTCATTTTAACTCATTTTGGCATACCCGAATAAAATGTGCCAGTTGGAAAAAGACCCCTTTCCCGGCCCCGCTCAAGAAAGACATGTAAAAGGTCATACCCAAAGGCATCCCCCAAATCTAATAATCAATTTATTATGAAATACAAGATAAAATAAGGTCTCTCTCAAAATTCCCAAATATGCACCAATGGACGCGTCACCCAAAAGTCCATAAAAATATGAAAGAAGGTATGCACCACTTACCTGAGACTCATAAACATAGGAACATTAGATATCGAGCTCCAATTCAAAGGTGATCTTCATAGAACTACATTTATATCAAATCCCAACAACTCTTCTTGGATGGAATTTTTAGAGTGTGATGTAAAGAAATTATAATGAAAATGGGTGGGTAGGTTTAGCCTTCCCAATGCAATCCAGTATCCACTGAATAATTAAATAATGAACATCGGATGATGATTATAGGTTAGGAAACGTTATTCGGAATTTTGAAATGGACCTATTTCGAAGATGGGGAAGAAGATGGTTTTTAAAAAATAAGAATAAACTCTATTTCATTTAAGCAAATGAAAATAGAAATACACAGTGTGTATGAAGGACTACACATCGTGTAGTAAATTTTTCAGTACTTCAATTTATGTGGAGGTAGCCACACGGCTTGGATACGCCACATGGGTCGACACATGGCTTGGATTCAAGCTGTATATAGAAGGAAAATATTGACAACAGGACATGAAACACTACACGTCGTATAAGAAGAAATTCTTACAAGGTCATCCGATGACATGTACTCAATGAGCATGCATCCAGTGCACAACTAACCCATACACTGCGTGTAATCTAGAAATTTCTATAAATTCTTAGATTTTTCCAGTTTTCTCAAAAATAGGTCAAAAAGTCATCTGTGGTTGGGTTTTTATGCATTCCAAGAACCCAAGTTCATACAATCTAAGTAACATGATCAAGAATAACAAGTCAAAACAGGTATGATAAACAAATAAATATTACCCAAAATGTTTCATTTACTTGTAATTGGTAATAAATAGGTAATATAATGTCTTAAATGAATCATATATGATATCATAAATATTATTATTATTCCTATATAAATTAATATTATGTTTAAAAACATTATAAAATAGTTTTAGACTCATAAGGAGAGTATCAGGCCTAAGTTATAAGATAATTTTGCGAACTCATTTTTATCTAATATTGTTTATTTGTAAGTATTTACAGGGGTATATTTATGAACCATATCAATTTTTTCTAAAAATATCTTCATAAAAATTTTATTATTATATTATGAATGTTTAATGTAATTTTAAATAATTTTTTAATTTTAATACATGATTTTGAAGGAATCATTCTTACATGGTACCTTTTGACTTTTCTGGAAAAAGTACGAGAAGAACGCATTTTTAACTTATATAGTATGAATGGTTTTTTATGGTTTCATGACACCTTATTTCTGTAAATATTCTTTAACATGATTTCAGGATTATTTTCAACTAAATTCTTTTTTTTAATATTTCATGACATTTTGAGAAAATAAAATGTTTTGAAGAAAAAAGGATATCATCCTCATGAATTTTGTTCAAGAATTTTATCCAAATTATTTTCCATCTAAGATGACATAGGGTTATGTTTCTATCCATATTATTACATTGATTTTATTGTTCCTATGATTTAATTATATTTAAGAAATCCATTTATTTTATATATATTTTGTTATGGTGGAATGATGGTTAAGAAACCCATTTTATTTCTTAGGTTATGATATGATGAATGATTTATGTTCTTTTGTGGAACATGTGGAAATTATTTCATTATGATATGGGTGGAACCAAAATCTCCCCCCAATGCATTGGGTAAATATTTATATCTCATGAGATAGACCTGATTGGAACACATGTGAATTTGGTTCAGAAACACATGGATTGAATGGAATGTAAACACGATTCCATAATAGCATTTTTCCACTATGATGGTCTTGACAGAAATTCCTTGTATTCTATAGAAATCAAATCATGTTCTTATTAGTTTGAAACAATTACAATTTTTATACCAACAAAATTATATCATGGTTAATGATTATTTATGATTGATGCCTTATGTGCTCCCAAGATTTATTTCATGACTCAAGATTTTGATGATTAAACATTATGTTCATGTTTTTATGTTAAAATGTATATGATTTGTTTTTTTTCTCCATGTTAACCATTACTGAGCATTTGATCTCACCCATTTTATGTTTTCTTTTCCCCAGGATATAATGAAAAGTTTTAGGTAGGAAAAAAAGAGGAAGATCTTTATTAGAGATGTTGAAGATCTTCAACCATGAATAGAAGATTACACTATGAGTTTCCAAAGGCAATAAACTGATACAGTCCTTGGGCATCTATTTGTTTTACATATTAAGTATTATGCAAAATAAATGTAATTCCCATGTACTTCAATCTTGGGATTCTAGGGTTGGTATCAAAGTGAAGGTTTATTCATCCTTTGGAAACTATGATGAGAAAACTTTTGTAAGATCCATGGAGATATTTATAAGGATACTTCTAGGGATGTCCTAAGGATATGTAAATTATGGGATACAGACATAATTGTTTGTGATAATTATTTATAAACTATGGTTAAACTGATGATATCATAGATTGAAATATTATAAGTAATTTACCTTAATTATGTGTTTCTAATAACAGATTTTTATTTCTCACACTTTTCATTTTTGATCAAATTCAATATCCAGAACATCATTGAAAATTGTTATGAAGTTAATGTTTTAGATGTGAAAATTACGGTAAATATGAAGATGGACTTCCAAAATGAAAATATCATGAGGGGAATCATAATTATGGTATGAGAATGGGTCATAAAGATAAGGATAAAGAGATTTTAAATGATTTGTGAAAGGTATGTGATGTTCTTCCAGTATTTTTTATGTTAAACCTAAAATGATTGAGGTTGATAAATAAACAGACATGATTCAAATTTTTAGAAATATGAAGTTGATGTATCCTGAGTAATGTTTTAAGACTAATGTTGGATTATTGAGGTGTATATGTTTCAAAATTCAAAAATTATGTAATATGAATCAGGAAATGTAAAACCTCAAGCTTCCACGGTACGTTTCCCTTTGAATAATGCAATAGCTTGCGTTGTACGTAACATGGAGTATTAACACACCAGGACCAATGAAACTAGAATGTATGAATAGTAGTACCAACTTTTTGAAATTTTATAAATTTTAATTTTAAAAATGGACTTAATTTTTGGATTTCAAATATCAAAATTTTATTAGGGGGAATTTTTTAAATTTTCTATGAACTTTCAATTTTTGTTGAATAGTGAAAACACTACGTTATTGTTTAAAACCATCTTTTTATTTCAAAAATTAGTTATTTTATATTAATTTATTTTAGGTCATAATATATGCATAATACCAATATATATTCAATGTAATTCATTGGAGTCATTTTATAATTAGTTTAGATATATAAAATTTTATTGAACTTTTTACCTTCTTTTACCCACCTTCTAGGAGCATTTTCAAATTTGCATAAAACATAATTTTACCACTTTTGTGAGTTGAATTTCAAAAATCTGAGAGACATGGTTGATATTAGTAACTATATTTTGGTTCAATAAGATGAAAATAATTTTTGATAAATAGCAGCTTTTGACTTATTTACCACGGTTAAAAGTAAATAGTGTAATGTAGGGTAAAAATGATATTATAATTACCCTAACACATGTGATAATTCTATTGGATAAGTGTAATTAGACCAAAAAAACATTAGGCATAAAATATGACCCCCTTTGGACCACTTGGATTAGATTAGGACATTTATTATTATTTTATTTAAAGAAAAATTAATAGAGTTAAATTCAATGTTTAGTAAATAAAACATGTTTAATATAGGGATATACATAAGATAAATTCGACTATAAATATTAATTACAAATATAAAAGGATTTACTACATAATGGTAGTTTATTTATAATTTTTATACATTATATAATTTAATTTATTTATGATACAATAATGACATAGTAATTACCATACTAATGAAAGATTAAAATAATTGATAATATAAATATCCAAATAAATGTAACATGAGACTTTTGATGAATTTAAATAATTTTATAGGATAAAATGACATGTTAGGGTTGATTAAATTATTTTATTTCAATATAATCGTGATGTTATTATTTTCTCAAAAAAGAAATACTAAATAGTTTCAAAATTGACATAACTGAGTTTTTAAAACAAATACTATATTATTAATTTATATAATATTCTAAAAATAAATGTTTTGGAAAAATTACATAGATATGATTATATATATTAATAATTAACAACATGGGGTTCTTTATCCTTATTATAGTAGGTTTATTAACTATATAATATAAAAATACATAGAGACATCGTAAATGTCAAACTATTTAACTAAGAGTTAAATCTAAGAGATAAGGTTAATATAGTTACCAAAACCTATGTAAAACCTATTGGTTGAGATATTTTCAACCCATCCCTTCTTTAGCCTCGAAATAAATCATATTTTAGCCATTATAAATTGAAAATTATTTTATTATAAAATAATATTTCATGCTTTTCATAAAGTGACCCTCACCTCTCTTATAAAAGGGTACTTACCCTTCTATTAATTTCACACATCCAAATCCTTTTTATCAGCTAAAACCATCCCAAATATCATTCCAACTATCCTCCCTTCATCCTAGAGGCCTTCCATTGCTCATAAATGCAACCAAAGGATCCCTTTTGATCAAATCAAAAGGAAGAACCCAAAGAGGAGGTAAATATTTTATCACCTCTTTCATGTTCTTTTCTTCTTCCACTTCCTCTTTCATTATTGTTTCCATTATAAAATAATAAATCCATTATATTCTATATAATATAATTTTATTATAAAAATGGTACAACCATATTCATTATTCTACACATCATATGAATGACAATGTCACCATACGTGTGTACGTATGACTTACCGTCTCCACGTCATGGTGTAGTTTTTTATTCAAACACTTCATTATTTGTATGTGTAAAATAATGAGTATAACTGATTTAAAAAAAATATAACATGTTAATTATTCTGTATATATGAGATACCATCCCATTATATATGATTTCACCCTCAATATAATGATATTGTCACTCGTGGGTACGTACGGAGTACCATCTCCATGCACGTGATGAGATTCATTACCCATCATAATCAATCAAGAATAATTTTCATTTTATGATTACAAAATTTTTAAGAACATAATATCATTCTAGATATGAATAAAATGCATCCTATCTATAACTAACATGTCTTACGTAACTGGGGACATAAAGGAATATAGATCAGTTAACACTCAAAACAATGATACTTCTAAAATATTATTAACAAAGAAATATTAGAGGATCAGATATGATTTCATATTTAGGTATATTGTTATTGTATATTTTAATTACAAATTTTTAACTATTATACAATATTTTAACGTACCCTCGACCAAGGAAAAGTATAAGGTATGGTTTAATTTCACAATATCTTTATTATCTGAGGTTGTTTTTACATATGTATCTACTGGGACCTCTTTATCATCCTCATCCATGTTTCTTAAAAATGTATTTCAAAACATTTTAACTTTATACTATACTATGGTTTAAACTCATTTATAACCTTGTTTTACTTTTTATTAATTTTTTTAATGGAATCATTTCTTCATTTTCCAAACAAGGTAATTTATGACCATTTCGACAAAATTAACGTAAGAATGTATTTTTTTATCTTATACTGAAGGTGTGGTTATTTTTTACTATTATATCAGCGTCAAATCCTCTTATTCAACTCATATAAAAATATTTTAAAAATAAATTTTTTATTTTATAATTATGTGACTTTTATATTATTTCAAAATAAGAAAAGGTATTTATTTAAAATAGTAATCATTTCATCTATTTCGACATTGTTTGATGGATTTTAAACTTGTTTGAAGTAGATTTATTATGATAAAAATATTCCATATTTTATTGATGGTTTTGTGAATTTTTTGACTGTGGATGTTTTATTTTTACACTATTCATGATTTAAGGATAAAGTATTGAAATTTTGTATGCTAGTTTTAATATGAATATTTATGTTTTTTTTAAACCTTTTCATATGAGGAATGCATTATACTTTGTAATTGACGGGTGGATCCCACTATAGCTCCTCGATGCATCAATAGGTCTCATGATAGAAAATACTGTCTTGGAACATGGACTTGAAAAAAATCTTATTTGTTGTCTTGGAACAAGGACTTGACTATGTGGTTATAAAGCCTTGAATTATGCATTCCATCTATATGAATATGGCTATTGATATTGCATTTGATTATTCGACTAGTGACATAACATTGTGAATAATTAAATGGCACTATTTTGTTTTATATTTTCCATATTATAATGATGTTTAAGTTTAGAAGGCTTTTGTTTTAGTCTTATACATGGACTTAAATGTTTATTTTTATTAATGAAAGTTTCCTCAATATTTTTATACTTACTGTGAATCTGAGCTCACCCCTTTTTATGTTTTATTTTTCCCAGGATGTGAATAAGTATTATATGGTTGACCTACATGGATGGGCTAAAGATATAAGTGTGTTCAAAAGGGAAAAAATGTTGTTGATGTTTTTATTTCATGATTTAATGTAAAACCTGTGAATGTATCTACTACTTCCAAGGCTACAAAACTGATCGGTATGTTGGGACATGATTTTTTTACCATGACAATGTTATGTAATAATGCACCGACTCTAGGTAACTACAGTCGGGGAATTATAGTTGGTATCAGAGGAAGTTTATTACAATCCTTGGAAACTAGATTTAGAAAAACTCCGATTATAAAACACTACCCATAGATATAATTTTAGGATTAGTATAAAAGAACATCATATGTTTTGGCACTATATAGATTATGTGAGTTTTATAAGAAATACATCCATGAATGGATATGAGCAGGTAGAGGCGACTCTGGAATATATGTACCTAGGGGTAAAACCCAAAAACACCGATTTGGGCTAGACTCGAAGGGGAATTGCTGCACGATAAGTGACCTTACTTCACTCTTGGTTATGACACTCCCTAGGGATATTCTTAGGATAATCATCATTTTCTTTAAAATGAAATATGAAGGGTTTATGAGAATATAACTTCTCAAAGAAAACATTTTTATGATTATGGATTATATCCATAAACTATTCAATTTATGTTAACTATTTTACATGTTAGGAATTGTGTATTGCGATTCATAAACTAATTTAGGGTCTTCCATTGTTTAGAAATGGCACCTAGTGGAAGGAACGAGGACCATATAAACCAACATAATCCATGTAGGGATTTCTCACCTACTAAAGATAATTATAGTGGAGTTGGTGGTGAAACTGGTGCTGATCAGCTTATCACCATACAAGAACAACTCACCCAGGTTATGAATAATAATCTTACCCGTATGGAGCACCCTGATCCACAATGTGGAGGATCAATGTTCGACCACTTCATGAGCCAACAACCATTAACATTCAATGAGTGTACAAATCCATTAGTATCTGAGCAATGTATAAATTCATTAGAAGAACATTTTCATGCTTTGGGAGTAGAGAAAGGGAAAAAGATTTCATGGCAGTTTATCACCTCACGAGTGATGCAGATCAGTGGTGGTCATTAATCAAAAACAAAAAGAAAGATAAGGAAGTATCGAACATGAAATGGATGGAGTTTAATGAAATTTTCTTAGAAAAAAAAACATTCCTTTTCACCATCGAGAAGATATAGAAATAAATTTTTTGAGTCTGACGCAAAAGGAGGATGAGAATTTCGCAAAGTATGTGGCTACCTTTACAAAGATATTAAAGAATGAAACAGATTATATAAGTAACCCACAAAGTAATATTGATCGATTTTTTGATGGGTTCAAACTGTGTCTCTATCGAGAATTAGTCTGAAAATCCTTCTCATGGTATGAAGATATTGTCTCATGCGCTATCAAGATAGAAAAAAACTCTCTAAGTCTTATGACTTTAAAGAAAAGCAAGAGAAAAAGAGATCTGCTGATCACTCTGGAAATGGAAATAAGGGGAAGAAGGGAAAACTTGAATATCCATCCTATTTTAAATGTAGAAATAAACACCCTGGTACTTTCCTGAAGGGAAGGGGAGTCTATTACATGTGTGGTGAAAAAGGCCAACAATATCATGATTGCAAGGGGAATAAAGTGGTTTTCAATGATGATTGCTAAAATTGTAGAGAAAAGGGTCATTATGAAAATGAATGTCCTGAGAACCAAAGGAACTCACATAAGAAAAGCCCAAGGGGGAAATACCAAGATTATGCGATCACTACTACTGAGGTAGAGGCTCCGAAAGACATTGTGGAAGGTAATTTATTGATTTCCTCAGGTTTATCCAATGCTTTATTTGATTCTGGATCATCACATTGTTTTATATCATCCCAGTTTGCTAACAAAATTAGATATTTTCAATTTTATTTAACAATTGAGTTGTCAGTCGAACCACCTAAGGGAATTATCATTGTAACTATGTTTTGTGGATCAGTTCCCATTAGGGCATATAAATTTTATTTATCTTCTAATATCATCATCATTCCTATGATAGAATTTGATATAATCCTTGTAATGTATTGGCTTTTGGAGTATGATGTGAAAATTTATTGTAAGAAGAAAGAGTTTAAAATTTTCAATGATGATAAGGAGTACCTTATCTTTATAGCAGAAACATCACCACATGATTCGTATCTAGATCCACCCTATGTAGCTCTACTAAATTCAATTATTGGGGAAGAAGAGAATTAAATAACTATGTGTGAGGAAAATAATGTTCGAATAGAGGACGTACCTATTGTGAAAGAATATGTTGATGTGTTTATAGAGGATTTACCTGGACATCATCCAGAATGAGAAATTGAGTTTTCTATAGATTTCATTCCTAGATCAAGACCCATATCGATGACCCCTTATAGAATGGCCCCTATGGAATTAGTGTATATAAAGAAAAATCGAGATAAATTGAGTAATACAGGATTTATTCTCCCTAGTATTTCTCCATGGGGAGCCCCTGTTCTTTTTGTTATGAAGAAATAATGATATATGATGTTGTGCATTTACTACAGGGAGATCAATACTATAACAATAAAGAACAAGTATCCCCAACCTCTCATTGATGATTTATTTCATCAAATTCAGGGAGCTCAAAATTTTTCAAATATTGACCTTCGATCGGGACACCATCCGCTATGCGTGAGGAAGGAATACATTTCGAAGACAGTATTTTGAACAACGTATATGAATTATGAGTTTACAGTAATGCCTTTTTGATATACTAATGAACCCTATGGCTTCATTGATCTAATGAATAGAGTTTTCAAGGAATATCTTGATGACTTTGTGGTGGTATTTATTGATGATATCTTTGTATACTCCAAAAGCTATGAAGATCATGAATATCACATGTGCATTATTCTAAAGACTCTTTGATGAAATGAATTATATGGGATGTTTAGAAAGTGTGAATTCTGGATTTATGATATTTATTTTCTTGGCCATATTGTCTCTAAGGATGGAATCACCATTGATCCTTTAATGAAAATGGTATTCCACGAATGGGTAGTATCGACAAGTATAGCTAAGGTACACGGTTTTATTGTCTTTAAACATTATTTTTAATGTTTCGTCCATAATATTTCATGGTTGGCTAACCCATTAACCAGGCTCACACGTAAATGGGTTAAATTTTTTATGAAAAAAGAGTTTGAAGAATGTTTTGAATAACTAAAGACAAGATTAGTCAATGCTACTATCTTTACTCTATCACCATGGAATGATTGGTTTGTTATTTATAGTGATTCTTCATAGAAATTACTTGGTTGTGTCCTTATGTATAATGATAGAGTTATTTTTTATGCAGCATGACAGCTAAAAATTAATGAGAAAACTAACCCATTCATGATATTGAGTTGGCAGCTGTAATCTTTGCTTTCAAAATATGGAGACACTATATATATGGTAAAAAATGTGAGATTTATACTGATCAAAAGAGTTTGAAGTATATTTTCTCACAAAAATAACTCAACATGAGGCAAATGTGATTGCTTAAACTACTCAAGTATTATGATTTCACTATACACTACCACCTGGGAAAGGAAAATAAGGTGGAAAATCTTTTGATCAGAAAGGTTCACGGAGTTTTGAACAATATGAGAGATGAAAATGATCCTATATACATAGATCTTGTAAATATGGATATGGTAATGACCATGGAAGATGAAACATTAATAATTTTTCAAATGTTTTCCAAACCAACTTTACTAGAAAGGATCAATAGTTCTCTGACTGATGATGAATAGTTTCAAAAGAATATTAAATCTGTGAATTATGGGAGACTGATTGAATTCATATATGAATATTGAACTTTGAAATTTGGGAAGAGACATTATTTTACTAACATACCTCATCTAAAAATGGAATTGTTGAATGATGCTCATAGATCGAATTTCTATATACATCTTGGGAGAACCAAAATTTATAGTGATTTGAAGGAACATTTTTGGTGGGACAATGTGAAGAGAGAGATTGCTGACTTTGTGTCGAGATGTATGGTTTTCCAACCAGTAAAATATAGAAGAAAACATCCTAGAGGAGTCATGCAAGCTCTTCTCATACCTAAGTGGAAATGGGAGGATATTATGATGGAATTTTTCATGGGACTACCAAATACTCCTAGAAGAAATGATGAAATATGGGCCATTGTTGATCGTCTTACCAAGTTAGCATATTTTCTTGCTATCAGAGAAGATTTACCACATCAATATCAGGAGAGACTATATATTAATGAAATTTTAAGACTCCATGGTGTACCCCTATCGATTGTTTCTAATCATGATCCCTTTTTTACATCAATACTATTGAAATGTCTTCAGAAGGGCTTGGATACTGAACTTTGTTTGAGCACTGCCTACCGCCCTCAAACCTATGGACAATTAGAACAAACTATTCTAACCCTAGAAGGAATGTTTCGATCTTTCTCACTTGACTTTCAAGGTATGTGGGATCAATATTTACCACTGGTATAATTTTTCAATAACAATAGATTCCATTAAAGTACTAATATGGTACCATATGAAGCATTATATAGAAAAAGATGTTGACACCAACTTGTTGGGATGATGTTGGTGAAAGAACACTCGTATGCCCAGAACTTGTTGAAGAAACAATGGAAAAAGTGAATATTATCCAAACCCACATCAAAGCAGCCCAAAGTAGGAAAATAAGCTATGTTGAGAACCAAAGGAAGGATTTGGAATTTCATGTTGGAGACAATGTTTTCATGAAGGTATCTTCATGGAAGGTTGTTGTATGATTAGGTAAAGAAGGGTAAATTAAGTCACGAGTACATCAGGCCTTTGGAAATTCTAGAACTAATTGGAGTTGTAGCTTGTCATTTGGCAATGCCTCCAAGTTTCTCCAAAGATTATGATGTGTTCCACGTATCACTGTTGAGAAAATACATTCCTGACCCAACGCATTTACTCACCTATCAGGAAATTGAACTAAACCTAATATTTCTTATTATCAAGAGCCTGTCAAAATTCATGATACCAGAGAACAAGTGCTGACAAACTGGACGACTCATCTTTTAAAAGATCTATGGAGAAACTATAAGATGGAAGAGGCAATGTGGGAACCTGATAAACTTATGATAAAGAACCAGCTGAATCATTTTATGCAGAAATGTTCTAGAAATTTCAAGGATGGAATTATTTTAATGACGGGAGAATGTAACACCCCAAGCTTCCAAGATACGTTTACCATTGAATAATTCAGTGGCTTGCATTGTACGCAACGTGGAGTATTAACACACCACGACCAATGAAACTAGCCGTGATGAATTTTAATACCCACTTTTTTAAATTTTATAAATTTTAATTTTCAAAATGGGATTCATTTTTGGATTCAGAATATCATAAATTATCTTGGGTTGAATTTTTTTATTTTTATGAGAACTTTCAATTTTGATGAATAGTAAAAAACACTATGTTATTGTTTAAAAACGACTTTTTAATTTAAATAATTAGTTATTTTATTTTAATTTATATTAGGTCAAAATAGATACATAATACCTATATATGATAAATGTAATTAATTGGAGTTATTTTATAATAACTTTAGATATATAAAATTTTATTGAACTTTTTACCGTCTTTTACCCACCTTCTAGAAGCATTTACAAATTTGCATAAAACGTAATTTAACCACTTCTGTTATTTGAATTTTATAAATCTGAGAGACATGATTAATATCAGTATGTATAATTTGGTTCAATTAGATGAAAATAATTTTTTTATGAATAGTAACTTTTGACTTTTATTTACCACGATTAAAAGTAAATAGGGTAATTAAGGGTAAAAATGATATTATAATTACCCTAACACATTTTATCATTCTATTGGATAAGTGTAATTTGACCATAAACAACCTTAGGAATAAAATACGATAACCTTTTGTAAACCTGGATTAGATTAGGACATTTATCATTATTTTATTTAAAAAAGAGTAAGAAGAGTTAAATTCAAGGTGTAATAACTAAATTTTTTAATTTAGAGTTATATATAAGATAAATTCGATAATAAATATTAATTATAATTCTAAAAATATTTCATACATAATGGTATTTTATTTATAATTTTTAGGGGTTATATAAGTTACTTTATTTATGACACAATGATGACGAAATAATTATCATGTTAATGAAAGATTAAAATAATTGATATTATAAATATCCAAATAGATGTAATTTGAGACTTTTGATGAATTCCACTAATTTTCTAGGTTAATATTACATGTTAGGGTTTACTAAATAATTCTATTTCAAATTAATCATTGTATTACGAGTTAAACAAAATACTATATAGTGTCAAAATTGTCATAATTAGGTTTTTAAAACAAATACTATATTATTAATTGATATAATATTTCTAAAAATATAGGGTTCAGCCAAAGGATAAAGATAAGTTTATATATATTAATATTGAACCACTTGGGGTTCTTTTGGCCTGTCATATTATGTTTATTTACCATATAATATAAAAATACAATGAGATATGTTAAATATCAAACTATTTAACTAAGAGTTAAATCTAAAAGAAAAGGTTAATATAGTGACCTAAACCTGTCTAAAACCAATTAGTTGAGAGGTTTTTGACCCAGAACCTCCTTATCCATGAAATATATATTTCTGTATCCATTATAAACAAAAAATGATTTTATTATAAAATAATATTTCATGCTTTTCCTAAAGTGACCCTCACCTCTTTTATAAAAGGGTACCTCCCCTTCTCTTAATTTCAAACCTAAACAACCATTTGGCTCTTCCAAACCCTACCCAAATATCCTAAAAACATTCCTCCATTCATCCTAGACGTTTTCCTTTGTTTATAAATCCAAAATAAGAAGAACCTTTGGTCAAATAAAAAGGAAGAACCCGAAGAAGAGGTAAATATTACATCACCTATTTCAAGTACATTTCTTCTTCCACATCCTCTTTCTTCACTGTTTCCATTATAAAATAATAAATCTAGTATATTCTATATATTGTGCTGTTATTTTAAATATGGTACAACTATATTCATTATTCTATCTATCATATGGATGAAAAAGTATTCATACTTGTGTATGTTCGGCTTACCGTCTCCATGTCGTGGTGTAGTTTATTATTCAAACACATAATTATTTGGATGGGTATAATAATGAGTATAACTGATGTAAATAATAAATATAACATGTTAATGATTATATATATACCATACCATCTCATTATATACGATTTCACCATCAATATAATGATATTGGTGCTCGTGCATACGTACAGAGTACCATCTCCACGAACACGATGAGATTCATTCCCCACCTAATCATTCAAGAATAATATTAATTTTATTATTAAAAATAATGTTTAAGAACATAATATCATTCTAGATATGAATAAAATACATCATATCCATAACAAACATTTCTTACATAACCTATCACAAATAGGAAAACAGATTAGTTAACACGTGAAACGATGATACATCTAAAATATTATTAACAATGCAATATTAGAGGATCATATATGATATCCTATTTATGTATATAGTTTTTTTATAATTTAATAACTATGATATAACTATTATACATGAGTTTAAGGTTCCCTATAACAAGGAAAAGTATAAGGTAGGAGTTAATATTACAATCTCTTTTTTATCTGATGTTGTTTTTATGTAAGTATCTACTGGGACCTTTATATCATCTCAATCCATGTTTCTTAAAAATATATTTCAAAACATATTTAATATTAACTAGACTATGGGCTAAAGTAATTTATACATTTTTTTACTTTTTATAAAATGGTTTGAAAGGAATCTTTCTATTATTTTCCAAACAAGGTACTTTTTGACCTTTTCAACAAAATTAAGGTAAGAATTTATTTTTTTAACATATACAGTGGGCATGGATATTTTTTACCATTATACCATTATCAAAACATTGCATACAATATTATAAGAATATTTTAAAAATAATTTTTTTCTTACATAATTATGTTACTTTTAAATGTTTTCAAAATAGAAAGATGAATTTATTTAAAAAAAGTTTTCATTTCATCAATGTTAACATCCTTTTATGGATTTTGAACATGTTTTAAGTTGATTTTTTATAATAAAAATCTTCCATATTGTATTGAATGTTTTCTAATATGTTTCACTATGGACGTGTTATTTTTACACCATTCATGGTTTATGGATAAAGTATTTACATTTCGTATTCTAGTATTAATACAAATGTTTGTCCTATGTTCAAACCTTTTCATATGAAGAATTCATTGGACTTAGTATGGTATGGGTGGAGCCTGCTATAGCTTCTCGATACATTGGCAAGTCTCATGAGACAAACTAGTGTTTTGGAATAAGGACTTGAAAAAATCTTATCTGTATTCTTGGAACAAGTCCTTGACTATGTGGTTATGAAGTCTGACATTATACATTCCATCATTATAAATGTTGTTATTTATATTGCATGTGATTATTTGAATAGTATAATATCAATGTGAATAAGTAAATCGCATTATTTGAACTTATATTTTCTATATTATATTGAAGTTTGAGTTTAAAAGGCTTTTGTTTTAGTCTTATACATTGCCTTAAATGTTTATGCTTATTTATGAAAGTTTTCCCGATATTGTTATCCTTACGGATCATCTGAGCTCACCTCTTTCTATGTTTTATTTTTTCAAGGATGTCAAGAAGTATTTTATAGTTGACCTACAAGGATATGCTAAGGATATAAGTGTGTTAAAAAGGGGACACAATTTTTTTGATTTTTTTATTTCCTGATGTAATGTAAAACTTATGAATATATCTAGTATTTCCAAGGATACTAAACTGATCGGTCATTCAGGACATGATTCCTTGTATCATGCCAATGTTATGTAATAATGCACCGACTTTGGGTAATTGGGGTTGAGGCATTACGTGAAATATATAAGTGTTTTCAGCATAAGGATAGGAAAGGATATGATTAATAGTTCTAAGGAGATTGAAAAATGATTTAAGGTTAAGGTGATATACCTGTAGAACACATGATTACGGGAAATATAGCCCATAATATATCCCTTATGTTATGATAATGTGGTTTGGATAATAATATATTGGATTTGAATAAGTAAATTGTTCGATTATAGTTTCTTGAAATCTAATTATGGAGTTATTTACAAAAGTATTATGCTATCATGGATGAAGTATAAAACTTTTTGGGATGAAAAGAATATATCCAATAAGTTTGGAATAAGGAAACATGCATGTTTTCAATAAGGATATCTGACAACTCTTGTTTTTACTATGACCCAAGAGAATACATGATTAAGTTATTAACTTGTTTGGAATGTGAAAAACAAGAACTACCTTATGATATATGGGAGATAAATTTTATGTCAATTTAGTTCACCTTTTTCTATCTTTTTTCATTTTCTATTTTTGGAAGGATTTAAATGTTATCCATTTATGGATAGTATATGTTATATTTCGGTTGAATTTTGTTAGAATAATATATTATCTCTCTATAGGTGGACTTATGTATATTTTATAACCTTTTCTAAATTTTTTTTGAGAGTTATGGAATTACCTTTAATTATATCTCATGATTTTTTAACACTTCATTAATGAAAAATTCATCTTCATTTCATTAAATAAGTGATGAATTGGAAATTGTTCAGGGAAGATTAAGTAGTGATATTGTTTTGAAATAAAGTAATTATTTATTCTAATATTCTTCAAAATTAGGAAAAGGATATTGAAAAACCAAAAGTTTTATCCTAGCAACTTCTTATTGTATGAATCAAATGGTCCCTTAAATCATTGAAGATTTATAGATTTCTGGTAGTTAACATTATCCAAACCTTTTTCTCTATCATTATCCTTCATAACATGATACTTAGATTACTATTCTATATTCATACTTTTACTTCCAAACTAATCTCTCCTATAGGTAAAACCATTGATGAGTTAATTTTGGTACTATTAAGTTTATAACATTCCTTTTTTAAAATGATGTTTTAGTATTATTTTTTTTAATGTGGGTATCCATGAATGAATCTTTCAAGTAAAAAACCACTCACATCCCTGATAAATTTTGAGGGTGAATTTCATTATAAGGGGGGTAGAATGTAACACCCCATGATTTTATGAGATATATATTTTATATTTCTTCTATATCTTGTCCTATAAGTTACACAAATATTAGCTTTCACTATATGCAACACCATATTCGATTGTAGTATACACAACACTATTCTTGTCTTGTGTTGCACATAATTTCAAGTTCATTAGATTGAATTCATTTCATGCAACACTGAGTATAGATTTTTTTATTGTATAAATGATCTAATTTTGGATTATGTTATACACAACACAAAACGAATCTTGCACTACATGAAACACAGACTTGGCTTGTGTTACACGCATGAGCAACCTTTCTCGATATCTTGAATTGTACGTGATACCGAGTTTCACTAAACAACGATATATTATTAAACTATTATTATTTAATGGGATATAAACTAGAATTTATGATTAGTATTAACCACATTATAAATTTTATAACATTATAATTCATCTTAAACATTTTCTAGAACATGATATGATAACACAATCTATTTTTCCGACAAAAGAAGTAATTTTTCCAAAACTGCAGTTTTACCGCCATTTGATGGCACACCCATTTTAAATCTAGTTTTAACAAATTTATTGATTAAATTAGAAAAAATATAACTCTTATATTGAATTATGATATAAAAATTTTCTTATTTTGTTTTTATGGTGTTTTTCTGATAAAATTCAAATTTTAATGAATACTGAAAAAATTTCATTTTTATTAGAATCTGCCTTTTAATCTAATTTATTTATATAGTTAGATTAAAATTTTTATTTGGATTAAAGTGGAATTGGATTATAATTTTATCATTGAATCCATTATTTTCCATTGTAAATAATTTCACTTTTAAATTTTACAAAAACACATGTCCATCTATTGATAGTTATTACTTTAAAAAAACCCATTTTTTGGTTTTGACAAGGGAATTAATTTAAAATTAATTACTACAACTTCTATTTTTTGAATTTGGAAAAATATATTGCATATTTTTAATTATATGGTTAATTTTTTTTAATAAGTATCTTTTATTTTTGGACATTATGAATTGTATATTCAAAAATTATTTTATTTACCATAGTTAAAAGGTAAATCTGTTAAATATGGGTAAAACATAATATTATAATAATATTAAACTACCATAACACATGTCATAATCCTATTTTATGAGATATTTCTGACAATGGGAATCCTTGGGTCGACTTTGGGACCCCATGGATTCACTTGGATTAGAAAATGACATTTTATAAGAATTAATTTAAAGTAAAGATAATTATAACATAAACATATATCTTTTAATAAATATATTTTTATATGGTGTTATATAACTGATATCTTAGAATATAAATATTCATTATAAATATAAAATGATTTTATAAATCATGGTATTTTATTTATAATTTTTACACATGATATAAATATATTTATTTATGAAAAAATTATGATGTAGTGATTACCTCATTAATGAACGATTCAAATAAATGAATTTATAAATACTAAAATAAGTTTAAAGTGACTATTTTGATGTCATCCATGATATTTTTGTATGAAACATACTTATTATGGATGATTTAATTTCTTTGGTTCGAAGGAACCAATTTTTCACAACTTTATCAAAAACAAATTACTAAATAGTGTCAAAATTGACATAAATGTGTTTTTTAAACCAATACTATTTTATTAAATGATATAAAAATACTAAAAAACAAAAATTCATAAAATTGACTTGGATAGTGATAAAGATTTCATAAATTATCTACTTTAGGTTCCCTTGGTAATTTATAGTAAATATATATACCATTTAGTATAAAAATACAAGAGGACATGGTAAGAGTAAACTTTTTTTTACAAAGGGTTAAATCTCAAACACAATGTTACTTTTACGAAGTAAACAAGTCTAAAACTTATTGGTTGATAGGATTTGGATCCATAATAATCTTATACTATAAATAAATAAATTTTTAGCTATTATAAACAGAAAATTGTTTTATAATAAATTAATATTTCATGATTTTCCGAAAGTTCCCCTCACCACCTTATATAAAAGGGAACATCCCTTCCTCCTTAACTCACACCTCTAAATCCTTTTTTTTTGGAAAACCTACCAATTTCTCCCCCCAAATCCCTCATATAATCCAGGTTGCCTAAAATTGGGAATATATCTATCCTAAAGATCATTTTTTCAAATAAAAAGGAGACACTGGAAGAAGTGGTAATCGTATTATCTCTTCTTTTTAAAGTTCTTTTCTTATTCTACTTCCACATTATATGTTGATTCCATAATAATGTAATGAATCCTGAAAATTATACATTATAATATGTTATTATAATTTTGGTACAACCTTATACCTCCTTTTATCCATCCTAATAATAACAATATCACTATATGTGCGTACGTACGGCTTATCGTCTCTACGTCGTAGTGAAATTTTTTAATGAAAAATACTTTATTAGGATCGGTATAATGACTTGTATAATGGGTTTAAATAATTAATATAACAATATAATGGTTTTTATAATTAATATTACATCCAATTACATACCATTTAACAATAAATAGAATGATATCGCCGCACGTGCATACGTACGGCCTACCATATCCACAACACGATGAGATTAATTTTCTACTTTAACAATCCAAAAATGATTATAAAAAAATTATATATATTTATATATATTATTCATAATTATAAAATATATTACATAATAAGTCCACTTGAATGATATATATATATATATGTGTGTGTACATATATTTCATTCACTTACATCCATTCAACACAACAAGAAAACAGAAACATCGTTCATGAGTACGTACGACCTTCCGTCTCAATGAACAACATATTTCATTTTATATATCTATCTATTAAATATTTCTAGATTATTAATATATATGATATATAAATCATATTATACAATTTTGAAGTATGTAATTCATTATCTATGTAATATGATCAAGAATAACATGTCAAAGTATGTAAGATAAACAATGTTATATAACCTGAAATGTTTCATTAACTTGAAATAGTTAATAAATAGGTAATATAATGTCATAAAAAATAATATATGATATCATAATTATTAATATTATGATGATATAAGTTAATAATATTTTAAAAAACATTTTACATGAGTTTTGGACTCATACAGAGAGTATTTAACCTAAGTTAATGAATAATTTTCCAATCTCATTTTTATCTGAGATTATTTATTCATAAGTATTTACTGAGGTATGTTTATCAAAAATGTCAATGTTTTCTAAAAATGTTTTCATTAATATTTTACTATTATAATATCAATATTTAAAGTAATTTTTACCCATTTTTGACATTAACTACATGGTTTTGAAGGAATCATTCTTACGAGGTAATTTTTTGACATTTCTGCAAAATTACAGGAATAACGTTTTTGTAAATTATACGAAATGAATGGGGTTTTGTGGTTTTGTGAGACATTATTAATGTGAATCTTACTCTACATGATTTTATGAAAATTTTCACCTAAATTTTTTTCTTTTAAAATTGCATGACATTTTGAGAAAAGAAAATGCTTTTAATAAGAAATGATATCTTCCTCAAGAATTAAGTTCAAGAGATTTATCAAAATTATTTTACATCTAAGATGACATAAGGTTATTTTTATATATCAATTGTTACACTGATATTATTTTTCTAATTATTTAATTAGATGTTTGAAATCCATTTATTTAATATGGATTATGTTATGGTGGAATTATTGATAACAAACCCATTTTATTTCATGGGTTTTTTCTATGATGAACGATGTTTGTTTTTTTCCCACATATGATAATGATTTAATTATGAGATGGAAGGGACCTGAATCTACCTCCAAAGAATTTGGTGAAGATTTATATCTCATGAGATATACATGACTAGAATTGAAAGTAAATCTGGTTCATTAAAACATTACTGGAATAGTAAGTAAACCCGGTTCAATAATGGACTTTGTACACTATGATGGTCTTGGAAGCAATGCCTTTTCTACTATGGAAATCATAATTTTTACTTATTAGTTTTCCATAATAACATGTTTTATGCCATTTCTATTCAATCATGGTTAATGTTCCTTTATTATATATTCATTATGTACTTCCAATAAGTGTTTCATGACTTAGGGTTTTGATGTTTAAACTCTATGTTTATGTGTTTATTTTCAAATGTATATGGTTTGTTTTATGTTCTCCATGTTGACCCTTACTGAGCATTTGATCTCAGCCTTTTTATGTTTTCTTTTTCCGAAGATATGAAGAATTCTTTTTGGTAGGAAAAAAGGGTAATATCTTTATGGTAGATTTTGAAGATCTTTCACCATGATTAAAGACTACTTTTTGAGTTTCCAAAGACACTAAACTAATTCGTTATTTTGGTTTCTGTTTGTGTCATGTATTAAGTATTATTAAAATGAATTGTAATGTTCACATACATCAAGATTGGGTCGCAAAAGTCCTTATGTAGACTGAAAATGGTATTTTCTATTCATCAATGTAGTTAAATATTCGTGAACAAAACGGTCTAACCCTTTATATTGAGTTAGTGTCTGTAATCTCTCTTTAGAGATATGGGGACATTTTTTATGGTGAAAAATGAGGACATATATATAGATAACAAGAGTTTGAAGGACTTGTTTTCCTAGAAAGAGATAAACATGAAGAAAAATGAATGGCTGGAGCTACTCAAGGACTAGGATTTATCAATACCCTAAAAAATAGGTAAGTAAAATAAACCAATAGATTCATTGTTCTAGAAGGATCATGAATTATTTAAAAATGAAGATTTATATAGATTCTATGTTCATAGATTCGATAAATATGGATATTTTAATTCTTAATAATGGGTAAATCAAACTAATTTTTCAAATTATTTCATAACCAACTTTTTTGGAAATGATAAAATATTCATATCTTGTTGATGAAAATCGTCAAAAACAATTATTATCATGAATGATCTGAAACTTGGAGACTTCAACTATGAATATGGAATTCTGAAATTTGGATAGAAATTATGTGTTTCATCTATACATAAACTAAAAAGGGAATTATTGGAAGATTCACAAAGCATGAATTTCTATGTACACCCCCAGAATACAAATATATATATATATATTAGGTAAAAAAATTTATGCGATACTATAAAGCGAAAAATTACTGATTATGTATCAATATATTTTGTTGTTGAACTTGTGAAGGATGGGAGACAACATCCTAGATGATTAATGAATCCTATACTTATTTAAATGGTGAAGTGGGATGACATTACAATGTAAATAGTATCCAATTTACAAAATAATAATCGAAATAATGATATAATATGGTTTATAGTGTATTGCATCATCAAATATATGCATTTTCCCACTATAAGAGAAGATTTAACTCTTGAGTACCTTGAATGAATCTATAATAATAATGTGGTAAAACATCATGGTGAACCTATTTCAATTGTGAATAATCACGTTCAATTATTTATAACAAAATGCCTCCAAATAATTCAATAGTATCTTGAAACTAAGATATTTTTTAGCACCAATTATCACCCACAAACTAATGAATAGTCTGAAAGAACTATTAACTCTTCAGAGAACATATTGAGGTACTTATCACATGACTTTAAAGGGATGTGGGATCAGTATTTACCTTTTGTAGAACTTAGCTACAATAATTTCCCCCATTCATGTATTCAAATAAAACTTTAGGAAACATAATATGATAAGAGATGTCATACTCTAACCTGTTGGGATAATGTTGGTGAAAGGAATCTTATAGAACCATAAATTATGGTGGATTTAATGATAATATAAAGGACATGTCAAACCCATATAAATGTATCTAACAATTGATAAAATAGATACATTCATTAATGATAAAAATATTTTGAATTACAAGTTAAAAATCACATTTTCATAAAATTATCTCTTTCAAAGGGTGTCATAAAATTTTATTGGAAAGGAAAATTGAGCTCCAGGTACATAAAACAATTTAGAATCATGGAAGGACTTGTATCTTTTTCATACTTTTATGAAATTACACTAAGTGTCTCTAAAGTACATGATGTATTCCATATATAATTGTTAAGTAAGTACATGCTAGATCCAATGCATGTTATCACTGATGATGATATAGAATGTGAACCTGATTTATCTTATGGTGATGAGCATGTCTTGATTCTGGACACTATAGAATAAGTGTTGGGGAATTGGATAACTTTACTGCTAAAGGCACTTTAGAGAAATCATAAGATAAAATAGGAAAAATGGGAACACAATGAAATTATTGGGAACAACTACCCAAATAATTTCACATTGTTACATTCTAAAAAATTTAGTGATGAAATTTTTTGATGTAGGAAAAAATATAATACCATGATATTTTATGATATACTTCATTTTAAATAAATTTAATATATTTGATATATTATGTTATGTGCAACCTTGATTCAAAATGAACCATAATGTAGAATACTTCTATAACCTAGAAATTAAATTGGTGGGTATAAATATTACTAACTAATTTATGAATATTATATGGATTACACATGAGTAATATATTTTTATTGATTATAAATAAAAATAAAAGATCATTAAAATTAGAAAAACTGTTTTCAAAAAATTAGTTTTTATACACACTGTGTGTTTTTATATTATTAAATCAAATTAATTAATATTGGTGATATAATTTACTGAAATTTATATCATATATATTCAATAATTGTTTAACATTTATATAATATTTTTACTATAAATAGGAGAAGAAACAATTCAGTTAATGCTTAAAAATTTTATTTTAAAAAAATTGTTTCCTTATGTTTTGTGGACTTATGTTAAAATTAACATATTCCACATATAAATATTGAATTTCATAAAATTAATTCCATATCTAGAATTATGAGGTTCAGTTTTTTTAAATAGGTCCCTTTTATTTTTATGCATTTGAATAGTAACTTTGGTCAAAAGTTTCACCACAATAAAAGGGTAAATTCATATAATCTAGGTCAAAACTAAGCATTACAGTCACCATTTCCATCCAAATTCTAATTTTATAAAGTGAATAATAACATTAACACCTAAGGATATATATTTTATTATTTAAAGTACAATTTTCCTTAAAAAGGATAGATATAATATTTAAACCAAAGGGAAATACAAAATGTCACTCAATTAATTTTAAATATCAATTATGCTTAAAAATAGAGGAAAACGATCATCATGAATGAATATAAATTTCAATTTTGGGATTACTAAATTATTTTTAGTTTTAATAATTTTTACTAATTACATAATAACCTTACCTATTTATGGAATACTGACATGATATTTCATTAATGAATAGAAAAATAGAATAAATGATTTTAAAAATATTAAAACTAATATAATTTGAATGAGTTATAGTGTTTTATGAATTTTAATTATGAATATGAAATATTAGTGATGTTTTAAAGGATTATATTCAAAATAAAACTATTTATTTATGTATTTTATGTCCAATAAAATAAATAGTGTCTAAATTGAACATAACGATATTTTATCTAAATAATATTTTATTGGATTATTTAAAAATATAAAAATATCTAAAGAGGACAAGGAGGGTAAGATATAGTTTAAAAGTGTACCTCTTGACCATATATGATCCAATTTTCTCTCCATATGTAAAATTATATCCATTTATGAAGGAAAAACATATTACCGATGTTAATGTTAAAATAGGTGGTTAAAAATAATGACTATTTAAAAAAACAAAAAACAAACAAAATTTTATTGGTTGATGATATTTCAACCCTATACCAACTTATATTAAAATATATATCCTTTAATTCATTTATTCATGATAATAACATTATTATATTTTAATTTTTTGAGAAATTCCAAGAGTTCACGTCCCCACACTTATAAAAGGAAACCTATCATGTCTCTTGTTCTGCCACATTGAGCCCACTATCTCAAAAAACCCTAACAAATTGTCATTCCAACTCCTCTTGAAACAATTTAATGGTTCTATTATTTCCAAAAATCATACCCTAGGGTCCTCAAGAGTAGATATAAAAGATTTCATTCAAATAATAGGTAACTACCTTAATCAATCACTTTATTCTACGTTTCTATTTAAATACACTAAATTAATTATATATATCATAAAATATAATAAAACTTATCCTAAATATAATTAAATTTTATTATTATTATGAAACCACAATTATCCCTCCTTTTTCTATTAGATAAAATGTGAAATTATCACCAGTGTGTACGTACGACTTACTGTCTCCCCATAGAGAAAAAAGCATTTTTCATCACCATTTTTTATTGAGGTGTATTATGATAATATTCATATTTATATATGATATTTATTAAAATATTATACATTTATAAGGATAATATAAAATATTCCTACATAAATTTTGATATATTGAAAATGATAATGTCTCTCGTGCGTATGTGTGGACTACCACCTCCACAAAGTGATATGATTTGTTTTTCATTTATATTTCACATGGATTGTAAAAAGTATTTATTTAGTTAATATATATAAAATATGTGGTATAATAATTATTCTGTAAGGGTGGATTATTATTCCATATTCATTTGTTCTATTTGTCAAAAAATGAAAGCATCGTTCATGCGTATGTAAGTTCTACCATCTCCATTAGTAGTGAAATTAATTTTTATTTATATAACATTAATAGATGACTATAAATATTTATAAAATGAATAAATAATGACTAAAATACAATATATTAAGAAACAAAGATCTATTTAATTTGTGGAAACTATTTAACAATAACAAACATGAAAACCCAAGATGTTATCACATTGAATAATTATTTAATATAGTATTATTAAAAAAATAGAGAAAAAATTCTACAAAAAATCATATATTATATAATATAAATAATTATTGTTCTATAATATATTTATAAAAATATATATTTATTATATCATAAGTTTGGAAATGTTTGAAGGAAATCAAATCCAAGGTAAGGTTTTGTTTCACAATCTCCTCATTATTCAGGGTTGTTTATGTTTATGTATCCCTTAGAGGGATTGTTTTATATTTTTATCACAAACATAAAATAGTATATTCCACTATATTTATTCGTGAAATTTTAAATTTATAATATCATTTTCCCTCTTTGGTATTTAAAATTATTCTGAAATTTTTTTAAATAATAGATAACATTATTTTACTCTTAAATCAAAAATCATTTCCACTCCATATACAAGTTATCTAAAAATATTTTTGTAAATGCATTCAAGTAAATAAAATTAATTTCTTAAAGTTATTTTTCCTATGTTTTACTTTTTATATGATCATTTGGAAAGAATCTTCTTATCGTTTTCCAAACCTTATCATTTTTTAAAAAATTTGAAGGGAATATTTTTTGAAACAATATGGAATGTAAAAAATTATCCACTGTTATGACCAATAATTTATTTAAAGAATCCTTTAAGATTTTTCATTATTATTTTCAATGAAATATTATCCCATAATATTTTATAAATTCTTAATTTCAAAAATTTATTTTCCAAGTGGATAGGGTATCTTCCATAAGAAGATTTCTTAATGGTATTTTTATGGTATTTCTGTTAAAAAATGAAAAAAACACGTATATTACTTATTCTTTAATAGGAATATGTTGTAATTATACAATAATTATTATTAATTTAAATATTTTATGATCAGTTTGAATGGGGTTATACTATTTTTATATCATTGACCATATTAATATTAATGGATTAAGATTAGTTTTGTTAATTGGAGAAAGTGATAACATATCATATGGGGGTTTTAAATAAGAGTTTTTGTATTTATTATATTTCAACCCTTTCACAAGGAGAATGCACTGGAATTAGTAAGTGGTGATTTGGGCTTGTTATATCCCCTCGACGCATGTGTAAGTCCCATGAGATAGACTAGCATTACTATAAGGCCGATGACATACCCAGTTATGTAAGATGTCTAGGAATAAGTCCTTGAAAGTATGTTTATGATTTTCAAATTTTTGAATTCCCACATTGTGAGATTAGTGATTGATGTCCATGTCGATATATAATTATTTATGATATCCGTGGATACGGTTCATGCTCATGTGATTATTTATATAGAATTATTTTATCATTATTTATTCTTTCCTTATTATTCTTGATGCTCAAGTTATTGATTAGATGGAATCCATTTTCATATATTTATCATTCCATATTGATTATGATTATTTATTTTTATAAGTTCCACAATACGCATACCCTTTTCGAGCATCTGATCTCACCGCATTATTATGTTTGCTTTCCCCAAGATATCCAGATGTGTTTTTTGTTTTAATTGAAGTGATATGATAGAGGTAAAAATATTGTTCATAATGTAATTACTCAATTAAATTTTATGTTTTCAATTATAATGTGATATTCAATCATGTTTATTTTTTTCCATGACTATTAAACCATTCAAAAATTCAGGATGCAATTATATATATTTAGAGATAATATAATAATTTAAACACTAAACTTGGGTCACTAGGTCGGGTTCTTTATAATGATCCTCTTAATAAATTAAATCATGATGCAGGTGTTGAAACTATTGAAAAATTAAAAAAGTGTTGAATCAATATATGGTGATATTGGGAAACTGCTATTCCCAAGTGGCAATAAATTAATAGATTTATCAATAGTCCTATGGGTAGTTAAATTGAATGTTTAAAATAGTTATATTTATTATAGTTTCATTTAATTTTCAAAACATTGAAAAGAGATACATTGAATAGAAAATGACCATCTGATTCCAATTATGAGTGAAAAAATATTATGCCTAAAGGGACAGATGTATAAACAGATACATGATTACCCTCAATGATAATGATTTTATCATAATATACAATATATGTGAAATCATGAAATAAAATGGATGAAATATCCAACCCTAATTCATTCTAAAGAACATGAACCAAACCTCCCACTAAAGAAATATGGAATCTTCTAATAATTCATTGATTTATGAATATAATTTTAATTTAAATGTGTGCAATGTCAATTATATGAAATACCAATGATATTATATTAGATTTAATCCTAAATAACTATAATAAACTAAAATTATAATATATTATTACCTTTAAATTAGATAATGGGTTTGATAACTTACATCACACACACACCACTAAAATAAAATGGAATAATGATTTTTTAGATTGTTAAAATCATATCCATCGAATTAGTGAGAAAAAATACGAGTAACCTCTTAATCACTTATATGTATATAGAAAGTAAAGTATACCTTTAATATGAATCAAATTCAATTTCACTTCCTTAAATGACTAATAAGAACCCTTATTGTTGAGAAAATTATTTTTCTAAAAAAACATCCTTTTATGAAATAAACATATCTATTAAAAAAATCACATATCAATGATAAAATCTATTTTATATTAATTATATATTAACAAAGCATTATTTTTTAAATAATATGAAGTAAGAATAATAATTATTAATATTTTAAAATGACAATTTCTAATAAAATTTAGTTTATTTTAATTTTTTGATTTTAATCCAAAAATGAATTTATAAATTTTTGGATTTCAAATTAATAAAAAGGAATTCCATTTTTTATTATTTATATCAAACTGATCATAAAAGGGATTTTTGATCTTTTTTTGAAAAGATAGTTTTTAGTTGAGAAATACAGTTTTCATGAAACATGTAATTTGTAGGACATTAAAATTATATAAGAATGAAATGTGAGTCTATAAACACTTTTTTTGTATAAAATTTATAATTTTTGGAATAAAATTATTAATTTAATAATCTTATATGGACTTATAAAACCTATGTAAAATATATTAATAAATAATTAAAATACTTCTTTAATAAAAATTAACTTTCAGAATTTTCATTGAATCAATTATTTCCAAAAGAGATTCAGATTTTTCATTTTTTGGATGTATCATAACCATTATTTATTTATAATGAATAAATTTATTTCATTTAAATTCTAATATAATATTATTATATTATATATATATATATTTAATGTTTAAAAATTCTATTTCTCTAAAAACCTTTTTTACACTATTTAGTGTATTTATTTTAAAAGTAATTTTTTAGACCTCTGGAAATTTTATTTGATAAAAATATTTTAAATTTATAATTATATGTAGGAAATTATTTAAAAAGGACAATATTTATATTTTTCATTAAAATTAATTACTATGTTTAGAAGTTATTTTCTATAGTAAAATTATTATTGGGAAAAAGGAAAATAGTTAATACAAAAGAAGAATAATTTCACATAACAAGAGTGGCTGATTTGATTTTTAATAAAAAAAATTCCATCTCCTCATTTTTTATTTTATTCCTCTATCAATTTAAGAGTAACCTTACATTATTGTAATTTTAAGGGTTACTCCCAAAAGTACCATTTCTATCACTTAAAACGGGGTAACATCTTAACCACTTCAAGGAACACCGATCATTTAAAATTATGATTGAAACTATAAAATGTTGTCCTCATATTAACCTCTCCATATTTAGGAATCTTATGTCCACCTATAGTTAGAATAATTCTTTTATTTCCAAGGAGACTTTCAAGGAAAATTCATGTCTATGACGTGAGTATCATCAACAACATGGGTTACCTTCATGATTATCTTCATTTAAATTTTGTAGAAAATAATATTCTAATTAAATTAATATCACTAATATACTATAATTCTAGTATTTTAATGCTATTATAATTTTATATTCCTATATCCTGTCTATTAAGAAAAAAAATAGTCTTTCATGCATTATGTAGACTACCACCTCCACGATGTAACATGTTTCATTTTCTTAAACCTATTTAAAAATATGTATATAATGATTTAATTAAAGGATAAATATGATTTTAATGATATCATTTTTTATGCTATGAATAATTAGATAACCTGTTAATGAAATGATCAATAAATGATCATCATTAATTAAATCATTTAAAATATTTTCACAAAGAGGATAATCTTTTATTCAAATTGTGTAATGTTTTCACATTTATTAATTAATGTTACACTTAATTAAAATTATGATATATCACAGTAATAAATAAAATATATTATCATTATGCTTATGATATAATTATATTACTAAAAACCACGTCATATTCATTCATTAAATCTGGATATGTTAATGTTTGGGTCGATTTAACCACATAATTGAACAACACTATGAATTTATACCATGAATGAATACAAGAACACAATTACTCATATAATATATTATAAATGTGTAAATAGTGATTATTTTTTGGATATGTTTTATCAATATTTAATTCGTTAATCAAGATAACACACATTGATTATTAACAATCACAGAAATATACTTATTATCAATTTGAACATCAATTATGAAGACCAATAAACTCATGGAATGATATCGGATCACATTAAATAATTATAAACCTTAGTATAAATTTCTTTAATGGCATAAAAATATGATATTTTGAATCATAAATAATGTACACATCACTATTATGAAACTATTGCTAACGATATAGACTATAGACACCCGATGTGGAAAATCATAAGAATTCGTATAGTGAAAAGATATTTATGATGTGAATTAATGAAAATAGAAATCAGTAATACTATAATTTATATGATTATTATATTTATGTTAATATTAAAGGATGTTAAATTATTTTCATGTATGTCAATATAAGAGGTAGGGGTTTTTATCTCAAATCCCTCTCTTTGATACATGCTCGGTATTATTCACCTAATTTCATTTTTTTGTGTATATAGTACCTATTTTTGATATAATATCATGAAATATATTTTAATAATTTTATTTGATTTTAAATTAGAAGACCTAATTTAAATTGATTTTTATTAATGTGTTCTTCAATCCACTTCAGTTTTCTTTGTATCAATTCTGATTCTTTGAGACATTTACATGTAATACACTATGCTCCCATTGTACGGTGTTTTATTTTTTAAAATTCTAGTTAATATTATATACATTCTTACGTGTATACACTATTATTTATTATGTAAAAATTGATACCATATTCAAGTGTCTATTGATTTATTTTTATCCCAAATAATAATTTTTTTGGAAACACAACTTTCATACATTTCGTTTGGATCATTCTATGGATGTTATTTAAAATAAGTCGGGTATATTATACACTTTTATAGAATTATACAGAAATATATCATTGTATTCGAGGGATATTTAGTCCCACCATATAATCCATTTTATAAATATTTCACTCTTCTTATGCAATGTTCTTTTGAAACCTCCACCTATATTATATTGATGTATTATGATATTATTGTTTTAGTATTGACTTAGTCGTCTAAAAAATTCCTTATATAGGGTAAACATAAAATTATACATAATTTAAGTTGGATGATGATCCCCTATAATAATTTTTTTTCTATTAACATAGGGAAATGTCTTTGATTAAAATATATTTTTATGCGAATATGTACATTTATTAGAAAATTCATTAGGTATTGTTTGAACATCAACATTCTTTCTCTCTATGGGTCATAATCATTTTATCACTTTTGTTGAAACATGAAAAAATTATGATATTATTTATGGTTATTGAAAACTAATGTATGTTGAATATGTATTGATATTATGTATTCTTCCTTATAAAGGTATCCATTTTTATTTATAAAGTGGTTCCTCATGAACAAGAATGAATGGTCTTGTTGACTCTTATGGAGAATGCATTACAATTAATTAGTCGATGTGTGTGACCAATAATTACGCATCCCATCGATGTGTCAATAATTCTCATGAGAAAATATAGGTTTTTTTTATTTTGCCTATGCCTTCCCAATTTAGTATGATGACATGACTGCTGTCTTAATGACGTGTACTGTGTTTGGGAACAAGGTTTTGATTGTATGTATTGGATGT
Source organism: Viscum album (assembly GCA_963277665.1). Taxonomy (NCBI): domain Eukaryota; kingdom Viridiplantae; phylum Streptophyta; class Magnoliopsida; order Santalales; family Viscaceae; genus Viscum; species Viscum album. Next base: position 1,982,061,863 of record OY728145.1, on the reverse strand, counting down.
ATGAAATTTTGAATTCAATAATTACGAGATAATTATTATTGAAATCAATATTTTATTAATTATATAAGTGGATATATAATCATCTTGTTTTCATGTTTATTATGGATTCATTTTTTTAACATATTCCAACAATAATATTTTGGAAAATTTTAAATTGTGACTTATTTATATGTTTCCCTTACTGAGTGTTTGATCACACCCAATATTATATTTCCTTATTTAGTGGTTATTATAGAAATTAAAAAATGTGACATGTTTATAAGGATAGAATGTAACACCACTAGTGTTTTTAAAATATAAAATCATTTTTGATATCGTATGTGACACACAATCAACAGCCCCAACGAACAATGATTTTTTAAAATATGATAATTTTAACAATTCCATTATTTTTTTTGATTTTAGTAGGATTAACATGATTAATAAATATATATTTATGTCTTGGATATTTTGATAAATTCTTTTTTAATAATCAATTAGTTTTTGGTATTGCCTTTTTGTTCTTCAAAATATGATTTCATCAAAAACAATTTTTATTTATTTTTATTATAACTTTTCAATAGAAAATATTGAAAATTCATTTGACAAAATCAAATAAATTTTTTATATAATCATTTCTATATTAAAATAGGGTAATTTGTTTTTGTTTTTTTTCAGAAAATATAGATGTTTTTCTGAATAGTAAAAACACAATTTTTTGTAAAATTTTCAATTATTTTGATAAATGAATTAATTTACAAGTAAAATTATTATTTTAATTTTATTTCAAAGTAATATAATTATTATTTAACAATATATAATTATTTATATTTACATAAAAATTATTTAAGATTTTAATATAATTTTATTTATAGGATTAAAAACAAATTTTTCGGAAAACTATTTTAAAATTCAAAATAATTCTCCATTATAATTAATTTAAATAACCACTAATGAGAAATTATTTAAATTATATATGTATCATCATGAAATTATATTCAAATTCTGATTATTTCAAGTTGATAAGTTATTTTAAAATCATCATTTTCAGAAAAATTATATATTTTAGAAAACCGATTTCCATCATGCTTATAGGTATTATATTAAATTACATTGGTACAAATTTGTGAATTGATTTTGATAAAAAAATATTTCATAATTTTAATCATCATAATTAACAATAGGTAATATTTTCAACATAATTTTTGAACAATATTAATAGTAACATTAGTAAATATCAATTACCACTTTAAAAGGAAAATATGTTAATTAAGGGAAACATAATTTAACAAATACTAGAAACAAATTAACAACAATATTATGTATATTTACATTTAATTTTCATGGAAATTATTAATATATTTATTACTTATTGTTTTTTACATTATAAATTATTAAATAGATAATTTTATAAAATTATATTTTGAAACGATGAAGTATAAATTGTGTTTTTAAGTAATATACCATTTATAACAAGAAATTACTTTTGATAAATTGTAGATATGATGTATGATTATTTGTAGTTGTTAAGATATTGTGTGGTGCCATTTTTTCCCCTATAAGTGAGAGAGTGAAATAGTTTATGGAGAAATTAAAAATTCATGGTGGGGAATTAAATGAGTCTAAGATAAGAATTCATGTGAAGAAACATAATCGATTAATTTTCATTTTAAAAATAGGATGAACTTAAATTGAAATTAGTATGGTTGTCAGAGTGATTGAGTTTCCATTAATAATTAAATTAAATGGATTAAAAAATTAATGGTGGTTGGTAGTGTTTTAATATACTAAATGGTTGAATTATTACTATATTGAAGAGGAATTGTGGGCTTTTTGATGAATTTTTGGGATGGTTTTATATAGTTGTTGCAGTAGTTGGTGATGGTTGTTGTGAGGAGACATTTTAGTGACCTTGGCAGAGATAGTGTTGTTAAATGTGAAATATTATATTTTTATTGGGTTTTTTAATTATATAAAAATATTTGATTGTTATTTTTATAGACACTCCACCACTGTTAAGTACTACATAGAGACACCCAAATGAGTTCAGATGAAGTTTCCCCAATAACTAGTTTGGTGAAGGAATGAATGACTGATTACGTCCCCTTCCCCTTCTTCTTCATAAGTAGTCAGTGATGGTTGTACACAATTAGTGGTGAGTCCTGAATGAGGATGGAGTAGTTGGTGGTGATGCCTAATGTTTAGATTCTGTTATATAGTGTAAGGGTCATGAGTGGTAGGGGAAGGTAACAATTTTGATGTATTTATGTTTATGATACCCTAATACCTTGGTTATAAGGCTATGACTGTAAATTATGTGGTATAAATCATGATATTGAAACTTGCGGTGAAATGTGGATATCAACATATGTAATCACAAGATGGTGTACCCTATTGAAGGATGGGGTTGGTAGGGTCACAACATGACCCACATCAGTTGTGGCATGATACTTGATGAATGGTATACCTAGATGTGATGAGAGAACATAATGTTTATTATTAGGGTTATGAGAGTTGAAAATTAGTGGGGAAGTAGATACAACGTGTATTTATCTATGTTCTTTTTATATTACTCTACTATATTAGATACACTATTATGTGAAAGTGATATAGTGATGTTGGGGTTGATAGTTGACCTTGTTAGGTACTTTATAGTTATACTATTTATTCACTAGTGTTTTAGTATTCTGTTTAAACATTTATTCAAGATACCTTAGCTATGATCCCAATAATTATACATGTTATTCTAAATATTTTTATTTATATATATATTATGTTTCTAGGATGGTTTTAGAGACTGATATGAACATTACTTTCTTGGAGGATGGATTTTTTGTCGAGTTTCTATAATAGGTTTTCCTCTGGTATTCTATTCTAGTGACTTTTAATTTTATTTTTATATATAAGTTATTATATTTTTTGGGTTATTTTATTTTATATGATGTATCATTTTTAGGGTTATTTATATTACTAATTAGTTATATTCAATATAATGGGGGTAATGCATCATGTTTAAGTGTTTTATACCCCCATTGATAGTCACAAATATGGGTCCTAATTAAGGGGGATTCAGGGGTCGCTATTTCACTTCACTACCACCCTAGGAAGGGTATAATTAGAGGATTGCACTGGGGGAATGATGGTAGAGAGGTACTAGTGTTTCTATATGGAAAGTAAAATTGATTTTCGATTTAGGATATTGGGAGCCATTAATGGGTTGGGTTGGAAATTAATGTCACAAAGGCATATTGTGTAATGTAGTAAGGGTGAATAATTATTAAATATGTGTTCAAGGAATAATATGATCTGATTTGTATAACTTATTCTTCCATAAAACCCTAGGTAACATTATAATTATTTTCAGATAGATTTTTTTGGAGAGGTACATGCTTTATTCTTTTTTGAATTTTTAAATGAATGTGTTTCTTTTAGGGAACTAAAATAAACTAAAACAAACTAATTCAAAAAAATTGTCTTCTAAAAGGATTTTGGTTTTCTATATTAGTTATTTCAAATATCTATCCTCGCTGTTTTCAATAAATAGTTCATCAAGGGGAGGTTTTGTAGGTTGATCCAGTTGATTATTATAGGATCAATACAATATAAGAGGATGGGATATGGATGGGGGTGTCATGTTTTTTCTATTTTCAGGGTCTCTAAAAGTATGAGGGTGTTTTCTATGATCTAGATATTTCATTCAATATGATTTTGGACATAATTGAGTAATAGTTCATATTAGATAGTAGTTGGATGTTATAGGTGATGCATCAATGGTGGAAATTGTATCTTGTAGAATGGATAGAGGAGGATGTAACTTTTGTTGAATTTTAGAAGGACTTTTATCAAGAGTTCTTATCATTGAGAATAATTGTATAAAAGAGGGAGTATTTTCTCTCCCTTCAATTGGTTTATTGAGTGTATGATTCATTAGGATCAGGATATAAGGCCTACTAAATTTTTATCCCATATATTTCAAAATTAGGATTCAAGAGCATGATGTATTGAAGAGGTACTACTTCTATCAATCAGATATACAACAACCCCATTTTTTCTTCTTATATATTTTCTGTTTATATATATGGAATAAGTGATCATGTGGATGCACTCAAAGGGAAGAGTTCCATGAAATATAAAAAATATTTTCAAATATCATAGCTATAGGTGAGAATATAAAAGAGGTTATGGAAGCCATGGTTTCGATCCATAGCTAGCCGACTACAACAGTTTTCATTATGATACTCTGTAGACAGTTGTTACCAAGAATCTGATTTGGGATTTAAATTAGTATTCTATGTCTATGCGGTTTATTGTCACCATCATGATTACTTCTAGGATACTAAGGGTCTTCATTTTGATATTGAGGTCCATGTCCCTTTTTTGGAAACAACATCATAGGATGCTATCATTCGTTCTTTAGCCAGGTCAAGAGACTTATTCTTATTTGAGGGGATATATATTTGCTAGAGTTCAACCTCATGATGGTCCCCAACCTCATGGACCCAAAGTGATCCATGGAAATAGAGATCATATGTAATGAGAAAAAAGATATGGGCCTAATTAGATGCATTTTATAAAGGTGACAAAGATGAAAGGGTTAGTGTTTATTCAAAGTATGACAAGTTTATCACTTACATTGGTTTTTATTTGTTTTAATAAGATAATTCACAATATATTGTTACAAAAACCATTACTTTTGTGTTGGGAATGATGGTATAGAGACATATATTTCCCCTGGTGTTATCCACACTAGTTGGAGGTAGGACGTCCTTGTTTTATGTGTACAAGTATGTTGACTAGTTATGGGGGAGAATCAGTTGATGTTGGATATATTCTTATTATAGACATAGCCATGTGATTTCATCCTTATCATGGATTGGTTTAATTATATGCATGAAATTGTTGTCTTTATTTAAAGTAGAGTCTTATTTTCTATTATGGGTGTCTAGCTAGTAGTGTTCATTTGTGATCAGATTCATTAGATATATTGTATGTGTGAAAATAATATTTTATTTTCATTGGTGTGGTTTTCAATGGGGGATTAGGTGGTGAAGGTTTCCAGACATGTTGAAGATTTTCTCTATAAATTCCTAGATGAGGATTTGACACTACCCCTTCCAATGATATCTAGTTTGGTAAGAGTTACATATGATCGACTCTCTGATTCAAATAGATCATTGTTATATAGAAACCAAAGATTCATGTGAGTTGAGATGTCAGGTCAATGATTTAGAATAGAGGGGATTTATCAGACCCATTCTATCTCATTAGGGAGATTATATACAATTCTCAAAGAAAGTGTATGGTATTTTGATGTTGAAATTGTAATAGAAAAGTTTGAATTAGGAGAATATCAAAAACCTTTATCCCATACAAACAATATATAATCTATTTAAATAACTGAAGGGGTCTAATTGGTTTTTAGTAATTGGCCTATGTTATAGATATTAAAAGATAAGGATAATTATGGGGGATATCGTGAAGGATTCATTCTAGTGTAGGTATTGAATCTTAATGTTTTTGGAAATTTCATGTAGTTTTATGGACCCACCTACTATTTACATGGGGCTCATGGAATTTATATTCCATGAGTTCTTGGATTAGTTGATAGTATTGTTCATCCATGAAATCCTTATATACTCAAGGATGGAGGAGGAGCAAGCCAATCTCCTTATAGATGTTCAATGGGTTCTTTTTTATAATCTACATTACATGATGTTTTCTAAGTATATGTTTTAGAAATTAAAGGTGAATTTCTTTAGAAATTTGGTGTTTTGATAAGGTGTGGTAGGGAATTGTCAAATGTTGAGATAGTTGTTTCCTAGGAAGCACTAGTGAAATAGGTTGAGATTTGTCAAATTCCTTGGTGTTGTGGGATATTACCAAAGTATTGTGTTAGTTTTCTATCAAATTTAATCCCTTTTAATAGTCATTACAATGAATATATGGGATTTAATGTAGTCAAATATTTGTTAGGCTGATTTTCACTGACTTAATTAGATATTGGTTAGTACCATAGTACATTGGTTACATAAGGAATGGCTGATATTTGAGGTATTTTTTGATTATTCCCATTTTCCATTTGGTTACATATTAATGAAAAAATATAATATTTCTCTAATTAATCTCTATAGTTACATAACCGTGAGAGAAATTATTCCACCCATGATCTAGAGTTGGTAGTATTGGTATTTTCTTTGATGTTTTTGTGACATTACCTCATCAATGAGAACTTTATGATATCTAAAGACTACAAGGTCCTGAAGGATTCTTACCTTAAACAAATATGAACTTGAACCAATGGTGATGGATAATGTTTCTCTACGATTATGGTTTGGATATATCTTAACTGTATAAAAAGGGGAATGTGGCGGTTGAGGCATTGTGTTGGATGTCGCAGTTAGACATTTTAGAGGATGATGATCATGTTTAGAAAGGGGCAGAAGAGATACCAGCAATGCATCTTGGTGTGACGGAAGTTAGTTGAAGAATTTCATCTATCAGATGGTATTGAAATCATCATTGACGATGGAGGGTTAGTATTCATAGTGGGGTGTCATAGTGATGGATTTGATGTGAGATTGTGTCATTAAAAGTGATTCTCCTTAGGTGTGGTCCAACGATGATCAGAATAAAATGTAATATTAGGGTATATTTTTTGATTCATTATCCCTAATTATATATTTATCAAATAATTTCAAGAAATCCATTAGATGTTCTTTTTATCATGTCTAAGATGCATTGTGGATGCTCTGGTGAGGTGGTGAGTCTTAATGGGGTGTTAATAAAAATTGTGTTTGACTGGAATGATAATTTTACTTCATGAGTTTAGAGAGTATTATGACATGTTTTGGGATATTGGATATGAATTATCTTGGTTTTTGAAACCCTAGAATATTGGATGGCCAAGTAGAATATCCAAAATCTAGAGGATATGTTTCATAATTAAATCTTTTATTTTTATCAATCATAGTTGAAATGTATATTTTTTCATTTACCTAAAATAATATCTATCACTTATCCATCAGTACAGATCCATTTGAGGTGTTTTGTAAGTGTCTATATCATTATCTATTGTATCAGATGGAGGATTGGGAGTTAGTATTACTTATTTATAAATGTGGTGTAGAAAATGATGGAGATAATCTAGATGATTATAGATCATATAAAGGCCAAAAATCAACATCATAATGATTTTTTAGATCGTAGGAATATTCCCCAATAAATCTAGGTTCGATACCATGTGTTACTGAGGGTTACCACTCATTAGGGGTAGATAATTTTTATTCTTGAGCATAATATTTCTACTAGATTATCTGGGAATTTTGATGTGTTAGAGAACATTGGGGAAGTATAATATCAGTTTACACTTACACTATGTTTGGAAAAGGATCACACTATCTTTCACAAGTTCCATATTTGTGGGTAACTTTATGATAACACCCATGTCAATAAAATGGCTAAGTTTAATATTAAAATTTATGTGGTGGTTGTGAAGTATCTGGTGAGGTTCTTTGATCTTGTAGAGAAGGTGAGGCATGGGTGATTTATCCCCTTGGTTCATGTGTTTTAGAGGAATGGTGGTTTATAATAGAGTACATGGGAGTGGGATTCTCAAGTGCATGATCAATACCCCATGTTTCCTTGAATATTTTTATTTTTCTATTCAATTGTGGAGAGGTGTTTGAGCTTATTTAATTTTACAAGTTTTAATATCTTTTTAATGGATGATTTTGAATGGTTATGTGATTTGTTCATATGGAATGTTTCTTATGTTCTTTCATAGAAGTATCCTTGAGAGGTATGTTAGGGGATATCTGTTTAGACACCTTTTCTATTTTACAACGAATGTGTTGAATCTCAAGGATGATAAATATTTAATAGTAATATGATTTATTGACCAGGGTTTCTAAAATAATGTGTTTTCATAATATAAAGAGGTTTTAAGAGGGTGTTCAAGGTAGATTATTTGAAATTTTCAAATTTTCATTCATAATAAATTGACAGCCCATGAAGGTAGTTTGTTTTATAGTGTGATTTAATTGGTTATTAAGTTGATTAATTTAGACATGTGGTCTATCCTCCACATGGTCAGTCCATTCAGTCATGTATTCCATCATGTGATCAATCACTTCATGCAGTCACTTCAATAGTTTATAAAATCCCAAATTTCCAAAATACCAAGATTTTCCCAAAATAATGCAAAATAATTTTTTAAAACAAAATAATGAATTTAATATTTAAATAAATCTCTCTAGAATTTTCAAGCTGTAATTAAATTTAATCCTTGAATTATTTATGTTTCCTGGTTTTAAATTCTCCATTTTTGTGAGAATTTAGTAAAATAAAAATTTATAAATAATTAAAAGGAATATTGAATGTGTTATATATTTGAGATACTCTTAGATCATTATTCGTTATTTTAAAATATCCGATATTACATGTTTCTTGTATATATTATTTTCTTCTAGTCTGGGAAATTTAGTGACATGATCTTGGGCCTTGTAATTCATATGTATTTAGCCCAAATTTATATTTCTCATAAATCGATTTATGTTAAACTGCTTATTCATCTCACTATTTTTATTATCACCGTATAGTGTTTATGTTAAAATATTATCCTTATTTCATATTCCTTATTTATCTCCATGTGTTGTATCAATGATCATGCCCTTACCTTTTCATATCTTGGCTATAGAAATATCTTTTTTCCCCGCCTGTTTTTTCTTTCAAGTGGTTTAAAATGACTCTATAGGTAGGGAATCATTCCCCTCCGCTTAATTTAGTGAATTTATATAAGTATAATTCTATTCTATTACATTGGTTGGATTGTTGGTATATAAAAATGAATATAATGAATTTTATTTAATATAATTAAGATGGATAAGGTGTATTTTTATGTTCTTTACTAGTTTTTTATTATTTTCAACTAATGATTATTGCAATAATGTTGAAAACAATTATTATTTGTATATTTTGGTTGTTTTAAATTTATAACCCTTTCTTTATTGATTTTCTAAACTATCCCTTCATAAAAAATTAAGCTCGTATATTTTTCAATGAAATGGATATCTGTAAACCTTCAAATTGAGTGAAAATACCCAAGTAAGAGATGATGAAATATTTTGAGAGCCCCTATAAATTTATTTTGGTATTCTAGAATCCCAATATTATGTGTTGATGTTGATTTATTATTTTATTTATGGTTGTGAGGGCTCGTGATGATTTTATGGTGATGGTAGAGACCGGTTAGGATGCACAGTGTGTTCTAATCTATAAGTGTAGTTATTATTATATATTTACTGCAGTGAGAATGTTGAGTTATAGTGATAGATTCAATAGGTTATGGGATGGTTTATATTGTGAGGTGGTTGAGATATTTTGTAGTTTCATTTATTTAGATTCCTTTTAATGCCGGAATGAAATCGTTAATGACAAAATTTTAAAGGAATTTAAGAAAATTATTTTTTTGGGATGTGAATTCATATGTGGAAGCTTAATAAATGAAAAATATATTAACAAATGGTCCAGAGATAAAAAAAGAAATAAATACAGATGTTTTCCAAGGAGAGTTTTTATGAAATATGAGATTAATTATCTTAATAAATTAATAGTGTTTGATAATGTGATAATATGTAAAATGTTTTAATTTATATATGAAATAAGATAAAATATGGTCTTTGAATGGGTATTTTTTTGGTGGGTTTCATTTAGTAGCGGAAGAAGTTAGTGATCAATGTTTTGAGTTGATATAGCAGTGACCTGGGTTATTCTAATATCATTAGATGTGTACCATTAGGGTGATTATTGCGTGATGTCAATATATGATTAATTTTAATTTTATTCTATAAACACACCACAGATTTCGAGTACAACATAACAACACCCAAATGTTTCATTATTTTTCCCAAAATGATTTGTTTGAATGGGAATGGATGACTGATTATTCCCTATTCAATACTCTTCCTTTAGTAGTGGTATATGAATGTGGTAAAAATTCGATGAATAATTATCTACCAAGGATAGTTCTATTGGTGCGAATACCTAATAATGAGGTGAAGTGACATGGATATGGGGTTATGAATTGTAGAATGTGGTCCAAATAATGTTGTGGTAGTAGAAGGTGATATTTGATTATTGTATTATTCCAATATATGATTCTTGTTACTATACGTGTCTGGGGTAGTTAGGGTTGTGAACCGACCCACATAATACATGTAATGATATGTGATGACTAGTATACTTGGAACGGATAGGTGCAGATGATGTTTGGAATTATGGAATGATAGTGGAAACATAGTGGAGAAGTTCATCCAAAGTTCCCTTATCTATATTCTTTTGATATTATTTTACTTCCATAGATTATTTATTAAGTGAGAGTTTCATCGTGAGGTTGGATAGGATATTAGAACTACTTGGGAGATTGTTGGTTTTTCTATTTGTTAACTATTTTATTGGTATTATCTTTTAGAAATTTTATAAGAGTTATTTTTTGTGATCCTACTAATATATATAAATTAATTCTTAAATTATGGACACAGTAACCAATATGATAATTACTCAATTATATGTTAGGGTCACTTTGGAGATTCCTCCTTAGTTTTTTTGGTATCCTATTCTAGAAACATTTATAAATGTTTATTATCAAATATTGAGGGTTGGTTTGGTTTCTTTTATTTTCTATGAGGATGTTTATTTTGGTTTTATATTTTAAATCTCTATCTTTTTTACTATATAGAGGGGAATGCCTCTAATTTAGATGTTTTATATACTTAATTTAAATTCAAAACTCATGGCCAATGAGAGGTGGGGCATAGTGGGTCACTCTTTTTCTTATCTTCCAATGTTGGATAGATAGAAGTGGATGGGGGTAATTAAAAATAATTTTTCAATAATAGAAAAAAAATTGAATATGTGAATGTTCATGTAGATAAATTTTATTTTCTGGAATACTATAATTTTATACATATCTTTTTTTTATTGTAGAAACATTATTACAGAAAATATAGTGTCATAATCAATAAGGATGTATTGAATGTAGGAATTATGTTTTATTATTAATTAATAAGAAAGTATTAATAAGAATAAAAAAATATTTTGAAATTTTTATTTTCATTATAACACATATAATTTTAAAATATATATTGTTTTTTAAAAATAAATAAAAAATAATAATATTTTATATTCTTTATGATTTGTCACTATATATTCCAAATTACATGAATAATCATATAAATTTATTTATAGAATATTTTTCAAGTTTTACTAATTGTTATATGTATTTCATTTTATTTGTACATTGTTTTGTAAAATATGTTATAAAAGTTTTCAATGATTATTTTACTATTTATGATATTTTATGTTGTTGTTTGTCATGTTGGGTAACATTTTACAATTTTACAAGTCCACAATAAAGTATTTTAATGTATTTTGTTTAGTTTTTTTAACATTCAGTGTAATTTTTTTAAAAATCAACATTTAAGGTCTTGTGATATGATCATTTAAAATATGTTTTTCCAATCATCAACATCAAAATTGTATTTCCATGTATGTTTTACGAAAAAATGATGTGGAAAATTCTGTGTAATGGATTTCCACATATGGTTTATTAGAAATAAAAGTTTAAATCTCTCTTATATGTTGTTTTAAATGATATCATTCAATATTATTTTTAAAAAAACTCACTTGAAAAACCAACTATTTATGCCACATATATTTACATCTCTTTTCAACCAATACTAAAAGGATGAAATAAGAAACCGATGTAAAAGTAATTTTTTCACATGTGTATTAATAGGGTTCATCAATTGCAGTGTAGTCTTCTTCTTTGTGGTGTTACGTATGCATTGTGATGTAGTCTTCAGTAATTATCATTTTAAATATATGCACCAATATTTAACACCCCATGTTTTTTTGTTAACCCTATATCATAATTTATATACTAGTTCTCCATTATGTCATGATTTTAATTATTATGAAATGAATAACTTTCTCATTTTTAGAATGATTCATACTGTTTCTTCTATAAATTATTTTGAAGTTACAAATGTGGTCAAAATAAAACACCCAATAAAATCATCATGAGGTATTGATTATAGTGTTAATTCTTCCATTATGATGTGACTAGTTCTATTATAGCATGGATGAATAACCTAAATATCAAATTCTTTAACAAAGTTCTATTCACAATATAACCATCATAGTTTCACCAAAAATTTTAATTCTATTATAATTTCACGCCAATAATTATACAAACACTTTTATACTTATCTAAGCATATAAAAATTTCCATGATATCACCAAAAAAGACAATTTATAACCAAAAAATGCCTCATCAAATTCAAATATTGATATTCAATATTCTCCTCCTTTACTAATACATGTTTCAACATTCTATTAGTTAAATAAAATGTTTAGAAAATTTTCCAAGTAATATAACCTTGGATCCACCATCATACCTTACCCAAATTATCATTAAATAATCATTAATATAAATGATAAATTAATCCCAATTAGAATACCCCATACTAAAAATGTAGATGGAATAATTAAATAATAATATGTTTTTCGATCTTATCATTGGTGAAGATAGGATGCTTAGATTTTGCAAATGAAAATATAAACCTTTTATATTGGATTCAAATTTATGTTTATTATATTAATTCCACAAATCCACATTCTATATAAAACTCACTATAATTGAAGATTATATATATCTATGGGAACACTTTTATGTAGATAACATGAAGAGTTATGTCAATTAATAAATTAAAATATTTTTAGTGTGACAATAAGAAAATAATTAATTGAAATAACTAATGTATTGATGAAATATCTTCTTATTCACGTATATAAGTGAGATAATGACCTAAATAATCTTTTCATGGATCTCCTATAAACATAAAAGGAAACAAATATTATATAGGTTATAATTGATCAATTAACGAATTAATCCCATTTTATTGACAAAAAAACAATTTATCCAGTGATTATATTTTCATGAATAAATAATAATTCATGTCATTCTAAAATTAATTGGATTATATCATGACTTGAGATTAATATATTAATTTTTAATATATTTTTATAATCATCCATGCATTAATTTTTTTATCAGTACTTTTTTTCCTCAAATTTATAGAATAACCAATAAGAGTATCCAATTCTTTTTCTTATATTATAATATATTTTATCTTGAATTAAAAGTGTGTTTTTATTTATATATTTCACAATTAAAGTACTTTTAAAATAAAATATTCCATTCAACCATCATGGTGGATCCCTACAAGGATATATATGGGAAGAACTATTTTAATACATTTTAATATTAAGAGGCTAGGGAATTTTATTGTTATGTATAAAATTGAAAAAAATATATTAAGAATATACCATAAGTTAAAAAATGAACCCATTAAAAAAATGAGATATATTGATAATATACAGAAGGATTTTTATTTCAATTTTAGAGATTTTAGAAATATATATTTAGAATTCGTATGAATGTAAAATTATGTCCGATATATAATGGTAAAATTTAAATGTTATAGAGCATTGTTGTTGTGACATACAAATTGGATCCCCCAAACCATTTTCATTATGATACAATATATGAAAAAATTTAGGTGATAAAACTATTCATTAAATTTAGTTTTGGATATTTTTAATCATTATTAGCTATTAATTAGAATTATATAATATCTTTAGTTAGTATTATTACTCATACTTAATTATAATGGAAATGTGTTCATTTAAGTGTTGTTAATTTTTTTTCTATTATAGATTTTATTTTTATAATTTTAAATTTATAATCATTTATTTCTATATGAGATGGAAAAATATGAAGGGTTGGGTTTAAAACCGGTGGTGGTCTGTATGGGAAGAGTAAAAACTAAGAACCTCATAGAGAAAATATGGCATAATAAGTTGAATATAATGAATATGGATAATTTAAGTGAAATGGAAAAATATGGGGTGAATCCACATCATGGTAGTGTAAATCATTCAACAAAAAGACTATATGTTTGAATCATGACTTAAGGATATGTTCGGGAGGATTGATCATGGTGAAAAATAGTGTTGTGACAAAAAATGTGTCATTTATTTAATTACCATAATATGATTTCATAGACAAGAGATGATTTGATATTGAAATATTTCTTAGTAAGATAGTGGAAAAAAAATTATTTCTAGATATTTGATATGAAAATGAATATATATATATATAAAATAAATTGTGGTTTATTTAACCATGTAATGGATTCTATTGGTGTTTAATCTCTATAAAATGGGTAGTCTATAACATGAAGAAAAGGAAAAAATGAAGAGGGAACTCAATAAAGCATTATTTGGATCATAGAGATAGTTGTTTAGAATATTTTTGGATATATAATAGGCCCCCTTCATATTTAAAAGTAATATTTTTGAGAAAATGTTTAAATAATATAGTGAAAACATATTTTTTAGAGATAATTATTAATTAAGTGGGATTAAATTGATATTTTCTTTTATTATTGGTGATAAGTTTTAATTCATTTATCTATTATTCTAAAATATTTTTCATTAACAATCATTATAATTGGGTGTTATTAGATATATTTTAATTTCACTCATCAATTAATTTTTTTGAATATTTTCCTGATCACTAATTTTGTTTGGGGGATATAATTTTAAAAATTATTTTAAATCACATAATTTTTAAATGAATTAAAGTAATCTGTTATAAAAAAAATTTAATTTAATAACTATAAAAAAATGACACGATTATTTTGTTTAGATTTAATTTTGATAGAAATGATTTATTCACTAATGGTATTGTAATTTTAATAATATCATGTTCATATATTTATTATTCCTAGTATAAGATTAAAATTTTAATTTATTTATTTTTTTACATATAAATAATAATTTGAAATATTCATCCTATATTTTGGATTGAGAAAATATTATTTGGATCATTTATTCTTTTTGGGATTGACCTTGGAGACTAAATAACTATTCGTTTATAGTTAGTATTTGAAAGGTTTATAATAAATTTATAATATTCAATCCCCGTGAGAGATAATTACACCTAATAGGTTTCAATGTTTTTGGTTACATTACTATTGAACTAGTAAACATAGAATAATATAAAATTCAGTAGATCATGATAATTACATACTTATCCTTTTTATTTTTTTATTCCTTTGGATAGAAATGGTTTTCTCATTATATAATTTTTCAATATAAAATTTTTTGGTGCATTAAAATTCAATGTGGGAGAAGACCATTAAATTGGGAAAGGAGATTTTCGAATATGAACTTGATTTTAAAAATATATTAGGGGAGAAAAAACAAAATAAAAAACATTGTTGAAGTTTATCAAGGTCATAGAGTGAAAAAACTGTTGTAAAATATTAAAACCAATTCATAGAGTTTTCAAGGTGTATGAACAAGCTTTATGTGTGGGGGAATAACTGAGCATCAATGTGGTACTAATTATAAGAAAAAAATTGTGTTAAAGAAGGAATTCATTCAAATTTTTTCCAATTAAATTCAAATAAATGTTATTTGATATTATGATAAAAATGCACAGTTGATATTTTTTCTTGAACATTGTAAAAATTTCATATGGAATCATGTATTAAATTATTTTTCAGTTTTACACTTATTAAAATTTTCATTAAATGGAAATGAAAAATAATGGTTTTAAATATTGACACCGCTTTCCAATGCAAGATGGTATGAAATGGAATTCTTATTAATTACAAGGTTATATCCTCCATTAAAATTAATGAATATCTATATATAAATATGATATTAAAATTAATATAACATGATTTTTATTTATGATGTTAGAGAAATAATTACGAACATAATAAAGAATTATTTACAACATGGAATTGAAAAGTTCTTGGTAATCAAAACCCTTTACCAAGTTTTTTCACAATGAAATAGTTAAATAAAGATCATTTCACTAAAATAATATTTATAAAGAAGTAATTGGAATATTATTTTGAAAATTTTTATAATTTTTCTAATAAAAATTGAAAATAGTAATTATATATAGTGGTCTAATGAAGAGGGGTTCACATTCTTGATTCTAATACTTTCACAGATTCCTAATTATAGGTTTTAATAAATCAATTTGAAATGAGGATATAAATGTTTTATACCCAATGAATGTTTATTTTATATTTAAATTACAATTATATGAATAGGTAAAATAAAATTTATGGATATATACATTAATGAAATTAATGATGGAGTGGAAAAAAATTCAACAATAAGGTGTCACTCTTAAATTACTCTTAATAGAAGAATTTACAAAAATATTCAAGTAAAATTTGAAGAAATATTAGATAGTTTCATGAAAACTAGTTGGGATAAAATAAAGTATATATACAAAAATTCATGAAATAATTTTTCATTAAATAGAAATATATTGTTTTAGGATAGAAAAATTTTAAAAAATCTCAAATAGATAGTAAAAGAAATAACTTTGTGTGCCATATAGGTAAACCTAAGTGGTGGATTAATGCCTATTATCCCATGGAGTAGAAGAAACT
Source organism: Viscum album (assembly GCA_963277665.1). Classification (NCBI taxonomy): domain Eukaryota; kingdom Viridiplantae; phylum Streptophyta; class Magnoliopsida; order Santalales; family Viscaceae; genus Viscum; species Viscum album. The sequence goes on along the minus strand of OY728145.1, from coordinate 1,982,045,343 downwards.
TAAATTAAATTGAGAAAATAGTTTAGAGAATACAAGTAAATAAATATAAAAAAGAAAACATATATTTGGAAAAGAGAACCATAAAGGTAATAGAATCCATGAATGAATCTAGTGAAGGATAACCAAAACCTTGTAAAAACCAAATACCATTTCCAAAATAAATCATGTAAAGAATAACTAAAAATAAAAGAGATAAATTTTCATAATATTTTTAAAAATTTCAAATTAAATTTTATTTATTAAAATATTTTTCAAACATGCTACATATATAAAGAGCATGATGGAATTGGTTGTAAATATCAATTAACTAGAGGAGATGAGTAAAATACATATTGTAAGAGAATTATTAACAATGACTAAGAGGCGCTTTCAAAATTATCTATATGTTTTAAATTGTTTTTATACTCTGAATAATATAAAATATTGTACATTATAAAGAACATTTATATTTAGGTCTGAGTACGAGTATTCTACTCTAATAAATATTTAAAATACTAGGATATTAAGTGATGAAAACATTAAAATTTTTAAATCAATGAGTTTATACAATAGTTTGATATCACAATGTTTGGATTAAATATGTTTTGGTTAAAGTTTGAAAAATTTATTTTATAATGAATATATTTATGTGAGATTTAGATAAATAGAAAAACCCTTCATTTTGAGTGGTTATTTTTAGTAATGATAAGGTCCTTGATTGATGTATAAAATGGGGAATTATCATTAATAATTGGTGGTGATCCAAAGTAATTAAATATTCATAGAGAAATGAAAAATATTATGTACTAAAATGTCGTTTGAATTGAGGAAAAAGTCTCGAAAGTAATATTTTACTACCAATTTTGAAAGGTAAGACAAGGATTCTATGATGAATTACGAAAACCTAGAAATATATGACAAAAATAAGTAAATATGACTATATATGAAGATATAACAATCTGTGAAGAATGATTTTAAAGAAGATATAAAAGATTACAAATTAGTTTTATTATTTAGTGAACCATTGTTTCTAATCTAACTAAACATAATTGATTTGTCCAATAAAAATCAAAGAAATATTACATTAAAAATATTTTAGAAGGATTTTAGATAATTAAGAGGACTTATGTATATAGGTGAAACCCAAATAAGGATTTTCATTGATATAAATAGGGAGACTTATTTATATTATTATATAACATGTTATAGTGACGTTATTTCTAGGAAATAGATTTAAAACACAATACATATGAGAAGAAATACATTTTTTATTAAATTATTATGATGTAGTTTTTGTTAAATTATTTTTATATTTATACATGTTCAAAAATTCAAAAATCTTGTCTTTTTTATATTAAAAATATTAATATATATTACACGTTCAGTTATTTATTTTGATTTTGTAGGTCTATCATGGAACGTAAATCTTTTGAAATTGAAGTGAAATTATAAAACCGTTAATAAAAGTATATTTTTATTTTGAATTCTTAATTTCTTCACATTCTACAGATTTTAAATTATTCATGCCCTTTTAGGATTAAAAAAATTATATTTCTCTAAGATAATTTTGACAATTTATATAATTGATACAAAGAGGATCTTAGGTATAACATTATATCGTGTTTTAAATTTCATTTTCAAAGAAATTGAATGAGTATGGTGATTGGTAGACGAGTAAAGATAAGTATATGAGTGTTGTAATGAGGAATCCTAGTTTTAGTAATATTATAGATCATTATAAATGAAAAGTTTTAAAATTTGGACTTAAAAAAATTTTATATCAGCATTACATAGGTACTTTTGGGAAGAGAATATTTTTAAACTTTCAATTTGTTATAGGGGTTTATCGAGTTATAAAAATAAAAAAATATAGTTTTATAAAAGAATTAAATTACCATGTAATTAAATATAATTTTAATTCCTTCTCCAGTAAAGTTCTAACAATAAAAATATGATTATAAAGAGATTTCTGGTGGAGATGGAGCTGTTTGGGTATATTTAAATTATAAGGATGTTTTTTATGATTTTATGATCATTAAATATTATCCAAAAATAATGTTATAAATTTTATAAATATTTATTGGTTTGTGATTTAATAAAAAAATATTGATGAGTGTGAAATTAATTCTATGTATTAATTTCATTGAGAAAATAGTGAGAAAATTAAAATAAAGTAACTGTTATGTGCATAAGTATAATCTAGAATGAAAATTAAATGATAACACTTATTAGTTAATTTAAATTCCCATTTCAAAAATGGGTATCTAGAAATATTTAATTAAATTAAAATAAAATATTAATTTATTTATTTAAACAGTGATGAGTTGACAAGATGTTCTCATGTGATTTTTTTAATTTTACCTAAATTGGTAATTATTTTATATTAATTGAATAAATTAGTTAATATTGATTTTATATATTTTATTTATAATTATATAGAGATATTTTTTAATGGAAATGAAAAATGTGAAGTAATTTTATATGATAAAAATTCATTTAATATTTTTTTGTAATTTTGAATATATTTTTTTTCCAATATAATTATTAGTATTATATAATATATTTTGTTAATATAAAAATTGATGCATAAATTTAATTATAACATACGAATATTATTGATTATATTATTTTAAAAGTTTTCATTTTAATTTGATATTTTTTAAAAATTAATTTTTGTATTTTTATAGGAAAATGACAGAATGACATATTTAGTAGGGAAAAAAGTCAAAGTGTGGTAAGTAAAAAAATACCGAACATTATATTGAAAACAAATTTCAATGGATTGATGATGTGTTACTCAGATAATTTGCGTAAATAAGTAATAATAATGAACTATGTCATGGTGGTGTAGATTGTAGTAGATTGGGAAGATAGTTTTGAATCAAAATGTATTACCCTAACATGATGTATCAATCATGGTTAATAGATTAGTAAGGATTGAAAATCCATCATTATTTTAATTAATACATCATTATTTTATAAATAAGAGATGATTTGTAATTAAAATTTTTCTAAAAAGGATCTATGAAATTACATTATTTCTAGAGATTAAAAGTTCAAATGAAGAATATATAAATAAAATAATTCATGGTTTCAATTTGAAAATCATAGTTTTTGGTGATAGAAGAACTTAATAAAAATTATAAAGTGTTTCTTAATTAAAAGGATGAATATATGATAGAATTTTATCAAGACATAATTGATGTTTTAAAATACTTGGTCGATATTGGTTTGGATATAGAATTGTAATCCAATATTTTGAATAATAAACAAATTATATGTTTTTATGAAATATTGGTAGGGTAAAAATATTTTTTACTGATGATAATTAATAATGAGTGACTAAATTATTATTATGATTATTTATATTATTTGTTTAAGAAAATAAATTTTCCAATTATTTTAATGTATTATTCTATTAATGAACAAAATAATTATCTATTGATTTAGTGATTATCATTTAATTTGTGAAATATATTTCTTGAATATTTTATTTATCAAACAATGTGTTTTTAAGTCAATATTTAAATATTTTTTATAATACCGACTTGAATAATGAATTTACATACTTGATTAAATGAAAATGTTGATTTAGTAAAAGATGAAAAATCCTAGACTAAATGTTATTTGGGATTTATTTCTAATGTAAATGAGTTATTCAATATTGACATTAGAATTTTATTATTATCATTTCACTAGATTTATGATTCTCAAACAAAATTTTTATATTTATATTTTGTTATATTCAATTAAAAACAATCCCTCAATTTATTTTTCTATAATTTTTTTATCTATATAGTATAATCAGTATAATAGTTTTTTATGCTGGGCTATATAAATTCACATTACTAAAACATTGTAGTGGGTGTTAGTAAGAGTAATTATAAATTTAAAAAATACATTTACTTAAAGATTACAAATTCCTCATAGAAATCCATCATAAAATATTTTCCTTGTATTTGGAGATCATTTACATGCCTTACCCAATTTTAACAAATTTTTATAAAATTTAAATCAATGATTTTTATTTTATTAGATTAAAAAAAATATTTATTTATTTATAGGTTGTTTCATTGGTTAGAGTGTTTATTTAATGGCATGATAATTTTTTATAATAAATATTTTCCTTGGAGAAATGTTTGTGACAGTAAACAAATTGATTTTAATTCAAGGATGGAATAGAGGATTTCATTATATATTCAGAATAAAAATACTAATGATATTTTTTTCGACTACATTACAATATAGTAATAGGTAGATAATTTTTTTTACCCATTACAGAATAAATTTATCACTATGATTTTTTTTGAATGAGGGGAGTTATTGTATTTATGTTATTGTATTCTTCACCCTATTTTCTATATATATTTCATCAATTTCTTATCTTCCCATTTGATTGGTGGTGGGTGATTCTTATAGAAGGTGGAAGAAAGAGGGATCTATATAATATCATAAATGTTTTGTTAATATTTTTCATTTCTATTTTAGAACAGGTTATTGTCATAATTTATAGATCATATATCTAAATAAAAACATTGTGTGAAATAATGATATGTTGTTTTTCAAATTTCATATTCTCATATTTCTCAATTTTCCTCATTAAGGAGGTGAATATTTGGTTTCGATATTTATTAGTGTCCTTGAAACGTTATGAAGAATTTTAATTTATATTGTGTATTTCATATTCTTGATATAGTGAGTGACATGGGGGATACGTCAAATTTAATGGGGGACCTTTCACTTACTTTAGGTCTTGAACCCCTTTCTGGAGAGTTTCACAAGGGTCCTCCCAAAATTCAATGGGGATTTTCTAATTATAGATGACGAATTTTTTTTATAAAGACCGCGACCTTTATATATATATTTTTTGATGATGTTATTTAAATGTATTTGTAATTTGATTGATTCAATAGATTGTTTTAAAAAAATAAATTATAAGTTAGTTGACTTTCATTCCTTCATATATTTATTGGGACTGGTTGTTTTTTTAATTTTTTCATTCATAATTTCTCAATTAAATATTCATAAATTATTTATAAAATAATTATTATAATTAAATTGATTTTATTAATTTGTGAATTTTGATAACAAAAACTAGATTTTTATTTCTATATAAAATTCCATTTTTAAGATTACATTAATCATGTGGTTTGATTAAAATATGAATTTTTAAAATAACAATAGTTTTTTATCTTATTTTTTTAGGAAATAAAATTTTCAAGGATTTAATTTCTAAATAATTATAGAAATAAAACATATATTGGTATGTAATTGAACCCAATGTAAGAGAAATTTTCAAAACAACCTGAAGAATATTCTCTAATGTTAAAATGAATAAAAATGTCATAAATTTTAATAGACATTGGTCACTATAATATGATACAAATGATGTGAGATATAAAAGGAAACATTGTTGATCGGATGTAATCTATTAAAGTATTGAAGATGATAATAAGTGATATTTGTATTAAATTGATGTTAACATATCCGATAATGCCATAAATTGGATAATGATTTTTTAAATTTTGGGTGAATGAATATGGGAAACTAAATTTTTAATTACTTTAAAATTACTTTTTATTTTCATTTTGGAATCCTATTAAATGATTTGTGAGCTATAGAATTTTTATGTGTTACCAGTTTTTCAAAATAAATTGGTTTACATGTTTTTATGAAGAACATTCAAGAGAATTCATGGATGTGATTTTAGGTAAACTAATTAGTATTGTTTTACTATGACATTCCAATCCCTATTTATAGAGAAGTGACCATTTGGTTAGGCAGAAGTTATCAAATTCACATCCCCGTACAGCAGAGGCTACCAACTAGTTATAAGGATATGAGATTATATGATTGAGAGACAATACACATATGATCTGAGTGTATCATAGAGGTAAAATAAATGATCATGTAATGGAAATATATATAATAATAAAAGAAGTGGAATAATTAAATCGTCAACTATAATAAATATTCTTTCATAAAAAATAGTATAACAATACCCAAATAATATGAAATTTTTTTATCATGTCATGGTGATATTCAAAAAATATAAAAAATTGGAATAGAGGAACCTAAATAAAGAAGATTATATAAAAAAATGAAAAAAGAACCAAGCTATCTTCAATTGCATTGTAAGAATAAGCTCGGTCCTCTGGCCTCATACAACATCTTATCATAAATTTTAAGAGTCTATAATAGGTTACTTTACTTTATCCCTACCTACATCTATTAATTCTACCTGGATACCAAATGGTGTCCCAAGCAGGGTTTGGGATATACTCTGTAAGACACCACTAATAGTGTATCTAACAAATCTACTTAGTGCGTGAATGTTGTTATAGTGTGCATGTAAGAAATCAATAAATATCTTAATGTTAGTTTAAAACAATCAATTGTGGATTTACATAACATGACAAGCATTATATAAATGATGAAAAATTGCATACATGATTAAAGTATCATCTATGAAATATGGTGTATGTATCAAGTGTCATACTAGTGAGGTCCAGGGCCCATGGTCACTGTACAAGGCATCCTATATGAGTCTATAGAGCTCTCCCATAGAAAACTCAATGTAATGTAGACCTACAAGGGAACGTACTTTGGGAAATTAACCGCGGAATAATAATCGATTCTTTGAAGATCATCCATAGAAAACATGGAAAACATAAGCGAGGAGGCCAAGGAGATAGTGCATAGTGGTCCATGAAATCCAGATCCATGATAACAATCCAAGGAATCCAATTTAAGTACATTGTTGGTGCCTAACCAGAATGTTGGTGCCATATCCTGGTGTTTGTTCCATACTGAATTATGCATCAATGAATAATTAACATAAGTGATATAGGGAATATGTTAGTGTCAACACCCTTTTATCAATTTAGTGCATCACATTCATTTTATTAATCAACTTACTTCCATATAACAATACAGGGTATAAGTATGTGTCCACACAAACTTAAAACCCATTTATATTAGTATTTGTAATCTAAGAGATCACCCATCTCATTTACAACATCAATTTATTATATTTCAATTATAATAAACAACAAAAAAAGAGGTATTCAACCTTTATTATCCCAATGTATTTAGTATAAAACATTCACTCATTGGTGGAAAGCTCCAAACACAAAAGGGGTTTCATAATAACAATAATTCAAACAAACCAACCTCAAAACATGGTTCATGTTGAATTAAATGACCTCCCACCAAGTCAAGGTGGAAATAAAACATCAAATCGTGATTTAAAACTTTTAATTTATGGTATTAATCATTTTAGAATCAACTCTAATAATGTCACATGTGTGAGGATATGACATAATCTTTAAACATTAATACTTTAAGGTAATAGGTATAAACCACCTACCTTCGATGGTTAGTATAATCCTCATGCATTATCAGCCTTGAAATCAAGCTAGAACTAATGAAATTGGGGAAATCATAAAATAATCTAAAAATAGGACATATTAGCCCATGTAGATTTAACACTGTGTGAGGTGATATAAATTATGAAAGGAATAATTTTTAATGAAGGGATTACTAGTATATATTCTATTTCAGGAATGAAATATTGTTTTAACTTCGTATAAAATATGTGGCTCAAATCCAATGGATAGTAGAGAAGAGGAGCTAGAGTTGCTGTGAGAGGCTATTGCGCATAGAGAGTAAAAGAAATTGATGCTGAAAGATAAATATAAGGAGTGTAAAAGGGTACTTTCCAATTATTTTAAAGGGTGAAATGTTTTTACACAATGTTGGCCAAACTACGCACCAACCGTGCTTTAAAACAATCTAATGTTTAACCCCCTTGCACAGGTAAGGCACATAGATTAAAAAACTATGTGTGGCCCTTCTGGATCCTCTAGAATTGTATGCAGTAGTACTATATAGTCATGTATCCTAACCCATACGGTTTCTCAAACCATGAACTACATCGTTAGTGCCACATGGTTGACCTTTTCTGTTACTACAAACCCAAAATTTACTATAAACTCATTTATTAACTTTAAAAAATAGATTTATGGGTTCAAAAAAGGCCCAAGATACTCCCAAACCATTATTTAAACTATTAATAACATTTATATAGATAAAATTAAATTTTTAAAGAAAAATATTGAAGGATCCATACATGAAAAGATAATATGAGATCTTACAACCTCCCCAATATAAAACAACTTCTCTCTGAGCTTCCCTTTGGAGGGTGGTCAATGAATATATTAGAAGTGTTCCAGACAATATGAATATACGTTATCATCTCACCCCCAGGTCTCATCCTATACAAGTCCATAAAATCATAGCACCAATACTAGAGGAATAAACCTCCGTTGTAGATCCTTCATGCTCTGATAAAAAAAACATATACAGAGCTCCTATAAAGAATCATGAGAATCCAAATCAATTTTATAAGGATAAAATGAATTATGTGGTTTGGAATGATAACTTCGTTGATGAGATACATGGAATAAATCACGAATGGACTGATACCATTGAAATAATATCTATCTAATATGCTACAAGCCCAACTCTCCCCATGGAATCGAAAGTCCATATATAACAGGGTTAAAGATTACAATTTCATTGAATTTTTCTATGACCTACCCTAGGATAAAAAAGTTAAGAAGACGTTATCTCTAACCTCAAACACCAAAGTTTTGTAGATAAATTCATCATGATACTTCTAAAAAATTGTTTAATATCCATATGGTTTTGTAAAAATTGTACCTAGTCCGATATTATTTGATCAACCAGAGGTCCTAGTAAAACTACATCACCTACCTCTATTCAACATAAATATGAATGAGATAGACTACCATATAATGATTCGTAAGGATCCAATTGAATATATTCCTTGAAGTTGTTTTTATAATAAATTTTGTGGAGTGGTTTGTTCTTCCCTAAAAACCTAAAAAAATCAATGATACATTCTCAGAGCATGTCCTACAACATTTAAATAATATATTTCAATAGAAAATAGGTCTAAGGGTGATAAAATATACACATTAGTACTTGTTAGAACACCAAATCCTTCTCTACCCCCTTTCAAAATGGTGATCTTATTCGAGAATCCCCATCTAATATGATGGTATGTGGATCTTTTTGCAGGTGTATAATTTCCCATGTATATATATTTTCTAGTTTTTCTACTAAAAAGGTCTCTTAGATAAGTAATAAGATGGATCCATTTGTCATCCATCCTATAATTACACACAAATCCTAAAATCATTGGGGTTTTTGGAAAACACATCACAGAATCCATAGTGACATCATCCCATTTCCAATCAATAATTGGAATTTTAAATAAAAGTACCACTAGTGATGGTTTTCCACATTCACATGCTTATTGGTGGAATACCATGAAACAAGACTAAACATATCTTTTTTCATACCTGCCCACTAGTACTAGTGGGATGGATCATGGTACATCTTTATAAGACTAAGATGTACTACCCAAGATGAGCAATCATATTATCACATCAATTCCACTAGGATTTCAGTAGGAACCCAGAAGATCCCATTAATTCCAAAGATCTCATCCCTATTAATGACTCATCCAGGAAAAGTGGGTCCTCCCGGGTGACACTCTTCTAGAGGGCCAGGCCCTCAAGACATTTATGATGTCTTATCATTACTCTATCCAGAAGAAAAGACACCACTATCAGACCTATAACAATAGGTGGACCATGGAGATCTTTAATCTCAATATGCTTATCAGAAAACAATTCCATAAATTTTTATTCACTATTGGATTCTTAAACTACGTATGTTTGAGTCTTATGACTGATAGAAATATCCACTTCATTACACATCCTTGGAATAAACACAATCTCATAGTTGAAGGACATTTGTATTTAACCCACCATAACTACATGATATTTAAATCACACTATGTAAAGAAGTGTTTCTGTATTTTCTAGTTTCTTTATACCACAAAATTATCACTCCAATGAAGTGATACCAAAAAATTCTAGGAATGAACCACATATTCCCATCGAAGTTCATGTGTCATGTATTTCCACTGATAAGGTATCAACTATCCAGACTTGTATTCCATGACTCAATCTCCCTACATTAGAATGACACCAATTTGGATACCTGACACATCAATATACACCATGTATCCTCTACCAGGATCATGTAAAATAAAGATCAATATTGAATTCCAAATAACTTTCATCTCCTATCATAATTTATTACATTCTTCTAACCATAATATTTTTCACCCTTATTTTTAAGCCTATATGAGGAACTTCAAGGTAGTAGAAATAATTAATAAGGAATTTTTTATATCTATTCATCCCAAAAAATTATTTATATATTAGTATTTCTTGGGATAATCCATTGAAACCCTAACCCTCACCTTCCTTGGTTGAACAGATATTGTAGACTCTGATATAATAAGACCTAGGAAGTGAACTTTGTCGATAAAAAAGTATCATTTTTTTGATTAAAATAAAATTAATGTTTTTTGTTGTATTTAGTATGATATTAAGATGGTTGGAATGGTCATTTAGAGTGAGAGAATACATCATGATTTATTCCAAGAAGACTACCACAAATGAATCTAGATATTCGTGGAAAACCAAATTTAGTAGAGGATTGAATATTTAATATGTCATGAAACCAAACTAAATAACATAATATTTCTATAAGTTATATCTAAAATGGTAATATTTATTTGGTATATCTAATGGTATAACATATAACTTTTGATAACATAGTATTATATTAATCATTGAGAAGACCCCGCTATAATAAAATATTATTGAAGAGGCCACTTATACAAGGAAAATGATATCATTTCTTCACAGAAATATGATTCACTCCTTTTTAATCAATACATAATCTAAGGGATACATCCTCCATCATCGAGATAATGAATAGGGAAACCCCAAGGTGATGTATAGGGTTGCATAAAACCCCTACTTTCCAAGTCTTATAGATTCCTCTTAATCCTTGAAAACTTGTTATTATCCATTATGTAAGGATGAATGGTTATTAGTACTACTCCCGGTACTATATCAATAGTAATATCAAACTTTCTCTTAGGAGGTATCCTAGAAATATCATTATGTATAACATTTCTTAGGGAATCCACTATAAGAGGGAAACATGACTGATGTATTCCTTAATCATCTAAAGATGGGTTAGAAATATGGGCTATCACTCTAGAGATATATAATGGAGTGGGAAGAAATTAAGTAAAATAAAATAGGCACTAAATTTGAGACTAGAAGAAACGTTCCATGAACTATAGAAGCATCGACACTCAGCTCCTCATGTATCGGTTACACTACATACATATGTTCACATATGTGTCCTTAAGATAAATTATACCTACCAAGTTAAGGTAATCTATAATGAAACTATTAATTTTAACTATATCTCTCTTATACATGAACAAATCCTTATCATGATTTTTTTTATTACTCTAACTCCCTATATAATTTGGAGCTACTAACTGAACCCCTGAACTCAGAGTTAGTGTATACCCCCTCTCACTATCCATTAGAGGCAATATTCTTAAAAAACACTAATGATTAGCCAATATACCACATTATATTTATTTAATAGGGGATATATCACACTAAGGCTTCTTATTACCCATCTTAACACACTGATGATAGATCACATGGATATCTGAGAAAACCCTTTGGCTATTGACACCTCCTCAGGAAAGATGAAAATAACGCCTCAAACTGCTATATGAACTATTTAACTAGTGAGGTAACAGAAAACCCTATCCCACACATAAAACTTCTAAAAGGTTACACACAATGATGATGAATAGATTTAATATCTTAGTGATAGTAGTGAAATGAAACATTCTCACCTAAGACCAGATCACTTATAAGATCCCATCATCAAAAAGTGTATCTCTAGATTTGTTGTCACTAAGGAGAGAAGGAATGAAATGTTGAATATATATTATTTGTGATTGTAATCCATAATAATTATTGTTCCTTCTCTTGGTGCATAAATATTCTATCCTGGTAAGTTCTCAATTTCTTTCAGAAAGAAATAATCATTAAAGGATATATGGAAATCCCTCATGACCAGAAGCTAATGTTGATCATCCTGGGTCAAAACATCCAACCATCTTGTGGATTACCCACTATGAATATAAAAATCAAACTTGAACATCATCTAAGAATGACTCTATAGATGATCTATGATAATTAACATGACCTCTATCCAAAAATCAGTATGCTAAGGACTGACAACTTGGAAAACATTGGTGTATTGTGCTACTGAAATTACTGTGTCAGAACTTACATAGTTAGATCTAGTCTTGGGGACCCATGTATGGTCTTCAGAATTCTTAGAAAATCCTCTCAAATGTTTTCTATATCTCGTAAGTCATGTATAAAAGCATATGTGATTTTTTGAACTATAAGAGATAATATTTTTATCTTAGGGACCAATACATCTAAAACATGGTCATCGCCACCATCCGTGAAGATGACCCAAGTACATTTTGGTGGAAAATCATTAAAAATTCCTAAAACATTCCCGAGATAGGATTTGATAATAGAAAATATTACTGACACAAGAAGAGTACACATACAAGAATTCATATAAATAGTTAAACACCTCTCTAACTACTCTTAAATCATGATATAATTGGTATAACATATCATAAAAAAACATAGGAGACACTTCTAACTTCCCACAACAAAGGCTTGGTTAACGGATAATTACATTTTCCACATTAGGGTTTCCCATATATGGACTTTCATTTTCAATTCATAGAGGAAAAAAGTAATAAATTCCACAAATGGAACTCCCATTTAATAAAAACCCCATAATTAAATTTTAAATGTATTAGAAATTTCATATGTTCCTCATATATATATATATCATTGTCTAGTTAGATGACTTACAATTCCCATATAATAATGTTTTAATCATTATAAGATTTAAATGTCACAACATGTAACTGTGATGAACCTAACAAGTCCCTTTATGATAGATCAATTATATAGATCACTAGTATTAATATTTAAAATTACTAGCTTTATAAATTTCAATTAGTATCTATGTAGGTGCTTCTAACTAATTTTCCTACTCTTTTAACCTCTGTTACGTAGCTCAAACATGTAATAATTGGTTAACTAATGTGCCACAACCAATATAAGAAGGAAAACACCATTTAGGTTGATAAGGACACTATAATAAAAAATTATATATCCTCTTTCTTGCATGAAACATTAACATAATTTTAATATAGTAGTCCAAGAATCACAACATAACGTAGGAAATTCGTGTAATTAAATTAATATAGAAAGAAATATTCTTGAATATGAAGCCTCAACTACCCATAACGATGAATGAGAGTTTACTTTCTTTCCGTATCAGGCCATGGTTAAATGAAAACTCACAATGATAAAAAATCACAACTCATGTGCACCACCCAATAGGGAAATTAATAATATTGGGCCCCGCGTTGCATTTATTTTTAGTTATGTGTCAATAGGTTTTTGGTGAGTTTGGATGAAGTGATGATTGTTGTAAATTTTTTATGGATACACATAATTTCTTAGGATATCATGCTTTTGTAACTTTTCTATTTAACTATGATGATTTTTGAAGCGGATCATTAAATTTGAAAGACATGTTCTAATGAGATCATATTTTATTAAAAAAAGTGGAAGGCCAAACTAGTGATTATTTTCATGAAGCAAAGAATATGTATTAAGGTTTCCATGGAAAAAGGAAATCATATATTAAATTATTAAATAAGTAAAGGTCAGGAAATGTTTTATAATATCATGTAATATTAAGATAATTCCATGTAAAGTGCATTTAAATTTTATATGAATAGTAAATTAGGAGGCAGAGGAGATAGTTTGGAGGTGTCTTGGAATTTTTTTATGATATTATACTATAAAATTTCAATATAATATATGTATTTTATGGTATTTTATTAAAACAAATATGGTTCCATCCACAGAAGGCCACATGGACCAACTCAACCCCACACATGTGGGAGGAGGACCTCTACCAAAAGGGGGAATCGATCCACGAATCCCATATGGCGACATTAGAGTGTGTGTAAGAACACATGTACAAGGACTAAAGGAGTGTGAACCCAGAATAATGCATGGGAATTGTATAGGGCCATGAGGAGATTCGGTACATGGTTCACACATATAGGGTATATTCAAGTTGGATGGTCACATTTATGGTGTGGAAAATTTGTGTGGGTGCTGATCCCTCATTGCCATCTTGAATCGATAGCATCAAAAACTGAGTAATAATGTAGTTCTCAACAATAAGGTAAATAATCATGGGATGGGAATAGTCCATGTAATGTTCCTTCATCATTAAAATGATTTTTAGAACATGGGCCATCAAATTAAATTGATCATGACCATCTGATCAAACCCAAGATATTGTTTTCATCCTTGAACCTTGTCAAAGAGTTCTAACAAGAAGAACCTCACAAACAAACTCCCATCCTTTAATCCAAGGATGGAATTATTTTTATGAGGTAGATATTTTGTGGAGGTGACACTAAGAGCCTCTATTTATGGATTATAGACATTTAAATCATGTTATAAAGTGAAGAATTCACAATTGTTTTTTCCAAATGAAGTAAGATTGGCGCACTCTTCATCTAAAAAATTAGAATGTATTTCTTCTTAGAAAAATTATTTATTACAGAACCATCATCTTATGTACATGAAAAGGTAAAAAAATAAAGCACATAAAAAATAACTCCCATATCTTCATTTTATTCTCCATTAACAAGCAATCTGACGAAACTAGATTTTAGAAAAAGGATAAGCTATATTAAAAGCACAATAATGATCAAAATGTAATATTCATGTAGTTTTACTTTCATGAATATTTTTTGAAGGGAAAAATGAATGTTGTTGTTTTCATCCATGAATCTAATGTCATTTTTTAAACGATGTGAAGAAACATAGGGACTGAGCTTTCAGACGTTTAATTTGAGCTTTGTGTTTTTTATGCATGAAAAACATGATTCATGCATATTTTACATCATAAAGACCCAACATATATAATTAAGACCCAAAACTATAACATTCTTAAAATATGTTTTTTTTATTCCATGTAAAGAAACATGTAAACTTATCCCATGGGTATTTTAGGTGTGTGTAGATACATGAAAACATGGTGAACTAAAGGTTAATTTACCCCATGAGAAGTAGAAGTTAACACACTAATCTATCGACTATTTTAAATTCACTACATGAATAAGGAAATAAAAAACACACTCAAGTATTCTAAATTACATTAAATGATAAAATAAATACCAATATAATTACAATGGGATTTTAGATGAGTGAAATAATACCCACATCATTGTAGTATTAATATTTTAAAGAGGATAAATATTTCTATATGTAAAAAACCTTTAAAATAGTATTTAAATGAGAATTTTAATTCATCGAAAAAATTATATCCCATGAATTTGTTTTGTATAAATATATATAAGACGTTCATGAAAAAGATGTGATGTATTGAAAAATCATTTTTAATCCAAATACATTCTCTTATCAAATTGGGAATGAGAATGAAGCTACAAAACCATTAAAGTAATATAAAATTGTGTGCCTAATAATTCAATGAATTAGGAGTATTAAAATTTCATCAAATTAGGAATGATTCTTGAGATCATTATTTATAAAGATATTATGTAAGTATATGAGCATGTTTTATTCATTGATCTCATGTCGGATGATCATAGAATAATTCTATAGGGGGTCAAATTTTGATATTTGTGAAGACTTCTAGTTAAATCCAGGAGTAGAAGGTGTCACTCAATTGGATCCCAATCAAGAAGTCTATTGGTTGGAGCCAAAATACAAAATATTCTCTCAGTTGGAGGCAGGTCAATAATTCATTATGTTTGAGATGAAATAAATTTTAATTACTATATATATTGTGATTTTTAACTTAATTATTATATAGTGAAGAATCCATGTTAGGGGTAATAACAAACATTGAACAGAGTAGGTGTTTATAAAAATCCTTGTAAATACCATTTTATGTTCTATCTTTTATTATTTTTTCATATGTAATGTGAATGTTAGATTTCAATAGGATGATCAAGACCAATAAAAAGTTCAAGAGATTATATTCAATGTAAACAATAATTAGAAAAATGATTGTACCACTAATTCTCCCCCTCAAGGTGGAACATAATACAACATAGAACTATACAAGTGGTAATAGAGTGTTAGTTACCTTTAATGATATAGGAGATTCTTTATGAAGTGAATATTTTAGGAAATAATGAGATAACTCATATGGAGATTTATTCAATGGCTTAGAAGAATGGGAGTAAAATATTGGAAAGGAATATAAAGAGGAATATCATTTTAAATGGAGATACACCACAAATTTTAGGTAATCTAAAATGTACAACATTCACTAATTATTTCAATTATGACTATTATAACAAATATTGATCACGATGTTATGATGATGTATCACTTAGTGATCATATTTTTTAATTCAAGGAACATCCAATAAAACATATAAAAGAAGAATTTAATTGTATTATTGGAGGTTTAAAGTCTCTTAAAAATGAAAAATTAATGTTTTAAGAATATTTTGATCTAATGGAAGAGGTATTTGTTAAAAATGGTGGTATATATTACACTCTAATTTTTTTTTGAAATAAAATGTAAAAATAATATTTATTTTCATTGAAAGATATGATAATGTTATTAATGAACAAATAATTTTTTTTTGAGATATATTTCATTGTATATTTTTGTTTTTAAATATTTTTATGAATTTCAGAAAATCCACAAAACTTCTATAGTTGTAAATGTTTCTGAACTCAAAGGTAAATCTACCTGGATAAAAGATCTTGAAAATTATTTTCAATATTGAACGAAAATTCATGAAGAATAACAAATAAAATCTAAAAGAGGATAGGGAATAAAATATATGATCATGTAAGGATGAGAATGACTCTCTCAAGTTGAAGTGATTACTCTTAGATGTAATATTGAGAAATCATAAATTAAAAAAACATGAAATGTACAAATTTCTAAAATAAGTGATGATTCCACTCAATTTTATATCATTGATAATGATTTCAAAAGTATTCTGATACCATTCAGTAATATAATGGAAAATTTATCCAAGAATAATGTATCTCATAACTATGAAACTATCTCGTGTTCTAATATTACTTCAAATGATGTTACAAGCTTAACAAAATTCATGGAAATATTGTTTGATGAAAAATGATTTTAAAACAACCACATCAAGGGTGGATGTGAAAATAATCATGAATATTTGTTCTCTATTATGGTTCCCAATGACTGGTGGTTCCACTAAAAAATATAAAGGTTCACAATATGTAAATTCTAAACATACCTCGCTACAAAATAAGAGTAGAAGGGTCGTAGGATATCGTTGGTGTTATTAGAATTATTTTCACAAGGAATTAGAGTGTTGGAACAACATGTTTATCCATAAGAACCCTAAATATCTACATGAATTTGAGAAAAAAAATGAAAATACAGTAGAAAACAATATAAAAGTGGGAGACCCTATCCTACATCGAAGAGAGATTCAGGAAATGTCAAGAAGGATTATCTATTAGTATGACCAAGAAAACAATAATTGGATAATAAATTGTAGGAAGTTGAAAAATATTGTAAATATAAAGGAAATAATTTTTTTACATAAAATGAGGCTAAAAAATAATTCCACACCGAGTTGATGAGAATTTAACTACAACTATGAAAAAAGTCCCATGTTGAGAGGAAGATATGAGCTTTAATTTTAATTATAATGAACAGAGAGGTTTCCTTCTCATTACCCATTATTTTATATGTTACAAGATAACATTTAGGTAATGGAAGGAGTTGTGATTCCAGTCATGTAGTTCATCAATTTCCCTGATTATAAAGATGTAAATCTATTAGAGGGAAGAAACCTTGAGAAAGAATATGTAAAAAATAAGAAATTTCAAATATTAAGGCCATGGAATTATAATTTTATTGATAAATTTTATTACTTGCAACCCCTATCATGATAATTGAAAATTTATGAGCATGATTTCACATTCATAGTTGTTTATTGGTAGCATATAGAACCTAGGTTATATATCCCTTATTTTTTACACTAGTTTATCCAATGCAGACATTAGTTAGTTCCCTAAATATAATTTTCTAAGAAAACCATGTCTGTTCATCCATCTCCTAAATCTAAATATGAAATTTTCATATAAGGGAGAAGAATATTTTTTAAAATAAATAATGAGATAAGAAGTCCCTGACATACCCTTTTTATTTTAATTTCAATTAGATATAGAAATATTTAACACACATATTGAATTTGAGGAATGTGATGATATATTAAGAAGAAAATACAGACACTGAGTTTTTGGGCCGATTATTGGATTTTTACCCAGTAAAGTGTGAATGTCTGTTTGGTGAGTTTGTATACGGTAGTGATGACTATAAAATTTTTGTTGATTCATTTGATGGAATTAGATATCATGCTTTAGATATTTTTTATTTTATATGTAGTGATTTTTTAATTTTATCATTACATTCCAATTATATGTGACTAGGATAGAACATTGAATAGAAAAAGTGTAATGCCATGAACATGATTATTTTCATAAAGTGAATAATACTAATAATGGTTTCCATGAAAAAGTAAATTATATATTTCATTAGGAAATATGTGAAGTCCATACAATGTTTTATTAATGCAAAAGGACTTAAAATTAGTCATCTTAAATGTATTTAATTTTTACAGGATGAATAAGTGAGGAGTAAGTGGATATGGTTGAGAAGTGGTTTTGTATTTTGGCTAGAAAATTTATTATACACATGGAATATATTTTAAGATAATGGAAATTATTATATGTTAAAATTTATATTATATTCTCAATATAAAATATAATGGAAGTATTTTTATGGGTCCCACCACACAAGGCCGCATGGTCCAACTCAAACCCACACATATGGAAGGAGGTTCCGACCACATGGTGGAATCGATCAAAAAAGCCAACATGGTTGCATTGGTGTTATTGGGATGGTCATTTTATAGGGCCTGGAGAACCACATGCCCAAATCCATGTTTGGGAAATGTATAAGACCATAGTGGATAGTTGGTGCATGGTGCGTTTCTATAGGGGATATGTAGATCAACTCGTCCCATTTATGATGTGTGTAGGATGTTTTGGTGCTGATCAACCATGGATAGCTCAAATCGATAGTGGCATGGATTGTTTAATAAAGAGATTCTCAACCATGGAAAATCCAATGTGGGATGCAGAGTGTCCACACACTATTCCTCTCCAATTGAATTGTCAGTCAGAACATAAACAATCGGTTTTGATTTATCTTGGTAGTCGAATCAATCTATGTAGATTTCATTCATCCATGGTCCTCATATGAGAGTTTCATCATTTCAAAGTGCATGACCGAACACCCATTTTTCAAGTTAATCTTTCCCTGATATTTATGAGGCTGATCTGTTGAGGCAGTGAGGCTGCAAGCCTCCATGTATGAATTCTATGATTTTCATGCATGTGATATTCTGATGAGCATGCTACTACCATTTGGAAATGAATTTTCATGGGAATATTTCTCATAAAAGAAATAGTCATGCAATTATTATTATAAAAAATATGGATCACATGATCACCATCCCATGCATGTGAAAAGGATCATTGAGAACTCACAAAATAAAAACTCCATGATTTTTTAATATCCACCATTAATGAGGCATCTGATGAAACATAATTTTCAATGAATTAAAATCTATATTTAATGCACATGCATGATAAAAATATAATATTCATTTATTTTCACTTGATTAAATATTATTTGAATTTATAAATGAATACTTATATATTCATGTTAGATTCCAGAAGTTTTTTTTATTGTGTGATGAAATAGAGAACCCATGCATTCAAACATCTATGATGATGTGCAGTTTTTTCTTATGGAATTAAAAAAGGATTCATGCATATAATTAGAGTTACAGTGACCACATGAATAATGAAGATCTAAAACCATTGGGTTTTTTAAATATGTTTCAGGTTTTTATACCAGAGGAATAAATAATAACCCCAAACCTATAATGACCCAGAATTTCCATGTAATTCTTTTTAAATAAACGGAAATTTTACAAGTCCGTAGTTTCGGAAGACACACGATTATGAGGCCTGAAGTTCCAGGAATGATCCTTCAATGTTTATTTACCCTTAAATTAATGCGCATAAGTAGTTTTTCTAAAAAAGTTTAAAAACACTTAAATTGTTACTCGGATCAGAAATCCAAGGCCATCATTGGACTCAGGATGGCGGGTTTACCAAGGCGTGACTTAAGTTCAGTCAGCACGGGCCTCCTCTGAGAAAACCCGAAAATGGTATAATTGTAAATAAGATAATTGAATAAAGTTATTTTATTTTTCAAATGCTTATAATTCAAAAACGGTAACTCGGATTAAAAATCTGAGACCACCGCTAAACTTGTGAGGGAATTCTTTCTTTAAGCAGATACTAACATGGGTCAATGAGGGCCACCAGAGAAAGTTAGTTTTTGGACGCGAATAAAATAATTAATTGACAATTATTTTATGTTAATATTTATAACATTTAAATGGTAACTCGTATTAGAAATATGAGGGTACCATTGGGTTTTTTGGGGCATGTTTCACCTAGGCAGAGCCTAACCTCTACTGTAGTGGGTCGACGGTGGCTGTTAATAATTTTCCAAACTTTTTTTTGGGTATGTTAAGTAAACGTGCGAGAGGCGTTTCATAACATTTGAACCGGTGCTCGGAATTGAAATCTGAGGACAATGTTGAACTTGAAGCACCGGTATTCGCTTAATGAGACCTTTACCGCAATTGCGTTTTATCGAGATTGGAAGTTCATTTCAGAGGGTTTCTAAATAAATTAAATAAAAATATGTGTAACATATTTTTATTTTGTGGAAGTTTAATCCACCAAGGGGTGGTTGGAGGTGGGGCCCACCTGCTCAAAACCTCCCTTGAGAGGATATTATGTGGTGGGGCCCACATGAGCTCAAATCCCCCTTAAACCCCCTTTTAAACCCTTGAGCTCCCCATTATTGGGGAAAACTCATGAAACCTTCCCCCTTCCCCCATAATGGTGCTAATTTATCCATTAATGAAGTGAGGTAGATTATTTTAATTAAACTCTTCACCTCCTCTAAATTAGAATTTGAACCGTCCCTTAGCATTAATTAAATGAGTTGCCTCATTTAATTAAATACATCTTTATGTTTTTGCGGGAAAGAATTAAAAGAGAACATACTTTGTCATTTTTAGGGATGGCATAATCCTTTGGAAAGATTGAGAGAGGAGAGCTTCATCCTTCCAAATAAGAACCACTGAAGAACACCATTCTTTCCAGAATGCTCCTCGTCTCCGAAGACCATGATGCATCATTTTTTCCCTCTTCAACCGAATCAAGGATGGGAAGAACCGCCGCCCATGAAGTACACTGAGGGTGTCGTCTCGACTCGTCTTCACCAAGATCTACCTCCTCTGATGTTGATGGAACGACACTCGTCTTCCGCTAATTCCATCTTCCATGACTTGTCAACGTACAAAAAAAATACCAGGTAGGGGGATTTGATTATTTTAATGTATAAATTATATCCTCATTGCTCATCATTTATTTGGGTTCAATGATGGCCACTTGTTATCACCTAATGTGGAGGGCGTGGGCCAAACCAACATGGCCCAACTCCCCTTTGTTGGTTCTTGTTTGGTTGACGTCGAAGGTGGAGCTGAAAGGGCGCGGTGCCATCGCACTGCGCCGGAGAAGAACCGCGTCCAGGAGGGCCACAGCAGAAGAAAGAGGAACAATGGTCGGGAGGGTCGCGGCAACGTCGTGCCGTAGTGGAGGTGTAGAGGAAGCCGGCGGATCTGGGTGTCGTGGAGCTAGAATAGGTGGGACTAGCTCGTTCCCAGGTCCCGCGTCCCCTGAACATGCGCAGCGCGCTGGTTTTGTTTGACAAACCGGGGGTGGGGGAACCCGCTCCCTCGCATGGCCGGCCGGGCTGCCAAGAGTTAGGCCACAACATCTGGGCCACCCCTATGTCAGGCCTCCCAATTCTGAGCCTCCCTTGGCCCGACTACCCAAGTCTGGGCCCCCCTCAGTCGGGTCGCCCCTAGGCGGGGCTGCCCTAGGCTGGGTCGCCATCGATCAGGCCCCCTCGGGCCCGGCCGCCCGTCGGGCCAGGCTGTCTCTTCGGACCAGGCCGTCCCCTCGGCTCAGGTCACTTCCTCGGACTGGGTCGGACCTGTAGATCAGGTCATACCCCGGATCAGACCGGGTTGTCCTGAGTCAGTCCGACTGGGTCTGGTTGGACCTGGACCCACTATGGTTGTTTACACCTTTTAGCCCGCATCTAGGGATACGGGTATCCGATTTATGTACCCCCTGTGGTGATAGAATTCTTGGAGAAATAATATTATTTGGAATACTCCACTTATGGGTTGGATGCAGTTGAAGTACGGCAGGGTTGGTTGAATCTTAAAAACCAACCGGTCCCCTGGAACGGAAATTCCAAAAACTCTCAGATCATGCGTATTTTTGATGCACCGTCTATCACGTTGGGTTCCTAATGAATAGACGAAACTATGGAATACATCAACTCAGGAATTCATGATAGTTGATGTATCAACACTTGGAGTGAGGAGCGGATCCTCCTGGAATCAAGCGTGTTGTTTTCGGCAACCCTAGGGCTAGCTGTGACTGAGATTATAGGATCCTCGGTGGGTTTGAAAGAAACGATACTGTACCATAATCCTCCGTGTGTTTGACTATAATTACTTCTATACCGGAAACTTCTATGGGTTCGACATCGATTACTTTTGTACCAGAATCCTCAGTGGGTTCGACAGGGAGGACTACTGTACCAGAATCTTATATGGGTTCGACAGTTCTGACTTCTGTTCCTGTATCCTGTGTGGGTCGGACAAATTAGCTAGTCCTGTATCCTATGTGGGTATGACATCTTAGCTGGTCTTGTATCCTGTGTAGGTATGACATCGTAAATGAATCAGTGACTACAAATTATCATCTCTATCACTCTACAAAATATGCATACTTGTGTGATCTGAGTCATGTCATTCAACCATTATCATCATGTTGGTTGACTATAATTATTTTGTGGAATTGTTGTGCTTGGGGTCGAGAGTTGGAGTCATACTAAGAATGATAACTTTGGTATATGTATGGGAATATACCTAAGTATTATTGGTTGATACTTCATGATTGTATTTTTCTACTGTGGTTTATCATTTTTTGATTATGGGAGGCCTTCGGGGATCATGGGGTCCTCTACTGAGTATAGTTATACTCACCCCAACATGGGCTTCACTCACACCTTGTTGTGTTCTGTACAGACGATGATCAGTTGTGATCAAGGCTGAGGGTGATGGATAAGAGGCTTCTCGGATCTGGACTAGACGAGATGTACTATAGGGACGAGTTGTTCAAGTTGTGTACCTACCCTTCAGGTAGGATTTCCCAGTGGATGATCTAGGAGCTGTTTTCCTTTTTTACTTGTACTTATTGTTCAGTTGGGTTTTTATACTGGCCCCCTTACTTTCAGCACATTTTTCTTTTCTATTATAGTATTTGTTTCTTCTACAACTTTTGTTCAGATAGTGTGTGTTACAGGTTTAAAGGCAATGCCTTCCCTTTTTATTAGGATTATGTCTTTGGTGCTAGTTTCCAGCCCTTGGCCTATTGAAGGCGGGCTTGGGGTAGTCATGGAATGGGCCCTGAGGACTGGTCGTGAAAAATTGGTATCATAAGAGTCGGGTTTACCGCAAGAACAAAGTACTCTGATCTGTCTTACTATGAAGCAATAGAGTTAAGGGTACTGAGTGTGGTTTTCAGTTCTGGGAGTCTAGTATTGGTGTGGCAATAGACATATCCATACACCATGACATTGACTTTTGATTTCCGACTCAGTGCACGAAAAAACTGATTGCATGTGTCTTTTCAAAAGTATTCTTTGAGTTAGCTCACTAGGTATAATTATGGACTGTGGACCATCTGTTCCTAATCATAATGTTGTTGTGTAGACAACCATCTAGGGTTTCTGATGGAGTACATGATGACGAACCACCGAGAAACGAGGCTACAGTTTCGGGCCCTCTTACTATATTGGAACCTTCGGGTGGTGTACCAGCAGCACCACCTCCCATTGAGCAGCATATACCACCAACCACACTGGAAGACGATGCACTCCAACTAATCACATTTTATGTGTTCCAATGGCAGAGGCCTCCGAGGTTTCAAGGCGAGACAGATTCCCAGGCAGTAAAGGACTGGATGGAGGTGATTATAAGAGTTTTTTGTCTAGTTGAGACACTAGTAGAGAAGATGTTGATCTTAGCTACTAATACTTTTCAGTGACTGACCATGAGGATGGTCCGTATAGTGATGAGGTTTCAGTACTTGGACCATTTTCCGAGATGGTATCTTCGTGCAGTTTGCCAACTATAGCAATGCATGTTGGTCAACAGATACTACTAGCAGTACAGGTAGAGGAAACTTTTAGGCTTAGTGCCTTACTTGTGTTTTAGCACCAGATATTGCTTAAGTTCTGAGGTGAGCCCTACCCACAGGCAGTTGAGGACTTTCTTGAGGAGGTGGCTAATATTTTTCTAGAGCTTATACAACTTCATCAGGATGACGGGTCGGTAGGTGAGTATTCATCGAGGCATACTGATCTTTCCTGGTACTCGATGAATATGATATGTTAAGTGATTTAGAGCATGGACCTTCAAGTGAGATGTTTTTAAGGACATCTGAGACAGTACTTTTTACTCAATGCACTCCAACTTATGTTAGGGTTCTAGAGAGAATCTTTTTGGTTTAATGTTCTTTGGCTGAGCGGATATACATTGTGTATGCTAGCAGTAGGAAGCTGCGAACTGAAACCTGTCTCGAAGACTTGGGCATGTGAGATGTTTCAGGAAGAGGAATTTTTAAGGACATTTGAATCTACAGGGCAGCAGACGTGCAAGAATATATAAGATAGCAGCATGAGGTGGTGAACATTTCGACATTTTACAATCACCCGCCTTTGTAGTCCCTGCAAGGCCCAGGGAGCTGGAGGGCAGGGGAAGAGAGTAGCAACATGCGGTCAAGGAGTGTGACTATTGATTCTCCTTTCTTTATAGAGTCTAATGATTGGAAAAAGAGAATATCTTAGCTCAAATTAATTCAACCTTTGGACAAATATCAATAATTGACAAAGGAAGGAATAAGAAGAACATTGCCCAAAGGTCGTGCAAGTTCTACCATGGTCGCGCAAGTTCTACCATGGTCGCGCATGTACACTTGCACGCCGATGTTGGTCACGCAAGTCACTTGCGTGCCCTCTTTGAAAACCGCTCAGGGTCTTCTCCAGCCTATAAATACCCCTGGTGGGCCCCCCATTTCGGGAGGATTTTTTTCTAGAATTCAGATAGAGAGCTCTGAACGCCCAAGTCTCTTCTTCAAGTCTTCTAAATAGTTCTAAGGTTATTATTTAGCTAGAATGGAAGGTTTAAACAAGAGAAATAAGGTCTATGTGTTAAAATTCACTATCACTTGCGCACCTAAGTGTTTTTTACCTTAAGGTAAATGGACACACTTGTGCTCCTCCTTACCTATTCATTGAAACATTCGCACCACTCTTCTGGAAGTACCTCATGATGATTCTAAAGGCTTTTGTCAAGAATCTCCCTAGTATTACTCTATTGGGAAAGGATCTCACAAGTACCCATGAGCCGTGTAGGTATACCTGCACAGCCAATACTTGCGCACCCACGCAGTACTAGCACGCCTGCCAGGACTTGCACGCCCTATCTTTTTGGGTGCCTTTCCTTCCAATTTCACCCCTCTTATGCCATTCCACCTCTCCTATTCATGATTCAGTATTCAAGACACTCTTCAATTCCATTTATGGAATGTTTTCTTGATTGAATTCATTATCTGAAAAGAGCTTTGTGGAACATCTCTCAAAACATAGTGATTTTCACATCTTTATGTCACTAACGTTAGAGAGTTCATTCATTCAACATCATCCTTTAAAATGAGAGAATCCTTAACCTGGGCCTCCTTTTTTGGAGTAAGCCCCAATCCAAATGTTCATTAACTTGGGCCTCCTTTTAAGGAGTAATCCCCAGTCCAAGTCCTAATTAATTTGGGCATCCTCCTTATGAGTAAGCCCCATGTGCTCTAACCTGGGCCTCCTTTTCAAGAATAAGCCCCAGTCATAATTCTCCAAATATGGGTATCCTCCTCAGGAGTAAGCCCCAAACCTTAAATCCTTTATCCTGGGTTTCCTTTTCAGGAAGAAGCCCCAGTCTCAAATATAGGCATCCTCTTTAGGAGTAATCCCCAAGTCCCTTAATTTTAAAATCCCTTTAACCTAGGTCTCCTCCTTAAGATTAAGCCCCAGTCATATTTTCTCTTAACCAGTCATAATTCATTTTGATCTAGGCTTCCTTCTCACAAGTAAAACCCAATCATAAGTCCCCTCCTAACTTGGGCATCATCTTTAGGAGTAAGCCCCAAGATTAGAGTATCCAAATCTCCATGAAGAACATATACCTTTATGGACCCTGTTCATGGATTTCTTACCTGAATTAAATCTTAATCATCATCTATTTGGGAAGTCATACATACATAAGCCGCACATCATTGCATGGTAGAATTGTCTGGTTTCACCAATACCTCTTGTTTTTCACAGCGAGAATGACTCAAGTGAGCTTAGAGTGTAAAGGTAATCATGACATCTTTCTTTGAGCCATCAATCATGCATAAACATCATACTCCCTTACTCGAACTATGCGGGTTCTGATTCTTTTTCCAAAACAAAGGATACGTACGTAGCCCATCAGTGGGTATGATCCCAACTCTGAAATAATCCATGTCCTCCTGAATGACAATAAACTTCAAGTGCCCCACTGAGTGGCTTTAAAACCAATATGGTCATCACAATGATCAAGATAATTTTATGTATTTAATGATACCATCAACTAAGAATCTCTAACAAATACAGATGATTCTCTATCGATGAAGAACCTCGAGTACATATAAAAGATTCTATAAATTTTCTTCATATCAATCATTGATTTTTAGTTTTAAAGGAAAGAACATTTTATACTTGTTAATGTAATAAGGATTCACGAATATAAATTAAATCTATAGAGAGAGTCCTGGAGTAGACAATAATTCCCCTAAAAAAGGTGTGATGAGTCCGACCTCCCATCCTCTCGACCAATGAAAATTCATAGGCCTCATCAGTCCACAACTAATGAACACCTAACTTTGGAATGTAGGTCTAAATGGATATGGAATCATTGGATGTTTCCAGTTCTACGAACAAACCTGTTAGAAACCGATTGGAATGTTTGAACCTTCAATCAACAAGATCATCCCCAATTCAAGAGGAAACAAAAAATGGTGAACCAGATGTGAATCCATAACCAAGTTAAAATGATGTTTTAACTATATGTTAGGTCCATATTTAAACTCAATGAGAAGGCCAACAAGGAAATAAATAACATATGTTCTCATCCAAAAGATGTAGTAGCCGAAATTATCATGATTATGTTTGTAATATCAAACAGGCACACTTTTTCAAGATCTTATGCATTATGAGAATGGATTTTATTAAGTCCACATCTGTGAATACCTCTTCTGTGAAAACATCTACTGCAAATGCCACTGCTGCTGCTCCTACAAGATCATCATCTGCTCTGTGGACGACATCACCTACTCAGCATCTTCAACGTTGGGTATCAAATGCACTGGTTAAGGAGTACTGTCAACATGGTACAATTCGAACTCTGGAGGCTTCTCGAAAAGCCCTCAAAGTGAACAATTTACCCTAGTTTTCCAGACAGCGACGACCAGTGATCAAGAAGAAGGCGGTGCTAACTACTGTCTCCAACCGTTTTGGGTTGTTATCCCTAGAACGCAATCACCATTCACTCACATATTCTAGGGAGGGGAATGAGCAGGTCCCTAAGGGCATCAATTTAAGGAATCAAGTGTCCTTCCCGAGGGCTCCCATCAATAATCACCACCAGACTCGTGCGGCAGTGCGCCCTCAACATGATGAGGGTATCGACTCCAGGCGTTCGGCTCAGGTTCCTCGAGCCCAAGCAGGCAAGATGAATCGCCAGAAGAGAAATATGGTCAATAGTAAATAGGTTGTAATCTCTTCTATCTCCGAAGAAGTCCACCAACCTAACTAGGTGGCAAACAACGAGTGGGCACATACACCAGTCTGTTTTAATTACACTGTCCAGCAGACTCGTCTGGAAGCATCACGCCAATCCCGCCAGGCAATTCCGGTGGAGTACTATAGGTAGGAACATACACCTGTTTGTACGTCACTAGCTAGTCAGAAGGCACGTATTACTACATATGATGGATTTTTTCAACCATGTTCAGTGAAGTACAATCAGCAGGCACATACACCTGCTAGTATTGATCAAGCCTACCAACAGTCCTGCTTGGTAGAACTTGGAGAAGTCAGTCGGAAAGATCTGGTGACAAATAAGAGGCAGAATAAACTCTCTGCCCCCACAATTGAGTACTGTCAGAATTAATTGACAGGAAAAGGAGTACAAGAGTAGGTACACACACCTACTCAAAGGATAGAATGGGCATATATCCCCTTTCTGACGGCTGATGTCACCAAACATATTCTATCTATGTTGAAAGAGCAGAAGAAAATCCCTGCTCATATTCTGGATTCTTGCTAGTATATTATAACAGATTTAACAACATCTCAAGGAAAGATACATAAATCTATCCCTACCATTGGAGTGAAAAATCAACAGTTCACTCCAAAATAGACACACACATCTATTCCAGTCCAAGAGGGTTGTGGGGCATATTCCCACATATCATACGGACAACCATGTCAGGAACATACGCCTGATTTGAGTAGCTTTTGGTAGCCTAACCTGGCCATCTATCCTGATTAGTCACATACACCTTCTCAGTGTATCCACATTCATCAATAAGTGGTTTCCAAGGCGAGTAAGAAGGTTTCTAGGAAGAATACCTGCCCTGCACAGTCAAGAGATCAAGATCCAATCTGTGACAAGGCCTTGTTCGATGCTGGAGTTCATGAAGCCCTCAGACAGTTATCTATTGGAATTCAAGATTCTACTCCCTCATTTCCCAATAGTAGGAACATTTATTCTAACGGTCTTCAACAGACACTTCATCATGAAGGCTTGCTTCATGACAATTCAGTCGATCTCGAGGTTTTATCTTCATATGAGATCCACTGGAACCCTCTGTGTGTTCTGAAGACCAAGGAGCAAGAGATCTCATCTTTTGCTGTAACCCACCATGTTGGTCCTCCCCAAGATGATGAATTTCGCTGCGAAAGTCCTCTGTGCAGAAGTGATGCACATTTCCTAGAAAATTCTCTAGTGGAAAATGTAGTGCAGAGAAAGCCCTCTTATCTTGAGGCACTTTCAAATGAGAAACCAGTCATGTCTGATGCTTCATTGCTAGCAGGTGAAATAAATTCTCAATCAAAAGATATCCCAGAGTGTACATCATTCTTTGAACCACCACTAAGTCATGAATCTTCTAGTTTGATCAGTGATTTCTCTAATAATCTTGTTGAATCCTATGAAGCAACTAGGAAGAACCAGCTCTGGTCAAATCAGGTAGAAGAATCTTCATTGAATGATAAAGAGGAAATGCTGAACATGAGAAAACAACAGACAAAAGGTGAAGTGCCAGTCATGTTTTGGCCTCTGGCTGACTCTCAGTATGACATTCTAGAGATGTTGACGGAAGATGGAATTCATGATATTCGTCTCAACATATGGAAAAATCTTTGTCAGTTGAAATATAATGTATTATCTTATGATGAATATGAAAATCATGTTAAGATAATAGAAGAGTTACAATGTCAGATTTATTTGGCATCTCTATCAGTCTTTCGATTTCTGAAGGCTGAAAAGCAGTAGAGAGCCCCTCAATGTTCATGCCTTGGCGCACTAAGAAGATTGTGCCAGTTAATTTCTAATTCCCCATCTGGTATTCATATTAGAGGATGGGGTGTTCATGGAGCACTACATTTCACTGTGCTCTCCAGTCAGCAAAGACCACCGAAAATGGTCTCATGCAATGTTATTTCTAGTAGCTGGCCATAGTCAATGGGTTTTATTTGTAATCAAAAGCTTTCCCAAGAAGAGGCCTCGACTAGTTCTTCTCAAAATCAAGAATACATAAAACAAGTTGTTGAATTAATCCTGCATCAAGAAAACAAGAATATTGAACAGGCCTCTCATATGGAGAAAGCACATCATCAAGTGACAGAAGTGTGAGAAATCATCTAACAGTCTTTTGAACCGGGTGATAAAAGTGGATGTCGATTGATGCATCCATATAATTTCCCGACCAAGGTCCTCAAGATGAGGAGATATTTTATGAAAGTCTCATACATATCATATCAAGAGCCACCCCATCTTTCCAGACTAAGGACTCTTTTAAACCAACCCTCGGAATCAACAAATAGGATTCGAGGAGTTGAGCGGGAACAGCAGGAACAACCCCAGTCAACCGAACTGGGGACTATTTCAAATCCTCAATCCCTCCCTCAAAGAAAGTCGGTCTTCTCTCGATTAGGGAAGAAGCCCCAAGAGGAACATAGATCCAAATTATTAGGAGACTCTCTCCAAATTACGGTTTGCCAAGAAGTTCCTGAGGGATTGAATCAACGAAAGGCAATGTCTCATCAGAGACATAGAAGAAGATAATATCGCAGAAATTCTGATAGAAGAGATGCGATGTGTTATGCATCAATTAATGTCATTAATGCAGTTGTTTCTGATCCTCTAGAGCATGAGGCTCACTCTGGGGACTCAGATGAAGAGGTTACTGCTCTAGAAGTTGTATGAATAGACACAAATGAAGAAGATGTGTGTACACAAAATCAAAGGTTTAGCCAAAATATGGGTGTTCCTTCAAGTAACCCACTTCCCCCTCTTTGAAAGGGATCTAACACGGGGAATGAAAATAATCAAGTTACATACCCTTCCTCTGGAGAAGGCCAATCGCTCTCACTAGAGAAAGGATTTTCAAAACAAGAGAATGAAATGAAGGAATTGAGGAAGATGAATGTAGAATTACTTCAAGGTAGTCTTCCTCCGAATAGTTCTGGAGTCAGTTAGCCAAGGGAGTTTGTTGCAGTTTCGGAGGTGGATCAAGAATATCATCTTCTATCAGTACACCCACATAGGTGTAATCCTACGGGTCATGTGAAACAGTTGCAGTACCAGCCACCACATATGTACTAGCTCCAGTTATTGCACCTGCCCATGTCCAAGTTCAACCAGATGTTTCTCAAAAGTTAATAACTACCATTGAGTCAATAACAGATCGGTTAGAGACTATGGAAGGGAAGACTATGCCGGTTCAACCAAAATAGAGAGCTTACACTGAATGGGTAGATTCAATCCTTCCCCCATCAAGTTTTGGGAACCCTGTATTCCCTATTTTCAATGGAGCAGGTGATTCTGAACAGTATTTGACGCATTATGTGTCGTGCTACAATCCTATTATGGGAAATCTAGAATAGAAAAAAGCAGCGAAACTCAGATGCTTCATGCGAACCATGAAAGGAACAGCTTTTGTTTGGTACACAAGCTTGCAATCTCGGTCAATTACTTAGTGGGAAGATCATTGCCAAAAATTCCTTCTTTAGTTCATCTCAACGTTTCCAAAGATAACAGTTTTTGATCTTACAAAATGTAATCAAAGGGAGAATGAAAGGGTCTCATATTTCATTTCTTACTGGAAGGGATTAACATATTCCATAATCTTATCACTCCCTCATGAAGAACTATTGCCAATATGTGTGGAAAATCTACGTGATGAATTACGCACACCGTTGATCCTTGTAAAATTGACAAGAGGTTTTTGATACCTTACTTCAATTGCTCCATAGATTGAAGATTATCTTATAAATACTAAGGATAAGGCTCGTATAATTCCATCAGCTCCAGGAAGGAGAATGGGTAAAGGAGAGACTGCTACAGTTTTTCTTAAACAAGCACATGTACCTTCTTCTACATCAAAACCATCATCTTCTCGAAGGGCTCCACCTCCTGAGTGCCAACAACAATGGTCGTTTCTTCAAGAAGATCATAGAGATCAAAGATGAAAACAATTTGAGGATCTGAGAGGAAAAACATACTCTTTCCGAAATGAACAAGTTCCTAGTTACTTCATTTCGGCTCTGGAAAATAAATTGGTTCAGTTTCCAAGGCCCAAAAGGCCAAACATGGAAGGAGATGAAGACCATCCCAATTATTTCCCCTTTCATCAAATGTTGGTGCATCCCATCCAAGAGTGTTTTGTCTTCAAATACCTCCTACAAAGGATGGTCGACTTGGTACAAGTCAAATTAAATGGTTCTTCAGCTCAGGGAGCATGTGTTACTGCTACAGTTCCATAGGAAGAAGACGAGTAAAAAGAAGTTAAGAATAAAAATGCACAAAAATATGATGATTGGATGGTCAAAAAGCTGATCAACCGAACTCATGATATTTTACGAACACAATTTAAGAAACCATTTGTGCCTTCTGCCATGAATGCTGCAGAAAAACCCTCTTCATCAGAGGGAAAATCCTCAAAGAAATGTCATGATTCAAAGAAAGAAAAAGAAACAGAAGAAGATGAGTATGTGTCAAAGCCTATGTTTTCTTTGACTCTGGCAGAATTCATGCCATCTACTTCAAATTCATGGGCACCGCCCCACCAAACGGAACATCCTAAACAGGATAATCAGGAAGAGTCTTCATCGGATGAAGAGTTGATTTCCAGTTATTTTAATATGATTAAATTAACAGATCTGTATGCCAGTAACAGTTTCGATTTTGATGAGCCCTAATTCCGTATATCAAATAGAGGAATC
Source organism: Viscum album (assembly GCA_963277665.1). Lineage (NCBI taxonomy): Eukaryota > Viridiplantae > Streptophyta > Magnoliopsida > Santalales > Viscaceae > Viscum > Viscum album. The sequence goes on along the minus strand of OY728145.1, from coordinate 1,982,012,416 downwards.
AGAGGAAGTTCCAGAGGCTCAGGATGTAGGGGAAGACGTCGATCTTTCAGAGGCCTCTATTCCAATTCTACCCCCTCTATAACTGTGTATGCGGCAGAAACTTGTGGTAGAGACCTTCAATGAGATCAACAAGAACAAGAATGTTCTTCCACAAAAGGCAGACTCAGCCCTTGCACAATTATTCTAAAAGATCGGTTGAGGGTTCAATCTTCTTCCTATCAGCAAGTAAATGGACCTAATCGGTCTAATCTTCCAAATCTATGAGTATTACCAACTTTTATCTCGGTACAAGATCCATCAAATTCCATGGCACCAACTTTCAAGGAACCTGCTAAACCACATGTTCCTGTTGGGAAATACAGACCTTTGGATCAAAAGTATGATATATTGAAACAACTGGCCCAAGTACCTACCAAGTTATCAATTCTGGATGCATTGAATTTAACAAATTATCTTCGGGAGGAACTCATTGAGGTTTTTTCAAGTCCTAATGATTTGGAAACCGAAATTACTGTAGATAAATTCTACCATGTGAAGAATAATCCTGCAGAATTCCATGCAGTAATATCTTTTACTGATGAAGATGAAGATGATGTCGTGCATGGACATTTTATACCTTTGTAATTATATGGAAATGTCAATGGAATAGAGATTTGAAGAGTTTTCATTGATAATGGTTCAGGAGTCAACCTCATTCCCATTAGTACACTTCATCGATTGGGCCTCATGGAATCCAATTTATTTGCTTCTACTTTGATGTTACAAGGATATGATAAAAATAAACAAGAAACACTGGGAAAGATTACACTTAGAACTATGTTTGAATATCTTATGTCCAATTCAGATTTCATGGTTGTTGATCAAGAATCAGCATTTAACATCTTGCTTAGAAGACCCTGGCTACATCGGCATGCGACTATCCCTTCATCATACCTTCAATGTCTCATGTTTTTTTTTCGATGGTCAAGTTGGGAAATTATAAGGTGATAAGGCCCCGTTCAAGACATGTGAATTTCAATACATTGATGAGGAATTATACCACATGAAGGGAAAGGTGGAATCCACAACAAAAGATATTACCAAAGTTAATGCTCGATATGGTTTGGAAAAGATTTCAGTAAGCCCATTAGCACATATGCGTACAGATTATGTGTTGCCTATCAGTAAAATTGATAGGATATACCTAAATAAAAATACTATTATGGGAAGATCCATAATTTTAATTACAGCAATCGAGCCAGAAAACATGGGAGATATTGGTGATCCACCAAGCAATGGTGACAGCTCAAATGGAGATGTCTTCATTTTATCTGCATAAATCCAGCAAGTCTATACTTTTCCAAATCAGGCCAGGGAAAGTTATAGCAATGTCAGAGGTAAAAAATGATGTACATTCTCAATCCACCATATCTTCTTTATTACCCAAAGAAGACCCTTCATAATCAATCTGGTCAGAAATGGAAGCTCATTCTTCAAGATGTGCAAATTTTGACATCTCGTCTGATCATGAAAATTCTGCTTCATCATCTACTATGAATGTGGAAACAGAGGAAATAAAATATATTGAATAAGAAGAGGAAGATCTCAGGGATTCTCCTACAGCATTTTAAGAGGGTATCTCTACTACTGTGGATAAACTCAGAGAAATCAATCTGGGTACAAAAGAAGATCCACTCCCCACTTTAATCAATGCGGCCATGACTCTTGAAGTGAAAGAGATGTATATTTACTTTTTAAAAAAAATCTAGATATATTTGCTTGGAACTATACAGAGATACCGGGGCTTGATCTTGATGTTGCCACTCATCATTTGGGTTTCCAGAAGAACATTGAGGATTCAAACAAGCTTCTAGAAGAACACACCCAACCTATGCTTCCAAAATTGAGGCTAAAGTGGATAATCTCATAAAAGATAACTTCATCAGATAAGTTCAATATCCCAAGTGGTTGGATAATATTTTCCCAGTGAAAAAGGAGAATCGGTAAATTATAGTTTGCATTGATTTCAATGATCTTAATCAGCATTGTCCTAAGGATGATTTTCCAGTTCCGATTACAGAACTCTTGATTAATGTGACAGCTAGATATGAAGCACTTTCCTTCATCGATGGATATTCTGGATATAATCAAATCTAGATGGACCCAGAATACGAGGAATTGACAGCCTTCAGATCCCCTCAGGGTGTGTTTTTTATCAGGTAATTCCCTTCGACCTATAAAATGCAGGTGCAACATATCAGCTTGCCATGCATCATATCTTCAAACCCTTTCTGGGAAAGTTTGTTGAATGTTATGTGGACGATTTGGTGGTAAAATCCAAACAATATTATAATCACTTGGATGATTTGGAATTCGTATTACGCAAGATTTGACAACATAATTTGAAGATGAAACCCTTAAAATGTGCTTTTGGGGTAACCTCGGAGAAATTTCTTGGCTTCGTCGTACACCATCGTGGTATTGAAGTCAATCCTAAGAAGACAAAGTAAATCCTTGGTATGTCACCTCCTCAAAATTTGAATGAATTGAGAGGACTTCAAAGACACATAGCCTATATTCGTTGTTTCATCGCCAATTTGGCAGGCAAAAGCTTACCCTTCACCAAATTGATGAAGAAGGGAGTCATTTACCAGTGGACTGAAGAATGTCAAGATGCATTCGACATTCTAAAGATGTATATCTTGAGTCCACTGGTACTTATGCCACCTGTTTATGGAAGACCACTTATCCTCTATTTTATAGCTCTAGAGAGATCATTGGGTGCCTTTCTTGCTCAGAAAAATGATGCTGGGAATGAAAACAGCCTCTACTATCTCAGTTGGTCTATGCTTGAAGCAGAAACCCGATATTCAAATATTGAGAAGTGCTTCTTAACATTAATATTTGCAGTTCAGAAGTTGAGACACTCCCGGAAACATTATTAGGTCCAATTGGTATCTTGCAATAACTTGCTCAAATTCATCCTTAGTCACCCAAAGATTACAGGACGTCTAGAAAGGTGGGAAGTTATCTTGCAGCAATTTGATATTCAATATGTGTCTCAAAAGGTGATAAAGGGCCAAGATCTGGCTGATTTCCTTGCTGAACATCCTTCGGTGGAAGAAACATCTTCAGATATTGAACTCCCTAATGGGGAAGTTTTATCTATTCAAGAAAGCCTTCAAATATGGGAAATGTACATTGATGGTGCTTCCAGAAGTCCAACTGGGAAGAAAATGGAAAGTCCTAAATTCAACAAAGTTGGATTAGGGATTGTACTCATTTCTCCAGAAAAGGTAGTGTTACCCTATTCCTTATTATTGTGGGAAGGTGCTACAAATAATGAAGCGGAATACCAAGATCTTATTGCAGGATTGGAGTTGGCACTTCAAGCACAGGTGAATCACTTAAAGGTGAAAGGTGATTCAGACCTAGTAATCAAACAAGTCAATGGGGATTATGCAATCAGAAAAGAAGAACTAATCACATTGAATGATCATGTCAGATAGTTAATGGCGGAGTTTCCTTCAGAACTGACATTTTCTTATGTCCCAAGATCACAAAATGCCCAAGCTGATGCACTAGATAATATAGCCACATCTTTGGAAGATCCAAATCAGGACGAGACAACCATCATCATTGCCCACCGTCGTACAATTTCACCTTATGTTCGAGCTAGAATAGAGAAAATAAATGAAATTAGTCCCATCCTTGATCCATATTGTCACACTATGTGATGGATGGCATCTATCAGGGAATACCTTTAAAATAGAATACTTCCACCTGATATTGCCGGGAATGAACAAATCTGGTGACGTGTGGTCAACAAAACTCTTTATGATGGCCCAGATCACCTTGAGAAAATTCTCTTCAAGCGTGGTTCTGATGGAGTTCTATTCAGATGCATTGATGGTGAAGAGACAATGGCTGTCATGAAAGAAGTGCATGTAGGAGTCTATGGTGCCCACCAGTCTAGACATAGACTGTCTGATCAGATTCGAAGGCTAGGATACTTTTTTACATCAATGATACAAGATTGTGTTGATTTTACAAAGAAGTTCCATTCATGCCAAGTACATGCAAACTTCATTAATCAACCAAAGAGATTCATCATACACCTAAATACCTGTGGCCATTTTTTACATGGGGAATGGATGTGGTGGGACCTTACCCTTCAGCTACGGCCAATCAGTTTAAGTATATTCTTACTGCTACTGATTTCTTTTCAAAATGGGAAGAGGTAGTACCTCTGAAGGAAGTCAATTCTAAAATCATTGTTAACTTCGTCAAGTCTAACATCCTTACCCGATTTGGTGTCCCTCATACCATATTGACAGACAATGGCACCAACTTCTGTTCATCCGAGATGAAGAAGTTGTATCAAGAATACAACATCAAATCCAATCATTCATCTCGGTATCATGCTACGGCCAATGGCCAGATAGAAGCTTTCAACAAGACTTTGTCAAATATACTACAGAAGATGGTGTATAAAGATAAGAAATCATGGCCTGATGAACTCTTTCATGCTTTATGGGCTTATCGGACTACCACCCGCACTAAAACTCCGTCAACTCCATATTCACTGGTATATGGAACGAAATCCATCATGCCCATTGATGTTCAACTACCCTCTCTCAGAGTAGCCATTTGTTATTAGTCATCTATAGATGAACAATCTCAAAAGCTATTTAATGAATTGGAATAGTTAGATGTGAAAAGAATGTGCACTTTGCACAACTTCGTAGTCTATCAGAATCAAATAGCATGAGATTTCAACAAAAAATATCATCTTCATTCATTCACTCAGGGAGAATTGGTATTAGTTCTCAGAACTCCAATGATTCCAGGAAAGAAACCTCCCATGCTTGAGCCAAAATGGGAAGGACCTTACTCAATACATAAGGTTTTTTCCAATGGAGCTTATTCTTTAATCTCAATTGATGGAGAACTCATCACTACACCAACCAATGCCGGACTTTTGAAGATTTATTTTGTATAAAAACAAAATAGATCATCCACGGTCCATACATATGACCTTAAACTATTTGTATTACTTTCGTCCCACATGATGTTAAACGGTGATGTCCTAACTACATGAAGCTAAACTGTATAAAAGTCCCTTACGTTCAGAACGACGTTAAATTGCACCATCTAGAGTCCATACATATGACGTTAAACTATTTGCATTCCTTTCGTCCCACACGATGTTAAACTATAATATCCTAGCTACATGACACTAAACTGTAAAGAAGTCCCTTATGTCCAGCAAAGTGTTGATCAGCGTAACCAATGGTCCATGAATACGACTTTAGAGAATTTTCATTTTTTTCCAACATGACGCTAAATTGTATCATCCATTTTTCATCCCACACGCCGTTAAACTGGGAAAATGTTCCCTAATTTGTCCAACATGACGTTAAACTGTGTCCCCTTCATCGTCTATTCTATATGACATTAAACTATACAGCAATTGTCTATACATATGACCTAAAACTATTTTCACTTTTTTCAAACATGAAATTAAACTATGAAAAAGTCCTTAATACCTCCAACATGAAATTAAAATGTGTTCTCTTTTGTCCTTACTGCAATACATTAAACTGCACAGTCCTCTTTTTTTCCAACATGACATTAAACTATGTTTTCCCCATAGTCCTAACTACATGACACAAAACTGTACAGAAAGCCCTTTTATACGTCCTACATGACATTAAACTGTACTTTATCCCTCCTACATGACACTAAACTGTGCAGCACCAATAGTCCTAATTGCAATACTTTTAACTGCATAGTCCCTTTATATGTCCTACATGACGTTAAATTGTGCATCGTTAAGGTTGTTATTACCTCTTGTTTCTCACACCGAGTATGACTCACGTGATCTTAGAGAAAATTTCAACCATAACACCCTCTCTGGGCCGCTAACCACGCGTAAGTCCCAACATCATTTTTTAGGTCATTGTCCTCAAGAACAACTTGATCATTAATTCATTCATTAATTGAACTACACGGACTTTGATCCTTGCCTTCTAGGTTGGGTATGTAGGAAACCTCCCAAGGTTCAAGCCCAAAACCAATCTCTTCACATCGGTTCACCTCCATCTCATACGACGATGATTCTTGAAACCATCCCCAAAATCAATATCTTTACATTTGTTCACTTTCTTCCTTTCTATATGACGTTAAACTGTACAACACTTTTTTCCTGTATGAAAATAAACTACAATATTCTTTGATACCCTCACCTGAGAGGGAACAATTATTTACATTGATTTTTCAATCATGTTTCATTCCAAAGTCTACGTGCATACATGGAAATTCCCAAACATTTTATCTTGGGTTAAATCATCATTGCACTAAAGTCCCCTTTCACCCTTCACATGTACGGACCAAATTTGTACAGAGGATAGTTATAGAACTATGTGGGCATTATTAGGATCCTTATGGGATACGTAGGAACATTCGAGTGTCCCTCAAATCCCGCCCCAAGTCTTTTGGGCCTAACCCCAAATTCCTCTTTCAGTCCCCTGGCTGAAAAGTCCCCATGAAAACACACACTGTGTATTTCTTATAATGGTCCAAGATCTATGACCCTAAACTAAGATATCTAATTCTTTTGTCCCATACGGTGTTAAACTATAGTTCAAGAACTACGTATGGCTTGATTCCCATCCTTATGGGATACGTAGTCAAGTTTAACATTTCCATTCAGGACCCAGCCACAACATGATTATGGTTAGTATTGATCTGTGTATCTCTGAATACATTGGAAAATACCAATCTTTATGTGTCATAATCCCAACCTTAAATATTTTTAGATATTCATAACTATTTTCTTAACCTCTAATCACAAAAGGCCTGAAATTCTGAGACTTCTTTTGCCTAACCATGCAGCATGTGCCCTAAGGCGGCCTTGCATAAACAGTCTACATAACGGACCTGTTAGAAAAATGATGCTATTATTTGACTATGCAGGCAATGCCCTTAGGTGTCCCTACATAATTAAACCCCCTAATAGGTTTGTTAAATACTGGTAACTTCATTCTTGGGAGTAAAACCCCTTTTGTCATTATTTGTCTTGATAATATGTTGGGATCCGCAAAAATAGCCATCCTTAACATATATATCCCATACCCTTTTTAATTATCTTAATGTATTCATGTCTATTGTTTATATTCTCCTTCCCTATGTTTGGGTCAGACCTTCGTAGGAATGATATCCATCCAGTTCTTCAATAATCTAGTTTGGAAATATCTTCTCCATAATCAATTACCTCTTTCCATATAGAAAACTCTATACTTTGGAAAATTTGAATCTCCATAAACATTCACTGGCTTTTTGGCACTAGGAAAGTATATTTCTAAGAGTTATTTTGCCTGACTATGCAGCATGTGCCGTTATGTGGCCGTGCATAAGTAGTCTATATAATGGACCTGCCAGCCAAAAGATGCTATTTTTGACTATGCAGCCAATGCCCTTAGGTGGCCTTGCATAATTCAACCCCCAAATGGTTTTGTTAAATAATGGTAACTTCATTCTTGGGAAATACTTCTTCTAATTCCTTTTAAGTCTTTTTCATATAATTCCTTAGATTTAAATATTCTTATGTTATAGTTTACATATTTTACCTCATACTTGAGTATGGTAATATGTTTTCAGATAAATTGTCAAATAATTGAGTCAATTATAATTCATTCGGTCAAAGCTATTTCGACCTTAAACATTAGCCACTTTATTTTAGATGTGCACGACTTTAAACTGCACTCAATAGACAAGGGAACTCTGAATAAAATCCATGTTCTAGCTCACTAAACATACTTTTTTTTATGATTTAGGTAATATTGAGCAAGTAAAAGATTCAAAGTTTGTAGGGCTATTTATAATAATACTAGTAAAAATCAAACTATGCTTATTATGCCCATTTACTTAGGTAAAATTTAAAACAGGTAGTAAGAAAATACGCGCACAAGTGATTGAAGATGAAAGAATTATTTCCATTTGATGCACAAGAATTAGAGGGACATCCACAGATTGGAGCCTCTTCTATTTTTCAGGAAATTACAAAAGACTGTCAACATAAGTCTTCATTTGATGTACAACATCCCGAGATTCATCAGCAGCTACTTGATGCTCGTGCACTCGACCAGCTTCACTCTTCTCAGCTTGATGGAGTGCCTTCTTGGCATCTACAATGGCTTTCATACCATTCATTTGAGCTCCCTCCAATGAATTATTAAGCTGGTCAAGTTCCCCAGTAATAGAATCTAACTGTTGATGGGGCTGCACATACTGGACGACCTTTTCTTTAATCTTATGCTTTTGCTCCTTTATCTTGGCAGCATAACCAACCATAGCTCGGGATACTACAGCATTAAATTAATTGATATTGACTGTTATCTTCTCCCTGGTCAGATCATCATGGAACTTTTTCTCATTCTCCCTTCTTTAGATGACTTGTTTCACCGCGGTATGGATCTCTTGTTATCCAAAACCACCAAGTCCTAGCATGATGAACTGGGACGACAACCAAGAAATCTTTGATGACAGTTCTTCTAAATTCACCTCAGATATGATTTTCCATATGTTGTTCCATGCCTTGTGTCATGAAAATCTGAGTTCCTTAAGCACCTCTAGGTCTGATTCAACGTCATCGTCACAGGGGGGGTATGTAATCTAGGATTAATGCACTTAAGAAGGTTCCTTGTTCTTCTCCACCCCCCTTGACCCTAGTTTCCTCACCTTCTACTACTTTTTGGGCGAAGGTTGAGACTTCACCTCTAGTTCTAGCCAATAGTGTTTATAGACCTATTTGATCAAATAAAAGTATGGTTAGTATCATAGAATAATGAAAGTTGGTAGTCTATCTTGAAAACTCAGTCCAGTCATTACCTAACAGTAGATCAGCATCTTGAGAAGACTTTTCCCCATATTTCCCAGTTTCAACAGGATCTTCAAGATGTATATCATGAGGGTTTACTGGTTTTAAATCCACTTGAGCTAATGTTTCTGAAATAGTAGGGTTAACATCAATTTCCACACCCTCTTCAGGCATTGGAAGTTCAACAAATTCTTGGGATGGAAATGCATATTATTTTTATCCATGATTAGAAGTGTAAATTATAAAACAAAATTACTAGACGAAGGATATCACTCACGCCCTAGGACATCTAAATCACATGATAACTTAGCATGATCATAAACTTCATCGAAAGACATGCCACGATTCATCATTTCATCCAATGAAATTTCAGAATCTTGGTTAGTCTCACCAGTGGGAGAATTTGATGTGTCCTCATGGCGACCCTCATTCTGTGGCCCCTGACCCTAGACAACTATTTCAGGAAGGATGGCAGATTCAGTTGCTGCAGCTGCTAATGATTCTAGTGCATGTTCTTCTCTACTTATAGCAGTAGCAGGAGCAGTACTGGGAATAGACGTTGGCTCTTTTTCAGAAGCATCCAAGTCAGCCTGAATTTGCATTTGTTCCACAGCTCCCTCTGTGGTAATTAAAGAAGGATCAACCTTTTCCCTTAGAGGTGAAATTGAAGAATCCCCTACAATCCCAAGGAAAATGAGCTCTCTTTTTCATGGTTTAAAATTCATGATTATCTGATGGAATTATCACTGCTGATAAAGCGTTTAGCGGTGTACTTCATCTTTCATTGCCTTTGTCCTTTTGGATTTTTGGGAGTGTGGGAAGTATCCCTTATTGGAACAAGAATTGGGGAATGGAAAGACATGTCCAACTCCTCATTCATGGCATGCTGGCCTGGAGATATATCGCCCGGTTCGCGGGGAGATTCAGCAGCAGCCCTGATGGCAGTACCACCAAGGTTATACTATTGCGAAGGAACCTAAGTAGTTTTGGAAAGCTGCAAGATGATGAAAAAAATTTCCTTGAATAACAAATCTTTGACTAAAATCAAGTTTCAATGTAAATAAGGGAAGAAAACATACATATTCAGGAGACACATACTCATGCCACTCCTCATCAGTGGCGCCGTGATCCATCATTTCCTTCACCTTCTTGGTGATAGGTATAGAATCTTGGGTGCAATATATATAGGCCTTAAACTCTTTGACATAGGCCCTTACTTCATCAGGGTTATCCTTGAAATGAATATTTACAACATCCTGAAGAGTCCCTATTCCAAGATGACGTATCCCTTCACATAGCTCCATCCGGATAGTTTTTTTATCGCAGTATACATCCCGCCATGCCTGGTTGGCCTCTGGTCGTAGATATACAGGTGTATAAGAAGCCTGTAAAGAGGGTCCTACGACAATGGATTTTAATTTCTTTCTATCTCCTATAACTATAAAAATAGAATGAAAACTTGTTACTTTATAAAGATACATGCAATTAACATTTCTTCAATAAAGTAAATCAGCAGGAGTTGATAGAGTGACTCTCTTGATTCTGACAGGAGGATTATATACGGAACGTGGCCACTTTGACACATGTTGTATCTCCTGAGAATCTGATGAATCAGCCTCAATTGAAGAACTCGGTGAACCAGCTTTAGGAGTGGAAGAATCACATGCCACCTGAATTGTTTCTTTCTCAATGGTTCCCTTCTTCTTCCCAACCCGGTAAACAGGTTTATTAAATATGGTCTCAGAATATGATTCTATCCAGTTTTCAGCATACCATATGGTCTAATTGCTTACCACTTTAGTATTATGTATGTCAAAGACTGCCCCAGTCCATCCCATAGCCATTAGCAACCACAGTTGCTGAGGAAGCATTGGATGCTGCTCTGAATTGACGTTCACTGTAGGAGATACAATAGTCATCTACAGACACTTGAATTGGCGTGAAAATCGATATGGAGCATAGTCCTTACATATAGATTTCCCTTCAAATCTAGTGGCCAGTACACCATCTCTGCAGGCCAGCATGTAAGACCTCTGTTCCAAGCTAGCTGATCTATCATCAACAAATTTCCCTGTCTGAGGATTTTCGTAGGGAATGAGGTGGAATTCCTTATGCATACTCATCCTTGGCCTAATATCATAAGCATTCCGGGACAAAGGACAAACTCCAGAGAAGGCCTGAACAGATAGCCTGAATGAACATCCGGTAATCTGTATTCTGTTCTAAACAACATATGTCCGAATGTGAGTGAAGATCCATCCCAATAAAACATAAAATGGTCCCACTAATCTCAAAGTAGATTTACTAATATAGACATGGAGTAAGATCCTGTGAATCTTTGCTAAAACTAGGGTAGTCAACCCCACTAACTTCCTCTCAGCCAACATGGATGCGATAACAAAGGTCCCTGGCCTGACGCCTTCCTTCGAATCTCTGACGGGCAAGAGATAGACACTGAGCCATAAGTCTAAAAAGCATGCCAGATGGGTTTTCTCTGGGATTTTATGATTCAATTCATACCCCCATTTCTCAAACTCTCCTGCTTCCAGAGTCGGCCAGAATGTGCCAGGATCACCTCTCTTATCTTCTCTAGGGCAGCTAGTAGGACGAGTATAGGTGGGCCCCTTTTCCATCTTCTTCTTGAGAAACACATCCATCCATTCCTCTGGATGAATTCTCATTCTAGAATGAGTCTTGGAAGTTTTTGAGATTTTGAGATTATGGTAAATCTTCAATAAATCTCGAACCAAATTTGGAGTCTTCTCCAGATCATTCAAGGTTGCCTTTGGAGGGATGAATTCATCATACATATCACCCAGGATTGGAACCCTTGAGATCTTGTAGACATCCCAAAAACTAATACCTACTTATCCATGGGTCAGATCGAATGAATTAGTTTTCGAGCTCCAGTGGCTAAGCAATTTCGGTGAAAAATTTTCATTCCTATAAACATACGTCTTCCCAGCTCAGATGACTTTATAAATTGCAGCTCCCTTTAGATCCTTGATAAACTCTTCATAAGTTTTTCGCACCCAACAAGCCCACATCCAATTTTGCTTCACCCCTCCTCTAGAACAGAATTCTTATTTCTCCTTCCAGCCTTTGGATTGATCCATCTGAGAGTTTGGAACGATTGAGGGATTATAATGTGGTTGCAGCTCAGGTTTGTGAGGTTTCAGATCTGGTACACACGAGCTATGATGCATTATATAGGATTTCATTACTGTTCCAAGATTATAAAATGTTCATGCGATTGATACATTTTCTGAAGAAATGTTGGTATATGACTGAAAAAAGGAATGCGGCAGATAATTCTTTTCTTGTGGAATATTGACGTCTTGAAAGTGACCATGGCTATACAGAGGAAGATAGATGTTGTGCGGGTAGTTAATATGATGTTTCTTCAAGTACATGGATAATTCTGGGAGAGTACTTTCACAGGGGGAATAATAATCATGGCCAACGATGTCCATCATCTCATCAATTATTTTGGACTCCAGTTCATTAGCTTTTCTGATTCTATTTAGAGCCATTTGATCGGCACAAAATTTGAATAATTAACTCTTAAAGTATGTTAATTTTCATAAAAATTGTGAAGGATTTGAAGAAATTGCCTAAGTCATTATGGTGTGCAAGTCCCGTAGTTGGCAAGCATGTCTCCTTCAGTCGCGCAAGTATTGGGCGCACGGGTTTCACCGCGCAAGTCTAAATACATTAACAACATCACGAAATAAGAAACCAAAGCGCGAAGCAAGAATCAAGAAGCGCAGACAAGCGAGAGTCGGGATTCAACTTGCGCGCCGAGAGAAAAAAACAAGCAAGAGTCGGGTGATTTGCGCGAAGTGAGGCCCTCTATTTATAGACAAGGTCGTACCCCTGTGCGCTAGACCCTACATGCCAGACCTTATGCTCCTGAAGCTCATTTGCGAGCCATACCCTACGCGCCCCAATTTTCTTTTGACCCCCCAATTTCTTAAGAGTCAAATCCTCATTTCTTTTAGATCCAACTCTAAGGGGGGACTTTTGTTGATGCTCCTTTCATCACATAGTCTAATGACTTGAAAAGGGGAATATCTTGCTCAAAGTGATTCAACTTTTGGAAACATATCCAAAATTGGAAAAGGAAGGAATAAGAAGAACATTTCACAAAGGTCGTGCAAGTTCTACCATGGTCGCGCAGGTACACTTGCGCGCTGAAGTTGGTCCCGCAAGTCACTTGCGCGCCCTCTTTGAAAACCGCTTAAGGTCTTCTATAGCCTATAAATACCCCCGGTGGGCCCCCCATTTCAGGTGGATTTTTTTTTCAGAATTCAGATAGAGAGCTCTGAACACCCAAGTCACTTCTTCAAGAATTCTGAACACTTATAAGGTAATTATTTACCTAGAATGGAAGGTCTAAACAGGAGGAAAAGGTCTAAGTGTTAAAATTCACTAACACTTGCGCACATAAGTGTTTTTACCCTTAAGGGAAATGGACACACTTGCGCGCCTCCTTACTTATTCATTGAAACGTGCGTGCCACTATTCTGGAAGTACCTCAGGATGATTCTAAAGGCTTTGGTAAAGAATCGCCCAAGTATTACTCTACTGGGCAAGGATCATGCAAGTAACCATGAGCTGCGTAGGTATACCTATGCGACCAATACTTGCGCGCCCACGCAGTACCTGCGTGCCTTCCAGGACTTGCACGCCCCTATCTTTTTGGGTGCCTTTCCTACCCATTTCCCCCTCTTATGCCATTCCTACTCTCCTATTCAAGATTCAGTCTTCAAGACACTATTCAATGCCATTTTTGGCATGTTTTCTTGATTGACTTCCTTGTCTGAAAGGAGATCTGTGGAATATCTCTCAAAACATATTGATTTTCACATCTTTATGTCACTAATGTTAGAGAGTTCATTCATTCAACCTCATCCTTTAAGATGAGAGAATCCTTAACCAAGGCATCATTTTCAAGAGTAAGCCCCAGTCCAAATACTCATTAACCTGGGTCTCCTTTTCAAGAGTAAGCCCTAGTCCAAGTCCACATTAATTTGGGTATCGTCTTTAGAATTAAGCCCCAAGTCCTCTATCCTGGGCCTCCTTTTCAGGAATAATCTCCATTCATAATTCTCCAAATATGAGAATCCTCCTCAGGAGTAATCCACAAAACATAAATCCTTTAACCTGGGTTTCCTTTTCTGGAAGAATCCCCAGTCTCAAATATGGGCATCCTCTTTAGAAGTAAGCCCCAAGTCCCTTAATTTTCAAATCCATTTATCCTGGGCCTCCTCCTTAGGAATCAACCCCAGTCCTAATTTATATTAACCTTTTATAATTCATTTTGACTTGGGCTTCCTTCTCAGGTGTAAAACCCAATCATAAGTCCCCTCCTAACATGGGAATCTTCCTTAGGAGTAATCCCCATTATTAGAGTATCCAAATCTCCATGAAGCACATATACCTTTATGGACCCTATTCATGGATTTCTTACCTGATGTAAATCTTAATCCTCATCTATTTGGGTAGTCATACATACATAAGCCCCACATAAATTCATTAAACAATTGTCTGGTTTCACCAATATCTCATGTTTCTCACACCGAGAATAACTCACGTGAGCTTAGAGTGTAAAAGTATTCATGACATCTTTCATTGAGCCATCAATCATGCATAAACATCATACTCCCTTACTCAAACTACGTGGGTTCTGATTATTTTTCCAAAACAAAGGATATGTAGGTATCCCATCAGGGGGTACGATCCCAACTCGGAAATAATCCATGTCCTCCTGAATGACAATAAACATCAACTGCCCCACTGAGTGGCTTTAAAACCAGCATGGTCATCATAATGACCAAGATACTTTTATGTATTTAAGGATACTATCAACTAAGAATCTATAACAAAAACAGATGATTCTATATCGATGAAGAACCTCGAATACATATAAAATATTCTCTAAATTTTCATCATATCAATCATTTATTTTCAATATTAAAGGACTTCACATTTTATACCTGGTAATGTAATAAGGATTCACTAACATAACATAAATCAATAAATAGAGTCTCGGAGTAGAAAATAATTCCCCTAAAAAAGGTGTGATGAGTCTGACCTCCCATCCTCTCGACCAATGAAAATTATTAAGCCTCATCAGTCCAAAACTAATAACCACCTTCCTTTGGAAAGTAGGTCTAAATGGATATGGAATCATTGGATGTTTCCTGTTCTACGAACAAAACTGTTAGAAACCGATTGGAATGTTTGAACCTTCAATCAACGAGGTCATCCCCAATTCCAGAGGAAATAGTGACCCAAGGGATCTAGGAATGATTCTAGGTATGGACTGTGTCTACTACTAGCTGTTGTATCAATAGAAATTGGTACCAATCATTCTTTCCTTCCACTAATCTTGTCCCAAACCTTGAGTTTCCAGTTATATCAATGATTTGACCCTCATGTCTGGAGATACCTTTGGGAGGAGACTCGATAATCACTCTTACGCAGATGGTGTGATCTGACCCTTGAGGTGAGAGTTTCGGTTGGAACCTCTTGGTGGCAGCTTCGAGGCCTTACAACATTAGTTTGGGTATGGACTGGGAAACCACTGTTCATAAACATATTTACTGTATTAGGCAAAAAGGTTGTGGTTTATCTACAACATTGAGATGAGGTTTTCCTTTGTCGGTGAAAAAGGAAACCCATGCAGCATAAGTTAAAATAATGCATAAGATAATGTAGTAGATCATTCATGAGTCGGCCATACATACATTAGTTCCAGACTTCTCCAGAGTCACAGCACCGTTTTTATCATTGACTAAGAAGGGGAAAACCTTCGTGTGGTCAGGGAGATGCCAGCAGATCTTTTGGGAGCTGAGAAAGAGGTTGAATAGTGCGCACATCTTGAGGCTACCATAGGAGGGTTTAGGGTACGTAGTATATTGTGATTCATCAGGGACCGGACTTAGGTGTGTCCTAGAGTAGGAGAAAGCAATGATCGTGTATGGATCTCGATAGTCTAGATAGAATGAGCAGAACTACACTGCCCATGACCTGGAGTTAGCAGCATTGGTCTTAGTCTTGAAGATGTCGTGGAACTATCTTATGGGTGAACGTTTTACAGTCTACTATGATCAACAGAGTGTCAGGTACATCTTCTCGCAGAAGGACATGAACCAGAGACACCGACATTGGCTTGAGTTCCAACAGGACTATGACTTGGAGATAGTCAACACTCATAGGAAGGGGAACGTTGTAGAAGATACTCTCAGTAGGAGATCATGCATTCAGCTTATATGAGAGGCGACAGAGCAGCTGGCCGCATTGCAAATATCCTTTATGGATAGAGATGGAGTAGCCTTGCTTCAGTCTCTTACAGTCACTCCCCCACTTCTTCAGTGAGTCAGGGAGACACAACGTGGGGATGTTGACTGTGAGACACGATGTGCTCAGATACCCACAGGGCAGGAAATTGAGGGATTTTCTGAAGGTGGGAGCATGTCATACTATTCATAGATCGTACTATGGTACCAATTTCACTTCAGTAGGAAGTGTTGATGTAGTTCCACATATCTCATTTAGAGGTACATCTAATAGTGGTGAAGATGTACTAGGACCTTTGATGACTGCACTATCAGCCAAGTATGAAGAAGTTAGTAGTGGATTTTGTCTCTCTATGCCACACTTGTCAGCAAGTGAATGCGGAGCATCAAGTACCAGCAATCTTGGTTCAGCCATTAGAGGTCCCAAAGTAGAATAGGGATGTGATATCCATGGACTTCGTGATGGGTCTTCCATGTACATCAAGGAGACTGAGACTTCTAGAGTTTTAGGATGGCGACCACGTCTTTCTGCGAGTCTCACATTGATGAGGTCTATGGAGTTTGGGTCAAGGTGGAAAGTAATTTCTACGATTCATCGAACCATTCCAGGTCCTCAGCGGAGTAGGCGAGGTGGCTTACCACTTAGCTATTCCACCATAGTTGCACCGGATGCAGAATGTCTTCCACGTATCCTAGTTGAGGGGAAATATTCATGACCATTCCCACATCATCGACCATGGGGAGCTGGACATCGATGATGGGGAGACTTTTACGGAGGATCTAGTAGAGATTGAGGATCGAAAAAAAGTAGGTCCAATGTGGACGTTCGATACCTCTGGTGCGTATTCGTTGGTATCAAGAGAACCACTAGGAGAGCACATCGGAGTAGGAGGGTCATATGCGTACTCAGTACCCCCATTTGTCCTCTTAGTTCGAGTTGTAGCTTATGGGGACATAAAGCCCTGAGGTAGAGAGAATGTAAAGACCTAGAATTTCCATGTAATTTTTTTAAATATATGGTAATTTTACAAGTCCGTAGTTTCTGACGGCGCATGATTTTGAGGCTTGGAGTGCTCGGAATGATCCATCAAATTTTTGTTACACATACATTAACACGTGTAAGAAGTTTTCCTGAAAAAGTGAATTAAATCATAAACTGTTACTCGGATCAGAAATCTTGCACCCCTATTGCGCTCAAGATGGCGGGATTACCCTAGGCGTGACTTAAGTTTAGTTGGCACGGGCCTCCTGTGAGAAAACCGAAAAATGGCATAACCGTTAGTAAAATAATTTAATAAGGTTGTTTTACTTTTCAACTGCATATAACTCACAAACGGTAACTCGGATTAAAATTTTGAGACCACTTCTAAATTTTTAAGGGTATTCTTTATCTTAGATGATACTAACTTGGATCGGTGAGGGCCACCAGATATAGTTATTTTATTGTCGGGAATAAAATAATTAAGTGAAAATTATTTTATTGTAAAAGTTCATAAATTTTAAATGGTAACTCAGATTGAAAATATGAGGGTATTGTTGGGTTCGTTGGGGCATGTTTCACCTAGGAAGATCCTAACCTCAACTGTAGTGGGTTGAGGGTGGCTAATAATAATTTTATAATATTTTTTTCATGTACATTCAGTAAACGTGTGAGAGGCATTTCAGAACATTTGAATCGGTGCTCGAAATTGAAATCTGAGGACACTGTTGAACTCACAATTCCAGTATTTTCTTATGGAGACCTTTACCGCAGTTGCTTTTTATCGAGATTGGATGTTAATTATTGGGGGTTTCTAAATAAATTAAATAAAACTATGGGTAACATAATTTTATTTTGTGGCGGTTTAATCCTCCAAGGGGTGGTTGGAGGTAAGATCCACCGACGGATAACCTCTCTTGGGAGGATATTATGTGTTGGGGCCCACACGATCTCAAAACCCCCTTAAACACCCTTTTAAAACCTTGACCTCCCCATTAATGTGGGAAACTCTGGAAATCTTCCTCCTTCCACCACAATGGTGACAATAAATCCATTAATAAAGTGAGGTATCTGATTTTAATTAAACTCTTCACCTCCTCTAAATTTTAATTTGTACCATCCCTTAGCATTAAGAAAATTAGTTGCTTCATTTAATTAAACACTTATTTGTGTTTTTGTGGGAAAGAATTAAAAGAGGCCATCCTTCTTCATTTTTGGGGTTGGCATAATCCTTAGGAAAGCTTGAGAAAGGAGATCATCGTCCTTCCAAAAAAGAACCACCGAAGAACTCCATTCATTCCACGAAGAAAATAAAGAATGCTCTTCGTCTCCAATGAACGTGAAGAAACAACTTCTTCATTTTTCAACCGAAAAAACGGAAGCACCACCGCCCACCTAGTACACTGAGGGCGTCGTCTCGACTTGTCTTCACCGAGCTCTACCTCCTCCGATGTTGACAGAACAACGTCTGCCTTTCGCAAATCATCGATGTACAACGACAAATACGAGGTAGAGTGATTTGATTATTTTAATGTATAAATTATATCCTTGTTCCTCATAGTTTCTTTGGGTTAGATGATGACCACTTGTTATAACCTAATGTGGAGGGTGCGGGACGAACCAACACAGCCCGACTCCCCTCTGTTGGTTCTTGTTTGGTTGACGTCGAAGGCGGAGCCGAAAGGGTATGGTTTCGTCGCACCGCGCTGGAGAAGAACCACAGCCAGGAGGGCACACAGTGGACAAAAGAGGAACCACGACTGGGAAGGCCATGACAGATGAAGAAGCGCAATGTCGTCGCACCGTGTGGTGGAGCCAAAGGCTATGGCCAGGTCAGGCCACGACGGTGGTGGAGCGACACCTTCGTGCCACGTAGAGGGCATCAAGACGGTGAAGTTGTTGGGCCATGGTAGAGGTGCGGAGACGGCCATCTGAGCCTACCGCCATAGATCCAGGCTGCCCCTCAGTCAGGCTGCATTTGGCCGGGGCACCTCTGGCTAGGCGGCCCATCGGGCCATGCCATCTCTTCAGGTCGGGTTGTACCCTCAACTCAGGTCTCTTCCTCTGAATGCGTCGGACCCGATGACTGTGTCAGACCCCGGTTCAGATCGGGTCGGGCCGGGTCCGCCCGACTGGGTCGGAACAGACCCGGACTCGTAATGGCTGTTTACACCTTTTAGCCCTAATCTATGGCTACAGGTGTTCAATTGACAAACCCCCTGCGACGATAGAATTTTTGGAGCGATACGATTCTTTTAAATACTCCACTTGAGGTTTGAACACATTTGGAGTACGTACAGGTTGGTTTAAGCCTAAAAACCAACCGAGCCCCTAGAACAGAAAAAAAAATAACTCTCAGACCGGGTGTCCATTTTACGCGCCTTCTGTCACGATCAGTTCCTTATGATGAGGTGGAACTATGGGATACATCAACTCAGGGCTTCGTGATAGTTTATGTATAGACACATGGCTCAAGGAGCGGACCCTCCCGTAATCAAGCGTGCTGACTATGGGAACCCTAGGGCTGGCTACGACTGAGATTATAGGATCCTCCGTGTGTTCGATAGTGACGATATTGTACCAGGATCCTCTGTGGGTTCAACAGTAATGACTCTTGAACCAGAATCCTTCGTGGGTTCTAGAGTGATGACTTTTGTACCATAATCCTTTGTGGGTTTGACATGGATGACTACTATACCAGAATACTATGTGGGTTCGAATTTTCTGACTTCTGTTCCTGTATCCTATGTGGGTCCGACAGAATAGCTGGTCCAGTATCCCCTTGTGGGTATGATAGATTAGCTGGTCCTGAATCCTATGTGGGTCCAACAACTTAGATGAATCGATGACTACATATGATCATCTCTATCACTCTATAAAATATGTATACTTGTGTGAGCTGAGTAATGTATTTCGGCGATTATCATCGTGGTGATTGACTTTACTTCCTTTGAGGAATGGTCTGTGCTTGGGCTCGAGAGTTGGAGCCAGACTGTGATTGATAACTTAGGTATATGTATGGGAATATACCTAAGTAGGATTGGTTGATACTACTTGATTGTATATTTCTTCTTTGGTTTATCCTTTTTGGATTTGGGGAGACCTTTTGGGGTCTTGGGGTCCCCTACTAAGTTTTGTTATACTCACCCCTACACGGGCTTCGCCCGCACCTTATTGTGTTCTGTGTAGATGACGATCAGTAGTGATCGTGGCTGAGGGTGATGGACGGGAGGCTCCTCGGAGCTAGACTAGATGAGATGTACCGCAGGGATAAGTTGTTTTACTTTTGTACCTACCCTTCATGTTGGATTCCATGGTGGGTGATCTAGGAGTTGTTTTCCTTTTTACTTGTACTTTTTAATAAGCTGGGTTTTTATACTGGCACACTTAATTTCAGAACACTTTTCATTTCTATGTTAGTACTTGTTGCTTCTACATCTTGTGTTCAGACAGTGTGTGTTATAGGTTTAAATGTAATTCCTTCCCTTTTTATCGGGATTACGCATTTGGTGCTAATCGCCAGCCCCTGGCATATGGAAGGCGTGAATGGGGTAGTGATGGCACGGGCCCCAACGACGGGTCGTGAAAACACCCATGTGCATTTGAGGTGCATGAAGATACATACATGAAGGGTGAGATGTGACTTACTTTTACACGTGGGAAAAATAATTTATTACCCTAATACATCAGGTATTTTAGGTTCACTATATAAAGATGAAATACCCATCGCACATATGTATTCTAAATATTCATTTTATAAAGAAATAAATAACCACATAATATTCATGGGTATTTTGATGAGTGATTTAATACTCATATAATTTGGGAACTAATATTTTAATGGGGGGGGAAATTATTTATAAACACAATAAACTAAGGATTTATATAATTATTTTGAATGCCATAATAATTGAGACCCCATGTAAATTTTTTTATAAATATGTGCATGAAGGTGATGAAAAATATGTACTATATGAAATTAAAACTTTTGATATAAATATATACTTGTATCAATGATAGAAATATTTTAAATATGGGGCCCATTTAAAGAAGAAGAAATTTTTGTTCCCAAGTATAGAAAGACTGAAGAGAATATATATAGCACCAAATATAAGAAGAGATGTGATACTAGTATTTCTGATGTTCTTGAGGAAGTATATGATCATTTCTAATTCAATGAGATCATGCTGGTAGATCAAATAATCATACTAAACTTGATCATATTTAATCTTTGGGGATGTATCCTAGTTAAAATTAGGAGAAAAATTAGTATCTCAATTCGAGATGGGGAAATAATTATTTAGGTTGGAGCCAAAAGAAAAAAGAGTCTCTTAATTGGAATAATTGAAAGATATCATTTGGTTGTATTTGAAAGTTATTTTAACCACTCCATTGATAGTGATGATATTTATATTCACATATTTTATAGTGAAGAATCCATGTTGGGGTGAATAAAAAATATGAAAATAAGTAGGTTTTTATTTCGAAATTTATAAATACCAAGTTATATTATCTCTTATTATTTATTTTTACAATATTAGACAATGATATATCACTGAGTGGATCGAGAACCATAAAAAGTTCCAGAGGATGAATTAAATTTAAAAACTAATTAAAAAAATGAGTGTACCACGGATTCATACCCCTTCATAATGGAACCTATTCTAACATGGGGATCTAAAAATACAACTGTAATAGGCACATTTTAGAACAAGAATTTACATCTAGGTAATTTAGATTTTCCATATAGATGGGTTAGATAATACTAGGCTAATTCTTGTGTAAAAATACAAAAACTTCTTTTTCTACTATCAACCAACCAGAAAAATAAGACAAAAGTAAAGGGTTGTCCTATAATACCAATTTGTGATGCCCTGAGCCTATTTCATAATAAAAAAAATTAGTCCTCTTGGTTATAAGGCCTAATGCACACCTACTCATACACGAGAGGATTATATATATTAGTGGGAGTCTATGATGATATGATGGGGAACTATACCCTCATGATCAAAGCACTACATATCGGTAAAATAAAATATCAAAAAGTGGAAAATATATGATAATAAGGGAGTGAAATAATTAGGTCATACAACTATAATAAAAAGGCTGGTGTATAAAATGGAAAAACCACATCTAATATTATATAAATAAAATTAATATCATGGCATGTTGTTGTAAAAAATGGGGGTAATAATGGGGAATAGAGTAATAATAATATACAAAATTCTATACAAAAAATGAAAAAAATAACCAAGAAATATCCAATTGTAGCATGAAAACAAACATGGCCCTCTGATCATGAACACCATCCTGACACAATGGTCATGTTTACATAGTATACTTATTATTTATATACTTATCTGCATCCATGATGTCTTCTCAGGTAAAAAATGTTGTCTTTAATAGGGTGTGAGATATACTTAGTAGGACACCACCACTGATGTCTATAATAAATCCATTCCGTCCATATAACAGATTATAGTGTGTTGGTATAACAACATTAAATATGTGAATTATAATGTAAAACAAACCAATAAGGAAGTAAATAATCCTAAAAATGGTCTATAAATAATGAAGAAACATTAAATTATTTAATAATTAGCTATAACATATCCCATATATAACAACTATCCTACATATGAGGGATAAGACCTAAATCCATTGACCAAGGAATCAACTTCAAGTCCACATAGCTTATCCAGAGAAAAGTCGGTAAAACGTAAAATTACATGGGTCTAAACTCAAACCATTGAACAAGGAGACCACATAGAGTCCATAATGCTCATCCATATAAAACATGATAAAGACATGGGAGGATCTCAAGTACAATGTCTAAGGTAATCCAAGAAAGACAGATCTAGGGTGATAATCCAAGTCATCCAATAAATGTTAATCATCAATTATATACAATGATGTTTATGACACACCGTGGTGTTGGTACCCTTTCAAAGTATCTATAAATGAATAATTAATAAAAGGGCCAAATGAGCCATGTCATTTTTCATTTTATTTCATCAATTTAATCGGCCATATTTATTTCATTAATTAACTTATTTCTAATAAATTAATGAGGGGACATGTCATTCACCACATAAACTTACTAGACACATAAATTATTATTCCTAATCCAAGAGATCATCTATCCATTTTCCAATTTCAATTTATTCCATTTCATTGATAATCTACACTATCTAAGAGGTATTCAACTTTCGTCATCCCAATTTATTTCATATATGGATTCTATTCATGGGAGGTAATTTCTGGACACCGAAAGGGGTTGCATTGAGATTTGAATTCAAATGAACTCACATAAAGGGGTCATTTAGGTTGAGGTTGGATACCTAAAACAATGTTAAAGGGGAAAATAGAACATATAATTATGTTTTAAAAAATTTACTTTGTGTTAGTACTCATTTTAAAATCAATGGCTAGAAGGACTATTATATAGGACTATGACATAAGATTTAAAAATCAATAAATTAAGGGAAAATTTTCATTCCACCATCCTTAAACAGGTATGTGATTCCCTGTTCATTATCAACATCTATCATTAGACAGAATGAAATAAATTCCTGAAATAGAAAAATACCCTAAAAGGCCCTATTTTCTCCCTTACATTTTTACATTCTATTAGGAGAGATAAATAAAGAAAAGAAGGTATAGAAATGAAGGATTTTCTAGTATCTATATAATGTAATGTATAGAGGGAAATTATTTCATTATATAGAAGAGATGTCTCAAATACTATAGAAGGAGGATAAGAGGAGATCGAGATATTATGGGAGGCTAATCTGTGTGGAGAGGAAATGATATAGGTGGATAAAGATCAACATAAGTATAGGAAAATGTCAACTAACATTATTTAAAAATATTTACATTTTCTCTAGATTAATTTTCAAACAATGTTCCAACCATGCGCCAATACTGTTCTTGTTTTTACCCCCTCACATGGTCTTGGACCTTGGATTTACCAAACGTGCACTGCCCATGCAACTCCACTCCAATTTTCTATACCAATACCACATGGTTTTGAGGCATGACTATAACGATTTCTCAAACCATGTACCACCTCATTTGGGATACATAGTTTAGTTTCATAGTTACTACTAATCGTTTGCCTCATCAATTTGCTTCAATAACTGAATCTCCATGCTCTGAAAAATCCCCAAATACTCTTAATCCCTTCATTGAAATATTAGTCACTTTCATATAGATAAAATTAAAGATTTTAAATAAAACTAAATGATCTATATATCAAAATAAATCTATGATCTTACATTTAATCATCCCCAAATGTATATTTTATTTTTTATTTAAACAATATTTTTATCATAATTTAGGAAATGGAAAGGACTCTTTGTTCTTTAATGATGGAAAAATTGAATTTTTATGATGAACATGATAGTTTTTGGACACACGATAGTGAAGGATTAAATATATAAATGTAGGATAACTATTATTTATATCCATTCATATCATTTTATTCCAAAAACATAGTTTTTTTATTCATCTATTTTATTTAATGATTCTTTAAATGACCAATTTTGGTTTTTAATAAAAACATAATTTTATTTCCCATAGTTTTTTTATTAATATATTAGTAAATTATTCCCAAGTTATCTTGTTTTATAACATGGATCTAGAAACTAGTATCCTATGATTTTGTAATTTAACACCACATATTCTAGTATCTAATTTAATATCTTTTGGTATTATATTTTGGGTTAAATAACAAGTTTTAGAAAGTATCTGGATTCATGGGCTTATAGCATAGTTGGGATGTCATTCATCTCTACTATGTATCCCCACTTTTCTTCCAATATTGGATAGAAAATTAAATACATGGTTCATAGATTTTTCAAATTAAAAATAAAATATTTGATATATTTATTTTTTAGATTTTAAAAGTCAAAATCAATCCATTTTCTCCCATTAAAACCCCATTCCTATGGAGATTTTCTCCTTGTTATTTTTTGTAATACCCTTTCAATTATTTGTAACTCTAAACTATTTTTAGTTTTTTATGTCAATATTAAAGGAAAGATCCTCTAAATATAAAATCCATTTTTGGATCCCTCAATTACATTCTCTATTATCTATAACATTGAATTTTCAATGATAATTCATCTCTAAATTTCATTTATTTACTATTATTAGTGGATGGTACTAAGAAGAAGGAGTTTAGTTCACCCAATGTGGCTCACTTCTAATTATAATGACTATATATCATTGATTTATTTAATTATATTCTGTTTTTTCCATAAAACTTATTAACAAGAGAAAATAATCTTCCTAAAATTCCCTTAATAATATAATGAAATTTTTATGGATATAATTACAATATTATGGATTAAAATGCATGGTGGAAATATTTGTTTCATTTCTTCATTTACTATGGGAATATTATATTATATATTTAAATATTTAATGGATAATTTGGAATTTCTTAATTTACATATTCCTTGTATTTTTACTTTTAGATTATGTTTATATATTTTTTATAATTAGTCATGATATACTAGATATCACTTTGAGTGGATTATTATTATCACTAACACTTTAAAAAGAGGAGTTATTAAATATATTTATTTCCATTAATTAATGAATTGGTCAGATATCTGATCTTTTAGTTCCATTCGAGGGGAATAGCCTATGAGGTTCCCAACAATTTTCCAATCTGTGTAATCCACTTGTAATAGGGAGCCTAAATAATTATTCTTCAATTTCAAGAAATATTAGGATTCTAGTTGTTTTCCTATTAATATTTTTATTAAAATGTGATTTTCCTAAAACATAACAGCTGAATTTGAAATATAATATTCTTCTAATTCTTATATATGTTTTGATTACTTAACTATAGATAAGTTGTATTTTATTTTCTATTTAATCATTATACTAATGTATTATTTTTTTAAAATCTGTTAGTCTGGTTCTCCAGATTTATTTCTCATTAACCTATTTTCACTCTTTCATGTGTTCTTTAGTAGTTTTAAACATACATGGAACTTTTTCTAGATTCATATAAATAAAATATAATGTGCTATACTCAAACCATAAAAACATACTTTTAGTGTGTCTATATAAATTTTATTAGCAGTGGAACATGTAAATGTCAGTCATTATAATTCACCAAAAATAGTCCTTATATGATATAGAGGATAAAAGTTGAGTTGATTCATTAGAGAAATGTGGGGGATTTTTTGATCAATTAAGATATTCAACCCAAATTTTTAGCAATATAATTTTTTATATTAGAATTTGTGGACCTTCAGTTGTCCATAAAGGCCTTGACGAGTTTTTTTTTCCTTCACTCGAAGTTAAATACATTGTTGGGTTCATTTTTTGTGAAAAGTTATGTGTGACATGTGTGTTATTTTTCATCCCTTGATAAAATTTTTCATCCATTAATAAATTTTTTCATTATATTTAAAACTTTTATATGGGAATATTTGGATTATATATCTAGCGATTAATCTTGGGTGCTTCCTAAAAATAAATACTTTCATTTTAAGTGTTCCATTAAACTTAATTTTTTATTTAAAAAATTTAGACCCCTCATAAGTTTTTTTAGAAAATAATGGCCTATGGAATTGAGATAATTAATGGATAAACCATTACATGAGTGATTTTAAAATTTACCATAAAATTATATTTCAAAATATAGTGTTTAAGTTAATTTACTTGATACTATGTGTTTTTCTATAGGTTCAGGTGTTACAAAATGATATTTGTAATGGATTTTATGTAATGGGGGAAGTAAATGCTTTATTTCTATATGGGTAATTATAACATTGAATGTATCAATCAATGTAAATATGTAACAAATCTACAAAAAAATGAAGTTACCAAGTAATTGGGTTAAAAAAATTTCATTCTTCTTACATTATTTCATTTAATAACCATTATAAGAACATATGATACAATATTTTACATAAAATGATTTAAAAAGATTTTTTTTAAATTATTGTTGTTATAATGTGTGTGGGTGTGGTTGTGTAACTAATTTTGGTATTTTTGGTTGGAAATGATGGTTATTATTTATTTACTTTAATATTTTGATGTGGTATAAATAATATGTAATGATAAATTATGCGTCAAAGTTAAATAAGGTTATTTAGGAGGCGTGAATGGTTAAAATGCATGGATGTGAAATCCTGAATCTCAACCATTTTAATTGGAATGATTGGGTGTATGGTTTTATTTAATATTTATTAATGATAGATTCCCTTACATAAAACACCACGAACTTAATAACCCATTATAATAACCCATTATTATATTTAATATTTTTATTTAACAATAAATAATAAAAATTTGACTATTTTTACAACTAATTTAATGAAAATTTTCTATTAATTTAAAATTCAAAAAAGTTGGGACTATTCCCACATAAAGGAGCATGTATTGGAGAAAAATCCACTAAGTTATCCTATCATTGAACTCAATATTTATATAAATTTGTTTAAGATTTTTAGATTCTTGGTAGTGTGGTAGTTGGGGATGAACATTGGGTAGTAGATAGAGTTCTAAAATTTTTACGATAAAATCCTATTATTTTTCAGGGTTACTTCTGTCCCTCAGAATTGAAGGATTGGTTAAAGGGAATTAAATAAATTATTATATTCCTTTAGGACAATAATTTATTAAATTGAATTTTATAATTTTATTATCAAGGTGATTGATATTATATGTTTGGATATTGTGCTAACGGAAAATCTAAATAAGAATATCATTTAGGATTTGTCGAAAAGTATATGTAAACAAATATAACTAAAAAAACTCAAAATAGTTAAATAAAAGCAGTTATTTTATCAATAGAATCAGAATAAATCACTGAAGAAGGATATGTATTAGTTTACCAACCCATTTTTGGTTTTAATATATATGGGATGACAATAATTTTTAAAAGATTGTAATTTGAAATAGTATAACACCTATGTCTATGATAGAATGTTTTACTATTTTTGTTAACAATATTTTTAATGTTATTAACAAAGTAGTGATGGAAGACAGGGGAATAATAGAACTTTGAGGGATGAAAATTATCCAAGAACCATTTAATTATATAAGTAAACTTTCAATGCTAAAAAAATATGAAATTTTTTTTAGTGAGTATTATATCTTTTTAAGATATAACTTCTATTTCATACCAATGAGAAAAAAATTTTTATTTATTATATAATTTTTCTTGAATTATAAATTTAATTTATCCATATTAACCAATGTATTGTCACTAATGTGGTAAGGTGGGAAATATTTATATTTCTCAAACAAATACATCATTTAAGATAATTCTAAAAGCCTTATACCATACCCATGATTTGCATCGTGGTAATGTATCATCAATGTGTTACGGCATCACTAATGTAATTCCAAAAATGTGGAAAGGTGACGAGAACAAAGAACAAACAAAACACATTGAACTATTTACATATCACAAAAATTCTTATAACAGTTAAAAAATATGAATTATAAATGAAAACAATCAATGATTATGAGCGATAAGAAGTGAGAAAGAAAATATGTGACGTAAGAGATTTTCAAGAATCACTTTTTTATCATGTTTTTAATCCTTAATGTTAAATAGTTTGAATACCACCACCTATATCTTTTAATTATTAACAAACAAATAGCAGTGGAATCAAAAGATAAGATGATCCTAAAACCCCACTATAAGAATGATAAAAAACTATAAAGAAGTTGATAAATATTCAAAAGTCCTCACAAATGGACTTTAGATTATTGTTTAATTGTGTATTATTATTTATTTCACATAGTCACCATGCTCATAAAATGATACCCATATGTTTTAACCATATATCTCAATGTATTGTTATAAATTTTCAATCCAAACATACCATATATATATAAGTTATAAAGCCATGTTTTTTTGGGAGGGATATGATGTGGCTAATTTAGTTAAAGACTATCCCGAAAACAATATCAAGTTATATTTGAAACTCTTCAAATAAAAATTACCAATTTTATCCCCATGATCATATATCTAACTTCAAACATGAAATATTTTAGGCGACCATGACATATATTACTCAATTCTGGAAAAAATCATAACCATGATTGCTTCCCTCTAAAATGTGATATATAAGGATTTTTCATTGGACTAAGACATCCATAACACTTTCTTTTAATACATGTTTTAGTTCGTAATCCATGATCATTTTATAACTCCTAATTTTTATTGATATGAACCTTACAATTATATATAACCATGGACATCAAAACTATTTGTGTGTACATCTGAAGCCATAATGTATAGAGAAAAATTAGGACATACTTCATCTACCCATGCCCATGTTATAATCTTATTTTGAACTATGATGATGAGAATAAAATTTTTTTCATTAAATTTTCAATGCTAATTTTTATTCAATAATAGTGATGTGTTCTATGTTGAACCATGAAATGGTTTCTCCCCTCATTAATTATTCAATTTTTTTCAAGATGTTAACTTAAATCATTCTTATATCAATCCATGAATTTTTTTAAAAAAAACTATGTTTGAAAAAATATATCAAATAAATCAATGTTATTCTGAATAAAATAATAAAATTTAGATAATATTGTGAGATATTTATAAATTTTTTTTAGATGTAATGATTTATTAAAAATTTCACTAAACCTCAATGTACAGATCAATAATATATTGAAAATTACTCAATTTAAATCGTCATAGACCCCCCTCCATCAAGTAAATTAATATGGGTTATTTAATGTCCCCCATCATTAAGGCCACATCAATATATCTATTTTTATTTATTGAAAACATGATAAATTAATATATGATACATTATAGAGAAATCACCAACAATAACTCATTTCTCCCCCTAAAACAAAAAAATACCCCCTTTTATTTCACACAATAATTGGGATATCTCACCCATTACTAGAGGATATCTGAAAAATTCTACCCATTTATTTATAAATGTAAGGAAATGAAAAAGGGGATATAAAACATTACACAAATTCAGAATTTGTGTGATAATTCAGTAATAAAAACACTAAGTTCTAAAATAAATTCTTTTTTATGGGATTAATCACTATATTCACTTCTCTCACCATAGTTAGAAAAATTAATATTTAATATCTCTATGTTGAACATTACCCTAGATGAAGTGGTAGTTGATGTCAAAATTCATAGACATTTATTATTTCATTGATTTTTTTTAAATTTATTTCATTTAGATAATCATACTCAATCATCAATGGGTATGAGACAACCGCACTCATATTTTTTTTTGTGACATTATCCATATCCCTTGGATTGTGGTTAGTGATGATGGAACATAATTTTCTTATATTGTGTATAATTTGATTCCATTTATCTTCATATATTAATAAAAATTACCACTTATTATAAATACATTATTCTTTTTTATATGTTTACTTCGAATATGCAATGTTATATATCCAAGCACTATCAAATAATATGTAAATGTTTATCATTTTCTAACTCAAAACCTAAATTTCATTTGATATATGAAAACACCTCTTGTGATTCTACGAGATGTGAGTAATTTGGATTATATTACAATCCTACATATAGAGTAAAAACCATAATATATATTCTTTATTATATCATAAACCTTAATCATAAAATAATCATTAGAAAAACCATTTGTTCCACACTCATACCTTCTTTATACAAGGGAAATATAGTTCTATGTGATATAAGATTAGATAACTATCTCAATTACTCTATTCCAAACCACTTTAATAACATAAAATAAAACATTTATTTTGAGGTAATGATAAAACTGCAATGTTCATGACTTGAAAGACCAAAAATAATTTTATCTCACAATCATATATATTTTAAATGTTTTTTTCATTTGTGCGGAAAAATCCTCATAAGTATTTAGTTTATTATAGGAATAAATAATTTTATTTACATATACAAACAAAAAGGGTGAGTTTTTGTTATCTCACATAACATATTGATTTTTTCTACTTTTATTTTCTTATAATTCATGATATTAATGATTTTATAAAGTTTCATATACCATGATATGTTTTATTTTTTTCCCACGCAACATTCTCATAAACTTTTATAGTGGAGAACCATTAACAAAATGGATAACACCTTCTAATTTATAAATATAAATCACATCATTGTATATTTTTCTTCATTCGGTGATGAATTTTGGAGTATTTTAGATAATTTAAGGATTTTTCAAGTGGATAGAAACTATATTAACTAAATAAATTATAGGTAAAGAGTCTTCCCAATACATATAATTTCCATCAAAATTTTGGTATAGTTCTCATAGAATTCAATCATAAGCTATTAGTGGCGACCATATCATCAATTGTAACTCTTATCAGTTTCACTAGATTATCATTTCAAAGATGTCTTTTAATGGAATAATAGTAATTTTTATAATTATTACATATAATAACCATATTAAATACCTAGATTGGGATTTCATTACTATTCCCCACATTTTTTCTCTCTATCATTACCACCATGTCATCTCAACCTCTCTAAGTGAGAAATCATTTCAACTTGGTCGCGTGATGTGTCTTATAGATGGAAGATTTAGATTAACAATGTAAATCCTTGTCTTATATTTAGTCTTTCTTATTCTTATTTCATTTGAAAGTATCTAGGGTAACTTATGTTTCAAAAAATCCAGGGATTATTATATCATTTCTTCTATTATTTTACTATTGGATTTTTCTAAAGTATATTATTTTGAGCGATATCATGTTAATTCATCGATTTCTATTCATTATTTCATTTTATATGTTGAGAATGACCCAAGGACTAATTATCCCATTCTTATGCATTGTTCTAATGGTTTAAATGGTTTATTAATTTTATTTATTAAACCCCAACGATCATCTCTATAATTAAATTGGTAGTAAAACCCCTTCCTTCTCTCATATTCATTCAGAATTAGGTTAAAAATAGTAAATATTTGAGTAAATTTAAATGAAATACATTTTTTATATAAAAAATATTTTTCATGTTTTTTATATAAAAAGTTATAGAATTTTTTAATTTTTTATGTTTATAAGTAGAATTCCATGAAATATTACTTTTTTCCTTATTTTATATCATTTATAGGAAATTGAACACCTTTTTATTATTTTTAATGAAAATCATAAACACAGAAAATATCGACTATGTTGATTATTTTCTAAACCACATTGGAAAAATTAATTGGATTATTTCACATGTTATGTCATAGTGTTTTTATGATATATAATATTTTAATTTATTTAATATATGAGGTATTCAAATTATTCTCAAATTTTATACAGTGGTATAAACGGTGGTCTCATGTCCTTATTTTCTATAGATATATTTATGGAATGTTATAGGATCACAATACATATACCATACTGTAACCCTTTCCCCTACCAAAAATGGGATAATTATCCAATCAAACATGACTCTATTATACATGATTTTCTTTCCCATAAATGGAATGAGTAATTTACAAAAATTTCAGTTAGGTATCTTCCCAAATCCCATGTTATGACCAAATCAAATTTGATAGATATAGACCCTCCTGATATAGAGATTTTATTATTTTAGTTTGAAATTATGTAACTAAAGTATTTTTACTTGTTTTTTACTATATTTATCTTCCCATGGATATATTTTGATTATGTGTACACTTGAGTTGATAATAGGTGGTTAGGGATGGGTTGTGACCACATACTATGTATATCATACCCAAACCCTATGTAACACCCTGAGATTTTGTGAATTTAATTTTTTTATATAAATTAATCTTATAATATTCATACTTCATGAAACACTACATTTAGATTTTTTATACAATAGAACTATGTTTTGGATTATGTTATACACAACATCAAGAGAATATTTTACTACATGAAACACTGATATGGCTTACATAACACACAACATCGAGTTTATACAGAACAAATCGTTACTATTATAATTATTTAAACAATATAGTTATAAAATAGTCATTAAAAATGTAATATTAATAGTAATAACTACTTTTTAAATATTTTTTACAAGG
Organism: Viscum album; assembly: GCA_963277665.1. Lineage (NCBI taxonomy): Eukaryota > Viridiplantae > Streptophyta > Magnoliopsida > Santalales > Viscaceae > Viscum > Viscum album. Next base: position 1,981,979,254 of record OY728145.1, on the reverse strand, counting down.
GATTTGATAATGAAATAGTATAATTTATTGTAAAGTCTTTATACATTTAAAAGTACTAAATGTTCAAATGAAATTCTTTTCATGTACTCCAATGAAAAATAATAAAAATTTTATTAACACTCAAAGAAACTGATTTTGATAAAATAAAAATTATTTTTGAATTTAGAATACCAAAATTATCTTAGGCTGAATTATGGGTCTTTTTTTGAAAATTTTCAATTTTTGATAAATAGTGAAATTACTATATTTTTTAAACCAACTTTTTCATTTTAATAATTCTATAATTTATAAATGATTTTAAAGTGAAAATAGATTAATAATACATTTATTAATCCAATTTAGTTTATTGGAATATTTTTTATAAAATAATTATACATAAATAATTATTGATCTTTTGAACGTCTCTTTTACCCGCCTTCTAGCCACATTTACAGGATTAGAAATGAACATAATTTTACCGCTTTTGTGAATATAATTTAGAAAAATGGATATAAATGGTTGTAATCATTATGAAAAATGTGGTATAAAAGGAGAAAAATAGTTTTTATAAACAATAAATTTTTAATTTTATTTTCCACGGTGAAAGGTAAATTGAGTAATTAAAGGTAAAGATAATATTACAAAAATATAAAATTACAGTAAAAATTGTCCTAATTTAATTGGATATCTGTTTTTATACCTAAATAATCCTTAGCTAAAAATTAATATCCTTATTATACCACTTCTATATGATTAAGTCATTTATTATATTTTATTTAAAGAATAAATAAATGTACCATATTCAAATTTTAATAACTCAATAATTTTTAGTATAGGGTAATATATAAGATAAATTCATCTCTAAATTTTCAGTAGAAATATAAGAAATTTATATTCATCATGATATATTTTTTATAATTTTTATACCTTACAAACAAATTAATTTTGACAGAATGATTATATAGTAAATGATTTATTAAATGAACAATCAATTAAATGTTATTAATAATATTAAAATAAATATCATTAGAGAAATTTAATGCCTTACACAAATTTTTTTGATGACTATGAAATGATAGGGATGTGTTAAATTATCTTGTTTGAAGGATTCATGGTTTTATGTTTTTATAAAATGTCATTTAATAAAGAGTGTCAAAATTGACACAATTGTTATTCTAAAATAAATAAATTTTTATTAAATGATAAAATTCATAAAATTAAATATTTAGGCCAAATATCTTGTAAAGTATCTAACATATCATATATTATCAAATTGGGGTTATATATGAATTTTATAGTAAATATAATAACCCAATAGTGAAAAAAAAGAAATGTTTTCATGGTAAGAGTTTATTTGTTTAACTAAGGGTTAAAGAAAAAAATAGAAGGTTAATTTTTCAGCCTAAACATGTCCCAAATAAATTGGATGAGGGTATTTTAACCCATCATAATATAAAATTCTAAATAACTCACTTTGGATCTATTTGAAATCAAAAATCAATTGATAATAAATTAATAGTTTTGGAGTTTTCTAATGATCCCCTCCTCCCTCTTATAAAAGGGAACCCCTAATTATCTTTTATTCACACCAATAAATCCTTTTAGATCAGGAAATATCTTCCCTTTTATTCTACTAAAATTAATTTCTTCTTCCTATAAGCCTTCCCTCTTATATAAGCAATCTCAGAGAAGCATTTTGGAACAAACCAAAAGGAGTTACCCAATTAAGGGGCAATGTCTTCTCTCATTCTCCTTTCTTAATTTTCATTCCCTACCCCTATACTCTATTTATTCCATTATTTCATGAAATAAATAGTACCATAAATATAATAAGATGTTTTATGACATGGGATATCCCTATACTTACACACAACTACATATAATGGATATCAAACACACGGTTTCTCTGTACATTGAACTACTACCTCACGAAACGATGATTGTTAATTTTTCCTTTAGCACTAGTCATGCATGAAATTATGATTAATAATCTATCTATATATGTTATAGATTATTTTTATTATGTAATTAAGCTTCTGTATTTATTTTTACGACAGATACCATTTTTAATCTTCATTTGGGGTTAATAAGACAATCTTGATTGAGGTAGTGTGGACTACCGCCCCTCAAAGCGATGTGATTCATTCACACACTACATGGAATATATTAAGGATGAGTTTAGTGAAATTATATGATATATATGATATTATAAGGGTAATTTAAAAATTATATATATAAATATACATGCATATATGTATATATATTTTATTTTTATACTTTCTTTCAATATTACAATTAAAATAGAAATAGCATTCATCCTTACATATGACCTACCATCTCTATGAATGGTGTATTCCATTTCATAAATATTTATGATTTTCATTGTTATAATATATATATAATGTTTATACATTTTATTTATATCAACATTTACAAACATGAATCATGATATAAGTATAAGGACCAACTATATAATAGATTAAGACACATGAGAAGAATAAAGCGAATATTACCCCATGTGAAACCATTACATAAGATCTTTAACAAGAGGGTAATATAAAGTCATTATCAAACAATATGTGGTATTAGATATAAGAATATTATTATGTAAAAGTTTTATAATAAAAATATATTTATTATTCTGTATTCTTCTTTGTGTTTGAAGAGAGGCAAGACAAATGGAAATGGATTATTTTTGTCTTACCAGTGTTTCTATGTGACACATTCCTCAAAAACTAATTGTCTCTTCTATGTGGAGTATGTACTACCAATGAATTTATTTTATGTTTTTTATATAAAATATTATTATATTCATATTATCATATAATTTTCTTTTTTATATTGGGTATATGAATTAATTGGTCATTAAGTGATGAGTGTTGATTTAAAAATGACTTCTATATTTGGGATTGTATCATTTTACGTATCCTATTTATCACCCATATCCTTGTATTTAAAATTTCATTATAAAATTTCTCCTTTTATTCCTATATATTGAAATTCATTTTTTATCCTTTTGACTTCATACTACATGATTTGAAAAGAATCACTCTTTTGTTTTCTAGATGAAATACTTTTTGAATTTTTCTGTAAAAGTATAAGAAAAATAATTTATTTTAACTTTTATAGAATGAAGTTTTTTCTTCTTTCATAATGCTTTATTTACATGAATCTTCCCATAAAATCTTATAAGGTTAACATCAAATAAAATCTGTTCATTTAAAACATTCATGGCATTTTAAGAAAATAAAACTATTTCAAAAAAGAATTTTTTTTTTCCTGAAGAGATGTTTTAAATGATTTTCATGATTCATTTATAGGTTTTCAAAGTGGTTTCAAATAAAAGGGGTTTGAAATTTTTTTATTAAAAATGGATTTTTAAAAAATTTCTTATTCCAAGTGATCATTCAAAAACATTCCCAACCTATGATTGCATATGTTTTTATTATTTTATGAACACTATATATATTATTTCGCTAAATGGTTTATGTTTTTATGGAACGATGTTTCATAAAACCCTTCCATTTCCTGGGTTTTGCATTTAAGGAACTGATTATGAATCCTATATCCTTTCATAGATTACTATATGTTTACATGTTTATGAAACCTATTCCATGACATTGATTATGATATGATTGTTTATGATCTTGTGGAATATATTTATATGATTTAATTATGATATTGGTGAGACCTATATTTCCTGCTAATACATTGGGTAATGATTTATATCTCATGAGATAGACTAATATGGTCTTGAGACTGAACCTTTACTACTATAGCCATGGGAGTAAACCATGACAACCATGTTGGTATGGGGAGTGAACTCATCCTACTAGTAATTCAAATAGAGTGACACAAGACTAAAAATATGGTATAAGGAGTAAACACATTATATTAATATGGCCATGGGTGTGAACCATGATTACATGTATGGTATGGAGAGTGAACCCATACTACTAATTTGGTCTTGGAAGTGATTCCTTGGCTACTATGGAAATAATTATATGAATATGTGTTTTCAACAATTAAATTTTTTGTCCCAATGTTAGGATTCATTGGCCTATGTTATTTATTTACATATGATAAATTTCTTATTTTCTACCATTATTTATTCCATGTTTCATGTATATGATATTTGATATGAATTGTATGATCTTCTATTATCATGATCCTATTATCATACCCTTTGGCTCGTGATTATTCTTACATGTCTCTCTTGTTTACCCTTACTGAGCATTTGAGCTCACCCATTTTTTATTTTTCTTTTCCCCAGGTTATGAATAAAGGTTTTTGGTATAAGTACTAAAGGTTGAGATCTTTATGGGAGATGTGTAATATCTTTCCCCATGATAGAAATTTTTTTCCATGTTTCTCAAGACACTAAAGTATTGTGGTACTGAGGCATGTATTATTATATTATAATGAATATTCAACTAAAATGATTTTATATCCATATATGTTAATCCTGGGTTTCTATAGTTGGAATCAAAGGAAAGGTATAATAAACCTTTTATAACTAGAATATGAAACTTTAATAATTTCTAAAGAGATATTTCAAAATATATATATATATATGGATGTCCCTAAGGATAAGTCTAACTATTGGATACAATCATAGACTTTTGGTGACAATCATGAATAACATAGGATTAAATCTGAGGGGTCAAATATTAAGGAAGGTGTCATAATTTTGAAATCGTATAAGTGAATAATAATGACTTTGTGGTTCCTCTTTATAAAAATTGTATCTTACTCTATGATTTTTGTTTCAGTCAATAGTTGGACCCTAAAGGAACTATGTCAACGGTAATTGTGACAAAAAACAAAATGTTTGTCCTTAAGAGAAACCAAATGATATGGGAGTTAGAATAGAAAATTTTATTTATATGAACACCCAGCCTTCTCATGCTATGAATCATTCTAGACATTCAAATGTGCAACAGAGTGAAAAAATTATTTCACGTCCTTCATGAGGCAACGTCCAATATATTTTAGAAGATCTTCTAATCCACATGTTTCTGAATAATTTATTAGTATGACTTAAATATATATTCTCTATTCTCCATTTTTCAGAATAGCCGAAAGTCATTCTGGATGTTTATCAGTTAGAAGCCGAAGCAAAACAGTGGTGGACTCTAATAAAGAATATAATGCGGCAAGAGGAAATTGGATATAGAGATTTTGTCGAGTTAATGAAATTATTTTTCAATAAGTTCTTTAATTGTATTCTTAAAATGATTATGGAAAAGGATTTAATTGATCTTATTAAAAATAATGATGAATCTGTTGGTACAAAAATGGAAAATTTGACAAGACTTGCAGGATATGCTTCTTGCTTTATCATCAAACCTAAAAGTAAATTTGATCAATTCTTCAGTAGATTAAAACTAAATCACAGAGGGGTGTTAGATATAAGAGACATTAGTAAGAATTATGAGACTGTGTGTTTTGAAATTAAGGTAGAAATGGGAGCTGGTGTTACATATCAATCTTATGGTTATGATAAGAAACAAAAGGTGGAACACAAGAGAAAATCTCAAAACAATGGTGAAAATAATATGAGTGTTTCTTTATGCTCAATGTGTGGAAAGAAACATGGTTTGGATTGTCTTAAGGGGTCTAATTATTTTTTTATGTGTGAAAAGGAAGGTCAACAGGAATTTGAGGGACCATTTGATGGGAATAAATTTGCTAATAATAGAAATGGAGAGAAAGATTCACCGAACGAACCTCCCCCACTTCAGTGCTACATGTGTAAGGATGATGGGCATTATGCCAACCAATTCTCTAGTATAAGTGTTATCGATGATGATTGATGTTAGAAACCTCTTAAGGATAAATTAAAAGGAAGATATATTGTGATCACTGTTGGTGATGTATAGTATGACAAAAAAGCGGTGGAATGATTGAGTGTTTAGGTATTTGAATTAAAGAATAATGTTGTAGAAGTATATTTATGGTTTTATGGAATATTGAAACATATATGTATTGGTCCAATTTAGTTTTTACAAATGGATTTAGTAACATATGTTGAGTGGTACTGGTAACCATGAAAAGTGATGGAGGTAATAAGGTGATTTTTTTGGGAATCACATGATTAAGGGAAGGATAAACCTTAATATGAGCATGATGTTATGATAATGATATTTTTTTAGGTATATTAGATATTAATAAGTAAATTTTACGATTATAATTACTTCGTAATTAATTAAGCATTTTTAACATATGGGTCATGTTATCATGGATAATGTTTACATTCTTTGGGACGTACGAATTTGTAAACATGCATGTTTTCAATAAGGGAATATGGCAATTCAGGTTATTTATTTATTTCAAGAGAATACTTGATTAAGGTATTCAAATTTGAGGAATGTGATAACCAATAATAACTTTTTGATATATGAGAGATAAATGTTAATCCAATTAAGTTGACTTATTTATAAACAATTTAATTTTCAGATTTTGAAAGGACTGTGGGATTACATATTTATGGAATTTTTTAGTTAAAAATCAGGTAAGTTTGTGAGATTGGTGTATTATATCACCATAGGTATATTTATACATATTTATAACATCTTATAACCTTTTGTTGAATATAGATAGAATGACCCATCATTCTTCTCATGATTTTCTAATGCATTTGAAATGAAAACTTCATCACCATTTATTATAATAAGTGATGAAGAGGAAATTGATCATTGAACAACAATGGATGATGTTATGTAGAAATCAAGTAACTATATCTTCTCTTAAAAGTATTCAATATTAGGAAAAGGGGTCTTGATGTAAAAGGGAGTCGTATTTTCATCATTTTTTATGATTCCAATGACCCCTTTCATGCTTATTTAGTTTACGGTTTTGTGATTGGTAAATTTATTTAGATCACTTACTTCCTTGTGATCAATGATACTTATCAATATCTATGATTATTTATTCTTTTCCTCTATGCCAAAATCTTTACTTGTGTTCTTCTACATAGGTACATAGTCAAGACTTACTTTGGGTAACTTTTATTTTCCACCTATTACACTTTAAAAGATAGTTTCAGTTTTTTTAGGATTCAGGATTATATATTTTTATAACCCTGATTAATTTTGAGGGAGAAATTCATTTTAAGGGGGGTAGAATGTATCACTTCGTGATTCTATGAATTTAATTTATTTAGAATTTATTTAATATTCTAAAATTTTCACTCCATGCTACACATAATTTATATTTTTATATTATATAATATCACTATGTTTTGGATTAAAATATACTCAACACCATGTGAATCATACAATACATGCAATACTAACTTTTCTTACATTACACACAACACCAAGTTTCTACAATACAATACATTACTATTTTAATTATTTAAAATATATAGTTATAACAAAGATGGTAAAATTATAATATGAATATTAATAACTACTTTTTAAATATTTTTTATAATGGTTTTAATAATGAAAAATATAATTTCTAGTAATGTCTTTATATGTTTAAAATTACAATGTTCTAAAATGACATGCTTTTCATGTCCTTTAATGAAAAATAATAAAATTAGTTTGAGAAACTTGGAGAAATTGATTTTGATAAAATAAAAATTATATTCAAATTCATAATATCAAAATTATCTTAATTAGTTTTTTGATATTTTTTTGAAAAGTTTCGACTTTTGATGAATAGTAAAATTACTCAATTTTATTTTAAAAACCAACATTTTTCCTTTAAATAGTTATTTTTTAATGCTGATTTTAATGTCACAATTGATAAATAATACATATATCAATACAATTTATTTCATTGGAATCATTTTTACAATAGAATTAAATATAAGAAAATTATTGAACTTTTGAACGTCTCTTTCACCCGCCTTCTAGCCACATTTACGGGATTAACAATAAATGTAATTTTACGGATAACTTGATTTGAATTTAAAAAACCATAAATAAATTATTGTAATAAATATGAAAAATGTGGTCTAATAGGATTAAAATATGTTTTTGTGAATTCTTACTTCTAAAATTTAATTTACCATGGTGAAAGATAAATAGGGAAATTGAAGGTAAAAATAATCTTATAATAATATAAAATTAACCTAAAACTTATCCTATTTTCATTGTATATGTTTTTCTCAACCCAAATCAACCTTATGTAAAAATTATGATACTTTGTATGCCACTTTTGTAAGATTAAGACATTTATTATGTTTTACTTAAAAAAGAGTTAAAAGTGAAATATTAAAATTTTAATAAATAATAATTATTAATATAGGGTAATATATAAGATAATTTTTACTATAAATATTTATTATAAATATATTATATTTATCTATATAATGTTAATTTATTTATATTTTTTATACATTACATAAATAAATTTAATTGTGAGACAATGATGATATAGTAATAGATTTATTAAATGAATAGTCCATTGAATAATATTAATAGTAATAAAACAAATATCATTAGAGTTATTTGAGGAAATACACGAATATTTTCGTTTACTATGACATGTTATGGATGAGTAAATTTATCTTTTTTGGAGGATTCATGTTTTCTTTATTTTATAAAAAGTCATATAATAAATAGTTTCAAAATTGACATAATGTTTTTTAAAATAAATAATATTTTATTAAATGATAAAAATTCATAAAAATATATATTAATGAAATCTAACATGGATAGTGTCAAATATTTCATAAATTTTCCAATTGTTTTTATTTTATAAATTTTTACTAACTATATTAAACCTATAGTGTAAAAATGAATTGTTGTCACAGTAAGTGTTAAATTGTTTAACTATAGGTTATAGAAAACATATAAGGTTCATTTTGTGACCTAAACATGTCCCAAATTCATTGTTTGAGGGAATTTTAACCAATAATTATCTCAATTTATCATTAAATCACTATAGAGAAACTTTGAAATTGAATATCAGTTTATAATAAATTAATAGTTTTGTAGTTTCCTAAAGTTCTCTTCCTCCCTCTTAAAAAAGGGAACCTCTCATTCTATTTTATTCACACCTCAAAAAAAAATTTCCTCAAAAAACCTCTATAAATTCCTTCTACAAGAATCCCTATCATTATAGGGACCCATCCTTAATACATTACATAATCATGAATTAAAAGAATAATTGACATTGAGTATCTTTTAAGGTTTAATGTTTTAGATAATTAGGCCATGAGTATTACATTTCATTTAAAATACAAAGTAGACACTTCTACTCAGATTCCATTTACTTCACAAAATAATAACTCGTGAAAAAAAGAGTCATGTCTAGTTCCATGTTTAAGATATCATGAATTTTCCTTAATCCCATCCTTGACCCTATTCCACATTTTGTCCTGTGAAAAACATTTCAAAAACATGGGATGATCATAAAAGGCTACATAAGGGATACACAAAGAAGAAAAAAAATAATTTTTTCAAAACAACAAGTAAACCATGAATACATTAACATAAGTAATACTTTTCACCTTTATGAATTAGTAAATAATCTTTACTGTATAAAATATCACTACAAGCCCTTTTGTAACCAAATGATTACCCAAGTAAAGAACACATAACATATAAAGGCAACTTGGGACATAAACATACTTAAATAGAATAACCATACGGTCGACTTCCATACATATAACTAAATGAAATAGTCATACGGCCGACTTCCATACCCTATGCATTGGAGGTTATAACGTAACCACCCATCCCGGTATTCATAGCACCACCCGTCATTTCATTTATCACATAACTACCCTTCAAATGTCCAAGTATTATTATAAAATCATAAGACATAAAACAAATATAAAGGAAGGAAAACGTTTCCACATTTCAATCACAATATATCTATTAAATATATTGATATAACAAATCCATTATCAAAAAAAATTCCAATACCAAAATACATAAAATATTATATGGTATTTATTTTCTTTTAAAAACATTACATCTTGTTAAGGAAGTCAAAGATCAAATAATACCCGCGACAGAGGAAAAGGTCGTTGTCACCGCTTATGTTAAAAGAAACATTACTTTTTGTAGTTTAGTAAAACCATTCATAGAAAAAGTTATCCTTTGAAAATTCATAGGTGTTTATACAACATATAAAATAATTTCGTGTATTAAAACAAGATATGCCTCAATGAAAGGAGATTGAGACGAAGTCTCTTACCTCGTGTCCGACTTGACTCGATCGTTATTTAATCTATTGAATAATAAACTAAAGTTAATTTTTACTTCTTAAGAACATTTTTCAAGTTTATAATTCCTTTTATATCACTTATTACCATGTTAGAAACATTATGTAATCATTTATGTAAATAATGTTCATTTTGTTGATATTTGGTACATGAGTCAAAAATGAACACATTATATTTACAAGTTGTCCATGTGGTCAATAGTACATTATATCCAGAATGATATTAATGATTTAGATATCATATATATCATATATATCAACTATATACAATTATTTATAATAGTACATAACATTTGGAGTTAATAAATGAAATACGACGTTCATGGAGACGGTAAGTCGTACGTACGCATGAACACTACTTTCATTTATATTTATTATTTAAATGTAATTAAATCATAATGATACATAGGTATATTATAATTCTTGTATAATTTCATATATAATATCATATATAATATAATTAACTCCATCCTTTATGTGTCTCACATATGGAATTAACGAGTCATATCACTTTGAGGGGGTGGTAGTCCGCACTTCCTCTAATGATATTATCGCATTGACCCATAATGGAAACCATAAATGTATGAAATAAAAAATAAAGAAGCATAATGAAAAATTAAACATAATATATATCATATATGAATAAAATTCCATCATAATGGCCACCATGAGAGGCGGTAGGAGATAATAAAACAATCTTCGTTTCGTGAGGCATTAGTTTGCGATCCACAGAAAAATTATGCTCTTCACCCATTAGATAGAGGTGTGTGTAAGTGTAGTTCAAATCCTTATCATAAAAACATCATAGTATATATAAGATACTGGTGTTGTTAGAAAAGAAAGTAATAAAATGAGTTTAGGGGTTGTAGAAGTAAAATAATAGAAAAAAATTTATGAGAAAGTGTTACATTTAATTTGGGTACCTTCCTTTGGTTTGAACCAAAAGGTCTCCTTAATGTTCCTTATTGTAACACCCCAACACCAGTTACCCAGAAACGGTGCATTATTACATAACATTGGCATGATCACATGAAAGATCAATCTCAAAAGTCCGATTAGTTTAGTATTCTTGGAAACAGTAGATATATTCATAAAGTTTACATTACATCAATACGTGAAAAGATACAACAATATATTATCATCAAAATCTACACTCTTATCCCCTCATACTATCCCTACAGGTCATTCATAATTTATTTCTTCACATCCTGGGAAAAATAAATCATAGAAAATGGGTGAGCTCAAACGCCCAGTAAGGATAACAATATAGCGGAAAATTTCATAAATAAGAATAAATATTTAAGGAAATGTATAACTAAAAAAAAGCCTTTTAAACATGATCTTCAAAATAGTAAGGAAAAAATAAAATTAAATAATTCCATTTACTTATTCATATAGATATTCTACTAATCGAATAATTAAATGCAATATCAGAAACAACTTTCATAATGATGGAATGCATAATGCCAGACTATCATAACCACATAGCCAAGGCCTCGTTCCAAGATTACAAATAATATTTTGTCAAGGCCTTGTGCCAAGACACTAGTTTGTCTCATGAGACCTACCGATGCATCGAGGAGCTATAACGGGCTCCACCCGTCACATATTAAGTCCAATGCATTCCCATATGAAAAGGTTTAAACATAACATAAACATTCGCATTAAAATTAGCATACGAAATGTAAATACTTCATCCATAAACCATGAATGGTATACAAATAACACATCTATAGTCAAAAATATTACAAAACCTTCAAAAAAATATAGAAGTTTTGTATCATAATAAATCAACTTCAAATAAAGCGTAAAATCCTTTAAAGGATGTTGAAATAGATGAAATCAAAAATATTTTTAGAGAAATATCTCTTTCTATTTTGAAATAATGTAAGAGTCGTATATTTATAAAATAAAACATTTTCTTTGAAAATATTCTTATAATATTGTAAGGGATGCTTTGAAAATTTTATAACGGTAGAAAATAGATGCACCTGCCGTATAAGTTAAAAAAACATTCTTACCTTAATTCTGTCATAAAGGTTAAAAAGGACCTTGTTTGGAAAACAACGGAATGATTCCTTTATAAACCACTTATAAAATCTATAAAGGATATAAATTACTTTAACCCATAGTAAAAATGTTTTGAAATGCATTTTTAAGAAACATGGATGTGGATGATAAAGAATTTCCAGTAGATTATTACGTATAAACAACCTCGGATAACGAAGAGATTGAAAAATAAACCCTTAACTTATACTTCTCCTTGGTTGGGGGTAGGTTAAACTCCTGTATAATTGTGAAATAATATATATTAAATTATAAAATATTCATATATATTAATATGTTATCATATATGATCTTTTAACATTTCATTGTTACTAATATTTTTGAATTATCATTGTTTCAGATGTTCACTTACTTGTTTTCTTTTATATGTTTTGTTATGTAAGCTGTGTTTGTCATGGATAGTTTGTATCTTAATAATATCTAAAATTATATCAAGTCCTTATATACTATTATTAATCATCAAATGATAATTATACTTGGATGGATATGATGGAGAATGAATCTCATCGCGTTCGTGGAGACGGTAGTCCGTACGTACGCACGAGCGACAATATCATTCTTTTGATATTAAAATAATATATAATTGGATGGTATATCATATATAAATAATCATTATCATGTTATAATTATTTTTTACATGAATTACGCATCATTATTATACCCATACAACTAATAATTTATTGAATAACAATTACACCACGACGTGGAGACGGTAAGCCGTACGTACGCATGTATGGTGACATGTTATTGAAAGGATGTATAGAATACTGAAATATAGTTGTACCATGTTTATAATAACATAAAACTATATATAATATACTGGAGTTATTATTTTAGAATGGTAATAACAAAGAAAGAATAAGTGGAAGAAGAAATGAATTTGAAAAAGGGTGGTGAAAACATTACCTCTTCTTCGCGATCTTCCTTTTGATTTGATCAAAAGGGCTCCATAGGTTTGCTTCATGATCAACATAAGGCCTCTAGGATGTAGTGAGGGAAGTTGAGAGAGTATTTGGGAAAGTTTTGCCCGAACCAAATGGCTTTTAATGTGTGAATTAATGTGAAGGGGGAGTGCCCTTTTATAAGAGGGGTGAGGGGCACCTTTGGAAAAGCTAGAAATATTATTTTATAATAAATTCATATTCGGTTTCTAATGGCTCAAAAGTAGATTATTTATAGTTTAAGGTGGGGATGGGTCGAAAACCACTCATCCAATAGAATTTAGACAGGTTTGGGTCACTATATTAACCTTATCATTAAGTATTAACTCTTAGTTAATGAGTTTCACTTTTACAATGTCTCTTTGTATATTTATATTATATGGTTAATAAACATACTATATACATCCAAGAGACCCCCAAGTGGTAAATTAATGATACAACTATCAGGATATAAGTCTCGTTGCCTAAATGTAGATTTTTAAGAATTTAATATCAATTAATAATATAATATTTGTTTTAAATACTCTTTTTTGTCAATTTTGACACTATTCAATAGTTTATTTTTGTAAAACTCATAACAGAATTATTACTTCTAAAAATGTTAATTAAATAAATAATAACATGTTATATTAACCTATAAAATCGGTTTAATTCCTAAAAAGTCTCAAATTATATTTATTTGGTATTTATAATATTAATTATTTTAATTTTTCACTATTATGGTAATTACTACATCATCATTATGGCATAAATAAATTAAATTATTTAATGTCTAAAAATTATAAATAAAATCTAATTATGTATGAAATCATTTTAGATTTTTAATTAATATTTATAGTCTAAAATCCAACATATATAAACCTATTTAAATATTTTTGTGCTAAAAGATATATGCTTAAGATATTTTTGTATTTATTTTATCTTAATTAATATAAAGTGTCATTATCACTTACTAGTGGCTCCATGGGTTCCAAAAATCGACCCAAAGATGCCCATGGATGGAAATGTATCAAAAAATAATGTTAGGACACGTTTTAGGGAAATTTGGTATTATTATTATATTATTTATTTAACCCTTATTTACCAGATTTACCCTTTAACCATGGTAAATAAAATATTTACCGAAGTAATTATTCAAAATGTCTAAAAATAAAAGTGACCTATTTACACAATTTGAACATCCTGATTCCAAATATGGAATCCATTTTTCCAAATTCAAAACACAGAAGTGGCAGAAATTAATTTTAAATTAATTCACGTTGTTAAAATAAAAAGAGTGTTTTTAATAAATAATAACTATCCAAAGATTGACACTTGTTTATGTCCGGTTTAATTGTGAAATTTTGTCAAAAGACCAACTTTGTATTAAATGTTATAAATATATTCTAAATATACTTTAAAACCACTCAAATTTATAATTTATCACTACTAATTATTTTGAATAAAAAAGTTGTTTTTAATTAAAATTTAGTAATTTTCACTATTCATCAAAATATAAAAGTTATCAGAAAAGTACCAAAATTTCACCCTTGACTAATTCAATATTACGAATCCAAAAATTAAGTCAATTTTGAATGATAAAATTTATAATATTTCAAAAATTAGGTATTACTATTCATAACGGCTAGTTTGATTGGTTGTGCTATGTTAGAACTCAATGGTGCGTACAACACACGCTATCGCATTATTCAAAGAGAAGCATAATGTAGAAGCTTGGAGTGTTACATTCTCCCCTCCATAAAATAATTTCATCCTCGAAATTTCAAGAATACTACAGCATGAAATTACTTGGGTGGTTCTTCATCATAAGTCCCTCGGGTTCCCACGTTTCCTCTTCCATATTATGGTTTCTCCATAGAACTTTAACCAGACACGTCATCCGGTTTCTCAGTACTTGTTCTCTCATATCAAAAATCCTGACAGGCTCTTCACAATAAGACAAATCGGGTTCTAGTTATAATTCCTCATAGGCGGGTACATTCGTTGGGTCAGGCATGTATTTCCTCAATAGAGATATGTGGAACACATCGTGAACTTTGGAGAGACTTGACGACATTGCCAATTAGTAAGCTACAACCCCAATTCGTTCTAGAATTTCGAAAGGTCCAATGTACCTAGGACTCAATTTACCATTCTTACCAAAACAAATGACTCCCTTTCATGGAGATACCTTAAGGAAAACATGATCACTGACATGAAATTCTAAATCCATCCTTCAATTATCAGCACAACTCTTCTACCTACTTTGAGCTGCTTTGATGTGATTTTGGATTACCTTCACCTTTTCCATTGTTTCCTCTACCAGTTCTAGATGTATAAGTTTTCTTTCACCAATGTCATCCCAACAGGTTGGTGTACGAAATCTCTTTCCATATAACGCTTCATATGGTTTCATCTCAATACTCGAATTGAAGCTATTGTTATAAGAAAATTCTACCAGAGGAAAATATTGATCCCACATACGCTGAAAGTCAAGTGATCAGGATCTCAACATGTCTTTTAAGGTTTGAATAGTTCGTTCTGATTGTCCATCTGTTTGAGGGTGGTAGGCAGTGCTCAAATGAAGTTTAGTATCCATGGCTTTCTGAAGAATTTTCCAGAATCTTGAAGTAAAACGAGGATCACGATCCGAAACAATCGATAGGGGTTCTCCATGAAGTCTCAAAACTTCATTAATATATAGTCTTTCTAGACGTTCCAGTGGTAGATCTTCTCTTATAGCAAGAAAATGTGCTGACTTGGTAAGATGATCAACAATAACCCATATTGCAACGTTCCTTCTAGGAGTCTATGGTAGTCCCATGACAATGTCCATCATTATATTGTCCCATTTCCACTCAGGTATGGGAAGAGGTTGCAATACTCCACCAGGCTATTTCCTTCCAGCTTTCACTTGTTGACAAACAATACATCTTGACACAAAATTGGCAATCTCCGTCTTCATGTTGTCCCACCAAAAATGTTCCTTCAAATATCTATACATTTTGGTGCTCCCAGGGTGTATAGAGAAATTGGAACTATGAGCATCATCCAGCAATTCCCTTTTTAGATCAGGTATATTGGGAACACAAGGTCTCTTCCCAAATTTCAAAAATCCATCTTCATGCACAAAGTCTCTCAATCTCCAATCATTCATAGATTTAATCTTCTTTTGAAATTATTCATCATCGGTCTGAGAACCCTAAATCCATTCTAGTAAAGATGGTTTGGAAACCATTTGAAAAATCATTGATGTTTCACCTTCCCTGGTCATTCCCATGTCCATCTTTACTAAATCCATGAAAATTGGATCCCTTTCTATTCTCATCACGTTCAAAACTCCATGGTCTTTTCTGGTCAAAGCATCTGCCACCTCGTTTGCTTTCCCCGGGTGGTAGTGTATCATACAATCATAATCCTTGAGTAATTCAAGCCATCTCCTTTGCCTCATGTTGAGTTATTTTTGTGAGAAAATATACATTAAACTCTTGTAATCAGTATAAATCTCACATTTTTCACCATAGAGGTAGTGCCTCCATATCTTCAAACAAAAGATCAAAGCTACTAAATCGAGATCATGATTAGTATAGTTTTTTTCATGAATTTTCAACTGTCGTGATGCTTAGGAAATAACCCTATCATTCTACATAAGGACACAACCATGTCCCTTCATGGATGCATCACTATAAATAACGAACCCATCATTCACCGATGGTAGAGTCAATATAGGAGCATTGAATAATCTTCTCATAAGTTCATCAAAAAATTCATCACACTATTTTGTCCAAACAAATTTATCCCCTTTAGGTGTGAGCTTCATTAATGGGTTAGCCAATCAGGCATAATTCTAGAAGAAACTTCGATAATAACCTGCTAAACCAATAAAACTACATACCTCAGTTATACTCGTAGGTTCTGGCCATTCATGGATTGCCTTGGTCTTAGAAGGATCAACAGAGATTCCATCATTAGAGACAATATGGCCTAGAAAAGAAATCTCTTGAAGCCTGAATTCACACTTGCTAAACTTCCCATATAATTCATGTCTTCTCAGAGTCTTCAGGATAATGCGCAAGTGATTTTCATGATCTTCATAGCTTTTGGAGTATACCAAGATAGAATCAATAAAACCCACCACAAATTCATCGAGATATTCCTTGACAACTCTATTCATTAGATCCATGAATACAGAGGGTGCATTAGTCAATCCAAAAGGCATTACTGTAAACTCGTAATGCTTGTACCTGGTTCAAAATGCTATCTTCGGAATGTCTTCCTTATTCACACACAACTGATGGTATCCAGATCGAAGGTCAATCTTTAAAAAGTATTGAGATCAATGAAGTTGGTCAAATAAATCATCAATGCAAGGTAGGGGATACTTGTTCTTTATTGTCATAGCATTGATCTCCCTGTAGTCGATATAAAACCCCATAGATCCATTTCTCTTTTTAACAAAATGAATAGGGGCTCCCCATTGAGAAACCCTAGGGAGAATAAATCCCTTAATACTCAATTCCTCTATTTGTTTCTTTAGTTCAACTAATTATATAATGGCCATTCTATAAGGGGTCTTCGATATAGGCCTTGATCCAAGAATTAAATCAATGGAAAACTCAACTTCTCATTCTAGAGGATGTCTAGGTAAATCGTCCGGAAACACATCTACATATTCTTTCACAATAGGTACATCCTCTATTTGAACATTACTTTCCTCACCCATAGTCATTTCATTATCTTCCTCCCCAATAATTGAATTTAGTTGAGCTACTGGGGGTGGATCTAGATAAGAATTAGGTGGTGACGATTCTGTTCTAAAGATAAGGTGTTCCTTATCATCATCATCAAGAATCGTAACCTCTTTCTACTTACAATAAATCTTCACATCATAGTCTGAAATCCAGTCTATACCGAGGATTACATAAAACTAAATGATAGGTATGACGATGATATCAGCAGATAAAGAACATTTATGTGCTCTAATGGGGACTGATTCACTAAACTTTATTGCAATGATACTTCCCATAGAAGTTTTTACTGACAACTCCCTTGTTAAATCAAATTGGAAATATCTAATTTTCATAGCAAACTTGGAAGATATGAAACAATGTGATGATCCAGAATCAAATAATGCATTTTCTAAACTTGAGGAAACCATTAAATTACCTGCCACTACGTCTTTCGGAGCTTCTACCTCAGCAGTAGTGAGAGCATAAGCTTGGCCTTTATCCCTTGGACTTTTCTGAGGTAAGTTCCCCTGACGCTTAGGACATTCATTTTCATAATGTCCCATCTCCCTGTAACAGTAGCACTAAACATTGGTAGCTTCCTTCTTCCCTTTAAAATCACGAGCTTGGTGGCCTTTTTCACCACACTTGTAACAGACACCCATTCCCTTGAAGCAAGTACTGCGGTGTTTCTTCCCACATATACCACGGGATGGATATTCAACCTTTCCCTTATTCCCATTATTTTCTTTCCCAGATTGATTAGTAGATATCTCCTTCTGTTTCTTTGCATTAAAGTCATAATACTTAGAGAATTCCTTTTCGGTCTTGATAGAAAATGAGACATGTCTTCGTATGACGAGAAGGATTGTGAGACTAATGCTAAACGGAGAAATGGTTTTAACCTATCAATGAAACGAACAATCTTACTTCTAGGGTTACGTATATAATCTCCAGTATACCTTTCTAACCTTGTAAATTTGGCCTCATACATTGTGATATTCTCATCCTCCTTTTGTCTCAGACTCAGAAATTTCCTTTCCATATCTGCTCGATGGTCATGAGGAAAGTATTTTCCTAAAAACAGATCTTTAAACTCCCTCCATTCCATATTTGATACTTCATCATCTTCCTTAACATTTTGAATTAATGACCACCACTGATCAGCATCTCCAGTGAGGCGGTAAACAGCCATGATAACTTTTTCCCTTTCACTACTCCCCAAAGCCTGAAATATTTTCTCTAGGGAATTTAGCCATTGCTCAGCTACTAAGGGATTTGAACAACCATTGAATGCTGGTGGTTGTTTCCTAATGAATCAATCTAACATTGATCCTCCACGCTGCAGATCAGGGTGCTCCATATGGGTAAGGTTATTATTCATAACATGAGTGAGTTGTCCCAGTATGGTGATTAGTTGATCGGCACCAATTGCATCACCAGCTCCACTATAATTATCCTGAGCAGGAGGGCACTCCCTACATGGAGTTCATGCATTGATACGGTTTCTATTTCTTCCACTAGGTTCCATTTCTAAACAATGTCATAAACTAGATCATTTTATGAATCAAAATACATAATTTCATATTTATAAAACACTTAACATAAATTGAACTATTTATGGATATAATCCATAATCATAAAAATGTTTTCATTGAGGAATTATATACTAATAAACCTTTCATAATGATTATTAAATAAAATGAGAGTTATCCTAATCATATCCCCCAGGAGTGTCATAACCAAGAGTGCAGCTAGGCCTGTTGCCGTGCACCAGTTCCTG
Source organism: Viscum album (assembly GCA_963277665.1). Lineage (NCBI taxonomy): Eukaryota > Viridiplantae > Streptophyta > Magnoliopsida > Santalales > Viscaceae > Viscum > Viscum album. The sequence continues at coordinate 1,981,959,593 of OY728145.1, read as the reverse complement.
TTCGAGTCTAGCTCAAATCGGTGTTTTCAGGTTTTACCTCTAGGTACATTTGTGCCAGATCCGCCTCTACCTGCTTGTATCTAGACAAGGATGTATTGCTCAGAAAACTCACAAAATCTCTACAATACCAAAATTCTAGGAAGTTATTATATACTAATCCTCAAAGTCCATCTTAGGTCTATGTGCTCTAGTCAGAGTTTATCTAAATCTGGCTTCAATGGTTTGTACTAAACTTCCTCTGATACCAACTGTATCGCCCCAACCCCATTTACTCTGAGTCGGTGCATTATTACATAACATTTTCATGATCACAAGAAAGATTAGTCTCAAAATACCGATTAGTTTAGTATTCTTGGAAACACTAGATATATTCATAAAGTTTACATTAAATCAATAAGTGAAAAGCTACAACAATATATTGTCATCATATTCCACACTCTAATACCCTCATACTATCCCTACAGGTCATTCATAATTTATTTCTTCATATCCTGGGAAATATAAAACATATAAAAGGGGTGAGCTCAAATTCCAGTAAGGATAACAATATAGTTGAAACTTTCATAAATAAGAATAAACATTTAAGGCAATGTATAACTTAAACAAGAGACTTTTAAACTTGAACATCAACATAGTACAGAAAAAATAAAAAGGAATAATTTCATTTACTTATTCACATGTATATTCTACTAATCGAATAATCACATGCAATATCAGTAACCACTTTCATAATGATGGAATACATAATGCCAGACCATCATAACCACATAGCCAAGGCCTCGTGCCAAGACTACAAATAAGATTTTGTCATGGCCTTGTGCCAAGACACTAGTTTTTCTCATGAGACCTACCGATGCATCGAGGAGCTATATTGGGCTCCACCTGTCACATATTAGGTCTAATTCATTCCCATATGAAAAGGTTTAAACATAACATAAAAATTCTTATTAAAATTAGCATATGAAATGTAAATACTTCATCCATAAACCATGAATGGTATAAAAATAACACATCCATAATCAAACATATCACAAAACCATCAATACAATATAGAAGTTTTGTATCATAAGAAATAAACTTCTAATATGCGTAAATTCCATCAAAGGATGTTGACATAGATGAAATCAAAACTCTTTTTAGAGAAATATCACTTTCTATTTTGAAATCATTTAAGAGTCATTAATTTATAAAATAAAACATTTTCATTGAAAATATTCTTATATGCTTGTAAGGGAAGCTTCGACAATTTTATAACGGTGGAAAATTGCCGCACCCACCGTATAAGTTTAAAAAAACATTCTTACCATAATTCTGTCAAAAAATATAAAAAGGAACTTGTTTTGAAAAAGACGGAAAGATTCCATTATAAAAATCTTATAAAAGCCAATAAGGGTATAAATGACTTTAACCCATAGTAAAAATGTTTTGAAATACATTTTTAAGAAACATGGATGTGGATGATAAGGAATTCCCAGTAGATTATTACGTATAAACAACCTCGGATAATGAAGAGATTGCGAAATAAACCCTTACCTTGTACTTTTCATTGGCTGGGTGTACGTTAACCTCCTGTATAATTGTGAAATAATTTTTATTAAATTATAAAAGAATCATATTTATTAATATGATATCATATATGATCTTTTAACATTGCTTTGTTAATAATATTTTAGAATTATCGTTGTTTCGGGTGTTCACTTACTCGTTTTCTTTTATATGTTTTGTTACCTAAGCCATGTTTGTCATGTATAGGTTGTATATTAATAATATCCAGAATGATATCAAGTTTTTATATACTATTATTAATCATCAAATGAGAATTAGACTTGAATGGATACGATGGAGAATGAATCTCATCGCGTTCATGGAGACGGTAGTCCGTACGTACGCACGAGCAACGATATAATTCTTTTGATATTAAAATAATATATAATTTATGTTATATCATATATAAATAATAATTATCTTGTTATATTTATTATTTACATGAATTACACATCATTATTATACCCATCCAAATAATAATTTATTGAATAACAATTACACCACGACGTGGAGACGGTAAGCTGTACGTACGCACGTATGGTGACATGTTATTCAAAGGATGGATAGAGTTCTGAAATATGGTTGTACCATGTTTATAATAACATAAAATTATATATAATATACTGGATTTATTATTTTATAATGACAATAACAAATAAAGAAGAAGTGGAAGAAGAAAGGAATTTGAAAAAGGGTGGTGAAAACATTACCTCTTCTTCGGGTTCTTCCTTTTGATTTGATAAAAATGACTCTTTAGGTTGGCTTTATGATCAAACTATGGCCTCTAGGTTATATTTAGGGAAGTTTAGAGAGTATTTTGGAAGGTTTTGGACGATCCAAAAGGCTTTGAATGTGTTAATTAGTGAGAAGGGGGAGTGCCCTTTTATAAGAGGGGTGAGTGGCACCTTTAGAAAAGCTAGAAATATTATTTTATAATAATTTCATATTCGGTTTCTAATGGCTCAAAAGTAGATTCATTAAAGGTTAAGGTGGGTATGGGACGAAAAACACTCATACAATAGAATTTAGATAGGTTTGGGTTACTGTATTAACATTATCATTAAGTATTAACTCTTACTTAATGAGTTTCACTTTTACTATGGCTCTTTGTATTTTTATATAATATGGTTAATAAACATACTATATACATCCAATATACCCCCCCAAGTAGTCCAATAATGATAAAACTATAATTATATAAGTCTCTTGGCCTAACCTTAGATTTTTTAGAATTTAATATCAATTAATAATATATTATTTGTTTTAAAAACTCTTTTATGTCAATTTTGACACTATTCAATAGTTGATTTTTTTAATACTCATAACAGAATGATTAATTCTAAAAATGTTAATTAAATCAATCATAACATGTCATATTAACCTATAAAATTAGTGTAATTCATAAAAAGTCTCAAATTATATTTATTTGGGTATTTATAATATTAATTATATTAATATTTCACTATTATGGTAATTACTGTATCATCATTGTCTCATAAATAAATTAAATTATTTAATGTCTAAAAATAATAAATAAAATATAATTATGTAGGAAATCGTTTTATAATTCTAATGAATATTTATAGTCGAATATCCAACATATATAACCCTATGTAAAAATTTGTTTTCTAAAGGATATATGCTTTTGTCATTTTTGTATTTATTTTAACTTAATTAATATAAAGTGTCATTATCACTTACATGTGGCTCCATGGTGTCCTAAAATGGACCCAAAGATTCCCATGGTTAGAAATTGATCAAACAATAAGGTTAAAATACGTTTTAGGGTAATTTGTTATTATTATTATATTATTTTTTTAATTCTTATTTACCGGATTTACAGTTTAACCACGGTAAATAAAATATTTACCGAAATAATTATTCAAAATGTCTAAAAATAAAAGTTACCTATTTACACAATTTGAAAATAATTATTTCAAATATGGAATCCATTTTTCCAAATTCAAAACACAAAAGTGGCAGAAATTAATTTAAAATTAATTCCCGTTGTTAAAACAAAAAGCGTGTTTTAATGAGATAATAACTATCAAAAGATTGACACATGTTTATGTCCGGTTTAATTATTAAATATTATCCAATGACCAACATTGTATTAAATGGTAAAAATCTATTCTAAATATACTTTAAAACCACTCAAATACATAATTTATCACTCCTAATTATTTTGATTAAAAAAGTTGTTTTTAATTAAAATTTAGTAATTTTCACTATTCATCAAAATATAAAAGATATCCGAAAAGTACCAAATTTTCACCCTAGGATAAATTCAATATTCCGAATCCAAAAATGGAGTCACTTTTTAAATGATAAAATTTATAATATTTCAAAAAGTAGGTATTACTATTCATAACGGCTAGTTTGATTGGTTGTGTCGTGTTAGAACTCGATGTTGCGTACAACACACGCTATCACATTATTCAAAGAGAAGCATACCGTAGAAGCGTGGGGTGTTACACTTATGTCTAAGGTAAGGCTTCTAGGTGGAGGATTGGGATTTAGTAAGCTTAATTTGGTAGATTTGGAGGACCCAAAAGGTTTGAGAGGTGTGAGGAATTGGTTAGAATTGGTCTCCTTTTATATGGGGGAGGAGGGGCCCTTTAGGAAAGTGTGAAAATATTATTTTATTATATAACGATATTCGGTTTCTAAAGGTCAAATAATCATTAAAGTCAAATATAAGATGACTCATAGTCTAAATAATATCATCTAATAGGAATTGGATAGTTTTTGGATGTTATTTTAATATTTATAATCTTATTTATTTAAATCTTTTATTAATGAGGTAAACACTGCATAATTATTATGTCATAGATAATTTAATTTATTTTTTGTTTAAAAATTATAAAAAAATACCATGATGTTGGAAATAATTATATATTTATAATGAATATTTATAGTCAAATATATAATTTATATAACTCCATATAAAAATTAATTTACTAAAAGATTTTTGTTTATGTCATTTTTGACTTTAAATTAAATTAATTAATCTAAAGTGTCATTATCTTTCATACGTTGCTCCATGGGGCCCCAAAATAGACCCAAAGATACCCGTGGTCAGTCATGACTCATAAAATAAGGTTTGGACAAGTGTTAAGCTTATTTTGAATTATTATAATATTATTTTTACATTGAATTACCTTATTTACCTTTAACTTTAGTAAATAAAAGTCAAAAGTTACTTTTCACTAAAAATTATTTTCATATTATTGAACCAAATTTTACTAACTAATAACAATAACATATGTCAGATTTTCAAAATTCAATTCAAAGAAGTGTTAAAATTGTATTCAAAAAAGATGTCTATTGTGAAAAATTAAAAACATATCAGTGTCATTAATTAAATTTAAAATTAATACCCATTATCAAAACAAATAGCGTGTTTTATGAAACAATAAGTATCAAAAGATTGATACTTTTTTATGTCCAATTTCAAAGTGAAATTAATTTTAATGACTTACATTGGAAAGATGGTAAAATTATATTCTAATTACACATTAAAACCAATTTAAAAGATAATCTAACCATATAAATAAATTAGATTAAATCATAGTTTTGAATTAAAATACACTATTTTGCACTATTCATTAAACAATAAACTTTATCAAAAAAAACCATAAATTTACACAAAGTAAATTTTGATGTCCCCATTGTAAAGAAGGATTTTATTCAGTCGTATAGAATGTATTAAAGTGACCAAAACTAGATTTAATGGTGGATAACCATTAAAAGGTGTTAAATCGACCTTTTAATGTAAATTATGCATAAAATAACATTCATTCACGTTTTATGCATCTAACGTTTTTTGGATAAATGTAAATACATTTAACAAACATGTATAATCATATTGTAGTTTGTTTTTTTATTCCCACAAATACAATGGGTAGGATTTAACTACTATTTAAAATAATAATATTATATTATTAGTGTGCTACATAAGATTTCAAATAAACCTATTGTTGTGTATCAGGTACGCTATCGAACATAGAAACCCCTTTATAGTAAAATTAATATTTAATTCACAAATATTAATAAATATGAAAATATCTTATTCGTCATTTACCTGGGATGTTACATCCCTCCCCCTTTTAGAAATTTCATCCTTGAAATTTTTATTCACTTATCAAAATAAGTGGGGGTATTTATCCCTCATAGCATTTTTAGATTCCCACATTGCCTCTTCAACCATATGGTTTTTGCACAAAACCTTTACCTGGTGAATCACCTTATTCTGCAACACTTGCCCTCTACGGTCAGGAATCTGGACTGGTTGTTCTTCATAAGAGAGATTTTCTTCCAATTGAACTACCTATGGGCTCAAAACATTATATGGATCTGGCTTATACATTCTCAACATCAAAACATGAAAAACATTGTGTACCTGGGATAAAATTGGAGGTAAGGCCACTTTGTATGAAACTGATCCAACTTTCCCTAGAATTTCATAAGGTCCAATGAACCTCGGACACAACTTTCCCATCATACCAAAACTCATCACACTTTTCCATGGAGAAACTTTGAGAAAGACATGATCACCTACCTCAAAAGAAAGATCCTTCCTCCGGTTATCTGCATAACTTTTCTATCTGCTCAAGACTATTCTCATGTGATTCTGAATCAATTGAACTTTCACTACCATCTCTTCTTCAAATTCTGGTCCCATCAACTTCCTTTCACCTACTTCATCCAAAAAACTGGAGTTCAACAATGCTTTCCATATAATGCCTCAAATGGAGCCATCTATATAATGGAATAAAAAATTTTATTATATGAAAATTCAACCAAAGAAAGATGTTGGTCCCAAATTCCCTGATAATCTATTGAACAAGAACATACCATATCATCCATGGTATGAATTGTTCATTCCGACTGCCCATCTGATTGCGGATGAAAAGCTATACTAAAATCTAATTCAGTACCCAACAAATTCTGAAGGCCTTTCAAAAGTTAGAAGTAAACTTGGGATCACGATCAGATACAATGGAGAGGGGAACTCCATAAAACTTGACTATCTCTTTAACATACAACTAAGAAATTTGATCTAGAGACAAAGTATATCGAATAAGAAGGAAATGAGAAGATTTAGTAAATAAATCAACAATAACCCAGATTGCATTATTACCTCGAGATGTCTTCGGTAATCCCACAAAAAATTCCATGGATATATTTTTCCATTTCCACTCTATCACTGGTAAAGGTTGAAGCATTCCTTTCGGTAACTACCGCTCTGCTTTAACCTGCTAACAAGTCTAACACTTAACAGTAAAATCAGCAATATCTATTTTCATTCCATCCCACTAGTAATACTCCCGAATATCTCTGCACTTCTTAGTACTACCAGGATGAACTCAAAACAGAGAACTATGAACTTCACATAACAACTCATTCTTCATCTTTGAATCACAAGGCACACATAATCTCTTTTCAATCCTCAAAACACAATAATTATCAATGTTAAATTCAGATAACATACCCTTTTGAAAAAACTCTACATTTTTCTGTAACTCACTATCATCTTTCTGTACTTACTGTAGGATCGAAATAATGATGTAGATGCTCAATATACAAGAGGGGGGTGAATTGTATACTTTAAAAATTCCTTTGGAACCTTTAATGTTAGTTTCAAATAATCGTTTTTCCTTAAGTAAAGAAAAGGGATATGTTTAACAAATTTAAACTTATGTGAATTCACAACACCTATAATACCAAATAAAACTTGGAATAAGGAGTGAAGTTATAAACTTCAAATCCTATGAACTTTCTTAAAACTGAAAAGAGATTCTGAATGTAGGTTCCGGAAATATAGTTCTGGAAAGTAAAACTTTAACAAAAGATTACAAAATGAGATTCTACCTTAAAGTGTATAGAATCTAAATGAAACAGAGTACAAGTAAGGAAGTATAAGAAAGTTATAATTTCTTATAATAAAAAATGCAGCGGAAATAAACAAGTATTAGAACTAAATGTAACAAGATATAAGTCTTTTAACCCAAAGAGAAGGGTATCCAACAACATTGGATAAAGGTCCCTTGATTTATACTTTCATGAAAGTATGTCTTACCCACACCTGGGTAAGCCCCCGATACGATGATCAGAGTCTCTGTCTTGCTATCCCCGCAAGCCCTCAACTTTATGGTAGTTGGCACCTCTGTCTTCCTCAGCAAGGAAGCCCTCGAACTTCAAGGTAGTCAGCACCTCTGTCTTCCTATCCCCGAAAGTCCTCGAATGTAATCACCAACATTCGAAGTCGCACGAAGCTTTGAGAGTTAATAAGAGCCTCACTCTCTAGAAATCACATCAAAGCATGTAATCACATGAGTCGAACATCAATCATCCTTTCAGATCTGAGCTCTTTCAAATGAGCTCCTATTTATCGGAAAATTTCCAAAGGTCAACTCCCTCTTACAATGGTCATATTTTCCAAGAAATTTGGAGGGACCTATACACCTGTAACTTAGCTAATGGTTAGTTTATAACAGAATAGATGCCATCGTTTTATAACAAAACAAGTGTAACAGAATGTACGACACCGTTTAAAATATAACTCATAAGTTCGGAATGAAAAATTCGGATTGAAAACAAAAAAAATTTTGGAGTCTAAATAAATACGGAGTGTATAAAACAAAGATGATCATATTCTGATTAATAGGTGAATTCGGATTGAGAATTCGGAATGAGAATTCATCATCAGAATTCATAATGAGAATTCTTCATCAGAATTCGTAATGAGAATTCTTCATTAGAAATAGTAATGAGAATTCATCATCATAATTCTTAAGGAGAATTCGTTGTCGAACTTCATAAGGATTCGTATCGTGAATCTGGAGTAAAACTGTATCCGGAATTTGGAATGCAACTTTATCACAGTTTACATTCCAGATTTTGGAGTGAAACTTTATCACAGTTCTTATCCAGAATTTGGATCATAAAAACAGAATACTTCATATCAAAGTTTCAAAAAATTCCGAGAAAATAGAAATGAATCCGAATATTATACTTAAGAAAAAAAATATGGATGAAAATATGATAAGGATAACTTTTCTTTCAAAAGCGATTTTCCTTATAAAATAAATTTTCCTTATAAAAGCAATTTTCCTTATTAAATAAATTTTCCTTATAAAATCAATTTTCCTTATAAAAACAATTTTCTTAATGATAAGGTGTTTGTGATTTTCAAAACAATAAGGAATGGAAAATTCATAAGGAAAACTTATTTACTCAATAATCTCCCCATTTTTGGAAAGCACAAATATCCTTATGAAAAGTAATTCTAAGAAGAAAGAAAAACATTAAGGCTTATCTCCATTTGCTTTAAGGATATTGATGAATAAGACTAACTCCCTCTTAGGCTTTGAAACTCTAAGGATCGTATTCTAGATTTCCAGAGTGACATTTCATTATGAATAAGAACGTATTCTTTAATGAAAAACTCCCCCTTAGATAAAATCTTATTAGAGTTCTTTTTTCTTAAGTATCTTTTCCTTCTCCCCCTTAGATAAACTCTTATTAGAGTTCTTTTTCCTTAAGGATCTTTTCCTTCTCCACCTTTGTGATTTTCAAAAATAATTCGAGGGAATGGAAAATATAACAAAGTACCTAAAAAATTAGTAATAACAACAAAATAAATGACAAGCACAATTTTCATTATGTTTGAAATCTCGGCAACAATGAAAATTTAGATACAACAAAAGATTAGACTTGTCTATTTTGAATCTTTTTCCTTTCCCATGAGACCCTTAAGAATAGTCTTTATTTTCTTCAAGTCTTTATGGTCTTCTTCGTCTTGCTTCTATAAAACCACTATTCTTACACTTTGAGCTTCAATCTTTTCTTCCAGGGCTTGAAGCTTCTCTTCCTGAGCTTTGATCTTTTCTTCCTGAGCCTTCAATTTCTCTTCAAACTCAATCCGATGATCCCTTTCAAACTTCCAGTTTTGAGAAACATAATTCAGTTTCCCATTCAGATCTCTGACTTCTTGAATCCAGAAGTTCTTTTCATCTATTATGTTTTCTTCAAACGATGAATTCCGCTCATTTATCTTCCTGTCCTCTATCTTGAAAGAATCTTTAACATTTTCTTGGAATTAATCAAAGAGTCTCATCTCTTCTACAGTCTTCCTCGACCAGTTTTTCATCCTCTTGCAAGATCTTCTTATGGGCTTCGTAGTAGACAAAGAATGTTTGGAACTGGGCCTCTATTTCAACACACTTGTCTATAACCATAGATACAGAGTCTATTTTCTGATTTAAAGCATGTGGGAGCATCTGGCATCTTGAGTCAATGCTTGAGAAGGTCGGAATAGAACCTACCATCTTCTTTAAAGATTGAACAATGAAGTCATGCCCCAATAAAGATGACTCCGAATCCGAGACTCTTCTTGGAGAATTTTCTTCTTCAACTTGGTCAAGATTTCTATTTGAAGAACTACCAACATCCTTTCTCTTCACCACTACTGAGCTCGGAGTATCAGCAAGAATTTTCTTTCCCTTGTTTATTTTCAGAATAGAGTTGTGTTCTGGAGTTCTCTTCTCACTTTCAGAAACTTGGAAAATATTGTCTTCCTCATCAGAAACTTCTTGAGCACCATCTTCTACATTTTCCATCTGAGCAATATCATGTAGATGTTGTTCTTCCTCTGCATGATTAACTACTTCTTCTTCTCCTTTCTATTCTTCCATTACCGGAGTGACTAGCATAGAAGACTCAGCTTCTGAGGTTTGGAGTGACAAATATTAGGAAGGTGTCCCCTTATAATTATCTAATTGCTTCAACACATCTCTGGTTTCACCACTTCCTTCAGGAACATCTTCTTCTTCTTCCACTTGTTCAATTTTCTTACCTTGCTCAACAGGCCTGGCTACTGCCTCTTCCGGAGCAAGAAAGTCTCTTCCTGGAGTCTCAGGTAGAGATTCCAGAGAAAAAGATCTCGAAAGAGGGATATTTGTCGAAACCATCTCATTAAACTTTAACAAAGCTTGAGCTACCTCAGCCTCAGACATCTTCTTCTTGAGATTCTTTTCTTTCGCTTGCTTTTCTAGCTCATCTGTAGTTCTTTCCTTCAAGGCCTTAGCCTCCATAGGGTGCAAGCCTAACTGAGGCTCCCCTTGCACTCTCTTCTCTTTCATTTCCCTCCATTTAGAAATAACCTCATCTGGGTAAGCTTTCTTCTTATTTGGTTTGGGAGGTGAGGAATGAACTTCCTTAGACTTGTGATTCTCTGCTTCTACTTCAACTTCTTTTAACTTTCTCTTCCTTATGGGCTTAGAGGATTCTGGATCAGCAACATTCGGAACAGTTTATCCTTGATCATGTAGATCAATAAACTATCCAGACTCCTTGTCAAAGGTTACATCCATCCTTTTGAGTGTACCATCACTCACCAGCATAATCTTGCAAACTCTTGGCTTAGATTTTCAAGCCTCCTTGAAAGAATCAAGGCACCGAACTATCAACTTCGAGAGGATTACTGGATACATAATAATCTGCGCTCTCAGATTTCCTTTCTTCACATTCTCAAGAGTGATAAGAATGTTCTTCATGAAATTAAACTTCCTTAGATTTATCAAAAAATCTAGGATGTAGATCTCACTCTTCTTTAAACTATCTTTGTCACCCTTCCTTGGTACGATAAGACATTGTACCCATAACTCTAGAATCCGGAAATTTGTAAATAGAGAAGCAATCTTCGGATCCTTATCATCTGCTCGTCCGAGTGTTTCTAAAGTTTTTTCCTTGTCGAAGAAAACCTTAGAATCCAGCAACACATGAGATATGAATTCAGCTTCACCTTCATTATTCAGCCCTACCAAGCTGGCTGCCTTGGCATATGAAATCTTATTAGTCTTTCCATAAGACATAAAACACAACTTCTCCCTTCCATCTTCCTTAGGAAAAGAAACTGTCTCATAGAACTCTATAAGAAAATCCGAATAAAGTTCATCTTGATTCCCAGGTTTTGACATCGCAACATCTTCCAAACCATTAAGCATGATATTCATGGAAATAAGAGAATCGTACATGTTGAAGAAATCTGGATGAACCAGCCTCTCTCTGTATACTAACCAATTTGAAATCGGCTTAGAGGAAGGCATGTCTTGAGAAGCTACATCCACATACATTCAGATTTGAAGACCTCTGAGAAGTTCAGAACGGAGAAAGCTGATGTTCAGAACGACCTTAAAATAGAGAGGTAGAGCTTTGCTACGCTGGAGCTTCAAAACCGATGTGGGACAACTGTTTGGGGTCCCCTTTATATAGGAAATGGAAAAATGGTTCATCTTCCATGTTTGATCGAACGGTTGTAATAAGATTAGATTAGATCTGATGTTCAAAAACTAATTCTCAAGAAAAATTTAATCTGATCTTTTGAGGTTTTTGTTAAAAAAAAGAATTAAGAAAAATATAATCCAAAAACCAAATATAAGAAAATGCCATCAAGAAAAGTATGACTATGAAAACTTAAGTAAGGAAATCATACCTTTCAGATTGTCTTATGAAGATTATTCATAATTGGTAACATTATTAAGAAAACTACGAAAAATCATTACTATGATCAGACAAAGTTCTCAAAACTCATAACAAAAAACAAACTCAGTACAAAAAACTCAGTACGAAAATACCATTATGAAAATACAAGTACGAAATTTTCCATCCCAGAAGTTTTTAATACGAAAATTTCTATTTCAGAAGTTTTCTATATGAAAATATCCATTTTGGAAAATTGTAGTTCCGGAAATTCCATTCCGGAATTTTAGTTCCGAAAAGTTTGAAAACAAATTTTGAAAATTTTTGTTATTCTAACAATCAGATGTACTTCCCCTATGAAAATGAGTTTATTACTGTAAGGAGAATTTTTCAACAGAATGTTAATTAAGGAGGATCACCTTAAGGTTATCATTCCTAAGTTCTGTTTACTGTATTCAAATCTATCAGAAGGCAAAGATTTTGTGAAAATATCAACATATTGATCTTGTGTTCCGATAGATTGAATAATGATATCTCCTTTAAGTGTGTGATCCCTAACAAAGTGATGCCTAATATCTATGTGTTTGGAACGAGAGTGATGTGCAGGGTTCTTACTGAGGGCAATGGAACTTGTGTTATCACACAAAATTTGAGTTTTAGTAAAACTCAAGCCATAGTATGTGAGTGTGTGTTGCATCAACAACACTTGAGCACAACAACTTCCAATTTCTACATATTCATCTTCATCATTGGAGAGTGCTACAGAATATTGCTTCTTGCAAGACCAAGAAACTAATGAATCTCCTAAGAAATGAAAAGTCTCGGATGTACTCTTTCTATCCATTCTAAATCCACCAAAGTCATCATCCGAAAATCTTTTTAGAACAAAATCATTTCCAGAAGTATAAAATAATCCTAGATCCATGGTTCCCTTAAGGTAGCGGAAAATTATTTTTAATGCCTTTAAGTGAGATTCCTTAGGATTGGATTGATATATTGCAAATAAGTATACTGAGAACATTATGTCTGGTCGACTAGCTATTAACTACAGTAAACTTCCTATCATACCTCAAAAAGATGTTTGATCTACTCGTTTCCCAGTTTCATCCTGATCTAAAGAGTTTGAGGTACCCATGGTAGTACTTATACTCTTAGTGTTGTCATAACCATACTTTTTAAGAAGATCTTTAATATACTTATGTTGAGATATGTATGTTCCTTCTGGTTTTTGAGAAATTTGAAAACCAAGGAAAAAAGTTAACTCACCCATCATACTCATTTCAAACTCAGATTTCATTATACTTGCAAAAGAGTCAGTCAAAGATTGCTGAGTTGAACCAAATATGATGTCATCAACATATATTTGAACAATCGAAACATTTTTCTTATCTTTCTTTATAAAAAGGGTTGGATCTGCATTTTCCTTAACATAGTTATTTTGAAGCAAAAATCCAGTGAGTCTATCATACCATGCTCGTGGGGATTTTTAAGACCATACAAAGCTTTGGTAAGTCTAAAAACATGATCAGGATGTTTTGTATCTTCAAATCCAGGAGGTTTTTCAACAAAAAAATACTCTTGAACATAACCGTTAAGAAAAGAACATTTCACATCCATTTGAAAAATTTTAAAATTAAAGAATGCTACAAAGGCAAGTAGAATACAGATAGATTCAAGACTAGATACTGGAGCATAGGTTTCTTCATAGTCTATTCCCTCTTGCTGATTATAGCCTTTAGAAACAAGTCTAGCATTATTTCTTACTATGACTCCATTTTCATCACATTTATTTCTGAAAACCCATTTTACTCCAATAACAGAAGTTTCCTTAGGTCTTTCAACCAAGGTCCAGACTTTATTCCTTTCGAATTAATTTAGTTCATCTTGCACAGCATTGATCCAATCATCATCACCTAAAGCATCATCAGTGCTTTTGGGTTCTAATTGGGAAAGAAATGCTAGATGCTCTACTTCATTTATTAAGGAACTTCTAGTCCTTACAGGTTGATTTACATCACCAATTATACTATCACTAGGATGATTCTTAAGAAACACCAGATTTGGGTTCTGTAAAACCTGTTCATCACCATAGGGTAGAAAGTCTTCTGGGGTAAATGTTTCATAAGTTTCTTCTTGAACAATTTCTTTATCATAAGGTTCTTATATCAAATGTTGACAATCAGTTTTTTAAAACACATCCTTGGATGCAGGTTGGGGTGGTTTAAAAAAAAGGATCTAACTCATCAAATTTTACATGTACTGTTTCTTCAATAGTAAAAGAATTTTTATTAAAAACTTTATAAGCCTTAGAAGTTGTGGAATAGCCTACGAAAATTCCTTCATCAGATTTTGGTGCGAATTTATGTAATTTATCTTTAGTATTCAAAATGAATACTTTAGAACCAAAAACCTTGAAGAAGGATAGTCTTGGTTTTCTACCATTCCATAACTCATAAAGGGTTTTATTAAGAAAAGGTCTAATCAAAACTCAATTTATAGTATAACAAGAAGTACTTATAGCTTCATCCAGAAATGTCTAGCTACAGAATATTCACTCAACATGGTTCTAGTTATTTCTTGAAGAATTCTATTTCTTCTTTCAACTACACCATTTTGTTGAGGAGTTCTAGGTGCTGAAAAATTGTGAGTAATACCTTTTCTAATACAAAAAGTTTCAAAATCAGAATTTTGAAATTCTCCTCCATGATCACTATGAATAGTTTTCAATTGAAGGTTTTTCTCATTTTTAACTTGAGCTCTAAAACTTTTGAAATAGGAAAAAGCTTTAGACTTCTTTGCTAGAAAATAGAACCATGTAAATCTCGTGTAATCATCAACTAGAACAAACACATAGTATTTGCCTCCGATACTTCCAGTTTGTGTTGGTCCGAAAAGATCCATGTGCACTAACTGTAATGCATCAGTTGTTGAGACTTCACCAATTGATTTAAAACTAGATTTATGTTTCCGAACATATTGATAAGGACCAAAAACTTTAGAAGAATCAAATCTAACCTCCAGTAGATCCTTAAGTAGTTTCTTCTTAGAGAGTTTACACAAGTTCCTAAGATTATAGTGACCTAGTCTTCTATGCCATAACCAGGAATGATCTTCCATTGCACTAAGGCAAGGTAAATCTTGGATTCTAAGGTCTTCGATGTTTAAAGTGTAAACATTCTCTTGCATATTGGCTGAGAGAATAAATTCTTCCTTGGAATTGTGAACCAAGCACTTATCACTCCTAAAATTCACAAGTTACCCTTCATCACATAACTGACTTATGCTAATGAGGTTGTGCTTAAGACCCTTAACAAAAAGAACATTTGAAATCAAGGTTTAACCAAGAAGAACATTATTACCAATAACAGCAATCTCTCCCTTAGCATTATCTTCGAAAGTTACCTTTCCTCCTTTCGTTTTGATAATCTTTTCAAAAAAGCTTTTGTTTCCAGTCATGTTCCGGGAACATCCACTATCCATGTACCATGTATTGTTGCTGGTACTCTCTTTATTTTCCGAAAATCAAGAAGAGAATTAGACTTTCGGTATCCAAACATTCTTGGATCCGAGATTCCCTGATAATAAAATTTTAGGTAAACACATCTTCTTAGAGAAAAAAGCTTTGTGAAATCCTAAAGATTGGGTTTTGTTTAAGGAACAATTCTTTTCCCAATGACCACCACATTGACCCTTGGTACAAAATGGTTCACTTTGAGGAACAAATAAGTGTTACTAAAAATTGGTTTTTCATGGGTATAACAAAAACCAGATTTCTTTCTTAAAGGTCATATTTGGGAATACATTTTATCAAAGTTTTCCTTACCATGGGTAAAGTTTGATAATCACTTATTTAAGGAAAAAATTTCGGACTTGAATTTCATAACCACATTTTTATCCTCAAAATAATTATTTTTAAAACTAGAGCTAGGCTCGAAAACATTTTTCTTAGAAATTACTTTTTCTAATTCTTTAGAAAGTTTATTCTTCTCAGAACTTACTTCCTCAAGATTTTTTGAAATAATTTCTAAATCATCATTTTTTCTATCAAGATCTTTAGAAAGATCTGATATCTCTTTTATAAGAATAGAATTCCTAGAGTTTGCCTTATCAAGTTTTTTATTGAGTTTATAATTCTCAATCTAAAGAAGTTCAACAAACCTAGAGACTTCTTCATTAGTAGGTAAAGTATTTTCTTCATCATAAGAGGATTCTTCATTAGAAGAGTTATAATACTTACTATCATTAGAATTTAAAGAAACATTGGTCAATGATTCAGGATTTCGTACCTTAGCCATAAAACATTGATTGTCAATAGGTAATCTGGATATAAGACCCAGATTCTTCTGTCCTGAAGATTCATAATCTGAAGATTCATCTGAAGAGTCACCAGCACTGGCACTCCATGTATCATAAGATTTCAATAATTTATTTGCTTTGGCTTTATAATATTTCTTTCTTTTTCTATCTGAATGCCTTTATTTTCTTTCTTTCTTTTTAAGTAAAGGGAAATATGGTATAATATGTCCATCTCTCTTGCATTCATAACAAGTAACTTCTCCATCTTTCTTATCTTTCCTGTCCTTTTTCTTATACTTGGATCCGGTTACTCTCTCAAGAGTCATAGATTTCATAAGATTTGATGTTGTTGTAAAATCAATAGTACCATTTCCATTCTTCTTCTTGATGTTGTTAGCATCTCTCTTCATTCTGGTTTCATGTTGAAGAAGAGTTCCAAATAACTCATCAAGAGAAATTTGAGTGACCTTCCTGTTCTCATCTATAGCTGTTCTTTTGGATTCCCACTCAATGGGAATAATATCAATTATTTTACCCACAAGTGCTTCATCATCTAAACCTTTCTCTCCCATATACTGTAAACTATTGACAATAGTAATAAATCTCTGTTGAACTTTACATATTGGTTCACCATAAGAAAAGTTGAAGCCATGATATTCAGCTCTAAGCATAGATCCCCTAGTCTCAATCACTTTAGATGTTCCAAAGTGTGTAACCTCTAACTTCTTCCAGATACAATTAGTTGCTTCACAATAAGAAATTTGGCTATATATATTTCTAGTCATTGAATAAAGTAAGGTATTGCGTACCTTATAATTGAGTTGATATTCTTTCTTTTCCTGGTTAGTAAAAGTTCTAACTTCCTTGTCAGGAATTTTATAATCACCAGTAAGCATAACAAAGTTGTCCACTCCAGTATTGATTACAAAAGTCATCATTCTATCTCTCCAATACTCATAGTCATTACCATCAAATATTGGTGGTCTTGTAGGATTTAGATTATCAATTGAACCAACATTGACTCCTTCTATACTTAAAATAACTTTTGGCACACAAACTTGTTAGTAGAAAAAAGTTCGTAATAACAAAGTTCTGAATGGGATATTTTGGAATGGGAAAGTTCAGAATGAGAAAGTGAGCAAGAAAAACTTATTCATGAGTATAAGTATTTCAGAGACCTACTATGATACTAAATGTATGATCGGTATAGAGTATGAGGTTTCCAACCTCTGAGACCAATTGTAGAATCGAAATAATGATGTAGATGCTCAATATACAAGAGGCGGGTGAATCGTATACTTTAAAAATTCCTTTGGAACCTTTAAAGTTAGTTACAAATAATCGTGTTTTCCTTAAGTAAAGAAAAGGGCTAAGTTTAACAAAGTTAAACTTAAGTAAATTCACAACACCTCTAATACCAAATAAAACATGGAATAAGGAGTGAAGTTATAAAATTCAGATCCTATGAACTTTCTTAAAACTGAAAAGAGATTCCGAAAGTCGGTTCCAGAAATATGGTTCCGGAAAGTAAAAATTTAACAAAAGATTACAAAATGAGATTCTACCATAAAGCGTATAGAATCTAATTGAAATAGAGTACATGTAAGGAAGTATAAGAAAGTTATAATTTCCTTATAATACAAAATGCAGCAGAAATAAACATGTAGTAGAACTACAGGTAACAAGATATAAGTCTTTTAACCCAAAGAGAAGGGTATCCAACAACCTTAGATAAAGGTCCCTTGATTTATACTTTCAAGAAATTCTTTCTTACCCACACCAGGGTAAGCCCTCGATACGAAGATCAGAGGCTCTGTCTTGCTATCCACGCAAGCCCTCAACTTCAAGGTAGTTGGCACCTCTGTCTTCCTCAGCAAGGAATCCATCGAACTTCAAGGTAGTCGGCACCTCTGTCTTCCTATCCCCGGAAGTCCTCGAATGTAATCACCAACATTAGAAGTCACACGAAGCATTGAGAGTTAATAGGAGCCTCTCTCTCTAGAAATCACATCAAAGCATGTAATCACATGAGTCGATGATCAGTCAGCCTTTCAGCTCTGAGATCTTTCAAATGAGCTCCTATTTATAGGAAAATTTCCAACGATCAACTCTCTCTTACAACGATCATATTTTCCATGAAATTTGGAGGGACCTGTATATGTGTAACTTAGCCAATGGTTAGTTTATAACAGAATATACGACATCGTTTTATAAATAAACAAGTGTAACAGAATGTACGACACCGTTTAAAATCTAATTCAAAATTTCAGAATGAAAAAATCGGAGTGAAAACAAAAATAATTTTTCAGAGTCTAAATAAATACGGATTATATAAAACAAAGATGATCAGATTCTGTTTAATAGCTGAATTCGGAATGAGAATTCGGAATGAGAATTCATCATCAGATTTCGTAATGAGAATTCTTTATCAGAATTCGTAATGAGAATTCGTCATCAGAATTCGTAATGAGAATTCATCATCAGAATTATTAAAGAGAATTCGTTGTCAAACTTCATAAGGATTCGTATCCTGAATCTGGAGTAAAACTGTATCCGGAATTCGTAATGAAACATTATCACAGTTCTCATTCTGGATTTCGGAGTGAAACTTTATCACACTTCTGATCCAGAATTTGGATCCTAAAAACAGAATACTTCATATCAAAGTTTCAAACAATTCCGAGAAAATAGAAATGAATTCAAATCTTATACTTAAGAAAAAAATATGGATGAAAATATGATAAGGATAATTTTTCTTACAAAAGAGATTTTCCTTATAATAGCAATTTTCCTTATAAAAGCAATTTTCCTTATAAAAGAAATTTTCCTTATAAAACCAATTTTCCTTATAAAAGCAATTTTCTTAATGATAAGGTGTTTGTGATTTTCAAAACAATAAGGAATGTAAAAGTCATAAGGAAAACCTTATTGACTCAACAATTACTCTATTCTGTCTGATAGAGATGATTTTACTGACAGCTGATACAAAACAGAATAATTTCCTGCACCAACAAATTCTATGCCAAATTTCATCAAATCAAAGACCAAAGTACCTCGTTCAAAACGTAGCATGGCTAATGAGACATTACTTTTTCGACTCAAAGCATCATCCACATTATTTACTTTTCACAGATGGTAATGGATCGTGCAATCAGAATCGTTGATTAATTCCAACCATCTCCTCTTTCTCATGTTCAATTCTTTTAGAGTTAATATATACTTCAAACTTTTGTGATCAGTATATATTTCACACTTCATTCCATAAAAATGATTCCTCCAAATAATTAAATAAAAAAAACAACAGCTAATTCCAAATCATGTGTACTGTAATTTAACTCACGGGGTTTGAACTGACTTGAAGCATAAGAATTTACATGATCATTCTGCATAAGACACAACCAAGTCCTTTCAATGAAGCATTACTGTAGATCAAAAACTCACCATTTCTGGAAGGCAATGAGAAAACTAGAGAATTTACCAATCTTCTTTTCAATTCCTGAAAACAATCATCACATTATTTTGTCCAGATGATCTTAACACCATTTCGAGTTAACATAGTCATTGGAATAGATAACCATGCAAAATTTTCAACAAACCCTTGTTAATAACCTTACAAACCATGAAACCTACTAATCTAGGTTATATTTGTGGGTCATGGCCATTCTTCAACAAATTTTGTTTTTGTAAGATCAAATGTTATGAAATATTTTCAAACAATGTGACCAAGGAAAGAAATTTTTTGTAACCAAAACTCACACATGCTGAATTTCCCATAATGTATCTTTTCTTCTATTTTTATCAAGATAACCCTTAAATGAATTTCATGTTCCTCTGTACTTTTGGAATAAACCAAAATATCGTCAATGAACGCACCAAAATTTATCACCTGGTTCAACTAAGCCATCACTAAAGAAAAACTGTTCAATTCTGATTCTGACCGTCTCTAGATTCTAATTTTGAGAAGCCATTTCCCCATGTAAGACATCCCAGCATAGATTCCTTATTTCCTCTATGAAAAACCATTCCGAACACTGAAATACCTTAGGCGAAGCAACATGGTAATATTTATATGCTATATCATTTCAATATTACCATAAATTAATTTATGGAT
The DNA here is from genome assembly GCA_963277665.1 of Viscum album. Classification (NCBI taxonomy): domain Eukaryota; kingdom Viridiplantae; phylum Streptophyta; class Magnoliopsida; order Santalales; family Viscaceae; genus Viscum; species Viscum album. Next base: position 1,981,939,156 of record OY728145.1, on the reverse strand, counting down.
ATTAGATTTACAATACCCTAACTCTTAAAGTTATCTAAACTAACCCATGATACCAAATATAAGGACCCAGACTTAAAAAATTACATAATCTTTAATTAAATGAATAATTCACATTAAGGATCTTTTTAGGTTTAGAGTTTTAGAGAATTAGGCCATGACCATTAAATTTCATTTCAAATACAATGTAGTCACTTCTACCCAGTTTACATTTTCTTCACGAAACAAGAACTCTTGAAAAAAAGAGTCATGTCTAGTTCTATGTTTAAGACAAAATGACTTTTCATTGATCCCATACTTGACCCTATTCAACATTATGTCTTGTGAAAAACATTTCAAAAACTTGGGATGAACATTAAAAACTCAGCAATGGATACACAAATAAGGAAAACTACTAGTTTTTCAAAACAACAAGTAAACCATGAACACATTAACATAAGTAATACTTTTCACCTTTATGAAGTAGTAAATACTCCTTACTGAAGAAAATATCACTACATACCCTTTTGTAACCAAACGATTACCCAAATAATGAACACATAACATATAAAGGTATCTTTGGACTTGAACATACTTAAATGGAATAACCATACGGTCGACTTGCACACATATCACTAAATTGAATAGCCATACGACTGACTTCCATACCCAATGCATTGACGGTTACAACGTATCCACCCATCCTGGTATTCAAGGCACCACCCGTCATTTGTTTTATCACGTAACCACCCATCAAATGTCCAAGTACCATTATAAAATCATAAGACATAAATCAAATATAAAGGAAAAGAAAACATTTCTAAATATCAATCAAAATGTATCACATAAATATATTGACAAAAGATATGCATTATCTAAACTATTTTCAATACCAAAATATATAAAATAGTATAAGGTATTTATTTTCTTTTAGAAACATTACGGCTTGTGGAGGAAGCCAAAGATCAAATAATACTCGTGGTGGGGTAAAAGGTCTTTGTCACCACTTATGTTAAAAGAAACATTCCTTTTGTTCGTTTAGTAAAAATATTCATTGAAAAATATTCCCTTTAAAATATCAAGGCTTTTTATACAGCGTATAAAATAATTTCTTGTATTAAAACCAAATATGACTCAATGCAAGGAGATTGAGACGAAGTCCCTTACCTCGTGTTCGACATGACTCGATCATTCTTTAATCTCCTGAATAATAAAAGAAAGTTAATTTCTACTTTCATAAAAACCTTTTTCATGTTTATAATTCCTTTTATATCACTTATTACCATTTTATAAACATTATGTAATCATTTAAGTTAATAACGTTCATTTTGTTGATATTTGGTACTTGAGTAAAAAATAAACACCTTATATTTACAAGTTGTCCATGTGGTCAACAGTCCATTATATCTAGAATGATATTTATCATTTAGATATCATATATATCATATATATCCATTATATACATGAATTTATAATAGTACATAACATTTGGAGCTAAGAAATTAAATGAACCGTTCATGGAGACGGTAAGTCATACGTACGCATGAACGTTACTTTCATTTCTATTTATTATTTTAATGGTATTAAGATATAATGATACATATGTATATTATAAATCCAGTCTAATTTCATATATAATATCATATATAATATCATTAAATCCATCCTTTATACGTCCCACATTTGGCATTAATGAGTCATATCTCTTTGAGGGGGCGGTAGTCCGCATATCCTCTAATGAGATTATCACGTTTACCCATAATGGAATCCAAAAAGGTATTACATAAAAAAGACAGAGGCATAAAGAAAACATAAACATAATATATATCATATATAAATAATGTTCCATCATAATTTCCACCATGAGAGGCGGTAGGATTTAATCGAACAATCGTCATTTTGTGAGGAGTTAGTTTCCCATCCACAGAAACATTATATTCTTCACCCATTAGATGGAGGTGTGTGTAAGTGTAGTTTGAATCCTTCTCATAAAAACATACTAGTATATTGAGGATATTTCTTTTGTTACAAAAGAAATGAATAAAAAGATTTTATGGGTTGATGAAGTAAAATAAAAGAAAACATTTTAAGAGAAACCATTACCCTTATTTTGGTTAAATTCCTTTGGTTTGAACCAAAAGGACTTCTTAATGTGACTTATGCCTAAAGTAAGGCTTCTAGGTGGAGGAGAGGGATGTAGGGAGCTTAATTGGGCAGAGGTTAGATGAGGAAAAAGGCTTAAGAGGTCTGAGGAATTGGTTAGAATTACTTTCGTTTTATAAGGGGGGGAGGGGCTCTTTAGGAATGTGTGAAAATATAATTTTAGTATATAATGATATTCGGTTTCTAAAGGTCCAAAAATAATTAACGTATAATATAAGATTACTCATAGTCCAAATAATATCATCCAATAAGATTTGGAAAGGTTTTGGATGTTATTTTAATATTTATAATCTTCTTTATTTCAATCTTTTATTAATGAGGTAAACACTGCATCATTATTATGTTATAGATAATATAATTTATTTTTGTCTAAAAATTATAAAAAAATACCATGATATCCGAAGTAATTTTATATTTAAAATTATTATTTATAGTTGAAAATATAATTTATATAACACCATATGAATATTAATTTACTAAAATATTTTTGTTTTTGTCATTTTTTCCTTTACATTAAATTAATTAATCTAAAGTGTCATTATCTTTCATAAGTGGCTCCATGGGGTCCCAAAATATATACAAATATTCGTATGGTTGGCCATGACTAATAAAAAAAGGTATGTACAAGTGTTAAGGTAATTTTGAATTATTATAATATTTGTTTTACCTTGAATTACCTTATTTACCTTTAATCACGGTAAATAAAAGTCAAAAGTTACTATTCACCAAAACTTATTTTCATCTTATTGAACTAAATTTTACAAAATAATTACAAAAATATTTGTCGTATTTTCAAAATTATATTCATAGATGTGGTAAAAATTTATTTAAATGAAAAATTCAATTTTTTTGACTACTACTAAGTGGATTCACTATTCATCCAAAATTGAAGTTTTTCAAAAAAATACCAAAAATTCATCCTTAGCTATATTTGATATTACAAATTCAAAAATTATTTCTATTTTTACAAATTCAAAACATATAATTGGAATTAATAAATTTTAAAATTAATTCATGTTATCAAAAAAATAACGCGTTTTTAAGAAACAATAACTATCAAAAGATTGATACTTGTTTATGTCATATTTCAAAATGAAATTCATTATAATGAACAAATTGTATTAAATGGTAAAAATATATTCTAATTAATTTTTAAAACCAATAATAATATAATCTATCCATATAAATAAATTAGATTAAAATGGAGTTTTGAATTAAAATACACTATTTTCTACTATTCATTACAAAATTAACTTTATCCGAAAAATACCAAAAATTTAAACAAAGTATATTTTGATTTCACCATTATAAATAAGGATTTTCTTGGTCATATAGAATGAATTAATGTGACCAAAAATAAATTTTAAGAGGTTGCTCCATTAAAAGGCGGTAAATCGCCCTTTTAATGTAAATTATGCTTAAAATTAGATTCATTCACATTTTAAGCCTCTAATTTTTTTTGGATAAATGTAAATACATTTAACAAACATGTATAATCATATTTTAGTTAGTTTTTATTTATTCCATCCAATACAACGGCTAGGAGTTAACTACTATTTAAAATAATAATATTACATTATTAGTGTGCTGTGTAAGATTTCAAAGAAACCTGTTGTTGCGTATCGGGTACGCTATCGAACATAGAAACCCATTTAAAGTAAAATTAATATTTAATTCAAAAATATTAGTAAATAAAAAAATCTATTATTCTTCATTCATCTATGATGTTACCACCTTTCTCACAGAATCTTTCCCTTGGTAATAATTCAACTCCAGGAAGTCGTTTTGAACAAACCAACATAATTTACCAGATTAAGATATATCATCTTCCCTCAAACTCCATTATTAATTTTCATTATCTACCCCTATAATATCATTGTTACATTACTTACGGAAAACACAAGTATCCTAAATATACTAGGATATTTTTATGCTATGTGATTAATAGAAACATACTCACAACTCCATCTAATGGATATCTAATATACTATTTTTTGTGTACGGTGAACTACTGCATCACGAAATGGGGACTGTTCATTTTTCCATTACCAACAATCATGGTGGACATTATGATGGAAACTATATATTTATATATGTTATATTTAATATTTAATATTTTATTATGTTTTTTTATTAATCTTTAAAACACATAAGTTTTTACTTTCGATTAGGTGTAAATATGATAATATCGCTTGAGGAAGTCTGGACTAACACTCCCTCAAAGCGAAGTGATTTGTTCACACACCACATGGAATGAATTAATGACATGTTTAGTTAACTTATATGATATATATGATATAATAATATTTCTATAATAATTATATATATCAACATACATACATATATATATATACATATTAAATTTATATACATTATTTAAATATGATTCTTAAAACGAAAACAATGTTCATGCGTAGGTATGGCTTACCGTCTCCTTGAAAACTGTATTCCATTATATAATTATTTTTGATATATATTATTAATATATATATATATACAGTTTATACAAGATATTTATATCATTATTTACATACTAGAATCATGATATAAGTATAATCACCAATGGTATAACAAATTAGGACACATGTAATGAACAAAGCGTGTTTTACCTGAGGTGAAACCTTAACATAAGATCATTAACAAGAGGATAATATAATTTCATGATAAAAAAACATGTGGTATTATATCTAATAATATTCTTATATAAAATATTTATAACAAAATTATATTTATTATATCGGAACCTTGTTCGAGTATGAATAGAGTCAAGAAACAAGGTAAGGGATTATTTTTTTCTCAAATTTATTTCGGGGAGACACATGCCTCATACACTACTGGTCTCTTCTATGTGGTGTATATACATCCCATGAATTTATTTTTTTTATCCAAAATATTATGATATAAACATTATATTTTTTTTATTTTTACATGTGGCATATGATTCAATTGGTTATTAAGTTATGAGTATTGATTTCACAATCTCTTCCATATTTCAGATTGTTTTGTTTTTAGTCTCCATTGGGTAATATTTATCATCCATGAACATTTTTTATAAAAATTTATTCCAAAAATGCGTTATTTTTATCCTATGAATGTTTAAATTCATTTCTAAAAATCATTTACATTTTACTATATTATTTGAAAAGAATATTTCATTCATTTTACAAAAAAAAATGTTCTTTTTGACTTTTCCTATAAAAGTATGAGAAGAATTTTTTATTTTAAATTATATGGAACAAATTGATTTTTAGACTTTCATACCACCTTATTTCCATGAATCTTACCCTATAATATTACAATTTTATTTTCAAATAATATTTGTTCTTTTCAAATTGTGAACCATTTTTAAAAAAAGGAACTTATTTCAACAAATAAAGGATATTTTCCTCAAGACCTATTTTAAATCATTTTCATGATTCCTTTATATTTTTTCAATGTGATTTCAATGAAAAGTGTTTTCAAAAAATTTTATGTTTTAAAAGGTGAATTTTAATGAAAATTCATGTTCCATGTGATATTTTAAAATGCTTCCCCACCTTTGGTGACACACACTGTTATTATTTTTAGAATACCATTTCTATTTTTTCTCTGGATGGTTTATGTTTTGATATAATGATGGCTAGGAAAAGACCTTCTTTTCATGGGTTATTATTTTAATGAAATTACTATGAACCATGTCTATTTTCAAAGATTATTACATGTTTACTTGTTTATGACACCAATTCCATTACATTGGTGATGATATGATGGTTTATGATGTTGTGGAACATGTATGTATGATTTTATAATGAGATGGGTGTGACTTATATCTCCCTGAAATGCATTCAGAAAAGATTTATATCTCATAATATACACTAAGATGGTATTAGGAGTGAACTTGGACTACTAATATGGCCATTATAGTGCATCAAGGCTACCACGATGGTATGATGACTGAACTCGTGCAACTAAGATAGCCATGGGAGTGAACCATGACTACAATGATAGAATGAGGGGTGAAATCATTTCACTAAGATGTCAATGGAAGTGAACTAAGAATATTATGATTGTATGGGGTGTGAACCCATATTACTAATATGGACTTGACAACGATGCCTTGGCTAACATAGAGATAAGTATATACTTATTTGTTTTCCACAATTCCATGTTTTTTTATATGTTATCCATCCTTGTCCCATGTTCTTTACTTACTTATGATTCATATCTTATGAACTACCATTATTTATGTCAGGTTTCTTGCTTATGATCTTTTATATGTGGGGTATGATTTTGTATTTTCATTATCATGTCCTCATACACTTATTCCCCTAATTATGCTTACATATCAAACTTTTTTACCCTTATTATTAATTTGATCTCACCCATTTCTTATGTTCACTTTCCCCATGCTACAGGTAATGGTTTTGGGTATAAGTACTAAATGTGGATATATTTATGGGAGATGTTGAAGATATTTCACCAGGATAGGTGATTTTGTATCAATGTTTCCAACGAAACAAAACTATTATAGTCCTCAGACATGTATTATTGTAATGTACTAATTATTCATCTAAAATAAAGTGATATCCATATATGTTAATCCTAGGTCACTATACCTTACACGATTCACTCAAGGGATTAACATAAACCATTTTTTGTGACCTAGGTAAGGTAAAAGAACTTAATCATGTGACATAACTACCTTTAGATTAATGTTTCTAGATAGACTCATTTGGACACGTGGAGGTAAATCCTATTGAAAGTGTAAGGGATACCAATGATTTATTCTCTATACTCTCACATATTTGAATAATCATTATTTGGAGTCTTATTCCACATTTTGTCAGATATTTGTGTAAATATATTCCTTTTCCATTTTTCACTTACTTCATGCATAGTATGGATTTTTCTGGACCATGACGATGTATGCCTTTTATATTCATACCATATCATTTTATACTTGTCGTACCTTCATTACAACCTCTTCAATTGATATAGGTTCATACCTACTAAGTACCAAGGAACAATTCAATCATGTCACTTTAGGTAAGGCCCCATTAATTTTATATTTTTATAATAAGGGGTAATATAATCTCCCATCGATGTTAACTCAACCCTTGATGTTTACTCCAACCACCAGTGATTGGGACGTGCAACTAATGTGTTGTGGTGACCTAACTCGATATTGTTCATGTAACTAGTTCATAGGGATTATAAAATGATATCAGATCACACTTCAAGGAATTTATGTTATTTTACTTGAGGTTTGTGAGAATATATAACCATCTAGAATCAATTTGAAAACCATAAATATACATGGACAATAAAATTACAGCGGAAGCCTAAGTAACCATTGATAGATTTTGATCTTCTCCTTCTTTAATAACAAGTCATTCATAAATTCTCAAGTATCATTCATCATACTATATATTAATAGGTAGGAATATATAGGATATCATGTAATTACATGTTATTTCACTTGTTTTTATATTATGGTATGAACTAATTGTTGATTCATAATAGCTGATGTTATAAAAAAATTTATTATTTATAAAATTATTATTAAAAATTAGGTAAATATAAGCAAATAATTATTTTCTTTTATTTTAAAACCATTTTTTATTATTGATTTATTAATATTTAACTAGAATCATTCCTAATTTTATCACATAAATAATGATTACATAATGTTATATATGTCCTTAAATCTATATGGAATGTATTTCTGGCTAAATTATAAACTTGATGAAAAGTGTATTAAAGAGACAAGTTATTTTATAATGACACAATGAAAGGAAGTGGGGGAATGGGGGTTACACTTGATCTTGTTAATGAAATACTATTATTTGGGTTACAAATAAAAGGAGATTAATTACTATTGTTCCCTAATTCATTGAAGAGTATGACACATCGTAGAACACTTCCTAATGCGGTGTATGGGGAAAATATGAAACACTGGAATGACTTGCAGTAGACCATTAATTAATAGAAGTAATAATGTTATTTATGTGAGTTTATAGTCATTAATATCTATTAAAGGATCTTATCACATCTATGGTTATGAAATATTTTGAAATTTGATAATGTGTAAAAATTTCAATGTGATTTGTTTCCCCATTGGGTTGATGTATGTGTCATATATCTTCGCCATATCTTTTAATTTAATGAGACTATAAAGAGATTAAAAGATGTGATTTTACAAAAGAAGAAAAGAAGGAACATGTATTATCCTATATAAACTTCTATGTGATTATTTCTAGGAAATATTATCATAACACCCTATGTTGGGTTAAGATGAAGGAGTTATTGAACAATCAATACGTTTTGATGATAGTTATGGATTATATGACCATGTTTATTGATCTCCACCACTTTTCTATATATCGAAGGGGATATATGGAGTATAAAGTGATCCATATTGATATGGTCTTGAAAAGAGCCATTACAGACATATATAATGATATTAAACAAAAAATATATTATCAAAAGTAGAGAAAAAGGTTGGGATGGATGAAAAAATATCTAATGAAGTCTTTAGAGTACGTAGCACATTTCATAGACAACCCATGGGTGATAGTTCCTCTGATGTTTAGAAATAGTAATAATAAAAGTGAAGCATAGGTGGATCTCACCAGGGATTCCATGGAAATAGATTAATTCTAGATCTTATTTAAGGAATTATTTTTACACAGTTTTAAAAGCGTGGGTGACTTATCCACATAATGATATATTTTACCTATATAGCTAAGAAATTCCATTTATGTGGTTAATTATCCATATATAACGGTTATTTCATCGTACCTTATCCATGAGTGTTGGAAAAGTACATAAAAAACCTATTAATAATAGGATCCATATATATTGGTCTAATACATTACGATTTATTTTCTTTTAAATAAATTTAACCAATTTGATAGACTGTGATGCATATAAAAATGAGTTTAAATGAAACAAAACATTCGATTTAAATATTTTTTAAAAAGGACCATCATAACCTTATTATTAAATTGTTTGGTACTAATAGAAATAACTAAATTATGAAAAATATATATTTTACACACATTAATTTGATATCAATTGACTTTAAATAAAATTAAAAATCATTTGAGTGTAAATGATTTTTTTTGATTTTTTTTTTCAAAGAAAATAGTTCGATACCTAATTTAACATTGATTATAAATTTAAATTTTGTTAAAATATGAAAAATTATTTGATAAAATAATAATCATATCTAATATCAAAATATCAAAATAATCTTATGGTGATTTTTTTTATTTTTTCAAAAAGAATCCTTTTTGGATGAATTGTGAAAAATACTAATCTTTATTGAAATGTGTCCTTTTTATTTTATTTAAATAGATATTATATATTATATATTTTATTTAAATATAAATTATTAAAATTAGTTTATGTTATGTTCATTACCTATTCCTGTCTCCATTTTCATTAAATGGAAAACGAACCCACCGATCATGTGTACGAAAGACTACCGCCTCACAAACTGATTTCATTGTTTTTCCAAATCTACCTTTCAAGGGTGGATATAATTATGGATTTAGAAAGATTATATTATATTTAAGTTATTATAATTATTTTTAAATTAAATTATCACATATAATTTCTTACTTTTTATTCCATTTAAATTATGATAACATCACTCATGGTTATGGCGGATTATTGCCTCACAATGAAATGGAATTCATTTTTCCCACATGCCTCACATGGAAAGTATTAAGGAAATTTTAATTAAAATATGTGACATATTTGAAATTATTTTGATTATATGAGATTTATATATCACCCAATTCTTTACAATTTGACTCGTTAATGGAATGAAATCATTGTTCAGGCATATGTATGTCGTACCTTCTCTATGAAACGATGTGAACAATTTTCATTGTTTGAAATTATAGAATAATTATAATAATTTATATAATAATTAAATATTATATTTACAACCATAATATCATTATTTATATTATTTAAATATATTTTATTGACAAATGCCTGTCATGGGGCGTGGAAAAACAATTTTTGATTTACCTAAGTATAGTATAGTAGTTGATCCTAGGTAGTCTCCCGAAGAGGAGTGCACACAAAAAAATGTTGTCACTTTTTATAGGTTTTCTAAAAAAGATTGGTTTTAATTAAATTGAATGACTATAAGAGAAACAAACAGCTTTAATTTATTGTTTCTAACACATGATAATATGGTGATCGGATTGGGTTCAGCTAGACCTAGTTTTGTGCCATCATGGTTTCCGAATTTTGTATCTATTTCTTCCGTTAACTTGTAAGAGAGAGATTCATCTACCAAGTCCTCTCTCTCCATTGGTCAGATATATGTTATGAGAATTTTCATTTCTATAACCATAGATTTTTATATCCTTCTTAAAATGTATTTAAGTTTGTAGAAGGTTTCTTGATTAATTTGAGCAATACCTAACTCGGAATTGTTGTTCCCTAATAAAATAATATTCTGATATACAATCCTATGCATATGCTTGACAACTGCCATGCACTCACCACCCAATCTTAATATTGTTCCACCATATACATATTATAATTGGGTAGAGGGAGATGTGATCATCGACCAAAGCACTTTATAATAATAGAATCAAATCCTAACACAACCTCATTCAAAATTTAAAATTGAAATAATAATTGAAACCAGAATAAGAAAGAAGAAGAAATTTTATTCATTTAAAGCACAAGAACTCAAGCACACACATAGATCCACCATCCCTTGTCCCTGATAACTCAAATGAAACTACCCCTCCATGGATGGGGTAAGCGAGATGCTTGGGGAAGAAGAAGACATTCAAATACTATGAAAAGGAAAATAAATAAAAAAGAAATCCAAAACATTCTCCGCCTTGGTGTCCTAGAAGGAATGGGATGGAATGAGAGATGCTTTGGGAAGGAGGTGAGAGCCTCCTTTTATAGGCAGAATTATAGAATCCTAAATCATGCGTGTTTTTGTCATAATAAATAGTTTATTCCCGTGTTGTACCTTTATAAAGGTTGTTTCATAATGCGTTGTCTGATCACCCTAAATATTTCAGCTAATTTGGACACCAGATGAATGAGTTATGAATTTTTCATTGGAGGTTTTGTTTTCTGGACAAAGCTTCCAAGAATGTTCTCAAACGAATTACATTAAATGGAGGCTTTAATGACATCAAAACTCCACACAATTTTATGTCAATCCTATACTATCTTTCCTCAAGATATCTAAGGTGGAATCACCTTAATCTGAAATTTGAAGGCCATGTTGTGGTTCTGTTATGGTGGTGGGGTTCATGCTGCCCACTCGAAAAAGTTTCCAACTTCAATGAATTTTTACGGCCTCTAGAAGGTCGATTCATCCCCTAGTACAGCAGACAAAAAGGACGGAAATAAAATAATAATTCTAAAAATATTTTAATCACAAAATTTGGAATTATAATTTTTAGTAAATGACCAAAATACCCTTGATGCAAAAAATCTGTCTAAAATCAAGAATTAGGCATTTGTCACCATTTTTCTCAAAACAAATCATAAATCCAAAATTGTTTCATATAAGCTCAAATTTATTATTTTGGATGATTAATAAAATTTAAATGCATACAATAAATATGGAAAATATTAGCTCTATTAGATATACACGAAATTCATAACTTTTTTTGAGAAAACATCTGTGATAAAACAAGGTAATTAATACCTAAAATAATCAAAATAATGGGATATTATTAATAAATAGGTGGTAAAGGATTATAGTTGGATAATATATGATATTATAAATATGACTATGTTTCTATTATAAATGTGTTACATTCTTAAATCTATTATATTTGAACGTAAAGTGGGTTGTACTAAAGTAAATCTTAAAGTAAGGTATTTCGTCACAATTTCCATTTCACAGAGATATATTTGTTAATATGAACATATTAAATTTTATGTGGTGTGTATACAAGAAAATTGATGTATTAATCAAGAATAAATATTTATTCATCAGGATTAATTACTTTTTTCTTTTTTATTCTTCAAGGGTTCACAATTTAAAAATTACCAAAGAGGTAAAAATTACTGTACAATCTCACTTTTTTTTATGGTTGATTACAATCAAATGAAACAATAAATTTGTGGTAATAATTTTTCATTAGACATTACATTTATCATATATATCAATATTCATGTATTATGGATTTTATTATTCCCTAAATCGTATACCATATTTTGATATAGTTTTTATATTGAATGTTATATGAATAACTACGGAATTATAAATAAATCAGTATTCCTACTCAATATAGATAGTGTGTAAGAAATCATATTGATTCATGAATTTAATTGATTATTTAATATATGTGGAATTGTTTCCACATGATGTTATATGTGGGTATCGGTTATTATAACTGCTTAACGCAAAATTATGTCTCAGAAGACAAATCACTTTCCCGAATGAAATGGATTTTTTCCTAGTAGTTTTAATGATTCCTGTGAATTAACATGATAATAGAGGTATCATGATTATTGAGATTGTTAAGGCCAATAATTAATCATTTTATTCATTTACAATTTTATTATTATTATACATGATAGTTTCACAATGATATTATATATTGATGCATTTCATTCTCAGTTTTTTAATTAAATGGAATTTGTTTTTAGTTATTTTTCATTATATATTGATTATGCCTTATAGAATTATAATATTCACGTTATAGATTAAATGGAATTTTTTTAGTTGTGTACAAATCTATATTCATTATTTTTAATTGATTCATGATATTTTCAATTATTTAAAATCATTAATGAGAAAATAATTTCACCCTTATTTTGTTTCCATCCCCCATGATATGAAGAATAATTATTTGAATGAGTTCAAGGATTATAAATGTTTTAAATTACTATGATTTTTATTTTATTCCATTTTTGTAAAATGGGTATCATATATTTTTCTAGTTCTCTAACACTATTAAACTGATTGGTCCTTCAGTATTTGACACATTATTTCTTTGCTAATGTAATAATGTATGAACTAGCTCTGGGTAACTAGAGTCAGGGTTGTAATAATTGGTATTAGAGTATGTTTAGTATAAACCTTTGGATATAGATTAAGGAAAACATAGATTAGCTAACATAAATTTATGATAGAATTTTAAAATTCGTATAAAAGAACTTCCTAATGTTTTGGTAAAGAAGAGACTATGTGGGTTTTGATAGCAATATACCCCTTTTATGAAAACAACAAGTGGATGTGGTTCCAAAACAGAGGTACATAGGGATAATAAATCTGAAAATGGTGCATTATGATGGACCAAATCATCACCTGGTGCATGAAAAAATATCATGCTTCACACCTGGTTAGACACTCTTAGGGGTATTCATATGATAATTCAAATTTTCTTTACACAACATTATGAAGGATCTAGAAATAAACAAATTCCTAAAGAAACCAACTTTATGATTACATGATTAAAAATGAATAAATTATTAAATTTATGTTAACTATTATACCATATTAAATATTATACCTTATGAATCAAAATTCATTATTTTCTAAGCTAATCTAGTATGCTTCATTAATAAAAAAAATTTCTTAGATGATAAAAGGGTATCAATAAACTGCATAATTTTGATATATCATAATAATCAAGATAATACAGTGGTTATTAGAACAAAGAAGATTGTGGATATATTTGGGAAGCCTAATCAATTAGGAAACAAAATTCATGGATGGACAAACTTTTTGTTCCACAGTGTAGTTATTCTATGTTGGATAACATCATGTGACAAAATCCCTCATCATTTTGTGGGACAACAAATACAATTGTATCTGAGTAGTGGATAAAGTCTCTTGCAAAGATATTTATATCCTTGGGATGTGGTGAAAAATAAAATCTTACACTTGTGGGGTATTTTCTCATATGTGATATTGATAAATGGTGGTCTTTGATCTAGAATACTAAAATTGAAGATAAAATAGAACTCATGGAATGGAATGCTTTTATAGAGACATTCTTTGCAGACATTTCCCTTGTGATAAACAAACAAAAACGAAGATAATGACTCTCAGATTAATTAATAAGGAGTAATACTATATTTTTGAGTTTGAGGATACCTTTTTGAGCTTATCAAACTATGATACGAAATAAAAATATAGAACAAAGTACAAGATTGACTATTTTTTGATGGGTTTAATATAATTCCTTAAAGGGTACTATTGTCGCAATTTTTTTCATCATATGATGAATTAAATTTATTTGTTATCAAAAGGGGAAGTAATAATCTAGATCCTACATGTTCAATGGAAATCAAGAAAATAAGAGATTTAATGAGCACTAATAGAAAGGTAATGAATCAATGAAGAAGAAGATAATGAATTAGTTTCCATCTTCTGATAATTGTAGAAATATCATCATGGTAAATTATTGAAGGGATTGGGAGTTTTTTATAATTTTGGATGTAAATATCCATGATTTTCATACAAGAAAATTACATTACATTTTCAGAATACTTAATACATGACCCAAAAAGATGCCCAAAGACCGTATTAGTTTACTATCTTTGGAAACAAGGAATATTATCTTCTAACTTGGTGAAAGATCTTCAACATCTCCCATTAAGAACATACACATTATTTTTTTGTCCTAAAGGAGTTATTTATATCCCAGGGAAAAGAAACCATTAAAATGTGAGATCAAATTCTCAGTAAGGGTAAACATTAAGAACATCAAACAAAACATAAACATAAGAATGTGAAAATATGAACATAAATTTTGAATATCAAAATCATGAGTCATCAAATAAATCTTGGAATTACTTAAGGAATATATCCTAAAATAACATTAACAACGATATAATAGCATGTCATAAATCTGGTAATTATGGAAAACTAATAATCAAATAATATGACATACAAATAAAAAATGCATTTCTTCCAAGGAAATCATAGTGGACAATGTCTATTTCTGAACCGGTTTTACTTGCCATTACATCCATATATTACTGAACAATATTTACTTTAAATTCTACTCATGTAAATATCAAGATATATAAATTTTTACCCTATGCATTAGAGGTATATATATGTCCCATCCATCTCATAGTAAAATTATTCTTACATGTGCCACAAAAAACATAAATAATTCATCATAGCATAACCCAAAAAATAAAATGGATTTCTTAAACATCAGTCCTCTAAAACATAATCCATATAAAATAAATGGATTTTATAAAAATAATCCCATCATATGAATAAAAAATAAATTTAATAATAGGGATAGAATCATACCCCTATGTCATCTTAGATGGAAAATAATTTTGATAAAATGATTGAACTTATTTCCTGAGAAAAATATCATTTATTCTTCAGAAACATTTTCTTTTCTCAAAATGTCATGAAATTTTAAAATAAAATAATTTAATATAAAATAAACTCGAAATCTTGTAATGTATGCTTAATTTAAATAATGCGTTATGAAAGCGTAAAAATATGTTCATTTCATATGAGTTAAAAAACATTCCGCTCATACTTTTGTTAGAGAAGTCAAACAGTAACTCGCATGCTAAATTAATGAAAGATTATTTCCACACCATGTAGTAAAAGTAAAAAGTATATTACAATGGATTTAAAAATACATATAATAATTGTAAAAATTTCATGAAAATATTTTCAGAAAACATGGACATGGATGATAAAGATAACCCAGTAAATAGTTATGTAACACACTACAATATAATGTTTTTAATCAAATTATTAACTTATATCAGAATCATAAAAATATTTATGAAATAATATATGATTCTTTTTTGACTATATATTACCTTTTTATTAACAATTCCTTGTTAATGCAACATTTCAGGAAATATCGCATTGTTATCTTACATGTTTTAACATTTAATTATTTATCATATTAATTATATCAATATTTAATTAATGAAATAATGTATAATTTTATTTACATATCATATATATTAATAATATGAATATATATAATAGACTTATATATAAAATGGAATACACCGTTCATTGAGACAGTAGGTCGTACGTACGCATGAGTGCTATTTTCGTTTTCTTGTCGTATTGAATGGAAGTGAATGATATATATGTATATATATATATATATATCATTCCATTATATTATTATTTAACATATTTAATTATTAATAATATTTATATTTATATTTAATTGTTTTATAATCTTTTTTGGATGGATAAATTTGAGAATGATTCTCAACATGTCATGGAGACGGTAGGTCGTACTTATGCACGAGCAACATTATCATTCTCTTGATGGTTAAATGGTATGTAATTGGATGTTATATTAATTATAAATAATAATTATGATGTTATATTGATTATTTTAACACATTATACTCAACATTATACCCATCATAATAAATTATTTTTGAATAAAAAATTTCACCACGATGTGGATACGGTAAGCTGTACGTATGCATGTATCGTGATATGTTTATTAATAAGATGAATAAAAGGAGGTATAAGGTTGTCCCATAATTATAATATCATATAATAATGTATAATAAATAGTATTTATTAACTTATAATGGAATATTCATAGAAATAGGATGTAGAAGAAGAAAAGAACTTTTAAAGAAGGGATAAAACGATTACATGTTCTTCGGTTGTTTCCTTTTGATTAGAACAAAAGGGATCCGTAAGATGGATCTATTCCAAAATTTAGGCCTCTAGGATGCTGTTATGGAGGTTTTAAGGATAAATTGGTAGGCTTTTATAAACCAAAAGGCTTTAGAGATGTTAGTTAAAGAGGAAGAGAGGTGCCCTTTTATAAGAGGGGTGAGTGGCACTTTAGGAAAATCTTGAAATGTTAACATATTATAAAATGATTTTTGGATTATAATAACTCAAATTAAATTTATTTAGAGACTAATATGATTATGGGTATAAATAATCTCAAACAATAGGTTATATATATGATTTTTTCATATAAGTAACCTTGTATTTTAGATTTCACCCTTTGTAAAATAAGTTTACTCTTACCATGTCCTCCTATACTATTATACTACATGGTTGGTATCATTAAGAAAAAAATACCTAGGGAACCTACAATGAATCATTTATGACATCATTATCACTATCCGAGTTATATTTCCAAAAGTTAGATTTTTAGGATCTTTATATCATTTAATAAAATAGAATTTGTTTTAAAAACTCATTTATGTCAATTTTGAAAATATTTAGTAATTGATTTTTGTTAAAGTTATAACCACTTGATTACTTTCTAAAAAATAAATTAAATCATCCCTAATATGTTAGTGTTATCAATAAAATTATTTTGTGACATAAAAATGTTCAAATTAAATTTATTCTAATATTTATAAATTCATATATTTTAATCTTTCATTAATGAGGTAATCACTACATCATAATTGATTCATAAATAAATATATTTATATAATGTATATAAATTATAAATAAAATATAATAATCTATTAAATATATTTATCTTTATAATTAATATTTATTTTTAAAGATATTAGTTATATAACCCAATATAAAAATATATTTATTAATAGATATATGTTTATGTTATAATTATCTATAATTTAAATTATTCTTATAAAATGTCATTTTCAGATCCATATGAATTTATGGGGTCCCAATATTAACCCAATGATTTACATGGTCGGAAATATCTCATGTAATAGGATTAGTAAATGTTTTAGGTTAGTTTTATATTATTATAATATGATTTTTTACCCTTATTTACATGATTTACCTTTTAACCATGGTAAGTAAAATAATTATTGAAGTTACTATTCATAATGTCTAAATATAAAAGGTACCTTTTTACACAATTTTAACATTATGATTCAAAATATGATATATATTTTTCTAAATTCAAAACACCAATGTTCCAATAATTAATTTAAAATTAATTCTTGTTGTCAAAATAAATAATCGGATTTTTAAAAAATAATAATAATAAAAAGATTGACATGTGTTTATGTCCAATTTAGAAGTTAAATTAATTCCAAGGATGAAAATTGAATTAAATTATAAACATATAATAAAATTAAAATTTAAAACAAATTAAAAAGTTTATTAAACTATATAAATAATTTAAATTAAAATGCAGTTTTCAATAAAAATGCAATATTTTTTATTATTCATTAAAACATTAATTTTAACAGAAAAATACAGAAATGTAAAAAAAGTTAATTTTTATGCCCCAAATTTAAATATTATGTTTATTTTCTCACATTTAGCTTATAAAAGTGTCAAAAAGCAGATTTAAAATGGTTGCACCATTAAAAGGCGTTAAACTGTATTTTTTAAAAAATATTTCTTTTATTTGTAAACTTTATTTCGTTCTCATATCATGTTCTAGATAATTATTATGATGGATGCTAATTTTATATAAAATTAATAATTTGGTTTATACTATTCATAATTTTTAGTCTACATCCTATTAATTCATAATATTTTAATTATATATAGTTGTTTAGTGAAACTCGGTATCGTGTAAAAGGAAAGATATCGAGGAAGATAGTTATTTCTTATAATGTAAGATAATCAGTATTGTATGTAGTGAATGATTCATTTGTTGTTGCGTATAAAATAATCCCAAAATGGTTCTTTTTTACATTGAAAAAATCTATACTCAATGATGAATTCTATCCAAATAAATTGAAATTACGTGCAAAAGAAGCCAAGAATTGTGTTGCGTATACTAAAAGATAATACAATGTTTTGTAAAGCACATTCTCATCTTAGTGTAGCGTACAACACTAGGTATTAAAGAAATTAAAAAGAGTCTATCTTATAAAATCTTGGGGTGTTACATTCCACCCCATTAAAATTAATTTCATCCTTAAAATTCTTTGGGGTTATAAATGGTTAACTTCATGAATGTTTCTTTCATAGAATCCCACATCGTAAAAAAGAATAATTAAACTTAATTATAAAAAGGAATGTTGGAAGCATAATTGTTACCCAAATTAACTCATCATTGGGTTTTAAAATAGGAGATCCTAGGTGGGAAGTGAAAACATAGATTTGGAAGATAAATCTAACCATCATGTTCTGATGGATAGAGATAGAGATTATGGTTTGGAGAAAGTTAACTACCAGAAATCCATAAATCTGCGATGATTTAAGAGACCATATGATTTATATAATAAGAAGTTACTTGGAAAAATATTTTGGTTTTCAAGATCCCTTCCTTAATGTTTATGATTTTATTTCATGGGAAAGAATACTTTGTTTATTTAAGTACTGTTGATCCTTCCATGAAAAATTTACACTTCATCTCTTATTTACAGAAATGAAGTTGAATTTTTTCCGTCTTGAAGTATTAGAAGATCATGCGATAGAATGACAGGCCATTCCATATGTCTCACTAAAAAGGTTAGAACAAGTTATCAAATATGCATAATTCCACCAATATCGAGATAATACATTATCCTACCAAACATAATCTGGAATATAACTTATACCATCCATAAATTGATAACATTAGAATTCATACCAAAAATGAAAATTTAAAACATTAGAAAGAGTTGGCATAATATTACTTAACATTTTTCTCCCATATCTCATTTGGTAGTTCGTGGTTGTCACATTCCAAACATCTGAATACCTTAATAATGTATTGCCTCGAAACATGATAATAACATGAATTTCCATAGAACCTCAGTGAAAACATGCATTCGGTCAAAATAAACTTTTTCCACACTCCAAAAATAAAGAAAATATATATACTCAAACCATAATACCACATTGTCCATGTATCAGTCATGAGCACATTAATATTATAAAAAATATCATTATCTCATTATCATATCATTATGTGCCTATCATGATCCATCCATAAATATTCCAACTACTTTTCATGGTTACCAGTAGCATATATTTATGGAAAACAACAATATAACAACACATAGATATTCCAATATTCCAGAAGACTATAAATGAGTTTCAACAACACTATTTTGGAATCCCATTACATAAACACTTAATCATTCCACCCCTTCATTTTCATACTCATAATCACCAATTCTGATCATATGTGACTTCCCTTTGCCTTTTTTATTTAAGAAGTTATTGAATTTGATCATCATTAACCCTCTGCTTAGAGAATTAGTTAGCATAATATTTTATTTCCTTGCACATGAAGAATTGAAGTGTTAGTGGTGAGTTCTCTGTAGTCTTCTCTCTATTTGCATCAGTAGATAACTTTGTCCCATAACATTGGAACTTAGCTACATGATGCTGTTATTTTCCACAGTTAAACCATTTTCTAGTCCCTTTAAGACAATCTTAAACATGTTTCTTTCTACACTTTGAGCATAAGGAAACATTCATTATATTTTCACAATTGTTTTTTGATTTTCCATTGAACTCCATCTTTGGTTTCTTGTCAAAACCATGAGATGGATTTGAAACACCAACTTCCACTTCTACCTTGATATAAAAATGAACATTCTCTTCATAGCTACTAATGTATCTTCTATCTAATTCTCTTTAATTAACTGGGTTTCTGACACTGAAAAATTGATCAACATTACTTTCTAGTTGAATGGTAAAGCTAGAAACATACCTTGAATTAATTTTAAAGTTAAACTCATATCTTCAAATATATTCTTCATCCTTTTTCTTAATATTAAGGACCAATTGTTGATATTTTTTGACTAATATGATATAATTACTTATTGAAAAATAATTTCTTGAACTCATCCCATTACATGGATTCAATTTAATCTTTCTTCCTTGTATTCTTAATATGAGTCCACCACTAGTCTTCTTCACCTTCTAAATGATAGATATATAAAATGAATTCTTCATGTTTCAAATATTTAAGGATGAAATATATCATTTCAATGGTACTGTTCCTTTATTCATCATCATGTTGATCAGTAGACCCACTGAAAGAAGGTGGTCGCTACCACATGAAGGACTCGACCAAATGTTGTTCCCTTCATTACTCATTTGGAAGTCTAAAATTATTCATATCTTGTGTAAGTGTAGAACTAATATTTTTCATTCCATCTCTCATAAAAATTTTTTTAGGTGGAGAATAATTTCATTTCCAAGTGCATTGATCATTATCATGGTTTCTTTGGGTTCCATCCATTGTATAAAACCCCAAATGAACGGTATGAGAGGAAAAAATCATAATTGGAAAACAACATTATCAAGGTGGAGTACTTTCAATATCTAAAATATTATGTTTCATATGAGGTTGTTTATAATCATTACAATCATTCTAGGACTATATTCTATAGTTAGACATACCCTTAGGGACATCCCTAGGAATACCTTAGAAATATCTCTAGGGATGTCACTAAAGTGTTCGCATCCTAGTTTCCAAAGATAACTAAAACTTCACTCTGATAGCAACTGTAAATACCCAAGATTTATGTACATGGAAATTACATTCCTTTTTTAGAATAATTAACACATGATACAAAATGATTCCCAAATACTGTATTATTTTAGTTTCATTGGAAACATGGAACATAATCATCTAACTTGGAGAAAAATCTTCAAAATCTCCCGTAATGATATTTCCCTAAATTTTTATACCTAAAACCATTATTCATATCCTAGAGAAAAGAAAACATAAAAATGGTTATTTAAAATGAATAGTAATGGTAATCATGGAGAACATCCAACAAAACACAAACATAATAATCTGAAAACTTGAACATAAATTTTTAATTTGAAAATTGTGAGTCCTAAAATAAATCATGGTAGTACATAAGGCATAGATCATAAAAGAACATTAACCATGATATAATAGAATTCCATAAAACATGTAATTTTTTTAACTAATAAGAACATAATACGATTTCCATAGTATCCAAGTCATTTCTCCGAAGACCATTATAGTGGACAAAGTCCATTTCTAAACATGGTTTATTTATCATTCAATCCATGTATTACTGAACCAGATTTAATTTCCATTAAATTCATGTATGTATCCTGAGATATAAATCATTACCCAATGCATTGGATGGAGATATAGTTATCATTAATCTCATAGTGAAATCATTCATACATGTTCCCCAAAAAATCATAAATCATTCAACATAGCATAACCAAAAAAATAAAATAGGTTTCTTAAACATCATTCCACCATAACATAATCCATAAAAAAATTAATGGATTTCATAAATATAATTCCATAATTATAAAAATAAAATAAAAGTAATAATTGGGATAGTATCATAACCCTATGTTATCATAGATGGAAAATAATTTTTAAAAAACAATTGAAATTAACTCCTGGGTAAA
Organism: Viscum album; assembly: GCA_963277665.1. NCBI lineage: Eukaryota > Viridiplantae > Streptophyta > Magnoliopsida > Santalales > Viscaceae > Viscum > Viscum album. The sequence goes on along the minus strand of OY728145.1, from coordinate 1,981,916,769 downwards.
ATATCATTTCTTATTCAAAAAAGTTTTCTTTTCTCAAAATATCGTGCAATTTTAATAGAACAAAATTTAATTGAAAATAAAAATAAAATCATGTAAATTTATCTTCATGGAAATAATGCATTATAAAAACGTAAAAATATGTTCATGCCATATTAGTTAAAAAAATATTCCCCCATACTTTTTTTGGAGAACTCAAAAAGTAACTCATATGGTAAATGAAAGAAAGATACCTTTCAAACCATGTATTAAAAGTCAAAAATGGATAAAACGGACATCACAAATTCATATAAAAATAGTAAACTTTTAATTAAAACATTTTTATAAAACATGGATATGGATGATAAATATACCCCAGTAAATACTTATGAATACAAAATCTTAAAAGAAATTAAATTGAAAAAGTATCCCTTACCTTAGGACTGATACTCTCTATATGAGTCCAAAACTCTTGAATAATGTTTTTAAACATAATATTAACTTATATAAGAAATATAATAATATTTATAATATCATAAATTATTCTTTTATGACTTTATATTACCTGTTTTTAACAATTACATGTTAATGAAAAATTTCGGGTAATATCGCTTTGTTTATCATACATGTTTTGAATTGTTATTCATGATATTATTAAATAGACCATGATTTTATCACTTCCAGATTGTATAAATTTATTTATATATCATATATATTCATTAAATAAATATATACAATAGATAGATATATAAAATAGAATACACTATTCATGGAGACGGTAGGTCGTACGTACACAAGAATGTTGTTTCCATTTTCTTCTCGTAATGAATGGAGGTAAGTGAAGGAAATATTTGTCTCTATATATATAATTAAAGTGGAATTATTATTTCATATATTTCATAATTATGTATAATATATTTATATATATACTTTTTTTATAATCATTCTTGGATGGATAAAGTGGGAATGAATCTCATCATGTCATGGAGACGGTAGGCTGTACTTACGTACACGCGATGATATCATTCTATTGATGGATAAATGGTTTGTAATTTTATGGTATATTAATTATAAAGACTCATTATCATGTTATATTAATTATTTAATCCCATTATACTCATCATTATACCCATCCTAATAAAGTATTTTCAATAAACAATTTCACCGCAGCGTGGATATGGTAAGACCTACATACGTACATATGGTGGTATTGGTATTCATAGGATGGATAATATGAGGTATAATGTTGTACCATAATTATAGTAACATTTAAGAATGTATAATATACTGGTGTTATTACTTTTGTTTTGAATCAACATAGAAAGAGGAAATAGAAGAAGAAAAGATCTTTAAAAGAAGGGGGAGAATGCTTATCTATTCTTCGCGTGTTTTCTTTTGATTTGAAGAAAATGGCTTCTTAGTATGTCTATATTCCAAACATTATGACTCTAAGATGAATAGTGGAATTTTTTAGGACAAATGGTTAGGGATTGGCTGAACCCAACGGCTTTATATGTGTGAGTTAAAGAATAAGGGATCTGCCCTTTTATAAGAGGGTCGATGGGCACTTTAGGAAAATCTGGAATTATTATTTTGTTATAAAAATATATTAGGTTTCTAATAGATAAAAATTGATTTATTTCAATGATAATATGGATATGGGACTATATAATAACAATTAATAGGTTTTAGACAAGTTTAAGCATAAAAATATACTTTTCCTTTAGATTTAACCGTTCGTAAAAAAAGTTAACTATTACCATGTCCTCTAGTATTTTTATACTACAGGGTTGATATCATTACTATAAAATGCCATTAGAACCTAAAGTGTATAATTTATGACATTATTTTTAGTATAAATGTTATTTGGATGAAGTTTATATTTTTATTATTTTTATATATTTTATTAAAATAGTATTTGTTTTAAAAAAACATTTATGTCTATTTTAACACTATTTTGTAATTGATTTTTGTTAAATCATAAAAACATGACTCATTCAAACTAATGTCATTAAATAATCTTTAATATGTCAGTAGAATCCAAAAACTTCATGTATTACATCAAAAAGTTAAAATTAAATTTATTTTAATATTTGTAAATTCATTTATTTTTATATTTCATTAATGAGGTAATCACTAAATCATAATTGTTTCAAAAAATATATATATTTTTCTAATGTCTAAAAATTATACTTAAAATACAACTTTTTTTAAAGGTTTGGGCCGAAGCCTAAATTTATTATTTAAAGTAAATAGCACTTTAGACAGGGTAGAGGGAGACCCATTACATAGCCAGAAGGCCCAAGGCTAAGTGGCCGGAATACTATGCTTGAAAGCCCAATTTTTTGGCCCAAAGGACCCCTCGGTGAACAGTACTGCTACAGTAACTGCGCTGCTACTGTACAGCCACCACTACAGTCCCTGCAACAGTCCCTCCACTGCTACAGTGCCGCAACTACTACAGTTCCACCACTGCTACAGTGCTGCTACAGTGCCCTGCTATAGTAGTGCTACAGTACCCCCCTGAAATTCGCCCCTGCCCGGATTTGATCCCGGTTCTTTTGGATGCCAAGCGGGATCCCATACCATAGGGTAAAGGCTGGTTGGCATTATACTTAAAATACCATGATATAAGAAATAGTTCTACCTTTTTAATAATTATTTATATATGAAGATATAAATTAAATAACCCCATATTAAAATCAATTTAGTAAAAGATATATGTTTATGTTATAATTACGTTTACATTAAATTAATTCATATAAAATGTCATTTTCAAATCTATGTGAATCCATGGGGTCCCAAAATCGACCCAATATTTTACAATTTCAGAAATATCTCATGAAATAGGATTAGGACAAGTGTTAGGGTAGTTTAATATTATTATAATCTTATTTTTTACCCTTAGTTACAAAATTTATTCTTTAACCATGATAAATAAAATAATCACTGAAGTTACTATTCATAATGTACAAAAAAGGAATCTATTTACACAATTTAAAACTTTTGATTCCAAATATTGAATCCATTTTTCCAAATTGAAAATCCATAAGAATTAGTTATTAATTTAAAATCAATTCTCTTAGTCAAAACCAAAACCCGGTTTTCTAAAAAGTTATAACTATCAAAAGATTGACATGTTTTTATTTCTAATTTAAAAGTAAAATTACATCCAATGACCAAAAATTAATTATAAGACAAAAATGTAGTCCAATTACACTTTAAAACAAAGTAAAAAAGTTTATCTAAATATATAAATAAATTATATGAAAATGAAATTTGGAATTAAAATGCTGTATTTTTCACAATTCATTAAATATTAAGATTTTACCGGAAAAATACAAAAAATTAAATCAAAAAATAAATTATTATGTCCTGCTTTCAAATAAAAGTTTATTTTGTCAAATTTAACTTCTAAAGGTTCCCAAAACTATATTTAAAATCGGTGCATCATTAAAATTCCGTAAAATTGCATTTTTTGAAAAATATTTCTTTTATCAAAAAATTACTTTTGTTCTCATATCATGTTCTACAAAATTTGCAAGATCAATGCTAATGTAATATAAAATTAAAAATGTAGTTCATTCTTTTGATAATTTCTTGTTTATATCTCATTAAATAAAAATATTTTAATAATCACTACTATAAATATAAGCTATATCCATAGATCTATAGGCACGGTTTTATAGATCCATGGTAATAGAATGTGTATAGACACAGTTTAATAAAAAAATATTGCAACTCATATTCTGGGATAAGCATCATGCTCCTCCTCCCCCAATATGTGAACCCTCCTTCCTCAACCTCTCTGTACCCTCCTCCCCCCTCGAGTTATTCGTAACCTCCTACCCATCGAACGACGCCTCTCCTCCCTCAATCCGTGACCCTCTTCCTCCCTCTACATCTATGCGCCCTCCTCCTCCCTCGACACCTCTGTGCCCTCCTCCCTACCGAATTTCTTTGCTCCTACCCCGATCGATGACCCTCTCATCCCTCTACCTCTCTCACAATGGAACGACTCATCTCCCACCTAGAAACCCTTCTCCCTCTCCACCGACTGATCAATTCTCCCTCAGCCAAGACTCACCAGATTCTGAATTCGGTCCCACCCCCTTCATCATCGGACACCTCCCACCCCCTTGATTGTTCATTCCTCCTCCAATCAGCGTGTCTTATGAATCGTGACCTTTCATGAGTGGGATACACATGATTTTACCCCTACACATTCTACGAAGATTGTTGTTGTTAGTCCTTCATGAAAGCCACTCTCCCGAGAAATTCATACATATCTTCAGTTATATTTTGGACATACCTCTGCAATCTGTGGTGATTTTAAATGTTACCCTCCTACTAAAAATGTGTATATGGTTTGATCAGTATGGTTATAGTTTATCATTCCATGTTTATATTCTTCATTTCATCTCTATTTATTACCTTATATTGTTCTTCCCATGTTTTTTGTGTTTTTTTGGGTATTTGAATATGTACTTTTAGAAGATCATTAATGAAGTCACACTAACAATTTTTATTTTGTGTGAAATAGATAAAAGAAAATTATATAAGAAAAATTAATATTGATACACACTCATTCAATGAAGTTAAGTCACCATACTCATTTCATTACGGATTTTAGAAGAATTTCATGAAATAAATATTTTATTGGGATTTATAAATTTGGGATTTTACTTATAGTATGTGATGGTGTCTAACATTATTTTTATACAAAACAATTCTCATTGTTTCTGTTTCGTTATTCTATATGTTGAGTCTTTTATTATTTTTTCCAAATATATAAATTTATTTTAAATATATGACATGTATATTTCCAGGAAATTTGAAGAGATAATGGATAGTTGTTATAGAAACAGGTTGGTATTACCTTCGATTTATATTAGATATATAATTAATATTGTTTGTATTTATTCATTTATTATTTTAAACCTTTTTTGTCAATGAAAATGTTATAATATATTTTATATTGATGTTATTATTTCTTTTATTTTGATATAATTTTATTAAATTCACTAACTCTATAATTGTGATGGGATATTATTATACTAATAGTCACCAAAGGATACATAGCTTCTTAAATAATATATTTATTTTCTATTTAGTTGAACAGTTATCGGTGGTCCATCATATAGTTCAAAAGGTCACGTATGTTGATGATTTTTTGTTCAATCAAAAAATAAATTTTTAAACTATAAAATGTAATTTTAAATGTGAAGCATTTTTGAAATAAAATATCAATATAGAAATATTTGTAAAATGAATTTTCTAAAATAATTTTTTAAAAATGAATTTTGTAAATTTCCATTGTATATTTAAAATATTTTGTTCATGGTACTCATTTGTGCATTGTAGGCATGAGATTACACTTTAAATTGTTCAAAATAATATTTCTTAACTGATTTATTGATATAAAGTAATGTATGTTTTTTTAGAAATTGATTGGTCTTTTTAACCTCATATAGTAGATGCATTGTTTATAATTGAAATATTCTCGTTTATTGTCATATTTGTTTTACTTATTCATGATTATTTACTAGTATTAGATTATGTATGATCTACATGTCATGAATTTATACTATAAGATAGTTTGGTTATGCCAGGATGAGATTTCCACTGGGTTTAATAATGATCTCACAATCTGGGCACTGTAAAAGGTTTCTATAATGTTTTGAGATGGATTATCTGGACTCTTAGGTTTCTTTATGACAATGATATTATTCATGGTATTATAAATAATATTTGTGAGCGACAAGTCATAATTTTTATTAAGTCATGGTATGGACATCAGATAGTGTGATAAACATTTTGATTATTGAATGGTGGGGTAGTGTTTTACAATTGACCTTGAGATTAATGATTCAATTATTTTAGGTTAGAAATGGGTTGTTTTGATTTATATATTGACCCAAAATTGGTAAGATAGGCACGGTATATAATAATCTATAAATGGTATGCAATATTTGGAAAAGAGAAGTGTGAGTCTTAGCAATTTTAGTTTTTTAATTATTTATAATCAACTTAATTTTCTATGTATGAAGCGTTTGAGAACGGTTTTGGATTCGTGGTATACCATACATGTAGAGTTGAAATTTATTAATACCTCACGTATCATAATTCCACCTTTATGAGAGTTCAATTTTATGGATGACTTTGGGGATCATGATAAAGATCATCAATATTGAATCCTATTTTTCCTTTTAATCCTTCATGCCATGAATATAATATTCCATGTTAATTAATATGAATCTACTAATAGTTCTTTTCCTTGTTGGAGAATAGATATATAATGAGAATGATTTTGATCCGGGATTAACGATTCATTTGACTAATAGACATGAGGTTATATTCTTTATTGATTATTTTTCCCCCCTTAATGATTATATATAATAAGAAAATATTTGTTGAATAAAAGAATAAATGTGAGTATTTTTTATGTTTAATATGATATATTGATGTATAACCATAGTGACTGAAAATCATACAATGAGTGCATTCCCATATGTTGAAATTCTATATGCGGGACAATGCAGGAGATTCTCAACGGGTAGTTTTGCAAATAGTTTGGGTGAAGACTTTTGAGGTGATATGGATTATAACATGAGTGTAGAGTTTTGTTATTTAATTTTATATATTTCATTTCTCACTAATCATGTTCCTAAAACTTCAATTTTTAGGTTTAATTAATAATGATTCATTAGATAAATGAAATGTTGTTGAAGTCTCCCGAAACCAGTTCGTGTGTGTTGCGGAAACCAGCATTAAAGGAGACTCACCATGTATTCATATGTAATAATATATATAAAATAAGTTCTCTTGTTATATGTATATCCTCCCATTGAAGCACGATTACACATAAAAGGCTTGGTTTGATTATGTATATATATTTAAAATGCATAGGTGTGCTGGTGATAATAGACTTATGCATGTGATCATATATATAAGGATCCTCTTGTGTGTGTTTAAATCCATGCATACACATACATAGGGGTTATTTAGTCACTATGTTTATGCAAAGGATCATATTCTTGAAGGGTGGATGAAGCATTTTAGAGTTGTTTATGATAACATTCTCAAATGCTGAGGGTGGATTGGCTCAGTTGAGGTGGGTTCCCTCTCTTAGCCTCTATAATTTAAGAATGTTTTAAATTTCTTTTGGTTTCATTCTTAATTATACTTTTTATATTAAATTTATGTTATTGAATATGTGTTAGTGGAGATAATTGTTGTGTTTGATAAACAAGTTATGATTTTGTAATAAAACCCCTCCAACAGAGCTGAACTGTCTAAGAAAGATCACAGTGGTATACCTTTCTAGATATTACTGCATTGATGATTTCCTAATATATGATGTCATTGTTAGTCATAAATCACACAACCTACTTGTTTCTTTTTATATCCTTGTAGGGAGTTTCCATCTCTTTATTAAAACTGTTTTTTGAACCAAAACACCCTTTAAGTGTAGTTAGACTATTAAGATGGAGTTTTCCAACTAGGTAAGTGTTGTAATGAAATAATCACCACTATGTAACCCCCATTTATCTTATAAATTAAATCTCCATGTTTTAATGAATTGAATGAGTTATATGAAACTAAACATTGTTAATATGCCACACGAGCAGTAATGCCTCATGTAGTGAATTATGTAATCGTTATGCCTTTTTTCTAATGTGAATTTGATGTTATGAAATAAATAGAGTGGATTATTCATGGTCACATACGCTACACTTTCGAAATGTCTTAAGGGAAAGCGGTAAATGTCTAATTATAACCAAACACCTCCTATGTGTTGACATTCTTTTTATAACTGATTACCAAGGTAGGTAATTTTCCTCTTGACCGTTGCACATTCTAAGCATTATCTTGAAACATTAAATAAAATCACCTTGTTTTGATAAATAAAAGATCATGATGTGGATGGAATTCCTTTTCATAGAGGAAATCCTTTCCTTGAGTGTTTTAGTTGAGAGGAGCTTGTTATAATAAAATGGAATGTTATTCTTACTTGAAATAAATCACCAGCATTTTAGTGTTTTTCTGTGTTTTTCCTTGAACTAAGTGGGTGAAGTGAACTAAAATGTAGAGTTTGGTATGGGGGGTGTAGTGGGCTTTGAATAGTGAAAGTGTGGTTCATGGGGTGTTGTAGGGGGCTTTGTAGCGGTGGTTCAAGGGGTGTGCATTGGGTGTGTGTAGGGGGTTTGTTCAAGGGGACAGGGGGCTATGCAGTGATAGAGCAAGGGGTGTGGGCGGTGTAGGGGGTTGTTTCGGGGGAATGGTGGTTATATAGGGGGGTGGGGCATATGGTGAAAGGGGGGTTCTGCGGGGGGGGGGGGGGGGGTGCAAGGGGGAATGGGTTTCAAGGGGTGAAAGGGGGATACAATATTAGAAATCATAGTTATATTTATATTCTATGTCAATGAAATATAATTTCCCAAAAATGGTAAGTAAATATATCACCATCATATTTTCTATTGAATCCAAGGATACATTTCTATCACTTTTCAATGTAAAAGTGTCTATAAATGAATATTAATTGAAAAAAAATTCATAGGAGTTTTTTGTTATAGAAGTGTACATTGCACTTGAATAACTATATTGGACCTCTATGGATGTAAAAGAATTATAGCTGGATGTTAAAGATAATGGTGTTAGAGTATTATATAGTTCTCTTTAAAGGATAATAAATTGTATAGAGATCTGATTCTTATGTTTCAAAAGAGATTTGAAGAAGAGATAAATTCTCTTTAATATGATGTGTATTATCAAAATCTATAATGATTGGAGTCGGATGTAAAATTAATAAATTAATAAGTCACTCAAGTTGAATCGTTACAATATTTTTGGAAACTAATAGTAGGAACCACACAAAAAAATTATGATAATATTACTAACAAAAAGTGTTATTATTGTGCCAAAATAAATTTGATTTATCCACTACTAATTTCACAATTAGGTCATGGAGTAATGTGACAGACTAACCTGAAATTTCTGTTGGTACTCATACATAATTAACTATTACCCATGGATTAAAAAAATGTGTACAAATATGGGTGTGATTAAATAATGAGATTCCATCCATATCATCCAATTTGTCTATGAGAATGAATAAAATAATTGGATCTCTAAATAAATCTCAATATCATAATGTTTTCCTACCAAAATATTAAGCAAGAACACTACATATACTAAATACAATATAAAGAGAAGGTGATTTATTAGTCAGTGATTGTGATGATAGACATTTGGATAGAAGTATAGTGAATGTTGGCATAATAATGTCATATCTAATGGAAGTGATGAGGATGTTGAAAAAAGATGAACTTCCAACACTATGGAAGAACAATCTTGATCATGGACCATTGAAAATTGGCCATTAACTTCATGACTGATGGAAGTGATCTAGAGTAACAAATTGAATCAATCCAGTAAAATAATAATAGCATTTGTTTAATTAAAGATATCCTAGAAGAATAATAGTAATACTTAATTCAAAATAATGGTATTCTAAATTATACCCAAGATATCATAGAATAAGAAGAGTATTACTGGTGACAGAGGGGGGGGGGGTGTTGGGGGTGACTGGTGCGGGGGGGGGGGGGACTGGTTTTGAGGGGGGATTGTGCTGGGGGGCTATGGGGGTGAGGGGGGGGGGGTGGCGGGAGGGGGAGGGGATGAGGGAGTGGTGTTGGGGGGAAGGTGTAGGTGATGGTGCAGGGGTTCGAGGGGTGCTGAGGGATGGGGGAGAGGCTAGTGGGGATGAGGTCTCGGGGAGGGGCTTGGTGTGGGGTGGTAGGTGCTGATGTAGTAGGGGGGTGCTGGTGGGGCTTGTGGAGTGGTGCAGGGGGGATGGTCCAGGGGGGGACTACTTCTTTGGGGTGGTGGAGCTGGGGGATGGGGGTAGTGTGGGTGATGGTTGGGGGTATGCTTCATGGATGTGTTATTCCTATTGTTTATGCATGTACTGATGGAAGGATTGTTGATATTATGATGAACAATGTGTTTGTTTGTAGCTGTTTTGTGTGGACATGACCACCATAAATTATCATTCCAATGGGAGTGACTAAATGATGATATTATGGTAATAATAGAAAGAAATTATATAATCTATAATTTTAATGTATTAATATGCCATTTATCATCATTTTTCACACACACACACACAGATATATATATATATATATGAGAAGTCATTATATCTCATTTCATTTCTCACTATTTCCTTACAGGTTGTTTCTTATGATGAGGTCAGTTCTATCCACTACTATAGATGAAAAATAGTTCAACATTAGATTTGTGTAAGATTTATTCTATATTTATTCTTTAGCCAAATTTTTATTAAGGATTTTGTGATTTTGGGTTCATTATATTTTTTAGTGTTGTCTGGATCTCATTGAGGTGGATTCAAGTTTCTGTTGATGAATTCTTACATGTGTATACATAGGTAGTCATATGCATATATATGTTCTTCCTTTATATATATTCACTCATGGAAATATTAATATATATTTTGGGGCTAGGTGTGATTATGTATAGATATGTAAAATTCATATAGGTGTAAGTGTAAAATGGTATATGAAAGTATAAAAATTTATCTAAAGACCCCCTTGTGCATATTTTTCCATCAAAATATGTACATAGGGGATAGTTGTCCTTATATATATGTGAAGTATCATATGCGTGCAAGAGGAAAAAATGATGATTTGAGTTGTCGTCGTCCAAAGCAGTGCGGCTTGAGGATGAGGTATGTTCCCTCTACCTAACCCTTTAATTTAAATTTTATAATTTATTGAGTATTTTAAAACCATATTTTCATTATTATATAATGTGTATATACTATGAATATTGTCTATGTCTCTTTGAAATGAAAGTTTCACATATTTTACATGATTTCCTTATGCCTTCAACGTAGACTCGTACAATGTTTCAGCCAACTCAATAGTAGATAATGACATTTCCTTCACTTTAGAGATGATAGTCTCCTCATTTGAAGAAAATCTGAACTAAGAATTCTCATAAAAATTTAAAACATAAATAAAATCATTGTTTTCATTTCATCAAACACAAAAAACCATCCTTGAAAAGATGACACTTTCTTCAATAACATCCTTGTAAAACAATTGATCTAGAAAATGACATAATTTAAACTATTAAAATAAATCCTTGAAGGCATGATTCACAGTTTGACCAAGTGTTTCACACTATGAATCCCTAACCCTAGGAATTTCACAAATTGAACTGAGGTTCATGGTCGGAAATGTTCATGATAGGGAGTTCACCCCACAACCAACCCCATTCAAGGCCTAAACCCGATGGGCCACAACATGAAAGGAATTAGTATATTATATTTCCATTATATTCAACATAAACCTCCACCAACTTCCACCCAACCACTAGTGGTTCCAATAGGGGACACAAACCATATACAAAAATTCCATTTAGGAACATCTAATGTTTGGATTACTGATCCAAATTCCTATTTAAGCAACACCCCATGATTTATATTAAAAACGAAAATTTCCTCCAAAAATAATGAATTAGAAACATGTGTGTCATTACAAACTCCCCACCTTAAAACATCTCATCCCTAAGAGGCCATGGTATTCGTTAAATTATGTCTCACAAACTACTAATGTATTAAATTCATAGAGAACTCACTAGTCTCCATATATGAATTCTAAACATGTTTCTGTTACACAAATCCAAACATCAAGGCACACTTTGCTTCCTCCATCATGATCCAACTCTAAGAACTGACTCACCACTGATTTGATTCAACCTCAGATCACTCCAAAACCATCCTGAGCCTGATTCAAATTCACTTAATCCACTCAATTACACATCCAAACATCAAATCATGTATTACAAAAGGAACTAGGAAAGATAAGATCTTTCTACACAATAGTATCACTTTTTCACCTCAATCATTAAATGATCAGCCTCACTGCAACAACGACCCATATGACATGACGGTCAGTCACCCACAATTGATATGTTTATCCCCACTAGAGAGTAACGTTATCATTGAACTTCCAAACCAAACACATGGTCTACGTAGACCCTATTCTATTCATCACTTAAGGAAATGACTACATGTGGTCAAACCAATTATCCCTAAATTAATATATGAAATATCCATTTCCACCGACTCTCGGATCACTATAGATCATCCATGCCAGCCAATGATAGTCAATAGTGCATGGGGCAGGGTGGGGGGGAAGGGGGTGTACTGGGGGGAGTGGGTGCAAGGTGTAGGGGGAAGGGTGCAAGGGGGTGTGCAGGGGAGGTGTGTGATGGGGTGCTGGGGGTGTGGTGTGAGGGGTGTGTAGTGGGATGGGGGGTGGGATGGGGGGTGGGATGGGGTGGGAAATGTGTATGGGGGTGGGAAGGGGGTGTGGGGTAGGGGTGGGTAGTGGGTGTGATGGGGTGGGGTGAGGGGTGGAGGGGATATGCCGGGGTGCAGGGGGTCTGTGGGGGGGGGGGGTAGTGGGTTATGGGGAAGTGTAGTGGGCATGGGGTGTGTGCAGGGGGGTAGGGGTGGGTTGGGGAAGGGGGTAGGGGTGTACAGGGGGCAGGGTGAAGGGGTAGGGGGTGTGCTGGGGGAAGGGTGAGGGTGGGGGGGGGGGAAAGGGGGGGGGGGTGTGCTGGGGGGACTGTGCAGGAGGGTGGGTAGGGGTGTGTGTAAGGGAAGGGTGCAGGGGGGATGGTTTAAGGTGTAGGGGTTGAGATGGGTTCTTTTCTAAGGGTTAAGTGTAGGGTTCAAGGAGGTGGGCGGGGGGGGGGGGGGGGGGGGGGTGGAGTGGGTTGTGTGGGAAGTGAATTGGGTAGGGGTTGTGTGCTAGGGTGGGTGGGTAGGTAGTGTTGGGTATGGGGGTAGGGGTGTGATGGGAAAATGGTAGGGCCGTTCAGGAGTACAGTGAGGGGGTAGGGCGTGTGTTGGGGGTAGGGTTGGGGGGGGGGGTAGGGTCAGGGGATGTCATGTAGAAGGGGGAAAGGGTTTGGGGAAAGGGGTAGGGTGTGCTGGGCATGCAATGGGATGAGGGAAGTGTAGTGGGTATGGGGTGGGTAGGGGTGTGTGCTATGGAAGGTGTGATGGGGGTGTGCTATTGAAGGGTGTTGGGGGTCTACACTGGGAAGGGTGAGGGGGCATGTGGTGTGATTTGGGGAGGGGGTAGGGGTAGTGCAAGGGAAAGGGGGAGTCATGTAGGTGGGAGGGGGTAAGGGGTGTGCTGGGTTCTTTTGCAAGGGAAAGGGTAGGGGGATGGGGGTGTGCAGGGGGTGTGTTGGGGTGTAGGGGGTGTTCTGGGGTGGGGGGGAGGAGGGTGTGCTAGGGAACGGGGAATGGGGTGTGTTGGGGAAGAGGGAAGGAGGGTCTGCAGGGGGTAGGGTGAGGGGGAAGGGGGTGTGATGGGTGGATGGATATGGTGTGTAAGGGGTAGGGGGAGGGGTGTAGGGGGTGGGAAGGGGGTGTGATAGGGATGGATAGTGTGTAAGGGGTGGGAAGAGGGTGTGTGTGGGGGATGGGGCAGGAGGTGTGCTGGGCTAGCATAAGGGATTATGGGGTCTGTTGGGGGTGTGTAGGGTGGTGGGAAGATGGTGTGGGGGTGATTTGGGTGTGTTGGGGCAGAGGGTATGGGGTGTGTAAGGGGTAGTGGTGTGTAGGAGGGTGTCCAGGGGGGGTGGACAGAGTGGGTGTACTGGGGAAGGGGGAAAGGGGATGTGTAGGGGTCAAGGAAGAATACATTCAAATAGCCTTTTCTCTCTAAATTTCAGTCCTATTAAAAGCCAACACTGTTGATTGGTGTTGCTTTTTTATGAAATAGGGAGACATATATCTATTGTTTTAGATCATGGACATAACCCTATATCCATCGTTTAATGCTATTGTGAAAAGACTATAGCCATGGTTTTAAACGATGGCTATATGTATTGAATGACTTTGGATACTTCTATAATTTGAAAACCGTGGAAATGGGTTGTTTCCACGGTTCAAACGATGTCTATAGGTTTTTCCCTTTAGTCACAAAAATACCAGCCATGGTATTTGAGCCTATAGCCATGGTTCCAAACCATGGCTATGTACTTGTTTTTTAGTAGTAAATACATCAATGTTTAGGGAAACTCTGCATCGCGTACAATACAAGCTATCATTGAAAGCAACTCTTTTATGTAATGCAAGCCAAGTTATTGTTTCATATAGTGAAATATTCCTTTCGTGTTTGGTATAACATAATCCAAACATAGTTCATATTTATATTGAAAAAATCTATACTCAGTGTTGATTTCTATTAAACTAACTTGAAATTGTCTCCAACACAAGGAAAATAGTATTGCATATAATGCAAGCTAATATGGTGTTGTGTATAGCACAAACTAATCTTATTGTAGCATACAACACAAGAAATCAATGAAATTAAAAAAATATCTCATCAAATATTAGGGTGTTACAATGGAGGAAATTTTTATCATGTTAACGAATTCAAATGGAAGAAAGAATAAAATTATTCAATGATTCAACTATAGAGAGAAGCAATACTATGAAAAATAATTCTCCCAGAATAAATGTAATCGACCATAGAAGAGGCAAGGGGGAGAAATATAGGCTAATATGATTGTTATAGCTGAGCTGTAAGTACTTATATATGTGATGGAAGGTACAATAATCATATCATAAAATTTATCTAATGATTTATTTGATTTTTGATCCTCACACTATTCTATGTCTTCCATGTTTTGCATGAAAATTAGATATATATATATCACATTAATAAGGGAGTTTCTAGTCAAAACATTGTGTGAATGCATCACTAGTTGATCCTATAAAGGAAAAGACAGTCACAAAATGACATACCCTAATGAACATAACTGAGGTATATGTTTTCATTTGTTTGGAAGGTTACAGTAGAATATTTTTTATAAAAATTACTTATTCTCTAACCCATTAATGAATCTTATACATAATGAGGTTAGGATCATTTATAAACAATAATTTGAATAATTGTTTGATGAACTGGAGATGATATTATTCAATGCTCCTATTTTGAAAAAAAAAATCTAGAAATGATGTGATTGTGATATACAGTGATGCATTAATGAAGGAACATGGTTTTTTTCCTCATAAAAAATTTTAATGTTAATTCATATGAATCAAGGAAATTGAGGAATAATGAATAAAACAATTCAACCCATGATATTGATTTGGAACCTGTAATCTTTACTTTGATGATATGTACACAATATCTCTATGGTTAATGATGTGAGTTATACTTGTATAATAAAATACCAAAATACATATTTTCTCAAAAATATAATAATGTTTGACAAAGTAAATTCCTCAAGATACTCGAAGACTATGATTTCTCAATGAACTACTACACATGGAATGAAAATAAGGTATTTGATGAATTGAGACAGAAAGATCATGGTGTTATGACCCGAATGAGGATTGAGAAGGGTATTATGATAGTTTATATAGTACATATATATATATATCATAATTATTATGGAAGGGGTTACATCACTCCTTCCACAAATTATAATGACACCATTTTTAATGTATTAGACAAAAAGTAAAAATTTTCATTGTGAAAACTTTCAAGAGAAAATTAAAGCTCTGAATGATAGGAAATTAAGATTCTTCATTAGTGAAGATGGTGTTTTGAAATTTAGAAATAGATTATGTGTTCTATATATAACTGAGAATAAAGGTAATTTTTGGATGAAACTCATATCTCAAATTTTTTTATACACCATGGTACCACAAAAATATATTAGAATTTGAGGAAATATTTTTTTTAGGACAACATGAAGTAAGAAATTCCTAATTATCTATTCAAAAGTTTGGTTTATCAATAAGTTAATATTGTGATACAATATCCAAGTGGATTCATGAAACCTATTCCTATTTCTTTGTTGAAATAGGATGACATTACTGTGTACTTTGTCAATATAGTACAAAATAATTGTAGAAATAATGTTGAAATAAGGATATTCATTGATCTCTAATCAAAATCATCACTTTTCCTTGATATATGAGAATATTTACCTCTTGAGAACCTCACAAATCACAATAATAATAGTGTCAAAATACTTCATAGTGGACCTCTTATGATCATGATCCTCATTTTACATTGATAAGTTGGGAGAGTCTTCAGAAAGATCTTTATACTGAGCTTCATTTGTGTACTACATACCTTCCTCAAACTAATAGACTGTCTAAAAGGAAAATTCAAAAAAATTAAGGACATGTTGACTTCATTCTCACATGAATTTCTAGGTATGTGGGCTCAGTATTTACTCGTGGTATATTTTTCCTATAACAATAGTTTCCCTTAACGTATTGAAATGGTGTAATGTGAAGCATTATATAGAAACTGGTTTTGTACTCCAATAATTTCGGATAAAGTTGTTTTTTGGAATGTTATTTGGCCATATATTGTTGAAGAGACAACAAAAAAGGTAAATACTATTGAGGCTCTAATTAAAGCACCTCAATGTAAGAAAAATTGTTATTCCAATAATCGGAAGAGGGATTTGGGATTCCAAGTGGTGGATCATGTTTTCAAGAGATTATATAAATAGAATAGTTTCGAAATGTTCAATAAAAAATTTAAACTATGAAAAATTTACATTAGACCCTTTGGATTTTTTATAGGATTTTATCCTTTTATTACTAATTGTTAAGGCTAAAAAGAATATCAAAGGTACATTCTGTGTTTCATATATCATCATTATGAAAGTACATTAAAAAACAAACAAATGTGGGAACCTATATTAAAAAATAATTATAACTTGATCTAAATAACTGAAATAAACACATCTATATTCTTTATACTTGAGAGAAATTATTTTTGACTTTTACGATTAGACTTGTAACGCTACTTTGGAGAAATCAAAAATTAAAAGATGTAACGTGGGGTGCCAAGGATGTTATAAAGAAAAACTACACTAATTTATTTAGAAGGTAATATACAAGAATTGTTAATCAAATTTTCATTTTTTGGAAATAATATAAATCCCTGTGAATTTATGATTTATTTCCATTTTAATAAATTCAATCTCTTTGATATTTTTTGATCCATAGAACATTAGGTTTGAACAAAAAAATATTATCTATTAAAATATTTTTTTAAGATGATTATTATAACCTAGCCATTAAATTCTGTGGTATGAATAGGATAAAATAAATTATGTAAAATGTATTTTTCCATAAATTAATTAGATATATATTGATTATTAATAAAAATATTAATAATTTCAATGTAAAATAAATGCTTTCAAAAAAATTTATTTTTTTCAATGAAAATGGTTTCATCATTTCTTGCGATCATATGAGAAAATTAACTTTCAAACATTTATAAAATTTATTTCATAATGTAAAAAATCATTTTTGAAATTTGAACATCAATATTTTTTAAGGAAAATTTTTGGGATTTTTCTAAAAGGTTTCTTTTTTGATGAGTAGTGAAATATATAGATTTTTAACTGAAAGTTGTCTTTTTTATTAAAATATTTTCAAAGGTACATTATATTTTATTTTCATAATGGAAAAACAGTTCAATTATATTATAATGTATATATTTTTGGACACTCGAATCAACTTTATATTGAATATTGATATTAAAAACTTTTATAATTTGAAGAATTTTAACTTTATAAACTCCCTTTCCCATCATGTCCGCTAGTATAATGTTAAATTGGATTATTCCAGTTCTAGTTATTGAATTAGAAAAAATTATTCCATATTTTTAATCATAATTATGAATATAATATAATAATATCAAATTTAATTTTCACCATTATCAATAGTAAAAGTATAAAAAAATTCTCATAGTCATGGAAGAAACTGATTTATCGGGAGTTAAACAAAAAGGATAACTGTTAAAATTACCTACCAACTATCCCAAAATCTATTTTATAGAAATATTTCTACCTTATAAACTATAATTATTGAAAATAACCCATTTTCTTACTTGTGGTAGGATAAAATTTGGATGTAATTGAATCTTTTCAAAAATTCCTTATATATCCTCTCCCCCACCTATAAATGGACACAACTTCACATACCCTCTTCACACATAAAAATCCATTTGTCTCTTCCATGAACTACACAAATAGCTTCATTAATCCCCTAAAAAAATAATATATATCTTGGTTCGATTATAAATTGATCCTATAAAGGCTTTTGGGGAAAATCTAAAGAGTTAATCCAAAGAGGATATAATGTTCTTAAGTGAGAGATTTTATTTTGTTCATTCTACCAGATCCATAAAATATTATTAAAATAACATTATATAATAATATTTATATATTCCATATACATATTTGTTATTATTTTATGGCCGTGACCTATATCCATCTCAAATTTTATAAAATGGGAATCAAAACCATTGATCTTGGGTGTGGAAGACTACAACCTTGCGATTGGATATAATTAATTTTCCATAACCAACATTCAAGGGGGGATATAATGATGGATTTAACCCAATTATATGATCTTTATTATATTATCATAACTGTATTGTAATATTATCACATATAAAGTCTTACATTTAATACAATTTAAAATATGATAACATCGCTCAAATGTAAGGCATGATTCCTCCTCGTGAAGGGATGTGATTATTTTTTTTACTTATGCATTATATGGAAAGTTATAAATATAAATTTAACAAATATATTTGATATATATGACATTAAATTTATTCTTGAGTATTATTATATCACCCACTTTGTAATACCGCTAAATTCTAAATTATTAACATTGTATTTGATAACGTGTATCACACGCATCACCAAGCACATAATGGAATATAATATCTAAGGAATTTATAATATATTTAATATTTCAAATAATATCAATATATTTTATAGATTTAAATTAACATGAAACTGTGTTTTAATATGTCACAAACCACAATGAGTTTCTTTGATGACATGCATCACATGCAAGAATGAGTGTTACCAAACAATAATATATTAAAAAAATAATATTATTTAATATAATATGATATAACCCAGCTGTTAAATTAGTGTTTCTGAATAGGAATAACTAACATATGAAATATATGGTTTACAAAAAAACTAAATCAATTAATTTTTTAATAATTAATTATAAATGAATATATGAAACAATTGAATATAAATGGAATGTTTTTATGAAATACTATTTTATGATCAGAAAGTTGTTTTAACCTAATATATTAAATTAATTAAAATTATTGAGTGATAATAATTTAATATATATATAGGTATATATATTATATCCAATAAAATATTTTTCTTATTCCTAAAATATATTCAATAGACATAAGATAAGAACAAACAAAATTTTAATCATAAAATACTTTATTTTTATCAAATCAGTTTTACGACATTTTAATGGATAACCTATATTAAATATATTTTTTGTAAATTTTATAAATATATTATCTAAAAAACATACTATTATAAATTTAATCATAAAAATTATTTTCTGGTTATTTTCTGGTATTTTTCTACGAAGTATCATTTTTTAATGAATAGTGAAAAATAATGAATTTTTACTCAAAAATGATTTTAATCTATTTTATTTATAAGGTTAAATTATAAATTAAATTTGTTTTAAAGTAAAATTAGATAATTATTTTATCAATTAATAAAAAGTTTTTCATTTTATTCAATTTCACGTCAAAATATTATAAAAAAACATTGTAAAATTCTGAATGTTTTTACTTTAAAAACTCCCTTTGGCATCCCATCTATGAGATAAATTTTATATTAATCTATACTGATTATGTTATTGTAATTTGAAAACATGTATCCAATATTTATAATTATCATCATTTATAGTGTCTAATATTTCATAAATTGTTTTTTTTTCTAAAAATTTTAGTGAATGTAATTAAAACTAATTACAACAATTAAGAAAAAGTTTTCTTCACAATGGACAAAACCTTAATCATGGGGAACCAATTTACATATAAGCATATAAAAAATCAATTAATTTCCATATATAGACACTAAAATCCATCAGATTCATTATAAAAATTATTGGTGCCACATTGAGTAGTAAAAAAATGGGTGTAATTCTCTTTTCCAAAATCTATAGGAGTAACACTCCTCCTCCACTATAAAAAGGCCTCCTCGAATCCTACTTCATCACAAATATCAATCCAATTTTTCTCAAAAAATATTTACCAAAAATATGACCTCAAAATACCTCACCTCATCATAGAATTCTAACCTTGGGGATGAATCCATCCATGGTAAACCTTTGGTGCAAACCAAATATAGTTACTCAAAGAAGATGTAACATCTTTATTCATTCTCATGGGATGTATCACCTTTTGTTACCAACACAACCCTTATTATTCCATGATTATATAAAAAACCAGCTTAATTAATATATTGTTATGTTTTATGTTATGTTTTCAACCATCAATTAAAAACACTTTCATCTAATGGGTAACAAATTTATAGTTCCTGTGTATGGTGATCTACCTCTTCACAAAGTGAAGTTGTTATTTTTTCTTTTACTACCTCTCATGCTAGAGATTATGATTTAAAAAATGTTTATATTTGATATATATGATACATATTATTTATTTTAAATTATTTTATTCTTTTATGACACCTTCAATTATATATTCCATTTTTCCTAAATATGATAACATCATTTGTGGAAGTGTGGATGGCTTAATCCTAAAAAAGATATAATTTATTCACGCAATACATGGAATATATTAAGGTTTAATTTATTAGAAATAAATTTTTTTAGAAATTACTATCATATTGGAATTTTAATTTACTTATTTATCATTTACTTATCACATTTTAATATGATAATGAAATGAAAGTAGCGTTCATGGGTTCGTACTACCTACCGTATCCATGAATGGTGCATAAAATTTATTATCTCTAAATATTAAGGATTGTTATAAATACATATTTACTGAATATACGTGATAACTAAAATATGATTTAAATTCTTGATATGATTAAATCATGGCCAAATTAATTGGAACAACATGTAATAAGTTAAAACATACTCAACAAACTAGGCAATTAACACTCAAAATGGTGAAAATAATGGATGATTATTATTGAAAAGGTAATAAGATATTATAATAGGATAATATATGATATTATAAGTATGAATAACCATTATAAAAGAGGTTATATGATGATATCTCAAAAGGAAACCTAAGGTGAGGTCCATCGTCTCAATTTAAATTCCATTGATAATTATTTGTTATTATTCACCTAGTTTTTTATATATGGTGTATATACATCCCTTCAAAATGTTATTTCCTGAATATTAATATTTTGATAATATTATAAGTTTCCTTTAATTTTGTTCATTCATGGAGATTATGATTCAAAATTTTCAAAGTGGTATAGAATAATTTGGAATGGTTAAAGATTGGTCTCATCAAGAATGTTTCAATGATTATCCTTGCAATATCACTTTATTTGTGATTATTAGATTTATCTTGAAATAATAACCTTATTTTAATCATTTAAATATCCAAATTTTTGGGTGATATGTATTATTATTTCATATACTCTATACCATTTTTTGATATGATGTTTACATTAACATTTATTTTATTAACCATGGAATTTTTGATAAATCTGTATCTTTTATTCCATCTAAGTATTTGATAAGGTATATATAATATTGTTTAAATTGAATATATTATATAAGGAATGATTTGTACATGAAATTATGAGTGGGTATGAAACATTATATATCCCCTCGATGTGTCGATAGGTTCTCATGTGAAAATTATGTTGGCCATATTAAACAGGTTTCTATATATAAATTTAAATTATCTGGTGGATCGATCTTGAAAATATAATTTCTTGTGTGATTAAACATGATGACCAATAATTAAGAATTTCCATCATATCTATTTCAGTTATGAATATTATTATCGATGGTGTTTTCATATGATAAAATCAATGAATTCATTTCATTCTTAGTTTATTGGTTAAATGGAATATGATTTAGATTCGCAACATGAAATATTGTTTTTGGATTATCTAGTTATTTGAATAGAATTAGTTATCAAACCTTTAGTTTTTTGTGTTGATTTTGTTTCATTTATTCACCATTACATCCTCTTTATATACCCTTACAAAACATTTGAGTTCACCCTTCATATGTTTCAGTTTCCAATTTTATAAATATTAAATATTTGAATTAGAATTCAAGGATGAAATTTATTTCATTTTATAATGTCTTGTTTTTGTATTTTCTATTTCCCAATGTATTATGGATATCATATGTGTATTATGGATTTACATGAATTATAAACTAATCGTTATTTGTGGATTTGATTCCTCATAATAATGCCTACTTAATATAATAATGCATCATCTATATGATTCTAGTAGTGGGCATTTCTGTTTGTATCAATGAAGGTTTAACATCCACCTTGGAAAATAGTTTTGTAGAACATAGATTAGGTAACATAACCCTTACATGGACTTTTATGATAGGTATAGAGTAATATCCTCAATTTTTTTAAGGTAGTGATTATGTGGGTATTCATGAAAATACACCCCTATATTGATACTACATATGAACATGGTTCTAATATAAATATACATTGGAGTGAAAACTATGAAAAGGTGTGGTGGACCTAACTTGGCGTAACCTAGTATATAAAAATGGTACTTAATGCACACCTGGTTTGACACTCTTGGGGGATATGCTTTGGATAATTTTTATTTTTATTACAAACCATTATGGAGGATTTTAAAGTAAATATATCCCGAAAGAGACCATGTTTATGCTTATGAGATTGGATATACATAAAATTTTTCTTTTATGTTAAGTGTTTCACTGGTTTTGGATTATATATTATGTTACAATATTTCATTATATAATAAATTAAATTCCATATTCTATAAATGGTTCTTGGAAGTAATAATGGTATCACTACTCATGGATAATGTAGTAGTTCTCCTACTAAGAAATCTAATGTGGATGGTGTTGTAATTGACTAAGTTATGGATATATTAGAGAATATTAATCATGTTATGACACATAAAATTTTCCAGATATATAAATATATTCCAGAATGAGATTCTTCAATTATGAATAACTTTATACAGTAGAGGCCCCCATCATTTAGTGGGGATTCTTACAAATGGCGGTAGATTAATGGATTACGTATTTGGATAAGTTATTCATGGCAATAGGATGTGGTGGAAAGAAAAGATTATGATTTTATAGTTTTTTCGAAATATTGATGTGGATCAATTGTGGTCTTTGATCCATAAAACTAGGGAGGACAAAGAAATAGAACACGCGAAATAGAGGACTTTTAAAAGGACATTTTTTGATAAATACTCCCCTCATGACTGACCACCTGAAATGAAAAGGAAGTATATTTTTTTAATGAAAAATGAGAAATAAAGTGTTACATTGTATAGAGGTACATTTATAAGGTTAGAAATGTCTGTTATGTATTTCATATGAAACATAGAGTGTAATATTGAACACTTCATTAAAGGACCCAATAAATGATTCGAAAGAGACTTGGTGTCTCAAAACATTTCATCATATGATGAAATAGTATTATATACTATGATGATAGATAAATAATTATTCAATTATTATGGTTATAATGGGAAGAAATTGAAGAATATAAAGGAAAATAAAATAAGATATTATCAGAAGAAAGAAAAGTAGGATTTTTTCGCAAGTGATAACTGTCAAAAGAATCACCCTTGTAAATGCTTGAAAGGATTGGATGTTTTTTATAAGTGCAGAGAAAATGGTCAAAAGAAAAATTATCAAAAATGAATATCGAAAGTGCTTATCTTTAGTTTTATGATTGTAAGGAGATGAGGCACTATGAAAATGAATTCCCCAAGTTCCAAGGTATTATACATATGATGAAACTAAGGGATCAAGGAAAAGATTATGTTCTTGATAGAACCAAAGTGGAATTACTAATTTTGTTTTATGTAAGGATATATAAAATATGTTGTAAAAGTAATTTATTGATTATTTTTTCATCATATGAGTTATTAAATATGTAATCATTGTATAGTTTTAATTTTTTATTAAAATACGTGAGATCATATGTTTAATGGTACTGAGGAATGCGATTTATTTGAAAGTTATAATTTTTTTTTGGAAAATACATGGTTATAGGAAAGATAAGCCTTTATATATCCTTACCGTTGAGAAAATGTTGTTAGGATAAAGAAATGGTTGATTTGGATATGTGCTGACTACCTTGAAACTGATTAATGATTTTTTTTAAAAATTTATTTATGATTTCATTTATGGAATTTAAAACAACTTTGGATTTATAGAATATATCCAATATCATGTTTTTTACTTTACTAGTATTGGAGAATGCATGTTCCCAATAACGTATTATGTTAGTTCAAGTTATAAAAATATTTTAAGAGAATACATAAAGAATCTATTCACACATTCGATATTTAATGAAAAATGAGATATTGCATTCTGATTCAAGGCTAATGATATAGTAATTTTTGAAATTTAATTACCTTCTTTCCAAAGTGATGTATTATAACATTTTGGCAAAGTTTACTATTTAAAAATGGTGTAAGACGTCCTTCGGATGAGGTTTTATAAAATGATGTATTACATCCCCCTATAATAAAACTTCTTCTAAGAGATGATGTATAAATAGTTGAAGGCATAATCAGAGGAAAATATTGTTTTTATAGAAATTTATATTACCTTATATTCTTTTATTGTGGAAGAATTTCTCATCTCTTGGAAAAAATGGTCTTGGATGTTTTTCCCTTTTATCATCATTTCGGATGATATAAATGGTCTGTATTCACACCTATGTATTATGGGTTTCTAGTCATCAACTTTCATCTAAAAATTTATTTATCAATCTCCATCAAAACATGATTTTGGTTTTTTTCTTCTATATCAATTTCAATTTTCCACCCATGTTCTCTTACTAGGGAACATAATTACGTGGCCATTGTACTTTCCTTTCTCTCTTATTAAGTAAATGTGATAGTAACCCTATAAAGGTCTTGGCTTTTTCAAAAATAGTTCATTTGTTAATTTCAAACCCACAAGTAATGAGATAAAGTTTGATTTGTGAGGATTAAATTTAATTAATGTAGAGAGAATGTAACACCCTGAAATTCTAATGTATGAACTTTTTATTTGATTACATGTATCACATGCATCACCAATCATGTAAGGGAATATAATATCTTAAAAATTATTATATATTTACTACTTAAAATAAATTCAATATTTATTATATCATTAAATTCATGAAACATTGTGTTAGAATTCTTTGCACACAACAACAAGTTTCTTTGATTTCTTGCGTCACACAGAGGACCTTGTTTTACCGAACAATAATAGTCCATTAAAATAATATTATTTAATATATTAAGATATAACATAACTATTAAAATAGAGGTTAGGAATATTATTAAATTAATTATTAACATATATGTCATACACAAATATGAAATTAATTCATTGGTTACTAATTCATTATAAATGAACCTAAGAAAAAATTGAATATAAATTGAATGTTTTTCTAAAAATCTATTTTAATAATCACAAAGCTATTTTATCCTAATAAATTATTTCATTAAAAATTAAGGAGTGATATTAATGTGATATACATATATATTATTAAAT
The DNA here is from genome assembly GCA_963277665.1 of Viscum album. Lineage (NCBI taxonomy): Eukaryota > Viridiplantae > Streptophyta > Magnoliopsida > Santalales > Viscaceae > Viscum > Viscum album. The sequence goes on along the minus strand of OY728145.1, from coordinate 1,981,891,136 downwards.
ATAATATTTTTGATATTCATCCAATAGATTTTATATACATAAGATATGAATAAACCCAAATTTAGGCATGAAGTACTATATTCTTGTTAAGGCATTTTTACTGCCTTTTAACGAAAAACCTATTCAAAATATAATTTTTGGAACTTTTATAAATATTAAATTTAAAAATGAACATAATATTTTGAATAAAAACATTAATATTTTGTCCTTGTGAATTTATGGTAATTTTTTACGATTATTATTTTGATGAAAAGTAAAAAATACTATATTTTAACTCAATTTTTTTTCATATATTTTGTTTATAAAGATAAATTATATTTTAAATTAATTTTATTATTATTTTATGTTTTTTAAAAATTAATAATATTTACATCAATTTATTCAATTTTAATTTAAAATTGAAAATAAATAGACAAGGAAAATATTTGAACGTTTTTTACTTTGAAAACTCATACTATCGTCCCATATGTAAGATTAAATTTAAATCAATTTATACCAATTATATGATTGAAATTTGAAAAAATGGATTAAATATTTTGAATGCCACTAAATTATAATTTTTTAAATGGTCAATTTATTTTTGACCCAATATATTATTGAATGTGATTATTATTAATTACAATAATGAAGAGAAAAGTTAACTTTATAAAGGGATAATAATTAAATGTATGGACACAAATGGTCTAGAGACATTACAAAATCCATTTTATATCCATATTTAAACACTATCATCCCTTTGATCTAATTTTATAGTTATTAGAGAAAATTTAAATTGAAAAAATTTGGGTGGAATCCCCTTTTCCAAAATTAACAAGAGTGCCACTCCACCTCCACTATAAAATGCCTCCTCTCCTCCCACTACCTCACACCTCTCACGCCTCATTGGATAAAAAAAATATCTTCCCAAATATCTCTTAAAATACATACCATCATTCTATTACCATCACCTTGGGATGAAATCCCTCCAAGGAATCCCTTTAGTGAAAACCAAAAGGAGTTTCCCAAATAAGAGGTAACATCTTTTCTCAAACTCATTGGTTTTATTCCATTTTTTCACTACCTAAACCATTATTATTACATGATTACCTAAATATTAACCTAATTAATATAATAATATTTTTTAATTTTAATTCTTCCACCCATTCTGACACTCACTTCCATATAATGGGTAAAAACTTACAATTCATGTGCACAACGAACTACCGACTCATGAAGTGATGTTGTTCATTTTTTCATTTACCACCTTCATGGTAGAAATCATGGTGAAAATATGTTTCTATATATATATATATTATTTATATGATATTTATAATTTATTTATTCTTCTATAATTATTTTATAATACATACAATTATAAATTCCATTTTTTAAATGCGATAAATCATTTGTGGGACAATCGGCTACCGCCTCGTCAAGGAAAAGTGATTCGTTCAGGAAATACATATAACCTATAATGTTATATTTTAATAAACCAATGTTACATATGATAAATTAATTTTATAATGTATTTATAATATACATATTTACCATTTAATTATCACTCTTTTAATATGACAAAGAAATGAATGTAGTGTTAATGCATACATACGACCTACCGTCTCCATGAATGGTGCATTTCATTTCATATCTAAAAATATTATGTATTATTATAAATAAATATTCTATTAATATATATGATAATTATATCATGATTTAAATTATTTATATTACGAAATCGTGAATTATGTAATATGAAAAATAAGAAACATGTTAAAACATACTAAACAAACAAGTCAATCACCACCTAAAATAGTCAAAATAATTGACGATTTTTATCAAATAGGTAATAATATATTATAAGAATATATTATATGATATTATAAACATTAATAACTTAATAAAAATATTAAATCCATTATAAATGTTGTTAAATTATGATAACACAAAATAAAATGAAAGGTAAGGGATTTCGTCTCAATTTTCATTCTATTTCGATATGTTTTATTCTTATCAACCTAGTTTTTATTATATGGTTTATATAATGTACTATGAAATGTTATATGATGAATCTTCATATTCTCATTATATTATATGTCTTCTTTAATTTTTTATCATCATGGATATTATGATTCAAATGATTCAATGTGGTATCAGAAACATTGTAATGTTTAAATATTATTCTGCTCAATATTGTTTTTAATGATTATCTTTTCAATATCACATTATTTGTGATTTTTAACTTTATATTGGAACAATAAACTTATTAAAATCATTGAAATATTCACAATAATGGGTGATGTGTATTATTATTTCCAAATTCTTATATCATTTTTACATGTAGTGTTCACTTTAACAGTTATTTGATTAATTGGGGAATTATTCATAAATCACGTTCTTTTATTCAATAGGGATACCAGATGAGGCCTATTCTCTATTTATTTGTTGATTATTGGATATGATTAATTATTTAAACATGAAATTATGGGTGGGTCTGATACTTTATATTTCCCCTTGATGTATCGATAGGTTCATACGACACAATTATGTTGGATAAATTAAACATGTTACTACCTATAGTGTTAATATGTCTATAGGATGGATCTTCACATTACATGCCCTAATGTTCCATATACATGATTTCCAATAATTAGAAATTTCCTTCATATATATTTTAGTTATCATTTCTATTATCCATAAGGTCTTTATATGATAAAATTTTTGGATGCATTTCATTATCAGTATGTTGATTATGTGTCATATTTTTTTAGTTTTTTAACATACCATATTATTAATCCCTTATCTAGTTATTTAAATAGAATGTTTTATCAGCTATTTACCATGTCATGTTGAATTATTCTCATTGATTCATTAATTATTAATCATTACATAGCCTTAATGATAATTTGATATCATCCTTATTACGTTTCCTTTCCCTAGTTTATATAGAAGAAATACATAAATAAGCATTCAAGGATGTTGTTTATTTTATCTTATTATATATCTTGTTTGTATTTTTTATTTCTAAGAGTATTTTGGGTATTATGTATGTAATATTTCATTAAAAAACTACTAAACTAATTGCTTATTAGGATAAAATTTCATGTAATCATAACAATGTTATATAATAAAGTTTCAGATCTAGTATTTTGAGGTTAAGGAATTACACACTTCATTACCCTTTAACTTGTTAGGGGAATGATATCATCACATGTGTGAATAGAATGGTAGAGAGAGGGTCACATTTCCTGACACCTTTTTTGAATTTTAAGTAGTCGTTTGGATAAAAATTGACCAAAATGGAGTTGCTAATAAATTGAACAATGTTTTGATTTCAGTGATAAATTAAACACTAAAACCAAAAAATTGAAGAATGTTGAAGATAAAGCTTGATTCTGTGGTTTCAAAATATTTTTTGATGTCCAAATTAATAGCAATATATCTTTCTATTTTAGCTTTATTCAAGTTATTGACACACTTTGAGGCAAGAAAGATACAGTCTTGAATTAATCTACCCTTAAAAAACTAAAATGGTTCTAAGAGAAGATTTTTCTGTGATAGTTGAGTGTCAATTGACAAATATTTTAGTGATTAATTTATAAAAGGTGTTGATAAGTGAAATGGGTCTTAACAAGTGAATATTTGAGAAATTTTACACTTCTGTGATCATGGAATGAAATTGAGAATTAAGAGCATGAGGAAGGACACCATTGGAAAAAAATTATTTTAAAAGTTTAAAAATATAGACATGAATCACGTCCTAATAATGTTGGAAGATATCATTATTGAACCTATCAGGGCCTGAAGCACTGCCATGATTCAAACAAAATACAGTGTCTTCAATTTCATGATATAGGGGTGTTGAGAATGAAATTGTTTTCCACATTAGTAAACACCATCAGAATGATCCCATGAAGGAGGGCTTTGTTGTTATCTGGGCCATTGAATATGGATTCATAGTAAGAGACTATATGATGGGAACTGTCATATTCATTGTCAAGAAGTTTTTCCCCATCTTTTAAAAATGTTAGTGGCCTGTAATCCTTCTAGATTCCTTGAATAGAAATATAGAACATAGTATTTATGCCACCATCTGACAAATATTTATCATTAAATTGATGTTTCTTCTTGTTTTTTTAATTGAGTAAAGAATTGAGATTAACTACAAGGATTATTTCTTAATCCTGATTAATATTGAAATCATAACTAGTGTTATTATTTTGTAATTCATTTAGTTCTTCTTCAAGAATAAGGATGTCATTGTAAATTTTTTTGGCATTGGTGATACAATTATTTTTGAGAGCTTCTTTGAGGTGTTTTAATTTTATAGTACATGAAAATGCATCATTGTTGTGCGAAATTGAATAGAAATAGTTTTTTATTGTATTAGTGAATTAATTATTAATGAACCACACATTGTTAAATCTAAATGGTATTGGGGTTCTCCTGCCTTTGGTGGAAACAATGACCAGGACGGAATGATGGTCAAATATTATCTTGTGAAGGGTGGTGCTATAGATAGTGTCCCATTTATCTAAATAATGGTCATTCATGAAAGCTATATATATCATGGAGGCATATAATCTATTGTAATGTATTCTATACTATGTAAATTTTTCACCATTGAGATTAATTTCAATTAGATTGTTCTCTTTAATTGAAGCTTTAAATTCTATCATGGAAATAATGCATGAGAGGGACCACTATTTTCACATAAGATGAGTATAGTATTAAAATATCCAATAAGAAACTAAGAATAATTAATATTGGAGGCTAGATATGAAAAAACATTCCACATAGTTCTCATTTCTTAATATCTATTCCTAGCATAAATAAAAGATCAGAATAAGTATGTGTTATTAGTGTAAATGTTAAAATTTAAAATTTGGTTAGAAAAATTGAATATATATGATATTTAGGATATATTAATCAATATAAAAGTTAAATTATTATTTTAATTTATTTCATTCCATCCATCTAAATGAGGGAACATCACTCATGCGTATGTATGAACTATAATCTTTACGAAGAAATGCAATTCATTATTCATTAACAGTTTATATAAATGTTAAAAAAAGTTTATATTGTGGTTAACTATAATATTAATGGAATTATTAAAAGAAAATTATATGATTTAACCATGATCAATGTCTTTTTCGGGAACAACTAAATATAAACATTCAAAAATATTGATAGTGTTACCACATTGAAATGAAAATTTCAATTAATAATTATTAATAAATTGATGATAAAATGTAATAATTCGATCATATATGATATAATACGTATGAATATGTTTTTTATGAAATTAGAGTAAATATAAATGTTTTATAAATCAGGTTTTTGGATGTAAAAATCATGTTTGATGTGAGGTAATGGTCTCTCATATCACTGTTGTTTTCATCTGGAATATGTCATATTCAATACTTCTTTATTTTTGTGGTGTATATACTATCCAGGAATTTATTTCATGCGGAATTTTTAGAAATTATGGGTATTTAAAAATCCATTTAATGTTAAATATTTTATGATGTTTTGATTTATATATTATAATTTTTGAAAGGGAACTTCAACTCAATGTTCATTAATTACGACTTGTTTTATGTTATACACTAATTTATGACTATGAGGTGTATATATTTCCTATTTTAAATTTATATAATTAATGTTAATATTTATATAAAATTTAATGTTTTATTTGATGTTATTCTATCATAGGGATTATGATTCAAAAGTTAACCATGTTGTAAGGGTTAATTCATTAATCGTACTATTAATTATGATTTTTTATGTTTAAATTTACATTATGAGTGTTGTGTTATTTCAATATTCTATAAGATCATTTTTTCCTCCTATGGTTAATTATGATGTTTTCAATATTTCTTCTTATTTTATCACTTTAGTATTCTAAGTGAACTGAGAAATTGCTTTATGGAAAATATTCCTTAGTTGTCTTTTTATTTTGGGATATTTTTTCTCCATGTCCATATTTTATAAAATGTTTTAAATAATGTTTTTTATATGACCCAATGATTTTTTGAATAAATTTTTATATTTTTTTAAATTTAATAATTTATTTTAAAATTAATCATCTTGTGTTTTTTTAGAAATGTTATTTTTAATTTTTACCAATGTGTGGAATGAATGTTTTTTACATACACGACATGAGCATATTTTTCCATAGTAATGAAAATTATTTTAATTAAAGATTATATTAAAGGTTTCCAGGATTATTTTCAAATAAATTAATTTTTATAAAATCATTTGTATTTTTTTATATATTTCGATTGAAAATGATATTTTCCATGCTTTAAAATAAATGTTTAAAATCGAATTTTAAGCTTATTTTCATCTATGTCAACATTCATAGATATTTATTATACTATACTAGGTATATTTAGTTATCATACCTTCTATATTATTTATACATATTATTTATGATGACGTGAGAACCAATATGAAACTTGATTTCTTTCCATGAGTGAGCTAATCTATAATGAATGCTTTTATGATTATGATTATGAGATAGTTATGAAACCAGATTATTTTATATGGTCTATGCTATGATGATATAATGAATTTTTTTCTATATTTTGTACTACATATGAATGGATTATGATTTTGTGAGGGGTGGTACCAGTATTATATACCCCTCTAATGAGTTTGAAAATATTGATAGTGTTAACTCGGTGAATGTTACTCATAATAGAGTATTGAAATTAGTCGAGTATGATTTTATATAATTAGTTAATGTCCATTTACAAATGATGTTCTGTGTAGTGATCTTTACGATATGATATTTTTGATTTTTTATTCCACACATTAGGTTATACTTTTAAGAAATGGATATATCCTTATGATATGTTCTCCGGTATCCTGAAATTTTTTTAACATATAATTTATATATTAGGAACAAGCAATCATGATACCATTATTCATGATTGTTATCTAGGAATTTTTTTTTAAATTTTTCTATTTTTAAGAATATGTTCTTATACCCTTATTCTCATGTTATTCCCACAAATGAACATTGATTCATATCTCAAATGTTTTCCATTAATGGGAATTTAAGCTCACTATTTATTACGTTTTATTTTCGTTGACATATAATGAGGGTTTTTAATAATGAGATGTCTAATAATGGTAATAGTTATTATTTACTATACATGATATGATGTATATATTTTTTTGTACCATTTGTTTTGGTATCCTGGTTACCAAAGAAATGATGAGTTTATAATTTTTTCATGGATCATAGTGAAAAATAACGAATATTAATTTAATATGATTTAATATTTATGTATGAAGTTTGTCTATATTTTTAGCTGGTGTAAAACAATATTTTAGTTATTTATAGATAATATGATTATAAAAAAAATTGGAAAAATTTTGTATAAGTCTACATATAAAATATCATCATTAGGTTTTTCTATGGTCAGGAATGTGTGTTTTCATATAAAATAATTCCACTCATAGATACTAGAAAGTGGATATATATTTTTAACATATGCATGTAGTGCGGATATGAATGTGGTGGATTAGGTATTAAAGTTATCGTTACCAATTCATGATGAACCGGCCTCATAAAAGGCATTGTCTAGAAATTCCAAGGGGATATGTTTTGGTTAACCCAATTTTTTTTATGAATCTTTATGATGGATTCGAATAGATAATTAAAATGGGTGACCTATATTAAACTGATGCTTTGATAGAGTTAAAATAATGTTTCATGATATATATATCCTATGAATGATTTTTCATTATTATATGAATTTTCACTATGATTATTGTTTCACACACGTGGTTTTTTAGTTTTATTCAATATATGGAACTAGGATAAATCTTGTAAATACTAAATCTAATTGAAAATGGAATGATTATATTCATAATGAACCAAATGAGACAAGATATTGAATTAAATACATTATGATTATTAGTAATCTTTTATCTAATTATATAATTAACAATATCAATTAGTGTGAGTTTCTAAAAAGTCATAAAAATAAAATAATATATTTTTATTTAAATTCAATTGATGAATGAAATAAGGGAAATAATATTTTCATTTATACATGTCAAGAATATGTGAAGAGTCACACAATGGAATGTATCAATGGAATGTAAATATGATTTATGTGTGAGAAACAATTACATAAATAAACAGATTGATTAGAAAAAATAAGAGCTCAATAGAGGGAAATAAATTACAACCTAAGGTACCTTTTTTAGTTTAATATATTATCTCTAAGGAACATTTTCATTGTTTGAGTCTGTAATGAACCAAACACCAGTAACCAAGAGCCAATGTCTATATTTTTCATGTGGAATAATAAACAAGATATCATATCCCAAAGGATAAATAGTTTACCATCCTTGAAGAACTAGGTAAACATATGACTTCCCTTTTTATGTTTGTAATAAAATATAATATGTAGTAATGTAAAATATATGGTCTCGTTGAACTCATTCCAATAACATTTCTTCACATCCTAAGGAAAGTAAAAAAAATAAAGGGCTCGATAAGATGTTAATTATGGGTTATGTATAATGGAGTTTATCATGGTTAAATAAGGAATAATCAATATGGAAAATAAAATAATAGGAAAAATTTCTAGGTAATAATTAACGTTAGGAAAAAATTAATCCATAGTTAATATCAATGAAATAATATCTTGGATAAAAATAACCTAATTATAATGGAATTTAATGATTAATATTAAAAAATATGATCTAAGACACTAATATATATACACACTACCAAACTCTTTTGGTAAAACAGTTTAATTTATGGGGGTTGTATACCATAAATGCATTTAATTTCGGAAACTAATTTGTTTCATAAGACTTGTCAATTCATTAAGGGAATATATAATTCTATCCCCACTCATCATTGTATCTCAAATATATTCCTCAAATATTGACTGACTAAGTAAATTAATAAAATATATTCATTACCAAAAAAATATCATTATTTTGTAAATAGTATTCTATTTGGATTCATTACCATATGCCCCCGTGATTTGGTATTCCCCTCCCTTACCTTGGATTTCTTGGCTAGGTTTTCTTCTTCAATAAAATTTTAACTATTCTTATTGATGTGATAAAACCATATCCTTTAGAGTTATATACAAAATGAAAGAAAAATATTAAAATATTTGTTTCATTATTATTTTCTTTGTAAACCCATTGAAAACATATAGAATAATCTTAGAGTATAAAATGGTTATGGAGGAAGAAATATATGTTATATCCACATACATTAAAAAACCGTCCTTTTATTTATTTTTTGTAAATAATTTAAAAAAACTATATTTTCAACAAACATTATAATGATTCTATTAAATCCATTTATAAATTAATGTATAAAATAAAATTTCATAAAAAATCTATTTAAGAAAATAAATGGACTTTTGAAAAGATTTTTTAAAAATATTCTCTTGGAAGAAAATGATCAATTTTAAAAAGTGATAAAAGAACGATATTTATTTTAATCATTAATATTGAATAAGTAACATGAATTGAATCACTAATCATCATGAATAACAAGATATCCATGTTATATACTTCAAATAGGAATTAAATATAGTATGTAATGTATATAGTTTCATAATACGAAATATATTTCCAAGAAGTGGAAGTTAAGATGAGATCACTTACATCATTGTTTCCATTTGTTGAATGTCATTTATGTTCCCAAATAATATTTTTTAACATCATATTAATTTGTTCCAGAGATATATTCAAATTAATAATATTATATTTTATCTTTTTATTACATATTATTACCATTTTGTTAATGATATTTTATTATTATTATTGTTTATGGTGTTTGCTATATTAAAATCACATGCATGTTTTGTCGTTGAATATTTGGATCCTGTGTATAGGTTATGTTCCATAATTAAAATATTTAGATTAAAGTTATTGAAAATATATTTAATCATTATATACATTTTTATAATCATTATTAAATTGTTACATGGAAAATGAATCACAACACTTCCTGCAAATGGTAGGGCATACATACGCACAAGAAACACTATCATTTTTAATGGGTAAAAGGGTTAGTTATTAGATGATATATTAAATTTATAGAATCAATTTTTTTCAATAATTATCATATATATGCATTGGTTCCATTATTATGAATGTACATATGATTCTGAGATGGAAAATAAATTACATCAATTCATGAGGTGGTAGTATGACATACACTGGAGTGGTGGTTTTTTTCCCATTTGATGAAGAAAGAAATAGGAAAATACTATAAAATCCAAATAATATCCTCTAGGAATATGAGATATAGTTTAATTTTTTTATTTATATTTTTAGATCATAATCTTAAGATGGTAAACGAAGAAATGAAAAAGAAAATTCTGAGTGAAAAATATTAAATACTCTTATAGAAACCATACTTGGCCCACACATTAAGATTCGAAATAAGGGTATTTTGGAAATTTAATATGATATAAGACATGGGAAAGGAACATAGAAATGTATTACGGAGGGTGTTGCCTAATATATATGTGTCATTATATATGTTGTGATTAGAGATGTGGTTTCATTTAACAGTTAATTGAAATTACACACTTGAAACAATATAAATGATTGAATAATATATATATATATATATAATCATGTCAAGTTGAAACAAATCCCATCAATATATAATATAAGGTATTATAGGGATGAAATAACTTCAACCAATCATATTTAGATAAGTTTTTGATACATTTTAATCCTTATCGTCATGTTAAACAACTTTAATCTCATTTTAACCTTATGTATTCTAATTTAAATTTTTTTCATGAAAATTGAATTATATGACCAAAAATAATTGGATAAATAGATTTTTTTGAAAATTTTGATTTAAATTTTTTAATAAATTTCATTAGAAATAACTTATATTGGGGGATGAAAATAAATTTAATATAATAACATAAAATATATGAATATTTTTTAAGAAAATATTTTATTTAAGTTAAAAATTAATTTTACCAAGAAATAATGAAATATTTGGATTGTTATTATTTTATTGGTTAAAAATGAAAAATAATGTTTTTATACTTTTCTATAAATTCAGAACTGAATGGAATATTCCAATTATATTATTAAATGAAAAGACACAATAATTGTTTTTATTTTGAATGAAATATAACTTATCTTCTCATAAGTCAATAATGGGTTATAAAATTTAAATTAATGTTTTAAAAAATATATTTGACTACTAAATTTTATATTTGGTCAAATCCAACTCACAATAGAGGGTAAAGGTATGATTCTAGGAAATTTAAACACTTTTCTCTTTAGTTTAAACCCAAATAAACTTTTTTTAATTTTAACTATGGTGAAATATAATTTACTATTTTTAATATTTATTATGAAAAACAATGGATATTTACACATTAAAATATTTTTAAATTTTTATTATAAATATCCAATACATTTTATCAAATTAAATTCATAATTGTGGAGTGATTTATTTTAAAAATAAACCAACAAAAATTAATGAAAAAAACCATTTTTCAAGAAATGAATTTTTTAAAAATTAAGCAATATTAAATTAACCAGGTAACAAGTAATAAAAATTACAATTATTTAAATTCCTATTTTTTGATATATAAATATACATTTAATTTAATTCATTCATTAATAAAAATTATTATATTAGTTAAAATGAAAAGACATGATGCATTGAAAATGGTTTTTTTTGAAAAATATCCTATTTTACCTCTAAATGATATTATATTTATAAGTATAAAATTTATAATACATATATGGTTAATATAAATGTTATAACAATTTATTAAAAAGATTAATAGTTAAATACTGCATTCTCTATCATTTATCAAATCTTATTTATATGTGAAAATTTTAAGTACTCGGTATTTTATCATTTTAACCTTGTATGTAGAAAATAATTATTCACCCTATAAATTTATAAATATTATTACATGAAATATTCTTATGTTAATTGTATTATAGTTTAATTTGAAAAAAATATTCACATACTAATATTAATTCATATGCGTTACATTCTTCTATCCAATAAAAATTTCATTCTCAATATTTTCATTGATATTACATTCTAACCAATTGATGGTTGTTCTTCTTCATAACATCCTTAGGTGCCTACTTTTCATCAACCATTTAATTATTTATACATATTATATATATTAGATGAGTCATGTGATTCATCAATACATTCTCTATAGTTTCATTATTCTTGATAGGATCTTCACATTAAGATAGATAAGGTTCAAATTCTATTTCTTTATATGTGAGAATATGTGTTGAGTTTGGAATATAATTACGTAACAATGTGATATATAATAAATCATTTACTTTATATAATTTTGGTTTCATTAAAAATAATTAATCCAAAAATCCAATTCGTTACAAAATTCTAAAACTTATGACGTTCCAAGCTCTTAGTCTTCCCTTCATACCAAATATTAAGATACCCTTCCATGGAGTTAATTTCAAGAAAAGGTGATCTACCACTTGAAATTATGAATCTTTCCTCTGGTAGTCAGTATAAATCTTTCTCCATATTTCAGATAAATTAATATAAGTTTAAATATTCATTACCTTTTTTATTATCTCCTCAATATATTCCGGTCTTATAAGATTCCATTAAATAATAGCATCACAATAATTCAGAGTGTGAAATCTCTTTCCATATAATAATTTATAAAATTATAATTTAATACTTGAATGGAAACTAATCTTATAGGTAAAATATGCAAAAGGTAAATATTAATCCTACAAACCGTGAATATAATGGGATAATGATATCAAATTTTCTTCTATTTTTTTAATAGTACTTTCATATTGTCTACCAGTTTGAAAAAGGTAGGAAGTGTTCAAATAATTCTAGGTTTTATGATAATTTTGATGAATTTTCTAGAATTTCAATGTAAATCGTGGATCAAAATCAGACATAATTGAGAGAGTTATTACACGGTGTCTTATGACTTCATTAATATAGAGTCATATAGGGAACTATTGTGGTAAATTATCTCTTATAGAAAGGGAATGTTCATATTTGTTAAATTGATAAATAGTAACCCATATTACTTCGTTTTTTCTTCTTTTCATTGGTAATCATCTGAAAACTTATATAGTAATGTCATATCATTTTTATATTAGAATTGGTAGAGGGTTCATGAATCATTTAGGATGCTATATCTCACACTTCAAGTGTTGAGAAACCAATAATCTTGATACAAAATCTTCATTTTTTGATTCATATTATCCCACCAAAAATGTTCCATTTGAGACCTATACATCAGTTTGAAATGTAAATGTATTGGAAAATATGATCTGTAAAATTTATCTAATAATTCCATTTTCATCTAAGGTATAGATGGATCACATAATATCTTTCCAAATTTGATAACATTATCTTTATAAACAATGTTTACAAATTTTCAATCTTCTATAGAGTTAATTTTTGTTTAAAAATTTTCAAAATTTGGAAAATAAATTTCTATCATTTACTATAAAGAATTTATGAAAATTATTAAAAAAAGGAGTGATGATTTCCTTTATTTATTAATTCTATTATTTTTCATCGATAAATAAATTAACATTGTATCTCTCTAAATCCTTATTTTGTTCCAAACTCCAGGATATTTCCTACTAAATATTTATGCTACCTTATTTTCCTTCCCTTGGTAGTAGTGTATTGATCAATCACAATCCATGAGTAATTTGATCCATCAACGTTTCCCCGTATGGATATATTTATAAGAAAAAATATATTTGATACTCTTATTATGTGTGTATATATAAAACCATTCACAATTCAGATAATGTCTCCATATATTCAAAGAAAATATTATGGCTACTAACTCAATAATATGAGTGGGATGGGATTGTTAATGTGTCATTAAATGTTTTCATTCATAGGAAATAACTTATCATTATATATAAGGACACAACTATTTACCTTATTCTATGAATCATTATATATAAAAAATCCTTCATTTTTTATGTTATATTCAAAATAATTTCATTGACCAATATACTATTTAATTCTTGAAAACATTATTCAGATTTCATTATAAATATTAACTTAACCCCTTTATGTTTGATCTTAGTTAATGGTTTATCTAATCTGGATATTTTCCCCTAAAATCACAAATAATAACCTACTAAAACATTGAAACAATGTACCTAAAAATTGTTCATTGGTGTAGGATATTTATTCACTACCTTTTTCTTCATAGGATCTACTAACATTCCATCATTGGAGACAATATTACCCAGAAACACAAATTTTTGAAGCCATTATTCACATATGGTAAACATACCAGACACCACTTTTTTTATAAGAGTCTCAATAATGAACCAAAATTTATTATCATATTATTTATAGATATTATATTACCCCAATATATAATAAATAAATAAAAATATAATGATATTCCATGAGTAATCTTTTCTTTGGATCCATAAAACCATAAGGTTAATTAGATAATCAAAAATGTATTACTATAAACCCATAATGTCAATACATCATGTGAAATATTATCTTTAGAATATACTCATTCTCTACTTGAAATAAATGATATACAGAATGATGGTCAATCGTTATTAAATATTGTTCTATATAAAGATGATAAAATAATACAAGAATGTGTGAAAAAAGGATATTTTTTCATTATAATAGAAGAATTAATTTCCCTATAATCAATTAATAGTCTCATATATCTTGCATTCCTCTTAAAGAAATGATTAGGGTCTCCCCAAGGGGAAATAATATGTCATATAAATCCATCACTAGAAAACTATGCTAGTATATTCTATAAATAATCTAATTCAATATTGTCCTTTCTATAAGGATTGTTTTATTATTTTATTTCTATAGGGATTAAATTATTAGAGAACTAAATATAACATTCTAGTGGTTTTCAAGGTACTTCATTGGAAATACATCATTTTGTTCATGGAAAATAGGTAAATTCTCAATTAAAATATTACTATTTTCATCCAAATATTTTGCATTCTCTTCATCGTTAAAAACCTATTTCATAAGAACATGTGGAGGTGGATCTAGACATGAACTACAAAATGATGTATCCCCTCTAAAGATAAAGAATTAAATATCTTTATCATGAGTCATTATTTCCTTCTCATTATAATAAATTTTTGAATCATATTTTCAAATTCAACCCATTATAACAATTATATCGAATTCAACAATAAGTATAGTAAAATATTTATAGAATATGTTAAGATTATGTGTCAAAATGGAAACATTATGAAACACCCTTGTGGTAGTGATATTTTCAGAAAAGAGCTTGACTGACCACTCTCTTCAAAATGTGTTGGGGAAAAAACTAATTTTTCTATCCATCACATATTATAAAAAGGGGATGATGACAAAAAAACAAAGGAAAGGATTAACCAATTTTGAGGATATAATCATGGTATCTTTCAACACATCATTAGAAACTTCAATATCACCTTTAGTGACCATATATTATTAGAATCAAACCCTTGGCCTCTTTTGTGATAAATTATAATGATTACTAGGATATTGTATTTAATAATTCCCCCATTGTTTACAGTTAAAGCATGGGATAGTAATAACCATTTATGCACCTTACATTCCTCACTGAAAAGAACATTATCTCTTAACTTATAAAAAAAATCCATGACCGTCGAGAATTTTCACGTGATGAAAATTGCTTCATTTACTTATTATTTAACACATTCCATTTTAATGGTGTTTTAAAACCCTCTTCTTTTTTTTATTGGAGTTGAATATATAGGATCTAGAAAATGAAATTTCTATTTTGATGTCACATAATACTATTTCATTATTTGATTAAAATGCATGAAAAAATAGTTCCCGTAACATAGATGGATTAAGTCAATCATAGAAATGGTCATTATTAATTTCAAAATTATGTAATTAGTCCATATAATAATGTGATAGTCTTTTAATGGAATCATTATGCTCCACAACACATTATTCTTCCTTTTACATTAAGCTGATGAACATTCTCTTCATTTTAGATTTTTTCTTATGAGGGAAATATTTAACAAATAATGCTTATTTAAAAGTTATAACTTCAATATATTATATCTATTCTACCTACATTGTATTTGGGATAAATGAACACCATTGATCAGAATCATCATTGAGACAATATATATCTAGGATAACATTTCCATTTTATCACATCACAAATATAGAAATATATTCTAATTGGACTTAATCCATTTTTTGGTTACCATGGGATTAGAAGTACCATTGGAATATAGAGACTTTTGTCTCATGAAATAATCCAACATAGGTTTATTATTGCATAGATCATCATATTTCTCCATATTTACAGTACTATTATTCATAACCGTGGTTAGCTTCCCTAAGACGACCATGATCTTCTCATCTCCAATACTTTATGTAATGAAAAACTTACTAGATAAATTAATATATTAGACATTAATATTGAACAATTATTTATTCCCTGATCAATTTCAAATCAATTTCATATAATAGGTTAGCTCATAACATTATTAATTTAAATTCATAATATAAAATTATAAATTTTTTATTACACTTAACCTTAATTAAAAATTTATTCATTGAAAATTTCAGGATCATAAAAACTCTTTCCAAGGGAATAACATTAAATTATAAAAAAATAAATTATTTAATAATGGTTTGTAAATAAAAATCTGTTTTGTACTAAGAATACCCCCATGAATATTATACTATTTTCAAAGTATATGTAAACTCACCAAGCATTAGAATGATTGTCGAGATATACTCATCCATCACATTTCGGATTTATTACCACTGGATGCATAGGTTCCAAAACTAAATCCAAATATAGCATTTAAAAAAGGATTTATTTCTAAGAAAAATAATAATATCTACTTTAATGATGACTTTATGATAATTTTATTATAACATGGAATATCCTCAAATATGATCATATGGTAATGTTCACAGTCCTTATTATTCTAAATCTTATTCCCATGGTTTCTGTTAAATTAATTATGATTTGAAATGTACGAATACCATATCTAGTAAACTATATCTGCTGTCTACATTATTAAAATGGTCTAATAGACAAAGAGTCACATTCCAAAGGTCCAAATAGTTTAGTATTTTTTTAAGAAGTAGATATATACAATATATCAAATTTTTCATTGGAAATAAAATATAAAACATAGTAATAGGCAACATTTATAATCATTGAAATCATTTAAATAATTATTCTTCATATCCTAAACTAAGTTAAAAAATAAGAGTGAGATCAATTTCTTAGTAATGGTTAGGTGAAATGGAAGTTATTTGTAATATATAATTAATAAAAAATATGGAATGGTAAATATATAAAATTATATTTAATTTAATGAGTAACATGATCATCAAATGAATCCATGAATAACATTAACGAAGTCATATCATTGATAAAAATAATTAAATTATCAATGATGGATATTTATAAAATTTCATTTCTTGATCTCATACATCAAGATATCTATAGTATAATAACCTTTTTCTAACATCATTTAATATATGTGAAGGTCTACCATTGATTCCTATTTAATTTGGATAACTGGTTTGTCTCATGAGACTTCTTGATGCATCAAGGGGTGATATAATTATAGACCTCACTCATCCCTAAATTTTAAATACATTCCTTATATATTGAATTATCAATTCAATTCATCAACAACATGTCTTATTAAAAAAATATATATATTGAGTAATTAATGTGGGCTTAAAAAATTCATCCCCAATTAATCATATAACTTTCATAGTAAAATAATACATATAGAAATGATATATAGTTTAAAAAATAACCATATCCATGATGGGTATTTAGAAAAAATGTAATGTTTTATGAAACATAATAATAAAAGGTGAATGTTTCATCAAAAAGATAATTACCAAATAATTAATAAGAGTTAAAAGATGATCATTGATTCGTTAGTTATACATATTTTTAAATAAAATCATGTCCTTTGAAGAAAAAATGGAAATGAATTATTAAAATTATCATTTACTAAATATTCTTCTTTAAAAAATCATTTAGAATTAGATAAAAGTATAAAATGGCTATGGGGGTATGAAAATCTGTAAACATTGTATATATTAAAAAATATTCCATTTTGATTTTTTGTTAATAAGGACGGAAATATTTTTTAGAAAACATAAGTTTATTCCAATAAAACCTTTTTGAAATTAAGGGGTAACATAAAATTTCATTAATAAATCAATTTATAAAATAAAATGAATTTTTAAAACAAATATTACATATATAGTCAGGGAATAAAAATAACTTTAATAAAAAAGTAAAAAAAAGATAAGATTCAATTGTAAACATTCCTATTCAAATTATACCATTAATTGAATCCTTAATCATACTGAATAGAAATATATTGATGTTAAGAAATTAAATTAGATGGTTTATAGACCACATAAATTAACTAGGTTCATAATACCAAATATGTCTTAATGGAATGTAAATTGAGTCAAAACCACTTACCTCACGCTTCCATTTATTTGGACGTGATTTATCCTCCTACTTAATTGTTTTAAAAAAAATTTAATTTATACCAAAAAAATTAGTATTCATAAAATCATATATGATCTTCTTGTAACATCTCATCACTCATTCATTAATTTTTTTTATTATTACCACAGTTTCATATTTTAACTACATTGGTTTCCAATTCGTGTTTTCCACAGATATTCTGATTATTGTGAATAGGATATAGTTTCATCATATCCAAAATAATATTAATGTTATAAATAAAATATTTATTAACTATATATATTTTTGGATTAATATTTGATATTTGGATATGGAAAGTGAATCACATTACTTCAGGGAGATGGTAGGTCGAACATACATATGAGATATATTATCAATTTCATAATATGTGAAATGGTATGGAAGTATATGATATGTTAAATTTTTTACAATAATAATTTTTTCATAATTATAATATATATCATGGGTTATATATTTTTAAATATCCATTTCATTTGGGGATGGAATAATAATTACATTTATTTTTAAGGTGGTTGTCCACCGTACACACAGGCGATGGTTTTGTTTCCAATTTTTTGGAGAATGAGTGAATATATATTAGGGAATAAACATAGTTAAATATAATTATATATAGAATATTTTTTTATTATTTTATAAATTTAATGAATTAATGTAATGTGGTTAAAGAATAAGTAAAAAATGAAGGAGCGTGGTGATGGTGACAACTTTAACTTATAAAAACAAATGTTATATTACACCATAATCCTTGAAAGGATAGTTTTTTGGAAATTATAGAAGATCTAGGTCATGAAATATTTTTAAGCTATTGTGGTAGGGATTATATGAGATAGTAAAGTGAATAATTGTGTACAATATAGGGGAGGTGGTTTTATTTTATAGTAAATGGAAAGGATATAATTAGAATTACATAAATGATTAATATATATATATATATCTTATAATCATTTAAAATAGCACCAAGGATTCAAAATTTATAATATAAGATATTATAAGTCTGAAATAAATTCAATCATTCTTATTTAAATTGTTTTGGATTCATTTTAAGCTTTATCTCCTAGTTAAAAAACATTAAACTCATTTAAACCTTAAATGTAAATTTTTTAAAAATTTTACCATGATGACTTAGTTATACTTCCAAAAATATAATTAGAAATAAATGGAATTTAAAATAATAATTTAAAATTTTTAATCAATTTTAAAAAATGTATGTTCAACATGGTAATAAATTACTTTTAATATAATAATGAAAAATTCATGAGAAACAATTTTTCTGAAAATTCCCAATTTAAGAGTAAAATTAATTTTATCTTAAAATAATGTAATAAAATGGTTTCCATGAATTTTTTCACTAATGAATAATAAATTTATGTTCTTTTTGTCATTTAGATAAAACCAAAAAAATTGAGTCTTCAAACTATTCCATTAAATGCAATGACTCAAAAAATAGATTTTAATTTGAATAAAAGATAATTTATCTTAAAAAAAATAAATATTAGGTTTTAAAATTGAAACTGATGTTTTAAAATAAATTAATTAAATCTATTAATATACATTTTGGAAAACATCACTCAACATATTGGATAAATACAATTTTCAATGTGAATTTTGCCCTTGTCCTATCAGTTTAACAACCTGTTAAACCTGTTTTAACCTTAACTATGATGAATTTTTTTACAATATTTACTATTCATTAAGACTAAAAATTAATGTTGAATCATTAAAAAATTTATAAATTCTATTTTAAAATTTATAATCTATTTTATCAAATTTAATTCATTGATGTGGGTGATTCTAATTTAGAAATTGGCCTGCAAAACTTGATGAAAAATGGTTTTCCAGAAATTCATTTTTCAAGCATAAGATGATGTTACATTGACAAGAAAACAAGTAATCATAATTATATAGATATTAATACCTATATTTATAATTATAATCTACACATTTAATTTAAATGTTTTTTATTAATTATTATTATAACTAATACAAATGAAAAGATATTATACATTTTAAAATAGTATTAGGATAAATATTCCTTTTTAACTCCATTTGATTGTTTCCTTAATTATATAAAATTGAAATTAAATACCTGGTAATTATACATATTATAACCCATTATTAAAAAAATTATTATTTAAATACAATATTTTCATTCATTCATAAAATCTACTTTACAATGGAAAATTCAGAAAACATTTTCTTGGATTATTTTGACCTAGTAAGATCAAAATCAATATCCATCCTATAAAATTATAATTTTCCCCTAAAATATTAATAACTTTATTTTATTATATTTTAATTAATGTAAAATTTTATCTTTCTGAAATTAATGCTCGGGTGTTGCAGAATTAATGCCAAAATCCAATGGATAACTTATAGACCATGGAAGGATTATTTTTCTCCAAACATTGATGTAGAATAAATAATGTGTTTATGTATTGGAATTCTTAAATTTAGTTGTAGAAGTTATTTTATCAATTATATACTAATTATAATAATCATGAAATATCTAAGGATTGTTCTCTAGTATTTTTTTTTCTTTATTATATGTTCAACAAGTGTTCAGGGGTACTTATACATTACAAAACAAATTGAGTGGTAATGGGATATTTTTGGAAAAATATGACAAGGGGATAAATAAAACTTAACATGCGTCTAATGTAGTGAAAATAATGTTCTGTTGGGATAGAATAGATGATTTACATTGATGATATAAATTAGATAGTATTGGTGACAATGAAAATGATTATTGATTTCATAATAATATTAATATGTTATCTTTAATAAAGTGTATTTCATATTTTGATCTATGAAGTTAAATAAAATTTTATTTGAGGAAAAAGGATAGTGTAAATTTTTGGAAGCATATATATTATCATTTGGATTTTATGGTGTTTTGGGTTATTAGCATGTTTTAGGGGATTATATGATCATGTTATTATAGTGTTTTTATGTGTCATTAATATCTATTTTTTTTTGTTTTGGGATCAATCATAAGTTTATACTGCAAATTTTATGATTTCTTTTGGGTTTTTGAATACTGGTTAAGAATAATTTTATGTGTTTTTGAATTTAACTATTTTTGGAAAGAAATAAGTATATATATATCGATATTATTATTGAAATATTTGATAATAATATTTCAAATGTATATTTTATCCTAATTATGTATCTTATCATTTACTTACATGTTTTGGGTTCAATTTCTAAATTTTGATCAAAGGAATAACATTTCATCATTTTATAGATCTTACGATGTATTAGAATTTTATTTTAGTGTTTTCGGCATTAAAATTTTATTTTTTATTCATCATTTTAATATGGAATTAAGAGTTGTGGAAACTAATTAAAAATAAAACTAAAAGATTAAATTAGATTTTTAGATATGGAGAAATCATATAATTGTATAATTTTTCATAATCCATGTTAAAATATTTCATTAACTCTATGAAAATTATGATTAATTTCATTTTTTATTTTTATAGTAACATTAAATAATTGTTGGTCGTTTTGATCCCTCACTAATTTATGGTTTTTTGGTCTATAATTTCTCATGACCATGTTCTCTATCACTCTATATTAGTTATTTGATGTTATTTTCTCCTCCATTCTATATATTAACTTCATTCCAATTTTTTTCTTATCTAAGAACCCCATTATGTTTTATTTGAGGTAACCATCATGTTTACCACATCCTCATTTCATAGGAAGTTTTATTGTCCTTTCATAAAATATGTGTTTTCAACCAAGGTATTTTACAGTATCAAACCTTTGATGAACAAGATAAAATTGTGAGAATATAATTTATATAAGGGTATGGGGAATGTAACACCACAATATTATATTTTAAAATAATAATAAGCTCCATATCATACAAAACACACAACACTAGAAGTTAGGAGATTTATTATATAGTAAAGAAATATTATAATTTTTATATAATCATTATAATCTATCTTTTGAAATTTTGGGTATGAATATGAGTAATACTATTATGAAATTTATGTATAATATTCTTATTCAATAAAAATGTATTAGTAAATTTTAAGGAAATGAGGAATAAAATTTTATTAAATACATTGTATGCTACTATTAAGATCTGAACCTCTAGGTCCCACCAATCCAATATTAATATTATTTTGACACCCTATTTATTCCTCTGATAGCTGGGGTTTGGAGACTAGAACCTTGTTTTCATATCATACACATGGGAGGACTAATCTTAAAGTGCTTATATACAGACACACTTCTCCATAAACCAATATAATGGTGATCAGTAAACATATAATTTTAAATTGAATTCATAAAATATATCTCACATATTAGTATAACAATAAATATAAATAATGAAAAATGTCTGAGTGTAATCCCATAAAAATTAAAAAGAACCCTACCTATTTAAAAAATAAGGGTAACTACCCAAATGAAACACTGTGTATGAACCATGATATGTAGAGATAAACAATGATCAACCTCATCCTGTTACACCTAGAGGATTATAAAAATGGTGTATCATAATAATATGATGTGGCATGTGTGGGAATATTCCATTAGAAGGTCAGTACAACAATTACTACTAGGGAACCCTAAAATCACTAAACATAAAGCATCAAGTGAGCAGTCAGCTCATCACCATGATAGTATGCCAATCAAGATACGATATTTAAAATATAAAATAGAAACACATCTTTTTTAGATATATCCACTAATTTCCATGGTGTGTTCATGAAATCACTGCCATCTTAGGATTCAGCAAGAGGCTTAAGATAACACTCAACGGTGAGAACCCACTACACAAGTGTTTCCATTTCTGATGACAGTCATCTGAGAGATCTCACTCATTTGGTATCACTATACTACTCAACATCATATGATAGGACATGATTTTTGGGTTTACTATCAATAAAAAGGATTGGAACTAAGAGGTCTCATTCAATATTCACATTCGATCTGACCATAGGCAATCAGAAGACAACACATGTTGAGACACAAATAAAGGATCGCACCCAGGATGTATTGGGTATAATTCACAATAACATGAACATTGAAGATCTTAATTCATAGATAAGTGAACTTACATAGAGCCTCTAGGGTATACCAGAATCTACCTAAAAGAACCTACTATGTATAGGATCGTGTTCCCACATAATTTGGTTACAATGATTCCTCAATCATTATAGAGGGAATGATAAAAAATAATTGAGGATCAAACCCCATATCACTCAGAGGGATTATGGAATTATATCCAAAACTAATCCCATATAGGATGGAAATCATATTCTTAAATGAAATAAATAATTTTACCATAATAGGGATTGACCAATGGAATGAGCCCAAATAATATATCTCAACACAGAAGAGATGGAGGGATTCATCCTACAAAGGATAAACTATACAACTTTTACTAGGATTACATGTTGTGTCCACATAAGTATAAAATTTTCTATGCCTCTCAATCCCACACTAAATGAGTTTTTCCAAATAAAAAACATATTATTTTATATACATGGTATACATATATTGGCCAAGACCTTAGTTTTCTTCATAGTCAATCCTGTGTACTATTGCATGTTTTCATGTACTCAAGTTATGCTCGTGTAATTTGGTCCTGTTTGAGATGGAGTACATGGATTGTTCCCCAAAACACATGGTGTGTGGGTTCACAAGTCTCATGAGTTTATACTATCTATATATTGAGATACAATTCCAAAATATTACATGTATTTTGGATAATTGACTCTACATGGATTTTTTGGCATGTACTTGTTGTACACACTAATTAGTCCATATGAGGATCACAAAACTTGTGAGGAAATCAAGTGGTGTGTGATATTTAACTCAAATGGAAATCCCATCCCATCTATTATAGAGAACGACATAGTGTTTTTCCTATAAACTACATTGATTTTATTTTATATTTTTCCAAAAATTATACCACACTATGAGGATTCCCCCATGCCTCTACTGCTGCCTCTGAATCACCAAGAATCACTCCAAAAAGTCTAGATGTAAGTTGAAAACTATACATGGTTGGTCAAAAAAAAATTTCAAACATTATTTATAAAAAAATCATCATCACCATCCTGATTCAACTTACACATACTATACCATGAATCCATTGTCTCCCACTCCTTTATCAAAAAACATTGTTTTTGGTGGTTGGATTCTAGCCCCAAAATCTTATTGGGAATCATTCTTGAAGCACAAAATTGTCTGAGTATATGATACTATAGAAAATAAGAACACCCAATTGGATATCAAATTCTCCCCCATTATCATGCATAAAAAATGAGCCTCAAATTCTAAACCCAAATCCATGATATTGATCTATTGTTCCATTGAATAAGTGTGCACTGATCGACTACTAGGTATTATTCAAATCACTGTTAGATGAAATCACTAAAAAAAAGAAATAATGATTGGTGAGGGAAAATCTCAAAACAAAATAAGAGGAATGAACCATGACCATTTTTTGGGTTGGAAAGATCATTTATCTCTTTTGAGGATAATGATCTTTATATTACTTGGATCATGGATCCACAATCTTGTGGCAATTGTTCACCACAATTGTCGCTGGAGCTCTCAATCCGAGCTTTATCTTTCCATTTCCCAAGAGTTATGTGGAGAACCCTAAGATTTTTCTATAACTATATTTAAATAGTATTTTATTAATTAGTGGGGAATATATAATTAATAAATTATATAAATTATATAATTTAATTGTGATCTTCACTCAACATTACTTTATCAAAACACCTGACACCGATAATGAATATGTTGTGCCTGTAGGAAACCCCATGATTTATGATTAATGGAAGTCTTATATTTCCTATATAAGATTTTTTTAGGCGTTATGCCATTATTTCAGTAAAATCCTAGTAGCTTGTTATATAATTTATTTAATATTTAAATATCACCCCACCAAAGATCTTCATGACCTGGAATTACTCATTTACTCAACACCTAGATTTAAAAATATTTCATAAAATATTAAAATTTATAGCATAGAAAAAAAATAGGGTCATTTCATTCTATCCATGTTCAAGTATTATCATCCCCAAAAGAGAAAAAATTCTCACAAGTGAGGATACAATGATCTAAATCAGGTTTCCCAATCCTACAAGCTCTCTTGAAGGGTCTTGTTACATTGAAAAAAAACACCCAAGGGAATCACCTAACGATGATGGGTCTTCACCAATCTGTTCTCAAATGAAATCATCCTCCTCAAACTCCTAAAAAGAAAAAACTATACACAATTTAAATATCACACTAGTCAAAATAATTTAATTATTTGTGTATATATATTCACAAAGACAACATGTAGAATAAATCATGCACTTGGTAAAACTAAAATCGATGGTTCAAGCAGTATTCCACCTCTCAATCCTAGGAATATACTGATAAAATTTCCAAATAACCTCAGAGATATCATTCCTCCTTGACCAAATCTCCATAAACCATGAGGAGGTGAGATATACCATAAAAAAATTATCTCTTAATTGAACTCCAAAATTACCCATCATCATTCGAAAAATGAATACTAACATTCCTAGATAGTCCTTATTTCCCCTAGATGAATTAAACCTTTGTCAACCATTGCTATCACCAATGCAAAGACCAAAAGAATTTTCTCCCATATGCTCTGACTAGTGCGGTGATGAACTTTAGGGTCTCCCATCCAAGGCCTCAAATAGTGATAAGCTAATATTTGAGTGGTAACTATTCTGATATGAAAAATATCTTAATGGTAGATGATCCTCCCAACTATAGCCCAAAAATTCGATGCAAAGCCAAATATTTTTCACTATAACCTAAATGTTCTAATTTAGCTGGCCATCTTTCTAAGGTAGATACATTATTGTAATCTAATTATGAGTCATAATAGCCTCTTACATCATCTCTATATTCATGAAATGAATTTAGAATCATAGTTTTAAATAATCATCAAGGAAAAACATGGAATGTTGATTACCTTTTTATGATCATGCATCCCAAAACCTCCTCTAGACTCTACATTTGGATGTCTAAAAAGTGTTAAAATATTTTGAGTCAGTATGAAATCACTCATATATTTTCATGACCTCTCGCGGATCATGGAATCTATGAAATTAATGAAGAAAGAAATTTTCCCATTACCACTTTCATTTGGGAACCTCAGTCATTAATTCATGATAGGTGAGACATCAACATATTAACATAACAACAAAGTACTATTGGCTTAAATATCCAATCAATGAAATAGGATAACAGTACACCCTTACCTATCCTGGATACACTGCTATGGGATAACATGAAACCTCCTCAATACCTCTACTCTCAGCACGAATGGTGTCATAATCCATTCTTTGACAAAGCTTAAATACTCGCCACCTTTAAAAAATAAATTAGGAACATTTAAAATGTATATATAGTCATGTAATTCCTCATAATTGACATCCCATTCTGTGACTCCCTATCTCACTGAAGAAGCATAGGCTTAAAACCATTCAATAGTGATACACTCCAACATCTTATCCTTTAACAGCCATATACAATGAGTTTAACTACTCTGTCACCTTTATCAATAGTAGAGGATTAAAAGGTTTTTCTATGAATTTTCTTCCATTGACTTGCCTTTGGGTGGATTTTGAGATTTCACTAACTCAAATATTGATGATTTCTCAATCAGCCCCATGTATAAGTATTCATATCACCGGGATTTCAACTCTTATATCAATAAATATTATTATGAAAGGTTCATGAAAATTTGGTACTCTCGGATGATGTCATAAAACTCCTCAAGTGTATCATGTAATCTATCAGGGATATAGAGTACACTAGGATTCCACTAAATAATACTACCATGAAATAATTCAACAAGGGTTAATGATCAAGTTCTTAAGTCCCACAGATGCTTCGGAGGAACTCAACATGATGAATGGCGTCACCATAAACTCAATGAAACCGTAATGGATTTACAAATCCACCTTCGATACAATCCCCTCTCAAGCCCTGAGTTAGTGATAACCGGTCCGGAGGTCAAACATTAAGAACCACTACCCCTTTAACCATACGATGAATAATTCATCAATTCATAGGGGTGGAAACTCTTCCGAGGAAACCACCTGGTTCAGAAGATGTCAATCTACACCTAACCTCATGCTCTCATCTGCCACCTATAACACTACCTAGGTGAACACACTGGGTTTAACAAAGCCATGTACAATATATTTATCTAACCACACATCCATATATTATAATTGCAAGGTCCATCTGATATGTTTACACAGATATCAGGCCTTCCGTGTGTGTAGGTATATGAAGGAAAAAAATATTTGATATGAAAGTAATCCTTGGACAAGAATAGGAAATAATTATTCACGATCCACAAACACCATAGGTAATTTAATGTTATATGATTAACTTATACAAGGTTCATACTAGCCACATGGTAAGTAACTGGTTATATCCTCTATACAAATGACATCTTCCTGCTCTAATTTGAATTCATTATCTCTAAAGAATGAATATTCAATCCTATTAACATGGGTACACAGCAACCACCACTGGTAACATCCATCCATGAGTGGATTGTAGGACACTAGTCCATACAAATAAATTCATCATAAGATATCAAAAATTCTATAGAAATATTCCATTTGCGGAACTCTCTCCTCCTAGAGCTAGTTTACGTTATCAATAGATGTTAATAATCACTCATCCTATTTTATGGAGCCTTTAGAAACATGGGTCAATCCAAAAGGATCCACTGGTATTGTTAGGCCTAAAAATGGGATATGTTTACAGAAATGTGGCTTCCAACTATGTACTAAACTACATAGAGAGAAGATAAGTGACATGAATTACCTTAAACCATTCCCGAAGAATCTGATCCAAAAGATCCTACTACAGGAATATACCCTTTATATTTACCTTTAATTCTCCCAAACAAGGTATTTCTATCACATATTAACACATCCAGACAACCTCACCATACATTTTGAATGAAGTCATCCACCACACCATGACAATATTCGTTTTGGGTGGCACTGACTAACCCACATGGTTAAGAGTTTCATTACAATGATATGTCTCAGTGTGGGAAGCACCCATATTTTTTGTGTTCTAAAAGCCACATGAATCATCCCCAATACATGGTACTATCGATTCATTTTATCATCATGGAGAAGTCTCACAACTTAGACCACCATCAGGAGGGGTCCTTTACGAGAATTAGATTCTCACCATAGACACATTCTATTCATCTATCAACTAATAATGAGATTATATCACCACGAATCATGACATATATTTATCTATGAAACCCACAAAGCACACTAAGTATAGGGTTTTCATCTGCTAGTACTATAATAACTAACAACTTCTCAACCACACTAGGAGCATCCACCTGAATCACTAATGGTGGGTCAATGTGTTACTAAATAAGTGGGGAAATCCATCAAAGTCCACCTATATGACATTTCTCCTAAACATTTCCAAAAACTATATCCTCGCCAAAAAGTGGATCATAACCATTATATCACTACAAATTTTTAGCTAGTTGAAATCATTGAAGAATCCAGTGATGGTCATGATATATCATGATCAAAAGAGCATATATAGGGAGTTGAATCCCTAAATAAATGTTATCACTACCCATTCGTATATGATTAATGTAACAATATTTTCCCTATAACCAATGAAAACTTAGGTCGAGTCAACATGTCATTTTTCAAAGTTCTAGTGAATTGATTCATCATCCACCGTACCAACACTGGATTCATTCTTGTAAAAGATAAACTTAAAACACATTAACATTATTTCCCTAGTATCTAAACCAAACCTCATAGTTATAAAATCTCTAAATTTTTGTTCTATGATATCCTTTTATGATACCATTATGACATGACCCAACCCACTAGGGCCCACTTGGTCACCATTAAGCTAATTGTGACACACCAAGACAAAATATGATAAAAAATGGGTTTGGAACTATCATCATGTAGGAAAATCCCAAACTCGGGTGCCATAACCAAACATCCTTGTACATGTGAACACATATCTATATACCAATATATAAAATAAGGGTAAACAACTCTTACTATAAATTAATGCATAAAACTTATCCCATATTAGAGTAAAAAAATATTTATAATTAATACAATAGGGAAAAAACAAGATGACTAAAATTATAAAGAACCAAACCTACTAAAAACATAGAGAGAATCTACCCAATCGCAAAACCTAGTATGAACCACATTCTATCAAGATCATATAAACTAGACATAATTCTAGTCCACTGAGGACTCTATCATAATGTCCATTCATCTCCATAATACACGGCATGTTTGGGAGCAGACCATACATGGGTGATTATAAAAAACCCAATAGGCCACCACAAAATCAATAAACATAGAAAATAAAGAGAGTAGTCAACACATCACTGTGAAGGTATGTCAATCAATATATGAGACATTAAAATTTCAAAAATATATAGAGATCCTATAATGATAGTAACTATGTCTCATGTTGTGGTCATGATCTCACTTAAATCCTAGGATTATACTTGTGGATCATGATAACAATCATATACGATAACTCACTCCATGAGACTTTCTATATCTAGTTGATGTCATATGAGATGTCCTATTCATTGGGTTTCAATTCACGTATGGAACTCATCTAAGAGAAAATTATCATCATGTTTTACATGAATAATCATTAAGGAAACTAAGAGGGATCATCCATAAATTAGAAATGACCAGAGTACAATTCGTCGAAAGATAAAAGATGTCGATTAAATGATAGGGGATCACACCCTAAACACATATGGTTAACTTGAACCTAATTAGAACCTTGAAAATCTTGATACACAGATTGGGGAACTCACCCAATTCCTCAAGGGTATAATGATACCTAAATAAAATAAACTGTTACATATGGGATAATATGCATCTGTAAATTTTATAAAATGATTCCCCAAACCCCATCTTATTAGGGTGACTAAATGATTGAGTATCACATGTTAGTTCATACAGAGGGATTCATAAACTCAAACTAAGACTAATCCCATAGAGGGGATCCCAATCTAATGACTAGAAATTAACACCTCACTATAATCTCATAGGGATTGACCAAAGGAATGAACCCATATAATGAAGTCCACATTGAAGATACCGAGGGAGCCAACCTTCCATGTAGGAGTACATAGTGTATATTTGGAGTACACAATGTGTCCCTCTATGTTTGGAACTAATAGTGTCTTGTTATCCCATATGACATAAATTTCTCCAAAAACATGTTGTTTTAGTATTGATGAATACAATTTAATTATCGGTTTTGAACATGGAATTCTATATGGTCTGGCACGTGTACTATATCTCATGCGGGTGTACTTAGGATATGCCTACTTAAAATGGCTATGTTCATGCAAGGGTACACTACTTATATCCCAACACCCATGATGTGTTGAATCACATAGATCCTGGGAAAATAAAGTCTATAAAAGTTAAGGTATTTTCTATGTCTTACATGAAATGTGAGAAATTAAAATAGTTTGTAACTCTACATAACATTTTGGGAATGTACTCATTGTACACACCAATCTATCTAGCTAAGCGTCAAACACTGCTAAGTAAATTATACTACATGTGATATTTAACACAATGTGAAAACCCAAGGTACCACTATAGGGGAAATACATGGACTGTGTTCTTCTGAACTGCATGGTGTGGAGTTCAGAATTTTCTAGAAATTCTAGGTCATCACATGGTTTCAATCATACATTCATCATTGCCTATGATTTCACTTAGAATCACTCCATGAAGTCTAGATATGATTTTACCATCATTCATTGATGAATTATAGTCAAATTACATCATTTGTTCACAATAAAACCATCTTTATCGTCATTCTGAAGAAGCCTTCATTACCTGGCTCAGGAATCCACTATCTCCCAAACCTCGATCAGATACAACGGTCATTAGTGGCAGGATTCCAACCACGAAATCCACTGGTGAATCATGTCCAAAGCACCTATTTCATCTGAATTCCTGATACATTTAAAAATGAAAAATTATGATCTAATATAAAATATTTTGTCATCATTACGCAATACAAATTTGGCCCTGATTTTGAACCCGAACCCATGATATTTATCTATTTCTCCAAAGAATGTCTATGAAATTAAAAACTATCTGGTATTTTTCAAATTACTAGACATAGAACCCACCAATGAAAAACACATAATGAATGGTGGGAGAAAATCATGAACCACAATAAGAGGAATGAACCACAACCATTTTTTAACCGAACTCAATCCAATTCAATTATAATGATGAAAAAACTGAAAAAATTAAACTAACAATGATCATATATCATTAATATCCAAATCCATTAAAGATAACCCCAAACACATAAATCAATGGTTTACAGGGAAATTAAATTGTCAATAAGATTTATTTTTATTTGAAATTGAATAAATAAATGGAGATATATCCCCATAAAACAAATTCCACACATCAATTTTTGGATTTATCACTGATGAAAAATGATACCATATCACATTTTTTGGTGAGATCCATTAACTCTTTCGATGTATACAATCCTTGTGGTACTCCGATCATTGATCCATGATCTCACAACCATCTTCTGGCACACTCTCGACATAATCTATCAATCAATGAACTCTCGCTCTCTCTCTAAATCCTTATGTTTATGTAGAAAGCCCTAGGATTTTCCCATAACTAGGTTTAAATAGAATTTGATTAGGTCATGACATTTAAATTAATTAATTAATTTAATTATCATCTTCCCACAACTACAATTTAACAGAATTATCGATGATGAAAAATGTTATTTCATGCCTATGTTAAAACCCATATTTTGTATTTAATGGGCTAATCATATTTTCTATCTATGTCTTTATTTAGGGGTTATCACATGATATTCAAAGAACTCGACATGTGTGATATAATATTATAATATTTTTCATATAACTAAACCATGTCGCTTCCCACCCATAAATTCTATGATGACACAACACCTATCTTTTTAAATATTCCTTAAAATATTTCAATATCTAACATAGTCAAAACATAATCATCTCTTTTATAAAAACACATTATCATTAAATACATTATCATATATTAGAAGAGTCCCATTTTGTTTGGAATTGGTTTCAAAATTTAACTACATTTCATTTATTAATCATAATCCAGTTAATTTAATTTCAATATATATAATTATTTATTTTGATATTATTACTTTTTAATACATAAAATTTCATTTTTTGGAAAAACAATTTCTTTCGGGTTTTGTGGATTTATTTTAATGGTAGTGAATTCCACTTATAGTGATTTAATATTATAAAATGGATCCTGTATTTTGGAATATAATTTCTCAATTTGGTAAATAACTCAACTTTAATTTTAGTCATAATTAATAGTAAAAATGGTAAATATTTATCACCCTGATAAGGGTAAATCAGAAAGTTGTGTTTAAAAATAATTTTATACGGCCTTACATATATATCAAAAAAAATTAATTTCTACATTATGAGTTTTATTTGATCATACTCATTAAATTTTGATTATATTCCAATTTTTTTCTATTTTACTTTGATAATTACTTTAATATTATTTTATAAGAATAAATAAAAGAAGTCACTATCTTTGTTTTAATATCTATAATATTTTTTAGAGATTAAATACATTATGTTTTGTTAACGATGGGTATTTGAAATAAATATTAAATTTTTAACATGGTAAATTTTGATTAATTATTAGTGATCGATAAATTATATTAAATTATTATGTAACTGTGACATATTGTTTGTTCATGTATTAGAAAAACTAAAATAAATGATTTATTATGTAATAAAATTAATAAAATTTACAAAAATTAATGTGTTAAAATAATTTTTTGGATAAATATTACATATTATTTATGTCCTATTTATTTATTGGAATTAAATTTCTATCTCATATTCTTTTAAATATAATTTGTGTGAATATTCCTAAAAATCAATTTAACAGAATGATATGTTATATAATATTTTATTAAATTATATAGAAATAATAAAAATAAATAAATATAGTATGGGGATGTCATATGGTTGAAAATGGAATCCTTTTACCAATTTTTCCAATTTTTATATTATCAGAAAATCTATAACACTTTAATACTGAAAATGTTGCTACTATGATAGAGGTTAAAATTGGTTAATAAATGGGTTAAAACAAAATAGAAGGTTTAAAATGACACCATAACCTATCGAAATGATATTATCTTAATTTATTTAACCATTTACTTTATTATATATTAAAATTTTCCATTTGTTTCCCATTTCCCATAAATAATCATTTATTTTATTTTATTTTATTGATTTATTTTTATTGTTCCCTTTCCTTCACTATAAAGGTATACCACCTATCCTTTATTCTTCACACCACCATGAAACACCTATCTCTGCTAAAACCATTAAAAATTTCTTATAATCATCTTTACAGAAGCTATGGTAGTTTTGGTATCCTCAAAATACCCTCCCTAGGGTCCTTCAAAAGAGATCTAAAGGAGGATTCTTAAAGAGGGGGTAATTGTCTTAACTGATTCCATTCATTTTAATTCGTCTCTTACATCTTTAAATTCTTTACTAACCATTAAAATATAATAAATGTTTTTACCATATAATGTGATTCTATTATTTTGATTAAATAACCATTATCTATCTTATTTACATTAAGTGGGAAATGAATGTGTCGCTCGTCTATCCATGTGAATTCAAAAGGAATAATTTTTCGTCACTATATTTCAAGTGTTATTTATTATTATGGATTTGATTTTTACATATGATATTTATTAAATAATTATTATTACAAATTATTATATCATATCTACCTTATTACCCTTCCATATTTTTGGAACTGATCCCTATATGTATAATTCCATCTCTAAGAAGCATTGCGAATTATTTCTCCTTTCTAATTTTGATGGATGATAATAAGAATATATTTTTTGATTATAAATAATATTTTTTATATATTATTGATTAAATACATGTCATTTATTATTTAAATTTCTTTTGTTACATCGATTTAACTGATGAAACATAACTCCTGTGTATGTATGGAGTACCATCTCAATGAAGTAATATAACTCATTTTCCTCATTAATTTATATTGATGATAACAAAACATTATATAATTATTAAATATTATAATTATGACTTTATTTAAAATCTATTAAATGATTAAACTATGATCAAGGTATGAGGACCAAAACTGCTGATCTAAAACACACACACAAAATGAAACAGTTACACCACACAAATAATGGGTTTACAAATAATTAGTAATAAATGGGTGAGAAAATGCAACATTTGGATGATATAAAAAATTATAATAATATATATTACTATGATATATAATTATATTATATCTAAATTTATTATAGAAGAGTTTATAGAGCATACAATTAGAGCATACAATTAGTTATGTGAGACATATTCCTTATTCATTGAATCTTCACTTTGTATGGTGTATATAATACCAATGAAATCTTTTATGATTTTATTCATAAAATATAGAAGGATTTAAAAATAAAGATAATTTTTTCTATTTCATTAGGATTTGATTAATATATTACCAATGTTGTTAGGGTGTTTCATCTCAAAATTGTTTCATTGAGACATGTTTTATGTTATACACCTATTTTGATTTATAACGTGTATATACAAACCCTTTTACATTGTATATCATGAATATACTCTTTTGGATGATATTTAATGTTTCATTTGATATTATTACATCATATAACTTGTGATTCAGAAGCTTCCAAAGTGGTAAGGGTTAATTCTTCTGTCCCACTTTTAATTGATATCATTTATGTTTAAATTACCTTTAAAGAAATTGGAAGATTTAATTATTCTAAAATCCCATTTATTTTCTTCTACTTTGGTTATTTATTTTTTTTCATGTTTTCTTCACATTTTATCACTTTGTAACTCAATGTTAATAAAAAAATATTTTTACGGAAAAGGGACATTAATTCTCATTGTGGTGTGGAATAGTTTTCTTTCATGAAAAAATTTTATACAACGTTTTAATGAAATTTATTTACAATTCTCCAATGATTTTTCTAAGTAATTTTTATCTAATTTTATCATTTAAAAAAAATAATATGATGGTTTTTCAGTTTTATGAATGATTCAAATTTATCTTCTTTAAAAAACATGAAAAGAATGAGTTTTAACATTTATGGAATCAGTATATTTTTCCTTGGCAATGACATTTATTTTATTTTATACTTCATTTACAAGTATATGTTGTCATTATTGGTGAAACATAATTTTTCAATATTATGAGAATTTTTATTTTTAAAGGTATCAAAAGAAAAATATATTTTCCATGTATTCAATGAAATGTTTTAATTTTTATTTTAAGTTATATTTTTCATCTAAGAGAACATCCGTTGATTTTTATTATGATCTACTATGGATATTTTCTAATTATACCATATATATTATTTCTATGTATGGTATATGATGTTGTCATAACTAACATGAAATATATTTTCTTTCCTTGGGTTAACTAAGCCACAATTAATGATTTTATGATTTTTATAATGAGATATGCATGAAAATCGTTTAATTTTTAATGATTATGACATGATGATATAATTTATGTTTTATGATATTATGACATATATATTAATGGATTATGATTAAGTAATGGGAGGGCCTAAAATTATATTTCCCTCTAATGAATTGGGTTGTAATTTTAGAGTTAATTGGTAAAATTTAATTATGAGATAATATTGGAATTGATTGGGTAGGCTTTTCCATATTGTGTTAATATATAATAAGAAATTATGGTATGGGAATTTTTATATAAATATCATTTCAAATATTATTAAAATATGAAATTTTCTACCATACTTTTATGAAATTATGTTTTTATAATATTATAGAGACCCAAAAATTGATGTACATAGACATTACATTAATTTTATGGAATACTTAATACATAACAAAACACAGACGCCCAAAGACCAAATTAGTTGAGTGTCTTTGAAACTCGGAACATAATCTTCTAATAATGGTTAATGATCTTCAACATCTCCCATAAAGATCTTCCCCTTTTGTTTTCTTACCTAATACATTTATTTATATCTTGGGAAAATGAAATCATAAAAAGGGTGAGATGAAATGCTCAGTTAGAGTAAGCATGGAGAAAATAAAATAAACCATATACATTTGCATTTAAAAACATGAACATAATGTTTAAACATCAAAATATTGAGTTGTGAAATAAATCTTGGTAGTATGTAAGTCATAGATCATAGAGGAACATTGATAATGATAAAATAGCATGGGAATAAAATATTTAATTCTGGAAAACGATTATGCACATGATATGATTTCCATGGTAGCCAATGCATTGCTTTCGGGACCATCATAGTGGTCAAAGTCTATTACTGAACCGGGTTTACTTGCCATTCCAACCCTGTATTACTGAACCAGATTTACATGTCGTTCGAGCCATGTTTATCTCACGAGATATAAATCATTACCTAATGCATTGGAGGGAGATATAGGTCCCAACGATCTCATAATTAATTCATTCTTATATGTGCAACAAAATATACATAATTCATTCTTCATAACCCAACGAATAAAATAGGTTTCATAAACATCATATCATTATGACATAATACATATAAAATAAATGGATAACATATCTTCATAAAAAAACATGTAAATAATATGAAAATATTACTTGAAACATATCCATATTAAATAATGTCATCTTATATGGAAAATATTTTTGATAAAACACGTGAAATGAATTCTTCAAAAAAATATCCTTTCTTTTTCAAAATCATTTTCTATTCTCAAAATTTCATTTAATTTTAAAGGAAAAAATTTTTGTGGAAAATAACCATGAAATATTGTAGAGGATTCTTTATATAAATAAGGCATTATAAAACCGTAAAAATCCATTCACGTCGTATAAGATAAAAAAACATTATCCGCGTACGTTTTCCAGAAAACTCAAAAAGTACCTTGTATGGTAAAAAATAAAGATTCCTTCCATACATTGTGGTAATAAAAGGGTAAAAAAGCCTTAAACATAAAAGGAATGATAATAGAAATTTTATGAATATATTTTGAGAAAACATGGACATGGATGATAAACATATCCATAATAAATACTTACGAATAAACAATCCAAATAAAAACAATGTTGGAATAATTATCCCTTACCTTATGTCCAATTTCTTCCATATGTGTCCGAGACTCCTGTATACTGGGTTTAAAAATATTATTAATTTGTAACATAACAATAATAATATTTATGATATCGTATATGATTCACTTACGACTTTATATTACCCGTTTATTTCTCAATATCATGTTAAAGTAGTGTTTTGGTTAAAATCGTTCCATTTATCGTACGTGTTTTGACTTGTAATTATTCATATGATTACATAGATCAGGATTACATACTTCCAGAATGTAAAAAATGATTTATATATAATATATATTCATAATATATATATAATATATCGATAAATGGAATGAAATACACCGTTCATGGAGATGGTTGGTCGTACATACGCATGAACGCTATTTTCGTTTCCATATTAAATTAAATAAAAGTAAGTAAACAACATATACATAAATATAGTTTTATTATTATGCATTATATTTCATGATTATTTATTATATATACTTTATAATCATTCTACAATGGTTAACATGGAAAATGAATCTTATCCCGTTGTGGAGACGGTAATCCGTACATACACACGAGTATTGATATCATTCCCATAATTATTGAATGAAATTGGAGTGGATGATATAATATATAAGAATCAATATGATTTTATAATAATTATATATAGTAATTTCATACCTAATTATACCCATCCAAGTAGGATGGTTATGAAAAACAGATTACACCACGGCGTGGAGATGGTAGGTCGTACATACGCACATGGGGTGATTTTGTTTTTTGTAGGATGGATATAATGTGAAATAGAGTTGTTTAATATTTATAATAACATATAAGAATATTATTTATACTTATGTTATTACATTATAATGAAACAACTAATGAAGTGGAAGTAAAATAAGAAAGAAACTTGAAATAATCGGTAGAAGAGATTACCTCTTCCTCGACGTGCCTATTTTAAACTTCCTCTTATGGTACTAGAGTTGACCTTTAGAGAAGAACAGAAACTCTATAATATAACTAGTGAGGTTTAGATGAGTAATTTCTAGGGTTTTTCCAAGCTTTAAGGCTTAAAATTGAGTGAAGAGAAGAGGGGGGAGGTTCCCATTTATATGAGAGAAGAGGGGCACTTTTGGAAACCTCAAAAATATTAATTTATAATAAACTCAAAAACCACATAGAAACTTTAAAAATGACTAAAATTAGAATCTGAGATAAGATAGGGTTGTAATCAAATCATTCAATAAAATTTAGACATGTTGGGAACATATTTTAAACCTTTTCAAATTGATTTATCCTTATTTAATATATTTAATCTTATTTGTTGTAATAATTATCTAAATTTTAAATTGTTATAAATACTTATTATGTGTTGTTAATTATCCATAAATTGATATGATATGAAATTTTCTACCATATAAATTTCAATTTATAATTTATAAATAATTTATAAATTTTTAAACAATTTAATAATATTTTAATTTTGTACAATATCAATAGTGTCAATTTTGACACTATTCATTTATTTGAATTTAAATAAAATCCACACATAAGATATGTACTAACCAAAATATGAAATAGAATAATAACATGTTATATAAATATATAAAATTTGTGGAGAACACTACTTAGTTCATATAATATTTATTTTAATATTTTTAAAACCATTTATTTGATATTTCTCTTAAAAAATAATTACTACCACATTTTTGTAAGATTATTTAATATATCTATTTGTTGCATTAAAATTAAAGATAAATTACTATGATTAATATAAATCTAATATATTTCATAATAATACATTTAGTCTAATTTATCTTCTAAATTTTTTTTACAATTTTATCATTATTAATGTACGAATGTGAAAACATTGACATCATTTAAAATAAAAAAAATATAAATATCATAATATATTTTCTAAGCTCCAAATGGTCCACAAGTCGACCCTTGAATTCTGAGGGTATATATATAATCAACCAATATGGTTTGGGAATGTTTCTGGTTCTTAGTATGGGTAATATTATTTTAATAAAAACTATATTATTGATTTTTTTCTAAATAAGTAAAATCTGCATCATTAATGTATAAACTATTAAGGTAAATATATATTTATTAAAAATCACTAATAAATTACCATGAGGAATAAAAACATTTTACCTTTCAAATGATTATTTTTAATTTAATTTATATTATCTTTTACCTTATATTAAAAATACTTTAAATATTATAGTTTGACTAAGACATATTTCACTTTCTTTAAATGAAATAAAGTAAAGGTCTTAATCACATCAAAGTGGGTTACCAAAGGTACCATTTCGACCCAAGAATATTTTAGGACGAAATATATTCATCCAATTATATTAATACATGTGTTAGGGTAATTTTACAATATTATTTTTACCATTAATTATTTGATTTACCTTTAACTATAGTAAATAAAATTTACCATAGTTACTATTCATAAAGTATAAAAATAAAAAGTATCTAATTAAAATAATTTGGACCTAGTTATTCCAAATACAAAATCGATTTTTCCAAATTCAAAACACAGAATTCATAGTATTTAATTTAAAATTAATCCCACTATTGAGAAAATAGGTTCTAAAAGTTAAAACGTTGCAAAAGATTGAAATGTTTTTACATATGAATTCAATGTAAAATTAATGATAATTACATACATAATATTAAATAGTGAAAATATATTATATTTATACTTTAAAACCATTCAATATTATAATTTAACCATATAAATTACCTTGATGAAAAAAGATGTTATTAATTAAATTTTATCATATTTCTACTATTCATCAAAATATGAAAGTTAAGAGAAAAATATTAAAAAGTTATCCAAAGTAAATATTTATATACTTATTGTAATAAATAAGTTTATTTTTTCAATTTTAACTCATAAAAAAGTCAAAAACATGATTTATAGTGGGTGCACCCTCAAAAGGTGGCAAAACTGAATTTTTTTAAAATTACATATTTTACCTGAAAAAATTATTTTGTTCTCATACCATGTTCTAAAATATGTGTAAGATTAATTATAATGTTATAAAATTAAAAATGTGTTTAATAATATTCATAACGGCTAGTTCATAAAAATATTATAACAATATACCGTTGCATAGTGAAACTCAGTATTGCGTACAACACAAGATATTGAGGAAGGTCGCTCTAACGTGCAACACAAGCCAAGAATAGTGTTTGTGTATACTATAAGCTAATTCTATGTTGAATATAGCACAATAAAATCTTATAGTAGAATGTAACACAAGAAATCAATGATATTAAAACGAATATTTCTTATAAAATCTCCTGGTGTTACTTTCTACCCCCCTTAAAATGATTTTCGCCATCAAAATTTATCGGGGTTATAAATCGTTTACTACATGAAATTTTCATTCATAAAAAACCACATCGTAAAAAGGAATATGAAAACATAATTTTAAAAATTATATTATGAAATGTAATGGTTACCCAAATTAACTCATCAATGGGTTTCCACAGAGGAGAACATAGGTGAAAACATGGATATGGAAGAGAAATCTAACCATCAAGTTTTGATGGATAGTGGTAGAGAACATGGCTATGAAAAATACTTAAATCAAAAAGCCATAAATTTGTGATGATCTAGGGTACCATCTAATTTATGGAATATGAGGGTACTGGGACAACATTTTTGGATTTCCAGATCCTTTCCATAAATTTCAAAATTTTGAATTTGAAGAAATAATTTCACGATTTTGGTACAATCTCACCGTTGGTCATTCCTTGAATAATTTCCACATTATATCTTAATACAATAAAGTTGAATTTGTTATTCCTGAAGTGTTATCATATCATGTGATAGAATTATGGTTCATTCCATATGTCGCAAACAAAAGGTTTGAAAAAGATATTAAATATACATAAGTTTATATATGGTGATATTAATCATATATGGCTCAAAAAATTGGCTTATACTTCATATATAAATAAAATATAACTATTTTCTACTAGACATGGACTTCTTATACGCCAGTGGTAGGCGATAAAGGGATATTTCATTTAAGTATTGGGTTTGATTCTTGCATCCATGTCTGACGCGACGGGTTGTCGCTCATCCTGTGGGTTGTCCTTTTTCTAAAACTATACTATTATAACATTTTATAAATAATATCAAAATGTTCTATCCTTAAACAATACAATCTCATGACTAAATTAATTCATTCTAATCTTTTTCTTTTCTAAAATACTTTTGTCCAATATCATTGTATAATGAAAAAGATTACTAGAGAGTTTATCTACCAAGCATGTGAATACCATCATTTATCCCACATATATCATAAGATATATCTTGTTGGTCACATTCCAAACATGTTAATACGTTAATCATGTAGTCTTGAAACATAAATTACCATAGAATCATTGTGAAAACACGAATGCTATCAGTAGTTAATTATTTGTACATACAAAAATCCCAAAATTTCTATATACTCAAACCATGATGTCACATTGCCCTTATATCAGTCATGAGCTCATTAATACTATCAAAAATATTATTTTCTCCTTATACCTTAATTATACACATAGCATCTTCTTTCCAAAAATATTTCAATCACTCTTCCTGGGTACTGGTACCATTCAATATATACATTCAAATACTCAAGGAAAAATA
The DNA here is from genome assembly GCA_963277665.1 of Viscum album. Taxonomy (NCBI): domain Eukaryota; kingdom Viridiplantae; phylum Streptophyta; class Magnoliopsida; order Santalales; family Viscaceae; genus Viscum; species Viscum album. Next base: position 1,981,848,741 of record OY728145.1, on the reverse strand, counting down.
ATAGTGTAAAAATCCTTATATTTTTCATTATTCCATAGTCCCACACATTATTCTAGATAAAAATGCAGTCATTATACAACCTTCTTAAACCATTTACTGAACTTCATTATTTTATTCCTCAACACTTCTTTTATCTCATATTTCATTTGTAGTCTCTTCATTATCATTAACAAAAATGCTACCCATACGACCATGCTGATTTTCTTCATGATATTTTTCCATAATAAATTAGTTTTCATAATTATTGTACATTCCAAATTAAAAACATTTATTTGTTGTTGATGTATTAGAAATACCCTTTTCATTGTCCATTGTGTGAACTGAACCTTTTTATTTGAAATTTATGGATTTGTGTCACTCTTTTCCACACCCAAAGCATCTTCTAGTTCCTTTGAAACATTCTCCCTGATGCCTCTTCCCACATGATTTACATGAGGTAAATTGAACATTCTTTCATCTTCGGACATCATGAAACTCCATCTTTCTCCTATTATCCGAGTCAGTAATCTTACTAAAGTTTTTATTATTGATCATATTATGATATTGCTGATTAGGCATAATAATGATGTTTCGCCTTCCAAATCCCATTTCATTTGGTTTTTTATGAAGAATATCATTCCATTTTCCATCATATTCTCCATTAACATGAATATTTTTGTTTCAATCCATTTTCTAAAACCCAAAAAGAATAGTGTGAGAGGAAAAAATAATACTCGATAAACAACATAATAAAGGGGGATTGCCTTCAATATCTAACATATTAGATTTAATTTTAAGATCAATATCATAATTCTAGGACTATAACCTATACATATAATCACATTATGGACATCCCTAGACATTCCTTGGAAATATCTCTGGGGATCTCCCTAATGTTTTCACATCCTAGTTTCCAAAGGTTATCTAAACATTCGATCTGATGCCAACTGTAGAGACCCAAAGATTGAAATACATTTAAATTACATTATGTTTGAGGAATACATAATAATAACAAAAAACAGACACCCAAAGACTGTATTAGTTTAGTGTATTTGGAAACTCTGAACATAATCTTCTAATCATGGTGAAAGATCTTTAACATATCCCATAGAGATCTTACCCTTTTGTTTTTTTACCTAAAAACATTATTTATATCTTAGGGAAAATAAAACGAACAAATAGTGATTTCGAATGCACATTAAGGGTAAGCATGGAGAAAATAAAATAAACCATATACATTTGAATATAAAAACATGAACATAATTTTTGAAACATAAAAATCTTGAGTTGTGAAATAAATCATGGTAGTATGTAAGGCATAGATCATAAATGGACATTGATCATGATAAAATATCAGGAGAATAAATCATGTAATTGTCGAAAACTATTAATCACAAGATATGATTTCCATCGTATCCATGGCATTGCTTCCATGACCATCATAGTGGACAAAGTCCATTACTGAATTGGGTTTACTTGTCGTTCCAGCCCTGTATTACTGAACCAGATTTACATGCCATTCCAGCCATGTTTATCTCATGAGATATAAATCATTACCCAATTCATTGGAGGTAGATATAAGTCCCCACATCTCATAATAACTCATTCTTGTGTGTTCCACAAAATAAACATAAATAATTCATTATAACCCAATGAATAAGATGGGTTTCAGAAACATCGTCTCATCATGACATAATCCATATAAAATAAATGGATATCATTTCATCATAAAAGAACAAAACATGTAAATAATAGGGACATTATACTTGAAACATAACCATATTAAATAATGTCATCTTATATGGAAAATAATTTTGATAAAACACTTGAAATGTATTCTTGAGGAAAATATCCTTTCTTTTTCAAAATCATTTTCTATACTAAACATTTCATTCAATTTTAAAAGAAAACATTTTTGTTGAAAATAACCATAAAATCATATAGAGGAAGCTTCATGGAAAGCAGGTTTTATGAAATTGTATAAATCAATTAACATTGTACAAGTTAAAAAAACAATATCCTCGTACTTTTGCCGGAAAAGTCCAAAAGTACCTCGTATGGTAAAAAAATAAAGATTCCTTCCATACCATGTAGTAAAAGTAAAAAAATAGTAAACACGTCTTTAAACATACATGGAACAATAGTAAACATTTTATGAAAACATTTTGAGAAATCATGGACGTGGATGATAAACATAATCCCAGTAAATACTTTCAAATAAACAATCCCAGATAAGAATGAGATTGAATAATTATCCCTTACCTTATGTCCAATTTCTTCTATATGTGTTCAAGACTCCTATATAGTGGGTTTTAAAAAATTATTAATTTTTATGAGAACCATAATAATATTTATGATATCATATATGATTCACTTATGACTTTATATTACCCGTTCATTTGTCAATCCCATGTTAAAGCTGTGTTTTGGGTAAAATAGTTTCATTTATCATACGATTTTTGACTTGTAATTATTCATATGATTACTTAGATAAAGATTACTTACATCTAGAATGTAAAACATGATTTATATATAATATATATTCAGAATATATATATATAATATATCGATAAATGGAATGAAATACATTGTTCATGGAGATGGTAGGTCGTACATACGAAGGAACGTTGTTTTTGTTTCCTCATTAAATTGAATTGATGTTATTAAATAACCTATAAATACATCCAGTATTATTATTTTGTTATATATTTCATGATTATTTATTATATATACATTATAATCATTCTACAATGGTTAACATGGAGAATTAATCACATTGTGTTGTGGAGACGGTAATATGTACGTATGCATGAGCATTGATATCATTCCCATAATTATTGAATGGAATTTGAGTGGATGATATAATATATTAGAATCATTATGATGTTATACAAATCTTATATAGTTATTTCTTCAATTATTATACCCATCCAAGTAGGTTAGTTATGAAAAAATGATTACACCACAGCGTGGAGATGGTACGTCGTACGCACCCACGCGCAGTGATTTCGTTTTTCATACGATGGATATAAGTTTAAATAGGGTTGTCTCATATTTATAATAACATATAATTATATTAGTGAAACTTATGTTATTACTTTATGATGAATCAACTAAAGGATATGAAGTATAAGAGGAATGAAACTTGAAACAATCCGTAGAAGAGGTTACCTCTTCCTCGACATGCCTCTTTTAAACTTCCTCTTAGGGGACTAGAGTTGACCTTATGATAAGACCATTACCTCTAAAATATAACTAGAAAAGTATAGAAGTGGAATTTTCAGGGGTTTTCTGAGGTTGAAGGCTTAAAATCAAGTGAATAGAAGAGGGAGGAGGTTCCCTTTTATAAGAGAGGATAGGGGCACCTTTGGAAATCTCAAAAATATTAATTTATAATATACTCAAACCCCACTAAAAAACATCTAAAATAACATAAATTTATAGATGATATGATATAGGGTTGTAATCCTATCATTCATTAATATTTATACATGTTGGGAAATTATTTTAAACCTTATCAATTTGATTTATTCTTACTTAATCTATTTAATCTTATTTGTGGTAATAGTTATCTAAATTTTAAATTATTATAAATACATACTTATGGGTTGTGAATTGTCCATAATTGGATACTTTATGACATTTTATACCATATAAATTTCAATTTATAATTTTTAAATTTTTTTGTGATTTTTAAACAATTTAATAATATGTTATTTTTAAACAATATCAATAGTGTCAATTTTGACACAATTCATTTATTTTAATTTATATAAAATATACACAGAAGATATGTTTGAACCAAAATATTTAATAGATTAATAACATGTCATATTCATCTATAATGTTTTTGGAGCACACTATTTATTTAATATAATAATTATTTTAATATTTTTTAAACCATTTATTTGATATTTCTCTTAATAAAATAATTACTACAACATTTTATTATTATTATTTATTACACTGACTTGTTGCATAAATATTTAAAATAAAATACCATCATTAAGATAAATCTTATATATTTCATAATAATACATTTAGTCGAATTTATCTTCTAAAACACAAACTTTAAAAAATTTATATTTATTAAAGTATGAAGGTGACAAATTTGACATCATTTAAAATAAAATAAAATAAATGTCATGATATTTTTTATAAGGCTCCAAATGGTCCATATGTAGACCCTTAGATTCTTAGGGTATAGATATACTCGATCAATAAGGTTTGGTAAAGTTTATGGTCCTTTTGAATGGTATTATTATTTTAATAAGAACTATATTTTTAATTTTTCACTAAATAAATAATTTCTGCATCATTAATGTATAAGATAATATTGTATTTATATATTTCATAAAAATAACAAATAAATTACCATGATGATGAAAAAAAATTATATTATAAATGAGTATTTATAAATGAATTTATATTCTGTATAACCTTATATTAATAATACATTAATTATTAAAGTATGAGTGAGATGTATTTCAGTTTCATTTAATAAAATAAATTAAAGGTCTTAATCACATGCACGTGGGTTCCAAAAGATACTATATAGACCCAAGTATATTTTGAAATAAAATATAATCATCCGATTATATTAACACAAGTGTTTGGGTAATTATATAATATTAATTTTACCCTTAATTTCCCGATTTACCTTTAACTGTATTAAATAAAATTTATCGTAGTTACTATTCATAATGTCTAAAAATTAAAAGTATTCTATTAACATAAATTGGACCTAGTGATTCTAAATATGTAATCCATTGTTCCAAATTAAAAACATAGAATTTTCATTATTTAATTTAAAATTAATCCCTTTGTTGAGAAAATGGGTTCTAAATGTTAAAACATTACAAAAGATTGAAATGTTTTTACTCGTGAATTCAATGTACAATTAATGATAATGAGATACATAATATTAAATGGTAATAATATATTCTATTTATACTTTAAAACCAATCAATATTATAATTTAACCATATAAATTATCTTGATGAAAAGATTTGTTTTTAATTAAAATTTAGCTTATTTTTACTATTCATCAAAATATGAAAGTTAACAGAATAATATTAAAAAATTATCCAAAGTAATTTTTTATATAATTATTGCTAAGAAGAAGATTATTTTTTCAAATTGAACTAATAATACTATAAAAAATTATATTTACCTGGGGTGCACCATCAAAAGGTGGCAAAACTGCATTTTTTTAAAAATACTTATTTTACCTGAAAATTTTATTTTGTTCTCATACCATGTTCTAGAATATGTGTAAGATGAATGAAAATGTTATAAAATTAAAAATTTAGTTAATACTATTCATAACATATAGTTCATAATAATATTATAACAATATATCATTGTTTAGTAAAACTCGGTATTGCATACAACACAAGCTATTGAGGAAGGTCGATATTGCTTGCAAAACAGGACAAGAATAGTTTTAGAGTATACTAAAATCTAATACGGTGTTTTGTATAGAACAAAGTAATATTGGTGTAACGTAAAACACAAGACATCAAAGAAATCAAAAAGAATATTTCTCCTAAAATCTCAGGCTATTACCGATATATTCCCATGAATTATAAATTTTTATTTTATTATGTTAATTCTTGTCTACTACAAAGATATCATGATTATGATATATTAATTGTTAGGAATTATTTTATATTTTTATATTAATGTTCTCATACCCTTATTATCATGTTTTCTTGTAAATTATCACTGTTTGATATCTCCCAAGTTTAACCTTACTATGAATCTGAGCACATCATTTATTATGTTTTCTTTTTCTTGGGATATAAATAAAGGTTTAAATATGATATGTATAATAAGGGATCAATTTGTGAGGAACTAAGTGGGGGGGATTATGTAGATCATTTATGTACTAATTTTTTATACATTCATGTTTAAAAGACACTAAACCTTTACAGTTTTGGAATAGATCATAATGATATATAATGAATATTCATCTAATAAGATGTTAAATTTATATATTAAATGTTTGATTAACCAAAATAACTGAAATAACCCATGTCTATTCGAAAATTAATGGCTCACGTCATAATATTTACCCCTTATCAACCTATCTGATAGGTCCCTCCAAGTTCCCAAATTCATAGAAATTTAGCAATATATTATTCATTACAATATACATCATAAACTAAATTATTTGCGAAAAATATATCTCAATTTCATACCCAATTTATTTAAAGAATAATATCACTCATTATGAAAAAATAAAAACAAACACCGTTTATTTTAAAAACCATTCTATGCATTAAAATATTAATTCTAGCGACATGAATCCTATGAAAATTAAACATTATATTCCACATTAACCCAATTATCATTAAACTTTTATATAGGCAATATTTATTTTTTTATATTTAAAAATTTATTTATCTAATGAAAAAATATAGTAATCATAATTCACATAAAATTATAAAAAAATTGCATCACAACATCACATAAACACATAATAAAATCCTAAAGGTATTTTGGGGTGTTTATCCCCATCAAAATTAAACATCCTAATTAATATATATTCATTAGAACATCTAGAATATATTTTATTCACCTATAGAATACATAAAACTATCTCTGAAATATATTAAAATTCATATATTAAATAGATGAATTTTTAAAAGTGTGAACAACACTCTTACTAACAAATCAGCATTAAAACATTAGTTTTATCCCCTACTCCTGTAAAATTATGTCCACCATTAATTATCATCTCCATTTAAAAAATATTAATTTATTTTCTTCATTAAGTCAATACTTTACACTAGAGATTACATAATCTCAACAATATAACACTTTTATAATAGATTAAAAACTAAATAATAAATGATGAAAAATTATTGAAAAATGGTAAGAAAACAATTAGCAGGTCAAACAACATTCAAGAATTATGAAATCAAAAAAGAAATAAAAAAATAAAATTATATAACATTTAAGACTATAATTAATGGAATAAGTCACATACCTTTCCTCTAAGGATAAATTCATATAATTATTGAAGGATCAACACCACTTAAAATAACTGTCTCTAAATATAAAAAATAAAATCCAAGGGAGAGAATTTTGATATTACACATTCTAAAATTTGTATCCCTCTCAAAAATTAGGGTTCTTATATATCATATTGATATATATCCAACATAACCAATATATTATTAGTATAACATAAAATAAACAAAAACTGACCATATAAATTTAGGAACATAAAATGAGTGTCTGTAGTTATCACATACTACCAACAGTCCCTTATAGAATATGCAAAAAAAATTAAGAGTTAACCCTCAGACACACCAATTAGCCAATAAATGGATACTATGTACTTAATGGTTTGACTTGGGAACCCCCACCATTATTAGATTCTCTAGGTACTCAGTATTTCTTATGAGTTACCCAATAGAACTTGGTAGGTTGAATACAGTATGATCTACCACTTAACTCCAATTCCTTATCCTCACTTCACCCTATCCCCCTAATAACTAGAAACATTAATCACAATAATGAATTTAAAAATATCAAAATTAAATAAAAAATAACTAAAAACATGATATAATATATAATTCCATCCATTAGGAACTCACATTAGTTTATCATTCCCAATTATCCACCTTTATAGAAATTTTATTCCATATAACTTGTATATGTTATATTACTTTGACCCGAAAATAATTATTTTTATGATCAATGAAGTCCATTTTCAATCAATAAATAATGATTCTAGATCTAGATTCACAACATCAAACATAAGAACATGAGATAGATCATGTGTTAACTTCCTTAACTATAGCCAAATAAAAGAGTAATACATAATTATATACTTTGAAGGTTTCTCATTTTGTTAATAAAACATCCCAAATTTTATATTGAACCTCAAATAGATAGAAAACATTGTTACCAACTATCATATCTTAAAAATTCACTAATTATATAACTAAGACATTTTTTATATAAATATATTATCCAAAACGTCAAACACAAGAGGAAACCATCTATGAATGGAAAATGAATTTTTCATAATATGATCCATAGATAACATATTCTTCATAACATACACAAGATATGTTGTTTCCTACAATATTCTCATCCCAAATAAATACATCTCAGTAGTTGCTATCAAATATAAGGGTGATAGATATAAAATTTTATATAAATATTCACATAGATACATATAAAAAGATTATTTATTATTATTTTTTTATAACAACATCTATCAAGAGTACTTGATCTTCCCATGAACCTCTAAATTCAAGAAAAAATTAGTTATATAACAAAAAGTTTATATTAATATTCATTCTTTTTTGAATGATATGATATAATCAACAATAATTAAAAATAAAATATTTCTATAATAAATTCCAAAATTGATATGAAAATATCATATGATAATAATATATAATCATATCTAGAACCCATGAAGTCTCACAATATTTTTGACATAAACATTTTTTATCTACTCAACTTCCACATCTTTCCTTATGAGACGAATAAATCCCAAAATAGTCAATTGATCAAAACTGGTCCAAACTACTTCCTTCAATTTCTAAGATCATTGAAATCATAGTAAAAAATCTATGGTGAAATCATCCCACTTACATTAAAAAATATATAATGTCTAAAACATATATACTGGTCTCTGATGTTCATTTTTCTCTAACTAATATTATAAGCATATTGATAAAAAATTGAAAATATCTTGATTTATACATGGTTTTCAGAAATGTGTCTGAACTTCAGGGTAAGTTTTAATCAAACAATAATGAAATGACAATGGAGAAATATAAAAAGATATCATGACAAATTCTCATTGATCCCATGATACATAAATACACTTAAGAAAATATAGGATTAAAATCTTTCCAAGAGATCATTTGAGATTATATCCCCCAAAAAATATATTTTTAAAAAACTAATGTTTATAATTTTAATTTAGGAATAATTTCACTTACCCATAATAGTTTTAATGATTGTAAATTTGATATAAAAACATTAAATTATTCTTAAAACACATAAATGTTATGATCCAAAAATGAATATATAATTTTACACTCCTCATTTGACTCATAAACCATATCCACCAGTGAATTCTCACTTAAATCATCAATAAAAAAAATTACCCATACAAAAGTATATGTCATCTCAAAAGTGAATGATTGAATATATTTTAACTATATTTCCAATTTTAAATTAAAATTCTAGTGAGACAGTATATACTCTAATATTTTATGATCAGATAATAAAAAAAACTTTTCACCAAAAATAAAAGTCAAAAACATTTAAGAACATTAATAATATCACAAAACATGAGATCATGAGTAGTGTAATTATCCTAATGCATGATAGGCTACCAAAAACTATGTCACAACTCTACATTCTTTTATTAATAAAATACTTAACCCTATAAAAAATCAACACAATATACCTCATAACACTTTCCTAGTTCTGGTAAAATGGTAATATTGGTAGTTTCCAAAAAATATAAATATTCTTGAAATCTGGACTCATATTTATCATCCCAGTAAGACTACACTCCCTTCTTAGTCTATAACACCAACTATATAGTGAGGTTATATATGTCATAAATGAATCAATGATAACATTATATAAGGATTAAGAATCATTAGATCTAAAATTAATTCTATGGAATCTCTTCATAGATCATAACTACCATCATCTTAGTATGAACTAATATTTTATAATTTAAAAAAAACATTCCCAAGAGACATATTCTCCCAAATTTAAAATGAACATTTTGATATATTATCTCACAATGATGATATCTTAATGTCCCCAAAACAATATTCAAATGTTCTGAACTATTCTTATAGGGTTGTGAGTATATAAATTTATAATTGATTGAAATAAGGAAATAAGAATCTAAATAATTATAGAAAACATAGTTTATTATGTCTATTAACACAATTAGTGTATTTAATTTTAATAATGGAATCACTTATAATTCAAAATATTGATAACATATTTGAATATTCTCTTAAAAAAATATTCAGATCATACACATAATTAATAACAAATTTTTTGGAAATTTGTATTTGGTAAAGGATACCAATTATTTATGGTAACCTGATTCAATCTATAGATTTTTTTATATATTCATAATATTATATCTTCCATCATAGAAAAAATTACTATAACACCCCATGGGTACACACTCGACCCAATGAATCATTTTTATTCATGATCTTCTAACTAGATCTTTAATTATTTGAGCTCAAATAGGGGAATATGGTAATGAGTTAATAAGATTGGTGTTTGAGTGACTCATTATCAATTTATTTTATATAGGTTTTAAAAATAAAAAAAATATATTAATTTTCTTCATTATTTATAATTACAATTTAAAAATATTATATTGATTATTAAATTTTATATGGGATGAAAAAATTGTTGAATATAAATATTAATTAGTTATTTTATGTTTATTAATTATTTATTAATATTATTATTTATAATTATTTTTATTATATCTTGTGAAAATTTAATTTTCTATGTGATTATTTTACACTTACAAAAGTTCATGATATTTTATTTTACCTCTACATAACTATAATTTTACCTTTAAATGAGCATGAAAAAACACAACATACCATTATATAGAAGCAAATTTATAACTATATATTATTGATCTTCGAACATTTACACATCATTATAAGTTTATATTTACACTTTCTAGTATTATTACCATAATAAAACATATGTTTTTACTTATATTTTCAAAATAATTTCGAATTTTACCTTCACAAGTTATTTAGAATTTCCATTATACCCTTACATATCGTGTTTGAAATTTTTATAACATTATATGACACAATTGCATATTACTTTTACTTTCATATATGAAGTAATCTTTATATAGATGTGAATCTTAATTTTACACAGCATAATGTATTTTAATTTATGAAAAATAGTGTATACTTACATTTAAAAAAGATATATATTTGGAGTAATACCACTACATATTTTATTTCAGGTTATGTCCACCCATACATAAATGGTTTATGCACATGAAAGTGTTAAAATATCTAATGTTTTTAGACCATCAGACAAGGAAAAACATGAATAATAGGGATATATATATATATATATATATAATGAGAAACAAGTTTATACCATGTCATAGAAATAACCATGTCTATTAGATGTGTTATATATTTCTAGATTCATTATTTTTCACTTATTTTGGTTTCTTAGTATACTATAAAAAAATATTATAGGTTTTAATTATTTTTTTTAAAAACTCATATAAGTTATTTAAAACTACGAGAAGTGTTTTTTTTGAATGTTTTATGAATCTTTAAGTGAAAAAAACATTTTTTGATTCAAACATGAACTTACAACATGTTTTTCAAAACTTCATATGAAATAGTATGGTTTTTTATTTATTTTTTTGTTAAAAATATAATTTTTAACTCAAAGAATATATTCTATTTTTTATATTATTTAATTTATTGCTAGTTTAATTTATATATTTTACACATCTACATGCATATTTGAAGAATGTATTATAAATTTTGAATTTTCCAAATGTAAATTATGTGATATTCATGGGATTTATTATGAATGATTTTTATGTTTGTGTTTTAAAATATTTCACAATGGATTTAAAATGTATTTAAATGTTATGAATATTTTTAATTCAAATGATTATTATGGAATCTAAATTCAATATATGATAATTATTAATAATTTGTATTATAGTTTATAGGCAACCAAACCAATGTAGACTACATAAAATCTTATTTAAAGGAATATCTGTTAAAATTATCATTATAGAATACTATATCACATCCTATATCCATAAACTATGGATTTAATCTTTCAAAATTTCAAGTGAACCTATGAAAATTAAATAATTCTTAATAATTACACATTTCCCACTGATGTAAATAGCTATAATAATGAAGAGTGATCATTCACATACTTTGAATGGCCAATTAGAAAATATCTACACCAATATATTTTTATGCTACCATCGATTGGGTTTCATTATTTACATATATGTTTTTTTGGATGGTGGTTTTCCATAATAAATCATTTTATATACATTTCAAACTTCCTTTAAAATTTACTCTTTCATTTTAACACCATATAAAAATGTAGTGCATAGGTTGTGAGGGACCTTATATAAAATTCATATATTTGAGGGACAATACTATATAAAAATCATGTGTTATATAAGTTCCATTTATTTTATATGTGTTCAGGATGGAGTATTATCCTTAGTAAATCTATGGGTTGGGATTTCGCCCCTTAAAAAAGAATGTGTTTTGGTTGTTCACTTGAAAAATTATATATGATATTTTTAGTGGGTTTCATACTCAATTAGTGGTATTTTGTAGAGTAAAAATAGTATCATTTATATCAAAACTAAAATAAAATTACATATCTTCACCTCCTTATATTTCCAGTTACACTCTTTACACAAATTTAACATATTCACTTGGGCTTGAATTATTTAATATTGATTTATACCCCAATTTCTATAATAATATTTTTGAAAACTCCGATAAATTTACGATTCAATTTTAAACCCATATCATCTTATCTACATTAACTATACTAGACATGAGGACTAGTAACAAAGCTTTCCCTTGAAAGGATAGTTTTTTCTTTATTTATAATTTTTAAATATTGTTTTTTGAGATAGCTTGTATCTGTAACACCTTGATATTTTACTGTATATATCATTTAATTAGGTATAATGTGTATTTTGACATGTTTCACATGAAACAAAAAACTAATAAGCATTGTGAAATATAATAAAAATGTTATTAATAAAATTTTAAAATATTTTGATCCTTTTTAAAATTAAATTTAAATATTATTTCCAATTATAAATGAATATAAAATAGAATTAACAATAAAAAAAAATTAAAGTTACTTTTTCATTGAAATCAATTTTTATTCATACGATTTATTTTAATTTAAAAGATAAATTAATAAATTTTTTAATTTTAATTTTTTTCAAATTAACACCATTTTTTAATTCCTCAATTCAAAAATATATTTCTGTTAAATTTTGATATTTTTCTAAAATAAATAACTTTTAGATGAATATTTAGAAAATTGATTTTTCGAATATCATCACTTTTATGACATTATTGTATTATAGGAACAACTTAAATATTAATGAAAAAAAATATATAAAAATATATATACGTTAACATTATTTATTTTGAAATAATACGTTGAATTTATAAAACCAATTTTTAATGTTTTGGAATCTTACATAATATGTTACTGTAAAAACTATTTTTATTCACTCATATTAAAAATTAGTTTTCATGAATTGTGGATGTTAAATATAACATAATTTAATATATTGTTTAGATAATAATGTTCATATTAATTAATAAGGTAAATTTAATTTTTTGGAATAAAATTATGATTATGATAACTAATATTAACGACCATAATAAGGATGAAAGTGTTGTTTGTTAAGTATTTTTTTTATTGTTTTGTTATTTTTATCTGAAAATTTTAATTGATATATTTTATATAATGAAAATAATATGATGTATTCACTTATGTATAAATATATTATCAACCATTTAATTTTCAATTAATTTTATATAAGATAGAGAACAAACAGTTTTAAAAACAACTTGTTCCCATAAAAACAATTTCTCTATATTATTTGTGTTTTAACTTAAAAATTAATATTAAGATATTTATAAATTTATATATATTAAATTTATTAAAAATTTAGGTTTAAAACATAAAAGTTTGGTAACATTGTTCATCTTGTATTTTTAGAAGAAATTTAATTACTTAGTAAAAAATAGTTACAATGGTAAAACACAAACAGATAAATGATAAAATCGTAATTTTAAAAGACTAAAAAAATTTCTAAGACACAAAACTAAATGTATGGTGTATTTATTATTTTATTACACCCACATAACTTGTAAAATGAGATCAATTATACCACATTAATACACCTATAAAAGCTTTATAATTACAAACAATATGCTTTATTCTCTACCAAACTCTCTCACCATATCCTAAAATCCATTTACATGTCAATAAACTTTGTGATGTACCCTAAAGGTGTTAACCAAAGGAGAACATCCAAATGGAGAGGTAACATTTTCAATAAAGATCTATTAATTATATTTTTGTTCTCTCTAAAGCCTTAATTTTTAAAACAGTTCAGAATTTTAATGTAATTATGAATTTTAAGATATTTGTATGGTACATATTTTGAATTTTGATATAGGGTTAAATTTAAAAGATTAAAACTTGTTATGATATTTTTTTATACATAGTTTATGTCCAGATAACTATCTCTAAGGTCCAGTTCTATTTTTAGATTATCTATATTCAAGAACAAATGATTGGGACACACAATATTATCCACATGGTTCAGAAAGGGTTAGTTATAATTTTGAGTCCTATTTTAATAAGACAAAATATATACTAATCATGTGAGGTGGGGTGGATGGCCATGTGAAATGATTGATGTTATTAACAAATGCGATCTACACGGGTTTTTCATAGTTGTAAAACCCTTATTCCTAGTGTGTGATGTGGAGGTTCCTTTGGAAAGTGTCACTACATGGTGGGCATATAGTTATAAAAACCATGAAGCCAAACCATGTGACCCGTTTTAATCGGAGTCCCCTTTTTATAGTGGATATCTATGGTTGGTTCATGTTTAAGAAAACTGTGAAACCTAACTATGAAGTTCGTAAAAGATAGAGAAATTTCCTTTATACCCCTACCTCATTATTTATTTCATATTCCCTTTTTATTCTCCCATGTGTTCGACTCCTTACATTAATGGTCTCTTTCAATTCTTATACCTAGGATTTTCCTTATCTTTCTTATATGAGTTCATATTTGAATGTTGTAAGGTGAGTTTCAAGCATAGTTAACTTTCCTTGATTTCTCTTTATTTTGTTCTTCCTTTCTATCACTATTTCAATTGTTCATTCCATATAATAAATTATTCCAAATTTTAAGTTCACTTTTATAAATCTTAATTTCAATCATTAAGGATCTGACTAGAGGTATATATTCCATGAGTGAACATCTACAATATTATGGTAAGTGGTTACTAGATTTTTCATTAGATATATTCATTGTATGGGATGCATACCTAAATATTCATATGCTGGTTGTTTATGTGAGCCCCTTAATAAATTTATAATTATATTAAAATTATTCAAATAATGTTTTGAGATACTAATAGGTTTAATCTCTTCTCTTAAAATGCATTGATCTTGATATGGGGCTTCTGGTTCATTGGGCATATTTTAATGTTTTTTTAATTTAATTTAATTTAATTGTGTTTTCATTGAAATAATTCTATGGGATTATGTTGGGAATGGCCCGAGAAACATGGGGTTGATTTTTATCATTGAGAGTAAGGCGATTAGGCTTGTAATGATGATGGAATCACCCATGAGATATGGTATAGTTGTGACCATAATATTTGAGGTGATTTGATAATTAGTTTGAGGTGGAAGGTGATGACCATGATACTGATGAGTGGTGAGGTTCACATAATAAAAAATGGTTTATGGGTGGTTTTTCTTAGTAAATGATGGTGATTTACACTCATCATGATTTTATGATAGCACAGTTGCAGTTGTATGCACACAGACAAGGACATAGTTGCGGTGGTGTTGACCACTCTATGTGAGTGGAGGTCTTCGTTGATTTAGCGACATATGGGATGGTGATTACCATTAATTATAGGAGATTTCCTCACCTTATAAAGTCATATTTGATGGTGGGTGATACCATCACCTCGGGTTGAGGCTTGAAATTATGTTCATGGATGGTGGGTTAGGATTATGGGAGGATGGGTCTCACCAAGTATGGAGTCATTGAGTTACTGAGATAATGGTGGATCATTATTCATTAACGGGAATATCTAATTGTTCCTTTGGAATTCTAGTTGTTGAGCCGACATTGATTGTTTAATGAGGATGTATTAGGGGCAACTAATGCATTGTTGGGTTGTTCTAATGGGATTATAAAATTAATCATTACATGTAATATGTTCTATGGGACGGTAATAGTGTCTGGGTGATATGTATGTTGATTGGATATTGAGGTTCATTCAGTTTGACTGACTCTACATATATTGTTCCACTCTGGTGTTGGATGATATAGGTAAATGCTTCCTTGTAGTTGTTGATCATGAGTAAAGAGGGTTATATATCATTATGTGTTAGTATAGATTCTATTTATTTATGTATGTATATACTTTTATAAATGTGTATGTAAGATAGACCCACATTGGTGGGGTCCTACTATTCTCATACACACACAAACAACATAGGCCCTTCAAGACACATTTAGACTTTATGATTTTGATACTAGTTATTGGATTAGTTTTAGGGGTTGGACCATATTAGCCAGGGACGCACTGTTAGTGCATGGGATGGATGCAAAATGGAATATAGGAGTTCATTACATTATGATAGAGTTTATTTTAGTATTTTTAGTATGTTCTCATATGATCGACCAATGGTGATCTTTTATGTTTGTTTTCAATTAATATATTAACATTTATATTTAATCTTATATGTATGTTTTCTTATTTTGGCTTGTATTTTTTATTGCTTATTATTTATTCTTCTATGTTGATATCCTTATTTCTAATAATCATAGTAAATTTCTTATTCAGAGTTTTGGTTTTATGGAAATTACTATTATCATATCTAGAGGGTATAGTCTCCCCAATATCACCTAATATACCCTCACTCCTAGTCGAAAGCCTTTGGTGTATGGAGAGTCATGCCTAAAGACTAATGGACACCAACCCAGAGCATTGGTTTTGTGGCTCATAGGTTTGGTATCTACATTTTACCTCTTAAAACTAAATATATCTAGGAAATTATAATAAAAAAATTACAAATAATATTTTAAAATAATATTATGAATATGGAATATCAATTTTATACCATCCTCCAAAACCATTCAAAAAATTAAAACGTTATCAGGCATACATGTGGATTACTGCCACCCTAGATGATGTGTTTGATTTTTCTTCACTAATGTAATAAAAATGGTTTAAAAATTATATTTTATGGATTTATAAAAAAAATTAAAAATTGTAAATAATTTTACATTGTTACACGTTTTTTATATTTATTTAAATCTCTAGAAAAAACCATATTGGTCATGCATATGTGTGGCCTAGTACCTCCATGAAGGGAAACTATTTTTTTCACATGATTATTTACTTTAATATCACGATATCTTCTAACATGAATAGAGAAAATAACAAATTTAAATAATATCATCATTATTATTTTATAATGATTTTATTTTACATGAATCACTTTCATTACAATACAAACCCCTAGATTATAGCTTCGTCTTGATTGGGTCGGTTTAACTTCTAACTTGAAAAATGTTATAAATTACTATAATGGATCACATTGAAAAACTAATTATTATTATTATTAGATATTAATGATAAAATAATTCATTCTTAGGGTTCTAAAAATTTTATATTAATATTTACCTAAATATCATTACACCACACTTTGGTCAATAAAATTTACCAAAAGAAGCTCGATGCAAACTCTTCCTTAAAAATGAAAGGTGAAAAAATTATGAAATGAACATAAAACATTATAAAAAATTATAAAAAATAAATTATAATACCTATAATTATAATTGAATGATTAAATTTTAATCTATAAACAATAATCGATACCTCTATTAAAAAATTTGTATTATACATATTATTGAAGCTTATAACATCCGATGGTAAAAATAAAATAAAAATAACAAATATATTTATAATAAATGATTATAAATGATGTTATAAAACGGTATATGTATGAATAAGGGTCCAAAATAGTTCATTAACATTTTTTATATTTGAGGTTAGATCACATTCGACTATGTGGCAGTAAAGCTATGGATTTTTTGCATCTCATTTTTTCTTTATTAATATGTGATGTGTATTCACCCCTTATTCCCATTTTATGGTTTATATATTTGGACTAAATTTATTTTATAATATCTTTTCATGAAATATAATCGATATAAAAATACATATCATGTTATCTCTTTTCAGGGTAGTCAATTTGAAAGATAATGATGATGTAAGGGGTTTTCCTAACTCAATTATCATTCACCGAGTTAGGATTGTTATTCTTGAAATGTATTTATATTAGCTTGGAAAAATCACTTCTATAATTTAATTATTTTGAAATTTATATTGATTTTTATAGTATTTAAATTTACATTCATAAATCCCTTCTTGAAATTTTTTTTATTTGATTGTTTCAAAATATGCAGGGGTTGTTGTTAACTAATAATTTGTTTATTTGTGTTATAATGTTACTTATTTAACATGAATCCTATAATTCAACCATATTTAGAAAAAAATGGTATGGTATTACATGTTATCCATCGAGGAAAACTTACACTTTCAATTCAAATCCTATTGAATATTTTCATTCTTATGAAATTATACTGATGCCTAGAATAATTATCACTGTTTCTAAGGGTTCTTCTTCTTCCATGTCTAGATTTTTTATTCCCACTAATGTTATCCTTTTTATGTGAAAAATCAATTATTTATTGTCCCATGTTACCTTAAAATTTCAATTCCTTTCTTTTCAAATAGAAATCATGATACTCTTTTTATGTTTTGTGATTTCAATAGTGGTATTTCAAAATATTAAAAAAGTTTTTTGGTCTTTTATAACCAAATATTTTATCTTCCATTCCAAATTAATTTTTTAAAACTTTATATATTTTCATGTAAATATTATTAAATATATTTTAGTGATTTTTTTTCAAATTTTGTCGCTTCACCTTTTAAACTGTTATATTTTAATGTCAATTATAGCATTTTATTATTGGATAATATTAAAAATGGTTATAAAAAATTATTTTTTATGTTTTTTTGAAATTATCTTATTTATCATTAAATTATATATTTAATTTGATGATTTTTTACTAAATTATACTCAAATTATTATTATAAAAAGTATTCTAGGGTGATTGAATTTTGGGTATCAATCATTTACATTTTTAGGTCAACATTGATGATACCATCTAGAATTCTAAGAAACAAAATTTTTCATTCCAATGATTCTATATAATATCATGAAGTATTTTGTTCAAGTGGAACACAAAAATATGGGAGATTAGTGTTTTTTATTCTATATCTACCTTCAATGAATTGGTTAGGGTTTTTTACCTCATGAGATAATTACTTTGTGTAATGTTGTAATAGCTTATAATCAATGCTCACACAATTGTGTGTGGGTGTAATTACAGTTAGGATATGCTCACATGATTGTGAATGGGCATAATTATGGATAATCAGTTTTCAAAAGATTTTCTGTTTCTGTTTAAGTAATATTAATTCATACTCAAAATATTGAACGTGAGTGTAATTACAAATTTATATGCTATCAAAGATAATATGTGAGTGTAATCACTATAATATATGCTCTGAATGACAATGAATGACTATGATTATGGTAAAATATGCTCACCAATTAGTTCATGAGTGTAATTAAAGTAATATCTAATCAAATGGCTTTTTATGAGTGTAATTTTGGTAAATTATGAACTCAATGACTCCACATGAGTGAACTTTATATATGTTATGCTCACAATGATAGTTCATGAGTGTAATTTCATATATCTATGATCAAAAGGACTCTATGAAATAAAAACTATGAATGGATTTGTTCAAAATGTTATGATTTCATATGGAATGTCATATTTACACATTTTTATGTTACATGAAAATGATTATGATTTTTGGATCATGTTTTTTATATTTCACTCTTTTACATAGTTTATGATTGTTCATTTGAGATTATAGGTTCTTATATAATGATTTATTGAGAAAATTTATTTTCCCATGATCAATTTAATAAGATATTTTTCTCATATAATATCTTCTCAACTCTTTATAATCAAATTCTTGAATAAATTTTGTTGAATTTACCCTATTTGTGTATTTAATCTTATCCCATTATTATGTTTACATTCTCCCTATTATGAAGACTAGTATAACATATGTGGGGACTTGATGTGAATATTTTATTGTTTTATTATAGGGAAATATCTATAACTATCATAAAAAATATTATTATTTAGTTAATTGTAAAAGTCACTAATCATTTCATTCATGATATTGTGTGATTATTAAGAAATGTTATTTTTTACTAATAGTAATTATGTGAACAAATAATAAGTTTTGATCGGTTCACCTCACATTGTATCCATGAAAATGTTTATATAAAGTTCTTTTAGAATGAGGTCTAGCATTGTTGGTATGGGATTCCTCGAACGGGGTTATAGAAGTGTTTTTTATTCTGGGGATTATTTTTTTTAGTAATATAGTGTTTAATGAAAATAATAGGTATAAATCTTTGGGATTAATATATTTTTAGGATGACATCCAAATTTTTTTTAAAAAATTAGTATGCCGGTTTCCATGTAAATACATAACTATCTGGATACTAAAATGTGGATGCAGCTATGAAATAGATGCAATAATTATTGATTTACGTGATATGCTCGATTTCCTCCATTGGGAGGGGAATTAAATAGTGAAGATCCATTTTTATGATTTTTTCAATAAAAATAGTTTTACTCATCTTATTATAGTTTGATACACTCTAAAATGAAATATATTATCCTTATACAATAATGAAGTGAAAAGATATAGTATTAATGAAAATTTTTATAAGGTTCAAAAAAATGTGGAAAATACTTTTTTATTGTTTTTTACCATCCCCACCATGAATTGTCTTTAATATTAGCACAAGTGAGATTTAATTACATATATTTATATGAAATATCACTATGCACATCAAGATTCGCATCTAACAACCCAATTTTTTTCTACAGTACGGTAGGATTAATATTAGATAAAAAAGAACTCAAAATAAACATGGTATCTTTGGAAAAAAATACAATGATACAATTTAATGAGAATCCATAATATTTAATAGAGAATTTTCCCTAGTGAATTCATGAATTACATTATAAAATAAATCAGAGACTCAAATAAACTAAATACACTAAAAAAAATAGATTCAATAGATTTTAATCACTGAATATATATCCTTAGATTAAAAATCCTTAATTTTTCTCCATTTTTATCATAGATTAAAAAATATTCACAATAGCGACATCGTGATTCACTTATCATCCCAATTTTTTAAAAATATTAAATGTTGATCATAAAATCATTCTCAAAATTCTTAAAAGCGTAAGAATCATATTTATAAGAAATATGAAATAAATATTTTCCTATTCAAATCAAAATATAAATTCCTGATAGAATTAATATGTCATTCATATTGTGATATTAAAATATCATGATCTGAGTTTAAAATAACTTATTTTTTTGAAACTAATTCAAAATAACTATGTGTAAGGAAATATTCAACATTACGATGTGGTTATATTTATAGTTGTGTGGTTTTATCCTTCTATCTCATTTTTAATTATGTCACATTATGACCACATTATAATTAGTAGAAATAGACTCATAAAATGTGGTAAATATCATTTTCATCTTTCAGTATACCTTTTTATCATCTCAGTACATGAATATAAATAATTTCTATATAGAATAAAATGGATAAGTGATTCCCATTTAAAATAATTAACTTAATTGGGTACTTCTAATTTATTTTGTCCTATAAATTTCTTATGTAAAGCATTCAACTATGGTCCTTATCCAAATCCATTGAAAAATTGACACGTCGGCCCTAATTTCAATACCTTGAACCAATCAGCTTTATGAATAGCCTAAGCTTCTAGATTTAATATGTTCTTTTATAGTGTCATTGGGTTAGATATATAGTTCTATCCAGAATAAATTTTCCATAAAATTGTATATGTGGATTTATAAATGTTTATACTTATATAAAATAAAAATAGAACCTCTTTAGCTGGCTTCCAACAAATCTCAAATACACATGCTAGCATCATGAAAACACTCATCCGTGATATATGAACCATAAAACCTAGATAAAAACCTATAATAATTAGTGATCATCTCATAATATGGTTATCAATAAATAAAATAATCTAATACCACCAATAGTTACGGGATCTTCAACCATAGACATATAAACCCATGAGTCCATGGGGGGGTTTTGATCCCCCTTTTGTGTTTGTTAAACACTATATGGAATCCCAAATTGGAAACCCCTTAAAAACCATGCCTCATTAGATGAATCATTAAATCATAGGTTACCACAAGGAGATATATTATAAAGAAAACTATATTAAATTTTTATTATTTTTTAGATATTTCCATTATGAAGTGACAATAATATTTGTGTAAAGTGATTCAATTGACATGGTCTGTCAAGGTCTCCCTTTCACATACACTCCCCCTTTATCATATTATTATCTACCACTTTGGAAATATTATATAAAGGGCCTTTTGGGGACTTAAATTCACCAAAATACCATGTGTATGAGGATGGTTGAATATAAAATTTCATCCCTAACTCCAAAAACATCTCATGTGGCATAAATTTTATAAAGATATTAGTAAGAAACAATTTTTATACAATAAATAATATTGGTTTCCCTTGATTCCACTATCTATTTGATAAAATGATTTCACATTTCAATACATTTAAACTGATATTTTTGGTCATTATTTTTGGAGAGATCAATAATACTCTAAATAACATAAAGAAACCTTAAGAATCCCTGAACATCCACCCACACTTCTACTTGTTGAACAAAAATATATAATGCATGTGTAATTATTGGAGTATACAACAAATAATATGATTCATTTTTACACAATTATACTAACCTTTTTTCTTTCTATAATAGAAAACATGACCATCAAAATTAAATAACACAACTCATTTTGTGGTTCAATGATGTGTAGCATAACCTACCAAATTTTCATCAGTGTGAAAAAGAAATTATAGACCCACATAGTATTTATAGAAAAACCCAAAATTCACTATACATTTTAAATATATTTGAATTACATTAATTTCAAGAATGCGTGGCTCCATTAGTTTATTTTAATACTCTATGTAGATAGTCATCACAAAGGTGATGTCTTGTTTGTTTGTTATGAGATACAACAAGTGGTCAATCCAACATCTGAATTTTTCTCAAACATGTTTTCTTTTTCATATTTTATCATCTTTTTACCACTTGATATATGTGTAGATACAAATTTTTTATCTTCCATTCAAAACATTATCTATAATTATCTAGAGTGTTTTCTTTATTAAACGAAGATATAATTTGAATTCTCCTCAACCTATAAACGAAGAGAATATTTTAGTTCACCCAGTACAGAAATCTCAATATATTTATCCCTACTTATAGAAAATTATATACATAAGAAACTATTATTCCTGGAAAAAAACTATGTCATAAACGTATGTAATAATAATCAATGTTTCTACTCAATCTTTCTTCAAGTATATGTTTTTATGAACAATTATTTTGAAAAAAAAATATATTTATAAAATAGTTAATAAGTTTATAATACCAAGACCTTAGTGATTATTTTAATCCATATAATTATTTCTTAAATATACAGTCTATTATTCCTTCATTATTAAGAATTATTCCTTTTATTTTTCAATAAAAGCGTATTATTCAAGGAAACCATTCTAAAACAAACACTTTACATCCATTTGATATTAGTTATTACGTTAATGAATTTACACTACCAAGAACCTTTGTATTTTCTTAAGTATTGAGACCATAGAAAATTTTTCTTCAATTTATATGTCGTTCTATTAAGAATATACTTTTCAACAAATTGTATCGTATTTTGTGTTACTTTATATTTATCATTCATTTTATTCCTACATACCATTTTTTACCAATCTAATTTTTAATTTTTAGAAGAGGTATAAGTTTCTGTGGAAATTTATTCTCAATTTAATTGATTAATTTATTCATTTTATTCAACCACTCTTAATTTTCAATAGCCTCTACATTCATTCTAGGATCAACATGTGATAAAAGAGCTATTCAGTTCTCAAATCATTGCCACTGTCTAGACAGAGTTGATGCATTCAAATTCTTAATGATATTCTCAGTTTCTATATGTTTTTTAACCTATAAAACACATTTTTTTCACCACCAAAATCATATTCATAATCACAAAAAAATTATTATTTATCATCAACTATTTACTGTTTAATTTTAGTAACTTTTTCAGCAATTTTTTTAATAATTATAGTCATTTATTTATATAGTAAACTCAAAATATTATTATATATACTTCTTTTTGTTACATAATTTTTCATTAATTTACACATTTGAATACCCATCAACTTTACGTAATTTTTAATTCCAACATCTATATTAATTTCCATTTTATAATTAGACCACATGACACTATCATCAACATTTGATTTAAAATTACTCATCCTCCTTCCTTGGATTTTAATAAAACAAGAAATTAAAAACACCTTGAAATATTTTACTATATGTTTATTTTGGTACAACATATCATTGTGTTTAGAACGAGAATCGAGTCTCAAAAGACATTTATTTTGAATTTTAACTGTAGTACACACTTCTTCTCTCTAGAAGTATTTTGAAACATTATTCTCATCCAAAATTTTATACCCATTTCCTTATTGATTCTATTATTCATCTCTATAACACAATTATTTTGCGGTGTATAAAGTGTCTGATATTGATGATTGATTTCATATTTAACAAGGTAAATTTCAAATTCACCACTTCTGTTTTCTTTCCAATTGTCGGAACTTAGTTTTTTGATATACAGACCATGTTCTTTTTCAAACTATCTTATGTACATTTTATAAATCCTAATAGCCTTACAAATATTCATTATGAAAAGAAAATTATCCATATGAGTTAATTAATCTTTTTAATAAATTAAATAATTATCAACATGAGTTAACTTATATCTCAAAGGCCTATAAAAATCTATATAGAATAGTTCCAATGATCTTGTAGAAGTAATATCCACATTATTGTGAGTCTTCAGAGTATTATTTACCTTTTTAAATGTTCCTAAAATATCAAATGAATAACTTCTTATTTTGGGTATTTCATCAGAATTTTTTTACAAATAATAATTCTTATGTTTCATTGGAAAATATGATAAAGTATTTTATTCCATAACATGTTCACATATTTCATAATCATATAACTTTTATGGGAATTATTTCTACTCAAGAAGAAATATCTATTTTTTCTACTACACTAAGAATAATTTTACAATAATTTTTTCTTCTAATAATTCATTTTTTATATTATTTTACCTCATTATCATTATCTAAAAGTTTCATAACACTCAATAGGTAGTGTTTTATCCCTACAATTTAATGAACATCACTAGAATTAAAGTAATTATTGTCAACATTATTTCTTCATATACATATAATTTTCAAGGAAGAGTCAATACCAAATATTATTTCTCCTCATTCATTTATCTCAATTTTATTTATAATTTTAGGATCAAAATTCTTGTACAGGGAACACACATTACCAAGTACAGATTCTATTGTCTTCTTTCATGGTTTAAATGAAACATATGCCAAACATGTCTCTTATTCATTATTCACTTTTACTTATTTCCTTTTAACTTTGAGCGGAAGCTGGATGGGTAATATTGGAATACATTAGTCATCATTATAGCACTTTTTACTACTCATTCCAGATAGATCTTCATGAAAATAAAATCTTTTTTCATTATCAACATATAACATGTTTCCATATTCATATGATTTTATCCAAAATATGATTCATTCTAATTAGAACTACTCCCCCAGATTCATTACTTCTTATAGGAAAATAAAAATTGTGAAAAAATGTATATTATTTATGTCTAGATATTCTATATCACCTGTAATATCCTTGAAATATAAATTTTCTTGATAAACGTATTATCTCTAAATATTTTCTATGCAAAATTTGTTATTTGTTAAACTATATAATCCTGAATTTATATCAAATTTATAATTTAAGTTTCATTCAATCCTATCCTTTAATAGTAACCTCTTTTAGTGAATTTATCTTACTTTTCTTGGATTAAATTTTATCATAACTAAAATTTATACCTACCTTATTAGTGATATTTTTTATAAGGTTATTCATATTAATATTTTAGAAGAAATTTCTCATCATCTTTATTGGATTATATCTTCTATTCAATAAATATTTTTAAGTAAATCCTAACCATCTACAATTATATATTATATTCAATAAATATAGATTATTTCATTGAAAATTATTCATCCCTCAAATAAAGTTTTACTTTAAGATAGTTTATACTCTTCTAATATTTCATTGATTTCAATAGAAGTTTTTTATTTTCTTTTATAATAATTTTATCACTTTAATAATGATCATATTATTAATCTATCTTATTGTTGATCTCAGTTACGAAATTATTATTCTATTTCATGAGTATTGTGTTATTCTTGGGATATCCTCTATATTATATCTGATAGATTATTAATAATATATTAGTTATGAATTATCTATATCTCCACTTGATGAAAAAATGTATTTCAAAACATGATCCATAATATTTTGTTAATTTAACATATATTTCATTTTTATAATCACTACACAATATAAAATAAATTTAGTCTTATTTTCTCATTAAAAATATTCTTTTAGTTATTTGAAATTTTTTCTTGATTCCACCTACCATTTAATATTCTATTGAATTTCTACTCCACTTATTTTTTTAAGACTTTTCATAATATTCATATTCATAATATGATCATTTATTCAGTCTAAAATTAATTGAATAATTTCAAATCATTTTACCTTTGTTATATATACTAAGGAAGAATCCTTTTTCTCCTTTTTTCTTCCAAAATATTTTTGGAAATGAATGAAATTATACTTTTATATTCTCCTTCATTATCATAATCACTAAATGTTTCAACATCTGCATAATTAAAATATTTTTTATTCCTCATGGATTCTAAAACAATTTATTCTTTCACTTTTTTAAGGATGGAATCCCTATCATTACATAAGAAATTATAATATTATATAACTCGTCAATTAGATGATCTACTCTATCTTTACAATAAAAAATTTTGAGATCAAATAAGTCTAGAAAACATCTTATCAACTATTTCACAGTTGTAGAATCTATAGGTTTTGAAGAAAATTCTCAAATATTACATACAATTTCATTTACCCAAGTAATGAAATAACCAACACATGTATATTATATCATTTTGATGTATTAATATTTTCATCTCATGATCTATAGATTTACCTCTTTTAAATTCACATTTCTTTAAAAACATCTCACAAACATATCCCATATTTCATTTTCAGTTTGTATTTATAGAAATTTAGAGTATATATTCTATGATAATGAAATGATAATGTCATTTTAGTCTTTTTATCCCACTTCCATATTCTTATTACAAAAAAATATTTCATTTTATCATCACTAAAATGCATGTAAATCCCATTTTAGACCTACAGATAAGAGAAATGGAAATATTCAATTTTTTCCAACATTGATAATTTTTTTCATCAAATGTTGGAACTCCTCTAATATTGAATGAATTAATATAATCCATTATAAAAAAGTAAATTCCTTGGATCTAAAAGAGGGAACCATCCCTTTGAAACCAATTGAAGTGACTTGAATGATTTGGTTCCTCCACTCAGAGGAAGGGGATTAAATAAGTAGAGAGAATATATTATTTTTATATTAAATTCAAATAAAATGTTGTTACTAGTAAGACAATTAACTAGTCAAAACAAAAATATATTAGCCTCACATAATCATTAATGAAATAAAAATAAAATGGAACACAATATTTTTACATGTTTTAGATTTAATTTTGAATCCTACACAATTTGTTGCTAGTAACCCTACCCTATTATGGATTGTATTTACTATTATCAAAATTGAGTTCACATTATAAGAATTATTTTGACATCACAGCACACACGTAAAGTGTCAAACTAAACAACACAGCTTTAGAATACAATTCAATAATATGAATACAATATAAAAAATATCATTAAATAAACTGGGTTACTTTGGAAATGATAATATAATTATTTTCTTATTTAAGCCTATATAATATGCAAGAATGAATTTCCCATAGTGAAGACATTATTTATTCTACACAACAATTCTCAGAATAAAATCAAATCGAATCCCATAAAACAATAATATTCCGTAGTTTTTAATTTTCAAATATCCATCCTCATCTTATAACTACTATATTTATTCCTTTTCTCGCATTAGAAAAAAACTCACAACAGCCACATAGTGATGCACATCTCATCCTATTTTTTACACTTCTAAATCCCAGTAAAATAATTATTTTGGAGGCTCCTAAATAATCTATCTTACAATTTTCATATTATATAAAAGAAATAAATATTTGGTTATATTTTTATTTAAAATCCTTATATACTCTATTCATTATTCTTATAGTGATATAAAAATATCATGATCTCAAAATCCAAAAAAAATATGGTTTGTTAAAACTCATTTCAAATACCCAAGTGCATGTATGCATTCAAAATTATTGAATAGACCTTCATAATATATTTTAGAACACTCATTCAATATTATCATGAATCATGATAACATTTTGATCACATTATAATCTATATAATTTTCCAAGGCACATATGAGAAATATAATTATAAAATGTGAACCTCCCTACATAGAATCTACCCCTGAAAATCTGAAATACACTTTCATGGTATCAAATATCTATGTGATTCAACATATATCCTTCAATTGAGTATATTGAGTCTCTAATCTTGAATAAATCTTGTATGTGAATCATTCGCCTATATTCCTCATTCACATCTATGGAGAAAATTGATAATTTGGAAATAATTTTCATATATAAAACTAATTAGCTATATGAATTTCAAAGAGTGCTAGATCAACTGTGTATCTTACCAATAATTGTGGGTTCCAAAACCTAATTATGTTAAAAATTACAACATCATTTAACCAACTACATATATCTATGGATGTTCATACTTCCCTTAAATAAAATAATAGCCTCTTTATCTGAATTCTATCCAACCTCAAAAACTCTTTCTTGCTTCATGAAAACTCTATTCCATGATATGTACTCCATAAAAAATATATCAACAACCATCTGAATTAGTGATCATATCATGATATGAGTTTCAAAAAATATAAAAACTCAAACAAACAAAAACATGTGTCTTCAAATATCTAAAAAAATCCATGAATCTATAGGGTTTTTCAAGGGGAAGTAACCCTAATAATAGATGGTATAGTATCAACATAATCTTAACATAGTTCATGAAGATTGGTCCAAATAATTCCTACATAGATAGACACTCTAGGCGGATATGTTTTGGTTGATCAGATTCCCTGTATGAACTATAATGAAAGATTTTAATGGAATATGGTAATATAACTAGTTATGTCGCAATACCTAACAGGAAAATGACCACAAGTAACCCAGTTTAAATTAAAGAGTGATATTTAATTCAATTACTTAATATTTAAATAAAAATTATCATTAGATTAAATTCATTAGTCATTTGACAAGACATTCTAGGATTGCAGTTTCATATTTATTTGATCATTTAATTTCATTTTATTCGATATTATCATGAACATTTTTGTTTTAGTATTTTTTTTTAAAAATATGATAAAAAAAATGAAGTTGTGAAAGATATATCATTATAAACTCTCATAATCCAACTAAGTAACACATTTAGAAAAAATAGTTGTGAAAAAAAACAGGAACATTTGTTTATTAAGAGGTAAAAGATGAGATTCTTACACTTACCTATGATAGTGAGGTTTTCATCTAGGTGGAAATTTTATCATCATCCATTAATAATTTATGGAAAATCATAGATTTATGATTAAATTTATTTTGGGGTGGGGTGGGTGTTCAAATGTATCACCCCATAAATTTTTTATATAACTTTCTTTTAAATAATTCATACATGATTGATAACATGGTTCGAAGAAAAAAACCCTAAATTGATTTGTGACATAATTGATTATCATTATTAAGAAATTTAAATAATAGTAAAACCTCTAATAAATAAAATATTTAGTCAATTTGAAATTCATAAAAAATATGAAAAATAACGCAAAATATTTTAAACAGATATTTTCTATGAAAGCAGTTTATATATATATATATATATATATATTATTTTCCTTTAAATAATCAAATTATAAATTTTATAATTTAAATTTTTTAAAGTATATTTTAAAATTTTAAAATATTTTAATATGCTCAAATATTTTGACATGTTTCAACAATAGTTAATTTTATGTTAATAGTAAAAAATACAGATTTTGTGAAAGTCGTTACATTTATGACATTATCATAAAAATAAATATTGACCTAAATGTTTTTGAAATGATTTTCCTGTAAAAATATATTTTCATATATTTAGATAAATAATTTAAAAATACTATATTTAATTTATAAGACTGGTGTTTGTTGTTTTGGAAATGTAAGTTATATTTTACTATAGATGTATTTTAATTTTCATATATTAAATATGTGTTTTCATCACTTATGTAAAGTGAATCTTAAAAATTGATTTTATATACTAGAATATCATTTCCATATTATTCAATAGCGGAAATTATAAAAGTACAATTGTTATGATTAAAGTTAATTTCCATGATAATAGTTAAAGGGTTATTCTAAATAATTATTTACATAATTTTCAGAAATATTAATCTAATAAATCTTGATGATCTATTACTTGTAATTATTATGATATTTTTTTACAAATATATACAAATTTATTTTCTCAAGCTTAATTGGTCATTAATTTTATATAATATTTTGAGCAGTTAATGGTTTAAACATCGTATTTCTATACAAACCATTATATATATATTATATATTTTAATTCAGAATAATAATTTTCAAATTTTTAGTGATTTTAGGGTAAATTTATTCAAAATTTATGTGTATAAAAAAACATTTTAAATGCAGTTTTGAATATGTATTTTTATATATTTTATAACATTGGTAAATACTAGTTACTAAGGTAAAAACAAAAAAGTTAAAAGTTTAAAACCTAATTTAAATAGAAAAAAATATATTTGAAACTTCGAACTAACAGACTTGTGAAGATATTTTAAACCTTACCTCATCCCCAATCAATTATTTTTCAATTTTTAAGCCTTTTACTCTGTAATAGTTACTCTAAATTATTGTAATGTAATGACTAATTATGCAGATTCAATATTCATCACTTATTAAAAATTATTTGTTTGACAAAATTTAGACGCCCATTCCAAAGATTTAAATGAGAAAAAAAATACTATAACAGTTTCTCGTTAATTCTTTTACCATGAAATAGATTTATTTTAGTTATAAAATACCAATATAAGGATCTTAACTATGATAATGATGGGAAAGAATCCAAGGGGGAGGTGATATCCTCAACTAAACTCTCTTAATTTTATTCACCTTTTACCACTAAAAAATATCCAATTAATGTTATTATAATAATATCATTATACATAATATTCTAATATTTATAATACTAATGTAATAACAATTTTTCTACCTTCCTCTAAAACCATGATAAAAATTAATATGTTGTCATGTGTACATGTACACTACTGCCTCTATGAATGACCTAATGTATTTTTCATAACCACCTTCAATGATATGCTCTAATAGTTTATTTAAATAATTAATGATATATTTATAACATTTTTTAGATTATGAAATTATAAACCACTCTATGTTTATTCTTGGCCTATGGAAATTGAATGTGTTTCTTGTGTATATGTGTGGTTTACTACCTCCATAAATGTAATATATACTATTTCACTCAATTCTATTATTATTGATAAAAAATTATACAAACCTGAAAATATAACATAAAAAATATAATAATGTTATTATTTGTGAATACTTATATCATGCTATAGGAATCACTTTCTTAAACATACTCCTATGTATACTAAAACTTGTTTTTTTGTTTGGGTTATTGAACCTCCTATATAAAAAATGAAATAGATATATATAATGAATGAATATAGAGACAAAACATAGTTTGTTATTACAAATGAATTAGAAGATAATAATTTTTTATGGTTTAGAAAATGTTATATTAGTATTTATCTTTTTATTATTTTACCACACATTTGATTGTAAACAATTATCGTAATAATATCAACAAGAACTTTATTATTATAAATAAATACTATTATAATTATGAAATGAAATTAAAACATCATAAATCATTAGAAAAAATATATTATTGTACTTATAGTGACCTCAAATTGATGAAAAATATATCTATAAACATGAATCTAAGCTGACATTACAAAACTAGAATTGAACAAAAAATTGAATCACATAAAATCCGATGATGAAAATAAAATATAACTAACTAATATATTTGTAAGAATTGATTGATAATGAAATATATAAAAGTTTATATTTTTAATGACTTATTTTTTGGATTCTTTTTAGAAATAATTTCTGAAGCTTTTGAGACATGGTGCTGAGACGGGGTGTGATTTTTAGACCCCGTGTGCCATAATAGATTTATTAAAAAATAATATGTTTGTAATATCATGAAAAACATTACATAAAAAGTGACATTAATTTTAATAAGTTACCCAGATAGAAACAATGAGGGCACCATATAGCTCAGAATTGTTTCTTTACCAATAGAGTGACCTATCTTTGGTCAGTATGGGTCATCTTTAGAAAAACCCACCAGGTACGTAACTGTAAATAAAATTATTAAATAAAATTATTTTATTTTAAAATCATAATAACAATTAAAAAATTACATGGATGGAAAATAAAACACCTTTATTGATTTCCTAAAGGGGTTGTTTCCGTAGGTGAGGCTTAACATTGGCCTACGCGAGCCGGTGGTGAAAGATCATATTTGGAGATAAGCGTTAAAAAATATTTTCATAAATATATTTTATTCTTGATGTAGGAATGTGTTTTATTTTAATACAAATTATTCTTAGAATTTAGAGTTACCTCCATAACCCTATAAATCATATAAGTCAAGGAGACAAAGTTCTCTCCAAATAATACCGACAGATTGGTGAGTCAGGAACAATGAACCTCAAATCGACGAATAAGACATCGATGAATGACAACAACATAACTTCACTCTTCATTAATGATCAAACAAAATCAAGGTATGGCATGTGATTTAAATTTATTTTCTTTCCCAATAATTTTTTCCTATAATGAAAATTAATCAATCAATGAATGGATTGATTCATGGGTCATGTGTATTGCTATATGGGATTATATTTGTAGTATTTTATTAATAGGGATGGTTTATGGAAATATTATTTTCTTTTCATGATCTTTTTAAGGGAAGGGATTGAGTCCAAAATGAACAAAGGTCAAGGTTCGTTTCTTGGGTTTTTCATGCATGTTTTTTCATTGATGTTCTTTACCTTATTACCATTCTTCATGGTTTATGAAGTAATGATCATTGGGCCTCTGTTTCTTGGTGTAACGATATGAAATCGATGATCCATTATTTGGAAAACCTGGTAGAGGTACGTTGATGGTGATGAAATATGGATCAAAGATATTTAGTAGATATCATCATTCATGCGGTTTTCTATAGGGATAAATCATGACATTGATCTGAGATCATGGCGATGAAGAACATGACCTAAGGATTATAGATGTACCTCCATTTCGAAAAACATAGCCCCAGAAAAGAACTAGTGGTCCGTGGAAGGGGTCACCAGTGCGTCGATACTGACGACCATCGCCGGAGGTAGAACATGGTGGTGAGTTAACGGGACATCAAGATGTGGTGTACCACTGTATTGAATGCGGTGGTATCGCGTTGAATAGGGGAATGTGTTTGGGGCGAACCTTATGTGGCACCACAAACTGTCCTACAGTATGTGCCAAACCAGATGAATTGGGCCACTCTAGTAGCCCTGTGGGCGGGACCCCAAGGTCTAGGCTGGGTCGGGTTGACTAGGCCAGGTCAAATCCAGTGGGTTTGGCTAGCCCCAGATTGGTCCTTTTCAATATAGTGGTTATAACATTCAAATAGGGCATCTATTTGGCGATCCTTCTGCGGAATTGGTACCATTACAACAGAAAGGTAACATTAATTTGTCTTGTTGGATTTTTATTTAGACCAGTAGTGGTTGGGATCATTATCAGTGTCTATTATTATGACGATTCAATAAAAGATCATGTTCTCTTCATAGAGGATGAAGGAAAAGGTTGAGATAGTACCCTTGGTCATTTACTATGAGTTTTTAATGTAGGATCTCATTATTATAATAGATAATGACTAATATTTTGAAGTGAGTTGCCTATGTTGGGTTTCGATAGTTAACTCAGTGGGTTAAAGCATGTATCTTACCAAGAGGCCCGATCAGTCCTCACTTCCCTTCGTTTTACCATAAATAGGGTTTATGGATCATATGTGACCAATATTTTCATGGTCATGGATACCCTATCTAGGATGATGTTTCCATTAGGGATTGGGGTCCTCCCAGTGAGCTCTGTGTGCGATGGACCCCTATTATGTGTATCAAGATTATATTCTTTTTGTTCTACATGAGTAGACATGATGTGCATGCATCGAGTTGTTTTTTTTTGTTTTATGTTTGGATGTGATATATTGAGACTCTGTGTCTTAGTGAAACTAAATTTATCATGGAAACTATGTTACTTATTAGGACCATTCATCTCTAGGGTTACTTTTAGAAGATCTGTTCTACGTGATTTTATTAGATAGCTCAAGGTGTGAGATCTCCTGAGATGAGTGTGCTACGAGCAGAACCATTTAACTGGCAGTGGATGGGGATTCAAGACTTGAAATTATTTATGATTATAACTGGTTTTTTATATATATTTTTCTGA
This sequence comes from Viscum album, assembly GCA_963277665.1. Taxonomy (NCBI): domain Eukaryota; kingdom Viridiplantae; phylum Streptophyta; class Magnoliopsida; order Santalales; family Viscaceae; genus Viscum; species Viscum album. The sequence goes on along the minus strand of OY728145.1, from coordinate 1,981,813,888 downwards.
TATATAACTATGTTGAGATTAATATATCTTCATTGTGATGTTTACCTTGTGGTATTTTACATTTTTTTTCTGGGTGTCCTTCTGAAAATCATTATACTCCCAACTACACTGGATTTGACCACATGTTTCATGTATTATGCATTCACGAAAACATTTTGATATATTCCTTTGTAGAAAATGATAAGTACTAGGACCTGGTGGTACTTTGTGAGTTCAAACTTATCAATTTGTTCCTGCGGCTATAGATAGCAGTCCCAATACCCTTTTGTTCACAAGTTGGACTTTGTATTTTACCAACTCTCTCTTTTTGTGGGCTTGTATTGTAGCGTACTTTACATTACTTCACTTTAAATTCCTAGTTATACTATTTTTTTTGGTTTTACTAGTATGCATTAATTTTTTTCCTTAGTTGTTTCTTTAAATTTCATAATTGGTGGGCTTGGAGGTGTGTGCATGTTTAAAGGTACATAGGGAATGCCTCTCATGTTAGTGATATGCCAAATCGGTGCTAGTCACCATCCCTTGGCCTATTGGAGGCGGGTTTGGGGAGTTACAGAACTGGATGCACTAGGATGGGTTCTAATAGAGTGGTATTAGAGGGATCAGTTCTACTTTAGGTTCAAGAGTCCTTGAGAATGGTTTGGGGAAAAAGTGTTATGTGTTTCAAGTTCGTATTTTAGGCTAGGGACTCTAGTGTTGGTGCGGTGACAAAAGTATACTTACACCAAGACTATGGAAACCTACTTCTTGACTATGTACTTGAAAACCATCATTTCGGGTAAAAAAAATGAAGGTACATAAATCATATAAGAATTAGTTGTGTTTTCCATGTGTTTCTTGAGTCAGGTCACTAAGTATTTTTTTGATCATGATACATCTTTTTTTCATAGATTATGTATCAAAGATGCTAGCCATTGAGGTTTTCATGGATAGATCAAGAGTACGACCTATTTTTTTATGAGGTATCCTTGAAGGGTACCAGTTATAGAGAAATTTTTCTTTAGAATGGCTAGCATGTGGTGCTCTCTCGTATTGATCTATTCATAGACCCACCTCGAGTGGTACTGGTGGATGCAGACTGTCATATTGAGTTTGGTATGGATATTTTGGCATTGGATGATGATACACTATGTTTTATCATATATCATAAGCTTATGAGGTCGTGATCATCTAGTATTCAATGTCATCATGACCTACCGATAGAAAGTACACAACCTATGTTGCAGAACATGAGGTTTAGTAAAAATACCCAAGGAAACTTAGTTCCCCGAAATGGATAATTTAATATTATTTTCAAGGGAGGGTACATCTCACACGATATTCTACCATAATTCATGATGAAGTTAGAGAAGTAGTTGAAGAACCACAATAAAACATGCAGTGATAGGAGAAGACTGATCTGTAAGGCCGTAGACATGGCAGAAGAGTCAGGGAAGCAGTAGGAGGTGGACAACATTTTTACATGTTACCACCACCACCCCCAGGATGTCCATACAAGACTCAAAGAGCTGGGGGATAGGGGAGGAGAAAATTTCAGCCTATCTAGGCTTATGACTGAAGGATTACTAGAATGGTTCAAGGTATGATCTATGTATTTCTAATTTAGTGGAACTAGATATAAAAATTTACTAGTGATTTCCTTTAATAAAATTTTTTTATACATAAGGATTACGGATAAACTGTTCTCATGATCTTTATGCTTAAAGAGACCTACTATAGGAGACATGATGATCATATGATAGTTCCGAAAAAGTGACATGACTCTTAAGGGTGAGAGTTTCAGTTGTGATATCTTGATCATAGCGCCGAGGCATTATGATGTAATTCTTGATATGGAAGGGTATCCATAGTTCATGTTCATATTATTGTTTTAGGAAATTGTGTGGTTTTTCCATAGTAATATAACTCGATTTCCCTTTTTATAAGTGAAATGGGAATCATTAAAGCTCAATGTTGACTCACACATTGGTGGGTTTATCCTATTAGTCTTCAGTTGGCTATCATGAAACATAGTGTAGTGGGTCATTTGATTCCTCAGTTTCTAGTAATGGTGTCAATGTATAAGGATGTATTCCATGAAGATTTTCTAGGTATACCTCCCCACTTAAGGACATTCTTCGACTTTGATATACACCCCGAGATGATACCGATATCTATACTATAATATCTTATGGTTCTTATAGAGATTCATGAATTAATGGTGTATTTGGAGGAATTTTAGAGGAAGGTATTTTTGGGACCCAATGATTCAACCTCGGTGGCCCCAGGTGGTCATTGTAGATAACATCCCAGTGTACTCAGTTCTTACGAGGACAACATTAGACACTTGAGGATGGTCTTGGACACACTTTGGGAGAACTGGCTACCTAGGAAGCTATTGAATTGTTATTCATGTATTCTAGAGGTTCCTTTTTATTTGGGAAACTTCATCTCAGATACTAGATTGAGAATATATCATGCAATGGTTGAGGTAGATATTGATGAGCGCTCACATCTCGTAGTTTCTAGGGGAGGGTGTCAAGTACATAGTCTTTAGTGATGCATAAGGAACCAGGATTGGTTTTGTATTAATGTAGTGGAATAAAGTGATTGAATATAGTTAACTTATATTTAAATAATACAATATAGACTATGAGACAAATTATATATAGTTATCATTAGTTGTCTATGCATTAAAGATATGGTGACACTACCTGATGGGAGAGTGGTTTATTATCAACTTCGACCCCAAGAGTGTACTGTATATCTTCTGTCAGAAGGATTGGAACTTGAGATAGAGGTGATAGATAGAGTTACTCCATGAATATTTCTTTGAGATTTTCTATACTCATAGGAAGGGGAATTTGGTAGTAGATTCACTTAGTAACAGATCTAACTTACAGTTGCTGAATTAGGTATCAAAGTAACTATCATTTTTATAGATAACCATTGTGGATGGACATGGATTAGCTTATTACCAGTCAATGATTGTCACCATTCCAATCTTATAGTGAGTCAGTGAGGAACAACTTATGGATACAGATTGTCAGGCTTTATTTGCTCAAATGTACATAGGGAATTCCCCTATTGTATATTCGAAAGGTAAGGGGAACGATGTTATTTTCAAAGGATTCATGATTATACCAGTGTAATTGTGAGAGGATGTTCTAAGGGACATTCATGAATTCACTTTAGCGGTATATTTAGGTGATCCAATGATGTTCCAAGACCTTAGACGTCAGTTTGGGGGCCGGTGACGAAGAAGGAAATTGTATAATTTGTGTCTTAATTCCTTACTTGTTGACAAGTGAATGTTGGGCATCAAGTTCTAGTGGATTTGACTGAACACCTTGAGTTTCCATAAAATATGTCAGATGGGATAAAAATGGACTTTATTACATGTTTACCGTATAATTTCAGAGGCACAATACATTCTGGATGATCATTGTCTGACTCACTAAGCTGGCCCACTTCCTAGCTATTGGGGAGTAGAGTTTAGTAGATAGATTGGGATGCCCCTATGTGTATGAGATATTTTAACTCTATAGAGTTCCATTGACAATTGTTTCAAATTGTGATGAATGCTTTATTTCCCGATTGTGTAAGGGACTACAGGAGGCATTTGAGAGTATTATGCTTGAGAACTACATTTCACTCACAGGTGGATGGCCAAACTGAACAAGCCATTGAGGCTTTGGGGAACATGCTATAGGCTTACATGTTATGTTTTTGTTGTAGTTGCGAGAATCACCTACCTCTGGTAGAGTTTGAGTACAATAATAGTTACCCATCCACCATAGATATGACACCATTTGAGGCTTCGTACAGGTGACCCTACAGGTCACCACATTGTTGGACGGACCTAGGATATTTGGCACTCAAGTTTCCGAAGTTGGTATAGGTGACTATAAAGAAGGTTCAGGTCATCCAGGAGTGGATGAAAACTATAAAAAAACATTCATAAATACTATTATGTTATGTGATAGAGGCCTTTTGTGTTTAATGAGGGAGACCATGTGTTCGTTCAAGTCTCTCCTCGATGAGGTATACACTAATTTGGCTGGAATGAATTGTTATCTATGCAGTTCATCGAACCTTTCCTGATATTTTTTAGATTTGGCAAGGTGGTGTACCACTTCGATCTACCCTTGTAGTTGGACCAGGTACACGATGTCTTCAATGTGTCTCAGCATAAGAGATACATGCATGATCCATCACAAATCATTGATTGGGGAATTATAGACCTTGATTATTGTGAAACGTTTGTTGTGAACCTGATAGAGATCAAGGAATGATAGGAGAAGATCCTTCATGGATAGTTTATTCCCTATGTGCTTTCTGGTGGCACCATAGGTATCTAAAAAAGAGCACATTGGAGAGAGAGGCTCAGATTCATTCTAAGTACCATCAACTCTTGATAGGGTAGTCCTTGTTTTGGCTTTGGAGGATGTAAAGCCCTGAGGTGGGGAAAATGTAAAGACTCATATTATCCTAAATTTATTTTTAGATATTATTTTAGAAAATTATAACACTATTCCCTAAGGCCACATGCGATTCTGAGGTCCAGTGTTCCTAGAATAGATTCGATGAAAAATATTGTGTTTTCAATAGATCATGCGTGTGACTTCTCTTAAAAAGTGAAATTAATTTTAAACAGTTACCCAAATAAAAATTTTAGCACACAATTGAGTTAAGAATGGAAACTTTTCCCTAGTTAGCACCGAAATTTGGTTGTCATGGGTCATCTATAGAGAAATATATCAGGTTTTTAATCGTAAATAAAATAATTATATAAAATTATTTTATTATAAAATCTTCATAAATAATAAATGGTAACTCATATTGAAAATCTAGGACCACATTTGAGTTTGTATGGGTGGTTTTTCCTTAGGTGAGGCCTAACATTGGCCCTCATGTACCGACTGTGAAAGATAGTTTTTGTATATAAACATCCTTAAAAAAATTTATTCTTGAAAAAATGACGCATTTTCTATTAATACCTGTTTTTTAAAGAATTTAGTGTTGTCACCATAACCTTAGAAATACACCAAGTTAAGGAGATAGATCTATCTCCATGAACACCACCGGATTGGAGAATCAAGAACAAAAAACATGGAATCAGCATATCAAATATCAAAGAACGATGACGATGTAGCTTCTATCATTGTCAGTGATCAAACCGATTCGATTTAGGGTGTGTGTTTTAAATTTTTTTTCCTCTTCTGTTTTTCCTTATGACGGATGTGAATCAATCAATGAACGGATTGATTCAAATTTTGTTTTTATTGTGGTTTGGGATTATATTTGTAGGGTTTTCTTGTTGAGTTTTATTTATGTAAATATATTTTTTGTTTTCTTGATCTTTCATTGGAATGGACTAAGGTCGGAATGAACAACAACTAAGGTTCCCTCCTTGGTATGTTTTGTAAGAACATGGACCTTCATTTCTGGTATGGTTTTCTTTTTTTAGAGTTTTCGAGAAAAGAGGAGTTTCTAGAAATTTTTGAAGTACACGCCGTGTACTTTTTGAGTACACACAATGTACTTCGTTACCGCTTGAGGCTGTGTGATGGTCGTGTCATGGCCACACAAACGGCCATGTAGGGGGGATGTGGAGGCCACATAAAGTGGAGTACGGAAAAGCCTAGTACACGTCCTGTACTCCAAAAGTACACGCTTTGTACTTTTGTTTTTTTCACTAAACGAATTGAGTCATGTCTTAACTCTTGAAAAGTATTATTCTCTAGTTTCTTCGACTGAGAGCATTCCGTATGGCTATGGATCTTCGACGATCCCCCGAGCCTCCGTCCGTTATCCGAATCGACCGTCGTCGATTGATTAGGAACCGCAACGGATATCTCTTACTTCTCCTCGAGGTTTGTTTTCCAATTCCTCCTATTTTAAATGTTATCATGGGTTGAAAAGTCTATGCATTTTCATAGATCTATGAAGTTCTAAGGCATTTCAAGCCTCGTGGTTCAAGTATATTGATCTCCTAGCATTGAGGTAGGTTGTTTGTGCCTTTCTGTTGAAATTATTTGAGTATTATGTGAAAATTCCACCAATACTCTTGAACAGGGTATTACATGTTTCTCATTTTCCCTTGTTGATTTCATTATTTTCTTATATTCTTGAGTTGATGTTATTGTTTTTGAATAGGGTAATTTATTGTGCTTTGGATGCTTTTCCCATGCATACTTTTCCAGTTTATGAACGTTTGGTCTAGTTTTCCCTGTTAAGATATTGTCAGTTCCATGCCTAGTTTGTAGGATGGTATGACTGTTCTTCCATGCTGAGATATTTTAAATGCTATCCATTTAGTTCTTGAGGATACTTTGGTCCTTAAGTGATGAAATACTTGCTGACTTTACACAAGGCCGTGGGAACCTGGTGTAGTAAACCATAGTAAGAATGGACGTTAGGGCTTCTCCTGAGTGTCTTTAATTTTACGATGCGAGACCACATGGGGAATTGAGGTAGATTTCTTTCATAGAGAGTTTGTAGTTCTTGGACATGGGCCACAGGGGGAATGAGATGTTGAGTGATTCCCCAGAGTTCCTTTAGTACGATATGAGACTATAGGGGGAATTGACGATGTGTGCTTCCTCCGAGAGTCTATTCCTTAGTTGAACCAGATGGTTCAGACTGTGTGTGCCTCCTAGAGGGTTCCAAGTACATGTAGGTTGAACCATAGAGGTTAGGATATGAGAACTACCTAGAGGGTTACCTGTTTGTTCTTTTTTCTTGAGTGGATGCTTAATTGTTTTTAGATTACATGCTACAAACTGTGAATTGTTTATTGTTTAGTACTTCCTTGTTTACTACTTTCTGTATTATTTCTGCCATATATTCACTGAATATTAGGCACAGATCTTCGGGTGGTTGCCTACTGGGATGTTTTCTCTCACCCTGTTTGGGTCATTCTTTTCAGCCCGAATAGATTAGGTTGTAACAAGTATAGATAAGGGAAAACACCCTTATACATCAGGTTCTTGATTGCACTGGAGCTGGAGAGCATGGGACCATGCTGAGGCTTGCAATGGTAGTGGAGTTACTGTTTACTTTATGTATTTTGTTTCTCAGTTGTATTTCAACACGTTGTTGTGTTTTCTACTTTCCTTATATACTTGTACCTACTACATCCTTATCATCATTACTATATATTCGTTGCTTCTTTTGTTTAGTTTCAGTTATTGTATGTTGTTTACTGCTTCCGCTATGGACTGTTATTTCCTTTTTCTTGTATACCTTACCAAATGAGGTCATAGTTTCACCAATGACTCACCAAAGCCCACACTACTAGACTACGCCATATGGAATTTGGCGAAATGCATTTGAGGACATGTGACGAACTGGGTACGGGGTGCCTCTGGGTGGATTCCGGATCCGGGATGATACAAAGTTGTATCATAGGGTATCAGTTCTCTTGACTTACTGTTTGGTGACTATATCCAGGGATAGGATAGAATAGTTACATGGTAATATGTTGTGCCCAGGAGTAGCTAACCCCTGTATAGAGAAAATCCATACTACCTCATTTATCACAATTTTACTTGTTTTCAATTTTATAGTTGACTTGATTTCACCGTTGGGTGATTCACATGCATTGTGCTATTACCGTTGTAGTTATTGCAGTTCACTTTCTGTCACAACCTGATGAGATGATGGTATTCCATCTCATGCATCATATAGGCACTTGTTAGAAATCACATGCCATACATTATTTCCATGCCATCTAGGAGGAATTAGTGATTGTATGTTGTTGTGATAGATGTTGTGTAGATTATGCATGATGTTGTGGTAGATTCTTTGATAGAATCTTTGTTGTTTGATAGAGGATTTTTTTCTGTAGTACTTTTCTTAAATGGATGACAAATTTTGGTTCATGAGGTGTTATGTGCCCTCATAAACTAGAATTTGGTGGATCGTTGACCAGTTTAATTGTTTTGACTTGTATAAGATGCCAAAAATTGATTCACGGGGAGTATGAGCCCTCACAAATTGGAATTTGGCACCTTAACTCTTGTTTTCTGTGTTTTCTGGGCTTTGGAGCAGTTTCTGAGCTACTGCCCGAAAAAACCCAGAATAAACGGAATGTACATTTTGAATACATGTAGTGTAGTTTTGTTAACTGTATCACTGACTGTGTGGGCAGGGACACAGGGTTATGAAAAATATTTTTGTAACACGCCGGGTACTCGTTTAGCACACCGTATAGTAGGAAATAGAGAACCCTACCCTGGCACGAACTACATGGGTCTTGTAATCTTTTCACCTACACGTCGTGTCTGAATTTTAAACGTGGTGTAGTCTAATCATGGTACCCAGCCATGTCACGAACAACATGGGTCGGTGTTACCCTTTCTCGTATACACCGTGTCCGTATGGAACATGCCGTGTAGTGTCGATCCTTGTGTCTGATCATGTCTCTAAAAACACAGTTCGGTGTTACCCTTTCTCATACACACCATGTCCATCTGGAACACGCCGTGTAGTGTCATCCGTGTGTCAGGCCATGTCACAAACAACATGATCCAGGTAAGGAAACTCTAGTACATGGTGTGTCTGATTTGACCCCGCCATGTTTTTTTTCTTGGAGGAGCCGTGTTGCTTAACAGTGTAGAAGGACTCAGGCAGGGAATAGAATTCATGTACATCTTGTGTGATAGGACAATACACCGTGTATCTTGGTTGTTACACGACCAGTTGAGGTAGAAGTACACACACATGTGAATGACTTAAGGGAACACGCCGTGTAGGGACTTTTCACACCGTGTAGTCATGATTTGCATGACTTGAATGCCTTAATTTCCCTATTCCTTTTTGTGCCTTCGTTTTTCCAGTTCTTGCTAATGTTGATCTAAGGTGTGTGTTTGACCTTGCAGAGTCATATCACTGAGACTTCCTTTGGTCATACGCCTGTTTCCATGTGGTGATCAGACACTGGATATAGGCGATCAGGGATTTCCCACATATCCTCCTATTGTGGCAGCCTTGGCACTAGTAGTGATACCGGCTGCAAGCACCGATGCACAGTTTAGGGAAGGTTTTTAGAGAATGATGCAGACCTTCTAGGGAGCTCTACTTTCTGCCACGTCTATGGAAGACTTGACATGGGTTTTCCAGTAGCAGTATCCTCCCACCTTCTTAGAGGAAAGAGGTCCTCAGGCTGCAGAGTCATGGGAAAAATCCATGATGACAATGTTCGAGCATCTGGAGACGCCTCCAGAGAGGCTAGTCAAGCTTGCTACCTACGTACTATGAGACACCACCATGAGGTGGTGGGATGTGATATCACCGGAGGTTAGTCAGCAGGTTATGGCGTGGGAGGAGTTTCAGCGTGTCTTTTATGACTACTTTTATTCGAAGACCCTGAGGGCCAACTGAGCCCAACAGTTTAGGGGCCTAGATCAGGGTACTCTTTCTGTCATGGAGTATTCCCCTCGCATCACTGAGCTTCAGCGTTTCACACCCCTATAGAGTGAATACAAGTTTTTCTTGGCAAGGAAGTTTGAGGATGGCCTCAGATGGGATATCTTCTCATAGGTGAATATCTTCATGATGACTTCCATCGCTTCCATCATCAACCAGGCACTGATTAAAGATCACAATCTGAGAGACTCCGGAGTTGAGAGCCAGGGTGGTTCTGCTTCCAGGGTTACTGCTTCACCAGCTAATAGCAGGAAGCATCATAGGGAATCTACGCGTAGTGATCTGAGGGGGCGAGATGCATCTTCAGGTAGTCAGGTGTTATGATACTAGTGGGGAAGGGTTGGACATACGAGAACTTCATGCTAGAGATACCCAGTAGAGTTCTGATCTTGTGGCAAGATGGGTCACCATCAGCACTTCTGTCAAGTTTTCTCACCAGAAGCTGCTGACATGGGTTCATCCATGACTCCTTGTTCAAGATCAGCGCCACCAATTTCTCACTAGTCTGTGAACTGGAGTTCTTTCGGCCATTTAGGCAAGGTGGAGGTCGTGGATGGGGTGATCAGTCACCAGTCTATCGGCGACAACAGGGCAGATCAACTCAGAGCAGTCAGGTAGGGCTACAAGGCCACTATACAGGTTAGGCTTTTTCAGTGGACAGACCCAGCCATAGTAGGATCACGGACCCTCTACAGTTCGAGGTACAATCTTAGTAACCTCAGTTTTATCTTCCTCTCTTTTCGAACCGGTGCTACGCATAGCTTCATCTCAGTTGCTGTTGTGGAGAGCCTTGGGCTCTGCGTCTTTTCCTCTGCCGATACTTTGACTCTAGACACACCGTTGAGCACTAGAATGGTTAGTGTACATCAGTGCAGAGAGTGACCTCTTGAGGATATGGGGTGTCAATTCTAATGGGACCTCTATTTCCTAGAGATGACAAGTTATGATGTCATTCTCAAAATGGACTAGCTAGTTCCCTTTCCAGGAATTCTTCGACTGTTATCATTCCATGGTGAGCTTCATATCACCTGAGGGTGAATCTTTTCTTCATTGAGGCGAGTGAGATATCAAGGTGAGTAGAGCAGGACCCGATCATCATGGGCTAGGAATATTTACATCCCATATTGCCAGTCTATATCTAGATGACCAGGGGACTTCACAGTTATACTTTCCTCCAATGGTGGATCGTTTCAGGGATGTCTTTCCAGAGGACGTTTTAGGTTTTCCTCGAGATCATGAGGTAGACTTTTATATTGATATTGTTCCAGGAGTAGCACATGTGTCCATTCCTCCTTATAGGATAGCTACACATGAGTTGCAGGAGCACAATAAGAAGATGGAGGAGTTACAAGAAAAGGGTTTCATCCGACCCAGTACTTCTCCTTGGGGTTCGCCTATCCTATTTTCGAAAAAGGCAGATGGCATCCTAAGGCTCTGTGTGGACTATCAGAAGTTGAACCAACAGACGTTCATGAACAGATATACCTTACTGATGATATATGTCCTCATTGATCATATTCTAGGAGCCCGAGTGTTCTCTAAGATCGATTTGAGGTACACTTATCATCTGTTGCGTGTTAGTCCATCATACATACCTCTTACAACCTTCATGAGTTGGTATGGTCTATATGAGTATATGGTTATGCCATTCAGTCTCACGAACTCAGCATCAGTTTTCATGGCACTAATGAACCGAGTGTACCATCCACACAAATACTCTTTCGTGGTGGTGTTCGTGGACGATATCTTGGTGTACTCACACACTCGACACGACCATGCTACCCATCTTGAGATCGTTTTGAGTACACTGAGAGAGAATTAGTTATATGATAATCTCTTGAAATTCAACTTTTGGATTGATCAGATTCACTTTATAGGTAACATTATCTCAGAGACAGGAGTATCAGTAGACCCAGATAAAGTGAGAGCAGCAGTTTCCTGGGATTATCCGAAAAACATCTTTGAGGTGCGGAGTTTTCTAGGGATAGCAAGATACTACAGATGCTTCATATGGGACTTTTCACACTTAGCAGCACCGTTGACAAGTCTGACCAAAAAATTGGAGAAGCTCTTATGGTCAGATTCTTGTGAGTCTTCCTTTCAGGAGCTGAAAGGGAGGTTGACTTCAACACAATAATAGACTTTCCAGAGCCAAGAAAGGGGTACACTGTATACTGTGATGCTTCAGGTATCAGGCTGGGAGCTGTACTTAAGCAGGGAGACGAATTCATTGCGTACGGGTCTCGGCAGTTGATACCACATGAGAGGAACTACCAGATGCATGATCTCAAGCTGGTGGCAGTTGTTCATGACTTACATTGTTGGAGACATTATATTCTGGGAGATCACTTGGTGTTTTTCACCGACCACAAGAGTCTCAAGTGCATCTTCACCCTGCATGATGTGAATCTGAGACAGCGTAGGTGGGTTGTGTATCTTCAGTCTTTTGACATTGAGCTTGACTATTTCTCGGAAAAGGGCAACGTAGTGGCTGATGCGTTGAGTAGGAGGAGTTATATACAGGCAGTTCATGAGGCCAGCAGTGAGTGGCAGCTTATGGATCTGTTCTCTGAGATGCATCTGATGGTGCATGACAGACAGAGGCAGTCATTTCTTTATTATGTAGTTGTTACCTCTACACATCTTGATCAGGTATGAATGAGGCATCTATCAGATTCTGAAGGAATAGTGCTACGGGAAAGCGTTTTAGTGGAGGACCCTATTCCTGGATGGACTATAGGTGAGGATAAGATCTTGCATTTACAGGAACGCATATGGGTGCCAGCAGATATACATGATGAGCAGATGCTGGACTTTCATTATTCAATTGGGTTAGTTCATCCTGGCGTCACCAAGATGTATCATGGTCTACACCGCCAGTATTGGTGGTCGTGTATGAAAAGAGGTGTTTCTGGTTTTTTCATGATGTGTTCCACTTGTCAGCAGGTGAAGGCCAAACATCAATGAACAGCAGTTCTTTTACAGTAGTTACCCATTCCCGATTAGAAGTGGAATGACATCGCGATGGACATCGTGACCGGTTTTCCGAGATCACCTCAGAGGAATGCTGCAGTATGGGTTGTCATTGACAGACTCATGATGGTTGCTCACTTCTTTCTGATCAAGGAGACCTTCAGTGTTGAGGAGTTGTGACGGTTGAACATCTGATAGATATTACGTCTGAAAGGAGTTCAACACTCCATCGTTTCAGATTGGGATGCACGTTTTTCTTCTCAGTTCTGGTAGGGGATTTATAAGGCTTTGGTTACACAGGTACTTTTGAGTACAACATACCATCCCCAAACTGATGGCCAGTCTGATCGTACGATTTAGGTGCTTCAGGATATGATCTAAGCTTGCATTCCAGACTTTGGAGATTCTTTGGAGAAGCATATACCTCCTGTGGATTTCACCTACAATAACAATTTTTCAACAACGATTCAAATGGAACCTTACGAGGCTCTGTACGGTAGGCCATGCTGATCACCTTTATGATGGCTGTAGGTGGGAGATGTAGCTTTACTGGGGCCTCATCTTTTTCAAGAGACCTCGAAGCAAATAGAGTTGATTCGGAAGAGGATGGCTACTGCATAGCCTCGATAGAAGTATTATGCTGATCAGTAGAGATGACCTATGGATTTCAAGATCTAAGATCATGTGTTCTTGCGTATCGCACTGAGGTTGGGGAATAAGAGGATTCAGAGATAGGGTAATCTTTCACCACGGTACGTCGGACCATTTGAGGTGTTGGAGAGAGTTGGTCCAATTTCCTATCGGCTATAGTTACCTCAGAGATATCAGGCTATGCACGACTTCTTCCACGTTTCATTGCTCCGATGTTACTTTTCATAATCGTCTCATGTCTTTAAACCTAAGAGGTTCACCTCGAAGCGGATGCATCATTTGAGGAGCATCCTATCCGGATTGTCGATTGTAGTATGAAGGTTCTTCGTGACTGATCTGTTCCTTTGGTATGGGTGAAATGGCAGCCTGGATGATTATAGGATGAGACATGGGAGGGGATGCTAATGTTCAATCACAGTGGACAGAGCATTTTGGGGTTTCTTCTTCTACGCCTCACTAAGGAAATTCAGGGATGAATTTCATTAATGGGGGACGTTTTTGAGAACTCGGACCTTCCTTTTTGGTATGTTTTTCCTTTTTCTGGAGATTTTGAGAAAAGAGGAGTTGCTAGAAATTTTTTAAGTACATGCCATGTACTTTCTGAGTACTCCTCGTGTACTTCTTCACCACTCGAAGTCATGTGATGGTCGTGTCATGGCCACACACATGGCCATGTAGGGGGGATGTGGAGGCCGCCAAAGGCGGAGTACGGAATAGCCTAGTAGATGTCATGTACTCTAAAAGTACACGCCGTGTACTTTATTTTTTTCACTAAACAAATCAGGCCCACTTCTTAACCCTATAAATTTCTTCTTCTCGAGTTTCATTAACCGAGAGCATTCCTTACAGCCACAAATCTTAGACGAACCCCCATGCATACGTCCATTCTCCAAATCGGCCGTCTTCGATTACGTTGGAATCACAACAGGAATCTCTTCCTCCTCCTAGAGCTTTGTTTTCCAATTCCTCCTCTTTTTCATGTTATCGTGGGTTGAATGTATTATGAATTTTTGTAGTTCTATGCCATTCTAAGTTGATTCAATCCTCGTGGTTCAAGTATAATGATCTCCTTGCATAGAAGTAGGTGGTTTGTGCCTTTTTGTAGAAAGTATTTGACTATTTTGTGAAAATTACACCAATACCCTTGAACGGGGTATTGAGTGCTTCCTCTCTTTCCCTTATTGTTTTCCAGATTTGATTATATGCTTGAGTAGAAGTTATTTTTTGTGAATAGAGTAATTTACTGTGCTTTGGATGCTTTTCCCATGCATGTTTTTCCTATTTTTTGATTGTTTGTTCTAGTTTTTCTAGTAAGGCTATTGAGAGTTCCATTCCTAGTTTGTAGGATGGTATGGTTGTTCTTCCATGCTGACATACTGTATATTCTATCCAAGTAGTTCTTGGTGATACTTTGGCCTTTATGTGATGCAATACTTGATGACTTAACACAAGGTTGTGGGAACCTAGTGTAGTAGACCATAGGGAGAATGGACGTAAGGGATTCCCAAAAGTGTCTTTAATTTTACGATGTAAGACCACATGGGGAATTTATGTTGAGTGCATCCCCAGAGAGTCTGTAGTTCCTCTTCATGGTCCACATGGGGAATGAGATGTTGAGTTCTTCCCTAGATCACCTTTAGTACGATATGAGACTATATGGGCAATTTACGGTGAGTTATTTTTCCGAGAGTCTATTCATTAGCTGAACCAGAGGGGTGAGACTGTGTGTACCTCCCAGAGGGTTTCTAGTACTTGTAGGTTGAACCATAGAGGTTGGGTAGTGAGAACTACCTAGAGGGTTACCTGTTTTTTCTTTTTTGTTGAGTGGATGCTTACTTGTTTGTAGATTACATGATAGAAACCGTGGATTGTTTGCAGTTTAGTAATTCCATGTTTAGTACTATATATTCTTTTACCTACCATATATTAACTGACTCTTTTGCACAGATCATTGGGTGGTTGCCTACTGGGACGTTGTCTTACACCCTATTTAGTTCATGCTTTTGGGCCCAAACAGATTAGGTTGTTGCAGTTATAGATAAGGGCAAGTGCCCCTCTACTTCAGGTTCACGATTGCACTAGAGCTG
This sequence comes from Viscum album, assembly GCA_963277665.1. Classification (NCBI taxonomy): domain Eukaryota; kingdom Viridiplantae; phylum Streptophyta; class Magnoliopsida; order Santalales; family Viscaceae; genus Viscum; species Viscum album. The sequence continues at coordinate 1,981,798,766 of OY728145.1, read as the reverse complement.
GAGAGCATGGGTTCAAGCCAAGGCTTGTGATACTGCTGGAGTTACTATTTACATTTTGTACTTTGTTTCTCAGTTGTATTTCAGCACGTTGTTGTGTTTTCTGCTTTCCTTAGATACTTGTACCTGCTGCATCATTATCATCATTACTATATATTTATTGTGTCTGCTATTTAATTTCAGTTATTGTATATTTTTAACTGCTTCCGTTATGGACTGTTATTTCCTTTTTCTTGTATACCTTACCAAATGAGGGCATAGTTTCCCCAATGTCTCACCAAGGCCCTCACTGCTAGTCAAAAGCCTCTAGTGTTTGAGGAAATGCTCTTGAGGCCATGTGATGAACCGGGTAAGGGGAACCTCTGGGTGGCTTCCAAAACTGGGATGTTAAATGTTCCTTGTGATTTTCACCCACAATGTTCTGGTGGTTATTTACATTATTTGTGGTGCATGAAGGAATGATATTTTCACCTCTATTTCATGGAACAATGATCCAATATTGAGGATCCAATATTGGGATGACCTTTTGGTGGTGTGATGACGATGGCGACAGACTGATTGAAGTGAGTCTGGAGATGTCTCCATTCAAGCGGTTCTTTGTCGGGATAAATTGTGAAATTGATCTAGGCCTAGGTAGATGAATAACATTACCCAAGGATCACAGATGTACTTACATTTAAAAAATGGAGCACCAGTGCAAAACCCATGGCCTGAAAAAGGGGCCACAAGCATGCCGAAACTAGAAATCGGTGCCTGATGCGGCACTTGGTAGCGGCTGTGTGGGGGAGTCGGTGCACGCTGGTAGTGTGATACAGTAGTGGAAGCTATGGGAGCCACATCTCAGTCGTGGGGAAAGCGGACATGACACACCTCCACGTTGAACATGGAAGCACCATATAGACCTTGGGAAGATGGTCAGGGTGGACTGCGTGTGACACAGTAAATTGGACCAAATAATGGGATGATTCAGATGATTTGGGATATTCTAGTAGTTATGAAGGCCCAACAGGATGAGCCAAGTAGGGCAGTCCAATTTCGGTAGGACTGGACTGAGTCTTATTGGGTCCAGCGGGTCGGGTTAGACCCAAACCGGACCCAGATAAGATCATTTCAATAAAATGGCCATAAATTTTAAACTAAGAATCTGTTTGATGTGTCCTCATCGGATTTGGGACACTTGTAGAAGGGAAGTCCTTTTGAGGTCCCTTGGAGGGTTTTTAGTTAGACCATCAATGTTTGGGATCTTTCTCTTTGTCTATTATAATGATGGTTTGATGTAATATCATCTTCCCATTATAGAGTATGCCAACAGAGGTTGAGAGAACACCCAAGGTCTTTTTGAATGAGGGTTTGATGTAGGATCACATTATCATCGTAGAGAATGAAAAGTGTTATGGTGTCAGTTCACTCAGCCTTACTTTGACAGTTGAATCAATGAGATGGATAATTTATCTTGTCGAGAGGCCTGGTTGGTCCTCACTTCTCTTTTTATTAACTTTTATTGGGTTTTTGGAGCTCGTGTGACCAATATTTATGTTGGAACCACTCCCCTATCTAGTATGATGTTTCCAATATAGCCAGAAGTCCCACTAGGGAGACCTGGGTAGAGTGGACACTGTATTTGATTATTGATATCAGATTCGTTTGGTTCTAAGATACTATACCAGATAAACATGCTTCAGGAAGTTTTCAGTGGTTGATGATTAGATGTGATGTTTTGAGATTCTATGTCTTAAAGAGACTAAATGTCTCATGGAAACTACGTAACCTATAAAGACCATGTGTCTATGTGGTTTATTTTGTTAACTCTGTTCTATGTGCTTCTATCAGATACCTCGAGGAGTGAGATCTCTCGGGTTGAGCATGCTACGAGTGGAACCGTGTAGATTGTAGTGGATGAGACTTCAAGGCTTTGAATCATTTATGATTATACCTGGATGTTCTTGGTACATGTGTTTTATACATATACCTATGTTTATCTGAGTATATATTTTAGAGATTTTTGCTCTATGCTATTTTACTTCATGTTTTCTGGGTATCCTACTATGTATTGTTATACTCACCCCTACGCGGGCTTTACTCACATCTGTCATGTCTTCTACAGACATGAGAACTTCTTGAAAGCTGCCTAAGTGGACTAGGACTGAGACCTAGTGGTTCTTCGTGATTTCATATATGTCTAGGTATTCCTATGACTATAGACATCAATCCCAGTACATTTTGTTTACAAGTTGGACTTTGTAGTTTACAAACTATTTGTTTCGGTGGGCTTGTAATCTAGCCTAGTTTACTTTACTTCACTTTACTTTACTTATTGTAATCTATTGGTTGGGTTTAGTGGTATACATTATTTTTGTTCCTTGGTGGTTTTTTAACATTTCATCATTTGGGGGCATGGATATGTGTTCGTATTTGTAGGTACATAGGGAATTCCACCCATGTTAGTGACATGCCTACTCTGTGCTAGTCATCAGCACCTGGCCTACAATAGTCGGGCATAGGGAGTCACAGAATGGGCCCACTAGGATATTTTGGGACAATAATTATGAATATGGTTCAAAAATATGTGAAAAATATAGATTATATAACAATTAATATCACGTTTTTATAAGGATTAAAGAGAAGTTTTTTGTCTACTCAAATTTCCATCATTGAGATATATCCTGTACTAACCACTTTTTGGGGTGTATATATTCTTAATTTATATTTTATTATATGTTTTCATGAAATATATTGTCTTCAAAAATCGATCCCATGTTTTACCTTTCATGGGTTTCTAATTAAAACGATAACGTTGATGTAATGTTTTTTGTAAACTCATTTCTCATTCATTGGGTTATTATTATTATTCTTGATATTTATTCACATAATATGGGTATTTTATACCATATGATTTCATTATACTGTAAATACATTTTGTTTTAATGTTATATATAATTCCATTCATGATACCCTTCATCCAATTAGTTTGATTCAACTTTTACCAAATCGATAAGGGGTTTTAACTCATGCTTAGTTTCTTTAGGTTATAATGTTACTTCTTGAACCTCATTATTCTATGTATCCCATATATATAAACATTATATTTCATATGATATTTTATATTCTCACATTTTGGAGAGTGAAATTTCAAATTCAAATCCTATTCTTCAATGAATATCATTCTTATAAATGTATAATGATTTCAAGAATAAATATCACCCTTACTAATGTTTCTTTTTCTTCCATGTCAAAATTTTATCTTCCAACCAATGTTCTCCATTATATTTAGAAACACATATATTTTTTTCTCATCCAACCATTACATTTACCTTCTAGTCAGTTTTTGTAATGAAGTTTTTTTACACTTTTTAGAATTTAGGTTTTTAAAAAAGTTACATCAAAATATTTAAAACATTTTCCACCCTTTCATAATCAAATAAATTATCATCCACTTAAGGTTCCTTTTTTAGGACAGTTATATATTTTCATGGATTGAATATTCTAGTGACCGAAGATTAAACTTCTAAATCTAAAAGAAGAAATAACATATATTTTTTAAACATAAGAACTCAAAAATAAACATTCATTTATATATATGATGATACTTTCCAATTAAAATTTCAGAGGAAAAGAAAAAACTATTAAAAATATCATATTTTAAATACATAAATATCTAACTATTTTATTTTTCTCACATTATATTCTTAATAAAGCTAAAATTCATTGAAACCTCTAATTATCCTAGAGAAAAATATAAAATATAGGGTTATCGTTAAATTACATAGTAAAGGGTTTTAAACAGACAATAAACCCACTTTTATTAACACTTATTGAAAAATATTTTGAAGAAATTATTATTTTTATATCAAATATAAATATTTGATAAAAAATTTCCAAAAGATAAATTCTATGATTTTCAAAATATATAGAAAATAATTTTCAAATACTATTGAAAATAATTATTGCATTGAAAACAAAATTTTCTTAAAAATAATCATTATATATACACATTTGATAACAAAATATATAACCAATTTTTTAGAATTATAAATTGGGAAAATATTGTTAAAAATAATATAAAAATTGATATCAATTTAAAAAAAATATTTTTAAAAAATAATACCTTTTGAAAATACATGTATTTCTCTTTTATGTTTTTCAAAATCATACATTAAAAATTATATTTTTTTATTAAAATTAAAATATACATGGAAATAATTATTAAATCCATATGGAACCATGATGTATCTTTTTTGGACAATTTTTTCTTGAGGTCATGAGATAACTCTCTATTAATCATATCATGTTTGATACCCAGCTACAAAGTTTTATAAAAAAAGTATAGTTTCTTTTCTCATATAATATCAACTAAAACAACCTTATAGAAGCTATATATATTATTCTCGTGAAGAAATAATATTGCATCAAATATAATTTTACTAAAACATTTTTTATAAAAAACAAATTTTCCATCACAATTTGAAAAAAGTCCAAAATTTATAAACATTAATATGAAAAAAAAATCAATGTAATAATTGTAGTTATGAATATGCTTCTATTTTATATGCAAAAAATATCATGAATAAATATAATGTATGGACATAACAATACATATTTGAAATATCCATAATTTTTAAATAAATGTTTCCTCCAAAAATGATGGCATTATTATTTAAAAACACATTTAATTTTTTTAAAACAATGTTAAATAATTTTATAATTTTTGAAACATCGAATTTTGAAAATAATATAAATTATTTTCATAAAATTATACCATTTTAAAGTAAAACTATTTTTAATTAACTCCATTATATGAAAAGGGATTTTTAGAAAATAATCATATATAATTTGTAAAAATATATAATTAATAAATTGAAAAATAATATATCCCCTTACCTAAACCTTCTTACGAGACATAACTGGAATTAACCTATTTTGAAAGCATGTGGAATCTCTATTCCTTAGACTAAACTCACCCATAAACTATAATTTTAGCCAGAGTAACTCAAATATATTTGTTTCTATAGAGTCTAGAAACATGTTTCTTGGTGCCGAACCAAATGAAAGATAGATATTTAAGACTTAAAATTAAATCAAATCATTTAGTTACCAATTTATTTTTAAACACTATTTGAAAAGGCTTCCATATAGTGCTGATTTTCCCTAATTTTTTATTTAACATCATGAAGTAATGATATTTTGTGGTAATTATGATCTTATTTTATTTCTAGTTTCTCTTTTTCTTATACCTTAACCTTTAATGAATTTAATTTAATTTTTTATTTAATATATATATAATATAACATATATATATGAAATATATTTTGGGAAATTATATTTTAATAAAAAATTTATAACTTAAATATTTTTGTAAAGTATAAATTTTAACACACATGTATATTATAAATTTTTTTATAAATGTTTTATATAAATTTCATAATGTTTAATATTTTTTTTTTAAATTTTTATATAAATTTTATGTATAAACATTTTAGCATATAATATATTTATATATAACATTTGTTTTCTTTTTTTCATTTTTTTCTTCATTCACATCACACACTCCAGCATTATTTTTTCGTCCTTTTATCACATGTCACTGACATCAGTACATATATATATATATATATATTATTTTTTATTAACTTTCTTACCTCTAACTCATATATATATTTACATATTTATTTGTTTATATATATATATATATATATATATATATGTGTGTATATTCTACAATATATAACACACACACACACACACACATATATATATATATTAATTTATGTATAATATATATATATATATATATATATATACTTATTAACACATAGATAATATATATTTTAGCATATATATATTGTGTATAGGTTCTTAAATGTACATATTTATGAATAATATATATATATATATATATATTGGGATCCTTCCAACACACATCACACAATTTTTAGCGATTACTTCTACAACACCCTAAACATTTTTTGTAGGTTTATAAATCGCTAATAAAATTTAAAAAATTGTATTCAATTATATATTTATTTAGTTTTTCTAGAAATCATTTTCGATTAAGGAATGACATGCATATTTTAGTATATATTGTTTTTTTCTTTTTTTTCCTTGCTCAACACACCTCACACACACACTTACTTCCACTTATATATATATATATATATATATATTCACTCATTAGTGGTGCCACAATTTTAAAATATATTTTATTATTTTTTATTTTATAAAAATAACAACTCATAAACGTGTGTATAAATATACCATATACATGTAAATATTTTTTCATATATATATATATATATATATATATTTATATATATGTTAAAAAAAATTATAAGTCTTTTCATTATATATATAAGCATAGCATTAAATTTTATTATCTATTACACACTTATATATATATATATATATATTCTTACGTATATCTATATATACACACACGGTTATTATTTTGGATTACCACATATATATATATTAATATTTTTTCTATATATGTATATTTATATATTCTTATATATTTACAAGCACCTTATAAAATACGTACCATAAATTAAATTTTTTTTAAAAGGATATATATATATATATATATATATATATAGTATATACTCGTGTAATTATATAAATATAAGTAAAATAGAATTTTAATCAGGAATTGAAATTTTATCTTTAATTTTAAAAATTCTCTACAATGTTAATTTAAATATCAAATTAATATTTTAATAATATTTAATGTAACATATTTCAAAAAAAATAATATTAAATACATAATTACAAAAAATATGTATTAAAAATAGCAAACTGTGATTATAATTTTATGAGATGATATATTCTACCCCACTTAGAATGAATTTTTCCCTCGAAATTCTTTCATCATATCTAAGGAACATTCTAAATTTTCATTTTCAATATTCTTAACACTAGAATCACTATAATTTTAGATTCTTATGAGTCACCTAAATTTTGATCACTAGGAAAAGAAATTCAATTTATATATCTTATATTATCCTAAAATAAATATATTTATTCTCCAATTTTTTCTAAACTCTTCCTCAAATACCACGTGTAGAGACCTGAGACTCATGATTGAAAATTCTATACAAAAAGTACAATATATTTTTAAAAAATAAAAATTGAAAAATATACATTCCATTCTATGATGTGGATCTTTTAGGTATAGGGTGTTGAGGAATAGCTAAAATAATTCAACCATACTAGAACTTAAAAAAATAAATAATTAACTATTTTATTTCACTCACTCTAACTTATTAATGAAGAAAACATTATTTTGAAACCTCCAATTATCTAGTAAAAAATAATTAAAACATGGTGTGAGCATAAAATTTCCTAGTAAGTGGTTTTATAAAAATAGTGAAAAATATTTTTTTAAATACGATTTGAAAATTTCTTTGAAAACTTTTTTTTATATGAAATAAATACAATTTAAACTACTTAAAAAAATATAAATTCTTTGAATTTAAAAATATATAGAATTTTTTTTTCAAATACCATTGTAAATAATTATTACTGTGAAAAAATTACTTTTAAATAACATTTCCTTTATATCAAAAAAATGATAATAAAATATACAACAATGGTGTTCAAGAAAATATATTAGAAAAATACTATTAAAAATAATTAAAAATTACAAATTATTTTAATAATATAATATCCTTTGAAAATACATGGATTTAAATTAATAATTGTTTAAAAACCGTTCTTTTTGAAAACAAAAACTTTTTTTGGTAAGACTAAAAATAGATAAAAACCCATATGAGATCAATATGGATGGTTGATGTATCACTTTTGGATATTGTCCGCATAAGGTCATGAGTTATCTCCCCATTCCTCATAATCTTGTTTGAAACCCATGTTCCAAACATTAAAAAAATTAATTTTTTTTATATTTTATTTCCACTAAAAAATATTTTTAAAACCATATAAATTAATCTCAAGAGAAAATAATTTTATATCAAATGTACATTTACTAAAACACTCTTTTATAAAACACTATTTTCCCATAAAAAGTTTGTGAAATTGATAATTTGTAACTAATAATTTAAAAATAATTACATCAAAGGAATACTTGTTCTTAAGCACATTTTTGTATTTATATTCATGTAATTTCCTGAATAAATATTTTTTTGACCATAACTATGCATATGTGAAACATCCATATTTTTTAAATCACAATTTACACAAAAATTATAACATTAATATTCAAAAACATTTAAATTTATTTAAAACATTATTAAATGAAAATATATTTTTAAAATAGAGGATTTATATAATAATAAAAGTCATTTCTATTAAATAATATATTTTGAAAAATATAATTCTTTTAAAATAACTCCATTATATGAAAATGCGTTTTTTGAAAAATAATCATATATAATTTTTTAAAAAAAATATTCACTTATAATTTGAAAATAATATACCCCTTATTAGAAACTGATAACAAAAATTCTATATAATTCACTTATTTTGATATTATGCCAAACCACCCTGTCTAAAAACTAAAATCGCACTCGCACTATACCCACAGTCAGAGAAAATCATATATTTGTTTCCAAAGAGTCTAAAAATGTATCATTGGGTCTAGAACCTACGGGAAAGGTCATATTTTTAAGCCTCAATATATTAATAAAATCATTTAGTTATTTATTTATTTTCTAACACTATTTGGAATGACCTCCAAATAGTCATGATATTTTCCAAACATTTTTCATGCCCTTCATGAAAAAATTGATATTTTGGTATTATTTTTATGTTATTTTATTTTTAGTTTCTTTTTTTATTCCTTAACCCTTAACGAATTTTTATTTATTATGTGTATATATATTAAAAATATTATATATATATATATATCTTATATTTATGAAAATTATATTTTAATTGAACATTTATAACTTATATATATTTATAACATATAAATTTTATCATATATAAATTAATATATATATTTATATTACATGAATTTATATGTCAATGTTATATAAAAATTATGAAACATTCTATATGATTTTTTACATTTATAACGTTTTATATAAATTATATATATCATCCTTTTATCATTGATAGTAAATATCAATATATAACGTTTTTTTCTTGTGATTTCTTCTTTTATTTTTTCTTCATACATGTCATACACTCCCCTTATCATTTTTTTAATTCATTATCTTACATGTCTACCACATCACACTTTCTATATATTATTTCTTTTTTACTTTTCTTACTTCCAACTCATAAATATATATTTATATATTTATTAATATATATATATATATACATACATTCTAACATATATATAATAGATATATATATATATATATATTACATTATATATATAACACACACGCATATATATATATATTAACACATAGATAACATATATTTTGACATATGTATAGTGTGTATATATTCTTAAAAGTTTATATTTATGTATAACATATATATAAATATATCTATATATGTTTGATCCATTCCACCACATAGCACACATTTTTTATGCATTCCTTAATCACAAATAATATTTACAATTTGATTTCATCCATTTATTTATTTATTTAGTTTTTTGAAATCATTTTTTTAATGAATGACATGTATATTTTAGAACATATTGTTTTTGGTTCCTTTCTCATTGCACTTCACACACAAACTTATTTTCCATTATATATATATATTAAACAATCAATCATTGAGCCTCCATATAAAAATAAATGTATTATTATTTTTTCTTTTATACAAACAACATATTTTATACGTGTGTGTATATATATACCCAATATAAGAATATATATACATATATATTCTGTGCATATATATATATACATTTATATTTGTTTTTATATATTAAGGACAATTTTATAACTATTCTATAAATATATATATGTTCAACATTAAATTTTATTATCAATTACATGTTTATATATATATACACATAAATATATGTATATATATATTCATGGTTATTATTTTGGTTTACCATATATATTTACATTTTTTTATAAATGTACGTTTATATATTCTTATAGATTTACAAGAATAAATAAATCACAACCATGAATTAAACATTTTTTAAGAGAATATATATATATATATTGTAGTCTTATAATGTTTTTATAGACAGGTAAAATATAAAATTACTAAATAATGAAAATGAAAATTTAAATGTTATCAATATAAATTCTATTGATGATTTTTGTATAATATTAATATTTTACCTATATGTAAGGTAACATATTGATACAAATTTAATATTAAATAATTATTTATGCAAAATAATTATTAAAAAAATAAAAACTATACATAGAATTTTATGAGTTGTCACAATTACTAATGATTCTTTTGAAAGATCCAATTTTTTCACTTTAACATTTAGAAAATGATCTTTGATTGTGATATGTAACATCTTCTTTCTAGAAATTGTTAAAAAAAATTCAAAAGAATCTTTTTAGAGTTTCACTGCCATTTCCCTCTTTGTGTTGAAAAAAAATCATTAGAAATTATTTTTCATTAATCACTATCTAAGTTTTCTTAGAAAATAATATTTTAGTGTGATTTAGATTTTTCCATCAATCCTTTACATTCATGTGGTGAATATTGGAATTACCATCTAGAAATGTTATACCTCACATATATTCCCATTTTTTTATTTGATAAATGATTTTTTAAAGTGGGACACATATTTGTGGATGATTGGTGGGTGAGACTCTATATCACCCTCAAATTCATGGGTTATGGTTTTACACCTGGTGTGATAATGAATTATTGGGTTTAATTGCAGATAATATTTGCTCAGAAGATTGGGCATGGGTGTAATTTTAGTTAATTTATGGTCACAATAATATACATGGATGTCATTACTGTTAAGTTGTGTTCACAGTGATGTGTGTAAATGTAATTGTCATTATATATTCTTAGAAAGATTGTATGTTAGTGTTATTGTGGTAAGCTATTATCACAATGACTGTGCAAGAGTGTAATCATTGTAATCTATGATCCTGAAGTCTTTATGTCGGTCTAATTGAAGTAATATATATATATATATATATATTCACAAATACTATGCATTATTGTAATTATCATAATCTATTCTCATAAAGACTACGAATTTGTGTAATTATAGTAATATATAATAAAACATACTATGTTAAAGTGTAATTTAAATTAATTATGCTCACAAATATAGTGCATGTTCATATTTGTGAATAACTATATTGAAAATGTTGTGATTTCCAACAATTTATTTTTTAACACAAACATTGTTTCATTATGTTATAATTTTACTTCTTGAACCTCATTCTTATAAGTCTCTCAAATATATCAACATTATATTTTATATTATAATTTATCTTATTACATTTTGGAGAGTGAAACTGTATATTCAAATCCTCTACCTCAATAAATTTAACTCTTATAAATATATAATAATGTCATGAATAATTTTCATCCTTACTAATGTTTCATTGTCTTCTGTGTCTATATTTTATCTTTCTACCAATTTTATTATTTGCATTTAGAAACCCATTTATTATATTCTTATCCAACTATTGTACTCCCCTTCTACTCTTTTTCGAAATGATGTTTTTTACACTTTTTAGAATACTGGTTGTTAACAATGTTACTTCCAAATATTGAAAATGTTTTCCACCCATTTATAATCAAATTTTTTTATTCCACTCCGCATTCCTTTTTGATATAATTTATTTATATTCAAGGATATATTGGTTTAACGACCGAAGACCTATTCTTTGAAATGCGGTATAAAAATTATTGTATATTTTTTATAGATATAAACTAAAAAATATATAGTCATTTACGTAGATGATGATATTTTATTATCAATGTTTGGGATAAAAAGGAAAAACTATTACCAAATATGATAGAATAAATAATTGAATAACTAAGTATATAATATAGGTCACATTATCTCTTTAAAAATGTTAAAATCCATTGAAATTATTAAAAATACTATAATAAACATAAAATATAGTGAAAACCCATTCTTAAAAATGATTTAAAAACCATTTTGATTTCTTTATTTTTATACCAAATATATATTTTTGATAAATACATTTCAAAAGGATATTTCTTTGAATAATAAAATATATTGAAAATTCTTTTTTAAAATTGTTGAAAATACTTATAACATTAAAAACATTATTTTGAAAACAATATTCCATTATATCAAAACATTTGATAGTAAAATATACGACAAGGGGTTCAGAAATATCTATCAAGAAAATAGTGTAAAAATAATTTAAATTACATATTTTAAAAAAAATTAAAATATAATATATTTTCAAAATACATGGATTTTTTCTCTATGTTTTTCAAAACCATTATTTATAAAAATAATAACATTTTATGGAAATAAAATAATACATGGAAACACTTATGAAATTCATATATACACATGTTGTATCTCTTTAGACAATGTCTTCCTCTGATGGTGTGTTCACTCTCCATTCCTCTTAATTACATTTTATACCCACGTGCTGGGTTTTATAATATATTTTTTGGTTTAGGTTACTTTCCACATTTAATATAAACTAAAAATATTTCTAAGAACAATATATATTATTCTAAATATTATTTTTTTATCAAGTATAATTTTAGTCAATCCAACTTTTAAAAAACGCTATTTTCCATAAAAAAATGGACAAATCCATTAATAATAAACAATAATTTAAAAATAATTCATACAAAGGAATAATTTTTCATATCCACATACATGTATATATATTTATTAAAAATCATGAATAAATATATTGTATGGCTATAATTATACTTATGTGTAACAAATATAAATTTTAAATGATTTTTTCTCATAAAATGATGTCTTTAATATTTAAACACCACATTATAATTTAATAAAATAATATTAAATGAAACTCTAACTTTTTATAGGAAGTATTTTTAAAATAATAAAACTCTATATCATAAAATAATTGCTTTTGGAGTAAAAATATTTAAAATTTACTCCCATATATAAAAATGGGCATTTTGAAAATAATCATCTATAATTTTCTAAAAAAATTATCTTATTATTTAAAAATAATATATGCTATAACCTAAAACTGCTAACCATACTTAACTGAAATTCACTTACTTTAAGACCACAATGAGCCTCTTTCCCTGAATACTAAGCTCACCCTCTCACTGTCACCGTAGGAAAAGTAACTCACATATTGTTTTGTGGGGAGTATAAAAGCATGTTAATGGGAGAAAATCCTAAGGGAAGACTCATATTTATAATCCTCAAAAGTTTAATCAGATCACTTAATTACTCATTTGTTTGTAAACAATACTTGTAAAGGATTCCAAATAGTGGTGATTTTGTCCCAATTTTTTCTTTCCAATCAAGAAAAAAGGATATATTATTGTTATTATTATATTTTTTTTGTTCCACTTTTTTTCCGTAACGCTTAAGATCATTAATTTTATTGTGTTTATTAATAACATATATATAATATATATAAAATATCTATAAATATTTTTTATAATTATATTTGAATATATCTTTTATAACATATATATATATATTTATAATGTATACATTTTAACATACATATATATATATATATCAATGTTTTAAATATTAATATATATTTTATAAATTTATATATATCATCATTTTATAAAAATTTTATAACATTTTATAAAAATTCTATAATGCTTTATATGAGTTTTAACATTATTAATGATTGACATAATTTTTATATGTTAACCTGTTATCATATAAATTATATACATGTAACTTTTTTTATTTTGATTTTTTTCGTCATTCAGGTTATGCACTCCACTTCTCTTTTTTCTTCCTTCTCCAACATTTCACCCACATCACGATATCTAAAAATGTTGTTTTTATTAATTTTCTTACCTCTAACACAAACATATATATATATATATATATATATTTACATATTTATATATATGTATATTATAACACACACACACATATACATATTAACTTATTAATATAAATATTTTAACATATATATATTACATATATATATATATATTAACACATAGATTACATTTATATTAACATATATATAATGTGGATATATGATTAAATGTTTATATTTATGTATAACATCTTCATATATGTTGGATTCCTTCAACCACACACCACAAATTTTTATGGATTCCTTCCACCATACACCACACATTTTCTTATAGGTTAGTTAATCACAATGAAAATTGACACATTGTTTTCATCCAATTATATTTTTATTTAGTGTTTTTAATTGATTTACCCTTAATGAATGAGATATTTATTTTTTTTATATATTGTTTTTTTATTGCTCAACAATGCAGACACACACATACACATTCCCCATTTTATATATGAACACTCAATCAAGGCGCTTATATATATAAATAGATATATTATTGTTATTATTTTATAAAAAACATATTATATACATATACCATATATTGACCTTCTTATTTTGTGTGTATATATATATATTTATATTTAGGTATATATTAAAAAAAATTATAACAGTTTTATGTATATATATAAACATAACCTGATGTTTTATTATCAATTACACACACACATATATTTATATATAAGTGTTTATTATTTCTATTTACCATATATTTATAAAAAATTTTATATATATGTATATTTATATATTCTTCTATATATAAGCACATTTAAAAGAATACTAACCATAAATTAAACATTTTAATTAAAAGGATATATATATATATCGTATATACTGTTACTATTTTTTTATGTTTTTAATATATAATGTTACTAAAGAATTAAAATTTTAATTTTAATTTTCTTAATATAATTCACACTTTTAATTTAAATATCAAGTTAATATTTTACCAGTTATTAATGTAACATAGTGGTACAAAATTAATAATAAATACATATTTATGAAAAATATTTATTAAAAAAACTATGCTTTGAAATTTCAAGTGATGCTACATTCTACCCATCATTAAATGAATTGTTTCTCAAAATTCTTTCGTCGTTTGTAAGGAATATTCTGAATTTCTATTTTTTGAATTTGCAACACTATAATCACAAAAATTTAATATTATTAAGATTCAACTAATATATATTCACTAAGAACCACAAAATAAAATTTCTATATCTTATATTACACTTAAGAGAAATTTCTAATCACCCATTTCTTCTAAACCCTTCCTCTGATGTCATGTATAGTGACTTGAGACCCACACTTCCGGATTCCCTAATAAATTATTATACTTTTTTTTTCAAAATAATATGTTTGAAAAAAATAAAGTCCTTTATAATGATGAGAATATTTCTCTTTTTTATGTTTTAGTAGAAAAGAAAAACAATTACGTTATATCAGAGTTTAAACAATTAAATAATTAAATATTTTATTTCATACGTGCTAAATCATTAACAAAGCAAAAATCAATAGAAACCACTAATGGTCCCATAAAAAATAATTAAAACATAAGGTGAATATTAAATTTCTCATAAAGGGGTTTTAAGAGAAATATTCACTAATATTTTTTAAGTACTATTGGAAAAATATGTTGAAAACATTTTTCTTTTTATATAAAAATTAAATATCCACTAATTTCTTTTAAAAATAAAAATTCTAGGATATTCCAAAATATATTGAAAATAATTTTGAAAAAACTATGAAAATACTTATTACATAGAAAATATTATTTTTAAATAACTTTTCCTTTATATGAAAACATTTTATAATAAAATATTCAACGTATTGTTTCAAAAATTATATTAGGAAAATACTATTATAAATCATTTAAAATTACATATTATTTTGAAATCATTATTTTGAATTCATAATATCCATTTAAAATTACATGATTTCTCCTTTGAATTTTTAAAAACCTTACTTTTTAAAATTAATAAATTTTTATAGAAACAAAAAGATACTTGGATGCTATTATAAAATACATATGGACACTTGATGTATCACTTTTGGATAGTGTCTTCTTGGGGCCATGAGTGATCTCATCATTCCTTATAATCATGTTTGAAAACAAAATAAAAAATTTTATAAAAATAATCAAGGATTATTTTCGCATTTAATTTCTTATAAAATATCCTTATAAAAACCTTATAAATTATTTTGATGATAAAATTATTTTATATCAAATACACTTTTACTGCTACACATTTTTAGAAAACATCCTTTTTCCAAAATAATTCTAGAAATATAAAATTTATAAAAAATACATTGAAAATAATTTATTCAAAGAAATAATTGTTCTTATAAACATGATTATATTTATATACATGAAATTTCATTAATAAATACAGAGTATGAATAGAACTATACAAATGTCCAACATCCATGATTTTGAAATTTCATATTTTCCATAAAATGATAACTTTAGTATTCAAAACACCTTTAAATTTTTCTACAAAATTCTTAAATGAAATTATAATTTTTAAAAAATAGGATTAAAAAAATAAAAATAGATTTCATAAAATAATAGATTTTGGAATGTATAATTTTTTAAAATAAATACCTTATATAAATATGTTTTTTAAATAAAATAATAATAAATACCATTAAAAAAATATTTATACTTATAATTTGATATTAATCTATCCTCTTACCAGAAACTGCTGACCAAGCATATTTTGAATTAATCTATTTTTGAACCATGTAGAACCTCCTTCCATGAAGACTAAAATCACCATGGTACTATCCCCACAACTGAAGAAAATCGTTATTTGTTTGTCAATGGAGTCTGAAATCAAGTTGTTGAGTGAAGAACTGAAAGGAAATATCTTATTTATATGCCATAAAATTGTAATTTATTTATTTTTGACACTATTTGTATAGACTTAAAATTTTTTCCATTTTTTCCTATTTTTTAATTTATATCATAAAAAAAGATATTTTATTATTTTTATTATATCTTTTTAAATTCTAATTTTTTATTCCATTACCCTTTTGATTTTAATTTTAAAATGTGTATATATTTATAAATATATCATATATATATATGAAATATATTTAGGAAAATTATATTTTAATATAAAATTTATAACTTATATATAATTATATCAAAATATTTAAAATATATAAATATATATAAATTTATCAAAATTATATATATATATATATATATGCATATTATATAAAATTATATATCAAAATTTTGTATATATTTTGTAATGTTTTATATGAGTTTTATCATTCATAAAATTTAATATTAATTCTATATATCAACCATTTATCAAATAAATTAAATATCAATACATAATGTTTTTTTGGTTTTTTTATTCTCTTTCTTCTTCAATCATGTCACACACTCCCCTAATCGTTTTTTTCCTTCTCTAATGCGCCACCCACGTCACAATATCAATATATTATTTTTATATTCTTACTTTTATCACTTCTAACCGATATGCATATATATGCATATATTTATTTATATATATACATCCCTATATATGTATGTTCTAACATATATATGAGGTATATATATATTATTTTTAACTTGTATATATAATATATATATGAACACATAGAATAAATATATTTTAACATATATATTATATGTATAAATTTTTAAATGTTTATATTTATGTATAACACACAAACATGTATATATTAGGTTCCTTCCATCACACACCACACATTTTTATGGGTTTCTTAATCAGTAAGAAAAGAATCAATTTGTTTTTATCAAATTCATTATCTATTTAGTATTTATTCCTTTACTCATAAAGAATGGAATATATATTTTAGCATATATTTCTCTTTTAATTTTTTTTGTTCCTTCCTCAATACACTCCACGCTCACACTTATTTGACATTATATATATATATATATTAATGCCTCAATTGTGGTACCACCATATATAAATAAGTATATTATTATTAATATCATATCTTTGAAACAAACAACATCATATATATATATGTGTGTGTGTACAAAATATAAGTATATATATACATATATTACACAAACACACACACACACACAAACACATATTTGTATATATATATATATTAAAAACAATTTTATAACTCTTTTCAATACACATATAAACATATCTTAAATGTTATTATCAATTACACATTAATATATATTTATGTGTGTGTGTTTATGTTTATATACATATGTATATGTATACATACAGTCGTGGTTATTATTTGGGTTTACAAGATATATATTATCATTTTTTCTATATATGTATATTTTTGTATTCATATATATTTTCAAGCACGGAAAAATAATAACCATAAATTTAAAAAATATATCAAATATTTATATTTATATTTATATTTAGTATATATTCTTGTAACATTTATATATATATGTAAAATATGATATTACTTACGAATTAAAATGAAATTTTATTTTTTTAATAGACATTACATTAATGATTTAAGTATAAAATTTATATTTTACAAATCTTTATGGAAACATATTCCAATAAAATTAATATTAAATAATAATTTTTTAAAACTTATTATTAGATAATAGAAAAGTATTCTTATAATTTAAAAAGATGTTATAATTACTGATGATTCTTTTTTACAGATCTAATGATTTCACTTTAACATTTCAAAAATTGATTTTTAATGTGATCTATATCCTCTTCTTTGGTAACAGTGTTATTTTTATTCAAAAAAACAATTTGATAGTTTCACTTCAAACTTCTTAATTATCTCAAAAGGATATATTTCCATGAAAACTATTTTCCCTAAATAACCATCCAAATGTTGATATAAAATAATATTTTAGAGAGATTTAAATTTTTTCAACAACCCTTAACATTGTTGATATTAATTTTGGTGTTACCATCTAGAAATGTTACACAACACATTTCAATTCCACAGGTTCTTTATGATATTGAAATACATTTCTTTAAAGTGGGACACATATGTACGGATAATTATTGGTTTGTGTCCTATATCACTCTAAAATTTATTGGGTAAGGTTTTGTATCTAGTGCGAAACTAGCATTGTTTGTGTGTGTGTGATTGTGGATAAGCTATGCTCAAGAGATTATTTTGGACACAAACGGAGACATGAATTTGTCACCCAATTCATGTTCTAGAAATTTATTAAATCAAGATGATTATAATAGAATCTCGAGGTGTAATTCATTTACACAAACCCAAAAGCTACAGTAAAATATGGCGATATACCAAAGAAGTTCAAACACATCAAGCAACAAGTGAATCACATAAAAGCAGACTCCATGTCCTCAAGAAGTAATGAACCATGCTAGAAAGGTCGTGACATAAGAGTAGTGGTTTGTGACATTAGAGAAGAGTAGCATAGGTCTATGAAGATCAGTTAGATTAATTATACTCATACACCAGCCTCTTATTGAATAGTTGGAGTTTGATATCAAGATAAGTCTCCGCAGAAATTTCACCATTTTGAGCCATTGGTAATCCAATTCGTCTCTTTGCACCAATCAAGATTAAAAATTCTAATGCACCCCCTCATCACCCTGGTCCATATACTTCACCATTGGGTGAGAGACTTATTTATGTTTAATGACTGGAGGTGAAATAGGTGGAGAAACCTCAATTTATGAAGGAGCATATGTATCCATTAATATAAGATCCCAAAAGTTTTTTTCACTCTGGTCAACCAAGTTTGTTTAGGTTGTAGTTGCAGTGTCCTTATTTTTATAAAAATCAAGAGACCTCATGACAATTGTTTGTTCTAGTTGAGAGTAGTCCCTATGTTTCCTCATTTTTTTGGGATTGGGAGTAATGAAGCCATCCACATCCACTATTTGTTTTTCCCCTTTTCGAGAGCTTTATTTGAGGAAGTCTTCCTAAATATGGTCATCTTTATTGTCAGCCTCTAAAAAGTAAGTTCTATGTGCTGAGCATGTGTCCAGATCAGATGGAGTAGGTGCATCCTTATCTTCCTCCTTATTAGGTTCATTCTGAATCCCTTGGATAGAATCAACAAAACCTTGGAGGATTCAAGGTTTAGATCAATTCCCAAAATTGACAATGACTTGAGTCTCAACATTACCAGGCTTTTCAAAATCTCCGTGTTTCTCACCAAAGGGGGCCTTAGTTCTAGAGGTTCCAGTAATCACCAATGCTCTTGTTCAAGGTCCTAATTCTATCTTAATCTTTCCCTTTTCTACCCAAGTCTTGCGAGAAGATGGGAAGATTCATTTACAACATCAACTACATAAATGTCCATGTTTAGAGCATTTTCAACAATAAGAAGGCGGGCATTCATACAAAACCTCTTGTAAGAATCCATGTATGCCATTTTGAAAACATATTTGATTTGGAAGAGGCTTCAATAAATCAATCTCGGTACAAATTCGAGAAAACGATGGTCTAGAAAGATAATGATCAAGAGATTGGTGATGTGTGTAATTTTGGTTAATCCATTATCACAAGATTTAACATGGGTATCATTAAAATTATTATATGCTCAGAATTTTGTGTAAAAATTTAATTATAGTTATCTATTCTCAAAAATTTTGTATGTGATTGTAATTGTGGAATGAAATTATCACAATGACTGTTCATGAGTGTAATTATAGTCATATATGCTCCCAAAAATTTAATTTGTGTTTAAGTTCAGTAATATATATTCACAAAGACTATGCATGATTGTAATTTTGGTAGATTATTCTCACAAATACTATGCATGAGTGTACTTATGGTAATCTATACTCATAAAGACAACGAGATATTGTAATTGCAATATGTTTTGATAAACAATACAGTACAGGATCATTGTTGTGAATGTCTATGTGGAAAATGTTATGATTTCCAATAATAGTTTTTATTAACAAATTTCTATGTTATGTGACTATGATTATGCTCTATGGATAATGTTTATTATCTTACATTGTTTTTCCTTGGATTATGTGGGTTTTTTGTTATTAATGTCTTATATCATGACTTGTGAAAAACTATAATTATTATATGATCTTTTTAGTTAGATATTTATACCCTCATCATGCATTCACAAGATTAAATTTCAATAATTTTGATTATATTATCATGAAAATGTAAATGATATCTACAAAAATTCACAAATATTTTCACCAACTTTGATATCTTGGATAAATAATGAAACATTATGTGTTGATGGAAATAGTTCTTTGATCATTATGAAATAAATTTAATTCTATTAAAGTATCCATTAAATAAACCAATTATTTTTAGTACTATTTTGATAATATAAAATTTTCCTTAATACAAATGAGTTTGAATTAAAGAATGATGAGCTTGATTCATCTAACAAAATAATGGTGGTTTATTTTAAATATAAATATGTTTCTACTAACTCTTATAATTATTTTTTATATTCTTCTAGCCTAGATGAATATAATGATCTGTATCAAGTTGTAAATTTCAATTAAGGAATCATAGATAAAAATGGTAAAAAATTGATGATGGTATAACTAAGAGATATAAGAAGTACATCAAGAGAGAAGGTAAGAAATCTAAATATACTATTATATGTCATCAATATTGTAATCCTAAACATAATAATATGAGTTAATTCAATTGAAAGATGAAATAGAATTAGTTTTCAAGGAAAAAGTAAAAATAAGAAAGTATTTATTAAGGGATGGAGTTACACAAAAGAATCATAATCCAGTGAAGAATTTATAAGTTAAAAAGAAATAAGTAATCCAACACTTTTAGTTAATATAAAAATATTTAATTATCACCTAATAAATAATAATTTTTAATGAATATTTGATAACCTACTAAGAAAGATTAAATTATCTATTTAATAATTAACATGGACCAAAAATTTAATTTTGATTAGGATTATCAATTCGAGTATATTTATGACTACGATAATTCTAAATTTGAAAATATAACTGAATAATGTGATGAATACAAATAATTAAAAAAATATATTTACAAAAAGTATAAAATTTTACACATATATTATTATTAACTTACTGATGAAAAGAAAAAAAAATTATTTTGGAAAATGAAAAGTTGAACTATTCTATTTCTAAATTTGATAAAGAGAAATATAAAATAATGATTATGGGAAATAATTTATCCAAGTTAATAATTAAGGATTATAGTTTGGGAAATTATAATTGAAGTACTAAAGATAAAATTTGTGATGATATATAATTTTTCCAATATAATATATAAATCCTAAGGATTAAAGAAAATTTAATCTTTGTTTACTATTTGAGGATTCTCTATGCCTATAGTTATAATTTATATTTTGAATTAATTGGGTTTTCACTATGATATATATTAAAGATATTAGAGAGACATTAGTTATATGGGATATTTCTATTTTTATCTATTTTTATATTATTTTTTAATTATGTGGGAGATAGGTAATTTTTTTTATATTCAATTTCACTATTTAAAAAAAACAATGATTTTTCCAGGAGAAAATATAATAATATTTTTTAGTATAGATTTCATGAAAATTCCCTTATTTAATATAAAATTCACATTTTATAGAATTATTTACTTTTACCAATCTTAATTATGTGTTATGTTTTTTTGGAGGGATGTTAGTTTTTTTTCAAAAATAGGGGTAATTCTTTATAAAAGAATTTTGTTTAAAATATTTTAATTAGTTTTAGTAATTTAAAAAAAGGGATAAATTTCAAAATTATTATGATTTTGTAATTATAAAAAAGGGAAATATTTTTATATTCACTCCTTATAGTATTATTTAATTAATTTTTTAATAATTTAAAATATTATAATTTTATTTATTATTTATAATTAAAATAACTCAAAGTTTTATTGTTTATTATATATTAAATTAGAGGAATATATTTGTTTTTGAATTTAATTGATCATTAATTTTATTTATTTCTTCATTATTTATTTATATTAATTTTTTAATTACTTTGATTATATTTTATGAAATATTCATTTTATATTCATTTTGTTTAACCATATAAAAGTTCTTGATATTTTATCTTACATTTATATGTTTTTCTGTTTTTTATTTACAAGGTCCTGTAAAACAGTCACTTACCTTTACATTAAAGAAGGATTTTAATTTTAAACTAGTGAGGTTTATACCTTTACATAGCCTTATATGTTTATGTTAATGTGGGAAACTATTATCACCTTTACGAAAATTTATTTTACTTACCATTACGTTAAAATTTATAATTTGATAATTATGTATCATTTAAAAATTGCATTATACCCTTACGTATCATTTCAAAAATGTTAATTCCTTTTGGAAATCCTATTTCATGTTACCATTACATAAATTTATGAAAATAAATATACGTAGATGTCAATATTACATTAAGACAACATAATGAACATATCATTATGAAAAATGGTTCATGATTACCCTTAAAAAAGTTATATATTTTCAGTTATACCATTACAAAGAAAATTGTAGTTTTTGTTTACATAGACATAAAATAAATTACCCTAACACAATTTTTTAAATAGAATGGGTTTTTACCCCACACTGTAGTGAATAAAATGTTTGACTGAGACGATACCTATGTATAATGGGTAAATGAACCCTGCCATGCCTAACCATACATGTGGTTAGTCTATGTGTTTTATATTTTGAGATTCTATGATTTTCATTTATTTTGGTTTCTTAATATACTATATGGAAATATTATATCTCTTAACAGATTTTTTGGTTATAAAAAATATTATTAATTAATTGAAAACTATATGATGTTTTTTGGGAATATTTTACACATATTTAAATGAATATTGAAATTTTTATTCATTCAGGCATGAACTTATAGCTTCTTTTTTAAAAATTCAAATAAATTTACAGTTATTTAATATCGTTGATTTATATTTTTATAAATAACTCATTAATTCTAATGATCATATAAAATGTGGTATTATAGTATTTTATTTAGTGTTTTCTAATTCCTATATTTTACATATAACCATACATAATTTTTGAACAATTACCAATGTTTAATATTTTAGTATGAATAAACATGATTTTTCATGATTTCTTTCACAAATTATCATGAAAATATAGGGAACTATTTAATTTAGGATTTAAAATTGTTCGAACTAATTTTAATTTTTCCAATGGAAATAATTATTATGCACACTGAATTTTTTATAAGACAATTCTAGATTATTATTGTTTTATTTTTTAGTACAATAACTTGATGATGAATCTTGTGGATATTATTTAAAGTCTTTGACAATATAAAGATAATGAGATAATACTCTACAACTACTTAAATATGTACACTATTGAAAAAAACGTTCAAATTTTCAAGTGATCCTTTTGAATAAAATAGATCTTCATTGTTCATTATTTATTATTAAAGGAAACTACCTAAATGACAGATCATGATCATTTTAATACATTTAAGGGTTTATAAGAATGTTTCCTCACTAATATATCTTTCTAAAACTACCTAGTCGGTTTTATTATTCTTTTATATTTATTTTTAGGATGTGACTTATTTTCATCAAATCTTTACATGCATAGGTAATACTACCATACAAAAGAATTTATTTGTCTAACATCTGGTAAAAAAATAAGTTCATAGGTTCTGAATGATCCTTATGAAATATCACATAGTTTGATTGTTGATCCTATAGTAAAATCCAACATTATATCTATTCTCTTAAAAAGGATGGGTATTTAGGTTTGGGGATTCTACATAGTAATACTATAGGGTGGGATAACTCCCATTGTAAAAGTAGGGGTTTATTTTGTTCTATTTTAATATTTCATCTGATTTATTTATTGGATTTCATATTCCATTGGTGGGGATATTAAGATTTGATATATGACCATTTACATTAAAACTATTAAAAAAATAATTATGTTCAATTTTTTCAAATAGTTATTCTATCTTGAATTATTTAATCTTGATTAATCTACAAAATTAAATAATTATATTTTAAATAACATTGATAATATTAAGATAAAATAGTCACCACTCTCTTTTATAATTTTTATTTTCATTCACCCTTTGGATCCTGGAAATTTGACCAATACCAATTATAAGGTCAATTAAAAAATTACTCATATTTAGGGAATAAATCCTATAAAATCCTTAAGAAATAAATCCTAATATTAATATACCATGGGAGGTATAAAGTGGTGAAAACACCTTAAACTAATACCTAAACTAATCTTGGTACTTAAAAATTAATCCTCTTTAGTTTCTTATATTAAAAATGGTTCTACGATCATGGTAATACCACTCTCCCAGAAAGTAATAAGAGTCGCCATTGGTGAAAAATAATTTCAAATGTCTCTGGTAGCAATCAATATGTGGTTGAAAATATTAAAACTAGTCCCATATAATAATCAAATTCAAACCTTCAATTTTATAAAAAAACATCCCATAAATTTCATATCCAAATATATAAATTGCATATGATGGAATCTATTGATAATATCCTCTCTTCATACCAATTGGGTATTCCCAAAAAATACTCAAGAAAAGAAATCAATAACTAAACCTTGATTATTTTTTGAACATTTAGACATTAAAGAATGCAATTCCATGAAATAAAACATGAAAAAACCAAGGTAGAGGAAACCATTATTGTACAGATAACCATGGAAGACCCTTATAATGATTATTTGGATCTTTCTCAAAAATTAATATATATCAAGACTATTATATGTTATCCTACTAATGGCTATCTTAACATCCACGTATAACATCCCCTCTTTGATTAGGTCTTAGTGATCCTCTACCAAATCAAAAACTAGACCTTCAAGAGTATACCCAATTAAAACTCTACTATGTCCAAATAATACATCAAAAATATTAATTCATATAATATGAATCATACACTTGTCCCCTTGAGACCCAATCTAATATAACATATAGAATATTCTTTATTTTAGCATAAGAGTAACTGTTTTTTGTCTCAGTGGGATAAAAAGACCCTATATAGCCTCTTTTCTACATTGATAACAGTCAAATGATTCCATGACTCTAGATGCAAGAGAATAAAACATATTCCTAGTCCTATATAATGTATCTTTATCCCAAAAATAATAATTTTACTTTCTCTAATTACTACTCCCAAATCCATCTCCTCAAATTGGATCTCCCCTTTCATCCACAATATTTTTATTTTTGATAAATGTTTTTTTTCAAAAACCTTTAAACTAAGTTAAAAAACAATGAAAAAACATTAATTGGATATCTAACTCTATCTTAAAATCAAATAAATTTCCTTTATAGGTATCAACACCACTCCATGTTTTAGAAAAATAAAAAATATTAATTAATATAGAATCAAAATCGAGAACAATCATATTTCCTTGCTTTATCTCTATGAAATATTGGACTCTATTCACATAAATGTATATATATTCAACTATTCAAATAAAATATCTTATAAATTATCTCATTAAAACCCTCAAATAAGTTTTCTTGATCCATGATACCTCACCATCATTGAGCTGGTCCCTTAGACATAATGAATAATAAGTTCAATTTATTCCCTTTTAAAGTATATATCTGATCAAAGATTTTTCCATCCACTCCAACCACCCATCAGATCCTCAATCCCCAAAATCACATTTAGATATTGAAATATTTTTTTGTTAATAATATAAAACTAAAACTATTTTTACAGGGACCTCCTATGGTGGACTCCCATCCAAATACTGAAACCATTTTAAAAGGACCTCAATGATATTATTCTTTATCAATGTCAAAAGATAACCCATCAAATGAACATGAACATCATCCCTTTACACACATCCCACATTGTAATACTCATTATAAACCCCCTTCTCACAAGTCCTATCAATTCACTTCTTGGGTTCCATAATTCAATTAAAACCAACCCCTAGTTTTAAATCAAAATCAAAATTTTTAATAAATAAAAACATTATATTTCACTTCCTCTAAATACTGATAAGGTAATTAGTTAAATCAAATAATAAAATTTAAATCATAATTATTATTTAACTAATCCATAATTTAAAACTTATTTAATAAAAATTTGATTATTTTATTCATAATTCAATTACGTAAATAAAAATTCAATCACTAAACAACTACAAAAACATGTAATAGTGAACATGTCGTACCCATTCATGCCTAAATTATTCATGGATACCCCTATCAACACTAAATAAGGTGATCATCATATCATTAAATATCATTTATATACTATATTAAAATAATCCTACAATCCATAGGTTCAGGGAATTATACTATGGTTGTGTTATAAATATACATACACACAAATTTCATACAAAGTCATAACTTCTAATATCCAATCTCTCTAGTAAAAAATATTAATACGTCATAAAAGAAACTACTACGAAACCATTTATCAGATGTTGTTTTTTTTTTACGGGTTTTTCAATCCCATTATTTTATTTCTATTCCTCTATTATCTTCCATTATCTCATGTTCTCCATTTATTAATGTTTTGTGTTATGCCATTATCTAGGGGTTTCCATGTTAATGAAATTATTGTTAATATTGTGTGTATTTTGTTGTAAAATGGATGTGTACCTCTCATGAAACATGAATATACTCCATGTTGTTAATCTGATACACCCATAAAAATAGACCAATAACTATTTATAAAATCATGCCCAATACTTAATAGAATTTATTCTAAATGAATAAACCAAAACTTATCCATCCATAATTACAATATCAAAACCCAATATTTAGTTAATTTCATGCAAAATTCCTTTTTGGAATATAATTATATCTATTTAGCGAAATAACTCTACCTACAAAAACTCATAGCCATCAAATAAAAAGGTAATTTTATTCACTAAACCATGGACTCCTTATTTTACATTATTTCTTCAACTTCTCCAATAAAATTATTAACACATGATACCCATATAGAAATAACTTATATAATATCATTTTTTATAACCTATGGAAATGGAAATCAAAGAAGGATGGGCTCAAATACCTATTAAGGGTAAATATTGGCTTTAACGAATGAAGATTATATGTATGCATAAAAATATCATATAGGTATTTGAACATAATAAAAGTGTATTAACATAACATAATAAATTCATACAAGTCAAAACATAGATAAAAATATATGAATCGTAGTTTATATCTATGGTATAACATACAATATGAGTTATAAGAGAATCACCCACCATGATACCTATTAGCATAAAATAGGCATGAGAGTCTTCTATAGGAGTGATGAAAAAATATAATCATAGAAATTAATTTTAGGATCACTTCCAAGACCACATCACATAATTTACATATACATATAGTGGTTTGGATTCAGACCACATTCCATTTAAACCTCTATGGATAGAGTCCCATGGGGTATTGGGTTTAGTATTGAGTCCCATACATACTATATCATGATATATAAAACTTTAAATAATAAATTGGGTATATCTAGTTGTGTAACCACAAATAACATAATAAAAAAATATATTTGTTACCTAAGAACATAAAAATGTTCATATTTCTATCATAATTTTATTAAACTAAGGGAAAGTAACTTGTTCAAGAAAACATAGCTTAAAAATAATCATATTTAGTCCATGGAAAGAAGTTGGAATTTTTTTTAGATTCAAAACCCTTTAAATGGTATGAAACATTAAAATATTTTTTGATATAAATGAAAAATAATTTCATAAACACATTAGAAATTGGATATAAAAAACACAAAAAATACCCTTTTCATTTTGTATGTTTTAAAAAATCAAAAAATAAAGAAAATTATGGGAACACTTTTTCATTTACAAAACATGAAAACACCAAAACTAATATTAATAATGAATAACATTTGTGATGACATGAAAGGGAAGAAAGTAATAAATGTTAAAAGAATATTATTTTTGAATCATTTAAAGAAAGCCAATGATAACCCAAAACATTAAAAAATTTATTTTAAAAAGATTATAAATAATGTTAAGGATACATGAAAATAAATTTTAAAAAATAATTTAAATATAGGGATGATCATTCATGAAATCGTTTAGTTTATATCAACATGGAGGGAAATTAAATGTGAAAAAGGCTTTAAAATGTTTAAGGAAATGAGTTAAAATAAAACCCCTTCATACTTTTTAAACTAAAACCATTTTTTGAGAAATAACATTACAAGGAACATAAAATAACATGAATTTAATTATATTCATGATATAAAATGTCATAGTGGCTTAATATACAACATATAGTTATAATATGTTCATAATATGAAGCTTGTCTTAATAAAGTGAAATTGAGATGAAAACCCCATTAGACTTTTATGACGCTCAAATCAAAAGATATTGGTATATAGAAATTTAGTTTTTCATGATAATCAAAATAATTAAATAAAAAATTAAATATAAGATATTTTTGATGGATTTAATTGAAATAAAACCCTATATAATTAAACATGGTGCACAAAATGAAACATGTCTAAAGGAATTAAAATTTATACCAATAAACCTTATTGTATTGATAAATTTTGTGTCAAAACTAATTGAATATAACCTTACATGCATTTAAAAATACATTGAAATTAATTTAAATCATTATCATATACAATCGTAGGAACTATATACACCACATAAATGATAACAAGTGTCAGATTTGATGTATATCTCAATAATGAGAAATTGAGATAAGAAACCCTTAACTTGGACATTCTCTCGATTAGAAATGCTTTAAAACATTGAACAATATATATAGATTCATTATATACATGTATCATAACAATGTAATTTTATTTATCTAGAAATATACCAATCACATGTATTCACTTATTACTAATTTAGTAAAAATTCATTATTAAAATCAATATTTTGTGTTAATTATTCATTTTTTTCATGTATGTTTGGATTTAGAGGTTCCATACCTCGCAAATTGGACATGGTTTTATAATATAATTATTTTAAATAAATTTATATATTTTTTTATATATTTATGGATTATCATGGTCATTTTATGGAAGTTATTGTGTTTATTTTCATGAAAATCTTACAAATATCATCATTTTAGATATTTCAATTCCATAAAATGAATTGATTTTTAAAGTGTATATATATGTAACCATTAAATAATCCCCAAAAAATAATAAGTTAGTTAATTTCACAAAATATTTTAATTATATATCATTCATTAATCTATCATGACATAAATATTACAACATCATTCATATATGTAGTTAAACCAATAATAACAAAAGCATCATAAAGACTGAATGTGTAAGAACATGTTATTTCATAATGATAATATCACTTTTATAGAATATTAATGATATTAAAATTAATTCACTATAGTTATAATTCATATTTATGAAGATATTAATGGATAAAATATATTATAAAAATCCATAAGAATATATCGCCTATGTTGAGAGCATGAAACTCCCCTTAATGAACCTCTTGGAAATGAGAGGTTTATAACTTTTTATTGGGATCAAAGGATAAAAAATGTTATATAGGATTATTAGGGATATAAATTGGGTATGTATTCAAGATAAATTCAATTAAATGGTTTAGTTTGAGGCTGGTAAATAAGGGGTCCGATTATTGGTGATAAGGGAAGAGATTTTGGAAATACAGATAATATAAAATAAAAAAAATTACATTATTGAAGGAAAGATGAATTCAATTATCCATGTTTAAAAGATAACATAGGGGAATCAATAATAAAATCATAAAAAAATTATAGATATGGTTTTTCTAATATTTTTTCACATATCACTAAGTTTTAACCATTTATGTTATTTTAACCATCACCGTGGTGACTAAATTTTACCAAGGTAAAATAATATTATGATTAAAAATGAAATGGAACATATTTATTTATTTTAGTATTGTGATTCCAAATTAAAAAAATTAAAAAATTCAATTCATTGAGGTGGTAAATATTTGTTTCATTCTTCCTTTTTTTAAGTATGAGATGTCAAGATTAATAAAATTATCTTTTATAATTTTTTTATTATATGATATAGCCTATAAAGATAATTGTTTTTAGTGACTAAGGGATACAGATCCGATTTTGGAAAAATTGTGGATTGATTGGATTTCATATTTCTGGAATATATCTGCTGATTCCTGGGTGGAGCCCACAGGGTAGTAGGTGGGGTTCTTGTGGTTCTTGTGGCTATAGAAGACCCCACCAAATAGGTGGTGGTTCAAGTGGCCAATTAGTGGAGATCATCAACTCACTAATGTACCTAGTCTAGGAGTGAATTTAATTCACTCTATTGTTTTTAATTTCATATGGAATTTGATCTTCTTTAATACCCAAATTTGATCCCCTTAATCATGTTTCGAATTTGAGAGCTCCCTCGTGGAATATACTACTCTCCCATCCATCCATCATTCATCCATATATCCTTTAACTAATATAGTATTGTTTTATGAATATATTATTGTTATATAAATGGAAATATCCTCTTCTTGATTTATATTAAAATAGTTATATTTTGGATATGTATTTTTTATGACGATTTGGTGATGAATTCCTCTCTTCATCATAGATCAGTGGTGGATCAAATAAGTTGACATCATTTCATGATCAAACTAGTATCTACCATCAAAAATGATTTATAAATGATTATGTTATATAGATTCATTTTCTTATACCTCATCTTGATAGAATATATATTATAAAAGCTTTATCTATCAGTGAATTTTTGGTAGATTGGCAGTGACATTGATGTGTTTATGACAATATTTATTGTTTAGAGCTTAATTATTCAATTATGATGATGTTTTTGGGTAATATATTCTGAAACGATCATCCTGATATGACCTTATCCTATAATTTTATCATGAATCTCATTTATATTGATAGAATAATGATGGATCAAGGATTTTGGGATATAACTAAGGCCATCTTTGGGAATCCAAAAATGAATCACAATCCATTCATTCATTGGTGATAGATTGTATAAATTGGTTTTCATTTCATAATTATTCCTACAAATTAGATCTTTTAGTAGATTACATAAAGTATTCGATTCAATAATTATGTAATTGACTTTTGTTTCTCTTTATATATCATTCCAAACTCCTTATTAATGAAAAATAACCTGAATTAATAACCCTTCACATATAAGCTTCTTCTCTATGGTGTGAGATGTGGTTTTTTTGGACCGTTGAATAACATATGAGTTCATCATCAAAAACCATTACATAGGATGTTACATGAAATTTTGGGCTTTTATATACACTTGATTCTATGGTATTATTCTTATTTTATCTTTTTTCTTACATTCTTGAGAGTGATTGAATTTTTGCGTGTGTGTGGCCCATGTTTCTTGTTATGATTATTGGTTTCAAAAGTTTTGTATTTTATCTTGTTACCATGTTTATTGTTGATTCAAATTGTTCTCTATAATTCTACTATGTTCTCATGATGTTATGTTATTATTATTTTATCATTGTCTCCCTTGTTGTATATTATTTTACATTTATAGGTATGGTTGCGAAATATGTGATAGGTGACAATAATAGTTTGATTACCCCATAGATGGGAACAGTGATTGGTGTGCGGTCATGATGATGGTGGAACACAAAAGTGGGTAGAACCATGATATCCTTGTATCTTTGATGTAAATCGATTCCATAAGGATACCGAATAACATGATAGAACAAGATTCCATAATGATTTGACATACCATTCCCACTCAATGACATAGGGACACTGAGTGACATATCCCTAGGATTATGGGTCATTCTCAATATTTCTGAATGAACCTTGTCATATTCCTTACATAGTGATGATATAGGTACTATTATGGGTTTTTGTGGTTTTTTTATTCCACAATCTCTCTATGTGTGATTAAATAATTATCATGACTTCTTTAACATTTATTATTATCTTGGTAAAAAATTCAATATTTTTTTTATTTATTTTAATGATGCATTAGTGGTGTACTACTAGGTTTTATTACCAAAACTTTATATGAGAATCATTATGTGTCAATAAACATCATGTATATGGATAAAACTAATAGATAAGGTCATGTAAGAGATGAATAAGCTATGGATCATGAAGCTAAGAGTAGTACTAGGATTTACTCTTCATGATACTATTGTTTACTTACTCATTTTCATTTATACATGGGTTTGGCAAGCCATATGGGGAGCGTTGTTTAATTACTTATTTGATTGGTAGGTAATGTATATTGTTTTTGGATATTTAATATGATTATTGTTTATTAATACAATGTGTATATTTTTTCAGGGACATCATACTGAGTTTATAGTATCCCTACTAATAGACCTAGACCCTCACAGGCAGTCAAAAGACTATTGGATATGGGGTGGCATGAATGAGGTCATGCAACACTCAAGTTGAGAACCAATGTTTCAAACCATGGAATTAAAAAATGAAATCATGCCATATTTTTTTCTTTTCTTCTTGAGATAACATGGGAAATTGTAGAAAGAAGATAGTTGTGTTGGGATATGGTAGGGGAGTCTAGATGTTACTGGAAAGATCATGTGTAACAGATCACTGATTTGCTGTTGAAGGGATTCTTGTTACCATTTTCATGAGATTTCATCTGTGTTTATGCATCATGACAACACACATAGGATCACACACTATATATATATACCTATTTTTGTACTACATATTTGTTATAAATTGTATTCCTTCATTTAGGATATATGTTCTAGATGTATTCTCCCTTTGTCTGATGGTGTATCTATTTTATCATGTTGGAATGATATATCTTTGATGGAATTAATTAGATGAACCTAAGAATACTACTATGTTTTTTATATATATGTGATTGTGAATAACATTAAGGGATATAGAACTTGGTTAGTGTTTGGATAGTTAAACAATGGGTTATGGGTCAACTCATAGGGAAACATTTATGTAATCCCTTAATATAATTATGATATATCTAAGATGTTCTAAATGATTATGTTCATGTTATAGACGATGTCGACTCATAGGAGACTGATGGGACACATAGTTTACATGGATTGGATTCCTCATCCTAGAGATGATTTCATTTTACACTACCTATTATGCTTGAGTATATTGTAGAGGATACTCCAACAACTTCCCTAGCAGTAGGACCACTCTACCGGGGAGTCCTTGTACAAGCTTCTTCCACGTGTGGAGGGGTGTTGAGGTCTATGATTGATTGCTCCCATGAAATCTAGCTATGTCATCCACCTTTATTTCAGGGAATTAATGGATCATAGGATGCTAATTACTGGGTAGAAATCATCAAGGGTTCCATCAACTATTTTAGGACATTAGAGGACAGAAAGGTGAATCTAGAATAATTCAAGCTAGAGGGACCCACCATGCCTTGGTAGAGCATCATGGTAAATGCTAGAAGACATCTGGGCCTCACTTGGGAGGCCTTCATGGACTAGTAATATGGTAAATTATTTTTAAATTCAATATATCTAGGACGTACATATAATTTCATAAAGCTACAATTGGGATCCATAATAGTATCCACATACTCTTCTTGATTCATAAGGATTCACCACGTTAATCATCTCTTCACTAGAAATGAGTTACATATGGAAAGGAAGATTTAGATCTAAATTAATGATTATATTAGACACTAGGTTATGAATTTAAAACTAGCTACATACATATATGTTGAGTGGAAGACCTTGACTATTGAAAATGTTCTATAGGAGGATCGAGCAGTTGGTTTTTATCCATCCTTCTATATACAGATAGGTGGAACATATATGGATATAGTGATAATATCCTATATTTACAGGAATAATTATACTAGAGAGGTAAAAAAGAGCATTTATATATAGGTCAAGTGGTTTATGGAATATTCAACCCCCTCATAAGTAGTTTCACATTGCATAATTTGGGGAATGGTATGGAATTATTATTAGTTTCTTAGAAAACCTTTGAACTGATTCTGAAAGTACTCTATGATAGGTTGTATCTTGTAGTTTTTCTCTATGTATTAAAGTTGAAGGTTCTCTATGGGTGGAATACATGTATGTTATATCACTTAGGGTTCTTTCAAGGGTTCTCAGAATGAGTCCTAGATGAAAAATAATTCTAGTTATTTATCTCAAGGGAAGGGTCACAAAGATGAGGTAGTATGGGTTTATATAGTAAAAAAGAATCCTTCATATGGTTTTGATGAACCATCTACTATTCTAGGTATGATTTATTTCACCTAAAATTTATCTACTATTTTTTTGACATTGGTTCTTCCTATCCCTTCATATATTCAAAATTATTTACTATTATTAACTAAACGATCACGTTATCATATGATTTAATTTTTGTGATATATCATTGGTAATGAAAGTGGGAAATATTAAATGAATTACAAATTATACTCTAGTCATTGATTGGATTAGAAATCTATAGGGATTCATGATTCTGTAGATGATGGGTTTTGATGTGGTTCTCAATATAGACTTTCTAACCAGCTTCCCAACAAAAAATTGTTGTTATTGAAGATGGATATCATTTAATTTGTCAAAGACAGAGAAGTTCATGATAACCAGAATAATAAGAATTGAGAGATGGTTAAGTAGGTCCAAAGTGGTGTTAGATTGGTATGATCATGGTGCATATTGCAGACAAGGCTATTTATGTAGGATCAATGGAAACCCCTTTATCTTTTCATCCAGTGGAAAATATTTATCAAGAATTATCCCCAGAAAAATTTACAAGACATACCTTGGTAAAGGGGTTGAATTTGACATAGATCTCATTTTATGTGCATGAAACATTTTGATACCACCTTATCAAATGATGTTAATAGTGTTGATGGAACTCAATGTGTAGCTCAAAGAATTAGAGAAGGATGGATTTATTGAGATTATTGTTGAGTCAAAAGTTCTCTTTTGACTTCTACATCATGTTTTGGAAATCACAAATGTATTCTACATCATGCTTTGGAAATCACAAATGTATTCTATAATATTCTGGAAATTACAATTGTATTCTATCATGTTTATCGTATCGTACAATGATGATCGTACTAACCATGCTGATCGTACTGATCATGCTGATCGTACTGATCATACTGATCGTACTGACTATGCTGATCGTACTGATCATACTGATCATACTGACTCAGTTAATCGTATCGTACTGACTCTCCCAATCATATCGTACTGACTCTTCTACTCAAATGATCATTACTTGTTTTGGTACTTTTTCAAAAACACTTATTACATTTTAATCGTACCCATGCTTTTCATTTCTATATATCTTATTTCCTAACAAAACGATGTCGTTGAGTTAGTTAAAAACTAATCAAAACGATGTCGTGCTTTCTGTTTCAATATGACCATTGGAGGCAATATGACTGTTGGAACCCGAGGCCTATAAATAGAAGGTCATTTGAAGCTGAGAGCAGAAGAATGATTGATGAATGAATGAAGAGACTTCGTGAACTATCAAGATTCTAGAGAGAGACACTGTGACTGCTCTCATCTGATTTGTGTGTCCGGTCATCGTATCGAGGGCTTTCAAGTGATTGAATGACAGAGGTGCCGATTACCTATAAAATCAAGGGCTGCCGGGGATAGGCAGACAGACGTGCCGATCATCGTATCGAGGGCTGCCGGGGATAGGCAGACAGACGTGCCGATCATCGTATCGAGGGCTCACCAAGGTGTTGGTGAGACAGACCTTTTATCCTAGGTGAAAGGATAACCCTTCTCTTTGGGTTAAAAGAATTGTAATACATTTACATTTCCGCTGTTACTTGTATTAGAAAGGAATTTGTATTGTTTCCTTTATTCTTTACATATTCAATTGTAATTGTTTCAATTACAATCATTCTATTACATTTTTGTATTGATTGATTCTATACGCTTTAAGGTAGAATCATTCATCTTTGTGTTACTCTGATTATTGTGTTCACCTTGAATACAATTTTTTTACATTACATTAGTATTACAATACATCATACCTTTTTATATTCAATACAATTGTGGGTGATTGTATTTGTATTAGTTTAAGATCATTTAAACTAATATCTTAATTTCTAAAACTCAAAGGTTTTTAAACCTACAATTCACCCCCCCCCCCCTCTTGTATTGCTCCATCTAATAAACATATATATCTACATATTCGATCCAACAATTGGTATTAGAGGAGGTTTTCCACTGATTTGTATTACTAGCTTTATTTCTTTCATATTTCTTGAATACTTACTACACTAACGTGTGGAGTGGAAAAGTTTTTGTTGTTGTATTAGATGGCAGGAATAAACATTGGGTCAATAGACAATCTGAATCCTTCTAGACCACCAATATTTGATAGAAATGATTATGAGTATTGGAGAGATCGTATGAAGACTTTTGTTAACAATACTGGTGTAGACAATTTTATTATGCTTACTGGAGGTTACAAAATTCCTGACAAAGAAGTTAGTACATTCACCGACCAAGAGAAGTAAGATTATCAACTGAATTACAAGGTACACAATACTTTATTATGCTCTATGACCAGGAATATATACAGTCAGATATCTTCATGTAAAGAAGCCAATTGTATTTGGAACAAATTAGAAGACACTCATTTTGGTACATCCAAGGTTATAGAAACAAGGAGAGCAATGCTTCGAGCAGAGTATCATGGATTTGTTTTTCCTTATGGAGAGCCAGTATGTAAAGTGAAACAAAGGATTATGACAATTTTCAACAGTTTACAATCTATGGGAGAAAATAGTCTTGATTATGAAGCTCTAGTTTACAATATTATAGATATAATGCCGAATGAATGGGAGTCAAAAAGAACAGCTATTGATGAAAATAGAAAATTTTCTCAGATTACTATTGATGAACTCTTTGGAACTCTTCTACAACACAAAACAAGAATGAAGAGAGATACTGATTTTAACAAGAAGAAGAATGGGAATGGTAGTGTAGCCTTTGCATCTAAATCTAAAACACCTGAAAGGCTTACAAGGTCTAAATCCAAGAAAGTTGTTATATCTGATACAAGTGATTGTAATCTTTCAGATAACGAGTTAGCCAATCTTGCTCTAAGGATGAAAAAGATTGTGGGAAAGAAAGATTTTCAATATAGATTCAAAAAGAAATATAGGAAGGATAAGAAAGATTCAAAGGTAAATTGTTATGAATGTAAGAAAGCAGGACATATAAGGCCTGATTGTCCTTTACTGAAAAGGAAAGATAGAAAGGAGAAACACTCTGAAAGATACAAGAAAAAGTTTTATAAGACAAAGAATGTCTTGAAAGAAAATGATATGCGGAGTTTCAGTGGTAGTGATTCTTCAGATGATTCTTCAGAATATGAGACATCAGGACAAAGGAATATCGGACTCTTAGCCAGATTACCAATTGAAGATCATTGTCTCATGGCTAAGGTACATAATTCTGAAGCTATTACAAATGACTCTTTGAATGCAAATTATTCTGTTAATAGATATTATGAATCTTCAAATGATGAATCTTCATCATTTGAAGATGATACATTGCCTTCTTTTGAAGAAGTTTCTAGATTTGCTAAATTACTTGAAAATGAGAATTCAAATCTCAAAAAGAAATTTGAGAAAGAAAATTATAAAATTTCAATCTTGACTAAAGAAGTATCAGATCTTTCTAAAGATCTTGATGTGAAAACTTCAGATTTTGAAAGTATTTTAAAAACCCTTGAAAATGTTAAATCTGAAAAGGATAAACTTTCTAAGGATCTTGAAACTATATTTTAAAAAAAACTTTTTAGAGTATAACTCTAATTCAAATTCAAATGTTTTGGAAAATAGGAATTTGGTTTTAAAACTAAAGTCCGAGATTTTATCCCTAAAGAAATGTTTGTCAAACTTTACTCATGGAAAAGAAAAATTTGACAGGATGAATTCTCAAATTAGACCTTTAAGAAATCGTTCTGGTCTTGTTTATACTTATTCCAAACCTGTTTTTAGTAACAACTATTTTGTTCCTCAAAAAACCATTTTCTGTTCCAAGTGTCAATGTGGTGGACACTGTAGAAGAGATTGTTCTCTTAACAAAACTCAATCTTTAGGATTTCATAAAGCTCATTTTGAAAAACAAATGTGGATTCCTAAAATTCTCTTATCTAACCCTTCTAGATCCAAACAAGTTTGGATTCTGAAAATATAACTATTTATTTTTCAGGAAAATGAGAAATGTACCAATAAGAATGTTTGGTACATGGATAGTGGTTGTTCTCGACACATGACTGGAAACAAAGATCTCTTTGAAAAGGTTATCAAAACAAAATGTGGAAAAGTTACCTTTGGAGATAATGCTCAAGGAAAGATTGTTGGTATATGTAATATTGTTTTTCATGGAAAAGTTCTTATTTCAAATGTTTTGTTTGTTAAAGGTCTTAGGCACAATCTCATCAGCATAAGTCAATTATGTGGCGAAGGCTACCTTGTGAATTTTAGAAATGATAAGTGTCTTGTTCACAATTCCAAGGATGAGTACATTCTATCTGACCATAGGCATGGGAATGTTTACACTATTAACCTATAAGACCTTAGGAACCAAAACATACCTTGCATAAGTGGAATAGAAGACCAATCATGGCTATGGCATAGAAGACTAGGACACTGTAATCTGAGAAACCTTAGTAAACTCCCAAATAAAAGACTTGTAAAGGGACTACCGAACCTTAGGTATGATTCTTCGAAAGTCTGTGATCCTTGTCAATTTGCCAAGCAACATAAAACTTGCTTTAAATCAGTTAATGATGTTTAAACTTCTAATGCATTATAGCTAGTGCATATGGATCTTTTTGGTCCTTCACAATCTGGATGCATTGGAGGTAAATACTATGTATTTGTTTTAGTTGATGACTTTACTAGATTTACATTGTTCTACTTTCTCACAAAGAAATCTGAAGCCTATTCCTATTTAAAAACTTTTATAGCCCAAGTTAAAAATGAGAAAAACCTACCATTGATAACTATTCATAGTGATCATGGTGGTGAATTTCAAAATTCAGATTTTGAAACTTTTTGTAGTAAGAAAGGGATTACTCACAATTTCTCAGCTCCAAGAACTCCTCAGCAAAATGGTGTTTTTGAAAGAATAAATCGTATTCTTCAGGAAATGACTCGAACCATGTTGAGTGAATACTCAATTGTTAAGCACTTTTGGGCTGAATCTGTTAGTACTCCCTGTTACACTTTAAATCGTGTTTTTACTAGACCATTTATTAATAAAACTCCTTATGAGTTATGGACTGGCCGAAAACAAAAAGTTTCATACTTCAAAGTTTTTGGATGCAAAGTATTCATCCTGAATAAAAAAGATAATCTGCATAAATTTTCACCAAAATCTGATGAAGGAATCATTCTAGGATATTCTACAACCTCTAAGGATTATAGAGTTTTCAATGAAAACACTTGTACTGTTGAGGAAACAGTACATGTAAAATTCGATGAAACTAATCCTTTTGTTTTCAACCAACCCAATCCTACATCCTCGGATGTGTTTTCTAAAAATTTTTATCAACCATTATTAGAATATCACTCTGAAAAGGAAAATGTTCAAGAAAGTATTCCTGAAACTTTTACCACAGAAGATTTTCAATCATACGTTGATGAACAGGTTTTACAAAACCCAAATCAATTATTTCTTAGGAATCATCCTAGTGATAACATCATTGGTGATATAAGTCAACCTGTAAGGACCAGAAATTCCTTAAAAATGAAATAGAGCATCATGCTTTTCTTTCCCAATTTGAACCTAAAAGTCCAAGTGAGGCCTCAGGTGATGATGATTGGATCAAAGCAACGCATGATGAACTAAATGAATTTGAAAGGAATCAAGTCTTGACTTTAGTTGATAGACCTAAAGAAACAACTGTGATTGGTGTAAAATGGGTTTTCAGAAACAAATGTGATGAAAATGGAATCATTATAAGAAATAAAGAAAGACTTGTTGCTAAAGGATATAATCAACAAGAGGGAATAGACTATGAAGAAACATATGCTCCTGTAGCTAGACTTGAATATATTCATATTCTATTAGCCTTTGCAGCATTTTTCAATTTCAAACTATTTCAAATGAATGTCAAATGTGCTTTTCTAAATGGTTTTGTTCAAGAAGAAGTTTTTGTTGAACAACCTCCTGGTTTTCAAGAGCCAAAACATCCTGATCATGTTTTTAAACTTACCAACGGTCTATATGGTCTTAAACAAGCCCATAGAGCATGTTATGATAGACTTACAGGATTTATTTTACAAAACAATTACAAAAAAGGTACACCAGATCCAACCCTTTTTATAAAAGTGGAAAAAAATGTTTTGATTGTTCAAATCTATGTTGATGACATCATATTTGGATCAACTCATAAATCTTTAACTGATTCTTTTGCAAACTTAATGAAATATGAGTTTGAAATGAGTATGATGGGTGAGTTAACATTCTTTTTAGGTTTTGAAATTTCTCAAAAACCAGAAGGAACATATATATCCCAACATAATTATATTAAGGATTTACTTAAAAAACATGGATATGACAAAACTAAAAGTATTAGCACTCTTATTGGAACCTCAAATACACTTGATCTTGATGAAACTGGGAAAACAGTATATCAAAAAATCTTTAGAGGTATGATAGGAAGTTTGCTATACTTGACAGCTGGTCGACCAAAATTAATGTTTTCTGTATGCTTATGTGCAAGTTATCAATCTAATCCAAAAGAGTCTCATTTAAAAACCGTAAAGAGAATCTTTCGGTATCTAAAAGGCACTATGGATTTAGGTCTTATTTACTCTTCTGGGAATGATTTTGTTTTAAAAAGTTTTTCAGATGCTGACTTTGGTGGTTGTAGAATGGATAGAAAAAGTACATCTGGAACATTTCATTTCTTAAGAGATTCCTTTGTTTCTTGGTCCTGCAAGAAACAACACTCAGTAGCACTATCCACTGCTGAAGCTAAATATGTAGCAGCTGGAAGTTGCTGTGCTCAAGTATTGTGGATGCAACACAAAATCACTGACTATGGATTGAGTTTTTCCAAAACTCAAATTCTTTGTGATAATACAAGTGCCATAGCTCCTAGTAAGAACCCAACACATCACTCTCGTGAAATACACATAGATGTTAGGCATCACTTTCTTAGAGATCACACGCAAAAAGGAGATATTTTTTTACAATTCTTCCGAACACAAGATCAACTTGCTGATATATTTACAAAACCTTTACCTTTCGATAGATTTGAATTTATAAAACAGAAGCTAGGAATGATTACGTTAAAATAATTATTCATATCTTCATCCTGTTTTACATCTCTCTTAATAGTAAGAAACTCCTCGTAGAGAGGGGGAGAACATTTCATTCTATGTTTCTCACTTTATTTCATCTTATCTTATGTTTTTCCCTGATATGTGTTTTCAATTTTTCGTATTGACAATTTTATCATATCATTCATTTTTATGTTTATCATATTGACGATTTTTTAGTTATCTGTTTATCGTATTAATTTTCTTTTCCATCATATCGACCGATGATGGTAATGAATTTCTTTTCCATCGTATCGACCGATGATGGTAATCAATTTATTTTCCATCGTATCGAACGATGATGGTAATACATTTCTTTTCCATCATATCGACCGATGATGGTAATGAATTTCTTTTCCATCGTATCGACCGATGATGGTAATCAATTTCTTTTCCATCGTATCAAACGATGATGGTAATGATTTTATGTTCATTGTGTCGACCGATGATAGTAATGAATTTCTTTTCCATCGTATCAACCAATCATGGTATTGAATTGACCGATGATAGTATTGAATTTCTTTTCCATCAGCTTGTCAGTTCATGGTAACAAGATTGTTTTCCATCGTACTTTCAGTCCATAGTAACGACTTTGTTTTCCATCGGCATGATGTTTTTTTCTTACGATTGTATTTTTTTTT
The DNA here is from genome assembly GCA_963277665.1 of Viscum album. Lineage (NCBI taxonomy): Eukaryota > Viridiplantae > Streptophyta > Magnoliopsida > Santalales > Viscaceae > Viscum > Viscum album. The sequence goes on along the minus strand of OY728145.1, from coordinate 1,981,756,021 downwards.
TGATTATTACTAAAACCAACAATTCACCTTATGTTCTCCGACAGGTATTTTTTCATTTTTTTTCAAAAAAAAATTCCTAATCATTGATCTGGTTTTCTCTAATCTTGACCGTAGAAGATCAACAGTCACCCTTTTTCGACCATAGAAGATCAAAGGTCACCCCATTATTTCCTATAAATAGACCCCCTTCCCTCCCCAAACCCACATTGGTTTTTCAGGATTTGTGGCGAAGCTCTGCTCCACCGGTTTTAAATCATCGTATGATCTTCTCATCGACAGCACCTTTATGTCTCAATCCTCTTCTAACACTCCCGCTGGAATGTCTTCAAAGACTTTTACAGAGAAAGACTTTAACAGAGAATGGTTAGTATCTCGGGATTTTTTCGATAAATATGATTCGACAATCAGGGGGATTATTTTGTTTCAAGGGTGGGAACATCTGTGTGTTGAAAAGCCTGATTCTCAAGATCTGGTTCTTTTTGATGAAGTCAGTCAATTTTATAAAACCGTATCATTCGACAAAGACATGACTCTAAAATTTTCTGTGTACAATAGAAAGATATCCATGTCTGTGAAACAAGAGGCTCTTTTTTAAATGTCTCAACTGAAGGTGATTCTTTCTATCCTTCTCGTAAACTACCAGAGGAAGTTGGTACGTTTAATAGAGAAAGTGCTGAGAAGTATTTGTTTGTTTTTAATGAAGAGAAGAGAAAAGTGTCTCATCTTTCACCAGACAATTGTTTTGTGACTTTATGGATGCAAGCTTTTCTTATTCCAAGGAAATGGGATAGCGAAACTTTGAATTTTTCTGATATTTTCATTCTTGACTATCTTGTGAATAAGAGAAAAGTGAATCTCATGGGGTATGTTTTTGAAACCATTAATAATGTCAAGACAGGAGGGATTAAGTCCCAGATGATTATGTATCCATCCATCCTTATGAAGTTCATTCTTGAAAGTATGAAGTTTTGCAACATTCCTTTGAAAGGAAAACCCATAGATTTGAAGCCTTCTAATATTATCAAAAGTACGATGAAAAAGTTAAATGTTTGTTTGGATCACAATTAAAAACTTTTTATCAGAGATGTAGAAGCTGAATTGGCTCAGAATCAATCGTCACATATGCCAGCTAAAGACATTCAATCTACTGGTGTTACTCAAAAGTCTGATCCACAAACCAGTTCAAAGCCCAAGAAGAAGCCGAGGTACAGTAAGGAAGTTGTAGCCAAATGGAAAAAGGATAAGGAACAGAGAAAGGAAGGTGATCCGAAGTTCGGTCTTGACCCTACTAAGGCTTTTGCAGAAAGAATAAGGGTAGAAGAAACTCTTAAGGATGAGAAGAAAAAGAAAACTGTGTTGAAAAGAAAGGCTCATGATTTTTATATCTCTAAAGTTTTGAAAATGGGTGAGGATGCTAGTGTTCAACTAACCGAAGAAGTTCATCAAGAGCCCATCGTATAGAGTATCCCTAAGAAAGGAAAACAAAAACAAGTGATGGAAGAGATAGAAGAAGTGGAAGAAGAAGGAGATTTTCTTTTAGAATTCCATTAGAGTTCAAAGAAGAGTAAGGAGGAATCAGTTCAAAAGATGAGTGAAGGTGTTTTACAAACTCCTCATGTCGATCAAGCACGATCTCCAGACAGAATGTCATCTCAAGGAAAGCAAGGTGCCCAATCCTCTCACATTGATAAAGTCGTTGTCATTAGTGACAGAGTGGAAGAAGAAAGAAAGCAGAAAGAAAAAGCTAACGGAAAACAACCAGTTGTTGACTCAAGAAAATCATATAAACTAGCATCATACGATGAAGACACTGATTCAGAACATACAATATCTCTCAAGAAAAGTGATTACATTGTTCATGTTTTGAGAAGGGTTGAGAAGACCATTCCTTATTTCCCGAGGCTAGAAGGGAAGATTGATTTTATTACTCATAATCAAAAGAAGAAGTTTGGCTCTGTAAAAGAGTTGAGGAAGAATGTTTTGTCAGTTGAAGCCGATTTAAAAGTTCTTTCAGAAAGTTCGGTTTCCCGTAAGAAGGCCTGTAACAAGATGACCAAGTGGTCGTACAAAACAGAGAGATCAATCAATGACCATGAAATAGCTATTGAAGATATAATAAGGTTGTCAAATGAGCTTGCAGTTGCTTTCAATAAGATTGACAGAGAAATGGTTGAAATGTTGAATATTTTATCTTCTCAAAGAGCCGATGTTCCTTCAGTGAAAGATTTGCAAGAGAGAATGAATTCATTCCAATCTGAATTCTTGAAGGTATCATCTTTCAAGGATGAAATGGTCTTGTTAAGGAATCAAAATTCTGTGTTATCCAAAGATAACAAGAATTTGCAAAACAGAATTGATACTCTTGAAGAAGTAATCAGAGTCCAGGAAGAGACTATCAGAAATCAATATCAGATTTTTGCGGACCAACAAGAGCTTCTCAGAACTCAGGGAGAATCTATTTCTAAAGGCAAGAAGGAGATCAAGAAGATGAAAGGTTTTCTTCATGAGCTCATGAAGAAGTAGAAGGAAAGAGAAAAGAAATGATTGTTGTATTTTTTTTTCCTTTGAAACATATCTGTTTTGTAATAATAGTTATGACTCTCCTTTTGTCCTGCATTTTTTTCTCTCTAACTCTTTCAGGAAAATCAAAGTAACCCCATTATTTTTGTAAAACAAAAAGGGGGAGAATTTTATAAAAGGGGAGAATGTTATAAAAGGGAGAATATTTCACAAAAGGGGAGAATATTTTACAAAGGGAGATTAGTTTAATCAAGTTCTTCGAAACCAAGGAAAAACTATGAATACAATCCTTAGGAAAGTCCATACCTAAGGGGGAGTTAGTTGTATTCAATTCCTTATTCATAAGAGTTTCCAATAACTCAGGGGGAGATAAGTATTTCTTGTTACATTTACTTTGTGTGTTGTGCTTTCCAAAAAAGAGGAGATTGTTGAGTCAAAAGTTCTCTTTTGACTTCTACATCATGTTTTGGAAATCACAAATGTATTCTACATCATGCTTTGGAAATCACAAATGTATTCTATAATATTCTAGAAATTACAATTGTATTCTATCAGGTTTATCATATCGTACAATGATGATCATACTGACCATGCTGATCGTACTGATCATGCTGATCGTACTGATCATACTGATCGTACTGATTATGCTGATCGTACTGATCATACTGATCGTACAGACTCTGTTAATTGTATCGTACTGACTCTGTCAGTTGTATCGTACTGACTCTGCTACTCAGATGATCATTACTTGTTTTGGTACTTTGTCAAAAACACTTATTACATTTTAATCGTACCCATGCTTTCCATTTCTATATTTATTATGTCCTAACAAAACGATGTCGTTGAGTTAGTTACAAACTAATCAAAACGATGTCGTGCTTTCTATTTCAATATGACCGTTGGAGGCAATATGACCGTTCAAACCCGAGGCCTATAAATAGGAGGTCATTTGAAGCTGAGAGCAGAAGAATGATTGATGAATGAATGAAGAGACTTTGTGAACTATCAAGATTCTAGAGAGAGACACTGTGACTTCTCTCATCTGTATTGTGCGTCCGATCATCGTATCGAGGGCTTTCAAGTGATTGAAAGACAGAGGTGCCTATTACCTATAAAATCGAGGGCTGCTGGGGATCGGCATACAGACATGTCGATCATCGTATCGAGGGCTACCGGGGATAGGTAAACAGATGTGCCAATCATCGTATCGAGGGCTCACCAAGGTGTTGGTGAGACAGACTTTTTATCCTAGGTGATAGGATAACCCTTCTCTTTGGGTTAAAAGAATTGTAATACTTTTACATTTCCACTGTTACTTGTATTAGAAATGAATTTGTATTTTTTCCTTTCTTCTTTACATTTTCAATTATAATTGTTTCAATTACAATCATTCTATTACATTTTTGTATTGATTGATTCTATACGCTTTAAGGTAGAATCATTCATCTTTGTATTACTCTGATTATTGTGTTCACCTTGAATACAATTGTTTTACATTACATTAGTATTACAATACATCATACCTTTTTATATTAAATATAATTGTGGGTGATTGTATTTGTATTAGATTAAGATCATTTAAACTAATCTCTTAATTTCTAAAACTCAATGGTTTTTAAACCTACAATTCACCCCCCCTCTTGTATTGCTCCATATAATAAACATATATATCTACATATTCAATCCAACAATTATTACATCACTATGGGGTTCACCAATTTTATTCACTAAGAAGTAAAATAGTGGCCTTTGAAATATCTTTGATTGTCGGTAGATGAAATAGATAATAGTGAAGAATATATATCTTTTTCCTTGGATAGATTTTCTCTTTGAACAGTTACAGTGATTCTAGTGGTTCTCCTAGATTAATCTTAAATCAATTTATCACTAGCTTTGGGTTAGAGAGGATGATATCCCAATGATTTCATTTTTTGAGTTGTTGTGGTCAATATAAGTTCATTGTGATGTTTTTTGGAATGAATAATATGTTGATAATGTTCATGTATTTTATGAGTATCATCTTCCACCCATATATGGGATATTTTATCATGGTGTTCCTTAACAGAAACCTTATATACTCATCAACTTAAAAGCTTCATTCCCTACATCTTGAGATAGGCCTGAGTATACGTAGATAAAATTGGATTTACATCGCAATGGAGAAGTATAACTTTTGGATTTATGAGTTCATATTCTTAGGGAATGTGGAGTCTTAGATATGTATAACTATGGACCAAGAGAAAGTAGAGGAAGTTATGTGTTAGACACATCTATAGAATCTGTGATAGAATAGGATATTTCTAGGTTTAGTAGGATAATTATTCATTTTATCTATGGATTCACTCATTTATTAACACCCATGATTTTAATGAAGAAGAAGGGAGTTGAGTAACAATGGTCAGACTAGTGTGCATAGGCATTTTATGAGTTGAATCTAAGATTGAATAAAACTCTTATATTGATACTCCCTAAGCTAGTGGTTAACAATTATATATAATTTTATGCATTAGGCATTGGTTTAAGAGTATATATGATTCCAATGGAGAATGTTTAATCTTATGGGATCTGTCGGTTGTGATCCCATAAGTTAAACTTCCATACTCACAACTTAAGGATAGCAGCCGTGGTATATTCATTGAATTTTTGGAAACACAATCTCATTAGAGAGTAGTTCTTTGCCTATAAATACCATAAGTGTCATTGTTATATCATCTCATAGTGTGACTTAACTTGAGATAGTGTAAAATGGTAGAGTACCTATAGAAACATTACATTGAGATGGATTATACACCGGGGAAAGGAAAATTAATAACAATCCCTCTTATCTATAAGATGCAGGTATTACAAGAGCTTTGTGAGTGGAATTTTGAAGAGATATGTCATCTGATGATATTTTTGTATTAGTTAAAGATGGATTGTTTCAAGGATCCTGGATTGATGACATGTGATATATTCGTGGTCACTCCTTCCTTGGAAGACTATGAAATTCAAGATAGTAGAATAACCCTGAATATGATGTAATATGGAAACAATAATCTAGTGGTGACTTGAAACATAGATAGTTTTTGGGTATCAACATGTGATCGTTCAACATGAGAGTGTTATAGTCCTCCCTTAAATTAGGTTGGAACTGACAAGGGACTCACATACCTCTAATGGGGTTTTCAATCTTGGAGGTATAATGTTGTACCATGATTTCAGTTGATTGTCATGGTCTCCAAGGATAAAGAGGGACATTTATGGTTCCATATATTATTCCATTACCTTCTATATGATAATTGGTGATCACTATAATCCTTGTGGGTTTCTAAATCACTTTATATTCCCTTACAAAATAGGGAGGATGTAATGATGAAATTTGTGATAGGATTACAAAAGATACTAATGATTCGTGATAATGTATGGGTGATTGTTGATTTTATAACTAAAATTTCTCAATTCATACTAATATATGAGAATTCGTTAGAAGATGAGATGTGGAAGTAAAATTTCATTGAAGTATTACACTTTCATAGAGTCCCCTTGAGAATTTTATCTAACATAGATGCATGTTTCATGTCTCAATTTTGGATGGGTTTGCAAAATGAATTATGGACTTAGTTGACATTGAGTATGAAATACCATCCACAAATAGATGTAAATTACATTTTTATGACTCTCATACTACACGATATGATTTGTTATTATGTTATAGACTATGAAAGAGCTTGAGATGATTACAAATCATTGGTTGATTTCACTTAAAACAACAACCACCAGGAATCGATTCATATAGAACCTTATGACCCTCTTTCTTGTATGATATGTCATTATTTTATATATTCATCATGAGGATGGTGAGGTAGTGGTTATCAGGTAAAATATGGTATAGGTTACCATTTAAAGAGTGTAGGTTATTTAGAAGATGTTGAAAAAATCTTAGAGTTGGTAGAATGTAAATGCCAACTGTAATATGAGACATTTTGTGTTTTCCGTAGGAGACTGAGTCTTCATAGAGTGAATCCTTGGTTAGGGAGTAGATATTTTATGAATAAATTTATTATAAAACCAAAATATGGTAGACCCTTCAAGATCACCTAATGGGTTCAGATAGTGGAATATCATTTGGTTCTTCCACCTCACTACCATGGAAGGAATGACTTTTATCATGTTTCATAGCTCTAGAGGTACATGGATGATCCTGCATAGGTCCTTCATTATGAGGATGTTAAGAAAGATCCTTATAAGTCATATGAGTGAACCTGGTGTGGACATTAGACTATATTGATAATTTCCATTTAGAGAAAACAATACCACTAGTTTAAATTCAATGGATCCATAGAGAGATCTTGGATGATACCTTTTATTTAGATGATGGTGTTCAATCATAGTGTCCCACATTTTGTATTGATAACCATTAAAGGAAACTAAAGAGTATGATAATTCATTATTAGGGGATAACCATGACATCCTTGTTTATCTTTGATTTATGAGATGTTATGGTTAAATAAAATTCTCTTTTCTTGTTTTCTAATTCACTGGCATCCGTTTTAAACAATATTCTTTTTAGGGACTAAAATTCTTGGATCCAATAGTGGAATAATTGAGGAGGTCTTAGATATGGAGTTTCTTGAAAATATCAACCATCAAGATATTTGGGTTCCATTGGGTCTACTGGCTACAATAGACCCACTGAGTCATCTATATGGCCCACCAACTCTCTATTGCACACAGTTCTAGGGTGCTATTAATGTACCCCCATGGTTTTAATTTTACATTGAAATCCACATAATTTAACACCTAAATTTTACCCTACCTATAATTCCATGTAAATTTATAGAGTTCTAAAATGTTCATTGTTTATGTATCATCCATCTACCCTTGATCATTCAACCTTTTAATGGTTTGACGGTGTTTGATTAATAACTTCTTCATGGTGTAATGAAAAAATCCTCTTCAAATTTGTGAAATGAGAATATATCTATGTTAGATATTTTATTCCATGATGAAATTTTAATGAATTCTTCTTTTATTGATAGATGATTTATATATCTAAAAATTTGATATTCTCTCTTAATTAACCTCAGTTATACCTCTCATAATGAGAACACAATAAGTAAATGTTAATGAATCAGAATCCTATACTCTACTTGATAGAGGATAGATGATAAAACAATAATACATTAATTAATTTATGGTAGAATGGTAATGAAATTGATGTTTCAAAAATATAATTTCTTTATTGGATCTTAATTCTTGAAAAAATAGACATTTCTAGGCAAGCTTTTCTATAATGATCATCATAAATCATCCTTATTCTTGAATATCATCTTGAATATATTTTCTATTTTTATACAAATGATAGATCAATGATCATTTTCTTTACCCATGAAAATATTCTAGGATTAAACATAAATTATCAATATTTTCTTTGATTAATGAAAGATTCGGTTAATTGGCCTTCATTCCTTCAACATACCTTGGAATTGGTTTAATTAATGTATTCTTTAAGGTATATTATTCTATAGAAGTGTTCATGATTTTAATTTCTCTTGATACTCCATTATAAACTCTTTCCTAATTAACCAGAACCTGATTTATCCACCTTGACGTGTGATATAATTATCCATGGTTTTAAAAGTGTTTCATTAATATACCTTTGAAAAACATTGGAATTCCAATTCATTATCCTTGACGTAGGAATTTCCTTACTTTTCAGGGCTCTTTTATACACATATTTTGATGAATTTATTCTTTTTTGGATTGTTTTTCACATTCTTGAGTGTGATTTTATATGGGTGCTTGTGTAGTATATGAGTATAATTATAATTCATGGTGGAATAATAATGATAAAGTAATTTTTTACCATTTTGGAGTTGATTGACATCTTATTCTTGGATGGTACTCGGTTTTTATGATTAAATTATATACTTTTTTTCCTATTATACCTTTTTTGTATTATCATTCCTTTGGAGGTATAGTTCTTGGTATATATGATAGTTAAGCATTATGATATGGTTACCCCTTAGAAAGGGATTGTGCATGATGTTTGGTGATAATGATAGTGGACCCCTAATAATGGTGGTAGTATGATATCTTTATTGAATGGATTGAACTTGATTCCTTGGGGACACCGAGTAATTTGTCACAACTCGATTCCATATATATATATATCAAGTAGCATTCCCCTTTGATGCACTATAAATAACGAGTTCCATGTCACTATCCTTGTATTTTTTTGTCGATCATTTTCGATACCCTAGATTATCTTCTCAATATAGAGCCCAGTAGGTAAGACGATGGCTTATGGGGGATTTTCTAGTGCATGACCACTCAGTTCTTGATTATTTATTTTTTATGCTTGATTCAACATTTATTATTTTCATGGTATACATGTTTTATACATGTGGACATTTTAAAGGATTCATTGGCGGTGTCCTGTCGGGTTTTATTACTCACTCCTTATAAAAAACCAATGTGCTTGTATAAATCATGTAGAATATTCTGATCAAAGACAAGGGGACAGTTATAGATAACTGATTATATGAGCATGGAGTTAAAAGTGGTACCTAGATGTACTCTAGATTAGGCTGATATTTATTTATTTATTTATTTACCGGCATGAATTAAAATTAGGGTTTGGATTTCTATATTGGGAACCAAGTTTACATATTTGTATGAATGTTATTCCATATATATTGTTTCTACACACTTACTCTAATTATTATATATTATTATATTATGTATATTATTATTTTGTGTTAGGATATATTATTGAGGTTATAGTCTCCCTAGTGACGGAGTTAGACCATCACTGCTAGTTGGTAGCCCCTTGCATACGAGGTGGGACAAATGAGGTTCTGTGACACTCTAGTTCAAACTTTGTGGTTCAGGATGGGGCATCTCAAAATGAATTTTAATAGAATTTATCTTATTCATTAAGACTTTTAAGAAAAATACTTTAAACAAAAAAATTAATATTAAATAAACTATGTATAATTTTGATTCCCATGACACTTAATTTTTTGTGAATAAAAAATATGATTTATGTGAATTTCAACGAGATCTAAAAAATGGATCATTGAGAAATACATAATCAAAAGAATTTGAAAAAATAGTTTGTTATTAAAATATAATATAAAATAGGTTCAAAAAAGTAAATTGTGATTTTAAAATTTTAAAATAATATTTTAAAATAATTTATTTTACTCATTAAATAAATCATCGATCAAGAAATATAATTTATAAAATTTAAACTCATGATCATATCTTGATAATTCAATAGAAGTAATGATATATATAAAAATTGACATTTTTCACCATTTACGCAAATCATCAAATGTTTTTAAAAAAATCACCCTAGGCCAATTTTAACATGCTAAATTCCAAAATAATAATAATTTTATTAATTAAAAATTTTAAAATTTAGGAATTATAGTTTTCAATTAAAAAAACAAATATAATGATAATATATTTTATAGGATTTTTAATCATTAACTATTAATAATCTTATTTAAATTAAATTAATAATGATTTTCAATTTTTTGAATGTAATTTTTTTATTGTAAAAATACATTAGAGATGGTAAATTTAATTTTGGATAAATACAAGACACTTTAAAGTATATATTTAAAAAATATACATTTTAACATTAAACAGTATTAATTGCATTCCATTAATTTTCTTTTAACCATGACATTTAATCAATTAATTGGATTTAAAACACATCAATCATTAATATTTATCAAAAATATATAAGGAATTAAATTATACTATTCTTTAATGAATAATTTTATAATATATTTTTTACTTCATGTTTTATTCATATTTAAATTTTCTTAATAATGATTACCAGTGTATTAAAACAATGTATTTATGTTTACCTTCCTTTAAAATAAATTATAATTTTTTTCTTTATTTTGGTGCTTCATGTGGAATAAATTATTTATCAATTTATTTATTTAAAGGAAAACACATACTAAAATTTTGGGGTGTTACATGGAGGCATATTGGTTTTATAGAATTTGAGTATGTGATTCTATTTTCCACCATTAGTTGGATAAATCAAGAATTATTAGGTGTCATAAATTGTTTTATTATATATAAAATGATAATATATATTTTTTATAGTTGATTATAATGGTTTTCCATGTTTTATTTACCGAAATGACCGAATGTGGATGGTTTTTTTTATCAAAAATACATATAAAATTATTCTTTATTTTATTTTCATACAAATTAGTACTTCAAAAAATTTAAAATTGTGTTTTTATTGAGGAATACCTGTTATTTTTTTATAAAATGAATTAGTATGAATTTATAGGGATGAATCTTATGTTTTCCATGATGTTTTATAATGATATATACTTTTTTCCTTATTAGAGTCGGTTTGTAATTTTTAAAATTTACATATGATTATTATCTACTTTTAGGTATGGATATTATTAAAGGTGTAATATTTTTTGTCTTATTTAAAAAATGTAAATGCATTTTTATTTAGAAAACATCATTGGAAAAAATATATAAATTAAAGTAGAAATAATAAAGAATATTAATTTATAATAAAAAATCTCAATAATATAATAATATTCATATATTCAATTCATGAATTTATAAATCGGTGAACACCACTTTAACATAATAAAAAATATAAAAACATCAATTTTAAAACCTATTTCTGTAACATTTAATCTGTCATTCATGTTTACATTAATTTACAACTTATTCTATATTGTTAATCATTAATCCATCACTTTTCACGTGTAATTCCAAAATTTTAGAATTAAAATATTTTAATAATATATTAAATACATAATAAAAATCCTAAATATTATTCTATAACAATAGAACTAATATTTCATGTCAAGAAACTCTCAAGAGTTATTAAATTATAAATTGATTGAAAAAATCATATAAAATCAAATGTTAAAACCATAATTGAATCAATGAATCCTCTACACCACACATAAGGAAAAATCAAAACAATAAATAGTGGATCATGTCCTATAATATAAAAAAATTCCAAAACCATTGAACTAGAGGAAAAGAGTGATAATTATAATGTGATAGAAACTGATATTTTTTTTCTGTAAAAAAATATATGATTCATGTGTCTATTTAATATAAGATTCTAAAACATCCAAAATATTAATATTTCGTCTTTGAAAAATACATAAAATTACTAGTTAATGTTGAAAAAATAAAGCTAATTTCTATGTTGAGTAATGTTCATCTAATTTCCCCTTTAGAATAAAAAACACTATTTTAGATTTAAATCCAATGATATAACCAATAATACAATTCCATTTTTTTTAAAATCAATAACCATTGGGTTTATAGTTAATGGAGATTAGGTACATAGTTTCGTATCCCGGGCACCCCCACCCATTTTTGTTACCCCAAGTTCCCATCCCCCACTTGTTTCCTAGTTACAACTGTAACAATGAATCTAGTAAGGTTCACCCCATAAATATCTATCTTTACACTAACGTAACTCCCAGACCCCAAATCAATTTTCATTATTCTCAATAATAAATTAAAAATCATCAAAATTAAATAAAAAAATCCTAACAAACAAATTATATTACTGTATTAAACTCCTTAATGTTTCTAAACATTTTAAACCCCCCCCCCCCCCGTTCATTGCAATAGATTACATTTTATTCATAATTTTCAGTGAATTTTTATATTTCCATTAAAATTATTTTTCATTTCTATATTATGATTTTATATTAAAAATCCAAGATCTACATCCTCAACTAAAACACTTTTATTATATCCTTATCACTACATTTCTCTTCACTACTAATTTCATATTTGGTGAAGGTATCATTGGACCATTTTAATTTTTACATAAAATATTAAAGTTCATTAACCTTTAATTTATCTTATTCTATTTAATTTTTTATTATAAAAAAATTTCACCTCATGTTTTTAGTGAAAATGAAAATTCATTGAATAATTGGACATTGTTTTGGATTTTTAGTTTTTTTGACATCAGTCACTTATAACATATCATATGATAAGATTTTTTTGGTTAACCATAATCTTATTCTTATTCATCATTATGATTTCATTTTGTTCCTATAATAAATTGATGAATCCTATAGGAATGATAAAATATAAATTGATAATTTCCCAAACTACACTGGCTATAGAATCAAAGCATAATAACAGTACGGGATCGATCCCATTAAGAATGAGAAATACAATGATGGAAACTCCTTACCAAAGGATGGGTTTTCCCTATTTCAATTAATTATATTTTAACAAATAATGTGTAAAAAATTAAATAAATTAAAATTCATAAATATTTATAGGGAATATAAAAAAGAGAGAGAGACCATCTTCTATGGGAGGTTTTTCAAAATTGAAATACAGATTGTACTAAAAAAATAATAATACTCATTGAATGAGAAATTAATTATTTTTTTTTGGATAGAATAAATTTCTAATCCTTATCATTATATCATATTACCCTAATTAATCAGGGGTAGATAAATTAAAATTCCAAGATTCATTATGATTATTTCACAATAGAAAAATAATTTTCTAATTTAGTGGTCATGAATTCATTGACTTTATCATATTGGGATTCAGATCAAACCTAATGTACTTGGTCCATGATTTACTAAAATATATGATTAACCTGAATTCCAATAGAATACCAATTTAATAAAATTATTCTACATGTGAATAAAAAATAGTTTTTTTGTATAAACCCAATTTTATCGATTCCCCTTCCCCTGCAGGTTTATCCAATCATTATTTAGTGATCAACGATGGAAAATAAACCCAAAACCATATGTGAAATGATAGATTATGGTAAATAAAGATAAAATTAAAGAATAAATCTAGGAATCATCAAAAAATTATAGAAAAATATGAATACCATAATGTATAATAGAAAAACCTACTTAAGAAGAACTCCATGTCAAAACCCTTAAGGCATCCTACGAGAGGTCGAATCCCTACACCTCGAATCAATTCCCTTTTATTCAAGATAATACCACATTTTTTATAAATATAAGTTATATTAGGGATACTTCATGTTATAAATAGCTTTAAATGACCATTTTGATTCAATACCACAAGACTCCATCAAAAGACATGTAAAAAATCTCATATTTGGGTCTTCCTAGAGAGTTTCATAGTGAGAAAAAATTTCATATCCTGAAAGTTATGATATATCTTTCATTTAAATTTATTTAATATAAATTTAAATGAATTTTATATTTTACACATTATACACAGTATACAAGATGTGAAACACGTAGCTCCATCATAACAAACCAACTTTTTTCTCAGTTATTCAGTTTCGAGAATTTAAAACATTATTTGATCATTAAATATCATGTAAACATTCAATATAGTAGGATTATACACCTATTTGGATTCAAATATTCAATCTTAACATCCTAATATTCCCTTTTTTATGTCGAACTATGAGGCAGATCTGTATGATGTTCCGTAATGTTCTTTAATTTCCATGTTTTACTTCATATTTAACTACATGTCAATCCAACCATTAGAATACTTACAGAATTAGCATTTTGAATGAATATCATATTCAATGAATTGGTTTCCACAAAACTTTATACAGAATAAAAAGATTATATATACAAAATATAGAGATATCAGATACCCCCACACTAAAATCATTACTTATCCTCGAGAAAAACCTCAACATCAAAACACCAAGGGTCCACACATCAAAATGTTAATTTTGAAAATATGACTCTTATAAAAGAATTATTATAAAATATTATAAAATAAAAAACATACCCAATAAATAATTTCCAATTCATGCATCATTTATAAATTCCAATTTATAAAAATTAACCATTTTCAAAATAAGAATTTATCATTTCATCCAAAACGTTTCCATTATTATTTTCCTAAAAATGAATTCTTCTTCTCATACCTCAAGGTAACAAATTAATGAATTTATGATCATCCCACAAGTAGATTTTTATAAACATAGGCATGACCTGAATCAACATTCTCCACCTCATTAAGAAAATTATTTTAATTAATCATGAGAGATTTGAAAATATGATTAAATGAGTTTGGGGATTAGGGTTGGTAGATATAGTTGTTTAAAACATGTTAAGAGAAAAAATGAGGCCAAAATAAAAATTCCAAAACATGATATTCTTAATAAAATCTTAAAGAAATGATCCTCACCAATATATAGTTTCATCTCGCAAAACCCCAAAGGGAAAAGTAAATAACCATGGTAAATGTAATCATACTGAATAAATTCCTGACTTATTGTTGTTTTTTTGAATGTTGTACCTATCATAATTCTCAAATCCACCAACTAACCACATATGATTTTGAGATAATCTATTTGGAATTGGTATTTTTTGAAATACTTATGAATCAACCCATTTTTTTCTTCTTTTTATATTCTCTCTATTATTTCTTATTTTTTTCTAAAATTTACGATTTCAATGAACCTAAAACCCACCACCTAACCAAATATGGTAAAATTCATCAGTTTGGTAATTTTTTTATTATCCCACGTCACAACCCATTTTTTAATATTTTTTTATTTTCTTAACAAGAGGTAAAAATGATTAAATAATTAATTTAAATATGAACCACTCTAGAAACACCCCTTGGAAACACTATAAAATCTCCTCCCATGATAAAACAACCAATCTCTACAACGAAAAACACCTCCCCCACTACTGTTCAATTTAAAATCATTAAAAATTCTAATATTAGATTAGGAAATAAAAATAATGGCTTGTAACGTGGCTTAATCCTAATAAGGATTGTCCATATATTTTATGGGATAAGTAGGATACATGTACTACTAGGTATCAAGACAAATTGATGATTAATAAAATTATTCATTCATTTGAAAAGAAAATTTTTCCATTCAGATCTTTGAAAATATATCATTATAAGTTCTTGTAGGTTTACATGCCCCAAAAATCATGTGAGAAAAATGTACTATAAAATAAGAAATATTGGGACCAAAACCATTTTGATAATGAGAACATAAAATAAGTCAATCAATTCATTGAATGAAAATCAATAATTATTTTACTCAATAAAATATTCAAGGAATCAAATATAAGAACTCCAATAATATTAATAATCATTTCATGAAATTACAAATAGATGTAAGAAATTTAGTATTAAAATTACCATTTATATCTTTTTTATTTATGGGAAGACTATTTCAAAATCATTCAACATGTCAACATAATTCCCATAAGTTATTATATCTCCTAGATTATTTTGTACAAGAAACAAATTCAAGCATTTTTTGGGTGAATCGATATCCATTCAGTTCGTACTACGATTCAATTCATTTTTTATATTTTTTCATCAAAATATATATTTGGAAAAAATTAGAGTCGAAAAACTATAAACAAGTAATATGTAATCACCTTCTATTGATACGTTTGAATGGGTGTATTCTATCCAATATAGGTTCACAATGTGAAATGTGGTATCATGATGTGAATTGAACTCATGATGTCAGTTGGAATACTATGTGGAATGGTCTTGTATGCGTTATTAAATTTTCATCCATATTCTAGCTTCCATAGGACTAGAAATAAAAGTAAATAGTGAAAGTACAGAACCTTTAAAAAATTTACATATTTATCTCAAATAGATAAAAATATCAACCATGGTCAGAGTTATTAAAATAATAAAATAAAATTAATATAATTCGTGTTTTTTTTAAAAAAAATTCCATCACAGTAGATGCTTTCTTTTTTTATGGTTGTTTATATTGAACCATACCTTTGTTATTTAATTCAAACATGGTATAAAGAAAACCATATTATATTTACCAACTTTTTTCAAAATAGGGAATATAGGGTTGTAATTTTCCTTCTCCTCCTTTGGTTCTTTGTGAGTGGTATTTTATGTGGGATGTATATTGAGGATGAATTTATTGAAAACATAGAGAAATTGAAATCTGACAATAGTTTGTTGTTCGCTTGCTTCACCATAACTTCTTCCTTTTATTCAATATGATCATATTCTAGAATGACATCTTCATTAAGAGCCTCCTTTTTTACTCATAAACTAGAAGTTTTAGGATGACGTCCCATTATTATATAGTCTCAAGAATTTTTTTGAGGTTCATTTTTGTTTGATAAACAATCCCCTCATTCTCTTTTTCTTCCTCCAATTCTACGGCTTATAATATGTTAATATCCTTCCCATTTTTCTCTTGGACTACCTAATATAAAAAATTCATTATATTATTTACCTATTATTATATCATTAATAAAAGGTATTTTATTTATTCTTCTTGTTTTTTTGTTTGAAAATAACGTATGCCTCATGTTTTTTTCATCACAAGACAATGGTTAATTTATATAAGAGATCATTGTAAACTCTGAGAATTATTCCTTGATATCCTCATCCTCCTTTTTTGGTTTGTTTATTTATAATCATGAAAGTACTTGACCTCATATTCTTTGTTTTATTTTTATAACATTCATCCCATTTATTAGAACATAAAGGTAGATTGATAATAAAGATATTTAAAATTGAAATACTTTAAGAAAGTTGAGATGTCAATTCTCACTATTATTTGAGTTGTGCCTCATATTCATCGATCTTTTTATCCAATAATGGAATTTAAATTTTGTTTAATCCAATAGTTCTTTAATCTATGTTATACACATGAGAAATTTGGATGGAATGGACTTCTTGAATGTATTTTTCTTGAGGTGTGTTTCTATCAACCACATTAACCTCCACAACTTCTTGACATTCATCATCTTCAAATGAAATTTTATCTACATTAGATACCATTGTTAGGATAATATATAATTAATTTAAATGAAGAATGGTTTGAGATTGGTGGGTTTTCGATTCCCCCTATTCACTAAGCTTGGCCTAGTTAAAATCCATCCTTTAGATCATAACAATAAAGTATGCATAACTAATCTGGTCGGTCTATCTTCTGACTAGTGCACATCCCTAGATCTTCCATGGTTTTTTTGAAACTTTATTTCACCTAAACATTGTTGATATAAGGATTATCTACTTTAATGACATTTAGATTCATCATATTTTGTAGAACACGAATCGTCTAAAATTATTTCTTCACGTAGTCATTCTTTTGTATCCAATAATTCCCATGTGGTCATATACTATTGTAATTCATTATACACTACTGTTGGAGCATGTTATGGATTTATCATAGACTCATCCCGCTCAACACTATATACTTCCAAAATTTTACTGAAATAATAATAATAATAAAATAAAAAAGGAATAGTAAAATAAATTACTAAAAATTTATATAAAATTAATGGAATAAAAATACATTGACTTAAAAAATATGTCTCCATAAAAAAATACACTATGCTGCTCCCTAACAAAAGTGATAAATTTAGTGCATCTGTAGGATGATTTTAAATCCTCTATTAGTGATGAAATTAGATATTTTCAATGTATTAAACTACACTAGCTACAATGGTGTGGCATAACATTAGTATGGGGTTGATCACACATAGAGTAGGGAACACAATGATTAACACTCTTGACCAATGGATGGGTTGTCCCAATTTAGATTGATTTTATTTAAACATATTAAATTATTAAATATAAATAATTTAAAATTAAAATTGTTAATTATTGAAAAAGGTAAATGAGAGGGATATCACCTTCTAAGAGAGGTTTCGGTAAAAATAAATCCTAACTTCACTTGGATAATAATAATACTCATTGGATGCATAGTAAATTAATTTTATCAATATAATACATGGTCAATACATATAAATATATCATAATACCATAATTATTTTTGTATAGATTAATTAAAATACAATGTTTCATTAGGACCGTATTGTAAAAGCAGAAGAATAATCTAATTTAGTGGTTCTTAATTAATTATCATTATAATATTGGGTTTTATCTACTACCAAACACACATGGTCCATGATTTAATAATACATATGATTAATGTGAATCAAAAAATGATACTAATTTAAAAAAATCATTTACATGTGAATAAATAAATAAAACCAATTAGTATTTACTCAGTTAATCAAATTCCGCTCCCTCTACGAGTTTAGACAATAATCGTCGGGTGATCTATAATAAAAATTAAACCCTAAACCATAGGGGATAAAATAGATGGTGTAGAATGAATATAAAATAAAAGGATAAAACTAATAATCATCTATTTATTATAGAAATATAAAAAAATATAGAAGAATAAAAATACCTATCTTAGAAGAACTCTAGGTCAGAACCCATGAGGCAGCCTCCCGGTTGTCTAATATCTACTGCTTAAATAAGTCTTCTTTCTTTTGGATAAATCCATATATTTATTAGAATTTAATTATAATTAGGGATCCAATATGTCAAAACCAACATTAAATAACCATTCTGGGTCATTCCCTCAAGACCCCATCAAAAGATATCTAAAAACTATCATATTTGGGTCTACCTATATAGTTTCAGGGCGTGAAAAATGTTCACACAATGAAAGGTGGAGTATATCCTAAATTTTTATCTATTTTTTATAAAATATACATTCCCTGTATATTTTACATGTTGGGTGAATGATACATGATAGAAAACATCTAACTCTAACATCAAAAACCTCATTTTTCTCTGGTTCATCAGTTTCAAGCCACTGAAACATCTTTTAATCGTCCAATATCTTGGAAAACATTCATGAAATTGTAGTATTGATATGTTTGGATTCAATATTGAGTCTGAACTTTATCATATTCCCATTTTTTCATTGAACCATGAAGTGACTCTGCACGAAGTTCCTTAGTGTTCATTAATGTCCATGTGTTACTTAAGATTCCTCAATATGCCGGTCATAGCATAAGAATACATAAAAAGTTAATATCGTGCATGAATATGATATTTAATCAATTATTATTCAACTAAAAAAATTTAAAAACCCAAAAATATATGTACAATATTTATATTATAGAAGAACTAGTATAAAAGTTTACAATATTTCCAAAATTGAAACACTTAAATGATTGTTTTTCATTATATTTATATTTTACTCTCTGTATAATTTTGAAGAAAAATGACATAAAATATATTAAATTCCATAAATGTTTCTAAAATTTTAATTCATATTCATGAGGACTTTTGAATTAAAAATTATTCAAATATTTGATGGTTTTTTAGGTTTTCAACTTTTACCCTTTTAATTTATTCATTATGTCTAAACACCTCTACATATCATAGGCTACCATGACATTTTTTTGATTATCAGTAGTAAACTCATACATTCCTTTATTCTCCATGTGAAACAATTTGGTATAATACTTTTCCTATAAAATTTTGATCTATTTATTAACCATGGTATAATCATCAACAATATCTCTATAACTTTGTATGGACCTCATAATTTTGTACAAATGAATCTAGAATCCATCCATGGATTCATATTCTTCCATAATAATATCTTAAAATGAAGAAATACATATCTGTAACCATTATTCATTAACATTATTATCATCTTCAGGAATTTCATTATATTTTTTCCAATTTAAATTCAACATATTAAAACCAAAGATTCTTGTAAATTATTTCTCAAATATAGATAAGATAAACACATTCCATGGTCTCTCATTTGATTTAACAATATTCATGTCAATTAATGTATAGAATATTAAATCTTTGGAAATATTTATTGCATTATTACTGATATCATGAATATTTAATCCAAAAGATAGAATATTTGAAACCATGGATTTTTTATATAGATGAAATAATTTTCAATAAAACATCGGAATAGCCTTATTATTGAATAAATATTTTTTTAATTAAAAATATAAATCATAAACAATTATACATACAAAATACAATATATTCTGAAGAATGACCTTAAATTTTATTCCATATAATGTGATGTGGGAAAGTATAGTGAGAAATGGTAAGAGTGTAATACCCAGAGATTTTATAATATATTTCTTCTTAAATAAATATTTGTTGAATATATTACTTATCAATAAACACTGAACTAAAACAAATCGATACATTATTAAAATTAAATATAAACATTAATATATTATGAATATTCAATGTGAAACATTCTTATTAAAATCACAGTAAGAATAAAACCTCATTAAAAATATAATAAAATTGTGTATTATAAAATCTTATATTTTAATTCCAAACATATTTTTATTATTATTAAAGAATTATTTTAGTTATTCTAACACATGTTAATTGATTAAAAGGAAATAAATATTTGATAAATAATTTATGAAATTTTATTTAATCCATTTAATATTCAAAAAAATATTTATAAATATACATTCTTAAAAGTGGTGCATAATTTTATTAGTCAATTGAAAAGGATTGTTATTATAATATTTTTTAATGTACATCTAAATAGATTAACACACATATATTTTGTAGTTTATAAGAAATAACATTAATAAAATTTAATGTTTAAAAGGACACTTTTATACAAAAAATGTTTTCATGTTTTTATTTAAAGGTTAAATTTGAAAATTTTAGAAATTGAATTTTTAAAAATCAAAAATGTTCTTATTAAAAATTTAAATATTGTCATAGGGTGACTTTTTTTGCGATTTTTTAATTGGTTGATTTTTATATGAGTAGTGAAAATAGATTTTCTTTAAAAATTCCATAAATCTTCTTACATACTTATATTTTATGCATGACCCGATAATATAAAAAACATTTCTCAATGAAAAATTCATTAAATGATTAAAATAATCCATTTAATGTATTTATATTTTACTTATATATATATTATTGACTTTTTTGAACCTAGGTTATGTTTTATTTTAATAAAAATTTTAATTTTCCTCTTTCATTTAATTTATTATAAAAAATTATCAGTTTAATTTAATAATCATTTAAAAGTGAAAAAATATAATTTTCTAAATAATAAACCAAATAAATCAATTGAAAGATCACTATACATGATTTGTTTTGTAAATTTATTTTTTACATTAAAAAAATATTTTTTTAAAAAAATATTCAACATACATTCACTAAAATCAATTTCTAGTATATCATTGAATTAAATATTAAAAAATATGTTTCATATTTTCAATAATATTGGACAAATTATTTTATTTTTTATTTTTTATTTTTTGGAATAAAAATAGGTTATTGAGGTAAAAAAAAATTTATCACTAAAAAGGTAAAATGGGGCTGAAAAATTAATAAATAAGAGTTAAAATAACAAAATATCTTGAAAACTATCCATAAATGTGTGTTATAGGTATTTATTCACCATGAATTACCCCCTCTCCATTAATTTTCACTTTTTATTAATATGAATTTGAATGTTACATGATTTAATATTAATTAGTATTTACAAAAATAACACCCATTTCACTTAGAAATGGATCCCTTTATCACCCCACTTATCTTCACACATAAAAAATCTTATCATAAAAATAATATTCAAAAAATTATCAAATATCATTACCTTGTTCTATATGTTCTGGTCTCACTAGAAAATAGTCTAAGAAGTACTAAGGTGTTTCATAAATGGGGATATCCATGAAAGATGTACTTATTTTAACATAACTCTATCAAATTACTTTCGTCTTCCACCTCCTAGAAATATATTCTACCCTTATTAAAATAATTTAATCTATATCTTTTTTTTTCTAAAATATTTTCTTTTAAAGAAATATCTATTTTGTATCTTCATTTCATTCATTTGAAAATTGAAATTATATCTCTTGTTATGTGTGGTCTACTGCCTCCATGAACTACTTATTTAGTTTTTCATAACTATATTACATGTATAGTTATAAAAATTGATATAATGATAAAATATGATTTTATTATGTAAATAATGGTTTTATTATAATCAAATGGTAATATAAACATATTAAATATTATGAATAAGAAACCATTTGTTTATAAATAATATAAAATTATCGGGACACAATTTCCATAGATTTCATTCATGTTACTACAATAAAATTTAAATTAGAATTACAAACTAATTGAATAAAAATTATTCCAAAAATTTTATGAATATGAAGATGATTAAATTTATATGAAATAATGGGGTCTAACATCTTCATTATGAATTTTTTTTTGAAATGACCGAAATTAGGAACATTAGACGATTAAAATAAATAATAACTAATATATGTGCAATGAGTTATTAAAATTGAGGAATAATAAATGTAATATATATGAATAATTTTCTAAAGTAATTTATTAACATCATATCAATTAATTTTATCAAATAATTTATTAATAAGGTTATGTTAATTGTATATTAGGTTAAATTTCTCTCATGGAAGTCAAGAGTAACGATATGGGTTTCTTATATCAATTTTTTCTATTATTTATAAATGTCACATTTTCACCACAAATCATATTTTTCTGAAATACACAGTACCCGTGGACGTGTTTAATAATAATATTAGTAAAATTAAATGTATTTAAATTATTTATTAGATTCTCTCTTATAAGGTATTTTTATAAAAATGTTTACATGTCTATTTGGTTTTTCCTTCCAATCTCTTTTTTAATTCGATATTGTTATGATTAAATTTACATATAGGGAACTTTTATTATTTTTATCTCAAAAAACCCTTTATTTTACTCTTATATGACATCTCATGATTCTTAAATGTCCTCAAATCATTTCACTTCACTTTTATTTTATAATTCTCTTGAATTAATGTTTGTAAGATAAACTGATCCTCCCTCTTCTTTTCAATTAAGAATATTTATTTTCCATGTCTATATTTTTTATTATTGTAAAGAATGTTATATTAATGCTGGGGATGAAGACTCTTATTTATTATTAGAGAAAAGAACTCTATCTATCT
This sequence comes from Viscum album, assembly GCA_963277665.1. Lineage (NCBI taxonomy): Eukaryota > Viridiplantae > Streptophyta > Magnoliopsida > Santalales > Viscaceae > Viscum > Viscum album. The sequence goes on along the minus strand of OY728145.1, from coordinate 1,981,732,721 downwards.
GGGTGGAGGGAGACCCATTACACAAACTAGGCCCTTCTTCGAAGCATCACTAAATACAACAAAAAGTTATCCACTAGGGGATAGTGTGAGTACAGGCGCAATGATAATCCTACGTTTCATGTCCTTGAAGCTATATTCACATTAATCACTCCAAGAAAACATGACTCTCTAATTATTTAACTTGGTAAAAGGGTTTGAAAATCAGGATAAATTTTTAAAAATTGTCAATAATGCAAAGCTAACCTTAGGAAGCTATATATAACCATCCTAGATAATGGACTCTACCATACCTTAATTGAATTTGTCTTAGAGGGATCCACAGATATCTCATTTCACGTGATTATATGACCCAATAATGAGATCCTCTTCAACAAAAACATAATCTTGTTATACTTTTCATAGAGATTCTCCTTTAGAAAGGTATCTAGTACAATGCTTAGATGCTCCTCATGCTCCTCCTTGGTTATAGAGTGTATTATAATATCATCTATAAAGACTACCAAATATTTCTCTATGAAATATATAATGACTCGAATCATTATGTCCATGAAGACTTTTGGAGAATTAATGAGTCCAAAAGGCATTACTATGAATTCACAATGCTTGTACCTTGTACAAAAAACAGTCTTGGGGATATCCTCTTCCTTCACCCTTACTTGGTAATATCCCAACCAAAGAACCACCTTGGAAAATTATTGTTCTCAAAATTATTTATCGAACAATTCATCTATTCATATTATAGGATACTTGTTCTTTATCGTGATTTTTTTGAGAACACAATAATAAATGAAAAGGTGCAATGACTCATCCTTCTTTTTAATAAAGAGGACTCGTACCCCCATGGTAATGTAGTTGGGTATATAAACCCTTTGTCTAGAATCTCTTGTAGTTGTTTACATTGATGTACCCCTCTCTCTTGGATTTTAATGATCACAATCACTCTCATCGTGTTCTAACTTGTTTTCAAGTGTTTTGATGCTAGGAAAAAGGTTGCCCAGGAGTTGGCCCAAGAAGGCTGATAGTGGACTCTCTGAGTCCACTGGCCAACCGGTGGATTCCCACCGGCCAGTCGGTATGGGTACCGGCCAATCGGTTCTTGCCCACCGGCCAGCCGGAGGACCCAGGCAGTAGGCTTGCCCACTTCCTGGTGACACCGGCCAACCGGTGGATGACCACCGGCCAGCCGGTGGAACCCAGACAGAAAGCCTGCTCTGCCTGGCCCACCGGCCATCCGGGAGATCAGCACCGGCCAGCCGGTGGACCACCAGCCAGCTGGTGAGACACCACCGGCCAGCCGGTGTGCCCAGTCAAACTAGCCGTTGGGCTTTGACCAGACTTGTACTTTTGACCCCCAATGGCTCTGGAAGCCCTCCAACGGCCATATTGAAGTGTTTACGGGTATTTATCCTATAAATAAGAAACCATGGATGCTGGGAACACACCCCGAAACATATTTTTATGTCTTGACGCTCTAACGACAAATCTCCAAGGCCTCTTGTGATCCATTGCCATCCTTGAAGCTTGAGCTCCATCTCCATCAGTTGCTCTCACACTTTTGGTGCTCAAGGATTCCGTGTGTTTGTATTATTTTATTTTTTTAGTTCTTCATTGGGTTTGGATTAAAACAAACCTCTCATTTCCATTCTTTCTTTCAATTGGGTTTCTTGCTACAACCATAATAAAAAAGCAAGTTGTACGAAGGTGTTCTAGCCTACCTTAAAACGGCTAGTGGGTTTCTTGATACAACCATTAAAAATCAAGCTGACGTATTAATCTCTCAACGGTTCTTGTTGGGAGCAGAGACATAAGCTTGGGAATTAAGCCGAACTTCGTTATCAAATTGTGTCTTTCCTTTTTTATTTCCGCTGCATTGATAATTGTTTTAAATTGTTAATTATTTTTTGAAAAGTCAATTCACCCCCCCCTCTTTCCATCCTCTACGACCCAACATTTGGTATCAAAGGAAGCGTTTGTGTAATACCTTAACCGATTACAAACTTAAGATCCTTAGTGATGGATAATTCCTCGTATGCTCCCGAAGGGTATTCTATGACTCCGGCTCCATTCTTTGATGGAACCGATTACACTTATTGGAAAACTCGCATGATTAATTTTCTTAGAAGCATTGGTTATCCAATCTATAGGATTGTAATGCAAGGCTATACTTTATCTAACAAGGATGAGCCCAAATGGACCCCCGAAGACATTGCCAATTTTGAGCTTGATGGCAAATCCATGAATGCTCTTCATTGTGGGCTAGACCGTAATGAATTCAACCATGTTTCTACTTGCTCCTCTTCTTATGAAATTTGGGAACTTTTAGAAGTAACCCATGAGGGAACTAACAAAGTCAAAGACACTAGATTAGACATATATCGCCAAGATTTTGAAAGTTTCACCATGCACCCACACGAATCAATTACTGAAATGTTTACTCATTTTACTGACGTTTGCAATGGAAGAAAATCTCTTGGTGAGGATGTTTCTGCAGAAATTATGGTCAAGAAGATTCTTTGGGTCCTACCAAGCTCATGGGCACCAAAGGTGACCGCAATTCAAGAAGCAAAAGATGTCAAGAAAATGCCGGTTGAAGAGCTCATTGGATCACTCATGACCTACGAGATCACCATGAAGAGGAAAACCGATAAAGAAGGTAAAACCTTCAAGGAGAAAAAGAACATTACTTTCAAAGCAAAGGAAGAAATCTCCTCCGCTGATAGAGAATCCGAGATTGCTCAACTAGCAAGAAAAATGAGCAAATTCATGAAGAAAAAGAAGAACTTTTGAAGGGCACGAAAGGAAGAGCCCAAAGCGGAGAATGAAGTTACATGCTTTGAATGTGGAAAGAAAGGCCACATCAAACCAGAGTGCTCCATTTTCAAGAAAAGGGTATATGAAAAGAAAAACAAGAAGGCTTTCAAAGCATCCACATGGAGTGCAAGTTATGACTCCATGTCTTCAAGCGACTCAAGCGATGAAGGTGAACAATGCCTAATGGGATTTGATGAGGTATCTTCTTCCGACTCCTCTTCCTCATCTTCCTCTTTCAATAATGACATGTCCTATGAAGATCTCCAAAATGTGAGAGATCAATTAGAGGAAGGTTTTCACGAACATACCTCTAAATTTATGGCTTTGAAAAAGAAAAATAAAATTCTCATTTCTGAAAAAGAACAACTTCTCAAAAATAATGAGGAACTTACCCTAAGATCCAAGATATTCCAAATGTTGATTCTTTGAATTCAACCATTAAATATCTAAGGGAGTCTCTTGCCATGTTCACCCAAGGTGAACAAAATTTGAACAAATTACTAGGTTCTCAGTGTTCAGCTAGAACAACACATGGACTTGGCTTTAACAAACAAGCCACTTCTTCTAGAGCACCCACTACTTTTGTAAGGGGGAGCTCTCAATATAAATTTTTTAATTATTGTAAAAAGACCGGGAACTTGATTAATGAATGTGATTGTAAAAATTCAAGGTATGGAAGCCCCAAAACCATTACCTACTCGGATGAGTATTTTAGATGGAAACCCTCTAGAAAAATATGTGTTCAAAAGTCTCTTTTAGCTAATCTTTCCAGACCCAAACTTATATGGGTACCAAAATATATTCTCTCTTGATTTTGTAGAATAAATTACAAAGAACTAGGACTTCGAAAGGCTTGTGGTATCTCGACAGCGGATGCTCGAGGAACATGTGTGGCGATCCCTCCGAGTTCAACTCCCTTGAAGAATTCGATGGAGGATACGTCACCTTCGGTGACAATTCAAAAAGAAAGATCGTCGGAATAGGTACCATTGGATTTGGTAGAACCTCTTTAATTAAAGATGTTTTATTTGTTAAAGGTTTAAAACATAATCTAATTAGTATTAGTCAACTTTGTGATAGTGGTTTTTCGGTGAATTTTCAAAATGATTTATGCAATGTGTTTGATTTTCAAAACAAATTGATATTTTATGCTTCCCGTTTTCAAAATGTTTACATTATTGATTTAAAGTCTTTAGCTAGCCAAAATGTTAAATTTTTAAGTGCTATTGACAATGAGTCATGGCTTGGGCATAGAAGGTTGGGGCATTGTAGCTCTCATTCACTTCTAAAGATTAATAAGAACAAGCTCATCCGTGACCTTACTAAACTTATGTTTAAGAAAGATTTGATTTGTGAGCCATGCCAAAATGGCAAGCAACATAAGTCTTCTTTCAAATCTATGAAGGAAGTGTCCTCTTCAAAATCTCTTGAGCTCCTACATCTTGATATTTTTGGTCCTACCCCTGTAGCAAGTCTAGGTGGAAAATCCTATACCTTTGTCCTAGTAGATGACTTTTCTCGTTTCACTTGGGTGTTCTTTTTAGCTCATAAAAATGATTCTTGTAGAACCTTTTTGAAATTCTCTAGGAAAGTAGAAAACGAAAAAGTATATAAAATTATATCACTCCGTAGTGACCATGGAGGTGAATTTGAGAACAAAGAATTTGATGAATTGTGTTCCTCTCAAGGACACAATCACACCTTCTCTACCCCTAGGACTCCACAACAAAATGGACTGGTTGAAACGAGAAACCGAACTCTCCAAGAAATTGCTCGAACCCTCCTTAGTGAATTCAACCTCCCTCAATTTTTCTGGGCCGAGGAAGTTAACACTTCTTGTTATACTATCAATAGAGTCCTTGTAAGACCCCTTCTTAAGAAAACCCCCTATGAACATTGGAAAGTCAAATTTCCCAAAGTTGGTTATTTTAAAGTGTTTGGTTGTAAATGCTTTATCCTTAACACAAAAGATAACCTTGGGAAATTTGATGTCAAATCCGATGAAGGTATTTTTCTTGGGTACTCCAACTCAATCAAAGCCTATCGTGTTTTCAAAAAACGTTCAAAAACCATCGAAGAATCATCTCATGTCAATTTTGATGAGAATCTTCCAAAACCCCATCCGGTCATTGAAGATGTTGAAGATAAGCTTGATAAACTTGAATTAAATGATTCCTCTTCTCCTCTCATGGAGGATGATAATCATGAACCTTCTTCACCTTCTTTGCCTTCCACCTTGCCTAAGGTTTGGAAACCTTCTAGAGACGATCCTTTAGAAAATGTTATAGGTGATCTTCAAGCCGGTACTCAAACTAGAAGATCAATCCTCAACGAGGTTGAACATTAAGCCTTCATTTCTCACCTAGAGCCTCAAACCATTAATGATTCCATTAATGATGAGAACTGGGTTCTTGCAATGCAATATGAACTGAATCAATTCTCTAGAAATTATGTTTGGACTCTTGTTGAACGACCCAATGATCATCCAATTATTGGCACTAAATGGGTTTTTAGGAACAAACTTGATGATCAAGGAAATATAACCCAGAACAAGGCTCGCCTAGTAGCTAAGGAATATAATCAAGAAGAAGGAATTGATTATGGTGAAACCTTTGCGCCCGTTGCTAGATTGGAATCCATTAGGATCTTGTTGGCTTTCGCCGCCCACTTAAATTTCAAACTTTTTCAAATGGATGTTAAAAGCGCCTTTTTAAATGGTTTTATTTCAGAAAAAATCGTTGTTGAACAACCTCCCGGTTTTGAAGATCCAAAATTTCCAAATCATGTTTTTAAATTAACCAAGGCTCTATATGGCTTAAAGCAAGCCCCTCGGGCTTGGTATGAGCGGTTAACAAAATTCCTTTTAGAAAATGATTTTAAAATGGTTCAAGTTGATTATACCCTCTTTTTAAAACACACTTCAAAAGATCTTTTAATCGTCCAAATCTACGTCGATGACGTTATCTTTGGTTCTACCAGAGAATCATTTTGTACTGATTTTTCAGATTTAATGAGAAAAGAATTTGAAATGAGCTTTATGGGGGAATTGAAATTTTTTCTCAGTTTTCAAATCTTTCAAAATTCAAAAGGTATTTTTCTAAGACAAGGAAAATACACAAACGAGCTCTTAAGTCGTTTTGGTTTGGATCAAGTAAAGGAAATTAGTACCCCCATGAGTACTTCCTGTAAGATTACGTTAGATGAAGTCGGGAAACCGGTTGATAACTATCTTTATAGAAGTATGATTGGTAGTCTACTTTACCTAACTGCGACCCATCCTGACATCATGTTCAGTGTTTTCCATTGTGCTCGTTTTCAAGCCAATCCCAAAGAATCTCATTTTAAATCGGTCAAAAGGATTTTTAGGTATTTAAGAGGATCCAAAAACATTGGTTTATTTTATCCTTCTAATACTTCTTTCGAACTTTCTTCATATTCGGATGCTGATTTTGGCGGATGTCAATTAGATCGAAAGAGTACTAGTGGAACCTGTCATCTTCTAGGCAAGTCCCTTGTATCGTGGAGTAGCAAGAAGAAAAACTGTGTTGCTCTTTCTACTACCGAGGCCGAGTACGTAGCCACTGGGAATTGTTGTGCCCAAATTATTTGGATGCAGCACACTCTCTTGGATTATGGCCTTTCCTACGATAATGTCCCTATTCAGTGTGACAACACTAGTTCCATTAGTATTTCTACGAATCCAATACAACACTCTAGAACAAAGTATATATATTTAAGGCATCATTTCCTTCGTGACCATTTTCAAAAAGGGATATCACTTTGGACTTCATTTCTACTGATTTCCAATTAGCTGATATTTTTACCAAACCGCTCCCAGTTGAACGTTTTGATTTTATTAAGGGGGGGGTTAGGAATGATTCGTCAATGAGCACTATTAAATATTTAACTCTTTTTTATTTTAATTAAATTTTTTTTGTTTATCTAATTTCTTCTCATTTTTTTTTCTTTTTCCCTCCTATTTTGATAATCCCAAAGGGGGAGAAATTTCTATGTTTACTAGTTTCATATTTCAATTGATTAAAGTGATCTTTTTAAAAGTTCAATTTTTTTAAAAAAACCGGTAAGTTATTGATTTTGTTCCTTTTTAAAAAATTACCTATGGTTACAATTTCAAAATGACTCATTCTCTTTAGATTAAGATCATTTTCAATACATGGTACATCTCTTCAATTTTTTTTTGAAATGATCTCTAATATATTTTCATGTCCAAAATTGTTTATTTAAGTTTTCAATTGGAATATTCTTTTTAAAGCTTTCTCTTTTGTGATTGTGATCATCAAAATAAGGGGAGATTGTTGTACCCCTCTCTCTTGGATTTTAATGATCACAATCACTCTCATCATATTCTAACTTGTTTTCAAGTGTTTTGATGCTAGGAAAAAGGTTGCCCAAGAGTTGGCCCAAGAAGGCTGATAGTGGACTCTCTGAGTCCACCGGCCAACCGGTGGATTCCCACCGGCCAGCCGGTATGGGCACCGACCAACCGTTTCTTGCCCACCGGCCAGCCGGAGGACCCAGGCAGTCGGCTTGCCCACTGCCTGGTGACACCGGCCAACCGGTGGATGATCACCGGCCAGCCGGTGGAACCCAGACAGAAAGCCTTCTCTGTCTGGACCACCGGCCAGCCGGGAGATCAGCACCGGCCAGCCGGTGGACCACCAGCCAGCTGGTGAGACACCACCGGCCAGCCGGTGTGCCCAGTCAAACTAGCCGTTGGGCTTTGACCAGACTTGTACTTTTCACCCCCAACGGCTCCGGAAACCCTCCAATGGCCATATTGAAGTGTTTATGGGTATTTCTCCTATAAATAAGAAACCATGGATGCCGGGAACACGACCCGAAACATATTTTGATGTCTTGACGCTATAACGACAAATCTCCAAGGCCTCTTGTGATCCATTTCCATCCTTGAAGCTTGAGCTCCCTCTCCATCAGCTGCTCTCACACTTTTGGCGCTCAAGGCTTCCGTGTGTTTGTATTATTTTATTTGTTTAGTTCTTCATTGGGTTTGGATTAAAACAAACCTCTCATTTCCATTCTTTCTTTCAATTGGGTTTTTTGCTACAACCATAATAAAAATGCAAGCTGTACGAAAGTGTTCTATCCTACCTTAAAACGGCTAGTGGGTTTCTTGCTACAACCGTTAAAAAGCAAGCGGATGTATTAATCTCTCAACGGTTCTTGTTGGGAGCGAAGACGTAGGCTTGGGAATTAAGCCGAACTTCGTTATCAAATTGTGTCTTTCCTTTTTTATTTCCGCTGCATTGATAATTATTTTAAATTGTTAATTATTTTTTGAAAAGGCAATTCACCCCCCCTCTTGCCATCCTCTACGACCCAACATACTTATCTCCTCAACCTCCATAATAGCCATTATACATGGAATATTGGATATTGGAAACTCCCCAGGTATAAGATCAATTGAGAATTCAACATCTCTTCTAGGAGGAAGACCAACCAATTCCTTGGGAAACACTTCAGATAATTCCCTCAAAATAGGCATATATTCAAGGATAGTTTATTCCTTAGACTCAATCTTCTGAGAAAGATAGGAATTCTCATAGAGAAATAATATCCATTCTTGAGATTGTGGTGTTAAATAATATTTATCCTCCTCCTTTCACTTATACAGAATCAGGGGTCGATTTTCTATATGGAGAGTGATTTCCCTCTCAAAGAAATTTCTATTAGATCTATTTGGGAAATCCAATCCATGACAATAATTTCATCAAATTCTACCAGAGAGAGTATTATGAGGTTTTTTATTTGTTCAATCCATAAATTGTGATAGGGGAGGAGTTATATTCTTGGGATGAAATAATTTCCCCATCTTTCATTCTCACTGACATCTCTACTTCTATGATTTGTAGTTGTTTTGGGATTTATATACTAAACAATAGAGATATAAAAATATTCATAGAACCGGAATAAAAAAGTATGGTCTCTATTATTGAATGAATAACTAGCATACCTATTGTTGAAATAGTGGGTGCCCTTTAGCCAACTATGTAGTACTTTTGATTACCATATCATGTGTACAGTTAGATATGAATGATGATATCATACAATTATAGTGTAGACTTTTATGCATCCACTATAATAATGGTAATTTCCAAAGGTTAATTTTCGTTTTAAGAGGTTATAGCAGATCACATGCTATAATGAGAACCTCGAGATACAATGACATTGATCTTAAATATATGTTCTATAGTCTAGATACATCTTACTTACTGGACATAGTACATTTCTAAATATCTCGTGTTGGGGGATCATAAGCATTGAGACTCATTCTTATGAAGTTCGTACTTGGTGATCTCTATTAGTGAGATCATGAGGACAGACCTGTCAATAAGAACACCACATGTTTTGGGTTTCATTGGTTGTTCCTATCTACTGACATGTGTATTGGTCTCCTGACTTGAGACCATTACCAATGTATATCATTTAATTACATACATTGATGCATGGAGAAAACCATGATAGTAAGGTCGTGGAGAGGTAGTTTGTGTTGGGTGTGTCATTGGTGATATGATGTTGGTGGAATTGTCATGAAAGGATTTGTCACTTCCATGTTTACAAAGTTGTATATCTCAGGTCTGGATGATCACTATGGTGCCGCCTTCATAAGTCTTTGGCCAAAGTATTTGAATGGAAAATCCATCCAGATAGATTGAAAAATAATAAAGAAAAATAAGTACGATGACACAATAGTGCATCCTACTTTATGAGATATTTAATGACAAAGAGATTATAGTACACAGTCAGTGTTCATAGGATGGTATTCATTTCTATGACTATCCTTATCTCTATAGGGGCCATGATGAGTCACTAGACTCTGCACTTGGCCTGTGGATTTTATTCCCTGCTATCGAGATGAGGACCTAGATGGTCACATACAATAGCGTATTCAGAAGTCTTCCCTATTCAGTTGAATATGTATATGGACATAGTGGGCCTAGTCACAGGGTCCGTGCATTGTTCAAGTTGTCGATAACCAAATTAATTAAATAAATTCATTAATATTCAAGTTATGAATATTTGGGATTGAATTTACTTAATGTATTTATATGTTTAGTAAATACGAGAAAATATTAATGTAACACCCCGAGATTTCATGAAAAATATTCTTTTTAATTTTATTGTTTTCTTGTGTTGTACATTACAACAAAAGAGTCTTTCACAACACTCAACCCTAACTTGGTTGCATTTCACGCAATCACGACCTTCCTCGATAGTGTGTGTTGTACGCAATACCGAGTTTCACTAAACAACGATATGCTATTAAAATATTATTAGAACTAGCCGTTATGAATAGTAATAAACACTTTTTGAAATTTTTTAAATTTCATCATTCAAAATGGACTACATTTTTTGATTTGGGATATCGAAATTAGCCTAGGGTAAAATTTTGGTATTTTTCTGAAAACTTTCAATTTTTGATAAATATTGAAAACACTTGGTTACTATTTAAAAACCAACTTTTTATTTAAATAATTATTTGTTTTATTTAAATTTATTCTAGTTCAAAATTGACACATAATTCCTATATAATTTTAATTTAATTCATTGGAGTCATTTTATAATAATTTTAGATATATAAAAATTTTATTGAACTTTTGACCGTCTTTTACCCACCTCCAAGGAGAATTTGCCAATTTACATAAAACATAATTTTACAACTTTTGTGAATGGAATTTCAATAATCTGAGATACACGGTTGATGTCAGTATATAAAATTTGGTTCAATGAGATTAAATAATTTGTGGTGAATAATAACTTTTTACTTTTATTTACCATGGTTAAAAGTAAATAGGGTAATTAAGGGTAAAAATGATATTATTATTACCCTAACACGTGTCCTAATTCTATTGGATAAGTGTAATTCGACATAACAGTAACCTTAGGAATAAAATATGACCATTTAGGCCCACATGGATTAGACTATAACATTTAATATTAATTTATTTAAAGAAGGGTTAAAATAGTTAAAATCAAAGTTTAATAAGTAAATTGTTTATAATATAGGGTTATACATAAGATAAATTCGACTATAAATATTAATTAAAAATATAAAAAGATTTCCTACATAATGGAATTTTATTTATAATTTTTAGACATTAAATAAATTAATTTATGTTTGACACAATGATGATGTAGTAATTATCTTATTAATGAAATATTGACATAATTGATGTTATAAATACCCAAATAAATTTAATTTGAGACTTTTTATGAATTATAATTATTTTCTAGGTTAATATGACATGTTAGTATTGATATATTTAACTTTTTTCGATCTAATCACTCTGTTATGATTTTCACAAAAATAAATTACCAAATAGTGTCAAAATTGACATAAAATAGTTTTTAAAAACAAATATTATATTATTAATTTTTATTTTATTCCTAAAAATCTAAGGCTAGGCCAAATGACTTAGATAATGTTATATATATTAATAATAAAAAACTTTGGGTTCGTTTGTCTTGTTATAGTAAGTTTATTAACCTTATAGTGTAAGAAAACAAGAAGACACGGTAAAAGTAAAATTATTTAACTTAAGGTTAAATCTAAATGATAAGGTTAAAATAAAAACCTAAACTTTTATAAATTATATTAGATGAGAGTATTTAGAACCATCCCCACCTTAGGTTCTAAATAAATCAATTTTAAGATATTAAAAACCGAATATGACTTTATAATAAAATAATAGTTTTAGTTTTTCCAAAGGTGCCTCGTTCCTCCCTTATAAAAGGGAACCTCCTCCCTCTCTTCCTCACACCACTTTGAGTCTTCAAGCTCGGCCAACCCCTGCAAAATTAACTTCTAAAAATCCCTAGAAACATTCTAGAGGTCCTGGTATTCTTCAAAGACCAATTTTAGTGCCCTAAGAGGAGTTATCAAAGAGGCGCTTCAAAGAAGAGGTAATGCCCATTACCGATTCTTTCTACTTTATTTCATCTTCCACTTCATATTATTTAGTTTTTTCATTATGAAGTAATAACATCAATAAAAATCATATACTGATATGTTATTATAAGTACGAAACTACCATATTTCACCATCTATCCATCCTACGGAAAATGAAATCACCATGCGTGCGTACGTACGGAATACCGTCACCACACCGTGGTGAAATATGTTTTTCCACCAACAGCTTACATGGTTGGGTATAATGGTGTAAAGAATAAATATATATGGTTATAATAACATCATACTGATTCTTATATATTATACCATCCACTCCAATTTTATTCAATAATTATGGGAATGATATCATCGCTCGTGCATACGTACGGACTACCGTCTCCACGACACGACGAGATTAATTCTCCATGTTAACCATACATGAATGATCATATAGTTTATATAATGAATAATAATGAAATATATGAAATAATAATTCTAATGGATTTATGTATACATATATATTTATGTCATCTATTTAGTTTCATTCAATTCAATAAGGAAACGAAAACAGCGTTCATGCGTACGTACGGCCTACCGTCTCCATGAACAATGTATTCCATTCCTTTTACCGATCTATAATATAAATATGTATATGATGAATATATATTATATATAAATCATGTGTTAAATTCTGGAATTATGTAAATCGGGATATAAGTAATAATATCAAGAACGACATTTCGAAACACATACGAGAAATGAAATGATTTTACCCAAAATGCTACTTTAACATGGAATTTACAAAAGAACGGGTAATATAAAGTCATAAGTGAAACATATATGATATAATAACAATTAATATGATTCTGTAATAAGTCAATGACATTATTTAAATCATTATACAGGAGGTTAGGATACATACAAAGCATATCGGACCTAAGGTAAGGGATAATTTTGCAAATCTCATTTTTATCCGAGATTGCTTATTCATAAGTATTTACTGGGGTTATTGTTATCATCCATATCCATGTTTTATAAAAGTGTTTTTATGTATGTTTAATGTCCTTTTTACACATTTTAAATTTTACTACATGGTATGTAAGGAATCTTTCTTTTGTTTACGTACGAGGCACTTTTTGACTTTTCCGACAGAAGTACGAGGAGAATGTTTTTTTAACTTATACAACATGAAAGGATTTTTATAGTTTTGTAATGCCTTATTTTCATGAAACTTCCTCCAAAATATTTATTGACTATTTTCAAAAGAAATCCTTTTCTTTTAAAATTTTATGATATTTTGTGAAAAGAAAATGATTTTGAAGAAAAATGATATTTTCCTCAAGAATTCATTTCAAGTGTTTTATCAAAACCATTTTTCATCTAAGATGAAATTATTTCATATGTGTATGTTTCAAGTATAATGTCTCTTTGATTTAAATGGTTTCAATTTTATGAATATGAAATGATATCCATTTCTATGATATTGATTATGTGATGATGAGATGATGTTTATGAAACCCATTTTATTTATTGGGTTTTTATAAATGATGTATGTTTATTTTGTGGCACAAGTAAGAATGGTTTCATTATGAGATGGGTGGGACCTATATATCCCTCCAATGCATTGGGTAATGATTTATATCTCATGAGATAGAAATGGATGGAACGGTATGTTAATCTGGTTCAATAATACAGGACTGGAACGAGAAGTAAACTCGATTCAGAAAGGGACTTTGTCCACTAATATGGTCTTGGCAGCAATGCCTTGGCTACTATGGAAATCATTACATGTGCTTAATGGTTGCCACAATAAAATTTTTTATTCCCATGCTATTTTATCATGTTTAATGTTTCTTTATGATCTATGCCTTATGTTCTTCCATGTTTTATGTCATTGCTCAAGATTTTGTTGCTTAAACATTATGTTCATGTTTTTAAGTTCAAATTTTTAAGATTTGTTTTATTTTATCAATGCTTACCCTTAATGAGAATTTGTGCTCAAACTTTATATGTTTTCATGTCCCCAGGATATAATGAAAGGTTTTAGGTAAGAAAAAAAGGGGAAGATCTTTATGGGAGATGTTGAAAATCTTTCACCACGATTATAAGATTACGTTCCGAGTTTCCAAAAACACTAAAATATTATGGTTCTTGTGTGTCTGTTTTTGTTATGTATTAAGTATTCCGTAAAAGTAATGTAATGTACATGTACGTCAAGATACGGGTCTCTACAGTTGGTATCAGAGGAAATGTTTAGTCAACCTTTGGAAACTAGGATGTGAGAACTTTAGTGAGATCCCAAGAGATATTTCTAAGGTATGTCTAGGGATGTCCCTAAGGATAAGTATACATATAAGATACTGTCCCAGAACTACGGTAACGATCTTAGAATTAAACCTAAGATGTTAGATATTGAAGTTAATCACCCTTTATTAGGATTTTTGCATCTCACACTATTCTTTTTGGGTTTTAGAAAATGGCTGGAGACAAGATGATTCACGATAATGGAGGATATGATGGACAATGGAATGATATTCTTCATGAGCAACCAAATGAAATGGGATTTGGAAGTCCAAACATCACTATTATGCAAAATCAACAATCTGAGAATATGATCAATAAACTCAATTTTGGTAAGTTTCCAGATTTAGAAAATAGGAGAAAGATGGAGTTTCAGGATGATCATAGAGAAAAGAAAGTTCAATTTCCCCTATGTAAATCATGTGGGAAGAGGCATCAAGGAGAATGTTTCAAAGGTACAAGAAGATTTTTTGGGTGAGGAAAAGAAAGACACAAAGCCAGTAATTGAAAAGGAAAAGGTTCAGTTAACACCATGGACAAGGATAATGGTATTTCTACGACATCATCAATGATTAGATGTTTTAAATGTGGAATTTAAGGGAATTAAGCAAACCAATGCCCTAAGGGAAAATATCATGAAGATAATCAGCATAGTCATATGGGTAGTATTTTTGTGGATGATGATGAGGAGACTACAAATGATATATGAGCTGAAAGAAGTGTTGAAGCTCAGTCAGTTGTTTTAGAAGGTAGTGGAATGATTGTATGTTTATCGAGAGTTATGTTTTATAGTTAATGGTACTATGGAATAAAGAATCATCTAAGGATTGTTACACTATTGTTTTTCCTAATATATTTGAAAGTATATGTTGAATGGTACCTATAACCATGGAAGGTTATTCAGATATTTTTTGAAAGTGGATGATACGCGCATAATGAAAGAATAATAAGATAATGAGATGTTGGATTGTATTCATGAGCTCATGATTGATATAAGTACTAAGTGATATCGTGGTTTGAGTATATATAATTTTGAGGATTTTGGTATATGGAAAGTGTTAACTTTTAACTGCATTCATGTTTTCACTAAGGTTCAATGGGTATTCATTTTTCAAGAGAATACATGATTAAGGCCTCCGAATGTTTGGAATGTGACCAACAAGACATATCTTATGATATATGGGGATCAACGATGGTATTAACATGCTTGTTATATGAAATCTCTGGTAATTTGTTTCACTATATTATGAGAGTGGACTGCAGTATTATGGCTAAGCCTAATGATTGGAATGGATTATGTTGGACATAAGTTATTTTTGTTTAAGGATATAAGTTTTTTCGATATTATTGATGGGATGTTATAGTAACGTAGTTTTAGAATATGGACAACCTGTAGGATGGGCGACAACCCATTGCATCGGACAAGGCTGTGGGAATCGAACCCACAAGCGAAGTGCAACTGGCCTTTATCACCTACAACTGGCCTACAAGAAGTCCCTATTTAGTAGAAACTATTTTTATTATATTAAGCAGTATGATATATGAATTATAAGTCCATTTTAGGAACCATATATTATTAATCACACTATAGATGGACTTATGTATTTTTGATAACTTTTATAACCTTTTGTTTGAGATAGATGTA
Organism: Viscum album; assembly: GCA_963277665.1. Lineage (NCBI taxonomy): Eukaryota > Viridiplantae > Streptophyta > Magnoliopsida > Santalales > Viscaceae > Viscum > Viscum album. Next base: position 1,981,717,035 of record OY728145.1, on the reverse strand, counting down.
ATGACCCGTCATTCACGAATAACAAATTCAACTTCATTTCTTTAAGAGATGAAGTGGAAATTGTTCAAGGCACGAACAACAGTGAGATTGTACCAAAATAAAGTAAGTATTTATTCTAATTCAAATTCTTAAACTTTAGGGAAATTATCTTGAAAACCAAAAATGTTGTCCTAGTGCCCTTATATCCGATGAATCAGATGGTACCCTAGATCATCACAAATTTTGGCTTTGTGATTGATCGCTTTTTCATAGCCATGTTCTCTACCACTCTCCATCAGAAATTGATGGTTATATTTTTCTTCCATATCCATATTTTCAGCTATGTTCTCCTATATGGAAACCCAGTGATGAGTTTATTTGGGTAATATTTAAATTTCATAATTTAGTTTTTAAAATTATGCTTTAGTATTCCCTTTTACGACGTGGGTTTCTATGAATAGTAAACGATTTATAACCCCGACGAATTTCGAGGGAGAAATTTATTTTAAGGGGGGTAGAATGTAAAACCACGAGATTTTATGAAAAATATTCATTTTAATTTTATTGTTGTCCTAGGTTTTACGTTACAACAAAAGAGTCTTACAGAATATGCAAACATAACTTGGCTGCATTTCACGCAATCACGACCTTCCTCGATAGCGTGTAGTTTACGCAATACTGAATTTCAATAAACAATGACATGCTATTAAAATATTATTAAAACTAATCGTTATGAATAGTAATAACCACTTTTTGAAGTTTTTTAAATTTCATATTTCAAAATGGACATCATTTTTGGATTCGGAATATCGAAATTATCCTAGGGTGAAATTTTGGTATTTTTCTGAAAACTTTCAATTTTTGATGAATAGTGAAAACCCTTGGTTACTATTTAAAAACCGACTTTTTATTTAAATAATTAATTGTTTTATTTAAATTTATTTTAGGTCAAAATTGACACATAATACCTATATATGTTCAATGTAATTCATTGGAGTCATTTTAAAATAATTTTAGATATATAAAAATCTTATTGAACTTTTGACCGTCTTTTACCCACATCCTAGGAGAATTTAAAAATTTTCATAAAACATAATTTTACCTCTTTTGTGAATGGAATTTAAAAAATACGAGAGACATGGTTGATTTCAGTAAGTAAAATGTGGTTCAATGAGATGAAAATATTTTTTGGTGAATAGTAGCTTTTTACTTTTATTTACCACGATTAAAAGTAAATACGGTAATTAAGGGTAAAAATGATATTATTATTACCCTAACACATGTCCTAATTCTATTGGATAAGTGTAATTCGACAAAAAAACAACATTAGAAATAAAATATGACCATTTAGGCCCACATGGATTAGATTAGGACATTTAATATTAATTTATTTAAAGAAGGGTTAAAATAGGTAAAATCAATGTTTAAAAAGTAAATCATTTTTAAGATAGGGTTATACATAAGATAAATTCGACTATATATATTCATTAGAAAGATAAACATATTTCTTACATAATTTTATTTTATTCATAATTTTTAGACATTAAATAATTTAATTTATTTTTGACACAATGATGATGTAGTAATTATCTTATTAATGAAATATTGACATAATTGATGTTATAATTACCCAAATAAATGTAATTTGAGACTTTTTATGAATTACAATAATTTTAAAGGTTAATATGACATGTTATTATTGATTTAGTTAACCGTTTTCGAACTAATAATTCTGTTATGATTTCCACAAAAATCAGTTACCAAATAGTGTCAAAATTGACATAAAATAGTTTTTAAAACAATCATTAAATTATTAATTGTTATTGTATTCCTAAAAATCTAAGGATCGTCCAAATGACTTATATAATGTTATATATATTAATAATAAACAAATTGGGGTTCGTTTGGCTTGTTATAGTAAGTTTATTAACCTTATAGTGTAACAAAACAAGAAGACACGGTAAAAGTAAAATTATTTAACTTAAGGTTAAATCTAAATGGTACGGTTAAAATAGAAACATAAACTAGTATATATTATATTATATGAGAATATTTCGACCCATCCCCACCTTATCTTTGAAATAAATAAATTTGGATCTATTAAACACTGAGTATGACTTTATAATAAAATAACATTTTTAGTTTTTCCAAAGGTGCCCCTCTCCTCCATTATAAAAGGGCACCTCCTCCCTCTCTTCCTCACACCACTTTGAGCCTTCATGCTCAGCCAAACTCTGCCAAATTCTTTTCTAAACATCCCTAGAAACATCCTAGAGGTATTGGGATTATTCAAAGTCCAATTTTAGTGCCCTAAGAGGAGTTCGCAAAGAGGCGCATCAAAGAAGAGGTAATGTCTGTTACCGATTCTTTCAACTTTATTTATTCTTCCACTTCTTCTTCTTTAGTTGTTTCATTATGAAGTAATAACATAAGTATAAATCATATACTGATATTTTGTTATAAGTATGAAACTACCCTATTTCACCGTCTATCCATCATACGGAAAACGAAATAACCACGCGTGCGTACATACAAAATGTCGTCTCCCCGCCATGGTGAAATCTGTTTTTCCACCAACACCTTACATGGATGGGTATAATGGTGTAATGAATAAATATATATGGTTTTTATAACATCATACTGATTCTGATATATTATACCATCCACTCTAATTTTATTCAATAATTATGGGAACGATAACATCGCTCGTGCATACGTACGGACTACCGTCTCCACGACGCGATGAGATTCATTATCCATGTTAACCATACATGAATGATCATATAGTTTAAATAATGAATAATAATGAAATATATGAAATAATAATTCTACTGGATTTATGTATATATATATGTATTTCATCTATTTAGTTTCATTCAATACAATAAGGAAACGAAAACAGTGTTCATGCGTATGTATGACCTACCGTCTCCATGAATGGTGTATTTCATTCCTTTAATCGATCTATATTATACATATGTATATGATGAATATATATTATATATAAATGATGTTTTACATTCTGGAATTATGTTAATCCAGATATAAGTAATAATATCAAGAAAGACAAGTCAAAACAAATACGATAAATGAAATGATTTTACCCAAAATGCTACTTTAAAATGGAATTTACAAAAGAACGGGTAATATAAAGTCATAAGTGAAACATATATGATATCATAACAATTAATATGATTCTGTAATCAGTCAATGACATTATTTAAATCATTATATAGGAGGTTTGGATACGTACAAAGCATATCAGACCTAAGGTAAGGGATAATTTTTCAAATCTCATTTTTATCCGAGATTGCTTATTCGTAAGTATTTACTGGGGTTATTTTTATCATACATGTCCATGTTTTCTAAAAGTGTTTTTATGTTTTTTTAATGTCCTTTTTACTCATTTTAAATTTTAGTACATGGTATGTACGGAATATTTCTTTTGTTTAATAACGAGGCACTTTTTGACTTTTCCGACAGAAGTACGAGGAGAATGTTTTTTAACTTATACGGCATGAAAGGATTTTCACGGTTTTATAATGATTTATTTTCATGAAGCTTCCTCCAAAATACTTCATGAATATTTTCAAAAAAATCCTTTTCTTTTAAAATTTCATGACATTCTGTGAAAAGAAAATGATTTTGAAAAAAAGGATATTTTCCTCAAGAATTCATTTCAAGTGATTTATCAAAACCATTTTTCATCTAAGATGACATTATTTCATATCTGTATGTTTCATGTATAATGTCTCTATGATTTGCATGGTTTCAATTTTATTATTATGAAATGATATCCATTTCTTTTATACGGATTATGAGATGATGGGATGATGTTTATGAAACCCATTTGATTTATTGGGTTTTTATGAATGATGTATGTTTATTTTATGGCACAAGTAAGAATTATTTCATTATGAGATGGGTGGGACCTATATATCCCTCTAATGAATTGGGTAATGATTTATATCTCATGAGATAGACATGGCTAGAATAATATGTTAATCCAGTTCAGTAATACAGGACTGGAATGAGGAGTGAACTTGATTCAGAAAGGGACTTTGTCCACTAAGATGGTCTTGGAAGAAATGCCTTGGCTACTATAGAAATCATTACATGTGCTTAATTGTTTCCACAATAAAATATTTTATTCCCATGATATTTTATCATGATTAATGTTCTTTTATGATCTATGGCTTACGTTCTTCCTTATTTTATGTCATTTCTAAAGATTTTGTTGTTTAATCATTATGTTCATGTTATTAAGTTCAAATCTTTATGATTTGTTATATTTTATCCATTCTTACCCTTACTGAGAATTTGAGCTCACCCTTTATATGTTTTATTTTCCCCAGGATATAAAGAATGGTTTTAGGTAAGAAAACAAAAGGGAAAGATCTTTATGGGAGATGTTGAAGATCTTTCACCACGATTAGAAGATTACATTCCAAGTTTCCAAAGACACTAAACTATTACGGTCCTTGTGTGTTTGTTTTTGTTATGTATTAAGTATTCTGCAAAAGTAATGTAATGTCCATGTACGTCATGCTTTGGGCCTCTACAATTAATCGAATGAATATTATTTTAATATTCCAAGTTCATTTAATATTAAGTGGGATAGTGAGTCGAGTAAAATAAATCAGGTTTTGTCATGTAATATTATATACATATATATATTAAAATTATGTGATAAAAATAAATAGATAATATTGAAGCAGTTTTAATTCTTCATAGTTATTTATTTTGTGAACATGGAATTAATGGGGGCTGGAAACCCAACATGGTAATATCCACAATCCTCTATAAATAGAGGAGAGGGGCACAAATGCAATTAAATTCATGTCATTTTGGCCATAACTCCTCTCTCCTCTCACTCTCTATAGATATAACCTGTCAATCCGTGCTCGGATCGAGTTTATTCTCACACATGATAAGATAGACGATGCGATGATCATCGGAACGACGAATATATCATCGGATCACCACTCTAGCACTAGGAGTTTGAAAATCAGCGTTCTAGAGGATTTTTAAAGTGTGTGTGGATGATCTAGATAGATCCTACTATGGATCCTTCATGCAATGATCACCGGCAAAAAATTGCAGTCGACAACGGCTTCAGATATGAAATGGGTACATTTTCTGTTTATGTTTGTGCTCTTAATAATTTACGTGAGATCCTTGGGCCTCCCAGGGGTTCGGATCATCGGGGTCGACATGTTCTGTTGACCTGATGATGAAAAAATTAAAATACCCCATCCCATCGTCTTCCGTTGCGGCCCCCGGAACCTAATAGTGGTATGAGAGGGATCGAGTAGATTTTTCGAGCCAAATAAAATTAATTTTCATTAAATTAAATAGAGGGTGTAAAAATGGTCAGAACGGATCGAAACACTTTTCAATCCGCTTTGGAACAACCAATATATGGTCATTCAAAATTTCTGGAATTGATCGTGTTCATGTTTTTACTCGGGTATTAAATTCTATTGATTATTTCTGTTTATCAGAAATAATACATGTTTTTTAAGAAATTATAATTATAATCATTATAATTATAATTATAATAATTATAAATATATATATATATATATATTAATAATATAATTAATTATTATTATTATATGATTAAAATAATAATAAATTATTATTGTATTATAATAATTTATGTATTGTTATAATAAAAGGCTAATAGACTTTAGAAAAACATTTTCTTAAAAAAAGTGTGAGATGACTTGACCTGCTATTCAAGTCTTAAAATAATTAAAATGGGGAGAGAAGGGTGCGGCCCATGGAAAGCAGAACAAAAAAAACAAGAAAAAATTATAGGGGTCTGGCGGACCACTATCTCCCGCGTGGTGCATGCCTACAGCACTAGGACAATGCACATGTGCCTCACCTCTAGGCCAGCCTCCGCGCATATCCCGGCTAGTCCCGTGCCACCGCCACCCTAGGGGCCTCCTCCGGTTACCTCCCTCCATGCAAGATGTGTCGTCACCTAGGCCAGCTCCAGTGCTCCCACCGGTGCGCAGGCCTGCTCCCTCCAGCCGCCCTCGACCCACGGCTCCCGTGTCCGCTCAGCCGGCCGCCCGTGGCTCCTCCTGCAGGAGTACCTCTGCTATTCTCCATCGAGCCGGCCACCTATCTTCTGCTCACGCCGCCCTGTAGGGGTCATCCTCCGCACAATGCACTGGCCGAGCATAGGGTAGCTCCAAAAGCATCGTCGGTTACCCGGTTGGGCCTTAGTCGAACCTTCCCGCCAGAGACCCAAGTGGCTGGAAGCCTCTTGGGTAACTCGCGATGCAAGAACCCCGTAGTGTCGCCCTTACACCTTGGCTCCCACGAGTTTCTCTGCCTCCAGCCACCGCCTGGTCTTCCTAGCGGGCAGGTAACCCCTGACCCGTGTTTATTTAAATCAGTTAATATAATTAATTAATTAAAATAATTAAAATAATTAATATATTAAATGTAGTGAAAATAAATTATAATACACATGGTTAAAATTAATTTATTTTTTGTAATTAAATTAATTAATTAATTAATTAATTTCAAGTATTAAAATTAAATTAATTACATGACCGATAATTAATTAAATTATATGAAATTATTAATTCAATTAATTTAAATAAATTAAATAACCCTCGTATTTATTTATGCATTTTAATTTTATCGCAGTTAAAATTACCTGTCCTCCGGTCTTGAGCATCGACCTTTTTATGTCTATATTTAATTATTATTTTTAATTAATTATTTAAATGTGTGTGATGATTGTAATTAATTAAATAGATGGTCTCGGCATCATTTTTAATTTTTATTTTCTTTCCCGTTAAAATTTATAAGGGCTTGTGCACCCAATTTATATGATGTATATTTATGTCCAAGTTCCCCTCGCTTACACGCGAGTATCTTAGTACTTCAGTTGAAGATGACGAGCGACGTAGACCCCCCCCCCCCCCCCCCGAGATGAGGCAGTGTACAATGGTGTTAGACGACATGTGCATTCCCCCAAGACCAGGCGGTACTCCAAGACGTGACGTCGACCCTGCCAATACATGGCGATACTGCAGAATACCAGCAACCATACAAGACAAGGGGAATGGTGAATTTTGATTCAATCTTTGACTTAGGTATGATGCCCTTTGGTCGTTTAAATGCTCAAGTCCAGTCGGGTAGTAGTTTACCATTTTGCCTTTATTTATTATTTTATGCATTTTATAATAGCAGGTAAATACATACAATATTAAATAATAAAATTCATAATGAATCGATGTTTGATTTCTATTGATGTTTAGTTGTGAACGAGACAACGTAGATGAACAATATTAATATAAATGGATAAAATTCATCGAGAGAAAACCAATATCCCATAAAGAAAATATTAAGTCACAAACAACCCTCTATTATTCAAGTTTGAACAAAACTGGGTGTTCAAGGTGCCTGTTCATGCCTTAGCTAAGGGTTCTTATTACTAATTATGAGTTCTTATTTGTGTGGTGGATCGAATTAAACTAAAATTGTAGTAATAGAATATCCTTAGCTAACTTGTTGTATTTTTAGAGGCAAGAATCGAGTAAATCATTAAATGATTTTTGAAGCTGGGACTTCACTCAACAAATCAAGGAACTGCAAGTTAATGGGGTTGGCCAGCCAAAAGCCTAATTTGGACCCTCTAAGTAGTGACATAGCTATAGCTTGTAGACTATGTGGGAGGTTCAGGGATCCTCACCACTAGAATACTCAAAAGTATTCCGATTCTAGTACAGAGGGTTCCTAGAATTTGAAATATTAGTGGGAGACATTTAAGGATTAAATAATCAGTAATGTCACATTAGTTAATCACCTAAAAGTACAATATTCTAAAGTAAATTTTTAGATAATGGATATAATTACCATAATAAAACTACGATAAACATTGGATAATGTTAATGTCCAAACAAGCACAAAATTCAAAGTGTAGTATAGGTGCTTGCGCATATTACTACCATAATGGAAATTCAAGGTGCTTGTGTCCCAACTTGTTAAGCCACCTTAAGAAGTGAGGGTGTAAAACAGCTTAAATGAGACTCATGAATCAAGCATATGATGGTTCTATCATAATGATGTCATCAAATTTTGGTGTTAGTTGCGGTCACTAACTCAATACATGGATGATGTTGCATGTTGCCTCATCTCCAATATCCTTTCGAGGATAATGTGAAGCATGATTGAATGTGATGGCTGCACTCGGTTTTTGTAATGTGAAAGATGGTTCAAAATCATTCATGTCATCCCATTATTATACCTGTTACACCAAATTACCCTAGTATCATTTAAAGGTACAAACGAACCGTATAGAGTAAGAGCATCATTACCATTATGGTCACATTCTCCAAGTAATACGAATATTAGAGATAACACCATCTTTTATTATTATGGTGAATAAATTGAATGAAAGGAGAAAAGGCTTATGGAAAGTTATGCTGAAGGAACCTTCGTCATTCCCTTCAAAGTAATGTGGATGGTTATTTAATAGGAGGTTATTTTCGTTACATAATGAAATAAATTTATGGAAGTTTAATAAACTGAAATACAAGAATCAAGTACCCGCTTCTCGTTCAGTTTATATTCATCAAGTATATTAATGTTTCTAACATACTTCTTGGTTATTGAATATATTATTCAAATAAAAAATGTATTTAAATAGTGTAACCAAGCAAGTAGAGAAACATTTCTTGAAGTAAAGTGTCTTCTCCAAGCAGCTGAGAAAGAGTGATTCCTAAGTCAGCGGTGGGAAAAAAATAAACTTAAAATTTCCAAGTGACTGATTCAAATTGAACAAGTTATGGAGTATAACCAAATATAGTTATCTAATGTGCCCATTTGGAAATGATGAGACATTATTCCATGTTTTGGAATTAATGTTTTTTGTGGAAACATACTCAACATATAGTTCACTGCTACTTGAATCGATGGAAATACATGATGAATATAAAATGTAAAACCTACACTATTGTGGAAATGTGATTCTTTGTCATGTAAAACTAAAAGTGGACGTCAAATATATACCCATTATGGTATTTAGGCTCGGCATAACTAAACAACTTTGGTATTATTGATATCCTTGGTTTAGACAAAGAAGCCTTTAGAAATAATGGTATTCCACAAAATTTTCCGATGTTAGTTCAACAAGACAGTGTGAACTATTCCATAGAAAGCAATAGGTAAAGATACATCATAAGTTCTCTTTAAGTCATTAAGGAATAGTGAAGTATATTTTTGGTAAGAAGATATGAGTTTCTTCGGATTGGCATGTCGAATAATATCTTGACTAAATAATCATCGATCATGATAATGTATTGTGGAGTAATTACTAAACGCATGTTACCTTATCTACATCACCGTATTGATTTTCATAAGGAGAATCGATGACGAGTCTTACATATTAAAATTGATAAAAAATTGTAGCGTGGAGAAAATTCTTAAACGCAGATTTTATAAATCAAAGTTATGATGTCATTTGTATCAATGTTACAACCTGCAAAAACATCCATTATATTTCATGATGTGCATTGAAAATAACTGCTTAAACCCATAACCAATATGCCAACTAAAATGAAAAATGGATATCATACGAGTCATAGTATGATGGAATATCCATTATGTCCTAGGATGTGTTTAGATGAGAAGTGTTGGTTAGGATTTATACAAACATGCATCAAGTTAAAAACGTTGTGCATTTGAGGTAATTATCCTAACAGTTACATAAGATATTACCTAAATTCCAAAGATAGAAAAGATGTAGTCAAGTATTAGACTACATTTCTATACAAGGGTACACATCTCAATTTGAGATAGTGGGAGCTGAATTGACTTGGACTTAGTCAATGATCGAGATGCACAAATGGTTTGAATAGGGAACAAGTTCCAAAAGTACATGAGAAATAGGCATGTTCCAAACACATACTACGCAGGAAGAAAGAAATGATGGTGGTGGTTTTATATTCACTGAAGTCGATGAAATATTATTCATTGAGAATAATAAATCTTACATGTAAGCAGTATATGGCAACAAGAAAATATTGAAAAGATCAACTAAAATACTATAATGGATTCCATGTATCAAATTGAAAAGGGGTTTATAAATTGAATATTATGGTGGGTATTCAAATGAGATGATACATGGATGGTACAAGTATGGTACCAATTGGGCTCAATTGGTTATACAATGTCGGTACGCATAAATCTATTAGAATTCTACTTGTCATAGCTAAACTTCTAAGATCCCTTTATTGATCATTGGATGTAAAGTTCATCGTTCATGGAAGGTTTCTATACGATGAAACCAAAAATAGATGATGGCATCAAATGATGCCAATAAGGGTGAAGGTTACTAAAATCCAATTATAGATTAAAGTAAGCAACAAGATATTAGAGCATTCATTATAAATGATGTTTTCCCTTGTCTTTACCGAAGGTTAGTGGGAGCGCCAATATTTTTCTAAATGAAATATGTTCAGCAACATATGAAAAAGATCTTGATATTATAGTTTGATCAGGTTAAAATCAATTCTCCAATGATTGACTTCGAGTAGCATCCTATGTTCTAGGGAACATGATCCACTAAGGTAGTTACAAAGGTTTCTTGGTCCTAGTCAATCATACTTATAGTGACATTGTATTGAAAAAATATAAGTTGGAACAATTCAAGTTCAGAATTTTTTTCAATGTCACGTGGATTAATCTCTGCAGGTTAACATGTTCGTCGTATGCATAGAGATTAAGGTTGTGAATTGATAACATACGCTTCAGCAATGGAATAATCACATATTCCATATTATGTACAATAATCAATATTTCCTGGATATACTTTATTATAGGAAGATATCTATTATTTCCAAGAGCACTGCAAGTGATGCAGTTAGAACTATCATCTTGTACTTCGGAAAGTACAAATGATTTGTTCTTTGAATATGGAGAAGAAGATATACTATTTATGGTGGGAAAAAAACTATTAATCCTTAAATCAATTTGATCTAGTATCGCAGTTAGGAAATGGAGATGAGCGATTCAAGCTCATAAAAGCTTGTGGTAGTCATACCTACAAATACTGAGTACGTTGCAACTTCTAAGGAAGCTAAAAATAAGATCTAAATCACAACGATTTGTCCCAGTTCTTGGATTCTCACCTAGTGAGAAAAGTATTATCATAATAATGATTATGTTATTCTTACTAGCCAAGATGTCAAGTAATGACAACGGAAAAAAGTTATATACTCAGAGATACCTTATCTTGAGAAGTTTTACTCAAGCATATGAGGTTGCATATAGCAGATATGCCACATGGAGAAAACGTGACAGGACCAGCAGTTAAATCCATAACTCAGCAGAAGCATGGTATTTATCATGTGAGTAGCTAACAAGTTTAGTTAACAATTTTACTCCAGTGCAAGTTGGAGTGTTGAAATAGTGGGTTCCCTGGACCCAACTATGTAGAACTTTTGATTACCGTATCATGTGTAAAGTTAGATACGCATGATGATATATTACCAATATAGTGTAAACTTTTCTGCATCCACTTTAATAATGGTAATGTCCAAAGTTTAATTGTCATGTCAAGAGGTTATAGCAGATCCAAGGCTATAATGAGAACCTTGAGATACAATGACATTGATCTTAAATATATGTTTTATAGTCTAGATACATCTTATTGACTGGAAACAGTAGATGTCTGACTATCAGGTGATGGGGGCTCATAAGCATTGAGACTTCTTCTCATGAAGTTCGTACATGGTGATCTCGAGTTGTGAGATCATGAGGACAGACCTGTCAATAGGAACACCACATGTTTTGGGTGCCATTGGTTGTTCCTATCTACGAAAATGTCTATTGTTCTCCTCACTTGAGACCATTACCTATGTATATCATTTAATTACGTACATTGTTGTAAAGAGAAAACCATGGTAGTAATGTTGTGGCGAGGTAGTTTGTGTTGGGTGCGTAATTTGTGATATGACATTGGTTGAATGGTCAAGGAAGGATTTTCCGCTTCCTTGTTTAGGATGTTGTATATCTTAGGCCTGGATGATCAGGACGGCGCCGCCTTCATAAGTCTTTGGCCAAAGCAGTAGAAAGGAAAATCTATCCAGATAGATCAAAAAATAATAAAGCAATATAAGGATGATGAAACAAGAGTGCGTCCAGTTTTCTGAGACATTTAATGACAATGATATTATTGTACACAATCAGTGTTCGTAGGATTGTATTTATTGATATGACTATCCTTATCTCCTTAGGGGACATGATGAGTTACTAGACTCCACTCTTGGTATGTGGATTTTATTCACTGCTATTGAGATGAGGTCCTAGAGCGTCACACACAATAGCATTTTCATGAATCCACCATATTCAGTTGAATTAGTATATGGACATACTGGGCCCTGCCACGGGGTCCGAGCGTTGTCCAAGTTTTCGATCACCAAATGAATTAAATAAATTCATTAATATTCAAGTTATAAATATTTGGGATTGATTTTATTTAATGTATTTACACGTTTAGTAAATAAGAGAAAATATTAATCAAAGCAATATTATTTTAATATTCTATGTTCGTTTAATATTAAGTGGGATAGCGAGTCGAGTTAAATGACTGGGGTTTTATCATGTAACATATTTTATATATATTACAATTATGTGATAAAAATAAATAAATAATATTGACATTGTTTTATGTCATCATAGTTATTTAATTAGTGGACATAGAATTTATGGGGGTCAGGGAACCCAACCGGGTAATTTCCACAATCCGCTATAAATAGATGAGAGGGGATCAAGCACAATTACTATTCATGTGATTTTGGACAGAGCTCCTCTCTCATCCCACTCTCTAAAGAGATAAGTTGTCGATTTGTGCTTGGATTTAGTTTCTTCTCATGCATCGTAAGATCGACGATGCAGTGATCGTCAGGACATCGAATATATCATCAGATCGCTGCGCTAGCACCTAGAGTTTGACGATCTACGTTCTAGCAGATTTCTAAAGCGCGTGTGGATCATCTAGAGGGATCCTGCTATGGATCCTTCCTGCGACGATCGTCGGTGACATGTTTCAGTAGAAAATATCTTCATATATTAAATGGGAATGTTTTCTTGTTTATGTTTGTTCTCTTAATAATTTACGCATGATCCTCTGGCCTCTCCGGGGCTTAGATCATCGGCGTCGACAAGTTCTATTGACCCGATGATGAAAAATTTAAAAAACCCCGGCCAATAGGCTTTCACTGTGGTCCCCGAAACCTAACACCTATCATAAAATTGTTTTTGGGATTTTATATACCAGTTGTGATCGAAGAGACTCTCCCTTTGTTCTTTAGAGGTTCTCGGTTTCCTCCGAAAACCCTTTCATTAGTTCACTTGTTTTCAATGTGCACTGGTTCTTGGAAGTTGAATCAATGAACATTTCATTAAGGGTTGAACAGATTGTTCCTCCCCTCTATCACAATAGCAGTTATTTCTTGTCAGAAATAAATGTTCAGGTTCCCTTCTCTTCCACACCTAAAGTATTTTCTCATCACCTTCAAGAAATTTTTGGGGTGCTTCTTTCAATACATTTGGCATGTTGGGAACTGGATGTTGTTAGCAGTGTTGTATTTATCCATCGAACTGCTAGAATTAAATTCCAATTTCTGATTCTTATCCCCAAGATACCCTTGAGATTTTCCGATTTCTATTTCTAAAATGATAGTACATCAGACAATTTCCCAATAGCTATCGAAGTCACAAATCGCTAGATCTTTCAGTAGGCTATGTTTTATCCCTCCAAAAAAGTTATAAACCATTAATTTAGGTGTTAATACAAAGCTGTAAGGATATCCTATAATCCTTATGAAGTTTTCCTTGTTCTCTCTGATGGATATGTCTCCTTTTTTTTCAGAGAAAGGAATTCCATTTCCATCTTAAGTTACAGGGTGTGAAAAAAATATTTATCAAAAATCTTTTTATAGAAATCCTTCCATTCCAAAACCTCCATCTCTTCCTCAGGATTCATATGTTTTATCATTTTCACCATTTATCAGCTTCACCCTCCATACAATAAGCATCTAATCGAACCTTCTCTTTTTTGGTAGGTTGAAGGATGGAAATGAAATTTTAATTGTAGATGATCCATTTTTTTTAGATCGAGGGATTAGATGATCTATTGAAAGTAGGATGCCTTTGTCTCATAAATCTATTGATTATGGATTGTTCATTCTTAGGGGGTTGTACATTCCTCTTGAAATGTGTTTCTATTAAAATATTGAGTTTACATAGAGTGTCTCATGACAAATCTTTTGGTTCCCACTCCCATCGGATTAAGAATCCCATTAGAATAGTCATCACATTGAACTTCAAATCGATTATTAGCTTGAGTCCTCCTATTACTAGAAATTGGACAGAATAAATAGGAAGGTAGGGTTAACACATGAAGGGAAGTCCAATGACAAAAAAATATAATTTATAAATTACATTTATTTCCTTAAATTTGGAATTTGTTGGCTTAAATATATGTTATCCATGATCTAGTTCCCAACATATATTCATAGGGGCATTGTTTTATCCCTTAATGATGGTTCATATTAATCTTTTGAAATTACTAAATCAAAAAACCCTAGTAGTGTCGAACCAAGAGTGTATCAAGGACTGTTTTCATGCACCATTTCCCGTTCAAGTATAGCTCAAAGAGGTGATTTATATTTTTTCCCTAGATACATCTCTTCTAGAGCAACATCTACTAGTTCATATCTATAAAATGATGTCTTTTCTCAATAAACTACTTACTCTATTCTCACAAAAATTTAGGGAGGTTTTTATAATACATAGTTCTATCCCTAAGGCTTTCACTATGTTTTTCTAATCCTAATCCCAAAAATAACTAAACATGTCCTCTGATACCAACTATAACAACCCTTCTCTTTATTAAATATTTAAAAATGTTTTCTTACATAAAAATTCTCTTAATACAACCCTAAGGATCACGAGTACTAGTGTCTTGGTAAATTAGGAACATTTTGTGAAAAATTAAGACATAAAAAATAAAACATATTTATTGAAAAATTCTTTTACATGACCACAACATTCCTTCATACTTAGTATTGAATGGGATAACCTGAGGTCATATATAAGAAAAGGCTGAGCTATAAATCCCAATAAGGATGTAAATAAGGAATAACATAAAGAATTCATTACTTATTAGAAAATTGACTTATAAATGGAACATAAGAGAAACATGAACATAAAGGCATAGTATAGCATCATTTTCATAACATGGAAATGTGGCAACAACATTTAACATTATATTAGCATGTGCCAAGTCTCATTTCACATGGAGAATGAGTAAACCCTAATTGAACTTGAATTAGAATGATTAAACCCTAGTTTCACTGAAATTATCATGAGTAAACCATCATTAAAAATTACGTATCATGATACTCTTCTTTACAGAATTCATTGGATCACTATCAGAGCACACCCTTCATGAACATATCATTTCATGAATAAGTGTGCCACATGGGTTATATAACGTGGAGTCATTCAACATCATAATTTATTCCATGATAAAGGAATGTGGAATCCATACCTGAATGTATAATTAAATTTTTATATGTGCATAAAGTTGATTACCCTTGATATATAAATTGATATGGAATTCACTACATATTGATTTTGGTTTGGAAAATCGATGTGCAATTTCAGAAGCATAACGACCTGACATAATAATTCATTAAAATAGATAACAAGAGAGAAAGATGTATGTCATAATATTTACAAGAAAATGGACAATAAGGGGGTCATATTGTTACATGTTCCAATACATGGAATTTTGAAATAGAAGGTGTAACATAATAAAGAAACTTTAAGAATGAACAGAAATGGAATAACTCTTACAAAATTTTTGCATGGTACCGGGTGTACATGGGAGGGTTTAAAGAGAAATAAATAGGTCTCTCGTAATTAAATAATAATCAGGGTTATATGGGAGAGCATTTAAATAATACCCTAACTTTTTTAATTTAAAAATAAATGTGAATAACAATATACGGAAACATGGACATAAATAAGGATGGAAGTAAAGTGAGGATCCCTTAATTGAGGGTGTGTCTTCAAGATCATTATGGGGATTATTGAGAGATTGGGGAGCCTTGGGAGGATTAGAGATATATGATGGAACAGTAGGGATATGCTCTAAGGGTTTTGATTGAATATAAGTGAGATATTTGGTGTTTTTATATAGGAAAAGCGAGGGGAATTCTTTAATATTTCAAAAACAAAGGTTTTGGAATCTATATAATTAAATATTCAAAACCACAAACCAACCCATGGTTTTTCCCACAGTGTTTTACAAAGGTAAGTGGAATAAATTATTATATATGTCCAATTTTTGGACATTTTAAAATAGTAGGCTAGCTTATGTGGAGGTGACTCAAACTCTCAAGGAAATCATTTTAAAAAGGTAAAATATTTTATAAGTCTTGGAGGGTCCACTAAGGCACCATAAAATGAATAAAAAAATCTAAAATCATTTTATATTAGAGGTCAGACTTTTATTCGCCAAATATCACTTTTATAGTATTTTATTACATCACTATTGGGTCATTATGATGTCATAAAACACAATATATATTTAAACAATATTTAGTTTTTACGCAAAAATTTGACAGTCTCAGAAAATTATGAAAAATTAATTATTAAATAATTTTAACATCCTAAATCCAAAAATAATATCTATTTTATCTAAATAATTTTCTAAATATTTAAACCTTTACTTTAAAAATGAAAACTGACATTTATCGAAAACTCATGTGTTTTGAAAAAAACTGCTTTCAAACCTTAATTAAAATTACAATTTTATAAAAATATTTGGTCATTTATTTTTAAAATGAAATTTATAAATTATATTTTTTAAAATAATATTTATTTAAATAATAAATTAATTAAATAAATATATTTCTTAATTTATATTAACTAAAAATACTATTTGTTCTTTAAAAACCATTTTTTAGGTAACATTGATAAAATGAATGTATATTCTTTATAAAAAATAATGTACATGATCGTTGTTCTGGGGTCTTGTTTCATAACCCTTTATAACATCTGTATAAGACCTGATGTTAATGTGTGCAATGGTGACTGAATCTTGGGTGCCTTTGATATCATCACTCAAGTGATAATATCTATTAACTTCCACTTCACCCATAAGCAGTTCTGTTTAAGCTTAACGTGTTAAAGCTCAGCTTAGGCTTGGTCAAAAGAAAAACCCAGTGATGTAACCTCCTTTCCGAGCTCTAATAACTGGGATTTGTATGGAGTAATTTTACTATATGTGGCAATTTCATCATTTTTCTGAGTGAATTGGATTTGTTAAAGCACTATATTTATATTAAACATGTTATTACTGTTCAATGACTATATTACTTATAGAAACAATTCATAACGGTATTTTGAAATCCAAAACATAAAACCAAGGAGGTGTATATATTTTTTATAACCATTTTACATAATAATAAATTTCATTATATCAAGAGGAATTTTTGTTATTAAATGTTTGGGTCATTAAAAACTTCTACCCTTAAAAAAATTTGGGATCGAAGATTAATTTTCCCACACTAAAATAAATGTGGATAACTTTGACTCATCACTTCCTCTGGTTTCCATTTTTTTTCAAACTTGTGGTTTCTCAAAAACACTTTTACGAGGGGCATTGTCTTATTTCGTAAAACATTTTACAGATGATCTATTATCTTCATTGTATTCTCTTCATAGTATAGGTCATTCTCTAATGGTACCACCTCTGAATTAAGTACAAGTTGGAGGTCAGGTATGTACATCATCCTGAGTGATACATGGAATAAATTATGTACTTGAGGTAGGTCTGGTGGGAGTGCTAGTCCATAGGCCACTTCTCCAATTTGAACAAGGATCTCAAAAGGGTTGATGTACTTTGAACTAGGATTTCCATTCTTCCCAAATCTCATAACTCTCTTCCATTGTGATATGCCAAGGAATATCATGTCTCCGACATCAAACTCTTGGTCTCGTCAAAGATTATCAGAATAACTCTTTTGTATACTCTAAGAAGAATAAATGTTTTTCTTTATGAACGTAACCTTCTCCACCATTTCATTGACCATTTATGGACATAGGAGTTTTCACTCCCCAACTTCATCCCAACTTGCTGGTGTTCTCTACCTCTTCCCATAAAAGGGATTCATAAGGATCCATTTGGATTCTTGAGTGGAAACTGTTATTGTAAGATAACTCAACTAAGAGAAGATGTTGACCCCATCCTCCTTTTAAGTCCATTGAGAATGCTTGCAACATGTCCTCAAGTGTTTGGATAGTACTCTCATATTGGTCATTAATTGGAAGATGATAATCCTTACTGAAGTTTAGCTCATTGTTTAGAGCGTATTGGAGACACTTACAGAACATAAAGGTGAATCTTAGATCATGATCAGATACAATCAATAGTGGTACTCCATGAATCCTTAAAAGTTCTCCGATTTATATACTTTCTAGTTGATCTATTGAGAAATCCACCTGAATTGTAATTAATTGTGCAGTCTATGTAGGATGATCCACAACAACCTGGATTGGATTTCTTCTTAAAGATGTCTTCAAACGTTCAGTGAAAAATTCCATAATGATATTCTCTGATTTCCATGTTGTTATGGGTAATGATGGAATCATCCCCTTATACTTATTCCTCTTTTCCTTCACTTGCTGACAAATGAGGAACATTGATATATACTCAATGATCTCCCTGTTCATGTTGTACCACCAATAATGCTCTCAGAGATCTCAATACATCTTTCTATTTCCTGGGTGAATGCAGAAATTAAAACTTTTTGCATCATCAAAATGTTGTTTCATTAACTCAAAATTTTATGGAAAAAATAATCTTGATCCAAGTCACACAATTCCTTCTTCATTAACATTTAAATCAGAGGATTTATCGTTTTGGATAGATTACAATTTCATCTGAATTCCCACATCATCCTTTTGATAATTTTTTAGACATTCCAAAAGAGATGGTTGAGAAATCATTTGTGAGAGGAATGATGGTGTTACCTTATTTGTGATTCACATGTCCATATTCATCAGATCTATTATTATTGGATCCTTTTCAATTCTCATCAATGATAGAATCACTAGGTCCTTTCTACTTAGAGCATCCTCCACCTTGTTTGATTTCCCCGGATTGCAGTGAATTGATTAGAAACAGTCTTTGATCATCCCTAACCATCTTCGTTGGAAAATATTCAACCCTTTCTGTGCAAATATATACTTGAGTATTTTGTGATCCACAGATATTTCAATCTTCTCCCCAAATAGTTAATGTTGCAAATTTTTTAAAGTGAATATTACTGCATCCAACTCAAGATCATGTGTTGGATATTTTTTATTATGAACATTCAATTTCTGTGATGTATACGAAATGAATTTGTGTTTTTTTCAACAAAATATATCCCAAGCCCTTCTTAAAATCATCACTAAATACCAAAAAAAATTATCCACTTGTGGGTACTGTGAGAATGATCACAGTGATAATCCTTGTTTTTAACTCCTTGAAGCTCTCTTATCATTCTTCACTCCACAAAATCATGACTCCCTTCTGAGTTATCTTGCTAAGAGGGATTTAAAATTGTGAGAAATATCTCCCAAATCATTAATAATATCTAGCTAACCCATGTAAGATACAGATATCTATCATAGAATCTAGGATCGGTCATCCCTCGATTGCAATTTTGTCAGAGGGATCCATAGATATCCCATTTCGTGGGATTATATGACACACGAATGAGACCTCCTTCAACCATAACTCACACATTCTATACATTTCGTAGATATTCTCCTTTCATAAGTTCTCTAGTATAGTGATTAGATTTTCCTCATGCTCTTCAATAGTTTTGGAGTATATTATAATGTCATCTATAAATACTACCACATATTTGATTAGGTAATCTCTAAAGACTCTATTTATCATGTCTATGATGATTTTTGGATCATTAATGAGTCTGTAAGGAGTTAATGTGAATTCATAGTGCCGGTACCTTGTACAAAAATTAGTGTTGGGGATATCCCCTATCTTTACACTTACATGGTAATATCCCAACCACAGATCCACCTTAGATAATTATTATTCACCACGTAGTTGATCGAATAAGTCATTAATTCATGGAAGAGGATATGAGTTCTTTATCGTGATTTAGTTGAGTTCACGATAATCAATGGAAAGGTGTATTGACCCATCTTCCTTCATCACGAAGAGGACTAGTGCACCCCATGGTGATGCACTTGGGTGTATACACCCTTTATCCAGATTCTCATGTAGTTGTTTCTTTAACTTCTCAATCTCTACAACAACAATTCTATATAGAGTCTTGGATATTCAAAATTCCCTACTTATGAGATCAATAGAGAATTCAAAATCATTACTAGGAGGAATACTAGGAAATTCTTCAAGAAACCCATTAGTGAATTCCCTCCCAATATTCATGTATTCAAGTATGGTTGCTTCCTTAGATTAAATCATCTGAGCAAGATACACGTGCTCATACTGAATTAAAATTCACGCTTGAGATTATGGTGCTAAAAAATACTCATCCTCCACCTTGTACATGTACATAATCGAGGGCCAACTCTCCATATAAGGAATGATTTCCATCAGAAAGAAATTTATTTTTTTCTCTGTATAGGGAAATCCAATCCATGCCACGAATTGCATCAGATTTTACCAAATAGAGTATGAAGTGGTTCACTTAGAAGATAAATACACAAATTGTGATAGGGGTGGGGTTATATTACAAAGATTCAATAATTGTCCAATTTTATGTTCTCACTGACATATCTACTTCCCTGATTTGAGGTGGTATTGGTATTTTTCTACTAAGCTTTTGGGTTATAAATGAATTTGTAGAACCAGAATCAAAAAGTTTGTTCTCTATTATTGAATGAATAAATATAGAACCTATCACCACTTGGTTGTCGGTATTTTCTCCAGTGGTAGTGATGGAGAAAGATATATATTGATGTCTTAGAGGTTGCTGATTTCCTCTAATAACCCTTGGCTTAGGGAACTGGTTTGTAGAGTTTCTGGGTTCTTTGTAGTTAAGCAGTGAACAATCTGTTGAGGGTAGAACGGAGTGTCCCTCACCTATGTTGCAATAGCAGGGTTTTCTTTTCCGAAATTAATATCCAGTTTCTCTTTTATTCCACACCTAAAGAATTTCCTCATCCACTTCAAGAAATTTTTGGGGTTCTTCTTTCGGCACCTTTGGAAAGTGGGGTGTTTGAATTTTTTAGCAGCATCGGATTTATCCATCAAACCACTAGAATTAAAGTCCACTTTCAGCTTCTTATCCCCATGATACCCTTGAAATTCACCGATGTTCCTTTCAACTTTGATGTAAAATACTACAATTTATTCATATCTATCATAGTCAATGGTCTCTAGGGCTTTCCGTAGGCTTGGTTTTATCCCACCAAAGAATCGTTCAACTGTAGATTCAGGGGTAACAAGAAACCCAAAGGCGGATCGTGAAAGACTTGAGATGTTATCCTCAAACACTCTAATGGATTTGTCTTCTTTTTTCATGATAGAATGGATGTACCATTCTATCATATGTTAGAGTGTGAAAAGAAAAAATTTATCAAAAAATATTTCTAGAAATCATTCCAATCCAATGCCTAAATCTATTTCTTGGGCTTTGTATTTTTTATCAATGTCCACTATTGATCAGCTTCACCCTCCATACGATAAAGATCTTTAAGAAACAACTCTTGTTTCGAACATTTAATGATGGATAAAATCTTCTCATTGGCGTTGATATATTGTCTGATGACTGAGGGATCAGATGATATATTAAATGTGGAAGGGCTTTGTCTCATGAATCTCTTGATTGTAACTTGTTCTTTACTGGGTGGGGGGGGAGGGGGGGTTGGATATACCTCTTGACCCAAGATTCTATTCAAAACATGAGTTAACTATGAGAGTATCACAGAAAAGTTTGTGATTCTTTCTCCCCCCATTCCAATAGTCATCATATTGATCTTAGCTCGGATCCTCCTATTATTGGACATTGGCAAGAACAAAAATAATTTTAGGGTTAACGCATAATGGGGAATCCAATGACAAAAATTTATAACTTATAAATTACATTTATTTCCTTAACTTGTGAATTTATAGGCTTCAATCTAAACTATACATGATCTACTTCCCAACTTATATTTTTAAAGGAATGTTTTATTTTTTATTCCATTAATAAGAGATCTTACTATGGTTATGAATTTACATAAGCATATCCCCCAGGAGTGTAAAATCAATAGTGTATTAAGGCCCATTTTCATGCACTAGTACCCATTTAAGTCTTGCCCAAAGAGGTGTTTTCGGGTTTTACCCATAGATACATCTGCGCCTGAGCCACCTCTACTTGTTTGTATCCCGGTGAGGATATATTTCCTTGATAAATAAATTAATTTATACTCACTGAAATTAAGGGATGTTTTTATTATACTTATCCTTATCCATAACACATTCACCGGGTTTTTCTAATCCTAAACCAAAAAATAACTAAACCTATCCTCGGATACTGACTGTAAAAACCCAACTCTTTATTACATATTTGAACATGATTTATCACATAAACATACACATACGACAGATGTTATGATCGAGAGGTCTAGTGTCTTGGGAAATTGGGAACATTATATGACAACATAAGACATAAAAAATACAACATATTTAATGATAACTTAATTTACATGACCAGTACATTCCTTTGTACTTAGTATTACATGGGATAACCTAAAAACATTCATCAGAAAAGGATGGGAAATAAAGTCCAATAAGGGAATAAAAAGGCATAGCATGAAGAATATATTAATTGTTAGGAAATATTCATATTAATAGATAATAATAGAAACATGACCATAAAGTCATGATATAACATGGTTGTCATAACATGGAAATGTGACAACAACATTTAACCTGTAATTAGCATGAGCCTAGGCTCATTGCTCATAGAGCACGAGTAAACCCTCATTTCACATGAATTATCTTGATTAGACCCCCATTACACATGAATAATATTGATTAAACCATCATTGTAGATAAAATATCATGATACTAATCTTTACCCAATTCATTGGAGAATTATCAAGGCGCACCCTTTATGAACATTTCATTTCATGCATAAGTGTGCCACAAGGGTCATATAACATCGAGTCATTCAAAATAATAATTAATTCAATGATAAGGAAATGTGTAATACATACATGAAATTATTATTCACTAGGTATATGTACATAATGGTGGATACCCTTGATATAGAAATGGTTATGGTATTCACTATTTGTTTTGGAAAATCACGGTGCAATTTCGTCAACATAACAGCGTGACAATAAAATTAGTAAAAATGGTTGATGAAAGAGATAAGGGGTATCTCATCATATGTAAATGAAATTTAAATTAATGGGTTCATATAGGTCCATGTCCCAACACATGGAATTTGGAAATAGATGGCGTAACATAATAAAGAATCTTGAAGAAAGAGGAGAAATGGAATAACTCTTACAAAATTTGGGCATGGTAACGGGTGTATGTGGGAGGGATAAATGAGAGAGAAATAGGTATCTCATCATTAGAAAATAAGGAGTCCAGTATGGGAGAGGTTCCAAATAATACCTCAATATTTTTAATTGAAAAAAAGGTAATAACAATATAAGGAATCTTGGACATAAATAAGGAATGAATGTGTGGATCCCTTACTTGAGTGTGTGACTTCAAGAACTTGATAGGGGGATTCTTAATATCTTAGGGAACCGAGGGAGGATTATATAGAGAGGAAGGAAGGGTAGGGATGTGATCCAAGGTTTTTGAGTGAAGATAAGTGGAATCATTGGTGGGTTTATATAATAAAGGAGAGGTGAATTTTTTAATATTTCACAAACATAGGTTTTGGAATATCTATAATTAAAAATTAAAAACCACAAACCAACCCATTTTTTCCATGGTTTTGGACAAAGGAAGTTTTAAAGCATTATTTTATATTTCTAATGTCTGAAATTATTAAAATATGAATCTTACTTATCGGGAGGTGACTCACACTCTCAAAGAAATATTTTTAAAAAGTAAAAATATTTTATATGTTTTGGAGGGTCCACTAAGGAACCACAAAATACATAAAAACATTTCTAAAATAAAATTATTTTAATGGTAAAACATATATTGGCCGAATACCCCTTTTATTGTATTTTATTACATCACTATTAGGTTTTTAGGATGTCATAAATAACATTTATATTTATATGGTATTTAATTTTTACCCAAAAATTCGACTGTCTCGGAAAATTATTAAATATTCACCGTTAGATAATTTTGAAGTTATGAATCAAACAAAAATTTCATTTTATCTAAATAATTTTCTAAATATGTGTCTTTTTACTTTTAAAATAAAAATATACCATTATCGAAAATTCATGGGTTTCGAAAAAAACATTTTTCAAACCATAATAAAAAATACTATTGTATAAAAATTATAGGATCATTTATATTTAAAAACTAATTTAGTAATTATATTTTATTAAAATATTAATTAATTCAAAAATCCATTAATTCATCAAAATATATTTATTAATTGAATATTAATTAAAATTACTATTTTTTCATTAAAAACCATTTACCCAGTGACAATAAAAAAATGAATGTATATTCATTATACAAAAAATATTGAACATGATCATAGTTCTAGGGTATTGTTACATAACCCCTTATAACACCCGAATAAGACCAAATGGTATAGTGTGTGATGATTACAAACTGTTGGGGTGGCTCGAATATCATCACTCGGGTGGTAATCTCTATTAACTTCTACTTCTCTAGTAGGCGGTTCCATTCAAGCTTAACCTATTGAAGTATATATTGTGCTTGGTCTAGAGTGAAGATGAGTGACACAACCTCCATCTTTATCTCTATAAAATGGGCTTCTTATGGATCAATTTTACAGTTTGAGGCCATCACATCCTTTGCCAATGTAAATTGAAATTGTTAACGGCCAATATTTATACAAATCATGTGATCAGTGTTAAATAGCTATATTAGCAATAGTTAAAGTATTTTAAAATCCAAAAAAATAAAACTGAGGAAGTCTATATGTTTTATATAACCATTTTACATAATTATAAATTTAATTAGATCAAGATGAATTTTTATTAATAAAAGTTTGGGTCGTCACAATATTCCCACATTAAGGAATTTGGACCTCGAGATTTCCTTTCCCCACACTAAAATGGAGTAGTGTAACTCTGCCTCATCACTTCCTCTGGTTCCCCTGATTCTTTTTCAAAAATTTGGTTTCTCCACCACACATTGATAAGGGGAATTGCCTTATTTCATAGAACATTTTCCCAATGATATAATACCTTTAAAGACTTCTCTTCATAATAGAGGTAATTCAACAATGGTACCACCACTGAATTGAGTACATGTGATGGGTGAGGTATGTAATTCTTAAAGAGTGATACATTGAATACATTATGTACTTAAGATATGTTCGATGGAAGTTCTGGTTGATAGGCCACTTCTCCAATGTGATCAAGAATCTCAAAAAGAACGATGTACATATGACTAAGCTTTCCTTTCTTCCCAAATCTGATAAGTCGGTTACATGTTGATATGTGGAGGAATACCATTTCTTCAACATCAAACTCTAGGTCTCATCAAGGATTATCAACAAAGCACGTTTTTCGATACTAAGCAATTTTAATGTGCTACTGGATGGTCTTATCCTTCCCCACCATTTCATCGACCATTTCTTGACCTAAGAGTTTTCAATCCCCAAATTCATCCCATCATGTCAGTGTTCTTCCCTTCTCCCCATAAAGGTATTTATAAGGATCCATTTGGAATCATGAGTGGAAACTGTTATTGTAAGAAAACTAATCTAGTGGAATATTTTGATCTCATCCTACGTTGAAGTTCATTGATCCTGCTCTCAACATGTCCTCAAGTGTTTAAATAATCTTCTCAGATTGGCCATAATTTTGAGGATGATAAGTTGTACTGATGTTTTTCTTAGTTTTCAGAGAATGTTGTAGATTCTTCTAGACCATAGGGGTGAATCTTAGATCTCAATCGGATACAATCGATAGTGGTACTCCATGCATCCTTACCACTTCTCTAATGTATATCTTTTCCACTTGATTCAAATATAAATCATATTGAATTGAAATGAATTGTGAAGTATTTGTAAAACTATCCAAAACATCCCAGATTGCATTTTTTTTAATGTCTTCAAAAGTACAGTGAAAAAGTCCATAGTGATGTTCTCCCATTTCCATGTTTTTATGCGTAATGGTTGCATCATCCCCTTAAACTTCTACCTCTCTCCCTTCACATGCTGACATACTTGGATATATGATGTATACTCAGCGATATCCTTCTACATGTTATCCCACCAATAATTCCCTCGAAGATCACAATACATCTTTGTGTTTTCGGGGTGAATATAGAAATTTGAACTTTGTGAATCATCCAAATGTTCATTCTATAACTGCGAATTTTATGGAACACATATTCTTGAGGCAAATCTCCCAATTACTTCTTCATTAGCATTGAACTAAAATTATTTTCTTTTTTGATATTTTTCACTTCCATCTGAATTCCCACATCATTCTTTGGAGCATCCTTTAACCTTTCCAAAATAGACAGTTGAGCAATCATTTGTGAAAGGATTGATTATTCTCCCTTATCTATGATTCCCATGTACATGTTAATTAGATCTAAGAATATTGAGTCCTTTTAAATTATCATCAATGATAGAATCAATGGGTCCTTTCTACATAGAGAATCCACCACCTTGTTCGTATTCCCCAGATTGTAGTTAATTGAGCAATCATAGTCTTTAATTAGCTCTGGAAATCTTCATCGGTTCATATTTACCTATTTATGTGTGAATATTTACTTGAGGATTTCGTGATCCATATATATTTCACACTTCTACCAGAATAGATAATGCTGCCAAATTTTTAAAAAGAAGATTATTGCTGTTAACTCAAGATCATGTGTTGGCTAGTTTTTCTCAGGAACATTATATTGCCTTGAAGTATAGGCAATGAATTTGTCATTTTGCATCAACACACAGCCCATGACCCTTCTTCAAAGCATAATTTAATACCAAAAAATGTTCTCTACTTGTGGGTAGTGTGATAATGGGATTAGTGATAATACTAATTATAAAATCCTTCAATATATCTTCACATTCATCACTCCAAGAAAACTTGTCTCCATTTCGAGTTATCTTGGTAAGAGGGTTTGAGAATCATCCCAAATTTCTCACAAAACGTCGATAATATCCAACAATGACAAGGAATCTACAGATATTGGTCACAAATGTTGGCCTCGGCCATCCCACGGTTGCATTTTTCAGGGATGGATCCATAGATATATCATTGATTGTGATTATATGACCCAAGAATGAGTCCTCCATCAACCAAAACTCACACTTTCTGTACATTTAATCGAGAGTCTCCTTTTATAAGGTCTCCATTATAGTTATTTGATGCTCCTCATGATACTCCATGGTTTTGGAGAATATTATAATATTGTCTATAAAGAAAACAAAACATTTGTCAATGTAATATACAAAGACTTTATTCATCAAGTCCATAATGATTGATGGGGAATTAGTGAGTCTGAAAGGCATTACAATGAATTCATAGTGCATGTACCTTGTACAAAAAGTTTTCTTGGGGATATCCTTTGTCTTTACCCTTAATTGGTAATACCCCAACCACATATCCACATTGGAAAATTTTTGTGCTCCACATAGAAAATAGAACAAGTCATCAATTCGTGAAAAAGGATAGTTTTTCTTTATCGTGATTTTATTGAACTTGCGATTGTTGGAGTTGGTGGCCTAGAACCAACTACTTTGTACATTATTCATTAATAAAATCCTTATCACATCTTGAATGTTCTTCTGCGTGAAAATGCATGTGATAATTTCCTATGGACAACTATTGAATTAGAGGGTCATAGCGGATCCCTGCTATGATGAGAAGCCAGAAGTTCCATAACACTGTTCTTGAATATATGTTCTATGGCCGGATGATATTATATGAGGGACACAAATAATAAAGGTCATTAGGGGTGAGGAATCCTAAAACATTGAGGCACCTTCTCATGGTGTGTGCCCTTGGTAAAATCTATGAGGATATTATGAGAACGAGACCTGCCAGTAGGAAATCCACATTTCATAGTGTCATTGGATGATCATATCTACGGACGTGTGTATTGGTCCTTAGACTTTAAGAATATTATTAATGGGTATTATAACTCGTGCACTTAGATTTATTGATGAAAACTGTGATGACACTCTTTTCGCAGCGAGGTAGGATACATTGGGTGCGTCACGAGTAATACTGCATTAATAGATAATGCGAGAAAGGATTTTTCCCTTCTGTTCCATAACGGATGTAGATATCTCAGGGACTCTAATAGAATTGATATAGCCTAAATAAATCAATTTCCATGGTAAGGTATGGGAGAGTTCAGTTCTGGGAAGTCAAAGAAAGAACAATCGAGCACATGGGTTGATGGCACTAGCTTGCAACCCGCTTGATTATAGATATTGAGACAAAGGGATTATATTACACGGTAAGTGTTCATAGGAGGTGAAACGTCATTTCGGTGTTAAATTATTTCTCTATGGGTGCCTTGGTGTGTTGCTTGATGCTAACCTTGGGATTTAGGAAGGCTTCGCCTAATGCCACTGAGAAAGAGGCCTAGAGGGTCACACACTAAGTGTGTCCATGTATCTCAGTTAAATATTAATTTAACAAGTTAAATAAATATTATTCCTGAATGCTGTTTAATAATTATTTAAGGATACCTGATCGCATTTATTTCGACACTAGTTATTCAGGAGAATATAAAGTGGGTGAAATAATAAATTTATTAGAGATTTATTCCATTACATTTATTTAAGAAATAAATATCCATTACTCAAGGTCTAATA
Organism: Viscum album; assembly: GCA_963277665.1. NCBI lineage: Eukaryota > Viridiplantae > Streptophyta > Magnoliopsida > Santalales > Viscaceae > Viscum > Viscum album. Next base: position 1,981,688,032 of record OY728145.1, on the reverse strand, counting down.
AATGTGGTGGAGAATAATGGAAAATAAAAGTACACATCATGTATATTAAATATACACGCTGTGTAGTTTTATGGAAAACACGAACACACAGTGTATTAATTATTACATTCCCTGTAGTTTTCCAGTTGGGATTTTGAGGATATAATATTGTTTTATTAAATTATATTAATTATAATCAGCATGGGTGCATGTCATGGAATTAATCATTCGACATGAGGTTTCAATAAGAATTAATGAAATAAATAAAACGCCTAACACGTTTATTTATTGTCATAAATCTATTAACCTCAAACCCGATAATAAATATCCTCACAACCCCAACACTTTTGAGAGCCATTGTTGTGCACAATGGATTTGGAAATACTCTCAAGCCCAGAGAGAATTCCCTTTACACTAAGATCACCCTCATGTTATGAGAGTGAGATCCCCCACTAGATCAAGGCGGTCGAAGGCGGACATCGAAAGCGAAGGTTCTTCCACGCTAGCACCCGGAGATCCCTTCAGCAACGTCCAGAGATACATGGAGCACGTGTGGATCACCACTAGAGGAATCCTATACATGGATTCTACAACGCAATGACAGATCACAGGATCATGACCAGAGACATCGAAGAAGAAATAATTCCACCGAGGTAATTCTTGTTAATTAATTACATTAATTATAACCAACATATGATGGTCCTATCTCAATGGTTCTGGGACTCTTCTTTTCTTTTTCGTTCTTTATTCCATTCTGAATATTTGGCATTTTATATAGTGACGGATCTCGGATTGAACATTGTTTAACGCTATAATTAAAGTTGGGCAAACCCACCAATGTGCTTCCGTTGCACCCGGAACCTACAAGTGGTATCAGAGGGGTCATTTCGTTGGTTATAATTATTTAGTTTTTCATTGGTGATTTACGCATTTACTAGTTTAGTTATTTTAATTCATGTTTAATTGTTTTGGAAATATGAATCTTGAGATCTGTTCCTCCACCCTCATTTCTCATTCACCTCACATAAACGAATTTTTATTTAATTTTTGATTAAAATAAAATAAAGGAACTCATCCGGAGGAGCCAAAAGTTTCTGGCTGTACAACACCAGAATACATGGTTTGTATTTGGAAGTACACACCGTGTAGTCTAGGATCAATGAATTGATTGATCCGCCAAATCAGGCTATGTCTTGGACTCTTTCTAAGAATTTAAGACACCGTGTGTTGACCAGAAACATGTGGCACAAGGTTTCCAGATTACATGCCATGTATTCCAATGAACACAGCATGTAGTCCCTTCGGGTTAAGGTTGGGCTATGTACCCCATACATGGCTTGCCCGGCTGGAAACCGTGTAACGCGGAAACTACATGGCGTGTGTCCCACAGAACACGCCGTGTACTCCGAAAATTTCCAAAGTACATTAACACGCCCTGTCCACGGGCGTGTACTTCGAATGGATGGTGAAGAAAAGTACACATCGTGTAGTCGGAAATACACGCCGTGTACTCACCCAAATTACACAGATTTAATAAAATATATTATTATATTATACAAACCCTTGAGACGTGTACCATGGTGTAGGTGTAAAGCTGAGGGAAAACACGTGATAGGTTTTTTATATATATGTGTTTAATTTAACATCATCATAATGAACATGAATTCATCGGGTTTCCTCCAAGGTACAAGTTACGTATAAGGATAATTTTAAATGAATTTATTAGTTTAATATTATGATGGATGAGAATCTGAAGGAATTTCAGAAAAAGGTTTTATGATAAAAGGATTGATTACTTAAAGATAATTAATTAATTAGAGCATGATTTATCTTAAATAAGAATGATTAAAGAATTGAATGCTAGTTTTATTTATGCATAAATATCGTTGCATGTATGGATGATCATGAGATAGTCCGAGCCCTTTGTATGTGAATGGTTTCATTTAATTTATTTAAATTAAATTTGCTGGCCTACGAGCCATCTCCTCATTAATATGTAGGGCATGCGCGCCCAAGGATTATTTTATGTAAAAACCCCTTTTACCCCTCACCTGCATGTGAGATAAACGCATATGTGATTGATGGAGCTCCCAAGCTAGTGGAGGCGGCTCATGTCAGGAGCCAAGGTTAAACCCATCCAAGGAGATACAAAGGTTGATAGGTGGAAAGTTGTAAACGCGAACCCGAAAGGTTCAAGGTGTTTCTCCCCTAGGTCATGGGTTAGTTTATCAACCACTAGATAAACTAACCAATAGAAAAAGCTTATGATCAGACCATTTATTTTATTTCTGTCAGTTTCATTCTTTATTTATTGTGGGTGTGTTGTCATGATCACTCAATTAATGAATTAAACGAGCATTCAATATGGAACTAAAATAAAACTGGCTTATACGTAAATATTATCATATACATGGTTAATCACTTAAGTATATCCCACTTAATATTAACAAGAATGCATTAAAAGATAATAAAATGGAAATTTAAGTAAAAGGATAAAATCCCTTAAAATAAATATTAAGTCGGTATAGCCTTCCATAATCTTGGTTAGAATCGAAACATAGTTCAAAGTGCTTGACCAAACCTAGTAGGGGTGCTTTCAATTATCGGGGAATTCTAATTCAAGGTTTTGGGTTGACTTGACTTGCTTCGCATTAAGGGTTGATTTCCACAGCCGGACTCGGTGTGACCAGGAGGCAAAGGTTGAGGAAATCCAAAATAAAAGGATTTTAGGATTGGGGAGTCCACTCAGCGGATCAAGGAGCTGTGAGTTAATACAGTTGGAATTTGGAATGCCTACTGAAAACCCTTAATGTTTCTTGACCAACCCTCATTGGGGTAATGTGAAGGTAAATATGGATCCGTGCCACTAGAATATTCAGGCAACATAATATTCTGAAATCAATGGTGAGGGCTATTGGATTTCTATAAAATAGTGGGAGACTAATAAGTATTAATTTATTTATTTGTCTCATTTTTGTAATAAATTACTAAACCTTTGCTCATCGTAAATTGTAGAGACGACAAAAAAATGACTTCAAACATATCATTTCGAACCATAATAAAGAAGTATAACCTTTTCATCAGCACCAATTTCCATGAGTGGTAGAAGCATTTACGCGTTATCCTACGCCACGAAAGGAAATTGTATGTGCTGGAAGAGCCTATTCTAGTTACGCAGGGGAAAGAGGCCAGTAATGAGGAATTGTATCTCTATATGAAAAACATGGATGATTCAACAGATGTCTAGTGTTTCATGCTATCGGCCAAGTCCAATGAGCTCTTGAAGCAACATGAAAACATGGATGCGTATAGCATGATGTCTCACCTTAAAGATCTCTACCAAGAGATGGCGAGACGGGAGAGGTATAAGATCTCCAATGCTTTGTTTACAACTACGCTTGGAGAGTCTGTGCCCGATGGGCCTCATGTTGTCAAGATCATTGGCTACATTGAATGACTGGACATCTTAGGGATTAAATTCCCGGATGGGTTGCGTACAGATCTCATCCTATCATCACTGCCCAAGACCTTCTCTAGATTCATTTTCAATTATAACATGAGAGGCAATGAGAAGAGACTATCAGAGATTCTGAATGTGATTCGCTAGGTAGACAAGGACATGGGTCGTGACAAACCACAGTCCTTAACTACTGGAAAAACGGCATATACCCACGGTTCAAAACCGTGGGTATAGCCCCCAAAACAGTGGGTATAGCCTATACCCAAGGTTTTGGGAACTATGGGATGGAAAGGCATCAGTATAGGGGTATTAGCCTATACCCACAGTTTTAGAGAACCGTGGGTATCGGGGGTGTAAAATGTGTCACAATGCTGTGCCACCGTGGCCCACAACAGACCCCACGGTTTTCAAACTGTGGGGATTTAATTCAAAAAATAGGCGCCCATGGAGTTTCAAAACCGTGCCTCCCTCAACGCCCTGCATCAGCGCTCCACCATCGGACAAACCAGGCTGTGAATTTTATCTGTTATGTATATATATCTGCTTATATATAATAATATAATCCATGATGGGTTTTAAAATTAAAATAACGATATTACAGGGTTTCGAACCCACACTTCCTGCTACTCCTCGCGCCCGCCCAGAAAACCGGACCAACCGAGCTATTATTTTTATTTCTTATATGTACATATACCGTCGTATATATATTAATATAATGGGGTATTTAAATACAAAAAGTGCGGACATGGGAATTAAAACTCTTGTCTGACAGTAAACCTCAAAGTCGCATTTTACTATGGTTCCAACCGAGATGAAACTGTTACCTGTTATATATATATTCATATGCCTATATATATTAAAACTGTCTGTGAAAAAATTTATTCCCGCTAAATATTTTTTCATGTCCCACCTAATGTTTTGTCCCCGCCATAATGCGGGAATGCTATACCCATGGTTCTAGAGAACTGTGGGTATAGGTCTTCTAAAAAAATACAGCAATACCTACCGTTATGAAGAACCATCAGTATAGGTCTTCAGAAAATACCCTATACCCACTGTTTTCTCCAGAAGTGTGGGTATAGGTCTTATTGGAAAACAATACCCATGATTTTTGGCACAACCACGGGTATAGGTGGCCTACACCCATGTTTTTGGAAAACTGTATGTATAGTTTCCCATACTATACCTATACCCACGGTTTGTTGCAAAACCGTGGGTATAGACCTATTTTCCAGTAGTTAAGGACAAAGAAAAGGGGCCAAAGAATTATAAATCGACTGAAGCCCCCGAGCACCGTCCCTCTAAGAATGGGAAGATCTAGAGTCAGGGAAAGGAACGGGAGGTGGTGTGTTTTGCATGTGGCAATCGGGGCCGCTGGAAGAGGAACTGCACCCAGAGGCATGGGGATGCTAAAGGTGAATTCATTATCGTGTGTAATCTTTCCATTTCTACACATTGGGTATTAGATACAACTTTTGGAGATCACATCTATATTCAAATGCAGGAAACAAGTAGATTTAGAAATATTTCCAGAGGAGAGGTGGATCTTCGAGCTACCAATTGTGCAAGGATGGCTGCGTTGGCTATTGGTGTATACCACCTCTCATTGCCGACTGGAATGATTTTGGATTTACATAACTATTATTATGTTCCTAGTGTTACCAAGAACATAATTTCTATATCTTGTTTGGATATGGATGGATTTATTTTCATATATGGAAATAAGTGTTGTCTCTTTTATAAGAACAATGTATGTTATGGTATGGAACATTTATATAATGGTTTTTATGTATTAAATTAAGAAATCCAAGTGTTGAAAATAGATAAAGAAACAAACTCACATGACTCATACATCACCCAGTTGTGGCATCACCGTATCAGTTATGTAAATGAGAAGCGCTTGACAAAGCTCAGCAAATATGGCTATTTAGACACTACTGAGTTAAAACCACTTGATAGATGTCACGCTTGGTTACAAGGTAAAATGGCCAAGCCGCCTTTCGGTGGATAGGGTGAAAGGGCTAAAGAGCTTCTAGGATTGGTACACATGGATGTATGTGGACCATTTCAAGTAGAATCTAGAGGGGGATATTCTTACTTCATTAATTTTACTGATTATTTGAGTAGATATGGAGATGTATACTTAATGAGGTATAAATCAGAAGCCTTAGAGAAATTTGAGGAATTCAAAAATAATTTAGAGAATCATCTTGGTAAGAAGATAAAGAAACTTCGATCGGATCGAGGTGGAGAATATCTGACCCAAGAGTTCAACGATCTTTTACGGGAGTCTGGGACTTTATCTCAGCTCACTCCTCCTTATACATCATAGTGGAATGGTGTTAGAGAATGTAGGAACCGCACATTGTTGGACATGGTGAGGTCGATGATGATTCATGCGGATCTTCCATTATCCTTTTGTGGATTTAAATTACAAACTGCAGCATACACATTAAACCGAGTACCAACTAAGGAGGAAATTCAAATTCCCTCCATGTAATGGAATGGAAAGAAACCCATTTTCTCACATACACGTGTATGGAGATGCGAGGCCTTTGGTAAGGCCTTCTCAGGCAACAAACTAGTACCATGGGGAATGAAGTGTATCTTTATAGGATATCCTAATGAAAATGAAAGGATATTACCTATATAACCCTCAGGACAAGAAAGTGACTATTTCCAGACAAGTCATCTTTCTTGAGATGGATCACATCCTCAAAAAGGATAGTGGGAGCAAGATTGACTTCAACGAAGTTGATGCTCAAGATACACCAGATTTGGTACAGGAAAACGTTCCACAGGTCCCTGTGTAATAGGTTCCAGAAACACAAGTACTACGTAGGAGCTCAAGAGAGGTAAGGGAACCATATAGATTTGGTTTCCTAGTCACCAAGGATGGTGAATCATTATTATTGGTCAATGATGAACATCTCTCCTACAATGAAGCAGTAGAAAGCGCAAAAGCTGCAAGATGGCTAGAAGCTATGAATACTAAGATTGATTCCACGTATCAGAACCAAGTATGGGTTCTGATCGATGAGCCAGTTGATGTAAATCATATTGGATGAAAAAAGGTATTCTAGAGAAAACTGGACAAGGAAGGTCAAGTTAGAACCTATAATGCAAGGATAGTGGCTAAAGGATTCAGCAAGGAATTGAATATGATGAAACCTTCTCACCAGTTTACATGTTTTAATCCATAAGAATCATACTTGACATATCATCTTACAATGACTATGATATTTGGCCGATGGATGTCAAAATAGCATTCCTTAATGGGAACCTTCAGGAAGATGTCTATATGACACAACCAAAATGGTTTGTGACACCAGGTGAATCCAAATGGGTTTTCAAGTTGCAGAAATCCATTTATGGATTGAAGCAAGCATCCAGGTCATGGAACATTCGATTTGATGAATCCATAAAGGAATTCGTTTTCCTTAAAAATGAATTTGTTCTATGTGTTTATAAGTTGTTTAATGGGAATGCAGTTTTTATCCTAGTAATATATGTTGATGACATATTTCTTATTGGAAATGATGTACCAGCCTTATAGTCAGTTAAGTAATGGTTGAACAACTGCTTCTCCATTAATGATTTAGGTGAAGTATCCTACATTCTAGGGATGAAGATCATTTGTGATAGATCCAAGAGGCTACTTGGACTAAGTCAGGGTACATACATTGACCAGATACTAAAGAGATTTAGTATGGAACAATCCAAGAGAGGATTGGTTTCAGTGTCACATGGCTTACATTTTTCAAAGAAAATGTGTCCTCATACACAAAAAGAGAAACATAGAATGAGTAAGATTCCATACTCTTCAGCTATAGGATCCATCATGCATGCCATGTTATGCACCAGGCTTGATGTTGCCTATGCACTGATCATGGTAGGCAGATAACAAGTAGATCCTGGAGAACAACATTGGATTGTTGTTAAGAAAATCTTTATGTATCTGAGAAGAACTAAGGATTTGTTCCTGTTGTATGGAGGAGATGTGGAGCTTGTCATTAGAGGGTATGCTGATGATGGTTTTTAGATAGATCAGAATGATTTTAAGTCGCAATCTGGATATGTTTTCAGTCTCAATGGAGGAGCTGTGAGCTGGTAGATTTCAAAGCAGCCAGTGTCACCGATTCTACAGCGGAGTATGAATATATAGCGATTTCTGATGCAGCCAATGAAGCCATCTAGATTTGAAACTTTTTTCAGGAGTTTGATGTGGTTCCTATAAGTAAAGATCCCATTACATTTTACTGTGATAATAATGCAGTGGTGGATCTTGCAAAAGAACCATTTTCACATCAACAGAGAAAGCACATACTCGGGATGTATCACCTCTTCAATGATTTCTATCAGAGGGGTGAAGTTGTAGTGAGCAGAGTGTCCATGGAAGAAAACATGGTGGACCCCATGTCTTAAAGTCTATCTCAGTAGAAGCATAAATATCATGTGAGAGCTAGTGGGTTAAAGGTTGTTAGTAGTTGGCTCTTGTCCAAGTGGGTGTCTGTTGTAGTTGGTGGCCTAGAATCAACTACATTGTACTTTATTCATTAATAAAAGCCTTATCACATCTTGATTGTTCTTCTATGTGAAAATGCATGTGATAATGTCCTATGGACAACTGTTGCATTAAAGGGTCATAGAGGATCCCTGCTATGATGAGAACCCAGAAGTGCCATAACACTGTTCTTGAATATATGTTCTATGGCCAGATGATATTATTTGAGGGACACAAAAAATACAGGTCATTAGGGGTGAGGACTCATAAAACTTTTAGGAACCTTCTCATGGTGTGTGCCCTTGGTAATATCCATGAATATATTAAAAGAATGAGACCCACCAGTAAGAAATCCACATTTCACAATGTCATTGGATGTTCCGATCTGCAGACATGTGTATTGGTCCTCAGACTTTAAGATTATTATTAATGGGTATTACAACTCCCGCACTTAGATGTATTGATGAAAACTAGGGAAACACACTGTTCGCAGTGAGGTAGGATACGTTGGGCACATCACGAGTACTACTGCATTAATAGATAATGCGAGAAAGGATATGTCCCTTCTGTTCCATAACAGAAGTAGATATCTTAGGCCCTTTAATGGAATTGATATGGCCTAAATAAATCCATGTCCATGGTAAGGTATGGGAAAGTTCAGTTCCAGGAAGTCAAAGAAAGAATAATCTACCACATGGGGTTATGGCACTAGCATGAAACCCTCTTGATTTGAGATATTGAGACAAAGGGATTATATTACACGGTAAGCATTCGTAGGAGGTGACATGTCATTGCAGCGTTAACGTCTTTCTCTATGGGTGCCTTGGAGTGTTTCTAGATGCTAACCTTGGACTTTAGGGAGGCTCTGCCTAATGCCACTGAGAAAGAGGACTAGAGGGTCACACACTAATTGTGTCCATGTATCTCAGTTAAATATTAATTTAATATGTTAAATAAATATTATTCCTGACTGTGGTTTAATAATTATTTAAGGATGTCTGATCGTATTTATTTCGACACGAGTTATTCGAGAGAATATATTGTGGGCGAAATAATATATTTATTAGCGATTAATGCAGTTACATTTATTTAAGAAATAAATAGCCATTACTCAAGGTATAATAATTGTGGTGGAGAAAAATGGAAAATAAAACTACACGATATGTATATTAAATATACACGCCGTGTAGTTTTATGGAAAACAAGTACACATCGTGTAATAATTATTACACGCCGTGTAGTTTTCCAGTCGGGATTTTGAGGATATAATATTGTTTTATTAAATGATGTTAATTATAATCAGCATGGGCTCATGTCAAGGAATTACTAATTTGACACGGGGTTTCAATAAGAGTTAATGATATAAATGAAACGCATAACGTGTTTATTTATTGTCATAACTCTATTAATCTCAAACCCGATTATAAATATCCTCACAACCCTAACACTTTTGAGAGCTATTGTTGTGCACAACGGATGTAAAAATACTCTTAAGCCAAGAGAGAATTACCTTCCCACTAAGATCGCCCTCAAGTTACGAGAGTGAGATCCTCCACCGAATCAAGGCGGTCGAAGGCGGACATCGCAGGTGAAGGTTCTTCTGCGCTAGCACCTAGATATCCCTTCGACGATGTCCAGAGATACATGGAGCACATGTGGATCACTGCTAGAGGATTCCTATAATTGGATTATACGACGCAATGACGGATCACCAGATCATGACCGGAGCCATTGACGAAGAAATAATTCCACCGAGGTAATCCTTGTGAATTAATTAAATTAATTAGAACCAACCTATGATGATCCTATATTAATGGTTCCAGGACTCTTCTTTTATTTTTCATTCTTCATTCCATTCTGAAGATCTGGCTTTTTATATCATGACAGATCTCAGATTGAACGTTTTTTAATGCTAAAATTAAAGTTGGGCAGACCCACCAATGCGTTTCCACTGCACTCAGAACCTATAGCGATAATCAATGCAAAGGTGCATTGACCCATCCTTCCTCTTGCCAAAGAGGACTAGTGCACCCCATGGTGAAACACTTGGGCATATAAACCCTTTATCTAGTTTCTCATGTAGTTGTTTCATTAGATCCTAAAGCTTCACAAAAGTCATTCTATATAGATTATTGGATGTTGACAATGCCCCAGGTATATGATCAGTCAATAATTAAAAATCTATTCTAGGAGGAAGACCAGAAAATTCCTTGGGAAACACATCAGCGAATAACCTCACAATAGGAATATCTTCAAGGGTGGATCCTTCCTTAGAATTAATCATATGATCAAGATACATGTGCTCATATGGAAGTAATATCCACGCTTAAGATGATGGTGCTAATGATGATTCATCATCCTCCTTGTAATTTTACAGAATATGTGGTTGATTATCCATATAGAGAGGAACTTCCCTCTCATGGAAGTTTATGTTGGCTCTAATAGGGAAATCCAGTCCATTATAAGAATTTCTTCAAATTCCAACAGAGGGATTGTTAAGAGGTTCTCTGGGAAGTTCAATCCATAAATTGTGACATGGGAGGAGTTATATTCATGGGATTTAATAATTTCTCCATTTTCAGTTCTAACCAACATCTTTACTTCGACGATTTATGGTAGTGTTGAGATTGTTCTACTAAACTTTTGGGATATAAAAGAATGGGTAGAACCTAAATAAAAAAGTAAGTTCACTTTCCTTGATTGAATAACAAGCATACCTATCACCACTTCATTTTTAGGATTTTCATTAGTGGTAGTGATGGAAAAATCTTTCTCTTTCTGTTTTAGAGTTCATTGGTTGCCTAAGAAAACCCTTAGCTTAGGGAATCAGTTTGTAATGTGATTTGGTTCTTTAAAATTGTAGCAATGAACAATGCGTTGAGGGTTGAATGGAGGGTCTCTCACCTATGTCACAGTAGCGGGTTTCTCTTGTTGGAAATTAATGGTCAGGTTCCCTTCTCATTCACACATAATTCATTTCCTCTTTCCCTTTATGAAATTTCATTGGTGCTTCTTTCTACACCTTTGGAAAGTGGAGAGCTATAATTTTTTAGCACTATTGGATTTATCCATCAAACCTAATGATTTAAAGTCCACTTTAGTATTCTTATCCCCATGATACCCCTAAGATTCACCGATCTCCATTTCAATAATTAGGGCACATTGGAATGTTTTCTAAAAGCTATTGAAGTCACTAAAAACTAGGGATTTCTGTAAGATAGGTTTTATCCCACCAAAGAAGAAGTCAACCTTGCATTCAGATGTAATTATAATTCCATAATTGTAACATGCAAGTTGTGTGATGTTTTCCTTGTATGATCCAATTGATTCGTCTTCTTTTTCGTTGAGATCATTGAAGACCATTTCCATATTAAGTCATAGGGTGCAAGGAATATATTTATTGAAACACATTTTATATAAATATTTCTATTCCAATGCCTTGATATCTTCCTCAGGTATAGAATTTTTTATCAATGCCCAACACTGATCAGCTTCACCCTCTATAAGATAAGCATGCAGAAGAGCCTTAACATTTTCGTAACATTAAATGTTGAAGAAAATATTCTCATTGGATTTAGTCCATTGATTGAAGATTGTGGGATTATATGATCCATAGAATGTAGAATGCATTTGTCTCATTAAGCTCTTGATTTCACCTTGTTGGGGGGGGGGATTCCTCTTGACCCAAGTTTCTATTCAAAACATGAGTTAACTAAGTGAGTATTTTGACAATGTTTGTGATTAAGTCTTTAATTAGATTGGTCACTCATAATAATAGTCATGACATTGATCTTCACATTAGTCGTTATCCTACGTCATCCTATTACCAGCCTTTAGTTGGAATAAAAGGAATTTTCGGGGTAACATATAATGGGGAATCCAATGAAAAAAAGAGATAACATATAAATTACATATATTTCATTAACTTATGAATTTATAGGCATCAACCAATTTTATCCATTATCTACTTCCCAAAATATATTCTAAGGGGCCTTTCTTCCTTTTATTCCCTTAAAAATGGTTCATACTAAGCTTATGAAATTACTAAATAAAATACATTGGGATTGTTGAATCAATAATGTAGAAAGACTCATTCTCGTACACCATATTTCATTCTAGTCTAGCTCAAATTCGTGTTTTTGTGTTTTACCCCTAGATACATCTGTTCCTGAGCCACCTTTACTTGTTTGTATCCAGACAAGGATGTATTTCATTGACAAACCACTAACTATATACTAACCAAAATTGAGGGATGTTTTTATTATAATTATTCTTATCCCTAAGGATTTCACTAGGTTTTTCTAATCCTAATCCAGAAAATAACTAAACCTATCCTCCGATACCTAATATAACAACCCTTCTCTTTATTATATATTTAAACATGATTTATTACATAAACATCCTCCTAAAAACACTTTGAGTATCAAGAGTTCTAGTTTCATTGGAAATTAATAACATTACATGAATACATAAGACATAAAAGAAAACATAATTATTGAAATTATCTTTTACATGACCGCAATATTCTATCACACATAGAATTTCATTGGATAACTAGAGGACCATCATATGAAAATGGTGATCAATAAAGCCCGGTAAGAGAGTAATCATGGAATAACATGAAACTTACATTACATTTTTGAAATAGGCATATAAATGAAGAATAATAGAAGCATTAACACAAAGGCATGATATAGCATGATTATCATAACATGGAAATGTGGAAACATTTAACATGATATTAGCATGGGCTAAGGTTCATTGCACAAAAAGCATGAGTAAACACTCATTGCATTTAAATTAGCATGAGTAAACCCTAATTTAACTTGAATTATCATATGTAAACCATAATTTTATATAATTTATCATGATAATAATCTTTACCCAATGATTTAGAGTGCTATCAGGGCACACCCTTTGTAAACATTTCAATTCACACATAAGTGTGCCACATGGGTCAAATAAACATGGAGTCATTCAAAATCATAATTTATTCCACGATAAAGTAATGTGTAATAAATACTTGAATGTATAATTTAATATTTATATGTTCATAGATATTAATACCCTTGATAAAGAAATGGATATGGTATTCACTACACATTGATTTTGGTTTGGAAAATCATGGTACAATTTCAGCAGCATAAGGTTGTGACATAAAAATTCATAAAAATTGTTGATGAGAGAGAAAGGGGTATCTCATCATTTGTAAATGAAATGGATTGTAATGGGGTAAAAAATATACACTTTCCAACATATGTAATTTAAAAATAAAATGTGTAAGATAATAATGAAACGTGAAGAAAGAGGATAAATGGAATAACTCTTAGGAAATTTCAGCATGATAACATGTGTAAATGGGAGAGATTAATGAGATAGAAAGACGTATCTAATCATTCAAAAATAATGATGTAAGTATTTGGGAGTTTAAAAATCATAACCCAAAATTTTTAATCGAAAAATAAAAGGAAATAACAATATAAGGAAACTTGGACATAAATAAAGAAGGAATTCGAGGATCCCTTATATGAATGTGCCGCTTCAAGAGATTGAGGGGGATTATTGAAATATTTTGGTGAATTGGGAGGATTATAGGGAGAGTAAGGAAGATTGGGTATGTGTTACAAGGTTTTTGAGTGAAGATAAGTGAGAACATGGGTGGGTTTATATTAAAACATAGAGGGGATTTCTATAATATTTCACTGACATAGGTTTTAGAATCAATATAATTAAATATTCAAATCCAAAAACAAACCCATGATTCTTGCCCATGGTTTATGAAAAAGGGTATTGGAAAAAATTATTTTATATGGAAAATGGTTGAAAATTTTATAATATTTTTCTTTCTTATGTAAAGGTGAGTAACACTCTCAAGGAGATCATTTTAAAAAGTTTAAATATTTTATAAGTCCTGGAGGGTCCACTAAGCCACCATGAAATTTAAAAAAAATATCTAGAATCACATTATTTGAAAGCTAAAAAATAAATTTTCCCAATATAACTTTTATAGTATTTTAATATATAACTATTATGTCATTATGATGTCATAAAACACATTATATATTTAAACGGTATTTAATTTTTACCGAAAAATTCGACACTCAAAAAATTCTGGACAATTCACAGTTAGATAATTTTGATGTCCTGAATCAAAAAATAATATTCATTTTATGTAAGTAATTTTTTAAATATGGGATGTTTTACTTTTAAAATAAAAACTAACATTTATCGGCAATTCATGGGTTTTGACAAAAACATCATTTAAACCTATATTAAAATTACAATTGTATAAAAAATATAAGATTATTTATATTTAAAAAGTGATTTAGTAATAATATTTTATTAAAATTATATTTAATTAAAAAATTCATTAATTCATCAAAATATATTTCTTAATTTAATATTAACTAAAAATAATATTTGTTCTTTAAAACCCATTTATCGAGTAAAAATGATAAAATAAATGTATATTATTTATTAATAAATAATGAAAATGATCATAGTTCTAGGGTATTATTACATAACCCCTTAGAACACCTGCATAAGACCTAAGGGTAATGTGTGAGATGGTGAGAGACTCTTGGGGTGGCTCAAATAATATCCATCAGGAGGTAATCAATGTTACCTTCCACTTCTCCCATAGGGAGTTCCATTCAAGGTTAACATATTTATGCTCAGTGTGGGATTGGTCAAGAGAGAATCCCAATGATTCTAAATCCTTTCCATGCTCCAAAAAATAGGCTTTGTAGGGAGCAATTCTACTAAATGAGGCCATCACTTCCTTTTTCTTAGTAAATTGGATTTTTTAAAGACCAATATTTATACTAATCATGTGATCACAGTTCAACGACTATATTTGAAATGTTTAAAATTTGTAACAAGATTTTAAAATCAAAAAACATAAAACCAAGGAAGCACATATGTTTCTTATAACAATTTTTCATAATAATAAATTTAATTAGATCAAGAAAAATTTTCAATAATAATTCTTTTGATCATTACAATCTATCCTAGGTATTTTTGATGAATTTATTTATAACTAATTTTAGGATTTCATAATTTCTTTATCATTGTAATTCTCTTGATTAAAAAATGGAATCCTCTGTTAACATTTTTATATAGTTTTTTCCACGTACATTGACTGTTCATATGTGTGAAAAGAAAATTTATTCAATGCTTTCCACATTAATTAATTTCTCTTCTTATATATCTATATTTCTTAATTATGATGCATATCTATGTTTTCTTTGTTTACCAAGTAAATTTGTATTTATTTTACATTATAAAATACTTTCTTAAAATTTATGAAAAATATAAATGGTATTTATTCTACTTTCTCTAAATAAATTTTATTGCAATTTTAATGAAAATTTTTCTTCTATGTAAACATCTTTGAATGTGTCTTATTATTCATTGGGTAAATTCTATAATTACATTATTTATATTATTTATCTTGATTAATTATGATAATATCTTATATATTTTTATGGATAATCATTTCGTTTTCATGGATTATTTTAAATGTGAAATAATGATGGTGGTTTTCATGTGCATGTAGAACACATAAGTATTACTTATCATTATGTTATTAGTGGGTATATTATATCCCTATAATGAATTAGGTAATTCATTGAATATCTTGAGATGATTCATGAACATGCTTTTGACTAGTTATGTTCAAAATATATTGTGTGGATATAGTTCTGATTAGCTATGTTGACAATATTATGTGTAAACATGATTGTGGTTATTTTTTATCACATGATAATTCATGAACATGATTATGGATATCAATGTTCACAAAGTTATGATTTTTATTATTATGTTTATAACACACATTTATGCAACATTATGATTACCATGTTATGTTTCTGATGGATAAGTATTATTAAGTTATGATTTATGTTTTATTCCAAAAAGATTTATTGCATGAATTGATATTTTTCATTCATATCTCATTGGGTGTGATTTCCTTATTCTATAATCATGTAAATAGATAAAATTCTCAAAACCATGTTATAATATTTTACTCCCTTATGATCTTTGATTCTAACATCTATTTTTACTCTAAATGAGCATTTTGACCTAATTTTTTTATATTCCCATTATACAGGTTATAAAGAAGATTATTTTTTCTGATATATTTATTAGGGTATCACATGATAATTATATTGATGGGAAATGTTAAATAATAATTAAAAACTAAGATCATGTATCTTATCTACAAGGACACTAAACCTTTGTGTTCTATGATTGTTTGAATAACTGAGTTGAAATTTTTAAATTATGCATATGACTTAAAATATAAATATGTTATAATCATATTGACACAATTAGTATAAAAACAAATATTTAAAGGATCTTTTTTTAACACCAAACTCAAGAAAGTGATTTTGGGGTGGTTTAGCTCGTTTCAAAAGTGGGTTTAGTAATTTTTTGGATTAATTTGTTAATTAAAATATTACGAAACATATAAAAATATATTATAAACAAAAACTAATATATGATGAACATAAAATGTCTTAGGTTGAAATGAAGTAATCACAATTCATTTCATATTATGATTTATTTATGTTAAAATATGATTTTTTTTCTTTGAAAATAATTTCTTGAGACTCAGACTAAACCATTAGTTTCATGTAAAAGGCAAAAAGAAAGAGAAAATGAGTTAATAATTGGTATGATGCACAATATTGTAATTTCTTTAATGAATAGAGAAATGATATGGGAAGTGATGTATAAATCATTATATAAATTCAATATCAGGTTTATAATTATAGTATGAATTATATTGATCTCTCAAACCCACAAAATAACCAGTAACCCACTATTAAAAATTGCATGTTTCAATCACCACTCTCCATTAGTAGGTCTTCTAATCCACTAATATCCATGTAAAAAAACAACATAATGGAATATATATTTTCTAATGACCAAAACTCAAATCAGTAAAATGGTGTTTAAGAATATTATTCATTGGAAGTTAAATATTATCAATGGTGTATTGATAAATAATACGATTCCAAAATAAGAAATTTACCCCATGTAATGTAAGGAGTTTATGAAAATTTTACTCAATAAATATTTTCCTTGAAATATTTACATGAAAATGGAGCAATACATACTTGATATAATTCAAAAAAGAGGATGAATCAATTGGATCATATGAAGATAACTTTTCAAGACATTCAAGGTATGCCTCTAGTTTAATTATTTAACATCTAAAAAATAGCGTTCATTTTTTGTAGCCTTAAACCAAATATTTATAAGTAATTTTATATAAGGGAATTTTTTGGAAAATAATAAATTATTCAATGATACCTTTAGGTTAAAATGTAAATTAATGAATCTCATTATACTCATGGATTTGGTGATAAGTTATGGAAAATGGATATTCATGGGAACATGAAAGATAAATAACAAGGGAGGAGAAAATTTAGAAGGATTAAGGCCAAAATTGTGAGAAAAATAACCCAATTAATTTTTAAATGGGAACTGTAATATGATTCAAGTGTAGAATGTTTTTTCCTCATTCTAATTATTTTCAAATAGGAATGAATAGTTAAGTCAATACAATAATGGATATGAAGTCCCAAACCCATGCACCACCCACACTCCAATGATTCAATTGTATATAAATTGGGCATTATGAAAATAAATTCTCTAATCCAAGTGTTAAAAATGATAATTAACATCCCTAAACCTCTAATCCAAGTTGAAATTTTAGGTATTATATAATCAAAACTACTAAATTTGTTCATGAAAATTATGTGGTGTATGATAAATTCATTAACCATTCGAGAACTATAATTGAATAGATAAATCTAAATGTAACAATTTTTTTATTCCAGAATTTTTTTGAAGTCGTCAAATAACAAAATAAATAATAATATAATGAATTATCAATGAAAATTCCTAATGGTACGTTGATTTCATCCTATTTCTATAATTCCAATATAGTAAAATTTTTTGCAAATACACTTTCAATTTTTTTTATTATTCTTAATTTAGTGAAATTTGATGTGATAATAAAATTGAATTAGATATCAATATATTTATATCATATTAATTGTGGGATAGAAAAGTCACATTTCCTATTCCTATCAACCCAATATCATATATTAGTGGAATGATGACTATGAATTCCCTATGGGAATTACATCCATTATATGGTTCTTAATACCTAATCAAGAAGAAAACATGAGTAACCTTCGCCTTACCTAAGATAGTGAGGTTGATATTTCATTATAAATTGTATCTTAATCTTAGTTTTTTAATGAATCCCTAAGCTAATTTTACTAGTGAGTGATAATAAAAATTAGAAGGAAAATATTTTATTAATGGAGAGAGATGGTTACTCCCTAAAACATTAGTATATAATTTTTATTAAATAAATATTAATTGAATATCATTTGTTATAAAAAAACATAAAACTAAAAAAATTGATATTTGTTACAATGCAATGTAAACATCAATAAAATATTTATATTCATTGAGAAACATCATTAGGGAAATTAAAATAAGAGTTAAACCTAAAAAAATAATATAATTCTTAATTATGAATAACATATATATTAATTACATAATAATTTGTATTATTATTTTAAAGAATTATTTTATTCATTTTAATTCTAATGAGTTGATTAAAAATTACCTTTTAAACGATAAATAATTAATGGGATGTGATTAAATTCATTTAATATAAAAAATGTATATTTTTAGAATGATTTTTTTTAATAATTGTGTGTTTTTATAAGTCAAAATTAAATAAATATTATAAAAAATTTTAATGTAATAAATTATTTTAAAAATCATTTGATATGTAATTTATATAAAATAATATTAATAACATATAATGATTAAAAACTAAATTTTCAAAAAAACTATTTTTCATGTTATTTTAATAGATAAATTCTCTAATTTTAGAATTATATTTTTTTAAATTAATTGCAATTTTACATTCATCGTGTCAAAAAATATCTTAGGTTTAATAGTTTTTATTTTTATGAAAAGATTTATTTTTAAGTGAATAGTGAAAAGATAAATTTTACAAATACCATAACTTTTATGATTTACTTATAATATAATCATAACATAAAAATATATAAAATAATTTTACTGATCATAAATTAATTTAAGGAGTCAAATAATTCATTTAAATTTAATACATTGAATTTAAAAATCTATGTTTGAATTTTTGGAACTTAAGTTGTGTTTTATTCCAATAGAAAATAAAATTGGTAAATTTCTTCTAAATAAATATTTAAAATGATCCATTTGGTTTTTTGATTTGTTTTAAATTCACAAAAAAACTGATTTTTTTATCATAGGCTAATAAAATTCATGGTAACAAATGCTATACATTATGTAGGGGTAACTTTATTTTTATGATTCAAAATGTCTTTTTCTAAAAATTATTTTTGTTGCATTAATAAGGCATTTATTAAAATTAAATTTCCTACCAATTGGTATTAAATTTTCATATAGGGTTTTTTATATAATAATTTCAAAATAATTATATTATATAACTTTTATCCCTTATAATATGTTAACGATGTAAAAATTGAGTTACCACAGTAAAGGTAAAATAGGGTAAAACAGATTGAAACTATGTGATAAAAGCTCAAAATATTATGAAACCCCATATCTTAATGTGTGGTTGAGGATTTGATCAACTAAACCTATCCACTCAGTATTATTTTTCTCTTTGGATTCACATTCTAATAAAAGTGAAATTTCATTAATATAAAGTAATTAATATTTACATAAATTCAACCCCTCTCACTTATAAAAGGATTCATTCACCACTCCACTTATCCTAACACATAAATTAAAGTAAATTGACAAAAAATATATAAAAACCCATTCAAATATATCTTTTACATTTTATAAATATCCCAATCTCCCCAATATACTATTTTATGAAGTTCAAAGGAGCTTTCTAGATGAGGATATCTTATAAAGATGTAGTTATTTAAACCAAGTTCATTCAAATTTCTTTCTTCTTCACCTTCTCTAAATAAATTATACCCATACTAACATAATTACATCATTACAATTATTATACATAAATTTTATCTTAAATAATGGAATAACTATTTTCTCCATTCCTCCCATCCATTCAAAAATTGAAAATTTATTTGTGTTACGTAAAGACTCTTTCCACCAGGAAAAATGTATTTTTTTTCATCACTTGCATACATTAATGATTATAAAAATATATTTACTAAATAAATATTACATTAATATTTAAATAATTATTATTTTTGTTTTTGTAATGTTAGTATTAATATCTAATTCATTACAAATATATCACCTTTTGTTCCTAAAATAATTTCTGAAAAAAGCTCATCATTGATTCAATTCTCACAAACCAAGCTCATGCCTCCATAAAATGAAAATAAGTATTCATAAATCCTTGAAAAAAAGTATACTACTTTGAATAAATAAAGAATTACTAACTTGTTTTCAATTAACCAATACTAACATCTCTATTATGAAACTTGGTATCAAAAATTTTTATTCATTGATATCTTTTCCATATTCCACATATCTTCATTTATGTGGTATATATAAGGACCATGGATGTGTATTGTCGTCATTTTAATGAAATTCAATGAATTGACAAATACTTCTATGGTTTTATCTTTAAATGTATTTTTATTGAAATGTTAATAAGGCTATAAGGGTTTTTTTACAATCTCAAAATAAATAAAAAATAATTATAAAAATTTTCCATATTGGGAAATTATATGATTTCTCCCTATCCTATAATGGCCCAAAGGACTTCATTTTTTATTTTATTTTTGATTATCCACCTTTCAAGGGGTGAGATAGAACCCTTACAAGGCTTGTAGGCGTATGTATTACATGGCTCATCGGCCTTAGAGAAATAATTTCCCATAGGCTTCAATGATTACACAAATCTGAGACTAACTTCATGAAACTACTCCTCCCCAGTATCTGCATCATGAAATCAGGTCTCCACCTTCGCATGGCTGTTCGTCTAGACTTTCTCGTACCTACCCAGGCTTATCCTAATGGCAGGTTTCATACTCACACATTCTTCCAATTCGTTTATCTTTTTATACGATGAAATCTCAATGCTCATCCTTCTTCTGGAGCTAGTTCCTTGTAGGTTGGTTGGTTTGCATTGGCACTTAAGGTGGCCCAAAGGCCTGGAGGTGGCCCAAAGGACTTACTAACCCTAAGGCCTCGGTGAACTGAAAGCCTGAAAGGACTCAGGGAACAAATTGGTTTCCCAAATTCCTAAGAAAAGGAATATTCTCTACTGCTATAGTTTCAACCAGTACCTTCTACAGTTCCTGCTACAGTACTGCTACTATTCTGCTATAGCACCTACTACACTACCCCCAAAATATACCTATTTATGTATTTGATCTCAGGTCTTTTGGATTAACATAAAGAGTCCTCACGAACAGGGATAAGGATCAGGTGCTATGATTTTTCCCTCTCAAAACAAATATATTTTATTATCCAATGGTTTAAATGAATTTTACATTTCATACATCAATTTACCTTCTCATTTGGTTAATATATGACCTAAAGTTATTCTTTTAGAGAAAACGACATTACCTATTCTTTTTGGTTGAGAATTTTTCTTTTCCATATCCAAATTCATTATTTTCTTTGATTAATTTTTTAATATCATCTTCTATGAATTATTTTGAAATTTGTAAATAGATGTGAGTTTTATAACAGAAAGAAATATTATTTTAATATTTTTAATGTAGTTATTTCCACTAACATTGAATTTTTATAAAATTGTAAAAATAATCATTTTTAATGAAATATTCATGAGTTTGTTTTCATGATATTTTAATAATTTTTATAATGTATATTATTCTCTTAATAATCATTGGTTTCAAAATAAATTTATATTCCCTTTTCATATACCCTGGTTGAAAAGGGAATGAAGAGAATATGGCATAGATTTGATCGGTGTATTTTCTATTTTCATCAACACAAAAATATTATTCATCTTTAGTCGCTTCATTAATATTAATTTTAAGTTATTTCAGTTACAATATTAATTTTTTTAATTTTATGATCATGGATGAATAGTTAATGATGAATACAATTATGAGAACTAATTTGAGAAAATTTTAAAGGCTATATAAATGTGAACAAGATGGATGTGTGAAGGTAAACAAGAAAAGTATGAACTATTTAATCATAATTTATTGTCGGTATAAATGTAAAAATGAATCAATGTAATAGTAACATAATATTTCTATGTATATACGAAGTAAATACACATCTTTCGTATGGTTTACCTTGAAATTACACTTCAAATGTAAATATAACTCAGAATTCATAGAGGTTACACAAAATTCATCTATAAATTTAACGAATTATGTATTGGTGCTAAAATTTGTCCCTTGGGAAAACGAACCCCATAAAAATTCCAAGGAGACTTTCCTCACAAATTATCCTAGTAGAGTAGACTCGCAAAGCCCCTCCAACTCCGCGATCAGTGTGAAGCTGTAGAAAAGCATCCTCAACGGCCACTAAGGAGTAGATAATGGAAGACTCTCTGATTATGAAGTGATTGAGAGAGAGATTTGTGCTTTTGAGGTTCAAAAAATGGAGAACTTCATGATTATGATGCACTGAATAGATCCCTTGATTAGCATCACGTAGCAGCTGAGAGAGAGGTCTACAAGTCCAACGAACATGAGGTATTTTCCTCTGATTTTGAGCTCCAATTACTTCATGACTGACTTCTGAGCTTCACACCACCATTTTCCTATAAATAATAGGCTTCTGTAAGACCCAACAGATAGATACCCTATCTTTTCCCCTTCTCAGCTCTCAAATTGAGAAGCACCCTCTACTCTATAAAGAATTCAGGAAATGAGCTCTTCATGGTATTTAAGCTTTGTGAAATACCTTTATGTGGGCTCATATTAAACCCCTCTTAATAAAATATTCCATTTGGGAATCCCATGGGCCATTTTAAAAGAAAAGACATCCCTATGGGAACTCAGGTCTTCTCGATGCACTCATGCTTCGTGAAGTATCTTCCATGCACATGCGAACCCCATGCTAAGGCAGGATCACTATGCTTTGCAAAGTATATTACTTCGTAATGCCACACATTTCATGGAACCTATGCTCTGTGAAGTCCTATGTCATGAGATAACTTCCACTTAATGAATCACTCTTCACACACATGTATAATCCATTATTAGGATATTACACTCCACTTCGCGAAGCATACCTCTTCACAGAGTCTCTCGAATAAGTGGAGCATTGGAACATCGAGTTTTTTGCCACAAATATCATCCACCGATTCAGAGTCCCTCCAGCTGTCCACACCAATAATGGCACCAATGTCCGAACAGCTGAGCTAAATAAGTTTTAGTCAAAGTACAATATCCATTCTAATCAAACCTCTCTCTATCATGTGTATCAAAATGGTAATATCAAGGCATTCAACAAAACCCTCTCTAACATTCTGCAGAAAATGGTTTTTCAGAACAAGTAGAGTTGTCCAAAAATACTTCCCAACACTCTGAGGGATTATAGGACGACGGCTCGCAATTCCACTCAGGTGACCCAATATTCCATAGTGTACGGAGAGATGTCAGTTCTTCCCATCAATATTCAATTAAACTCATTACGTACCACTATGTACAATCAAAAAACACCAAAACCTGTAGCTGAAATCTATCTTGCTAAAATGGATGCACTTGGAGAGAAAAGGATTTGTGCCCTACACAATATTGAGAGGAATCGGAACAAGATAGATAGATATTTAAACAAAAAAAATTCTTCCGCTATTTCTTTCAAGGTTACATGGTATTGGCAATGAGAATTACAATGATACCCGTCCGGAAGCCAGTGAAGCTATTGCCCAAATGAAAATGTCCTTAAATCATTCACAATGTTTATACAAATGGTGCGTTGTCTCTGGTCACCATTGATGGTGAGCGTATTAATCGTACCAAAAATGCTAAATTCCACAAGTACTATTTTGATAAAAAATCCCAAATAAATTTAAACTATTAAATTTGTATCGCACGATATTAAATTGTGTGATCTATCAGGGCAAAAGGAAGTAAAACTACCCTAAACTCATCCCGCATAACGATAAACAGAAACTTTTTTGGGAAATTCCATCACTGGCCCAACATTATGTCCCTCGACCTTTTCCACCTCCTCAATCAAGTTCTCACTTATGATTATGTGGTGTGGTAAGGATATTACATCCTCATTCATGTCAGGCTGTTTTTCCACACCACACACATCTCTTTGAGACAACCCTCATTTATCCATCATCCTTACCACCATAAGTTAAACTGAACCGATACCACCTTGCTTCATGTGCCCCATCATTTGGGTTTTCATCAACCCTTAAATCCAAAATTACCCCATAGTAGCTGGGTTTCATGCCTCGTTGCCTCACTTACAATTTTGGGCCTACATCTCAAAGGATTTCGAATGACAATTTGACACAAGTCTCGCATTGGGAATATAGTCAGTGATCAATGATCGATTGTTTGTTTCTATTCATGGACACAAAAGATGGATATTTTGTTGAAATCGTCTTTTGTAGTTATCCTGAATCATTATCAATTTTCCATGGTCTCCCAAATGATGGTCGTCGTGATCTACCTTTTCAACCCTTCTGTCCCATGCACATGACATTAAATTGGGTATCCTTCTGTCTAGGTTCTTTTGAAATAAAATAAGATCTTCCACATCCTTGTCACTTGATGTTAAACTACACTACATCTCAATAACAACATAAATCTTGATTCTCATCCTCATGGGATATGTACGAATACCCAAATATTTCATTTTTGGGTCCAACTCGGGTTTATCCATTCTTTCTCTCAGCCACTCATCCTGAGTTCTCTCCTAGGAATATAAATGGTTTGGAATATCTGGGATTATTTACTCATTCATATTGGGTTATTCACCATTACATACACATTACTCTTCAAGATAACCCATTTCTACATCCTTTTTACCTAATGTTAAATTGCAGAGAACTTATAGAACTACATATGGATTGATTACCATCATCATGGAATACGTAGGAATGCCTGGAAAGTATTTCTTCAGGTCCATCCATATTTCATAGAAACCTTTACTTCCTTTTGGACACTTGGAATAATTTCCACAAGGGGGATATGTGTTTTGTGTGTTACTTTTTTTCTCACTCACATCAGGTTTGCAACAGCCAGGCTACGTACCTCTCTCTTGATTGCTCTCTATTCCACTTTCCTCCACTCATCCTCTCAAGTTTCCCACTCTCAAATTGGTCCCCTTAACCATATTTGGAAATTCACTAACATTCCTAGATGCACTGTGGTTTGGGAGATAAAGTGTTGGGTTCTACAAGGATATGTTTTCATCCATTTCCATGCATCACATTTCATTTTATTTGTGTTTTCATCATCTTTCACATCCGAAAGGACCCCTGAATGACATAGCGCCATACCGCTTTGGCTCACCTACCAATCTATGCCATTGTATTTGAGGATTTTGAATGAAAATTATACACAAATCCCACATTGTGAATATGGTCAGCGGTCAAAGCTCATTTCATTGTTCCCATTTTTTGTCACATAATATGGATGATATGTTTCAAAATTATTCAATAACTTTCCTCCATCATTACACTTCCCAAATTATGAATTAAAGACTATTTGTGTAATTTACGTCTCATTACACACCATCATATTCAATTGGAATTTCATCACTCTTGGTGTCATCCCTTAGTGTGTGTTTTCACATTAAAAGGATGAGTCAATGTTGTGGAGTCATTCGAGTCTCCCCACCATTTCCCCTTTCTATGTATTCCACATACTTCTAAGATCATCTCCTCCCTTATTTCACACATCTAGCACAACTGAAATGGGATTAAGGATTGGGTCAATGTCTATGCCCGCTTGGTAGAATCTAACTTCTTTTAGTCCAAGATCTATGACCGTAAACTAAGACCCCTTGATCTTTATCATGTGATGTTAAATTTCACGATTGTACATAACTATGTATGGCCTGATTACCATCCTTATGGGATACGTTGAAATTCCCATACAATTTTTTTTGGGTCTAGCCCCATATCCTCTAATATTTTTTGTCCCCTTGGCCTGAGGACCCCTCCCTTTGGGGTTACATTTGACGTGGTGTGGATCCATTTCCTTATTTTCATTGTGTATGCTTTATCAAACCTTGTTCATTACCCTTAGAACCTTGTTCTTCGGTAGGAATCCAAGGAATGGGGAATTAAACAATACTTCCTCATCCCACATGACATTAAAACTTTTTTAAACAAAATTTAAATTCATGGGCATGTCCTATCATGTGACCCTAAACTGTGAAACTATCATCTTGGCCACCCAATGAAAAACGACATCTGCTTGTGTTAAACTCTCTCAAGAAGATATCCTGTTTTGTATTGGTCATCTTCCATGCCATTTTTTCAAGTCGTACTAATGTATAGATTCCTACAGTGACACTTAGATTCTATGTCCAAGATTTGTTGCTTAAAAAAACACATCAACCCTAAAGAAAAAACAATATCCATCAAATGTCACATCATTTGGTGAATGTTCTAGACCTGAAATAGAGTATATCTTATAGAATTGGTACCCTACCATTCAACTTTTCAAAAATCTGTTTTACTTGATTCCGAGCCTCACGGGATATATAGAAATGCTCAGAAATTTCATCTTCAGGTCTAGAACAAATAACCTCAAATAATACCTTCTTTATAGCCCCACCCCCTCAACCCAAACTGTGTCAGAAGAGTTTGGTGTGGTGTGGATCTCTTAGATCCTCATTCACACTAAGTTTATGATATCCATGAAATGTATTTCCATCTGGGGATCTTCCTTCCATTCTCCCATGTCCATTTCGCACGATGATAAACTGCATGAATTTTTCTATAACAATATGTGGCTTGAATCCCATCCACATGAGATATATAGGAACGCCCATACAATTCATCCCAAGTTGATCCCAAGTTCCACCTTCAGTTCCCCAACCTAAGGTATCCCTAGGGAGCATGTGGTATAGAATTAATTACTATTGTCATCATTCATGTCAGTTTTTGCAACAACAGCACCATGTAACTCCCCCTTTATAACACGTCTAATTGGGGTACTCAAATATTCCGCGGTGTAGAGCCCAAAGGGTTGGATTCCACATGGACATCACTTGTTTTAGGTCCATTATTCATGTGGCCTTTATTTTAATATCCATCATCTTCCATGTCTAGAGGGACCCCCTTTATGGCCTAGCCTCATGCCACATTGGTTCACCTACCATCTTGGGCGAATGCCCCAGAATACCTCAGATGGCATTTTGCGACATGTCTCATGTTTCGAACATGGTCAGTGGTCAACCCTCATTTTTCTGTCCCTATGCCAGGCTAATGAGAGATGGATGCTATGTTTTAAACACGGTCAATAGTTATCCTCCATCATCATGACACCAACATTGTGATCCATAAATTGTGCACCATGATTCGCATCTTTCCACTTCCTTATGTTTAAATGGAATTTCAACACACTTTGTTTTTCCCCTCCATGTATCTATGTGCGTTAACTGGCGGGTCAATATTATTAGGACATCATTCACCTATAATTCCATTTCCCATAATTTTTACCACTTTGTACCCGAAACATCCCGCCACTACTCCTAGTTTCCCATATTGAGAAAGACTCACATGGCCTTAGTGGTTTAGGTAAGACATATACTTGTGCAACCGAACAAAACGTTCATTTCATCCCTCATGAAATTAAACTACAATCTGATAACTACCTATGGATTAATTCCTATCCTCATGGGGTATGCATGAATGATCAAACACTTTGTCTCAGGACCATTCCAAATTTCAATATCTTTGGTCTCTCGACCAAATATTTCTCTCAGGATTATGTGGGGTGATATGGACTGCTTTGGTCCTCATTCACACTGGGTCTATAATAGTCTCACAACATACTCCACCCTTTAAGATGTCCCCTTTCATTCTCAATCCTACCATATGATGTTAAACTACATGGGTTCTCCTAAAGTACATATGTGTTGATTCCCATCCTTAGGGGATTAGTAGGATTACCCGGGTACTTTCCCTCTAGTACAACCCCAAGATTTCTCCTTCTCTAGTCTATTGTTTAAATAATCCCACTTAGAACACATGGGGTAGTGTGGACTCTTTGTTCCTCATTCAGGTCGGGAAATGTACCAAACCACACATTTCATTTTTGGGTTACCAAATCCACTATCCATGACTTTAAACTATGATTCTACCCTGGATTAGTTCAGGATGCCCCATGAAAATTATAGGATGATTTAAATTCTCCACCAGAGAGTTTTTCCCTCATGAGTGTTGGTCTCTCACTACAATGCGCTTTAAACTATGTTTGTCTTGATTCCAATCCTCATGGGATATGTAGAAGCACTTTGGAATTTCTCCTTCGGTCCAGCACAAACATTATCCTTTTTAGCCCCTTGGCCTGAGATCTCTATTGGACCCACATCATGTAGTGCAGACTTCATTCTATCCTCATTCATGTCATGTTTACAATTGACACATCACGTACCCCTTTAGAGATCCATTCCCTCTTTTATCTTTAGCACATGATGTTAAAATGCACAGGTCATTCAGAACTATGTATGGATTAATTCCCTCCCAAGCAGGATATGTAGGGACATCAGGATGTCTTGTTCCCAAATCTTACCATGTTCTTCTAAACCCTCTAATACAACCATTCTAGCCTCTTCCTCTATTCCAAGGTTGTTTATTGCCTCCTTCCTTAGCGTACGACATTAATATAGGAGTCTATCTTCCTCATTGGCATGACTTAAAACTGCAAGACACTATAGGTTCTCACCCGAGATATCCTTTTAGGAAATTAGTATGATCCCTAATCAGTCCAATTCGTTCACCTAATGTGTTCTCATTGCAGTGGTATAATATCAAGAGTGTTGGACTCCATTCAAACAACCCATTACTCCACCTTCCATGCTTCACATTCCATTTATTTGAATTCTCATTCTCTTCCATGTCTAAATAAACCCCCTAATAGTACGGATGCTCAGCCTATGGCTCACCTACTATCCTGGGCCAACATTTTGGAAGACTATGGAAGGTATTTTGAGTCAGGCCTCATGTTTCAAACATGTTCAGTGGTCCGCCCCCATTTTTGTCCCCATTTATGGCTAACACAATAGGGATACTATGTTTTGAACATAGTCAACAATTATCCTTCATTTTCATGCCATCCCTAAAGTGTTATGAATTTTGGGTATTGTGATTGACACTTTCCAGTCCCCTCTGTTTGGATGTATTTCAATTCTATTTGTGTTACCTCGTTCATGCACTAGAGAACGTTGGGAAAGCAGCAATTCGACTATTCTAAGAAAATCATTCTCTACACATGCCACCCTCATTCTTCCCAAAAACCTAGATTGGTGTCTCCGACCCTAGATTCCCATATATTGGTAGGAAATCTAATATTTAAACATAAAAACAATGTGGCCATCCATTTTTGCTCACTTCAAGAATGACCCATGTGGGCTTAGGGATTGATCGCTTGATATTTCACATTTGTGATGGCAGTGCATTAACCAAAACAAATAACAAAACTCATTCATGCAAGCAACATAAAAAAGGAAAGAATGAAAGTATGTTAATGAGTTAACATAAGTTATAGCACCCAGGGATTGGCCCCTCCCATAGGTAGGTTGAAATATTCAATGGAGCTTCCTAGATCCACTACTCTCTTTGTCATGGTATCTTAGATCTACATTCCCCTATTAAGCTCCTAATAATCCTAAAAGGTTATGGCGGTGGATTATCGGCCTTGTTCCAGGCCTGATCTTCATTTTCATCGATAATAGCCATCTCTTCAGAATCTTTCCTCATCTATTCCTCAACCTCTATCAACTAGGTCTTCAGTCATGATTTGAGTCCCTGTTGTGCATCGAGGAAATAATACTACTCATTATCCCACACCCTCAACTATTTTATCTCATTCTCAGCCTCATGGAGTCTCTTGATGTTGATAGCCTTCCTCCACTGCTAACCAAAATTGGGGTCACGGCAGTGTTCCCATATTTTCTCAACCATATAGTCATGAATGAGAATATTCGGACACTAGTAATCCGCTCTTCCAATGTATAGTTAGTGTATTCAGGAATGAAGTCTCTCCAACTATTCTATACATTTTTCTTATTAGGTCTCCCCAATGAACCAATAGTTCAACTTCCATTAATGATGGTGGATGGATTTTCTGTCCTCTTCATCAGAAAGAATCTCATCTCGATCCTCTGGGTCTGCAGGTTCATACTCTGGGAATACTTCTAGAATCTCAGTGGAGGGGTCTTCTTCTGGTGTCCTATTAAGAATGTCGGGTTTATTAATGACAGGAGAAATATGCTCTATATCTTGGGGATGATCTTAATCATCATGCTTGACCTCAATAAGCTCTGGTTCCTCCACACCAATGGATCCCCCATAGGCTTGGTCACTATAGCATGGCAGACCCGGACATCCGATTCCACTATAATTGTAACCCCCTTGAGAGAGGAGCTTCATGACCCACAATCGTTCTTACAAGTATATCCCATCCCATTTGAAGAACTGTTCAGAGAGGAGATGAAAATTTCTGCATTTTTTTTCAACAGATAACATTCATGGAATCTGTGAGGAAAACACTTAGGTTGTTCAAATGATTTATTCTGTTCTTAATTCGTCATAAATAGTATCCCATGGTGTGCCCCACATATATGTTCATGAATTATAAGGACATGGGATGTGTCATCCTAGTTACTACATCCCTGATTGACATTGCAATCACCAATGATTCAGGTGTAGACACTAAGCCTGTATCGGTAGTCATTCTAGTGGGAATTTCATCCGTAACACTCTCTTATAGATATAAATTTTCAGTCGAAACGCTAGGGTGACACAGATGAAATAATGGTGCAAACAGATGGTCCATAGGTTAACCTAATAGATCGAGGGAAATCTTCCAACTCTACAGTCCCTACTTCTCCTTCATCTAAAGGACTTCTTCTATTAGCCTTGTCTCTCTAGGATCTATCTAACTCCTCGGGTATTGGGAAGTTCTCCCTCAGCTCAACAGCCAATGCTTGAGGCAGGACTGTCTGACCTAGTATTTATTTCACCAGGATCTTTATTGTAGGTATTGTGACCCTATTATTCTTATATTTTTCTAGCTCTATGACATATTGTTCCCTTTATTCCCAGGACACCATAATACCAGCCTCAGCATGAACAATCATTGAAAATCCTACTACATAGCATTTTATATAATCTTGGATCTATATTGCGCTGAGGAATTGTCGGTTGACCTCTTTGATGTCCCAAGCCTTCGAAAAGACAACATATAGAGGCTTATCCATGTCACATAGTCACTTCCTAGGTGCATGAGAGGAAATCCTATGAAACCCTCTGCAAACCCTCTTCCCTTCCTGACCATGTTTAGTTGGGACTACTAGGCCTGCTGCTATATCTTTCTAACCACTTAGTGCTATATTTGATATTTCATGCCTTTCCTCTTCCACCACACTTACGCTAGTATGCACTCCAATAATTTTCCAACCTTAACTCTTGGATGAGGAGATACTCCATCATTGACATGGATGGTTTTCCGCTTCAACATTTCCCCTAGGTAGGCAGACTTCCAGATTTTAGTATATTCTTTCACCATCCCAAATGTGGCATCGCCTAGAGGTAGCTCATTTTTCTTCAACCCATCCTCCTAGGTGAACCTGAGCCACATGTTATTCATTAAAAAAGGGTGATCCTCATTGAACACCCCCAGATAAACTTTTGGGACCAGCCTCTGCATGCACCTAAATTTACTTGAAAATTGGTGTGGGCTGTATGGCTCACAGATTAGCTCAGGGTCCACCAGTGCCACAAAAACATCACCCCTGAAATCTTGAAGGTATGACTGATACTATTAGGTATCTTGATCGTCAGTTAACTCCCTCGTGGTTAGTGAAAATGTGTGGAAGAAAAAATCATATTCATTTCAAGCGATGATATGCATGCTCTCCAGGCATAGATTGGCTAGGAAGCTTCCAACATCATTTTTTATGGAGGATTAGAAGTCTTACCCTAGAGGAGAAATTGGGTTCGAGTACTCATAAACCCTAATGTGCACTGCCACCCAGCCAAACAAGAAACCAAACTTCCCACACACCAACAACATATTCTTCCCCTCACTGATATGACACAATTCCTCATACATCTTCTCTAGTATTGGGATATAATGGTTAGATTGCTTCCTGGTCACTAGCATGGATTCCATGATGAACATACTCGAACATACGTCCATGTTCGTATCTCTCACTAGTAGTATCCAGCTCAGAAGAGTGTCCAGATGAACGCAACCATCCTAACCACCGGTTACTACTCAGTGATAACACAGAACCCCCATGTATTCCACTGAATATCCTCCAATAGTTGACAATATGAGTGCTCTTTGTTGAATTGGGCCCCTTTTGGAATGTGGGAGGACTCACCTAGAACTTCCTATATAAAAGATGATTCATAAAATGCCTGAACCATAGCTTGAAATTCATTTCCCTTACTATTTTCATGTCCACACATGACACCAGGCCCATCAGTTCCTTTTCCATTCATGGAATCTACTCCACGTCTCCCCACACATTCTATACTGGGAGTAATTAGTGATACATAGACCCTAGAATGTGAATCCCATAGATCTTTTGGATGTACCAGAGACTGATGTTGACTTCCCCATTATGAAAATGGAAGGTGCTTGTCACGACCCATCACCCATGGCCCATTCAATGACTACCCTAAGCCCTCCATCCATTATCCAGGGGATGGAGACTAGCACCAAAAGGCGTATTCCCTAAAACCAGGAAGGCATTGCCTTTATAAGCTGTAAACACAAGCATCCAACCCTATAAAAAGATATGACCACAAGTCAACTGTATAGAAAAAAACTACTGAAAGTAAAAAGGGGCCGGAATGAAAACCCAACAGTAAAGGTACAAATATAACTAAAAAACAATACAACTGAGGAAAAAGGAAAGAAGTTGTTGGGTCATCCTACGAGGTTCCTACTTGAAGGGTAGGTACAGATCACCTCCTCAGCACTCCATGTACGCCCATCTCCTCTGCGTACCGACACGCTGTATGGTCCACTTCTGGGCACCATCTAGTCCTGGTACCCTCAGCCTCGACTAGTGATGTCCATCGTCTGCACCATACACAACATGGTGTGGGCATAACCCTTACAGGGGTGAGTATAACAATACTCAGTATGGACCCCAAGACCCTCAAGGTCACCCAAAATCCACAAAGGATAAACCACAAGGTATGAAGTCAATTGACAACCCTACATAGGTATTTACCCATACATATACCTAAGTTATTATGTATACCCATCTCAATCAAGAGGAAACAAATGGTCCAACCCAAAATCCCAAAGCTCGACTGTTCCAAAAATGAAGGAATACCACAAAGGGAAGTACGACACATGTATGCTGTACAAAACAATACTACCAATGTATTACCATGAATGAATATACCACACATGAATGAACTCATCTCACACCAGGTATAAATTTAGTATTGTAATAGAGATGACTAGATGTAATAACTAATTCATCTTACTCTATTAAAAGGAAGAACCAAAAAGGATCGTAGTACATCGTCAGACCCCCACATGATCCTAGTACATCGTCAGTACATCATCAGACCAACACAGGATACTGGTAAATCTCTAGTACATCGTCAGACCCACAAAGGATCCTAGTATATCTCCAGTACGTCTTCAGTCCCACATAGGATCCTACTACATCTTTAGTACATCATCACATCCATAAAAGATCCTTGTACCTGATCTAGTACATCATCAGACCGACAAAAGATCTTAGTACATGCTCGGGTACATCGCCAGACCCACACAGGACTCTATTACATCTCCAGTATGTCGTCGGACCCTCACAGGATCCTAGTACATTTCTAGTATGTCTTCATACCCACACAGGATCCTATTAAATGTTCTATTACATTGTTATACCCACATAAAATCCTATACATCGTCACAGCCAGGTAGAGGGTTCCCATAATAATCATACACGTCCCTGGGAGGGTCCACTTCTCAATCCACTGGTCAATACACTAACTACCTAGAAGTCTGATGAAGAAGTATCCCAAAGAAATTACACATCATAGGGGTCTCAATGCAACAGAAGGTGTGGGAAACGGAAGCATGATATGTATGTTATTATCCTTTTAGTTTATAGGGCCTGGTTGGATTATTGATCTATCCAACCCGACTTTACCCCATCTTTATCCAAAAGCCAGGTGAGGTATACCAAAAGGATCATCTCCCTCTAAGGTTTCTAGTGCCATAGATGGTTCTTCAAATGAATTATAGGTGCCCAAGTTATGGTCAAAATATAGTATTTGGTCGAAACCGGTTCGGGTTCAGTCTGACCAACTAGGCGACCCGGCCTTGGCAGCAGCCCGCGGGGGTAGCGAGGCAGCCATAGAGGCCATGGGTGGCGTGTTGCCGTGGAGTCCGTGGAGTGATGGAGGTTGTGGGGTCCATTAAGTGGAAGATTCCATGGGGTGGCGGCAGCCACTGGGGTCACCGAGGCCGTGGAGTGGTAGAGTCCGCGGGGCGGCAGATGCCATGGGGGCTGTGGAGGCCACAGGGCGGCGCGGGGGTATGGCAGGGCAGCCACAGTGTGGCGGTCCATCGGGGCTATCTGGATGGCCAGCCATTCTTTCTACATGGTGGGGTCGCGCATCGTTCTTTCACCAGCGGCCGGTTCGTTCGACCACTCTTCATTTGTCACCGTAGCACAAAGCCACCTTCTTCCATCATGAAGAACACACCATTCATGACGAACGACAGAGGGGTCGGGCCATGTTTGTTTGGCCCACACCCTCCATGTTAGAGCGGTAGCAAGTGGATCAAGGGGGATGATTCAATGTGAGGGAAAAAATTAACATTGATCAATTTAAAACACACCCCTACCTCAGAGGTTCATTGATGTTAATGGGGAGAGATAGAAGGACGTTGGTGGCGTTGGTGTTTCCTCGATCTTTAGTTTGTTCATTGAAGACATTAATCATTGGTGAGAGCGTTCTTTTTTGGGGAGAGCATTCTTAATTGGATAATGCGTTATTCTTTGGAAATAATAATCCTTAAAAAGATCTCTTCTTGCGAAACCTTCCCTCCCAATTCTAGCCAAAATGTGAAATGTATCCAAATTATTAATTTATGTTTATAAAAAAAACTATTTTGGAATAATTATTGTACTGTGTTGGAACCATTAATTAGAAATTTTGATTGTCATAATTAAAGTTGGAGGGGTTGAGAGGTTTTCTCTCACTAAAGGGGTTTGGGTGGTCCCCACCATTAAATTCTAAATGGGTGTTAGTTCAAGCGGTCCCCAACTCTAAACATTCACATGGGAGGTTTAGGCTCGGGTGGTCCCCACCACCATAACCCTTGTTGAGGGGTTTCTGAAATAAAAACTTTTGCCATTTTTTATTTAATTCTTTAACGAAAAGCACTAAAAAATTATTTTTCACTCACGACCCACTGCAGTCGAGGTGAAGTTCCCCTTAAGAGAATCATAACGCTACGAGTTCAACGATGCCCTCAGATTTCAATTCCAAGCATCAGTTCAAAAGATAAAAAAACCAACTCATATGTTTACTGAACGTACCTGAAACATAAAGTTTATAAATTCATTCATGTCACACCGAGTGTCAGAATCATGCACTGTCAATTTTCACGTTCTTGTAAAATTACCATATATTTAAAAAAAATGACATGGAAATTCCGGGACTATACATTCTCCACACATCAGGGCTTTGCGTTCCCATAATCCACAACCCAAACTAAGGGAAAAAGTGGGGGTAATGAGCATGCATTTGAGCCTCCCACTCCCATGTGCTCTCCTAGAGGTTCCTGTGCTTCCAGCGAATGTGCACTAGAGGTATCGACCACCCACGAAGGACCCTCTACTGTCGATCCACAATCTCAACTGGAAACTCCGAAAATGTCACCCCATCTTAGATTTCAAGCACGCTATGGTCGATTATTTGAGAACGGTTGTGCACATATCTTCTCAGCTAGGATACTTGGAAGACGTCCTACACCCGGTGCAACTGAGGTGGGAGAGCTAGGTGGCAAGCCACCTCACCAACTCTGCTGAGGAGCTGGAAGGGTTCAATGAACCTTAGAGATAACTTGCCACCCCAGACAAATCTCCACAAACCTCATCATGTTGAGACCCATATAAAGACATGGTCACCATCCTTTAACTCCGGAGGTCTTTGTCTTCTATCCGTAGATGACTTTTTCTTTCTCTATACAGTCTTCATTCTCTCCTAGATGATCTTCAATTTCTATATGGTAGCCCGTACCATCTCTGGTCCCACTAGTGCCGACTCCCCTAGGTTAGTCCAGCACAAAAGTGATCTTCATGGTCGCCCATACAATGCCTTAAATGGTTCCTTCCCAATGGTGGAGTGATAGATTTTGTTTTATAAAAACTCCTCCAATGTAAATTGATCCTCCCAGATACAACCAAAGTTGAGGACACAAGCACGCAGCATGTCCTCGGGGGTCTGAATGGTCCGCTTAGTCTAGCCATCCGTCTAAGGATGGAAGGAATTTAGTCAAGCCATCCATCTAACGATGGAAGGCATTTCTCAAATGAAGATACATCCCGAAATCCTCATGAAACCCCTTCCATAGCCGAGAAGTGAAACGTGTTTCACGATCGGAGACAATAATCGAGGGTACTCCATGAAGCCACACAATCCCCTACACAGAGAGGCATCCTATGCACTCTATTGAACCCTTCTCTTTGATTGGGAGGAATTGGGCCTACTTAGTGAGTTGGTCAATGAACACATAGATAGAGTCATGAAATTAAAATGTACGTGGACGTCATGTCACGAATTCCATGGATATCCCATCCCACTTCCACTATGGGACCTCTAAAGGTTGAACCATGCTTGCTGGTACCTGATGCCCTGCCTTCACTTGCTGACATGTGACACACCAAGAGACAAACTATGCTACTTCTTTCTTCATTCCCGGCCACCAATGCTATCATCAATGAACCTGGTAAATCTTTGCCACTCCTGGATGTACCTTTAGAGGGGATGTGTGGAACTGTCTCAACACATCATCCTGAAGTGACGCATGTACCATGGTACGTCCTCTGAAGAGGATGACGTGCTCCCCACATTCAGAAAATCCATCTAGTGCTTGTCTAATAGATATCTGAGAATGTCATGGATCACAGTCATTGTCCCTGTGCTGTGCCTCTCTGACTCACAGAAGAAGTGGGGGAGTAACTATAAGAGACTGAAGAAAAGTTTATCTATCCCGGTCCACAAGGATATATGCATATCGGCTAGTTGCTCTGTCACCTCACCTAAAAACTATATACCTGATCTTCTGCTAAGTGCATCTGCTACAACATTCCCCTTCCCAAGAGTATAGACTATATCGAAGTCATAGTCCAAGAGGAACTCAAGCCAACGTCGTTGTCTAAGGTTCAATTACTTCTGTAAGAAGATATACTAGAGACTATTATAATCCGAGTAGATTGTAAAATGCACACCCATCAAGTAATGTCGCCACATATTCAAGGCGGAGACCACTATTGCTAAAACCGGGTCATGGGTAGAGTAGTTTTTCACATTCTATCTTTGTTGTCGAGAACCAAATGTGACCATTGCTCGCTACTTCATTAGGACACATCTGGGTCCAGTACCTGATGCGTCGTAGTAGACTACGTACCCTACGCCCTCCTCCAGAATCCTCAAGATGGGGGCACTAGTCAGCCTCTACCTCAGCTCTTGAAAACTCCACTATAATCTCTCCGACCACATGAAGGGTTTCCCCTTCTTCGTCAATGCAGATAGTGGTGCTGCAACCCTGGAAAAATATAGCACAAATCTCTGGTAGTATCCGGCCAACCCCCAGAAACACCATACCTCCGTCACACTCCTAGGTGGCTCCCAAGAAAGTACCGCCTCAATATTCTCTAGATCCACTGCAACTCTAGCCTCTGAGATGAAATGTCCTAGAAAGTAAACCTCTTGGATCCAAAACTGGAAATTTGAGGGCTTACCATAAAGCTGGTGCTCTTAGAGTGTATCCAGTACTACCTAAAAATGATAGGGATGCTCAAACTCAATAGCTGAGTAGATCATAATGTCATCAATGAAGACCACCACAATGTGATAAATGTATGACTGGAAGATCCTGTTTATGAGTCCCATGAACACTAATGATGTGTAGGTTCTGCCGAAAAGAAAAACCAAGAACTTGTAACGGTCATACCAACATCTGAAAACCTTCATCTCTGCATCCTCATCTCACACTCTGAGCTGGTGATAGCCTGATCTGTAGTCTATCTTCGAGAACCACCGTGCTCCCTATAGATGATCAAAGAGGTCTCCAATCCTCGAGATTGGATACTTGATCTTCATGGTCACCTGATGCAGGCGCTGATAGTCAACACAAAGCCTCAATATCCCGTATGCCTTCTTGGATAACAAAATTGGGGCTGACCATGGAGAAAAACTGGATAAATGAATCCCTTCACCTGAATGTCCTCAAGATGTACCCACAGATCATGAAGCTCCATGGGAGCCATCCGATATGCTGGTGTAGATTTCAGTTCCATCCCGAGGTGAAAGTCAATGTAAAATTCCACCTATCTACAAGGAGGTAGACCCGAAACATATTCAGGGAAGACATCTGCATACCGGTCCACCACAACTCAATAACTCAGACTCTCCATATCAACCGCTCCAAGGGTAAGGCTAGCCAATGGATGAGTGATTGGCTACACTCTCCTCTGGGTAAGTCCATCATGTGCTGAAAAGGCTCCCTTCTTTTCAGCGAAGGTAAACCTGGTCCTATCTGTAAAGAAACACCGCACAATGTGCCTAATACAGACAATCTGATCATGGATTGTAGTTAACCATTCTATACCCAATATGATGTCGTAAGGCCTAGAAACCACTACATGGAGATCACAGCTGAAGCTCTCACCTCCTAGAGTATGCTCACACTACCGGAACCAGTTCGTAATCGTCAAATCATCTCCCATAAGAGTCTCTAGCCATAATCATTGATCCAACGGCTTTATCGGAATCTCCAAACTCTGAGCAAGTGTAGTAGAAATAAAATAATGACTATCATCTATGTCTACAAGTTATGAAACTAAGGTGGAGTAGAAAAAGATCATACCTTGTGTCATCTCCGAAGCACCATGATTGTTGGCCTCAAATTGTCTGGAGCTGTTCTCACCCCTTCCCTCCTGCTCCCTAAGGTTGGGGTGGACCACCTGGTGGTGGTGGCAGTAACATCTAGAATCGGTGTGCACAGCCAGATACACATCCAGGTTCTTTACCACGTCCGCCTGCTCCATGCAGACCTCATTGATCGAACCTTTGTCTCTACTTGGGCGGTCCTTCGACAATCTTTGGATCAGTTGTACGGTGGGTAGGACAATCACTATGATGACCCAACCCAAGTTACCTAGAGTTGGTGTATTATTTTAATACATTGGCATGTTTACCAGCAATCAAGTCCCGAAGGACCGATCAGTTTAGTAGTCTTTGAAAATAGATTACATACATGAATGTTATATTACACTTTATAACATACGAAACAATATAAATAATATTTTATGGATGCTATTATTCCCTTGGATTAACCTTGCATATCAATCACAATACACTTCTTGGAATCCTGGGAGAAATAAAACATAGAAAGGGGTGAGCTCAGATGCTCAGTAAGGATAACAATACGACCGAAACTTACATAAATATGCATAAAAATTTAAGGAAATGTATAACTAAAACAAAAGCCTTTTAAACTTGAACTTCAGAATAATATGGATAAAATAAAATAAAGGAATTCCATTTACATATTCACATAGACATTCTACTAGTCAAATAATCACATTCAATATCACTAACCACTTTCAAAATGATGGAATGCATAATCCCAGACTATCATAACCACATAGTCAAGGCCTTGTGCCAAGACTACATATATGA
Organism: Viscum album; assembly: GCA_963277665.1. Classification (NCBI taxonomy): domain Eukaryota; kingdom Viridiplantae; phylum Streptophyta; class Magnoliopsida; order Santalales; family Viscaceae; genus Viscum; species Viscum album. The sequence continues at coordinate 1,981,647,988 of OY728145.1, read as the reverse complement.
TTTTATCAAGGCCTTGTTCCAAGACACTAGTTTGTCTCATGAGACCTACTGATGCATCGAGGAGCTATAGCGGGCTCTACCCGTCACTTATTAAGTCCAATCCATTCCTCATATAAATAGGTTTAAACATAACATAAACATTCGTATTAAAACTAGCAAACAAAATGTCAATACTTTCTCCATAAACCATGTATGGTATAAAAATAACACATCCATAGTCAAACAAATCACAAAACTGTCAATATGATATGGAGGTTTTGTATCATAATAAATCAACTTCTCATAAGATTAAAATCCATCAAAGGATATAGACATAAATAAAATCAAAACTATTTGAGAGAAATATCTCTTTTTTTGAAATCATATAAAAGTAACATAATTATAAAATAAAACATTTACTTTGAAAATATTTATATAATCTTTTAAGGGAAGCTTCAAATATTTTATAATGGCAGAAAATAGCCGCACCCACTGTATAGTTAAAAATGACATTCTTACCTTAATTTTGTCGAAAATGTTAAAAAGGACCTTTTTATGAAAACGATAGAAATATTCCTTTATAAACATATTATAAAAAGTAAACAAGGGTATAAATGACTTTAACCCATATTCCATAAAATATTAAGAATTATTTGAATATATTTTTATGAAACATGGATGTGGATGATAAAGAGGTCCCAGTAGATAATTATATATAAACAACCTCGGATAATGAAGAGATTGTGAAATAAACCCTTACCTTGTACTTTTTCTTTGGTTAAGGGTAGGTTAACCTCCTATATAATGGTGAAATAATTCTTATTAAATTATACAATAATCATATACATTAATATGATATCATATATGATCCTTTAACATTGATTTGTCAATAATATCTTAGTATTATCATCGTTTCGTGTGTTTACAGATTCATTCTTCTTAATATTCTTTGTTATGTGAGCCATATTATTTAGGGATGGGATGTATATCATTAATATACAGAATTATATCATGTCTCTCAAAATTATTTTTAATCATCAAATAAAATTTTGTCTTGAATGGATATGATTGGCAATGAATCTCATCGCGTTCGTGGAGACGGTAATTCGTACGTACGCTTGGGCGACAGTATCATTATTTTGATATTAAAATAATATATAATTGGATGTTATATAATATATAAAGAATCATTGTCATGTTATATTTATTATTTACATGAATTACACATCATTATTATACCCATCAAAATAATAATGTATTGAATAACAATTACACTGCAACGTGGAGACGGTAGGTTGTACGTACACACGTATGGTGACATGTCATTAAAAGGATGGATAGAATACAGAATATGGTTGTAAAATATTTATAATAACATCAAATTATATATAATATACTTATGTTATTATTTTAGAATTTAAATAACAAATAAGGAAGAAGTTGAAGAAGAAAGGATCTTGAAAGAGGGTGGTGAAAACATTACCCATTCTTCAGCTTCTTCCTTTTGATTTGATCACAAGGGCTCCATAGGTTAGATTTCTGACAAACGTAAGGCCTATAGGATTAATGTAGGATTGTTGGGAGGGTATTTGGTCTGGGGTTGGCCGAACCAAAAGGCTTTTAAGGTATGAAGAATTGGTTAGAAGTGGTGTCCATTTATAAGGGGGAGGAGGGGCTCTTTAGAAAAAACATAAAGTAATAATTTATAATAAATTCATATTCGGTTTATAAAGGCTCCAAAGTGGTTTATTCAAAGTCTAATTAGTGTATGGGTCGAAATAATTTCATCCAATAAATTTTATACAGGTTTGGGTTACAATATTAACCATATCATTTATATTTAACTCATAGTTAAATAGTTTGACATTTACCATGTGTCTTTGTATTTTTATATTATATAGTCAATAAACATACTACTAACTTCCATTCAACATCTTAGTGGTCCATTAATAAAACAACTATCATTATATAAGTTCTTTGGCCGAACCTTAGATTTTTAGGAGTAGAATATCAATTAATAATATAATATTTGTTTTCAAAACTCATTTATGTCAATATTGAAAATATTTAATAATTGATACATGTTAAAGTCATATAAACTTTATTAATTCGAACCAAATTCTTTTGAGAAATCTTCAAATGTCATATTAATCAATAAAATTCTTGGGTGGCATCAAAACTTTCATATTCTATTTATTTGAAAATTTATAATACTAATTATTTTATTCTTTCATTAATAAGGAAAATACTTCATCATTATTGTGTCATAAATAAAATTTCTTATTCAATTTCTAAAAATTATAAATAAAGTTCCATTATTTAGGAAATATTTTTATCTTTATAATGAATTTTTATAGTAGAAAATATAACATTATAACCTTATGTAAAAATTGTTTTTCTAAAAGATGTATGCTTATGTCATTTTTGTATTTACTTTAACTTTATTAATATAAAGTGTCATTATCACTTACAAGGGGATCCATGGGGTCCCAAAATAGTCTAAAAGATTCAAATAGTCATAGATGTATCAACCAATAGGTTTAGGACATGTTTTAGGGTAATTTAATATTAATTTCATATTATTTTTTACCCTTATTTACCAGATTTACCCTTTAACCATGGTAAACAAAATATTTAACGAAGTATTTATTAAGAATGTATAAATATAAGGGTTACTTATATAAAAAATTTGGGGATCCTGATTACAAATATGGAATCAATTTTTCCAAATTCAAAACATATAAGTGGCAAGAATTAATTTTAAATTAATTCCCGCTATCAAACCAAAAAGTGTGTTTTTAAGAAACAATAACAATCAAAATATTGACACTTGTCTATGTTTGGTTTAAATGTGAAATTATGTCCAATGACCAATATTGGATTAAATTGTAAAAAAATATTCTAAATATACTTTAAAACCGCTCATATTCATAATTTATCACTATTAATTATTTAGACTAAAAAAGTTGTTTTTAATTAAAATTTAGTAATTTTCATTGTTCATCACAATATGAAAGTTATCATAAAAGTACCAAAAATTCACCCTAAACTAATTTAGATATTCCAAATCCAAAAATGAATTCCATTTTTAAAGAAAAAATATATAAAATTTTATAAAGTTGGTATTACTATTTATAACGGCTAGTTTGATTGGTTGTTGTGTGTGTTAGAACTCGAAGTTGCGTACAACACACACTACTGTATTTTTTAAAGAGAAGCATAACATGGAAGCATGGGGTGTTACATTCTCCCCTCCTTAAATAAATCTAGTCCTCGCAATTTGAAATTATTTTTCAGAAATAAAATTTTGAAAATAGAAAATAACTTTGGGAAAACCCACATCAGAAAGTATGTTAATAAAATTTAGTCTTAATAAGAGGATAAGGGAAATGAAAGGCTCAACATCAAATTATGATATCGATTAGGAGAACATTCGTGTAAATTAGAGACATATAATTAGAGGGAAAACTTAAATATTTATAGGTAGTTATTGAGGTCATTAATCACAAACAATTGTAAAATTGAGGGCCTTAAATTCATCAATCTATGATGATTTAAAATACCATCAGTTCAACAAAACATATGGTATTAGGATAACATATTTTTGGTTTTGAGATCCCTTCAATAAAGTATAAGAATTAATTTCTTTATATAATAAGAGAAGAAGAAAAATATATACTTGACAAGTAGAGTTCAATCCTTTAACTAATTTCTACCACAAAATCACCTTTCACTCTAAAGGATAATAGAACTGAAAAATAATCATATATTTATCGTATTCATATAGGGTTAAAAAAATTAATTTATAATTAAAAAAAATACATTAATCAATCCAGGATATCATGTGGGTTAATGGTAGGTGATACACCCTTGTCACCTTTCGGTTGCGGGTTCAAGTCTCGCGGCCTTGCCGGACACGACGGGTTGTCTCTTGACCTTCGAGTTGTCCTTTTATAGAAATCCAAAAATAATCTCAAACGAGAATTATCCAGAATAAATCTATCCGAACTCATAGTCCAAAATTTATAAGGAAGGTAAACACAATGAAGATCCTTTTTGCCTCATAATAACATGTGAACACCTTCATCATTTATTCTTTTAAAACACTGCATCATCCTGAATTACCATAAAACCTTATTGATTACATTCATGATCCCTTATTCCTTATAGAATACTGTATATACAGTTTCTATCAAAAAATGTTGTAAACTGCAATAATGATGGAACATACAAACCATTAATCAGTTTCAAGGTATTCAAGAATATCCAATATAATTTATCCAAATCAATCATGTATTATTCCAAAATCACTACCTTGGTATTAGAACCATGTTATGGTTTATCTTTCTCTCAACCATATATTTTCCAAAAATATAACCATCTATTGAGTAACTTTTATTGGTTCCACACAATCACAAGTTCTTAATGAAATAGTACTACAGTACAATCCTAATATACTTCATAATTATTATAACCAGTACATTGTTCATACAATACTCAAATGACATAATTCTCTAATAACAACACATGAACTCTATCATTCCTCCTCATATGCGGTAGTATAATATCTTGATTATTATCCAATATCATCATTTGGGGCATACTATGATGATTTGTACATTGGTTCGCGTAGTTTCCCAACTACATGAAGATAAAGCATTGTACATTTGAAACCATTTTCTTACCCTTGCAGTCACATACATGGTTTCCCTTTTCCCCACACTAATAACAAACTCCCATTCCATTCAAGCAAGTTCCAGGGTGTTTCTTCCCACAATTATCACATATGGAAAAATTCTTCTTTTCCATGTTCCCTTTATCCATATTTCTCTCTTTCATCCTTTTCATCTCTTGCTTCCCTTCAAAGCCATAGGACTCAGAGAATTCTTTACTTATCTTATTAACACATGATACTATTTCATCATATGTTGAGAATACATGGGAGACTATTTAACTTATAAATGTAGGCTTAATACCATGAAAGATATGATCCTTCTTACTCTTTGGATCATACGTATTTCTAGAGTTCACATTCCTTCTACTGGATTACATTTCTATACAATAGCATAAACTAGGTCAATTTATGAATTGTAATGAATAATTCAAAACCTGTAAAATACATAACGTAAATAAAATGGTTTATGGTTATAATCCATAATCATAAATATGTTTTCATTGATTAAGTATATACTCATAAACCGTTAATAATGATTTGTAATGAAAATGAGATTTATCCTAAGCATATCCCCCAGGAGTGTCTTAACCAAGAGTGCAGCACGGCCCAAGGTCGTCCACCAGTTCCCGTTAGAGTCTAGCATAAAGTGGTGTTTTCAGGTCTTACCCCTAGGTATATCTTTTCCAAAGCCACCTCTACCTGATCGTATCCACACATGGATGTATTTTCTTGGAAAACTCACAAAATCTCAACATTACCAAAATTCTAGGAATTTCTTCTATACTAATCCTCAATGTCCATCTTAGGTCTATGTACTCTAATCAGAGTTTATCTAAATCTATCTTCCAAGGATATTTCTAAACTTCTCTAATACCAACTATAATGCCCCAACCCCAGTTACCTAGAGTCGGTGCATTATTTTAATACATTAGCATGATTACTAGGAATCAAGTCCCGAAGGACCGATCAGTTTAGCAGTCTTGGAAAATAGATTACATACATGAATGTTACATTACACTTTATAACATACAAAACAACATAAATAATATTTTATGGACGCCATTATTTTTTTTGGATTAACCTTCCATATCAATCACAATACACTTATTGGAATCCTAGGAAAAATAAAACATCGAAAGGGGTGAGCTCAAATGCTCAGTAAGGATAACAATACAGCGGAAACATTCATAAATAAGAACAAAAATTTACGGCAATGTATAACTAAAACAAAATCCTTTTAAACATAAACTTCATCATAATTTGGAAAAAAATAAAGGAATTCCAATATCTTATTTACATATATATTTTACTAGTCGAATAATCACATGCAATATCACTAACCACTTTCATAGTGATGGAATGCATAATGCCAGACTATCATAACCACGTAGTCAAGGCCTTGTGCCAAGACTACAAATAATATTTTCTCAAGGCCTTCTGCCATGACACTAGTTTGTCTCATGAGACCTACCGATGCATCGGGAATCTATATCGGTCTCCACCTGTCACTTAATAAGTCCAATACATTCCTAATATTAATAGGTTTAAACATAAAATAAACATTCGTATTAAAACTAGCATACGAAATGTAAATACTTTCTATATAAACCATGAATTGTATAAAAATAACACATCCATAGTAAAACATATAACATAACCTTCAATACAATATGGATGTGTTTTATCATAATAAATCCACTTCACATAAGCTTAAAATCCATCAAAGGTTGTTGACATAAATGAAATCAAAACTATTTAAGAGAAATAACTTTTTTTGAAATAATTTAAAATTCACATTATTATAAAATAACACATTTACTTTTAAATTATTATTATAAGTTTTTAAGGGAATATTCAATGATTTTATAGGGGCAGAAAATAGTCTCACCCGCCGTATAAGTTAAAAATGACATTCTTACCGTAATTTAGTCGAAAAGGTTAAAAATGACATTGTTTAGAAAACGACGAAAATATTCCTTTATAAACATCTTACAAAAAGTAAAAAATGGTATAAATTACTTTAACCCATAGTCCATAAAATAGTAATAATGATTTGAAATACATTTTTATGAATCATGGATATGGATGATAAAGATGTCCCAGTAGATAATTAATTATAAACAACCTCGGATAATGAAGAGATTGTGAAATAAACCCTTACCTTGTACTTTTCCTTGATTGAGGGTAGGTTAACCTCCTATATAATAGTGGAATAATTGTTATTAAATTATATAGGAATAATATACATTAATATCATATCATATATAATCCTTTAACATTGATTTGATAATAATATCTCAGTATTATCATCATTTTGGTTGTTAAAAGATTTGTTTTTCTTTATATTCATTGTTATGTGAACCATATTTTTTATGGATGGGATGTATATTATTCATATCAAGAATGATATAATGTCTCTAAAAAATATTTTTATTCATCAAATAATATTTAGTCTTGAATTTATACAATGGGGAATGAATCTCATCGTGTTCGTAGAGACGGTAATCCGTGCGTACGTACGAGCGACAATATCCTTCTTTTGATATTAAAATAATATATAATTGGATGTCATATCATATAAAAATAATAATTATAATGTTATATTTATTATTTACATTAATTACACATCATTATTATAACCATCCAAAAAATAATGTATTGAATAACAATTACACCACGACGTGGAGACGGTAGGCCGTACGTTCGCACATATGGTGACATGCCATTCAAAGGAGAGATAGAATACTGAATATGGTTGAACCATATTTAAAATAACATCACAATATATAGAATATGATGGAGTTATTATTTTATAATAGAAATAACAATGAAAGGATAAGTTGAAGAAGAAAGAATCTTGAAAGAGGGTGGTGAAAACATTACCTCTTCTTCTGGTACTTCCTTTTTATTTGATCAAAAGGGCTCCATAGGATGGATTTATGACTAAAGTAAGGCCTCTATAATTAAGGGAGGATATTTGGGAGTGTATTTTGGGCAGGTGATGTCCGGAAAAAAAGTATTTGAATGTATGAAAAATTAGTTAAAAGTGGTGTCAATTTATAAGGGGGGGAGGGGCTCTTTAGGAAAAACATAAAATATTAATTTATAATAAATTTGTATTCAGTTTATGATGGATACAAAGTGGATTATTTAAAGTATAAGGTGGGGATGGGTCGAAATCTTTTTCATCCAATAGATTTTAGACAGTTTGGGGTCACTATATCAACCTTATCATTTATATTTAACTCTTAGTTAAATAGTTTGACACTTACCATGTCTCTTTGTAGTTTTTATTACATAGTCAATAAATATTATATAAACATCCAAGAGACTCTCAAGTGGTCCATTAATAATAAAAATATCATTATATAAGTTCTTTGTCCCATCCATAGTTTTTTAGGAATAGAATATCAATTAATAATATAATATTTGTTTTAAAAATTCATTTATGTCAATTTTGACATTATTTAATAATTTTTTTTATAAAGTATTAAAAAATATATTAATTAGAACCCAATTAATTTAATAAATCCTATCATGTCATATTAATCAATAAAATTCGTGGGTGGCATAAAAAATTTCAAATTTTATTTATTTCAACATTTATAATACTAATTATTTGATTCTTTCATTATCAACAAAAATACCTCATCATTATTGTGTCATAAATAACTTTATTTATTCAATGCCCAAAAATTATAAATAAAATACCATTATGTAGAAAATAATTTTAGATTTCTAATGAATATTTATAGTCTAAAATATAACATATATAACCCTATGAAAATATTGTTTTCCGAAAATATATATGCTTATGTCATTTTTGTTTTTATTTGAACATTATTAATATAAAGTGTTATTATCACTTACAACTAGATCCATGGGATCCCAAAATCGACCCAAAGATGCCAATGGTCGGACATGTATCAACCAATACGGTTAGAACACATTTTAGTGTAATTTAATATTATTATAATATTATTATTTTTATCCTTATTTACGGAATTTACCCTTTAACAATGGTAGATAAAATATTTACCGAACTAATTATTCAAAATGTCTCAAAATACGAGGTACCTATTCACAAAATTTTGGAATCCTTATTAGAAATATGGAATCCATTTTTCAAAATTCAAAACACAGAAGTGGAAAGAATTAATTTAAAATTAGTTCCTCCTGTCAAAACATAAAGCGTGTTTTTAAGAAACAATAACTATCAAAAGATTGACACTTGTTTTTATTCAGTTTCAATGTGAAATTATGTCCAATGACCAATATTTGATTAAATAGTAAAAATATATTCTAATTAAACTTTAAAACCTCTGAAATTAATAATTTATCACTATTAATTATTTCGATAAAAAAAAATTTAATTAAAATTTATCAATTTTTACTATTCATCACAATATGTATGTTATCAAAAAAGTACCAATAATTCAACCTAAGATAATTTTGATATTTCAAATCCAAAAATTAAGTCTATTTTGAAAGATAAAATGTATAAAATTTCATAAAGTTTGTATTAATTTTCATAACGACAAGTTTGATTGGTTGTGGTGTGTGTTAGAACTCGATGTTGCGTACAACACACACTGCTATATTATTCAAAGAGAAGTGTACCATGGATGGTTGGGGTGTTACAGTCATGATCCATGTGACCCTTCCCTCCACATGTGAAACACTTCCTATTCCTCACATGACTAACAATGTCTTCTGTTCCCCACACAACAGGCCCTGATTCATGCGGTCGTCCACCTGTAAGTCAGGTTCTCTTAGACCTCTATGACATCTATCTACTGCCAGCTGTAGAAGACTTTGCTACGTGAGGTCCAGTGGTGGGTCTCGTTGCTGGTGATTGCTCATGAATCAAACACCTCACTAAGATGACTCGCTCTAAGACCACCTCCTGCGTCGGTATGATGAGAGAAATCATCAAAGCCCGGGTTGTCTACCTAAGTCCCTGCTCAAAGGTCATACCCCTAAAGAATGGGTCCCACACCATATCTGTAGAGTAGTGTGGGAGGTAGTTGAACCTCACTATGTATTGAGCCACAATCCAGCTGCCCTGTAGCAAATGACGAAGCCCATGTATGCGCACTGCGTGAAGAATCGCTGGGATAAACTCTGCCTGAAACAGGCTGTCAAAGTCAGCCCAGTGAAGCGTCACCTCATCGTGAACCTGGAGCATCAATCTCCACCATCTATAGGTTGTTTCCTATAGAAGGCTAGTGTAAAGGATCACCATGAGATCAGCTGGTATCCCTACCAGTCATAAGACTCTCACTACGACCTCTAGCCAATCCTCAGCCGACTATGGGTCCGTCTCTCCCCTGAACCTGGGCGGCCTCTGGCATTGTAACCCTCGTAACGCACTCAAGCTGCATGCACTCTCTACAACTCGGTCTGGTAGCATCGGTGGCCCAACAGGTAATGCTACTTCTGGTTCCTCCACTGGTGCCTCTATTAGAAGAGGGCCCTACATCGAGGCCTCATCGCCTGGTGGGCTATCAGTGCGTACTATATCCATAACCCTAGATGGATATCTTTGAGGAGGAATCTTGAAAGGAAACATGTGAGCCATAGTCAATAAGTTATACATGGTGATATGACATGAATATATCACAAAAAAAACTCTTCATATCACACATGCAATCATTGTTTTCATGAACGGAGTCATAAATCAGAAGTCTGGGTCCTGGTGTATGGATACGTCAGCAACCACACCGACACTGGATTCTCTAAACAGATAACCACACTCACTAAACTTAACACTCATTCTATTAAAAAGATTAGAGTCTTATATTATAGGGTAGAACGGACTCCTATGATACCAACTTTTCATGAATTTCCCCCCAGGGCCCATGCCGTTACTACCGCAAGCCCGTCGTCCATAGGCCTCAGGCTGCTGACTACTGAAAGACGTATTACCTAAAAACGGGAAGGAATTGCCTTTATAACCTATAAACACACGCAACCAAGCACACATCAAGATACAAACACAAGTCACCTTAATAGGAAAAAAAGTGATAAATGTAAAAAAAGGGCCGGAATACAAGTCAAACAGTAGAGGTATAGGTACAACTGAAAAACAATACAACTGAAGAATAAGGAAAGTAGAAACTAGGTCATCCTCTGAGGTTCCTACCTGAAGGGTAGGTAAAGATCGCCTCCTCAGAACTCCACATCCACCCGTCTCCTCTGCGTACTGACACGCCGTATGGTCCACTTCTGGGCCATGTCTAGTCCTGGTACCCTCTGCCTCGATCAGAGGTTTCCGTCATCTCCACCAATCACAAAAATGAGCGGGCATAACCCATACAGGGGTGAGTATAATGATACTCAGTAGTGACCCCAAGACCCTCAGGGTCTCACAAAATCCACAAAGGATAAACCACAAGGCATGAAGTCAAATGACCACCCTACTTAGGTGTATTCCCAAACATATACCTAAGTTATCAAGTATACCAATCTCAATCAAGTGGAAACATAGGGTACAACCCAAAATCCCAAAGCCCAACTGTTCCACAAAGGAAGGAATACCATGAAGGTAAGTACCATATAGGTACGCCACACAGAAGAATACCACCAAGGTATTACCATGAAAGAAAGTACCACGCGGGTAATAACTCAGCTCACATCAGGTATAACATAAGTATAGTATTAGCGATGATTATATTTAACAACTAATTTATATTACAATGTTAAGAGGAATACCCACGAAGGATCATAGTACATCATCAGACCCACATAGGATTCTAGAACATCGTCAGTACGTCGTAATACCCACATAGGATCCTAGTACATCTCCAGTATGTCGTCAGACGCACACAAGATCCTAGTACATCTCCACTATGTTGTCCGACCCACACATGATTCTAGTACATCTCTATTTCATCGTCAGACCCACACAGGATCCTAGTACATGCATTGGTACCTTGTCAGACCAACATAGGATCCTAGTACATGCTCTGGTACATCATCATACCCACACAGGATCCTAGTACATCTCCCGTACTTTTTCAGATGGACACAAGATCCTAGTACATATCTAGTACTTCATAAGACCCACACAAGATCCTAGTACACGCTCTGGTACATCGTTAGACCCACACAGGATCCTAGTACATCATCACATCCAGCAACAGGGATCCCACACAAAGCTTTCTCGTCTCTGGGAGGGTCCACTCCTCAAGCCACTGGTCGACACCCCAAATTCCACGAAGTCCCATTATGAATTATCCCAATGTATCTCCATGTCATTGGGGTCTCAATGCAATAGACGGTACATCAAACAGATGACCAGTCTGTAAGTTATTTGCCTTTTAGTTCTGAGGGCCTTGTTGGATAAGTACTCGATCCAACCTGACCATACCCCAACTTTATCCAAACCCCATGTGGGGTATCCCAATAGGACCATATAACTCTAAGGTTTCTGTCTCTATATAATATTCATCAAACGGACACATGATTCCCATGTTATGGCCAAAAGAGAGCATACGACCAAAAGTGGTCTCAGACGGTCTGACCAGGTCGGACCGACCCGGCCCACTGGGCCTGGCCCGGCCTATTTCGGGAGGTCTATCCCATCCTAGGCAATTTCCCGTGGGGCGTTGGGGCAGTCGTAGAGGCCGCAAGTTGCGCGGGGCCATAGAGGCCACGTGATGTCAGAGGCATCCAAGGCCACGGGTGGCGCAGGGCCGCGGAATGACAGAGGTCATGGGAAGTGCGGGGTCATGAAGTGGAGAAGGCCAAGAGGGCCGCAGAGGTCATGAGGGCCGCAGAGGCCACAAGGCAGTGTGAGGTGGTGCTAAGGTCATGGTTCGGCCGGGCGGCCGCAGTGCGGCGGGATTCTGTGATAGGCCGGATGGCTTGCCGTCCTCTCTACATGGTGCGGTCGCGTGTCGTGCCTTCTCCGGCAGCCGTTTTGGCTTGCCAGTCTTCATTTTTCACTGTAGCACAAAGCCGACTTCTTCCATCATGAAGAACACACCATTCTGGAAGAACAACAGAGGGGTCTGGCCAGGTTTTTTTGCCCGCACCCTCCACGTTAGAGAGGTATCAAGTGGCTCAAGGGGAATGATTCAATGTGAGGGGAAATATAATATTGGTCAATTTAAAACACACCCCTTCTAAAGAGGTTTGTTGACGTTGATGAGGAGGGATATACGAAAATCAGTGGAGTCAACACATCCTTGATCATCAGTTCATTCATTTAATACGTTCCTCGTTGGCGAGAGCATTCATCATTGGGGAGTGTGTTCTTTGTTGGGGAACAAGTTCTTCATTGGAGAGAATAATCCTCTATAATCTCTCTTCTTTCCAACCCTTTCCTCCCAATTCATCATAAAATGTGAAAATTATCCAACATATTAATTTATGTTTAGAAAAATAAATTATGTTGGCACAACAAAGATGGAATAAATACTGTACTACGTTAGCACCATTAATTAGCTCATTTGATTGGTATAATTAATGTTGTAGGAGTTGAAAGGTTTTATCCCAATAAAGGGGTTTGAGAGGTCCCCACCTCTAAATTAAAAATGGGGGTTAGTTCAAGTGGTCCCTAGATCTTAACACTCACATGTGATGATTATGCTTGGGTGGTCCCCACCAACATAACCCATGTTGAGGAGTTTCTAAAATAAAAATGTTAGAATTTTTTATTTTATTTAATTATTTCAAAAAAAGAACAAAGAATTATCTTTCACTCTCGAACCACTACGGTCAAGGTGAAGGTCCCCTTAGGCGAATACCGGTGTTGCAAGTTCAAAAGTTCCCTCAAATTTCAATTCTGAGCACCTGTTCCAAAGTTAGAAAAACCTGCTCGTACGTTTATAGAATGTACTCGAAAAATAATGTTCTGAAATTCATTCTGGGCACAGCAGGATTCAGAATCATGAGTTGTCAATTTTTTTCGAACTTGTAAAAATCAATTATATTTAAAAACATTATATGGAAATTTTGTGTATTTACAGTTCTAGTCTCAGGTTACCACCTGATAAAAATATTAGGAATCAAACTCTTAGGCTATTAGATATGAAATTTTGAAGCCCATGCCACCCCATGTAGCCCCAATCGCTTCATGTCCACCTGAAACTCTTCATAGGTTGCGCATACCTAGTAGGCCTAGGCCTAGTCATCTGTGAAGTTTCCACCCTAATACAGGTCCCACTCTTTTGTCCATACCTTTACAGAATCTTGGAGAGATTTATTCTAGATTTTCTGTTACTATAGAGGGGACGCATCAACTTACAACTCCTCCTCGTCTACATTTTGAGTGTGGTTGTATAAGTAGATGGTAGTTGAAGATGTATGATCGGTCCATGTTTGGAAATCAGCCACCATAAACCATTGGTACTAGAATGTGGTGATCCTGAAGCATCGTGTTGGTTCATCCCTAATAGCTTGAGGGATGAACAACTCATCCCTCAGACAGAATACATACAATGGTAGTCTCTTGCACAGGGGGTATTTCTTATGTCCCTCCGTCAGAAGCGCTATTAGGGATTCTGGATCTGAGTTTGTGTGCATGTTTTCACTAATCCCCAAGTTATATGATATTTTTTCCCTTCAGGCAGCTAATGTAAGTGCCACTTGGACCACTTTCTAGTTTTCCATTTATTATATTAAATACATTTGAGTTTCATTTCATTGTTGTTCGCAATTCTTTGTTGAAGAGATTAGTTGTAGAGAACAGTCGAGGAGACCATTCAAAGATATTGGATCCAGTAGAATGTGGTTGAAGAGTCAAAGACCTAATGTGTAGTGAATAGAAACATGGAATCGTAGCCTAGTGGCACACTGAATAGTATTGCACACCACCGGTCCGCATAGTCTAGATTCCTCAATTAAGATCGCAGAGTGTGTGGAACTTCATGAATCAGGAGAAAACGTATGGAAATTCATAAATCAATGAGAAAAAATTACTAGTCGTATCCTTATATTTATAAGCAATGATGGCTGAGATTCACGGCTCTTCGTGTGCTCTAGATCATGATCGACCCGTGATTTACACCCCTACTTCGCGTTTTTTCTCCATGATCTACCCTGATTTTGGAGAATTACCCTCAAAATATGACCCGCATTACTCCTCAACTTCATTTATGAGGTGGGGAATTTTTTGGCCCCAATATTTTTCTCTTGTTAAAATGAACCCCAAAAAATCCAGGGAAGCTACCTCACCATGTATCCGCACAGATAATCCTCATAAAGCCTCTTTAACTCTAGAAGTAGTGAAAAGCAGTGAAAAATATTCCTCTACAGCCGCACAGTGCAGCTAACGGAAGACTCCATGACTACAATGAACTTGATAGAGAGCTCTCTGCCACCACCGGGTTGATAATTGAGCACTATGAAATTATGATTCACTAGAGAGATCCCTCTCCTAGAACCACTTATAATCTTAAGGAGAGCTATGTGAGTTTGAAGAACTTGTGGGATTGGCCTCCGATTTCGTGGTCCAATTCCTTCTTGAATCGACCATCGAGCTTCACACCACCTCTTGCCTAAAAATACTAGTCTTCCCATGACCCAAAAGTATGGATACTCTAACCTCGTTCCTTATCATCACTAAAATCTTGATACACCCTATACTCTGCCAATAATTTAGAAAATGATCTCTTCAAGGTATTTGAGGATTGCAAAATACCATTTTGTGGGCTCATATTCAGCCTGTCATCTATGAAGGGTTTTCTTCAAGAAACACAGGGTCCATCTCAAAATAAATAGATACCTATGAGAACTCTGGTGTTCATAAAGCACTCATGCTTTGTGAAGTAGATTCCTTACAAATTTGGACCCCATGCTACAGATGGATCAGTATTCTTCGCCTATTACATTGCTTCGCAATGCCTCACATTTCATGGTGCCCATGCTCTGTGAGGTCCTACTTCATGAAAGCACTTTCACTTTATGAATCACTCTTCATACACATTTATACTCCATGAAAAGGCTAGACCACTCCATTGCGCGCATCATAACGCTTCATGTAATCTCTCCACTTGTGGAGCACCCTATCATCACAAGGTACCTTCCTATGGAACCCTTTGCTTCACAATATCTTCTTTTGTATGGACTTCCTAGTTTTTAAAAAGTGATTTCAAAGTCCTTTGGGTGGTTGTTCAGGTTAAATTTATTTTTCTTATGCTTCTTCACATAAACTTGCTAACAGCTAGTGCTTATTCGCATAGTCATGTTGATGTGAGCCCCTCAAAGGATAACTCCACAACCCCATATCCATACAGCTTAGTTATTACCTTCCCTTGACCAAGGGTTAGAGAGCTCCAATTATGTATTTCCTGGGGGTGGGGATTGAATCCTCATCATTTGAGATACATGACATTAAACTCATAAGATTCATCATCCTTAGTACATGACTTTAAACTGTAGCCTCACCCTTTGTGATGTGAATGAGGTGCCTCACCTCAAACATTTTTCATGCTCACTTTTCTCCACAAGAGTGAGATATTAATCAAATGGAATGAGATCCACATTATAGAGAATGGAATCGTTCCATTGGGGAAGGAAACCATCTTGGTGTACGACCTATCCTTTCTTAGAGGAGGTAGCGCCCTTGATCCTCCTCTCTTCTTCAGTGTGTAACGACCAGAGGATGGATCGGCATAGGGGACTCAATAACCCATCCCTCTCTAATTAAAATTTATCTATATTGGGATTCCATACTAGATTAAGTACCAATATTCATCTTCATGGCCTTCTAACCACGCAGAATCCCCACTCCCCTCCTCATGGATGCACCTTTTGTGACTTTATCGTCAGGTCTTTATTGCCTCTTATTTCTCACACTGAGAATGAATAAATGGGGGATCAGAGTAAGAAACGACCATAAAACCCACTATGGGCCTCTTTTTTGCGTAATCCTTATGCCCCCATTACGAACTACATGGACTTTGATCCTTACCCTTTCCAAGTAAGGTATGTAGGAATCCTTCTTGAAGTTCAAGCCCCACACCCATCAGTACTGAACACTTCATGTCGGTTCACCCTCATCCCACATGATGTTAAACTATATACATTTGAACTAGATGTTTTCTGATCAGTCCCTCATATATAGGGTATGTAGTAATCCTCCCAAAGGTCAAAACCCAAACACTGCTAAACCCATTCGAACAATGTGTGTTTTGATCCCTGTCTCCCAGGAAGGGTAGGTAGGAAGCCTCCCGGATGTTCCACCCCAAAAACTGGTAAAACCATTCTATCTACGTGGGTTTTGATCCTTATCTCATTGGTAGGGTCTGTAGAAATCCTCCCTAAGGTTTAAACCCAAACACCGGTAAAACCATTAAAACTATGTGAGTTTGGATCCCTATCTACTAGGAAGGGTATTGAGAAAGCCTTCCTAAGGTTTAACCCCAAACACTGGTACACCCATTTGAACTACGTGGGTTTTGATCTCTACCTCCTAGGCAGCGTTCGTAGGAAACCTCTTGAGGTTCAACCCCAAACCCTGGTAAATCCTATAAAACTACGTGGATTTTGATCTATATCTCCTGGGATGGATAAATATAAAACATCTCTAAGGTTAAACCCCAATTATTGGTAAACTTCGATGTCCCCATGTCTATGACCCACATACATGGTCATTCCCATAGTGGCATCAGACCATCTCTTGGGCCACTAACCCTGCATAAACCCTAGTATGTTGTTAGGTCGTTATCCTTTTTGTACACCCTGTATCCATTCCCCATCTTGAATGACGTGGGTTTTTTCCTTCTCTCCTAGGTATAATAGGTAGGAGTCCTCCCTGAGGTTCAACCCCAAACACTAGTAAACTTCAGTGACACATATTTTGGAACCCACATCCTTGGTCCATCACTTAGTAGCGATAGACCAAATCTTGGTCTACTAAAAACATGTAATCCCCAGCATGTCGTCGGGTCGTTTCCCTTTTCAAAATCCCCAACTCCATGCCCCATTATGATCTACATTGACATTGATTCCCTTGCACTTTGTTACATATGATACCTCCCTAAAGCTCAATCCAATCACTCATGTCGCATCCTGGTCTCTACCCTGAGGCTTTTTGTTTCAGAAGGTCATGTCGCAACCTAGAGGTTCTACTTCCATTTGGTTCCATCCATGCATCCATTCTAATGGGTCACCTACCCAGGTTTCCCATCACCCAATATAACTACATGGGCTTTGATTTCCTACCACATGGATATGTAGGAATCCTCTTAGAGGTTCAAGAACAACACCACCATTATCATCACTTATGTTCCATACCATTCCTTCCATCCACTTCACTCAACCATCAATCATCCATCATGATTCTTACCCGGGATTCCATGTCCCAGTGGGATCATTCCATCCATTCAGGAAACCAACCATGCGTAAGCCCCAAACAGTCCATAACAATCCAAACAAGAGATCCCATATTGTTATGGGCAGCTATCCAATGCTTAATACAAACATGTATCCGGGTTTTTGTCCTTTGTGTACATTCTAATACATCACCCCTTCGAACGACATGGGTTTTTATCCTCATTGTCTACAGGTTCAATCCCAACCAATGGTAAATCTTGGTGTTCCCCTTTTTGTGGTGAAATGTCCCAATATGCCCTTAGTGGTGTCCATAGTATCATTCTCTATGTGATATCTTCTCTATATGGGAAACACCAACATGGATTTTTCCCCATTGGGCATTTTGATCCATCCATCTGGTAAGCCATCCAGGTGATCCCTCCTCGGGATGTACCAATCAGATCCATCTCAATGGGATGTTCTGAAAACTATCCTTCCATCTCCTCATGATGTTAAATTCACAATTACCTCATGTTAACCATGAGATTTCTGAGGAAAACCTCAGAAGATGCACCTCTATAATAACTATCTCCAAAAAGCATAAAACTTGTGGCATAACCTATCTTAAACATGGGATGTTGAGGAAAACCTTCGAGAAATTCCTATTACATATAATTCCCCACACTCGACGTGGGATACCTCAGGATTCCACACCCTCGAGAAGCCCTATAATAAGGGGAAAAAACCCAGGAACATATGTGTTCAATCATACAAACACACCATCAATGTCCAATATGTCTACTCCCCCAATCAAAGGTTTCTAGTTTGAAATAAACCTTTGGAATGTCCTGATAGAAGTAGTGTATCTAACCGGTGTCCATAAAGATATGACATCAGGGTGGAGTTTCATGAAAAATTACTTAATCATTATGGGATACCCGGAATAGGTGACGAATTATGAGGAGGAATCCACCGAAGGAGAGACTGACATCCCATCATCGCATTTTGATCAAAGAGAAAAATTCCACAAATAAGAGATGGATGCCACCCGCCTTTCAAAATTGGGAATGTGGGGCAACATCCAGCATTTCACAGCATGACAGTGAGTGTCCCAGTAAAAGCATTTAAAATTGTAATTAAATGTAATTTTGAGTTAAAATAAGTAGATATAAAGGTGCTAAAGAGGATAATTATCTTTTTAAAGGTTTCTAGTTATCAATATAAAGGATATTACAATCGTTTCATGATGTTAAGTCAGAAATTAACTTAAGAAATTTGATTCATGGAGCATTCTTGCATAATAGTGATCTAAAGTATTTTGAATCACATGAAAATAGGTAGAGCATTTAAAAATGGTAGTTTTATAAGGAATATTTAGTTGAGTAATGATTCTATTGATAATTATAATAAATGACATACTATAGGAGTCTTTTGGTGTATTTATAAATATTGTGTGCTTTGTAAACCAAAATGGGGAACACTATACTATTGTGAGTCCAAGGTGATCATTTTGTGAGGAATTTTATATGTCGTTTTGTTTCTTAATGAAAGATGAAAATAGTCAATAGTTTTTAGAGGATTAAAATGGGGATCTACAAACCGCAAGAAATATCATGTATTGAAATAATTTTCCCTATCTAAAATGGTTATCTTGATTATGTCATGGGCTTACATTGTGGTAGTTTTGAAAAGTATCTGTAATAGTTGATTGAGGTTTTACATCGGGGGAAATAATACATATTGAATGTTTTTCTGTTTGAAAAATAACCACATGCGAAATGGATTTGATGAAGTAAAATATAGTGTTGTGCGTTTTTATGTGGTATTCAATGTGGTTCAAAGCAGCTTGGCCAACAAAGGGTCCCACATATTAAAGTATGAGCCATGGTATTGGGAAAATTCTTTTTCTGAGTTGATTGGATCACATGGATATTTTGTTGGACTATTATACCATCAAAATTAATATATAATGAAGTTTTATTTCATTGAAAATGACTATTAGAGAGATAGCATATAATCTAGAGTTTTATTGATTATATATAATTAATAGATTATCCATTTGATATATTAGAAGAGAATAACAAGAAGCGGTGAAGAAAAGATGTTGTGTGCATGTGTAGGATATACAAAGTGAGGAAGGTGCTTTCAATCTTGTAAGGAAATTTAAATAATAGATCATAGCATAAAAAACTATATAGTGGCCTCTTTAGTGGAATATTATTCAGTTTTTTTCAAAATTTACTATCACTGTAAATGTTATGGATGCATCGAAGAACTATCAAGAGATATGCAACATGGGTTTAACATAATCCATACTTCTTTTTGATCATGGGTGATTCTAGTGGGTTTTGTGATCATGTGTTTTTCTATTTACCCAAATGATTAGACTATCATACAGTGTGGGGAACGTTATAAACAGATATGCTCATTATATTCGTGTGTTTTGTAATTGTAAATACAATAAAAATCATTGATCTCAATAAGTGGTGAATATTTTATTTAATGGAACATTAAAAATAAATTAAATTTTATGATTCACCGCTATCTATATTTTTATATAAATCATGAATATTTTTCTATAAATGTTATCATATAATAGAGTCTTTTCTTTTTACAGACTATTTTGAAGACAGTGTTTGAGTTCTATCTCTAGTGGAATATGTTTTCAGTGATTTATTTTATATATAATAGATAATTTAAATTCATTTAATGGAAAGGGGGTCCCTATATTTTATGGGAAATGTTATCACATATGGATGTAAATGTTGTTTCCATACAATTTATCTAATTTTTATAATGTTTTAGAAGCTTTAAATAAGGGTTTCATCCACTTGTTGAAGGTGTTGCAATTATAGAACCCAACAAGTGGAATCTAAATAATTATGGACTTTCACAATATGATATTTTTTATTCTATTTCAGAAAACTAATTTTTGAAAGTCATTTGAATAAAAATCAAAAAAAGGAATATAGTTTAAGATTGAGAATTTATGTGAATAGAATACAAAATTTAAGTAGGGAGATCTATTATTTTAGAGATTTATGTATTAATACTCCATGATATATAATGATTAAATTTTTGATGGATAATTTATAAGGGTAAATGTAATATTCAAGGTTAAATTTCTATGAATATTACATGGACTTATTCACCACATTTTCTTATAAAAACCTCATCATATGAAAAATTTTAATGACTAGACATTGGGGGTCTAAGTTTCTATTATGAAGTGATTATACCACCATATCATAGGTTGTAATAAAAATCTAAATAACTAAGAATCATAAACAGTAGAGTACATAGATGGAATAAATCAACATAATATGATACAATAAAATTAAAAGGTGTAAAGGCCTAAATATACATGTCTTAAATAAAATAATAATCACCCACTAAGATGATAAAATATACAAGATATGTAATATGAAAATAAATACAACATGTTCTACTACTGACCTTGAGCTATACCATATACCCAATATACAAAACCATATAAATCCACTCTAGCATGATCATAAGACTCCACATGAGTGGATTTTCTAAAACATGACATTTCATATCTCCTCCCTATCTGTCATATATATGTACTCAATGTGAATGTAGGTATATTGTATACACGAACACTATGGTTCATATATAGTGGGTGAGAAATGAACCTCAATAGGCGAACACCAACAATGACTATATAACATATTTTCATAAGTGCATGGTTATGAAATATTTGAAGCCTAGCTGAAACAGAACTGAAATAATATAAAATAATACCCCCATATATCCATAGGTATTTGACATATATTACACTCCCATGGTTTTATATCAATTTAAATTTAATTAAAACTTGAGGTATTTCATATCTTTCCAGACATGCAAACTTGAGTCCATAATAATAGTGATATAGTAAATCATTATAATCTAGATGTTAAATTGGAAGGTATAAATTTTAATTACAAAATTATTAAAAATATGTATAATGGTTCCTAATATTTCATATTTATTGATTAATGTCTAATAAACAAGTACCCATCTTTCGGTAAATTTATTTTATGCTTTAGAAATTATTTTCTTCAAAAATGGGATTTATCACATTTTTTCATGTGAAATTAGTAATTAATTTATACCCTTTTTAGTAATATTATTTTAGGAGAAAAATATAATTTCCAAAATCAATATTTCAATATTATCATCGGGTGAATTTTTATTTTTTTCTAAAAAAAATTAATTTTTAGTGAATAGTGAAAATACCTTTTTTTTAAACATCATTTATTATATATCATAATAGTAGATACTCAAAAAAATCTTGGAATCCTTCCCTTTATCCTATATCTTATTTAATTATTCAAATATAAATCATTAAAGTCATAAGGGGTAGGCCAAAAGAGGTCTCTCAAAGAGGAAGTGCAAATCCTAACCAAGCTCTTTCAATTTTATTTATTCTTATACTTACTCAAAAATTATTTTACCCATAAAAATGATGAATAAAGTATAATAAAAACAATTATATGTTATTATGTTGATAAAAAACCATTTACCACCTCTTCTCAATCCAATGTTATAGAAAAGTATCACTCATGGGTACATGTGGACTCTCGCCTCCACATAGCGATACAACTCATTTTCCACCACCATCATTTTTTGGTTATTATGATATATTTAAGGTTTATATATGAATTTTATTTCATATTAATTGTTCTTTATGTTTAATAAATAGTTTCATTTCATTTTATTCATTAATAAATTGAAGAATCACTTGTGCGTGCTTACAAACTATCGTCTCTACATTGTTATATAATTCATTTTCAACACCAATTTATATAAATAGATATAAATTTTTATATAATGAATATATATGATATTCACATCATTATTAATAGTATATATATGAATAAACCATTATCAATTTTTAATGAACATAACCATTGAACCAAAAATGATATAAAAACGAAGCTCTTAATAGTTGAAATGATGATGATAATGAAATATTCTTAATGAAAAGGTTATAATATGTTTTAAATAAAACATATATGGTTTCATATGTATTATTATGGTGTAGTTATATAATTATAATAAATTGAAATTTATTATATAGGTTATTAGAGTGCTTTTTCAGAAAGACCAACTTGTGTAAAGGGTTTTATGTTACAATCTCATTATTACTGGGAATGTTTATGCTTAAATTAATTGATGATGAAATTGTATGATCTGTATCTCCAAAATATTATTTCTTCCTCTCATGTTTTTTTGATATATTTTAGTTTTACTTTTAATTTACAACTATTTAATTACTATATAGTCTGAAATAATATTTTTAAGGAGAATTTGCCTTGTTTTTCTCTTCAGTTGAGTATCTTTTCATCCATGGACATATTTTTCATTATTGTTTTTATGATCATTTTTCTCTATTAAAGAAAGATAGTTTTAAGTAATTTAAACTATATTTTACATTACATAATATTTTTTTGAAAGGAAAATTCTTATCTTTTCCCAAATTATATTCATTTTACTTTTTACTGATAATGTGAAAGTGATTTTTATTTTAACATACACCACATTAATGGATTTCTATTTCATAATGAATACCATTTTCTTAGAATATTTGTTTATAATTTTAAATTTTTATTTTCAAAGGAAATTTTTTCCTTAATATTTTAGAAATTTTTAGATTCGATATATCGGATTTCAAAAACAGATATTTTCCTTAGTAAATATTATAGTGATATTTTAAAGCTATTTTTACCTATAAAAACATCATTTGACATTTCTTATGATTTATTTTGGTAATGTTCCCATTTAAATATTTCAATTATTTCTCTAGATGACCTATGATTATGATGTTGAAATTTTTTTGAATTCCATATCCCTTCCAGGGGTTATGATTTGATGATATGATTAATGTTTTATGCTATTTTGACACTCATATGTATGGTTTTCATCATGACATATATGGGGAAAAATTATATATCCCTATAATGGATTGTGTAAATGTTAATATATCATGAGACAATGAAAAATGGAAAGGGGAATGAAGAGAATTCAAAACGGTAATTTAACTAATAAGATAGTATTCTGAGTGAATGTTGACTATAGAAATGATGGAATGGGGTTTATAACCAATCCACGATGATAGTATTATCAGTGAGACTTGACTAAGGAAATAGTTTAAAATACTTATGTGCATTCCAAAAACATATGTGTTTTTCCAATGATATTGTTTCTTGGATTGTTATTGATTATTGATTATTCTACACTCTTATGTATTTTGTATTTCGATAGATTAAAAAATATCCTATGTTTCATGATTATGATATATGAATTGATGGGTATGATTTTCTAAAGTTTATCTCATATTATATTACCCTCAAGAATATCTTTTACTCACTTGTGATAATTTCTTAATATCTATTTTATTTACCCTTATTGAGAATGTTATCATACCCTTTATAATGTTTCCCTTCCCCAGGTTATAAAGAATAGCTTTAAGTATTATATGTCTAAAAAGATTTTTAGATGTGAACAGCTTAATAAGAAATGATGTAGTTAATTTATGTATCATTTTTTTATATATCCATGTTTCCAATGACACTAATCCTATATTGTTCTCATGGGGGTATTATAGTAACATTTATTTAATATTTATCTAATATTGTATGGTATTTATGTATGAAAATTATCGGTCATTATATTTGGAACAAGAGGAAATGTTTATTATATTTTTGGAAATTATGAAGAGGAAACATTAGTGAGAAACCATAGGATAAGACTATGAATAAAGGAACATCCTAAGTTATATCAAATAAAGGACTTTAATTCCTTGTGAAAATACATATTGGTCTAGATTCTAAATGTGGACATGGTTTTTGGAATATATACATCTAGAGGTAAAAACACTAAAAATATTTATTTAAGTATATCTTAACAATCACTCTAGAGAATAATGAATGTTCTCTTACAATGAACCTGGTTTGACACTCCTTGGGATATTGTTAGGTTAATTCGCATTTTCATTATAATACACTATTGAGTGTTTGAAAATATAATGACCATAAATGACCTATGTTTATCATAATGTGTCATATATTGAAAATTAATTATCATGGTTTAGACATACTTTGAATTATTTTTCCGGATTAATTACTCGGATTTTTTATTGTAATCACTATTCCAACCATTTTAGTTTTCGTATGAGATTTAAGATTAAATTATAAGATTGAGGGGGTGACATGTACACTCAAATATTGAGATATTTTATTTGTTCATTTCCAAATGATTTCATTTATATATTTAAAATACTCAAGGAATGTTAATTCAAATCCTAAATGAATAGTATCCAAATAGCCATAAAAACTCATAATGTTATAATGATTTCATATAATGTCTATGAGTCTTCCCCAATTGATTTTTTGGTAGTGTGATTCCAAAAAATCATTATATAATTCATTTTTTTGATTTTTATGTATTTCTAGCAATAGATTCGATTTATTTATATAAAGATCATATCAATTATAGAGGAAGGAAAGTCAAAATTAAAATTCTGAACCAACCTAAGATTGTCTCTTAGTGTTAGTCTAAATGCGAACACACAATGGAAATTACATCCATTAAATAAGGCTATATTACTAATCCATATGGTAATTTATCTCATATTTTTGGGGATAAACTCACCATTCGTGATATTATTATTATATGGTATTTTCTTATGGATTTGTAGAAGATTTTTATATACTTCTTCCAAATAATGAATTTTTGTTTTCAATATAATGTATTCTATAACTATTTAAAAGGCCCTATAGAGAATTTCCCTGATTGAGTTTCTAGAATTGAAGAAGTAACTATATGAGGACCTTGAAAAGGGATTTATTCAACCATGTTCCTGAAAAATGGGTGCACATATGCTTTTTGTTAATAAGAAAGATAGATAAATGTGACTATGTATTTATTATCAGAAACTTAACAATATGGAGATCAAGAATATGTATCATGTTCCCTATATTGATGATTTTTTTGATCAACTATGAGGACGTCATAATTTTTAAATGATTGATCTTTGTTTTGGATACTTTGAGTTGAGGATCAAAACTAAAAATAGATCCAATAAATCCTTATAATCAAGTTATAAACACTATATATTTATATTAATTCCATTTGTTCTTACTAATTATCCCACTATCTTCATGTATTTAATAAATGGAATCTTTATAGATTAACTTGATCAGTTTTTTGTCATTATACATGATATTATTATATATTACAAGAAAATGGAAGCATATGAAGATCACTTGAGGATTATATTGAAGACACTAAGGATGGATAATATGTATGTAAAATTTACTAAGTGTAAATTATGGCATTTAAATGTTTCATTTTTGGGTTATATATTCTAAAGAAAGGGATTATCGACAGATCCATCAAGGATAAAAGTTATTCAACATTGCCTCAGAAAAACTAAAATGAAAAAATATAGAGTTTTCATTTATTGGATAGATATTATCAATGATTTTTGAATGATTTATCATGGATATATAATCCACCCACTATTTTAACTCATAAAAGAGTTAATTTCAATCAAACTGATCATCGTTAAGATAATTTCAAGGGAATTATAATAAGGTTAGTTCATGAAACTATGCTCACACTACCCGATAGTGGATAACTATTTGTGATTTATAGTGACACATCAAAGAAAGGGATGAGATGTGTCCTCAGGTAAAATGATATCGCGATACCTTATGCATTATTCCAATTCAGGTTCGTTTAAAAATATTACCCAAATCATGATTTTAGGTTAACAGTGTTAATATTTTAATTAAATATATGAAGGAATTATATTTACAGAGAATGGTATAAAATATATAATAATCATAACAATTTGAAGTATATATTCACCAAAAAATAGTTCAATATGTAACATAAAAAGATGAATGAACTTGATTAATGATTATGACCTCTCAATACACTGCAACACAGGGAAATAAAAAATGTTCGATGATCCTTTGAGTCCAAAGGATCATTCTAGATTATGTATAATGAGGATCAAAAGAGATCTAATATTTTTTTTATAGATTCACCTTGAAATGTAGAATAAAGGGAAGAAATATAATCTTTCCTATATTAGTGTTTAACCATATATCCATGTAAATATTAAATATGTGAAAAAAGAGGATGTAAAGCTATAAAAGTAGGTGACAAAGAGTTTAACATTTATTAATATGGAATAATAAGATCTAGGATCCAAATATGTGGCTCATAAATACCAGACCCCGAGAAGGAACTACAAGAAGAAGCTCATATCTCATCATTCTCTATTCATCCTATAAGTATGACAATATATAAAGAACTAAAAGAGAATTATTTATATGAAAACATGAAGGGATATATTTCAGAATATGTATCTTTATTCTTGGTACACTACTAAAAAACACAAAATACATGACGCTAACCCTTATCAGCACTAGTGAAAATTCTTGATAATGGTTGCATTTATCAGCACTAAAAAATAAATTTAAAAAATTAACCTTTATTAGAACTAAAAAATGAAGTGATAAAATGTACCCTTTATGAGAGTTTTTTAGTTTTGAAAAAGGTTTACCTTTATCAAAAATTATTAGCACATATAAATGGAACATTTATAAGTTATTTATTTTTATCATAGATAATGGGTACTGTTATCATCAAATTGTTTAGCATAGATAAAGGTCACAATCATGCATGCTAGTCCCACGTCAAAAAATCATAGGTTATGCCGCTACCTTATATAACATTACATTGCATCATAAGCTCAGAAGCCTTCTTCATGGATGAGGTCCTGAATACATGTAACACACACTTCCCTAAAGGCCTCTTCATTGATCTGTGTGAACTGAGGCTCCCACAATGCTCCCCTCGGGCCTTGGTCCACCCCCTCACACATGACTAGGTCCTACAAGACCCGATCCACCTATCGGATCGCCCTATACATAGCCCACTCCCATTTTTAACCAATAAAAAATAGAAGTATTAAAAGTATTAAATAATTGAAAGAATTAAAAAAATATATAATTTAAAAATAAATAAATTAAAAAATTATTAATTTTTTTTATAAAATAATAATTAATAAATTGAATATATATATATATTATTAATAAATAGTATATATAAAAAATGGCTATATAAAATTAATAAAAATTAATAAGTAATTAAATAAAAATTTAAAAAGTGTAAATTAAAAATATGAAAAAAATTATTAATTAAATAATTATTTATAAAAATTTATAAATTTAATATTCATATTCATATATATATTATAAATATATGTAAATAGTATATTATAAATTTATATATATATATAATAAATAAACTATATTAAATAAGAAAATTTAAAATAAATAAAATTAAATATTATTAAAAAAATTAATTCATGAAACGATTCTTAATATAAATAAATTATTTTAATATATAACAATAATTATAAATATTATAAATAATATATATTAAATATAAATTTCATAAATTAAAAAAATTATTAATTAAAAATATATTAATTTTTATTCGTTTTTAATGGTTTTTAAATATAATTATTCATTAATACATTTAATATAGAAATATATTAACTTATATTTCAATATATATTTATATCAATAGATGAAATATTTCCTAAAATATGATTTATATAATATAAAATATTTAATCTTATGTTAAATAATTCATATAATCAAAGAGGTTCACAAGTAATTTGGAAACCGATCCCACACCGGAAAAAATTATTAGCAAAAAGTAAATAACAAGCGTAATGGTTCCGAGTTCAAAGAAGTAGAACAAACTACCACCATAAAACACCAAAAAACACACCAACAATCAATATGAAACCCTCAAGATTCACCTTTTACACCTCTACATTAGTGGTCGATGTGCCCCTCAAATGTCTGACTCTTCTCCTTTTCTTAGATGCCATCCATATAGCATGATATCCCATTTCTGAAGAGTATTTTTTTCTAACTTTAACTAGACTGTTCATCCACATCCAATCCCATGATATGATTATCAGCAACCTCATTTTGATTGGTTTCATCACCCCCAACTGAATCCTTATTAAATAGAGGGTCACCTCCACTCTTATATACGACATTAGATACATCATTGGTAACCACATCCACAAGGGATTCCATATTTGGAACATTCACATTCAACATAGGGTAAGATGATGCATTAAGATCATAATTAATAATTTTTTATTTATGAATGATGTTCATATCAAGGCTCTCAAGGTAGAGCATGAAAAAATTAGAACTGTTGCTATATGTAAGCATTTCAAATAAATTGGGAGCAAGTCCACCAAAATTCTTCCCACTTATTCTTATCCTATTCATATACCTATTTTTATTCTATTTTTTTTGTAATTTCATCACTATCATCAAATAATGACTTGTCTAGAATATCCTTTCTACAAACCATGATAGAATCCCTGATATTTTTATTTTTATTTATTTTATTTTTTATTTTTTAAAATTATAAGTATATAAATATATATAATGATATAATGATATTCATAATTATAATAACATAATTATTATTTTTAAAGAATGAATATATTTACTTGATTTATATTTATTTATTAGACATATATATATATAATTGTATAAATATTAAAAAAATATAAATATATTTATAATTATAAATATAAAATTATAAATATATTTACATATATCTTTATTTCTATATATATTTATAAATTTATATTTACCATATTTAAAAAATTTCAAATTTATAATTAAAAATAAATAATTTTTTTAAAAGTATCTATATAATTATATAAATTATATATATATATTTAAATAATTATATAATTTTAGTCAATATATTTATATAATTATTATATTTACTATATCCATTAAATAAATAAATATATATATATATAATTATAGAAATACATAAAATGGTATAAATACATTTGAAATCATATAGAAATATTGAAAAAATATATTTACAAATATAATTATAATTATAATTATAAAATTAACTCCTCTATCAGTGCTACTATTTTATCACTAATAAAGATATCATTTATCATTCTTTCTTTAGAGATGATAAAGATATATCTTTAAAACTGATAAAGATATATCTGTATCAGCGCTACAACTTTAGCTCTCACAAAGAAATATATTCTCTGTGCCTCTTTAGGGCTGATAAAATGTATTTTTGTCACCTCCTTTTAGAAGTGCTAATAAAAACCTCTATGATATATTTAAATGAACTCTAATGGATCCAATTTTAGTCAGATATGTCAAACTCTTTCAAAACCACACTTCATTCATTACTCCTCCTTGAATTTCTCTTAGATGAATCAATACATGAATATAGGGTCTCTTATTCCCCCCTCCTCTATCATTTCGTTATTTTTCAGTTTCTATAGTGTGTGTTAGTGTGATTTTTTCTTGTCTCAGTGCAATTTTGGGTTCCAATTTTAGAAATCTACACATTCTCATTCGACTGTTACTGATTTTAAAAGCCTAGAATATTAAAACCCCCACCTTTCTTGTTCAATAAGACCCTTGTAATTGGGTTGGGTTTCTTCCTTATGAATTTAAGGCCTGTAATTAGTTTCTTCCCCTTCTTTTTTATCCCTATTCAGTGAGTTATGGCATGACATATACCTTATATATGAAATATGTTCCCCTATATATTGAATGAGTATCCTTCTACTTAATATAATGTAAAATTTTTTCATCCCTATGTTTTTGGGGGAGTTAAAAAAATAGAAAAATTCTATGCCAAAAATATTTTAATTATACTTTTATATTTTTATTGTAAATGTTAAATTAATATTATTATTATTATGTTAGTGATTCATGAATAATAAAAATATTTTTTTTAGTTTATTGGATCAATTGAATTTTTAAAACTCATAGGTGAATATGATATTTTCTTATGATATTGGATGATCATTTTGTTTATTTGTTCATCTAATTTTAGAAAAATGATAACATTATTTAAAATTTATGACTCTTTGGTGCTTGATAGTGTGTATATCCATTTAGGAAAATAGTTTTTTTATGATTTCTATAGACATCATTATTTTTTTTCCAGAAATTTTTTTTTTATGTTAAAATTATATTGTAATTTCTAAAAATGATTTTTTTTGTGAAATTCATTTCATGGTTTTTTTATTTTTAAAATTAATGTCATTATAAAATAATGATACTAAAATTTATTTTAAAACCGGAATTTATATTTTTTTAGGCCTAAAAATGGACTTAGATACCCTGATTGGGGTGTGAATCAAGGTATGAATATTCATTTCAAATTTGTTCATGCCCCAATGGATCTTGTCCTCTTTATTATAAGGGTCACCTTATTTTATCTAAACTATTTATATTGATCATACTCCTTACTTATTTATCTGATGATTATGTAATGAATTTAAAGCAGGAGACCAAGCACAAGGACGTACATATTTTTATTTGGTTCATCCTCACATGTCTACATCAAAGCATCATACAAAAACAATGTGCTGATGTACTAAATCAACTAAGGCTCACAACCAAATTCAACATTTGGGATTGATATCATCTATGGTTAGACTAACTACCTTTATAGTCTTTAGAGACAAATCACTAGTTCCCAATGGTCACTCTCTCAATCTTTCCATTGATGGATCACTATTGGGGGAGGATTACCTTAATCCACTTTTATTTCTCACTACTACGGAATGGTTTCATACAAAGTTTATGGAAATATAAGCCCTCTCATTAGAAATAATGAATACATCCTCAGTTACATGTATATTTTAAGTGGAATTTATGCTTTTTTCTATTTTATGACTACCAATTTACAAAACGTTTTCTAGGAAATCATTTTTTAATACTTTCATGATGTGCCCTCCCTTGAGGAACCTCACAAAAACTTCATGCAAATGCCAAATTTTTCTAATTTATATACTTCATTCAGGAGCCCCACAACTTTCATGTAGATATCCTCCTTCTCAAATCTCAATTAGCCTTCATGAAACAACCACCTTTTAAGAATATCAAACACTAGGAATCTCACATAGCCTTCACAATACTCATGATATTTAATCATATTTTTATATCCTTATCGAACATAAATACTTTAACAAGTCATACAACATTCAATCCTAATTTAATAGCCTTCATGAATTCAGTTTCATCATGATTTTTTTTGTGATAATAACCTTAATGAATTCTATGAATTTGAGTATTTTTTAACTCTTGATCTAATTTATGAATGGAAGAGGCTTGTTTACAGTTTTTCCCTCCTATTCCTGAAGCATCCATAATCCTCATCAACTGTTTTTAAATCCCTAAAATATCATCAGTGAACCGTTCTATGTTCATGAAGCACTAGAGAAATTTTTCTTTTATAAATCATCTTGTAGTTGTAGTGATTTACATTAAAACCCTCACACATTAACAATTATCATTCGTGATGATCCACACCTTGAAGAAAAAACCTTCATAAATCTTAGTATTAATAATACTCATAAATTTACAACATATTTTATTAGTAATTCCAGTAAATACAGAATTCATGATTATTGAGTCATCATCCAAATTTTGGACCCCAAAAATTTGGAAAACACTTGAAAACTGTGTTACCATGTATACTCAAATTTTGGTACTGCTTCTAGGGAAACAATTCATTTTTGTTAGATATTTTTCAATATTCATTATCAATATGCATGTCATAACTCCACAACTATCCATGAAAAACTTCTTTTTCAACAAACACATTTAACTCAACAAC
Organism: Viscum album; assembly: GCA_963277665.1. NCBI lineage: Eukaryota > Viridiplantae > Streptophyta > Magnoliopsida > Santalales > Viscaceae > Viscum > Viscum album. The sequence goes on along the minus strand of OY728145.1, from coordinate 1,981,615,338 downwards.
ACTTCAAGGTTACCCTTAAATATTCATTTCTAAAAAAATTATAATGATAATTGTTTTAGAATGCTTTTATAAACCCAATGAATAATGGATTTATTGGAAAAGAAATTATTTAATCTAATATTTATATTTTTGGAAAACTGATTTGAAAAATGATTTCAAAATGACATCTTGAGAAATAATATTAATATGATTCTAGTATATTATTTATTTAGAATAAGTGGAAAACGACCTAGAAAAAGATTGGTAAATTCTATGTTTATATGAAGGTAATAAAAATTAAACCCTCCATTGAGATTGGTATATTCTATGTCTATATTGATGTCATAGAGTATATTTTTATTCCATATTATAATCTCTTTAATATAGGAATTCAATAATTTGAAAATTTTATTTTTATTAAGGTTTTACTTATATTTCCAATGGATATTATTTTCAATGATGGTTATGGAACTAAAATTTTATCAACATGAAACCATGAATTCCACATTACTTTTACAATATATGAAAATTAATTCATTTCATATCCAATGATTCCCAAATTCAAATGCCTTTTTCTTTAAAATAGATTGACATTCCATTATGTTTATATCCAATTGAAAACCAATATTTTTTGATATTTTGAGTGGGTAAAATAATGTTTTTTAATTAAAAAACACACAGTTATCTTTCAATAATTTGTGTATATAAACATAATATACCTCATATTCCTTACAACCCTTGATAAAAACAAGAAAAATAATAAATGTTGGATACAATTTTTTTATGGGTTGAAGGATGGTTGGTATTCCAATTAATCTTTTACAACGTTCCTTCAATAAACCTAATGAATTGATAATAACAAGGATATCGTTGATTTTTTTGGTCAATATAATGTTATATCCCCTAAAAATTTCTTTTGAAATCCTCTACTCTTTCTATATAACATAAAATTAATTAAATTTGTTAGTTTTTATTATTTTACTCAAAAATTATTTCATACCCCCAATTTTTTTCATTTTATAAAACATATTTAAAACACATTATCTTGTATTCAATGCTCCATGAGATAATAAATAGTTCTTACATAGTACTATGAACCATGATTTAAAACCTGATAAATTTTAGTCATCATGACAACACAATCAGTGATCAACTGAGACTTTTATAGGGGTCAGATAAATTTATCATGGTGGTGTACATATAATTAAATGGGTTAGAGAAACTCAATTTTAATTATGGTTATTTTTATTACTTGTAACACGACATGTGATTAATTTTTTATTTTTCTTTCTCAATTGAATTATGTGTTAAGATTAAATGCCTTTAAACACTATAATTATTTCTTACTCTTATACTAATAATATATCCCCTAATTTTTTATATAATTACATTCCATTAGATTTTTACAAAATTTTATTGTGTGAAAATTGTGAAACATATGGTTTTATTTAATGTTAATGTAGTTCTATATCTTTTATGTCCTAATTTCTAATTTTTATATCTTCTTCTTTTTCTCATGATCTATATGTTCTATTAGTTGAGGATAGATTAGATATGTGTTATTTTGGTATATCACTAATTGATTCAAATATAGGACATCCCAATAGAATAATTGATTTTTAATTTTATCTTTTCAAATGAATCTCCTGTCTATTTTTTTACCTTTATCACAATGTGACCTAAATAGATTGAGAATGAAATTAATTCAATTTAAGATATAATTGGAATAATTATAAAGAATAATTGGATATTTTATATTGGAAAAGATACATGAATTATATTTTTAATAAATAAAGAATCTATTATTATTTATTTTAGTGAAATTAAATTATAAAATAATTTTTTTCCATTGAAAATGTTTTATCTTAATGGATAATATGTAATTGACTATAGAGATAAGTACTCCATTAGATTCAATATTATTTTTACAATATTTGATGTTATATGTAGATTATATATAACCTTTTATGATTTATATAACATGAAAAAGAATTGTTGAACTATTATGACTTATTATTATGCACTAAAAAATATAATTTAATACAATTAAAAGAGTATTTTTTAAAGAACTTATAGAAACGAATTTATAAATAACATATTTGTTGATTGTGTAACATTTACAGTTTTTAAATTTCTTGAGAAATAATATTAACATTATTATAGTAGATTCCTTATTTAGAATGAGGGAAAAATCTACACCCAGAGGATGCTAGATTCTATGTTATTTTAGAGGGTCTAAAATTCAAACTCTCCCTTTAGGATAGTATATAATATGTTTATATATATGTATTAGAGTATACGTTCAATTTGGATTATATCCTCTTTTATATAGGATTTTATTAAATTGAAAATGTGATCATTATTGGAGTTTTACTTGTATTTCCAATATAAATTATTATGAATGATGGTTTTGGAATGAATGAATTTTGGCCAAGTAGCCAATTCTTCAACATTAATTTTAAAACATAATAAAATTAATCCATTGCATTTACAATGATTTTCAACTAAAAATTAATTATTCATTAAAACACACAGAATTTCAATTATACTGAAAAACAATTCATAAAATGTATAATTTCATCCCATGGCACATTACTGGTCAATTAAATTTTTTATGTTTAAAATTATTAATATTGAATACCAATGGTTCTTTGATAAAATATCACATTTTTAATATTAAATTATTTTAACCGCATACTAGAAAATCTAATTATTGAACTAAAAACTATTTAAAATTTTTTGTTTTCAAATATATTTATTAGTTATGATTACATTAATATATACCTATAAGTAATTGAGTTTATTAATAAATCCATTTTATTAACATTTTAAATAAGTTATTGTATAATTATACAAGAAATAATGATTTGGAAGACCTTTATTTATGATGTATGTTATGTTATAACATGGTAAATGTGAATAAATGAGAGAGGAAACATTTATTCTTGATGTGGATACCTATCATTGGTAATATGTAATAATTAATAAAAATAAGGATTAAGGGTTAACTGGTATATATCAGCGGTTAAATGTTCAATATGATTTCAATTTCACACTGCTTTTTCTAGATATTTGAATTAATCATATGGGGCATTTTTCCACTAACAGGTGAGATTCACCTAAACATTCACACTCCTTTAAATCGCTGCAGGTACTGTCAATAAAACTCCACATGGACCATCCCAAACCATGTAAGGAAATGAATAAACATAAACTCCCCCATATATTGGAATCCCACATATAAATTTAATAGAAATTTTCCTAGAATTACCTCCATTTTGTCATGGGAAGCTAAGGTCATTATAAATTCAATCCTTTGAAAGATTGGATTTTTATTTTCTTGTAGTAACTGAAGAAAGTATTTGAATGTTGAAACTACTAAATTTGCCTCAACATGAGTGTGTGTAAGACCATCCTGCTAAGCCTTCTAATTTACACACCAATCAAGGAGCCCCTTGTAAAGATCAGTCTACTACTAATTTTTTTTATCATTGTCAAATAAACTATGAAATTTTTTCTAGTTATTCACCAACTCATATCCCGATAACATTTAGATTTAAAGAGAAAGTTGTCATCCTCACAATTTTTATCTCATGAAAAGTTATTATTTCATTTTGTTTCTAAAGACTCATCCCCCATCTCTTCTGAACATGGACCTATGTTTCTTGAACTAATATAGGAAATTTCCATCCTACACCATGTACAGGTGATCATTTTGGAAGACCTGAGAGGATAAATCCTACCATAGTGGGGTAATTATTTTATTAAATTAAATTAATCATTTCCTCCAACGCATACTAAAAATTTTAAAATAATCAAATTCTATGTTCCCCTTAACATAATTATCTAAAATTTTTACCTTTGATATTGAATATCTTATGTGTATTGTTTTTTATATTTTGTTAAAAATTAATATTTTATGAACATAATAGGATGGATATGAATGAAAAATGAATTCATGTTAATCATATGAAAACTTATTATGAAGATGGTATTAAATATTTTTTCATGTTTCTAATAGGGTATTCATACGGCCCTTGTAGAATCATTTTTCTGCATTTACATTGTTTTTATTCAAGAGAAATTTTTCCAGAAGAGTTTCCAGAACAATTGATTTGTCACATAATAGATAAGATCTATAAATATTGGAATGAACACAAGAAAAAATTAAACATTCAGATTGATTGGGATGATACTGTAGTTTATGGATCACTAGTTACGAATATCATTTTAAATGATGATGGAGATTGAATGAAAGATATGAAAATGTAAATTGATGCTAAAATTTGTTATTTTCCAAAGTGGTTTGAGAAGTAAAATATATGTGTTAAAAGACTATTGAATACCAGTTGTACTAAATAAAAAAATATTCTCATGTATTAAAGTTATATAATTTGAAATATAATAGTGGATGACGCAACACATGATTTACAGATCTACTTAATCTCTTGAATGATATGATACCTGAAGAAAATGAACTTCCTTTTCAAACATATAATTCAAAATAAAATCTATGTTCATTAGGAACTAACTATAAAAAAATACATTCTTCTCTTAATGATTTCATATTGTTTAGAATGGCCCATGAATCAATCAATAAATGAATTAAGTGTATTTTAGATCGATACATTAATTATGAATCGATTCCTTCAAAAAAATGGTGGTACGTTCCTATCATTATATAGTTTATATGACTATATTGATGTTAGTAAACCACAATACAATTAACATGGAATATAGAAAAAACAATTAAAAATGGGAACTTAATTTATCTAGAATATTATTCTCTGTAGAAGAAAATTAATTACAAGTATCATGAATTTGGAAATGAGATGAGAAAATGTTTCCTTGAGCTATCTATAGATTGAATAAACCCTTTTGGTGTAATACTCACAGTACAAGGCCCATAATGTTGCTAAATTTTAAATTTTCACCATGGTTGTTCATGAAGAACAAATAATTTACGTTGTCTCAGCTTATATTTAAATCAATGTAACCCAATAATAATATCGATGTCTATTTTGATCTATCGATAGAATATCTAAAATTGTTGTGGGATATAGGTGTTTCAATGTATGATGCATATATAAGTGAATAATTTAAATTTATGGACATTTTTTATTAGATGATAAATAACATTCCTCCTTATAGAAATTTTACAACCTATAACATCAAAGGAATGTTGGGGTATCCCATTTGTGAAGAATGCACACACATTGTTTGATTGAAATATTCTTCGATGCCTGGGTTTTTTTGGACATCATAATTTTTTACCGCGATGACATAAATACTGATCCTAGATGACATCAGTTTATGGGAATACCGAACAAGTTACAACACCATCTCCACTAACGTGTGATCAAATATTCAAAAAATTTAGACATATTGGCACTATTATTTGTAAAACATATTTGAAAAACCTTATGAATTCATGTGGTAAAATGAGATCAATTTTCTTTGAACAAATGTACTGGAATTTTTTGTATGTAAAATATTTTATATAATACTTTATATAAAAAAATTTATTTGATATTGTTATTATAACATTACTAAATTTTCTTAAAAACAAAATGTGGAATCAAGGATAGGTTGTACATGATTCAAATGGGGATATATGATTAGTTGACACTGATGAATGATAAATGGATGAATTTTATTCCACTAGTATCTTACACTCTCTCAAGATAGAAAAATTATAATTTTTCATTCTCCATAATGGTGTAGAAGTTCTAGAGGTGTATTCTTAAATTATCTATAGTTTCATGTTAGAGACTAGTATGATGTTACAGGGACTAACATCACACTACTTTCATGTTTTAATAGAAAAATTGATGTATATTTCTTTATATTTATTTCTACCAAAAAGTATGAAATATCGTAACTAGAATATATTTATTTTTTAAATCCATATGTAATAAATTTAGAGACCTAGTGAAAATTCCAATCCTGAATAAGGAGTTTTCAGTTATATTATATAAATTGGATTTGTTCTTCCCAACACAATTCATTCATATAATGGTCCACCTAGTGGTTCACTTTGTTAGATAGGTTCAACTATGTGGCCCCATATAGTACTGATGGATATACCCCATTGAGTGGTTTAAGAATATTTTGAAAGGGCATGTCAATAATCCCAGTCTTCAAGATGGTTTTATAAAAAAAAGATACAATATGGAAGGATTTGTTGAATTATGTATCAATTACTTATCAGATATTGATAGCATTAGTCCCCAAATATATTATCACAGAATGTGCCTTATGAGAAAATAGATTTCTAGAAGAGATGTTGTTTCAATTACCTTCACATAGATGGATCAAGAAAACCATTACATTTTATATAATGTTGAATACGTTGATCCATACATTGAATCACACAAATAAATTCTCAAATATTTGAATCCACCAAAGGTTGAAGAATAAATATAAAATACACATAATCAATAGTTTATAGGATTTTGGTGAGTTAATATTTATAATTATTTATATAGATTTTAGAATTCAATTGCATGAATTACATTGATGGGAATCCTGGTGAAAAAATTAAATTATTATATCTTATAATATCTTTGTAACCAATGGTTATATATTTTATACAGAAGAACAAAATTAATGCAGTATGATGAAAAATAGAGGTGTTATTCTTGTGGAAGAAGAGATGTAAATATTTGTTTCTAAGGATATAAGTAAAATTTATTCACCTATGTCATAACTCAACATTATCAAACCGATATTCAAATTAGATTATACAACATTTCATGTTCCAATTATCCGTTTCAAATGGGTGACCAACATGATTGCAATGAACGCTAAATAAATGGGATACATAAAATTTAATTTTGGTGTGGAAGGGGAAAAGGAAGAGAATTATATAATATAAATACAAGAATGAAAGTTTTTTATGTCTCATATCTGGTCAACAAGAATTGTTTGACTTTCCAGATGATGACTAAAACAACTATAGGGTCAGATGAAAACTTAATCGAGGATAACCATTTCATTAGAAGATCATAATAAATTAATTGTAGTCCTAGTGTAAAAAATATATGGTTTGTTATAAAGGCCCAAAAATAGTGGATTTAGATTATTGATATATGATCAAAATCCCTTCAAACAATAAAAAATAGTGAATTTAAAATGTTAAATTGTTTTTTAATATACTATGATATTCCTACTAATATTATATATTCTCTAATGTATTAACATAATATAAATCAAATTTTTTAATACTAATACAAACAATGTACTATGTATATGATGATGTTATTGATCTCTAGGAAGAATGGACTATTTATGCTAAACTATATAAAAATTAGGGGATTAATAACATGTTAATGAGAAAAAAAAAAGAATGATGTAGCATCACATTGTTGACCAAAATTATCAAGATAATAAGGGAATTAAATATGAGGTTGGCTAGAATCAACAAGAATAACCTGTTTACCCAAAAAAGTCAATGTTCATTAGTTATGTAGGGGTCACAATGAGGATGAATGTTTTGATTGTTATAGAGTCACGGTACGATGCCCAACCAAAAAAATGAAACCCTTTGGGAAGATACAAACTTAATGTTTTGATAACCTTTATTTATTTTACCAAAAACCATATAATAAAATGGAGATGTAATTTTAACTATTCCTTGCAAAGTTAACTTTTTTAGAATATTTCTTTGGAAAATATGTCTTAATGGCCACTAGAAAATTCCATTGTGTCTTAATGGATCTTTTTACCAAAATTTATCAAAGTGATGCTAAGGGGAAAATAAATAATCAACCAACAGTTACTATTGAACACATTATAATATAGAAAAACATGGAATTCATTCACCAGTAATCACGATGAGAATTTATTTTAGGTGAATTTTAGTAGACAATATATTATTATAATTATTTATTTTATCCAATTTGACTAAAAAATAATTTATTAAAAATAAAAGGGGTACTGAAAATAAAAAATGTGCCTCAAAACCAATGTACCCCTATCACAATGCAAGGATGTGGTTTTCTTCAATAGAGGGTATGTAATTTAAATAAACAACCAATGTTTTTGCGATATGAGAAGACATATATTGTTTTGTTTATATGAAAATTTATAAATAAAAATATTAATCCACTTCCATCCCATTTCATGTGCTATAGATGAAGGATTTTGTAAATAAGAAGGGTAAATTAGTTGATATAAACCCAAAATTAGTCTAGGAAACAACTATTAGTACTAAATAATAGTTATTCATTATGTGTTGTAATAGTATTACATAAAAATATCAACTTCTGATCTTATATTTTATATATGTTTTAGACACATGAATCAATTATGACCATATCGAATGAAAATCTACTTTTAGGAGATTTTAAGAGGCTAGAAAAATATTATTATGCTAGTGGAGTATGTTTTGGAGTGTCTCCTGGAATATATTTTTATAAGACAAAAACAAAAGAATATATATATAATATGATGAAAGGATTTCCTAAACTAATATATTCTTTGTAATATATTATTTTCTAGTCTGGTTGGAAAGACCAATATATGTGAGTGGACCAAATAAAACTGGTCGTGGAATAATGAAATGTAATTAAACAAATAAATGATCCTACTTGATTTAAGGATAGTCATTCCCCTTTGCGATATACCATAATTGAGGTAATCAATTTTTTCTTTATAGTTTCTCTTAAATGGGAACCAAACAACTTTCAATAACTTTATATTACTAGAAATCAATAGGGTAAAGTTGTTTGTGATTTTCAACTGCCAACATCCACACACCGCCTTGTTGTGAGGGGTATAATGTATAATATAGTAAGAGTTAATATAAATAATAAATAACTTAAAAAATATCACATGATATTAGGGATTAAGGTATCATAATATCCAACCAATGAGTTTACACCTCCACATGATGATCTAGATATTACAATAGTCAATGATGCTAGTGCATATTTTGTTGCATGGTTGTCTATTCTTATAAAGATACATGAAGATCTTATTTTAAAAATCATATGAAAACCCGAATATAGTTGATGAGAAAATGTCTAAATTGATTTAATATGTTGCATATGGGTAACGTTATGGGGGAAATGGAAGTATGAATCAAGATAATCTACTGAATCAACCAATAAATAAAAAGAACCTTACGGAAGTACCTCCTCCCCACCAGTTTCACTGAAACATTTATAATAAATTCAATTCCATGCATATTCCACATTAAAATATGGATATATTGTTTAAATTATATACGAAGAATAAATATTTTGAACTTTAATTATTAACACAATTGGTCTCAAGAGTATAACTGATATTCTCAAGTTTGAATGGCTGAGAGTATCAATTGTGAATACATACATAAGTTACATTTTCATAATTCATATTTCCAAAAATGGAAAAATATTCTCATTAATGTTAGTAATTAAACATATTTAATATAGGCGTTTACATTAATCATATATAAAGTTAATTCCATGGGAATCAAATTTTGGATTAATTAATCCATATATCATTTTTTAAAATAAACTTATTTGGAGAAGGAAGAAATTAATGAGAAATATATTATCTAAATGATGAATTTGAGAAAAAATAACAGATGTAGACACTTTTTATTTCTACAATTTAGGGGTAAAACACTGCAATATTATCACATACAATATATTTTATTTTTTTCATTACTTTTTTTTTGTTTTTTTCGCAATCACTATATACCGATCGCACTCAATATAGATACCAAAAATATTTATTTCTTGGTTCTAATGCATGGATATCCAATAAAAATATCACAGAAGATGTGTATTGTGAATTTTAAATACACTATAATTAAAAATTTATAGGTATACATTATATTATATTTTTAAGTCTATGTTTTTTAATAATTTTGTTACAATATGGTGGTCACTAAATATATGTTAAATCATGGCATAAAGTCGGTTTATAACTATAATAAACATGTGGATTACTTAAAATAGAAATAGATTTAGGTTTGCATAACATGATTTAATTGTAAATCCATATTTCCAAACCTTTTAATTATTTTTGTCGATGTTTATTGAGATTCTGAAGAAAGAAAATATTAAGTATAATGTCTATTATTTTAGAAAATTTTGGGAGATATATCATAACCCTTGAAAAGTAATGAATCCCCCTACTTGGAAATTTACAAAGGTAATTATAATTCAATGAAAGAAAATCTCTTAATAGTTTGTTTGTATATATGTTCTTAGTACTACCAAGATTTCCTATAATCTTCATACTCAATAGAAATAGTAAATTTTCTTATAGATGAGTGGGAAACATACATGGTGTAATAATGTTTTCCAACATCAAATTTTGGTGAATAACATCTATGTTTTTTTCTAGTTTTGTATATGACCCTTATAAATATATTTTTTTTGTGAAATATTAGTGTAAAAATGCTTATATTAAATTTCTGATATGTTTCTCGAGGAGAAGAATAAGGGAGAAAATCAATTTGTTTTGAAATGAATCAGCAGAATACAAGATGTTATAATATTTATAGGAAACATGAAGAGGTGATTTAATATTACTCATTTAGTTTATTTTCTCATTACATTTTCTAACTTTTTATTAAATTTACATTAAATTTCTATCTGATACATATTTTTTATAATTTAAAAAATAGTTTAAAACACACATCACATGGCCAAAACCGAGAAAATAAGATCAAATTATCTTGAAACATTATGGAAATTATACAAAAGTCATTTTTAATGTGTAGAAATTCTATGAAAATAAATCCACCACAAAATATGTTATCTATGACTCAATGTATGTGTTTTCCATACAAGTTTCTTTTAGTTTAAAATAAACACTAAATTGTAAAAACTGAGAAAAAAATCTTAGATTGTTTCCAAAATTTTGAAAATGAATCATAATTCATTTTTCATTTGTAGGAGTTGAACACATATCCGTACAACACCTGATGTCATATGTATGACTATAATTATGTGTCTTAAATATAAACATTTCATTTTAGATTAAAACATACATAAAATAGTAAAGAGTGAAAAAATGAACTCATATTATTTTCATACTTGGGGAAAAATCTATAATTTAGTTGTAATATATAGGAATTGACCAAAAATCTACTAGAGACATGATGTGGTGTATTTGAATTGATGTACATTTTTACAATAGAAATGTACCGTAAAGTTTAAAGCACATTTCAAAATACTCAAAACCGAGAAAAATTTCTAGGATTGATTTCAAAGATTAATAAAACGATACATAATTTACATTTCACATGTAGGAATTGACCTCACATAAATTCGATGTATAGTGTGATCGGTATTACTCAAGTTGTGTGTTATGAGTTTAAAATTGGAATTTTAATAAAAAATACAAGTGACATACTCAAAACAAATAAAAACCATTCACATTGTTTTTATACTTTATGATAATGATCCCTCTGTCATTTTTGACAAACATGAATCAATTCTACCTCAATATGATACACATTTTACCATGTATGAATCAAATTGTGTAGCTTCAGATTAAAATTGACATTTTATTAATATATTGATTCATTTATATGATTAATTTATTAATTAATGTTATTATTAAAATAATAATTTTTTTCTTATATAGGAGGATTATTTTTCTATATTTGGGGTGGTTTGTTCGAATATACTTTTTCTCACGAGTGATAGGACATTAAGGTTTCAACTAAGGTAATGGAAATAAGAAAATAGGTCATTAATTTATATTCATATCATGAAATGTTAAATTTAAAATAATTATTTATATGATTTTGACACCATATTATCTTATATTTTAAATTCAGTTTTTTTATCATTTTAATATAATAATTATTTAGTTTTCTTCACAGATCGTTTGGGATGTCATATATTTATATCAACTATCTACAGTAAGATAGAAAACGGATAACACGTTATTTATTTTCATTCTTAATATATATAGTTGAAATAAAAACACACATCACATACATAATCAGTCACAGCTCAATCTGATACACAATGTTCTCGTTATCAATCAAACTCTATGTTTTTTTGTTTGTAATTTTAATTTTAGTTCCAAACACATATCAAATTCCCATAATAGAGATAACACGTTCTCTAACACCCCAAGATTTTATGAGAAATATTCTTTTAAATTTCATTGATTTTTTTTGTAGTCGGAGTAGTTCAATCATGAGGGGAGGGGTGATTTGAGTAACTATAAAAATTTCCCTTACAAAAATATTATTTTAAAAGAACTGGTTTTACCCAGAAATAGATACAGCCCAATTAATCAAGGTTATATTGTTATAAGAGTTTGACTGTTTAAACATATTCTTAGAAGATTGATTAATTCACAGTAATCTTAATATGAATTATTAATATTACTTTTGAAGTTGTCCTATTAAGAAAAATCAGTTATAAATTCCTTCCAAGACTAACTATCCAAGTTAAATTAGAGTTGTCTGGATTATGAAATAAAGAAGTAAAATTGAGAAGACTAAATTAAAATAGCACAATGGATATGAAACAAGTGGTTCAGTATCAAACATAGAACTAATCCACTCCACTTGGTGATCACCTGCCACCATGAAGTTTATATAAATAAACTTTGATCGACACCCTGGATCAGGGTTAACAAGAGTACACATACTGTCCACATCACACAGGGACCTCTTATACAATTTTTGTGGGTAAACAGAAATAATAACCAGGACAAACAGGGACCTCTTCCACAGTTGTCGTGGGTAAACAAGAGTAAAAAGATTTTGGTGTTAGGATTTATAAATCCTTCAGTTTAGCACAAGAGTCAGTGTGTGTATTGAATATACAGAGTACACACACTACTCAAAAGTAAGTAAACAAATCACTGAGAGAGAGTAGATATGAGTTTTTAATGCTCTAGTGATTTGAATTATAGCTCTGGACTCGTTCGATTAAACAGAAATGCTTCTAAGTCCTTCTATGGTTTTTTTCTTGAAAAATAGAATCTCGTAATCCATCTTGTGTTCTTCATGAGATTTGATAATGAAAATGTGTTCTATGGATTCCAGTGTACTTTGTTTGTTCTTCAGTAGTGTCGGATTGCATATATGAGACAATGCTTTGTTTGAGAATCTTGCAATGTGTTCTTCACGGTCGTGCTCACATGCTTGTTTTTCGTTTAGTATTGTGCACTGTTGTCATTGGGAACTCTCCACTCTTTATCTTCAAATGCATGTGTTTCAGCTGACATGATCCATGTGTTTCGTACCTAGTACCTCATACTATGTCTACAAAGAAAAATTAATTATGTCAGTGCATTAAAGGCATCAAATATGACCGTTAAACATTTAATTGAAATACAACAAAATAGTTTAAGAAACAGTGTCACAATATGTTATGGAAACAGTGTCTCTTTTACATGGTGTCTAAGTGTCATAGTCTGAGTGTCACAGTGTCTGATTGTCATGGTCTGAGGGTCATGGTGTCTGAGTGTCACAGTTTTCTTTACGATGTCTTGCTCAAGGTGTCTTGCTCACGGTGTCTTGCTTACGGTGTCTTGCTCACGTTGTCTGTCTTACGGTGTCTTGCTCACGGTGTCTTGCTTACAGTGTCTTAATCAGGGTGTCTTTCTTACGTTTTCTTCCTGACAGTGTCTTGCTTACGGTGTCTTGCTCACGGTGTCTTGCTTACGATGTCTTGCTTATCGTGTCTTGCTTGTGGTGTCTTTCTTATTGTGTTAGACTTCACGATGTCTTGTACTTAGGCAAATAACTGTATTCAGACATAACCAGTAATATGCATGAAATGGATTGAGCTTAACTATTATAAAGCATGAGAGGACTTGAAACATAAATACACATGATATGATATATTTTATAGGAGTTAACTAGGTTGAATAAATTTCATTATCATTAATGAGATTTGTGATCATTAATGATATTTGTGATCATTAAAGCATGATTAATACATGAGGTGTCCAACACTATTGTTTTATGCTTCTCCAATATTAGCTTGCGCTATACGCAACACCGTATTAGGTTATAGTATACAAAACACTATTCATGGCATGTCATGCACACAATTTCAATTTATATTGAATAAAATTCATTTTACACAACACTAAGTATAGATTTTGATCAATTGATAATTCAACTATATTTTGAGTATGTTTTACGCAGCAACAAAGGAATTTTTCCCTACATGAAACCCTGACTTGGCATGCATTACATGCAAGAGCGACCTTCCTCAATAGCGTGTGTTGTACGCAATACCAAGTTTCACTAAACAACGATATATTGTTATAATATTATTATGAACTAGACGTCATAAATATTATTAAACAAAATTTGAATTTTATGACATTATAGTTCATCTTACACATTTTCTGGAATGTGGTATGAGAACAAAAACTATTTTTTTTGAATAAAAGAAGAATTTTTCAAAAAATGCAGTTTTAATGCCTTTTGATGACGTAACCATTTTAAATCTAATTTTTGAAAAGTTTATAAATTAAATTTTCAAAAATAAACTTATTCTTTTGAATCATGATATAAAAATTTACATTTGATAATTTTTTTTTTATTTTTCTGACAATGTTCTTATTTTGATGAATAGTAAAAACACGCTAAATTTTACTTAAAAACAACTTTTTTCATCGAGATAATTTATATGGTTAAAATATAATAGTAAATTGTTTTAATGTATAAATAGAATATATTTTTACCATTTTATATAATGTATGTCATTAGCATTAATTGTACATTGAATTCATGGGTAAAAACATTTCAATCTTTGACAATGTTTTAACTTTTAAAACTCGTTTTCCTTACAATGGGATTAATATTAAATTAATTACTGCAACTTCTTTGTGAATTTTTAAAAGTGGATTCCATATTTGGATCTAGTGGGTCCAAATTCTGTTATTAGGTTACTTTTATTTTTTTGATGTTATGAATAGTAACTATGGTAATTTTTATTTACTACAGTTAAAGGTAAATCGTGTAATTAAAGGTAAAAATAAGATTATAAAATTTCCCTAAGACATGAAAAAATTATATTGGATGAATAAAAGTCAACTCATATCATTTAATGGTCAGAATATATTTATTTCAGGGACTTTTGACCCTAAAAATGATAAAATTATTATTAAAACCAAAGAAAGTTACAAAATGTCACTCTCTTATATCTTATAATTGTAATAGTTTTACATTTGTGATAAACCACATAAAACATCAAATATAAATACTCTCCCAAAAGATAATAAAATTATCTACATCATGAGAGTTTATTTATATTTTTATGGATTAAATAATTATCATTAATGATGACACAGTAGTGATGTATAAATTATTTTATTGATTAAAATATCAAATAAATTGTTTTAAAAATATTAAAATTTATATTATATAAACTCATTAATGTTCTCCACAAATTTTATAGATGAATATGACATGTTTGGATTCTATTAAATATTTTTGTCTGAATATATCCTTTGTTTGGATATTATTTAAATTCAAATAAATGAATAGTGTCAAAATTGACACTGTTGTTATTTAATAAAAATAACATATTATAAAATTGTTTAAAAATCACAAAAATATAAAAAAATTATAAATTGAAATTAATATGGTCTACAATTACATAAAGTATCCAATTATGAACAATTAAAAACACATCTGTAATTATTTATAAAAATTTAAAATTTATAATATTATTACCACAAATAAAATTAACTATATTAAATAAGGATAAATCCTGTTGATAAGGTTTAAAATAAATTAAAACATGTCTAAATATTTTTTGTGGATTATATTACAACCCTATATCATCTAATATTACTATTTGAGTCACTTTTGGATGTTTTTAAGTGGGGTTTTATTTTATTATAAATTAATCTTTTAGAGGTTTCCAAAAGTGCCCCTCTCTTCTCTTATAAAAAGGCACCTCCTCCCTCTCCTCCTCATACCACTTTTAGCCTTAATTCTCGGCCAAAACCTTCCCATTTCTCTTCTCCAATTTCCTATAAACATACTAGATGTTCTGGTATTCTTTAAAGACACACATTAGTGCCCTAAGAGGTGTTTTAGAAGAGGCGCGTCGAAGAAGATGAAATATCCTATACCGATTATTTCAAATTTATTTCTTATTATACTTCCTATTATTTATTTTTTAATTATAATGTAATAAAATAAGTATCAATAATATACTGATATGTTATTATAAATATTAAACAACCCTATTTCACCTTCTATCCATCCTACAGAAAATGAAATCACCGCGCGTGCGTGCGTACGAAATACTGTCTCCACGCCTTGGTGTAATCTGTTTTTCCACCACTATCTTACATCGATGGGTATAATGGTGTAAATAATAACTATATATAGTTGTCATAACATGATACTAATTCTGAGATATTATATCATCCACTCTAATTCCATTCAACAATTATGAGAACGATATAATCGCTCGTGCGTACGTACAAATTACCATCTGCATGAAGTGATGAGATTAATTCTCCAAGTTAACCATTCAAGAATTATTATAAAGTATATATATTAAATAATAATTAAATATATGACATATTAGTGATACTGGATTTATGTATATGTTATTTACTTCCATTTAATTAAATAAGGAAAGAAAAACAGTGTTCATGCGTACGTATGGCCTTCCCTCTCCATAAACGGTGTATTTCGTTCCATTTATTGATCTATTATATATATGTATATTATGAAAATATATTATATATAAATCATATTTTACATTATGTAAGTAAGTAATCATGATCTAAGTAATCATATAAATAATCACAAGTCAAAACACAGATGATAAATGAAATGATTTTACCCAAAACGCTGCATTAACATGGAATTGACAAATGAACGGGTAATATAAAGTCTTAAGTGAATCATATATGATATCATAAATATTATTATGGTTTTATTACAGGTTAATAATATTTTTAAACCCACTATACAGGAGTCTCAGGTAGATATGGAATAAATTTGAGATAAGTTAAGCGATAATTTTGCAAATCTCATTTTTATCTGAAATTGCTTATACATAAGTATTTACTATGGTTATATTTTCATCCATGTACATAAAAATGTTTTCCATAAAGTTTTTAATATTCTTCCATGTATGTTTAAATTCATGTTTACCTCTCTTTGACTTTTACATTGTGTTATGGAAGGAATCTTTTTTTTATTTACTCTAAGAGGAACTTTTTGACTTTTCCGGCAAAAGTACGAGGAGAATGTTTTTTTTAACTTATACTAAATGACAGGATTTTTACAGTTTCATAATGCCTAATTTTCATGATGATTTCTCTACAATATTTCATTATTATTTTCAATAAAAATAAATTTATTTTAAAGTTTAATGGCATTTTTGTGAAAAGTATATTATTTTGAATAAGAAAGGATATTTTACTCAATAATTCATTTCAAGTGTTTTGTCAAAACTATTTTCTATCTAACATGAAATTATAAATAATGATTATGTTTCAAGTATAATGCATATATTATTTCCATAGATTTATTCTTCTTATGATGAAATTATATCCATTTGTTTTATATGGATTATGTTATGATGGGATGATGTTTATGAAACCCATTTTATTCGTTGGGTAATGATGAATGATATATGTTTATTTGGTGGCATAAGTAAGAATGATTTTCTTATGAGATGGTTGGGACCTATATCTCCCTCCAATGAATTTGGTAAAGATTTATATCTCATGGGTTAGACATGGCTAGAACGGAAAGTAAATCTGGTTTAGTAATACATGCCTGGAATGACAAGTAAACCCAGTTTAGTAAAAGACATTGTACACTATGATGGTGTTGGAAAAAATGCCTTGGATGCTATGGAAATCATAACATGTGCTTAATGGTTTCCACAATTAAATATTTATTCCCATGTTTTTATATCATCATTGATGTTCTATTATGATCTATGCCTTACGTAATTCCATGTTTTATGTCATTGCTCAAGATTTGATGTTTAAACATTATGTTCATGTTTTTAAGTTAAAATGTATAGGTTAGTTTTATTTTATCAATTATTACCCTTATTGAGCATTTGAGATCATATTTTATATTTTTTCATTTTACCAGGATATAAATAAATGTTTTAGGTAATAAAACAAAAGGGGAAGATCTTTATGGGAGATATTGAAGATAATTTTACCATGATTAGAAGATTATGTTCTGATTTTCCAAAGACACTGAACTATTACGGTCCTTGGGTCTCTATTTTCGTTATGTATTAAGTATTCTACAAAAGTAATGTAATGTCCATGTACCTCAAGCATGGGTCTCTATAGTTGGTATCAGATGAAAGGTTTAGTTAACCTCTGGAAACTTGGATGTGAAAGCATTAGTGAGATCCCTAGAGATATTTTTAAGGTATGTCTAGGTATGTCCCTAAAGTTAAGTATAAGGATAGGTTATAATCCTATAATTATTGTAATGATCTTAAAATTAAACCTAAAATGTTATATATTGAAGGTACTCCCCCTTTATTATGTTATTTTCCTAGCATGATTTTTTCCTCTCACACTATTCTTTTTGGGTTTTTGATGATGGCTGGATCCCGAAGGAACCATGTTGATCAATGTAATGGAAAATGAAATGATTGTCCTCCTGAACAACAAATGTTCTAGGAGATGGAGTGAAAAATATTATTTCTCTACTTACGCAAGCTGTGAATCATTCTGGATTGCCAAATGAGCAAAGAAGGGAACAATATTCTATTGAGTCCTTCATGAGGCAACGTCCACCTTCTTTTAGTTGGTCTTCTAATCCACTTGTTTCTGAACAATGAATCATTACCATTGAAAAGATATTTTCCATACTTCTATGTTTAGAGCATGAAAAAGTCATTTTGGATGTTTACCGGTTAAAAGGTGAAGCAGACCGGTGGGGGACTCCAATTAAGAATACGAGGCCCCAAGATGAAATTTAATCCAAGGAATTGGATGAGTTAAAGAACATATTTTTTAATAAGTACTTCCATTGTATTATTCTAAGAAATATGGAAAAGAAATTCCTTGATCTCAATTAAAAGGATGATGAATTTTTTGGTATATACGAGGAGAATTTAACAAGGTTTGGAAGGTATTCATCTGGCTTTACCATCCAACCAGAAAGTAAAATTGATCGATTCTTCAGTGTCTTAAAACTTTTTCTTCGAAGTGAATTAGCTATAAAAGACATCAATAGCTATGAAGAAATTGTGATTTGTGATATCAAGGTAGAACTGGATTTTGGTGTTACATATCCATCTCATGGTTTTGAAAAAAAACAAAATATGGAGTTTAAGGAAAAATCTCATAACAATGGTGAAAAGAAGGTGAATGTTTCATTATGCTCAAAGTTTGGAAATAATAATGGTGTAGATTGTCTAATAGGTACTAGAAAATGTTTCAAGTGTGGAAAAGATGGTCATAGAGCATCTGAGTGTTGAAGTAATGGGAAAAATTTTCTAATGATGTGAATAGAGAAAGACTACAGAGAACGCTCCACCAACACTTCAATGCTTGAAGTGCAAGGAAATGGGGAATTATGTTAATCAATTCCATAATCCAAGGGTTAATTATGATCGATGTGAAGGTAAAGGAAAAAAGGAAAATCACATGCTATCACTATTTGTGATGTTGAGTATGAAAATGATGTTGTGGAATTATTATGTGTTTATGTGATGGGATTTCA
Organism: Viscum album; assembly: GCA_963277665.1. Lineage (NCBI taxonomy): Eukaryota > Viridiplantae > Streptophyta > Magnoliopsida > Santalales > Viscaceae > Viscum > Viscum album. The sequence goes on along the minus strand of OY728145.1, from coordinate 1,981,595,702 downwards.
ATATAGTATCATGGAATTTCATTTATAGTATCATGGGATTTTGGAATATATATATTGGTTTTTAGTAATTGTATTGTACCGGTAACCATAAAAATTGATTGAAATGTTTTTTTGAAAGCAGATTATTTGCACATAATGAAGGGATAATGAGAAAATAATATGTTTGATATTATTAATGAGCTCATGACTGAAATAAGGAAAAAGTGACATCATGGTTTGAGTATAGTGAATTTTTTGGATTTTGTTATGTGTAAAGAGTTATATTTTTGTAGAATTTATGTTTTCTATAAGGTTCTATAATAATTCATGTTGCAAGATTAAGGTATTCACATGTTTGGAATGTGATCAACAGGATATATCTTATGATATATGGGGGATAAATGATGGTATTCACATTCTTGGTTGATGACATTTCTAGTAATTGTTTTCTTTATACTATGAGCTTAGATAGAAGTATTTTTGATATACCTAAATATTTGAAATGGATTTTGTAAGATATAATATAATATTGTTTAAGGATAGAACCTTTTTTTGATATTATTTTTGGAATGTTATAATGGTGTATTTATATAAATAGGACAACCTTCAGGACGGGTGACAACTCGTCGTGTCAGACAAGGTTGTGGGAATTGAACCCAAAAACGAAGTGCGATAGACCTTTATCGCCTACCACTGGCCTACACGAAGTCCCTAGTTAGTAGAAATGAGTTTTATTTTATTAAGCGCTATGATTAATAAAGTATTTTTCCATTTTTGGAACCATATACGATTAATCTAACCATAGATGGACCTATGTATATTTAATAACCTTTTCTAACCTTATGTTTGAGACAGATGGAATGACCTATCATTCTATCACAAGATCTTTTAACACTTCATGGAAGACAAATTCAACTTCATTTCTTTAAGAGATTAAGTAGAAATGGTTCAAGGCTCAAACAATAGTGAGATTGTACCAATATCAAGTAAGTATTTCTTTAAATTAAAATATTATTCAAAATTTGGGAAATGATCTTGAAAACTAAAAATATTTTCATAGTTCCCTCATATCTGATAAATCAGATGGTACCTTAGATCATCACAAATTTATGTCTTTTTGATTGTTTGCTTTTTCCTAGCCATGTTCTCTACTACTCTACATCCAATCAAATGGTCGTATTTCTATTCTATAACCATATTTTCACCTATATTCTCTTATGTGGAAACCCAGTGATGAGTAACATTGGGTATCCTTTATGTTTCTAACCTTTCTTTTTAAAATGATGATTTTATATTCCTTTTTATGATGTGGGTTTCAATGAAAGAATCTTTCATATAGAAAACCATTTATAACCTTGACGAATATCGAGGCCGAAATTCATTTTATGCGCAGTAAAATGTAACACCCCGAGATTTTTTGAGAAATATTATTTTTAATTTCTTTGATGTCTTTTGTTATATGATTCACCAAGATTATCTTGCGCTATATGCAACACCGTATTATTTTGTAGTATACACAACACTATTCTTGACTTGTGATGCACACAATTTCATGTTCTTTCAAATAAAATTTATTTTACACAACACTAAGTATAGATTTTGATCACTGTATAATTGTACTATATTTTTAGTATGTTATACACAACACCAAAGGAATCTTTCCCTATACGCAACCCTGACTTGGCTTTCATTACACGCAAGAGCGACCTTCCTCAATAGCGTGTGTTGTACACAATACAGAGTTTCACTAAACAATGATATATTATTATAATACTATTATTAACTATCCATTATGAATATTATTAACCTAATTTTTAATTTTATAACATTATAGTTAAACTTACACATTTTCTGGAATGAGGAATGATAACAAAATCAATTTTTTGAATAAAAGAAGTAGTTTTCAAAAAATACAGTTTTTCCGCCTTTTGATGACGTACCCATATTAAATCTAATTTTTGACAAGTTTAAAAGTAAAATTTTACAAAATAATCTTCTTATTTTGAATAAATATATAAAAATTTACATTGGATAAAGTTTTGATATTTTTCTAACAACATTCTTATTTTAATGAATAGTAAAAACACGCTAAATTTTACTTAAAAACAACTTTTTTCATCGAGATAATTTATATGGTTAATTTATAATAGTAAATTGTTTTAAAGTATAAATAGAATTTATATTTACCATTTTATATAATGTATTTCATTAGCATTAATTGTACATTGAATTCATGGGAAAAACATTTCAATCATTGAAATTTTTTTAACCTTTAATACTCGTTTTCGTAACTATGAGATTTATTTTAAATTAATTACTGTAACTTCATTGTAAATTTTTAAAAATTGATTCCATTTTTGGATTCAGTGGGTCAATATTGTTTTAAAATTTTACTTTTAATTTCTTGATGTTATGAAAAGTAACTACGGTAATTTTTAATTACTACAATTAAAGGTAAATCGGGTAATTAGGGGCCAAAAGAATATTATTAAATTACCCTATGACCTTCCACAATTCTATTATATGAATAAATGTTTACCCATATCATTTAATGGTCAGAATAGATTCATTTAACTGACTTTTGACCATGAAAATGATGTAATTATTATTAAAACCAATGAAAGTGACAACATGTCACTCTCTTATATCTTATAAGTGTATCAATTTTCCATTAGTTAAAAACCTCATAAAACATCGAATATAAATAGTCTCCAGAAATATAATAAAATTATTAACTTCTTGAGAATTCATTTAGAATTTTTAGGGATTAAATAAGTATCATTATTGATGAAACAATAGTGATGTATAAATTATTTTATTGGTTGAAATATGAAATAAATGGATTTAAAAATATTAAAAAAATATTATATGAACTAATTAATGTTCTCCACAAATTTTCTAGATGCATATAACATGTTATGAGTCTATTAAGTATTTTTTTTTCGAATATATCCTCTATGTGGATTTTATTTAAATTCAAATAAATGGATAGTCTCAAAATTGACACTATTGTTATTTTATAAAAATATCAAATTATAAAAATGTTTAAAAATCAGAAAAATATTAAAAAAAATATAATTTGAAATTTATATGGTTTAAAGTTTCATAAAGTATCCAATTATAGAATTTTCAAAAAACATAAGTAATTATTAATAATAATTTAAAATTTATAATATTATTACCACAAATAAAATTAAATAGATTAAATAAGGATAAATCAAGTAGATAATTATTAAAATAAATTTTCAACATTTATAAATCTTATTGTTTGATGATATTAAAACCCTATATCATCTAATATTTTTCTTGGAGTCATTTTTTGAGGTTTTTAAGTGGGTTTGGAGTTTATTATAAATTAATATTTTAGAGGTTTTCCAAAGTGCCCCTCTCCTCTCTTATAAAAAGGCACATCCTCCCTCTCCTCCTCGCACCACATTGAGCCTTCATGATCGGCCAAACCATGCAAATTTCTCTTCTACACTTTCCTAGAAATATACTAGAGGTCTTGGTATTCTTCAAAGACCAACTTTAGTGCCCTAATAGGAGGTTTAGAAGAGGCGTGTCGAAGAATAGGTAATATCCATTAATGATTCATTCTAATTTATTTTTATTGTAGTTACTCTTATTTATTTTTTCATTATAAAGTAATAAATTCTATATCAATCATATACTGATATGATATCATAAAAATTAACCAACCCTATTTCACCTTCTATCCATCCTATGGAAAACGAAATCACTGCACGTGCATATGTACTGAATATCGTCTCTAAGTCGTGGTGTAATCTATTTTTCCATGACCACCATACATGGATGGGTATAACGGTGTAAAGAATAAATATATAAGGTTATTATAACATGATTCTGATTCTATGATATTATATCTTCCACTATAATTCCATTCAATAATTATGGGAATGATATCATCACTCGTGCGTACGTACAGATTACCATCTCCACGACCCGATGAGATTCATTCTCCAAGTTAACCATTCTAGAATGATTATAAAGTATACATATTAAATAATCATGATATTCATGACATATTAATGATTCTGGATTTATTTATATGTTATTTACTTACTTCCATTCAACTTTATAAGGAAATGAAAACAACATTCATGTGTACGTACGACCTACCGTCTCCATGAATGGTGTATTTCATTCCATTTATCGATCTATTATATATATGTATATTCTGAATTTATATTATATATAAATCATGTTTTAAATTCTTGAATTAAGTAATAACGATCTAAGTAATAATTTGAATAATTACATGTCAAAACAAGGATGATAAATGAAACTATTTTACCCAAAACGCTGTTTTAACATGGAATTGACAAATGAACGGGTAATATAAAGTCTTAAGTGAATCATATATGATATCATAAATAATAATATGGGTCTGTTAAAAGTTAATAATTTTTTTAAACCCACTATAATGGATTCTCGGACACATATGGAAGAAATTGGACATAAGGTAAGGGATAATTTTTCAAATCTCATTTTTATCTGCGATTGCTTATCCGTAAGTATTTACTGGGGTTATATTTTCATCCATGTCAATAAAATTGTTTTTCATAAAGTGTTTAATATATTTCCATGTATGTTTAAATTCATGTTTACATCAATTTGAATTTTACATTGTGTTATGTAAGGAATATTTCTTTTATTTACCGTATGAGGAACTTTTTTACTTTTCCGGCAAAGGTACGAGGAGAAAGTTTTTTTAACTTATACGTCATGAATGGATTTTTACGGTTTCATAACACCTAATTTTAATGAATCTTCCTCTACAATATTTCATGATTATTTTCAAGAAAATACATTTCTTATAAAATTGAATGGAATTTTGTGAAAATAAAATGATTTTGAAGAAGAAAGAATGCTTTCCTCATGAATTCATTTCAAGTGTTCTGTCAAAACTATTTTCCATCTAAGATGACAATGTTTAGTATGATTATGTTTCAAGTATAATTTCTATATTATTTCCACGGTTTGAATATTCTTATGATGAAATGATATGAATTTGTTTTATATGTATTATTTTATGATGTGATGATGTTTGTGAAAGCGATTTTATTCATTGGGTTATGATGAATGATTTATGTTTATTTTGTGAAACAAGTAAGAATGATTTCATTATGATATGGGTGGGACCTATGTCTCCCTCTAATGCATTGGGTAAATATTTATATCTCATGAGATTGTCATGGATAGAATGGAAAGTGAATCTAGTTCAGTAATACAGGGCCGGAACGACAAGTCAACCCGGTTCAGTAAAGGACTTTGTCCACTATGATGGTCTTGGAAACAATGCCTTGGATACTGTGGAAATCATAACATGTGCATAATGGTTTCCAAAATTAAATGTTCTTTTACCATGCTATTTTATCATTATTGATGTTAAATTATGATCTATCCATTACGTGCAGCCATGTTTTATCTCATTGCTCAAGATTTTGTTGTTTAAACATTATGTTTATTCTTTTAAGTTCTAATATATATGTTTTTTTTATTTTCTCCCTGATTACCCTTACTGAGCATTTGAGCTCACCCTTTATATGTTTCCTTTTCTCCAGGATATAAAGAAAGGTTTTATGTAGGAAAAAAAGGGGAAGATCTTTATGGGAGATGTTAAAGATCCTTTCACCATTATTAGAAGGTTATGTTCCGAGTGTCCAAAGACACTATATTATTACGGTCCTTGGGTGTCTATTTTTGTTATGTATTAAGTATTCCACAAAAGTAATGTAATTTCAAAGTACATAAAGCTTGGGTCTATACACATTCATATTGTTTTGAATATTTATTAAAAATATCCATAATTAATTTTAAACATGCAGGATTCAACCGCAAATCAATCATACATATAGTGTGACCGTCATCACTCTCAGTGTGTCTTTTTATTTAAAATTAACATTAATTTTAATAAAAAAAGAATCAGAAAAAATCTGAACAGATCAAACTCGTCAATTTTTTGTTGAAAATTTAATAAAATGATCTATAAGTTGTTTTTTTATGTTTAGGAATTATCCACACTTCAATCTAATACATATAATTCTTGGTATAACTCCATGTGTGACATTTAGTTTAAAATTCACATTACTTTAAAAAAAAGAAAAGGGACATTCTTAAAACGGAGGAATAATAATTATATAGTTTTGATAACTTATAAAAATGATTCATAAATCATTTTTGATATGTATGAATTAGATACAACTAAATATTATACACGGTATGCCTGATATAACTCCATGTTTTTGTTATTAGTTTAAAATTGACATTTTAGTTCACAATGTTTTTCAATCACAAAAAACCAACAAAATGAACTCCGATTATATTTATAATTTTTAATAATGATTCATATGTCATTTGTTTCATGTATGAATTAGTCTCATATCAAACCAAGAAACGATGTGACTGATATGACTCAAAGATCATGTTTCCAGTTAAAAATTACAATTCAATAAAAATGCATGTGACGTATTGAACACTAATAAAAAATATTCATAATGTTTTGATACATTTTTAAAATGATCCATAATTAATTTTTTATGTGTGGGAATTATCCTCACCTCAATCGGAGGCATGGTGTTACCATTAGGACTCCAACTGTGTCTTTTTATATAATGTTCACATTAATTTTAGTAAAAAAAGTGAAATAATCAAAATTTATAAATACAATTTGAATTATTTTGATACTTTAAAAATTGATCTATAATTTATTTTTAATGAGTATAAAATAGCTTCTGCTCATTCTGACATATAGTGTGCCCGGTATGAATCTAATTTTGAATTTTTATTTAAAATAGAAATTGATTTTAAATAAAATGAAAAGAAATATACTCAATGTTGAAAAATGTGTATTTTTTTATACATTAGAAAAATGATACATAATTAATTTTTGACATGTAGGAATTTCCTTAACCTCAATATAATACACTGTAACACCCCAAGCTTCCATGGTACGCTTCTTTTTGAATAATACAGTGGCGTGTGTTGTACACAACTCCACGTTCTAACACACACCACAACCAATCAAACTAGCCGTTATGAATATTAATACCAACTTTTTGAAATTTTATAAATTTTTACATTCAAAATGGACTTCATTTTTGGATTTGGAATATCAAAATTAGCTTAGGGTGAATATTTGGTATTTTTCTGAAAACATTCATTTTTGATGAATAGTGAAAAAACACTGAGTTATATTTTGAAATTGAATTTTTATTTAAATTTTATTAAGGTAAAAGTATATAAATAATTCCAATATAATTTGAATGTAATTCATTGGTGTTAGTTTAGAATAATATTAGATATATAAAAATTTTATTTAACTTTTCATTGTCTTTTACCCACCTCTTAGGAGAATTTGGAAATTCACATAAAACTTAATTTTATCTCTTCTATGAGTGGAATTTTGAAAATCCAAGAGACACCGTTAATATCCAAGAGTAAAATTTGGTTTACTGTCATGAAAATATATTTTTTGTGAATAGTAACTTTTTACTTTTATTTACCATGCTTAAAAGTAAATAGGGTAATTAAGGGTAAAAATGATATTAATATTACCCTAACACATGTCCTAATTCTATTTGACTAGTGTGTCTCAACAAAAAATAGCCTTAGGATTAAAATATTGTCATTTAGGTCCACTTGGATTTGATTAGGACATTTATTATTTTTTAATTCAAAGAAGAGTTAAAAGAGATAAAATCAAAGTCTAATAACAAAAACATTTTTAATATAGGGTTATCCATAATATAAATTTGATTATAAATATTTATTATAAATATAAAATTATTTCATACATAATGGTATTTTATTTATAATTTTGAGACATTAAATAATTTAATTTATTTATGACACAATGGTGATGCAGTAATTACCAAAATAATGAAATATTAAAATATTTGATATTATAAATATCAAAATAAATGTAATTTGAGAATTTTTATGAATTACACTAATTTTATAGGTTAATATGACATATTATTATTACTTATATAAATTATTTTCGAAGTAATAATGCTGTTATTAAATTATGAAAAACAAAATACCCAATAGTTTCAAAATTGACAAAAAAGAGTTTTTAAAACAAATATTATATTAATAATTGATATTCTATTCCTAAAAATATAAGGTTCCACCAAAGGACTTATATAATAATTTTTGTATCATTAATAGACCACTTGGGGGTCTCTTGGAGCTATATAGTATGTTTATTAACTATAATATACAAATAAAAAGAGACATGGTAAATGTCAAACTATTTAACTAAGAGTTAAATAAAAATGATATGGTTAATATAGTGACCCAAACCTGTATAAAATCTATAGGTTGAAAGTATTTCGAGCCATAACCACCTTAAACTTTAAATAATCTACTTTGAATCCATTATAAACCGAATATGAATTTATAATAAAATAATATTTCTATCTTTTCCAAAGGTTCCCCTCACCCCTCTTATTAAAGGGTACACCCCTTCTCTCTAATTTACACCTTCAAAGCATTTTGGCTCGGCCAAAACCTGACCAAATATTCTCTAAAAATCCCTCAATTCAACCTAGATTCCTTATTTTGATCGGAAAGCCAACCTAAGGAGGCCCTTTTGAATAAATCAAAAGTAAGAACCCGAAGAAGAGGTAATGTTTTCACAACCCTCTTTCAAGTTCCTTTCTTCTTCAGCTTCTTCTTTCTTTGCTATTTCCATTCTAAAATAATAAATCCATTTTATTTTATATACAGTGATGTTATTATAAATATGTTACAACCAAATTAATTATTCTATCCATCCTTTGAATGACATGTCACCATACATGCGTACGTATGGCCTACCGTCTCCACGTCATGGGGTAATTGTTATTCAATACATTATTATTTGTATGGGTATAATAAAGATGTGTAATTCATGTAAATAATAATTATAACTTGATAATTATTTTTTATATATGATATATCATCAAATTATATATGATTTTAATATCAAAAGAATGATATTATCACTCGTGCATACGTACGGACTACCGTCTCCACGAACGCGATGAGATTCATTCCCCATTGTATCCATACAATTCTAAGTCTCATTTTATGATTAAAACTAATTTTTTAGAACTTTATATCATTCTTTATATGAATAATATATGACCTATACCTAACAAACATGACTTATGTAACAAAACATATAAAAGAAAATTAGAAAGTTAACACACGAAATGACGATAATGCTAAGATATTATTAACAATCATTTGTTAAAAGATCATATATGATATTATATTAATGTATATGATTCTTGTATAATTAAATAACAATTATTTCACCATTATAAAGGTGGATAACATACCCTTGACCAAGGAAAAATTACAAAGTAAGGGGTTTCTTATCTCACTTTTAATTCCGTGAGATTTCCATTGTTCACCACTTATGTATTGCATGTGGTATGTGTACTGCCCATGATTGTATTAATTGTGTCATATACTTTAATTTCATTATATTCAATTCATAATTGAATGATATTTCTTTCATTGGTGTATGTTTCGTATGTTACCAAATCAATAAGGTAATTTGAAATTTCAATTTCCACTCATTCCCCTTTACGCATACTTCACTGGTTATTTTAATCCAAGATTTTGTGTAGAATTACTATTAATTTTATTATGTCATAATTCCCTCTAACCTTTCTATTGATATAATTTTGATACACATAATAATACCATTGATAAATTCTCAAGTCATCATTATGAACTTGATAACAGTAATTTCTACTCAATCTCCATTTGTTCAGTTAAACATCCAATTCATTGGTGTTGTTTTTACAAGAATATGTGTGAATGTCCATTGATTTTTTTACAATTAATATCCAATCATATTGAGTGTATTTATATTTTTCACACATAATTATGTCGTTGATTTATCCTTAACCAAAGTATACGGCCTTTATGAGAGATTTCATCTCAATTTACATTCGATTGAGACTCTTTTATTGTTATACACCAAATCACTTTTATATGGTGTATATAATATACTTTGACATAGTATATCATGAATCTAATTATTCTCAGGATATTAAAATGTTTTTAATACCTCAATTATTTGTATTTAATTGCCTCTCTTTTGGTTAGGAACTCTAACTAAAATATCATTTTAAAATGTTTTGATGATTTATTATTCTAAATCCTTCTCATTAATGTCCATGTTATAAAAATGGTTTTAAGGATTTATTTATATGGACATTAAAGTTTTAAAATCAAAATTCCTTTTAAAAGTTTCCAAGTGTTATGGGACACATTTATTCAAAAATCTATTTTAAATGGCTTCTTGAAAAATAGTGTGACTTTTAAATGTTTTCAAGAAAAATGGGATATTTCTCTCAATAGTTTGATGAATATTTTAATCTATGTCAATATCCTTCATTATTATCTATTGAGTTTAATCTAATACAATGCAATATTATATATTGTATCAAATGAGTTATGTTTGACTGTGGATGTGCTATTTTTATACCATTCATGGTTTGTGGTTAAAGTATTGACATTTCGAATGCTAGTTTTAATACAGATGTTTATGTTATGTTTAAAACATTTCATATGAGGAATGCATTAGATTTATTAAGTGATAGGTGGAGCCCAATATAGCTCCTCGATGAATCGGTAGGTCTCATGACACAAACTAGTGTCTTGGCACAAGGCCTTGACAAAATCATATTTGTATTCTTGGCACACGACCTTGACTATGTGGTTATGATAGTCCGGCATTAGGCATTCTATCATTATGAAAGTGGTTATTTATATTGCATGTGATCATTCAATAAGTAGAATATCCATGTGAATTAGTAAATTGAATTATTTCATTTTATCGATTCCCTATTATGATGAAGTTCAAGTTTAAAGGGCTTTTGTTTTAGTTATACATTGCCTTAAATGTTTATTCTTATTTATGAAAGTTTCCTCTATATTGTTATCCTTACTGAGAATATGAGCTCACCCCTTTCAATGTTTTATTTTTTCTAGAATGTGAAGAAGTAATTTATGAATGACCTTTATGGATAGTATGAGGGGATATGAAGGCAACATGTTGTTGTAGTTTTTTTACTTTATGATGTAGTGTTAGACTTATGAATATATATATTGTTTCCAAGACTACTAAACTAATCGGTCATTTGAGTGTTGATCATTTGTGATCATGCCAAGGTTATGTAATAATGCACCGACTCTGGGTAACAGGGGTCAGGGCGTTACAGTTGGTATCAGAGGAAGTTTATTATAAACCTTGGAAACTATATTTAGATAAACTCGGATTAGATCACATAGCCCTAAGATAGACATTGAAGATTAGTATATAAGAACTTCATAGAATTTTGGTATGGTATAGATTTGGTGAGATTTCCATGAAATACACCCCTATCTGGATACAAGCATGTAGAGGTGGCTCTGGCACAGATTTACCTAGGGGTAAAACCCAAAAACACCGCATTGAGCTAGACTCGAATGGGAACTCGTGCACGATAATGAGCCATGATGCACTCTTGGTTATGACACTCCCGGAGGATATGCTTTTGAAAATTTACATTTTCTTTATAAACCAATTTGAAGTATTTTAATATAATATGAGAATAAATGACCTTGGTTAATCCTAAGGAGTTTCAAATTGAGAATTTGGTGTCATGATATTCTCTAAATTATTTTATGACTAATTTTACTCACACAATGCTTTCTGGTTTTAGTCAATGGCTGGAGTCCAAGGAAGTCATAGTAACTGTGAGAATGATGTACAAGGTGGGAATAGTGGTGGAAATGAGAAACGAAATGGAATGCTGATAGGAATCAAATATATCGTGTTCGTTCCAAATCAGTTTTTCAAAAATATGATCGACAACATATATAATAACCAACTCACGGACTGAATAAAGAAGATAAAGGTGTTGAATAATAAGAGCTCCAGCAGTGGAGACAATGGAGAAAAGAATCATAAATTTTCATCATGAAAGAAATGTGGAAGGGGACACCCAGGAAAGTGTCTCAATGGAACAAAGAAATGATTTACATGTGGGAAAGAAAGGCATAATGTGAATAATTGCCGAGAAAAAGTGAAGAGTACTATGGAAGAAAATAAAAATGGTCCCAAGAATATATTTATATTCATTTTTTGTAAATGTAAGGGACCTTGGAATAACCCAAGTCAATGCCCTATTCTGTAGGAAACCCTCACGGTCAAGGAAGAACCTAGGTGGAAATAAATGTATGGAGAAATGTTTACAGGTATCAGTGCTCTTTGTTGTTGATATTACTTTGGGTGAATTTTATCTTATATGTGTTCCCCTAAAATTTATCATGTGAAAATGTTATTTGAGGAAAATTATATATTATCTTGTGGATATAGTTATAAATAACTATTTGGATTTATATGATTCTTGAATTTGAAGCAATTACAAGTTATTATATTTTGGGATAAAAATGAAAGGTATGATATAACATTTGTGGTTAAATTATGTTCTGGTTATTTTGAGGAATTTATATCATTTTGGTAATGTTATAAAATATAGTTTTTGAAAAAGGACAACACGCAGACCGTGTGACAACCCATCAAGTCAGACAAAGCTGTGGGAATCGAACCCACAGCCAAAGTGCGATTGGGATTTATCATCTCACATTGGACTACGTGAAGTCCCTAGTTAGTATGACTAATTTTTTTAGTTAAATGATTTTATTTATCAATAATATGTTGATTTGGGTTCTACTGTCCTATCATATTAATACCCTTAGTATAGTAAAATTATTTGGTGATTAAGTGATAAATGTTAATTTGGAAGATGTTCGCTTTGTTGGGAACACTATATGCCCAAGGAAACTAGAATACTATGGGATTTCATTTTAGGAGTAATGGTGGATTTTTATCTACGTTTTAATTGTGGATTTATAGTGATTTGGGTTATTTATGGAAATGATTATCCAAAAATAGAGAATATGTTATTAGGTTAATTACTTTTAAGTATGTGAATTTACGATTAGTTGATGTCATTTGGAGATACAATTTAACGTGGAAGACTACATAACCAAATTATTCTAAGTTATGGGTTTCAATATTAGTTTTGATTATATTGAAGCATTTTAAGGACAATTTTTTATTGAATGGAATTTATTTAACTTTGGGGTATTGTTGGTTTAATTTTAGAAATTACGATTAGTGTTTCTTACTCTAAAGAAATATCCTTTTGGGGGATCATTGGATCTTGTACTAACCATTTTTGTTTTGATTAATCTCTAAAGGCAAGTTAAATATATAGTTTAGCCTTCATGGATCATGTGATTCTACAGAAGTTTATTCTAGCTCTTCTAGTCTGACCTAGTCTTCTTGAATACTCATCGTTTAAAAAAATGAGTTACTGGTGGAAATTTATTAAAGAATGAAACTCTAATTAAAAAGTATGTATATCTCTTTATTTTCTTACTCAACCTCGTAAATGAACTCCTCGTCTTTATGTAATGTAACTTAAAAAAATGATGTCTGTATACTTTTCCTACTGGGAAACTAATGACCATTTGTCCCATCACAAATTTGTGGATTTCGTATTGTTATCTTTCCCCTGATCATGTTTTCTATCCCTCTCCATCAGAACGTGACACATATATTATCTTCCATATCCATGTTTACCTACATGGAATCCTAGTATGATTTATCTTGGGTGACCTTTGTACTTATCTTTCTTTATTTTAAGGTGATAGTTTTATTGACTCTTTTTCCGATGTGGGACTTTCCATTATATTCCAAATCCCATTTTTAAAAATTTTGAGGGAGAAATTATTTGGAGGGGATAATGTAACACCCCAAGCTTCCACGGTATGATTCGCTTTGAATAATACTATGGCGTGTGTTGTACGCAACTTCGAGTTCTAACACACACCACAACCAATCAAACTAGCTGTTATGAATAGTAATACCTACATTTTATAATTTTATAAATTTTATCTTTGAAAATGGACTTCATTTTTGGATTCATAATATCAAAATTTTCATAGGGTGATTTTTTGGTATTTTTTTGAAAACGTTAAATTTTTGATGAATAGTGAAAAAACACTAAGTTATAGTTTAAAACCGAATTTTAATTTAAATAATTATTTAGTTTATTTAAATTTAATTAAGTTAAAAATAGATAAATAATACTTATATAATTTCAATTTAATTCATTGGAGTTAGTTTAGAATAAGTTTATATATATTATAAGTTTTATTGAACTTTTCACCGTCTGTAACCCACCTCCTAGGAGAATTTGAAAATTCACATAAAACATAATTTTACCTCTTCTGTGCATGGAATTTTGAATATCTGAGAGACAATGTTCATATCAAGGATTAAAATTAGGTTCACTGTGATGAAAATAATTTTTGGTGAATAGTAACTTTTTACTTTTATTTACCACTGTTAAAAGTAAATAGGGAAATTAAGAGTAAAAATGATATTAATATTACCCTAACATATGTCCTAATTCTATTGGACAAGTGTATATAGACCAAAAAACCCTTAGGAATAAAATATTATCATTTAGGTCCACTTGGATTAGATTAGAACATTTATTATTATTTAATTAAAAGAAGAGTTAAAGGAGATAAAATCAATGTTTAATAACTAAAACATTTCTAATATAGAGTTATACATAAAATAAATTCTATTATAAATATTAATTAGAAATATAAAAATATTTCCTACATAATGTTACTTTATTTATAATTTTTAGACTTTAAATAATTTTATTTATTTATGAAACAATGGTGATGCAGTAATTATCTAAATAATGAAATATTAAAATAATTGATATTATAAACATCAAAATAAATATAATTTGAGACTTTTTATGAATTAAAATAATTTTATAGGTTAATATGACATATTATTATTGGTTGTATAAATTTTCTTCGAAGTAATAATGTTGTTATGAAATTATCAAAAACAAAATACCCTATAGTGTCAAAATTGACATGAAAGAGTTTTTAAAACGAATATTAAAATAATAACTGATATTCTATTCCTAAAAATCTAAGGATCTGCCAAACAACTTATATAATGATAGGTGTATCATTAAATGACCACTTTGGGGTCTCTTGGAGGTATATAGTATGTTCATTAACAATATACAATAAAAATACAATGAGACATGGTAAATGTCAAACTATTTAACTACGATTTAAATATAAATTATAAAGTTAATATAGTGACCCAAACCTCTCTAAAATATATTGGTTGAAAGGATTTCGACCCATCCCCTGCTTAACCTTTAAAAACTCTACTTTGGAGCCATTATAAACCGAAAATGAATTTCCTATAAAATAATATTTCTAGCTTTTCCAAAGGTACACCTCACCCCTCTTATTAAAGGGTACTCCCCCTTCTCTATAATTTTCACCTTCAAAGCCTTTTTTATTGGCCAACCCCTGCCCAAATATTCTCTCAACTACACTCAATTCAACCTATAGGCCTTAGTTTAATCAGAAAGGCAACCTAATGATCCATTTTTATCAAATCAAAAGGAAGAAACTGAAGAAGAGGTAATGTTTTCACAACCCTCTTTCAAGTTCCTTTCTTCTTCAACTTCTTTTTTCTTTGTTATTTACATTCTAAAATAATAAATCCAGTATCTTTTATATACAGTGATGTTATTATAAATATGGTACAACCATATTTAGTATTATATTCATCCTTTGAATGACATGTCTCCATACGTGTGTACATACGACCTACCGTCTCCACGCCGTGGTGTAATTGTTATTCAATACATTATTATTTGGATGGGTATAATAATTATTTTTAATTCATGTAAATAATAATAATAACATGATAATGATTCTTTATATATGATATATCATCCAATTATATATGATTTTAATATCAAAAGAATGATATTATCGCTCGTGCATACGTACGAACTACCTTCTCCACGAACGCGATGAGATTAATTCCCAATCGTATCCATACAAGTCTAATTAAAATTTTATGATTAAAAATAATGTTTAAATAATTTATTTCATTCTGTATATGAATATTATATGACCTATTCATAATAAACATGACTTTTGTAACAAAACAAATAAAATAAAATGAGTATGTTAACACCTGAAACGACGATAATACTACAATATTATTAACAAATAAATGTTAAAAGATCATATATGATATCATATTAATGTATACTAATATTGTATAATTAAACAAAAATTATTTCACCATTACACAGGAGGGTAAACTACCCTTTACCAAGGAAAAATTACAATGTAAGGGGTTTCTTATCTCACTTTTAATTCCGTGATATTTCCATTGTTCACCACTTATTTATTGCATGTGGTGTGTGTACTACCCATGATTGTATTAATTGTGTAATATACGTTAATTTATGGATATTTAAATCATCTGTGTACGATCCTTATTTCAGGGTTTTATGTTTCGTAAGTTACCAAATCAATAAGAAAATTTGAAATATCAATATCCACTCCTTCGGCTTTACGCATACTTCATTGATTATTTTACTCCAGGATTTTGTATGGATTCACTATTCATTTACTTATGTCATAATTTCCACTCCCCTATCTCTGGATATACTTTTCATACACATAATCACTCCATTTATAAATTCTCTAGTCATCGGTATGAACTTGATAAGAGTAATTTCTACTCAATCCCCATTTATTGAGTTAATCATCCAATTCATTGGTGTTGTTTTTACAAGAATATGTGTGAATATCCTTTAATTGTATTAAAATGAATATCCAATCATATTGAGATTATTCATATTTGTCACACATAATTATGTCGTTGATTTATCTTTAGCCTAAGGATACGAACTTCGTTAGAGATTTCATCTCAATTTACATTCCATTGAGAATCCTTTGTTGTTATACACCAAATCACTTTTATATGGTGTATATATTGTACTTTGACATAGTATATCATGAATCCATTTATTCTCATGAAAATAAATTTTTTTATTACCTCAATTATTTGTATTCAAGTGTCTCTCTTTTGGTTAGGAACTCTAACTAAAATATCATTTTAAAATGTTTTAAAGATTTATTATTCTAAATTTTTCTCATTAATGTCCATGTTTTAAAAATAGTTTTAAGGATTTATTTATATGGACATTAATGTTTTAAAATAAAAATTCTTGTTAAAAGTTTCAATGTGTAATGTGAGACTTTGATTCAAAAATTAATTTTAAATGGCTTCTTGACAACTTGACTAATAGTGTGACTTTTAAATGTTTTCAAGAAAAACGGGATATTTCTCTCAATAGTTTGATGATTATTTTAATATATTTCATTATCCTTTAGTATTCTAGATTGAGGTTAATCTGATATAATAAAAACCTCCATATTGTATCGAATGAGTTATGTTTGACTGTGGATGTTCTATATTTATACCATTCATAGTTTTTAGTTAAAGTATTGACATTTCGTATGCTAGTTTTAATACGTATGTTTATGTTATGTTTCAAACTTTTCATATAAGGAATGCATTGGACTTAATATGTGAAGGGTGGAGCCTGCTATAGCTCCTCGATGCATCGGTGGGTCTCATGAGACAAACTAGTGTCTGGGCACAAGGCCTTGACAAAATCTTATTTATAGTCTTGGAACAAGGCCTTGACATAGTGGTTATGATAGTCTGGCCTTATGCATTCCATCATTATGAAAGTGGTTATTGATATTGAATGTGATTATTCGACTAGTAGAATATCCATGTGAATATGTAAATGGAATTATTTCATTTTATATTTTCCATATTATGTTGATGTTAATCTTTAAAATGATTTTGTTTTATTTATATATTTCCTTAAATGTTTATTCTTATTTCTGAATGTTTCTGCTATATTGTTATCCTTACTGAGAATCTAAGCTCACCCCTTTAAATGTTTTATTTTTCCCAGGATGCGAAAAGTAATTTATGAATGACCTGTAGGGATAGTATGAGGGGATATGAAGTCAATATGGTGTTGTAGTTTGTTACTTTATGATGTAATATAAGACTTATGAATATATATATTGTTTCCAAGACTACTAAACTAATCGGTCTTTAGAGACTCGATCTTTTGTGATCATGCCAATGTTATGTCATAATACACTGACTCTGGGTAATTGGGTTCGGGGCGTTACATACACAGTGTGCCTCATATAACCCAAATTGTATTTTATGAGTTTAAAATTGATATTTTAGTTCAAACATTGGGTCACTCAAATGAAAACTAAGAAAAAAATGCTTGGATTTTCTTGATAATTTAGTGAAATGACTCAAAATTATTTTTTAATGTCTATGAATTAGTCTTAGCTCAAATCGGGATTTTATGTGACTGGTATGACTCAAAGTGTGTGTATCTAGTTTAAAATGATATTTTAGTAAAAAATACATTTGATATGCTGAAAACCTACAAAAAAAATTTGTATTTCTTTTGTATATATTATGAAATATATCCATAAGTCATTTTTTTATGTTGGAATCTACCACTCCTCAATTTCATTCACAATGTGACCGGTATGACTCCATATGTGACTTATTATTTAAAATAGAGATTAATTTTATTAAAAAGGAAAAGTGTCATACTCAAAATTGAGAAGATGAATACAAATTGTCTTGATAGTTTATTAAATTGATCCATAAGTCTTTTAGGATTTTTATAAATCATATAAATCTCAGTCCAATGAATTGTTTTATTAGTATGACTACAAGTTGGTATATTTATTTAAAATTGTTATTAATTTTAGTTAAATAGACATGTGAAATGCTCAAAACAATGAAAACACATTTGGATAGTTTATATAATTTTTTAAAAAATCGATAAGTCATTTTTTATTTTTAGGAATCATTTTTACCTCAATATGAGGCATAATGTAACTGGTATGACTCCATCTATGTCATTTTATTTAAAATTGATATTAATTTTCGTAGAAAAGTCAAGTGACATACTCAAAAATGAGAAATCAAATTCATATTGTTTTGATACTTTTGGAAAATAAGTAATAAGTCATTTTTGACATGTGGTAATTATTCTCTCCTTAATAAAATGCATAGTTTTCCTAGTATAACTCAATGTTTTTTTATGAGTTTAAAATTGACATTTTTGTTCAAAAAGGGTGTCGCTATATGAAAATTGAGAAAAAACATTTGAATTGACTTAATAATTTTGGAAAATGATACATATGTACTATTTTGAAATAAAGTAATTGTCTCATGAAAAACCCACACATGATGTGACTGTATTGACTCAAAGAGAATGTTTCTAGGTTAAAATTGAATTATATAAAAAAGGCAAGTGAAAAAATAAAAAATGACAAAATGAATTCATATTTTTTTTTATAATTTAGTGAAACAATCCATATGTAATTTATGGTGTGTATAAATTATCCACAAATTAGTCTGATTGACGGTGCGACTATTATGACTCCAACTGTGTATTTTTATTTACAATTGATAATACATCTAGTAAAAAAGACATGTGACATACTAAGAACCAAGAAAAAATGTATTTTTTAAACACATTAATAAAAATATCTATATGAAATTTTTCATATGTACGAATCTAATGAACCTCAATACGATGCACGGTGTGATTGGTATTACTCCCTATGTGGGCAGGGCCCAGTTTTCACATTTGGTATCAGAGGCGGTACCCACCATTAAGTGCAGCACAATGCCCGAGTTGAGTTGTAGGGACCACAATTAGGACGTTGTACTCTAAGGTGGGGGGTGATTGTAACACCCCCAAATGATAAAGGGTTAATTGACTAAATTATATAACTCATGTCAACAAGGTGCACCTTCCTATTAAGGAGCCATCCTGATTAGAAATCCACAGTTAAGCATGTTTGGCCTGGAGTAGTGATCAGGATGGGTGACCTTCTAGAAAGTTTCCTAGGATGTGTGTGAGTGAAGAAAAAACACACTTGAAAGGACATGTGTTGGCATATGGGGACTGTCATTAGTAAGATGACCCATTCAGGCATGTGGGTGGCCTCCATGGTGGGGACCACATGTCTTCGGGGCAACTGGTGGTTCTTGGCGGCAAGGTACCGATGACCATGTTAAGGTGGGTGGGATGTGCTATCACTGGGGCCCAGTTGTCACATTATTTTTCATGACCCGTCACGCGGGGCACATGCTGTGACTACCCCAAGCTCATCTTCCATCGGCAAGGGGCTGGCAACTAGAACCAAAGTTGTAAATCCCTAAAACTGGGATGGCATTGCCTTTATAACCTGAAAATGCACACAATAGAGTACAAGATTGAAGCAAACCACTATGTAAAACTGTATAAAAAAGTTTACTAACAAAATAATTCACAAAGAAGACTCTTGAAAACACACATGCAATTTGTGTTTTCGTGCACGGAGTTAGAAATCAGAAGTCAGGGTCTTGTTGTATGGATACGTCAGCCGCCACACCAACACTGGTCTCCCTGAACAGAAAACCACACTCACTACCCTTAACACTATTGCTTCACAGAAAAGATCAGAGTCATAAGTTCTACAGTAGAACCGACTCTTATGATACCAATTAGTCATGACCCGCCCACCGTCGTGCCCGGTCGCCATCCGGCCAGCCCGCCTCCCTGCCCGCGCCGCGTTGGCCTACCCGACCGCCCGTCGGCCTGCCCGCGCCCCGCCGGCCTGCCCGCCCCCCGCCAGCCTACTTGGCTGCCTCTCAACTAGTGCAACTAGCTCCCAACCTCCGGGGTCAAACCACCCAAGCTGCGCCCATCATAGTGCCCTGGATAAACCAGCCACGCTCTCATGGAACTCCGGGCCGAACCGCCCTCACATCACCCTCCGGGCCGAACCGCCCACGTGGGTTGCTGGGCTGGGCCCAGTAGGTTGGGACGAACCTAACAGGCCAGCCCACCCAACAGGCCGGGCCTGACCCAACAGGTCTGACCGAGTCAACCCAGATAGGGTTGGCCTAGAGAGGGTGGTCCGGGTCGGTCCGACCGGGTCGGACTGGACCCAGGCCCACTACCGAACCTTTACATTCTTTTGGCCATATCTTTGGCACCAGACGCCCTTTTTACAAACCCCTAGCAGGGCTGGAATCCTTATAGTTTTATGGTACCTATGAATATACCCCACACATGATCCAGGAACAGTAGTCAGAACTATGTAACCCATATAGAATCGAGGAACAGTAGTCAGAGCTGTCGAACCCATACATTATCTGTTGAATTCATACTTTGTGATTTATCCTTGTTGGATTTTATGAGACCTTGAGGGTATCAGGGTCCCTTCAGAGTATCGTTATACTCACCCCTACACGAGCTATGCCCGTACCTCATTATGTTCGATGCAGATGATGGATAGTGCGGAGTGAGGCTGAGAGAACCAGGACCGGATGGTACCCGAAGGAGGACCATACGACGTGATGCTACACGAAGGAGATGGACTGACCTGGATTGGTGAGGAGGCAATCTGTATCTAACCTTTAGTTATGAACCTCAGCGGACTACCCAAAGGAAAATTTTCTTTTCTTCAGTTTTACTTTCTATTTCTTTGTACATAAAAATTGGGCCTGTATTTCTAGCCCCCTTTTTACTTTCAGTACAAATTTTTATACAGAATTACTTAGTGTTTTTCTTTCAACTTGTACTTTTTTGGGTGCATTTTCTTGTTATAAAGGCAATACTTTCCCAGTTTTAGGGATTTATGCTAGTCACCATCCCCTGGCCTGTGGAAGGCGGGCTTAGGGTAGTCGCGGAATAAGACCCGGGGGATGGGTCATGAAAAATTGGTATCAAAGTCATTGCGGTAGAATATTACGTTTCCTACATCAATAAATATTTGGATGACTCTTTCCACAAGCCATTGCAGCATCGTTCCAAGCCCAAAAAATTAAATGATCATGAATATGCGATCATTATTTTTTTGGGTTTAGAACTAAGATGCGGAAGCCCATGGTATTTGTGATGTGGTGGTGTGATTTCTAGTGTGTGTTCAGGGTACAACTTCGGGCGAGGTAGACGGTGCGACGTGTGGTGGTGGAGGACAGCCGCAAGGCAGCGTCATGGCGGTGCGGCTGTCTGGAGCGTTGTGGCTTGGGTATCTGTAGGTGGTGGCAGCAGTTTGGCCATGTGGAAGAAGGTAAAATAGTAAATGAAGATGGAATTATATTGTATAGAGAAACATAAATAATTTAGATAGATATATTAAAAATGAATATAAGTTTCCAATTAAGATGGATGCGTTCTCAACGTGAAAAAAATGGAGATGCAACATAATGCATGGAAGGTTTAAAACAAAATATTAATAATATTATTATTTTAATATTATTTTAATTTATGTTGGGTAAGCCTTGTTTTGACCGTAACTTATTAATGCGACCTCGGTTTCACGAGCCGTTAGTGGCAGTAAGACCCTAACTTTGAGACATAAATTATGATTCCAATATTGGATGTCTGTTTCGAGTATTTGGAACTAAATTTAGTAAAATGGACAAGTTTCGTACGAAAAACATAGAAAATATGTTCTGATTATTTTGATATTTTAAGAAAATGACCCATAAGTAATTTTTTATGTTTATAAATCTTATTAACCACACCATGGTAAATAGTGTTACCCGTATGACTCTATGTGTGTATTTTTATTTAAAATTATCATTAATTTTAGTAAAAAATACAAGTTTCATATTCTAAAATGGTAAAATGCATTATTATTTTTTCAATAGTTTAGGAATATGACATATATATATATATATAATTTTTTATGGGTAAGAATCATCCTTACCTCAAAGTGATGCTTAGTTTGACTGGTATTACTTCATGTGTGTATTTTTATTTGAAATTGAAGTTAATCTTAGTAAAAAAGAAAGTGACGTATTGAAAACTGGTAAAACATATTAGGATTTTTTTATTACATTAGAAACAATTTAAAATTCATTTTTGACATGCAGGAATTATCTTCAACTCAATCCAATGCATGGTTATCCTGGTATAACTAAAAGTAACTATTATGAGTTTAAAATTGAATTCTTTGTTCCAAAAGTGTGTCACTCACTAATAATTGGTAAAAAACACGAATTTCATTAAAAAATTTGTTAAATTATTCATAAGTCATTTTTTGACATGTAGGATTTCGCCTCCGGTAAAACCGACACAGGATGTGACTGATTTGACTCAAAGTGCATAATTTTAGTTGAAAATGACATTTTAGTAAAAAAGAATCATGAAAACATAAAAAAGAGAAAATAAATTCGTATTTTTTTGATAATTTTCAAAAAAAAATTATATTTCATTTTTTATGTTTTGGAATTCGTCACACCTCAATTTGAGGCACGATGTGACTTTTATGACTCCATGTGGGAATTTTTGTTTAAAATTGACATTAATTTTAATAACAAAGATAAGTGACATACTCAAAACAAATAAAACGCATTTGGATTATATTTTTAATTTAAGAAAACCATCCATATGTCATTTTTGAGGTGTTTGAATCAAGAGCACCTCTATCTTGTACAAGATGTGACTGTTATGACTCAATGTGTCCATTATGAGTATAAAATTTACATTTTTGTTCAAAAAGCGTGTCATTCTCTAAAAAAATATCACATGGTCATACTATCTTGATGATTTAAGTAAATTATTCATAATTCATTTTTGACATGTATGAATCATTGTCACATCAATCTAACACATGAAGTGACCAGTATGACTAAATGTGTTTGTTTCTATTTTAAAAGGACATTTTACTTAAAGACACAAGTGACTAACTGAAAACCAACAAAACACATTCAAATTTTTTTGATACATTTTTAAAGTAATCCATATGTAATTTTTGATAGGAATCTGTTGATCCTCAATATGATGCATGATGTTAGAACTATGACTCCATGTGTGTGTTTTTATTTAAAATTGTCATTAATTTTAGTAAAAAATACAATTTAAAAACTCAAAACGGAGAAAAAACGTTATGATTGTTTTTATGCATTAGAATAAGGATCTATATGTCATTTTGGTATGTATAAATAATTATTACCTCATTCAGATACACATTGTTCCCAATATGATGCCAAGTGTATCTTTCTTATTTAAAATAGACATTAATTTTTGAAAAAAAGTTGCATACTCAAAACCAAGAAAACAAATTTGTATTTCATTGATACAATAAAACTAAAATTTATAATTTTTTATGAGGTTTACGAATTATTCACACCTCAATATGGTGTACAGTGTTCCTGGTATGACTCAAAGTATTTGTTGTCAAATTAAAATTGACATTTTTGTTCATGAAGTGTTTGGCTGACTAAAAACTATAAAAAGATGCTCGAAATGCACTAATAATTTAGTAAAATGATTCATAATTAATTTATGATGTGTGAGAATCAATCCCACATAAATTTGATACATTTTGTGTCCAGTATGACTTAAAGTGTGTGTTTCTAGTTTAATATGGCATTTTAGAGAAATAATTCAAGTGGCATATTTTTAAAACAAGAAAAAAATTATGATTGTTTTTAAACTATATAGAAATGATTCATAAGATATTTTTGATATGTTAGTCTCAACCACACCTCAATATGTCACACCATGTGACTGGTATAACCCCAATTATGTATTTTTATTTATAACTGACATTAAATTTAGTTAAATAGACAAGTGGCATACTCAAAACTGAGAAAAAACATTTGGATTGTTTTGATACTTTTGTAAAATGATCCATTAGTCATTTTTTAAGTTTAAGAATCACTTACACCATAATAAGATACACATTGTTACAAGTATGATTATATGTGTTTCTTTTTATTTAAAATTGACATTAATTTTAGAATGAAAAAAAGACGGTGACACACTCAAAAATGATAAAACACCTAAATATTATTTTGATAATTTAAGAAAACGATCCATATAAAATTGTTTGAATGTAGTAATATGTTGTTCCATAATATAATACACAGTGTGACTCGTGTGACTCAAACTGGGACTTTTTATTTGAAATTGACATTTATTTTAGTACAAAAGAATATTTAATTACTTCAAACTGTTTAAATGAATTAGGATTATATTTATACATTATTAAAATTACTCATAAGTCATTTCTAATGAGTATTAATTAACCTCACCTCAAAATTATTCATGGTGTACCTGCTATTACTCGAAGTCTATGATATCTGTTAGAAATTTACATTTTAGTTCAAAATGTGTCACTCACTAAAACATGATGAAAGACACTCTAATTATATCAATAATTAAAAAAAATTAGAATACATTTTTGATGAGTAGAAATCGGTCTCACACCAAACTGAAAAACAATGTGATTGGTTTTATATTACGTGTTTGATTCTAGTTTAAAATGGAAATTTTGAAAAATAGATAAGAGACATACTCAAAACTAAGAAAAATTATTTTCAATATTTTGATACATTAATAAAAAACTTCATAAGTCATTTTTTACATGTACGAAATAGTCAAACCACAATCATATGCACAATATCACTAGTATGACTCTTGACATGTCTTTCTATTTAAAATTGACATTCATTTAAGTAAAAAAGAAAAGTGCAATACTCAAAACAGATAAAACACATTCATATTATTTTTACACATTATGAAAATGATACATAATTCTTTTAAAATTTATTGGAATAATCCACACCTTAATCTGATACATTATGTTCTCAGAATGACTAATAGTTTCCATTATCTGTTTAAAATTTATTTTTTAGTTTAAAACATTGGTAACTCATTGTAAATAATGAAAATGAACTCGGATTGCCTTGATAAATGTAAAAAATTATTCATAATTCATTTTTGGGAATCAGTCTCATTTATAAATAACACATGATGGAATCAATATAACATAATGTGCATGTTTCTAGTTTAAAATGAAATTTTAGTAAAAACAGAAGTGACATACTCAAAACATTGAAAACACTTTCAGATTGTTTTCAAACATTAAGAAAATGATATGTAGGTTGTTTATGATAGATATAAATTGAGTGTATGTCAATATGATAGATGATGCTTTCAGTGTGACTTGGAGTGTGTGTTTTCAATATATAAGTACCATTTCTATTTAAAACTTGCATCACATTTCCAAAATTGAGAAAACAAACTTATAATTTTTCCCATCATTATATCTTTTGTTGCATAATTAATTTTCATATCATTTTTATAATATACTTATTTAGTCAATATTCATGCATATCATGACTGAAGGAGAACATGAAATGGTGTGACATGCAAGAAACAAGTACAACTCAATCTAATACACTTTGTTCCTTGTATGGCTCAATGTTTATTTTAAAATAGACCATTTATTTTTAATTTGTTTCTTTATAGTGTGACGAAGATATTAATTTTATTCTTATATATGTGCATTATTTCTATTGATCTAGGGTGTTTTGTTTGGAAATATCACAATTAGGGGATATGTTCTAATGACCAATGAACATTGATGTTTTTGAATGCCTATAATATTATTTACATAATCATATAATTATGAAAACCAATATTTATTAATATCTATAATATAATATTTTTTTATTTGTGTTGTGAATTATATTTGATTAAAATTATATAATTTAATCATTTTTTACTATTTTTTAAACTATTATAGTGTGATGAAAACTTAACAGTACACTATCATATGCCCCTTTCTCAGCTCTGATAAAGGTATCATTGATCTACACTCATAAAATTTTGGATAAAAATTCCTTTTTTTATCACTATTTTTAGAGGTAATGAAGGTTCCCATTATCATCACTTTTTTAGTATTTATAAAGGACCCCATTTATCACTGATTTTAGTAGTTTTGATAAATGAAACCTTTATCATCACTAGATAATAGCATAAACAAAGTGTGCATTTAACATTGCTAAAAAAATAACTTATTATGGGACCCTTTTTCAGTTCTTTTTTTAGAACTAATAAAATCCACGGGATTTTAATCATCCTCAGCAGTTATTTCTTTCTTACACTAATTTTTTTTTTAGTTTTATCATTATCACATGATTATTTTATATTAGTGGTATATTTCTAATTCAATTATGATATATATAAGTATAATTGTATGTTACAACCATTACCCTTACTAGAATTAAAATGGGTAAAATCACTATGGATTTCATTTTTGGTCTCCCAAAACACCTAAAGGACGTAATATAACTCAGGTTGTAGTCCATCACCATATTAAGTGAGTGGACATCCATGTTATTATATTGGAGTTATCCATTGGTCAAAATTCCAGGATATACATTACGGAAGTGGTATAGTTATATTGGGTAACATATTATGTTGTATTTGATCAAGATCTAAGGTTTACCTCAGCATTTTGTTGAAGACTTCAGTAAAATCTAGATAGGGTGATGTGTTTCAGTAATTGTTTTCATCCTTATAATGATGTTTAGTTTGAATTAAATAATCAAAACTTGGATAATATGATGAGATACTATTCTTTATATCTTAATGGTTTTTGGAATCGAAACCATCCTCTTGTTGAGTTTTCATATAATTATAACTTCAACTTAAGTATTTAGATGGATCTTTCTAAGCCCTCTATGAAAATAAGTGAATAAGTATGAACAAATGGGATGATGTTAGATAATTAAATATTTTGAATCATGATCTAGATAAAAACATTACTAAGAAGGTTTGAGTCTTTTAGTTGCACTTCAATGAAGCTCAGAGAGTATACAAGGCTTGTGCTAACAATAATTTGGGATATATAGAATTCAATGATAGTGAGATGGTTTTACTATGAACATATCCATGGATAAAGGTTGTGATATTTTTAAATAATATATAGTTTACCCAAGGTATATTGTTCACATAGAGACTCTTGATCGAGTGGGGAATGTAGCTTATCACCCGGCACTCCCACCATTCCCCTCTTATGTTCATGATGTGTTCAATATATCTCTCTTATAGAAGTACATATATGAAAATTCACATGTAACAAAATAAATGGTTCAACCAATAAAACATGATATTTATTTTGAACAAAAAACTATATAAATTTTGTATTATTGAGATAACGTTCTATAGAAAAAGACTACTCACATAGTTAAAGTTCTTTTGAGTTATAAGAATTCTACGGTATCTACATGGGTACGTGAGGATCTAAAAAAGAAATGATATCCTCATTTATTGATAACATATTGATGTAATTTAAAGGTATAAATTCATTTTAAAGGCAGGAAATTTAACACCCAAAAACTCAATATCAATTTTTGTTGAAATAAACATAAAGTATCCGACAACATGCCTCACATGTAACCTCATGTATATATGAATCACGATATAGTAAACCAATATAACCTATCCATTAATTCATATGGAATGAATATTAATAACCAATTCATTATAATCTTGTATAATGTTTATTAATAGTTCATTCATTATTAATTCATTACAAATATGCACCTAATTTTCAATATTTATTTGGCACATTAAAAAAATGTTTTCTTCCAAAAAATGTGTTTTATCATATTTCGACCATGTAAATTGAAATTTATTTCTAAAATTTTCGTTATTTAATTTTATTAAAATAACATAATTCACAATATCATCATTTAAATATTATTTTATGGTTAATTTTTAGTATTTTTCTAAAAGAATTTATTTTTTAGTGAGTAAAAAAAATTACTGAATAAAAAAAGACATTTCTTATCCTTTAAATGTACCACTGGGTTTTAATTTTATCTCAATGTATGAAAAAACATCATTAATTATAAATAATCTAATTAATTTTATAGTAATCACAAAAACACTAGACTTTTGTAATAGTTTTTTAGAATAAAAACACATTTTTCTAAAAAATTATTCTTATGCATGGAATGTGTTTTAATATTAATATATGTTGATTAATAGTTTTAATTAAATGTATATATTATATATTAAATATTACTGATACATTAATTTTAATATTTTTACAATGAATGGGATTGAAGTAAATTGTGTTCTATACTTAAAAATTCATTTATCAAAATCTGTTTTCTACTACAGTTTATAGGGTTAATTAAAATTAAATTCTACCACATAAGTTAATTGAATATTTTAAAAAGTATTAAATATTTTTAGCATTCATAATTAGAATAAATTAATAGGATCATCAAATATTTTGGTCAAATTAAAAATTAAAAACAATTTTTTTTTGTTCTTATGCTTAAGGTTAAAATGTGTTAACAAGGGGTTAAACCAAGAGATAACAGTAGATTTTCCACCCAAAACGCTATATTTATTATTTTTAATATATTTTAAAATTACCATATCTTATATAATAATACCTATCCATTTTTGTGGGCTTCCTCCAAAATATTCTTTAAATCATTGAAAAACATGATGAAATTCCATGTGTGTCCCTCCCCTTACTTATAAAAGGGAACCTATTTTCTTTACTTATACATAACATTTGAGCCTTAAAGGACAGCAAATAACTCATCCAATACCGTTATAAAATCCTTACCTTCACCTTAGATATAATTTTCTTCTTCTATGTTCAATATTTCAAGCCATAAGTTGTAACACAAAGGGGGGCCCTCAATGAAGAGATATAGATCACTACCAAGTTTTTTAAATTTCATTTATTCAGATACAAATTTCTAACATCTCTTAAAAATAAACCATTATTTATTTAGTATCATAAATATACTTATTTTTTATTATTTTTATTACATGACCATTTCCCCCTCTTTTCAATCCAACTGGAGATGAAAGTATCGCTCGTGTGTATGTGTGGACTACCACTTCCATATAGAGATACAACACATTTTCCACCACCATCATTCATGGTTTGTTATTATGACAAATTAAAAAATTATGTATTATATTTATTCTATGTTAATGTTTTTAAAGTTAAATTCATATTTACCTATAATTCATTATATCCATAAAAAATATAATTTGTTACTTGTGCATATGTATGAAAAACTGTCTCTAAATACTTATGCAATACATTTTTCATCACCAATCTATATGAATGGTTATTAATATGTATATAATGAATATATATAATATTTATATCATTATTAACATTCTATAGGTTAGGTAACCAAGATCAATGTTCAATGACCATAGCCTCTAATCCAAAACATAAATTAAAAACTAAGTAGTTAACATATGAAATGATGATAATAATGAATGTTGTTAATAAAAAATTAAT
This sequence comes from Viscum album, assembly GCA_963277665.1. NCBI lineage: Eukaryota > Viridiplantae > Streptophyta > Magnoliopsida > Santalales > Viscaceae > Viscum > Viscum album. The sequence continues at coordinate 1,981,565,597 of OY728145.1, read as the reverse complement.
AAGATGTTATAGGTGAAATGTTAATGGTATTATTATTATGATTATTATTATGGTATAGAATTATAATAAATTTAAATATATTATATATAGTTTTAGAGAACTTAGAAAGAGGGACCGACTTGAGGAAAGGGTACTATGTTACAATCTCATTTTTATCGAGATTATTTATGATGACTTTTTCTAAGGATGAAATTAAATGATATATTTCACAAAAATATTATCATCTCTTATAATATGGTTATTTCTTTATATATCATGTCATAATTTATTTTACACTTAAATTATTTGAGATACCAAAAGAATTATTTTTAAGGAAAACTGATTTTGTTTTTAGCTTCAGCCATGAATATTTTCATCAATTATTTTAATTTCATTAAAATGTTTCTGAAAAATTTATTTTATATTATGAAAGATTATTTAATTTCATTTTTAATAATATTTTACTTTCCTTTACATGTTTTAAAATGAACCTTATTATCATTTTACAAACATTGAGCTTTTGAATCTTTATCGACAACGTGAAGGGAAATATTTTTAATATATAGAACATAAACAACATTCTCTATCATCATGAATATAATTTTATTTGAATATTCCTTTAAAATTTCCATTATTAATTTAAAATAATTATTTTTCTGTAACATTTTTTAAATTTTAATATTCTAAATAAATGAATTGAATTAAATAATTTATTTTATAAAATAAATATTATAGTGATCATTGAAAGGAATTTTTTTCTATAAAAATATCCATTGATGATTTATATGATTTACTGGAGATATGATCAAATGATAAAATATTGTTTCTTTATTTATATGGTTCATTAATATGACAATTAAATGTTGATAAAACCCACATTCATCCGACATACTATTATTTAATGAGTTTTTTTTGATGTTGTGGCACACATATGCATGAGTTTTAATATTTTTTGGGTGGGAACATAATATTATATCTCTCTAGTGATTTGAGTAAATAAGGATAACTGATTATATAATAAGTATGATAATGTGGAGTAAACCTAGTTCAGTAAGGGATTTTGTCATGTTAGATGGTTTTGGGAGTGAACCTAGACTAACGAAATGATGGAATTGGGAGTGAAACAAATCCACAATGATAGTCTTGTCAATTATCCTTCACTAAGGAAACTATGTTATTTTCTTCTATGAATTGAAAAAACTTATATATTTTGATAATGATATGTATTCACGGATCATGATTTATTATTGATGAATCCATAATCATTTTTATTTTTTATTTTTACTGATAAAACATTATTCAAATGTTTCATTATTATGATATTTGGATTTATGGGTATGATTTTATAATGTTTAGTACATGTTCTCAGACCCTTATGTTCATCTTACGATCATATAAGAAGTATGATATGTCTATGAAACATTATACCTTTCTGAAACATAATTATAAATTATTTACATGTTTTATATACTAGTTTTTTTTTTCATATTGATGTTTCCAAAGGAACTAAACAAATATTGTCCATAGTAATTTATTATTATGAAATTTATTGATTATTCATTCAAAATCATATAATTTATATGTAAGAAATGTATCGCTCTTTATATCCCTAATCCACCATATATACTTTAGCTAGTTTTGGGGTATCTATGAAAAAATATTGATGAAATTATCTATTATGTTAAATGATGGATCCAAATCTATTGAAATCCCAACCAATAATCATGAATCTACAGACCCATCCCATAAAAGTCTTATCCTCATGACTCTAGGGGTGTTATTTATGGAAACCCTATCATTTGGAATCTAGATACATGTTATCACATATTATATCCTAATGAAATCTTGGGAAAGGCCCAAGACCTACTTATCAATTAGAATCCAAATCCATACAATCCACCGTCATATCCTAAAGTCTCTGGGGATGAGTATCACAATAATCTTATCATCGATGATTTAAATCTATGGAGTCCCCTATCATATCCTCATTAATCTAGGTATGGGGCTCATGATATCCTGATCTTATGGGATGCAAATCCATGTTATTACCTATCATATCATTAGGACTCTAGGGATGAGTCCCACATCATCTGGACACCAAATCCATTCCTTCTTCTATCGTAATCTCATGACACTAGGGATGTGTACCATGATATCATATCATCTAGGTAATAAATCAATGTAATACCTTATCATATCCTCATAATTTTTTCCATGATAACCATGCAATTCCTTTTCATGAAAGACCCAAATACATTGCATCCCCTATCATATATTAAGCTCCAAATTGAATGCATCTTCAACTACCGAGATTCGTGACTATGGTAGATATTATCATATCCTATTGTAACACATGGAATACCAAATATATAATGGTCTCAAAAATATGGAATCCCAACCATATCATAATAGAATTGATGAAATAAACCAATTTAGAAAATAAATAAAATAAAATAAACACAATAAGGGTTGGTCGAATTCCCACACCATTTATTATAATCCCAAAATCATCAGGATTACACATAAATTTGTATTTTTGTTGAAACCTATATCTATTTCTACCCAACCATGCCTCAAATAAATGATTATCTATCAATGGAAACCCACTTGAGTCATCTAGGTAATAATATATGTAGATGCATCACTCTTGGGATCCTTAGAAAAAAAACTCAAGAGGAGTAATCACTTTTGGGATCCTTAGTCCTAAACCAGTCTCTCACCCTAACTCCCTTATCTCATATGTTAAAAATACAAAAACCCAACCTGTAACATCTCTTTAACACATAGAAGGAATACAGAAAACATTACAAGGGATGTGATCTCAAACACATCCCTTTCCCAAGCCACTCTAGGTTGCCCTGAACACCCAACACATTTGTCTTCTCATGTAACATTCCCACCCCTCTAATAGGGTATTATTCTATGCTACACTAGTTGAGAACATTGTCACTCCCATTACTTGTTTTCTATTCATTATCATTATCCATTCCAAGGTATCATCCCATGTCTCACTCTTATGAGACAACAAGTTTTAGTTATTATAGGAAAACCTCTCTTTCATGGATCTTTTTCCTTGAAATTACTCTTGTAAGTCCTAAAATCACCAAAAGGGTTCCACCATTGAGTTCTACATGAAAAAACACTCCAAATGGACTCCTCTTATGTTCAATTATAACTCTAGGGTGAAAATTAACCGAAACCCCTTAAATGGGCTGCAACGGTGCAGTACACAATGTGTACCCCAATTACATTGTGTGTACTCTAAAAACTCCCCCCTCTCCATATAATTTTACATGTAATGAGTAAATCACTAGATTGGATGTGTAGTACTACTTGTATAGGGAAAAAATTGTGGTTTTCATGTACTACTACATATCCATGCAACGCCTATGTTCTAGACATACACTAGTACACGACCGCGTTCCCCTTACATGAGGTGTCTACCCATGTACCAAACCACATGGTCATGAACCAGTACACATTTTTTACTCCATGTACACAAAATATAGTCTACAAATCATCTTATTCAAATAATAATAAAACCCATCATGTGTTTTAAAGACCCCACATTGTGTGATCTATATTTCTTGAATGGAAACCCCTACAATCAGCCCAAAACTAACGTTCTTCCCAATATATCTACAAATCAACCCTCTTGGAATCTCCTGAAACATATAATAGAATTAAAAACATTAATAACAACAATATATGTGTATCTTAAAAAATAAAAAAATTCCCTTCGCATATTGAAAACGTTGATGTTTCCTATCCAAATCCATGATTTAATGTTTTTGTGTCTCGATCCAGTCTGGATCACCACCTATGATGATGTCTGGCTGTAACTCCTTCCTCCTTCCCTCTCAGCCTATCCATCACCTAAAAGGAAGGATCCCACTACCATTATTTTATTTGTAGGAAGGAATGGTGGTGTTTAATCAAATATATTTAATTAATTTATTGAATAATTAAATAAATTTAATTTAAAGCACTCGTCTCGAGTCCTAAAACATAATGTAGGTTTACACCCCACTTAATAAAATCCCCCATTATATACTCTATCACATTATCATAATATATTTCTGATTCCCTATTCAAAATATATAATAAAAATAACTTTTAGAAATATATAAATATTTTATTAATTAAATGTTAAATATTCCACAAAAAATGTTATGAATTAGATTTCCACAAAACTCTTTTAATAGGATAAACACCGTATTATGAGTCCAATTAAGTGGTCAAAAAAAATTTGGAGTTCATTTTACAAGGAAAATATGTTTATTTTACCCCTAATGATAATCTGGAACCAAATATTCAAACGTACACTCTTTCTCAAAACTCATGAAAACATAGGGATTGCAGATCATCCCACCATAACATTTCTTATACTTGACAAGATTTATTGGTCATCAAAACACACATCTGGTCTACCATGATCATAAATTCATCCCCAACTTATTTACTTCCACTCTAGAATGAAAATCATGTTTATCTACACAAATCCAAATATAATAAGTATAACCCTTCAATGTTCAAGAAACTTCTTTCCACCATTATAAACATAAATAATGGATCTTGACCATGCTTTTCCATCCTAAGATGTCACAAAATCAATCAGAATTGATCTACATGTTCATGGTTCTCCCCAATATAGACCACTACCTACAACAACGGATTCTAGTCCCTGATAATTCCAAGCATCAAAATCACTAATAAAAAAACATCCCTAGTGGTCTAGATTAACACCCCTAAAAACTAGCCATATAAGACTAAATGTCACTACCTAAGTCATGAAGATTATCCTCTATTTTTCAGATCCTACCTAATTATAAATCAAGAGTTTAGAATTCTTGTCCTGCAGTAGTGATCGGCATGGGTGACCTCCTATAAAGTTTTATATGGTGTGTGAGAGTGAGTAAAAATATCACTACAAAAAAATGTGGTGTCCAAAGGGGACATTATTAGTATAATAAGGGACCCTTGTGGGTAATATCCTATGGTGTCATTGGTAAGAAACCAAGGTATTATATGATACCATTGGGGAAAAATTATTTGGTTCATGACTCAGGGTGGTCGGGTAGTGAAAAATGGTATCAAATCCAACACATATCTGAAAGTGAATATGTACTCCACATGTATGAGGTTTGGGGTCAACAAGAAGGGTGTTGTGCTTTTAAAGGGTGTATAATGTAACAACCATTGAAAATTTATACATACAAGACTAAATTCCACTACCTAGGTCTACAAGGAGAACCTTTATTTTTGACAGGCTACATGATTAGAACTCTATAATTAAATATAATTAGCCGGGAGTGTTTATTATAATTAGTGAACATCTGGGAATTTTCCCATGTTTTGTGTGAGTGATGGAAAAGTACATTAAAAGCATGTCTGTTGTAATGTGGGGACAATCATTAGAATTATAAGGGACCCCAGAATGTGATAGGTTACAGTCTTATGGGTATGAAACCAATGTATAATATGAGTCTAGTGTAGTAAATGGATTTGTTACAAAACCCAGGGAGGTCTTGTCAAGTAATCCATCAACCCACTCGACATTGTGCCCACTAAATATGAAACCCTACCCACACAAGGTTTATATCACCCTACCAAATCTAATAATTCCCACCACAAGAGTATATTTATATCCACCTCTCAACCAAACACTAACTCCACAATCTATGCTCTATCCCTCAATAAATGCAATAACATGTGTGAAAAAATGCGCATTCTTGAGGGCTAACCAACAACACAAAATATTTCCAATTTATACTTCCTAATAATGATTCCCATGAAAATCACAAAATTTCAACTCATAAAATGGAAACCACCCATAAAAAGACAAACATTCACTCCTCACTATATGGATCAACTTATACCACTCTTTGAGCTCCACGTCAACAACTTCCATCATGAAACAAATTCCACTCTTCATGAGACATTCTCACATATCGACAACCCTTGAAATCGAATATTAATGAAAATGGAATTCATGTCCACCTTTGGGTTGATCATCCCCTGACACCAGATCTGTAACACCCCAAGATTTTATGAGATTTATTCTGTTTAATTTCATTCATATCTTCTGTTATACGCTACTCCAAGATTATCTAGCACTATATGGAAGACCGTACTAGCTTGCAGTATATGCAACACTATTCTTGGATCGTGTTACACACAATTTCATGTTCGTTTGATAGTAGTTATTCTACACAACATTAAGTATATATATATATATATATTCAATGTATAAATGAAATATGGTTGGATTCTGTTATATGAAACAACAAAGGAGTCTTGCACTTCACGCAACCCAAACTTGGCTTACATTACACGCAATCGCCACCTTCCACGATAGTGTGTGTTGTACGCAATGTCGAGTTTCATTAAACAACGATATGTTATTAAAATATTATATAAACTAGCTGTTATGAATAGTAATACCCACATTTTGAAATTTTATAAATTTTATCTTTCAAAATAGTCTTCATTTTTTGATTAAGAGTATCGAAATTAGCCTTGGGTGAATTTTTGGTATTTTTCAGAAAACATTTAATTTTTGATAAATAATTGATACACTAGGTTACTATTTAAAAACCGACTTTTTATTTAAAAATTTATTTCTTTTATTTAAATTTATTTTAGGTCAAAATTGATACATAATAACTATATACATTCAATGTAATTCATTCGAGTCATTTTATAATAATTTTAGATATATAAATTTTTTTGAACTTTTCACCGTCTTTTACCCACCTTCTAAGAGAATTTAAAAATTTACATAAAACATAATTTTACCACTTCTCTGAGTGGAATTTCAAAAATCCGAGAGATAGGGTTAATATCAAGGAGTAAAATGTGGTTCAATAAGATAAAAATAAATTTTGTTGAATTGTAACTTTTTACTTTTATTTACCACGGTAAAAAGTAAATAGGGTATTTAAGGGTAAAATTGATATTATTATTACCCTAAAACATGTCCTAATTATATTGGATAAGTTTAATTCGACAAAAAACAACTTTATGAATAAAATATGACCAATTAGGTCCACATGGATTAGATTAGGACACTTATTATTATTTTATTTAAAGAAGAGTTAAAACGGTTAAAAACAATGTTTAATAACTAAAATATTTTTAATATAGGGTTATACATAAGATAAATTCGACTCTAAATATTCATTAGAAATATATAAAGATTTCCTACATAATGGTTTTTTTATTTAAAATTTTTACACATTAAATAATTTAATTTATTTATGACACAATGATGATGCAATAATTACATTATTAATGAAATATTAACATAATTGATATTATAAATAACCAAATAAATATAATATGAGACTTTTTATTAATTACACTAATTTTTTAGGTTAATATGACATGTTAGTATTAATATAATTAAAGTTTTTTGAACTAATCATGCTGTTATGATTAAAAAAAAACAATTACCAAATAGTGTCTAAATTGACATAAAAGAGTTTTTAAACAAATATTATATTATTAATTGTTATATTATTCCTAAAAATATAAGGTTCGGCAAAATGACTTTTAAAAGGTTATATATATTAATAATTAACAACATGGGATTCTTTTTCCTTGATATCATATGTTTATTAACCATATAGTGTAAAAAAACTAGAAGACACTGTAAAAGTAAAATTATTTAACTTAGAGTTAAATCTAAATAATACGGTTAAAATAGTAACTGAAGCATTTATAAAATATATTGGTTGAGTGGAGTTGGACCCATACCCACTTTAGCTTTTAAATTAATCAATTTGGAGTTACTAAAACAGAATATGTCATTATAATAAAATAATATTATAAGTTTATCCTAAGTTGGCCCTCTCCTCCCTTATAAAAGGGAACCCATTCCATCTTCTATTCACACCCTTTTGAGCCTTGAAGCTCATCCAACCCATGAACATTTTCCTTCTCATCTTCCCTATAAACATTATAGAGGTTTTGGTCTCCTCAAAAGACCAAACCTAGTGCCTTAAGAGGAGGTTCAGAAGAGGCGCGTCATAGAAGCGGTAATATCCTTTACTGATTCCATCCAATTTATTTCTTCATATAATTCTTCTTCTATATTTTTTTCATCATAAATTAATAACATCAGTATCACTCATATAATTATGTGTTATTATAAATATGAAACAACCCAATTTCTTCTTCTATCCATCCTATGGAAAACGAAATCATCGCGCGTGTGTACGTACAGAATACCGTCTCCACGCCGTGGTGTAATCTGTTTTCCACCACCACCTTAATTGGATGGGTATAATGGTGTAAAGAAATAACTATATATGATTATTGTAAAGTGTTATTTATTCTGAAATATTATACAAGCACTTCAATACAATTCCATGATCATTGCAATGATATCATCGCTCATACGTACGTACGGACTACCGTCTTCACGAAGGCGATGAGATTCATTTTCCATGATTAACCATTAAAGTATGATTATAAAGTATATATAATAAATAATCATGAAATATATTAAATAATAATGATACTGGATTTATTTACATATATGTTTCATTCTCTTAATTCTATTTAATTCAATAATGAAACGAAAACTGTGTTCATGCGTACGTACGGCCTACCGTCTCCATGAACTGTGTATTTCGTTCCATTTATCGATCTATTATGTATATGTATATTATAAATATATATTATATATAAATCATGTTTTATATTCTGGAATTAAGTAATCATGATCTAAGTAATCATATGAATAATTACAAGTCAAAACACGGACGATAAATGAAACGATTTTACCCAAAACGCTAGTTTAACATGGAATTGACAAATGAATGGATAATATAAAGTCATAAGTGAATAATATATAATATCATAAATATTATTATGGTTTTTTTAAAAGTTAATAATATGTTTAAACCCACTATACAAGAGTCTCTGACATATACGGACAAAATTGGACAAAAGGTAAGGGATAATTATTCCAATCTTGTTTTTATCCAAGATTGTTTATTCGTATGTATTTACTGGGGTAATATTTTTCATCCATGTCCATAAAGATGCTTTTTATAAAGTGTTTAATATTCTTCCATGTATTTTTAGAGTTATTTTTACCCCCTTTTGAATTTTACTATGCAGTATGGAAGGAATATTTCTTTTGTTTACCATTCGAGTTACTTTTTCACTTTTCCATCAAAAGTACGAGGAGAAAGTTTTTTTAAAATTATAAGGAGTGAACAGTTTTTTACAGTTTCATAATGCCTTTTTTTCATGAAGATTACTCTACAAGATTTAATGACTATTTCCAACAAAATCCTTTTCTTTTAAAATTGCATGGCATTTTGGGAAAAGAAAATGATTTTGAAGAAGAAAGGATATTTTCCTCAAGAATTCATTTCAAGTGTTTTATCAAAACCATTTTCCATATACGATGGAATTATTTCATATGTGTATGTTTCAAGTATAACTTATCTATGATTTACATGGTTTCACTTTTCTTATGATGAACTGATATCCATTTTTTGTATGGATTATGTTGTGATTGGATTATGTTTATGAACACCATTTTTATTCTTTGGGTTATGATGAATGATTTATGTTTATGTTGTGGAACAAGTAATAATGATTTCATTATTAGATGGGAGGGACCTATATCTACCTCAAATACATTGGGTAAAGATTTATATCTCATGAGATAGACATGGTTGGAAGGATAAGTTAATCCGGTTCAGTGTTATAGGACTGAAATGAAGAATGAACTCGATTCAGAAAGGGACTTTGTCCAGTAAGATGATCTTGGAAGAAATGCCTTGGCTACTATGTAAATCATATCATGTGATTAATGGTTTTCAACAATTACATGTTTTCTTCCCACACTATTTTATCATGATTGATGTTACATTATGATATATTCCTTACATACATCCAAAATTTATGTCTTTGCTCACGATTTTGATGTTTATATTTTATGGTCATGTTTTCGAATTAAAATGTTTATGGATTGTTTTATGTTATCTATGTTTACCCTTAATGGGAATTTGAGCTCACCCTTTTTATGTTTTCTTTTCCCCGAGATTTATATAATTGTTTTAGTAAGAAAATAAAAGGGGAAGATCTTTATAAGATATGTTGAAGATCTTTCACCATGATTAGAAGATTAGGTTCCAAGTTTCCAAAGACACTAAACTATTAAGGTCCTTTGGTGTCTATTTTTGTTATGTATTAAGTATTCCGCAAAAGTAATGTAATGTCCATGTCTGTCAAGATTTGGGTCTCTACAATTGGTATCAGAGGAAAGGTTTAGTCAACCATTAGAAACTTGGATGCGAGAACATTAGTGAGATCCCTAGAGATATTTCCAAGGTATGTCTAGGGATGTCCCTAAGGTTAAGTATAACTATTGGTTACAGTCCTAGGATTATGGTAACGATCATAGAATTAAACATAATATGTTAGATATTGAATGTACTTCCCCTTAATTATGTTGTTTTCCTAGCTTGATTTTTTCCTCTCACACTATTCTTTTTGGGTTTTATAAAATGGCTGGAAACAAGAAGACTCACGATAATGGTGGATATGATGGAAATGGAATGATATTATTCTTGAGAAACCAAATGGAACGGGATTTGGAAGTCCAAACATCGTTATTATGCCTAATCAAAAATCTCATCATATGATCAATAATATCAACTTTGGTAAGTTTCCTGACTCGGCTAATAATAGAAAGATGGAGTTTCATGATGATCATAGAGGAAAGAAATTTCAATTTCCCTCATGTAAATCATGTGGGAAGAGGCATCAAAGAGACTGTTTCAAAGGAACTGGAAGATTCTTTGGGTGTGGAAAAAAAGGACACAAAGCTAGTAAGTGAAAATGAAAAGGTTCAGTTAACAACATGGACAAGGATAATGGTATTGCTATGACATCAATAATAATTAAATGTGTTAAATGTGGAATGTATGTGCATTATAAAAACCACTGTCCTAAGGGAATGTCTCATGATGATAATCAGCACAGTCATATGGGTAGTATTTATATTGATGATGATGAAGAGACAACAAATGATATGTGAGATGAAAGAATTTTTGATGCTCGGTGAATGTTTTAAAAAGGTAGTGGAATGATTGTATGGTACTATGGAATAAAGAAATATCTAAGGATTGTTACACTATTGTCTTTCCATGAGTTTTTGAAAGTATATGATGAATGGTACTGGTAACCATGAAAGGTTATTCAAATATTTTTGGAAGGTAGATGATATGTGCATAATGAAAGGATAAGAAGATAATGATATGTTTGATAGTATTAATCATCTGATGACTGATATATGGACAAATTGATATCATTGTTTGAGTATATAGAAATTTTGGTATTTTGGTAAGTGGAAAGAGTTAACTTTTGACAACACTCATGTTTTCAATAAGTTTCAATGGTAACTCATGTTTCTAATGAATACATGATTAAGGTATTCACATGTTTTCAATGTGACCAACAAGATATATTGATTGATATTTGGGGGATAAATGATGGTATTTATATACTTGTTCGATGAAATTTCTAGTAATGGTTCTCTTTATAATATACGATTGGATAGAAGTATTTTAGATAAGCCTAAAGAATGGAATAGATTAAGTTGGACAGTAGTTAGTATTGTTTAAGGATAGAAATGTTTTTTCGATATTATTTATGGAATGTTATAATAGTATAGTTTTAGAAAAAGGAAAACCCATAGGACGAGCGACAACTCATCGCGTCAGACAAGGCTGTGGGAATCGAATGTAAAACTTAAGTTCGACATGCCTTTATCACATACCATTGGCCTAAAAGAAGTCCCTTGTTAGTATAAACTAGTTTTATTATATCAATAAGTATGATAGATGAAGTATAAGTCTATTTTTTGGAATCATATATGATTGACCTCACCATATATGGACTTTTGTATATTTGATAACTTTTGATAACCTTATGTTTGAGACAGACGTAATGACCTATCATTCTATTGCATGATCTGCTAACACTTCATGGAAGATAAATTCAAATTTATATCTTTAAGAGATGAAGTTGAAATTGTTCAAGGCACAAACAACAGTGAGATTGTACCAAAGTCAAGTAAGTATTTTTTCTAATTCAATTTTTGCAACATTAGGGAAATGATATTGAAAACCAAAAATGTTGTCCTAGTGCTCGTATGTCTGATGAATCAGATGGTACCTTAAATCATCAAAAATTTATGGCTTTGTGATTGTTGTATTTTTCATATCCATGTCCTTTACCACTCTCCATCTGAACTTGATGGTTAGATTTATCTTCCATATCCATATTTTCACCTATGTTATCCTATGTGGAAACCCCGTGATTAGTTAATTTGGGTAACTATTGCATTTCATACTTTAGTTTTTAAAGATATGTTTTGGTATTCCTTTTTACGATGTGGGTTTCTATGAAAGAAAATCTCATGTAATAAACCATTTATAACCCTGACAAATTTAGAGGGAGAAATTCATTTTAAGGGGGGTAGAATGTAACATCTCGAGATTTTATGAGATTTATTCTTTTTAATTTCTTTCATATCTTCTGTTTTACACTATATCAAGATTATCTTTCTCTATATGCAAGACAGTATTATCTTGCAGTATACACAACACTATTCTTGGATCGTGTTAGACCCAATTTCAACTTCGTTTGATAGTAGTTATTCTACGCAACATTGAGTGTTTATATATATATATATATTCAATGTATAAATGAAATATAGTCTGATTCTATTATACACAACAACAAAGGAGTCTTGCACTACACTCAAACCTGACTTGGCTTACATTACACGCAATCGCGACCTTCCACGATAGCGTGTGTTGTATACAATACCGAGTTGCACTAAACAATGATATGTTATTAAAATATTATATAAACTAGCTGTTATGAAAATTAATTCCCACTTTTTGAAATTTTATAAGTTTTATCTTTCAAAATGTACATCATTATTGGATTTGGAGTATAGAAATTAGCCTAGGGTGATTTTTTGGTATTTTTCAGAAAACATTCACTTTTTGATGAATAGTGAAAATGCTGGGTTACTATTTAAAAACCGAAAATTTATTTAAATAATTATTTTTTAAATAAATTTATTTTAGGTCAAAATTGATATATAATACTTTTATAAGTTCAATGTAATTCATTGGAGTCATTTTATAATAATTTTAGATATATAAATATTTTATAGAACTTTTCACCGTCTTTTACCCACCTCCTAGGAGAATTTGAAAATTTACATTAAACTTAATTTAACTGCTTCTTTTAGTGGAATTTCAAAAATCTAATAGACACAGTTAATATCATAACATAAAATGTGGTTCGATAAGATAAAATTAATTTTTGTTGAATAGTAACTTTTTACTATTATTTACCACGGTTAAAAGTAAATACAGCAATTAAGGGTAAAAATGATATTATTATTACCCTAAAACATGTCATAATTCAATTGGATAAGTTTAATTCGACCAAAAACAACCTTAGTAATAATATATGACCATTTAGGTCCACTTGGATTAGATTAGGACACTTATTATTATTTTATTTAAAGACGAGTTAAAAGAGTTAAAACCAAAGTTTAATAAATAAAAAAAAATTAATATAGGGTTATACATAAGATAAATTCGACTATAAATACTCATTATAAAGATAAAAAGATTTCATATAAAATGGTATTTTATTTATAAATTTTAGACAATAAATAATTTAATTTATTTGTGACACAATGATGGTGCAGTAATTACCTTATTAATGAAATATTAACATAATTGATATTATAAATACCCAAATATATATAATTTTAGACTTTTTATGAATTAAAATACTTTTATAGGATAATATGATATGTTATTATTGATTTAATAAACTTTTTATTAATGAATCATGTTGTTATGAATTTAAAAAAAATCAATTACCAAACAGTGTTAAAATTGATATAAAATAGTTTTTAAAACAATATTATATTATTAATTTTTATTTTATTCCTAAAAATATATGGTTGGGAAACATGAATTAGATAAAGTTATATATATTAATACTGGACAACTAGGGGTTTGTTTGGCTTGTTATATTATTATTATTAACCATATAGTGTAGGAAAACAAGAAGACACTATAAAAGTAAAATTATTTAACTTAGAGTTAAATCTATATTATAAAGTTAAAATAGTAACATAAACTTGTCTAAAATATATTGGTTAAGATTATTTAGATCCATACCCACCTTATATTTGAAATAAATAAATTTATAGCTATTAAAAACCGAATATGACATTATAATAAAATAATACTTTATGTTTTTCCTAAGGTGCCCCTCTCCTCCCTTATAAAATGGAACCCCTTACCTCTTCTCTTCACACCCTTTTGAGCCTTCAAGCTCAGCCAAAAAATGCCCATTTCCCTTCTAATTTTCCCTAGAAACATTATAAGTGTTCTGGTCTCCTCAAATTCCAACCCTAGTGCCTTAAGAGGAGGTTAAGAAGAGGCGCGTCAATGAAGAGGAAATATCCTTTACCGATTCTTTCCAATTTATTTATTCTTCTACTTCTTCATCATTATTTATTTAATCATAAATTAATAACATCAGTATCACTCATATACTGATGTGTTATTATAAATATGAAACAACCCAATTTCATCTTCTATCCATCCTATGGATAACGAAATCACCGCGCGTGCGTACGTACAGAATATCATCTCTATGTCGTGGTGTAATCTGTTTTCCACCACCCCTTACATGGATTGGTATAATGGTGTAAATAAATAACTATATATGATTATTGTAATGTGATATTTATTCTGAAATATTATACAAACACTTCATTATAATTCCATAATCATGGGAATGATATCATCACTCGTGCGTACATACGGACTACCGTCTCCACGAACGCGATGAGATTCATTTTCCATGATAAACCATTCAAGTATGATTATAAATTATATATAATAAATAATCATGAAAAATATTTCATAATAATGAAACTTGATTTATTTACATATATGTTTCGTTTACTTAATTCCATTTAATTCAATAAGGAAATGAAAATAGCGTTCATGCGTACGTATGGCCTACCGTCTCCACGAACAGTGTATTTCGTTCCATTTATCGATCTATTATATATATGTATATTCTGAATATATATTATATATAAATTATGTTTTATATTATGGAATTAAGTGATCATGATATAAGTAATCATATGAATAATTACAATTCAAAACACGGATGGTAAATGGAACGATTTTACCCAAAACGCTGCTATAACATGGAATTGACAAATAAAAAGATAATATAAAGTCGTAAGTGAATAATATATGATATCATAAATATTATTATGGTTCTGTTACAAGTTAATAATATGTTTAAACTAACTGTATAGGATTCTCAGACAAATATGGATGAAATTGGACAAAATGTAAGGGATAATTATTCCAATCTCATTCTTATCCAAGATGGTTTATTCGTAAGTATTTACTGGGGTTATATTTTTCATCCATGTCCATAAAAATGTTTTTTTATAATGTGTTTAATATTCTTTAATGTATGTTTAAAGTCATTTTTACCACCTTTTGACTTTTACTATGTTGTATGGATGGAATCTTTCTTTTCATTACCATACGAGTCACTTTTTAAATTTTCCAACAAAAGTATGAGGAGAATGTTTTTTTATATTATACGGCATGAACAAATTTTTACAGTTTCATAAAACCATATTTTCATGAATCTTACTCTACCAGATTTAATGACTATTTTCAACAAAATCCTTTTCTTTTAAAATCCGATTGCATTTTTTGAAAAGAAAATGATTTTGAATAAGAAAGGATATTTTCCTCAAGAATTCATTTCAACTGTTTTATCAAAACAATTTTCTATATAAGGTAACATTATTTCATATGTGTATGTTTCAAGTATAATTTCTCTATGATTTACTTGGCTTCAATTTTTTTATGATGAAATGATATCCATTTTTTTGTATGGATTATGTTATGATTGGATGATGTTTATAAAACCCATTTTTATTATTTGGGTTATGATGAATCATTTATGATTATGTTGTGGACCAAGTAAAATGGTTTTATTATGAGATGGGTGGGACCTATATATTTCTCCAATGCATTGGGTAAAGATTTATATCTCACAATATAGACATGTATGGAACAATAAGTTAATCTGGTTCAGTGTTACAGGACTGAAATGAGGAGTGAACTCGATTCAGAAAGGGACTTTGTCTACTATGATGGTCTTGGAAGCAATGACTTGGCTACTATAGAAATAATATCATGTGCTTAATGGTTTTCCACAATTACATGTTTTCTTCTCATGCTATTTTATCATTATTTATATTTCATTATGATATATGTATTACATACTTCCAATATTAATGTCTTTTCTCAAGATTTTGATGTTTAGATTTTATGTTCAAGTTTTTGAATTCAAATGTTTATAGATTGATTTATGTTCTCTATGTTTACCCTTACTGGGAATTTGAGCTCACCATTTTTATGTTTTCCTTTTCCCAGGATTTGAAGAAAGGTTTTAGGTAAGAAAATAAAATGGGAAGATCTTTATGGGAGATGTTGAAGATCTTTCACCATGATTAGAAGACAATGTTCCAAGTTTCCAGAGACACTAAAATATTATGGTCCTTTGGGTTCTGTTTTTGTTATGTATTATGTATTCCTCAAAAGTAATGTAATATCCATGTATGTCAAGATTTGGGTCTCTACAATATCCAAACTCATACCCCCTTTACCGTGAAAGATTTCCTTCATTGATAATAATCCTAGTACTACATTCTTCTAAGAATAACATTGGATACCATCATCCATTGGTCCTCTCATAACATCTCACCAATTCAAAATCCCATAAGAACATGATTTTCAATGGATATTTCCTAGTTGGTTTTATAATGGGTGAACATTAATCCCTATAACACTAGATCACTAGAACTAGACTCACACTCTTATTTTTCATAAAACACCAAGGCCATATAGACCATTCATTATGGATCAACTAACTCGACATGCTAGGACCCCCTTGTAATTTCTCTTTAAAATTGGGGAAACACTTATTCAATGAGTCATCAGAAGACGAACCACCTCATAACATATTTATAACACCTCAAGTACCCATTATCTATCTATGTATTTTCATCATCATTCAAATTCTTTTCCACCACCCGTTATCATTATAGTAACGAGCTTATTCTAGGGATTTGAGTCCCTTACTAGAACCATATCCAAACACATATGGACAAGCATCACCCGAACCTACTCTATAAACTACACTCACTAGTCAATAGTGAAAGAAACCAAATACGTTTTCACATTGAAATTAGTTTTATTACCCATGAACCCTAGGTGCTTCTTCAAAAAACCAAAGGAATCTCCATTCCAAAGACATATACTTGATAGCACCTCATCTGTACTGATCTTATCGTGAGCATATAACGTTGCTCAACACCTCTAAAGGAACAACAAAAAACCCAGGAAACTTTTATGGTTGGCTACCATCAATTAAAAAAACACTAAATTACTAAGGATTGAGTCTCAACTAAGGACTTATAGGTTTACCACTGAGCCTAACTAGGTTAGGTCTCATGTCGGGGACAATAAGTCGAACCACATATCCGAAGTTCATATATCTCACTAAGGTCGCATCCCAAGGGATGTCATACATACTCTTATATCAACACATGACATAGAAATGAAAAAAAAATCATGGGGTCTTAAAAATGATTACATCACATTCTAACCACACCCAATACATGGTCAACAATCCTCTCCCAACATCTATACATAATAACTCTCTTACGATGATCATGTCCCCCATTTTACTCTATAAATTACTAATTCCAGCACCCTAAAAAACTTATTCTGGGGAAAATACACATTCATGGTTTGGTTAAGTATAATTTAATTCCATGTTATTTAAGAAAAATTTGAATACGTTGTTACTAACACTTTAAATAACTGATCCAAAATAGCAATGTCCAATAAGGGATTCAATTTTTAGGATCAATATTCCATAATGACTGACTATGGTCACTTTAAATCTAGTATAAAATGACTATGCCATTGTACTCAATGTTGAGAATCTCACCATAGTTACACATAACCATCCATCTGAAGAAAACCCATGTACAAACTGGTCTACATGGGTAGAATTCCACCATTTAATTATATGGTAAAATGGTGTATGGAAAATTTTTGACACATTAAAAAACTGATCCTCCATCATCCATGAAATCCACCATTATTATGCCTTTACCATATGAATCTTATGTGCTTGATATGATTCCCTAGATGTATATTACGTCTATAGTCCAAGATTTAAAATCATTTTCTGACCTCTTTCCAATGGGACAATAGCTAAAAATTAAAAATAAATCATCTTATCCAAACCTAATGTGCATCACTCAAAGAAAAATATCACATCCAAATATAACATTGTAATCCAAAAGAGTAATCCCATAACCGGTAACCTGTAATTATTATGGAGTATGTGTTCTTAATTTACCTTCATGATATCCATCATAGTCACTAAAACATTACTAAATATCTAGTCAATTGAAACCTAAAATATTTTAAAAAAATCAATTCTCTGATAAAACTTTTTAAAATCACCTCATAGGATTCTCTTAATAGTAACCAGAACATTTCTAAAAATTTCCTCAGGCATGCCTCCTTTTATGCTATAGGATTTTGAATATTAGTGAGGTTATAAGGTGGTACTGTTTGTAGATTATATCCCTGTATCATAGTTCACATTAATAATATAAATAAAGAAGAATCTTACACACTAGATTATGGTAAAAGAAGAAATCAACTGAACAGTATCTAATAAAATTAAATATAGTAAAGCCCTATACAATCATTTCATAAATACAACACTAATCACCCATTGGGATGATCATAACAAAAAGTTAAATAAATATAAAATAAATACATTAGGTTAAAATTATAACTCTGATCCTTGCCACATACCTGATCTCTAAAACACCATCGAGCAGCTCTAGCCCTTTTATAAGGAACTAAAAAATAATCTTTACTCGAACATGTAACCATGGGCCAATTTACCATCCATAATTCAATAAATATCATATGAAAAGTAGACATAATTTCTACACACAAACACCCTGAGGTGCAATCATATGTGTGAGAAATGAATTTCTGTAGGTCACCCCCAATGGTAACCAACAATCAGTTTTTATATGTTTTGGCTCAGGTAATATTCATATCCTTTCCATGATAGAAGTGTAATAAAATAAAATATAACAACTATTGATCCATAAGTTAATGAAACTAAAATACCATAACTATTTCCACCAGGGTAGTGGTGTATCTCAACACATCATAAAGACCATGCCTCCAAAAAACATATGGGATCCAAATCAATCATAGGACCAACTAATCCTCAGGAATACTAGGACCCATCCCACGATAGTCCCATCATTTGGGCTCTAAATCCATGGCAAACCTATCATATCCTCATGAATCTATGGATGAGGAATTTAAAAAACCAATAATCTGATCTCTAAATCCATGGAAGCACCTATCATATCTCCATACCCCTAGGGTTTATTATTAGGGAAGCCATATCATCTGATCTTTAAATCAATGTAATCCCCTATCATATATTCTGGACTCTAAGGATGATTTCTTTGGTAACCATATATTCTAAGCATTAAATATTAGGTAGTCACAATTATATCTTCACAACTCTAGGTTCGAGGCCCGCAATAACCCTATTATCCAAATCCAATTCCATGGAATCCCCTGCCATATCCTCACAAATCCATGGAAGAGGCATGAAACAGTGATATCATAAGGGATCTAAATCTATGGAAGTCTATATAATATTCTCATGAACAGAAGGAAATTTCATTTTACACACCTATCACCGATAATCCAAATATATGGAAGCCCCTATTACATTCTAAGATCCCAATCTAAAGAATCTCCAACCACCAATATCCAAGACTGTAGAAGATCATATCACATATGGCTCCAAAATGTTTCAAATGAACCATATACTGACCGATGTATCCATGGTGGC
Organism: Viscum album; assembly: GCA_963277665.1. NCBI lineage: Eukaryota > Viridiplantae > Streptophyta > Magnoliopsida > Santalales > Viscaceae > Viscum > Viscum album. Next base: position 1,981,545,536 of record OY728145.1, on the reverse strand, counting down.
CAATACATATTACCCCATCCCTGAGGGAGAAAACCAATTTCAAACATAAATAAATAAAAATAAACACAAAAATGTATGGGAAAATTCATGAACTCATTGTCATCATGCTAACCCCATCGAGATAACACAACGTTTCACATTCTATGTGACACCCCAACCATCTATTACCAACCATGCTCCCACTAATGTTCAATATATAAACAATGAGAAACATGGTTATTATAGCTTATAAATTTATTAGCGTAATCCATCTTGGGATCCTTAGAATAAGAACACAAGTGGATGCATCCCTCTAGGGAGCCTCTCGGTCAGAATATATTGAAGGTATCCCTCTTATGATCCTTGGCCCCCTACTGGTTTCTCAGTCCAATATCTATATCACTAGGGTCAAACATCCCACAACCTATCTCTAATATCTCTTGTTCTCATAAGCTAGAAAACTAAAGATTTAATTGAAATATATCCTCTAGCTTATCCCCTTCTAAATCAACTCCAAGTTGGCCCAAACAACCAACCTATATGTCTCATCTAGTCGCATCCATGTCCCACTAACTAGAGAATATTTTATGATACACTATTAATGGACCTTATAATTCAATTTCAACATTATCCAACCATTTCCATGGCCATCATCTACATCTCATCCAATGCATCACTTTCAACATACAACTAGATTTAATTAATCGAGTGAAATATATCCACCATGGATTTATTTCCTTGAAATGTTTCTTTAAAAGTAATAAAATCTTCCCAATGATTTAACTATTTAATTTGATGAGAAAAAATTATGAAACTAGATTGCATTTATGTTCATTTCTGAAATTAGGGTGAAAAATCTCTCAAAACCCCCAAATGATAAATAATAGTGTATTATACATAAGATACCATGAGTACATGGCTTGTGATGTAAACCCACCACCCTATGCATGTACAGATGCATATCCTGGTAACATATGGGCTCTAAATGGGTATTATAGCATGGTCAGGACACACATCAGGTCTAGTTGGTTACTATAAAACGACCATGATATCGATATAGAGAGTGTCTTCCAAGGGACTAAACCACATGTAAATGAAAAAATACACATCATTTATTCTATACATAGATTCTTCTCTCAAAACCCATCTTTCCGAATTAGGAACAAGATGAAGTGAGTATTCCAAACACCACATAATGTTTGATTGGGATTTCCAAAATAGAACCCCCTATAACCATCCCAAAACCATTTCCCCCCAAAGTAGCATCAAATTGACCATATAAGGTACCCTAAAAAGTTTTAAATGGATTAAAAACATAATAAATACAAATAAAATTATAATGACCCAAAAATTCATTAATAAGAATTCCTCTTGGTATATTTAAATGTATTCTTATGGTTATGTTATATTTATGGACTTATTTGGTTTTATGTTTTGAATTTTAAAATACCTTTAAGAATTGTGACCATTTCTAATATATCATTTGAATAGTAATCACATGATTAGTATAAATATAGGGCTTTAACAAATCCAATTTACTCAGAAAAATGAACTGAGGGCCTCATCAAATAGACTATCCCCATATGAACCAAATTTATCAGAGCTCGGAAAGGAGGTGGCATCATTGGGCTACTATCTTGACTGATCCCAAGTCGAGCTTGAATACGTTATGCTTGATTGGGAATGCCTATGGGAGAAGTGGAAGTTAGTAGAGATTACCACTCGAGTGATGTTATCCGAGCCACCCCAAGAGTCTATCATCATCGCGCACCTTACCTTAATGTCTTATGCGGGTATTTTAAGGGGTTATGTAACAATAACCTATCACTATGATTATGCACATTATTTTAGTATATAATATAGAATATATTTTCACTTTATTATTTTTAGTTTATAAATAGTGTTTTGAAAATGCAAATAATATTTTTAGTTAATAATCAACTAAAAATATATTTTGATGAATTAATGAATTTTTTAATTAAATAATATATTTAAAAAATATTATTATTATTATCAAATTACTTAGTATTAAATATAAATGATCTTATAATTTAATGTATGCAGTTTTAATTTCTATTGTGGTTTGAAAGCTGTTTTTTCAAAACCCATGAATTTTCGGTAAATGTTGTTGTTTATTTTAATTATAAAAAATTAAAATATATAGAAAATTATTTAGATAAAGTCAGTATTTTTTTTGGAATCAGGATGTCGATTTTATCCAATAGTGAATTTTCTATAATTTTTTAAGAGTCAAAAATTTGGTTAAAAGTTAAATACCTTTTAAATATTGCATTTTTTATGATATCATGATAACACAATTTTGATGTAAAAAATACTATAAACAGAATGTTCATCCAATATATGGTTTATCCTTAAAATAATTTGATTTAATATTTTTTTTTGATTAATCTTATGATTCCTTAGTGGACCCTCTATGACTTATAAAACATTTTATCTTTTTAAATAGTTTTCCGTGAGAGTGTGACTCACCTCCACATAAGCAACCCTATTATTTTAATAAGCTCAAACCGTAGCCTTATAAAATATTTTTTTCACTCCCCTTTGGAAAAAACCTTGGGCAAAACCCATGGGATGGTTTGTGGTTTTGATTAGTTTAATGTGAGGTGTCTCAAACATAAATAATAAACAATTCCTTCTATTTTCCTATAGAAACTCACCAAATCTCCAACTTCCTCTTCACTCAAAGCCTTTGGAGTTCATCCAACCTCTGCCCTCTTTTCTTTAGAATTCTCCCAAGCTGCCCCAAGCTCCCAATAATCCTCTATCAAGCCCCTCCCAATCCTTTGGGATCACACTTAAAAGTAAGGGATTTCTTCATTTCTCTTTTTGTCCAAAATTCATTATGTTGTAATGCCCTTTTATTTTTAAATAAAAATATTGGGGTATGATTTTTCACCTCTCCCATAGACCCTTTTTTTATCTCATTAATTCCATCCATGTAAACCAGTTACCATAATAAAATTCTGCAAGAATTTATCTCTCCTCATTTACATTCAAGCAGTTTATTATTACATATCTAAATTATATTACATTTTTTGGGACTTATATCTCTATAACCCCCCCCCCCTCCAACATTCCATTTAATGTACATCTGATGATACACTCATTTATCTCTCGCCAAGAATTTTTATGAATTCTTATATCGCGTTGTTATGCTGTCGATATTGCATCATGTTTTTACAAGACAATATCATTATGTACTGAATAACATACCCATGCCTCAATAAAGGTTGTTCAAATTTATTCACATTATAACACCCCGACCCCACCTATCCAGAGTCGGTGAATTATTACATAACATTGGCATGATCACAAAAGATCAAGTCTCGAAAGACCGATTAGTTTAGTATCCATGGAATCACTAGATATATTCATAATGTTTACATTACATCATAAAGTGAAAAACTACAATAATATAGTCTTTATAGTCAACACTCATATCCCCTTCATACTATCCCTGCAGGTCGGTCATAATATATTTCTTCACATCCAGGGAAAACAAAACATAGAAAGGGGTGAGCTCAGATGCTCAGTAAGGATAACAATATAGCGGAAGCTTTCATAATTAAGAATAAGCATTTGAGCAATGTATAACTAAAACAAAAGCCTTTAAAACTTGAACGTCAAAATAATATGGAAAAGATAAAATGAAATAATACCATTTACTTATTCACATGGATATTTCACTAGTCGAAAAATCACATGCAATATCAACAACCACTTTTATAATGATGGAATGCATAATGCTGAACATTAATATCTGTGTCAAGGGCTTGTGAAAAGTCCTAAGAGATAAATGTAACCGGAACCAAACCCAGAGAGCCTCTGTAACTAGACACTAACCCGGAGTGCCTCTAATAACCGTACACCAACCCAGAGTGCCTCTAATAACTAGACACCAACCCGAAGTGCCTCTAATAACCGGACACCAACCCGGAGGGTCTCCTGTTACCATACCCCAACTCGGAGGGATTACATTTACCGGTACCCAACCCATAACATACTAGTCCAACACATTCATCTTAAGATGGTGATGAAATATAACATAAATATTTGTATTAAAACTAGCATATGAAATGCCAAAACATTAATCATAAACCATTAGTGACATAAAACTAACTCATCTATAGTCAAAAATATCACAAAACCTTACATACAAAGTTAATGATTTGCATCATAATAAATCAACTTCAAATAAGCATAAAATTTATCAATGGATGTTGACATAGATGAAATCAAAACAATATGAGATAAATATATCTTTTTTTGAAATCATTTAAAAGTAACATAATTATAAAATAAAACATTTACTTTAAAAATATCTTTATTAACTTGCAAGGGAAGATTTGAAGATTTTATAAGGGTGAAAAATAGCTACACCCTCTATATAAGATAAAAAAGACATTCTTACCTTAACTCTATCAAAAATGTTAAAAAGGACCTTGTTTGGAAAATGACGGAAACATTCCTTTATGAACTTCATATAAAAAGTCAACATGGGTAAAAATGACATTAACCCATAGTCTATAATATAGTAATAATGATTTGAAATAATGTTTCTTTAGAAACATGTATGTGGATGATAATGAGATCCTAGTATATAATTACTGATAAACTACCTCGAATAATGAAGTGATTGTGAAATATAGCCTTACCTTGTACTTTTCCTTGGTTGAGGGTAGGTTAACCTCCTCTTCTTCAGGTTCTTCCTTTTGATTTTACCAAAAGAGATCCTTAGGTTGGCTTTCTGATCCATCAAAGGCCTATAAGTTGAACTAAGGGAAGTTGAGAGAATATTTGGGCAGGGGTTGGCTGAACCAAAAGGCTATGAAGGTGTGATGAATTGGTTAGAAGTGGTGTCCTTTTATCAGAGGAGTGAGAGGCACCTTAGTAAAAGATAGAAATATTATTTTATAATAAATTCATATTCTATTTCTAAAGGTTCCAAAGTTTATTATTCAAAGTATAAGGTGGGGCTTGGTCTAAATCCTTTCAACAAATATATTTTAGATAGGTTTGGGTCATTATCTTAACCATATCTTTTAGTATTAACGCTTAGTTAATTAGTTTGACATTTACCATGTCACTTTGTATTTTTATATTATATAGTTAATAAACATACCATATACATCCAAGCTGTAACACCCCAAGATTTCACAGTGTGTTATTTCTTCAAAATAATTCAATAACTTGCACTACACGCAACACCGAGTTCAATTGCACCATGACTTACAAAAAAAAACCATTAAAATAGGTCATTAATAGTATTAACTACATTTTGAACTTTATATAATCCTTATAATTTTAGAATCCATATTTTGAGTTTCTTAGATATAATGCAAGAACAAATATATTTTCAGTATTGCACTTTTATCAACTTTTAATAGTGAACCCTTTTTAAATACAATATTTTAAACTTTTTGACTAAATGGGGACATCAAAAATTTAAAATGAAACATCCCAAGCTTCCACGGTACACTTTCTTCGAATAATGCGATAGCGTGTGTTGTACGCAACCTCGAGTTCTAACACACACCACAACTAATTAAACTAGCCGTTGTGAATAGTAATACCTACTTTTTAAATTATATATATTTTATATTTCAAAATGGACTTCATTTTTGGATTCGGAATATCTAATTTTGCCTAAGGTGAAATTTTGGTACTTTTCGGATAACTTTCATATTTTGATGAATAGTAAAAATTACTAAATTTTAATTAAAAACAACTTTTTTAATCAGAATAATTAATAGTGATAAATTATGAATTTTAGTAGTTTTAAAGTATATTTAGAATATATTTTTACCATTTAATATAATTTTGGTCATTGGACATAATTTTACAATTAAACCGAACATAAACAAGTGTCAATCTTTTGATAGTTATTATCTCTTAAAAACACGCTTTTTGTTTTGACAGCGGGAATTAATTTTAAATTAATTTCTGCAACTTCTGTGTTTTGAATTTAGGAAAATGGATTCCATATTTGGAATCAGGATGTTCAAATTGTGTAAATAGGTAACTTTTATTTTTAGAAATTTTGAATAATTACTGCGGTAAATATTTTATTTACCATGGTTAAGGGTAAATCCGGTAAATAAGGGTTAAAAAAATAATATTATAATAATAATAAATTACCCTAAAACGTGTCTTAAACCTATTGGTTGATACATGGTCGACCATGAGCATCTTTGGGTATATTTCGGGACCCCATGGATCCACTTGTAAGTGATAATGACACTTTATTTTAATTTAGTTAAAATGAATACAAAAATGACACAAGCATATATCTTTTAGAACAACAATTTTTACATAGGGTTATATATGTTGGATTTTAGATTATAAATATTCATTAGAAAGATAAAACGATTTCCTACATAATTATATTTTATTTATAATTTTTAGACATTAAAAAATATATTTTATTTATGACACAATGATGATGCAGTAATTACTATAATAGTGAAAAATTAAAATAATTGATATTATAAATACCCAAATAAATATAATATGAAACTTTTAATGAATTAAACTAATTTTATAGGATAATATGATATATTAGGATTGATTTAATTTACTTTTTTTGAAGTAATCAATCTTTTATGAGTTTCAAAAAAATCAACTATTGAATAGTGTCAAAATTGACATAAAAGCGTTCTTAAAACAAATATTATATTATTAATTGATATTAAATTCCTAAAAATCTAAGGTTCGGCCAAGAGACTTATATAATGATAGTTGCATCATTAATGGACCACTTGGGGGTCTATTGGATGTATATAGTAAGTTTATTAACCATATTATATAAAAATACAAAGAGACATTGTAAAAGTGAAACTAATTAACTTAGAGTTAATACTTAAAGATAAGGTTAATATAAGTACCCAAACCTGTCTAAATTCTATTGGTTGAGTGGTTTTAGACCTATCCCCACCTTAACCTTTGAATAATCAACTTTGGAGCCATTAGAAACCTAATATGAATTTATTATAAATTAATATTTCTAGCTTTTCCAAAGGTGCCCCTCACCCCTCTTATAAAAGGCCACTCCTCCTTCTCATTTCTTCGCACCTTCAAAGCCTTTTGGTTCGGCCAAACTCTGCCCAAATACTCTCCCAACATCCCTCACTACAACCTAGAGGACTTAGTTTGATCAGAAAGCCAACCTAAGGATCCTTTTTGATCAAATGAAAAGGAAGAACCCGAAGAAGAGGTAATGATTTCACCACCCTTTTCCAAGTTCCTTTCTTCTTCCACTTCCTCTTTCTTTGTTCTTACCATTATAAAATAATAACTCCAGTATCTTAAATATACTGTGATGTTATTATAAATATGGTACAACCATATTCAGTATTCTATCCACCCTTTGAATAACATGTCACCATACGTGCGTACGTACGGCTTACCGTCTCCACGTCGTGGTGTAATTGTTATTCAATATATTATTATTTGGATGGGTATAATAATGATGTGTAACTCATGTAAATAATAAATATAACATGTTAATGATTATGTATATATGATATACCATCCATTTATATATTATTTTAATATCAAAATAATGATATTGTCGCTCGTGCGTACGTACGGACTACTGTCTCCACGAACGCGATGAGATTCATTCTCCATCGTATCCATTCAAGTATAATTATCATTTGATGATTTAAAAATGATGTTTAAGGACTTGATATCATTCTGGATATGAATAATATACAACCTATCCTTTACAAACATGTCTTACGTAACAAAACATATAAAAGAAAACAAGTAAGTTAACTCCCAAAACGACGATAATTCTAAGATATTATTAACAAATCAATGTTAAAAGATCATATATGATATAATATTATTATATATGATTCTTGTATAATTTAATAACAACAATTTCACCATTATACAGGAGGTTAACCTACCCCAACCAAGGAAAAGTACAAGGTAAGGGTTATTTCACAATCTCTTCATTATCCGAGGTTGTTTATTTGTAATAATCTAGTGGGATCTCTTTATCATCCACATCCATGTTTCATCAAAATGTATTTCAAAACATTTTTATTATTTACAAGAATATGGGTTAAAGTCATTTATACCCTTGTTTTACTTTTTATAAGAGGTTTATAAAGGAATCTTTCCGTCGTTTTCAAAACAAGGTCATTTTTAACCTTTTCGACAGAATTAAGGTAAGAACGTTTTTTTTAAACTTATACGGCGGGTGAGGCTAATTTCCACCGTTATAAAATCTTCAAAACTTCCCTTACAAGATTATAAGAATATTTTCAAAGAAAATGTGTTATTTTATATGGATCTTAAATGATTTCAAAATAAAAAGAGATATTTCTTTAAAAAGAATTTTGATTTCATCTATGTCAACATCCTTTGATGGATTTTACGCTTATTTGAATTTGATCTATTGTGATACAAAACTTCTATATTGTATTGAAGGTTTTGTGATATGTTTGACTGTAGATGTGCTATTTTTATACCATTCATAGTTTATGGTGAAATTATTGACATTTCGTATGCTAGTTTTAATACGAATGTTTATGTTATGTTTAAAACTTTTCATATGGGAATGCATTGGACTTAGTAAGTGACGGGTGGAGCCCGCTATAGCTCCTCGATGCATCGGTAGGTCTCATGAGACAAACTAGTGTCTTGGCACAAGGCCTTGACAAAATCTTATTTGTAGTCTGGGCACGAGGCCTTGGCTATGTGGTTATGATAGTCTGGCATTATGCATTCCAACATTATGAAAGTGGTTATTGATTTTTGCATGTGATTATTCGATTAGTAGAATATCCATGTGAATAAGTAAATGGCATTATTTCATTTTATTTATTCCATACCATGTTGAAAGTTCATATTTAAAAGGCTTTTGTTTTAGTTATACATTGCCTTAAATGTTTATTCTTATTTACGAAAGTTTCCGCTATATTGTTATCCTTACTGGGCATTTGAGCTCACCCCTTTTCTATGTTTTATTTTTCCCAGGATGTGAAGAAGTAAGTTATGAATGACCTGCAGGGATTTTATGAGGGGTTAATAGTGTGGATTGTGGAAACATTATGTTGTTGTAGTAGTTTTTCATTTTATGATGTAATGTAAAACTTATGAATATATCTAGTGTTTCCAAGGCTACTAAACCAATCGGTCTTTCGAGATTTGATCTTTCTTGTGATCATGCCAATGTTATGTAATAATCCACCGACTCTGGGTAACTGGGGTCGGGGCGTTACAGTTGGTATCAGAGGAAGTTTAGTACAAACCTTGGAAGCTAGATTTAGATAAACTCTGATTAGAGCACGTAGACCTAAGATGAACTTTGAGGATTAGTGTAGAAGAACTTCCTAGAATTTTGGTATTGTAGAGATTTTGTGAGTTTTCCGAGCAATACATCCCTGTCTGGATACGAGCAGGTAGAGGCGGCTCTGGCACAGATGTACCTAGGGGTAAAACCCGAAAACACCGTTTTGAGCTAGACTCGAACGGGAACTGGTGCACGACAACGGGCCTTGCTGCACTCTTGGTTACGACACTCCCGGGGGATATGCTTAGGATAATTCTCATTTTCTTTACAAACCATTATGAAGGGTTTATGAGTATATACTTCCTCAAAGAAAACATTTTTATGATTATGGATTATATCCATAAATAGTTCAATTTATGTTAAGTGTTTATGACTCATAAACTAATCTAGTTTATGCCATTGTTTAGAAATGGCGCCCAGTAGAAGGAATGAGAACTCTATCAATGCACATGATACAAAGAGAAAGAAGGATCATATATTTTATGGTCTTAAGCCAAAATTTACAAGAGAAATAGTCTCCCATGTATTATCATCATACGAAGAAATAATATCATGTGTTGATAAGATAAGTAAAGAGTTTACTGAGTCCTATGGCTTTGAAGGGAAGCAAGAGAAGAAAAGGATGGAAGAGAGAAAGATTGATAAAGGGAAGATGGAAAAGAAGAATTTTCCCATATGTGGTAACTGTGGAAAGAAACACCCTGGAACTTGCCTGAAAGGAATGGGAGTTTGTTATAAGTGTGGAGGAAAAGGGCACAAAGTACGTGACTGCAAGGGTAAGAAAATGGTTTAAAATGTACAATGCTTCATTTGCAAGGAGTTTGGACACTACGCGAACCTATGTCCCAGTCAACAGACTATGCCACAAATGATGTTATTGGATAATAATCATGTTATGATACTACCACAGATGAAGAGGAATGATTAGAGTTCTTATGTTGATTATGTCAATTGAGCGTTGTATCAACAATGTACTTGTTACAATAATCATGGAGTATATAAGGATTGTACTGCAGTACTATTTCATTAAGGACTTGAGATTGTGTGGAACAAAGAAATGTGACTCAATAGCAGGATAAATTTTTTGGAAAATATATGGTTGAGAGAATGATAAATCATAATATAGTTCTGATACAGAGGTAGTGATTTTGGAATAATATGTGATTGTTTCGGATAAATTATATTGGATATTCTTGACTACCCTGGAACTGATTAATGATTTGTATATTCCATCATTGTTGGGGTTTAAAACATTTTTGGATTAATGAAGTATATCCAACTTTCTATATGGAATAAGGGAGCATGAATGTAATCAATAAGGAATATGGTAATTCAGGATGTTTCGGTGTATTAAAAGAATACATGATGAAGGTATTCATATGCTATTACGGGGTAAAAAGGTTCTACATTATGTTTACCTTACTTATAAATGTTGGACTGTGAGTATGGATAGAAGTATTTTGGATAGTTCTAGTTTGGATTATTTTGGATTGCCATAAAAGGACAACCCGGAGGTCGGGCGGCAACCCGTCGCGTCCGGCAAGGCTGCGAGACTTGAACCCGCAACCGAAGGGCGACAAGGGTGTATCACCTACCACTGGCCCACGAGATGTCCTAGATTAAATAATGTAGTTTTTATTAAAAGATCTTGTAGATGAATTATAAATTCGTTTATTTTGGAACCCTATACGAATAGTGTAAATAGAATTTTTTTTACATTCTATTATCTTTTAGAGTGAAAGATGAGTTTGTGGTAGAAATTTATTAATGGATAAAACTCTAATTATAAAGTATGTATATCTCCTTATGATCCTAGCCAATCTCATAAATAAATTCTTCAATATTAAGAAAAGCAACTTAGAACAAAAATGTTTTCCTAGATGGTACCTTAAATCATCACTAATTTATGGCTTTTGCATTGTTGGCCTTTTCATAGCCATGTTCTCTACCACTCTCCATCAGATAATTGATGTTTAGATTTTTCTTCCATATCCATATTTTCTTACATGGAACCCTAGTATGTGTTATTTTCGGTAATCTTCATACTTTCGACTCTTTATTTTAAATAGAGGCCTCATTAATTCATTTTTCGATGTGGGATTTCAACTAGGATATTTTGAAACGTCAAAAATGTGTTATCCTAATACCCTATGTTTTGTTGAACCGATGGTATTTCAATTCATCATAGATTGATGAATTTAAGGAACTCAATTTTATACTTGTTTGTGGTTGATGACCTCAATCACTACCTATAAATATTTACGTTTTCCTCCGATTATATGTCTCCAATTTCCACCAATGTTCTCCTAATCGAGATCATAATTTGGTGGTGACCCTTTGATTTCTCTTTTCCTCATATTAAGACTAACTTTTAGTAACCCAATTTCCGATGTGGGTTTTCCCACAAATATATTTTCTACTTTCAACCTTTTATTTTCGAAGAACAATTTCAAATTGCGAGGACGCAATTTATTGAACGAGGGGAGAATGTAACACCCCAAGATTTCATAGTGTGTTATTTCTTCAAAATAATTCAATAACTTGCACTACACGCAACACCGAGTTCAATTGCACCATGACTTACCAAAAATAAGCCATTAAAAGAGGTCATGAATAGTATTAACTACATTTTGAACTTTATATAATCCTTATAATTTTAGAATCCATATTATGAGTTTCTTAGATATAATGCAAGAACAAATTCATTTTCAGTATTGCACTTTTATCAACTTTTAATAGTGAACCCTTTTTAAATACAATATTTTAAACTTTTTGACTAAATGGGGACATCAAAAATTTAAAATGAAACATCCCAAGCTTCCACGGTACACTTTCTTCGAATAATGCGATAGCGTGTGTTGTACGCAACCTCGAGTTCTAACACACACCACAACTAATTAAACTAGCCGTTGTGAATAGTAATACCTAATTTTTAAATTACATATATTTTATATTTCAAAATGAACTTCATTTTTGGATTCGGAATATCTAATTTAGCCTAAGGTGAAATTTTGGTACTTTTCGGATAACTTTCATATTTTGATGAATAGTGAAAATTACTAAATTTTAATTAAAAACAACTTTTTTAATCAGAATAATTAATAGTGATAAATTATGAATTTTAGTAGTTTTAAAGTATATTTAGAATATATTTTTACCATTTAATATAATTTTGGTCATTGGACATAATTTTACAATTAAACCGAACATAAACAAGTGTCAATCTTTTGATAGTTATTATCTCTTAAAAACACGCTTTTTGTTTTGACTGCGGGAATTAATTTTAAATTAATTTCTGCCACTTCTGTGTTTTGAATTTAGGAAAATGGATTCCATATTTGGAATCAGGATGTTCAAATTGTGTAAATAGGTAACTTTTATTTTTAGACATTTTGAATAATTACTGCGGTAAATATTTTATTTACCATGGTTAAGGGTAAATCCGGTAAATAAGGGTTAACAAAATAATATTATAATAATAATAAATTACCCTAAAACGTGTCTTAAACCTATTGGTTGATACATGGTCGACCATGAGCATCTTTGGGTCTATTTTGGGACCCCATGGATCCACTTGTAAGTGATAATGACACTTTATTTTAATTTAGTTAAAATGAATACAAAAATGACACAAGCATATATCTTTTAGAACAACAATTGTTACATAGGGTTATATATGTTGGATTTTAGATTATAAATATTCATTAGAAATCTAAAAAGATTTACTACATAATTAAATTTTATTTATAATTTTTAGACATTAAATAATTTATTTTATTTATGACACAATGATGATGCAGTAATTACTATAAGAGTGAAAAATTAAAATAATTGATATTATAAATACCCAAATAAATAAAATATGAAACTTTTAATGAATTAAACTAATTTTATAGGATAATATGATATATTAGGATTGATTTAATTGACTTTGTTTGAAGTAATCAATCTGTTATGAGTTTCACAAAAATCAACTATTGAATAGTGTCAAAATTGACATAAAAGAGTTCTTAAAACAAATATTATATTATTAATTGATATTAAATTCCTAAAAATATAAGGCTCGGCCACGAGACTTATATCATGATAGTTTCATCATTAATGGACCACTTGGGGGTCGCTTGGATGTATATAGTAAGTTTATTAACCATATTATATAAAAATACAAAGAGACATTGTAAAAGTGAAACTAATTAACTTAGAGTTAATACTTAAAGATAAGGTTAATATAAGTACCCAAACCTGACTAAATTCTATTGGTTGAGTGGTTTTCTACCTATCCCCACATTAACCTTTGAATAATCAACTTTGGAGCCATTAGAAACCGAATATGAATTTATTATAAATTAATATTTCTAGCTTTTCCAAAGGTGCCCCTCACCCCTCTTATAAAAGGGCACTCCTCCTTCTCATTTCTTCACACCTTCAAAGCCTTTTGGTTCGGCCAAACTCTGCCCAAATACTCTCCCGACATCCCTCACTACAACCTAGAGGCCTTAGTTTGATCAGAAAGCCAACCTAAGGATCCCTTTTGATCAAATGAAAAGGAAGAACCCGAAGAAGAGGTAATGATTTCACCACCCTTTTCCAAGTTCCTTTCTTCTTCCACTTCCTATTTCTTTGTTCTTACCATTCTAAAATAATAACTCCAGTATCTTACATATACTGTGATGTTATTATAAATATGGTACAACCATATTCATTATTCTATCCACCCTTTGAATAACATGTCACCATACGTGCGTACGTACGGCTTACCGTCTCCACGTCGTGGTGTAATTGTTATTCAATAAATTATTATTTGGATGGGTATAATAATGATGTGTAACTCATGTAAATAATAAATATAACATGTTAATGATTCTGTATATATGATATACCATCCATTTATATATTATTTTAATATCAAAAGAATGATATTGTCGCTCGTGCGTACGTACGGACTACTGTCTCCACGAACGCGATGAGATTCATTATCCATCGTATCCATTCAAGTGTAATTATCATTTTATGATTTAAAAATGATGTTTAAGGACTTGATATCATTCTGGATATGAATAATATACAACCTATCCTTTACAAACATGTCTTACGTAACAAAACATATAAAAGAAAACAAGTAAGTTAACTCCCAAAACGACGATAATTCTAAGATATTATTAACAAATCAATGTTAAAAGATCATATATGATATCATATTATTATATATGATTCTTGTATAATTTAATAACAACTATTTCACCATTATACAGGAGGTTAACCTACCCCAACCAAGGAAAAGTACAAGGTAAGGGTTATTTCACAATCTTTTCATTATCCGAGGTTGTTTATTTGTAATAATCTACTGGGATCTCTTTATCATCCACATCCATGTTTCTTCAAAATGTATTTCAAAACATTTTTATTATTTACAAGAATATGGGTTAAAGTCATTTATACCCTTGTTTGACTTTTTATAAGAGGTTTATAAAGGAATCTTTCCGTCGTTTTTAAAACAAGGTCATTTTTAACCTTTTCGACAGAATTAAGGTAAGAACGTTTTTTTAAACTTATATGGCGGGTGCGGCTAATTTCCACCGTTATAAAATCTTCAAAACTTCCCTTACAAGCTTATAAGAATATTTTCAAAGAAAATGTGTTATTTTATATGGATCTTAAATGATTTCAAAATAAAAAGAGATATTTCTTTAAAAAGAATTTTGATTTCATCTATGTCAACATCCTTTGATGGATTTTACGCTTATTTGAATTTGATCTATTGTGATACAAAACTTCTATATTGTATTGAACGTTTTGTGATATGTTTGATTGTGGATGTGCTATTTTTATACCATTCATAGTTTATGGTGAAATTATTGACATTTCGTATGCTAGTTTTAATACGAATGTTTATGTTATGTTTAAACCTTTTCATATGGGAATGCATTGGACTTAGTAAGTGACGGGTGGAGCCCGCTATAGCTCCTCGATGCATCGGTAGGTCTCATGAGACAAAATAGTGTCTTGGCACAAGGCCTTGACAAAATCTTATTTGTAGTCTTGGCACGAGGCCTTGGCTATGTGGTTATGATAGTCTGGCATTATGCATTCCAACATTATGAAAGTGGTTATTGATTTTTGCATGTGATTATTCGATTAGTAGAATATCCATGTGAATAAGTAAATGACATTATTTCATTTTATTTATGCCATACCATGTTGAAAGTTCATATTTAAAAGGCTTTTGTTTTAGTTATACATTGCCTTAAATGTTTATTCTTATTTACGAAAGTTTCCGCTATATTGTTATCCTTACTGGGCATTTGAGCTCACCCCTTTTCTATGTTTTATTTTTCCCAGGATGTGAAGAAGTAAGTTATGAATGACCGGCAGGGATTTTATGAGGGGTTAATAGTGTAGATTGTGGAAACATTATGTTGTTGTAGTAGTTTTTCATTTTATGATGTAATGTAAAACTTATGAATATATCTAGTGTTTCCAAGGCTACTAATCCAATCGGTCTTTCGATATTTGATCTTTCTTGTGATCATGCCAATGTTATGTAATAATCCACCGACTCTGGGTAACTGGGGTCGGGGCGTTACACAAGCGACCACCAAGTGGTCCATTAATGATACACCTATCATTATATATGTCCTTTTTCCGAACCTTAGATTTTTAGGAAGATAATATCAATTAATAATATAATATTTGTTTTAAAAACTCATTTATGTCAATTTTGACACTATTCAATAATTGATTTTTTTAAAGTCTTAACAACTTTATTTTTTCGAAAAAAAATTCATTAAAAAAATACTATCATTTCATATTAACCGATAAAATTCATGTTTATCATCAAAACTTTCAAATTATATTTATTTTAACATTTATAATACCAATTATTTGATTCATTCATTAATAAAGAAAATGTTGCATCATTATTATGTCATAAATAAATTTAATTATTAAAAGTCTAAAAATTATAAATAAAATACAATTATTTAGAAAATATTTTTATCTTTCTAATGAATATTTATAGTAGAAAATACAACATATATAACACTATGTAAATATTGTTTTTCTAAAAGATATATGCTTATGTCATTTTTGTATTTATTTTAACTTAATTAATATTAAGTGTCCTTATCACCGACAAGTGGATCCATGGGGTCCCAAAATCGACCAAAAGATACCCATGGTCTGAAATGTAACAACCAATAGGGTTAGGACACGTTTTAGGGTAAATTTATATTATTATAATATTATTGTTTTACCCATATTTACTGGATTTACCCTTTAACCATGGTAAATAAAATATTTACGGAAGTAATTATTCAAAATGTAGAAAAATAAAAGTTACCTATTTACACAATTTTGACCTCCTGATTCCAAAAATGGAAGACATATTTCTAAAATCAAAACACAAAAGTGGCAGAAATTAATTTAAAATCAATTCTCGTTGATAAAACAAAAAGTGTGTTTTTAAGAGATAATAACTTTCAAAATATTGACACTTGTTTTTGTCCGGTGTAATTATGAAATAATTTCCAATGACCAAAATTGTATTAAATGGTTAAAATATATTCAAAATATACTTTAAAACCACTCAAATTCATAATTTATCACTGTTAATGTTTTCAATTAAAAAAGTTGTTTTAATTAAAATTTAGTAATTTTCACTATTCATCAAAATATAAAAGTTATCTAAGAAGTACCAAAATTTCACCCTAGGATAATATCAATATTCCGAATCCAAAAATGATGTCCATTTTGAGAGAAAAAATTTAAAAAATTTCAAAATTGGGTATTACTATTCATAACGGCTAGTTTGATTGGTCGCGGTGTGTTAGAATCTCGATGTTACGTACAACACATGCTACTGTATTATTCGAAGGGAAACATACTGTGGAATCTTGGGGTGTCACATTCTACCCTCCTTCAATAAATTTCATCCTTTAAATTTGAAATTGTTTTTCGAAAATAAAAGGTTGAAAATGGAAAATACCTTTGTGGAAAACCCACATCGGAAATAAGGTTAATAAAATTTAGTCTTAATAAGAGGGAAAGAGAAATGAAAAAGTCACCACCAAATTATGATCTCGATTAGGAGGACATTGGTGGAAATTAGAGACACATAATTGGAGGAATATCGTAAATATATTTAGGGAGTGTTTGAGGTCATAAATCACAATCAAATGTAAAATTGAGGGCCTCAAATCCTTCAACCTATGACGATTTAAAATATCATCATTTCAACGAAACATAAGGTATTAGGATAACCCATTTTTGGTCATAATATCCCTTCCATAAAGTCCAAGAATTAATTTCTTCATAGAATAAGATAAATATATATATATACATCGTGACAAGTAGAGTTTTCATCCTTCAACTATTTTCTACCACAAACTCATCTTTCACTTCAAAAGAAAATAAAACTCAAAAATATTAGATTTAACCTAATAGTATAAGGTTATAAACATTAACACATAAAATTATAGTGAAAAAATATATTTTAATAACCTGAGACATCCTGTAGGCTAGTGGTAGGTAATAAAGGCATGTCGCACTATGGTTGTCAGTTCGATTCCTGCAGCTTTGTCTGACGCAATGAGTTATCGCCCGACCTGCAGGTTGTCCTTTTCCTAAAACAATAGTATCATAATTATCCAAAAATAATCATAAGAAATTTTTTAACCTTGATCAATTCTATCCAAAGTTCAACTTAATCCATTCCAAAACATTATCGTTATCCAAAGTACCTCTGTCTAGACTCTCTGTAAAAGGTATCTAAATTCTAAAGTCAATCGCAACATCAGATTCTCCAAACAGAGTAATGACTCTATTATTGTCACATACTGAAAATATGATTACCTTAGTCATATTAAAACCTTAATGAAAACAACAAATACTTCAATACAATCCTTATGTATATCATGTTATTCTCATAACTAGAATATAATCTTTCAGTCCAAAAATACAAATACATTAATTATTCCTCTTCAACTGTAGTAATAGCATATGCTTGTCCTTGATCCCTTAGCCTTTTCTGAGGTAATTTTCCCTGATGCTTAGGACATTCATTTTCATAATCCCTCATTTCTCTACAATTGTATCATTCAACATTTAAAGCCTCTTTATTTCCCTTTCAATCACGAGTCTGGTGACCTTTTTCTCCATATTTGTAACTAACTCTCATTCCTTTTAGGCAAGTATCGAGGTGTTTCTTCCCACAATTTTCACATAATGGAAAATCCTTATTTCCATTTTTCACTTTATCTGTCTCGTGCTCCATCTTTCTCTTCTTCTATTTCTTTATTTTATTGTCATATGTTTTAGAAAATTCCTTTTCTATCTTGATAGTACCTGAGACTATATCTTCATACGTTGAGAAATATTGTGAGACTAATGCATAACGAAGAAATGGATTTAGCCCATCAATGAAACAATAAATATTACTTCTTCGGTTACGTATATAATATGTAGCATGCCTTGCTAACCTTGTAACGATAGACTCATACTTATCGACATTCCCATACTCATTTTGTATCAGACTCAGAAATTACATTTCCATTTCAGCTCGATGGTCATGAGGAAAGTATTTTTCTATAAAAAGCTCTTTGAACTCCTTCCTTCCATATTTGATACTTTATAATCTTCTGTGATGTTTTGAATCAACGACCACCATTGATCAACATCTCCAGTGAGTCAGTAAACTACCATGAAAACCTTTTCCCTTTCGCTACTCATTAAGGCATGAAATATTTTCTCTAAGGAATTTATCCATTTCTCAACTACTAATGGATTTGTAATCCCATTGAATGTTGCTGGTTGTTTCCTCATGAAGTTATCTAACAATGATCCTCCATGTTGTGGTTCAGGGTGCTCCATATGGGTAAGGATATTATTCATAACTTGAGTGAGTTGTCCTAGTATGGTGATTAGCTGATCAGCACTAGCTGCATCACCACCTCCACAGTAATTATTTTGAGCAGGAGGGAAATCCCTACATGGAGTACGTGCATTTATACTATTTCCATTTCTTCCACTAGGCGCCATTTCTATACAATGGCATAAACTATATCAGTTTATGAATCAAAATAAATAATTCCATACTTGTAAAACACTTAACATAAATTGGACTATTTATTGATATAATCCATAATCATAAAAAAAATTCATTGAGGAAGTATATACTCATAAACCCTTCATAATGGTTTGTAAAGAAAATGAGAATTATCCTAAGCATATCCCCTTGTAGTGTTGTAACCAAGAGTGTAGCAAGGCCCATTGTCGTGCACCAGTTCCCATTTGAGTCTAGCTCAAAGCGGTGTTTTCGGGTTTTACCCCTAGGTACATCTGTGCCAGAGCCGCGTCTACATGCTCGTATCCAGACAGGGATGTATTTCTCAAGAAACTCACAAAATTTCTACAATACCAAAATTCTAGGAAGTTCTTCTATACTAACCCTCAAATTTCATCTTAGATCTATGTGCTCTAATCAGAGTTTATCTAAATCTAGCTTCCAAGGTTTGTACTAAATTTCATTTGATACCAACTATAACCCCCCGACCCCAGTTACCTAGAGTCGGTGCATTATTTCATAACATTGGCATGATCACAAAAGATCATGTCGCAAATGACCAATTAGTTTATTAGCCTTGGAATCACTAGATACATTCATAAGGTTTATATTACATCATAAAGTGAAAAACTGCAATAATATAGTCTCCAAAATTCACACTCATATCCCCGCCAGACTATCTCTGCAGGTCAGTAATAATATATTTCTTCACATCCTGGGAAAAATAAAACATAGAAAGGGGTGAGCTCAGATGCTCAGTAAGGATAACAATATAGCGGAAGATTTCATAAATAAGCATAAACATTTGAGCAATGTATAACTATAACATAATCCTTTAAAACATGAACATCAGAATAATATGGAAAAGATAAAATGAAATAATGCCATTTTATTATTCACATGGTTATTCTACTAGTCGAAAAATCACATGCAATATCAATAACAACTTTCATAAAGATGGAATGCATAATGTAGAACTTTAATTTCTGTGTCAAGGCCTTGTGCCAATACCTAAGGGATAACTATTACAGGAACCCCACCCAGAGATCCTCTGTAATTGGACTCCAACCCGGAGTGCCTCTAATAACCGAACACCAACCCAGAGTGCCTCTAATAACCAGACACTAACCCGGAGTGCCTCTAATAATCGGACACTAACCCGGAGGGTCTACTGTAACTGAACCCCAACCCGGAGGGCTTACTTTTACTGGTCCCCATACCAGAACATACTAGTCCAACACATTCATCATAAGAAGAGAATGAAATATAACATAAACATTCTTATTAAAACTAGAATACGAAATGACAAAACATTAATCATAAACCATTAATGACATAAAAATAACTCATCCATAGTCAAACATATCACAAAACCTTAAATACAATATGGATTATTTGTATCATAATAAATCAACTTCAAATAAGTGTAAAATTTATAAAAGGATGTTGACATAGATGAAATCAAAACTATTTGAGAGAAATATCTCTTTTTTGAAATCATTTTAAAGTATCATATTTATAATATAAAACATTTACTTTGAAAATATCCTTATTAGCTTGTAAGGGATGATTTGAAGATTTTATAATGGAGGAAAATAGCTACAGCCTCTATATAAGTTAAAAAATACATTCTTACCTTAACTCTGTCGAAAAGGTTAAAAAGGACCTTGTTTGGAAGAAGATGGAAAAATTCCTTTATTAACTTCTTATAAAAAGTCAACAAGGGTAGAAATGACGTTAACCCATAGTCTATAATATAGTAAGAATGATTTGTAATAATTTTTTTTTATGAAATGGGGATGTGGATGATAAAGAGATCCCAGTAGATAATTACGTATAAACTACCTTGGATTATGAAGAGATTGTGAAATAAACCCTACCTTGTACTTTTCCTTGGTTGAGGGTAGGTTAACCTCATCTTTTCGGGTTCTTACTTTTGATTTGATAGAAATGGATCCTTAGGTTGGCTTTATGATCAAACTAAGGCTTCTAGGTTTAAGTGAGTGAATTTGGGAGAATATCTGGGTAGGGGTTGGCTGTACCAAAAGGCTTTGAATGTGTGAATAATTGGTTAGAAGTGGTGTCCTTTTATAAGAGGAGTGAGGGGCACCTTATGAAAAGATAGAAATATTATTTTATAATAAATTAATATTCGGTTACTAATGGATCCAAAGTTGATTATTGAAACTATAAGGTGGGGATGGGTCAAAATACTTTCAACCAATAGATTTTAGACAGGTTTGCCTTATTATATTAACCATATATTTTAGTTTTAACTCTTAGTTAATTAGTTTGACATTTACCTTGTCACTTTGTATTTATATATTTTTTAGTTAATAAAAATACTATATACATCCAAGCGACCCACATGTGGTCAATTAATGATACAAATATCATGATATAAGTCCTTTTTCCAAACCATAGATTTTTAGGAATATAATATCAATTAATAATATAATATTTGTTTTAAAAACTCATTTATGTCAATTTTGACACTATTCAATAATTGATTTTTGTTAAAGTAATAAAAACATTATTAAATAGAAATAAATTCATTTAAGAAATACTATCATGTCATATTAACCAATAAAATTCATGTATATCATCAAAATTTCAAATTATATTTATTTTAAGACTTATAATACCAATTATTTGATTCTTTCATTTATAAGGAAAATACTTCATCGTTATTGTGTATTAATTAAATTTAAATATTAAACATCTAAAAATTATAAATAAAATACCATTATGTAGGAAATTGTTTTATCTTTCTAATTAATATTTATATTCAAAAATCCAACATATATAACCCTATGTAAAAACTGGTTTTCTTAAAGATATATGCTTATATCATTTTTTTATTTATTTTCACTTAATTAATATAAAGTGTCCTTATCAACTACAAGTAGATACATGGGGTCCCAAAATCGACCAAGAGATTCCCATGGTCTGACATGTATCAACCAATAGGGTTAGGACACGTTTTAGGGTAAATTAATATTATTATAATATTATTTTTTACCCATATTTAGCAGATTTACCATTTAACCATGGTAAATAAAATATTTACCGAAGTAATTGTTCAAAATGTATAAAAATAAAAGTTACCTATTTACAAAATTTTTACCTCATGATTAAACATATGGAATCCATATTTCTAAATTCAAAACACAGAATTGGTAGAAATTAATTTAAAATTATTTCCCGTTCATAAAAAAAGCGTGTTTTTAAGAGATAATAATTATCAAAAGATTGACACTTGTTTATGTCTGGTTTAATTTTGAAATTATTTAAAATGACAAAAATTGTATTAAATAATAAAAATATATTTTAAATATACTTTACTCAAATTCATAATTTATCACTATTAATTATATCAATTAAAAAAGTTGTTTTTAATTAAAATTTAGTAATTTTCACTATTCATCAAAATATAAAAGTTATCTAAAGAGTACCAAAATTTTACCCTAGGATAATTTCGATATTCTGAATCTAAAAATAAAGTCTATTTTGAGAGATAAAATTTATAAAATTTCAAAAAGTGGGTATTACTATTCTTAATGGCTAGTTTGATTGGTCGCTGTGTGTTAGAATCTTAAAGTTGTGTACAACACATGCTACTGTATTATTCGAAGGGAAACATACCATGGAAGCTTGGGGTGTTACACACATATATATATTGAAGGTAACAATCATGTATTTCTTCCACATTCCTTAATCATGGAATAACTTATGATGTTGATTGATTCCATGTTATATGACCCATGTGACACACTTCTGCTTGAAAGGAAACGTTTAATAATGATGCTCCCTAATAGAGCTCCAATGCATTGGGTAAAGAATATTATCAATATGAATCATGTGAAATTTGTGTTGAATCATGATAATTCGTGTTCAAATAAGGTTTAATCATGCTTCATGTTCAATGAGGGTTTACTCATGCTCCATGTGCAATGTGCCTTGGCTCATACTAATTCCTTGTTAAGTGTTGTTTCCACATTTCCATGTTATGATTATCATGGTTTATCATGCCTTTATGTTCATGATTCTATTGTTATCCATTTATATTCCTATTGTCTAACATGTATGGTATTCCTCATGTTATTCCATGTTTATTCCCAAACAGGGGTTTATAGCTCACCCCTTTCTTATGTATGTCTTCAGGTTATCCATTACATTTTTAAGTACGAACGAATGTTGTGTTCGTGTAAATTATGTTTTCAATAAATATTTCATTTTTTGTTTTAAGTTTTTATTTAATGATCTTATTCCCAAAATACACTAGACCTCTCGAACTATTATGGTGTATCAAGTGAATTCTATGTAATAAATCATGTTTAAGTATGTAATAAAAAACTTGGTTTTCATAGTTGGTATGTGAGGATAGGTCTAGTTATTTTTTTGGATTAGGATAAGAAAATCCTATTGAAGCCTTAGAGTTAAGACTAAGTATAATAAAAAATTCCCAAATTTTTTGTGAGTATTGAGTAAGTGGTTAATCAAACAATTTCATCCCTGTCTGGATACAAGAACGCAGAGGCAGCTCAGGTACAGATGTACCTAAGGGTGAAAAATCCAACAAGGAGTTTCGGGCTTGACCCGAGGTATCCTGGTACATGATAATGGGCATTACTGCACTCTTTGTTATGATACTCCCTAGGGATATGTTTTGGTAAATTAAAAATCTTACTATGAACCATTATTAAGGGAATTAAGAAAATGCCTCTAAGAATACATGTTACAAAGTAGATCATAGATAACATATATTGAAGCTTATAGATTCATAAGCTAAGTAAATAAAGTAATTTTTCCATTTTTGTCTTTGGATTACCCTTTATGTGTTACCCATGAAATTCCATTTATTCCAACCAGTGGCCAGTAATAGGGGGAATATGGATAACAACCAATGTGATGAAAAATGGGATGAATGTCCTAGTGAGATTACTAATCAAATGGGAGCTCAGGTTGGACATATCATGATTATGCCAAACTAGCTATAAAAAATCATGATTAATAATGGGTACTTTTTTAATTCCCTATGACATTAAGGAAGGGGAAGATGGAATCTCATGAAAATCCATCTGATGAAGGTGATAAGGGAATGAAGACCCAATTTCCTTGGTGTAACAAATATGGAAAGAGGAACCAAGGGAAATGTCACAGAGGGACTATGAGATTCTTTAATTGTGGAAAGGAAGGGAACAAGGTATCCAATTTCCTTGAAATAATGGATAATGAGATAGATGAAAAAAAAGATCAATATAAGGAATAATAAATTGTTCTATGTCATAAATGTAGAGAAGTCAGGCATTATCCAATATGATTCTCTATTGCAAGTGCTAAGAAGCATGATGAGCATAAACAATATTCTTGATCAAGGGGGTATTGGAAGTCATATTCTAATAAGGATTAGGATGAATTAATTATATGTAACCACTACATCAAAGTAGTTCATGTTGTAATTTATTTTAATTCATGTCTTATTAGTATATCTTTTATGTTTTCAATGAACTTTGTTTCCCCTTCAGAAATGATATTAAATCATTAAGTAAAAAACTTCTATAAGTGTTGTACCACATGTTGAAGTTTGTGGGTATTTTCTTCTTGAAAATTTTATAAGGATACATTTATGAAATTTGAGGGAAAAAGGAGAAAGTTATTGTCTATTCCTCAAGGCAGTACCACGCATGATCTGGAGTTGGCGGTTGTGATCTTTGTGTTGAAAATCCGGTGAAACTATATATCTAGGGAGAAGTGTGACGTATATAATGATCAAATGAGCCTTAAATATATATTTAAATAGAAAAATATTAATATGCTCCAATGAAGATAGATAGAACTCATCAAGGATTATGGCTGCTCAATCCATTACCAAGCTGGGAAAGTGAACAAGGTGGCATATGCTCTACGTAGAAAGGATCCAACGATTCTATCATTGATGAGAATTGAGAAGGAACCAATCTTCATAGAATTGAAAAGGATGGACACGGTAGTAGTTAAAGGAGAAACATTATTAGTCTTTTCTAAAATGATATCTCAACCATCCCTCTTGGAGAAAATATATGAAGCTCAAATAAAGGATGTGGATATTCTAAAAGGGGTTGAAGCTTTAAAAAATGGGGAATCCTTATAGTTCATGGTTGACAAGGATGAAATTGTGAGATTTGGGTCACAATTTAATGTACCATATGATCCATAGATAATGAAGGATCTTCTGAATGAATCACATTTCTCAACCTTATCTATTTACCCAAGGATCACAAAGATGTATTGAGATCTCTAGGGAAAATTTTCGTGGGAAAATATGAAAAGGGAGATTGATGAATATACATCAAAGTGTCTAGTACGTTAGTAAGTGAAGTCTGAGAGGAAAAATTAAAATGGGATGATGCAACCACTACCCATACCAACATGGATGTGGGAGAACATTACCATGGAATTAGTCACTGGACATCCAAATACATCCAGAGGAAACAATGTTATATGGGTTATCTTGGTTCGTCTTACAAAGACATATAACTTTATCATGATTCGAGAGGACTTATCATTAGATCAACTTGCATGTCTTTACATCAAAGAAGTGGTAAGGATGCAAGGATTGCCATTACCTATTGTATCCAATAGTGATATAAGATTCACCTTGATGTTCTGGAAAAGCCTATAACATGCTCTAAGCACTGAACTGAACAATAGTACGACATATCATCCTCAAACTAACGGCCAATCTGAGTAAACTATTCAGACACTGGACAATATTTTAATATCATGTTATATGGATTTCAAAAGAGGGTGGGATTAACAACTTCTACCGGTTGAATCTCCTATAATAATAGTTTCCACTCGATCATCTGAATGGAACCAAATGAAGCCCTTTATGGGAAAAGGTGCAGAACACCAGCGTGTTGGGATGAATTCAGTGAGCGTAAGATGCTATGACATGAAATGTTCGAAGAAATGGTGGAGAATGTGAAAACCATTAACCACTATATCAAGGCACCCCAAATTCAACATATGAGTTATGAGGGTGACCATTGATGAGAACTTGAGTTCAAAGTTAGAGACATGGTTTTCTACGCATATCTCAATGGAAAAAGTTTATGAGGTTTGGAAACAATGGGAAGTTATGTCCAATGTAAAAAGGCCCCTTTGATATTCTTGATCATTTCATGGTTGTGGCCTATAAACAAGCACATCCACCTACCATGGACAAAGAACACATTGTCTTTCATGTATCTCTCTGAAGGAATTACATTTTGAAAACATTAAATTTTCTCCCTCTAGAGGTAGTTCATCTAGCGTATGATCGTAGGGAAAAATTTATAAAAAATCAGACAATGACCCATGTTAAGGTGTTATGGAAAAACCAAATGTTTCAAGAAGCAACGTGGGAATCGGAAGAAGTGATGAAGTAGACTTACCCATGTCTGTTTTATTGTGGGAAAATGATATTTCTAGGGTGAAATTTTTTAAAGGGGGAATATTGTAATGATGAAAAAATTCATTAATGAAAATTCTTCTTAGTCTATTTAAATGTTTTCTTATGGTTTGGTAAAACATATAAACTTTTTTGGTTTTATGTTTTGGATTTTAATATACCATTAATAATTGTGATCATTAATAATATAGTCGTTGAATAGTGATCACATGATTAGTATAATTATTAGGTTTAACAAATACAATTTGTTCAGAAAAAGAAAGTGATGGCCTCATCCTGTAGAATTTTCCTGTATGAAGCCCATTTATCATATCTCAGAAATGAAGTTACATAATTGGGATTCAATCTTGACCAATACCAATCCAAGCTTCAATACGTTATGTTTGATTGGAATCGCCAATGGGAGAAGTGGAAGTGGATAGAAATTACCACTCGATCGATGTTATCCGACACACCCCAAGAGTCTGTCACTATCATGCACCTTATACTAAGGTATTTTGTGGGTGTTTTAAGGGGTTATGTAACAAGACAATAGCACTATGATTAAGTACATTATTTTTGTATATAATAAATAATATACTTTCATTTTATTATTGTTACTTTGTAAATAGTTTTTTTAAATGCAAATAGTATTTTAAGTTAATATTCAACTATAAAATTTATTTTGATCAATTAATGGACTTTTGAATTTATTAAAATTTTAATTTAATATTTTTATTATTTAATTATTTATTATTAAATATAAATGATCATATAATTTTATATATGCAATTGTAATTTTAATTATGGTTTGAAAGTTGTTTTTTGACAAAATCCACTAATTTTCGGTAAATTTCGGTTTTTATTTTAAAAGTAAAAATTCACTAATTTAGAACATTATTTAGATAAAACGAATATTATTTTTGGAATAAGGATATAAAAATTATCTAATGGTAATTTTTTCATAATTTTCTAAGACAGTCAAATGTTTTGGTAACAATTGAATATCGTTTAAATATATAATGCATTTTATGACATCATAATGACACAATAGCGATGTAATAAAATACTATGAACAATATTTTTAGTCAATATATATTTTATCCATAAAATACTATGAATATATATTTGTTTGATTAGTTTTATGATTCCTTAGTATAACCTCCATGACTTATAAAACATTTTATCTTTTTAAATTGTTTTCCTTTAGAGTGTGACTCAACTCCACATAAGAAACCCTTTTATTTTATGAATTTTGGCCACTTTCCATATAAAATATTTTTTTCAACTCCCCTTTGGTAAAAACTAAGGGCAAAAAACATGGCCTGGTTTGTGTTTTTTATTAGTTTAATGTGAGTTTATCCAAACCTTAATAATAAATGATTTTTTCTCATTTCCTATATAACCCCACCCAATCTCCCCCTTCCTATTCACTAAAAGAATTTGTAGTTTGTCCAACCTCTGCCCTCCTTTGTCTATAATTCTACCAAGGTGCCTAAATATCCCAAGAATCCTCTCTCAATCCCATCCCAAGCCTTTGGGATTACACATTCATGTAAGATACTTCTTCTTTTCTATTTTTTTTCCAAAATTCATATGTTGTTATGCCCTTTTATTTTTAATTACAAATGTTGGGGTATGATTTTTCACTTCCCGCTTACATCCCTATTTTTTTTGAATGATGATATGCCACTTTTCTCTCTCATTAATGCCTCTCATGTACACCTGATACCATGCTAAAATTGCCTAAGGAATTTCTCTCTCCTCATTTTCATTCAAGCAATTCTTTTGTATTAGGTTTCTAAACTCATATACATTTGTTGGGGCCTGTATCTATATGACCCTCTTACTGTATGTTTCATTTAAATATGACGAGACAACCATTTCTCTCACATAATACATTTTAATGAATTCTTATTACATTTTGTTATGCTGCCAAAATTGCACCGCGTTTTTCCAAGGAAAGATCATTGTGTAGTGAATACCATACCCATGTCTTTATCAAGGGTATTAACCTTTATGAACATATACATATTGAATGGAACATTCATGTATTTATTCCACATCCGCTAATCATGTAATAACTTATGATGTTGATTAATTCCATGTAATATTATCCATGTAGAACACACTTATGCATGAAATGAAATTTTTACGAAGGGTGTTCCCTAATAGCGCTCCAATGCATTGGGTAAAGTGTCTTATCATGATACATCATGTGTAATGATTTTTGAGTCATTATAATTCTTGTGCAATGAGGGTTTACTTGTGCTTCAAGTGCATTGAGGGTTTAATCATTCTCTATGTTCAAGGATCCTTGGCTCGAGCTAATTCCATGTTAAGTGTTATTGCCACATTTCCATTTTATAATTATCATGATTTAGCATGCCTTTATGTTCATGTTTCTCTTAAGCTCCATTGATATTACTATTGTCTAAAATTTATTGTATTCCTCATTTTATTTCATTTTTATTCTTTTACTAGGATTTATATCTCACCCCTTTCTTATGTATGTCCTCAGGTTATCCAATGCAATGTTAAGTACAAAAGAATTTTTTGGTCATGTAAAGGAATTTTTCAATGAATATGTTGTATTTATTATTTTGATTTGTTATTTAATGATCATAATCCCCAATTACACTATACCTCTTGATATTATATGTTGTATCAAGTGATTTTTATATAATAAACCATGTTTATGTATGTAAAAAAAAATAAGGGTTGCCATACTTTTATGATTTCATAAATAAACAGGTCAAACTTATAGGGAAAATAACAAATCTTCTAGTCCAAATCCACTCCCAAAATCATGTTCATTGTTATTTGATCTTAATTGTGGTCAATGATGATGCATGGTGGAACCAATTTTGTATCAAAGTCAAATATGGTAACCTATATTCGACGTTTACATTATTAAAATGGAAGAATATATAAACTATCGCATCCCAAAAGTTTGAATACATTATAAATCTTTGAGAACTTTATATATACATGATTTCTATTTCTACATTGGAATTGAAATATAAAACATATAAATATAAAAAAAATATTCTTCCTTGATATCATTCAAATAATTCTTCTCCATATCTTGGTAAAAGGAAACAAAATAAGGGTGATCTCAACTGATAACTAAAATGTATTTATAAAAAAAAAATATCATGAGTAAATAAAGAATACACAATATGAAAAGTTAAATAACTAAAAATACAAGACATTTAATTAATAATGTGAGCCCAAAATTAATCCATAGATAATATATATATAGAAATCTCATGCATAAAAATAATTCAAATCTCAATGAAGTAAATTCATAATATTGGATTTCATTATATCAAACATCATTATATCTATACCATCAAATCCATGTGCCAAGATAGTTTAATAGATGGGTAGGTATACACCAAAACCCATTTAATTTGGATAATTTATTTGTCCCATGAGACTAATCAACGCATCTAAGTGAAATATAATCTAGTGGGACACTCTTCACTACATTTAAATTTCATTACTCATACCTTTAATGATAAAATTAATTAATAAACAGTATTCCTTGTCAATAAATATCTGTATTGGGTAAAGAATATCAAATATTGATATTCTCCTAGTCATTCAAATAAAATTCAAATTAAACCACTATAGATAGAATTAGAAAACTATTTATGAAATAATCATATAAATCATATAATAAATATGGATATTTAAGATAAATGTTATTCCCAATGATCACTTTAATTTGAATTTTTCAAGAAAAAATTAACGACAATAAAATAAATAAGATATAAGATATTGATATTGATTTATTTGAAATATTGGTTGTGAAGTAAAGTCATGCCCTTTGGTAGAATAAGGAATTTAAATAAAAAATATTATATTATTCTTTCATAAAATAATTTTCATTTTAAAAAAATAGAAAACTTATTGAATAATCAAAGCATGTAAAATGGTTATGGGGGCATGAAGGTATTTTAATTTGTATACATTAAAAACAATTCTTTTGACTTTTTATAAAGAAATATAAAAAGTACCATTTGAAAAAAATTATAGTAATTTCATTAAATAGTTTTAAAAATTAATGGATAATATAAAAATCAACTTCTGTAAATAAAAATCTCATTTAGTATTCTAGTTGAAAAATATAGACATGGAAGAAAAATGTTCTTAATAAAACAAAAAAAATAAGATCACTTTTACTTTTAAAAATTCATTTTCTTGATTTATGTTCCCTAGAGATTTAAATATTTATTAAAATATAGAAAATAATTAAATATGCAGAGTATAATAAAATTATTATAGTTTTATAATGATATATAATAAGATTCCTTCAATTAAAAAAGAGTAATCTCAGTAAAATTACATTATAAAATAAATAATTTACAAATTAGTAACATTAATAATTGTGACCCATTAAAAGAATAAACATGAAATGAAAATAAAAATAAAAATAAAAATATATATATATTTATGTAAAATACATCAAAGGGGTAGTATATAAGCCACATAAAAAATGGTGGTGGATAATACTAAATATGTCTCAATGGTGTGGAAATTTAGTCAAAATCCCTTACATCATTCTTATCCTTAGTCAAACATGATTTAAAAACTGAAATAGTGGGTTTAAAAAATATTATTAATTTATAATAGAACTACATTTATATGTATAATATCATATATGACCCTATTATCTCATCTTATCACCCATTCATTAATAATATTTTATTATTTCCATTATTTCAAGTGTTAACTACTTCGATTTCTCATGAATGTTTTATATAGGATGTTCTATTTATTGGAAAATGAAATATTTATATCATCTTTATAATTATATTGATGTTATAAATATAATTTTTATTCATTAGATACATTTTCATAATCATTCCTTAATTTTGGACATGGAAAATGAATCACATCACTTAATCGAGACAGTATGTCGTAAGTATGCACCTGAAACATTTTCAATTCTTTTTTGGATGAATGGGTGAGGAAGTAGATGATATATTAAATTCATAGAATAAATAAATATTAATAATTTTAATATATAAATTCATTGGTTTTATCATTATTAATATTGATGTGATTCAGTTATGTAAAACAAATTACATCTGTTTATGAGGTGGTAGTCTGCGGTACACATGACCGATGGTTTTATTTCCTATTTTATGGATAATGAGATTAAAAATATTATGGAATTAACATAATAAGATATCAATATATGTAAAATAATTGAGGTTTATATTTTAATTGTTGGGATATTATTTAATGTGGTAAAGGAATTTATAAAATAGAACGAGCTTAACGAAGATAATTACCTTCTCTTACAGAAAACACTTGTGGTTCACACCTTAATCCTTGAAAGGAATGTATTTTTAAAATAATATAAGATCTAGGTCATGTTCACAAAACCTAATAATGTATTATAAAAATATTATTGGATATATGAGTCTTGGGAAGTGTTTATTTGAGAGGACACATTGTTTCAATTTATAGTGGGGGGAAAGGAAACTATTGAAATTATTTAAAATATTAACTAACATATAAATCATTATCACGAACTGTGGTATCAAGGATCTGTAATTATAAATACAAGTTATAGTAGGTCTTAAATAAATTCCACTAATCTTATTTAGGCAAGTGATGGATAAATTTTAGGCCTTATCTCCTAGATAAACAACATTAAACTCAATTTGACCTTAACCGTGATAAATTATAAACATTCCATGATAATTTAACTGTATGAAAAAAATGAAAGGGTATTTATTTATTTTTGGAAATTATTATTCCAAATTTAGAATAATTTTTTATCATATTTAATTTTTATTGGAGTAAGAAATTTATATAAATATAAAAAAACATGATAAATAGTTTTTTGGAAAATACCAAATTTAAGAGTACAATCATTTTACCTTGAATTAAGGTAATACATTGGTTTCCATTAACTTTTCTAGTTAATTAATAAAAAATAAATTTTATACCTTTTGATCAATCAAAAACCAAATTAAACCTTCCAATCATTCTATTAAATGAAAATACTCCAAAATAGTTTTAAATATAAATAAAATATAACTTATCTATTCAAAATTCAATAATGGGTTCCCAAATTCAAATTAATTTTATAAATTACAATATTTAAATACTTATATATATTTTTAGCCTAAAAACACTAACATAATATGAAAAAGGAATGTTTCTGTATATTTTTAACCCCAATCTATTTAGTTTAACCATAAGTAATCCTATATTAACCTTACTCATTGGGGCATGGTTTTAATATTTTTATTATTTATTATAAATATAAATGAAAGAGGAATCATTAATTTTTTTAAAATTATGATAGAAAATATGGAATTCATTTTATCAAAATGAATTCACAAAATTAGAATAATTTAATTTAATAATAAACCCATAAAACATAGTGAATAAGGATTTTCATGAAATTTATTTATCAAGTATAAGATCATCTTACATTAACTAAGTTACTAGTAATAATAATTTTATGTATTTAAACTTATATAATAATATATATAAAATATAAATTTAATTTAAAAAATTAATTATTAAATATTATTTAAAATAATTGAAATGAACAGACATTATTCCTTTAAAACAGATTTTTAAAAAAATATTATTTACCTCCAAATTAACTTATCCTTTTTATATCAAATTCATAGTCAATACACAGTTAATATAAATATTATTAGATATTTTTAAAAGCATTAAAACTAAAATACTAAATTTTTAATCATATATAATATCTTATTTCTAATGGAAATTTTTAAAAACTCATTTTAGGCTTATTCTGACTAAGAATGTTCGATATCGATACTCATCCTATAAAATTAGAATTTTCCAATCATATAATATTAAAATGTTCATTGTTTTATATTTTAATTAAAATAAAATGATCTATTACTATATTTAATTCCTGGGTGTTACATTATTCCCTCCAAACAAAATTACCCCCTTCAAAAATATCATGGATATTACTTTCTAAATAAATGAGGTTAGTTCTTCTTCATTACAAACTCCAGTTCCCATGCTGTTTCCCCCATTTTATGATTTATCCAAAGAAACTTTACTATTTAATTCATAAAATTCATCAACTCTTTCTCTCCAATGTCAAGAATATATATAGTTTTATCATAGTAACATATATCAGGTTCCAATTATATTTCTTCACAGGAGATCAGATGTGTTGGTTCCGGCATATACATTTTTAACAATGATATATAGAAAACACCATATACATTAGAGTGTCATAGTGGAATTTAAAATTAGTAATCAATATATCCAATTAATGATTTATTTTCAAAGGTCTTAAATACATAGTAATCATATTTTCTTTCTCTCCAGACCTTATAACACCCTTACATAGAGTTAATTTCACGAAAACATGGTCGCCCACTAGAAATTCCAAATATTTTCTGACTTTATCAACAAAACTATATTTCTTATTTGGATATTCTTTAATATTATTTTTAAAAGTATTTATCGGTTTTTTTGTATCCTCAGTATATTATGGTCCTACAAACATTTTTTTCACTAACTTCATCTAAATATTTTTTATTATGAAATTCCTTCCATATAATAATTTATACGACACTATTTGAATTCTTGAATGGAAACTATCATTATAGAAAAACTACACCACATGTAAATAAGTATATAACATACCTTTTAAGTTATGTAATAAAGATCTAAACATGATTTATAATGTTAGAATATTCTTTTAAAACATTCTATCAGTTTAAGGACGGTAGGCAGTACTAAAATGATGCTTTGTTTCATGTGTTCTAACGAATTTTCAATAATTTTGATTTAAATAGAATATCGTGATCCGATGAAACTGAAATAGGTTTTATTTTATGTCTTACCACTTTATTAATATATATTACTATAATATTATCAAAAGTTAAAATTTCACATTTAACAAGAAAATGTGTAAATTTGGAAAATTGGTCAACAATAAACTTTATTACCCCATTATTTATATGTGCATTTGGTAATCTAATGAAAACATTTATATCAATGTTATTCCACTGACACATAGTAATATTTATTGCTTATTTGAATCTCATAAGATTATATCCCTCATCCTTAACCAATGAAAAACCCACACATCTACATAGATAATCAGCAATTTCCCGCATCACATTATCCAATAAAAATGTTCTTTCAAATCCTTATACATATTGTTGCTGCCATAGTGTATTAAAAAAATTATCCACAAAAATAATCAAATAATTCCATTTTGATTTAAATTATATATGGGACACATAACCACTTTCTAAATTTCACAACACCATCTTCATGTAGAATTTTTGAAAATGTTCCACAATTCACTAATTTAACATTTTTTGAAAACTCTCATCATCATGATTGAGGTATTTTATATTTTCCATTAAATATAGATCTGAAATAAATTTAATAGGGAGTGGTTTTTCTTGTTACATGGTAATTACCATATTCATATTCACTAAATCTAAAAATATATGATTTTTTAATCCTCATTTTGGTCATAAATCTATGATATTTCCTGCTCAATGCGTCAACTACCTCATTTCCCTTCACTGGGTGGTATTTTATTTGGAATAACTAATCAATAATTAATTTGAGCTAATTTATTTTCCTCATTTGGATCCTTTTCTATGAAAAATTATATTTTATAGTATTATAACCTATATATTTCCTATATATTTTTACATAGAGATAATTTATCCATATATTCTAAGAAAATATTATTATTATCAACTCAGGATCCAGAGTTGGATTTTTATGTTGAAGACTCTTTAACTACCTTAACAAATATGAAATAAATTTATCAATTTTCATAAGGACATAAGCAAGTCCCTTAATTTACGAATCAATATATATCAAAATTTGATAATTTCTTTAAGGTAGAGTTCAAATAGGGGAATTGATCAATCTTCTTATCAATTCTTTAAACATTTTTAAAATTGCATTTTCCATTTAAAAAAACCATTTAAATGTATTCTTGGTTAATGGGCTACCCTATAGGGAATTATTTCAATAAATCCCCAATAATAACCATCCAAACTATTGAAACTAAAAACACTGGTTATATTAATTATTGTCGACCATTATTTTATTTTTTTTATCTATGAGATTAATTGATATTTAATCCTTAGATAAAATGGGTCCCAAAAAACATCATAAATCTATAATTAAAACCTGTTAAATTTCCTATGTGACTATTTTCTTCATAAATTCCTAATAATTATTTGTAATTGAATATCTTAGTCCTCCGTTCTTTTAGAGTAAACCAATATATCATCAATAAATACCAAAATAAAAATATAAAGATATTACTTGATCACATAATCTATTATATCTATAAAAGAAGGGTTTCATTAGTTATTCTATAAGGAAATACTATAAAATATTAATGTTCATACATAATATGAAAAGTTTTTGGATGAATTTGAAATTTTTTTACTCACAAATTATGATGTAAGGCCACATGATTTTGGAAAATATATTTTTCAAATGAATTTAATATTTTTGATATTTTTAATTACATGTGGGACTAAGTTTATCTTATATTACACACAACACTAAGTTAAATTGAATCATGAAATACTCTTAAAATACTATTATTTAAAATGATAGTTTTATCATAACTATTTTAAAGGTGAATATGAATAGTATTAAATAATTTATAAAAATATTTGGTTTATACATGTGTTCATGTTCAATTATTTATTAACCAATTAATTATTAACAAAAATAAAAAATCATTGAAAATAAATGAAATATTTGACTATAAACATATTTTATACAAACAAACACGTTTTACCTTAATAAATTAATCAAACAAGTTTTTATGAATTATTTTAATTAAATTTATACATTGTATTCAAAATTAAATATTTAAAAATAATTTTTTGTGTTTTACGAGGGGATATAAGAATAAATGCAATAGTGAGCTGAAGAATTTTTTCTTTCCAAAAAATATGTTTTGTCACCTTTTTGTGCACTGGTTTTGCAACTAATTTTTGAAAAAAATTTAAAATTTAAATGAATATTTATATTTTAATTTTTAAATAATAATTTAAATATTATATTATGTTAAATTCTTTATAATTTTCTAAAAAGAATAATTTTTTGATGAATTGTGAAACAAACTGAATTTAAATTGAAAATATTCCTTTCATCTATATTATTTATATTGATAAATATTATATTAAATATTTTTTAAAGAAGAAATAGTTATATTATATTTATATTAATATAATTAAGGTAATTATAATCAGGTTAAAGTTTAATTTTTATATAATAAAGTTGTAAACTTTTGAATTTCTTTCTCTTTGAAACCTTCTTTGTAGTCACATTTGTAGAATTAATTTTCAATTTAAAATATTCACTTCTATAAATTTTATTTTAAATAACGGATTTCAAAACTTTAATCCAAATAATTTATATTATATATTAATTTTAACTAATTTTTTGACTCAAATGAATTGTGAAAGCAGTAAAAATCAGTTACAGTGGTTATGATAAAAATTGGTTTACGGGGGGTTAAACTAAAAAGATAAAGTTTGAAATGACCTAATTTTTTTAAAATATATTTTAATACCATATATCGACCCAATAATGTCTAATTCTTGATAATAATCATTTTATAATCCTTTTTACATGACAAAAGCACGAGTACACTTTTTTCTTTTTAAAAAATTACAAGTGTGCCACTCGATTATCTTATAAAAGGCCACCCACTATCCTCTCTTATTCAAAAATTAAAAGCCATTTATTTTGGATTATACCTACTAAAATTGCATCGAATATTCCTACTATAATATTTCATCCCTTATTTTTGTCATAAATCCATCATTGGAAGGCTTTAGTGAATACATAAGGTGGTTACCTGAGTAAGGGTTAATGTTCTTCATCTAGTGTTTTTATTTTATTTATTAGTCCACATCTGACAATTTTTTTAAACCATGATGATATAATAACCTAATTATTTGATATTATAATATTTTTTATATTTAGATAATTACATAAAACTATATAAAAATCCATAAAATATGTTACGAAATCATCATTTGAGTGTACAACAAACTATAGCCTCGCGAAACGATGTCATCTGTTATTCCATTACCACCTCCCACAATTGGGTATGATGATGGATATAAAGTATATATATGATATTTAAAAAATAATTATACCTCTAAAGTCATTATATCTTATATAAATTTTTTTACATTCCATTATGTATGGGATAATGTTAAATAATTCATGTATATGGCGGACTACCGCCTCTTAAAGAGATCTAATTCATTTTCAATAACGGTTTACATAGAAGGTAGCAAGGAAGGAGTTAAGGAATATATGTGACATACATGAAATAATTATTACATTAAAGAAATATTTATCCTTTTGAAAATTTAAAATATCATTTAATATCTTACTTTTCACTCATCGAAAGATGATAACGTCGTTCATGTTCTAGTGGACTACCGCCTTCATGAAGCGATCTGACTCTCTCTTTTCATCACTGCATCACATTGATGATATTAATAAATATATTTAATGAAACAATATGTTATTTATTATATTATTATAATTATTTAAATATAAAATATTACTTACCCCATTTTCATAATGACCAATGAAAAATTGAAATGTTACTCATCATACGTAAGACCAACAGTCTCCATGATCGTAATGTACATCATTTCTCAAAAACAACATTGGTGATTTATATTAAAAGTATTATTTATGTGTAAATATTATAAAATTTTAATTATTATTCAAATATTATGGAACCATATTCAAATTATTATTTCTCAAAATGAGAAATCAAAACATATATGAAAAAAAAAATCGGTTATTTCCCAAAATGTGATATTAACATGGAATTTTTAATAAATGGATAATAATATGTCATAATTAAATCATATATAGTATTATATATATAATTATAGTTCTATAATATATGTATAATAAAATTATACTTATTATATTGTAGTTTTGAACATGTACGAAGGAAGTTGAGACTTAAGGTAAGGGATTTCTTGTCTCTAATTTATTTTTTGGAAACATATGAAAATTCACCAACAATTTATTTTGTGTGCTGTATATAAGAAGAATTTAAAATTTCATAACATGGGTCTCATTATTTTAATGAAATTTAATGTTTCATTTAATTTTATTCTTTTTTATGTTTATGAATCAAAATATTACTAAAGAAAAAAAGGCAATTCCTCTTATCTCTCAATTTCTATGAGACACAATCTATATTCATCACATGTTTATTTTATATGGTGTATATAATTATCTATAATTTATATTATGATTATTATTCTTAAATTTTTGGGGATTTAAATATCCATTTTAGTATCTTTCTTTCATGGGGTTTATGATTCAAAATTTACCAAATTAGTAAGGGAATTTTGTCTCAATTTGTCTTCCCTAAGTTATATGTTATTCTATGCACTAATATTATTCTATGAGGGGTATATAAATCCCCATTGACAAGTAATTTTTTAAATTTATTTACTCTCATGTTATATTATATTTCATTTAATTTTATTCCTTCATGGGGATTATGATTCATAGTTACCTAAAGTGGTAAGAGGTTTATGTTATAATCTCATATTTTATTGAGATTGTTAATGATTATGCTTCCATTGATGAAATATTATGATTTATCTCTCAAGAAACTCATGAATTTTCTTATAATATTTTTATGTCTTTATAATACATGTTTCACTTCATTTTACTCCCATTATTTAGTCAAGATTTCAAATAAATATTTTTAGGAAAAATCCTTTTATCTATCCCATTGGTGAAATCACCTTTTTCATACCATAAATGTTTTCCAAAAAAAATTCAAAAAAATTTATAATATTCTCTAAATGATTTTTAAATTAAATTTTAACTCATTTTTTGTAGTTTTACAATTTTTTTGAAAGGAATCATCATGTTATTTTCAAAATAATGGCCAATTGGATTTCACTAAAAATGTAAAATGAAACTTTATATTAATTTTTTTGATATGAACATAATTTTATGCCATCAATACCATTATCAAATTAACTATTACATTATAATTTTTAGGTTAATTTCAATGAAAATTATTTTCAAAATGTTTTAGGTTTAAAAAAAATGAAAATTGATACGAAATTTTCATCAAGAAATGTTTTAAATTATTTTTAAAGATTACCTTATAATCCAATGTTATGTTCAATGAAAAGGATTTTACAAATGTTATATATTAAAAAATTTATTTTAAAATTGATTTTATTTTCCAAAATTAAATTTTCCATGTGTCTTTTCAAGATTGTTTTTAAACTAATATGATATCCTTTGATGTTACTTTTTCTTTACTGGGGATACGATCCATGATAACATTATTATTCATTCTATGAAGGTTTTATATTTATGATGATAATATATTTATGAAACCCATTATATTAAATTTTTCATACCATGATAAATTTTTTATTAAGCTCGCTTCTTGTTCCATATGTTATGTTGTGAATAAATGATGAAATTATTATGAAACATATTTCTTTTCTTAATTTTATGATGTGATAAAATGTTTATGAACCCCATTTAATTTCATTTATTATGAGAAGATGAATTTTATATAATATTTTGGCACACCTAAATATACTTTTCATTATGATATGGGTGGGACATATATCTCCATAGAATGCGTTGGGTAATTATTATTGATATATGAACTCAATAAATACATTGAGGGTTATCCCAAACATGAAATGGGGTACACGGGATGTCATCCCAAGACCGAATTAGGTACATGGGTGGTTAGCCCAATCCTAACATGTTATGAATATCTTTTAGGGTAGGTTTAACATACAAATTTTTTTTCTTATGTGTGTGCCAAAATTTGATGTCTTATGGTAATGTTGTGTTTTTATGGATCAAGTTCCTTGATTTACATTGATTCATATCTTATTAAATTTTTTTTTTCATGACTTAATACTATGATCTTGAACATGTATTTATGGTTTTAAATTATTATTCTCATGTTTTTATACCCTTATGTCCATGTTATTATTACATACCTCCCCTGTTTACTCTTTTTTTTCACTTAATGATATTTTCATCTCACCCTTTATTATGTTTCCTTTCCCCTGGTTATGAAAATTTGTTTAGTAAGGGTATGTTAATGAAGAGTATTTAATAGGAAGATCTTTATGAGACACATTGAATATATTTCATGAAATTATAATATAGTGTATCTATTGTCTAAGGAAAATAATCTAATATGGTCTTCTGGTATGTGTTTGTGTAATTTATTGAATATTAATATAAAAATATATATTATCTATATATGGAAATACCATGTGGATATAGTTGGTATCAGATGAAAGGTTTAGTTAACCATTATAAATTAGGACGAGTTAAAATTAGTTAGATCCATATGTATATTTCTTTGTATATGTCTACGTATGTCAATAAAGATAATTCTATGGATGATTCAAATGGTAGGAAAATGTCCATGAATTTTGTAAACAATATGGATAGTGGTTTCCAACTAATTACATTACATTATCTATACTACTAGTGGACATGGATCTAGAATAGAGGTACTTAGTGGAAATAACTATGATAAGGTTTCATTTAGTTGGACTCAATCATCACCTGCTACATAACAATAGGCCTCACTACGCACCTAGATTCACACTCTTGGGGGATATGCTTTGGAAATTCACAAACTCTTTAAGAACCATCTTTAATGATTTAAATATATTATGATCATGGATGACCTAGGTTCATAAAAATTTATCATAGATTTTAAATAATGCTTCTTCATTTATACGACATATAAATTATTTTTTTAACTATGTGGTTTTCCATTATGATTAGAGTTTCTCACTCTATGATTCTTCTATTTTAGTTAATGGAGGGAAATAGATGTAGTTGGGTTAACCTGGAATGTGTTGGACAATTTTATGATGATATTACACATGCATTGAAGACTAAAATGAAGGATATTAGGATTATGCCTTATCAGTTATCCTAAAATATAATTAATAATATTCACATTATCCTATTCTAAAACTCACCATAAAAGATAATGATAGACATCACTGAGAGTTCAAGTGGTGGAGAACATGGAGGAATGAATATTTTGTTTCCTATATAAATAAAATATGGGAAGAAGTACTCAAGGGATTATAACATAATAATGAAAGAATTTTTTTTATGGAAAAAGGACACAAATAACATAACTTCAAAAGAAAAAATGAAACATTTGGATAATGTAATGTAATGGAATATTGGTGTCTCTAAGGAATTCTCACTGGATGAATTCTTTAATTGCTGAGAGTATGGGAATTTTGAAAATAAATTTCTTAAGGGGAATGCTCATGAAGATAATTAACAAGGTTGAATTATTAATTGTATTTCTATATATTATGAAGATACAAAGAATGGAATATGAAAGAAAGGTGGTATTATGGAAGGAGATTATGAATCGTAGTAATTTTCTTAAGGATTGGGGGGATTAATTGAAGTTTTTATGTATTTAATTTTTAGAATTATGATATGTGAATCATAATATTTATAAATATTGTTTGATTAAATTTTTAATTAAATATATTATAGAATATGTTAATTGGTATTGACGGACTAGAAAATTGATTTAATGTAATGGTGATATTTTTACTGAGGGAATATAACACTCGATACATTCTGTATTTTTATATAATGATATTGGGATTAATAGATGTTGTATAAGAATATAAAAATTTTATATTACTGATTACCTTGGAACCGATTAATGATTTGTTAAAAAATTAGTTTATGCTATCCTTGATATAGTTTATAGTATTTTTAGATTTAATGAATATATCAAATAATATATGTTTTGTGTATTGAATAAGGAATCTTGTATGTTTTCAATAATGTTTTATTGTAATTCATTTTATTACCATATTTCAAGAGAATACATGATAAATTTATTCACATTGTTAGTATGTGATAATTATGATCTTCCTCAAGTTTTTATGGGATTAATGATAAGTTGATTTTAGAAATTTACTAATATTATTTTTAAATATTTTGGAAGTTAATCTTCTAGAAGGGTCAAAAGGTTAACTAATTACGAAATGGCTTATCTTGAACATTGGATGAGGATTTAAAGAAGAACATATTACATCACCAGATGAATATTTATCCATATTTGATAACTAGTGATAACATTTTTTAAACTTGAGACACATGAAATGACTTGAAATTATATTATGGATCTTATTTAGTGCTTTAGAAATGAAAAATTCATCTCTTATAGTAAGTGATGAAGAAGTAATTAGTCAAGGAACAACTAAAGGATTTAATTGTGCTTATTAAATGAAAAATATATCAAGTAAATATGTTCTCAGTTTATATTGTAAAAATAATTCCACAACATTATAAATATGATATTAAAATAAAATATTACCCAATCATACTCATTTTTGATGATATCAATTACCATTTGGATGCCTTTTTGTTTTATTTATTTATCATTGTTAATTTTCTCTTAATTATTTTCTATATCACTCCCCATTAATACTTGGGTATTATTTTTCTCTTATATTCACATGTTTCACTTACCACATGTGTCATCAAATTTGTAAATCTCGTATGTGTTATTCTATAAGTCATTATCAAATCCATTTTATCTTTTTCAAGACTATATTTTATTAACCCTTTTTATTATTTGGGGTTCTATGAATGAATTTTAAAACATAAAACCTTCGATAAATGAGAGGAATTTTTAGGGAAAAATTTATTTTAAGGGGGTTAGGGTGTAGCACACTAAGATTTTATAAATAAATTTTTTCCAAATAATTTAATATTTTTTATATTTTTGGTTACATGTAATGCTTAGTTTAACT
This sequence comes from Viscum album, assembly GCA_963277665.1. Classification (NCBI taxonomy): domain Eukaryota; kingdom Viridiplantae; phylum Streptophyta; class Magnoliopsida; order Santalales; family Viscaceae; genus Viscum; species Viscum album. The sequence continues at coordinate 1,981,501,887 of OY728145.1, read as the reverse complement.
TGCCTTACACATGACACGAAGATTAAAAAAATGTAACAAAATAATAAAATATTATTATTTCAAATTATAGTTATCACCAAGCCATTTTTAATAGAGGGAAAAAATAAGATTATATATATTAATAAAATATATGGTTTCAACTTGTATATAATGTGAATTCTTTGGTGACCAATTAATTTTAAATGTAAAATAAAACTATTCGAAAATAAAAGAAATATTTTACTATAAAATATTTTAAAAAATTAAAAAATTCGACTAAATAAATTTAAAAAAATCATTTGATTAATTATTTTTATGAAATGTAATACATTAATGTTATGTTTTTTCTTGATAATATATATGAATAAGTCCAATATTAATCTTACAAACTCTATTTTTCAAAAAAAACATTTTTGCCACCATTTTCACACATCATTTAATCATAATTTATGACTTTTATAACATTTATTTGAAAAAATAAATGTAATATTTTTAATTAACATGTAAAAATAATATTAGAGTTTATTTGTTTTGAAATTTTTTTAGAAGATTAATTTTTTGATGATCTGTGAAAAATACTAAATTTTAATTCAAAACTACCTCTTTATTTAACGTTTTTATAACATTAAATGATATTTTGAATTGGTTTTAGAGTAAAATTATTTCAATTATATATATTAATTCAATTTAGGTCATTGTAATAATTTTAATATTTAATTTTTAGAACAAAACCTTGTAAGAATTCAAAATTTTTCTCTTTGAAACCCGCTTTCTTATTGCATATACAAGATTAATTTAAAATAAATTTTTTCCACATTGATGAATTTAATTTTCGAAAATAGATTTCGTACAATAGAATAATAATAATATGTATTTTATAATTAGGTAAAAATAATTTTTGACCAAAATTAATAGTTAAAATAGTAAAAATTAGTTATAGTAGTTTAGGTAAAAATGGGTTTACTGAGGAATACACTAAAACGATAAGGGTTAAAATTATCATTGATATTGTATAAAATATTTTTTATACAAATACCATATAATGTATAATTATCTATAAGAATAATTTTTTTGAGTCCTGTGGATTGATAAAAATGTGGTTACACATTTTACATTTCAACATATTATATGTGTGTCACTCAACATAACTTATAAAAGGACACCCATCTCCTCTCATCACAAAACGTTAAAACCCATTTTTTAGAGAATAAAAACTCAAATAACTTTCAATATTCCCTAATATTATACTTGAAGACTTATTTTTTTCACAAACTAATGTAATATGTTTTTTCATTACCACCTCTCACGCTTGGGTATTATAATTGATATAAAGTATATATGTGATATTTATAAAATAATTATACTTATTTATTACTTATATCATTCATAAAAATTTCTAAATTCCATTCTATATGGTATACTATGATTTTATTTGTGTGTACGACAAGCAACCACCTCATGAAGAAACATGATTCATTTTCACTAAAGCTTTACATAGAATATATAAAAGAAAATTTTATTTATTATAAGTGATAGAAATGACATAGTTAAAATATTAACTAAAATATATATTTTTCAAAATAATAATATATAATTTATTTCTAACCTTTTTAATCACTGAAAGATGATAATTTTGTTTGTGTATATGTGAACTACCACCTTCATGAAGTGATGCGACTCTTTCTTTTCATCACCATGACACATGGATAACATCTTTAAATATTTTAAATAAAATAATGTTTTATTTATGAAATTATTATAATTATAGAAAAATAATATATTACTTACATTATTTTCATAATGATCGTTGAAAAATTGAAGCATAATTCAAGGGAACATACGACCTTCTGTCTCCATGATTGTATTATACTTACTTTATAAAAAAACATTAATGATTTGTTATAAATTTATAATTAATTTTTCAATATGATAATTACTCCATTATAATTTTTTCTAGATATTTTATAACCCTGATAAATGTAAGTGGACCAAAAATTACAAATCAAAACATGAATGAAAAACAAACTGATTATTACCTAAAACATGATTTTAACAATGAATTATTAAAAAATGGGAAATAAATAATCGTGAGTAAATAGTATATCGTATGATATATATAATTATGAAACTATAATATATTTATAATAAAAATATATTTATTACATTTGAGTTTATAATCTTTAGGAATGATACCGAGATATAAGGTAAGTGATTTGTTATCTCTCTTTTATTTTGTTGAGACATATGAAAATTCACCACTTGTTTATTTGGGGTGGAATATATACTACCCCTTGGACATGTTAAATCCATAATTTCATTATTTTCATGATATTTAATGTTTAATTTTTTTTATTCTTTATTAGGGTTTAGAAATCAAAATATTAATAAAATAGTAATGGATTTCAATTCTCTTTTATTTTCTTCGAGACACAAGCCATTTTCCCCATGTGATTCTTTAATGTGTTGTATAAACATCCCAAGAATTTATTTTATTATTATAAAAATTTAAATTATTGGAAATTACATGTTAATATTAGGATCTCTCTTTTAGGGTATTTTTGTATCAAAATTTACCAGAGTAGTAACTGATTTTTATATCAACATTCCATCCGTGAGAAATATATTATATAATGCACCTATATTCATTAATGGGGTTAATATACATCCCATTTGAAAACTAATATGATTAATGTATTTATCCTAATTATATATTATTTTTCATTTAATTTTATTCCTTCATGGGTCTTATGATTCAATGTTACCCAATGTGGTAAGATTTTTATGTTATAATCTCATCGTTTATCATTATTGTTCATGATTATGCTTCCAATGATTAATTATTATTATTATTTATATCTCAATGAACTCATGAAGTTTCCTCTATTATCACTATATAATAAGAATAATATTTTTACCACTATTTTACTATCTTTATTTACTCAAAAGTTCAAAAAATGTTATATAATAAAAATCATATTTGTTTCCCTCTTGGGTCGAAAAATCATTTTCATCCAAGTCCAACTTTTCTAAAATAATAAAAAATTATTTTAAAATTATCCATATAATTTATTAAATAAATTTTTACCAATTTTTAATTTTTTATAAAAAAATTTTAATGAATATTTATATCATTTTATAAACAATTCATGTTTATATTTTACATTAAATTTGCAAGGAATATTTTATTTAACATGTAATATGTAAACAAAATTTTTTTCCTTCGTGACAATTATTTGATTGGAAGCTTCCTGGATATGATTTCATATTATTTATAAAGAAAATTATTGTAAAATTTTTTAATTTTTAAAATAAATCATGTTTTTAATAGTAAAAAGGTTATTTTCATCAAGAAATTTTTTATATTTTATTATGATGCTTTTAAAAAATTTCATTGTTATTTTTCAGGGTAAAGGATTTCCAAAAATTTTTAGTTTAAAAAAATCGCAAATAAGTTATTTACCTCCATGAAATGTTTCAATTGTATTTTCAAAATAATATTTCATCTAAAATGACATCATTTGATGTTAATTTATCTTTATTAGGGATATAATCCAAGGATAACATTCTTATTCTTTCGCTGAGTGGTTTATGTTTATAAGGAAAAGATGTTTATAAATATTTTTTAGCTTTAATGGGTTATACCAAGATAAACATCTTATGAAACCAAAATGTTGTTTTATAGGTTATGATAGGATGAAATGATGAAATGATGATGAAACATATCTCTCTTTCACAGGCTTTTATATGATGTATATTTTATAAAACCCATTTAATTTCATGGGTTATGATATGATTAATTTTCTATGATCTTTTTGAACATATAAATTTGTGTTTTATTATGATAATAGTGAGGAATATATCTCCATATGATGCATTGGGAAAATATTAATGTTATATAAGATAAAATTGTACACATGAGCTTTTCTTAAGCCCAAAATAAGGTACATAGAGGCCATCCTAAGCCCATAAAAGGTACATGGGTGGTTTGGTCATGCGTAAGATGTTATGAATGAATTTATGGGTAACTTTGGAAAAATATTTTCTATAATTATGTTTGATCCAAAATTATATGACATGTACTAACATAAACATCAGTTGCTGAGAGTTGGTTCCCTCTACAAATACATTGGCATAATATATGAGAAAAGAAATCCTGAAGGGCTGAATAGTTTAGTAGTCTTAGTAAACTAGATACATAATTGAGTGTTGAATTACAATTTAATATCCAAATTACGACACAATTTTTTTCATTTATTTTTATAACAACATTATTCCCTCTGGAACATTCTTACATAACTAATATATTACTCTTCATGGAATCTTGGTGAAAAAAACAAAATAAGGGTGAACATAAATGCTTAGTAAGGGTTAAGTATATTTGAAGTAACCATGTATAAATAAACATAATAAAAATGGAAATATAATTAAATTAACAAATATTATATTTAAATAATATGACTATCTTGATAATATGAGGAAAAACAATATGGAAACCTAAATAAATAAGAACATATTCTATTTATACATTAAAATGAGAATGAATTGAATATTTAGATTTTACTAAAGTGAAAATATCATGGATAATAAAAAAAAGATTCTAAATTAAGGAATTTTTTAATTATTCTATGCTACGTTTCCAAATTATATGAAAAAGTTACTATTAAAACTTTTTATTGGATGGTTTAAAACTTTCTATTGTTAATAATTTCATGGTACAGTTTAGAACATGCATGGTTATAAAATCAAAGGGCTTTTTCCAGCTAATTTCAAATTGTGAGACTACTAATGAATATTGGGCATTTCTTTAAATAGTCCCAATACATTCCATATGGGTCCAAATCATTCCTCATACATATAATAATAAATTAAACTCATAAATAATTTTCCTTATCAAATTTACATATTAAGTAAATAATACAAATTTATCGATATTTCTTAATATTTTCAAAAAACATTCAAAGTTAACATGATATATAAAAATTATATATTTTTATAAAGTATTCATATCCATGATAAATAATTATGATATTTATGGGAAACATAATATCTAATGATCATAGGAATGTTAAAATTTCTTGGGAAATTTATTTACTTACAAAAATGAGTTATGGATGTAAATGTCAATACATTCCATGGTCATAATGACCATAAACCACCCATATGAAGAATAACTAATGTATCAAAACAATATATAATAATTGGGGTAATAATAATAGGTTTTTTCACATTGATTAACATAATTACCATAATAATATATTTAAAATATTACTAATGAAAAAATACTTTTAAAATTGATTTTTTATATCTTTTTCTTTGAAAATAAATTTTAAAAATTATTTTTCTTTAAAATGAACCTCATAAAATTTTAAATGATATTTCAAAGAAATTAAGTCATAAAAATCAGAATGATACACAAAAGTAAAAGTACCATTCTATTTTGACTCAAAAATAGTAGGGAAAGTTCCTTATTTGGATAAAGACGTAATGTTTTGTTTGAATTTTTAAAAAAAAAGTTAAAATAGGAAAGGATTTATTTTAATAAATCATTTTTAAAAGTTAGAAATTAATTTTTATTTTTTTTAATATATTACTTTTTATGAAAATGGATTTCTAACCGAAGAGAGTAATGAAATAAGATTTTATTATGACATTTTATCAATAATATTATGCACCAAAAAGTATTAAAATGATAGAATCACTTGAAAATAATATGATGAACTAGAAAATAAGAAAATTTAATGTTTTATTTTGAAAATATCTTGTAATTTATTCAAAATAATATTTAAGATAAAAAACAATATCAATTAGAATGAGATTGTGAAATAAACTCTTAAAATGAAAATAATGTTGAAGTTAGAATTAATAAATGAATAAAATGTGTGTACCTATTTTAAATTCCCATTAAAATTAAGAAATAATACATAATATAATCATAATCTATTACACAAATAACATTATCTTTATATAATTAATGAAGTATATGTTTATCCCAATAAGTCGAAATTGTAGAGGTCCCTTAACTCATGCTTCCTTTTGATTGTACGTTATTTAAAACAATATTTTTAAACAGGTTACAAACTTATAAAAGAACCATATTAATATTTAAAATATCATATATAATCCTTTTATAACATATTATTACCCATAATAATCATTCATTATTTTAATAGTTTTGGTTTTTAATTGCATTGTTTTCTTGTACAAGTTTTGTTATTAAATATTTAGTTCTTAGACATATTATAGTGTTTAGTCACATAAAAAATAATATTCATATCATAATCATTATATTTAAAAATAATCTATACTTATAAAACCAATAATTAATTATGGTTACAAAAAATGATGTATGCTACGATCATGGACATGGTAGGCCATATATAAGATTGTGTAACAGTTTCTATTTTTCAATGATCACTATGAAATATATGAAATTAATATTTTTACTATATAGAATGATCATAATACCATATAAACCATATATTTCATTAATTATACTTATATATATCATTTATGTTTTGTGGTAATGAAAAGAGAGTCACATTGCTACATGAATGCGGTATTCCACACGTATATAAATGACGTTATCATCTTTTGTTGAGAGAAAATATAAGAAACGAAATTGATATATTATCATTTTAGAATTGTGAATATGTAATGAGTATAATAATTATGTTATTTATATCACATATAATTTTTTAACATCATCATCCATGTAAAGAGTTAGTGAAAGGTGAATCACATCTCTTCGTGAGGCGTACAACATCATACACCTGAGTGACAATATCATGTATCCTATGGAATGGATGGAGAATATATATATGTTTGTGTGTGTGTGTGTGATATATCTTATACATAGATATATTTATGTTATATATCATATATAACATATATAAAAAATAAATCCATCATTATTCCCAACCATTAAAGTTGTTAATGTAAAAAATAATGAAATCGGTTAACAAGGGGGTAGTTCACCGTACACACGATCGTTGATTTCATAAGCCATTGGATGAATGTTTGTCAATTTATAGGAAGTACCCTTACCATAAAAACATTTAAGTATCTTATTGATACTGAGGCTATTATATATGAATTTTATAATAGTAAATGAAAGATATGGAGAAGAATGTAAAATGATGGTTCTTGTTAAAGAACATTACCTCTTCTCCCGGTATCTTGATTTGCTTCAATTTCTTCCCAAAATAAAGATTCTAGGATTATGGGAGGGAATTTGGGGTGTGATATTTTTTGGTTTAGGATGATCATAATTTCATGATAGCTGTGAAGTATTGGGAGAGTGAGTTCTCTTTTATAGCTGAGGAGGAGTGACATTATTTAAAATAGTCAAAGGTATTCATTATTTAGAGGTCTCCAATAACTCATGTGGATCTAAAGATGAATAATAATGGTGGGTATGATTGATGTGTTCAATAAATTCATCCAAAATATTTCTAAATAATATATATAATTTATAAAGTGAAAATCTCACATGTGTTGGAAATTAGTTTTCAAATAAACATATGTAGTGCACAAAAATGCTGCTTAACCCTAACAATGATGAAAATGATTTTACTATTTAGGGGTAGTTATTTTTATTATAAAAGATCATTTTTATGTGAATTCATAATATTTATAATTTATTAACATTTTAAAATCAATTGGAACAAGATGTGATTTTTAGTAATTTTACATCACCTAACAAAATATTATTTATAAAAAATACCAATATTGTTAATTTTTATATTTTGTATTAAATTTGAATTGAAAAATATCTATACCATGATGGAATTAAAATATATTAAATTTAAAATAGTTTAACATGATTTATTAATTTAGAAAATAAATTTAACTCAATAATTCAATCAATTTACATCACTTTTAATATTTTTAGAATCATTTATTCTATTTATTTATTTACAAAATAATTATTTCATTTGCATTTATTAATAATTTTAAGTAACTAATTAATATCTAAACTGGAATGATAAATTATTATGATAATAATAATTAATTAAACTTTAAAAATAATATTTTTAACCAAAGAAGTGATTAATCCCTACCCCAAATCTTTAAAAATATTAAAGGTTAGAAAGGTTCATTTTTTGTCTTTTTGTTTACATAACATATCCAATAAGAAAATTTCATTGAATAGTATAACACTAACTGATAAACATTTATATTAATGTGATAATGGTATAAATATTTCTATCCAATAGGGTTTGGACATTCTTTGTATGTTATTTTAAACCTTGTATTCTAAATTTAACAACTAAGTAAATTCATTTTTTCCATAATCACTACAATCAATTCTAATTGTTTTCACTAATCATTGAGGTAAAAAATTAATTTCACTGAATTATATAATATAAATTATTCTCATACAAAATATTAAATTCATTTAGACAAATTAAATCAAAATACTTGGTAGAATTTAATTTATAATTAATCATAGAGATTTTGAGAGAAAGCGAGGTTTTAAACAAAAAATGTTCAAATGTTTACAATATTTCCAAATCATGATTAACTATAAATATGATTCAAATAAACTAAATTATATTAATATATTTATAATTGGACTATTTTTATTTTAAAACAAATTTAAAATAAAATTTTCAATTATAAATTATTTAGATGAAAAATAAGTTTTCAATTAAAATCGGGGATTTTTCGTTATTCATCAAAAAGTGAAACTACGTAGAAAAATATCAAAAATATCCAAAAGATAATTATTCTATTTTTATATAAAAAATTAATTTTATTTTATCCAATAAAATTTTTAAAATTGATAAAAAATAATTTTAAATTAATCTCACCAAGAATTATTAATTAGTATTTTAAAAAAAATATATATTGTTTATTTAGAAAACATTTTTTTTCTCTCAAATGATTTTGATTTTAATTATTATTATATATATATATAATAAATGTGTTTAAAATATATGTTTTCATCAATTATATAATCATATTCATACACTTCATTCATATGGCTAGGTGATAACAGTGATATTAAATAATAATATTAATAGTTTATTGTTATTCAATAAAACTCGATCATTCATGTAACACAAGCATTAGAAGAAAATCATGATCATGCATATTTCAAGTTAAACCTAGTTTATTATGTACCACAAGATAACCTTAATATCTCATTTCTCATAATGTATTGAATAAGTTGTTATAATATAAATTTTAGGGTGTAACATTCTCCCCACCTTAAATAACTTGCATCCTTACAATTTAAACATTATTTGAGTAATCAAGGGTTTGAGATTTGTAAATATTTTTGTTGAAAAGACGACCTAATATTTTTTTTAATAAAATACACTATTAATAAGAGATAAATTAATGTGCAATTCATATATGAAATAACATATAACTCTACTTATATATAGGATAATGTAACTGGGAAATGAAAAAATTGACATGGAATAGAAAATTGACTCCCAAATAAATATGTACAGTTATGGAGAACATTGATATCAAGGTTGTTTTTTAAACAAATTAGGTTACTAACCATAAAATAGTAATCAAAATAGTAGTGAAAATGGTCATTGATATCATTAGAAATGAAAGTAATAGGATACCACTTTATTTTAAGATCCTTTTTCCAAAAGATGATGAACTTTCATGAAAAGATGTACTTAAATTTTTTCTTTCAAATTTATAGAGAGGATATTATCTTTTGTTTGTTACTATATCAATTCCCACATCAACTACTACTCAATAAATGAAGAATAATTTTTTATACCAAATTTAATAACAAATCACAAGATTTAAGTCATTTATTTGTTCTATAGTTTTCATCATAATAGAATAGTTAACATAGTTTATCCAATATGAATAAATATTCACATGCTCAGTTAATACAATAATATTTAAAATTTCATTTATTTTTTAAATTAAAAAATTTCATAATTGGTTAATGTTTTGATAATCGAAAAGATTAATATTCCTAATAGAAGGTCACTAAATTAACAAAATGAACATATAATTAATTAGTTATAAGGTAGTCAGAACTATCCAATTTATATCATCTATATCAATTAAATATTTATCCCCACATCATTATATCGAAATCAAGAACATTTTAAGGGTTATCTTTCCATAAAACTTCTTTTTTCCAAGAAGTTGAACTTTCTACAAAATCAATTTTTTCATTTTATTATTTAATACACACATTCAAATCACTAATGAAAAAGTAAGACATTACAATCATTATATTTTTTATAATTCTTATAACTATGATTATAATGATAAAATATAATAATTATATAAATATATAATAAAAACATCAGATAAATAATTTCTTTTCCTCTGTGGCAATATCATATTCTATACCATGATCTATTAGATTTTTTAGGTGTATTCATTTGACTCTTGAGGAATTAATTTTCATAATTCCCTATATCCTTACAACCTTAAAATTTAACAACAGACATTTCTTTCTTTCCCTAGAAATCATGGGCATGGTATAATTTTTCTCCACACTTGAATCAATTCCCATTTCAACTTATGAATATACTTAGGGGTTTCATTGTACAATTATCACAAGTGAGAAAATATTTCTTTTCCTTCTTCACGATATCCTTTTTCTCTACCACCCCCTTCTTCTTTTACATCATTTTAAATTCATTAGAAATGTAAATTTATGTATCTATCATTTTAGAACATGATTCTATTTCCTCATATGGTGATAATGTTTTGGAGATTACCCCTCTTAGAAATATTTGTTTAATTCCATCAATGTAATTATTATTCCAAACGTTTGGATTATGAAAATTAATGTAGTTCTCATTAATTATACTATTCACCATTTCTAAATGATGGAATTTATTTGATTAAATCATATTATTATGAAACATAATATATATTCTAAAAAATTTAGGATGGTATTCAGTACTTTTCCTCAAATTTTATCATAGTGTTAGGTTCCCTAATCGATGATTTCCAAAATCTAGTTCCCAATGATTCTAATAAACTTCATTAGATACCAAATGTAGTGAACCAACCCTTGATCCTAGAGTCAGTTCCTCCAACCATTAAATTGGAATATGATATAAAGAAACCCATACCCAAGGATTGGATAGTTTAGTAGTCTTGGAAAACAATATATACACATGTGTGTTGAATTACAATTGAATACAAAATTTATGACGTATTTTTTTCACTTTATTTTGAGAATAAAATTATTACCTCTATCATATACTTTGATATAAATCATAGTACTATTTATGGAATTTTAGGGAAAGGAAAAAAAATAATGGTAAGCTCAAATGATTATTAAGGGTTATGTAAAATAGGATTAACCATGAATAAATAATCATAATCAATATGTAAAGGAAGTTAGGTGACCACATAATAAATTTAAATAACAATACTATCCTTATAAGATAAGGAAATTAAATATATAAATGTAAATAACTATGAACACATTCTATTTAATCAATAAAATAAGAATGTAATGCATCCATATATTTTATAGTAGTGAAAATATCAAGGATAATAATAAATAAATTCTAAATGAATGAAATTATTATTTATTAGAAACTATGTTTTCCATGTACATGATACATTTACCATAAATACCTTTTATAAGATGGTTTAAATCATTATGATATCAAGAACATTCATGATATAGTTTATAAATTCATGGATACAAACTTAAAGAGTTTTTTCCAACATATTTTGTCTCAAAAAGACTACTAATGCCTCAGAGGTATTATTTTAATTGTTATCTAACCCATGTTATACCAATCAAAATCATTCTTCATATACCAAAAAATTAATTTAATTCATAACCTATGTACCTGGTCAAATTTCTATTCTGATTAAATAATACATATTTTTCAATATTTCCCAAAATAATCCAATAACATTCAAAGTGAACACTATATTTAAAAATAGTATTTGTTTTAGGTAATAATAATATCCATGATAAATAAAGTGAATATTTTTGGTAAATTTATTTTCTATTGAGCATATCAATGTGAACATTTCAATGTAATTTTATTGAATTAAAAAATTAATTAAGAATGTTAATTTCAAACAGAACCTTTTCATAAGGCTCATAAACCATCCATATGAATAATAATGATCGTATCAATACAATTTATATTCATTAGAGTAAGAATTAAAGGGTTTTTGTTATTTATGAATAGAATTACAATAAAACGATCATTAAAATAATCTTACGGAAAATGAAATTTTCATTTTAAAAAACATTTGGAAAATCCTTTTCTTTTAAAATAACATTAAAATAAATTTTTTCATAAAAATTAAACTTTAAACATTCAATTAATTTTTAATGAAATTATGGTGGGTAATTCATTATATAATATAAATGTAAAAGGAATATTCATTTTTTATTGTAAAAAGGATAGAAATGTTCCATGTTGAGAAAAAAATAAGATGATTCCTTCAAATAAAATTTGTAAAAAAATGAATGGCAAAATATAAATTTTAATAAGTCGTATTTAAAAGTTTAAATAATTTTTTTTGAAAACATTAATATAAGACATGGTTTTGTATACAAATAGATTTCTGACCAATGAGGCAATTAAATTTGGATTTTATTAAAACAATCTTAATAATTTTATGAAAAAAATAGTGAAAATTTGGTAATATAACTTGAAATGTTTAATTAATAAGTATAGAAGAAGAATAATTATGGTTTTATAATGAAATGGACATGTAATTTTCTTTAAATGATATTCTGGAATAGACAATCTCGAATAGAATTAGATTTTGAAATAAACTCTTAAATGATCATAATGTTGAGGTGGGAATTAATAAATAAATTATTTATGTGTATAAATATTAAATCAATATAAAACTATTGAAAATAAAAAATAATAAAATAAAAATTTATTAAACATATAATCATATCATGATGTAATCATTTATGTAGATGTTTAACCAAATGAGTGGAAATTGAGTTTATAAATCCCTTACATCACACTTAATTTTTATTGTATTCTATTTAATATATTGTAAATTAATTTTAAATATAATAAAAATATTATAAAATGACAATATTAATATTTATAATATCATATATGATCCTTTTATTCCATCATATTACCCTGTCATTAATAATCATTAATTATTTTCATTGTTTTAGTTATGAATTTCCTTGTTTTCTTTTGTGTTTTTGGTCATTAAATATTTGGTTCATTCAAAATATTATAGATTTTCATCACTTTTACAATAACATTAGTTTCATTATCATAATATTAATAAATAAAGATTACTTTTAAAACCAATCATGAATTATGGTTACAAAAAATGCAGTATGTTTTGATCATGGAGATGGTATATTGTTCGTACGTAGGAGTAATGTTTTCCATTTTTCAATGATCCCTATGGAAATTCGGTATATAATATTTTACCTTCAATTAATGATCATGATATTATATAAACCCTATAATTTCATTATTTTTCATTATATATCTAGAATTTGTGTGTTGTGGTGATGAAAAACGTGTCACGCCACTTATTGAAGGTGGTAATCTTCATGTACATGAAAGACATTGTCATTTTTCATTGAGAGAAAAGTGATAAAATAAAATGATTTATTATATTTATAAAACAATAAATATTTCATGAATATACCAATTATGTCTTGTGTATCACAAAAAATAATCTCTTATCACCCTCCATGTAAAGCGTTACTGAAAGATGAACCACATTTCTACCTGAGGCAGTAGTCTGCTGTACACCCAAGCAACATTATCATGTCTCCTATAGAATAGAAGGTGAAATTTTATGTATAATAAAGTGAAACCATAGGTTAATTTTTTTTAAATATTATGTATGTGATATATTAACTATAAATTCATCATTATTTTCATCCTTTAATGGTTCTAATGGAAAATGAACAACATCATATTGTGAGGAGGTAGTACACAGTAAAAACGAACAATGATTTCATAAATCATTTAATAGAATTATAGGTGGTTTTAGAGCACATCTTTAACATAAAAATATCTCAATATATAAAATATACTAATGTTATTATATAATCATGGTATAATGGAAATTTAAAGAGGTGGAGAAGAAAATAAAATGAAGATTCTTGTTATAGATCATTACTTATTATCTAGTTATGCTCCTTTTAGATGACCTAAAACCTTCTGAGGTTGGATTTATACACAAAATAAGGATTCGAGGCTAAGGGAAGGGAATTTTTGGATTGACTTCAGTAGTGTTTTGATGAGCCAAGTGGCTTGAGAGGGGTCAAGAGTGGGGGAAAGTGAGTTCCATTTTATAGTTTTAGAGGATTTGCATTCTTGTAAATACCCACTGTTATTCACTATTGGTAGGTCTCCGTTACATATTTTTTAATGTCCCACATCTGTTCCACAAATCAGTGCCTTGATATGGTCTTCCACATAACCTCAATCGTTCCCCCTATATTATAAAAGCTTCTGACAACAGTGAGGGTCTAATATTGATCATAGGGAGACAATAGCCTATTTTATCTAAGTAATAAACTGGAGGAAATAAATAAAAAATGTCCAAATAATAACGTGACCATTTCCTAAACAATATCATTATCAAAAGATAACCCGGACTAGGAATCAAATATCCAAATTGATTAGTAGATATGTCATGTTATAGTACGTGTTAAGGGTCAAAATGAAACTCAAAAGAAAAGACATTCACAACCCCCAAGAGGGTCCCAAAAAATGTACGGTTATCTCATACATACTCCAAACCAAATCATCCATATCCCACATAGTATTTTACCTTATCCAATTATACAAAAATATAGTCTATTCAGGTACCGATTAGATAGCCTAAGAATGGTGTGAGTACAACTCAGTATGCCACCAGCAACAATGTCTCAAACAATATCCAGTCAATAATAGTGTTGTCCATTGTATAAAGAAATATATAAAATGAATAAGTAAAAATTTATCACATTGTCAATTATTCTTTATTTGACATCATAAAGTATTTGGTTCCTATAAAAAATCATACCTCAGTACCTACTTCGGCCCGTGTCGGAGTCTGTACCATGTCACATATTCAATTCACAATTCATTACATTGTAGTGGGAATTCATTATCCAATAGTTTCAATTAATTGTCATGGATAAATAGAGCCACTGAACAATTTCATTCTCATGGGAATATAGAGTAGTGTCTGGAACCTTGTTGGAATTTTCAATGTCATTTTGTGTGATATACCCCATGGGTAATTGGAGCATCAGCCCGTGTCTCATTACAATATTCACATGAATGAACTTATATACTCTATGGGTATTCAGAGTGTTAGTTCGTGTCCCACACTCATATATCTATCAATTTCAAATGGGTATTTGGAGAATTGGTTTGTGTCTCATACCCTTATATTCATCATTCACATGTATTATAATATCACATGTATCATTATATCACATATATTATAAAATCACAATAATGAGGAATTATCAGCATTAATCTTCTTATTCATATTCACCATCATAATTCCATTATTTAATTCAAAATTAATTAATCCAATTTCCATAATTGTAAAATTCTAATAATTAATTTAACTAATTAATTATCCTCAATTCATAATTCAATTTACTAATAATTAACTCAATAATTAATTATTTCTCAAATATTACAATGTCCCCAGCTTAAAATAGCTCATCCTCAAGTCGTACTTCCAAATACTTATAAGTTTCAAATCCAAAAATATCAGCACACTAAGACTATATATCCACTTCTCTCTCTCAAGTTTATTCCTTCACCCTCCCATATTCTCATAATACATGATTTATTGGTATGGTCTTTTCCTACAACAATTTTTCACTTCAATCCAATACATGTATCGAATGAACTTGAAAGTATGCATCTATCTCATGATCATCATCATCCACATCGATTACATGAGAAAAGTTGGGGTGACACAATAGAAGTTCTGACACTTGGAAAACATCATGCATAACACTATAACTCTATAAAATAAATAAGCAGTAAACCACCGGCTAGATTCTCCACACAACCTCAAAGGGTCCAACAAACATGGGTTCCAACTTATCTAGTATATATATCCTACAGTGACCCAATATTAGAAACAAGAGAAGGAATACACAATCAACCTATCTAATATCTATGGTCATCGTCATCTATCAGCATGTGAATTTTGTCAACTTTGAGTCATAGACATACAACTTTCAATAAACTAAACTTGTTCTATTGACTTCTACACAAGACTCGATCCCAAAAACATTGACTCACCAGCCATTAACTTGTATAGATGTGATCTTCATAACCTACCATAAAAATTCTTGTATGGTTACATCTAAATAATTTCCCGATAAATGATCTAATAGGTTTTCTCCATCAAATAAAGGTGCTTATCCCAATATCCACTGAAGTCTAGGACCCTCAATCAAATCATATCGCATGCACCTATATAATATATTCTTGTATTCCATCATTCTCTGGGTAGAATGTCAAACTAAACAATACATGTTCTCCTAGAACATTCTTTATTCCCTACTAGAAGCACGAAGTAAAATGTGAATCATGTCTTGAAACTATAGTTTGTGTATCCCCATGATGATGTACTATTTCCCAAACCTACATTTCTCCCAACATATACACAGAGAAAGTCTCTCATACAGGTAATAAATGTGTTTCCTTTGTCAAATAGTCCAATATATAACAAAAATAACAATTCTTCTAAGGTATCCAAAAAAGACTCACAATAAAATCCATCTTAACAACATCCCACTTCCATACAGAATGGGGAATAACGATGAAAACCACCAGGCCATTTATTCTTTACCTTCACATGCTGAAAAGTGTAGTATCATTTCATAAACCCTATTATCTAATTTTTAATAACCGACCACTAAAACTGTCTAATGGGTCATGGTACATTTTATTCAAATCCAGATGCACCAACCAACTCAAGGCATGAAATTCCCACATCATCTCTTTCCACATACTCATAGGCACAATAATTTAATTCTCCACATAGATGATCTCATCTAAATACATCATCTATTCTGAAATTTTATCCCTGCCTTTAAAGATTTACCTCAAGGTCAAACATTATAAATACCCATATACTATTTCCTTGATACAACTTAATAGTATATACTACACTAAAACTTATATGGGATTCATCTTCTCCTGACTCTCATGAAGAAAAATGTTTATCTCATCTTGTAATGTCATCATCTTCCATTCAGTACTAGACTCCTAAAATTCATAAGTCACCTTTTTCCCACTCAAAGGGGAAACAATATTGTTTCCTTTCCCATGAATATATACTATATATAAATCAAATTACTACATATACTCTAACCAAATCCACTTCCAGAGATTATAATCTCACTATGAGGATATTTAATTAAAGCTATTATGATTGTTATATAAAGTAAGCTTTTCTATCCATAGATAATAACACTGGCACTTTAAAGAATAAATCAAAACAACCAAGTTGAGGTTGTGCATAGGTTAATTACATTAATGTGGCCTTGAATACTGAGAACCATATACAACAACTTGACCTCCTGGCATCAACACAGATCCAGTCCTTATTCTAAATGAATCAAAAGACATTGTGTACTTCTCACATGGATCAGGTTGCATCAATGTTGGTGCTGATTTTAACCACTTTTTCAGCTCCTAGAATAAATCCTCTCATGATTTTGAGAATTCAAATTGTACCCCTATTCTTCAAGCCCAGAAGCATCATGAACAACTAGAAAAATGCATGGATAAAACTCCAATAATATCCAACTAACCCTAGAAAGATACAAATATAAATAAATAGTTTTCTCCCAAGATACCAATGCATGATCCTTTTCTTTGTCCAATAAAACACCTTCCTCTGATATAATGTGACCCAAGAACTGTACCTAAACATTCCAAAACTAAATCATATATATCTTGGTGTATAGATGATTCTATCTTAGTATACTCAATTAGATGACATGATGTTGGTCATGATGTTCATGAGTCTTGGTGTACACCAAGATTCCATCCAAAAACACTGACAGTACATTCTTCAACCCAATACACACTATAATGAACTCATATACTTAAAACCTACATGTAAAACATTTCATTGTAATATCATAAGTTCTAACTCTCAATTGATGATACCCTAATCTCAAGTTAATGTTGGAGAAAAAAATATCTCACATAAACTTGTCAAAAATATCATAGATATGTGGAAGAGGATATAGGTTCTCAACCATCATCTCATTAAAATTCTAGTAATCAATAAAAAGCACAGTGTTTTTTCATCCATAGAAGAACAAAGTACTAGGGAACCCCAAGGTGACATACTCAGTCAGATAAGTACTTTATCCTTCAAATTCTCCAGTGACACTTGAAATATTGAACCTGTGTCAGTGTTATTCTGTATGATGGAGTAGAAATGGGCTCATCCCCTACATGAACCTAATTGTAAACTATACATATCTTTTCGGTGGTAGCGATAATAATTCTTCAACAAACACAACCATAATATTATTCACTATTGGGGGAGAGACATCTTGTTTCATACATGCATAATCTAGAAATAGACTAGTAACTTTGAATGTGAGATCACCCAGTTTATGAGTAATAGTCCCTACTCATCCCCCCTATATATCCCACTCTCTATGGGGAATGTAATTTGAACCCTTTATATATGTAATTTTTACTCTCTTATTGTAACAATTAATGTGGGATCGGTAAGCTACTAACCATTCCATAACCAAAATCAATTCCATGACTGACATGTTTATAATGTAATTAACCCATAGAAAATAGTACTCCCCAAACTCAAGAGACTACCCCTTACACAAATAGATGTCTCCAGATCATACCCACAATGGTGTATTAATCATCATAAATCCACTCTCAAACTCCACCTCTTGGCTCAAACCACTAATAAATTTTTCAAATATAAAGGAATAAGAGGATCCATTATCAAATAAGGCACTAGCTACTGTAGAAACTACAATAATAGTACATCTCACCATCGATGGCCGAGCCTCTCTACCCACAAGAGTAGGTTGAACTACATGCACCTTTCCATCCCCTATTCCATGTGATGTAGACTGGATCCCCTGAGATGCACCACCATACTGATACAAGCACTCTTTCCCAACCACACCATATAAACCTTCTCTATCGTGAAGACCAGTAGATGTCTAGCTTCCTGGATGATATGGTGAATAAGATCCCCTAAATGCACCCTAGTTTTGTCTAGATCCTTCTATCACTACCCTTATGTCATGGGTTTCTATAAAACCTATGTTGATAACCCATATTATCGTTGGAATATATCTCTAATGGTGGTCAGAGCAATGTTTAGAGAAGTTTCATGGCCTACTGCACTTGTGGGAAAGCACACAAGTAAGATCCTGAGTAACTTCTCCATCTGTCTAGTTACACTACTTCATACTTCCTTGGTTCTCTTTCCATAAATTACATGAAGTGAGAAATTTTCTCTCAAATCCTCTCTCCAACATCCTCACCTAGTGCTAATGGTGCATTAAGTTTCACCACTGGAGGATCATTCCTAAACATGTCCTCATGTCATCCCATCAAAAATAAACTTCATGTTGGTATAAATATACAATTACAAACAGTTACCTTATGACACAGTTTAAAAATTAACATGTTTATGGTAAAAAAATATTCCAAAACAAATAATTTCTTAAAGCCCCACCACATAGTCAAAAGCAAAGTGTTATTACTCCTTAAAATCATCAAACACCTAGGTCATAGTTAATAAGGTAAAACAATTCCCATTATTCATGTTTCTCATTAGAAACCCACTTATTCTCATCTTCCATCATTTTACAATTTTCAAATTTCACATTTAGAACCATTTAATTTCAATTTTAGAAGAATGGAAAAACAATTTCATGTTCAAAAACATACCCAAAACCCATATTTTATGTGTGCTTCTATAAATTATGCATGTCATAATAATCTTGAGTGAGTAGAATAATTCATGCATACTCAACTCCCATGACATACCGTTCATAAGTGAAATCCCAAAAAACCTCAAAATAATAATCACATCCCATAATAAGTGTGCTTTCAATTGTGAAATAATATTCAAATGTATCAAAAAACATCAACAACAACCTTCCCATCCTTGGTAATTCATTTCTCCCTCATACGTGGGTTACCTTTTCATAATGCTCATAAACCATCCATATGAATAATAATGATGGTATCAATACAATTTATATTCATTAGAGTAAGAATAAATTGGTTTTTGTTATTGATGAATATAATTACAATAAAAATATCTTTAAAATAATATTAAGGAAAATAACCTTTTCATTTTGGAAAACATTATGAAATTATTTTTATTTTAAAATCACATTTAAATAAATTTCCTCTTAAAAATTAAAATTTTAATATTCAATTAATTTTTTATGAAATTATGGTGGGTAATTATTTACATACCATAAATATAAAAGGAATATTCATATTTTGTTGTAAAAAGGATAGTAAGGTTCCATGTTCAGAAAATGATAAGAAGATTCCATCAAAAGAATTTTGTAGAAATAATGAATGGGGAAATATAAATTTTCATAATTTGTATTTAAATTTTTAAATAAAACAATTTTTAAAACATTATTATAATACATGGTTTTGTAGAAAAATAGATTTCTGACCAATGAGGAAATTAAATTCGGATTTTATTAAAACAATCTCAATAATTTTATGAAAAAAATAGTGAAAATATGGCAATATAACTTGAATAGTTTAATTAATCACTATAGGTGTAGAATATTTATGGTTTTATTATGAAATGGTCATGTAATTTTTTTTAAATGATATTATGGAATAAACAATCTCGATTAGATTTAGATTGTGAAATAAACTCCTAAGTGATCATAATGTTGAGCTGGGAATTAGTAAATAAATCATTTATGTGTATAAATATTAAATCCATATAATACAATTCAAAATAAAACATATTAAAATAAAAATTTATTAAATATATAATCATATCATGATGTAATCATTGAAGTAGATGTTTAACCAAATGAGTGGAAATTGAGTTTAGAAATCCCTTACATCACACATAATTTTTATTGTATTCTATTTAATCTAGTGTAAATTAATTTTATATATATTAAACAAAATTATAAAATGACAATATTAATATTTATAATATCATATTTTATCATTTTATTCCATCATATTACCCTGTCATTAATAATCATTCATTATTTTCATTATTTCTGTTATTAGTTTCCTTGTTTTCTTATGTGTGTTTTGTCATTAAATATTTGGTTCATTCAAAATATTATAGAGTATCATCACTTTTACAATAATATTACTTTATTTATCATAATATTAATAAATAATGTTTACTTTTAAAACTAGTCATGGAATATGGTTACAAAAAATGGAGTATGTTTTGATCATGGAGATGGTATATTGTTCGTACGTCAGAGTAACGTTTTCCATTTTTTAATGATCACTATGGTAATTTGGTATATAATATTTTACCTTCAAATAATGATCATGATATTATATAAACCCAATAATTTCATTATTTTTTCTTATATATCTATCATTCTTATGTTGTGGTGATGAAAAGAGTCACGTCACTTCTTGAGGGTGGTAATGTCCATGTACATGAAAGAAATTATTGTCTTTCATTGAGAGAAAAAGTGATAAAATAGAATGATTTATTATCTTTATAGAATGATAAATATTTCATGAATATACCAATTATGTCTTGTATATCACAAAAAAAGTATCTCTTGTCACCCTCCATGTAAAGTGTTACTGAAAGACGAACCACACTGCTACCTGAGGCAGTAGTCTGTCGTACACCCAAGCAATGTTATAATGTCTCTTATAGAATAGAAGGTGAAAATATATGTATAATAAAGTGAAACCATATGGTAAAATTTGTTTTAAATATTATTTATGTTATATATTAACTATAAATTCATCCTTATTTTCATCCTTTAATGGTTCTAATGGAAAATTAACAACATCAGTTCGTGAGGAGGTTGTACTCTGTAAAAATGAACAATGATTTCATAACTCATTTAATAAAATTATGGGTGGTTTAAGACCACAACATTAACATAAAAAAATCTCAATATATAAAATATACTAATGGTTTTATATAATCATGGTATAATGGAAATTTAAAGAGGTGGATAAGAAAATAAAATGAGTATGCTTATTAAAGATCATTACTTATTCTCTAGGTATGCTCCTTTTTTATGCACTAAAACCTCCTGATGTAGGATTTATACCCAAAATAAGGATTCGAGGCTAAGGGAAGGGAATTTTTGGACTGATTTCAGTAGTGTTTTGATGAGCCAAGTGGCTTGAGAGGGGTTAAGAGTGGGGGAAAGTGAGTCCCATTTATAGTTTTATAGGATTTACATTCTTGTAAACACTCACTCTTATTCACTATTGGTAGGTCTCCCTTACCTATTTTGTAATTCCCTACATCATTTCCACAAATCGATTCCTTGATATGGTTCTCCACATAACCTCAATCACTCCCCCTATATGATATAAACTTTCGACAGCAGCAAAGGTCTAATATCAATCATAGGGAGATAATAACCTCGTTTATCTAAGAAATAAACTGGAAAAAATAAATAACAAAATATCCAAATAATAACGTGACCATTTATTAATCAATATCATTATCAAAAGATAAGCAAAACTGGGAATAAATTATCAAAATTTTGTAATAGATATGTCATGCTAGAGTACATGTCAAGGGTCAAAATGAAATTCAAAAGAAAAGACCTTGACTGAAAATTACTTTTTTATTAATTTTAGAGGAAGGAAGGGACCCCCCCCCAATAACACCATTCAGGCGGGTGGAAATAGTGAAGCCCAAGAGAGTCATTTTCCGCAAAGATCTGACATGCCTGTGGAAGGGACCCTATGCTGTCAAAAAATGATAATCCCCTCTCCTGATCGCCCCATGATTGCAAGAGAATCAGCAACAAAATTAGTCTCCCTCCAACTATGGTGGATGCTTGATCCCAAGGTGACTTCCATAGAACACTTCCTAATAATGTAGATCAGTTCCTAAGGGCTCTCATGCCTACCCTGGGCCATCCTTACCAAAGCCTCTAAATCAGATTCAACTTCAGCCGCCTGGAAGCCACATGCCTGGCAGACTTGGAGCCCAGAAAGTGGTGCTCGTGCCTCTGCCCACAGAGAGCTACCTAGAATATAGAAAGATCTGAATGCCATCAGAACTGATCTAAAAGCATCACAATGAAATCCTCCGCCTCTCATAAAACCATATATAAGAGAACCATTGACATTGAGTTTCAGCCCGCTGAGAGGGGGTCGCCATCTGACCCACCGGCCCACAAAACCCCCAAGCAAAATAGGCCTGTGGAGAAATTTGCACCCAAGGGGTGATTGCTGGTAATCTTTGAGGAGGGTAAGAATCTCAGAGACTAAGGTTTTAGCTCTAAGAAGGATAAGCGACGTAGTAGTCCGGGTACCCAACCTAGAGCAGTTCTTTGTTTCCCAAATTGTCCAGCAGAATGATGCCATAATAATTGCTCGAACATTACACTCCATGCTTTTGCACTGCACATCTTGGAACCAAGAGGACATGAGGCCATTGAAGGAGGGCTGATGATGGCCTACCCTTGGCATTGTGGAGCAGAGGGACCAAAGCTTAGCTACCAAGTCACTTTGCACAAACATGTGATTAATAGATTCCCTCGTCGGATTCAAGAAATAGATGCAGCATGAGGCAAGAGAGATTCCCCTCCTCTGGATACACTCATCAGTAGGAAAAGCTTTGTTCTTAATACGCCAGAACAAGAAGACCATTTTGGTGGGGATATCGTTGCACCAGTACTTCACAGCCCATTCATCCAGCGCAGCCCCCGCATGTCGACTCCTCTTAAAATCTCGAATAGTGAATAAGCCCAGATTGGAACCCATGAAAAAACATCGATCAGCCTTCCCATCCAGGCAGATACTATTAAACACCGACCGCTGATCCTCATTGAGAACCGCCATAAGGAACGAGGGGTACCTGCTTTCTTCCTTGAAAGAAATGTTGGGGACATGGCACCCCGGGAAAAAGAGCCATTTACTGGCCCAATTTTCCTTCCAGAAGCCAATATCCCCATTACCAATAATCCATTGAGTAGCATCGTCGAGATCATCAATATGTCCGAACATGCACCAGGCTAGCCTAGAATGTCCGACTCTTTTTTCTTCTCCAGACCTCCAAGGATAACCATATCTGGATTTAAAAAATGATGCCCACAACTCTTTTCTTGAGATGATGTCCCATGCAAGTCGCGCTTTCATGCCCTGCATGCTTTCCTAAATATCACATAATCCCACGCCACCTTCCTCCACATGCCTTTCCAAATGCTCCCAGGATGCCCAACGGTAGCGGCTGGACTGGTTAGCATCCCATAGGAAAGCGGTCAGAATTCTCTTGATCCTTGTCATGGTCCCCTTCGGTGGTTGGATGGTCGAAAGAACATGAAGAGGAATGGAGTTGAGGACACTGTTGATGAGTGTGACCTATCCACCAAAGGAAAGGAACCTGCTCTTCCAGTTAAAGATTCTGCCCAGGATGCGGTTCATGATGCCTTCAAAGAAAATATTCTTGATACGCCCTGGTGAAAGTCGGACACCCAAGTATAACATGGGAAACTGTTTTCGGTGGCAGCCCAGAATCTCCGGGATAACATTGCACCGCCTCCCCCGACATCTGTTAGAGATGAAGACGTGGATCTTCTCAGAATTGATGACCTTCCCACTCAAGTATCCATACATCAAGAATACACCCATGAGAAAAAAGAGGGATTTAGATCGGCCTTTCGTGAATACCAGGATGTCGTCCACGAACATCAAGTGGGAAATGGTCTCCCTACCATTCCTTCCAATAAATGGAATGAGGTTCCCATCGTCCATACATCTGTGGAGGTTACGAGAGAGGGATTCTTGATCAAGGATGAAGATGAAAGGGGATAGGGGGTCACCTTGCCTAACGCCCTTACTAACTTAAAGAATCCAAAGCACTTCCCTTTTAAGGAGATCAAAAGCCACGGGGATGCATAACACCAGAAGAAAAGATCACAAACCTTCTCCTGGATGCCAAACCTGCACACCACTCGGATGATGAAGCTCCATTCCATCTTATCGTAACCTTTGTCCATGTCCACTTGCAGAATGAAATTCGACCCAACCACCATCCTATTGATGTCATTAACGAGTTCACTTGTAATTCCGACCACCCCTGAATGCTTCTACCTTTGATAAATCCATGCTGCTCATCGGAGACTAACCTCGAAATGATCCCGCTTATTCAACTAGAAATCAAACATAAAATAATTTTTTATGAAACTTTGCATAGACTGATGGACCGGAACTGCCCAATGGAAGTAGGATCCTTAACCTTCATAATGAGAACCATCCGGGAGGTGCTCACCGACCGATTGAGCTCACCGCCATAGAAAAAGTCGATAATGGCTTCCAAAACCTGTTTTCCCACAACTTCCCAAGTACCCACATAAAACTCTCCAGAGAAACCTACAGGCCCTAGTGCACTGCCTTGGGGCATGGAAAGTACAGATCCCTTAATCTCTGTCTCGTAAGGCATCGCCGACAACACATCATTATCAGAGTTTCTCACTGCATGTGGAATCGGTTCCTAGAAAGCCTCTAATTCGGTTGAGGTTGTATTTCTCCCCTAATTTGGATTAGATCCTTCCAGTAGTCTTTCGAAGTGATCCACAGCCAAGCGACCAGCAGCCCCCACATCTGACGTATAGACCTCTTTGTCCAAATGCAAGTTGAGCTTTAAATTGAACCTTTCTTTCAGGAAAGCATGAAAATACACATTGTTTCGGTCCCCCTCTTTAATCTATCTGACACGAGATCGGGATTTGTAGTCCTTTTCAGTCTCAAGTAGTTTTTCCACAAGAAAGGTGAGCTTATAGCAGAGGAGAAAGAACTTGTTCTCATCCCAGCTTGATTGGAGCTCTTCCTCAAGCCTCTTAATGTCCACATAGATGCTTTCCACACCTGACCCTACAATGGGTTTCTAAGCAATCCATTCCAGAAGATCCTTCTGAAGCCGTTTGAGCCAGTTTGAAAGACCCTGTCAGGCCTGTCCCCCCTCCTTGCCTTCCCATGAGCGTCTGACCATCAACATGAAGTTATCCTCCTGATGCCATTTTCTAGAGTAGTGTTGAGCCTTGTGAACTAACGCATCCCTATGAAGCTCAATAAGAAGTGGCGAATGATCGGAGAGAGCCCAGGAAAGATGGGTAACTGTCATCTGCCCGTAGGAGTCACGGTCTTGAAGATTCGTGAATCATCTGTCCAGTCGGCACCATATGCGGCTGGCCTCCCTACAGTTGTTGCACATGGTAAAACAATTACCATTGAATCCAAGGTCAAAGAGACCCACAGAAGAGATAAAATCACCGAAGCCTTTCATTCCAGTATTGAAGCCAGAGGAACCACCTTTTTTCTCTGAGGGATCGGTGATCACGTTGAAATCCCCTCCCACAAACCATGGGATGGAGTTTTTTGGAAAAGACCCATGAATCTCCACAGATCCATCCTCTTAGAAATGTCGTTGCTGGCATAAATAAAATAGAATAAATTATTTTGACCTGCAATGCAAATTTTAGTATTAATACATAGATCCATAAGACTAATGAGTTCCACCTCGATCGACTATTTCCATCATATCAAAATAGAAGTGTTCATGGGGGAGCCTTGTATGCAAGAGGAGAATCCCATCTTTCGAGCGACCTGTGAATTTTTTGCTGTACCCTGCTTTGTTTCGATAATGGAAACAATAGACACCGCATACCAATGTCATTCTAATGGGAATAAAGTGTAGTGTCTAGAACCTTGTTGGAATTTGCAGCATCATTTTGCGACCTACATCTCATGGGTAATTGGAGAATCAGTCCATGTTGCATTACAATATTCACATGAATGCACTTTTATACTCTATGGGTATTCAGAGTGTTAGTTCGTGCCCCACACTCGTATATCTATCAGTCACACATGGGTATTTGGAGAATTGGTTTGTGTCCCATACCCTTATATTGATCATTCACATCTATTATAATATCACATGTATCATTACATAACATATATCATAACATCACAATAATGAGAAATTATCAACATTAATCTTCTTATTTATACACACCATCACAATTCCGTAAATTAAATCAAAAATTAATTTATCCAATTTCTATAATTATAAAATTCTAATAATTAATTTAATAATTAATTATCCTAAATTCATAATTCAATTTACCAATAATTAACTCAATAATTAATTATTTCTGAAATCATACAATGTCCCTAGCTTAAAACAGTTCATCCTCAAGTTGTACTTCCAAGTACCTATAAGTTTCAAATCCAAAAATATCGGCACACTGAGCCCATATATCCACTTCTATCTTTCATGTTTCTTCCTTCACCCTCCCATATTCCCATAATACATGAATTATTTGTATGGTCTTTCCCCACAACACTTTTTCACTTCAATCCAATACATGTATTGAATGCACCTACAAGTATGCATCAATCTCAAGATCTTCATCACCCACATCGATCACATGAGAATGGTTGGGGTGACCCAATATAAGTTGTGACACATGGAAAACATCATGCATAACACTATAACTCTATAAAAGAGATAATCGGTAAACCACCGGCCAGATTCTCTCCACAACCTCAAATGGTCCAACAAACTTGGGTTCCAACTTTTCTAGTCTCTATATCCTACAGTGGCCCAATATTGGAAACAACCGAAGGAATTCACTATCAATCTATCTAATATATATGGTCATCGCCATCTATCAACAGGTGAATTTTGTAAACATTGAGTCATAGACAGACAAATTTCAATAAACTAAACCTGCTCTATTTACGTCTATAAGAGACTTGATCCCGACAACATTGACACACCTGCCTCTATCTTGCATAGATGTGATCTTTATGGCCTACTATAAAAAGGCTTGTATGGTTCCATTTGAATAATTTCCTGATAAATTATCTTATAGGTTTACACCATTAAATCAAGGTGCTTCTCCCAATATCCACTAAAGTCTAGGACCCACAATCAAATCATATCCTCACACACCTATATAATATATTCTATTATTCCATCATTCTATGGGTATAAAGTCATACTTAACAATACATGTGCTCCTAGAGCCTTCTGAATTCCCTACCAGAAGCACGAAGTAAAATGTGAATCATGGCTTGAAACTAGAGTTTGTGGAAACCCATGATGATGTACAATTTCCAAAACCTACATTTCTCTACACATATACACTGATCAAGTCTCTCATACTAGTAATAAATGTGTTACCTTTGTCAAATCGTCCAATATATAACAAACAGAACAATCCTTCTAAGGTATCCACAAAAGACTCACAATAAAATCCATCTTAACAACATCCAACTTCCATTAAATAATGGGGAATGACTGTTCAAAACCACCATGTCATTTATTCTCTGCCTTCACATGATGAAAAGTGTAGTATCATTTCATAAACCCTATTATCTCATTTTTCTTAACCGACCACTAAAACTGTCTTCGTGGGTCAGGGTACATTTTAGTCAAATCCAGATGCACCAACCAACTCAAGGCATGAAATTCCCACATCATATCTTTCCAAAAACTCATAGGAACAACATGTTCATTCCCCACATAGATGATCTCATCTAAATCCATCATCTATTCTGAAATTGCATCCCCACCTTCAAATATTTCCCTCAAGGTCAAACATTCAAAATACCCATATAGTATTTCCTTGATACAACTCAATAGTATATACTCCATTCAAACTTATATGGGAGTCATCTTCTCCTGAATCCCATGAACAAAAATGTTTATCTCATCTAGTAATGTCCTCATCTTATATTCAACACTAGACTCCTAAAATTATTAAGTCAGCTTTTTCCCACTCAAAGGGGAAGAAATGTTGTTTCCTTTCCCGGGAATATATACTAGATCTAAATCAAATTACTATTTATACTCCACCCACCTCCACTTCCAGAGATTCAAATATCATTGTGAGAATATTTAATTTATGTTCTTATGATTGTTATATAAAGTAAACTTTTCTATCCATAGATGATAACACTGGAAAGTAAAAGAATTAAGAAAAAAAACAACTTGAGGTTGTGCATAGGTTAATTACATTAATGTGGCCTTGAATATTGAGAACAATATGCCACAACTTGATTTCCTGGTATCAACACTGCTCCAATATCTATTCTAAAAGAATCAAAAGACATTGTGTACTCCTCACATGGATCAGGTGGGATCAATGTTGGTGCTGATTTTAACCAATTCTTTAACTACTATAATAAATTCTCACATGATTTTGACAATTCAAATTGAACCCCTATTCGTCATGCCCAAAAGCATCATGAAAAACTGGGAAAATTGATGGATAAAACTCTAATAATATCTAACTAACCCAAGAAAGATACTGATATAAAAAACTTTATTGGGATTCTCCCAAGATACAACTGCATGATCCTTCTCGTTTTCCAATAAAACACCTTACTCTGATAAAATGATACCCAATAACACTACCTAAACAATCCAAAACTAAATCATATATATCATGGTGTATAGATGATTCTATCTCAGTATACTCAATAAGATGTCATGATGTTGGTTATGATGGTCATGAGTCTTGGTGTACAACAAGATTCCATCCAAAAACATTGACAATACATTCTTCAACCCAAAACATACTATAATGAACTCATATACTCCAAACCTACATCTAAAATATTTCATTGGTATATAAGAAGTTCTGACTCTCAACTGATGATACCCTAATCCCACTTTAATGTTTGAGAAAAAACTATCTCCCATAAGCTAGTCAAAAATAACATCAATATGTGAAAGTGGATACCGTTTCTTAACAATCATCTCATTAAAATTCTAGTAATCAATACACATGCACAAATTTTTGTCATCCTTAGAAGAAAACAATACTAGGGAACCCCAAGGTTACATACTTGGTCAGATAAGTACATTATCCTTCAACTCCTCCAGTCGACTCTTGGTATATTGAGACTATATCGGTGCTATTCTGTATGATGGAATTGAAACGGGCTCATCCCCTATATGAACCCAGTTATAAAATCTACATATATATTAGGTGGTATCAATAATAATTCTTCACAAAACATAACTAGAATCTTATTCACTTCGGGGGATAGACATCTTATTTTATACACGCATAATCTAGAAAATGACTAGTAACATGGGATGTGATATCTCCAAGTTTATGAATAATAGTCCCTATTAATCCCTCATATATATTCCACTCTCCATGGTGAATATACATGGAACCCTTTAGATATGTAATTGTTACTCTCTTATTGTAACAATCAATGTGGAATCGGTAAGCTACTAACCATTCCATTACCAAAATAAATTCCAAGACTGACAAGTCTATCATGTAATGAACCCATAGAAAATAGTACTCCCCAAACTCGAGAGACTACCCCTTACACAAATATATGTCTCTAGATCATACCCCCAATGGTGTATCAATCATCATAACTCCACTCACAAAATCCACCTCCTGGCTCAAACCACTAATAAATTTATCAAATATAAAGGAATAAGAGGACCCAGTATTAAATAAGGAACTAGATAATGTAGAAACTATAATAATAGTACCTGTCACTATAGATGGATCAACATTTCTACCCACAAGAGTAGGTTAAACTACATGAACCTTTCTATCCCCTATTCCATGTGATGTAGACTGAGTCCCCTGAGATGCCCCACCATACTGATATAAGAACTCTTTCCCAACCACACCATATCTTCCTTCTCTATCGTGACGACCAGTAGAAGTATAGCTTCCAGGATGATATGGTGAATAATATCCCTTTCCTGCACCCTAGTCCTATATAGATCCTTCTATCACTACCCTTATGTCATGGTTTCCTATAAAACCTATGTAGATAACCCATATAATTGTTGGAATAGAACTCTACTGGTGGTCAGAGAAATGTTTATAAAATTTTCATGGCCTACTGCACTTGTGGGAAAGCACACAAGTAAGTTCCTGAGTAACTTGTGACCTTGTTTGGTTACACTATTTCTTACTTCCTTGGTTCTCTTTCCATAAAATTTCATGAAGTGAGAAATTTTTTCTAAAATCCTCTCTCTAACATCCTCACCTGGCACTAGTGGTGCATTAAGTTCCACCATGGGAGAATCATTCCTAAAAATTGTCTCATGTCATCCCCTCAAAAATAAACATCATGTTGGTATAAATATACAATTTCAAATAGTTACCTTATGACACAGTTTAAAAATTAACATGTTTAGGGTAAAAATAATATGCCAAAACAAATAATTTCCCTAAACCATACCACATATTCAAAATAAAAGTGCTATCACTACTCTCAATCATCCTACACCAAGGTCATAGTTAATAAGGTAAAAAAATTCCCATTGTTCATGTATCTCATTAGAAACCCACTTATTCTCATCTTCTATCATTTCATAATTTTCAAATTTCACATTTTGAACCATTTAATTTCAATTTTAAAAGAATTGAAATACAATTTCACGTTAAAAAATATACCCAAATACCATATTTTCTGTGTGTGACTATAAATGATTCATGTCATAATAATCTCATGTGACTAGAATAATTCATGCATTCTCAACTCCCATGACATACCGGTCCATAAGTGAAATCCCAAAAAAACGTCCGAATCATTATCACATCCCATAATAAGTTTGATTTCTATGGTGAAATAATATTTAAATGTATCAAAAAACAACAACAACAACATTCCCATCCTAGGTAATTCAGTTCTCCATCATACATGGGTTACCTTTTCATAAAGATCATAAACTATTCATAGCAATAATAATGATGGTATCAATATAATTTATATTCATTAGAGTAAGAATAAAAGGGTTTATTTTATTGATGAATTGAATTACAATAAAAATATCCTTAAAATAATCTTGAAAAAAATAAACTTTTCATTTTTAAAAACATTTTGAAATTCTATTTATTTTAAAATAACATTTAAATAAATTTTACCATAAAAATTAAACTTTAAACATTCAATTAATTATTAATGAAATTATGGTGGGTAATTATTTACATACCATAAATGTAAAAAAATAATCATTTTTTATTGTAAAAGGATAGTAAGGTTCCATGTTCCGAAAATGATAAGAAGATTCTTTCAAAAAAAATTGTAAAAATAATGAATGGGAAAATATAAATTTCATTAAGTCGTATTTAAATGTTTAAATAAAAAAAAAATTAAAACCTTTTTATAAAACATGGTTTTTTATAAAAATAGATTTCTGACCAATGAGGCAATTAAATTCAGATTTTATTAAAACAATCTCAATAATTTTAATAAAAATAATAGTGAAAATGTGGTTATATAACTTGAAAAATTTAATTAATAACTATATGGGAAGAATATTTATTGTTTTATTATGAAATGGTCATGTAATTTTCTTTAAATGATATTATGGAATAAACAATATCGATTAGAAATAGGTTGTGAAATAAAACCTTAAATGATCATAATGTTGAGGTGGGAATTAATAAATAAATCATTAATGTGTATAAATATTAAATCCATATAAAACAATTGAAAATAAAACATAATAAAATACAAATTTATTAAACATATCATCATATCATGATGTAATCATTGAATTAGATGTTTAAAAAAATCAGTGGAACTTGAGTTTAGAAATCCCTTACATCACACTTACTTTTTATGGTATTCTATTTAATCTTGTTTAAATTAATTTTAAATATGTTAAAAAAATTATAAAATGTCAATATTAATATTTATAACATAATATATGATCCTTTTATTCCATCATATTACCCTGTCATTAATAATCATTCATTATTTTCATTATTCCAGTTATTAATTACCTTGTTTTCTTATGCGTGTTTGGTCATTAAATATATAGTTCATTAAAAATATTATATAGCTTCATCACTTTTACAATAATTTTAGGACCATTTTCATAACATTAATAAATAATGTTTACTTTTAAAACTAATCATGAATTATGGATACAAAAAATGTAGTATGTTTTGATCATGGAGATGGTATATTGTTCGTACGTAGGAGTAACTTTTCCATTTTTCATTGATCACTATAGAAATTTGGTATATAATATTTTACCTTCAAATAATGATCATGATATTATATAAACCCAATAATTGTATTATTTTTACTTATATATCTAGCATTCTTGTGTTGTGGTGATGAAAGGAGTGTCACATCACTTCTTGAATGTGGTAATCTACATGTACATGAAAGACGTTATCGTCTTTAATTGAGAGAAAAAGTGAGAAAATAAAATGATTTATTATCTTTATAGAACGATAAATATTTCATGAATATACCAATTATGTCTTGTATATCACAAAAAAGTATCTCTTGCCACCCTCTAGGTAATGCATTGCTGAAAGAAAAACCACAATTCTACTTGAGGCAGTAGTCCGCCGTACACCCAAGCAACGCTATCATGTCTCTTATTGAATAGATTGTGAAAATATATGTATAATGTAGTGAAACCATAGGTTAATTTTTGTTTTAAATATAATTTATATGATATATTAACTATAAATTCGTCATTATTTTCATCCTTTAATGGTACTAATGGAAAATGAACAACATCAGTTCATGAAGAGGTAGTACACCGTACAAACAAACAATGATTTCATAACTCATTTAATAGAATTATGGGTGGTTTTAGACCACAAACATAACATAATAATATTTCAATATATAGAATATACTAATATTATTATATAATAATGGTATAATGTAAATTTAAAGAGGTGGAGAAGAAAATAAAATGAAGATGCTTGTTAAAGATCATTACTTATTCTCTAGGTATGATACTTTTTTGTGCAATAAATCCTTCTAAGGTCGGATTTATAAACAAAATATGGATTTGAGGCTAAGGGAAGGGAGTTTTTGTATTGATTTTAGTAGTGTAATGATGAGCCATGTGGCTTGAGAGGGGTCAAGAGTGGGGGAAAGTGAGTTCCCTTTTATAGTTTTAGTGGATTTACATTCTTGTAAATAATCACTATTATTCACTATTGGTAGGTCTCCCTTACCTACTATGTAATTCTCCACATCAGTTCCACAAATCGGTGCCTTGATATGGTTCTCCACAAAACCTCAATCATTCCCCCTATATGATATAAGCTTCCGACAGTAGCGAGGGTCTAATATCGATCATATGGAGACAATAGCCTCTTTTATCTACATAATAAACCGGAGGAAATAAAAAAAATATCCAAATAATAACGTGACCATTTCCTAAAAAATATCATTATCAAAAGATAACCAAACTGGGAATAAAATATCAAAATAGAGTAGTAGATATGTCATGTTAAAGTACGTGTCAAGGGTCAAAATGAAACTCAAAAGAAAAGACATTGACAACCCCCAAGAGGGTCCCAAACAATGTAAGGTTATCTCATCCATACACCATACCAAATCATCTATATACCACATGGTATTTTCCCTTATCCAATTATACAAACATATTGTCTATTCAGGTACTGATCAGATAGCCTAGGAATGGTGTGAGTACAACTTAGTAGGCCACTACCAACAATGTCTCAAAGATTATTCAGTCAATAATAGTGTTGGTTGTTGTATAAAGAAATATATACAATGAATATATTAAAATTTATCACATTATAAATTATTCTTTATTTAACAACATAAACTCCTTGGTTTCTAAGAAAACTCATACCTCAGTACCTAATTCAGCCCATGTCGGAGTCTGTACCATGTCACATATTCAATTCACAATTCATTACATTACAATGGGATTTCATTATCCAATAGTTTTAATTCATTATCATGGATAAATAAAGCCACAAACCAATTTCATTCTCATGGTAATAGAGGGTAGTGTCTAGAACCATGTTGGAATTTGCAGTGTCATTTTTGTGTCCTACACCCCGTGGGTAATTGGAGAATCAGTCCATGTCGCATTGCAATATTCACATGAATGTACTTTTATACTCTATGGGTATTCAGAGTGTTAGTTCGTGTCCCACACTCGTATATATATTAATCAGACATGGGTGTTTGTAGAAATTGTTTGTGTCCCATACCATTATATTGATCATTCACATGTATAATAATATCACATGTATCATTATATCACATATACCATAAAATCAAAATAATGAGGAATTATCAACATTAATATTCTTATTTATATTCACTATTATAATTCCATTAATTAATTCAAAATTTATTAATCCAATTTCCATAATTGTAAAATACTAATAATTAATTTAATAATTAATTATCCTCAATTATAAATTCAATTTACTAATAATTAACTCAATAATTAATTATTTATCAAATCATACAATGTCGCCAGCTTAAAACAACTCATCCTCATGTTGTACTTCCAAGTACCTCTATGTTTCAAATACAAAAATATCAGCACACTGAGCCCATATATCCACCTCTCTCTCTCATGTTTCTTCCTTCACCCTCCCATATTCCCAAAATACATGAATTATTGGTATGGCCTTTCCCCAAAACATTTTTTTACTTCAATCCAATACATGTATCGAATCAACCTGAAAGGATGCATCTATCTCAAGATCATCATCATCCACATCGATCACATGAGAATGTTTGGGGTGACCCAATAGAAGTTGTGACACATTGAAAACATGATGAATAGATCTATAACACTATAAAGTAGATAATCGGTAAACCACCAGTCAGATTCTCCCCAGAACCACAAAGGGTCCAACAAATATGGGTTCCAACTTTTCTAGTCTCTATACCCTACAGTGACCCAATATTGGAAACAACCGAAGGAATACACTATCAAACTATATACTCTCTAGGGTCATCGTCATCTATCATCATGTGACTTTTTTCAACTTTGAGTCATAGACATTCAACATTCAATAAACTAAACATGCTCTATTGACTTCTACACGAGACTCAATCCCAGAAACATTGACTCACCTACCTCTATCTTAAATAGATGTGATCTTCTTGGCCTACCATAAAAAGGGTTGTATGGTTCCATCGGAATAATTTCCTGATAAATGATCTTATAGTTTTACACCATCAAATCAAGGTGCTTCTCCCAATATCCACTGATGTCTAGGACCCACAATCAAATCATATCATCATGAACCTATGTAATACATTCTATTATTCCATCATTCCCAGGGTAGAAATTCATACTTAACAATACATGTACTCTTAGCGCCTTCTGTATTCCCTATCGGAATCATACAGTATAATGTGAATCGTGGCTTGAAACTATAGTTTTTGGAACCACATGATGATGTACTATTTTACAAACCAACATTTCTCACAACATATACACTGAAAAAGTCTCTCATACTAGTAATAAATGTGTTACCTTTGTCAAATCGTCCAATATATAAAAAACAGAACAATTATTCTAAGGTATCCTCAAAAGAATCACAATAAAATAAATCTTAAAAACATCCCACTTCCGTTAAAGAGTGGGGAATGACTTTTAAAAACCACCAGGTCATTTATTCTCTTCCTTCACGTGAAGAAAAGTGTAGTATCGTTTCATGAACCCTATTATCTCATTTTTCATAACCGACCACTAAAACTGTCTTCATGGGTCATGGAAGATTTTAGTCAAATCCATATGCACCAACCAACTCAAGTTATAAAATTGGCATAGCATTTATTTTCACATACTCATAGGAACAAAAATTTAATTCCCCAAATAGATGATCACATCTGAATCCATCATCTAGTCTGAAATTTTATCCCCGCCTTCAATGATTTCCCTAATGGTCAAACATTCTAAATACCCATATAGTATTTCTTTGATACAACACAATATTATATACTCCACTGAAACTTATATGGTACTCATCTTCTCTTGACTCTCAAGAACCAAAATGTTTATCTCATCTAGTAATGTCATCATCTTCCTTTCAGCACTAGACTCCTAAAATTATTAAGCAATATTTTTCCCACTTAAAGGGGAAGCAAGGTTATTTCCTTTGCCATGAATATATACTAGATCTAAATCAAATTACTACATATAATCTACCCACCTACACTTACAGATACTCAAATCTCATTGTGAGAATATTTAATTTAACCCCTTCTGATTGTTATGTAATGTAAACTTTTCTATCCATAGATAATAACACTGGGACTTTAAAGAATAAAGCAAAACAACTAACATGAGGTTGTGAATAGGTTAATTACATTAATGTGGCCTTGAATACTGATAACCATATACCACAATGTGATCCCTTGACATCAACACATCTCCAATACCTATTCTATTGGAATCAAAATACATTGTGTACTCCTAACATGGCTTAGGTGGGATCAATGTTGGTGCTGATTTTAACCACTTCTTAAAATCCTAGAATAAATTCTCACATGATTTTTACAATTAAAATTGTACCACTATTCTTCAAGCCCAAAATCATAATGAACAACTAGGAAAATTAAAGGATAAAACTCTAATAATATCCAACTAACCCTATAATGTTACGGATATCAAAAAATATTATTCGGTTTCTCCCAAGATATGACTGCATGATCCTTCTCTTTGTCCAATAAAAAACCTTCCTCCGATATAATGTTACCCATGAAATATACCTAAACAATCCAAAAATAAATCATATATATCTTGGTGTATAGATGATTTTATCTCAGTATACTCAATAAGATTTCATGATGTTGGTCATGATTGTCATGAGTCTTGGTGTACACCATGATTCCATCCAAAAACATTGACAGTACATTCTTCAACTGAAAACACACTATAATGAACTCATATACTTCAAACCTACATCTATAAGATTTCATTGGTATATTAGAAGTTCTAACTCTCAACTGATGATACCCAAATCCGAAGTTAATGTTTGAGAAAAAACTATCTCCCATAAACTAGTCAAAAATATCATCGATATGTGAAAGAGGATAATGGTTCTTAACCATCGTCTCATTAAAATTCTTGGAATAAATACACAAGCCCAATGTTTTTTTATCCTTAGAAGAAAAAAATACTAGGGAACCCCAAGGTGACATACTCAGTATGATAAGTAGTTTATCCTTCAACTCCTCCAGTTGACTATTGATATATTGAACCTATGCTGGTTTTATTCTGTATGATGGAATAGAAATAGTCTCATCACATGCATGAACCCAATTTTAAACTATGCATATATCTTAGGTGGTAGCCATAATAATTCATAAACAAACACAACCAGAATTTTATTCACTATGGGGGGAGAGACATCTTGTTTCATACACGCATAATCAAGAAATAGACTAGTAACTTGGGAAGTGAGATCTCCCAGTTTATGAGTAATAGTCCCTACTCATGCCTCCTATATATCCCACTCTCCACGGTTAATATACTTGGAACCCTTTAGAGATGTAATTGTTACTCTCCTATTGAAACAATCAATGTGGGATAGGTAAGATACTAACCATTCCATAACCAAAATCAATTCCAAGCCTGACATGTCTATCATGTAATGAACCCATAGAAAATAGTACTCCCCAAACTCGAGAAACTACCACTTACACAAATAGATATCTCTAGATAATACCCCCAATGGTGTATCAATCATCATAACTCCACTCAAAAACTATAGATCCTGGCTCAAACCACTAATAATTTTTTCAAATATAATGGAATAACAGCAACCAGTATCAAATAAGGCACTAGATAATGTAGAAACTATAATAATAGCACCTCTCACTATCGATGGCCCTACCTTTTTACCCACTAGAGTCGGTTGAACTACATACACCATTCCATCCTCTATTCCATGTGATCTAGACTGAATCCCCTGAGATGCACCACTATACTGATACAAGCACTCTTTATTAACCACACCATATCCTCCTTCTCTATCGTGATGACCAGTAGAAGTCTAGCTTCCAGGATGATTTGGTGAATAAGATCCCCTTATTGCACCCTATTCATGTCAAGATCCTTTTATCACTACCCTTATGTCATGGGTTCTTATAAAACCTATGTAGATAACCCATATTATTGTTGGACTAGAACTCCATTGGTGGTCAGAGAAATGTTTATAAAAATTTCATGGCCTACTGAACTTGTGGGAAAGCACACAAGTCAGATCATGAGTAACTTGTCCCTCTGTCAGGTTACTGTACTTCTTACTTCCTTGGTTCTCTTTCGATAAATTGCATGAAGTGAGAGATTTTCTCTCAAATCCTCTCTCCAACATCCTCACCTGGCACTAACAGTGCATGAAGTTCCACCACTGGAGGATCATTCCTAAACATGTCATCATGTCATCGCCTCAAAAATAAACATCATGTTGGTATAAATATACAATTCCAAACATTTAACATATGACACAGTTTAAAAATTAACATGTCTATGGTAAAAATTATATGCCAAAAAAAATAATTTCCCTAAAACCTGCCATATAGTCAAAAGCATAGTGCTATCACTACTCTCAATCATCCTACACCTGGGTCATAGTTAATAAGGTAAAACAATTCCCATTATTCATGTTTCTCATTTGAAACCCACTTATTCTCATCATTCATCATTTTAAAATTTTCAAATTTCACATCCAGAAACATTTAATTTCAATTCTAGAAGAATAGAAAAACAATTTCACATTCAAAAACCTACCTAAAACTGTATTTTTAGTGTGTGCCTAAAAATGATGCATGTCAAAATAATATCGAGGGAGTAGAATAATTCATGCATACTCAACTCCCATGACATACCAGTCCATATGTGAAATCCCTGATAACATCAGAATAATTATCACATACTATAATAAGTGTGCTTTCAATGGTGAAATAATATTCAAATTTATCAAAAAACAGCAACAACAACATTCCCATCCTAGGTAATTCAGTTCTCTCTCATACATGGGTTAGCTACTCGCATGCATGATATCATAACCAAGACCCAAATCATCTAAGTCTAATATCTACCTTTCCAAAATAGTAAGAAAAATGAAAAGGAAAAGTATAATGGTCTCTAAAACCACTTTGTAATGAGTTTGGCATGTTCTACACATTGATTCCCCAAGTCGATTCACTGCATGACCTCAGGCATGCCTCCCCATAGTACTGAGTCTACTGACTATCAATGGGTCTCTAATATCGATCCTAGGGAGACTATACCCATTATTATTAGAGTAATAAATCGGAATAAATAAATAAATTATCAATACTGAAATAATGACATAACCCTTAATAAAACAATACCTTTATCATAATATCACAAAAACTGGGAATACAATATCAAAAACGATCTATAGATATTCAATTTTAAATTAGGTTTCAAGTGTGAAAATGAAAATCTGAAGTTAATACACTAACAAATACCAAGAATTTATTGAACCATATCAGGTTCCCTCATCCATTATTCATTCCCAAATCATCCATATAACATAGGGAATTTTCTCTTATCCTATCCTATAAACATAATGTTTATTCTAGTATCGATCTAGAAGCATGATTAGGGTGTGTGAAAATATTTGTAGGCCACCACCAACCACATCTAAAATAGTATCCAGTCAATAATAGTGTATGAATTTGTATAAATAAATAAGTAAACCTCATATGTAAATAGTTATAGCATTTTCAATTATTTTTTATGTAACCAAAAAATCCCATGGGTTCTTGGGGACACCATAACCACAATAAATCTCTATCCTAGGTCAGAGTCTATACCATGACACATATTCTATTCTAAATTCAATATAATGCAATGGGATTTCAGTGTAAATTCTTTTCAATTCATTATCATAGCTAATTGGAACCATTGTCCAATGTTAATCTCATGGGCATAGTGCATTGTGTCTATCACCATAAGGGTTTTTGGAGTGTCAGACTTTGTCCCCCACCCTATGGGTATTTGGAGAAACATTCCTGGTCCCATACCAATAATTTTATGTATTCACTTCTATACTCTATATATAATTGGATAATTAGTCTGTATCCCACACTTGTATATCAGTCAATCGCACATGGGTATTTGGTGCATCAGTATGTGTCCTATACTCTAATATCAATCATTAACATGTATCACTACATCACATATATAATTAAATCACATCAATAGGGATTAATCAACAATAATCATCTTTTTTACATTCACCATTATAATACCATTAATTAATTATCAATTAATTAATCCAAGTTCCATAACTGTAATATTCCAAAAAATTCAACAATTCATTTTCCCCAATTCCCAAATCAATATCCAAATAATTATCTCAATAATTAAATATTCTTAAAATCTCACAATTTCAAAAATCTCTTAATTAATTAAACAACTAATACTTCTCAATTCACAATTCAATATTACAATAACTAACTCAACCACTAATTTTCTCTCAAATCACATGATTTCAATATTGAGATAATTAATTCAATAATTAATTGTTCTCATGATCACAGTTCAATATTCCGATAATTAATTCAACAATTAATTATCCTTAATTCCTCAATCCCTTAATTAATTAATTATCCAAATTAATTAATTCAATTATGAAATTAAAATTCTAACAAAACCTATAAAATACATAATCACATACACATAATTTAAATCATGCCTATGAGATTTGAACAATAGACCACCTACCTCAATTCGTTAACAATCGATCACCCAATAATAAAACCAAATCTGAAGTGGATCAATCATGAATTTGATGAAGAACATGGTATAGAATCATAAACTAAATACAAAATCATACAAAAAAACATTTCATAAATATTGTTATAGGTACAAGAATCATGGATCAAGAATAAAAAATATAAATATAGATCCAACAAAATAGAGCATAATGGCCCACAACCAGAATGGGAGAGGAACATGAAACCAATCAAAATGAATCCTAATTCCCATAGAGGTAAATATATACCAATAAAACATCAAATCACCAAGAATATAGATATGGGGGCCTTAGAATCTCTCTAAGAGTCTCTTGAATTTATAAAAATTGATTATGGGTTGAGCTAATGTGTTTGGGGGTATAAGAATCATATTTATTTTTTTAAAAAAAATTAGGGGATTAAAATCTCAAATGCATAAGTTGATACTAATGGTGCACAGTTTCCCCTAACCGTACACCTTAACCATGTGCCCATTACAGGGGTTCACAGTTTCTCCTTTTTGGATACAGACTTTGATAAATCGTGTGTCAGCTGTGAGAAATCTATCTGTATAGGGATGCATTGTTTTTTTGTGTTTGGGTGCATGATTCGTGAAAACCTTGTGCCAATCATGAACACTCCACATTACCTCGAAATTTATTAATTTTTACTCAAATGAACACCAAAGTACATCAGAAACAAAAAGTACTCAAAATAAGCAAATGTGTACTTAAAATCGAACCCAATACATCGCCAAAAATGGTCAAGATTTTTCATTATGTGCCTCTAAAATTATTAAATAATTTATAGGGTAGATGTAGTCGATGAACACATACTCCACACAACAATAAATTCATTTTTATAATGTTCATCCTTAACTTATATGTTTCTCTAATTTTATGATTTTAGATTTCAACAATGGAACTTGTTTTCTAACCTAGGTTATTTTTCTAGTAAGACTAAATTAATTAGATAATTTTTTGAAAATTTAAACCTATTGATTAATAAATATTACATCTAATTTTTGAAATAATATACCCATGTGTTTTGAAAATTAATTTTAATATAACCGATTGTACTGCACAAAAAGTATGCATTAACCCTAACAGTGCTAATAAGGTATTTACTATTTAGGGGTTAATATGTTCATTATAAAATAAAAATTGATCCATGAATGGAAGATATTTGATTTTTATTAACATTTAAAAATAACATGGTAGAAGATATGATTTAATTGTAATTTTAAATTATTTAATAA
The DNA here is from genome assembly GCA_963277665.1 of Viscum album. NCBI lineage: Eukaryota > Viridiplantae > Streptophyta > Magnoliopsida > Santalales > Viscaceae > Viscum > Viscum album. The sequence goes on along the minus strand of OY728145.1, from coordinate 1,981,458,975 downwards.
AATATAATTTATAAAAAAATAATATGAATTTAAAATTTTAGATTATTTATTTATTTTAAAATTAAAAATAAGAATTAAAATATTGAATTAAAATATATTGTTTTCACGGAAGTGTAACATGATGTACATACCTCAAAAATTAATTGAACTCATTAATTCATTCAATTTACATCACTTTCAATATTTTTAGTATCATTTATTCTGTTTACTTATTAACAAAATAATTACCGAGTTTCCATTTGTTTATAATTTTATATAAATAATTCATAATATAAATTATTATGATGAAATTAAGAAATTAAGATTTTAAAATAGTATTTAAAACTGAACAGATGATGTTTTTCCCTATCCGAAATCTTTCAAAATATTAAGGGTAAGGAAGGTTCTTTTTTTCTTTTTTTATTTACTTAACTTATTATATGGGTATAATTCATGGAATAATGTCTCAATTACTCATTAAAATTCATAATAAGGTGAGAAAGGTAAAAATATGACCATCCAATGGGTGTTTGAAAAGATGTTAGGTAATTTTACACCTTATATTCTAAGTTTGACTACTAATTATTTTTTTACCTTAATCACTATAATTAATTTTAATTTTTTACACTAATGATTATGGTAAAAAATTATGTTTACCTTATTATATAATATAATTTATTGTTATTTCAAATATTTATTCCATTTTTCTAAATTATATTCTCCTAAGTGGCATTATTTAATTTAATATTAATCTCGTAGATGTGGTGAGAAAGGCAGTTTTTGAAGTGAAAATGTTCAAATGGTCATAGGGTTTTTAGTTAATAATTCACAATAAAAATGATTTTGGTGACCAAAATTGGATCAATAGATTTATAATTGAACAATTATTATTTTAAAATAAAATAAAAATATAAATTAACTTTATAAATTATATTGACCAAAAATATTTTTTAATTAAAATCTAGTAGTATTCACAATTCATTAAAAATGAAACTTCTCAGAAAAATTAAAAAAATTAAACCTAGGGTTAATTTTCATATTTTTATTTCAAAAAATGTTTTTTATTTTTCAAATAAATTTTGAAATATTAATAAAAATTAATTTTAAATTATGTGTGTCAAACATGATTAATCTGTAATTTTAGAAAAATACGATTTTTAGGGAAAATATTATTTTTTTCCTTTAAATGATTAATTTTTTATTTATAATCAATAGATAACAAATAATATATCTGTAAAATATAAGATTTTGTTATTTAGTTAAATCTATTCATATCTTTTATTCCAATGGATAGGTGATAACTATTGTATTAAATAAAAACATTAATAGTTTGTTATTGTTCGGTAAAACTCAGTCTACTCTGTAACGAAATATTTTTAAGAAACCATTTCTTGGATGTAATGAAAGATAAAATCATTTTTTAAAGTACAACAAGGTAAAATAAAATTTTATTGTCACATATGCTGTTGAATAAGATATTATTATTTGATAATTTTCATAATGTGACATGTCTTATGATAATGTTATGCTCTCATGGACCAGATTCTTTGATTTACGTATGATGCATGTCACATTAATGACACTTATTTTTTCCATAACTCATTATTTTGATCGTTGATATACATGGTATGGTTATAAATTTTTTATTCTCATATTATCATACCCTTATGTTCATGTTATTCTTATGTATCTCCCATATTTACCTTTACTAATCATCTAAGCTCACCCTTTCTTCTCTGTCCTTTTCCCAAGTTATGAATAATTTGTTTATGTAGGGTAGTTCTATGAATAGTACTTCATGGGTTGATTAATATGGGTTAAATTAAAGATTCTTCATGAAATTATAATATGTTGTATCTAGTATCCGAAGACACTAAACTATCATCGTCCTCATGTGTGTGTGTAATTTATTTAATATTCATCCAAAAATATGTAATGTGTTTGTATGAAAATCCTGGGTCACTATAAATGATACCCCGAATGAAGTTTAATCTTTGAAAAATGTTCATCCTTATGAGTTTGATCATATAATTCATCAATGAGAGACACACGAAAATTTTTCATTATTGTAATAGAATTGAGTTCATTATAATCAGTTCATAGCCTCACTGATCCATATTTTTCCTCCTAAAAAGAACAGGGGATCCCCACGGTGAAATACTATGGTACATAAATCCTTCAACACATAACACCTATAGTTTTTTATTTTACTAAAATAATTTGATAATGTATACTATTATAGTTGTCTTTGATATTGGTCTTTCATTGGGGATTAATTCAGTAGAAAAAACCACTTCATGTATTGGTAGATGTCCAAGTAATTACTTAGGAAATACAATAATGTTTTACTATGTAATAGGTATATCTTAAATTAAAATATTACCTTTTTATCCATATATTTTTTATGCTCTTCTTCCCAAAAAATTTCACTCATAATATCTATTCGTGTTGTATCTATAAATGACCATGATGATGAATTATCCGACTAAATATAAGCAATTCTACATCTTCATCTTGAATAATGATTTCCTACTCTGGGAAATAAGTCTTTTATGTTATATTTTTAATGTTTGTGCATTATAATGATTATATCAAATTCAACCACAATAATTTTAATAAATTATGAAAATAGGTGATGTTTATATGTCATAATGGGAAGTTACTAACACATCCTTTTGTTAATAAGATTTCCACAATGTGTTTTGATTAAAATCATCCTTCCTATAGTATTAATAAAATTAAAAAGTTTTTTTTGGAAAAAATGGATGATATAATAGAGTTCATATATCAAAAATAAAATAAATAATTATCTAAATTTGAGACATTAATTAAGGTACCTACCACCACAACCTTAGGAAATCCAACCACAACTACACTGATCACATAATCTTGGCCTTCTCTCCTTGGCATATTTTGTCTTCATTCCATTAATGCTTTGGAAATTGGTTAAATAACATTCCATTTCCTTATAGTTAAACGAATACATAGTAGTGGTTTATTTCTTCCCCATACATTCATTGTCCATATGACTCATATCTCCACACTTTTAACAAAATCACATGCCCTTTTATAATTTTCCAGGATGTTTCTGCCCATAATTTTCACAAAATTAAAAATACTTCTCTTTATTAATCTTTTATGTGTTGCCTTTTAACTTTTTTATCTAGCCTCTTATTTTCTTAATCCCTTGAATATATGCGATGTTTGAAATTAATGTTCTCTTTTTATGGAACGTAATAATATTTCATTATATGATGAAAAATTTGAGAAACCAGGGCCCTTAAGAGACATGGCATAAGACCTTCACAGAAATGGTCAATCATTGGTTATGAATTATATATATATATATATATACTTCTTAAAATTTAGGCTATATACAAATTTTATGACCATGGATATAAGTCCTTATATTTTGTCTATTTGTAGTACCCATGGTTTGGGGAACCAAGGATCCTATTTTAGTGTTAATAGGGCCTCGACTATAGTCACGATTTCAAGTATGGAAATTCCCTAATAGCCATGGATAGAAACCATGGCTATTAACAACTCCATTGAAATCTATAAACAAGGTTTCATATCATGGATATAGAGGTATAACCGTAGTTTTTACTATAGATGTAGAGCTATAGCCACAGTTTGCAACTGTGGATACATCCCCTAGTTTCCAGAAAAAAATACAACATCTACTACATTGGTTGTAAACTGTGGCAATATATACCAGTTTAAATAAAAAATCAGAAGGTCTTCTATATCTTCCACACCCTGCAGTCTTCTTCTAAAAATCAGATTTGCCTCACTAAAATGACCATAATAGAGTAAAATACTTACACGAGGTGAAATGAGATTTCAAAAATAGAATATTAACTAATAGTGAAAAATGGAAGTTAAGTCTAACCCAATGAAGAGCTATACAACAAATTGGAGTAGGTAGACCCCACTAAAATATCCATTATGATACTTTTTTCTGCTCTTTGACTAGATAAAACAAATTTTATGCATTTTTTTACATGCCACTACAGAATAAAGATCCATATCTGTAACACCATGAGATTTTATGAAAAATATTTTTTTTATTTTTATCGATGTCTTGTGTTGTACGTTAAAACAAAGGAGTCTTGCACAACACGCAACCATAACTTGGCTGCATTACACGCAACTGTGACCTTCCTCGAGAGCGTGTGTTGTACACAATACCGAGTTTCAGTAAACAACGATATCCTATTAAAATATTATTAAAACTAGCCGTTATGAATAGTAATAACAACATTTTGAAATTTTTTAAATTTCTTCTTTCAAAATGGACTTCGTTTTTGGATTTGGAATATTGAAAATATCCTAGGGTGAAATGTTGGTATTTTTCTGAAAACTTTCAATTTTTGATGAATAGTGAAAACACTGGGTTACTATTTAAAAACCGACTTTTTATTTAAATAATTATTTATTTTATTTAAATCTATTTTAGGTCAAAATTGACACATAATACCTATATAAGTTCAATGTAATTCATTGGAGTCATTTTATAATAATTTTAGATATATAAAAATTTTATTGAACTTTTGACCGTCTTTTACCAACCTCCTAGGAGAATTTGCAAATTTACATAAAACATAATTTTCCACTTTTATGAATGGAATTTTAAAAATCTGAGAGACACAGTTGATTTCAGTAAGTAAAATGTGGTTCAATGTGATGAAAATAATTTTTGTTGAATAGTAACTTTTTACTTTTATTTACAATGGTTAAAAGTAAATAGAGTAATTAAGGGTGAAAATGATATTATTATTACCCAAACACATGTCCAAGTTCTATTGGATAAGTTTAATTCGACCAAAAACAACTTTAGGAATAAAATATGACCATTTAGGACCACTTGGATTAGATTAGGACATTTAATATTAATTTATTTAAAGAAGGGTTAAAATAGTTAAAATCAAAGTTTAATAAGTAAATAATTTTTAATATAGGGTTATACATAAGATAAATTAGACTATAAATATTAATTAGAGATATAAAAAGATTTACAACATAATGGTATTTTATTTATAATTTTTAGACATTAAATAATGTAATTTATTATTGACACAATGATGATGTAGTAATTATCTTATTAATTAAATATTGACATAATTGATGTTATAAATACCCAAATAAATGTAATTTATAATTTTTATGAATTCCAATAATTTTATAGGTTAATATGACATGTTAGTATTTATTTTGTTAACTTTGTTTTAACTCATCATTCTGTTATGATTTTCACAAAAATCATTTACCAAATAGTGTCAAAATTGACATAAAATGGATTTTAAAACAAATATTATATTATTAATTGTTATTTTATTCCTAAAAATCTAAGGATCGGCCAAATGGTTTATATAAGTTTATATATATTAATAATAAACAACTTGGGGTTCTTTTGGCTTGTTATAGTATGTTTATTAACCTTATAGTGTAAGAAAACAAGAAGGCATGGTAAAAGTAAAATTATTTAACTTATGGTTAAATCTAAATGATAAGGTTAAAATAGAATCCTAACTAGTCTAAATTATATTGTATGAGATCATTTCGACCCATCCCCACATTATATTTGAACTAAATCAATGGGGAGCTATTAAAAACCGAATATTACTTTATAATAAAATAATATTTTTAGTTTTTTCAAAGGTGCCCCTCTCCTCCCTTATAAAAGGGCACCTCCTCCCTCTCTTCCTCACACCACTTTGAGCCTTCAAACTCGGCCAAACCCTGCCAAATTCTCTTCAAAACATCCCTAGAAACATCCTAGAGGTCCTGGTTTTCTTCAAAGACCAATTTTAGTTCCCTAAGAGGAGTTATCAAAGAAGCGCTTCAAAGAAGAGGTAATGTCTGTTACCGATTCTTTCAACTTAATTTCTTATGGCACTTATTCTTCTTTAATTGGTTCATTATGAAGTAATAACATCAGTATAAATCATATAATGATATGTTATTATAAGTATGAAACTACCCTATTTCTCCATCTATCCATCCTACGGAAAACGAATTCACCACGCGTGCGTACGTACGGAATACCGTCTCCACGCCGTGGTGAAATCTGTTTTTCCACCAACACCTTACATGGATGGTATAATGGTCTAAATAATAACTATATATGGTTATTATAATATCATACTGATTATGATATATTATACCATCCACTCCAAATTTATTCAATAAATATGGGAATGATATCATCGCTTGTGTGTACGTACGGACTACCGTCTCCACGACGCGATGAGATTCATTCTCCATGTTAACCAAACATGAATGATCATATAGTTTATATAATGAAGAATAATTAAATATATGAAATAATAATTCTACTGGATTTATGTATATATATATATGTATTTCATCTATTTAGTTTCATTCAATTAAATAAGAAAACGAAAACAGTGTTCATGCGTACGTACGGCCTACTGTCTCCATGAACGGTGTATTTCATTCCTTTTATCGATCTAAAATATACATATGTATATGATGAATATATATTATATATAATTTTTTTTACATTCTTGAATTATTTAAATAATTATATAAGTAATAATATCAAGAACGACAAGTCGAAACACATATAATAAATGAAATGATTTTACCCAAAATGCTACTTTAACATGAAATTTATAAAAGAACGGGTAATATAAAGTCATAATTAATACATATTTGATATCATAACAACTAATATGATTATTTAATAAGTCAATGACATTATTTAAATCATTATACAGGAGGTTCAGATACGTACGAAGCATATCGGACTTAAGGTAAGGGATAATTGTGCAAATCTCATTTTTATCTGAGATTTCTTATTCGTAAGTATTTACTGGGGTTATTTCTATCATCAATTTCCATGTTTTATAAAAGTGTATTCATGTATGTTTAAAGTACTTTTTTACCCATTTTTACCTTTACCCCATGGTATGGAAGGAATCTTTCTTTTATTTACCCTATAAGGTACTTTTTTACCTTTTCAACAAAAGTACGAGAAGAATGTTTTTTAACGTATACGGCATGGAAGGATTTTTACGGTTTTATGAAGCCTTATTTTCATGAAGCGTACTCCAAAATATTTCATGAATATTTTCAATAAAATAGTTTTCTTTTAAAATTGAATGACGTTTTGTGAAAAGAAATTGATTTTGAAGAAGAAAGGATATTTTCCTCAAGAATTCATTTCAAATGTTTTATAAAAACCATTTTCCATCTGAGAAGAAATTATGTCATATGTGTATGATTCAAATTTAATGTCTCTATGATTTACATGGTTTCACTTTTCTTATTATGAAATATCCATTTGTTTTATATGGATTATGAAATGATGGGATGACGTTTATGAAACCCCTTTTATTCTTTGGGTTATGGTGAATGTTTTAAGTTTATTTCGTGGCACAATTAAGAATGATTTCAATATGAGATGGATGGGACCTATATCTCCATCCAATGTATTGGGTAAAGATTTATATCTCATGAGATAGACATGGCTGGAACGGTATGTTAATCTGATCAATAATACAGGACTGGAACGAGGAGTGAACTCGATTCAGAAAGGAACTTTGTCCACTAAGATGGTCTTGGCAGCAATGCCTTTGCTACTATGGAAATCATATAATGTGATTAATGGTTGCCACAACCACAAGTTTTATTCCCATTCTATTTTATCATGATTAATGTTTCTTTATGATCTATGCCTTGTGTTCTTCCTTCTTTTATGTCATTGCTCATGATTTTTTTTGTTTAAACTTTATGTTCATGTTTTTAAGTTCAAATGTATATGGTTTGTTTTATTTTATCCATGCTTACCCTTACTGAGAATTTGAGCTCACCCTTTATATGTTTTCTTTTCCCCAGGAGATAATGAAAGGTTTTAGGTAAGAAAACAAAAGGTGAAGATCTTTATGGGAGATGTTGAAGATCTTTCACCATGATTAGAAGATTACGTTCCGAGTTTCCAAAGACACTAAACTATTACGGTCCTTGTGTGTATGTTTTTGTTATGTATTAAGTATTCTGAAAAAGTAATGTAATGTCCATGTATGTCAAGATTTCGGTCTCTATAGTTGGTATTAGAGGAAAGGTTTAGTTAACCTTTGGAAACTAGGATGTGAAAACGTTAGTGAGATCCCTATGGATATTTCTAAGGTATGTCGAGGGATGTCCCTAAGGATAAGTATACGTATAGGATATAGTCCTAGAACTATGGTAACGATCATAGAATTTAACCTAAGATGTTAGATATTGAATTAACTCCCCCGTTATTATGATTTTTTCCTCTCACAATATTCTTTTTGGGTTTTAGAAAATGGCTGGAAATAGGAAGATTAATGATAATGGAGGATATGACACACAATGGAATGATATTATTCATGAGAAACCAAATGAAATGGGATTTGGAAGTCCAACATAGTTATTATGCCTAATCAGCAATATCATAATATGATCAATAATCTCAACTTCGGTAAGTTTCCCGACTTAGATAATAAGAGAAAGATGGAGTTTCATGATGATCATAGAGGAAAGAATGTTCAATTTACCTCATGTAAATCATGTGGGAAGAGGCATTAGGGAGATTGTTTCAAAGGAACTAGAAGATGCTTTGGGTGTGGAAAAGAAGGACACAAAGCCAGTAAGTGAAAAGGAAAAGGTTCATTTAACACCATTGTCAAAGATAATGGTATTGCTACGACATCAACAATGATTAAATGTTTTAAATGTGGAATGTACGGGCATTATGCAAACAAATTCCCTAAGGGAAATCTCATTAAGAGAATCAACATGGTAATATGGGTAGTATTTATGTGGATGATGATGAGGAGACTATAAATTATATATGAGTTGAAAGAAGTGTTGAAGCCCAATCAGTTGTTTTAGAAGGTAGTGGAATTATTGTGTGTTTATTGAGTGTTATGTTGTATAGTTAATGGTTCTATAGAATAAAGAATCATCTAAGGATTGTTAAACTATTGTTTTTCCAAAATTGTTTGAAAGTATATGTTGAATGGTACCAGTAACTATGGAAGGCTATTCAGATATTTTTTGAAAGTAGATGATATGCACATAATGAAGGAATAAGAAGATAATGAGATGTTTGATTGTATTCATGAGCTCATGATTGATATAAGGACTAAGGGATTTAATGGTTTGAGTATATATAATTTTGAGGATTTTGCTATGTGGAAAGTGTTAACTTTTAACTGCATTAATGTTTTCACTAAGGTTCAATGGGTATTCATTTTTCAAGAGAACACGTGATTAAGGCCTTAGAATGTTTGGAATGTGACCAACAAGACATATCTTATGATATATGGGGATCAACGATGGTATTAACATGATTTTTATATGAAATCATTGGTAATCATTTTCACTATATTATGAGAGCGGGTTGTAGCATTATGGATAAGCCTAAAGATTGGAATGGATTATGTTGTACATAAGTTAGTGTTGTTTAAGGACAGAAGTTTTTTTCGATATTATTGATGGGATGTTATAGTAATTTAGTTTTAGAAAAAGGACAACCTGCAGGATGGGCGATAGCCCATCACGTCGGACAAGGCTGTGGGAATCGAACCCACAATGGAAGTGCGACCGGCCTTTATCACCTACCACTGGCCTACATGAAGTCCTTGTTTAGTAGAAACTAGTTTTATTATATTAAGCAGTATGATATATGAAGTATAAGTCCCTTTTAGGAACCATATATGATTAATCTCACTATTGATCGACTTATGTATATTTAATATCTTTTGCTAACCTTTTGTTTGAGAAAGATGGAATGACCCGTCATTCTATCACATGATCTGTTAACACTTCCCGAATAACAAATTCAACTTCATTTCTTTAAGATATTAAGTGGAAATTGTTCAAGGAACGAACAACAATGAGATTGTACCAAAATAATGTAAGTATTTATTCTAATTCAAATTCTTCAACTTTAGGGAAATGATCTTGAAAACCAAAAATGTTGTCCTAGTTCCCTTATATCTGATGAATCAGATGGTACTCTAGATCATCACAAATTTATGGCTTTGTGATTGTTGGATTTTTCATATCCATGTTCTCTACCACTCTCCATCAGAACTTGATGGTTATATTTTTCTTCCATATCCATATTTTCACCTATGTTCTCCTACGTGAAAGCCCAGGGATGAGTTAATTTGGGTAACCATTACATTTCATACTTTAGTTTTTGAAGCCATGTTTTGGTATTCCTTTTTACGATGTGGGTTTCTATTAATGAAACTTTCTAGTAGTAAACCATTTATAATCCCGACGAATTTCGAGGGCGAAATTCATTTTAAGGGGGGTAGAATGTAACAGCCTGAGATTTTATGAAAAATATTCTTTTTAATTTTATTGATGTCTTGTGTTGTATGTTACAACAAAAGAGTCTTTCACAACACAAAACCCTAACTTGGCTTCATTACACACAATCGCGACCTTCCTCGATAGTGTGTGTTGTACGCAATACCGAGTTTCACTAAACAACGATATGCTATTAAAATATTATTCAAACTAGCAGTTATGAATAGTAATAACAACTTTTTGAATTTTTTTAAATTTCAACATTCAAAATGGACTTCATTTTTGGATTTGGAAGATCGAAATTAGCTTAGGGAGAAATTTTGGTATTTTTCTGAAAAATTACAATTTTTGATGAATAGTGAAAACACTAGGTTACTATTTAAAAACCAACTTTTTATTTAAATAATTATTTATGTTATTTAAATTTATTTTAGGTCATAATTGAAACATAATACTTATATAAGTTCAATATGATTCATTGGATTCATTGTAACACCCCGACCCCAGTTACCTTGAGTCGGTGCATTATTACATAACATTGGCATGATCAGAAGAAAGATCAAATCTCGAAAGACCGATTGGTTTAATAGCCTTGGAAACACAAGATATATTCATAATGTTTTACATTACATAATAAAATGAAAAAAAATACTACTAAAACATAGTCTCCATATTCCACACTCATATCCCCACATAAAATCCCTGCAGGTCATTCATAACTTACTTCTTCACATCCTGGAAAAAATAAAACATAGAAAAGGGGTGAGCTAAAATGGCCAGTAAGGATAACAATATAGCAGAAACATTAAAAAATAAGCATATACATTTAAGGCAATGCATTACTAAAAAAAGCCTTTTAAACTTGAACTTCAACATATTATGTAAAAAGTAAAATTAAATAATTCCATTTACTTATTCACATGGATATTCTACTAGTTGAATAATCGCATGCAATATCAATAACCACTTTCATAATAATGGAATGCATAATTCCAGACTATCATAACCACATAGCCAAGTCCACGTGCCAAGACTACAAATAATATTTTTCCAAGGCCTTGTGCCAAGACACTAGTTTGTCTCATGAGACATACCGATGCATCGAGGAGCTATAGCGTGCTTCACCCGTCACATATTAAGTCCAATGCATTCCCATATGAAAAGGTTTAACATAACATAAACATTCGTATTAAAACTAGCATACGAAATGTAAATACTTACACCATAAACCATGAATGGTATAAAAATAACACATCCATAGTCCAACATATCACAAAATCTTCAATATAATATAGAAGTTTTGTATCATAATAAATCAACTTCAAATAAGCATAAAATCCATCAAAGTATGTTGACATAGATGAAATAAAAACTCTTTTTAGAGAAATATATCTTTCTATTTTGAAATCATTTAAGAGTCATTTATTTATAAAATAAAACATTTACTTTGAAAATATTCTTATAAGCTTGTAAGGGAAGCTTCGATGATTTTATAACGGAAGAAAATAATCGCACCTGCCTTATAAGTAAAAAAACATTCTTACCTTAATTCTGTCGAAATGGTTAAAAAGAACATTGTTTGGAAAACAACAGAAAGATTCCTTTATAAACCACTTATAAAAAGTCAAACAAGGGTATAAATGACTTTAACTCATATTCATTTAAATAGTAAAAAAATTTTGAAACACATTTTTAAGAAACATGGATGTGGATGATAAAGAGACCCCCGTAGATTATTACGTATAAACAACCTCGGATAATGAAGAGATTGTGAAATAAACCCTTACCTTGTACTTTTACTTGGTTGGGGTAGGTTAACCTCTTGTATAATAGTGAAATAATTGTAATTAAATTAAACAAGAATCATATACATTCATATGATATCATATATGATCTTTTAACATTGCTTTGTTAATAATATCTTAGTATTATCGTTATTTTGGCTGTTAACATACTCGTTTTATTTTATACGTTTTGTTACGTAAGCCATGTTTGTAATAGATAGGTTGTATATTATTCATATCCAGAATGATATCAAGTCCTTAAATATTATTTTTAAATCATCAAATGATAATTATACTTGAATGGATACGATGGAGAATGAATCTCATCGCGTTCGTGGAGACGGTAGTCCGTACGTACGCACGAGTGACAATATCATTATTTTGATATTAAAATAATATATAAATGGTTGGTATATCATATATAAAGAATCATTAAAATGTTATAATTATTATTTAATGGAGTTACACATCATTATTATACCCATCCAAATAATAATATATTGAATAACAATTACACCACGACGTGGAGATGGTAAGCCATACGTACGCACATATGGGGACATGTGATTCAAAGGGTGGATAGAATAATGAATATGGTTGTACCATATTTATAATAACATCACAGTATATATATGATACTATAGTTATTATTTTAGAATGGTAATAGCAAAAGAAGAAAAGTGGAAGAAGAAAGGAACTTGGAAAAGGGTGGTGAAATCATTACCTCTTCTTCGGGTTCTTCCTTTTGATTTGATCAAAAGGGCTCCATAGGTTGGCTTTATGATAAAACTAAGGCCTCTAGGTTGTAGTGAGGGAATTTGGGAGAGTATTTGGGCAGATTTTTTCCGACCCAAAAGTCTTTGAAGGTGTGAAGAAAAGATAAGGAAGAGTGCCCTTTTATAAGAGGGGTGAGGGGCACCTTTGGAAAAGCTAGAAATATTTGATTATAATAAATTCATATTCGGTTTCTAAAGGCTCCAAAGTTTATTATTCAAAGGTTAAGGTGGGTATAGGTCTAAAAACATTCAACCAATAGAATTTATACAGGTTTGGGTACTTATATGAACCTTATCTTTAAGTATTAACTCTAAGTTAATTAGTTTCACTTTTACAATGTCTCGTTGTATTATTATATTATATGGTTAATAAACTTACCATATACATTCAAGATACCCCCAAGTGGTCCATTAATCATAAAAATATCATAATATAAGTATCTTGGCCGATCCTTAGATGTTTATGAATTTAATATAAATTAATAATATAATATTTGTTTTAAAAAATCTTTTATGTTAATTTTGACACTATTCAATAGTTGATTTTTGTGAAACTTATAACAGAATGATTACTTAGAAAAAAGTTAATTAAATCAGTCCTAATATGTCATATTATCCTAAAAAATTATTTTAATTCATTAAAAGTCTCAAATTATATTTATTTGGGTATTTATAATATCAATTATTTTAAATTTTTACTATTATGGGAATTATTGCATCATCATTGTGTCATAAATAAATTAAATTATTTAATCTCTAAAAATTATAAATAAAATATAATTATGTATGAAATCTATTTATCTTTCTAATGAATATTTATAGTCGAAAATAAAACATTTATAACCCTATGTAAAAATTATTTTTCTAAAAGATATATGCTTGTGTCATTTTTGTATTCATTTTAACTTAATTAAAATCAAGTGTCCCTATCACCTACAAGTGGCACCATGGGGTCCCAAAATCGACCCAAAGATGCCTATGGTCGAGAATGTATCAACAAATAAGGTTATTACACGTTTTAGAGTAATTTTTTATTATTATATGATTATTGTTTAACCCTTATTTACCGGATTTACCCTTAACCATGGTAAATAAAATATTTACCGAAGTAATTATACAAAATATCTAAAAATAAAAGTTACCTATTTACACAATTTGAACATCCTGATTCCAAATATGGAATCCATTTTTCAAAATTCAAAACACATAAATGGCAGAAATTAATTTAAAATTAATTCCCGTTGTTAAAACAAAAGGCGTGTTTTTAAGAGATAATAACTATCAAAAGATTGACACATGTTTATATCCGGTTTAATTGTAACATTATGTACAATGACCAACATTATATTAAATGGTAAAAATATATTATAAATATACTTTAAAACCACTCAAATTCATAATTTATCACTATTAATTATTTTTATTAAAAAATTGGTTTTTAATTAAAATTTAGTAATTTTTACTATTCATGAAAATATTAAAGTTATCCGAAAAGTACCAAAATTTCAACTTAGGATAAATTCGATATTCCAAATCCAAAAATGAAGTCCATTTTGAAATATAAAATATATATAATTTCAAAAAGTATGTATTACTGTTCATAAGAGCTAGTTTGATTGGTTATGGTGTGTTAGAACTCGGTGTTGCGTACAACACACGCTATCATATTATTCAAAGAGAACCGTACCGTAAAAGCTTGAGGTGTTACATTCATTTTATAATAATTTTAGATATATAAAAATTTTATTGAACTTTTGACCGTCTTTTACCCACCTCCTAGTAGAATTTTCAAATTTACATAAAACATAATTTTAACGCTTTTGTGAATGGAATTTAAAAAATCTGGGAGACATGGTTGATGTCAGTAAGTGAAATGTGGTTCAATGAGATGAAAATAATTTTTGGTGAATAGTACCTTTTTACTTTTATTTACCACGGTTAAAATTAAATAGGGTAATTAAGGGTAAAAAATGATATTATTATTACCCTAAAACATGTCCTAATTCTAATGGATAAGTGTAATTTGACAAAAAACAACCATAGGAATAAAATATGACCATTTAGGCCCACTTGGATTAGATTAGGACATTTAATATTAATTTATTTACAGAAGGGTTAAAATAGGTAAAATCAAAGTTTAATAAGTAAATCATTTTTAATATAGGGTTATACATAAGATAAATTCGACTATAAATATTCATTAGAAAGATCAAAAGATTTCCTATATAATGGTATTTTATTTATAATTTTTAGACATTAAATAATTTAATTTATTTTTCACACAATGACGATGTAGTAATTATCTTATTAACGAAATATTTACATAATTGATGTTATAAATACCCAAATAAATGTAATATGAGAGTTTTTATGAATTAAACTAATTTAATAGGTTAATATGACATGTTAGAATTTATTTAGTTATCTTTTTTCTAACTTATCATTTTGTTATGATTTTCACAAAAATAAATTACCAAATAGTGTCAAAATTGACATAAAATAGTTTTTAAAACAAATATTATATTATTAATTGTTTTTTATTCCTAACAATCTAAGGTTCGGTAAAAAGACATAGATAAGTTTATATATATTAATACTAATCAACTTGGGGTTCGTTTGGATTATTATAGTATGTTTATTAACCTTATAGTGTAAGAAAACAAGAAGACACTTTAAAAGTAAAATTATTTAACTTAAGGTTAAATATAAATTATAAGGTTAAAATCAAAACCAAAACTTATCTAAATTATATTTGATTAGAGGATTGCGACCCATACCCACCTTAGCTTCGATATAAATCGATTTGGAGCTATTAAAAACCAAATATGACTTTATAATAAAATAATATTTTTAGTTTTTCCAAAGGTGCCCCTCTCCTCCCTTATAAAAGGGAACCTCCTCTCTCTCTCTTCCTCACACCACTTTGAGCCTTAAAGCTCATCAAACCCCTGATAAATTCTCTTCTGAACATCCCTAGAAACATCCTAGAGGTCCTGGTATTCTTCAAAGACAATGTTTAGTGCCCTAAGTGGAGTTCTCAAAGAGGCGCTTCAAAGAAGAGGTAATGTCCGTTACCGATTCATTCAACTTTATTTCTTCTTCCACTTCTTCTTTTTAATTGTTTCATTATTAAGTAATAACATCAGTGTAAATAATATACTGATATGTTATTATAAGTTTGAAACTACCCTATTTTACCATCTATCCATCCTATAGAAAATGAAATCACCACACGTGCGTACGTACGGAATACCGTCTCCACGCCGTGGGGAAATCTGTTTTTCCACCAACACCTTACATGGATGGGTATAATGGTGTAAATAATAACTATATATGGTTATTATAACATCATACTGATTCTGATATATTATACCATACACTCCAATTTTATTCAACAATTATGGGAACGATATCATTGCTAGTGCGTACGTACGGACTACCATCTCCACGACGCGATGAGATTCATTCTCCATGTTAACCATTCATGAATGATCATATAGTTTATATAATGAATAATAATGAAGTATATAAAATAATAATGCTACTGGATTTATATATATATATATGTATGTCATCTATTTAGTTTCATTCAATTCAATAAGGAAACAAAAATAGCATTCATGCGTACGTACGGCCTACCGTCTCCATGAACGGTCTATTTCATTCCTTTTATAGGATCTATAATATAAATATGTATATGGTGAATATATATTATATATAAATCATGTTTTAAATTCTGGAATTATGTAAATCAGTATATAAGTAATAATATCAAGAACTACAAGTCGAAACACATACGATAAATGAAAAGATTTTACCCAAAATACAGCTTTAACATGGAATTTACAAAATAACGGGTAATATAAAGTCATAAGTGAGACATATATGATATCATAACAATTAATATGATTCTTTAATAAGTCAATGACATTATTTAATTCATTATACAGGAGGTTCGGATACATACGAAGCATATCGGACCTATGTTAAGGGATAATTGTGCAAATCTCATTTTTAACTGAAATTTCTTATTCGTAAGTATTTACTTGGGTTATTTCTGTCATCCATGTCCATGTTTTATAAAATTGTATTCATGTATTTTTAAAGTCATTTTTTACCCATTTTTACTGTTACCCCATGGTATGGAAGGAATCTTTCTTTTATTTACCCTACAAGGTACTTTTTGACTTTTCCAACAAAAGTACGAGAATAATGTTTTTTTAACGTATACGGCATGAAAAGATTTTTACAGTTTTATAAAGCCTTATTTTATTAAAGCTTCCTCCAAGATATTTCATTACTATTTTCAATAAAATTCTTTTCTTTTAATATTGAATGATGTTTTGTGAAAAAAATTGATTTTGAACAAGAAAGGATATTTTCTTCAAGAATTCATTTCAAATGTTTTATCAAAACCATTTTCCATCTAAGATGAAATTATTTCATATTTGTATGATTCAAATTTAATGTATCTATGATTTACATGGTTTCACTTTTCTTATGATGAAATGTCCATTTGTTTTATATGGATTATGAAATGATGCGATGACATTTATGAAACCCATTTTATTTATTGGGTTATGGTGAATGTTTTAAGTTTATTTTGTGGCACAAGTATGAATGATTTCAATATGAGATGGGTGGGACCTATATCTCTCTCAAATGCATTGGGTAAAGATTTATATCTCATGAGATAGACATGGCCGGAATGGTAAGTTAATCTTGTTCAGTAATACAAGACTGGAACGGGGAGTGAACTCGATTCAGAAAGGGACTTTGTCCACTAAGATGGTCTTGGCAGCAATACCTTGGCTACTATGGAAATAATATCATGTTCTTAATGGTTGTCAAAATCACATGTTTTATTCCCATTATATATTATAATAATTAATGTTTCTTTATGATCTATGCCTTATGTTCTTCCTTGTTTTATGTTATTTCTCATGATTTTTTTTTAAATATTATGTTCATGTTTTTTAGTTCAAATGTATATGATTTGTTTTATTTTATCTATGCTTACCATTAATGAGCATTTGAGCTCACCCTTTATATGTTTTCTTTTCCCCAGGATATAAAGGAAGGTTATAGGTAAGAAAACAAAAGGTGAAGATCTTTATGGGAGATGTTGATGATCTTTCACCAAGATTACAAGATTACATTCCGAGTTTCCAAAGACACTAAACTATTACGGTCCTTGTGTGTCTGTTTTTGTTATGTATTCAGTATTACACAAAAGTAATGTAATGTCCATGTAAATCATGCTTTGGGTCTTTACAGTTGGTATCAGAGGAATGGTTTAGTTAAACTTTGGAAACTAGGATGTGAAAACGTTAGTGAGATCCCTAGAGATATTTCTAATGTATGTCTAGGGATGTCCCTAAGGATAAGTATACGTATAGGATATAGTCCTAGAACTACGATAACAATTTTAGAATTTAACCTAAGATGTCAGATATTGAAGTTACTCCCCCTTTATTATGATTTTTTCCTCTCACACTATTCTTTTTGGGTTTTAGAAAATGGCTGGAAATAGGAAGAATCACGATAATGGAGGATATGACAGACAATGGAATGATATTATTCATGAGAAACCAAATGAAATGGGATTTGGAAGTCCAAAAATCATTATTATGCATAATCAGAAATCTCATAATATGATCAATAATCTCATCTTTGGTAAGTTTCCCGACTCAAATAATAAGAGAAAGATGGAGTTTCATGATGATCATAGAGGAATGAAAGTTCAATTTCCCTCATGTAAATCATGTGGGAAGAGGCATCTGGGAGATTGTTTCAACAGAACTGGAAGATGCTTTCAGTGTGGAAAAGAAGGACACAAATCCAGTAAGTGAAAAGGAAAATGATCAGTTAACACCATGGACAAGGATAATGGTATTGCTACGACATGAACAATGATTAAATGTTTTAAATGTGGAATGTAAGGGCATTATGTAAACCAATGCCCTAAGGGAAAATTTCATGGAGAGAATCAGCATGGTCATATGGGTAGTATTTATGTGGATGATGATGAAGAGACTACAAATGATATATTAGTTGAAGGAAGTGTTGAAGCTCAGTTAGTTGTTTTAGAAGGTAGTTGAATTATTGTATGTTTATCGAGAGTTATGTTGTATAGTTAATGGTACTATGGAATAAATAATCATCTAAGGATCGTTACACTATTGTTTTTCCTAAATTATTTGAATGTATATGTTTAATGGTACCAGTATCTATGGAAGGTTATTCAGATATTTTTGGAAAGTAGATGATATGCGCATAATGAAGGAATAATAAGATAATGAGATGTTTGATTGTATTCATGATCTCATGATTGATATAAGGACTAAGTGATGTCATGGTTCGAGTATATAGAATTTTGAGGATTTTGGTATGTGGAAAGTGTTAACTTTTAACTGCATTCATGTTTTCACTAATGTTCAATGGGTATTCATTTTTCAAGAGAATACATGATTAAGGCCTTCGAATGTTTGGAATGTGACCAACATGACATATCTTATGATATATGGGGATCAACGTTGGTATTAACATGCTTGTTATATGAAATCTCTGGTAATCATTTTCACTATATTATTAGAGTGGAATGCAGTATTATGGATAAGCCTAAAGATTGGAATGGATTATGTTGGACATAAGTTAGTATTGTTTAAGAATAGAAGTTTTTTCGATATTATTGATGGGATGTTATAGTAATGTAGTTTTTGAAAAAGGATAACCTGCAGGACAGGCGACAACCCATCGCATCGGACAAGGCTTTGGGAATCGTACCCAAAACCGAAGTGTGACTGGCCTTTATCGTCTACCACTGGCCTATAGGAAGTCCCTGTTTAGTAGAAACTAGTTTTATTATATTGGGCAGTATGATATATTAAGTATAAGTCCCTTTTAGGAACCATATATGATTAATCTCACTATAGATCGACTTATGAATATTTAATAACTTTATCTAACCTTTTGTTTGAGACAGATGGAATGACCCGTCATTCTATCACATGATCTGCTAACACTTCAAGAATAACAAATTCAACTTCAGATGGTACCCTAGATCATCACAAATTTATGGCTTTGTGATTGTTTGATTTTTCATAGCCATGTTCTCTACCACTATCCATCAGAACATGATGGTCAGATTTTTCTTCCATATCAATATTTTCACCTATGTTCTCCTACATGAAAACCCAGTGATGAGTTAATTTGGGTAACCGTTACGTTTCATACTTTAGTTTTTAAATCCATATTTTGGTATTCCTTTTCACGAAGTGGGTTTCTATTGAAGAAACTTTCTAGTAGTAAACCATTTATAACCCCGACGAATTTCGAGGGCGAAATTCATTTTAAGGGGGGTAGAATGTAACACCCTGAGATTTCATGAAAAATATTTTTTTTAATTTTATTGATGTATTGTGTTGTACGTTACAGCAAAAGAGTCTTTCATAACATGAAACCCTAACTTGGCTGCATTACACGCAATCATGACCTTCCTCGATAGCGTGTGTTGTACGCAATACTGAGTTTCACTAAACAACGATATGCTATTAAAATATTATTAAAACTAGCCGTTATGAATAGTAATAACCACTTTTTGAAATTTTTTAAATTTCATCTTTCAAAATGGACTTTATTTTTGGATTCAGAATATCGAAATTCTCCTTGGGTAAAATTTTGTTATTTTTCTGAAAACTTTAAATTTTTGATGAATAGTGAAAACACTGGGTTACTATTTAAAAACCGACTTTTTATTTAAATAATTATTTATTTTATTTTAATTTATTTTAGGCCAAAATTGACACATAATACCTATATAAGTTCAATGTAATTCATTGGAGTCATTTTATAATAATTTTAGATATATAAAAATTTTATTGAACTTTTGACCGTCTTTTACCCACCTCCTACGAGAATTTGCAAATTTACATAAACAATAATTTTACCGCTTTTGTGAATGGAATTTAAAAACTCAGAGAGACATAGTTGATTTCAGTAAGTAAATTGTGGTTCAATGTGATGAAAATAATTTTTGATGAATAGTAACTTTTTACTTTTATTTACCACGGTTAAAAGTAAAGAGTAATTAAGTGTAAAAATGATATTATTATTACCCTAACACATGTCATAATTCTATTGGATAAGTGTGATTAGACCAAAAACAACCATAGGAATAAAATATGACCATTTAGGCCCACTTGGATTAGATTAGGACATTTAATATTAATTTATTTAAAGAAGGGTTAAAATAGATAAAATCAATGTTTAATAAGTAAATAATATTTAATATAGGGTTATACATAAGATAAATTTGACTATAAATATTCATTAGAGATATAAAAATATTTCCTACATAATGGTATTTTATTTATAATTTTTATACCTTAAATAATTTAATTTATTTTTGACACAATGATGATGTAGTAATTATCTTATTAATGAAATATTGACATAATTGAAGTTATAAATACACAAATAAATGTAATATGAGCCTTTTTATGAATTACACTAATTTTCTAGGTTAATATGACATGTTAGTATTGATTTAGTTAACTTTTTTTGAACTTATCATTCTATTATGAGTTTTACAAAAATCAATTACCAAATAGTGTCAAAATTGACATAAAATAGTTTTTAAAACAAATATTATATTATTAATTGTTATTTTATTCCTAAAAATCTAAGGTTCTGAAAAATGACTTATATAAGGTTATATATATTAATAATAAACAAATTGGGGTTTTTTTAGCTTGTTATAGTATTTTTATTAATCTTATAGTGTAAGAAAACAAGAAGACACTTTAAAAGTAAATTTATTTAACTTAAGGTTAAATCTAAATGATAAGGTTAAAATAGAAACCTAAACTTGACTAAATTCTATTTGATGAGAGGATTGCGACCCATCCCCGCATTATCTTTGAAAGAAATAAATTTCAAGCTATTAGAAACCGAATATGACTTTATAATAAAATAATATTTTTAGTTTTTCCCAAGGTGTCCCTCTCCTCCCTTATAAAAGGGAACCTCCTCCCTCTCTTCCTCAAACCACTTTGATCTCTCAAGATCGGCCAAACCCGGCCAAATTCTCTTCTAAACTTCCCTAGAAACATCCTAGAGGTCCTGGTCTTCTTCAAAGACCAATGTTAGCACACTAAGTGGAGTTCTCAAAGAGGCGCTTCAAAGAAGAGGTAATGTTTGTTACCGATTCTTTCAACTTTATTTCTTCTTCCACTTCATCTTATTTAAGTGTTTCATTATGAAGTAATAAAATAAGTATAAATCATATACTGATATGTTATTATAAGTATGTAACTACCCTATTTCACCATCTATCCATCCTATGGAAAACGAAATCACTACGTGTGCGTACGTACGGAATACCGTCTCCACGCCGGGGTGAAATCTGTTTTTCCACCAACACCTTACATGGATGGGTATAATAGTGTAAATAATAACTATATATGGTTATTATAAAATCACACTGATTCTGATATATTATACCATCCACTCCAATTTTATTCAATAATTATGGGAACTATATCATCGCTCGTGCATACGTACGGACTGCCGTCTCCACGATGAGATGAGATTCATTTCCATGTTAACCATACATGAATGATCATATAGTTTATATAATGAATAATAATGAAATATATGAAATAATAATGCTACTATATTTATGTATATATATATATTTATTTCATCTATTTAGTTTCATTAAATTCAATAAGGAAACGAAAATAGGGTTCATGCGTACGTAGGGCCTACCGTCTACATGAACGGTGTATTTCATTCCTTTTATCGATCTATAATATACAAATTCATATGATGAATAAATATTTTATATAAATCATGTTTTACATTCTGGAATTATGTAAATAAGTATATAAGTAATAATATCAAGAATTAAAAGATGAAATACATACGATAAATGAAATGATTTTACCCAAAATGCTGCTTTAACATGGAATTTACAAAATAACGGGTAATATAAAATCATAAGTGAAACATATATTATATCATAACAATTAATATGACTCTTTAATAAGTCAATGACATTATTTAAATCATTATACCGGAGGTTTGGATACGTATGAAGCAGATCAGACCTAAGGTAAGGGATAATTGTGTAAATCTAATTTTTATCTGAGATTTCTTATTCCTAAGTATTTACTAGGGTTATTTCCATCATCCATGTCCATGTTTTATAAAATTGTATTCATGTATGTTTAAAGTCCTTTTTTACCCATTTTGACTTTTACCCCATGGTATGGAAGGAATCTTTCTTTTATTTACCCTACAAGGTACTTTTTGACTTTTCCGACAAAAGTACGAGAAGAATGTTTTTTTAACATATACGGCATGAAAGGCTTTTTATGGTTTTATACAGCCTTATATTAATGAAGATTCTTACAAAATATTTCATTACTATTTTCAATAAAATATTTTTCTTTTAAAATTGAATGACGTTTTGTGAAAAGAAATTGGTTTTGAAGAAGAAATGATATTTTCCTCAAGAATTCATTTCAAATGTTTTATCAAAACCATTTTCCATCTAAGATGAAATTATTTCATATGTGTATGATTCAAATTTAAATCATCTATGATTTACATGGTTTCACTTTTCTTATGATGAAATTTCCATTTGTTTTATATGGATTATGAAATGATGGGATGACGTTTATGAACCCCATTTTATTCTTTGGGTTATGGTGAATGTATTAAGTTTATTTTAAGGCACACGTAAGAATTATTTAAATTTGAGATGGGTGGGACCTATATCTCCCTCCAATGCATTGGGTAATGATTTATATCTCATGAGATAGACATGGGTGGAATGGTTAGTTAATCCGGTTCAATAATACAAGACTAGAACGAGGAGTGAACTCGATTCAGAAAGGGACTTTGTCCACTAAGATGGTCTTGACAGCAATGTCTTGGCTACTATGGAAATCATATCTCGTGCATAATGGTTTCCATAATCACATGTTTTATTCCCATGATATTTTATCATGATTAATGTTTCTTTATGATCTATGCCTTATGTTCTTCCTTGTTTTTTGTCATTGCTCAAGATTTTTTTGTTTGAACATTATGTTTATGTTTTTAAGTTCAAATGTATATGATTTGTTTTATTTTATCCATGCTTACCCTTACTGAGCATTTGAGATCACCCTTTATCTGTTGTCTTTTCCCCAGGATATAAAGAAATGTTTTAGGTAAGAAAAAAAAAGTCAAGATCTTTATGGGAGATGCTAAAGATCTTTCACCACGATTAGAAGATTACGTTCCGAGTTTCCAAAGACACTAAACTATTACCGCCCTTGTGTGTTTTTTTTGTTACGTATAACGTATTCCGAAAAAGTAATATAATGTCCATGTAAGTCAATCTTTGGGTCTCTACAGTTGGTATTAGAGGAAAGGTTTAGTTAACCTTTGGAAACTAGGATGTGAAAACGTTAGTGAGATCCCTAGAGATATTTTTAAGGTATGTCTAGGGATGTCACTAAGGATAAGTATACGTATAAGATATAGTCCTAGAACTATGGTAAAGATCTTATAATTTTACCTAAGATGGTATATATTGAAGTTACTCCCCCTTTATTATGATTTTCCCCTCTCACACTATTCTTTTTGGGTTTTAGAAAATGGCTAGAAACAGGAAGATTCACGATAATGGAGGATATGACAGACAATGGAATGATATTATTCATGAGAAACCAAATGAAACGGGAGTTGGAAGTCCAAACATCATTATTATTCCTAATCAGCAATCTCATAATATGATCAATAATATCAGCTTTCGTAAGTTTCCCAACTCAGATAATAAGAGAAAGATGGAGTTTCATGATGATCATAAAGGGAAGAAAGTTCAATTTCCCTCATGTAAATTATGTGGGAAGAGGCATCAGGGAGATTGCTTCAAAGGAACTGGAAGATGCTTTGGGTGTGGAAAAGAAGGAAACAAAGCCGGTAAGTGAAAAGGAAAAGTTTCAGTTAACACCATGGACAAGGATAATGGTATTGCTACGACAACAAAAATGATTAAATGTTTTAAATGTGGGATGTATGAGCATTATGCAAACCAATTCCCTTAGGTAAAATCTCATGAAGAGAATCAGCATATTCATATGGGTAGTATTTATGTGGATGATGATGAGGAGACTACAAATGATATATGAGTTGAAAGAAGTGTTGAAGCTGATTCAGTTGTTTTAGAGGGTAGTGGAATGATTGTATGTTTATCGAGAGTAATGTTGTATAGTTAATGGTACTATGGAATAAATAATCAGCTAAGTATTGTTACACTATTTTATTCTTAAAGTATTTGAAAGTATATGTAGAATGGTACTAGTAACTATGGAAGGTTATTCAGATATTTTTGGAAAGTAGATGATATGCGCATAATGAAGGAATAAGAAGATAATGAGATGTTTGATTATATTCATGAGCTCATGATTTTTATAAGGACTAAGTGATATCATGGTTTGAGTATATAGAATTTTGAGGATTTTGGTATGTGGAAAGTTTTAACTTTTAACTACATTCATGTTTTCACAAAGGATCAATGGGTATTCATTTTCCAGGATAACACATGATTAAGGCCTTCGAATGTTTGGAATGTGACCAACAAGACATATCGTATGATATATGGGGATCAACGATGGTATTAACATGATTGTTATATGATATATTTGGTAATCATTTTCACTATATTATGAGAGTGGACTGTAGTATTATGGATAAGCCTAAAGATTGGAATGGATTATGTTAGACATAAGTTAGTATTGTTTAAGGATAGAAGTTTTTTTGATATTATTGATGGGATGTTGTAGTAATGTAGTTTTAGAAAAAGGACAACCTACAGGATGGGCGACAACCCATCGCGTCGGACAAGGCTGTGGGAATCGAACCCACAACCGAAGTGCGACCAGCATTTATCACCTACCACAAGCCTACAGGAAGT
Organism: Viscum album; assembly: GCA_963277665.1. Lineage (NCBI taxonomy): Eukaryota > Viridiplantae > Streptophyta > Magnoliopsida > Santalales > Viscaceae > Viscum > Viscum album. The sequence goes on along the minus strand of OY728145.1, from coordinate 1,981,433,149 downwards.
CCTTGTCTAGTAGAAACTAGTTTTATTATATTAGGAAGTATGATATATGAAGTATAAGTCCCTTTTAGGAACCATATATGATTAATCTCACTGTAGATCGACTTATGTATATTTAAAAACATTTTCTATCCTTTTTTGAGATAGATGTTATGACCCGTCATTCTATCACATGATCTGCTAACACTTCACCAATAACAAATTCAACTTCATTTCTTTAAGAGATGAAGTGGAAATTGTTCAAGGCACGAACAACAGTGAGATTGTACCAAAATAAAGTAATTATTTATTCTAATTCAAATTCTTTAACTTTAGGGAAATGATCTTGAAAACCAAAAATGTTTTCCTAGTGCCCTTATATCCGATGAATCACAGGGTACCCTAGATCATCACAAATTTATGGCTTTGTGATTGTTGTATTTTTCATAGCCATGTTCTCTACCACTCTCCATCACAACATGATGGTTAGATTTTTCTTCCATATCCATATTTTCACTTATGTTCTCCTACGTGAAAGCCCAGTGATGAGTTAATTTGGGTAAACGTTACATTTCATACTTTAGTTTTTAAAGCCATGTTTTGGTATTCCTTTTTACAATGTGGGTTTCTATTAAAGAAACTTTCTAGTAGTAAACCATTTATAACCCCGACGAATTTCGAGGGCGAAATTCATTTTAAAGGGGTAGAATATAACACCCTGAGATTTTATGAAAAATATTCTTTTTAATTTTATTGATGTCTTGTGTTGTACATTACAACAAAGGAGTCTTGCACAACACACAACCCTAACTTGGCTGCATTACATGCAATCACGACCTTCCTTGATAGCGTGTGTTGTACGCAATACCGAGTTTCACTAAACAACGTTATGCAATTAAAATATTATTAAAACTAGCTGTTATGAATAGTAATAACCACTTTTTGAATTTTTTTAAATTTCATCTTTCAAAATGTTCTTCATTTTTGGATTAGGAATATCGAAATTAGCCTAGGGTGAAATTTTGGTATTTTTATGAAAACTTTCAATTTTTGATAAATAGTGAAAACACTGGGTTACTATTTAAAAAAAACATTTTAAAAATAATTATGTATTTTATTTAAATTTATATTAGGTCAAAATTGACACATAATACCTATATAAGTTCAATGTAATTCATCGGAGTCATTTTATAATAATTTAAGATATATAAAAATTATATTAAACTTTTGACCGTCTTTTACTCACCTCCTAGGAGAATTTGAAAATTTACATAAACCTTAATTTTACCACTTTTGTGAATGGAATTTAAAAAATATGAGAGACACGGTTGATTTCAGTAAGTAAAATGTGGTTCAATGTGATAAAAATAATTTTTGGTGAATAGTAACTTTTTACTATTATTTACCACGGTTAAAAGTAAATAGAGTAATTAAGGGTAAAAATGATATTATTATTACCCATACACATGTCCTGATTCTATTGGGTAAGTGTAATTCGACCAAAGACAACCTTAGAAATAATATACGACCATTTAGGCCCACTTGGATTAGATTAGGACATTTAATATTAATTTATTTAAAGAAGGGTTAAAATAGTTAAAATCAATGTTTAATAAGTAAATCATTTTTAATATAGGGTTATACATAAGATAAATTCGTCTATAAATATTCATTAGAAATATACAAAGATTTCATACATAATGATATTTTATTTATAATTTTTAGAAATTATATAATATAATATATTTTTGACACAATGATGATGTAATAATTATCTTATTAATGAAATATTGACATAATTGATGTTATAAATACCCAAATAAATGCAATATGAGACTTTTTATGAATTACACTAATTTTATAGGTTAATAAGACATGTTAGTATTGTTTTAGTTATCTTTTTTTGAACCTATCAATTTGTTATGAGTTTCACAAAAATCAATTACCAAATAGTGTCAAAATTGACATAAAATAGTTTTTAAAACAAATATTATATTATTAATTGTTATTTTATTCCTAAAAAACTAAGGTTCAGAAAAATAACTTAGATAGGGTTATATATATTAATAATAATCAACTTGGGATTCTTTTGGCTTCTAATAGTAAGTTTATTAACCTTATAGTGTAAGAAAACAAGAAGACACGGTAAAAGTAAAATTATTTAACATAAGGTTAAATCTAAATGATAAGGTTAAAATTGAAACCTAAACTTTTCTAAATTCTGTTTGATGAGAGGATTGAAACCCATAACCACCTTAGCTTTTAAATATATTAATTTGGAGCTATTAAAAACTGAATATGACTTTATAATAAAATAATATTTTTAGTTTTTCCAAAGGTACCCTTCTCCTCCCTTATAAAAGGGCACCTCCTCCCTCTCTTCCTGACACCACTTTGAGCGTTCAAGCTCGGCCAACCCCTTCCAAATTCTCTTCTAAACTTCCCATGAAATATCCTAGCAGTCCTGGTATTCTTCAAAGACCAATTTTAGTGCCCTAAGAGGAGTTCTCAAAGAGGCTCTTCAAAGAAGAGGTAATGTCCGTTACCGATTCTTTCAACTTTATTTCTTCTTCCACTTCTTCTTCTTTAATTGTTTCATTATGAAGTAATATCATCAGTATAAATCATATACTGATATTTTATTATAAGTATGAAACTACCGTATTTCACCATCTATCCATCCTACGGAAAAAGAAATCACCACGCGTTCGTACGTACGGAATACCGTCTCCACGCTGTGGTGAAATCTGTTTTTCCACCAACACCTTACAAGGATGGGTATAATGGTGTAAATAATAACTATATATGGTTATTATAACATCATACTGATTATGATATATTATAACATACACTCCAATTTTATTCAATAATTATGGGAATGATATCATCGCTCGGGCGTACGTACGGACTACTGTCTCCACGACACGATGAGATTCATTCTCCATGTTAACCATACATGAATGATCATATAGTTTATATAATGAATAATAATGAAATATATGAAATAATAATGCTATTTGATTTATGTATATATATATATATATATATTTATTTATTTTATCTATTTAGTTTCATTCAATTCAATAAGGAAATGAAAATAGCGTTCATGCATACTTACGGCCAACCGTCTCCATGAACGTTGTATTTCATTCCTTTTATCGATCTATAATATACAAATGTATATGATGAATATATATTATATATAAATCATGTTTTACATTTTGGAATTATGTAAATCAGTATATAAGTAATAATATCAAGAACTAAAAGTCGAAACACAGACGATAAATGAAATGATTTTACCCAAAATGCTGCTTTAACATGGAATTTATAATAAAACGGGTAATATAAAGTCATAAGTGAAACATATATGATATCATAAAAATTAATATGATTCTGTAATAAGTAAATGACATTATTTAAATAATTATACAGGAGGTTTGGATATGTAGAAAGCATATTGGACCTAAGGTAAGGGATAATTGTGCAAATATAATTTTTATCTGAGATTGCTTATTCGTAAGTTTTTACTGGGGTTATTTCTATCATCCATGTCCATGTTTTATAAAAGTTTATTCATGTATTTTTAAAGTCCTTTTTACCCATTTTTACTTTTACTCCATGGTATGGAAGGAATCTTTCTTTTATTTACCCTATAAGGTAATTTTTGACTTTTCCGACAAAAGTACCAGAACAATCTTTTTTTTAACGTATACGGCTTGAAATGATTTTTATGGTTTTATAAAGCCTTATTTTCATGAAGCTTCCTCCAAAATATTTCATTACTATTTTCAATAAAATCATTTTCTTTTAAAATTGAATGACTTTTTGTGAAAAGAAATTGTTTTTGAAGAAGAAAGGATATTTTTCTCAAGAATTCATTTCAAATGTTTTATCAAAACAATTTTCCATCTAAGATGAAATTATTTCATATGTGTATTATTCAAATTTAATGTATCTATGAGTTAAATGGTTTCAATTTTCTTATGATGAAATTTCCATTTTTTTATATGGATTATGAAATTATGGGATGACGTTTATAAAACCCATTTTATTCTTTGGGTTATGGTGAATGTTTTAAGTTTATTTTGTGGCACAAGTAAAAATGATTTCAATATGAGATGGGTGGGACCTATATCTCCCTCCAATGCATTGGGTAAAGATTTATATGTCATGAGATAGACATGGTTGGATCGGTAAGTTAATCTGGTTCAGTAATACAGGACTGGAACAAGGAGTGAACTCAATTCAGAAAGGGACTTTGTCCACTAAGATAGTCTTGGAAGCAATGCCTTGGATACTATGGAAATAATATCATGTGCTTAATGGTTTCCACAATAACATGTTTTATTCCCATGATATTTTATCATGATTAATGTTTCTTTATGATCTATGCCTTATGTTCTTCCTTGTTTTATGTCATTGCTCATGATTATGTTGTTTAATCATTATGTTCATGTTTTTAGGTTCACATGTATATGATTTGTTTTATTTTATCCATGTTTACCCTTACTGATCATTTGAGATCACCGTTTATATGTTTTCTTTTCCCCTAGATATAAAGAAAGGTTTCAGGTAAGAAAACAAAAGGTGAAGATCTTTATGGGATATGTTTAAGATCCTTTACCATGAATAGAAGATTACGTTCCGAGTTTCCAAAGACACTAAACTATTACGGTCCTTGTGTGTCTGTTATTGTTATGTATTAAGTATTCCGCAAAAGTAATGTAATGTCCATGTACTTCAAGCTTTGGGTATCTATAATATCCATCTATTTAAATTGTTAGTGGCCTCACCACCCTCAAAAATCATTAATACAATATTCCTTCTTCTCAAGTGATAAAACCAGATACTGAACAGGAGTAGAAATATCTTCCCCCTTCCCACCAACACTCTTTGGTTTCCTTAATTAATTAAATATATGATGAAAGTGATCAATTTTATCCATTACTGATTAAATCTCTTCAAAGTCAGCGCAAGAGGACATCCATAATCATGACCACTTCATTAAATAATCACTCCAAACAATATCAGAACATATTAAATGAGATCCCCCTAAAATAATGCATGTAACTCCCAAATTAACAAAAAATAAGCGTAAAATAGTGAATACATGAGGCCTTGCGATATGAAAAACAATTTTATGCCAGCCCAAAGCCATTAAGACTAAATCTATCACCTGAGAAAACAACCTCAACCCAAAGATGGTACCATGAAAATCTCAAATACAACTATATTTCATCCTGCAAACTTCATAGTGAAAAAATGAGTAATTGATAAAATATAACTCAAAAACATTGATATCTCCCACAAGAAGTGGAATAAAACTATAAGTGTTGTGTTTCATCATTAATTTATATTATTATACATCCCATATAGAAATATGAACCATTAATTAGAAGCATACATCAAAACATTATTCAAATTTTTCTTATTAGAAATAGTCTTTGTATTTATAAATGGAGATAATTATTTTTTACATTTTCTTTTTTTATAGTAACTTTTTCATGATTCTTCTCATTATAAACCTATTTCTAAACATTATCATCAAAAGGTACATAGAATATAGTCTTAGGGAATCAAGATATTTATTCCTTCCATTCATATTTCCTACAAGTTATGGAAGAGGGGGATCTCCTCTTGATACCTTCATTTCTTTTGATTCAAATATTCCATTCCAAATGACTAATTTTATAAAAAATAATTGTCCAAAAAAATCATAATTCACGTGACACTGTTGTCCCATTGAGGGTGAGATTATAGTAAATCCTCATCCATTATTATACTCAATAGCCTCTAGGAACACACAAAAAGTATTTCTAGTTTCCCATATAAATATAATTATATAGCCATTATTATTTGAATAGTACGTACACTAGTTCCAATAGATCTGTTCTAATCTTTCTGTGAATATATATTAATATTTTTCTTGATTTCTTCTGCTGAATTTGTGTGAGTACCCTCAATAACTGACTTCTTATTTACTATATGAAACTCTTTCTCATGTTTGTTAATTCTGAAAACCTTCTCCTTCAATTTAAATTCTAAATTATCAATGTTAGAATAATATAGGTGATGGATCATGGAAAATCCACCAAATGAATTATATTATGTACCATTATCTTTAAATTGGGTTCCATGTATGAGAATCGCTATGAGAATATCTATGTTATCTAAAAATAATGTTTTAAAAAAACATGATTTATAATGTAATCAAAATAGCATACAGTATACAGAACCCAATCGTATTACTCTAATAGTATCTAGAATATCAAGAAAGGTTATATCCTAACTAACATATATCATGTACATGTCATACTATCATTTAATAAATTAATAATAATAATAATAATAATAATAATAATAATAATAAAATATACTACTTACTAATAAACATAGGCTAACCCTTATATACCATGCCCTGATATATAATCCATAGTAATGTGAGTGGATTACTTGTCCCACTACATACATAGGAATTTATCACACTTTGTTCCATAAGATCAATTAAATTTCCATACCAATTATAACAAACTCATTTCTTTCTCATCCTTAGATATTATAAAGACTCTATAACATACGCCTTTTCATCTCAATATAACTATGTCCCACCCTTAATATCATAAATTCAGTACTTTGTATATTGTGGTTACACCCTGATGGTATATTCCCAAAACAAGATAATTCACATATAAATGTTAGTAATCCCATCAATAAACCAACCCCCAGTCCAACCTTATGATAATTACTAACCCATTATCAATATGAAACTAAAGGATTCCACTCACTAGTAATTAATTAATGGTAAATGTGTCATTATCAATTGAGAGTTCCTCTATCACAAATCTCGTTATTTTTGTATGATATTATTCATTTAATAAGAAGATTGAATTTAATAAAATTAGAGGATAAATTGTGATGAAACACTGTAGTTAAATATATTTATTCCTCAATTATAAAATCTTTGAACCATATTCCTCAATTATTCAAACATTGAACCTTCAACCGAGTGGGGAAATCAAAGGGAATCAATGAAGGTACATTAAGTTATTCAAATAAAACTAATTACTTAGGTAGTAAGTGGTGAATTATTCTTGGTAAAGAAGTTTATTTTATCTAGTTCAATTTCATAGTGATGTTACTAACGAATGTTTCAAGTTTTCAAGGATATTTTTTTTGTGTTTCATGAAAATAAAACAATTTATTTATTTTTGTTTTATATTTTTATGAGACTGCTCAGTTCTTTTTTTCTAAAAATTATGATATTATCATCTCTAAAGTGAAGAAAATTTCATATTGAGTTGGATGAAATATTCTAATGACCATATGAATGGAGATTAATGTTAATATCTTATAATTAAAACACATTTTTTTTTAAAATCTAGAAATTATAGAATTAAAATTAAAGTGTTAGGCATAGGTAACCTACCTCATCCTCAAGGCTCGCTGCTTTTGACTATGACAACTAGAATCTTCATTTTTTGTGCTTGAAAACATAAGCACCATGACATATATATATATATATGTGTGTGTGTTGATATCTAGCCCCTATGTACATATTTTCATGTCCTAATATGCCAAAGGGGGTCCTTATATATATGTTTGTACTTGAATATACCCCTTTTCACTCACACACGTATGAATTTCACAAATTTATGTATAAGAACACCTAGCCCACACACACATATATATATATATATATATATTAATACTACCATGATTGAATCTATATAAAAGGGGAAGTTACATATATATATGCCTACCTATGCGTACACATGTAAGTCGCCTTCAACAAAATAGGCTCAAATCCACCTCAAAAAGACCTAATATGCTCTACAAAAATATTGCGAACCCAAAAATAAATATAATAACTTTAATTATAATTGGTCTAATGAATAAAAACAGAATAATAATTACCTGAATCCAATGTATAACTCCATACTTTAAATAGCAGTTGATAGAACCAACCTTATCATAAGAAACCACTTGTAAGTAAATAATTGCAAAAGAAGTGAGATATAACAACTTCTTATATATATGTGATCAGTGTTTCAACTTTACATGATAAATGAAACATGAGTCCATATTCCACAATGATAAAAAAATATTTAGATTGACCTTTACATCCCAATTATAAATAACATGATTTATAATAAATTCATTCTGTTCAATATAAATCTAATTACATTCAATACATACACCATGGATTAGTATCATGAATCACTGTATAACACATACCACAACATGATGGATTTTACTAAATCATGCCTTATAATTTGGTTCATATTTACAATAATCTACCACATTCACGTATTCATCATTGGATTTATTAAAATCATTGAAAATAATTGTGAAATTCTTCCAACTCTTTTAGATATGACTTTATATAAACACTCTCAAACATTGGAGAAAACATTGTACCAAAATCTATGTCATTTATATTCGCACTATGAAATGTAGGTATAATTTATTTAAAATCCCCAACATGTATAACTATTTTACAATTAAATTTTTAATCAATTACAGTTAAAATATCTGGTTTCCTAATATCACTCATGGTAGGATCATGTGATTAAAAATAATTCTTATGGACATTCAGAGCATTATCTTATATAATAAATTTTAATCATTGTAGGATTTATTATAGATCACTTATATATTTAATATTACAAGTTATATTATCATTAACATTAAAAGAAGGAAAAATCATGAATGTGGGGTCACTCTTCTATGAGTAGTGAAAAATTTACTCCAATAGAAACTACTACAGGTGATATTTTGTATATATATTGTAATGAATAACATAAATCCCTCTATATATATATATTTCATGTCCCACCATAACCATAAAGAAATAAAAAAACCCAAGTAGAAGCAACATTTATAGTCATTATAGTCAATAGTTTTTCTTTTTTAGTTTCCCTATAACATTCAAGATGATTATACTCTTTTTATAGATTTACTATTAATTCATTAAGATCTATTCTATAACCCACCTATTTCCCTAGTATTTAGAAGAGTTTCCTAGTATTAATAGAGAAAGGTAATATTAGAAAAACATTTCACTAATCTATTGGATATTATCAATTTACAGACTAGAATATTCCCATAATGAATTATCTATGAGTAATAAGCATGTTAGTGTAATAGAATATTTTTATTAGCAACATTTTTGGTGAGAAGTAAGTCATAAATTTATTATTATATATATTAAATTAAATATTTTGTTATGGTAATATAAGGATTCTATACTAATAGCATAAATTTGATCCAATAACAATGATAATATAATAGTTTCATAAATTCTTATATTTGAAAGAAAAAAATTGTTATAATTTTTTCATATTAGGAATATTGATGTTGTTATGTTTACATTATTTATGTAGTACTCATCAGTTAATGTATCTAATATCATCACAAAGAAATTATCAATTATCACTGTATACATGATGGATTAAAAAAATATTGTTAATGAAAAGCATGTAAGAAAATAAAATTTGTAAATTATATCAATTTCCCCTTAAAATCAATAATGTATACAATAAATTAATTATTATCCAAAAAAACTCAAGGAGTAACATGTCAGTTGTAATGTTTGACTTATTGAATGATTATTATTAAAATAACATAATAAGATGTTATGGATTTTACCTCAGTATGCTGAATTCATAAAAGATATTATAAAAGGTATTAAAAATTAGGTTTCCAATTAATCCAGATCCGAAAATAAATAACATGAATTAATAGAATGAAATATAGTACATTAAACAAGTATCTAGTGTAATTGTTTATAAAATAGTGGGTAGTGAAAGATGCACCACTGAGTGAGTAGACATTGTTGGTCTATAAATGGATTAGATTGTCCATGAACTTTCATAATAAGAAATAACCTTCAAAGAAATAATGGGAATAGAAGTAAGATATAACAACCTCTTATATCTACGTGATCAGTTTGTCAAATAAACATGATAAATGATATATCAATCCATAATAAACAATGAAAAAATAATAGTCATATTGAAAGGAACATCCCAATACAAAATAAAACGATAATTAAAATGGATTGGATTTATTTTCATATAATATTTTTTTTAATTATATGAATTATAAAGTAATTATAAATATTTAATGTCTAATCATTTTTTGAACAATTATTTTAGTAATATTATATTAAATTTAAATGATGTTGTACCTTTATTAAATGATATATATATTATAATTTCATATATCATTAAGATTTAATGAATTTGATGATAATATAATTGACTAAAGTGCTTCAATATGTTTAATGAGAACTAATTAATTTGGTATTAATATGTGAATTGTTCCTCATAAGGTAGCCGATTTTAGCTAGTTCAATTTCATAGTGATATTACTAATGAATGTGTCATGTTTTCAAGGATTTTTTTTGTTTGATGAAAAAAAAAGTATTTTCTTTATTATTAAATTTTTATATGAACCATCGGTACATGTTATCTAAAAATGAGTATATAATCATATCTAAAGTGAAAGAAAATTAATTTTTCTACTATTGAGTTGGATGAAAATTTCTACTAACCGCATGAAGAGAAGATCATGTTTATTCTGAGATAGATAAATATGAGTTTTTTATTAAAGAGGATATTATATTTAATCTATTTAAATCTCATACAATCATGAAGAATATTATAATGGGACATGAAATAGAATTTAAGGTCCTTGTTATTTTAATTTTGGAAAGGATTTCTCAAAGGGAAAGAGATTTTGAAAAATTATTTTTTCAAGGCATGTATTTTCTTTATTTCTCATAAAATAATAAAATTAAAACCTGAATAGATATATATTGAGATACATGTATCATTTCATGTATAGATTAGTAAAAAAAATTAGCCTTATGGTCAGGTGTTAATCCTTCTATTTGAAAAGGTATATGTTGATTCAAATCATCGTTTAAATGTCATCATAGTTTCATTTTATTAGTTGATAAACATAAAATCATTATATTATTATTAAATTATTACATGGAATATATAGTGTTTATTAGAAAAATAATTTTTGAAGAAATAAATCAATTATGGAAATTATTTTTTAAAACAATCATTAAATTCATGTAGTAAAATTAAAGGGTTAGGCATAGGGAACGTACATAAATTTCAAGGTGCACTATTTTTTACTATGAAAACTCAAATATTCCTTTTTTCTGACTGAACACATATGCACATTGACATATATATAAGGACACAATGCCTTTATATATATATATATTTTTATTGATAAATATTCACAAGGGGGTCCTTAGATATATGATTATACTAGAATATACCTCTTTACACATACACACATATGCATTTTTCATATATATATATAAGTAAACCTAGCCCCAATATATATATATTCAAACCGAAATGAGTGAATATATATAAAGGGGAAACATATATATTTATATTCTAACCTATGCATACATATGTATGCCACCTTCAACTACGATGTCTTCAATTCACCACAATGAGATAAAAATCACACTACATAAATATAATGAACCCAAAAATCACAAAATCCCTAAATAAAATTGGACCAAAGAATAAAAATAAAAGAAACCACTCCTAAATATGATGTCAAATTCACTTCCTTCAAAGATGATGGATAGAACCAACCTCATCATAAGAAACCAACTATAATGAAATAATGGTGAAAGATGTGATATATAAAAACATCTTCTAACCATGTGAGAAATGTGCCAAATGTACATGATAAATGACGTAAGAATCCATAACCAACAATGAAAAAACATTTAGATTAATATATACATTCCAATACTAAATAAAATGATCATTAATAAAGGATTTCTATTCAAATGATATCCAATTTGATTCAATTAATACACCACATAGTGGTACCATGAATCACCATATAACACAAAACACAACCTGATGGATTTTACAACGGCATGCCTTATACATTGGTGCATATTTACAATAATATACCAAATTCACTTTTTAATCATAGTGTTTATTCAAAATTATTAAAAACATTGTAAAATTATTCAAAATATTTTCTATATTATTTTTATATAAACACCCCCAAACACTAGTAGAAAACATTTTACCATGATTTATCATAATTTCATGACATATTGTATAACAAAAAATCCATTTAAAAAAATTAAATATTGTATAATTCTTTAATCAATAGTTTTATGAAAATGATATCCAATAAAAAAAATTATTTATACTTAATATATAAAGGGTTCGATAGTGATCAAAATTAATCAAACTCATATCTTAAAAAGAAAGTGTTGGCCATCAGATATATCTATATACACAATTTGAATTATTTTATAATAACTTTTTTATGGAATTTATTAAAAAATGGACATAGAAAATGTTAATGAATTATATAACATCTCATATGTTGTAAATTATCTAAAATATACTGACCAATATGAATAAATAATACACATGCCATCAATCTAAATAGATAAATACCTCACATGTCACTCAATTAAGTTGTGTTCTGTTAATTAGTGAGAAAAAGGATTATTATATAGTATGAGATAGTATTTTCAAAATAAATGTTTAGTATAGCAGGGATAAGGTTATCGATAACATGTTTTATAGAAATTTTTTTCGAAAAATCATTGAAAGGGAAAAAATACACAAAGTTTATTGGAGGTATAGTTGAATTTTCTGGTCAAAATAAATATATCAATTCTGATGTTCATATTTGATAATATGTGTTTTATGCATCATCATCCATTTTCTACATCAAATTAAATATCAATAAAAATAGTAATAATAAAACCATAGATTTGGTATTATATTCTCTAAGTTTGTGACATGTGTTATTTATTGATAATAATCAAAACCAATCAAAAAGGAAGAATAAATTTGGAATAGTTTAAAATTTTTAAGAGGATAAGAATTGAAAAATGAAATTAATATACCTTGATGATTTTTATATTTTTCTAATATCCCTTCTAGTTGTAAACCCATATGTTGAAATGGATACTCAAAAGAGATCATGATAGTGATGGTAAATAGATTACCTAAAGATAATGACTTGCTATTAATGGATAAGTTTTTTTTTAATATTATGATGGTGTAGATATATTTTTCACACAATTAAATATCAAAATCCATTTGAATTAAATATTCCTAAATAGATACTATGATTATATAAAACTATAAAAATTTATTTATTGATCAATGTAATTACTGAATCATTATATGATGACCTTTTCTATGTTTCTATGAGTTAATATTCCAATCAAATCACTGTACAATATAGTATAATATACATTTATGAAGAATAAAAAATTTGGTAGATAAATTTTTTAATCAAATATAATGCCAATAGTATTAATAATAAATAAAATTAAATATAAAAAATGAAACATTTATTGAGTAACAAATAAAATATCCCTAAATTATTTTAATTAACAAAAAAACACTGAAACCCTTCGCTTTTAAAACATTGTGACCTGTGCCTCATAACCTAAGATAAGGTATCCCAATTCTACACCCAAGATCTTCCTCAACTGAAAACCCATTGGTATATATTAACATCCAGTCCTTGTACACTCTATTGTCAAAGAAAAAAAAATACATTTCTGAATAAAATCAATAACAAATCTAATATTAACCATGGAAGTTGTTACTCTCAATTAAGAAGCTGAACTCTCTCCTCTTATCACCAGTGTAGAGACCCAATCAAGTTCTACACAAGAGTTTGAGGCAAGTATATGATGATATATATTTTGGAGGATGGCGAGCTTGATCGGGAAGAGGGGAGGAATTGGATAATTCATTGAATGAATTAGGTATGTCCAAATAATGGAATGGAGGAGGAGAGGAATGCACGAGGGATATGGGAACATGAAAGTGATGGAGGAAATCACTAGGGATATAGGAACTAGAACTGTGAATGGAGAATCCAATGAGGGATTGAAGAACTAGAAATATGAATGGAGAATCCAATGTGGGATGTATGAACCATGAAATAGAATTTGGAGATGATCGAATAAAGAAGACACTGGTCGGGTGAAGATCCGAGGAGAAGGTTTTTGGGTGAGGGATTGGCATAGTGGGCTAGTGGGAGAGGAAATCCCAAGCGAGGATAAAAACCAATAGATCTAGTTAGCACAAGGGATGATCTCCCCATGGGTACTTCTAATCTAAATCCATCATTTTCAAATAACCATGGCTATATCTTAATATATATCCACGGAAAATTTAAACCATCTCTATAGGTATATGGATATAGGTCATTTTTCTAGTAGTGATAATTGAAAACATACATAGCTAGTCTTGTAATGGTAGCCTCATACTCCACCGCCCATTCTTCTTTAATTTTCCATATTTCAAGGATATTTATCTTCATTTTATTTTATTTATCACAAGGGAAAAATTTATATAATAATGTTAATTTTAAATACCTCTATTTCATATGTTCTTTTTATTCTGCCTATATAGTATTCTGGATCAATGACCACTATTTTTCAATATACAAATTGGTAAAATATTCTTCCAAAAAAACATTTACCCTTTCATTGTATCCCAAATCATAAAATATCTTATCAAGTGACTTCATAAATTTCTCATCTACAACTAAATTATTGATTCAATTAATATATAGAGGAGTATACAACAATAAATGATCCAACATAGGTGTATCATGTCATGGAACATCATGTTAATCATATATGGATGATTATTACACATAAACTAGGTCAGCTAGCCTGATATGGCCATGATCTTTTCAGCAATAACACTTGTTGTATTGGCTTGTTCAATAGGTAAATTTTTTACATTGTACATGAATATTCAAAGCATTATTTCATCTGGGTTCCATTTCTAAATAATCTAATAAAAATGAATTAGCTCATAATATTTTGAATTTTACAGAATTATATATTATTCTAAATATTATGTAAAACTAAATTTAAATTAAAAAATTATCCATTGAAAATATTATAATCATAAATTTTGTTTCCTTGGGAAGAACGTTAAACAATATAAATATTTCTAAATCTATATTAATGGTTTGTATTTAAAATGTGAATTTAACCAAGAATATCTCCTAGGATTTTCAAATTAGGTGCATAGTATGGAAACACTCACCATTCATTGTAATGGTTGTTGAGATATACTTGACCAACTCTCTTCAGAGTTATGACCACTAGATGCATCTATACTAAAACGAAATCCACTAATAGTGTCTATATAGGGATGTATTTTTTGGGAAATCACAAATAATATTCCTTACCAAAACATTTATAATATTTTCCTACAATTAGGAATATCCTCAAATATTATCATAGTGTTATGTTCCCAAATCTATGTTTTCCAAAATCTAGTTCTCTAGAATTTTACCAAACTCTCTTAAATAAAAACTCTAATGAACCCAACTATGCTAAAAAAGAGAGTGTATACATTATTACAATGGAATGGGATACAAGGTATACCATCCCAAAAGACTAGATTGTTTAGTAGTCCTAAATAACTAGATATATACATAATTTCTATTTTACATTTGAAATAAAATATAACATATAGTAATAGAAATCATTCAACACCCTTGAACTCATTCATAGAATTCTTATTAATATCTTGGGGAATGGAAATAGAATACGGGTGAGATAAAATTCACCGCAATGGTTAAGTACAATGGAATATTTCATGAGTACATAAGTCATCAACAATATGGAATGATAAATAATGAAGACACATGTCATTTGGGAAATAACTTGAGCACAAAATGAATCTATGGGTAATATTAATACAGTAATCTCATGGATAAAAATAAATGCATTCTCAATGAGGGAAATTTTTAATATGGTATGGCATGTTCTTATACTCTGTGACATATATACTATTAAATACTTGTCCTAAGATAATTTTATAAAAGGCTACTTATACACTTGAAACCCAATTAATTTTTCCAACAGGTTTATCTCATGAAACTTATTGATAAATCAAGGGGATATTTAATTCTAGCCACCACACATCAATTAGATAACATTCAAAGTAAACACTTCATGTAGACATGATTTAAAATTTAGGTAATAATCATATGAATGATATAAATAATATATATATTTATGATAATTTTAATATCCATTTAACACAATAAAGTGAATGTCTCAACAAAAATATAATGACAACAAAATTAATAAGAGATAATATATGACCACTAATTAATCAGAAAAATATGTTTTGAAATAAAATCACATGATTTGAAAAATGTTGAAAATGGAACTGAAATATTTAAATAATATTTCATTAAAGACTATTCTTTGTAAAACCATTGAAAAATTCTAGAATATGTTAAGAGTGTAAATTATTTATTTTTGAAGGGAGGTATATTAACATTGTATAGGTTAGAAAACATCTCTTTGAATTTTTTATAATGAAAGATAAAACTATACCTTTTGGAACACATTATAATTATTTATTTAAAATAATTAAAAGAGTCAAGAATAACAAAAAATTCCTTTTGAGTAAATAAATATGAGTTTTATAAAATAATTTTGAGATATATTTTCATTGAATAAAAATTATACCTGATTAAAAAGAGAAATGAGATCATTATTTATTTTAGACACTTATTTACTTAATTTAAGTTTCCAAGTTAAAAAATTTGAAATAAAATATGGAAGTTCATTAAATATTCTAAGGATAATAAAATAGAAGGGTTTTTAAAAAGGTTATATTATATGTTTCCTTCAGTGATAATAAGATAAAGTCTAAAATATAAGATTGTAAACTAGTTTCTTTCTTCTTTAGTAACAATAAAATTATAACCCCTAGAATGATTAAATTTGAAATTAAAGATTGAAAATTATGAGTAAATATATTTTCATGTTAAATACCTCAATGGATTAGTATATACACAATATAAAATTAAATTAGTGACTAATACCAAATATGTATCAAAAGAGAGGTAATTGAGATGAAATCCATTACCATGCGCTTCTGTTTAGTTGAATGTTCTTTGTAGTACAATATTTAAATTTTAAAAATATTATTAATATACTCTCTAAAATTTAATATTTATAAAATCATATATGATAGTCTTATAATATCTTATAATCAATTTTTTACTAACATTTTATAATTTCAATTATTATAGGTGTTAACAACATAAGTTTCTTAGGCATGCTTTTTCATGAAAGCTCTAGTTCTTTTGAATCGAATAGAGTAATTCTATATAAAAATGATATTGATGTTATAAATATCATATTTTTAAATATATATAGATATATTTTATAATTCTTGAAATTTTTTCATGGAAAATGAATCGCATCGCTTCGTGGTGACAGTAGGATGTACACACCCACATGCAATGTTACCAGTACCTTAATGGGTGATTGATTGAAGAAGTAGTTAATATATTAATTTTATAGAAGATATATTATTTCCATATGTATCATATATATTCATTGGTTCTATAATTATAAATATACACATGATTCAGTGATGGGAAAAAATTACATCGGTTTGCGAGGCGGAAGTTTTTCGTACACATGAGACATTGTTCTATTTCTCATTTGACAGAGAATGAGATAGATCAATAATATATACTCAATATAATAACATATGAGTTTATGTTATATATATATATTTTAATTTTCAGGACATAATTGAATGTGGTAATGGAATAATTAAAAAAGAAAGATCTTAGTGAGGTTTATTACCTTCTCTTCGAGAAAAATCTTTTGGTTTACACCTCAAGACTTGAATGAACGGTGTTTAGGGAATAGAAGAAGATATAGAATGTGGATAAGGTACCAAGGTAGATATTATGGTATGGATAGATTGATATATATGGATCATGAAGTGTGGATAATATAGGAGAGGTGGTTTTATTTTATAGTGGAGGGAAAGGACATGCAGGGAATGACTTACAAGATTAAATAACATATATATATATCTTGTTAAGTGGTTCCAGGTGTCCCAAATTGAAATAAATTTTATGATATGGATGAAATAATTTTTTCAAAAAAATCATATTTTGACTTGTTTAGACAAACATGATTTCTTTTCACCGATTTAAATAACATTAATATAATTTTAACCTCAAACATTATAATTTTACTCTTTACTATGATAACATAATTATATGATCAAAAATAAAATGGGTCTTATAAAAAATTTTGGGAATTATTATTTCAAATTTGAAACCATTTTATGTGATTTAATTTTGGTAGAGGGATATATTACTTTTAATTTAAGAATAAAAAATTCATGAGAAACATTTTCTTGAAGAAATAAAATATTTAAGAGTAAAAAAAATTTTACTTTTAAATAACTTAATAAATGGGTTTCAAATAATTGGTTACATAATAAAAATATGTATGTTTTTATAGTGAGTATCAATTAGAATCAAAATAGAATCTTCTATTATTTACATTATATTCAAAGAATCTAAAATAGTTTTCATTTAAAATAAAATATAAATTATTTTCTTAAAAGTCATGATTGGGTTCCCAAATTCAAATAAACGTTTTAAAATGATTTATTTAAATTATTAAAAAGATATTTATTTTAAAAATAACTCATCCAATTGGATAGAATAATGTTTTATGTTACTTATAACATGTATCTCTTTAGTTTTACCCTCAGGTAAATCTATTTGACCTTAATTGTAATGATTTTTTAGACATGTTTTACTATTCATAATGACAAAACATTAAAGAGGGATATTTTTCAAATTTCGGTATTAAATTCCAAATATGGAATCACTTTTATCAAATTTAATTAATATTAGTGGTAAAATTTAATATAAAAATAAACCCAAAAAACATGATGAAAAATGGTCTTTCATTAAATTCATTTTTCATGAAAAATTTGATTTTAGATTAACTAAATAACTAAAAATAAAAATAATAATATATATTTAAATTCAAATATTTAGATATATAACAAATATATTTAATTTAAATCATTCATTATTAAAATTATTTTATTTAATTAATCTGCAAATATATTTTACTTTTAAAAATAGTTTACTAATAAATTTCCTTTTTTACTTTCAAATGATCTTATCCTTATTTCTATAAAATTTATAATCAATACATCATTCATATAAAAATTATAACACATTATAAAAAGGATTAATACTTAAATATAATTTTTTTAATAATTAATAAAAGTATACTTCCATGAAAAACTTTTAAAACACTTTCTAGGCTTATTTTGGCCGAGTAAGTTCATAATAGATGTTCATACTATCAAATTTGAGTTTTTGTTACATGAAATACTTAAATGTAAAGTTTATTGTTGTTTAATTAAAATAAAATGTCCAATTACTATAATTAATGCTCAAGTATTACATTTTACCCCTTCCATGTTGGTCTTTCCATCACTTATATAGGAGGATCCTACCCCCTTCTATTATGCATATGATGTAATGGATGGTTTTAATTAATCAATCAATTATACTTAATTAATTCTTTACCTAAAATGATCTAACTGATTCTAAAAACCCAATGTGGTTTTACACCCTTCCTAAAAAATAAAATTCATTTTTAAACTCTACTATGGAATCAAAATATCATTGTGATGTTCAGTTAAAATGTAATCATTTAATAAATATGATTGAAGAATTAATTAATTAATTAATTAATATTAAATATTCTAACAAAATTCATGTTGCTAAGATTTAAAAAAAACTCCTATAATAGGGTAAAAATTTGATTACAGATTAGTGGAGTGTTCAAAAAAGATATATGAGTTCGTCTTTTATGGTAAAATTACTAATTTACCGATCACAATCATTTGAAATAAAAAAAATAAAAATTCCCTCTCATTTTCACAACCAATAAATGCATACGGATTTATAGTTTATGAGATTCTAAGCATGATCATAGGCCTTAGTTGGAAGTTAGAAGATTTTATTGTCATAGAAGAGATCACGCACATGACTCCTGATAATTTGGATGAAAATTTTACATCTTTGGATGATAAATATCTAAAATACACTCCCTCTTGATGAATTTAACAACATTATAATTACTTATTATATGAAAAATTTATAATTCTTTCAATAAGAAGGTTACATCTAAAAATGGAACTCCATTCAACTACTTAAATAAGGATAATCATAACAATAATGTTCATTATGTTAAAGTTGTATACACATATACATATTTTGATATGGATGTGATGTTTCATACCATAAGGTATCTTATTTCTAGAAACAGGATAAGTGGAAATGGAATGTTAAATGGAAATATTCTATGGAAATTTTTTAACTGATGGTCCATTTTAAATAAGGCTGAAATATTTCTATGATTTCCAAAAGAATCTATCAGATTTAAACATGAACACAAAGAATATCATTCGAGAAGAAATATAAAAAGTCAAAAAGGACAATTTTTTCTTCTAAAGGGATGTGAAAATTTTTATCAATATCTAAAATTATAAATGTATTATCAAAATTTTAAGATATATATAGTTTTAAAGAAGATAATGAGTGTTTTTGACTTCTTTTGATGAAGATGGTGAGAAACTACACTTGGTTAAAGTGAATTATAAGTATTACAATTATGATGAAATAATTTTAAAAATTTAATAATATGAAACTCAAATAGATTTAAGATAGATTAGTTACTTTCAATAATGTATAAAATAAATATCAAAATTAGAAAAATAAATCAAAAATTGTAGAAAGGTAAAAAATTTATTACCAATCTATAAATTGATCTTACTAATTGAAAATATTGATGGTTTATAGAATATTTTTTATGATGATAATATTTTTATTCTCAATATAGAACAATTGATAAAATAAAATGGGGTTTTTTACCATATATAAATGTAATTCCTCTAAATAAAGAGGAGTTCTTGAAATATATATCCTTTTTTAGAATATTTGTTATGGTGTTGTTAAATGTTCAAAGGTAGATGATAAAAAAACATATCACCTATGGGTGATAATAATTATGAGTTTTTAAAAAATTATAAAATCAAAAATACCAAGTTCTTATAAAAATATGGCAGCACATGGAAATCCATAAATTCTAGGAACACCAATTTAATGTCAAAATATACTACATATAGAGATCTAAAAAAGAGAATAAGATATACAATTGGAATAGGAATATTTAAGAATTACATAATATTTTTAAATTCAAAAGAGATATAATATTTATGACTAAAATATGGAAACAAGACAAGTACCAAATTCGAAGAAACATTTCAGTTATAGTGTTTAGTATTCTTTCTATGGTATTTTTGGTAATATGTAAGCTTCAGACCAAGAAAAAAAAAATATTATTTCAACTTCCATAATCATAATATACCAATTTGGATTGGGAGTAATGATTTTGAGGGGGGAAGAATCCCACAAAAAGGATGAATTTTTTTAAAAAACTAATTATTCTAGATAGATATAACATATTCAATTTTAATATCTTAAATAAGTATATGGAAGGTGTGAATAGTTGGTCACCATGAAAATGAATGTATCATCCTTTTACCAACCCATAAGAATTCTATTTTCAATACTCAATAGCCTTAAAAGAAGAGTTTAAAATGAAAGGACAAATCCTTAGTTATGGATTGAACACTTAAATCATGATATGGGATAATCCATGGATTTTTTACAATAGATATTCAACTAATATGACAAGTGATTTAATAAACTGGAAGAATTATGAAATCAACAATAATGATTAGTGAATTTTAGAAATATAGAATTACTCAATATTAAAGGAGTTGGATATATATTTATTAGAAATGAATATCTAAAATCTAAAAGGACACTTTATGTTGATATATTGAAAAATAATCCATTAAGTGTTTCATATCATTGTGATGATGGAATTAGAGTGTTTTTATAGAATGAAATATTATTCGTCAAGAATTTTGAATATAGGAGAGTGTCTATTATAGAGAAACTAACTAGGATAATTCCATTTCTAGTGGGTAATGCTAGAAACTCATGTTATCAGATAATGAAATAAGACAACTACTTTTAGCATTAATGGCTTGGTAAACATGACTAAAAAAATATAAAAAAGATATAAAACATAACATGATTTCAAAATATAAAATCCTTTTGATCAAAATTTATTCATTTGATATCATGTGATGCATGAAAAAAACATTAGTTAATAATTAAATACATTATGAAAATTCATAAATAAATTAATTTATAAAATAATACAGTGTCTTATTCCCTTGATAAACATACCATTAATTCAATGGTAATTGTTTTCAACTATTTTTTTGTAGTATAAATTTTTGTTACATTTAATAATTTTTTGGAATTATACAAAAAAATATTAATAAATTAATATAGGTAAAAAAAAATCAATTCAATGGTTTAGTGGTGACAATAAATTCTAGCATAATGTTTTTTGGATAAATGAAAATGTTCTCTTTATAAAAATTATTTTATTTACATATAATTTAATTTGAAATCTAATTAATATTATTTTGGGTTTTAAAGTTATAGAGTGTTACTTTTTTATATATATAAAAAATTTAATTATCATTCCTACTTTTATTTTTAATAGGTTATATGAAATGATAAAATAATTTGATGGTAAAAGAGTTTTTTTTCTAAATTATTTTTATGTGTATAGTGTAGTCTTACCATTATAAATTAAATTAACTAATATTAATGAATTATTTTAATGAAATATGTAAATAATATATACATTAAAATAATTAAATTTCATCAAAATATTTTCACTAGGTAATGATTTAGAATAAAATAATTTTTATATATAAAGATACATTTGTTCTAAAAACATTTTTCATGTTTTTTGTGGGGATATTAGAATTAAATTCTACCAAATTTAGTAATTAAATCTTATAAATTGTTTCAAATAATTAGAGTCATACAATTTACATTTGGTTATAAATTAAATTTCATATTTTCATAAAAATAGGTTTCCAAGGTAAAAACATTGTCATCGTAGTTAAGATTAAATGTGGAAAGTCATTAAACTAAGCGTTGTAAAAAAATATTACAAAAACATGTTTATATTTTATTGGATTATTTCATTTATATCATAATCTACCCTATAATTTTAAATTTGGACATTTTATTCCAATTTTCATGGAGAATTAAATTTATTGTATTAAAAAAATTAATATTTTCAAGGGTGCCACGCCTCTCCCTTATAAAATGGAACCTCCTCTCCTCACATCATCACACATTTTGATCTCCCTAGATCAACCAATATCTACCCTAATTAATTTCCAAATCTAATCCCAATTATCAATAGGTTTTGTTCTCATCAAAATACCAACCCGATAAGGCTTAATGGGTGATCTAATGGATGATTTCCAAGGAAGTTCTAATTAACTTAACAGAGTATTTTTAAGTTTCCTTCTTTTTATACCCCTGTAAAATATTTTATAACCATATGAAAATAATGGATTAAATATAAATAATATGTGGAATTTATATTATATTAATGGAACCATAACACCATGAGATTTTTATGAGATAGTTTTTTTAATTACATTGATGTCTTGTGTTGTGAGCTACACCAAGAAAAGCTTGCGCAATACGCAACACTAACAAAGATTGTGGTATACGCAATATTATGCTTGGCTTCTATTACAAAAACAATTTAAATCATTTTTATAGAATTAATTTCATTTAAGGCTGAGTATAAGTGAAAAAACTAAATATTATAATTTGATCCCATAACCCCGTCATTATAATAGCAGGTATAAACAATATTAACTTTCTTCTACAAATGACTTAAATGAAAATAAGTGAGTTTAAAAAATAATAAAATCACTCTTGATGTATTTTATTAATTAATGATATGTTTAATATATTAAATATAATGTTTAAAATTGTCCTTATATGTTTTATATACATAATATAAAAACAAATTCTATTTTTTGGACAAAAGAAGAAATTTTCAAAAAATGATGTTTTTTTGCATTTTGATGACGCACCAATTTAAAATATATTTTTAACACTTTCATAAATTTTATTTAATAAAATAAATATTTTTTTGAATTGTGACATAAAAATTTACTTTTTGTTAACTCTTTACATATTTCCGATTACTTTTGTGGTTTAACAAATAGTAAAAACACAATAAATTTTAATTAAAAACTACTTTTTCATAGAAATAATTTTTATGGATAAATTATAAAATTGAGTTTTTTTAAAGTATAAATATAATATATTTGTCTAATTTAATATAATTTATGTCATTCACATTAATTTAACATTGAATTGTGATGTATAAATATTTCAATCTTTTGCAATGTTTTATCTTTTATACCCCGTTTTCATTCCGACAACGAGATTAATTTTAAATTGATTATTGAAAATTATGTGTTTTGAATTTATAAAAATTGATTACATATTTGTAATCAATATTTCGAAGAATCATAAATATAATTCTTATATTTTTAGGCATTATGAATAGACACATCAGTAATTTTTATTAATACAGCAAATTGGTAAATTGGTTAATAAAGGGTAAATATATTATTATAATATTACCTTAACCACTATTCTAATTTTATTTGATGAGTTATTTTCACCATACAAAATATTTGGGTCTAAATTATACCCTTCATAAACCACTTGGATGAGATTAGTACATTTGATATATTTTATTTAAATAATTGTTGAATACATCTTACTCAAATTTTAATAAATAAATCAATTTTAATATAAGGTTGTATAGAATATAAATTCTATTATTAATATAAATTTTAAATATAAAATGAATTTATTTGTCATATTAATTTATTTTAAACATTTTGGAATTTAAAATTAACCTCAATGGTTTATATATTGATGATGGAGAAATACATTAATTGATGAAAAAATAATAAATTAAATTGTATTAAATTAATAATAATGATTATAAGACACAAAAACGTACCCAAATATTATCGTTCAAGTATATATAGACGATAATCATCTAAGGATCAATTTAGTGACCATTTGGAGACTTATATAATAGATTATGACACTTATATTATTTTATTTAAAGTGATGATAAACATGTCACATTCATGTTTTAATAAGTATAACATTTTCTATTTGGAATTTTCTAAAAGTTATATTATACTAAATGTATTGTTACGATATATAGTATATTTATTTTTATCATAGGTTTTTATTTTAAATTTGTATTCAATTTATATGTTTATTATAAAATTACACAAAAATAAGGCTGAAATTATATTTTAATGGAAAATTCAAATTAATTTTATTGAAAAATTTAAAATAAATTTAATTTTGGAAAATTATTATATACAATAATTTTTTTATATTACCTTGACCATATAGGGATATAATAAAATATTTTTTATAGGATAACACTTTATCATTATATTTTAAAAAATCCAAAAATTGAATATTATCAAAATTAACACTATTAGTGTTTTGTCAAAATAATATTTTATTAGATTATTTAAAAATGATAAAACATTTTTATATGTGAATAATAGATATTTTATGGAATAAAATATTCTAAAATATTTATTTTTAATTTAATTTACATCATATAAGAAAATTTAGATCACTTTTAATATTGAAATATTTCTTAGCCTCGTTAAAATGAAATAAAAAAATTAAGTGATAAATTTAAATTAAAATGTTGAAATGGACAGAAAATATTCTCTAAAATTTACTTTTTTGAATATATTACAACCTCAAATAATATAATATTTATATGTATGACATTTTGAAGGTTTTTTATGTGGTTTTTTTGTTATAAATTAATACTTTTTGAGATTCCAAAAGCCCCCCTCACCTAAATTATAAAATGGAACATCCTCTATTACCGCTTCACTTCCCTTTGAGCCTTTATGGTCATACAACCCCTTCCCATTTCCCTTATTAACATCCATAGTAACATTCTAGAGGTTTCTTTCTTCTCAAAAGACCTACTCTCGTGCCTTTAAAATGATATTTAGAGGGAATATGTTGAAGAAGTGGTAATCCCCTATACCGATTCATTCAAATTATTTCTTCTTCTACTTTTTCTTCGTGAGTTGTTTCCACTATAAAGAATGAAATAAAGTACCAATTATATTCTGAAATGTTATTATGGTTATTTAATAACCCTATTATACCTTATATCCATTCTATGAAAAATTAAATCACCACGCATGCGTAAGTATAGCTTACTGTCTCCACATCATGGTGTAATATGTTTTTCACCACCATCTTACTTGGATGGATATAACAATGGAAATAATATCTATATATAATTATTATAATATAATATGATAATATGATATCATAAAGAAATAGTATGATTTTGAAATAATTCAATGACATTATTTACATCATTATACAATAGATTCAGATACACACAAAGGAAATCATACCTAAGTTAAGGGATAATTTTGAAATCAAATTATAATCTGAGATTGTTTATTCATAAGTATTTACTAGGATATATTTATCATCCACTTCCATTTCCTAGAAATTTATTCCAAAATATTTTTTTATCCTTATATAATTATTTAAATTCAATTTTACACATTGGTTATTTTTTCCTAAACAGTGTGAATGGAATCTTCTATCGTTTTCATTACAAGGTACTATTTGACTTTTCGTCAAAAGAATGAGAAGATTATTTTCTTTTAACTTATATGATAGTAGTATATTTTTATGTTTCCATAAATCCTTATTTCCATGAATATTTATTTATCATATTTCAAATTTATATTCAAAAAATAATTTTAAAATTGTATGGAATTTAGATAAAATACATTGTTTTTAATGATGAAATGATATTTTAACTAAGATTTGATTTAAAGTGTTTTATCAAAATTATTTTACATCTATGATTACATTATTTAAATAGGGTTATGTTTATATTTCTATTATTTCTATGGTTTGATTTTTTTTATGGAATTCTATTTCTGAAATCAATTTGTTTTTTATGGATTATAATGAAATGATATTTAAAAAACTCATTATATTCTTTGGGTAATACAATGATGAATGATTTATGTTATTGTGTCACATATAATAATGATTCCATTATGATATTGGTTGGACCTATATCTTCATCCAATGCAATGGGTGAGTATTTAGATCTCATGATATTGACATTACTGGAATGATAAGTAAATCCAGTTCAGTAATACTGGTCTAGAAGAATAAGTGAATTTGGTTCTTTGATACAGAGATGGAACTATATGTAAATTGTAGAGACCCGTATCCTGACGTACATGGACATTACATTACATTTGTGGAATACTTAATACATAACAAAAACATACACTAAAGGATCGTAATAGTTTAGTGTCTTTGGAAACTCGGAACGTAATCTTCTAATCGTGGTGAAAGTTCTTCAATATCTCCCATAAAGGTCATCCCTTTTTTTTACCTAAAACCTTTTTTATATCCTGGGGAAAAGAAAACATAAAAGGGTGAGCTCAAATACTCAGTAAGGGTAAACAAAAGAAATATCAACCACATCATATACATAAGAACATAGCTTTTGGAAATCTTAACCTGCAAAAGAGCTCATAATATTATATCATGGGGTAAATCATAGAAGTGAAATGTAATCCCAATAATCATAACATAAAACATGAAACTTTGTGGCATACACACATAATCATAGAAAATAATTTCTTGTTAGTCAAGACTCATTGCCAATACTATCTTAGTGGACAAAGTCTCTTTCTGAATCGAGTAACCCTCGTTTCAGTCCTGTTTCACTGAACCGGTATAACCTACCATTTCAGCCATGTCTATCTCATGAGATATAAAATCTTTACCCAATGCATTGGAGGGAGATATAGGTCCCACCCATCTTATAATGAATCCTTTCTTATGTGTGCCACATAATCATAAAACATACATCATCGCATAACACATGTAACAAAATGAGATTCTTGAAACATCATGACATCATAAATCAATTCATATAAGTTAAAGGAATTCATAAAAATAATTCCATCACAACATGATCAAATCAATTTAATAATAGGGATAAAAAACAGAACCCTTTATTATCTTATATGGAAAATAATTTTGATAAAACACTTGAACTCTATTCTTGAGGAAAATATCCTTTCTTCTTCAAAAACATTTTTCCTTTCATAACATGTCATACGACTTTAAAATAAAAGAAGTTGATTAAAAATAAACTTGAAAACTTTTAAAGGAAGCTTCTTTGAAGTAATTTTTTAAAAATCCATTCATGCCGTATAAGTTAAAAAAAACATTCTTCGTACTTTTGTGGGAAAAGTCAAAAAGTACCTCGTACGACAAAAGATTCCTTTCATAGATATTACTAAAAACTCACCGAAGGGTAAAAATGGATTTAAACAATTGTAGGTGGATGGAAATAATATTACATATTGATGAAACATGGATGTGAATGATAAAATAAACCCCAGTAAATACTTACGAATAAACAATCTCGGATAAAAATGAGATTGTGATATTTCCCTTACCTTAGGTCTGACTTGCTTTGTAAGTGTCTGAACCTCCTCTTCTATGAAGTGTCTCTTTGAGACCTCCTCTTAGGGCACTAGAATTGGTCTTTGAGGAAGACCAGAACCTCTACGATGTTGCTAGGGAAGTGGAGAAGAGATTTTGGTAGGGTTTGGCCGAGCTTGACTGCTCAAATTGGTGTGAGGAGGAGGGGGAGGAGGTGTCCTTTTATAGGGGAGGAGAGGGGCACCTTAGGAATATCTCAAAATATTATTTTATATTAAAGTCAAAATCGGTTTATAATGGTTCCAAAGGGTCTTATTTCGAAGCTAAAGTGGGGATGGGTCGAAATCCTATCAACCAATAGAATTTAGACAAGTTTAGGATATTATTTTAACCTTATCAATTAGATTTAACTCTAAGTTAAATAATTTAACTTTTACCATGTCTTTTTGTTTTCTTTCACTATATGGTTAATACACTTACTATAACATGCCAAACGAACCCCAAATTGTTTATTATTAATATATATATCCTTATCTAAGTCATTTGGCCTAACCTTAGATTTTTAGGAATACAATAACAATTAATAATATAATATTTGATTTAAAAACTATTTTGTGTCAATTTTGACACTATTTGATATATGATTTTTGTGAAAGTCATAAAAGAATTAAATGTTCGAACCAAGTTGATTAAATCAACATTAATATATCATAGTAACCTAGAAAATTAGTGGAATTCATAAAAAATCTCAAATTACATTTATTTTAGTGTTTATAACATCAATTATGTCAATATTTCATTAATAAGATAATTAATGCATCATCGTTGTGTCATCAATAAATTAACATATTTTATGTCTAAAAATTACAAATAAAATACCATCATGTAGGAAATCTTTTTATCTTTCTAATTAATATTTATTATCTAAAATCCAACATATGTAACCCTATGTAACAATTGTTTTTCTAAAAGATATATGCTTGTGTCATTTTTGTATTCATTTTAACTTAATTAAAATAATGTGTCATTATCACATACAAGTGGATCAATGGGGTCCCAAAATCGACCCAAAGATGCCCATGGTCGACCATGTATCAACCAATAGGGTTAAGACACGTTTTAGGGTAATTTAATATTATTATAATATTATTTTTTAACCCTTATTTACCGGATTTACCCTTAACCATGGTAAATAAAATATTTACCGCAGTAATTATTCAAAATGTCTAAAAATAAAAGTTACATATTTACACAATTTGAACATCCTGATTCCAAATATGGAATCCATTTTTCTAAATTCAAAACACAGAAGTGGCAGAAATTAATTTAAAATTAATTCCTGCTGTCAAAACAAAAAGCAAGTTTTTAAGAGATAATAACTATCAAAAGATTGACACTTGTTTATGTTCGGTTTAATTGTAAAATTGTGTCCAATGACCAACATTATATTAAGTGGTAAAAATTTATTCTAAATATACTTTAAAACCACTCAAATTCATAATTTATCACTATTAATTGTTTTGATTAAAAAAGTTGTTTTTAATTAAAATTTAGTAATTTTCACTATTCATCAAAATATTAAAGTTATCCGAAAAGTACCAAAATTTCACCTTAGGCTAAATTTGATATTCGGAATCCAAAAATGAAGTCCATTTTGAAAAATAAAATTTATAAAATTTCAAAAAGTGGTTATTACTATTCATAACGGCTAGTTTTAATAATATTTTAATAGCATATCATTGTTTCGTGAAACTCAGTATTACATACTACACACGCTATCGAGGAAGGTTGCGATTGCGTGTAATGAAAGGCAAGTCAAGGATGCGTGTTGTGCAAGCTCCTTTTGGTGTAGCGTACAACACAAGACATTAGTGAAATAAAAAAAATATTTTTCATAAAATCTCGGGCTGTTACATTCTACCCCCCTTAAAATGAATTTCGCCCTCGAAATTCATCGGGGTTATAAATGGTTTACTATTCGAAAGTTTCTTTAATAGAAACCCACATCGTAAAAAGGAATACCAAAACTTGGCTTTAAAAACTAAAGTATGAAATGTAACGATTACCCAAATAAACTAATCACTGGGTATCCACATAGGTGAAAATATGGATATGGAAGAGAAATCTAACCATCATGTTCTGATGGAGAGTGGTAGAGAACATGGCTATGGAAAAGCCAGTAATCACAAATCCATATATTTGTGATGATATAAGGTACCATCTGATTCCTCAGGTATAAGATCACTAGGACAACATTTTTGGTTTTCAAGATCATTTCCCTAAAGTTGAAAATTTGAATTAGAATAAATACTTTCTTTATTTTGGTACAATCTCAGTGTTTTTCATGCCTTGAACAATTTCCACTTCATCTCTTAAATAAATGAAGTTGAATTTGTTATTCTTGAAGTGTTAGCAGATCATGTGATAGAATGACGGGTCATTCCATCTGTCTCAAACAAAAATTATATACATAAGTCAATCTATAGTGATATTAATCACATATGGTTCCTAAAATGGACTTATACTTCATATATCATACTGCTTAATATAATAAAACTAGTTTCTACTAAACAGGGACTTCCTGTAGGTCAGTGGTAGGCGATAAAGGCCAGTCGCACTTCGGTTGTGGGTTCGATTCCTACAGCCTTGTCTGAAGCGATGGGTTGTCGCCCATCCTGCAGGTTGTCCTTTTTCTAAAACTACGTTACTATAACATCCCATCAATAATATCGAAAATCTTCTATCCTTAAACAATACTAACTTATGTCCAACATAATCCAGTCTAATCTTTAGGCTTATACATAATACTGCAGTCCACTCTCATAATATAGTGGCAAAGATTACCAGAGATTTAATACTGTCGTTGATCCACACATATCATAAGATATGTCTTGTTGGTCACATTCCAAACATTCAAAGTCCTTAATCGTGTATTCTCTTGAATACCTTAGTGAAAACATGAATGCAGTTAAAAGTTAACACTTTCCACATACCAAAATCCTCAAAATTCTATATACTCAAACCATGATATCACTTAGTCCTTATATCAATCATGAGCTCATGAATACTATTAAACATTTCATTTTCTCGTCTTCATTATGCGCATATCATCTTATTTCCAAAAAAAATATCTCAATCACTTTGAATACCACATCAATAAATATTGCAATACAACATTATTTTGGAATCCCATTACATAAACACTTAATCATTCCACCACATCGTTGTCATATTCAACATTGCCAATAGTGATCGCATGTGATTTCCCTTTGTCCTTTGCCTTCAGTGGTTGCTCATGTTGATCATCACTAACCCTTGGATTATGGCAATTATTAGCATAATGCCCCATTTCCTTGCACTTGAAGCATTGAAGTGTTGGTGGTGCGTTCTCTGCAGTGTTTGCTTTATTCACATCATTACAAACCCTTTTTCCATTACTTCGACACTCAGCTGCTCGATGACCTTCTTTTCCACACTTAAAACATTTTCTAGTCCCTTTAAGACAATCTCCACCATGCTTCTTTCCACACTTTGTGCATAAGGAAACATTCATCTTCTTTTCACCATTATTCTGAGATTTCTCCTTGAACTCCATCTTTCGATTCTTGTCAAAACCATGAGATGGATATGTAACACCAACTTCCATTTCTACCTTGATAGCACAACGCACAATTTCTTCATAGCTACTGAAGTCTCTTATAGCTAATGCCCTTCGAAGACTTGGTTTTAAGCCATTGAAAAATCGATCAACTTTACTTTCAGGTTGGATGTTAATACCAGAAGAATACCTTGAAAGTCTTGTAAAATTTGCTTCATAGGTACCAACAGATTCATCGTCCCTTTGCTTCAGTTCAAGAAACTCTTTCTCCATCTTTGTTCGAAGAATACGAGAGAAGTACTTTCTGAAAAACAAGTTCTTGAACTCGTCCCATTCCATGGACTCAATTTCATCTCTTGGCCTCGTATTCTTGATAAGATTCCACCATTGATCAGCTTCACCTTCCAAACGATATACTACTAAGATGACTTTATCATGTTCAGAACATTGAAGAACTGAAAATATCTTTTCAGTAGTACTGATCCATTGTTCAGCCACAAGTGGATCAGAAGACCCACTGAAAGAAGGTGGACGTTGCCTCATGAAGGACTCAATAGAATATTGTTCCCTTCTCTGCTCATTTGGAAGTCCAGAATGATTCATAGCTTGTGTAAGTATAGCAATAAGATTTTGCACTCCATCTCCCATAACATTTGTTTGTTCAGGAGGGCAATCATTGCATTGTCCATTGCATTGATCAACACGGTTCCTTCGGGTTCCAGCCATCGTCTAAAACCCTAAAAGAATAGTGTGAGAGGCAAAAATCATGCTAGGGAAAACAACATAATAAAGGGGGAGTACCTTCAATATCCAACATCTTAGGTTTAATTCTATGATTGTTACCGTAATTCTATTACTATAACCTATACGTATACTTATCCCTAGGGACATCCCTAGACATACCTTAGAAATATCTCTAGGGATCTCAATAACGCTTTCGCATCCTAGTTTCCAAAGGTTGACTAAACCTTTCCTCTGATACCAACTGTAGAGACCCGTATCCTGACGTACATGGACATTACATTACATTTGCGGAATACTTAATACATAACAAAAACACACACTAAAGGATCGTAATAGTTTAGTGTCTTTGGAAACTCAGAACGTAATCTTCTAATCGTGGTGAAAGTTCTTCAATATCTCCCATAAAGGTCATCCCTTTTTTTTACCTAAAACCTTTCTTTATATCCTAGGGAAAAGAAAACATAAAATGGTGAGCTCAAATGCTCAGTAAGGGTAAACAAAAGAAATATCAACCACATCATATACATAAAAACATAGCTTTTGGAAATCTTAACCTGCAAAAGAGCTCATAATATTATATCATGGGGTAAATCATAGAAGTGAAATGTAATCCCAATAATCATAACTTAAAACATGAAACTTTGTGGAATACACACATAATCATAGAAAATCATTTCTTGTTAGTCAAGACTCATTTCCAAGACTATCTTAGTGGACAAAGTCCCTTTCTGAATCGAGTAACCCTCGTTTCAGTCCTGTTTCACTGAACTGGTATAACCTACCATTTCAGCCATGTCTATCTCATGAGATATAAAATCTTTACCCAATGCATTGGAGGGAGATATAGGTACCACCCATCTTATAATGAATCCTTTCTTATGTGTGCCACATAATCATAAAACATACATCATCGCATAACACATGTAACAAAATGAGATTCTTGAAACATCCTGATATCATAAATCAATTCATATAAGTTAAAGGAATTCATAAAAATAATTCCATCACAACATGATCAAATCAATTTAATAATACGGATAAAAAACATAACCCTTTATTATCTTAGATGGAAAATAATTTTGATAAAACACTTGAACTCCATTCTTGAGGAAAATATCCTTCCTTCTTCAAAAACATTTTTCCTTTCATAACATGTCATACGACTTTAAAATAAAAGAAGCTGATTAAAAATAAACATGAAAACTTTTAAAAGAAGCTTCTTTGAAGTAATGTTTTAAAAAACCATTCATTCCGTATAAGCTAAAAAAACATTCTTCGTACTTTTGTCGGAAAAGTCAAAAAGTACCTCGTACGACAAAAGATTCCTTTCATAGATATTACTAAAAACTCACCGAAGGGTAAAAATGGATTTAAACAATTGTAGGTGGATGGAAATAATATTACATATTGATGAAACATGGATTTGAATGATAAAATACACCCCAGTAAATACTTACGAATAAACAATCTCGGATAAAAATGAGATTGTGATATTTCCCTTACCTTAGGTCCGACTTGCTTTGTAAGTGTCTGAACCTCCTCTTCTATGAAGTGCCTCTTTGAGACCTCCTCTTAGGGCACTAGAATTGGTCTTTGAGGAAGACCAGAACCTCTAGGATGTTGCTAGGGAAGTGGAGAAGAGATTTTGGCAGGGGTTGGCCGAGCTTGAGTGCTCAAATTGGTGTGAGGAGGAGGGGGAGGAGGTGTCCTTTTATAGGGGAGGAGAGGGGCACCTTAGGAATATCTCAAAATATTATTTTATATTAAAGTCAAAATCGGTTTATAATGGTTCCAAAGGGTCTTATTTCGAAGCTAAAGTGGGGATGGGTCGAAATCCTATCAACCAATAGAATTTAGACAAGTTTAGGATATTATTTTAACCTTATCAATTAGATTTAACTCTAAGTTAAATAATTTAACTTTTACCATGTCTTTTTGTTTTCTTTCACTATATGGTTAATACACTTACTATAACATTCCAAACGAACCCCAAATTGTTTATTATTAATATATATATCCTTATCTAAGTCATTTGGCCGAACCTTAGATTTTTAGGAATACAATAACAATTAATAATATAATATTTCATTTAAAAACTATTTTGTGTCAATTTTGACACTATTTGATATATGATTTTTGTGAAAGTCATAACAGAATTAAATGTTCGAACCAAGTTGATTAAATCAACATTAATATATCATAGTAACCTATAAAATTAGTTTAATTCATAAACAATCTAAAATTACATTTATTTTTGTGTTTATAACATCAATTATGTCAATATTTCATTAATAAGATAATTACTGCATCATCGTTGTGTCCTAAATAAATTAACTTATTTTATGTCTAAAAATTACAAATAAAATACCATCATGTAGGAAATCGTTTTAGATTTCTAATGAATATTTATAATCTAAAATCCAACATATGTAACCCTATGTAACAATTATTTTACTAAAAGCTATATGCTTGTGTCATTTTTGTATTCATTTTAACTTAATTAAAATAAAGTGTCATTATCACTTACAAGTGGATCAATGGGGTCCCAAAATCGACCCAAAGATTTCCATGGTCGACCATGTATCAAACAATAGGGTTAAGACACGTTTTAGGGTAATTTAATATTATTATAATATTATTTTTTAACCCTTATTTACCGGATTTACCCTTAACCATGGTAAATAAAATATTTACCGCAGTAATTATTCAAAATGTATAAAAATAAAAGTTACCTATTTACACAATTTGAACATCCTGATTCCAAATATGGAATCCATTTTTCTAAATTCAAAACACAGAAGTGGCAGAAATGAATTTAAAATTAATTCCCGCTGTCAAAACAAAAAAGCGTGTTTTTAAGAGATAATAACTATCAAAAGATTGACACTTGTTTATGTTCGGTTTAATTGTAAAATTGTGTCCAATGACCAAAATTATATTAAGTGGTAAAAATATATTCTAAATATACTTTAAAACCACTCAAATTCATAATTTATCACTATTAATTGTTTTGATTAAAAAAGTTGTTTTTAATTAAAATTTAGTAATTTTCACTATTCATCAAAATATTAAAGTTATCCGAAAAGTACCAAAATTTCAACTTAGGCTAAATTTGATATTCCGAATCCAAAAATGAAGTCCATTTTGAAAAATAAAATTTATAAAATTTCAAAAAGTGGTTATTACTATTCATTACGGCTAGTTTTAATAATATTTTAATAGCATATCATTGTTTCGTGAAACTCAGTATTACGTACTACACACGCTATCGAGGAAGGTTGTGATTGCGTGTAATGCAAGGCAAGTCAAGGATGCGTGTTGTGCAATCTCCTTTTGGTGTAGCGTACAACACAAGACATTAGTGAAATAAAAAAAATATTTTTCATAAAATCTCGGGCTGTTACATAAACCCAGTTTAGTAATATAATTATTTCACTATGATGGTCTTGTAAATGAGACTTGGGTAGTATGTTCATGAATTTTCTATGATTTTGTGTTTTATATAATTCCATGTTTTATGCCAATACTATTTTCTCATTGCTCTTATTCCTTTAATATTTATGCCTTATAAACTACCAAGATTTATTTAATGATTAAAGATTTTGATATTTGTTATACATGGTATGATTTTCAAAACTTAAGTTCATAAATTTTAATTTTTATGTTTTGTGTGATATGTTTCATGTTTACTGTTACTGTGCATTTGATATCACCCCTTTTTCTATTTCTTTCCCCCAAGATATGAAGAAGGGTATAAAGTAAGATGTGTCAAAATATGGTTCCAGTTAATAAGGAAATCTCAAGAGACGATATAAATGTTTTATGAACCAGTTTTATATGTTTCCCAATTTCTAAAGTCACTAAAATAATGTGATATTTGGGCATATATTTCCATCATGTATTAATTATTCTACAAAATTGGTGGAATTTCAATTTACATCAATAATAGGGTCTTTATAATTTTTATTTGATGGAATGTTTAGTCGGCCTTTGGAAACTAGGATGTGAAAACATTAGTGACATCGCAATATACATTTCTAAGGATGTGTCTAAAGATGTCCTTAAGGATATGTCTAATTATTAGTTAAAATCTTATAAATTTGGTAAAAATCAATAATAAACTATGATTAAACCTAAGGTGTCATAGGCTGAAATATTATAATTGATTTCCATTGGTTATGTGATTTTCATCTATGATAATTTTTTCAAACATTTTTTATGGTCTTAGTTAATAGTGAAAACTAGATAGAACATCGTTAACATGTAATGGTTCATATGTGGATGGTTTGGGAATTTTAAAAATTGATTCAATTAGTGGAAATCTTATGATGTAAATCAAAAATGCGGTATGAGTATTGGTTATACTGACGAGGATAAAGATATTGTAAATGATATGTGAAAAGGTATGTGATGTTCTTCTAGTGTTGTTAAACATAAACATAATATGAATGATTAGATTTAGGTTGAGGAACCATAATAAATGATTCACAGTTCATATTATTGGAATGAATAAAATAATGAAGCATGAGTAACTGGTTAAAAATAAATTTCAACTATTGGAGTGTACATGTTTTTCAATTCAATGATTATGTATAAGTATTTTCAGTATAATATTTTCATTATGTATTAGAAAAGACATGTTGAATATTTCTAAATACATATAACTTTTATATAAGGGTATGGTAATATATTTTTGAGAACAAAGTATTATGGTAAAGATAACCCTTAATTTGTCCTTTATTTAAAGATAATTATGTTTGGATAAAGATATGTTGGTTTTGAATAAGTAAATTGGATGGTACATGTTTTTTTGGAAAATTAATGTATTTTTTTCAAGAGGGATATTCTATCATGGATGAAGTATACAACTTTTAAGGACTTATGGAATATATACACTAATTTTTGGAATAAGGAAGCATGCATGTTTCCAATAAAGATATATGGTAATTCAGGTTACAACCATGACTCAAGAGAATACATGATGAAGGTGTTCACATGTTTGGAATGTGAACAAAAAGATATACCTTAGGATATATAGGAGATAAATGTTATGTCGAGTTAGTGAATAATTTTTTTTTGTTTTGGATTTTCAACTTTGAGAAGGATTTTATGCTTATCAATTTATGGAATGTTTATTCTTAACATTGGATGCATTTTGTTAGAATAAATGATTATCTCACCAAAGGTGGACTTACGAATATTTGATTAATTGTGATAAAATTTTTATTGTAATCAATATAGATAGAATTAAATGTCATTTGATTTATAGATCGAATAATCTGCTAACACTTTGGGAATGAAAAATCCAACCTCATTTTTTTGAATAAGTGATAAACTGAAAATTGTCTATGGCATGACGAACGGTGAGATTTTATTGAAATTATGTAAGTATTTATTCCCATGATCTTTAATTTTATGGAATGAATCTTAAAAAAAAATCATCCTACTACCGTCTTATCTGATGAATCAGATGGTCCCTTAGATCATCATATATTTATGTCTTTGTAATTGTTAATGTTTTCCTAAATATGTTCTCTATCACTCTCCATCAGAACATGATAGTTATAGTTCTAGAATATATCAATGTTTCTACTTCCCACCTACATTCTTCTATGTGTAAACCTAGTGATGAGTTAATTTTGGAAACCTTTATGTTTCTATCATTAGTTTTTTAAAATGTTTTTGTATTCCTTTATATGACATGGGTTCCTATGAAATAAACTTTTAAATTATTAAACCTTTTATAACCACCAACAATTTTTTTAGGGTGATATCTATTTTTAGGTAGTAGAATGTAACACCCCGTGATATTTATGAGATATATTTTCCTAATTTATTTTATCACTTGTGTCATACACTACACTTAGATAAGCTTGTGAAATACCCAACACCAACTTAGCTTGCGATATACGCAACTCTATGCTTAGCTTATATTATGCACAAATTTAATTTATTTTGATAGAATTCATTTAATGAAAGACTTATTATATGTGGGAAACTAACTATTATTATGATACCTCATAACCTAGTCATTATAATGGTGGGTATGAATAGTATTAACTTTTTTATGAAAAACCATTTAAATGAAAATAAGTGGGTTTATAAAATAATTAAACCACTATTTTTGGATTTCATTAATGATTTATTTGTTTAATATATTGAATATAATGTTTAAAATTCATCATATATATATTCTAACCATAATATAAGATCAAATTTAATTTTCCAGATAAAAGATGTCATTTTAAAAAAATGTTGTTTTCTGGCCTTTTTATGGCACACCCATTTAAAATTTATTTTTGACACTTTTATATATTCTATTTATCAACATAAACATTTTCTTTAGAAGTGGGATATAAAAATTTACTTTGGAACTTTTTTTGATATTTTTAGGATAACTTTGATGTTTTGATGTATAATAAAAATACCCAAAATTTTAATTGAAAACAAATTTTGTCATAGAAATAATTTATAACGATAAATTATATTATTGAATTGTTTTAATGTATAAATGTAATATTTTTTATCATTAAATATACTGTAAGAAATTGGAATTAATTTTACATTTAATTTTTATGTAAAAACACTACAATCTTTTACAAAAGTTTTAACTTTTAAAGCCTATTTTTCATTCCGATAATGGGATTAGTTTTCAATTAACTAT
This sequence comes from Viscum album, assembly GCA_963277665.1. Classification (NCBI taxonomy): domain Eukaryota; kingdom Viridiplantae; phylum Streptophyta; class Magnoliopsida; order Santalales; family Viscaceae; genus Viscum; species Viscum album. The sequence goes on along the minus strand of OY728145.1, from coordinate 1,981,393,784 downwards.
TGAAACTTCTATGTATTAATTATTTTTAAATTTTATTCCATATTTGGAATCAGTGGGTCCAAATTATATAAATATAATTATTTTATTTTTCAGAATTATTAATTGCAACTTCTATAATTTTTATTAATATGCTGAAAAGGTAAATCAGGTAATGAAGTGTAAATATAATATAATAAAATTACCATATAAATTGTCCTATTTTTATTTTATTAGTAAAATTCATCCTAAAATATAATTGTGTCGAAATGATGCCTTTTGGATCACTTGGATGAGATTTAGACATATAATAAATTTTATTTAAAAAAGTTAAATAAGTCTTACTCAAATTTTAATATGAAAATCATTTCTAATATAAGGTTATACACAAGATAATATCAGGTATGAATTATAATTTTAAAGAAAAAATGTTTTTTTCAGTGTAATTTACTTTTAATATTTAGGAAATAAATAATTACCTTCATGGTTTATATATTGATGATTCAGAAATTATTTAATTAATGACAAACAATAAAATAATTTTATTAAAATATTAACAAAAATTAAAAGACAAAATACTTGAAAAAATCTATTTGGATGAGTAAATATTTACCATGGTCATACAAGGGTCTATTTATTTACCATTTCGATACTTATTGGGGAGATTATGAAACTTATGTTATTTTATTTAAAGTGATGTTAAACATGTCACATTCATGTTTTAATAAGTATAATATTTTTAATTATTGATTTTCAAGTATATAAATTTGAATAAAACTATTATTATGAAATATAGAAAATTTCTATTTACCATAGAATTTTATTTTTAATTTTTATTCAATAAATTAGTTTGTTAACTAATTACACCAAACAAATTTTGAAGTTATTTTATTAATGGAAATATCGAATTATTTTTATTAAAAATATTTAAATAAACATAATTTGGGATAATTAATATATACAATGAATTTTATAGATTTCCTTGACCACACTAGGATATAATAAAATATTTTTTTTGATAACATCATATATTAATATTTTTAATAATACAGAAATTGAATATTATCAAATTGACACTATTATTGTTTTGTAAAAATAATATTTTATTAAATTATTTAAATATTATAAAAAAATTAGTAATATAGAATAAATATTGTATTGTCTGAAATGTTGTAAATGTTTTTTTATGATTTAATTTACATAAAATTATTAAATATTTCACTATTTTTATATTGAAATATTTGTTACCCAGGTAAAAATGAAATAGAATAAATAACTGATAAATTTAAATCATATGGTTAAAATGGATATAAAATCTTGTCTAAAATTTATTGTTTGATGGTATTACAACCTTATCTCACTCCATATTCTAAATTAGGACATTTTTTAGGTTTTCATATGTGGTTTTATTTTATTATAAATTAATATATTTGGAGATTCCAAAATTGACCCTCACCATAATTATAAGTGGGAACCTACTCCATCACCTCTTTACTTCCCTTTAATCCTTAAAATTGGGCATTACCTGAAGATTTACCTTCAGAACGTCATTATTAAAATTTATATGTTTTTTTCTTCTAAAAATTCCCACTTTGGTGCATTTAATAGAAGATTTAGAGGGAGCACATAAAATAAGAGGTAATCACCTTTATCGATTACTTCAAATTATTTATTATTCTACTTCTAGTTCATGAGTAGTTTCTATTATAAAGAAATAAATACTGTCTAAATTATATTATTATATGTTATTATGGTAATGTAACAACCATTTTCTACCTTCTATCCATCATACGAAAAATTATATCACCACACGTATTTATGTATGGCTTACCATCTCCCCATCATTGTGTAAAATTTTTTTCACCACCATATTACTAGGATGGGTATAATGATGTAAATAATATATATATATATGATTATTATCAAATTATATCGATTATTAACAAAACATATTCCATACACTTCCATAGCATTTTACAATTATGGGAATGATATCGTCATTCGTGAGTGCGTACGACTTACCATCTCTACAATGCGATGTGATTAATTATATATGATCTTCATTAAAGCATGATTATATAAATGAATGTAATGAATAAATTTGATATATGTTATACTAATATACTTATGTATATGATTTAATTATAACCAATAAGACGAAGAAAACTTATCTGACAAAACATGCATTTGAAAATAAAAATTTAACACCTGATGTATTAGTACTAATGTTACTAAAAAATATGATAATATGAGTATATATGATATAGTAAAAATTATTATGATTAAAAAATAAGTAAATGACATTATTTATATCATTATATATGATGTTTAGATAAATAAAAAATAGATCAAACCTAACGTAAGGGGTAATTTCTCAATCTTATTATTATCTGGGATTGATTATTTGTAAGTATTTACTAGGTTATATTTACCATTTTCATTTATTTATCATAAATATGTATGAAAAAATAGTTTCTATGTCCTTATAAAATTATAGAAAGTCAATTTTATCCATTTTTCACTTTTATTATATGTTATGAAAGGAATATTTTTTCTTTTTCATTATGAGGTACTTTTTGACTTTTCGGCAATGGAACGAGAAGAATATTTTTTCTTAACTTATACGGGATGAATAGATTTTATGCTTTCACAACACCTTATTTCCAGGAATCTTCCTTTACAAGATTTTAATTTTATTTTTGGAAAAATTATTTTATTTTAAAATTGTGTGTAGTTTTGAGAAATGAAAACATTTTTTATGAAAAAAATGATATTTTACTCAAAAATTAATTTCAAGTGTTTTATCAAAATTATTTTCCATATAAGATGACCTTATTTAAATAGGGTTCCATTTTTATACCTATTATTACAATGGTTTTATTGTGGTTATGATGGAATGATATTTATGAAATCCATTTCTTTTATATGGATTATAATAGAATGATGTTTAAGAAACCCATTTTTTCTATGGGTTATGCTATGAGGATTTATTTATGTTATTATAGCACACGTATGAATAATTCAATTAAGTGATGGGTGGGATCTATATCTATATCTATTGAATTGGTAAAGTATTTATATCTAATTCGATAGACATGAATATAATTTCAAGTAAATACAATTTAGTTTTACAGGGCTGGAATGACATGTAAATCTCGTTCAGTAATATAGGGAAAGAACAACAAGTAATATCAGTTCAGTAAAGGATAATGTCCACTACAATGGTCTTGGAAATGATTCTTAGATAATATAGAAATAATTTTTCTATGTTTATATGTTTTCCACAATCCCAAGTTTTATGCAAATTATTTTTTCTCATGGTTATTTTTCAATTATTATTTATGTCTTATGGACTACCGAGATTTATTTAATGATCCAATATTTTGATATTTGTTATAAATGGTATGATTTTCAAAATTTATGTTCATACATTATTATGTTTATGTTTTGATAAATATTTTCCATGTTTAACCTTAATGATCATTTGAGATAACCAGTTTTTATGTTTCTTTTCCCTAGGATATGAATAAAGGTATTATGTAAGATCTGTCAAAACCTGGTTCTAGTTATGAAGGAAAATACATGAGATGATGTAGATGTTTTATGAACTGGTTCTTTATGTTTCTCAATTTCAAAATACATTAAACTAATATGGTCTTTGGGTGTATGTTTTTGTCATATACTAAGTATTCCAACAAATTAATTTAATATACATGTACATAAATCATTGTGTCTTTACATAAACAATCCTCAACTTTCTCATTTCCATTTTATGGAAAATGAAAACATAGTTCATGTGGACATCAAGACTACTACCTCTGTGAAATGATTTGTTTAATTTTTCCTTACCTCCGAAAATTGATGGTTATAAAGATGTATTTGATAAAAATAATTATATTTGTGTAATAAATATGGTTTTCTAAATTTATAATATTTTCTAACATCCTTTCCTCCCATCCATTAGAAAATATAAATATTGTCTGTGTGTATGTGCTACTGATGCCTCCATTAAGGGATGTATTTCATTATTCATCACTACATTACATGGAATTTTATACAATTGTTTATAATAAATAAATATTATATTTATCTCATTGATAAGATTATGTAATCAGGATTATGGGGCATGGACCAAAAATATAAGATTGAAGCATGCATGAAAAACAGAATAGGTAATACCAAAATACAAACATTAACAAATATTTTTCGATAAATGTGCAATAAGAATTTATTATATAATGGTATGTAAAACTAAAAAATTTAAAATTTACTTATAATACCTTTATTTTTATTATATAGGATGTTAGATCTTCTTTAACTCAGTAGATGTTAAAGGTAATAGTTTATATTGTAATCTCACTTTTAGTCGGGATTGTTCATTTTCAAATATTTGTCATGAAAATTGAATTATCTATATCTCATAAAACCATATTTTGTAGTAAAAAAATTTATTCATGAGGTTTAAATTTATTATTATTATTATTTTCCAATTGGTTCAAAAAAAACAAAAAAAAAATTAGTAATAAAAACTGTCCTTATTTCACCTTTTTGGGTAGTAGACTTTTCATTCCATACCAATATTCGTAATATTATTTCAAGTATTTCATTTTATTTTCTCTAATGAATGTTTAAGGTTATATTCAAATATATTTTACTTTATTTATAATTTTATTAAAAGTAATATTATCAATTATTTTCCATGTTTCTATGGTTTTCAATGATTATTTATAAAGATTTTATAAAAGTTATTTTCATTAATCTCAACATCTATTAATGATTATTAATTTTAATTTGGAATATAAATTAATGATACCTTCCAAATTATTTCTCTATATTTCCTATGAAAAGTTTTTTATGAAATATTCATAAAAACCCAGTTCTTTTCAAAAAGATATGTAATATTTAATGGAATGGTGAATTCATTCTTATTGTTATCGTATAAAAATAAGTAGATTATCTTTATGTGAAGGTTGGTCTGTTATATCCCTCAAATGAATAGGGTAATGTCTTAGATCTCATGAGATCAAAATGTACATAGGTAGTAAACCCAAGACCATGAGGGTACACAGGCTATTATCTAAAGCCTAAGAAGGTACACATGTGGTTATCCCATGCCTACTATGTAATAAATTAAATAATGTGTGTCCTTAAAATATTATTTAAATAATTATGTTTATATTACAATATTATACCACACCCTTATGAAATATTCGTTTATTTATGTTATACACTCATTTCATATTGATGTTCTACACTCATATGTATTAGTTTTATGTTATGTTAATGTTGTATTCTATGAATTATAATTTGAGATTTATGTCTTCAGATATGATATTTATTTTATGTTACCTTTTTGATCATATTATGTTTACATAAGATCATTTAATGTTTTATTCCATGTTTACCATTACTGAGCATCTAAACTCATCCCTTTTAATGTTTCCATTTCCCCAAGTTATGAAAAAGGATATTAAGTATGATAATTCATGAAGGGTACTATGAGAGAAGAATATTTTTTGACATATTAAATAATTTTCATAAATAAGGTTTTTATGTCTGTAGAATTTAAACACACTAAACCTTTAGGCATCTCAAGTGTGTATTATTACAAATATATTGATTATTAATCTAAAATAATGTAAAATTTATTTATGTTATGCTAAATTAATCTCAACATCACTTAAGCATGAAGTTTTTATGGTGTTCCATTTTATATAATAGAAAAGGATTTTATGTCGTTTATATTCCAAAAAGAAAATATTTAAAATTCTGTATATAAAAGGGTAGAAATTTAACCAACTCATACATTAGGGATAATTCATTTATATGTGTGTTGGCCCACTAGTAATAAATACTCAAATAGAGATAATTGATTTATTATATTTATTAATGGCTTCACATCCATTACTTGTGTTATTTTTAGGAAGAACAAGTTTGTGGATCTTAAATTTTTATACAAAAAATGGTGTATGTAAATAAAAGGAGTTTTGATTGACATAAGTACAGTGGAACTATGTTTAATATTGGTAATTTGAATATTATATATAAAAATGGAATTATACACGTACTTAGATAATCATGCACATCAATCTGAATGGTGTGACTAAATAAAGGAATTAGAGTTCTGTGGATATGGGTCAAGAAATTCTAATCAAACATGATACTTCTTGATATTTTTTGAGGTAATCAATTAGTGAAATAGTATATATTAAAAATGATTTTTTTCATACTCAAAATTAAAATATGTCCACATTTTATATTTATTATAAAAAATCTTTAAGGCTGAATAATATCCAAGTATTTGGAAGAACTTGTGTCATTATGGTAACAAGTGAATATGTTAGAAAATTTTACAAATGACGTGTTGATGTAATTTTCCTTATATATCCTAAAATTCTAATTTCTACCAAAGTACCCTAGAAATATATTGGCTTCCACTAATTTTAAGGTGATGGAATATTCAAGGATCAATTTTTCTCATGAATAAGCTTGTTCCAAAAGTGGTGATGATGGTTTTTTTATAAATATCCTACATGAGTTACTATTAATGATGTAATTTTAAAATGTATATATATAGAAGAATTTAAGTGATCCATTTAAATTTATGAGGAATAAATTCATTCATATCATACAATGATATGAATGTAACTATAGGTTTAAATCATCTTTATAATCAAGGATTAAAAAGTAAAACTAGGAAAATTTTGAGGATAAGAACTCAAACATCAGTGTTTCCAAAAGTTAAACCTATTGATGTTAAAGAAGATTTATAGAATCAAAAATTGGTTTCTTATATGAATGAAGAGATGGACCAGATTGAAATTAACGAGACATGGTAGTTTTTAATCAATCTTAATGAGAAGGATATTATTGAAAAAAAATGATCAATCTGAAATAAATTGAATGAAAAAGGAGAATTTGTGATAAATAAAGTAAAATTAGTATATAATGGTTATAATTAGGTTAAAAGAGTTGAAGTTTATAAGAAATTTACACTAGTTTCATTTGTTTAAGGAATTATAATAGTTCTTAATATTATAGCACAAATATAAAACTTGATATTTTTAATGGATTTCTAGTATGCCTTACTCAATGATGAGTTATAAGAGGAGGTATACATTGAAAGACCATGTGGGTTATTTGTTATATAATAAATGAATAATTTTTTTTGGTTATTGAAGGCTTTATATGAGATGAAACTGGCTCTTAGTGAATGTAATTATTAAGTTGGTATCTTTTGTGAAGAAGATAAATTTTCTGAAATGGTAAAGTTGATAACATCCTTTATATTAAATATAAACAATAAGTATATCTTCTTGTTATTTTTAGTGTATACTACATCACATTTTCTATAAATTATAAAGGAATCTATGAATATTATTTTTTAGAGTTAAATAACCATTTTGAACTATCTATTCTTAGGGAGATGATATATTATATTTTCCTATAAATTTATCAAAAGAAATGTCTTATTTTTCATTCACAGGAGAAGTTTTCTTGGGAACTTTTAAAAAGGATCGACATGGAGAAATAAAAGCATATTTAAACTAATATATCAAGGGAAAAATGATGTGATAAGATTAATAGTGAAATTATGTCAATCAAAGAGAATTCTAAAAGCTAATTCGAAGTCAATTATACTTTACTGCTTCAGTAATTGAAATTAATAAAGATTTTACTCTATTTATTGGTATCAAACTAATCTAAAAAATACCATTTGATTTCCAGAAATATGATTCGTAGGTACATTAATGGTACAATAATTTTTTGTGTGAAATATGATAAAAATTATATTTAATCTATTTGTATTTACAAATACACATTTGGAATGTTGTGTTGATGATATGAGGTTAACATTTGGTAGATTTTTCTATCATAGAGACAGTTGTGTTTATTATCACACAAATAAGTATAATTTGTTCACCTTGTGTACCATCCAGGAAAAAGTTTTGGAATCTAAAACTTTCACTACCTAATTAATGTGGATGAAGTCTTAGCTGAAAGATCTCAAAGTTAAATAAAATGTCTCTCTTTATTATGTTTTTTATGATCAAAATGATATAAATATTTTCAATGAATAACTTTGAACATTAAATATTAAATAATAATAACATAAAATAATAATTTATCAAGTATATTATGAGGATAAATGAATTAAAAATGTAATTTTTTTACAATGGTGTAAATTACTGATGTGTTTACTAATCCACAATTAAATGATAAATTTTAGAATCTGAGGTTGATGTTTGGAGTTCATCCTCACCCATCTCAAGGACATAGTATGGCCTATCAATTCTCTAAATCATCTTTTTCTTTGGATTATTATTTTAAATGTGTGATAGAAGATAAAATAAATTTATTTATATGTTTTTCCTTAATGTATCCACAAAGTTGTAATAAAACTATATCGGGGGAGTTATTCATTAATATGTGTTACCTTTAAGAATAATAATCTCTTCAGGGGGAGAATATATTTAGATATAGTTATTAAAAGGGGTATGTTTTGAAATTAGTATTTTTTAATATTTGAATTGTACTAATAGTTTATTGAAGATCATATAAGAATTTATGTATTATATATTCTATTAACATATTTTTTATAGAATTTATGTCTTTGTGAACTATTCGAATAGTTTATCAAAATTTATGTAACAATTTGATTGTTCTAGATTCCATAAAAAATATTTATGAGTTGAAATATGATTATAATGATAATGATGATGTTGTATTGATTGAGAGAAAAAATATTCATTAAATAAATTATCAAGCGGTGTCATTTCATCAATATGAACCGGTATTTTTAAATTTTCATCAATATATGTCAATGTTTTTATAGAAAACATGATTTTATTATTCAATGTTCGGATTTCATAAAATTATTTATCTTAAATAATATTAAAATTAATAAATAATGATTCATTTATATATGTTCTAAATTTGAAATTTATTTATATTAATTTGCTTCCAATAAAATTCAAAGCGGTCTTTCTGAGCACTTGGATGAAGAAGGAATAAAAAAAAGTTGGAGTGGATTTTAATGATATGTTGACATTTGTTTTAAAGACACAAATCAAATTCAGAATCAGTTATTCTATAATTAGTCACATGAATTGATGTTCATTATAATTTTTTTGTGTGATTTGAGGATCATAAATGAAGCTTGAATAATATAGTTAATTATTTCAACTAGTTTGAGCATATTGTATAGGATGTATAAAGGAAAATAGGAAATCTTGTAAAAGGTGAAAATACATTAGATGACCCTTGTAAAGGTAATGAATTACCTAAGTGAAGGTAAATATGGTTGTGTGTAAGAGAAAGATTATAAATATATGGATACATGAAGATAATCTATATATTTTATACTGGTCACTGAGAAATTTTATTATACACATAAGTTTAATTCATAATCCCTTGAGGATATGTAATGTTTATTTATAAATTCAACTCTGTTCATAAAGATAAATTTGAGCTTTAATAATCCCACATTATGGTACTCTAAAGACTATCCATATAAGTAATGGTCAACAAATATCTCTATACAGTTAATGGAAACCTCTGTATGAGGGAAACAAGAAAATTTTATTTCCTACGTAAGTTTCATTGCAAATTTATTACATAATGAACTCCCAAGGTATTTGGAATCACATAAAAACATAGATAAAATTTAAAAAAAATTAATTTGAAATGATTTTTTATTTGAGCCATTATCCTATATAAACTTATGGTCAAGGAAATTATATAACGTTATTCGTGGTGTCTTAATGATAAGTAATATTTTTGGTAGTCCAAAATGGTATTCCCATGTATTGGTAAATCCATGGTGGCCATTTTTTGTTAAAGTGGATTTTTCAAGTTATTGATTGATGAAGGATTAAAAAGTCAACAATTATATTAGGATAAAAATGGTTAGATACACACCATATAAAAATAACATGGTATGAATGAATTGTCCCTTTATGTAATGGTAATATTTATTATACTATGGAGTTTCAATTTTATCATATTGAGGTTTTTATGTGACAGTTGAAATAAAATTGACATGGGAATCAACATTCCATTCTACATTTTTTGGTGTGTAATAAATATCTCAAATTTAAATTTATTGATGATATCACACCATAATGTTGGACATTTTACAGTGGTTTTCGAAGTAGTTGAATGTAGTTGAACTAAAACAAGGTATAACATGTCATTGTATCAACCATGGTTTGGATAAAATTAAATATTTTATTGGATCTAAAAATTTATCTCTATTAGTGGATTATGAACCTCTAAAACATGATATCAAATGTTATTTTATTTCACCCATGATTATTTAGAGAAACAAGGTAATCCAATTTCTTAGTTTGATGTAAGAGTAGTTTAATATTGGTTAATGGTAGTTGAATATATTCATATGAAATTGAAATAAACAAATTTATCTAATTGCTGATCTATAAGATATAAATAGATATATTAGATATAAATTATGTGATATTTAGTTTCATTAAATAAAGTGAATTGAAAGATTATCTTTATGGTGTAATAGCTATTAATTAAAATTATAAGAGAGGATAAGAAGTTTTGTGCAAGAGTTATGCATAAAAAATGCATAACTAACTTCTTATCTTGAAAGAGAAAAATAATAATAATAACTTAGTACATATTAAAATTTTATTGTGGTCTATTTGGTTTCATAATTCTCAATTTTTTTCAAAATGTACTAACATTTTATAGGAAAATGATTCACTATAGGATGTACTAAAAAACTATTAAGTGATGTGTAACATTGGTTAAGGATAATAACTACTTTTTTACTCATATATGATTCTAGTGTGTTATTTAATTATGGAATTTCTCATTTTCACAAAGGATTAACCATCACATTTTCAATGGGGAATTGGGTAAATCGTTTTACTCCTTATGTTGTTGTGTATTGGATGTTTGAATACTGAAAACATTACTTATCATAACAGATAAAGATATATTTTTAGTGGAAAATTAAAATGAAATTTAGATCACTAATTCACCCCCAATTATCTCCCATGGATCCTATAATTTTTTCACACTTTTCCTTATAAAATATTTTCATTGAAGGTATAAAATATTTAAAGGGTGTTCCAAATTCTTTCTATAAATAAATTTTATTTCTTTTATTAATAAATTTGTCATCTTTGTCAACATCCTTCAATTATTTTTATTCTTCTTTGGTAATATGATTTAATAGAACCATACACCCTTATTCTATAAATGGAATATAACAATATCTTATGGATTTTTTCATGAACCCGTTTATTTTTAAAAGGTTGCATAAAATAAGATTAAATTATGAATGTTTCAACTTCTTGTGTCACACAAATGTATGGTTTATCATTATGTGATAGCTGGGACATTATAGACCTCTAATTCATTAGGTAATTCTTTGAATCTCCTAATATGATGCATAGATATCATTATGATTATCTATGTTTATAAGATAATGTGTTGACATGATTGTGATTAGACATGTTTACCATTTAACACATGGATATGATTGCAATTAGATATATTCCAAAAATAACTCATAAACTTGATTTTCAGTAGATATATTCACAAAGTTATTATTTTTATGATTATATGTATACCATGCTATTATGCCCGGATTTGATTCCTATGCCTTTTGTATAATGGATCATGATTATTGGATGACGATTCAAGTGTTTATCCAAACTTCTTATTCCATGATTTATGATTTGTAATTCATATAACATTGGTTATTATTTTCTTATTCCATGTCCATCTACATCAATTATGTTCACATACCCATATATTATTTTTATTCTCTACTTATGATAATTGATTATTAATACCCATGTCTACCCTTACTTAGAATTTAACCTCACTATTTCTTATAATTTTATTCCTCAGTTTATGAAGAAGAGTGTTATATATTATCTATCATAGAGGTTATCAAATGAGAAGGATATTTATGAGAAACGTTGAGTATGTATTGAAAAATAAGATCATGTAGCTAATATCATGATATTCTAAACCTACAAGTTCTAATATTTTATTATTTAGTAATATTAAATAATTAAATAATGGAAATGATGTAAAATATTGGTATTTTAGTCTTTTATTGTATCAATTTGTATGAAAGATAATACATAAAGGGTATATTTTTTTCATCGGACTAAGGAATGCATGTTTTAGGTGTTTCCAAGAGGGGTGATTTAGTTTTACCAAAAAATAACTTTACTCTTATCTCATTCGAATTATCACATTAGTTAAGTAATTGAATTAATGAATAAACCCAATTAGTGATTATGGGAGATTAAGAGTGATAAATAGAATACATGATATAATATATTTACAATAATTACACATTCATTTTATTAAGTTTTTAATCCTTGGTGTTCTATGCATGTTATACCACTACTGCATACTTATCATATTATCAATAAGGAATATAGGAAACTAAATATTATTAATATAGTCCTAAAATCCAAGTATAATAAATATTAAACTAAGTGATAATAAGTTAATAAATCTTTTACAGTTATTATCAAGTTCCACTATATGATGAATCAAATGTGAACTGATTTTCTACAACTAATGCCTTTCTAAGATTAACATAAGACACTCCCTATAATGTTTTCGTAGTTATATAAGTGTTTTCACACTCTCTCAATCGAAAGTAACACTATATAAATAAATATTAAAAAATTATGTCCTTTTGTTGTTATGGTGTAGTTCATCTTCTTAGGATAATTTTTGAAAACCAATTTTGTGGTTGTTTTTCTCTCCTTAATAATATATATTAATTATACCATCATATAACTTAGTAAATCATAATATAGTTTCCTAGATCTCAGAAAACATTATTCAAACCATGATCATTCTCTATTGTATGCATAAATTTTTCATTGGAACATGATATCCATAATGTCTATTTTTTCTACTATGTTGAGGTGGGTAAACCATATTTGTATTCCAACATCTCATTGTACATCATATAAAACTTATTATTCTAAAAAACATTCACTAATATAACAATTAGTATTTCCATATTAATCAATAAAATAGTCGAGATAAACCATTATTTATTTCATCTTTTCATGGCCTTACAACAGTCCTATAGAGAACAATGACTATGAAAATGGTTATTTTTATAACTAACATTTCAATGGTTACTTTTTAACACACACAAAAATGTGTTTTAGTATGCATCATGATATTGTTTTTGTATCTTTATAAATTATTCCTTCCATTACATCAACTTTAAACTCTAATGATTCTTGTAAAAATACAGGAGTATTATTTTAAAAATAGTTAACAAGAAAACATATATCCAACTTATGGAAAATAATATAAAAACTTATTTCATAATAAGCACCCAATATAATATTTTTCTAAAAACACACTATTTAATTGGTTAATGTTTTAATGAATTATCCTACCCTATTTATAAAGTTAAATACTAAAATGAACAAGTCATAGTTGAAGACTTCTTACATCCTGATTTTTCATTTTAATTCGTGATGGTTATTTAATATACCACATCTCTAAGATATAATAATTATCTTCATTCTTCATGAACTAGAATGAATATATATAATGAAATATAATTCCTCTATAGTAGAGTTAAAATGTTTCTTCATATAGGGTGACCAGATTGTGGAATTTTTGTCTCATTATTTGAGGCTTAATGAAAAAAATCTACAACACTCATAATATATAATTATCCAATGTTGTTCCTGCACTAAATTAGTAGAGGCATTATTTATTTAATGAGAAATTTGTGGCATATTTAGATTTTAAATGAATGAAATATATTTTTTATTGTGGGAAATAAAATTGAGAAAGGTAATATCGATAGAATAACTCCAAAATCTGAATTTTAGAATTCTCAACATGAATTGGAGAGGAAATTTAGTGGTGTATTCCTAAATTTGAATGAAACTCATAAAAGTTATTTAAAAATAAAATAATCTATAAAAACGGATATTCATATTAACATTACTCAATTTTGAACTGAAAAAGTGATATAATCTAGTGATTTCATCTAGGGAGAGCCTCAATTCTATCTTAGTGAACTAACTAATAGAAAACCAAATCTCTGATAAAAAAATTCTTATAAAAGGGAATATATAAATGGTGGGTGCCTTATAAGGGATCATATTGAGACCCGTATTAAACAATTTGTTTTAAAAATTTATTATTACTCCCTTTATGAATAAGTTAATATGATATATAAGAATTTCATCACTATAGCTATGTGGTTTATCCTAGAGATACCAAAATGTAAAAAACATCTAACAAAGATATAATTATTAGGGAGTGAAGAATTAAATAGTGTGATTTTTTTCATGTTTTCTTATTTTCAATATGTATATGACATGAAAAAATGAACATTAGGGATGGTTAATCCCTTAACCATTTTTACATAAAAAGGGATTATATTTTAATTGATTTCATTATTGGATTACCAAATAGGACATATAAATATGATTTTAATTTTTTATTATCGATCTCTAGATAAAATAATCCTAATATTTTTCATTGAGAAGAAAAATATTATGGAAGAGTTTGGGAAACATTATGTGCATTAGATCCTTAAATTTCATAGTGTTTTAAATTATCTTATATAAGATTAGGATTCCAAATTTACTTCTATATTTTGGAAGGGATTTCAGTATGCCTTTCAAACTCAATTAAATAAATGAACATCCTACTATCAATAATGTAATAGTCCAATAAATGGATAGATACAAGTATAAAAATATATTCTTAGTTATTTTATTCTAATTTTTTTGGTATATTAGAATAGTCACCTCTTCTAAATTATATTTTTCTATACCAAAAGTATTCGTGATTAATTTTTAAATAGAGCATTTAATTATTTTTTTGAGTATCCTAATTTTTCAGCCATATGCCGCATAAAATTCATGGATAAACGTGTTTTGGGATCATGTTTTGGACATTAGATGATTGAGTTCATTTATTTCATTATAAAATTAATGGACACAAAATAAATTTATCATTATTGTTTTATTGATCAATGATAATGTCCTTTGGAGTATAAAACTATAGATTAAATTTTATAAAAACTATAACCTCGATTAGGAAAATGAAAAATGAAAGAAGAAAAATTATTTAATATGTGAGGCCATTTTTGATAAGTTAGAAAATATGGAAAGTATCATACTATTTTTTATTTACTTCCCCAGTTAAAATATATATATAATGTGTTTCAAATTTCAAAATTGCAAGAATAGAAACCAAATACCTTTTATGTCATCATTTTGTATAATATTGTGTTTCTTCATGATATATACTATTTGAAGATCTCTTTTCATATTATAGATCAATGTGGGATGATTTTATAATTTCATATTATCTTTTTTAACTATGTGGGGAATAAAGGAAAAACTAATAGGAATATTTAGTGTGATAGGATATGTTGAAACATCAATGGTCCAAAAATTTTATCAATGGGGGGTCTTATAGATTTTAATGGGGGGAAAAGTACCATGATGGGGGGAACTCTATCACCTAAAATTTTAATATATAATTTAAAATAATTTTTACATTATTTTGGGATGAATGTGGTAATAACATGTATAAAATCCTAGGATTTATAGTTTGAGTATAAGTTAGTAAAATGTGAATCTCAATTCTGTAACCCTGAATGGACTCTAGGGATAGTTTTATGGTTAGGATTATGGTAAACATACTATGCAACCCAAGAAAGAAAATTTTTAAAATAAATATTATTTAGTTTTAGTAAAAAAACTATCATCCAAATTATTAAAAGTTAAACCCCACACCCAGGGATCTATGTTTTTTATATTTTGGGTTTTCACCCTTGAATATATTTGTTTTCTTTATCATCGTGGATTATTTTCAACCTGGTTAAATGGTTTATGAATCATAATCTCATCTTATTTATTCTATTACCTTCTCTCAATTTTCCATGAACATTAAAATTGTAATTTTATCTTGAATTCATGTATAAGATGTTTGATTTTTTATTATTATTCCCTAGTATTGAGAAGTAAGGGTTCAATTAACTCTAACCAGTTTTGATATGTATTTAATTACCATATATGATAGCTGACTTCTAATATTCACTATTTTTTCAATAAAATCTTATTACCTGAAATACATTATCTTTATAAAAAGTTCATGGAATTTTTATGGAGATTTTTATTCACTAGTAGACCCTTTTTACACCTTCAACATCTTTTTTTAGCTAAAACACGTCTAAATGAGTTCTAAGGGCATAATGTAATTTTTTTCGTTGAAATTTTATTTCACGGTAATTTAAAATAATTTATTTCCTATAGAAGTGTGATCAATATGAAAAATTTACTTAAAATATATTTATTATGTATAGAATTTTTTTATTTGGGCATTTATTCACATTGGTTTATTCCATTTAAGGTTAATGATTTTACATGGGATTTCTATTGTGTCCTTGTTATTTCGAGACCATCTATTTTTCAAAAAATCATTTATAAATCATTGATTATCATATAAATAGGAATCTTATTTCTCATTATTATATTTATTAATCTATTTTACAAATGAGATTTATCCCTAGATCTATGTATATATATTTTGGATAATAACGCTCACCCATGTATCATAGTCTTGTTTTATACCTTACTCATTTTAGTGTCTTCTATATGATATGGTTCATCCGATATGATTCATAATCTATGCCCTGCATTATAAATTTAACCATCCATGAAATAATATAATACCTTTGTTATCCTCCCATGCTTGTTAGTTCTATGGATGTTTTTCAATTAATTATGTTTATTCCTAGGACCACCTTGAAATTTTACAGTGAATTATTTTGATTCTAGATCAATAATCTTGTGTAGGATGTATATCTTTTAATGAGAAGAGATACTTGACAGGATATAAATTTTTAGTGTTATTATTTTAGGATAGAGAGAGTGTGTGGTTGAAAAAATAGGGTATGATTATTCATTCTAATATCGTTATATATTAGATTGAACCCATATTATTTATTCGATGACTTCTATAAAACCCATGGATTAACCTTTGTTACCCCTAGGTTTTTCAGTTGAAGTTGATCATTAATATAGGAACTTAATAGAGTATGACAGGGCTCGATGACATTGATAATAGTTCACAATAGAGAATAGGGGATTCACTTCCACAAAGGATATGATACAAACACCTAGTATGGTTGATTTAAGATAGTTATTTCCAATATTATTTTTAGCTTCCATATACATTATATTGTTTCATGTTTTATCACATTTATTATGTGTGTCAATCCAATTTTATAGTATATATTTATTTCTGTGAGATCAATAGGACTATAATGTCCTTGGATACAAAATAAATCTATTCATGGATAGTTGTTATATTCAATATTGTTTCCCCTTTATCTCTAATATACTTATCTTTTACATTTCATAGTTAAAATCCCATGATTCTCCAACCCCATGAATGTTGATCAAATTGGATTGAATCTAGTAAATCTCATTTTTCAATACATTTTTATTACTATATTGATGACTCTTATACTAAATCAATACCTTAATTTCTTATGTTTCCTATCATTTAAAAATAATATTTTTTAGGTTGGTGTATGATAAATTCTATTACGATCAATTCTTGTATATTTTTTATGATACGTGTATGTTTTTATCATAAATAGTAATGATTCTAGACAATAATTTGAACATTAATGTAATATTACCATTATAGTTTTTGTATATTCATTCATGAATAATTTTATTGAGTATTATATTATAAAATATTTGTTTTTTATTTCAAAATATTTCTATTTTTTATATTCTATTGTTTAGTTGAATTATTCTTGATAAGGTATATTTTATCTTAACAGAATCATTATTTTAATATTTCTATCATTATTTATAAATACCCATTGGTGTTATTTTGTCATATTTAATTTTGAGAATAATTTTAAATTTAAATGTTGTCTTATTTATATTTTGTGAAACTAAATTTATCAAACATAATATATTTTTTTGAACACTGAATTAATTAATAAATTATATTTTATTTTTTCAGAAATGATTTAAAATATTAATACAATAAGTTTTTTGTCATATTGAATATATTTGACTTAATGTGACCAACAACATCACCCAAAACAATTGGACTAAAATATAAACCAAAATATAGTATTGGAATTGAAGAAATTTCAAAAATGAAAATTAAATATAGAAAAATAATTTAATTTATAGAGTATTGTGTTTAATATGATATTTACTAATCATGGACTTATTTATTTCCATATATAATTAATTTAAATCATATAAAATATTTGTTATTATTATTGGACTTAACTCTGTTTTCTTTTCCTTTGAAGTGTGTGAAATATTTGTTATATGGATATGTACGATTTTTCTCTATAGGGTTTCCAAAAAAGGCACTGATAACTATAGGATAAATGTAAGGTAGTGGAAGTATTTAACTGTAGTTAGTTATTTCTATGGACATCAAATCTGGGTGTCTTCTCACCATGTAGATTAGAAGGTGGTGATGAATGGTTTCACCAATCAGTTCTTACTATATTTGTAGCATCGAATCACTTATATTTATTAATGGGAATATAATGTAATCATAATTGTATAACTTAAATAAATGTAAATAAAAATTCCCTTAGTGTATTAGAATTCATGTATTAACCCTGATGGAATCTTGTGTTGTTCACTTTTACTTATTCTTTCAATCACAGTCTTTAAATTCTTCTTTGTTTCATTTGTGGAGTTTCTTCTGTTGTGTAGTGATTTAGTTACATCTTTACTTTTAATTTCTAGATAGTATTACATGGGATCATTCTTGCACTTTTTTCTACCTAGTATGTTTATGTGGTTATCTTCTTTTGTTTGTATTGGAATATATTCTTGAGTCTAAAATGTGGTATCAAAGCATTGATTAGTGCCTACCGAAAAGAAAAAATGGAAGTGATTAATTGCATGGTTTGGAATCATCATTCTCTCATTTAACTTATATATGAGTTTATTAAAGTAGTATTGGGTCCCTTTTAATTGTTATATAATTTATTTGAAATACATTATATTTTATATAAATAACATTATAAGTGGTTAAGGTTCAGGTGGAGAATATCAATAGCTCATATTTCAGAATATCGAGAATAATGATAGAGAGCATTCTATTACTGAGTTATATTAAATTATAATTGATGTGTAAAAATATGAATGAAATGAAGAAAGAAGAATGAGTAATTATATATAAAAAATCAATGGGGTTTGTCCATATTTTTCTATCAAAGAACAATTCTTGTAATAGTAGTGAAGTGAAAACCTATTCAAAACATTTGAAGGCTCTTATTAGTATGTTTGATATTCCAAATATGATAAATGAGTTTTTCTATATATATAAGTAATTTGACATGATAATGTCTGAAAACCCCAATATAAAAGAAAATTAATTACTTAAACATGATTTGAAGTCAATTGGAGTCAGTGAAAGTGGACTTTTGGGACCTTGACTGGGTGCTTTTGTTTCTCACATTGCTCCCAAAATCATATGACAATATGGTGAATATGGTGAGTGAATCAAGAGAAAAGAATAACTTGGTTTTTTTATTTTTATGACCTGATAATGAAGGAATATCTTTATTATGATAACATTTAATCACCCTAGGAAAATTATTACAGTGTTGAAGAATGATGATGACACATAACCAGAAGGAATATATAAAAAGGAAGAGGAATAAGAAGTAGGATAAAAGTGTATTTTTATATAGTGGTCCCATGTGTTGGAATTTTGGGAATAAAGAATACTTGAAGAAGTATTTCAATGTCATAATGTTTAATTTAATAAGTCATGCCTCTTAAAGTTGATATAAGAACCCTATATCAAAAGATATGAGGAGTCTATTTTAGAAGAAAGGCCTATTTGATAATAGTATTATAATCTCCATTTCACTCAACATATTAGTGGGTAATATGAAGAAAAATAGTTTTTATAGATGTATTAAGGTGTATCTTCTAGATGATAAAACAATCAATATTATTAGAAAAGGTGATCTTCTTATCTAGACACAGAAGATAAATTTTTAGAGATTCAATGTGTGTGAAACATACCTGAATTAAAAAAAATTAATTTCCAATAGAAATTAATAAAATGTATGTATCTAAACAAAATTATTGGATGATTCATGTAAGATAGGATGTGTTCATATAGTGGAGGTTGAATAAGTTAAGGAACAAAATATTGTACCCAATCAGAGTATTATTTATTATAGTTCATACTATTGAAGTATCTTCCACAAAGTTATGTCATTATCATTTAGAACACTTGACTAAGAAGGGGGTGAATATCCTCACAACTTAACGTATTATGGTGATGAGAATCAGGGATAATGGTACATGAAAATATTTTATCTTTGGAAATTAATAGAAGTTATCCTTACAAATGGAATGTAATAAACTAAATAACTGGATTTTTGAGTTAGTTCATATGGTAATAGGGGAAAGATATGGTTCTTTCTCACTATGGGATATTTTCCGTAACCCTATTCTATGGTTCAACAAAAAAATTGTGGGAGTAATTTCATAGGACAGAATATGGGTTGTTTATAACATTAATTCAATAAATATACTTAGTGTAAAATGAGACCATAAATAATATTATGTGTTTCAGGTATGATAATTTTTGAGAGTACGGAAGCATGAAGTTCCATAGATTCTCGTGATGGAAGGGTATACAGTGTGAGATAATCATACTAGTTAATCTGAAATAAAATAGTGTCATATAGAGATGACCTAGAAATTCATTTATTATTCAATTTTTGAGAGAACTCTTGTCACCCGATCCTTGGGGATTCAATTAGAAAAATCTAAATCCCTCAATAGCCATGAGTTGGTTGGGATCCCTCCTCCTCATCGGATCAAAGGGATTCCTCCTCGTTCTTAGATTTAGAGTAGTCGGAGGAGTTACAGGATGTCATTAAGATAAATAATTAAACCCATGTTATTAAGGATAATTATAAATAATAATTTTACCCCTTAATTCAAGAAAAAGAGAGGTAGTCCTTTGGAAGGTATCTTAACAAAGAGATAAATTTTGATGAGTATCTAAGTATCTAAGTGTAGATGTTCAATAGGGTTTAATTGGAACTTGATAGTGACCCTAATTTTGATTTTCTACAACTCCATTGAGAATATATTGGGTTTATATTTCTATTGATGGAAGTTACTGACTTACAAATGGTGACCATTGATTTTTATGAAGTTTGGAGGAAATTTTCCCTTAAAGATAATTCAAGAATATGCTGAACACAACCAAATTCATGTGTATTCCCATATATAATGAATCATATATGATAACATGCCTTTTATATTTTTTTGCTTATTATTTTTCTATAGATTTACTCTACTTGATTTATAATTGACATCTTCTACTTGTTTAAGAGAGTGAGAAATAGTTTTTTCTTTTACTGAGGGAACCCACTGGTTTATAAAAGTTTCTAGCATTATGATTTATATGATGAAGACATGATATTTTCTGGGGGAATCATCACATACTTGTTTCCACTGCTTTCAAATTTTCCATTTCAAGAGAAAATTTCAAGTGGTATCATGGTTTTGATTCTATGCTTTTCCATCCCTTGTGGACTTCATTAAGGAAATTATATCACTATTTGTCAGCAAGTAAGTAGGGAAATATTTTAATCTATGGGTAGTTTTTTTAATGTGCATGTTATTAATAAGGCCTCAGTCTTTTGGGTTATTTCTTCTGGGGAACTCATTCTTTCATTATGTATTTTTTATTTACCAAAGTGCACCATAGGTTGTAAAATAGGTTGTTCATCGCCAAATTATAAAACATGTTTGTACCGTGGGAGCATCACATGTTATTCTTCAATTTAACTGACTTTTCCAACAGGTAGTGAGAAAATTTTACTATAGGTTTTACATTAATTAAAAAATTGGATTGTACCACCTATGTCTATCACATATGCCCTAAAACAGTTATAGGATTCAAAATCAAAGGATGATGATGTAGGTTCAGAGCGCAACAAAAGCACATTGGTGGGTGTACCCACCTTTAATTTTTTTGTTAACAATGATCAATCTGAGATCTATACTGATATAAAATGTTGGATCTTTGGAATATAATGATGAATTAATGAAAAAATAAGGGATTCCCAAAGCCATGTATAGATACATCATATATTGATTATAATTAATTTAATTAAAACACAAGAATTAGTATGGTTGAATTCTCTCTCCGCTGATGTTTCCAGTCATGTGCCGCTGAGATATGTCATTGAATCATTAAATACAAGTTTAGGATTCTTCTAGTGGTGATCCACACATGATCCATGTATCTCTAGACATCACTGAAGGGATCACTAGGTGCTAGCACAGAAGAACCTTTTCTTTCGATGCCCGCCTTTGATCGCTTTGAGAGCCGCTTGCAAAGCGCTCTCCTTGATCAGGTGGAGGAGGTCTCTCTCATATCTTGAGAGTGTTCTTGGTGGAAAAAAGAATTCTCTATCGTCTTGAGAACTTTTCTCTATTTTTTGTGCACTACCCCAAAAAAATGGATATGCTAATGAAAATTATATAATTGGAATTTTAATAACATAGAATAATAAAATGAATTAATTTCCTGAAATCATTTATTCATTTCATTTAATTCTTAGTAAGACCCCATGTCTAATAATAACAGCTGACTATTATTATTACATGACATGAACCCAGTGAATTAAACCTAATATTATTTAATTAAATAAATAATATTATTTCTCACAAATCCCTAGAAAAACAACACGCCATGTATATTAATATAAATGACATGTACTCTTTGTTTTTCTATTTTCTTTATTTTGTCCAGCACATTTATTTGACCTTGAATAATGGATTTTTATTTCTCAAATAAATATCACTAAATTACTCTCTAACAAATATATTATTTACCCAAAATATATTCTCTTGGAATACTAGTGTCAATATAAATGGGATTAGGCATACTTGAATAATTATTAAAACACAATTGGGAATAATCATTATTCAAATTGTTCAATTAATATTTAACTGAGATACTTGTAAACACATAGTGTCTGTCCCTCTAAGCATATTTCTTAGTGGCATTAGATGGATCCTACCTAAAGTCCAAGGATAGATTCTAGAAACACACCAAGGAACCCATAGAGAAATAAGTTAACGCAACAATGACGTGTCACCTACTACGAATGCTTATCGTGTAATGTATTCTATTTGTCTTGATATCTCAAATCAATTAGGTTGCATGCTGTTTCCATCAACCCATGTGCTAGATTATTCTTTCAATGAATTCTCTAAATTGAACTTTCCCATTCATTACCATGGCCATAGATTTATTTAGGCTATATCAATTTCAGTAATGGTTGGGAGATATTTACTTCTGTTATGGAATACAAGAGAAAAATCCTTTCTCACATTATCTATTAATATAGTAATACTGGTGACAAACCCAACATATCCTACCTCATTGAGAATAGTGTATCATCTTACTATTCATCAATACATCTATGTGTGCGAGTTTTTATACCCAATAATAATAATATTAATGTCCAAGGACCAAAACACATGTCGGTAGAAAGAAAAATCCAATGAAACTATCAAATGTGGATTTCCTACTGGCAGGTCTCATTCTCATAATAACCTCCTGGATATTTCCAAGGGTGCACACCATGAGAAGGTGAATCAATGATTTATGAGTCATCACCGCTAATTGCCTTTATTATTTGTGTCCCACAAATAACATCATCCATCCATAGAACATATATTCAATAAAAGTGTAATGGATCTTCCAGGTTCTCATCGTAGCAAGGATCTGCTATGAGCTTTTAGTGTAACAGATATCCTTAGGGAATTATCACATGCATTTTCATGTAGAATAAAAATCAAGATTTGAGATGGTATTTTTAAATGAATAATGTAAAAAGTAGTTGGTTTTAGGCCACCAACTCCAACAGACTCCCACTTGGACTAGAGCTAACTACTAAAAACCATTAACCCGCTAGCTCCAACATAATATTCATGCTTCCACAGAGACATGACTTTAGTCATGGGGTTTACCACATTCTCATTCTTTTACACTCTTCACAATGTAATGTAACACATTTCATATAAATCTCTCAAGAGGTGATACTTCCGAAGTATGTGCTTTGTCCGTTGATGTGAACTTGGTTTTCTTTCAAGAGCCACCATTGATGTACTATCACAATACAATGTGATGGGATCTTTAATATTAGGCACCACGTCATGATCCTGGACTAAGTTACGAATCCAGATAGCTTCCTTGGATGCATCAAAAACAACTCTCTATTCAGACTCCACTAAAGAATCAGTGACAACTGGTTTCTTTTAACACTTCGAGCTCACAAATCCTCCATTGAGACAAAATACATATCCAGATTAAAACTATAGATCATTATGATCTATCTGAAAACTAGTATCCGCATACCCTCTGATTAAATGATCCTTTTATCATACATACATCCGGAACATATCCTTAGTTATTCTCAAAAACTTAAAGATATTCTTAACAATAGTCCAATTTTTTTCTTTTAGATCTTCTTGATATTTTTCCACCATGCTCAGTGCCTAGGAAACATAGAGCCTCATACATAACATGGAATACATGATGGATCCTATAGCCAAAGATTTTGGTATCTTACTCATTCTATCTTCCTACTATTCTATATAAGGATTCATTTTAAATGAAATTTGTAGGTCATGTGACACTGGAACCAATCCCCTCTTGGATTTTTAATACTAAATCTCTTTAGTATTTAGTCAATGTATGTACCTTGACTTAGTCCAAGCAGTATGCTGGATTTTAATAGATCAGACCACTCTTGTCCATTCCCTTGCTGAAATCTAGTGGTTGAGGTGTTATGGGAGGTCATGGTGACTCATCCCCAGCACTATACCAAATGTTTAGTTCTGTGAATAGTTTTTACAGTTTTATGAACATTTTCATAGTGTCTCACAGTTATTGTCTCACAGTTATTGTCCCATAGTTACTGTATCACAATTACTGTCTCACATTTACTGTTTCACAGTTACGCTCTCAAAGATTCTTTCTCAGAGTTACCATCTCACAGTTACCATCTCACAATTATCATATCACAGTTACTGTATCACAGTTACCGTCTCATAGTTACCGTCTCATAGTTACCGTCTAATAGTTACCCTCTCATAGTTACTGTCTCATAGTTATCGTCTCAGAGTTATCATCTCACACTTACCTTCTCACAGTTATCATCTCACAGTTATCATCTCACAGTTACTCTCTCACATTTATTGTCTCAGAGATACTGTCTCTCAGTTACTATCTCGTGAATAGTGTTTCCCGAACTGTTTCATATTTCCTTTTACAAATATCTATATTCTTTATGCTTCACCTATTTAACAATTTATTTGACATAAAATGCATTCAAGGCCTAGTTTTAACGGATTTAAGGCCTATTTAAATCCCATAACTCCAATATTAATTTCTATAAGGCTTGACATTCCTTTACTTAGTCAAACCGTGGGGTTTAATGTGATCTACTTTTAATGGAAAATCCAACATATCTTAAACTGCTGCTCTATTAAATCTTATAAAGGGACAAGTATTCCCCCTCCCATGTTCTTCCTCTGTATTCCTTAGGGAGAGACACTTGAACCGTTCCTTCCTTCCTGTATGTGTTGTGCGATCAAACCTTCCTCCCCATATTGTTTCTCCTTGAGTTTCATCCTCCTGCATGTGCACTATAACATCCCAGATAAGTAAGGAATGAGGCACTTTTCATATTTTTTAATATTTTTGAATTACATATTAATTTTACATGAAAGGGGACTCTATGTTCGATAGCATACCCGATACGCAAAAACGGGTTTCTTTGAAATCTTACGTTGCACACTAATAATATAATATTATTATTTTAAATGGTAGTTAACTCCTAGCCATTTTATTGGAAATAATTATCCAAACTAACTACAATTTGATTATACATGTTTTTTAAATGTATTTACATTTATCCAATAAAAATATAAGGGCTTAAAATGTGAATAAATCTAATTTAAGCATAATTTACATTAAAAGGTCAATTTACAACCTTTTAATAAACAACCTTCTTTAAATCTAGTTTTGGTCATTTTTATATTTTCTATTTGACCAAATAAAATTCTTATTTATATTTGGGGCATCAAATTTTACTTTGGGAATTTTTTTTGGGATTTCTCCGATAAAGTTCAATTTTTAATGAATAGTGAAAAATATTGTATTTTAATTCAAAAATGTGTTTCGATATAATTTATTCCTATGGTTATATTATCCTTTTAATGGTTTTAAAGTGTAAATAGATTATATTTTTACCATTTAATCTATTTTTGGTCTTTTTAAGCAATTTCAATTTGAAATTTGACATAATCAACTATCAATCTTTTAATAGTTATTGTTTCTTGAAAACACGATATTTATTTTAACAACGGGAATTAATTTTAAATTAATTAATGAAACTTATATTTTTTTTAATTTTACAAAATACACATCATTTTTGAATTCGTAATATCAAATAATTCATAGGCTGATGTTTTTGTATTTTTCTGAAAATCATCAATTTTTGATGAATAGTGAAACCTCTTAGTAGTGGTCATAAGAATTGAATTTTTCAATTAATTGAAAATTTACCACTTCTGTGATTTGAATTTTGAAAATCTGACATACATGGTTGTTATAAGTAAGTAAAATGTGGTTCAATAAGATGAAAATAACTTTTGGTGAATAGTACCTTTTGACTTTTATTTACTGCGATTAAAGGTAAATAAGGTAATTCAAGGTAAAAAGAATATTTTAATAATTCACAATTACCTTAAAACTTGTCCAAACCTTATTGGATAAGTAATAAACGTCCATTGGAATCTTTGGGTCGATTTTGGGACCCCTTTGATCCACTTAAAAGTGATAATGAAAACGTATCTTAATTAACTTAATGTAAAGGAAAAAATGTAAAAAACAAATATATTTTAGTAAAATATTTTTTACAAGGGGTTATATAAATTATCATTTAGACTATAAATATTAATTATAAAGATAAAAATATTTTTTTCATCTAGGTATTTTTTTCATAATTTTTAGACAACAAATAAATTATATTATTTATGAAATAATAATGATGGAGTGTTTACCTAATTAATAAATCATTTAAATAAATAAGATTATAATGATTACAATATTACTCAAAAACATGTCCAATTTTTATTAGAGGATTTTATTTCGCCTATGACTCCAATTATCTTCAACTTTAATGATTTTCGGACCTTTTGAAACCGAATATCATTATATAATAAAATAATACTTTCACACTTTCCTAAAGAGCCCCTCCTCTCCCTTATAAAAGGAGGCCACTTCTAACCCAATACACAAACCTCTAATTCCATTTGAATCATAAAACATTTCCCAATTACAATCCCTACATCCCTATCATCCTCCTACAATCCTTACCTTAGGAATAAGGAACGTCAAGAAGTCTTTCGGTTCAAACTAAAGAGACTTACCCAAATTAAATGTGATGTTTTTTCTGAAATTGTTGATTTATTTTACTTCTCCAACCCCTAAACTCTTTTTATTACTTTGTTTTGTAACAACACCAGTATCCTCAATATACGAGGATTTTTTTTATGAGAAGGATTATAACTACACTTACACACACCTCTGTCTAATGGATGAAGAATATAATGATTCTGTGGATGGGAAACTAACGCCTCACAAAATGATGATTGTTCGATTATCTCCTACCACCTATCATAGTTGCCATTATAAGGGCACTGTATTTATATATGATATATATTATGTTTATGTTTTCTTTATGCTTCTGTATTTTTTTATATCATACCTTTATGGTTTCCATTATTTGTAAACATGATAATTTCATTTGAGGAAGTGCGGACTACCGCCCCCTCAAAGTGATATAACTCGTCCATACCATATGTTGTACGTATAAAGGATATATTTAATTATATTATATATGATACAATATTGGAATTATAATACTACTATATATCATTATGTTTTAATTACATTAAATATGAAATAGAAATGGAAGTAGCATTCTTGCATACGTAAGAATTACCGTCTTCATGAACGGTGCATATCATTTCATACCTCTAAATGTTATGTACTATTAAAAATATATGTATATACTGGATATATATGATATATATGATATATAAATCACGAATATAATTCTGGATATAATGAAATTTTGACCATGTGAACAACTTGTAAATATAAGGTGTTCATTTTTTACTCGAGTACAAAATATCAACAAAATGAACGTTATTAACTTCAATAATGAAATAAAGTTTATAACATGATAATAAGTGATATAAAAGGAATAATAAACTTGAAAAAGTTTTTTATGAAAGTGGAAATTAACTTTAGTTTATTATTCAGGAGATTAAAGAATGATCGAGTCAAGTCGGACACGAGGTAAGGGACTTCGTCTCAATCTCCTTTCATTGATGCATATTTTATTTTAATACACGAATTTCTTTTATATGTTCTATAAAAACCCTTGAGTTTTAAAAGGGAATATTTCTCTAAGAAGGGTTTTACTAAATGACAAAAGGAATGTTTCTTTTAACTTAAGCAGTGATAATGACCTTTTTTGCCGTTACGATTACCATTTTATGTTTGGATTCCTCAACAAGCCGTAATGTTTTTAAAAGAAAATAAGTACCATATACTCTTTTATGTATTTTGGTATTGAAAATGGTTCTGATAATGGATTTTTTATGTTAATATATTTATGTTATATATTTTGATTAAAATTTGGAAATGTTTTATTTCCATTATATTTGTTTTATGTCTTTTGATTTTATAATGGTACTTGGACATTTGACGGGTGGTTACGAGATAAACCAAATGACGGGTGGTGCCGTGAATACCAGGATGGGTGGTTACTGTATAACCTCCAATGCATTGGGTATGGAAGTCGGCCATATGCCTATTCCATTTAGTGATATGTGTGGAAGTTGACCGTATGGTTATTATATTTAAGTATGTTTATGTTCCAAGTAACCTATATATGTTATGTGTTCTTTATTTGGGTTTTATGGTAATATTTTGGTTAAAAAATGGTGAGTAGTGATATTTTATTCAGTGAAAAGTATTTACTACTTCATATAGGTGAAAAGTATTACTTATGTTAAAGTGTTCATGGTTTACTTGTTGTTTTAAAAAACTTACAGTTTTTCTTCCTTGTGTATCCCTTAATGAGATTTTTATGCTCATCCCAAGTTTTTGAAATGTTTTTCACAGGACATAATGTGGAATAGGGTCAAGGATGGGATCAAGGAAAATTCATGTTGTCATAAACATGGAACTAGACATGACTCTTTTTTTCAAGAGTGTATATTTTGTAAAAAAATGGAACCTATATAGAAGTGTCTACTTTATAATCTTTTGAGATGTAATAGTTATGTCCAAATACTCTAAAAATCTAAACATGAAAAGATCCTCAATGTGAATTATTCATGTAATTCAGTATTATGTAAGGTTTAAGGCTGGGACTTTATAGTTGGTATCAGATGTTGGTTTAGACAACTTTAGGGATTATGAGTTTTCGTTAGACACATGGTTAGTCCCTATGTCTTTTATTTCAGTAAAATACTTGTTTTAGAACTTTTTCTGATCAAGGAAAGTCTGTTACAAATGGAAGGAGGAGGATCTCCAATGACATTCTTATCTCTTCCTGATGACAAGCTTGCAATAATTATTACAAAGTCATGTTCAGATGATTGTGAAACTTTTTCTAGCATACAACTCATTTTCAAGAAGTTTTTTGAGATATCAAACACCTCCACTATACCTCGTTATCATCGTGGATCATGGTTTGTATTTAGACAACTCCTATTTTCATAATATTCTCATATTTTCAAGAAAGGTAAATATTATCAAGGTATTTTCAAATATTTTACCTTATCACAAAATTTTGAAGCATATTATGATTTTTAAAATGGTGCTGAATAAGGAGACCCTTGCGCAACCTATTTATATTTGCTTTTAAAATATATTATCTCATAACATACTTATGGTATTTTAAAAGGACCGTTAATTGAATGTTTCAACTCAAATTATGTCCGACTATTTTATAGAAATCATGTTTTATCAGATGTTTTGAAATTATATGTCATACATGATTATTTTCCAAAACTATTTTTCTGTGAACACCCATATGACCCAGGTTGTACAAGGTGTATTTGGATGGAGGAATAGAATGATTTTGAAGGATCTCTAAATCATTGTTGTAATCCATGGACCTTCTACCTATGTGAACAAGATGATGATGAAACCAAGTGGATGCCATGATCAAGGTATGTTGTTCTTCATTTTGGGAATAGTTTTATTTTATCATATAGTGGTGAAATAATACATCAATAATTAATATGTTGTGATCATAATGAATTTGGATGAAAATGAGAGGTATAAAGGACCCATTTAGATTAAAACATGTTATGGTTATTTTTGAGTTTTATAAAAAGGACAACATGCATGATGGGTGACAACCCGTCACATCCAGTAAGGATGCATGAATCAAACCCACAACCGAATGGAGACAAGGGCGCATCACCTACCTTTGGACTACCTAAAGTCACTTGATAGTATGACTTACTATTTTAGTAAAATGATCTTATGGAACAAGAATAAGTTGATTTTTGGAACTTATGTTTTATCAAATGGATATACGTAGTAGAGAAAAATGTTTTATTGATAATGGATGTTGTGGAAGACTTTCTCTATTTTGAGGAAAAACTATATGCATAAGGAAGATAGAATACTATGATATTTCAATTGTGGAATAATGGTTGAAATTTTAGTTTGGAAGAATCCATGTTTTTATTGTGGACATATGACGATTTGAAAATTATTAACATATCATGGAGAACATGTTATTTGGTTAATTACTTTTCAATATGAGACTTTATGAGTAACTATTTTTATTTGGAGATAAATGTTATCTTGGAAGACTATGTAATTATATCCTTATGATATTTGGGTTTCAATTTTAGTTTGTATCACTTTTGAAGAATTTTACGGAATGTTGTTTTTATAATGTTCTTTGTTGAACATTGGGTTTGATTGAAAAATTTTGGAGATTAAGAGTGGTTTTTATTTTTGTAAAAGATTAACCTTTTGGGTATTATCTGATCTCTCACTATCCATTTTGGTTTTATTTGATATCTAAATACAAGGGAAATATATAGTTCTTCTTTTGTATATTTTGTGATTCCCAAGAAGATAATTCTTATGCTTTTGATGTCACCAAGTCTTTTTTAATGATCTCAGTTTGGAGAAAAGATTAAATTTTGGTAGAAACCTATTAAAGGATGATAATATACTTGAAGGTAAGTATATTTCCTTATATTCTTATTATATGTAGTAAATTAATTATTCCAAATTAGGAAAAGGAATTTAAAACCAAACTATTTTTATTTTATGTTTCCTACTAGGTAATCAAAGTCTGTTTAAAACTTCATATTTTTGTGATTTCCTAGTAGTTAACTTTATCTTAATCATGTTTTCTATCACTCACCATCAGAACTTGACGGTTTGTTTTCTACTCCATATCCATGTTTTCATGGAATCCTAGTATCTGTTGTCTTGGGTAACCTTTGTACTTCTCTTCCCTTATTTTAATGTGATCATTTTATTGACTCTTTTTTCGATGTGGGGATTTTAATGAAGTTTTCAAGACAAGTTTTAAAATTGCAAGGACAAAATTCCCAAAAGGGGGGAAGGATGTAACATCCCAAATAAATAAGGAATAAGACACTTTTCATATTTATTAATATTTTTGAATTAAATATTAATTTTAAATTAAAGGGGACTCTTTGTTCGATAGCGTACCTGATACGCAACAACATGTTTCTTTGAAATCTTACGTTGGACACTAATAATATAATATTATTATTTTAAAAGGTAGTTAACTCCAAGTAATTGTATTGGATAGAATGAACAAAACAAACTACAATCTGATTATACATGTTTTTTAAATGTATTTGCATTTATCCAATAAAAAGGCAGGGTCTTAAAATGTGAATGAATCTAATTTAAGCATAATGTACATTAAAAGGTCGATTTACTGATTTTTAATGGCGAACCCTATTAAAATCTAGTTTTGGTAATTTTTATATGTTATATTTGACCAAATAAAATTCTTCTTTATATTTGTGACATCAAATTTAACTTTGGGTAATTTGTTTGGGAGTTTTCTGATAAAGTTCAGTTTTTAATGATGAATGAGAAATATTTTATTTTAATTCAAAATTTTGTTTTAATCTAATTTTTTTATATTGTTATATGATCCTTTTAATTTTTTATAAAGGGTAAATAGGTTTTATTTTTACCATTTAATCTATTGTTAGTCTTTTCAAGCAATTTCAATTTGAAATTGGATATAATCAACTGTTATTCTTTTGATAGTTATTGTTTCTTAAAAACACACTATTTGTTTTAAAAACATGAATTAATTTTAAATTAATTAATGAAACCTTTATGTTTTGAATTTGTAAAAATAGACCTCATTTTTGAATTCTTAATATCAAATAATGGTTCAACTGAATTTTTGGTATTTTTCTGAAAAACATCAATTTTTGATGAATAGTGAAACCACATAGTAGTAGTTAAAAGAACAGAATTTTTAATTTAAATGAAATTTTACCTCTTCTGTGATTTGAATTTCAAAAATCTAACATACATGGTTGTTATTAGTAATTAAAATGTGGTTCAATAAGATGAAAATAATTTTTAGTGAATAGTATCTTTTGACATTTATTTACCGCGGTTAAAGTTAAATAAGGAAATTCAAGGTAAAAAGAATATTATAATAATTCAAAATTACCTTTACACTTGTCCAATCCTTATTAGTTGAGTCATTAACGACCATGGGAATCATTGGGTCTATTTTGGGACCCCTTTTATCCACATGGAAGTGATAATGACAACTTAGATTAATTAACTTAATGTAAAGGCAAAAATGACAAAAACAAATATCTTTTTGTAAATTAATTTTTACAAGGGGTTATATAAATTATATTTTAGACTATAAATATTCATTGCAAAGATAAATATATTTCCTACATCATGGTATTTTTTTAGAATTATTTTGCAACAAATAAATTAAATTATTTATGACATAATAATGATGGAGTGTTTACATAACTAATAAATCATTTAAATAAATAAGATTATAATTATTAAAATATTATCCAAAACAAGTCAAATTCTGATTGGAAGATTTTATTATGACTATTAGTCATATTTTCTTCTACTTTAATGATTTATATACCTTTTTAAACCGAATATCATTATATAATAAAAATAATTGTATCACACTTTCCTAAAGATCCCATGCTCTCCCTTATAAAATAAGACCACTTATAACCAATTCCACACACCTCTAAAGACATTTGGCTCGTCCAACCTCTGCCCAATTATTCTACCTACATCCCACTCCTCCTCCTAGAAGACTTAACTTTGGAAAAAGGCACTTCAAGAAGTCCTTTGGTTCAAACCAAAGGGAGTTACCCGAATTAAATGTAACGGTTTCTCTTAAATTGTTTTCTTTTATTTTACTTCTCCAACCCCTAAACTCTTTTTATTCCTTTATTTTTTAACAACACCTGTATCCTCAATACACTAGGATGTTTTTATGAGAAGGATTCGAACTACACTTACACACACCTTCATCTAATGGATGAAGAACATAATGTTTCTTTGGATGGGAAACTAACGCCTCACGAAATGATGATTGTTCAATTATATCCTACCACCTCCCATGGTGGCCATTATGATGGAACTGTATTTATATATGATATATATTATTCATATGTTTTATTTATTCTTCTGTATTTTTTTTATATCATAAAGTTATGGTTTCCATTATGTGTAAATAGGATAATTTCATTTGAGGAAGTGTGGACTACCGCCCCCTAGAAGTGATATTACTCGTTCATACCATTTGTTGTACGTATAAATGATAGATTTAATTATATTATATATGATACAATGCTGGAATTATAATAATACTATTTATCAATATGATTCAATTCCATTAAACATGAAATAGAAATGGAAGTAGAGTTCATACGTACGTATGAATTACCGTCTTCATGAATGGTGCATATCATTTATTACCTCTAAATGTTATGTACTATTAAAAATACATCTATATAATAGATATATATGATATATATGATATCTAAATATTTAATATAATTCTGGATATAATGAACTTTTGACCATGTGAACAACTTGTAAATATAAGGTGTTCATTTTTTACTCAAGTACCAAATATCGACAAAATGAACGTTATTATCTTAAATAATTACATAATGTTTATAACATGGTAATAAGTGATATAAAAGGAATAATAAACTTGAAGAAAGTTCTTAAGAAAGTAGAAATTATCTTTAGTTTATTATTCAGGAGATTAAAGAATGATCGAGTCAAGTCGGACATGAGGTAGGGGACTTCGTCTCAATCTCCCTTCATTGAGGCATATT
This sequence comes from Viscum album, assembly GCA_963277665.1. Lineage (NCBI taxonomy): Eukaryota > Viridiplantae > Streptophyta > Magnoliopsida > Santalales > Viscaceae > Viscum > Viscum album. Next base: position 1,981,359,261 of record OY728145.1, on the reverse strand, counting down.
TTATTTTAATACACGACTTTATTTTATACATTTTATAAACACCCTTGACTTCTAAAAGGTAATATTTCTCCAAGAAGAGTTTTACTAAATGAAAAAAGGAATGTTTCATTAAACCTATGTGGTGACAATGTCCTTTTCCACCACTGTGAGTATTATTTTATGTTTGGCTTCCTCGACACTCTGTAATGTTTTTAAAAGAAAATAAATACCATATAATATTTTATATATTTTGGTATTGAAAATGGTTTTGATAATGGATTTGTTATGTCAATATATTTATGTGATATATTGTGATTAAAATGTGGAAATTTTTTCTTTCCATATTTGTTTTATGTCTTATGATTTTATAATGGTACTTGGACATTTGACAGGTGGTTATGTGATAAACCAAACTGTGGGTGGTGCCATGAATACCAGGAGGGGTGGTTGCGTTATAACCTTCAATGCACTGAGTATTGAAGTCGGCCATATGGCTATTCCACTTAGTAATATGTGTAGAAGTCGACCATATGGTTATTCCATTTATGTATGTTTATGTCCCAAGTTACCATTATATGTTATGTGTTCTTTATTTGGGTTTTATGGTAATCTTTTTGTTACAAAAGGGTGAGTAGTGATCCTTTATTCAGTGAAGAGTATTTACTACTTCATAATGGAGAAAAGTATTACTTATGATAAATTATTCATGGTTTACTTGTTGTTTTGAAAAACTAACAGTTTTCCTTCTTTGTGTATCCCTTACTGAGCTTTTTATTCTCATCTCAAGTTTTTGAAATGTTTTTCATTGGACATAATGTGGACTAGGTTCAAGGATGGGTTCAAGAAAAAGTCATGTTTTCTTAAACATGGAACTAGACATGACTCTTTTTTTCAAGAGTTTATGTTTTGTAAAAAAAATTGGAAACTGTGTAGAAGTGTCTACTTTGTAATATTTTGAGATATAATAGTTATGTCCAAATTCTCAAAAACTCTAAAGCTCAAAAGATCCACAATGTGGATTATTCATTTAATTCAATATTATCTAAGGTTTAAGGATGGGTCCTTATATGCACCCCCTATTTTTTTCAAACAGCAAGGGTCAATCCTTCGTTGATATAAATTATGATTTTATCATCGTTCATTTGGGTTCATCTTATATTTTTTCTCCTTGTAGTGTTATTTTATGTGATCTCTGAGCATCTAATTGTGTTTTCTCGGGTTTCAGTTGGTGCAGTCATATCGTGAAATCCTCAGGTGGATGCATTTGTCATGGGAGGAGGCAATCATGATCTGTTGTGTGGAATTCTCTTTTATAAATAACCCCAAAAACCAATTGAGGTTGGTGATTCATTTCTTCTTTATTATTTTACGTGCAACGGTAGAGGTATCATGTTTTAGTCCACCATATCACAATAGAATTGACTTAATAAATATTTGAACCAGAAATTTTTTTTGATATTGATTGTATGCAATTGCATCTTATTTTCTAGATTGTGTGATATCTCTTCATGCTTTGTATAGATTTCGGTTCATGATGGAAATTGGTAAAAAACATAAACTAAGATTAATATTAAATTAATTAATAAATATAAAGAGGCATGTAAATGAATCCGATTCTTCTTATTTTAATTTGATTTTAATAAAATTCATGAATTAAGGACGTTTAATTATTTATGATAGCTCGTTTTTTATGTTTATTGTAGTTAGAATATGAAAATAGTAAATAGTTTAATTCCCAATTGATTAAAAGACAAGTTATTTGATAAAATATAATGTCTCGTAGGGTTCTGAGTTACCCTACTTCTTACTTATGGTCTAAGAGCCCAGTTGATATGAAGTTTGTTTTAATTATGCTTGTGATGTGAGCCTAGATGGCTGTTTTGATATGTGGGGGTGGGGAAGATCATTGTATGTGGTAGCAGTTGACGCCTAATGTGGCGAGATGCATGTGATTATGCATGTGGGTGTTGGGGAGAACACTAGAGATGATGAAATGGGTTGGATGTGAATGTTTGGATACCTGATGAATCTTGTTGGTTTTGTATCTATTTTAATTTCCCTACTGCTCAAGGAAGATGGTTTTGCTTACCCTCTTTCCAAAAAGGGCTGAAGACGTGTGGGGTATGCCACATGTTTTCGGTGTTTAGATTCTCATTGGAGGATGTGTCTATGGTCTTGTTATAGGTGTAAAATACTTGATGGGTAGTTCATCTACTCATCATGTTGAGCCCCCTTATGCTTAGTAGATTATAATGTTTTTGTAGAATTCTTGGGAATATGGGTAAGTAATAAAGTTGTTAATAAATGATTAAATAAATATTGTTAACCCATGGGGTTGGATGTAACAGCCCAAGATTTTATAAAGAAATATTCTTTTTTTTAATGTCATGTGTTGTACGCTACACCAAAAGGAGCTTGCACAACACACATCCTTGTATTGCCTTGCATTACACGCAATCACGACCTTCCTCGATAGCGTGTGTAATACGCAATACCGAGTTTCACTAAACAATGATGTGCTCTTAAAATATTATTAAAACTAGCCATTATGAATAGTAATAACCACTTTTTAAAATTCTGTAAATCTTATTTTTCAAAATGAACTTCATTCTTGGATTCGGAGTATCGAATTTAGCCTAAGGTGAAATTTTGGTACTTTTCGGATAACTTTCATATTCTGATGAATAGTGAAAAATTACTAAATTATAATTAAAAACAACCTTTTTAATCGAAATAATTAATAGTGATAAATCATTAATTTGAGTGGTTTTAATGTATATTTAGAATATATTTTTACAATTTAATACAATGTTGGTCATTGGATGTAATTTCACATTTAAACTAGACATAAACAAGTGTCAATCTTTTGATAGATATTGTTTCTTAAAAACACGCTATTTGTTTTAACAGCGGGATTTAATTATAAAATTAATTAATGCAACTTTTATGTTATGAATTTGGTAAAATAGACTTCATTTTTGAATTCGGAATATGAAATATAGCTTGGGATGAAATTTTGGCATTGTTCTGAAAAACATCAATTTTTGATGAATAGTGAAACTACTAAGTGGTAGGTTAAAAACTGAATTTTTGCATAAAACTTAATTTTACCGCTTCTGTGAATGGAATTTCGAAAATCCGAGAGACACGGTTAATATCAAAGACTAAAATGTGGTTCAATGAGATGAAAATAATTTTTTGGTAAATAGTAATTTTTTACTTTTTTTTACCACGGTTAATAGTAAATAGGGTAACTAAGGGTAAATATGATATTAATATTACCCTAACACATGTCCTAATTCTATTGGACAAGTGTAATTCGACCAAAAACAAACTTAGGAATAAAATAAGACCATTTAAGGCCCACTTGGATTAGATTAGGACATTTATTATTAATTTATTTAAAGAAGAGTTAAAATAGTTAAAATCAAAGTTTAATAAGTAAATCATTTTTAATATGGGGTTATACATAAGATAAATTAGACTATAAATATTCCTTAGAAAGCTAAAAAGATTTCCTACATGATGGAATTTTATTTGTAATTTTTAGACATCATATAATATAATTTATTTATGACACAAAGATGATGCAGTAATTATCTTATTAATGAAATATTGACATAATTGATACTATAAATACCAAAATAAATGTAATTTAAGACTTTTTATGAATTCCACTAATTTTCTAGGTTACCATGATATATTAGTGATTATTTAATCAACTTGGTTCGAACATATAATTCTGTTATGACTTTCACAAAAATCATATATCAAATAGTGTCAAAATTGACACAAAATAGTTTTTAAATCAAATATTATATTACTAATTGTTATTTTATTCCTAAAAATCTAAGGTTCGGCCAAATGACTTAGATAAGGATATATGTATTAATAATATACAATTTGGGGTTCTTTTGGCATGTTATAGTAAGTTTATTAACCATATAGTGAAAGAAAACAAAAAGACACGGTAAAAGTTAAATTATATAACTTAGAGTTAAATCTAATTGATAAGGTTTAAAATAAGATCCAAACATGTCTAAATTTGATTGGTTGATGAGATTACAACCCTATCTCATCTAATCTTCGAGTATGAGTCATTTTTGGAGGTTTTTAAGTTGGGTTAGATTTATTATAAATTAATATTTTTAAGAATTCCTAAGGTGCCCCTCTCCTCCCCTATAAAAGGACACCTCCTCCCCCTCGTCCTCACACCAAATTGAGCACTCAAGCTCGGCCAACCCCTGCCAAAATCCCTTCTTCACTTCCCTAGAATAATCCTAGAGGTTCTGGTCTTCCTCAAAGACCCATTTTAGTGCCCTAAGAGGAGGTCTCAAAGAGGCACTTCAAAGAAGAGGTAATTACCGTTACCAATTCTTTCATCTTTATTTCTTCTTCCACTTCTTCTTATTAGGTTGTTTCATTATGAAGTAATAACATCAGTATCACTCATATACTGATATGTTATTATAAGTATGAAACAACCCTATTTCACCATCTATCCATCCTACGGAAAAAGAAATCACCGCGCGTGTGTACGTACGGAATACCGTCTCCACGCCGTGGTGTAATCTATTTTCCACCACCACCTTACATGGATGGGTATAATGGTGTAAAGAATAACTATACATAGTTTTTACAACATCATATTGATTCTGATATATTGTATAATCCACTCCAATTCAATTCAATATTTATAGAAATGATATCATCGCTCGTGCGTACGTACGGAATACCGTCTCCACGACGCGATGAGATTCATTCTCCATGTAAACCATTAAAGAATGATTATAAAGTATATATAAGAAATAATAATAAAATATATGACATTATAAAGCTACTGGATTTATGTATATATGTATGTCATCTACTTACTTCCATTTCAAGACAATAAGGAAAGTAAAACAGCGTTCATGCGTACGTACGGACTACCGTCTCCATGAACGGTGTTTTTCATTTTATTAATCTATCTATTATATATATATATACTGAATATATATGATATATAAATCATATTTTATATTCTGGAAGTAAGTAAATCATGATATAAGTAATATTGATGTCAAGAACAACAAGTCAAAACACCTAAGATAAATGAAACGATTTTACCCAAAACGCTTCTTTAACATGGAATTTACAAAAGAACGGGTAATATAATGTCATAAGTGAACCATATATGATATCATAACAATGAATATGATTCTGTAATAAGTCAATAACATGATTTAAATCATTATACAGGAGGTTCGGACACTTACAAAGCAAGTCGGACCTAAGGTAAGGAAAATATCACAATCTCATTTTTATCCGAGATTGTTTATTCGTAAGTATTTACTGGGGTGTATTTTATCATCCACATCCATGTTTCATCAATATGTAATATTATTTCCATCCACCTACAATTGTTTAAATCCATTTTTACCCTTCGGTGAGTTTTTAGTAAAGAATATGAAAGGAATCTTTTGTCGCTTTTTCATACGAGGTGATTTTTTGACTTTTCCGACAAAAGTACGAAGAATGTTTTTTTTAACGTATACGGCATGAATGGATTTTTAAAACATTATTTCCAAGAATCTTACTTTACAAGTTTTCAAGTTTATTTTTAATCAACTTATTTTAATTTAAAGTTTTATGACATGTTAAGAAAGGAAAAATGTTTTTAAAGAAGAAAGGATATTTTCCTCAAGAGTTCAATTCAAGTGTTTTATCAAAATTATTTTCCATATAAGATAATAAAGGGTTCTGTTTCTATCCATATTTTTACATTGATTTGACTATGTTGTGATGGAATTATGTTTATGAATTCCTTTATCTTATATGAATGGTTTTATGATGTCATGTTGTTTAAGAATCCCATTTTTATTACATGGGTTATGCAATGATGTATGATTTATGATTCTGTGGCACACATAAGAAAGGATTCATTAAGAGATGGGTGGGACCTATATCTCCCTCCAATTCATTGGGTAAAGATTTTATATCTCATGAGATAGACATGGCTGGAATGGTAGGTTATACTGGTTCAGTGAAACAGGACTGAAACGAGGATTACTCGATTCAGAAAGGGACTTTGTCCACTAAGATAGTCTTGGCAATGAGTCTTGACTAACAAGAAATGATTCTCTATGATTATGTGTGTATGCCACAATGAGTAATGTTTTAAGTAAGGGTTTCATTTTCACTACTATGATTTATCCCATGTTATGAAATTATGCTCTCTTTTGCAGGTTAAGATTTCCAAAAATGTTATGTTCTTATGAAAATTATGTGATTGATATTTCTTTTGTTTACCCTTACTGAGCATTTGAGCTCACCCTTTTATGTTTTCTTTTCCCCAGGATATAAAGAAAGGTTTTAGGAAAAAAAAGGAAGATCTTTGTGGGAGATTTTGAAGATCTTTCACCAGGATTAGAAGATTACGTTCCGAGTTTCCAAAGACACTAAACTATTACGATCCTTGTGTGTGTATTTTTGTTATGTATTAAGTATTCCGCAAAAGTAATGTAATGTTCATGTACGTTAGGCTTCGGGTCTCTACAGTTGGTATCAGATGAAAGGTTTAGTCAACCTTTGGAAACTAGGATGCGAAAACGTTAGTGAGATCCCTAGAGATATTTCTAAGGTATGTCTAGGGATGTCCCTAGGGATAAGTATACGTATAGGTTATAGTAATAGAATTACGCTTACGATCGTAGAATTAAACCTAAGATGTTGGATATTGAAGGTACTCCCCCTTTATTATGTTGTTTTCCCTAGCATGATTTTTGCCTCTCACACTATTCTTTTTGGGTTTTAGACGATGGCTGGAACCCGAAGGAACCGTGTTGATCAATGCAATGGACAATGCAATGATTTCCCTCCTGAACAAACAAATGTTATGGGAGATGGAGTTCAAAATCTTATTGCTATACTTACACAAGCTATGAATCATTCTGGACTTCCAAATGAGCAGAGAAGGGAACAATATTCTATTGAGTCCTTCATGAGGCAACGTCCACCTTCTTTCAGTGGGACTTCCGATCCATTTGTTGCTGAACAATGGATCAGTACCACTGAAAAGATATTTTCAGTTGTTCAATGTTCTGAACATGATAAAGTCATCTTAGCAGTATATCGTTTGGAAGGTGAAGCTGATCAATGGTGGAATCTTATCAAGAATACGAGGCCAAGAGATGAAATTGAGTCCATGGAATGGGACGAGTTCAAGAACTTGTTTTTCAGTAAGTACTTCCCTCGTATTCTTCGAACAAAGATGGAGAAAGAGTTTCTTGAACTGAAGCAAAGGGACGATGAATCTGTTGGTACCTATGAAGAAAATTTTACAAGACTTGCAAGGTATGCTTCTGGAATTATCATCCAACCTGAAAGTAAAGTTGATCGATTTTTCAGTGGCTTAAAACCAAGTCTTCGAAGGGCATTAGCTATAAGAGACTTCAGTAGCTATGAAGAAATTGTGCGTTGTGCTATCAAGGTAGAAATGGAAGTTGGTGTTACATATCCATCTCATGGTTTTGACAAGAAACGAAAGATGGAGTTCAAGGAGAAATCTCATAATAATGGTGAAAATAAGATGAATGTTTCCTTATGCACAAAGTGTGGAAAGAAGCATGGTGGAGATTGTCTTAAAGGAACTAGAAAATGTTTTAAGTGTGGAAAAGAAGGTCATCGAGCAGCTGAGTGTCGAAGTAATGGAAAAAGGGTTTCTAATGATGTGAATAAAGCAAACACTGCAGAGAACGCACCACCAACACTTCAATGCTTCAAGTGCAAGGAAATGGGGCATTATGCTAATAATTGCCCTAATCCAAGGGTTAGTGACGATCAACATGAGCAACCACTTAAGGCAAAGGACAAAGGGAAGTCACATGCGATCTCTATTGGCAATGTTGAATATGACAATGATGTGGTGGAATGATTAAGTGTTTATGTAATGGGATTCCAAAATAATGTTGTATCATGTAGTATTAGAATATTTATGTATTTGTCTAATGTGGTATTCAAAGTAATTGAGATATTATGCGCATAATGAAGGGAAAACGAGAAAATGAAATGTTTAACAGTATTCATGAGCTCATGATTGATATAAGGACTAAGTGATATCATGGTTTGAGTATATAGAATTTTGAGGATTTTGGTATGTGGAAAGTGTTAACTTTTAACTACACTCATGTTTTCACTAAGGTATTCAAGAGAATACACGATTAAGGACTTTGAATGTTTGGAATGTGACCAACAAGACATATCTTGTGATATGAGGGGATCAACGATAGTATTAAATCTCTGGTAATCGATGTCACTATATTATGAGAGTGGACTGCAGTATTATAAGCCTAAAGATTAGACTGGATTATGTTGGACATAAGTTAGTATTGTTTAAGGATAGAAGATTTTCGATATTATTGATGGGATGTTATAGTAACGTAGTTTTAGAAAAAGGGGCAACCTGCAGGACGGGCGACAGCCCATCGCGTCGGACAAGGCTATGGGAATCGAACCCACAACCGAAGTGCGACTGGCCTTTATCGCCTACCACTGGCCTATAGGAAGTCCCTGTTTAGTAGAAACTAGTTTTATTATATTAAGCAGTATGATATATGAAGTATAAGTCCATTTTAGAAACCATATGTTATTAATCTCACTATAGATCGACTTATGTATATAATTTTGCTAACCTTTTGTTTGAAACAGATGGAATGACCCGTCATTCTATCACATGATCTGCTAGCACTTCACGAATAACAAATTCAACTTCATTTATTTAAGAGATGAAGTGGAAATTGTTAAAGGCACGAACAACAGCGAGATTGTACCAAAATAAAGTAAGTATTTATTCTAATTCAAATTCTTTAACTTTAGGGAAATGATCTTGAAAACCAAAAATGTTGTCCTAGTTCTCTTATACCTGATGAATCAGATGGTACCTTATATCATCACAAATCTATGGATTTGTGATTACTGGCTTTTCCATAGCCATGTTCTCTACCACTCTCCATCAGAACATGATGGTTAGATTTCTCTTCCATATCCATATTTTCACCTATGTGGAAACCCAGTGATTAGTTTATTTGGGTAATCGTTACATTTCATACTTTAGTTTTTAAAGCCAAGTTTTGGTATTCCCTTTTACGATGTGGGTTTCTATAGTAAACCATTTATAACCCCGACGAATTTCGAGGGCGAAATTCATTTTAAGGGGGGTAGAATGTAACAGCCCAAGATTTTATAAAGAAATATTCTTTTTTTTAATGTCATGTGTTGTACGCTACACCAAAAGGAGCTTGCACAACACGCATCCTTGTATTGCCTTGCATTACACGCAATCGCGACCTTCCTCGATAGCGTGTGTAATACGCAATACCGAGTTTCAATAAACAACGATGTGCTATTAAAATATTATTAAAACTAGCTGTTATGAATAGTAATAACCACTTTTTAAAATTCTGTAAATCTTATTTTTCAAAATGAACTTCATTCTTGGATTCGGAGTATCGAATTTAGCCTAAGGTGAAATTTTGGTACTTTTCGGATAACTTTCATATTCTGATGAATAGTGAAAAATTACTAAATTATAATTAAAAACAACCTTTTTAATCGAAATAATTAATAGTGATAAATCATTAATTTGAGTGGTTTTAAAGTATATTTAGAATATATTTTTACAATTTAATACAATGTTGGTCATTGGATGTAATTTCACATTTAAACTAGACATAAACAAGTGTCAATCTTTTGATAGATATTGTTTCTTAAAAACACGCTATTTGTTTTAACAGCGGGATTTAATTATAAAATTAATTAATGAAACTTTTATGTTATGAATTTGGTAAAATAGACTTCATTTTTGAATTCGGAATATGAAATATAGCTTGGGATGAAATTTTGGCATTGTTCTGAAAAACATCAATTTTTGATGAATAGTGAAACTACTAAGTGGTAGGTTAAAAACTGAATTTTTGCATAAAACTTAATTTTACCGCTTCTGTGAATGGAATTTCGAAAATCCGAGAGACACGGTTAATATCAAGGACTAAAATGTGGTTCAATGAGATGAAAATAACTTTTTGGTGAATAGTAACTTTTTACTTTTTTTTACCACGGTTAATAGTAAATATGGTAACTAAGGGTAAATATGATATTAATATTACCCTAACACATGTCCTAATTCTATTGGACAAGTGTAATTCGACCAAAAACAAACTTAGGAATAAAATAAGACCATTTAAGGCCCACTTGGATTAGATTAGGACATTTATTATTAATTTATTTAAAGAAGAGTTAAAATAGTTAAAATCAAAGTTTAATAAGTAAATCATTTTTAATATGAGGTTATACATAAGATAAATTAGACTATAAATATTCATTAGAAAGCTAAAAAGATTTCCTACATTATGGTATTTTATTTGTAATTTTTAGACATCAAATAATATAATTTATTTATGACACAAAGATGATGCAGTAATTATCTTATTAATGAAATATTGACATAATTGATAATATAAATACCAAAATAAATGTAATTTAAGACTTTTTATGAATTACACTAATTTTCTAGGTTACCATGATATATTAGTGATGATTTAATCAACTTGGTTCGAATATATAATTCTGTTAAGACTTTCACAAAAATCATATATCAAATAGTGTCAAAATTGACACAAAATAGTTTTTAAATCAAATATTATATTACTAATTGTTATTTTATTCCTAAAAATCTAAGGTTCGGCCAAATGACTTAGATAAGGATATATGTATTAATAATATACAATTTGGGGTTCGTTTGGCATGTTATAGTAAGTTTATTAACCATATAGTGAAAGAAAACAAAAAGACACGGTAAAAGTTAAATTATTTAACTTAGAGTTAAATCTAATTGATAAGGTTTAAAATAAGATCCAAACATGTCTAAATTTGATTGGTTGATGAGATTACAACCCTATCTCATCTAAGCTTCGAGTATGAGTCATTTTTGGAGGTTTTTAAGTGGGGTTAGATTTATTATAAATTAATATTTTTAAGAATTCCTAAGGTGCCCCTCTCCTCCCCTATAAAAGGACACCTCCCCCCCGTCCTCCTCACACCAAATTGAGCACTCAAACTCGGCCAACCCCTGCCAAAATCCCTTCTTCACTTCCCTAGAATAATCCTAGAGGTTCTGGTCTTCCTCAAAGACCCATTTTAGTGCCCTAAGAGGAGGTCTCAAATAGGAACTTCAAAGAAGAGGTAATTACCGTTACCAATTCTTTCATCTTTATTTCTTCTTCCACTTCTTCTTCTTAGGTTGTTTCATTATGAAGTAATAACATCACTATCACTCATATACTGATATGTTATTATAAGTATGAAACAACCCTATTTCACCATCTATCCATCCTACGGAAAAAGAAATCATCGCGCGTGCGTACGTACGGAATACCGTCTCCACGCCGTGGTGTAATCTATTTTCCACCACCACCTTACATGGATGGGTATAATGGTGTAAAGAATAACTATACATAGTTTTTACAACATCATATTGATTCTGATATATTGTATAATCCACTCCAATTCTATTCAATATTTATAGAAATGATATCATCGCTCGTGCGTACGTACGGAATACCGTCTCCACGACGCGATGAGATTCATTCTCCATGTAAACCATTAAAGAATGATTATAAAGTATATATAAGAAATAATAATAAAATATATGACATTATAAATCTACTGGATTTATGTATATATGTATGTCATCTACTTACTTCCATTTCAAGACAATAAGGAAAGTAAAACAGCGTTCATGCGTACGTACGGACTACCGTCTCCATGAATGGTGTTTTTCATTTTATTAATCTATCTATTATATATATATATATACTGAATATATATGATATATAAATCATATTTTATATTCTGGAAGTAAGTAAATCATGATATAAGTAATAGTGATGTCAAGAACAACAAGTCAAAACACCTAAGATAAATGAAACGATTTTACCCAAAACGCTTCTTTAACATGGAATTTACAAAAGAACGGGTAATATAATGTCATAAGTGAACCATATATGATATCATAACAATGAATATGATTCTGTAATAAGTCAATAACATGATTTAAATCATTATACAGGAGGTTCGGACACTTACAAAGCAAGTCGGACCTAAGGTAAGGAAAATATCACAATCTCATTTTTATCCGAGATTGTTTATTCGTAAGTATTTACTGGGGTGTATTTTATCATCCACATCCATGTTTCATCAATATTTAATATTATTTCCATCCACCTACAATAGTTTAAATCCATTTATACCCTTCTGTGAGTTTTTAGTAAAGAATATGAAAGGAATCTTTTGTCGCTTTTTCATACGAGGTGATTTTTTGACTTTTCCGACAAAAGTACGAAGAATGTTTTTTTTAACGTATACGGCATGAATGGATTTTTAAAACATTATTTCCAAGAATCTTACTTTACAAGTTTTCAAGTTTATTTTTAATCAACTTATTTTAATTTAAAGTTTTATGACATGTTAAGAAAGGAAAAATGTTTTTAAAGAAGAAAGGATATTTTCCTCAAGAGTTCAATTCAAGTGTTTTATCAAAATTATTTTCCATATAAGTTAATAAAGGGTTTTGTTTCTATCCATATTTTTACATTGATTTGACTATGTTGTGATGGAATTATGTTTATGAATTCCTTTATCTTATATGAATGGTTTTATGATATCATGTTGTTTAAGAATCCCATTTTTATTACATGGGTTATGCAATGATGTATGATTTATGATTCTGTGGCACACATAAGAAAGGATTCATTAAGAGATGGGTGGGACCTATATCTCCCTCCAATGCATTGGGTAAAGATTTTATATCTCATGAGATAGACATGGTTGGAATGGTAGGTTATACTGGTTCAGTGAAACAGGACTGAAACGAGGATTACTCGATTCAGAAAGGGACTTTGTCCACTAAGATAGTCTTGGCAATGAGTCTTGACTAACAAGAAATGATTCTCTATGATTATGTGTGTATGCCACAATGAGTAATGTTTTAAGTAAGGGTTTCATTTTCACTACTATGATTTATCCCATGTTATGAAATTATGCTCTCTTTTGCAGGTTAAGATTTCCAAAAATGTTATGTTCTTATGAAAATTATGTGATTGATATTTCTTTTGTTTACCCTTACTGAGCATTTGAGCTCACCCTTTTTTGTTTTCTTTTCCCCAGGATATAAAGAAAGGTTTTAGGAAAAAAAAGGAAGATCTTTGTGGGAGATTTTGAAGATCTTTCACCAGGATTAGAAGATTACGTTCCGAGTTTCCAAAGACACTAAACTATTACGATCCTTGTGTGTGTATTTTTGTTATGTATTAAGTATTCCGCAAAAGTAATGTAATGTTCATGTACGTTAGGCTTCGGGTCTCTACATTGGAGCTTACTAGGACTCGATGCATAGGTTTCAATTTAAAGGAATAATGAAATTTGGGTGTGATTCTAATGAAATATAATATGGAAATTATTAATGGTTAATTGATGTTAAAGGAAATAAATAGAATAAAGTGCTAATGATAAAAAGGGAATGAAGTAATGTAATTTTTCTCTTTAAATGGTTGTGTGAATATAGGATACCTAGTCTTAGAAGTGATAGCTGGGAGTCTGAGAGATGTTTGATGTAATTGAGTCTAAGACTAGGTTATGCCCATAATATGGTTGTGAGATATATTATATTTTGTACTTTTTTATGTTTCTATGCACTACTTCACCCCGTTAGTTAGGGAAACTGGCACCCCAGGGATTCTGAGCCCTGGGGGTGTTTTTCCAACATTCTGATGGGAGGATGGATGGCTGACTACCCCTTTTCCCCCCACTCTCTTCTCTTGGTAGTTACATGTGCTGGTAGACACAGGGGTTAGTTATCCCCATATATTGGTGTAGAGGGCAATAATGGCTTGTGGTTATTCACACACATATATTATGGATATAGTTTTCTATAGACTACCATAGATGTAACGTGTATATGCTATGATGGATTGAGGATCCTTACTCGATTTAGGGGATATAATGGATCGAGATTTAATACCTGATGTATGATACATGTTATGAGTGTGGTAGTGGCTCCCAAAAAATACCTGGTTACTTTCCTTATGTAGATATGGTTGTTTTTTGCATGATGTTCATGTTGGGGTGTCTAAACTAGGTATTTGTGGGCAATCCTTTTTGGAGAGGGATTCATAGGATGTACGAAGTTTGGGAAAATTTTAAAACTAGTGGGGAAGTAATAGCAGGGAAACCATGATATTATTTATTATATTATATACTCTTGTATGAGATACTTGATGATATTAGCCATAGTGAGGCTGGGAACATAATATACCAATTTAGGTGATGATTTTGTTTCACTTTTTTCATTGTGCTTTCGCATGTTGTATTTAAATTTTCATGAGAGGCTCCAGGGAGTAACCTACTGAGTAAACTATTGTACTCACACTATGTATATATAAACTATCTTTAAGGTCACTTGAATCATGTTGGAGATCAAGATGGTTACTACTATCTTGGGCTTATAGGAGTCGTTTGGGCTTCATGGTCACTTCTTATTTTACATTATTTTGGTACTTGTAGTTTTTCCTTTCCAATATAGTAGTTTTTCATGAAATTAAAAATGTTCACTTGGTATTTATTTTATATTGCAGTCTGAGTTGGATTTGGTTGGTGTTTGTCTTATCTCTCTCTTTTTCATGTGTTCTCTTAGAGGTTAATGCCTCTCATTTATGTGTTTACTATACCCTCGGTGATAGTATCCAACCCGGGGCCTACTTCAGGTGGGACTCGAGGGGGTCATTATCTCCCTTATCACATTTTCGGCCCAGGAGGGGTACACCATGGGAGAGGGGTTGTGATAGAGTCGTATCAGAGGCTCTGTTTGAGGGATATGATGGAGTTTGGTGTTTGGAGAAAGTGAGGTTGCATGGGATGGTAGGGTAATGGTGTTAGTCTTGTTTAGCAAGTGATGTAAACACAAGATACCGGTTAAAACAAAGGAATTTAGGGCCTACTACAATCTGAAGCACAAACCTTTAAGTTTACAATTGCTACTAAATGAGGTGATACTAGTTATAGGTTTGAGACGTAGGAAATATCATGCATCATTCTTATTTGTTCCAGTGATTGAATGGGTAGACTTTGTGATTGGTTATCCTATATTTAATAATAGAAATTAATTAATTAATTAATTTTGAGTCTTCCATATTCCTGGTTTAGGAGATCTAACTATTTGTTATGTTGCAGGTATGGATCTAGGTCGCTGACCTCATCTTGTTTGCATAGAATATGATGACTAGGCTGCACCATCAGATCATTGTAGGGTTGAGGTTGACAACTAATAAATGTAGAGGAGGAAACTATGAGAGTTTCAGTGCCAGAGTCTGTAAGAAGTTTGAGGTTTCTGTTTGAGATGGAGTCAAGGAAGACTGGTTGGAGGAGGTTAAGATAGGCTTCAGTTCAATCCTGATTCGGAAGGAGCACAGGGTGTATTTTGTTGTGACGATATTTCATGGAGAAGCGAGGCAGTGGTGGTTCTTATTCCTCTAGGATCGTAAGGAGTCGACGATCTCATGGGAGGAGTTCTGAGACATGTTTGTTTCTTCAACCGCGAACACATCCAGTTTACAATATCGTCATACCCATATACAAGGGAGAACCTACGTGTGAGATTTTGGAATCCATTTCAGGAACCATTTATGATATGATTCTGACCTATTTCCAGACGAGGAGGCCAATATGAGTCATCTCTACGGGGCTTTTCATCCAGACATAGAGGGCTAGGTCACCCCATTTTTTCTAAAGACATATCTTCAGGTGCTGGAGAAGGTAGAGGACGTTGAGAGGAAATTGGCTAGAATTGGATCATCAAGATACGGGAGATGTCATAATTCCTCACGATGAAGAGTTGTGGTCTGGGGTTCCCATTTTTTAGGTCAAAATAGTTTTCCTTCTTCCGAGGGTAGGTCCCAACCCTTACTATCACGTTTATCTGGGGGGAAGCAGCTCTAAGGCCTATACAAAGGTATCGTGCACTTTTTCTCTTTTGGTGGTCAAGGTCATCAGAAAAGAGAGTGCCTAATCTTTTAGAGCAGTCATCGTGCACCATGTGCTCCCCTCCAGGTTCCTCCAATGAGGCAATTCCGGCAAAGGCAGCAGTAGCAGGTTGCACTAGCTTTGGATCAGTGGAGAGCAGATGGGGTAGGTAGAAGACAGCCCTATGATGCTCCAATTCCTTAGAGGGTAGTGCATGGACATGGTGGTTGTCTTCATTAATGTTAGAGAGATCATGGAGGAGGTCATGGTCATCTTCATGCTTTAGCGTTGCCATCGGCAGGCGAGCCAGATGTCGTTTGAGGCACCTTTTGGTTGTTTTATAATTGGTTGTATTCCTTGTTTGATTCAGGAGTCACAAACTCCTTCATATCACCTGCCCATGTCCATGCTTTAGTACTTTCAGTAGAGAGGCTTCTAGTTCCCTTGGTGTTCACTATGCCAAATGGAGGTTGATCTAACTTTTTTGTTGTTTATAGAGACTATGAGATAGTGTTGGGGAAACACCACTCATGGGGACATTTCCTATTTTTACAGATATAACCATATTATTTCATCCTCAGGATATATTGGTTTTATTTAGTGCAAGCTATCATGGATTTCTTCAGGAGGTAGGTGTTGTTCTTCGATTCAGATGGAGAGCCAGTGGTGTTTTTGGCGAGGGATTCACTCAGATGGGTTAGAGGCATGTTTCATCCTTATAATCCATGATAGATGAGTTGATTCTAAGTTCTTCAGATGTTTATCAGTTGGCATTTCCTAGGGTCGTAGAAGAGTACCCTGATGTCTTTCAAGAAGTCATTGTAACATTACCCCCCTCGATAAGAGATCGAGTTTGGGATCGAGCTACAACTAGGTGCATCTCTTATCTCTATGTATTCATATCGGATGGCCCCTTCTGAGTAAAGAGAGCTACGTATAAATCTTGATGGTCTGTTACAGTGAGGTTTTGTTTAGCTGATTATGTCACAATAGGGCATACCAGTTTTTTTCGTCAAAAAGGCTAATGGTCGTTTACAATTGTGTATAGATTATTTTCTCTTGAGAAAAGTGACAATGAATAATCACAATCCTCTTCCACATATTGATGATTTCTTCGATCAATTGAAGAGTGAAATTTGGTTCTCAAAGATCAACATGTGGTTAGGATATCATTAGATTCCTCTAAAGGATGAGGATATCCTGAAGACTACTTTTAGTTGTCATCATCCGCATTATGAGTTCTTTGTAAAATCAGTCGGTGTGATGAATGATCCAGTTGTGTTCATGGTATTGATGAAAGATGTGTTCTATGAGTTTCTAGAAAAGGCCGTGGTGGTTTTCATTGATGACATCCTTGTGTACTCCATGTCTGAGGAGGAACATGTAGAGCATCTACACGTCGTTTTGGGAGTTCTTTGTCAACAGCAGCAGTTTGGGAAGTTTTCGAAGTGTGAGTTTTCAACTCGAAAAGTCCGTTTCTTGGGTAATGTTGTGTCCTAAAAAAGAGTATCTATGGCCCAATCAAATATATAAGCAATTGTGTCTTGGGAAGCCCCTAATACAGTGACAGAGGTGCGATATTTCCTTGGTCTTGCAGGCTGCTATAAGAGGTTCATAGCCAATTTCTCATAGGTTGCAACTCCTCTGATAGCATTTACTAGGAAGGATCAAGCGTTCATGTGGAATTATTAGTGTAAGGCATCTTTCATGTATCTAAAAGAGACGTTGGTAAGTGATCCAGTTCTTTTTATTCTAGCAGATGGAGTTTAGTTTGATATTTTCTATGATACATCACATATAAGGTTAGGTTGTGTTCTGATGCAGTAGATATCTGTTGTTTCTTATGGGTCTTATTAGTTGCATCTACATGAACATTACTATTCCACGCATGATCTTATGTTGGAATCGTTGGTGTTTTCTCCAAATATATGAAGATATTACCTCATTGGCAAGGGCTTTATGGTTTTTGACGATCATAAGAGCCCGAGGTGTGTTTTCTCCCAGCGTTACTTGAACTTGTGGTAGCATTGGTGGATGGGGTTCTTACATGAATATGGTATTGAAATATCATATACTACTAGAAAGGGGAATGATGTGGTTGATGCACTAAGCCAGAAGTCTCCTAGTGATGTTGTGCATGAATCTGGTGATTCCTGGATTGTAATGGAGGAATTGTCAGAGTTACATCTTGATATGGGAGAAGTTGGGGGTAGAGGTTGTCTTTTTCAGATTATGGGGTAGTCATGTTTCGTGCAGTGGGTGGATGAGTCCCAGTTGGGGGATCTAGAGGTGGAGGTCTGGAGAGATCGATTTGTTTTTGGCGAGTCCCATTATGGTTGGTCTGAGGATAAACCACATCGGGCGTTGTATCAGGGAAGAATTTTTGTTCCTTTGGTGATGCGTGGGATGGTTCTCAGAGAGTTCCATTTTTCTCCTTTAGTATTATATAGTAGCATAAAAAAGATGTACTGATCCTTGAGGAGTTAGTTTTGCTGGCATGGGCTGAAGCGTGCGGTTGCGGAGTTTGTGTCTAGCTGTTTGGTCTACCAAAAGGTGAAGGTTGAACACTATGTCCTGAGTGTTCTACTCCAGCTATTTGATGTTCCTCAATGGAAGGGGTATGACATATAAATGGAATTTTTTACTAGTTTACCTAGATATCAAGGAGGATATGATTCTATTTGGGTGGTAGTGGATCATTTGAAAATCATCCCACTTAATAGCAATCAAAGATTGAAGCTCAGTGGAAGTTTTGTCAAGGAAGTATCTGGAGGAGGTGGTGAGGCTTCATGGAGACCCAAGGATGATCATCTCGGATTTAGATACTCGTTTTACCTCAAGGGTGTGGAGAGGTCTCTCGCATGCTTTCGGTTCTCAACTATGCCTTTTCACTTCTTTTCATCTTCTGACAGACCTTATGACTGAGTGGACCATCCAGACTCTTGAAGACATATTGCGATCTTGTGTCCTCGTTTTTGAAGGTTCATGGATGTGGAACATACCCTGGGTTGAGTTTTCATTCAACAATATGTTTCACTCTACCATCAGTATGGCTCCATTTGAATACTTGTATGGCCAGCCATTCTGTTCTCCGTTGTACTGGACTGGGGTTGGAGAGTCATAAATTCTCAAACGAGAACCAGTGCATAATATGGCTGAGATGGTTTAGGTGATCTGTGAGAGGATGAAAGTAGCACATGAAAATTTTAAATCATATGATTATCAAAGGAGGAGACCTGTGGAGTTTCATTTTGGGATCACGTGTTTCGTAAGGTGAGTCCCCGTTATTGGTATGGAGGTTTTGGTCATGGGAGTAAGGTTTCTCCCTGGTTTGTTGGGCTTTTCTAGGTGTTGGCTAATGTTGGATTCATGGCATATCAAGTATAAATTCCCCCTTAGATGATTTGGATACATGATGTTTTTCATGTGTCACAACTCTACCGTTATTATCATGATGACTCTCACGTCATCGATTGGGGAGAGATCGATGTTGATGATGATGTGACCTTCGAGGAGTAACCTATAGAGATCCAAGACCACAAAGAGAAGTTGTTGCATGGGAATTCTATTCCCATGGTTAGTGTCATGTGTCGACATAGTGGCATGGAAGAGAGTACCTGGGAATTTGACCAACAGATACATTCTCAGTACCCAAAGTTGTTTGATGTTTAACTCTTTTCATGTAATGATATTCGCTTTGTGGTTATAGACCTTTTTTTTATATGATGGATTTTTTTTTCTTCTTATGGATTTCTCTCTTTTGAGAGGTATCTCGATGACTGCTTGTGCAGACCCCTTTTGTATTTCTTTTTGGGTTGGTTTTGGATTATCAAGAATATGAGTGTTTTGAGAGGTATCTGATGTAATGGCTTGGACCACTCTGGTCCATTCCTTTGTAGAAATCTGGTGGTTGAGGTGTTCTGGGAGGTCATGGTGACTCATCCCAAACAGTTTTTCCAAATTTTTAATTCTGTAAATAGTGTTTCCATGTGTATGAATAGTGTCATAGTGTCTCACAATCATAGTGTCTCATAGTTAGTGTCTCAAATTTACTTTATCATAGTAAATGTCTCAATGTTACTATCTTAGAGTTATTATCTCAGTGTTACTATCTCACAGTTACTCTCTCAGGGTTACTGTCTCACAGTTACTGTCTCACAGTTACTTTCTCACAGTTACTGTCTCACAGTTACTCTCTCACAGTTACTCTCTCACAGTTACTATCTCATAGTTACTCTCTCATATTTACTTTCTCAAACTTACTATCTCAGAGTTACTGTCACTCGGTTTCTACCGCACAGTTTCTACGACACAGTTATTGTTTCACACTTACTGTCTCACTGTAAATCTCTCACATTTACTCTCTCAAAGTTACTGTCTCATAGTTACTATCTCACAGTTACAGTCTCAGAGTTACTGTATCAAAGTTACCATCTCAAAGTTACTGTCTCATAGTTACTATCTCATAGTTACTATCTCACATTTACTGTCTCACAATTAATGTCTCATGAACAGTGTTTCCATAACTATTTCATATTTCATTTGCCAAATTTTCATATTTTTCTGTTTTGCATATTTAACATTTTCTTTGACATAAAACGTATTCAAGGCCTTTTTTATGAGATTTAAGGCCGATTCAAATCCCATCATTCATATATTAATTTTTCTAAGTCTTGGGATGCCTTTACTTAGTCAAACCGTGTGGTTTAATATTATTCACTTTTAATGGAAAATACAGTGTACCTTAAACCACTACTCTATTAAATTTTTTAAAGGGAAGAGATTTATTCCTCCCATGTTATTCCTATTTTTTATTTTGTGTGAGACAATCGAACCTTTCCTTCCGTCATGTAAGAGTTCTGCAATCAAACTTTCCTCCTTGGATTGGTTCCCCTTGATTTACTTCCTGCTACATTTTCACCACCAATTTTGGTGCAAGCAGCAAGGGTCGATCCTTCATTGATATAAGGTGTGATTTTTTTTCATTATTATTTCCGGTTCATATTCTCCTTTTTCTACTTTCCATGTCATGTTATGTGATCTCCAAGATTCTAATAGAGTTTTCTTAGGTTTCGGTTGGTGCGGTCATACTACGACATCCTCGGGTGGATGTAGTTGTCACGGGAGGAGGTGATCATGATTAGTTGTGTGGATCATTCTTGTATAAAGAAAATCAAGAACCATTTGAGGTAGGTTATTTTTTGATTCTATATTATTTTACATGCAATTGTATAGGTAACATGTTGTATCCCACTAGATGACAATAGAATTAACATAATAAATATTTGAACTAGATATATAAGTTGATATCGATTGTATGTTATTTCCTCTTTTGTATCTAGATAGTCTGTTATCTATGATTTCTTTGTTAATGTTTTGGTTCGTGATGGAAATTAGTAAATAACATAAACTAATATTAATTGTAAATTAATTATCAAAGATAAAGAGGAATGTGAATGAATATAGTTCTTTTTATTGTAATTTAATGATAATATAATTGATGCACTAGGCATGTTTAATTATTGATGATAGATTTCTCTTTAGGTTTCCCATAGTTAGAATGTGTAAATAAAAAATGGTTAATTCTAGATGGGTTAAATGACTGGTTTTTTGATAAAATATAATGTCTCTTAGGGTTCTAAGTTACCATATTTCTCAAATTAGGGCTAAGATCCCAGTTGATATAATGTTTGTTTTCTTGCTACTTATGATGTGATCCTGGATGGTTGTTATAATATGTGGGGGCAGGGAGGCTCGTTTTTTGTGGTAGTAGTTGATTCCCATACTGGTGAGATGCATCGATTTATGCATGTGGGTGTCCGGGAGGACACTAGGGATAATGAAATGGGTTGGATGTGAATGTTGGGATACCTGATGAATCATGTTGGTTGTTTATCTTTTTTACTTTCCCCACTACTCAAGGTAGTTGTTCTTTCTTACCCTCCTTCCAAAAAGGGGAAAAGATGTGTGGGGTATGCCACATGATTTCTGGGTTTAGCTTCCTAGGGGAGGATGGGTCTACGCTCTTACTATAGGCGGTAAAAACTTGACGAGCAGTTCATCTGCTCACCGTGTTGCTTCCCCTTGTGTTTAGTATAATAGAATTTTTTTTATGCCAGGGAATATGGGAAAGTAATAATGTTGTTAATAAATGATTGAATAAATGATGTTATCCCATGGGATTGGAGCATGTTGGGATGCAATGCTGAGGTTTAAATTTAAAGGAACATTGAACTTTGTGAGTGATGCTAATGAAATATAATGTGGAAATTATTAATGGTTAATTAATGTTTAAATAATTAATTAACGTAAAGTGGAAATGATAAAAAGGGAATGAAGTAATGTAATAATTATCTTTAAATGGTAGTGTTCTTATAGGATACCTAATCTTAGAAGTGGAAATTGGGAGTCCGATAGACCTTAGTAACAGTTGATTCTAAGACTTGGTTATGCCCATAGTGTGGTTGTGAGATATAGTATATTCTATACCTTTTGTGTTTCTATGTGCTACTCCACCCCATTAGTTACGGAAGCTGACACCTCGGGGATTCTGAGCCCTGGGGGTGTTTTCACTAACATTCCAATGGAAAGATGGATAGCTTAATACCCAGTTTGGTCTCACTCTCTTCTCTTGGTAGTTACTTGTGATGGTAGGCATAATGGTAAGTTTTCCTCACATAAGTGTGTAGAGGGTTTTAATAGATTGTGGTTATTCACAAACATATATTCTAGATATAGATTCTTATGGAGTACTACAGGTGTAACGTGTATATTCTATGATGGCTTGAGGATCCTTACTCAGTGTATGGGTTATAAGGGATTGAGGTATAATACCTGACGTATGATACACATTATGTGAGCTGTGGTGGCTCCCAAAAAATATCTGGTTACTTTTCTTATGTGGACAAGGAGGTTTTGTTACATGAGGTGCATGTTGTAGTGCTTCACCCAAGTGTCTGCAAGAAAGCCTTTTTTGGAGAGAAATGCCTAGGACATGCGACATTGAGGAAAAGTAGCAAACCCATGGGGAAGTAGTAGCGGGGTACCCTTGATATTCTTTATTATATTATATACTCTTATAAGTGATACATGGTGAGAGTATCCAGGGTGAGTCTAGGAACTTAGTATAGCTGTTTATGTGATGAGTTAGTTCAACTTGTTATTCACTATGATTTAGCATTTTTTCTTTACATTTACATAAGAGGCTATGGAGAGGATCCTACTGAGTATATTGTTATACTCACCCTATGTATATATAAACTTTTTTTCAGGTCACTTTGAGTATATTGGGGATAAGGCAGGTTACTACTAGATTTGGGTTCCATGAGTCGTTCGGGCTTCTTGGTCGCTACTGTTTTTACTTTCTTTTGGTACTTATAGTCTTCCATTATAGTTGTAGTAGTTTCTCATGACATTACATATGTTAAATTGGGATTGCTTTTATATTGCAGTCCAAGTTGGATTTGGTTGGTGTATATCTTATCTCTCTCTTTCTCATGTGTACTCTTAGAGGGTAATGCCTCTTATTTGTGTGTTGACAATACCCTCGATACTATTCTCTAACCTGGGGTCTACTGGAGGCGGGACTCTGGGGGTCAGTATCTCCCTTCTCACAATGCTGGCCCAAGAGGGGTACAACATGGGGGGGGGGGGCGGTTGTGACATGGATATATCACAAATAATATTGATCCCTAGTATGTAGGCTACTTCACCCAAGTCCTTCATAGAGAAACACCTATTTAACCAATCCTTAAGTGACTGTAGGACTGGTACATCACTTCCAATAAGAAATCTGTCATCAACATATACTACTAGGATAATGTACACATTCCCATTAAACAAATTATAATCACATGGCTCACATTCGTTCTTAATGAAACCAAATAACTTTATGGATTCATAAAATCGAATGTTCCATGAACTGGATGCATTCTTTAATCCATAAATGGATTTCTGCAACTTCCAAACCCGTTTGGCTTCACCTGGTGTCAAAAACCCTTCTGTTTGTGTCATATAGACATCTTTATAAGGGTTCCCATTAAGGAATCGTATTTTGATATCTATTTGTCTAATCTAGTAATCATGGTAAGCTATTATGGAATGTATGATTCTTATGGATTTAAACATGGAAACTGGAAATATGGTTTCATCATAGTTAATTACTTGAAAATTTATGAATCCTTTATCCACTATCCTTTCATTATAGGTGCTAACATGAACATCCATGTCCATTTTTTTCTTGAATACCCATTCGCATCCAACAGTCTTTACATCAAATGGCCCATCGAACAAAACCCAAACATGGTTCTGATACATGGAATCCATCTTAGAATTTGTAACTTCTATCCATATTGTAGATTTTGATATTTCTACTACTTCCGTATAGGAGATAGGCTCATAATTGTCCAACAATAATGATTCACCATCCTTGGTGACTAGGAAACCAAATCTCTCCAGTTCCCTTACCACTATTGAGCTCTTACGCAATACATGTGTTTCTGGAACATCTTCCATGGGGAACTGTAGAACTCATTCCTTTACCAACATCTATGTATTTTCAACATCAAATTCATCAAATTCAATCTTTCTCCCACTATCCTTTTTGAGAATGTTATTCCTCTCAAGAAAGACGGATTTTCTGGCGTCTATAACTTTATCATCTGAAGCGTTATATATGTAATATCCTTTATTTTCCTTGGGATATCCTATAATGAAACACATAATTTCTTAGGGTGCTATTTTTTCCTTGATATGGCCTAAAAAAATTCATTGAATTCCCATACATTTGTGTGTGAAAGAAAGGTTTTCTTTCCATTTCATAAGTTAGAGGGAATTACATTTTCTGCCTTAGTTGGCACTCGGTTTAATGTGTATTATACAATTTAAATGCATTTTTTTAAAATATAATAGATGATCTGGATGTCTCACCATCGACCTCATAATTTCCAACAAGGTGTGGTTCCTCCCCTCACTAACACCATTCCACTATGGTGGATAAGGAGGAGTGAGATGAGATAGACTATGAGACTCTTGTAGAAGATCGATGAACTCTTGGTTTAGATATTCTCCACCTTGATCCTATTGAAGCTTCATTATCATCTTACCAAGATGATTCTTTACTTCATTCAAGAATTCCAAAAGTTTCTATAAAGATTCAGACATATACCTCATTATGTATACATTGCCATATCTAACTAAATCATTAGTAAAAGTAATGATGAAAGAATATCCACCTATAGATTCTATTGGAAATGATCTACACACATCCATGTGCACCAATCCTAGAAGATCTATGGCCCTTTCTCTGTGCCCACCGAAAGGCGGATTGGTCATTTTACCTTGTAAAAAAGTGTGACATCTATCAAGTAGTTTTAGCTTAGTAGATTCTAAATAACCATCTTGGCAGAGCTTTGTCAAGGGCTTCTCATTTATATGACTGAGACGGTGATTCCAGAACTGGGTGATGTATGAGTCATGTGGGTTTGTTTCGTTATTGATTTCCAACAATTGGATTTGGTAATTTAATACATTAAAACTATTATTTAAATGCTCCATATCATAACATATATTGTTATTATAAAAGAAACAACCCTTATTTCGAAACATGAAAATTAATCCATCCATATCCAAACATGAAAATAAATCCATCCATATCCAAACATGATACAGAAATTATGTTCTTTGTCAAACTAGGAAAATAATAACAGTTATGTAAAACCAAAAGCATCCCTATTGGAAATGACAGATGATAATCGCCAATGGCCAACGCTGTAACACCCCAAGAATTTACAAATATATTAATTATAGAATGAATAGATCACTAAGTCTCTAAAAAGACCACTTTTTTATAACCTATTCAAGTAAACATAATTTTTTCAACTCAATGATGAGAATTTTAAAAATTTGACATACACGGTTGCGACCCGTATTTTATTTGGAGTACTATAAGAAAAACACAATTTTTGGTAAATAGTAACCTACCCTTATGAATAGTAACCTACCCTTATGAATAGTAACTTACCCTTATGAATAGTAAAATGAATTTTATGAATTGTATTCATACCCATGAATGTATAAATAAATTTAGGCACCTTAAAAATAAAGATGAATGTTTTAAGTGTACATTTATTGATTAAATAATGATTTTAATAAAATATTTAATTAATAATATTTAGAATTTTTTTTGAAAAATGGACTTCATTTTTGGATTCTACACGTTGAAAAATGGTTAGGGTGAATTTTTTTATTTTTCATAAATACTTGAATTTTTTATGAATAGTGAAATGCCATAATTTACAAAATAAGCTAAATACAGTAATTATAGAGTCTTGTATGATGATCTGCAGATGTAAGCCCAATTTATTTTTATTCACATGATAAAATATTTATTTTTTGTCATGGAATAATCATTATTCCTTGTCTTTTGGAGAAATAAAAAATTAATAAATATAATATTGAGAAATCCCCTCTCCCCTCCAAAATATTAACCACCCCTCGCCCCCTCTTCCTCCCACACCACTCAAACTTCATGCCTTGCCTACATTATGCCAAATACTATTCCCAAGACCTATCCCCATGTCCAAATCCTACTGGACTCACCCAAATGCCAAAATCAAAGGTCTTATGGAGTTTCTCAAAGATAAGTACTCAAGAAGTGAACCTCTTTTCCTTTTTCTTTCAATTTATTTTACAAGTTCGATTATTTTGTTCTTTCTTCTCACATAACCTCATCCAAATTCCATGATAATTCCAGTACCATACATGTACTATATTTTAATTTTGATAAAAGAGTATTTCATTAAAATATCTCTTTTTCTTCTCCTTTTATTCTATAAGTGCAAACACCGTCCGAGATGGGTTAATCTATCACACTCAAGGAAGACGAGTTTTCAATTTGCATTACTATCTTCAATACTGGTCATGAAACCTTTTAAATGGTTGAAATAGATAATAATTTTTATATTTTTTATTTTTTAATGTTATGTAATCTTTATACACTCAAATTTGGAATAATAATAAAAAACAAGTTCATTGTGCACAAAACCGCCAAGCCAAATCCAAGCGTTTATCATTAACTCATCGAATGATTCATCCTGATGGTATATAACAAGAATCATTATAAGATCATTTATATCTCTTTAATGTAGCTAATAATATATATTAAAAAATATAGGTGTTTAACCACATTTCAAATTAACTTGAATTCATTAATACATGTAAATGGTTCATGAAAACCAAGGAAGAAAATGCATCCAAAATAGTAAAATTGATTCTTCTAAAACCATAAAAAAGGACATGAATGAACCTAATAAAGTTATACCATATAAATTATATGTTTATAATGTTATGTAATTATTAATTAATGAAGATAAATTTTATTATTCATTTCATTAAAAATAATCAATAACACCGTCGAGATTAAGGTAAGGGATTGCTTAACTCAGTTTTTATTATTTGAGATAAACATTTATTTCATTGGTAACATTGTTCCAAATATGTGTGTGAATACCTGTGATTTGTTTATTCAATATATCCAAAAATATTTTTTGGGTTTTTATTTGTCACACATAAATATTTCATTGATTTATTGTCACTATAATGACACAATCTTTATAAGGGATATCTTGACTCAATTTTCATTCATTGAGTTAAACATCAATGTCATTGGTTTTGTATTTTCCCAGAATACGTGTGAATGACCGATGATTGTTTAATTTTGTATAAAAACTTTTATTTTGTGTGTTTATGTTTTTCACACATAATTATGTCATTTATTTTTCCTTAATCTAATGATATGTTCTTGGTAAGGGATCTTTTCTCTTACTTTTGTTCAAGAATTCCCCTATGTTGTGCCCTTCTATTTTTCATTCCTAATAATGGGGTATTTTTTCGCACCTTCTCCATACTACCCTTATAATATATAAATATTGGGATACCACTTTATCCCTCATTTATCCTATACAAGACCACATGTTACCATGATGAAATGTAGTAAGGGGTTTTCTCATCTCACATTCATTTCTGTGATATTTCTAATGTTCTCCACATATTCCTTAAATGTGGTGTATATTTACTACAATATTTAATATAATATCATGGTTCACTTTATATTAATTGTATTCAATGATTAATTTTATGGTTGTTTTTTTCGGTCATATGGTTCGACTGATTTCATTGTGGTAAGGTACCTTGTATCAATTTTCTATTTCGATGTGACTTACTTTGTATTTTTCACCTAATAATTTTATGTGGTGTACGTACTTCCCTTTTGAGATCACATATAATTTGAAATTATAATTATATTAAATATCGATATTCTCATATCATAGATATGATTATTTTCTATGTTGTATAACATTTTATATACGGTATTTATTTTGAATGTTGTTTTAACTGTGGAAGTGTTGATGAATCTGTATCCTCTATTCTATACGGATAATGTAAATTCATATTTATATTTTATTAAATATATGTATAAATAATTATTTGGACATGTAGTTATGGGAGGGGCCCTCTATAGCCCCTCGATTCATTGACTGGTCTCATGAGACAAATTAGTTGGTGACAAACCCTTCGTGTTTGTTTCCCAAAATCAGGCAGGTTTCTACCCAGAGAGCTAAACTGTTTTAACGGTATTATGGTATCATATTCCAGACACATGTGTTCCAATTAATAAACATTCTCTTTATTCATTTTTTTTATTACTATCCATGAGGTTTTCACGATGAAAAAATATCTATGGATGCATTTTGATTCTTAGTTTGTTAATTGTGTGAGTATTTCATTTATTCACCCTATAATATTGACTATGCCTAGTTGTTTATGATTCGTTTATTAATTATTCATGATTCTAAAATTTTCATCCCTTATAGATCATTTCATCTCATGCCATTCATTTTATTACTACCAATAGGTTATGAATTGGAGATCACTTATCGAGTTTCTATGGAAGTAGTTTTTAGTTTTTGTTATGAGTTGTATTTTGTACCTTTCCATTGTAATTTGAGTTACATATATGTATCTAGTTTCTTCAAGGCCACTAAAATAATCGTTCATTCAGGATTTTATTCCTTCTAACCATTCCATTTTACTTAGTAATGCACCGGCTCCGGTCTAGAGGGGTGGGGCTTTAGAGTTGGTATCAAAGGAAGTTTAGTAGAAAACATGGAAACTTGATTTAGAATATCTAGATAAGGAAAAAGTCCCTAAGATAGTCATTGAGGAAAAACATACAAGAACATACATGTATTTTAATATGAAATTTATTATGTATACATTTCATGTAATAAATCCCTATCTGCATATGATCAAGTAGAGGTGGCTCTGGCATAGATGTACCTAAGAGTGAAAGCTCCGACAAAGAGTTGGAGGCTTGACCCAGGGTATCCTGGTACACGACAACGGGTCATGCTGCACTCTTGGTATTGACACTCTGAGGGGATATTCTTATGATAATTCAAATTTTCTTTACAATACATTATGAAGGATTTTAATGTAAATTTTTCCTTATTGAAACCATGTATATGAGATTAAATATGCATAAAATTTTAGTTTATGCTAAGTACTTTTCAAATTGAGATTATAAATTATGATTCATCACCTAATCTAGTGAAAGAAATTATTTATAAATAGCGCATAATGGAAGAAGGTCAATCAATACTCGTAGATAACTTTATGGATTATGAGTTTTCGTTAAACATATGGTTAGTCACTTTTTCTATTATTTAGGTTAAATACTTGTTTTATAACTTTTCAGATCAAGGAATGTCTGTTAAAAATGGAAGGAGAAGGATCTCAAATGACATTCATATCCCTTCATGATTACTTGCTTGAAATAATTATTACAAAGTCATGTCCCGACAATTCTGAAACATTTTCTTTCATATAACTCACTTATAATCAGTAGTTTGAGATATCAAACACCTCCACTATACCTCGATACCATCATAGATCATGGTTTGTATTTAATAAAATCAAATTTTCTTAATATTATCATATTTTCATGAAATTTAAATAATATCGAGGCATTTTTAAATATTTTACCTTGTCACAAGATTTTGAAGCATATCATGATTTTGAAAAAGGTGCTGAATAAGGAGACCCTTGCGCAACCTATTTATTTTTTATTTTAAATTATAATCTTGCAGCACATAATTATGTAATTCTAAAAGGATCTTTGATTGAAATATTCAACTCAAACTCAATTAGACTATTTTATAAAATTCATGTTTTATTAAATGATTTGAAATTATATTTCATACATGATTGTGTTTCTAAACTATTTTTCTGTGAACTCCCCATATGACCCATGTTTTATAAGTTGTATTTGGGTCAAGGAAGGAAATGATTTTTAAGGATCTCTAAATCATTTTTTCAATTCATGGACCTTCTATTTATGTGATCAAGATGATGATGAAACCAGATAGACACCATGATCAAGGTACCATGAATTTTTAATAAGTAAATAAAATTTTGAGGAAGAAATTTCTAAAGGTGGGAAAAATGTAACTGCCAAATAATTTACAAATAGATTTATTATAGAATGCATTGATCACTAAGTCTCTAAAAACACCACGTTTTTAAAATCTATCCACGTAAACATAATTTTTTCACGTCAATGATGTGAATTTCAATAATTTGATAAACACGATTGCGATAAGTATGTTATTTGGAGTCCAATAAGAAAATCTCAATTTTTGGGGTATAGTATCCTACCAATATGAATATTAACCTGCCCTTATGAATATTAACTTACCCTTATGAATATTAATATGAATCTTATGAATAAAATCCATACCCATGAATGTATAAATAAATTTAGGCACCTTATAAATGAAGATGAATGTTTTAAGTGTTTACATTTTTTGATTAAATGATGATTTTATTTAAATATTTAATTAATAAAACATAGAAAATTATTTTTGAAAAATGGCCTTCATTTTGAGATTCTACATATTCAAAAAACGTTTAAGGTGAATTTTTGGTATTTTTCAGAAATACTTGATTATTTTATGAATAGTGAAATTCCATAATTTACAAAATATGCTAAATACACTAATTATAGAGTCATGTATGATATTATTATGATTTAAGCCCAATTGATTCGGATTCAAATGATAAAATTACTATTATTGGTCATGGAATAGTCACTATTCCACACATTTGGGAGAAATAATAAATTAATGAATCTAATATAGAGAAACCCCCTCTCCCCTCCACTATATAAACAACCCCTCACCCCCACTTCCTCCCACATCACTCTAGATTCAATCCATGCCTAAATTATGCCAAATACACATCCTCAGACCTATCACCACGTCCAAGGCCTGGTGGTCTCCCAAAAATTCTAAAATCAATGGTCTTAAGGAGTTTCTCAAAGAGGAGTACTCAAGAGGTGAACCTCTCTTCCTTTTTCATTCAATTTCTTTTACATGTTCCATTATTTTATTCTCTCTTCTCACCTCACCTCATACAAATTCCATGATAATTCAATTAACACACATGTAATGTATTCTTATTGTGATAATGGAATATTTTATCATATTCTCTCTTTTTCCTGTCCTTTTATAATATAAATGAAAACAATGTCCGAGATGTGTTAATTTATCACACTTAAGAAGATGGGTTTTTAATTTGCATTACTATCTACAATACTAGTCATGAAACCATTTAAATGGTTTAACCAGATCATAATTTTTTTATTTTATCTTTTTTAATGTTTTGGAATCTTTAAAAACTCATAATGTGGAATAATAATACAAAACAAGTTCACTGTGCCCAAAACTGCCATGCCAAATCTAAGCGTTTGTCATTAACTCATCGATTGTGTCATCCTCATGGTATATAACCAGAATAATTATAAGATAATTAATATCTACATTATTTAACTAGTAATATATATTAAAAATTCTGGATGTTTAACCAAATTTTAAATGAACTTCCATTCATTAATTCAAGTAAATGGATCATGAAAACAAAGGAAGAAAATGCTTCCAAAACAATAAAACTGAATCTCCTAACCCCATCCAAAATGAAACGAATGAACCTAGTAAGGTTATACCATATCAATTACATGCTTATGAGGTTAATTAATTATTAATTAATGAAGCTAAATTTGGTTATTCAGGTCGTTAAGAACAATCAAGAACACCTTAGAACTTAAGGTAAGCGATTGCTTAACTCAATTTTCATTCATTGAGTTAAGAATCTATTTCATTGGTTACATTGTTCCAAGAATGTGTTTGAATGACCTAAGATTGTTTTATAATTTACATACACTTACATTTTGTAGATTTTTATTTTTCAGACATAAATATTTCATTGATTTATCATCACTCTAATGACACAATCTTTGTAAGGGATATTTTAACTCAATTACAATTCGTTGAGTTAAACATCAATGTCATTGGTTATATGTTTTCCTAGAATATGTTTGAATGACATATGATTGATTTATTTTATATATCCACTATTATAGTGTGGTTTTATGTTTGTCACACAGAATTATGTCATTGATTAGTCATCAATCTAATGATATGTTCTTGGTAAGGTATCATCTCTCTCACATTTGTACAAGATTTTACCCTAAGTTTTTCCCTTTTATTTTTAATTCCTAATTATGGGGTATGTTTTCACACCTCCCCCATACATTCCATATGATATATAAATAATTTGATACCCCTTTATATCTCATTAATCCCTCACAAAAAAAAACATGTTAACAAGCCGAAATGATAGTAAGGGGTTTTCTCATCTCACCTTCATTTCTGTGATATTTCAAATGTTGGCCACTTATTTCTTGAAGGTGGTGTATGTGTACAACTATTTGTCATATAATATCAAAATTTTCTTTATAATAATGGTATTACATGATTAATTTTATATTTATTATGTTTTTTTCATATGATTCAACTGATTACATTGTGGTAAGGGACTTTGTCTCAATTTTCTATTTCGTTGTGACTTACATTATATTGTGCACCTAATAATTATTATGTGGTGTACCTACTGCCCATTTGATATCCTATTAAATTTGAAATTATAATTCTATTAAATATAAATATTCTCATATCAGGGATATGATTATTGTCTTAGTCGTATTCCATTTTACATACGGTATTTATTTTGAATGTTGTTTTAACTGTGGATGGGTTGATGAATCTGTATCCCTTATTCTATACGGATAATGTATATTCATATTTCTATTTTATTTAATCTATGAATAAATAAGTCATTGGACATGAAGTGATGTTTGGTCCCTTCTATAGCACCTCAATCCATCGACAGGTCTCATGAGACAAACCAGTTGGCGACAAACCCATCGAGTTTGTTTCCAAAAATCAGACAGCTTTATACCCATAGAGCTAAACTGTTTTAATGGTATTATGGTATCATGTTCCAAATACATGACATCCAATTGATAAGTATTCTATTTATTCATTATCGATTATTACAATCCATGTGTTTTTCACTATGACAAAATCTATGGATGCAATTTCATTCTCAGTTTGTTAATGGCGTGAGTTTTTCATTAATTCACTAGGCCATATTTACTATGACATGTTGTTTATGATTCATTTATTATTGATTCATGCTTCGTCTTTTTTAAACCCTTACAAAGAATTTGAGATCACCCCTTTCATTTTTTTACCTCTAACAGGCTATGAAGAGGAGATCATTTATGGAGTGTCAATGGAAGCAGTTTTTAGTTTTTGTTATGCACTTTATTTTGTAACTTTCCATTGTAATTAGAGTTATATTTATGTGTCTAGTTTCTTCAATAATAATAATATGATAATTCATTTAGGATTTCATTCCTTATAACCATTCAAATGTACTTAGTAATGAACCAGCTCCGGTCTAGAGGGGTCAGAGTGTTACCATTGGTATCATAGAAAGATTAGTAGAAAACTAAGAAACATGATTTAAAAGACATAGATTAGGGAAGAGTCCCTAAGATAGTCTATGAGGATAAAAATCAATAAAAGTCCTAATATTTTGGTAAGGAATTGATTATGTGGATATTTCTAACAATACATCTATGTCTGGATACGAGCAGATTGAGGTGGATCTGGCACCGATGTATTTATGAGTGAAAGCTCCAACAAGGAGTTTCAGGCTTGACCTGTGGTATCCTAGTAAATGAAAATTGGAAATTTTTTTCTCTTGGAATTAACACTATTATGTGGTATACTTACGATAATTGACATTTTCTTTAAAAGCCATTATGAAGGATTTTCATGTAAATTTTTTCCTCAGAGAAACCATGTCTATGAGATTAACTATAAATTGAGTTTTAATGTATACTAATTAATTTTCAAATTGAGAGTATAAATTATGATTCATAACGGAATATAGTGTATGAAATTATTTAGAAATGGAACCTAATAGAAGAAGGTGAATCAATACTCATAGATAACATTAGGGTTTATTAGTTCTGGTTAAACAAGTGGTTAGTCATTGTGTCTATTCATTAAGTTAAATACTTGTTTAATAAATTTTTATATCTAGGAAATTCAGTTAAAATGGAAGGCGAAGGATCTCAAAAGACACTCTTATCCCTTCTTAATGACTTGTTTTCAATAATTATAGCAAATTCATGTCCCAACAATTCTGAAACATTTTCTAACATATAACTCACTTATAAGCAATTATTTGAGATATCAAACACCTCCACTATACATCGATACCATCGTGGATCATTGAATGAATTTAATCAAATCCTATTTTCTCAATATTATAAAACTTTTAAGAAATGTAAATATTATCAAGGCATTTTCAAATATTTTACCATATCACATGATTTTGAAGCATATTTTGAGTTTGAAAAAGGTGTTGAAGAAGGAGAACCTTGTGAAACCTATTTATATTTACTTTTAAATTATAATCCTTCAACACATACTTATGGAATTTTAAAAGGACCATTTATTGAATGCTTAAACTCAAACTCGATCTGACGGTTTTATTAAAATCATGTTTTATCAGATGTTTTGAAATTTTATGTCATACATGATTATTTTTTGAAAGTATTTTTCTGTGAACAACCATATGACCCAAGGGGTTTAAGGTGTATCTGGATGAAGGAAGCAAATGATTTTGAAGGATCTATAAATAATTTTTGTAATTCATCGACCATCTATTTATGTGAGCAAGATGATGATGAAACCAGATGGATGCCATGATCAAAGTACCCTAAATTTTTAATAAGTAAATAAAATTTTGAGGATGGAATTTCTGAAGGTGGGAATAATGTAACACCCCAAGAATTTACAAATAGATTTATTATAAAATGCATAGATCACTAAATATTTAAAAACACCACTTTGTTATAACCTACCCATGTAACCATAATTTGGTCACTTCAATGATGTAAATTTCAAAAATTTGGCATACACGGTTGTGATCAGTAAGTTATTTCGATCTCGATAGGAAAAAATCCATTTCCAATGAATAGTAACCTACCCTTATGAATAGTAACATACCTTTATGAATAGTAACAAACCATTATAAATAGTATTATGAATATTATGAATGGTATCCATACCCTTGAATGGATAAATAAATGTATGCATCTTAATAATGAAGATGAATATTTTATGTGTTTATATTTTCTGATCAAATAATGATTTTAATTAAATATATAATTAATCATATATAAAAACTTATTTTTGAGAAACGGACTTCATTTTTGGATTCTAATCGTCCATAAATATTTAGGGTGAATTTATGGTATTTTTCTGATGTACATGAATTTTGGATGAATAGTGAAATTCCATAATTTAAAAAATAAGATAAATACACTAATTATAGGGTCATGTATGTTGTTCTGCAGATGTAGGATCAATTGATTCGGATTCACATGATATAATTACTATTCTTGGTAATGGAAAACTCACTATTCAATTTTCTTGTGGAAAATAATTAATTAATGAATATAATATAAATAAATCCCTTATCCCCTCCACTATATAAACCACCCCTCACCCCCTCTTCCTCCCACACCACTAAAGCTTTAATCCTTTCCTAAATTCTTCAAAATACTCTTCCCAAGACCTCTCCCCACGTCCAAGGCCTACCGATATCTTCAAAAAGCAAAAATCAAGGTTATTAAAGAGTTTCTCAAAGAGGAGTGCTCAAGAGGTGGACCTCTCTTCTTTTCTCTTTCAATTTCTTTTTCATGTTCCATTATTTTTTTCTCTTTTCTCACCTTACCTCATATAAATGCCATGATAATTCCAGTAACATACATTTAAAATATTTTCATTTTTATAAAGGAATGTTTTATTTTAATATCTCTTTTTCTCTCCTTTTATACTATAAATTCACACACTGTCTAAGAAGTGTTAATTTATCACACTCAAAGAAGACAGGTTCTCAATTTTCATTACTAGCTTCAATATTGGTCATGAACCCTTTTAAATGGTTGAAAAATATCAGTATATATGTAATTTATCTTTTTTAATGATCTAGGTTCCTTACACACTCATAATGTGGAATAATAGTACAAAACAAGTTCATTGTGCACAAAACCACCAAGAAAAATCCAAGGGTTTATCATTAAATCATAGAATGAGTCATCCTCATGGTATATAACCATAATCATTATAAAATAATATAAATCTATTTAATGTAAAAAATAATATATATTAACAATTTTGGATTTTTAACTGAATATCAAACGAACTTCCATTCATCAATATAGGTAAATGGATCATGAAAATGACGTAAGAAAATGCTTCCAAAACAATAAAATTGAATCTCCTAAACCCATCAAAAAGGTCATGAATGAACATAATAAGGTTATACCATATCAATTAAATGTTTATGAGGTTCTATACTTATTAATTAATGAATATGAATTTGATTATTATGGTCATTAAGAACAATCAAGAACACCTTCGAGCTTTAGGTAAGGGATTGCTTAACTCAATTTTCATTCTTTGAGTTAAACATCTATTTCATTGGTTACATTGTTTCATGAATATGTGTGAATATCATATTACTGTTTTATATTGATTATACACTTATATTTGTCGATTTTTATTTGTCACATATAAATATTTCTTTGATTTATCGTCACTCTAATGACACAATCATTGAAAGGGATATCTTAACTTGATTCCCATTCGTTGATTTAAACATCAATGACATTGGTTTTGAATTTTCCTAAAATATGTGTGAATGACCTATTATTATTTTATTCGGTATATAAACTTTTATTTTGTGGGTTTTTGTTTGTAACACATAATTATGTCACTGATTTTTCATCAATATAATGATACGTTCTTGGTAAGTGATCGTCTCTCTCACTTTCATTCAAGAGTTTCCCCTATGTTGTGCCCTTTTATTTTTCATTCCGAATGGTGGAGTATGTTTTAGAACCTCCCCCATACTACCCTTATCATATATAAATAATGGGATATCACTTTGACTCTCATTAAGTATTCATAAAAATACCTGTTACCATGCTGAAATGTTTGTAATGGGTTTTCTCATCTCCCTTCATTTCCATGATATTTCTGATGCTTTCCACTTATTTATTGAATGTGGTGTATCTGTACTATAATTTTTAATATAATATCATGATTAATTTTATATTCATGGTATTTAATGATTCATTTTATGGTAATTATGTTTTGTCATATTATTTGACTGATTACATAATGGTAAGGGAATTTGTCTCAATTTTCTATTTCAATGTGACATACTTTGTATTGTACACCTAATAATTCTTATGTGGTGTACCTAATTACCTTTTGAGATCACATTTAATTTGAAATTATAATTCTATTAAATATACTAATTCTCATAACATGGATATGATTATTTTCTAGGTCGCATACCATTTTATGTAAGGTATTTATGGGCACTTGTACAGTGAAGAAAATGAGGTATCACAGGCTGTTGCTAAATACTTCAAGGGCATTTATTCAGATAATGGGCTGTCCAACATCCATCACATGGTTGAGAACATCATCCCCTGCATTGATGATCACACGAATTAGCTTTTACTTGCTTCCCCATGCAAAGAAGATATCAGAGCTGGTCTTCTATCTCTTAATCTTGAGAGCGCCCAAGGTCCGGATGGGATCACGAATAAATTCTTTATATTCTATTGTGATATATTGCAGAATGACATTGTGAATGGAATTAAGGACTTCTTTGCGCACTCATATATGCCTCATGGAATGAATTCTTGTTTCATTGCTCTCATCCCCAAGAGAGATAATTCCCTTGACATTAAGGACTTCAGACCGGTTGCTCTTGGGAACACGATACCCAAAATCATTAGCAAGGTGTTGGTGAACAGGATGGGTGGGGTGGTTAATGGAATTATCACTACGAATCAATTCGGTTTCTTCCCTGGGAGGAACATTCAAAAGTGCCTTTTAATGGCCTCGGAGAGTGTCAATCTTATGAGACGAAACACAAAGGAATGAAATTTTTCCATCAAAATTGATATTTCCAAGGCCTTTGACACTCTTAAGTGGAGCTTTCTTCTTGATGTTCTTAGAAGATATGGATTCTCAAATGACTTTGTGAATCTGATACATACCATTTTGGAGTCATCTAGGTTATCAGTTCTTGTCAACGGTGCCCCTAGGGGATTTTTTCTTTGCACCAGGGGGGTGCGGCAAGGTGATCCACTATCTGGCCTACTATTTGATATGGCAGAGGACTACCTGAGTAGGTGTATCAATGACCTTTCTCATCTGGGTCTTTATAAAAGGATTAGGGCTGGTGTGAGTGAGTATGCCTCGTCACACTTATTATATGCCGATGACATCTTGATCCTTGGTCAGGCGTCAAGGAAAACTATCTCCTCTATTAAAGACCTCTTCGGTCATTATGGGGAGGTTTCTGGGCAAGCCATTAGTTGGGACAAATCGTCCATTGTTTTTGGAAATGGAATTTCAGTTGGGAAACAGAATAGAATTGTCAGGATTATTGGGGTGAGGAGGGGCTCCTTACCCTTACAATATCTTGGAGTCCCTCTATTTTGGGGGAATGTGAAAGGACAACACCTTGAAGGAATCGCTGCTGGAATTGTTCATCAGATGGCCAAATGGAAGGGGAAAGCTATGTCCATGGCTGGAAGGGACTGTCTTGTGAATTCAGTTATCACATCGAAATTTGTATACTCCTTCTCCATTTATCAATGGTCGAGGGGTATTCTCAAAGAAATTCAGAGAATGGTACGGAATTTCATATGGATGGGGTGCCCACATGAAAGAAAGCTGGTTACAGTGTCTTGGAAGGAATGCATTAAACCGATGGAGATGGGGGGCTAGGAGTCAAGGACCTCTGGTTGTTTAATGATGGGTTGATTGGGAAGTTCACTTGGAACCAGATTACTCATGAAGCTGATGATGATTTTCTCTCAAAAAGGATAACAAGGAGGCTCTTAAATGGATTCAAATGGCACCTTGCCTCATCGGTGTGGACTTCTATCAAGCAGGCGTATGTCAGAATCATGCATGATACCCGCTGGTTGGTTTGCAGGGCTTCCACCCTTAACTGCTGGAACACAAGATGGCACACACAGCCTCTTTGTGACTTAATGTGCCACCTGAGGCAGCCAATTTGACAATTTCCAGGTTTTTATCACAGCTACAATCTGCTTCTATTAGTGCTCCTGTGCAGGTTGAACATGAAGTAACTGGTTATGTCTTCATGGAGCAGGATACTCTAATCTGGATGCATAGCAGAACTGGGCAATTCAATAGCAGAGACTTTTACCGGATCACATGTGGGGATCATTCCCATGCACCTTCATGGTTGCTGAAATACAGAGCACGCTTCATCAAACCAGCTCAGTTTTCTCTGATATAGAGAATCTGGAAAAATCGTCTGCCTACATCAGATGCTCTCAAGAAGGCTGGGCTCCAAATGGCTTCTATATGTTCTATGTGTAAAGATTCTGAGGAAACGGTCCAGCATGTTTTTGTGGGCTGCCATCATGAAAAGCAATTGTGGGATTACATCGGGCTGGTTTTTGGGGTGAATGTGGACACCTACAGGCCGGTTTGTCATGTGTTGTCTGCTGCTGTTCATGGAAGGTTCAGTGAAAATATTGTTAATCTTTTTTTGGCAGCAATTGCGGCAGCTGTTGCTGCCATTTGGGAAGCCCGCAATGCGGAAACATTCACTGGTCTATGACCCACTGTTCAGCAAGGGGTGAGGGCGATACATAGGGATGTCTATGCAGAATCTTGTGTGCAGGATTAGACAATGTCTAACACAGTTTCAGATCTGCAAACCCTTCTTACTCTTGGTGTCTCGGGGCGGCCTCGATTTCCTCGGATGCTGAAGTATATTCGATGGATCCCACCCATCAGACCCTGCCTAAAGGTTAATGTTGATGGGGCTACGGTGGATTCTCTTGGCACTTCGGGATGTGGAGGCGTGTTTCGCACCTATCGTGGGTTCGTGAAAGGATTCTATCATCACGCCATTGGAATTGGTACTGAGTTTGAAGCAGAACATTGGGCCATGGTATATGCCATCAGGTACACTGTCCGCTTTAACTAGGAGCATATATGGATTGAATCTAACTCTCAGGTCGCAGTCCACGCCTTGAGCACCAAGACGCGCCAAGTTCCGTGGCGTGTACTGCCGCAATGGGTGGGATGTCTTAATGATATTGCGCGGATGCGGGTGGAGGTATCACATGCCTACCGAGAGGCGAATCAGGTGGCGGATGCACTGGCAAAGAGAGCGCTCACGGATGCAGGAGAGATGTGGTCTTTTACGACCCCGTACTATTGCGCTCCATTGGTGGAGGTAGACAGGTGTGGGGTGGTGCACACCCACTTTTGTAATATCCCCATGTATGCTTGACTCTTTGCACTCTCTTTCTTTATTTTATTTTATTAGGACCGGCTTACACCGGATCCTGGATTTTTAGGTATATAAAAATTATTTGGACATCTGCTGTCAGGGGGGGCCTGCTATATCCCCTCGATGAATCGACAAGTCTCATGATGCAAATAAGTTGGCGACAAACCCTTCAAGTTTGTTTCCAAAAATTTGAAGAGTTTTAACCCACACAGCTAACCCGTTTTAATGGTATTATGGTATCATGTGCCAGATACATGACATACAATTAATAATCATTATCCTTGTTCATTATTAGTTATTATTATCCATGAGGTTTTCACAATGACAAATTCTATGGATGCAGTTTCATTATTATTTTGTTAATGCTGTGAGTTTTTCATTTATTCACCATGCCATATTGACTTTCCCAAGTCGTTTATGATTAATTTATTATTGATTCATGATTTCACTATTTTCAACCCTTAAAAATAAATTGAGCTCACCCATTTCATTTTTTACCACTAACAGGTTATAAAGAAGAGGTCATTTATTGAGTTTCTATGGAAGTAGTTTTTAGTTTCTGTTATTTGCTGTATTTTGTACCTTTCCATTGTAATTTGAGATACATATATGTCTCTAGTTTCTTCTAGACTACTAAACTGATCATTCCTTCAGGATTTCATTCCTGTTAACCATGCCAATGTATTAGTAATGCATCGGCTCCAGTCTAGAGAGTTCATCGCATTATAGTTGGTATCAGAGGATGTTTAGTAGAAAACATGGAAACATGATTTAGAAGACATAGATTAAAGATGATTCCCTAAGATAGTATTTGAGGAGAAATGTACAAGAACCTCCCGTTATTTTGGTAAGGAGTTGATTATGTGGATCTTTAAATAAATACATCCTTGTCTGGATATGAGCAGGTAGAGGTGGCTTTGGAACAAATGTACCTTGGAGTGAAAGCTTCGACAAAGAGTTTTAGGCTTCACCCAGGGTATCCTGGTACACGAAAATGGGCCATGTTTCACTCTTGTTGTTGAAACTCTTGGAATATATGCTTAGGAAAATTCAAATTTTGTTCAGAAGCCATTATGAAGGATTTTAATGTAATTTTTTCCTCAGATAAACCATTTCTATGAGATTAACTATGCATAGAATTTTAATGTATGCTAATTACTTTTCAAATTGAGATTATAAATTATGATTAATAAACTAATCTAGTGAATTAAATTATTTTAAAATGGCACCTAATGGAAGAAGGGGAATCAATAATTCTAGACAACTTTAGGGATTATGAGTTTTCTTTAAACATATGGTTTGTCTCTATGTCTATTATTTAAGTTAGATCCTTGTTTTATAACATTTCAAATCACCAAAATTCTGTTTCAAAATGAAGAAGGAGGATCTCAAATGACATTCCCATCCCATCAAGATGACTTGCTTGCAATAATTATTTAAAATTCATGTCCCGACAATTCTGAAACATTTTCTAACATACAACTCACTTACAAGAAATTGTTTGAGATATCAAACACCTCCACTATACCTTAAGACAATTGTGGATCAAGAGTTGTATTTAATCAAATCCAATTTTCTCAATATTCTCATATTTTAAAGGAAGGTAAATATTTTCAAGGCATATTCAAATATTTTACCTTATCCCATGATTTTGAAGCATATTATGATTTTTAAAAAGGTTCCAAAGAAGGAGACCCATGCACAACCTATTTATATATTTTTAAAATTAAAATATTTCAGCACATACTTATGGAATTTAAAAAGGATCATTGATTAAAATTTTCAACTCAAACTTGGTCCGACTATTTTATTAAAATCAAGTTTTATCAGATGTTCTGAAATTATTATTCATACATGATTTTTTTTTCAAAACTATTTTTCTGTTAACACCCATATGACCCAAGTTGTACAAGGTGTTTCTAGATAAAGGAAGCAAATGATTTTGGAGGATATATAAATAATTGTTTCAAGGAATGGATTTTGTATTTATGTTAGAAAGATGATGATGAAACCAGATGGACACAATGATCAAGGTAACCTCAATTTTTAATAAGTAAATAAAATTTTGAGGACTAAATTTCCGAAGGAAGGAATAATGTAACACACCAAGAATTTATAAATAGATTTATTATAAAATTCATAGATCACTAAGTCTCTACAAACAAAACATTGGTTTAACCTATCCATGTAAACATAATTTTTTCACTTAAATAATGTGAATTTAGAAAATTTGACATAGACAGTTGCGACCAGTATGTTATTTAAAGTCCGATAAGAAGAACTCAATTTTCAGTAAAGAGTAAGCTACCCTTATGAATAGTAACCTACCATTATGAATAGTGACATAACTTTATGAATAGTAATATGAATCTTATGAATTGTATCCATACCAATGAATGTATAAATAAATTTAGGTACCTTAAAAAAGAAGATGAATATTTTAAGTGTTTATATTTTTCAATTAAATAATGATTTCAATTAAATGTTTAATTAATTATATTTAGAAAATTAATTTAGACAAAGGGACTTCATTTATGAATTCTACATGTCAAAAAATGGTTCGGTTGAATTTTTTTTATTTTTATGAAATACGTGAATTTTTTTTATGAATAGTGAAATACCATAATTTACAAAATAAGATAAATACACTAATCATAGAGTCATGTATGATGTTCTACTGATTTAATCCCAATTGATTCTGAATCACATGATAAAATTACTATTCTTGGTCAGGGAAGAATCATTATTCCTTGTCTTGTTGAAAATTAATAAATTAATGAATATAATATAGAGAAATCCCCTCTCCCCTCTGCTATATAAACCACCCCTCACCCCCTCTTCCACCCACACCACTCAAGCTTCAAGACTTTCCTATATTCTTCCAAATACTCTTTCCAAGACCTCTCCCCACGTCCAACACCTGCTAGCCTCACCAAAAGGCCAAAATCAAAGGACTTAAGGAGTTTCTCAAAGAGGAGTACTCAAGAGGTGAACCTCTCTTCCTTTTTCATTCAATTTCTTTTAAAAGTTCCATTATTTTGTTCTCTGTTCTCACCTCACCCAATAAAAATTCCATGATAATTCTAGTACCATAAATGTACTATATTTTCATTGTTATAATGGAATATTTCATTATAATATCTCTTTTTTCATCTCTTTTTATACTATAAATGCAAACACCATCCGAGATGTGGTAATTTATTACACTCAAGGAAGATGGGTTTTCAATTAGCATTACTATCTTCAATACTGGTCATGAAACTTTTTAATAGCTGAACTAGATCATAATATATGTATTTTAACTTTTTTAATGTTATGTGTTCCTTGCACACTCATAATGTGGAATAATAACACAAAATAAGTTCATTGTGCACAAAACCGCCAAGCCAAATCCAAGTGTTTACCATTAACTCCTCGAATGAGTCATCCTCATGGTATATAACCAGAATCATTATAAGATAATTTATATATATTTAATGTAACTAATAATATATATTAACAATTCTGGATGTTTATCCACATTTCAAACGAACTTCAATTCATTAATACAAGTAAATGGATCATGAAAACCACACAATAAAATGCTTCCAAAACAATAAAATTGAATCTCCTAAACCCATAGAAAATGTGATGAATGAACCTAATAATGTTATAAAATATAAATTACATGTTTATAAGGTTCTGTACTTATTAATTAATGATGTAAAATTTTATTATTTCGATTTTTAAGAACAATCAATAACACCTTTGAGCATAATGTAAGTGATTGCTTAACCAAATTTTAATTATTTGAGTTAAACACCTATTTCATTGGTTACAATGTT
The DNA here is from genome assembly GCA_963277665.1 of Viscum album. NCBI lineage: Eukaryota > Viridiplantae > Streptophyta > Magnoliopsida > Santalales > Viscaceae > Viscum > Viscum album. Next base: position 1,981,314,565 of record OY728145.1, on the reverse strand, counting down.
CCGAGAATATGAGTGAATTACTATGGTTTTCTGACACATTATATAAAATTATAATTTTTGGATTTTTATTTGTCACACATAAATATTTCATTGATTTATCGTCACTTTAATGACACAATCTTTGTAAGCGATATATTAACTCAATTTCCATTCGTTGAGTTAAACATCAAGGTCATTGGTTTGGTATTTTACCAGAATATTTGTGAATAAACTATGATTTGTTTTTTGGTATATTCACTTTTATTGTTGGGTTTTATGTTTTTCACACATATTTCTTTCATTTATTCATCCGGAATCTAATGATACATTCTTGGTAATGGATCATCTCTCTCATGTTTGATCAAGAATTTCCCCTATGTTGTGCCCTTTTATTTTTAATTCCTAATGATGGGTTATATATTATCACCTCCCTAATACTTCCCTTATGATATATAAATAATGGTATACCCCTTTACCTCTCATTAATCACTCACAAGAACACCTGTCACCATGCTGAAATGTTTGTAAAGGGTTTTATCATCTCACATTCATTTTTGTGATATTTCTACTGTTTGCCACTTATTTATTAAATGTGGTGTATGTGTACTACCGTTTGTAAAATAATATCATTATTATCTATATATTTATGGTATTCAATGATTCATTTGATTTTTATTATGTTTTGTTCATATTATCTGATAGATTACTTTGTGGTAAGGGACATTGTCTCAATTTTCTATTTCGTTGTGACTTAATTTGTATTGTGCACCTAATAATTCTTATGTGGTGTAACTACTGCCCATTTGAGATCACAATTAATTTTAAAATAAAAATTATATTAATTTTAAATATTATTATATCATGGGTATGATTATTTTATAAAACGTATAACATTTTACATAAGGTATTTATTTTGAATGTTATTTTAATTGTGGAATTGTTGATGAATCTGTATTCTCTATTCTATACAGATAATGTAAATGTGTATTGATATTTTATTGAATCTATGTATAAATAATGATCAGGACGTGAAGTGATGGGTGGGGCCCACTATATCCCCTCAATGCATCGATAGGTCTCATGAGACAAATCATTTTGCGACAAACCCTTCGAGTTTGTTTCCAAAATGAGATGAGTTTCTACCAATAGAGTAAACTGTTTTAATGGTATGATGGTATCATCTTCCAGATACATGACATCCAATTAATAAGAATTGTCTTTATTCATTTTTAGTTATTACTATCCATGGTGTTTTCACTATCACGAAATATATGGATGCAGTTTTATTCTTAGTTTGTTAATGGTGTGGGTTTTTCTTTCCTTCACCATGCCATATTTACTATACCTAGTTGTTTATGATTTATTTATTATTGATATCATCTTCTGCTATTTTCAACCCTTATTTATCATTTGATCTCACATATTTCATTTTTTATACCTCTAACTGGTTATGGAGACGAGATTATTTGATGAGTTTCTATGGAAGCATTTTTTAGTTTTTGTTATGCGTTTTATTTTGTACCTTGCCATTGTAATTTGAGTTACATATATTTATCTAGTAACTTAAATACTACTAAAATGATCATTCATTTGGTGTTTCATTCCTCTTAACCATGATAATGTACTTAGTAACACACCGGCACTGGTCTACAGGGGTCAGGGAATTTCAGTTGGTATGAGAGGAAGTTTAGCTGAAAACCTGGAAACTTGATTTAGAAGACATAGATTAGGGAAGAGACTCTATGATTTTTTTTAGGATAAAAATACAAGAATTTCCTGGTATTTTTGTAAATAATTGATTATGTGTATCTTTCAAGCAATAAATCCTTTTCTGGAAACGATCAGGTAGAGGTGCCACTACCATCGATATTCCTGGGACTGAATTCTCTAACAAGGAGTTTTGGTCTTGACCCGGGGTATCCCGGTACACTACAACGGGCCTTGTTACACTTTTGGTATTGACACTCCTAGGGGATATTCTTATGATAATTATCATTTTCTTAACAATCCATTATAATGGATTTTATTATTAATTTTCCCTCCGAGAAACCATGTCTATGAGATTAACTATGCATAGAAATTTAATGTATGCTAAATAATTTTCAAATGAAGAGTAAAAATTATTATTCATAACATAATATAGTGTATAAAATTATATAGAAATAAATCCTAATAAGAAGTAGGGGAATCAATACTTATAGAAAAAGTTAGGGATTATGTGTTTTCGTTAGACATATTGTTAGTCGATATGTCTATTCATTAGGTTAAATCCTTGTTCGGTAACTTTTTAGATCCAGGAATTACAGTTACAAATGGAAGGAGATAAATCTCAAATAACATTATTATCCCTTCCTGATGACTTTTTTGCAATAATTATTGTAAAGTCATGTCCTGAAAATTCTAAAACATTTTCTAACAAACAAATCACTTACAGGAAATTGTTTGAGATATCAAACACCACCACAATACCACGATACCATCATGGATCATGAGTTGTATTTAATAAAATCATATTTTTTCAATATTCATATATTTTCAATAAAGGTAAATATAATCATAGAATTATCAAATTTTTTCCTTATCATAAGATTTTTGAAGAATATTAGGATTTTGAAAAAGGTTCTAATGAAGGAGACCCTTGCGCAACCTGTTTATATTTTCTTTTAAGTTATAATATTTAATAACATACTTATGGAATTTTAAAATTACCATGATGGAAAGTTTCAACTCAAACCCATTCAGACTATTTTATAAAAAACATGCTTTATTAGATGTTTTGAAATTATATGTCAAAGATCATTATTTTCCAAAACTGTTTTTCTATGAACTCCCATATGATTCAAGTTGTACAAGGTGTATCTGGATGAAGGAAAAAAATGATTTTGAAGGATCTCTAAATAATTATTGAAATGTATGGACCTTCTATTTATGTGATCCAGATGATGTTGAAACCAGATGGACACCAAGATCAAGGTACCCTCAATTTTTAATAATTAAATAAAATTTTGAGGACAAAATTTCTGAAGGTGGAAATAATATAACACCGCAAGAATATATGAATAGATTTATTATAGAATGCATAGATCACTAAGTCTCTACAAACACCACTTTTTTATGACCTATCCAAGTAAACATAATTTTTCCTTTTCAATGATGTTAATTTTGAAAATTGGATAAAGACGGTTGTGATAAATAAGTTTTTTGGAGCCTAATTAGAATAACTCAATTTTCAGTGAATAGTAACCTACCCTTATGAATAGTAACCTACCCTTATGAATGGTAACTTACCCTTATGAATTGTAATATAAATTTTATAAATGGCATCCATACCCATAACTGTATAAATAAATGTAGGCACCTTAAAAATGAAGATTAATATTGTAAGTGTTTATATTTTTGATTAAATAATGATTTTAATTAAATATTTAATTAATCATATTTATACAATTATTTCTAAAAAATGGAATTCATTTTTGTAATCTATATGTCGAAAAATGGTTTGGTTGATGTTTTGGTATTTTTTTGAAATACTTGAATTTTTGATAAATAGTGAAATACCATAATTTACAAAATAAGCTAAATACATTAATTATAGAGTCAAGTATTATGATCTATGGATATAAGCCTAGTTGATTTAGATTCAAATGATAAAATTACTATTCTTGGTCATATAAGACTCCTTATTCCTTGTCTTGTGGAGAAAAAATAAATTAATGAATATAATATAGAGAAATACCCTCTTCACTTCACTATAAAAACCCCACCTCTGCCCCTCTTCCTCCCACATCAATCAAGATTCGTAACTTGCCAGAATTCTACCAAATAATCTTCCCAAGACAAATACCCACTTTCAAAGCTTTTTGGCCTCAATAAAATGAAAAAACAAAAGGTCTTTAGGAGTATCTCAAAGAGGAGTACTCAAGAGGCGATCCTCTCTTCCTTTTTCTTTCAATTTCTTTTACAAGTTCCATTATTTTGTTCTCTCTTCTCACCACACCTCATCTAAATGCCATGATAATTCTGGTAACATAAATGTACTTGATTGTAATTTTTATAATGTAATATTCCATTATAATATCTCTTTTCCCCACCTTTTATAATATAAATGCAAGCCCTGTCCGAGATGTGATAATTTATCACTAACAAGGAAGACAGGTTTTCAATTTTAATTAATATCTTCAATAATGGTCATGAAACCTTTTCAATGGCTGAAACGAATAATTATATCTTTATTTTATCTTTTTTAATGTTCGATAATCCTTACACACTCATAATATGGAATTATAATACAAAACAAGTTCTTTGTGCAAAAAACTGCCAAGCCAAATCCAAGTGTTTATCATTAACTCATCGAATGAGTCGTCCTCGTTGTATATAAATATAATAATTATTGATCATTTATTTCTATTTAATGTAACTAATAATATATATTAACAAATCTTGGTGTTTAACCACATTTCAAATGAACTTACTCTCATTAATACAAGTACATGGATCATGAAAACCAAGGAAGAAAATGGTTCTAAAAAATAAAATTGAATCTCTTAAACCCATAAAAAAGGTCATGAATGAACATAATAAGGTTAAAAAATATAAATTAAATGTTTATTAGGTTTTTTAATTATTAATTAATTAATGTAAATTTGATTATTCAGGTCTATAAGAAAAATCATGAACATCTTCGAGCTTAAGGTAAGGGTTTGCTGAACTCAATTTTCATTTTTTTTGTTAAAAATCTTTTTCATTGGATACATTTTTCCAAGAATATGTCTGAATGGAATATTATTGTTGGATAATATATATTCACTTATATTTTTGGGATTTTTATTTGTCACACATAAATATTTAATTGATTTATTGTCACTCTAATGACACAATCTATGTAAGAGATATCTTAACTGAATTTCCATTTGTTGAGTTAAACATCAATTCCATTGGTTTTTTTATTTTCCAAAAATATGTGAAAATGACCTATGATTGTTTTATTAGCTATAACCACTTTTATTGTGTGAGTTTATGTTGTCATACATACTTATTTCATTGATTTTTCTTCAATCAAATGATACGTTCTTGGTAATGTGTCCTCTCTGTCACTTTTGTTCGAGAATTTCCCATATGTTATGCCATTTTATTTTAAATTCATATTGATAGGGTATGTTCATAACCTCTCCCATAATTACCTTATGATATATAAATAAAGGGATAACCCTTTACATCTCATTAATTCTTCACAAAACACTTGTTACCATGCTGAAATGTTTGTAAGGGGTTTTCTCATCTCACCTTCATTCCATGATATTTCTAATGTTCGCCACTAATTTCTTGAATGTGATGTATGTGTAATACCATTTTTCATATAAAATCAGGATTATTTTTATATTCATGGTATTAAATGATTCATTTTATGGTTATTATGTTTTTTTCATATGATTTGACTGATTACATTGTGCTAAGGGACTTCGTCTTAATTTTCTATTTCGTTGTGACTTAATTTGTATTGTGAAACTAATAATTCTTATGTAGTGTACCTATTGACTATTTGAGATCACATTTCAATTGAATTTATAATTATATTAAATATCCATATTCCCATATCATGTATTTTATTATTATCTACACCGTATACCATTTTACACACTTTATTTATTTGGAACGTTGTTTTAACTGTGGAAGTGTTGATGAATATTTATCCTCTATTCTATAAGGATAACGTAAATGAATATTAATATATTATTTAATATATGTATAAAGAATTTTTTGGATATTTAGTGATGGGAAGGGCCCGCTATAGCCACTCGATGCGTTAACATGTCTCATGAGGCAAATCAGTTGGTGACAAACCCTTTGAGTTTCTTTCCAAAAATATGACGGGATTCTACCCACAGAGCTAAACTGTTTTAATAGTTATATGGTAACATGTTCTAGATAAATGACATCCAATTAATAATCATTCTCTTTATTTAATATTAGTTATTACTATTCATGAGGTTTTCACTTTCACAAAAACTATGGTTGCAATTTCATTCTATATTTGTTTACGGCGTGAGATTTTCATTTATTCACCATGCCATAATGGATATGCCTAGTTTTTTATGATTATTTTATTATTGATTCTTGATTCCACTATTTACACCCTTACTGAGCATTTGAGCTCACCCCGCTTATTTTTTTACCTCCAATAGGTTATGAAGAGTAAATCATTTATTGAGTTTCTATGGAAGCAGTTTTTAGTTTTTATTATGCACTGTATTTCGTACCTTTCCATTGTAATTTTAGTTGAATATATATATATATATATATATATATATCTATTTTCTTCAATACTACTAAACTGATCATTTATTTGGGCTTTCATCCCTTCTAACCATGCCAGTGTACTTATTATTGTACTGGCTTCGGTCTAGATGGGTTGGGGTGTTACAAACTCAGCCAGCCTCGCGCCATCGGCAGCTCGAAGATCCACTTCTCCTCTGGAAATATTTCTAAATATACTTAGTTTATGCATTTGAATACATATTTGAGCCCCATAATCTATATCTAATACACAATGTGAAGAAATGGAAATATTACACTCGATAACAAACACACCTTTAGTGTCCCCACGCTTTTGGGTAAAGTTCCTCTTCATGTGGCCTAGATTGACACATACAAAACATACCGCCTATTATTCATTTCCCTACCTCTAGATCTTCCCCTTTTTTGAGGGATGGTGCTTAGGGGATTAATAATATTTATGAATCCTTGTCCCCTTTTCCTTGTTCTTTCTTTATTAATTCACCATAATGACTACATGGTTTTCACGCCACATTTCCTTATCTACCTGGTGAATTAAGGTCAGACATTCTGATAGAATTTTCTCATTTTTTCACCTGTTTTAGTTGACAATAATTCTAGAGGAGGTCTTGGGTAGTGATAATAGGTTAAGATCTGTACGCAAATCATTCGGGAACATAATCCATATAATGTCCAGTCATTCAATGTATCCAATAAACATGACTTTATGTGGCCTATCTAGCATATAATCTTCAATCTTAGTTGTGAAAAAATCATTGGAGATATCGTATATCTCTTGTCTCTCCATCTCTTGATATATATTCTTAAGGAGATACATCATACTATATGCATCCATGTTTTCATGTTGCTTAAAGAGATCATTAGACATGTCCAATAGCATAAAACATAGGACACATATGGCATCAACCATAGGTTTTATATAGGGAAATATATCCTTATCACTGGCCTCTTTTCTAGGTGCAACTGTAAGAGGCTCTTCAAACACATACAATTCCCTCTTGTGGTGAAGGATGATGCATAAACATCTCTGTCATTCCTGGAAATTGGTGCCAGTGAAAAGGTTTTCCTTCTTGAGTATGGTTTGAAATAATAAGGTTGAAGTCATTTTTCATTCTGTTTCTAATAATTAAGATTAGAAAAGGATTAGTACTTTATCATGATAAAACTAAGACAAATAAATTAATTAATACTTATTAATCTCCCACTATTTTATCTAAATCTAATAACCCTTACCATTAACATCAGAATATTCTGTTTCCTGAATATTCTAGTGGTAAGGATCCATATTTCCCTTTTCATTACCCCAAATAGGGTTGGTCAGGAAACCTGATGGGTTTTAGATTGGCATTCCAAATGACAACTGCATTAACATACAGCTCTTTGATCCACTGAGTGGACTCCCCAATCATGAAATCCTTTTATTTTGGATTTACTCAACCTTTGCCTCTTGGTCACACCAAGTCCTACTATGGCAATCGACCCTTGATGTGAACCAAGACAATTCAACCCAAAACCTTGAATTATAATTCCCTGATAATTGAAATCACCCCAAATAGGGTTGGTCAAGCACTTTGAACTATGTTTTGATTCTAACCAAGATTATAGAAGGCTATACCGACAGAACATTTTCTCTGAGTGATTTTTGTAGGATCGAAATAATTATGTAGATGCTCAATATACAAGAGGGGGGTGAATTGTATACTTTAAAACTTCCTTTGGAACCATTAATGTTAGTTTTGAATAACTGTGTTTTCCTTAGCAAAGGAAAGGTCTAAGTTTAACAAAGTTAAACTTAAGCCAATGCACAATACCTCTAATACCAAATGAAAACTTGGAAAGAGATTCTGAAAAGTAGGTTCGGAAAAAATGGTTCAGGAAATTGAAACTTAACAAAAGATTACAATATGAGATTCTACCTTAAAGCGTATAGAATCTAAATGAAATAGAGTACAAGTAAGAAAGTATAAGAAAGTTATACTTTCCTAATATTACAAAATGCAGTGGAAATAAACAAGTAGTAAAACTACAAGTAAAAAGATATAAGTCTTTTAACCCAAAGAGAAGGGTATCCAACATCCTTGGATAAAGGTCCCTTGATTTATACTTTCAAGCAAGTCTGTCTTACCCACACCAGGGTAAGCCCTTGATACGAAGATCAGAGTCTCTATCTTTCTATCCCTGCAAGCCCTCAACTTCAAGGTAGTTGGAAACCTCTGTCTTCCTCAGCAAGGAAGCCCTCGAACTTTAAGGTAGTCGGCACCTCTGTCTTCCTATCCCCGGAAGTCCTCGAATGTAATCACCAAAATTCGGAGTCGCACGAAACAAAAACTGAATGAGCGGTTCAGAACGCAAAAGGCATGAAAAGCTTTCTCTCTCTAGAAATCACCTTAGCAGTGTGTGGTCTCTAGATTGATCAACTTATTTTCTTTTTGAGCTCTTTCAAATTATCTCTTATTTATAGGTAAGGTCGGCCTCCTTCCCAACGGTCATATTTTCCTTAAAAATAGGAGGGACCTATACATGTGTCACTTAGCAAACGGTTAGTTTATAACAGAATAGATAACATCGTTTCATAACAAAACAAATGTAACAGAATGTACGACACCGTTTAAAATATAACTCAAAAGTTCAGAATGAAAGTTCGGAGTGTAAACAAAAAAGTCAAAGAGTAGACAACTTATAAAAGTGTAAGAAAAAATAATGTTCAGAGTCTAACCAAAAATAATTTTTGGAGTCTAAATAAATTCGAAGTGTATAAAACGAAGATAACCGGATTCTATTTAATAGGTGAATTCGGAATGAGAATTCGGAATGAGAATTCGTCATCAGATTTCATAATGAGAATTCCTCATTAGAAATCATAATGGAAAATTTGTCATTAGAATTCGATGTTGAACTTCATGAAAGTTTGTATCTGGAATTCGGAGTTGATCTTTATTAAAGTTTGTATCCAGAATTCGGAGTCAAGCTTCATTACAGTTCTCATCCAGAATTCGGAGATGATCTTTATTAAAGTTCGTATCCAGAATTCGGAGCCTAAAATAGAATGTTTTAAATCAATGTTTTAAACACTTACGAAAATCTAGATATGAATACAAATCTTGTACTTAAGAAATATATGGATGAAAATGTGATAAGGATAATTTGTCTTACAAAATTGATTTTCCTTATAAAAGCAATTTTCCTTAAAAAAACAATTTTCCTTATGAAAGCAATTTTCCTTATAAAAGCGAATTTCCTTATAAAAGCAATTTTCCTTAAAGAAAGGTGTTTGTGATTTTCAAAACAAGAAGGAATGGGAATGTCATAAGGAAAACCTTATTGACTCAATAATCTCCAACTTTTTGGAAACCACAAACATCCCTATGAAAAAGAAAGTCTAAGAAGAAAGAAAAACATTAAGGCTTATCTCCCTTTGCTTATGGATGTAGATGAATACGACTAACTCCCCCTTATACTTTGAAACTCTAAGGATAGTATTCTAGATTTCCGGAGTGACATTTAATTACAAATAAGAAATTATTATTTAATGAAAAAATCCCCCTTGGATAAGCTCTTATTAGAGTTCTTTTTCCTTAAGGATATTTTTTTTTCTCCCCCTTTGTGATTTTCAAAAAGAATTCGAGGGAATGGAAAAAAATATCAAAGTACCTGAAAATTAGTAATAATAACAAAAGACGAGCAACTATGATTTTCATTAATTTTAAGGAATTAAAGATACAACAAAGAGATCAGATTTAACTATTTCGGATCTTTTTCCTTTGAAATGAGCCCCTTAAGAATAGTCTTGATCTTTTTTAGGTCTTTATGATCTTCTTCAACTTTCTTCTTTAAGACCACTATTCTTGCAGACTGAGCTTCAATATTTTCTTCCTGGGATTTAATATTTTCTTCCTGAGCCTTCAACTTTTCTTCTTGAGCCTTTAATTTCTCTTCAAACTCAATCTGATGATCCTTTTCAAACTTCCAGTTTTGAGAGACGGAATTTATCTTCCCATTCAGATCTCTGACTTCTTGAATCCGGAAGTTCTTTTCATCTATCAGCTTCTCTTCAAAGGGAGAAGTAAGCTCAATTATCTTCCTGTCCTCAGTCTCAAAAGCATCTTTAACATTGTCTTGAAATTCATCAAATAGCCTCATCTCTTCTACGGTTTTCCTCGACCAGCTTGTCATCCTCTTGCAAGATCTTTTGTGGGATTCATAGCCAACAAGAAAAGATTTGAATTTAGCTTATATCTTGACACACTTATCCATAACCATGGATACGAAATCTGATTTCTGATTCAAAGCATGTTGGAGCATTTGGCATCTTGAATCTATAGTCGAGATGGTCGGAATGGAACCCACTAACATCCTCAAAAATTGAACAACAAAGTCATGTCCCAACGAGGATGACTCTGAATCCGATACTTTTCTTGGAGAATTTTCTTCCTCAATAATCTCCAACTTACTTTTAGACGAATCAACAAATTCTCTTTTCTTGCTTGCCACTGAATTTGGAGTATCAACAAGGAGATTCATTCCCTTGTCCTTTTTCAGAATGGATTCTTGATCTAGAGTTTTCTGATCTCTAGTAGATACTTGAATAACATAATCAAAAACATTTTTAACAACATCTTACTCATTCTTATACTTCTCGGGAGTTACTAACTTAGAGGATTCAGCCTCTGAAGTTCGGAGTGACAGATGTTCTGAAGGTGACCCCTTATAATCATCTACTTCTTTCAACATATCTCCAGTTTCACCACTTCCTTCAGCAACTGCTTCTTCCTCTTCCACTTGCGGAATCTACTCAAGTTTCTCAACATGCTCAGCTATAATCTATTTCGGAAAATCAAGGTTTTTCCTGGAGTCTCAGGTAGATATTCCAAGGGGAAATATCTCGGAACTAGAATGCTTCTGGATACCATCTCAGTAGATTTTAACAATGCTTGGACTACCTCAGCTTTTGACATCTTCTTCATGAGCTTCTTTTCTTTTTCTTGTTTTACTAATTCATCGTATGTCCTTTCCTTCAAAGCCTTAGCTTCCACAGGATCCAATCCGAACTGCGGATCCCCTTCTTTCCTTTTTTCTTTATCTGCTCTCCACTTTGAAACTACCTCATCAAGATAGGCATTCTTTTTCTTCGGTTTTGGAGGTGCGGTATGAAATTCCTTAGATTTAGGATCCTCTACTTCAGCTGCAACTTCTTTCAACATTCTTTTCTTTACTGGCTTAGATGATTCCGGTTCAGCAGGCTTCGGAATCGCTTCTTCTTGATTTGGCGAATCGAAGAACTCACCAGTCTCCTTGTTGAAAGCCGCATCCATCCTCTTAAGAGTATCATCACTCACCAACAAAATTTTTCAAACCCTTGGATTAGTCCTGCAAGCTTGCTTGAAAGACTCAAGGCACCGAACTATTAACTTTGATAAAATTGTTGGGTACATTACGATTTGGGCTTTGAGATTTCCATTCTTAACATTCTCAATAGTTATAAAAATGTTCCTCATGAAGTTAAACTTCCATAGATTTATCAGAAAATCTAAGATATAGATTTCACTCTTCTTCAGACTGTCTTTATCACCTTTCCTCAGTACGATAAGACCTTTTACCCAAAACTCTAGAATCCGGAAATTTGTAGGAAAGCTAGCAATATTCGGAGCTTTGTCGTCTAAGAGTCTGAGAGTTTTCAAAGATTTTTCCTTGTCGAAGCTACCCTTTGAATCTGGAAACACATGAGATATGAATTCAACTTCTCTTTCATAGGTCAGCCCTACCAAGCTTGCTGCCTTGGTATAAGAAAGCTTATAAGTCTTTCCATAAGACTTAAAAGAAAATTTATCCCTATTATCTTCCATAAAGAAGGAAACTATTTAATAGAATTCACATGTAACTCTGAAAAAACATCATCTTGATTCCCCAATTTGGACACAGCAATATCTTCCCACCCGTTCAACTTTATGTTCTTCGAAATAAGAGAATCGTAGTTGTTGAAGAAATCTGGATGAACCAGCCTTTCTCTGTAAACTAACCATTGGGAAATTGTCTTGGAGGATGACATTTCTTGAGAAGCTAAGTCCATAGACATTCGGGTCTAAAGACTTCTGGGGAGTTTGGAACGGAGAAAGCTGAAGTTCAGAATGGCTTTAAAACGGAGAGGTAGAGTTTCAGGATGCTGTAGCTTGAAATCGATTTGGGACAACCATTTGGGGTCCCCTTTATATAGGCAACGAAAAAACGGTTCATCTTCCATGGTTGATCGAACAGTTATGACAATCTGAGATCAGATCTGATGGTCAAAAATCAATTCTCATGAAAACGTGAATCCGATCTTTTTTAGGTTTTATTAAAACAAAGATTTAAGAAAATTATAATTCGAAAACAAAGTATAAGAAAATACCAGCAAGTAAATTATGACTACGGAAACATGGGTAAGGAAATCATACCTTTCAGATTGCATTAGGAGAATTATTGGTAATGGGTGATATATAAAAAAATGAAAAATCTTTATTACGAAAAGATATAGTTTCGCAAAACTCACTACGAAAAAAAATATCAGTACGGAAAACTCAGTACGAAAATTTCATTACAGAATTTGAAAATGAAAAAATAATTTTGTAAGATTTGGTACAAAAGCCCCGTTACAAAAATACCAGTACAAATTTTTCATTCCAGAAGTTTTTAATATGAAAATTTCCATTCCATAGGTTTTCTATATGAAAATATCCATTCTGAAAAATTTTAGTTCCGGAAATTCCAATTCCTGAATTTTAGTTCCTAAAAGTTTGAAAACAAATTTTGAAAAACATTGTTATTCTAAAAATCAAATGTACTCCCCCTATGAAAAGGAGTTTATTACTGTAAGAATAATTTTTCAACAGAAAGATAATTAAGAATGATTAACTTACGGTTATCATTCCTAACTTCTATTTAATGTATTCAAATCTATCAGAAGGCAAGGATTTTCTAAAAATATCAGCAAGTTGATCTTGTATTCCGACAAACTGAAGAATAATATCTTCTTTAAGTGTGTGATCCCTAAGAAAGTGATGCCTAATATCTATGTGTTTTGCACGAGAGTGGTGTGAAGGGTTCTTACTAAGGGCAATGGAACTTGTGTCATCACATAAAATTTGAGTTTTAGTAAAACTCAAGCCATAGTCTGTGAGTGTGTGTTGCATCCACAACACTTGAGCACAACAACTTCCGGCTGCTACATATTCGGCTACAGCAGTGGAAAGTGCTACAAAATCTTACTTCTTGCAGGACCAAGAAACTAGTGAATCTCCTAAGAAATGACAAGTTATGGATGTACTTTTTCTATGCATTCTACATCCACCAAAGTTAGCATTAGAAAAGCTTTTTAGGATAAAATCATTTCCAGAAGTATAAAATAATCCAAGATCCATGGTTCCCTTAAGGTAGCGAAAAATTCTTTTTACTGCCTTTAAGTTAGATTCCTTAGGATTGGATTGATATCTTGCACATAATCATACTGAAAACATTAAGTCTGGTTGACTAGATGTTAAGTATAGTAGACTTCCTATCATACCTCTAAATGATGTTTGATCTGCTGATTTCCCAGCTTCATCAAGATCTAAAGAGTTTGAGGTACCAATAGGAGTACATATACTCTTAGTGTTTTCATAACCATAATTTTTCAGAAGATCTTTAATATACTTATGTTGAGATATGTAGGTTCCTTCCAGTTTTTGAGAAATTGGAAAAGCAAGGAAAAATGTTAACTCACCCATCATACTCATTTCAAACTCATTTTTCATTAGACCTACAAAAGAGTCGGTCAAAGATTGCTGGGTTGAACCAAATATGATGTCATCAACATAAATTCGAACAATCAAAACATTTTTCTTATTTTCTTTATAAAAAGTGTTGGATCTTCATTTCTCCTAACATAGTTATTTTGAAAAAAAATCCAGTGAGTCTATCATACCATGCTCGTGGGGCTTGTTTAAGACCACACAAATCTTTGGTACGTCTAAAAACATGATCAGGATGTTTTGTATCTTCAAAGCCAGGAGGTTGGTCAACAAAAACTTCATATTGAACATAACCGTTAGGAAATGGACATTTCACATCAATTTGAAAAGTTTAAAATTAATGAATGCTGCAAAGGCAAGTAGAATACAGGTAGATTCAAGTCTGGCTACTGGAGAATAGGTTTCTTCATAGTCTATTCCCTCTTGCTAATTATAGCCTTTAGCAATAAGTCCAGCTTTATTTCTTACTGTGACTCCATTTTTATCACAATTGTTTCTGAAAACCCACTTTACTCCAATAACAGAAGTTTCCTTAGGTATTTCAACCAAGGTCCAGACTTTATTCCTCTCGAATTCATTTAGTTCATCTTTCATGGCTTTTATCCAATCATCATCACCTAACGCTTCATCAGTGCTTTTAGGTTCTAATTGGGAAAGAAATGCTAGATGTTCTACTTCATTTCTTAAGTAACTTCTAGTCCTTACAGGTTGATTTGCATCACCAATGATACTATCACTGGGATGATTCTTAAGAAACACCTGATTTGGGTTGTGAAAATCTTGTTCATCAACATAGGGTAGAAAGTCTTCTGGGGTAAATGTTTCATAAGTATCTTCTTGAACAATTTCCTTATTAGAAGGTTCCTCTATCAGAGGTTGACAATCAGTTTTTGAAAACACATCCATGGACGTAGGTTGAGGTGGTTTAAAAACAAAAGGATCAGACTCATCAAATTTTACATGTACTGTTTCTTCAATAGTACAGGTATTTTTATTAAAATCTCTATAAGCCTTAGAAGTTGTGGAATAACCTAAGAAAATTCCTTCATCAGATTTTGGTGCGAATTTATGTTGGTTATCTTTAGTATTCAGAATGAATACTTTGCAACCAAAAACCTTGAAGTAGGATAGTCTTGGTTTTCTACCATTACATAACTCATAAATAGTTTTATTAAAAAAAGGACAAATCAAAACTCAATTTATAGTATAACAAGCAGTACTTACAGCTTCAGCCTAGAAATTTCTAGCCATCGAATATTCACTCAACATGGTTCTAGTTATCTCTTGAAGAATTATATTTCTTCTCTCCACTACACCATTTTGTTGAGGAGTTCTAGGTGCTGAGAAATTGTGAGTAATACCTTTTCTACTACAAAAAGTTTCAAAATCAGAATTTTGAAATTCTCCTCCATGATCACTATGAATAGTTTTCAATGGAAGGTTTTTCTCATTTTTAACTTGAGCTCTAAAACTTTTGAAATAAGAAAAAGCTTCAGACTTCTTTGCTAGAAAATAGGCCCAAGTAAATCTAGTGTAATCATCAACTATAACAAACACATAGTATATGCCTCCAATACTTCCAGTCTTATTTTGGTTATATCTTGCATGCATGTTTAATTCATTAATTGTGTGATCGTGACAATAGACCCACACAAAATAAACCATGAAAATGACAGGATTAAAATAAATGGTATGATCCGGAGTTATTTCTATTGGTTAGTTTCTCTAGTAGTTGATAAACTAACCCAAGACCTATGGGAGAAACACCTAGAACCTTCTGGGTTTGTGTTTACAACATTCCACATGTCCACCTTTGTATCTCCTTGTATTGGTTTCACCTTGGCTCCAAACTTGATCCACCTCCACTAGCTGGGGAGATCGATCCATTACATATGATTTTATCTCACTCGCAGGTGAGAGTTAAAACATGTTTCTACATAAAGGAAACCCTAGGCATGCATTCCCTACCTATTAATGAGGAGAAGGCTCATAGGCCAACAATTTAATTTAAATTAATTAATTAAAAAACAATTCACATGTAATTGTCTTGGCCTAGCTCATGATCATTCATACATTCAACGATATTTAAGCATAAATAAAAATAAAATTCAATTATTTAATGATTATTTTTTAATATAAATTATAGTCAAATCAATTTATTATATTTAATTAATCAATCCATTTATATTGAACCATTTTATGAATTTTCTTGAAATTCTCATCCACCATAATTTTAAACAAATAAATTAATTTAAAATTATCTTTTTACGTAACTTGTACCTTTGGAGGAAACATGGTGAATTCTCATTCATAACTACCCAATTAGTATAAATGAACATTAAAAAGATGTTAAATTAAACACATATATATTAAACATCTATCACGTGTTGTACCTCGTCTTTACTCATGCAATATGGTACATATCTGAAGCATTTGTATAATATAATTTTAAATTTTAATAAACCTGCATAATTTGGAGGAGTACATGAAACACATTTCCAACTACATGGAATGTAATTTTTTCACTATATATTCAAAGTATAAGCCCGGGGAAATGGTGTGTAGATATACTTCGGAAATCTTCAATGTACACTGCGTGTTCTGTGGGACACAATCTATATAGTATCCGTATTACATGGTTTCTATCCATGAAAGCCATGTATGGGGTAAAAGGTCTAACCCTAACCTGAAGGGACTACAAGACATGTTCAATGGGCCACACAGCATGTAATATGGAAACCGTGTTCTACATGTTCTCGGTCAACACACAGAGTCTTAAAGACTTAGATAGAATCTAATGACATGGCCTTGTTTTGCGGACTGTCTCGGTGCATGGAAGTTATACTACATAGCATATACTTCCAAATACACTCTTTGTATTCTGGTTTTGTACATCATGGAATCTTTGGAACCTTCGAATGAGATCCTCTGTTTTTATTTGTACCAAAAATAAAAGAAAAAAATCTTTTCTATAAGGTGAATGAAAAATTAAATAGGAGGAATAGATCTCAAGATTTCGATTTATAGAACAATTAAATTGAATTGAAACAATTAAATTATTAAATGAGTAAATCATCAATGAAAAAATATATATAATCAACGATATGACCCCAATGATAACACTTGTAGGTTCTGAGACCAATGGAACAATATTGGTGGGTGTACCCAACATTAATTTTTCTATTAACAATAATCAATCCGAGATCTATTTGGAAAATAAAATGTCGGATCATCAGAATAAAATGAAGAATGAAAGAAATAGAAAGGGAGTCCTAGAACCATAGAAAAGGTCATCATATTTTGTTTATAATTAATTTAATTATTAGACATGAATTACCTTTAAGGAATTCTATCTCTATTGATGTTTCTGGTCACGATCTGATGTGATCCGTCATTGCATCATAGAATCCATGTGTAGGATTCCTCTAGCAGTGATCCACACCTGCTCCATATACCTTAGGATGTCACCAAAGGGATCTCCAGGTTCTAGCACGGAAGATCCTTCACTTGTGATGTCAGCCTATGATCTCTTTGAGAGCCTCCTGCAAAGTGCTCTCCTTGATCTGATTAGTAGGTTCTCTCTCGTAGTTTGTGAGCGTTCTCGGTGGAAAAAATAATTCTCTCTTGTATTGAGTGATTTTCTATATTTTAGTACACAACTCCAAAAAAATACTTGGCTAATGAGAATTATATAATTGGGATTTTAATTACTTTTAATAATAAAATGAATTAATTACTATAAAGCATTTATTCATTTCATTTAATTCTTAGTAAGACCCAATTTCTAATAATAAGAGATTACTATTATTGTTACTTGACTTGTGCCCAGTGTATTACACCTAATATTATTTAATTAAATATATAATATTATTTCTCAAAAATATACAAAAAAACTACATGGCATGTGTATTAATATAAACAGTGTGTACTTTTTCTTTTTCCATTTTATTTATTTCCTCCACCACATTTATTAGAACTTGAATAATTGAAATTTATTTCTCAAATAAATATCATTGCATTACAGGCTAACAAATATATTATTTCTCCCACAATATATTATCTATAATAATTAGTGTCAAAATAAATGTGATCAGGCATGCATGAATAATTATTATACCACAATCGGGAATAAAATTTATTCAACTTGTTAAATTAATATTTAACTAAGATACTTGGAAACACTTACTGTGTGACCCTATAGGACTCTTTCTCAGTGGATTTAGAAGGAGCCTTCCTAAAGTCCATGGTTAGTGTCTAGAAACACACCAAGGCACCCATAGAGAAATAAGTTAATGTTTTAGTGACATGTCACCTCCTACAAATGCTTATCATGTAATGTAATCCCTTTGTCTCGAAATTTCAAATCATACGGGTTTCATGCTGCTGCCATCAACCCATGTGCTCGATTATTCTTTATTTGACTTACCATAATTAAATTTTCCAATTCCTTACCATTGCCATGGATTTATTTAGGCTATATAAATTCGATCAATGGTTCTGAGATATCTACTCCTGTTATGGAACAGAAGGGACAAATACTTTCTCGCATTACCTTTTAATGTAGTATTACTCATGACATACCCAATATATCCTACCTCACTACTAATAGTGTGTTTTCAGAGTTTTCATAAATATATCTAAGTGTGTGAGTTTTAATACCCATTAACAATAATCATAAAATATAAGGACCAATAAACACTTCCGTAGATAGGAGCATCCAATGACACTATTAAATGAGGATTTACTACTGGCGGGTGTCATTAACATAATATCCTCTTTAATATTACCAAGGGTGAAAACCATGAGATGGTTCCTAAATTTTTTATGAGTCCTCACCCCTAATGGAATTTTTTATTTGTGTCCCTCAATTAACATCATCTAGCCATAGAACATATATTCAAAAATAGTGTTACAATACTTTCGGGTTCTCATCATAGTAGGGATTCAATGTGACTTTTTAGTTAAATAGTTACCTTAGGACATTATCACATGCATTGTCATGTAGAAGAACAATCAAGATGTGATAAGTTATTTATTAATGAATGAAGTACAAAGTAGTTACTTCAAGGCCACCAACTCCAAAAGTTTAGACTCTAATACAATGATTTCCATTTTTACCCAAAGTGAAGAGTATTCTTATTTTCCATTGCATTGTTAATATTTCACCCAAGAAATTCCCTGAAACTCACTATTTTGAAATATAGTTTTCATATCCATAAGGTTATATTATTACTCTTGCTGGTATTCTATTCTCTATCCATGGGATTGATCCTAACAGAGATGTGATTCCCTTTAAGATTGTCACTAATGGATAAAATACTTTTTTAGAGCATTATGAAATTTTCACTCAGAAATGTTTCCATGGTTTTAAATAATTTATGAAAGAAAGAATTTTCATTATTCATTAGGAATTGGCAGATTAAGTTCTAATTTCACAGATGGACATTGACGGGTTTCTTAATTTTTAGTAGTGGGTTTTCATTTATCCATGTTGTTAGATGGTAAAGGGATATATTGTATTTTTTCGTAGAAATACCTTATATGATGAGTAGTCTAGGCTTTCACACAAGCATGTAAAATTTCATGTTTCACTTCCTTTGATGTTGACCTGATTTGTTTTCATTTTCTTCCACCCATTCTGTAATATCTAGATCTCCAACTACTGTAAATACACTACACATTTTTTTATCACTTTGTTTCTATGTTTTATTTTAATAAATTTTCGTGTTATGAGTTAGGTAACCACCTTATGCTAAAATCATTATGGATATTTTAAAGGTTTAAATGTGAATTCTATTATTTTCATGTTGTTTTAAAATTCAAACTATGGGAATAGTATATAAAATGAAATTAATAATATTTTATGTTTAATATATTTTATTGAATAATTTTAAAAATTAAAAATATATATTGGGGATAATTAGAGTGATAAATAGTCAAATATTTTATTCCTTCTCCATTTGTTCAAAATTTTTCTTCTAATATGTAAAATTATAAAACATTAATATTAAAAAAGAAATTACTTAACTTTATGTTAAAATTGATTTACCGTGGTGTTAAATAAATAGATAAGGTTTTAAATGATATATAATCTTTAAAATTTTAATTATATTATAATTTTAAGAACATATTTTCCTTATATTCAAATAAATGTAATTTTGGAACAATTTTACATGAGTTAGACACATAATATATTACAATATTCGTTGATTTCTAAAAAATGGAATTAATGATAGTTTATAATAAAAAATTATTAAATAATTTAAAATTAATAAAAATCATTTCTTTATCCAAGTGAATTTTAAAATTATTAAAATTTCAACAACGGTCTATTTTGGGGCTACTTTTCCATTAATTCAATCATTATTGACCCTAAAATAGTTAAAAAAAATTTAAGGTGATTTCAAAAGGATTAACGAGGGGTAAAATGATAAGATATGGGTTAAAACATAAAGTAAAAATGTATCAATTTTATTGGTTGAGAGGATTTATAATTTTCCTAATATGATATTATAAATATGTCAATTTTCATTCATGTGACTATAGTAATTATTTTATACCACTTAACACCTTAAGTGATTCCAAGAGTGACACATCCCTAACTCATAAAAGGGAACCTATTATCCTCCTTTCCGAAAAACTTTTGAGCCTTATATCTTATTTTATCTAAACCATTATACATTTAAATCTTGATTCACCATATAATATATATTTTAGTCTTTCTAAATGATCATTCCTTGAAGTCTTAAGCTGTAATCCAAAAAAAATATCCTCAATGAAGGGGTATAACTCTTAATTGAGTGTTTTGAATTTTATTTCTTCCTAAAAGTCCAATTAATAAATAGTATCCCTTATAAACTATTATCTTAAGTGTGTTAAATATAATTCATTGATATTCTGATTACTTAATAACCATTATCCACCTTCTTTTTACCCTATGTAATACAAAAGCATCGCTCAAATGTATGTATGAAATACCGTCTACACATAGAGGTGTAATTTATTTTTCATCACCACTCAACATGGATGGTTATTATGATGGGTTTAAATTTTATATATTCATTCTATGAAATAATAATTCTTAAAGAATTATAATATCATATATGCCTTCTTACTTCCCATCCCCTTTTAAAAGGATAGCACCCCCATGCATAAATGCAGACTAGCACCACCATGAAGCGATGTGATTCATTTTTTCATTTACACATTACATGTATAGTAAGAAATATTAATTTAATGGATATATATTATATATATGATATCATAATTATTCTTTAAATATAAATTATTATTTAACTTTCCTTCGTTCTATTCCTCAAAAGTGTGAAAAAACAATCATGTGTATATATGACTAACCTTCTCTATAAAAAGTGTAATTCATTTTTTATCTCAAAATTCAATGGATAACACTAAGTGTATATATATTAAACCTATATAATATTTATATTATTAGTAAAATTATGAATATTATGGAACTATGATCAAATTACAAGGACCAGAACTCCCAATCCAAAATTTACATCAAAAAGAAAATTGTTAACACCCAAAAACAATTATTTTAACCCGGGATTATTAATAAGTTGGTGTTGAAAAAAATAATTGTATTATATATTATATTATATTTATTTTAATTATTTTATAATATATTTATAATAAATTTAAATTCATTATACGTTATTTTAGATTGATTTGAGAGAAATTCAATGTTGAGGTATGGTTTTCTCATCTAGGTTTTATTTCTAGGAAACTTATTCCATATTCACCTGTCATTTCAATTTATATATATATATAGTACCCACGAATTAACATTATAATTCAATAAGTAAAAACATTCATATTTAAAAATCAATCTATGTTTCTCTCTGTCATGATGTGTTCATCTCGAGAATACCATAGTAATAATGGATTTATATTATAATCAGTAGTTTTTTCGAGTTTTTTTATAATTATGTTTATTATGATGGGATTTTATGAAAAATAACTTAAGAATATAATTAATTTTATTATCCTCTATTTAATTATTGATATTACATGTTTTCAATTAATTTTCCTCTATTTAGTTATTTAATATACTGAATTGTTTTAAAATAAATCCTTCTTTATTTTCCTTTTTGATCAAAAATATTTTTTCTCACATGTACATGTATTCTTTAAAATGTTTTTAGAATATTTTTTATTATTATTATATTAATTTTTAAAGTAATTTTTACACATATTTAATTTTTTGAAAAAAAAAGGAATCCTATTTTGATTTTCTAAATATGTTAACTTTTATTGTTTACAAAAAATGTGAATGGAATCATAATTTTAACATTCATAGAATGAATGGAATTTAACACCTTCATAAATACTAAATAATTTTAGGATTATACTACAAGTTCCCATGGTTATTTCTAAATAATTTTTTCCTTTAATATTTTTGTAATTTATAGAATTTATGTAAGTGGTTCAAAAATGAAATAGGTATTATCTTCATATAATGTTCCATGTGGTATTTTAATGGGATTTTAATATCTTATGACATCCGTTGGTGCTACTTATGTTTCATTGGGGGATATGGTTCCATGATACTATCCTTTTTCTGTCTATGGATGGTTTATTGTTATGATTATTAAATGTTTAAAAACCCATTTTTCGTTCCATTGGATTAGTTGTGTTGAAATGTTACATTTTTTCATTATATTTAGGTGTATATATGAAAATATAATTATTATTTAATAGATGGGTCCACTATATCCCTATAATTAATTGTGTAAAGATGTATAACTCATGAGATAAACATGTTGTGTAAGAACAGGATTTAATGTTCATCATTTTTGTAACACCCCAGGATTTCAGAGTGTGTTATTTCTTAAAAATAATTCAATAACTTGCACTACACGCAACACCGAGTTCAATCACACCATTAAAAGAGGTTATGAATAGTATTAACTACATTTTGAACTTTATATAATCCTTATAATTTTAGAATCCCTATTATGAGTTTCTTAGTCATATTGCAAGAACAGATTCATTTTCATTATTTCACTTTTATCAACTTCTAATAGTGAAACCTTTTTAAATACAATATTTTAAACTTTTTGACTAAATGGGGACATCAAAAATTTAAAATGAAACATCCCAATCTTCCACGGTACGCTTTCCTTTGAATAAAACAGTAGCGTGTGTTGTACGCAACTTCGAGTTTTAACACACACCACAACCAATCAAACTGGCCGTTATGAATAGTAATACATAAATTTTGAAATGATATATATTTTATATTTGAAAATGGACTTCATTTTTGGATTCGGAATATCGAATTTATCCTAAGGTGAAATTTTGGTACATTTCGGATAACTTTCATATTTTGATGAATAGTGAAAATTACTAAATTTTAATTAAAAACAACTTTTTTAACCAAAATAATTAATAGTGATAAATTATGAATTTGATTGGTTTTAAAGTATATTTAGTATATATTTTTACCATTTAATATAATTTTGGTCATTGGACATAATTTTACAATTAAACCGAACATAAACAAGTGTCAATCTTTTGATAGTTATTATCTCTTAAAAACACGCTTTTTGTTTTGACAGCGGGAATTAATTTTAAATTAATTTCTGCCACTTCTGTGTTTTGAATTTAGGAAAATTGATTCCATATTTGGAATCAGGATGTTAAAATTGTGTAAATAGGTAACTTTTATTTTTAGACATTTTGAATAGTTACTGTGGTAAATATTTTATTTACCATGGTTAAAGGGTAAATCCGGTAAATAAGGGTTACAAAATAATATTATAATAATACAAAATTACCCTAAAACGTGTCCTAACCTTATTGGTGGACACATACCCGACCATGGGTATCCTTGGGTCAATTTGGGGACCCCTTGGAGCCACTTGTATGTGGTAGGGACACATTATATTAATAAAGTTAAAATAAAAATAAAAATGGCATAAGCTTACATCTTTTAGAAGAACAATTTTTACATAGGGTTATACATGTTGGATTTTCGATTATAAATATTCATTAGAAATCTAAAAAGATTTCCTACATAATTATATTTTATTTATAATTTTTAGACATTAAATAATTTATTTTATTTATGACACAATGATGATGCAGTAATTACTATAATAGTGAAACATTAAAATAATTGATATTATAAATACCCAAATAAATATAATATGAAACTTTTAATGAATTAAACTAATTTTCTAGGATAATATGATATATTAGGATTGATTTAATTGACTTTGTTCGAAGTAATCAATCTGTTATGAGTTTCACAAAAATCAACTATTGAATAGTGTAAAAATTGACATAAAAGAGTTCTTAAAACAAATATTATATTATTAATTGATATTAAATTCCTAAAAATCTAAGGTTCGGCCAAGAGACTTATATTATGATAGGTTAATCATTAATGGAAAACTTGGGGGTCTCTTGGATGTATATAGTAAGTTTATTAACCATATTATATAAAAATACAAAGAGACATTGTAAAAGTGAAACTAATTAACTTAGAGTTAATACTTAAAGATAAGGTTAATATAAGTACCCAAACCTGTCTAAATTCTATTGGATGAGTTGTTTTCGACCTATCCCCACCTCATCCTTTGAATAGTCAACTTTGGAGCCTTTGGAAACCGAATATGAATTTATTATAAATTAATATTTCTAGCTTTTCCAAAGGTGCCCATCACCCCTCTTATAAAAGGGCACTCCTCCTTCTCTTTTACTCA
The DNA here is from genome assembly GCA_963277665.1 of Viscum album. Classification (NCBI taxonomy): domain Eukaryota; kingdom Viridiplantae; phylum Streptophyta; class Magnoliopsida; order Santalales; family Viscaceae; genus Viscum; species Viscum album. Next base: position 1,981,289,799 of record OY728145.1, on the reverse strand, counting down.
CACCTCTCAAGCCACTTGGCTCGTCCAAACTCTGCCCAACTAAGCTCCCCACATCCCTCTCCTCATCCTTGAAGCTTCCCCTTAGCCAGAAATCATTTCAAGAAGTCCTTTGGTTCCAACCAAAGTGAGTTACCTAAATTAAAGGTAACGATTTCTCTTAAATTATTTTCATTTATTTTGCTTCTCCAACCCACAAACTCTTTTTATTTCCTTTCTTTTGTAACAACACCAGTATCCTAAATATACTAGGATGTTGTTATAAGAAGGATTCAAACTACACATACACACAACTCCATCTAATGGATGATGAACATAATGTTTCTGTGGATGGCAAACTAACGCCTCACGAAACGATGATTGTTCAAATACATCTTACCGCCTCTCATGGTGGCCATTATGATGGAACTGTAATTAAATATGATATTAATGATATATTTATTTTATATAAGCTTCTGTAATTCCATTTTATTTCATACCATTATTCGTTTCATGTTGTATATACATACGATAATTTCATTTGAGGAAGTGCGGACTACCGCCCCCTTAAAATGATATGACTCGTACATACCACACATGGAATGTATAAAGGATGGTGTTAATGAACTTAAGTAACATATATAAAATATTATATTATACTGGAATAGTAATATACCTATGTATCATTTGGATTCAATTCTTTTAAAATAAAAATTAAATGGAAGTAGCGTTCGTGCGTACGTACGGACTACCGTCTCCACGAACGCGGTGAGATCCATCCTCCATCGTATCCATTCAAGTCTTATTATCATTTTAGGGTTAAAAATAATGTTAATATCATTCTGATTATGAATAAGATTTAATCTATCCATTACAAACATGTCTTACGTATCCAAACATTTAAGAAGAACGAATCGATTATCACCTGAAACGACGATAATACTAAGATATTATTAATAAAGCAATGTTAAAAGATCATATATGATATCATATTAATGTATATGATTCTTGTATAATTTAATAAAAATTATTTCACCATTATACAGGAGGTTAACCTACCCCAACCAAGGAAAAGTACAAGGTAAGGGTTTATTTCCCAATCTCTTCATTATCCGAGGTTGTTTATACGTAATAATCTACTGGGATATCTTTATCATCCACATCCATGTTTCTTAAAAATGTATTTCAAAACATTTTTACTATTTACAAAAATATGGGTTAAAGTAATTTATACCCTTGTTTGACTTTTTATAAGAGGTTTATAAAGGAATCTATCCGTCGTTTTCAAAACAAGGTCCTTTTTAACCTTTTCGACAGAATTGAGGTAAGAATGTTTTTTTTTAACTTATACGGCGGGTGCGGTTATTTTACGCCGTTATAAAATCATCAAAGCTTTACTTAGAAGCTTATAAGAATATTTTCAAAGAAAATGTTTTATTTTATATGGATCTTAAATGATTTCAAAATAAAAGGAGATATTTCTTTAAAAAGAATTTTGATTTCATCTATGTCAACATCCTTTGACGGATTTTAAGATTATTTGAAGTTGATTTATTATGATAGAAAACTTCTATATTGTATTGAAGGTTTTGTGATATGTTTGACTATTGTTGTGCTATTTTTATACCATTCATAGTTTATGGTGAAATTATTGACATTTCGTATGCTAGTTTTAATATGAATGTTTATGTTATGTTTAAACCTTTTCATATGGGAATGCATTGGACTTAATAAGTGACGGGTGGAGCCCGCTATAGCTCCTCGATGCATCGGTAGGTCTCATGAGACAAACTAGTGTCTTGGCACAAGGCCTTGACAAAATCTTATTTGTAGTCTTGGCACGAGGCCTTGGCTATGTGGTTATGATAGTCTGGCATTATGCATTCCAACATTATGAAAGTGGTTATTGATTTTGCATGTGATTATTCGATTAGTAGAATATCCATGTGAATAAGTAAATGGCATTATTTCATTTTACTTTTTCCATACTATGTTGAAGTTCATGTTTAAAAGGCTTTTGTTTTAGTAATTCATTACCTTAAATGTTTATGCTTATTTTGAATGTTCCGCTATATTGTTATCCTTACTGGGCATTTGAGCTCACCCCTTTTCTATGTTTTATTTTTCCCAGGTAGTGAAGAAGTAAATTATGATTGACTTGCAGGGATATTATGAGGGGTTAATAGTGTGGCTATGAAGACTTTGTTGTTGTAGTAGTTTTTCACTTTGAAATGTAATGTAAAGCTTTATGAATATATCTAGTGTTTCCAAGGCTACTAAACCAATCGGTCTTTCGAGATTTGATCTTTCTTGTGATCATGCCAATGTTACGAAGTAATGCACCGACTCTGGGCAGCTGGGGTCGGGGCGTTACAGTTGGTATCAGAGGAAGTTTAGTACAAACCTTGGAAGCTAGATTTAGATAAACTCTGATTAGAGCACGTAGACCTAAGATGAACTTTGAGGATTAGTATAGAAGAACTTCCTAGAATTTTGGTATTGTAGAGATTTTGTGAGTTTTCCGAGCAATACATCCCTGTCTGGATACGAGCAGGTAGAGGCGGCTCTGGCACAGATGTACCTAGGGGTAAAACCCGAAAACACTGCTTTGAGCTAGACTCGAACGGGAACTGGTGCACGACAACGGGCCTTGCTGCACTCTTGGTTACGACACTCCCGGGGGATATGCATAGGATAACTCTCATTTTCTTTACAAATCATTATGAAGGGTTTATGAGTATATAGTTCCTCAAAGAAAACATTTTTATGATTATGGATTATATCCATAAATAGTTCAATTTATGTTAAGTGTTTTATAAGTATGGGATTATGTATTTTGATTCATAAACTGATCTAGTTTATGCCATTGTTTAGAAATGGCGCCCAGTAGAAGGAATGAGAACTCCAGAAATGCACATGATCCAAAGAGAAGGAAGGATCATATCTTTCATGGTCTTAAGCTAGAATTTATAAGAGAAATAGTCTCCCATGTATTATCATCATATGAAGAAATAATATCATGTATTGATAAGATAAGTAAAGAGATTACTGAGTCCTATGGCTTTGAAGGGAGGCAAGAGAAGAAAAGGATAGAAGAGAGAATGATGGATAAAGGGAAGAGGGAAAAGAAAAATTTCCCATATGTGGTAACTGTGGAAAGAAACACCCTGGAACTTTCCTGAAAGGAATGGGAGTTTGTTATAAGTGTGGAGGAAAAGGGCACAAAGTACGTGACTGCAAGGGTAAGAAAATGGTTTCAAATGTACAATGCTTCCTTTGCAAGGAGTTTGGACACTACGCGAACCTATGTCCCCGTCATCAGACTATGACGCAAATGATGCTATTGGATAATAATCAAGTTATGATACTACCACAGATGAAGAGGAATGATTAGAGTTCTTATGTTGATTATGTCAATTGAGTGTTGTATCAACAATGTACTTGTTATAATAATTATGGAGTATATAAGGATTGTACTGCAGTACTATTTCATTAAGGACTTGAGATTGTGTGGAACAAAGAAAAGTGACTCAATAGCAGGATAAATTTTTGGAAAATATATGGTTGAGAGAATGATAAACCATAATATAGTTCTAATACCGAGGTAGTGATTTTCGAATAATACATGATTATTTTGGAAAAAATATATTGGATATTCTTGACTACCTTGGAACTGATTAATGATTTGTATATTCCATCATTGTTGGGGTTTAAAACATTTTTGGATTGATGAAGTATATCCAGCATTCTATATGGAATAAGGGAGCATGAATGTAATCAATAAGGAATATGGTAATACCTGATGATGGTATTCATATGCTATTACGGGGTAAAAAGGATCTATATTATGTTTACCTTCCTTATAAATATTAGACTGTGAGTTTGGACAGAAGTATTTTGGATAGTTCTAGTTTGGATTATTTTGGATTGCCATAAAAGGACAACCCGGAGGTCGGGCGGCAACCCGTCGAGTCCGGCAAGGCTGCGAGACTTGAACCCGCAACCGAAGGGCGACAAGGGTGTATCACCTACCACTGGACCATGAGATGTCCTGGATTAAATAATGTAGTTTTTATTAAAAGATCATGTATATGAATTATAAATTCGTTTATTTTGGAACCCTATACGAATAGTGTAAATAGAATTTTTTTTTACATTCTATTATCTTTTAGAGTGAAAGATGAGTTTGTGGTAGAAATTTATTAATGGATAAAACTCTAATTATAAAGTAAGTATATCTCCTTATGATCTTAGCCAATCTCATAAATGAATTCCTCAATATTAAGAAAAGTAACTTTGAACAAAAATGTTTTCCTAGATGGTACCTTAAATCATCACTAATTTATGGCTTTGGGATTGTTGGCCTTTTTATAGCCATGTTCTCTACCACTCTCCATCAGATAATTGATGGTTAGATTTTTCTTCCATATCCATATTTTCCTACATGGAACCCTAGTATGTGTTATTTTCGGTAATCTTCATACTTTCAACTCTTTATTTTAAATAGAGGCCTCATTAATTCATTTTTCGATGTGGGATTTCAACTAGGATATTTTGAAACTTCAAAAATGTGTTATCCTAATACCCTATGTTTTGTTGAACCGATGGTATTTCAATTCCTCGTAGATTGATGAATTTAAGGACCTCAATTTTATACTTGTTTGTGATTGATGACCTCAATCACTACCTATAAATATTTACGTTTTTCCTCCGATTATATGTCTCCAATTTCCACCAATGTTCTCCTAATCGAGATCATAATTTGGTGGTGACCCTTTGATTTCTCTTTTCCTCATATTAAGACTAAATTTTAGTAACCCAATTTCCGATGTGGGTTTTCCCACAAATATATTTTCTACTTTCAACCTTTTATTTTCGAAGAACAATTTCAAATTGTGAGGACGCAATTTATTGAAGGAGGGGAGAATGTAACACCCCAGGATTTCAGAGTGTGTTATTTCTTAAAAATAATTCAATAACTTGCACTACACGCAACACCGAGTTCAATCACACCATTAAAAGAGGTCATGAATAGTATTAACTACATTTTGAACTTTATATAATCCTTATAATTTTAGAATCCCTATTATGAGTTTCTTAGTCATATTGCAAGAACAGATTCATTTTCAGTATTTCACTTTTATCAACTTCTAATAGTGAAACCTTTTTAAATACAATATTTTAAACTTTTTGACTAAATGGGGACATCAAAAATTTAAAATGAAACATCCCAAGCTTCCACGGTACGCTTTCCTTTGAATAAAACAGTAGCGTGTGTTGTACGCAACTTCGAGTTTTAACACACACCACAACCAATCAAACTGGCCATTATGAATAGTAATACCTAAATTTTGAAATAATATATATTTTATATTTGAAAATGGACTTCATTTTTGGATTCGGAATATCGAATTTAGCCTAAGGTGAAATTTTGGTACATTTCGGATAACTTTCATATTTTGATGAATAGTGAAAATTACTAAATTTTAATTAAAAACAACTTTTTTAACCAAAATAATTAATAGTGATAAATTATGAATTTGAGTGGTTTTAAAGTATATTTAGAATATATTTTTACCATTTAATATAATGTTGGTCATTGGACATAATTTTACAATTAAACCGAACATAAACAAGTGTCAATCTTTTGATAGTTATTATCTCTTAAAAACACGCTTTTTGTTTTGACAACGGGAATTAATTTTAAATTAATTTCTGCCACTTCTGTGTTTTTAATTTAGGAAAATGGATTCCATATTTGGAATCAGGATGTTAAAATTGTGTAAATAGGTACCTTTTATTTTTAGACATTTTGAATAGTTACTGTGGTAAATATTTTATTTACCATGGTTAAAGGGTAAATCCGGTAAATAAGGGTTAAAAAATAATATTATAATAATACAAAATTACCCTAAAACGTGTCCTAACCTTATTGGTGGACACATACCCGACCATGGGCATCCTTGGGTCAATTTGGGGACCCCTTGGAGCCACTTGTATGTGGTAGGGACACATTATATTAATAAAGTTAAAATAAAAATAAAAATGGCATAAGCTTACATCTTTTAGAAGAACAATTTTTACATAGGGTTATACATGTTGGAATTCCGATTATAAATATTCATTAGAAAGCTAAAAGGATTTCCTACATAATGATATTTTATTTATAATTTTTAGACATTAAATAATTTATTTTATTTATGACACAATGATGATGCAGTAATTACTATAATAGTGAAAAATTAAAATAATTGATATTATAAATACCCAAATAAATATAATATGAAACTTTTAATGAATTAAACTAATTTTCTAGGATAATATGATATATTAGGATTGATTTAATTGACTTTGTTCGAAGTAATCAATCTGTTATGAGTTTCACAAAAATCAACTATTGAATAGTGTCAAAATTGACATAAAAGAGTTCTTAAAACAAATATTATATTATTAATTGATATTAAATTCCTAAAAATATAAGGTTCGGCCAAGAGACTTATATTATGATAGTTTAATCATTAATGGACCACTTGGGGGTCGCTTGGATGTATATAGTAAGTTTATTAACCATATTATATAAAAATACAAAGAGACATTGTAAAAGTGAAACTAATTAACTTAGAGTTAATACTTAAAGATAAGGTTAATATAAGTACCCAAACCTGTCTAAATTCTATTGGATGAGTTGTTTGCGACCTATCCCCACCTCATCCTTTGAATAGTCAACTTTGGAGCCTTTGGAAACCGAATATGAATTTATTATAAATTAATATTTCTAGCTTTTCCAAAGGTGCCCCTCACCCCTCTTATAAAAGGGCACTCCTCCTTCTCTTTTCCTCACACCTCTCAAGCCACTTGGCTCGTCCAAACTCTGCCCAACTAAGCTCCCCACATCCCTCTCCTCCTCCTTGAAGCTTCCCCTTAGGCAGAAATCATTTCAAGAAGTCCTTTGGTTCCAACCAAAGTGAGTTACCTAAATTAAAGGTAACGATTTCTCTTAAATTATTTTCATTTATTTTGCTTCTCCAACCCCCAAACTCTTTTTATTTCCTTTCTTTTGTAACAACACCAGTATCCTCAATATACTAGGATGTTGTTATAAGAAGGATTAAAACTAAACATACACACAACTCCATCTAATGGATGATGAACATAATGTTTCTATGGATGGCAAACTAACGCCTCACGAAACAATGATTGTTCAAATACATCTTACCGCCTCTCATGGTGGCCATTATGATGGAACTGTAATTAAATATGATATTAATGATATATATATTTTATATAAGCTTCTGTAATTCCATTTTATTTCATACCATTATTCGTTTCATGTTGTATATACATACGATAATTTCATTTGAGGAAGTGCGGACTACCGCCCCCTTAAAATGATATGACTCGTTCATACCACACATGGAACGTATAAAGGATGGTGTTAATGAACTTAAGTAACATATATAAAATATTATATTATACTGGAATAGTAATATACCTATGTATCATTTGGATTCAATTCTTCTAAAATAAAAATTAAATGGAAGTAGCGTTCGTGCGTACGTACGGACTACCGTCTCCACGAACGCGGTGAGATCCATCCTCCATCGTATCCATTCAAGTATTATTCTCATTTTAGGGTTAAAAATAATGTTAATATCATTCTGATTATGAATAAGATTTAATCTATCCATTACAAACATGTCTTACGTATCCAAACATTTAAGAAGAACGAATCGATTATCACCTGAAACGACGATAATACTAAGATATTATTAATAAAGCAATGTTAAAAGATCATATATGATATCATATTAATGTATATGATTCTTGTATAATTTAATAACAATTATTTCACCATTATACAGGAGGTTAACCTACCCCAACCAAGGAAAAGTACATGGTAAGGGTTTATTTCCCAATCTCTTCATTATCCGAGGTTGTTTATACGTAATAATCTACTGGGATATCTTTATCATCCACATCCATGTTTCTTAAAAATGTATTTCAAAACAATTTTACTATTTACAAGAATATGGGTTAAAGTCATTTATACCCTTGTTTGACTTTTTATAAGAGGTTTATAAAGGAATCTTTCCGTTGTTTTCAAAACAAGGTCCTTTTTAACCTTTTCGACAGAATTGAGGTAAGAATGTTTTTTTAACTTATACGGCGGGTGCGGTTATTTTACGCCGTTATAAAATATTCAAAGCTTTACTTAGAAGCTTATAAGAATATTTTCAAAGAAAATGTTTTATTTTATATGGATCTTAAATGATTTCAAAATAAAAGGAGATATTTCTTTAAAAAGAATTTTGATTTCATCTATGTCAACATCCTTTGACGGATTTTAAGATTATTTGAAGTTGATTTATTATGATACAAAACTTCTATATTGTATTGAAGGTTTTGTGATATGTTTGACTATGGATGTGCTATTTTTATACCATTCATAGTTTATGGTGAAATTATTGACATTTCGTATGCTAGTTTTAATACGAATGTTTATGTTATGTTTAAACCTTTTCATATGGGAATGCATTGGACTTAATAAGTGACGGGTGGAGCCCGCTATAGCTCCTTGATGCATCAGTAGGTCTCATGAGACAAACTAGTGTCTTTGCACAAGGCGTTGACAAAATCTTATTTGTAGTCTTGGCACGAGGCCTTGGCTATGTGGTTATGATAGTCTGACATTATGCATTCCAACATTATGAAAGTGGTTATTGATTTTGCATGTGATTATTCGATTAGTAGAATATCTATGTGAATAAGTAAATGGCATTATTTCATTTTACTTTTGCCATACTATGTTGAAGTTCATGTTTAAAAGGCTTTTGTTTTAGTAATTCATTGCCTTAAATGTTTATGCTTATTTTGAATGTTCCGCTATATTGTTATCCTTACTGGGCATTTGAGCTCACCCCTTTTCTATGTTTTATTTTTCCCAGGTAGTGAAGAAGTAAATTATGATTGACTTGCAGGGATATTATGAGGGGTTAATAGTGTGGATATGAAGACTTTGTTGTTGTAGTAGTTTTTCACTTTGAAATGTAATGTAAAACTTTATGAATATATCTAGTGTTTCCAAGGCTACTAAACCAATCGGTCTTTCGAGATTTGATCTTTCTTGTGATCATGCCAATGTTACGAAGTAATGCACCGACTCTGGGCAGCTGGGGTCGGGGCGTTACAATTTTATCTATGGACTGGTTTTCATGTCTATATAATGATGTATGAACCTGGTTTTCATGTCTATAAGATTGAGCATGTACATGGTTTTCATTTCCATAAAATTATGTGTAGACCTAATTTTCAAGTTCATATGATATTGAGTAGACTTAATTTCATGTCCATATGTCCTTGCGGTAATCTGATTTTATATCCTTAACTTAATGAGTGAACCTATTTATATTTATACATGTTAAATGTTTTATAATATTATGATTTTGTGATATTCATATTTCTATTTTCTGTTATCATCGATCATAACATATTATTTATGATTTTCACTCATATAAATATTTTGTATTATTACAATAGATTTTGATTCCATGAATCGTGTTTATGAACTATGATAGGTTGGGTATAAACTTTTCTATTTATGACCATGATCTCATAAAGTTATTATTATCTTATACTCATGTATTATAATTTATTGATATCTCTTATTTTACCCTTACTAGGAAATTGAGAACCCCATTTATTACATTTTCCAAATCCCTAGGTTAAGAAGATAGGTTTTAAGTAGGGTATACCTAAGTAGTGTTATATGTGAAAAATATTGAAGATCCTTCATGAAATAAAAGTATTGTGTATCTAGTCTCATATGATAAAAAACTTTTGGGTTATATAGTAGATCTTAAGGTTATTTATTGAATATTATTTTAAAAAGATATAAAATTTATGTATGAAAAGTATGGGTCACTATTGTTGGTATTAGAGTAACGTTTAGTCAGTATTTGTATATTATGATAAGATAAAAATAATGAAAATCTCACAGGTAAGTCTAATTTTAATATAATATAATAAATATTAGTAAAGGAACATATTACGTGGTTTTATGAGAAATAAATAATAGTTTATAAACTAAAATTGGACTTGGTTTTGTAATTGACACATCTAATGTAATAACAATGGAAATAGTTGATCGAATATATGTTGGCCATCAATATAGTTCATAGTCATTTAAGCCTTACTGTGCCCCATGTTTGACACTTCTAGGTGATATTATTTAGTTAACTAACATTTCCCTTATATACCATTAACAAGTATTTGAATATACGATAACCAAATATATCCAAGGATAAACCAAAAGTGTCATATATTGATAATAATTTTCCATGATTTAAACATACTATGATTTATTATTAATAATTATTTGATTTCTCACTACGATAATTTTTTCTCACAGTATACATTATGATTTCTATAAATGGATGGAACCTAAAGGAATCAAGGGAACACTGAATTTAATGAACAAATAAATATCCTCCCTCATGATAAAACAAATGGATTAGATGCTGGGATACACTATTTTTGGATTATGCTCTCTCAACTCACTCAAGATATGAGTTGTAACATGGATCATGTTGAACTTTTGAATGCACTAAGGAGGGAGAAACATTCCATTGAATATTTTATAAGAAAATGTACACCCTCCTTATAGGGTTCTCCTGATCCAATGGTTCCTTAGTAGTGGATCAATGCAATGGAAAATATATTTTCCATTCTTCAGTGCTCGGCCCATGAATCATTTATTCTAGCATTTTATTATTTAGAAGGAAAAATATATTTTTGGTGTAATATTATTAATAATAAAAGGTTAGGTAAAAATATTTACTCCATAGAATATAATTAATTTTAGAGCATATTTTTCAATATGTACTTCACCCATATCTTATATAAAAAATAGTAGTAATTCCTTGAACTTATGTAGAAGGATAGTGAATCCATTGGTACCTATGAGAAAAATTATATAAAACATTCAAGTTATGATTTGGGTATAATAATTATCCCTAAAATAAAATTTGGTCCACAATTTAGTTATTTGGAACCATGTATTTGAAATGAATTATCCGTAAGGGACTTTTAACGCTACAAATAAATCATTTAAGGTGTACTCGGAGTGGAAATGGAAGCTATAAACTCTCATGGTTCTCGTGATAAGAAAAAGAAGATAGAGTTTTATGGAAACTCCAATTGTATGTCATATAGATGGAATTAATATTTTCAATATCCTACTTTCCATGAATTTGGGAAGGATCACTCAGGTGATTTATTTAAATGATTAAAATATTTGTCACGTGTGGGAAGCCTAACTATCAAGAAAAAAATGTATAAGTTATGTGAATATGTTGATCGATGAGATGAATGGAGTGATAGATCAACAAAATAAACCACTCACACAACAGTTCTACAAATGTCTGGAGTCTAGGAATACAAAAAATAAATTCTATAATACAATGGATAATGAGTATAATAATCCACATAAACTTATGAAGTCAAAGGAAAAAAGGGAAAGATAATGCAATCAGAACAACAGAAGTGAATCATGATAGTTAGGAAAAAATTATCCTCCACATGAGAGATTGAAATTACATGTTCATGTTTGTATGAATAATCCAAATTAATGGATTTACCTAATGTGAAACTTGACATGATTTTATGAAATGTATGGATCTCTCTACATATATTATATATAAATTTTTATAATAAAGAAATCATATGTGATATTCTATGATCGTGAATTGGTGTCAATATGGACAAAAACATACAATGGAAATATTTTTAGCTATGATTGAACCTTAATTTTGGAATAAACAGAAAATTATATTTTTGGTAGAATATAATATTTTATTTGGAATTTATTTTAGAAAATAATTAGTATATTATGGATAATATATGATCAGGGTATGTAAATTTTTTTATGATACCTTATGAGTGATTAAAATTATTTTAGGATAATTTTTAAGCTAATCATGGAAGGATATGAGATCAAATCATAAACATATAAGAATTTCATTCTTTTTTAGATATGTTTTTGGGGATCCATAAGTTTAACTATTTATGGAATGAATTAATTTGAACATTGGGTGTTATTATTGAGATTTTAGTGATTAATTGACTATATTTCTCCATATTGGGAAACGTTTTCAAATCATTTGGGTTTTGATAAATATTTAGAGAAAGAGGGAATGAATTTTAATTATTTTATGGATATTATGATCCATTAAAAGTTAATTTTAGTGTTTTAAGCAAGAAATATTAATCATAAATATTCTTTTTATGTTGTAAGATATGAAGAGGAAATTGATCAAATGAAAATAATTATGGAATTGTCATTATGAAATTGAATCATATAAATGAAGTTTATTTTAGCATGATCATTATCATAATAGTAAAATAATCCCCTCACATTAGGAAAAGGATATTGACACAAAAATTTGATACATTATCCTTCATTTCATTGAATCGATGGCCTTTTCCTATGTTATCTATCTTGAAATAAAAATGTCATACATTATCATGATTCATATCACTCTCTATTATTTCTTATATGGTAGTTTTATTATCCATATAATAATTTTTAGTTTTTTCCAAATTTATTCTTAACTAATATCCTAATTATGTGTTATTTTAGTCAACCATTATGTTTACCACATCCCATTTTCAAAGGATGTTTTATTATCATTCTATATTATGTGTTTTTAAACAATGGTGTTTTTAAATATTGATCCTTTAATTATTAAGATAAACTTTTGACGGAAAAATTTATTTAAGGGTGGGTGAGAATATAATAACCTGAATATTTATTTAAAATAATAATAAGCTCTATTTCTTTCTTAACACGCAACACCGAGCATTAATAGAGATGAGATATAATATTAAAATACTATTATTTAAATTTGTTCTATCTGTTGAATTCATGGGTAAGAATCTAAGTAACAAAATTATGAAATATATGTATATTATTCGAACTCAATAAAAAATTTATTTATTTGTTCTTATAAATTGACAACTCCATTTTTATGATGTAATTTTACGCTTCAAAAATGATTTATCATCAAAAATGATTTTTATTGCATTTTGTACATGAAAATTATAATGAAAATTTTTCACTTATAGATATTATATTTAAAAAATTGAAATTAATTTTAATAATAAATATTTTGAAATTTTCTTTGTTTTAATATTTGATTTTTTTGTGAAAATATTGTGTTTTCATGAATATCGAAAAATTCAACTTTTTATTGAAAATTGTCTTTTTGTTTAAATAATTTATAATGTTACATGTCTTATTTAGTGGTTTTAAAATTAAAATTATTTAATTTATATTATAACATAATTAATTTCATTGGAAATAATTTTATTTTGGTTTTTTGTTTTGATACATCTAATTTTATATTAAAACATCTTATACATAAAAAAATTGGAAAAAAATTTCATCATGTTTTTTGGGTTTAATTTTAAATTACTTTCTATCATTTTGATGAATTGAATCCAAAATAATGGTTTAAATATTTTTAATCAATTAGTTTCAATTTGGAAAAAATTTCCCTTTTTGGGTCATTTTGAATAGTATCTCTTATAAATATTTGTCACATCAGTAAGGGTAAAGCAGGTAAAACCAGGTTAAAACATTAGGATAAGACTTTTAAATTGATATAAAACATTAATTTATCCAATTTTATAATTATATTTAGGTCATTTACATATAATTATAGAATATATTTCAACATTGTTTTATTTTTATTTGATGATGACTTTTTTACTATTTTATGGGGGGAATATATACAAAATTTCACTCTCTTGATTTTAATATCTCCAAAATATTTATATAAATATAAGATGTTTATATATTCAATTATAACTTTTTACTTGATATATAAATTAATTTTTTTTCTTATAAAAATTATTTTTAAAATTTATTTGTCGAATTATTACCAAAAATACTTATGCAAAGATGATAAAGTATTTATTAAATTAATAGAAAAATAAAATAAATAATTTTAATACTATTAAAATTAATAAAATTTGGATGAATTATTTTTCTCCAAAAAAATTAATATGAATATATATTATCAGTGATGTGTTAAAATATTTTTATTCGAATCCTATTTATTTTATGTGGTTTTCAACATCAAATTATAGGAATAGTTCTTTAAATAACATTTGTAATATTTTATTTTAAATATACTTTATTAAATTATTTATAAATCATAAAATGTTTTAAGAGAACAATTAAAGTGATTAATTATCTAAAATTTCATCCCATGTAAATTTATGAATCAATTTTAAAAATTAAAGTAAAATTATAAACCATTAATATTGAAAATATTATTATTACGGTTAATGTTGGATGACCAAGGGGTTAAACCACAAGATAAAGATGGAAATGGTACCTAATCCTATAAAATTTCAACTAGATGATTATATTATAACCATATATTCCTTATCTAAAAATAAATATCAATTTTGAACCATTTTACACGAGTTAAAAACATTTTATATTATAATATTTTGTTTATTAATAAAAATAAAATTAATGAAATTTTATAATAAAAAACATTTTATTAAATGATTATAATAAATAAAAAAATATAATTGGATAATTGAGAGTTATATTATTTATAATATCAAAACCATTTTTTATTTGAAACATATCCTTTTATGGTATCATCTTTTATCTTTAAATAGTAGAAAACTTTTATTTTGTGATGACTATCTAGTGGATAATTAAGGGAGGGTTGAACCTGAAAGATAAGGGTTAAAAATCAAATAAACATTTAAAAATATTATTAAATGATATTATATATACTAATAATCATCCTACATTTTAAATATTTTAATTTTGAGTCACTTTAATTTGAAAATTAAATTATATTAATTTAGTACTTTATGTAATTTTAAAAGTGCTCATCCCCTCAGTTATAAAAGGGAACCACTTATCCCCTCTTACTCACACATTTTTGGCCTTCAATATCTGAATATAAATTACATAATACCTTCCTTAATTCCATAAACATATCTTATATCTTATTTTCTTTCTAAAATAACATTTTTCAAGGCTTAACGAGTAATCCAAAAGTGGTTTCTCAAGGAAGAGTTAAAACTCTTTACCATGTGTTTTCAATCCTATTTTTATTATATCTCATATAAATACATGGTATACCTTATAAAACAATGAATCAAATACATTAAATATAATTAATATTTACTATTATGTTTCAACAACCCTTATTCACCTTGTTTTTACCTTATGTAAAGTGAAATCATCACTCATATGTACGCACAACATACCATCTACACGTAGCAATATGATTCTTTTTTCTTACCCACTTCAGTTGTATTGTTATTATTATGATTTTAAATTTTATATAGGTATCATTTTAAGTAATTATTATTCAATAAATATAATATTATATCTACCTTCTTACATTCTAGTCTATTTGAAATTGATAATGTCACTTGTGCATACGTGTGGAATTCCATCTCCACAATGTGATGTGATTCTTTTTATGTTACAATTTTTCATAGATAGTAATAAGGATATATTTAATGAATATATATGATTCAATAATTATTTTTTAAATGTAATGTATTATTTAACAATATTTTTTTCAATCTATCGAAATGTGAAAAAAATGCTCATGCATTCATATTGGTTATCGTCTCAAGGAATGGTGTAATTCATTTATATATATATATGAATTTAACGGATGAATCTAAATATATATATATATAATTAATATATCTGATATTTATATCATGAATAACATTATTTATATGATTTATCCATGATCAACATACCAATATCAAAATTACCATACTGAAATTCTCCTAAAAATGAAATAGTTAACACATGGAAACAATGTTTATAAACAAGAATTATTAATTAATTGGTTTTAAAATATTACAAGAGGATCATATATGATATTATACTTTTTTAAATGATTTTATAATAGGATAATAATTATTTAAAATTTATTATACATGAGTTTAGATTCCTTCAAAGTATATTAAAATTTGAGGTAAGGGTTTCTCATTTAACTTTTATTTATATGGGACTTATGTCATATTCACCACTTATTTCCATTATGTTGGGTATATACTACCCATAATTTTTTTATTATTATTTAATAAAAATTATGGATATTTAAGAAACCGTATATGGTTACCTCTTCCATTATTTATTTCTATGTAGATTACCAATGTTGTAAGGTATTTATATTACAATCTCATTGTTTATCCAGATTGTTTATAATTAAGTTTCTGATGATATAATTTTATTTCTATATATCAGGAATAAAATGAAATTTATTATCCTCTTGTTAATTATTGATATTATAGGTTTTTATTACATTTTAATTTCTTTAATTATTAAAGATATTTAAATAACATTTTTAAGGAAATCTTATTTTATTTCTCACTTAAATTAAAAATTATTTTTCATCCATGTCCATGTTTTCATTAAAAAGAATCATGAATTTTTTACTATTATATTATGAATGATAAAGATAATTTTAACCCATTTTTTACTTTTCATAAAAAATCATTGGAATATTCATTTCATTTTTATGAATGAGGCACATGTGAATTTTTTTCAAAAACATGAAAGAAATATTTGTTTTTATTTAAAAAACGTGTACAAAATTATACACCATTATGACCACTAATTAATTTTAAAATTTCATTATAATATTGAAATGTTATATTAAAATAAATATTTTTCCTTGATAGTTGGTAACTTATGAGATTTTCAATAAGTGGTTTCAAAAAGAAAAGTGTATTTTCCAAAGGAAATTTTCTAAGTGATATTTTAACAGAATTTTCATCTATGATGAAAAACATTGATGTTACTTATATTTCACTTGGGTTATGATTATATGATACAAAAATTATTCTTTTTATAAATGATTTATTTTTTTGGGATGATTAAATGTTTATGAGACTTATTTTTTTACATATGATAGGTTAAGATGAAATAATAAATTATTTCATATTCTTGCTGCATACATATGAATTGATTCAAATTATAATATGGTTGGTGTATAGTAGACTTAAAGCTCATTGGGTAAATATGGATAAATCATTACATATATATTTTATGAATGAAACTAATTTCATGTTCACAATTTTATATGTGGAACATGATTTTATACCCATAAGATAATACATGGACACTATTTTCATGTTTATAAGATTATATGTGGGTATGTTTTATTATCCATAAGATTATGTGTGGTCTTGGTTTTAATGACCATAATATTATATGTGGACATGGTTCTAAAATATATAAGTTTATAAGAGAGCCTAATTTTTTGTCTTTAACTTAATTAGCGAACCTATTTCAATTTATATATGCTCACGATGTGATAATATTATGTTTTTTCACATTAAAATGTCTATGGTATGATCTCATGGATCATGATTTATTCTTTATGATTCCTCACTCATATGAAAACATTTTATTCTTATGATAATGTTTTAACATATTACACATGTTTTTGTTATATAAAAAATTGGGAATGAAAATTTTAATTTATGGCCATAATCTTATACCCATATTATTATCATATGGTCATTCGTTATCATTGACTGATATCTAATATTTTTTTTCATTCTAATAATTTATCTCACCCTTTTTCATGTTATTTCTTCCCTAGGTTTGGAAAAAAGGATTTAAGTAGGGTATACCAAAGAATTGTTCTATGTGGTAAATTTTAAATATATTTCATGAAACAAGAGGATTATATATTTAGTCTCCAAAGACATTAAAATTTTATGGGTATAGAATGGATCACAAAGTTATATATTCAGTATTCATATAAAATTATGTAATGTTTAGGTATAAAAAGTATGGGTTTCTATATATCTAGATTATAAGAGCTAACAAAAAGTGTTAATAAGAATTAAATATATTAAAAAAATGGTTGTATCAGATGAAGGAAGAAACAAAAAGTAAATTGAGTAATAATGAGTAACTAATAATTAAAGTGGTTCTATAAATTAATGGTGTAGATTTCTCTAAGATATTTTCACTGGTAGTTAAAGATAAGAATATTTGAGTTGTAATTTTTATGTTTGTCATGGATGGATTTCCTCTAGAACAATTGAACATGAAGGAAAATTTCTTCATCACATCTCTGATAATGTAATTGACATGGAGCAAGTGATCGATGTCTTAAAGCATCAAAACAAGGACCTTTAGTTCAAATTGAATCAAATAATTTAATTATTAATACATGTTCCAGGATAGTGGAACTAGAAGTTTAATTATATCGTGGAAAATAAAAGGTTTAGTTGAAGTAATGATATTCATTTCTATTATTGGATGGTGTTCAATAATGGTAGTTTTGTTATCATTCTTATTTATATGGATGGAATGATTATTATTAGTCTAATGGTGGAAATTGTTGATGAACTAAAATATGAATTGTTTGAAAGTTATAAGATAAAATATATTATTTTTAAAAAATTAACACTTGGGATACAGAAATTGAGGGATAATATTTTCGTTGCATTTTACCTAATTCATTTATCTCAAAGGTAGTGGAGAAATTAGACATGACTGAGGAAAAATACGGTGACCAGTCCACTAGAAGAAAATTTCAAATTGAGAAAATAGAATATTCAAGAGATAATCGTTGAGGTAGTGTACATAGAAAATGTCCACTATGAATCCTATTTCAAAATTCTAATATATTCCACTATTTTTAATCAACCGTAAATTTGAAAAGAAGTTAGTGTAATTTTAAGGTGTGTGTAGAAACATAAAGGGGGACACTAGCTGTTTTTGATGTTGATTTTTTGGTACTTAAGTGATTTTAGATGCTTTTAACTTTGATTCTAGATTAATGGTATGTTACCTAGGATTGTTGAATCTAACATTCGGTGAGATTTAGACCATAAGAATGAAACCACTAGATATGTTTTCACTTTTATAGGGATGATTATGTGTTTTATTTCTAAATATTATGTGGTATTTAAAAATTTTCTAACAGTGGATAACTACATTGATTTAATTGAAGATAATAAGGATCTAATCTATATTAAGGGGTTGTTTAATGATATCAAAATAATAAAAGATAATGGCATGTTATTTTTTTATTCAAAAATTAATATTATTATAAAAATATATGTTTCAATCAAGGGTAAATCCTATTCAGTTTAAAAATAAATTAATCCAAAAAAAAATGGAGGATATAATGTCAGATCTATATAAGGTTGATAGAGACACAAATATGATAGATATGTTGATGAAGGTTATAGTTTGTGATATATTGAGGTGGTGTTGTACCATATTTAGGTAAGGATGTCCAAAATCACGGTAAGGGATCCGTGCAGGTAAAAATAAATATTTAAGAATAGAATAATGTTTGTGGATACTAACTGAGGACTTAGTGGCGAATTAAAGAATATGGTTCTGAAATTTTCATTGTCTGGTTTAGGCCTTGTAAAAACCCTTTTATGGAAAAGGGATTAATCTAACTAAAGTATGAATTCCATATGACTGACTTCAAATGTCTTGTATATAGATAGAGGTAGTGTAAGTAATAAGTCCAAAATAATGGATGTTAAAAATACCAGATGGTATAGTCAGAAATAGGTGGTCAAATGTTAACCCTGATGATGTCTGATATAGGTATTGTATATTGAAAATAAAGGACATACATAATATTTACATTTTAATGGTGTGTATTATTTCATAGAGGGTATACATAATACTTTTTCTCACTATCATTTAAATAAGTGGAACTAATCACTAGAACATATAGTTGAGGTGGTGGAAGTCTTTGACTAAACAATGTTATTTCTATAGATATTACTTCTGATGGACTTCTCCCAGTGAGGATCAAAAATTTCAACTGACTAGTTGCACTATTTGGGTCCTGGTATATAAATGGGGTTAAAATTTATTATAGTGGTCATTGATCATTCATTTTAATCATCTCTTAATTCCATGAATAAATGTAAATTAGTTCTTTCCGAATGGATTAGGAAACACTTCTTAAAACCCAAAAAAAAATATTGTTATTTTTCCTTATTATTTTGGTCACAATATTTAGATATTATTTTTAGCTAATTCAGGGTGTTTTTTCATTGTAATGTAGTGATTTTTTTGTAGAATAAATTATAGGATTTAGACATTATATAATAAGATCTCCCTGATTTTTTTTATCTAGTATGTTCTAGTAGATATATTCCTGAATATATATCAAAAGATAAATATGGGTGAAGAAAATATATATGTATGCTATCAAGAGTATTAGAGTTTTATTATGGAGTAGATAATATAATGTTAGTATAGTACAAATATAACTATGAATTAAGCGGTGAGAGAAAATATATCGTTAGTCCTAATGATGTACAATAATTTGGTTTTTTCTTCTCATAATATCAGAGTTGATAGAGATCTTAGTTAATTACCCCCAATGATAATGAAGATTGTTTGGTTATATTTATATGGCAGGAAATAAAATGAGAGTGATGGTAATACAATTTAATAGTCATGGGTTATGGGTATAATTTCTGTAATGATCAGACTACATTATATTATTAATGATAATTATTATAATGATTTAATGATTTTTATTATTATATAACCTGAAATAATTACGGGGGATTGATCATGGTGGGTATACTTGAGTTGATCACTAAAATAGTAGAATATTTGGTGTATTCTCATGGTCATGAAACGTGTCCTTATGAAAAGGGAATCAAGGTAATAATTTTGATATGGGTTTCGTGTGGAACACATTTTGATGTAAGACAGGGAAATTTGGTCTTATTTGGTAGGTTTATCTAAGTCATACTCATACTAGACAAATGATATATATAATTGGACCTATATAAATTTAGGTGGAGTTTTAATGATAATTTCTCACTAAGGGTTCATTAAAATTTGTATCATAATTAATGAGGATTCATGATATTCTCTTAGGTAGATATTATTTTTAATTTCATACTCATTGTGGATTAATATGAATTTGAATTATACATAATAAGTCTTTTGATTATATTTATATTTGTATTGTTTTTATTGAATTTTATGCATCTTATATTCATAAGGTTTTTATTCATACATAATATTGATTGAAGTTGACAATTAATTAACTCAAAGTTATGTTAAAGTGATTTTTTTCAACTTGAATTCATTTCATTATTTTATTTATTTTTCTGCTACCTATGGAATATTAAACTATTCATTTTTGAGTGATATTATTTTTATAAGAAGGTTTTGTTTAATTCAAGGATAATATATGTTTGATATATTACTATTATATGGTATTTTCCATGTGTTAATAATGATTTTATAGTAACCAATATAGTATGATCTCACTATACACATAAAAATATAATAGTGTGTTATGATTTTGTGTTTTGTTTAGAATAATTTGTAATTGAGAGCATGATAATATTTGGTATTTAAAGTAATTAGTTTAGGAGGTTATTTATAATCTTAATGTACACTAAAAACATTATGCTTGATAATGTGACTCAGGATGGATCAATTTTGTAATGTAGGAATAATTTAGTTTGTTAAATATTTTCTGGGTAAAGTAATAGGTAGAACATGAACATCAAGGTGATAGGTGTGTATTTTTAAACGGAAAGGTATAGCTTTTTTAAATTTTATTTAATGTTAATTAAAAACTAAGTATCTTTATTATATAATATAGAATTATAAGAGAAAAATATTTTAAAATATAATTCTTATGTACAAATTTTGTATTAAAGGATTGTATTTAATTATGTTGTTTCCTTGAAACTTTATGATTATCTTTAGCCATGCAGTTATAGCATACTTATTTATAACATTTCGATTTAAATCAAATTAATTTATAATATATTTATTAGACTCATTATATGGATATTTTTATTCCATATTGTGATTTTATATATTTTATCACTAAGAAAATTTCCACATATCTATTCACACCTCTATTTTCTAATAAGGGCATTATATGCATCTCTATTTGTATAACCTATAACTCATTAAAATAGATTCCATTTTATATAGGTTATAAATTTATTCAATATTTATCCACTAAATCATACATATATATACCCTTATAGCATGTGGAACCTCGGTTATATTTTCTCTCCCTTTAGTTATTTGTTGGTGATTCATTCAATTATGGTTTATCATGGGTCAATCATGAGAAACAGAAGGAGAAGTTAGTGTTTCTTCCTAAGAATATTCTTTGGTAAATGTTTATATTGAAGAGATGATCCTTAAGATAGAAAATAATTTTATAGTAATTTTAATTATGTATATGTATAGATGGAGAGATAAATAGAATAATTTTTTTCATTTCTATAGGTTTTAAAGCATACTTTAATCCCCAATCGTTAATGTTATAACTTCCTGTTTATATATAAAAGGTTCCTAGAAAACACCTAGTTAACATGGGATGATATATCACCACATGAGAACCTCATATAATAAGATTATGATCATGAAAATGATGAAAATTTTAAATATATCAGGGATTTTCTTCATTATAAGTGCTGGTGAAACCTAATAATGATACGTGGGATTTAGTATAGTTGTTTCCTTTTCTGTTCTTATATTACATGTTCTTTCTATTTTTATAATGTCTCACCATGTGCATTATATGAGTGTATTTATTTTGGGACTATATGTCACTTTACTGAAGATTGGTTTGATTTTGAGCACCTAAAGTAACTAGAGACCCTCTCTTAGAGAGCTTATATCATTATCCTCTATCAGTCATTGCCTCAACTACACTTATCATTAGTTTTTCGTATTAAAAACCATAAAATTTTTCTGCACCTTTCAGAATGATCCTATTGAATCCAAAAATAAAAATTTAGGTTTTCTTCTTTAATTTATTTTCTAATTTTATTAATTTTAATGTAAATGAACTCTTTAGATTAAACTATGTTTTATACCATTTTAAATGTATAAATTTCAACTTGAATTCTATACTAAGCTATGTTATAATTAATTTTTATTTATTTACAATGATGTGCATGTGATATTAACTCATTTTTATGGAAGATTCTAAACATACTTCTAAAAATTAGAATTATACTTTTTTTATTTATTATATTTATAATTAGTAATAATCTTGTTAATGACTCTATTCTGGAATTTTCATTTTCAATTTAAATGGTTTTATATATTGTACATTCCATTATTTTTATCAAATTTTAGTTTATAAATTATTTTCTATATTGATTGAAAAAATGTTTCAAGCATTCTATCATTTTATAAGAATACATACTACAATACACTAGTAGAAATAGTGGTTTCAACATCGATGATATGGCATCAGTTTATTCTGATCCAATGAAAAATGTATCGGGAAAAAAATATTGGCAATGGTTTTTTAAAAAAATTCAAAAAACTCCCATATTTGGATTTATGTAATCAATTTTTTTATAAAATGATTCCATAAATGAAAAAAATCACTTTTGGTGTCTATCATCACCAAATATTATTCTGAATAACCAAAAAATAATTTTTTCGTCATCATTCTTCATAGAAACTAATATCAAAAATTGAAAAAAAATCGTTCTGGATTATGTTATAACTGACGCTAAAAAAGTATTTAAAAATAATATAGGATCGCAAAACCCTCATGTTTTTTGATCTTTAAACTATTGTTCTTGACATGTGAGGACCCAAAAACGTGAATTTCAAACTATCAATGACAATTATTGTGGTTTCTCTACTATTTTTATCATCATTTCATGATCTTGGGTATATATTCTTCATTCCCTATCATTTTTTTTCATCATTTACCTACGTACTTGTCTTTAGAATCCATTTTTAGGTCAAATACCAGCTGTAAATGGAATTTATTTCTTTTTTCTTGTTAATTTTTTAGTTCTATAAACACTTTTTCAGATCTCACAGTGTCATTATTCCAAAAAATTAGTGGAAGAAATTTCAGATTAAGAGTCCATTTTTATTATTTAAATTTAATTTTTTTATTTTTTTTATTTTAAAGATAAATTATTTAGTATTTCGTCATATTATTTAGTTATTGTTTAAATTATTTGTAGTGGTTGGTTATTTTTTATACATGTCGTTGTTAACATTTGTTTATTTTGATAATGTTTTTATTTGATTATACTATGGAATGGACAATGATTAATGATTTTATTGTTCATCAATATAGTGTACATCACATGTAATGAATTCATATTTTTCACCCGTTAAATTAATTCAATATTCAATACCTTTTGACACACGCGACACTGAACTAATGTAATAAATATATATAGTGAACTTATAACTGTTAGATTATTGAAAATAATTAAATTCTAATATCAATAGACCACATATATAATATGATAATAAAATATTTACTATTTGTATATTCCAAAGATATATATTTTATACTACAATATAATTTTCTATTGCGAATTTATACTAGAGTCATTACATGTGATGTCTATTGGATTTTCATGAAACACATCACAAAAACTAAATACCATTAGTAGATTATTTTTTATTTTATTCAAAAAAATTGTTGATGTTTTCAATATGATTAAATTTTTTTTTAATAAACGTGTTTATGTTTAAAATTTATCTGTTTATATTTATATATAATTATTTATTTATATGTTTTAATATATTCACCAATTATATTGTGATATTAGGTACTGAATGGGTCATTATTGGATAAATTTACAAACAATCACATGTGAATATGAAAAAGGAGTAGATGATTTCATGTAATTTTCTAAATGAAATATGAAAAACATATATTTTACATTCTATCCATGTGTGAAGTGTTTGAATATGATAATGTTAAACCCTAGACAAATCAAGGATTATCACATTTTTTGTGGTTTAAGACTTAATTTTACATATTGGATCTGGCATAGTGAAAGAACAAAAAATTTGACATCTAATGTTTATGAAAATATTCATAATGAGATAGAGGATAATATTTAATAATAAATTCATGATTTAGGTGTCGAAACCATAAAAAATAATTATTATTAAATGATTGTATAGAGATTTCGAGTATCCATTATTCTCAAGTTGCTGTAAATATATAGTTTTATCATTAATATTGATATTATTTGACTTGAAATAAATAAATGGGTGGAGAAATAACATTTTCTTCAACATACATGAGATTTTAAAAGCACTACTTCAAAAAAGTAACGGTATTTCATATTCCAATTATGAGGTGAATAAAATATTATGCCCAATGGAATTGGGATATAAAAAGCATATTTTCCCCAATGATTATGTGTTTTATAGTAAAGAAAATTAATATTTAGGCAACTTTATTATTTGTGGGACAACACGTTATAAGGTGGGTGAAAAATTCAACTCATATTTATTCTTAGGTACTGGCATCAAACCTCATGAAAAATTAATTTTGTATAATTTATAATAATTTCATCCATTAATCCCTTCATATAATTCTGATAATTTAACTATTATTTATTTTTAGGTTAGGTAATCGAAGCTCATGTTAAATAAAATTGGTACCATCCAATAATTCATTCTTCGAAGAATTTATTTTCAAATTAAATTGATGGAAAAAGTAAAGATGGAATTCGTATGAGAGAATCTCTGATGGTAACTTAAGTAACCCTAATGGTTCACCACAGTGGAATATATTATATAAAAAAAATTGATTATGGAAGTGAAGTTAGATATATCAGAATGGTATTGTGTACTGATAGAAAGAATCCATATTAGAGCCTAAGTAGCCAACATATTTCATGGCCTATTTTATTGGAATTTTTCTACATTTCTAAACATGTATGTCTGATGAATAAATATGTTATGATGATCATGATGATTTGTAGACCAAAATAACTATGAAGTGATATTGATGTGTATCATTTACCATTTATTGATGATTTGAAAGTGTTATGAGAGATAATTGTTAATGTTTTTGATGAATATAAGAAATAGTATTTTCTTCTTCGTGCTACGATAATGTCCACTATAAATTACATTCCTACATATTGAACCTCATCTAGATATATTTTAAAGGGACATAATGCATGTCATATTTGTGATGAAGATACTTCATATTATCAATTTAATAATGAAAAAATACATTTTATATAGTACATCAATGATTTTTTTTAATTAATCTTCCTTATTATAGATTGAAAAAATAATTTAATGGTTTATAAGAATATAATCTCCCCCATATCCATTTTCAGTTGATGAATATTATGACAGGGTAAAAAATATTGATTCAACATTTGGAAAGAAAAAATGTCATGATCATCAAAAAGAATATCTATAAAAAAAGACTCTATCTTTTTTGAAAAACCTTATTGGATATTTTTAGACATAAAAAATAACATTGATGTTATGTATATTGAGATAAACATATGTGAAAGTATTATTGGAACTTCGTTAGACATAAAAGTAATAAAGAAATACAATTTTTATGCTAGATTGAAATTGATATCAATCGGAATAAATTTAGAGTTATAACACACTGTGAAAGTAAAAAATAACATATTTACCTCTGGCTTGTCAAAAATTAAGAAAGATCGGGAATATGAATTCTTTTCGATGTCTTCATCGTATATAATTACCCAGTGTAAATTCTTAAAATGTGAATAATTTGGTGACACTAAAGGATTGAAAATTAATAGGTATTAAATCTCATTATTTTCATGTATTGATGCAACAACTTTTACCAATTCCACTGTGTTGTATATTACTGACATCTGTAAGAAAGAATATCATCAGGTTATTTAATTTTGTCAAATCCATTTGTATTAATGTCATTGAACAAAATTTGATAGATGTGTCGGAGAAAGAATTTAATATTATTATCTTTCAATTAGAAATATATTTCCCACCTATGTTTTTTGATATAATTGTTCTTCTAATGATTCATTTGGTGCATAAGATAAGAATATCTAGGCCTCTTTATATATGATGGATATATCATTTGGAAAGATATATAAACAATTTGAAGGGATGTGTTAAAAATCCTTATCACCAAGAGGCCTCTTTTATTAATAAAATATGTATCTAAATAGGTGATTGAGTTTTTTACAGATTATTTGTATGAACTAGAGCATATTGGTCTCCCTATATCATGATATATGAAATATGGTAGTGAAGGTTGAAGGATTTGACACTTAAAGGTAATGTTCATTCCACATGATGAAGTGATGAAGGAACATTTATATATTTTAAACAACTTAGATGAGGTTTAATCATATATATCACCACATATTACAAAATTAATGTTATAATATCTAAAAAGAAATGAAAAGTGGATGATTATTGATCATAAAAAGACATTTCTTTCATGGTTTAATGATAAATTCATCATAGAAATATATTTTTTAGAAACATTGAAGTGGTTGGAAGGGGGATCATATCTTAATATGACCACATTGTCTGGTTTTGATATAAATGGGTACACATTTAACAAAAAAATCTTCGTGATACGAGTATCATTCCAAATAGTAATGTAATGGTTGTTGTTGAAGCACTTCATTTTTCAATTATGAATGATAAAAACCCAATTTCTGCATCAACTCCATATTTTGGAGTTTTTGAATACATATGGGAAATTTATTATATTAAATTCATACTCACCGTGTTTTAGTATAATTAGGTTATAAGTAAATGTGGTGTGAAACATGATGAATATGGGTTTGAACTGATTGATTTACAAAGCTTTAATTGCAATGAGGAACCATTTATCAAGGCCACACATAAAAAAAAATATATTATGTCCTTGATCCATCGAATGATTAGTGGCCCATTGTTTTGAAAATAAAATTAATCTATTTGGCTAATGAGGATGATCATGATGATGATGTTATTGATTTATACAAGGATTATTCTTCTATTACATGATTTACATATAACAAAGATTATAACACACACATAGTGCATAGAGTATAGAATGATCATTTTTAAGGGGTGTATGAAAACACTAATTTACACTCCTAATTAATATGGTAATTATTTATATTATTTTTCTCTTTTGAAATTTATATGTGCAAAAAATATATTATTAAATAACAATTTTATATTTATATTCATAAATGATTCTATAATTTTTTAAGTAATGATCATATTTATTTGTTTACCTCCTATGTTTTTTTGGTTAAAAATAATAACATATTTTTTTTCTTTAGCTTACACATGTGTTCCTTTTTTACTTACATATTTTAGTTTTATTGTTTTATAATTAATCAATTGGTTAATAATATGTAGGTCTACAATAATTTCATTACAATTGTCTGTTTTAAGGAAGGATATAGATATAGAGATAGATAAACATATATCAAGGTAATTTTATTTTTTTAATATTATTAAATATCCAATAATATAATTATTTAATGAAAAACAAAGTTTTAATTTACAAAAAATTATTGAAGGACTACTTATGAGACTTCATCGGTGGAGTCCGCTACGTTTACTATTATGAAATTGAGTTATCGACTTGGTAAATGCAGAATTACACATTAACCGAAACTATTTCATGCTCATGGAGATGACTGATTCTATATTACATTGATGATAATAATAATGAAATAGGACCAAATTGATCACAATTTATTATCCACATCTCTATGAAGAGTCGTTGTTGGATTAGCATATTGTATTTGATTGGAATGTTGTCAACAAGATAGAGAAATATAAGCTTTGAGAGTCTATAATTGTATAATATCTCAATTTATTTATTTTATAATATTTTTCAAATATGATTTATTTCAAATGACTAATTTTTATTTTATTCTATTATAGATGACCTCTGATTTGGAAAAAATAAAAGAAATTAAGAAAAGATGTTTTAATTTAGAGGCGATTGTATTGAGATATTTTAAAATGTAGTTCACAAAAAATTTATGTTTTTAGAAAGATAAAAAATTAAAACCCATGCATCAACATTGATTTTATATATGCACATACATGGAATAAATTTTTTTCTAGCCAAAATGATGAAGCCTTTATGGTACGACAAATATTTTATATTATAAAATTGTATATATATATATATATATTTAATTATTTGTTTTCTTTTCGTATAATAGATCTCTAGGATATCCCATCAAGATATCTAGTTGAAGAATGTATACCATCTTACTTTATCTCATGGATAATATCAGTTATTAGAGAAAAAATGATCAAGGAAACGTTTGAATCACTAATATCTCACTATAATAGTTGTTCTAATGTGGTCCATTTTGGTCTTCCATATCCCCCCACTCACCATAAAAATGGAAAAGAGTGAGAAGAATAAAACATGAAATGTATCTTATAAGGAAATATAAGGAAGTATATGAAAATATTATCAGTAAATACTATTTATTTTTCACTATTTTTTCAATATTATATAATAAGAACACTAATATAACATCTTCATTTTTCATTTCACGATGAACTTTTGGAGCAGGAGACACCGGGCACTTTTATCCCTATGGGTAGTATAGACATCCTAGAAACTACTTTAGGAATACCAAAAAACTAGTCCTCTTAAGAGGATGTCAGAAGGGTGTTAGTATTTAGAATTTATTTGGTCATCAGAAAAGAAACCAAGAGACCTAGAAATAAAATCATTAAAAGTTTAGTTGAAAGATATGAAACCTTCCATGGGTGATCAAATAAAATTAGTTTTGCAAGCTATGTTAGATCAATTTATGAGACAATCATATGTTGTGAAAACTTTCAAGCCCATCTAGCCTGACCAGACGGATGTACACCCTATATAGCCATCTCAACCAGAATACCCTTCCTATCCAGCCCTCTATGATCCTCCAACTCCTCTCTCAAACTATACCTTATACTGTGAGTTTTATACATTAGACCATTATATACCTATTTTATAATCAATACTCATTCATTTATAGGGGATTATGTATTTCACCATCCTAGGCATATGGGTCATGTTAGATTATCAGTACTTGATATTATTGATCCTATTGCTCTACTACAATTTTTTACTCAAGAGGTTACTAGAGTTTGGGATTATCTGGGTCATTTTTTACTCTATCCATATTTCCTTCTTTGTTATCATTAATATGAGGTTTGTTTTTTTAAATATTATTTACATCATCTTCATATAATTTTTTTTATTAATAAATAATTTTTAGGGAAGAGGGGGAAACCAAAAAATTACACAAAAACATCATGAAACCTCATAAGAAATAGCTGAATCTTTGAATTGAAGTTTAATCTTTTTAGATACCTTGTCTATGATAATATTCTATTGAAAAGCGGTAGCCCACCCATCTGGTTTTTCTTTGAGGAGGTCATCAAAATATAGTTTCATCTTGTCCCAAGATTGAAGGATCTCCATCACTGAGATCTTCTTCTCGTTAAATTCATGATCCAAAATATAGTGATTTTTTATCCAGGAATCATGTTTTGAGTTTATTGTAAACATGATGCTCTTATTAACTAGACTTTAAAATTACTCTTATGAATAATATACCTTTATTATATTCTCTAGGAATTATTCATTTCCATTATTGTTGGTTTCCCACTCAACACACTCCATCATTTCCTTTTCACACTGGAGGTTATCGGGATCGGGAACCCCATTTTCATGAGGCACCAGATGCTTATCAGAGTCTTTTTATTTACCCAAAGAGTGATTCTATGAAATTTTGGACACCTTCATAGGTGGATTTCCTTTTCATGAGGATCTATTAACTGGTGGAATTGGTAAATTTGAATATTTTTCCATTCTACAGGGCCTCCAGGTTCGCTTAATTAAACCATCGGAATCAAGGATGGCGATCTTACCCTTCCTTGAGGATGATCTAAGATTGTCCTCCACCATGTTATCTTCCTTGGACTCAGTAGGGGAGTCTGAGGAAGGCTTCATATTTTCTTGGTGGCCTCCACTTCAATCTCATCCTCCCAATCTTGACACTCTATTTATCCCAACACAACAAACTGATTTTGAGGATTAGCATCCATTCCTCCATATGTCACCTTCTCAACATAAGATTTTATTTCTTGCAAGACCTGCATTGGCATTTTTGAACCACTTGGTTGCTCTAAGTTGTTAAAAATAAACTATAATTGAGATATTAAACCCTCCAATATTGTACATTGAGGATCCTTACCTATGGGAAAATCATCGTAGAAATTCCCAATCACTGCAGCTCTATTCGTTTTACTATATCACACTAGTTTCATGTTATGTTAAACATCACACAGTCCCACTACAACCACATCCTTCGAAAGGCCACCATCACCTAGATCATATTTTAATATGTCCATGATATCTGAGACTTTTGGTTTAGGAATTATAGACTTAGAAGGATTATGAATAGCCTGAGCACCATCACACGGGAGCAGTAGACCGGAATTGTTCTTCACAGGCCTCGACAAATTTCATCCATCAATTATCCAGATGCAGTTCTCATCTGAAGGGAGACCCTGATTAGGGGAAATATGAGAATATAATGGGGGATTTAGCATGCCATCATCACCCAAATCCATCCTTCTATGGGGACCCCTACTACCTCGCCGGAAAGAGTGAGAAAGATGCCCAAGGTGAGAGAATGAAGACCTGAAAATCATCCAAGAATCAAATATAAAATGTTGATTCCAACGAAATCCATTTCCTACCAAGATCTAGACCAATTAAAATAGGGGTTTTGAGACATCAACTTCAACATAAATGTGTGGGGAAATAGGTTGATAGATGGACCTTTTCCTTGAGTCCGAGTAGATATAACGACTGAAAAAGTTACCTTTCATTCAGATAATAGTGGGGTTTTGAAAATAGAGAGGGAGCTCGGGAATCTTACCCAAAAATCCATTGTCAGAGTATCCCGCTTCATATGAAGATCATATGACCATTTGACCAGATTGAAGTAGAGGGTGTTGCTAGAATGGGGAGCTCCAAACCACATAGTGATTAGATCATTCGGGGATGAGAAGCGGATCATGATATGACACTAATCGATCAGACCAAAAGTTGACCATTCTTGAAGATCCAAGGATTCAAAAACAAATATGTCAAAGGTCTCCACCTATTTTTTCGGAGAAATGAACTGAGTAACTAGCGTTCGATTGAAAAGAGTCAATGCATCTGTAAACTCTTGGGTCGATAGCGCGAGAGGATGGATACAAAGGTTATCTCAATATTATTATTCTATGGGTAGTATCTATGAGTTTTGGATGATGTCTAACATATGTGTAAGAGATTATCCATTGATAATATTCAAAATTGATATCATGAAAATATTTTATATTTAATTGGATAGCATAAATGTTTTGTAGTTTTTTTTCATGTAAGTAAATTAACGTTTTGATTTTTTTTTATTTATTTAAATATGGTTTAAATTGACTATCTATATTACATTTTTAATTAGGTATCTACACACGCTTATTAAAAAAATGGAACCACATGTGTTTATGGTTTTATGGATATATAATTCAGTTCCATGGATGTGAAATATGTGAATAATACTAATAGAATTCCATATATATGTGATAGATTATCACAGATAGAAATTGGGTGTTGGTTTTCACCATTTGTTGATGGGTAAGTACAGTAATATAATTATAAACTAAGGTTCATTATAATTTCATTAAATTTGAATTTTTTTTATTGTAGGGTCATTGGATATTAGGAATATTCTACACAAGTGAATTCACCTTATATGGGTTTTTCTCTTTACATGGTGATGTTCATAAAAAATTATCTATTTATTATACAAGTATGTTTTCTTATTTTTTATAAGTTAATTATATTTAATTATTATTGTATATACATGTATTATTAGCTGATATATATAAAAATGAAGGTCATGGAATTTTTTACCAATATCATTTATCGATAAAGAAACTAAATCCAATCCAATATGTGAATGTAAATGTATATATTTTGTAAATTAGTTAGTATTCTTATTTTTGATATATATATATATATATTGGTTTTTATTATTAGGTTAATGTTTTATAACCACAATGGAATCATCAACAAGTACATGATGAATGTGGTTATTATGTTCTTGATTCATGTTTGAGATAATCACCTCTAGGGTAACTACAAAATTTGATAAGGATAGTTATATTTAGTATTTTATATTTTATGTCATTGTATTTTGTTTTTTAATCTCATATCATTCAATTTTATTTTAGACATTCAATAGTGATGAGCCCTATATGAAAAATGAACTTACCCATCTTTGATATTTGTTTGTGAAACTACTTTTTAGGTATGATTACAATTTATTTATTTTATATTCTAATGTTATGTTTAATATTACATTTTCCTAATAAAATGTGTTCAAAAAACTAATTCATTTGTTATGATAGTTGTTTAAACATATTAATATCCAATGAATGTTTCCACAATAAGAAACAATGATCGTGTTTTAAATATCGGGTATATGTTTTTAATTTTTATTTATAATTTTAATGCATAAATAATTTTTTGATTAAATAGATAAAATTATGTATGTTTTTATATAATTTTTGTCAATGATACATAATATTTGATTACTGTATACTATTTTTCAATTATATGGATTCTGATTATTTTGGGGTGTTATATTCAAAAGTTTCTATTTTTTTAAATTTCAATGTATATTTTTATAAAAACTGGCACTGAATATATAAGAACCATTTTTAGTGTTGGTTTTTAAATAATATCAATTTAGAAAATCCTTTTCAATGATGTTTTATTAGAAAAATTGAAGATGAAAACTGAATCCAGTCTCAATTTTTGTGTCATTTTTTACAAACTAATGCTGAAAATGAGAGTCAATTCGGTTTTCCATGTTCGTTTGATTCATAAAACAACACCAAAAATGTCTCCCATTCTCATTTTAGGCATCAGATTTTAAACAAATCATGTCAAAATCCTTATTTTTGTATAACCTTTAGAGACATCAGTTAAAAATAGATGTTAAATCATGTTTTTACACTAGTGATAGTTTTTTAATTATAAATTTTAAAATATAATTTATGATTAAATTTTTTCTTATTTCATTATGATTATACTAAATTTGTTAAATTTAATTTTGTTTGTTTTTTTCTAGTCTAAAACCAAATTTGATAAAAAAATACTTCCATAATTTTTTAAAATATTATTATTAATGGTGTTTTTTTGGTTATTTATTATTTTTTTATTACTATAAAAAATATTATTACCTAAATATTATTTAATAGTTTTACTTCTTGGGTGAATATTATATGTAATACTGGAATATTTAAGCATTGTTTTTCTTACCTTAATTTACATATTCCATGTAAAAGAATTTTTGTATTGTTTATATGTTTTTAAGAATCAAGTCATGGTATAATGACTATTTATATGTAAGACATATCATTCTTGCTTCTACATTAAAAAATGAGATGTAAGTATATTTTTATTTTATTCATAGGATGATGAGTTAGTCAGATGATAAAACATTCACTTGAACATGGGGAGCATGACTCATGGGATTCCCCAAAAAGTTATATATCTATGATGAACACTTCTAATGGGGGTTTGGAATAAGAATATTTTCCACAATATAAAAAGGAGGTCTCTATATTTTTTCATTAAAGTGATGATTTCTTAAAGAAAATGAAATAAATTCAAGTTATACTTTAATTGTGATATTGATTCATACTATGATCATCTCACTACATGATAATTATATTTCCAATTAATATTTCATTACTATAATGATGAATTATTTTTCAAAAATTATTGTTATGAATAATCTCTTTCATTGTATAATAATTAACTATTCTCACCCATTCACATGTTTTTAAATAGTATTTAATTTATATGGATTATTTTTTGAGTCACTATGGGATAGTCTAATATGATATAATCACCCCGATGAAAATAATTATTTTGTACATATAAATGTTACTATCAATGAAAAAGCTAATGGTATAGTTTTATAGTTCATCAGTGATGGACCTTATGTAATCATTATAAGATAAAAAGATTTGGTTTTTTAAAGGGTGATTATAGGTTTTGGTATCACCTTAAATATACAGTTGACATTTTTGGAAATTTCATTTAGGATATTACCTATTGTGTATTCTAGTTGTATTTGAAGGCCTTGGTTGTTATTTATTTTGGATATTAATAGTATATAATGAAATATTAAGTATATTATTTTTGTATATGGACTTTTTTGGAATGTGTGATTTATTTATTCATTTTATGCCATGTTTTTTTAAATTTATCATTTAAATATAAAAATGGAAAAATTGTATGTCTAGGTATCGATCGTGGATTCATCTTAAAAACTGTAGTAATTTAAAGTGATATTTCAAAATTAATTTACATTATTCTCAAAAAAAATTCATTAATTTTTTTGGAAATCAATGTCTTGATAATTTAAGGGAATTATGGGATAAATCTTCTAGTAAAGGATTCCAAAACATAGCCCCATTACCAGTTTCTAGCCTCTAAGGTTGGTGGGAATGTTTTTGATACATTTTGATACCCTCTAGATTGATAATATATATGTAAAACTATTGAAACATATTGGAAATCAAACATTTGGTCTTGAGTTTCAATAATTTATATTGGGGCATTAGAAATTAGAATCCAATAAATAATTTTTAAATTTGACTTGTAAAGTATGGTAGACAAGAAAATAAGTTATTAATAAAATGAAATATATCTATAAAAGGAAAACATAACCACTTTATAGAACACTTTTAATAAATGAGGTGTTTCAATTTAATAAGATTTTAGATAATATATTATAAAATGTTTAAACTATTATTCATGATAGGTGTTAACAATCATCATGGGTTAAGAAGGAAAATTAATTATTGAACCATTATAGATGTGAATAATTATTAATTAAAAGTTCATAGAGTTTGAAATATTTTCATTAAATATAATTGTTTAAAAAATGATATATTTTGTTATTAATTTATTTGAAACATTTTTGTTTTAAAAATAACTTATTTGGAATTATTATATAAAATTGTTTACAAGATATTGTAATTTTAGAAGCAAATAGTCATAATAATTTGAATATATCTACATATACATAGATTTATATTTTTTAATTTGTGTTATCGAACACTTCTAATGTAAATAGATGATATTTATTCATGGTGATTTGGTTGGATTGAGTATGGTAAAATTATAGAAATTCCTTAATGAAGAGAGCTTACTTAATGATTTAAGATTATGAGATGTGTTCCACAATTTTTTATTTCATTACTTTATCATATTTAAGGGATTATAAGTGGAATGATCCATTAAATGATAAAATAGGTGGATCGATCCATAATGTTCAAAATGTACCATTATACAATTTTCATAGATGATGGTGAAGTGTACGAGCATAATGTTTTCTTTAAATATATTTAAGTTACTTCATACTATTGAGGATTCAAAGGTAAAATTAACTAATTACATACTAATGGAATCATCTTGTATATAGTTGGAAATTTCATTAGAGAAGATGATACAGAAGGATAAAACATGGTTTATATTCTAGAATATTTTTGGTCATCATTTCATTCCAATGAAATTCAATTAGATGAAGTGCTAATAATTTTTTTATTGTTATAAATAGAGTATGACTATGTTTGAGTAAGAATTATATTTCATAATGCTATTTAATTTTTCCTAAGAGTTTATTTTTTAAATTTATCTCAAGTAATAGAGATTCTATATGAGGATTAATCCTAATATTTTATTAAAATTAATCCTACTTGATCTACCCATCTATATAGAGATAGTGAAAAAATAAATCCTAGTGTAAATAGTCATTATGGATGTCTAGATGACAATAATTCTTTTTAATTGACCTGATGGAGTGATGAATTTTTCTTGTATGAGGAAAAAAGAAATATTCTGAATTCTAGAAATGTGGTATCCAAATGATCTTAGTGAGTTCAGATTTATGTCAACAATGGAGGATGGTTGGGTGCTACTTGTGTGCCAGAATAAGAAAGTGGATAAATTTATGTCTTAATGGACCTAGGTTATGTGATTAGTGTATAAATATCAATAACCTAAGGATATTTAGTACCAAATCCTTCTGTGAATCTAGGGTTGAAAATTATAACAAGGAGTATAGATACAAGGTGCCTTATATAATGTTCAATAAATATAGAGTTAAATTGAAATTGAGTTCATGGGATGCTCTTAACAAGGTATAGCTCCTAATAACCAAGTAATGTTACATAATGTAGATTAAACAATGGAGGATAATGAAGTGGTACTTGTGACAAAACATGGAACTTTAATTATTTATTTGACTATGTTCTTGACATTTCTTGATTTGAAGAAATTATATTCCTTATATCTATATGAATTCCTGACCATTATGTGTTATATGTTAATTGGATTCCTTATTCTATGAGAGTTGATACATTATTAGTAGAAAATATTGAGAAATAACAAAAAAATCTCATATTACTATATTTTAATATAATGTGTAGAAATTGTAAGAACCCTGGATCTTTTTTTCAGGTATGTTTTCCTTTTCTTGTTGTTTTGGGAAAAAGAGAAATTCCTAGA
This sequence comes from Viscum album, assembly GCA_963277665.1. NCBI lineage: Eukaryota > Viridiplantae > Streptophyta > Magnoliopsida > Santalales > Viscaceae > Viscum > Viscum album. The sequence goes on along the minus strand of OY728145.1, from coordinate 1,981,252,375 downwards.
TGTTTTCTAAGTACACTCCATGTACTTTATTAGTACACCCCGTTTACTACCTTTCCGCAGGAGGCCATGTGATGGCCGTGTAGTAGCCACACACACGGCCATGTGGGAGTGACTTGGAGGCCACTTAAATCGGAGTACAAAAAAGGCGAGTACACGCCGTGTACTTCAAAAGTACACGCTGTGTACTTTTTTCATCAAACGCACTAGGGTTACATCTAATTGCCAGAAAACTAATCTTTTAGGTCTCTTTTGAACGAGAGCCTGGTACGGCCGAGGATCTTCGACGAACCCCCCGAACGTGCGTCTGTTCTCCGAATCGAACATCATCTGTTTTTTGGAACCGCATCAGTGAGTTCTCTCATATCCTAGAGAACCATATTCTGGTTTCTCATCTCTCGTGAGATATCGTGGGTTGAATATTTTAGAAGTTATTGTCGATATTCAATTTTCTAAGGAGATTGAATCTTCGAGGTTCACTTATATCAATCTCCTAACGCCAAAGTATGTGGTTTGTGACTTTCTGTTTAAAGTCCTTGAGTTTTACGTGCAAAATTTTCCAATACCCATGAATGGGGTAATTCTCATTTACAGTTTTAGACCTATTTTTTCCCTCCTATGCTTGTATGCTTGATTATATGGTAATTGGTTGCGAATAGGGTGAATTGATGTGCTTTGGTTGTGTTATCCATGCATGTTTTTCCTGTTTTGACCTTTGGGTCTAGTTGCCTGATAGGTGTCAATTTTACTTTCCCATTCCTAGTATTGTAGGATGTAGTGATTGTTGTTCTATTATTATATTATGTTCTAGAATGCTATCCAAGTAGTTCTTGAGGTTTACCTTGGCCGATACGCGTTGCTACACTGGCTTGACTTACACGGGGCTTTGAGAACCTGGTGTATATACCATAGAGATAATGGACGTTGAGGGATTCTCCATAGTGTCTTTATAATTTTATGATGTGTCACCATAGGGGGTATTGTTGTTGAGTTCTTCCTCATAGTTTTTGTAGTTCCTCGACATGGGCCACAAAGGGAATGTGACTTAATTGCTTCCCTGGAGCACCTTTAGTTATGAACCAAGACTATAGGGGGAATTGACGATGAGTTCTTCCTCAGAGAGTCTATTCCTAAGCTGAACCAGAGGTGTTAGAATGAGTGTACTGCCTTGAGAATTTCTTGTAATTATTAGGTACAACTAGAGGGGTTAGACTAAGTGTGCTTCCCAGAGGGTTACTTGTTGGGATTATCTGCTTGTTTAGTTATTACTTGATATTGAAACTGTGGATTGGTTACTATTGAGTACCTTCCTATTGACTGTTTCCTGTAATTTTCATGTCATGTACTCATTGAATGTTATGCACGGATCTTGTGGCGGTTTCCTACTAGGATTAGTCTCACACCCTGGCTGGGCTATGCTTTTGGGCCTAAACAAACTATATTGTTGCAGTTATAGACAAGGGAAATCTCCCTTCTACTTCAAGTACTTGACATGCTTGGGAGCTAGAGAGCACGGGGCCAAGCTTAGTCTTGCGATGCTGTGGAGAAGATTATTTTTGTTCTTTTGTACTTGGAATAGTACTATATTTCAACATTGTGATTTTTTCCACTGCTTTCCTAGACATATGTATCATGCATAATTTTATATATATGTGTGCTCCAGTTATTTCTATCATTTTTTCACTGTTTATTTTGGTATGATATTATTACTACATCTACTCTTATATGTATTTGTTTACTTCCATTCTGTACTCTTCCAATGAGGGAATAGTTTCCCAACTATCGCACCCAAGGCCCTCACTACTATTCGGAAGCCTCTAGCATTCGGGGAAATGCGCTTGAGGTCATGTGACAAACCAGGTACGGGGCACCTCTGGGTGGCTTCTAGAACCGGGAAATTACAAATTAGTATCAGAGGTCTTCTTTTCTCTTGACTTACTGTTTGGGTCCTATAGTCCGGGATAGGAAGTAATAGGTACTTGGTAACAAGCAGTTCCCAGGAGTAGCTAACCCGTGTACAAGGGAAAGCCAATCTACCTCATTTATTTCAATTTATTCTGGTTTTTTCAAGTTTACGGTTGATATGGTTTTCATATTTGGGTGAATCACATGTTTTCTGTTATTTTTGTTGACATTATTGACGTTCTATTTCTATCGCAACCCGATGAGATGAGGGTATTCCATCTCATGCATCATATGGGCACTTAGTAGAAATCACATGTCATGCATTCTTTCCATGACATCTAGGGTGCATTAAGAATTTCATGTTGTCGTTATAGATGTTGTGTAGAATATTCATGTTGTTTTGATAGATTCCTTGATAAAATTCATGATGTTCGATAGGGTATTGTTAGTGTAATGTTTTGTCTATATGAACACCAAACATTGTTTCTTGAGGTGTTATGGGCCCTCATAGACCATAATTTGGTGGATCATTGAATTCTGTACCTTGTTATAACATGTTTAAGATTACAATATTTGATTTCTGGGGGAGTATGGGCTCTCACGGATCAGAATTCGGCACTTCCAATATTTTTTTTTGTGTTTTATGGGTTCCGAAGTAGTTTCTGATGCTTACTGTCCATAAAAATCAGAATGCACACCGTGTAGTTTTTTCCACATGCGATGTGTTATTCTATTAGAGAAGAAACAGTTTTTCTTAAGTACATTTCATGTAACAATTGTAAACATTTTGTAGTCTCTATCTGTGTAATAAGTCATGTGGGAAGAGACATGGGATATGATTTTTATTTTAGTAACACAACGTGTACCAGAGGAACACGCCATATAGTGTCAGTCGTGTAGTCGGTCATGTAACCAACAACACGGGATGGTGTTATCCTTTCAAATACATGTTGTGTCTACCTTGAACACGTTGTGTAGTGTGAGTCGTGTGTCAGGTCGTGTCACTAAAAACATGGGCCAGGTGAAGCTTGTCTAGTACATGTTGTGTCTACCGTGAACACGCTGTGTAGTCTTGTCTTAAGTGATCCCTGTGGCTTAGCCGTGTAGAAGGACTTAGGAAGAGAAAGAGTATTAAATTAAACTCTATGTGTTAGAACAACACATCGTGTGGTTTGGGTGTTACACGACACGTTTTGGTAGAAGTACACGCCCATGTGAATGAATTAAGAGAACACACTATGTAGGGGAAACACACGCCATGTAGTCATGTTTTGAAAAAATTGAATGTTTTCTTTCTCATTTTCTCCTCCTGTACTTGAATATTTTTGTCCATAATAATCATTATCTGAGGTGTGTGTTTTACCTTGCAGATTCATGCCATAGAGATTTCTTCTGGTTGTCCACCAGTTACAGGGCAGTCATCAGACGCCAGATACGGCTGATCAAGGACTTCCTGTAGATCCTCCAGCTGTGTCGGTCTTGGAACCAGCCATTATACCATACCCAGGTGCATATTCACAGTTCTGAGAGGATGATGCAGACTTTTCAGGGTGTTCCGCCTCTTTCCCTGTCAATGGAAGATTTGACGTGGGTCTTTCAGCAGTAGTGTCCTCCTAGTTTCTCAGGGGATGGAGGGCCTTAGGCTGCAGAGTCATGGCTAGAAGCCATGCTGAGGATCTTTGACCATATGGAGACACCTCTAAATAGGATGTTCAAGTTCGCTACCTATATGCTTTGGTATTATTCCAAGAGGTGGTGAGATGTGATCTCACAGGAAGGACGCCCAAAGGTTGTGGTGTGGGATGAGTTCCTATACATCTTCATTGACTAATTCTATCCAGAGACCATGAGGGTCGATCGAGCATGGGTGTTTATGAGTCTAGAGCAATGAACTCTTTCTGTCATGGATTATTCCTCTCAATTTACTGAGCTGTAGAACTTCACTCCAATTTTAAGAAGTGATCGGTTATTCATGGCAAGAAAGTTTGAGGATGGTCTGAGGCACGACATCCGATCATAGGTGATCATCTTTAGGTTTAATTCTATCACTTCTATCGTCAACCAAGCGCTGATCACAGAGCACAATTTGAGGAATTCTGGAGTTGTGAGCCAGGGCGGATCAGCATCTGGAGTTAGCATCCCTCCTATTGACTGTAGGAAGCACCATAAGGAGTCTTCATGCATTGATCTAAAGTGGTGAGAGAAAACGTTAGTTAACTAGGTGGTATTCTACCAGTGTAGAAGGGCTGGACATACGAGGTCGTAGTGCCAGAGAGTCCCTGTGGAGTGCTGGTCATGTGGCAAGATGGGTCATCTTCAGCGCTTCTGTCAGATCTTCTCACTAGCAGATGGTGACAGAGATTCTTCTATGACTCCTCGTTCGGGAGCAGCTCCACCAGTTTCTCACCAGTCAAGGAATTTGAGTTCTTATAGCTATTTAGGTCGAGGTGGAGGTCGTGTTTTAGGGGGCTAGTCACCAAACTTTCAGTGATAGTAAAGTGGATCAGCTCAGAGTGGTCAGGCAGGGTCACAGGGCCATGGAGCAGGCTACACCTTTGAAGTGGAGCAGACCCAGCAGGAGCAAGATCTCAGACCTTCTATAGTTTGAGGTACGATCTTAGTTTCCTCAATTTTAAGTTCTTCTCTTTTTGATACAGGGGATTCCCATATATTTATACCTATTTCGTTTTTGGAGAACCTTGGCCTCTACATCTTTTCTTCTGTGGATATCTTGACAATAGACACTCTGTTGGGGACTGGAACGGAAAATGTACATCAGTGAAAGGAGATCCCTCCAGAGGTTATTGGGTGTAACTTTTTATTGGACCTCTATGTCCTAGAGATGACAGGCTATGATATCATTATCAGAATGGACTGGCTAGTTCCCTTCCAGGGAGTCATCAACTATTATCCCTACTGGGTGAGTTTCATATCACCATAGGGCATATCATTTTTTTATAAGGGCGAGTGGGATGTCCAGGCGAGCAGAGCGGGTCCAGAGAATCAAGGGTTAGGAGGAGTTACATCCCAGATATGCTAGTATATATCTATATGATTAGGGGACATCTCAGTTACAATTCTCTCTAGTGGTGGATCATTTCCAAGATGTCTTTGTAGAGGAATTTTTAGGTTTTCCTCAAGAGCGTGAGGTAGACTTTTCTATTGAGATTCTGCCAGGAGCAGCACCGGTGCCCATTCCTTCTTATAGGATGGCTACACGAGAGTTTCAGAAGATCAAGAAGATATTTGAAGTGTTGCAGGAAAAGGGTTTCATCTGACCTATTACTTCTCCTTGGGGTTCGCCTATCCTATTTGCGAATAAGGCAGATGGTACCCTAAATCTTTTTGTGGATTATCGGAAGTTGAACCAGTTGATGGTTAAGAACAGATATCCTTTACAAAGGATTGATGATCTCTTTGATTATCTTCCAGGAGCCCAGGTGTTCTCCAAGATTGAATTAAGGTATAGTTATCATCAATTTCACATTAGTTCATCAGATATACCTCTCACAACCTTTTGGAGAAGGTATGGTCTTTACGAGTATATGGTTATGTCATTCGGTCTCACGAACACTCTTGTGGTGTTCATGACACAGATGAACTTAGTGTTCCATCCGTACTTAGATTATTTTTTGGTTGTCTTCATGGATGATATATTGGTGTACTCTCACACTCGACAGGACCATGCTATCCATCTTGAGATTGTTTTTAGTACACTGAGAGAGAAACAATTATATGCTAAGCTCTCAAAATATCACTTTTGGATGGATCAGATTCACTTCTTGGGTCATGTAATCTTAGAGACAGGAGTTTCAGTCGACCGGGAGAAGGTTAGAGTAGTAGTCTCCTGGGAGAAACCGAAAAACATATTTTAGGTGTGAAGTTTTCTAGGGTTGGGTTGATACTACAGACACTTCATACAGAACTTTTCACAGTTAGCAGCACCAATGATGAGTCTGACTAAGAAGGGTGTGAAGTTCATGTGGTCATATTCTTGTAAATTAGCCTTTTAAGAGCTGAAGGGGATGTTGACATCAGCATCGATAATAGTCTTTCTGGAGTTAGACAGGATATATACTATGTATTGTGATGATTTATGTATCGTTCTGGGAGCTGTGCTTATGCAAAAAGATGGAGTCATTGCGTACGGGTCACAGCAGTTGAGGCCACATGAGAAAAAATACCCGACACATGATCTGGAGTTGGTTACGGTTGTCCATGCCTTATGATTTTGAAGACATTATCTTCTAGGGAAGAATTTGGTGGTTTTCACAGACCACAAGAGTCTCAAGTACATATTTACTCAGCGTGATATGGATTTGAGATAGTGAAGGTGGGTTTAGTACTTACAGTCCTTCGATTATGAGATTGCCTATATTCTTGGTAAAAGGTAACATAGTGGCTGATGCGTTGAGCAGGGGGACTCAGATATAGACAGTTCATGAGGCCAGTAGTGAGTGGAAGCTTATGGATCTATTCTTTGAGATTCATTAGGAGCTGTACGATAGACAGGGGAGACTTTCCTTTCTTTTGTAACTATTACCTATACCCTTCTTGATCGAGTAAAAATGATGAAGCTATCATATTCTGAAGGTCTAGTCCTACGGGAGAGCATTTCGGGAGAGGACCCTATTCCGAGATGGACCATAGGAGAGGAAGAAATCTTGCCTTTCTATGGGCGCATATGGGTTCCAATAGATATATGCGAGGAGATGATGCGGGACTCACATTCTTTAGTTTTTTCATTTCATCCTAGTGTTTTAACACCCTAAGCTTCCACGGTACGCTTCTCTTTGAATAATACAACAGTGTGTGTTCTATGCAACTTTGAGTTATAACAGACCACAACCAAACAAACTCAAAATTATGAATATTAATACCCACTTTTTTTAATTTGATAAGGTTTACCATTAAAAATGGACTTTTTTTGGATTTTGAATATCGAAATTAGCTTATGGTGAATTTTTGGAATTTTTTCTGAAAACATTCAATTTTTGTTGAATAGTGAAAAATACTGAGTTATCGTTTTAAACTGAATTTTTATTTAAATAATTATGTTTTTATATAAATTTATTTTAGGTCAAAATAGATACATAATACCTATATATTTTCAATTTAATTCATTGGAGTCAGTTTATAATAATTTTAGATATATATAAACCTTTTATTGAACTTTTTACAGTCTTTTACCAATCTCCTAGGAGCATTTTCAAATTTACATAAAACATAATTTTACCGCTTCTGTGAGTTGAATTTCAAAACTCCGAGAGAAATGGTTGATATCAGAAAGTAAAATGGGGTTTAATAATATGGAAATAATTTTTGGGGAATATAAACTTTTTACTTTTATTTACCATGGTTAAAAGTAAATATGGTAATTAAGGGTAAAAATGATATTATTATTAACATAACACGTCTCTTAATTCTATTGAATAAGTATAAATCGACCAAAAACATCCTTAGGAATAAAATATAAACTTCTTTGGTCCACTTGGATTAGATTAGGACATTTATTATTATTTATTTCAAAGAAGAGTTAAAAGAGTTAAAATCAATGTTTAATAATGAAAAAATTTTAAATTTAGGGTTACACATAAGATAAATTACACTATAAATATTAATTATAAATATAAAAATATTTCCTCAATAATTTTATTTTATTTATAGTTTTTAGACGTTGAATAATTTAATTTATTTATGACAAAATGATGATGCAGTAATTAATAAAAAATGAAAAAATAAAATAATTGATATTATAAATATCCAAATAAATGTAATTTGAGACTTTTTCTGAATTACAATAATTTTATAGATTAATATGACATATTAGGGTTGGTTAGAGGAATTTTTTTAAAATTAATAATTCTTTTATGAATTTTACAAAAACAAAATACCAAATAGTGTCAAAATTAACATAAAAGAGATTTTAAAACAAATATTATATTATTAATTGATATTATATTTTTAAAAATATATGGTGTTGAACAAAGAATAATATAATTATATTTTTATCATTAATGAACGATTTTGGCTTCTCTTGTAAGTTAATAGTATGTTTATTAACTATATAATATAAAAATACAAAGAGACATGGTAAATGTAAAACTATTTAACTAAGAGTTAAATATAAAATAAAAGGTTAACATGGTGACCCCAACCTATCTAAAACCTATTGTTTGAGTGTTTTTATACCCATACCCACCTTAGCCTCTAAATAATCCATTTTTTAGCCATTAGAAACCTAAAATAAGTTTTATTATAAAATAATATTTCTAGCTTTTCCTAAGGTACCCCACACCCCTCTTATAAAAGGACACACCCCCTTCTCTCTAATTAACACCTTCAAATCCATTTGGCTCAGCCAAAACCATTCCCAATTCACTAACAACTTTAAAAAATTCATCTTAGAGGCCTTACATTAGTTATAAAGCCAACCTAAGGAGTCATGTTGATCAATTCAAAAGGAAGAACCCAAAGAAGTGGTATATATTTCATCACCTCTTTCAAGTTCCTTTCTTCTTCCACTACCTCTTTGTTGTTTCCATTCCAAAATAATAAATTTAGTATCTTCTATATACTATAATGTTATTATAAATATGGAACAACCATATCCATTATTCTATCCATAATTTGAATGACATTTCACCATACTTGTGTACGTACGACTTATCGTCTCCACGTCATTGTGAAATTGTTATTCAATACATTATTATTTGGATGGGGATAATAATTATGTGTAATTGATGTAAATAATAAATATATCATGATTATTATTCAATATATATGATACACCATCCAATTATATATTATTTTAATATCAAAATGATTATATTGTCGCTTGTGCGTACGTACGGATTACCGTCTCCATGAAAGTGATGAGATTCATTCCCCGTCGTATCCATTCAAAAATAATTTTGAATTGATGATTAAAAATATTTTTTAAATACTTGATATAATTCTAGATATGAATATGATATATCCCATCCATAACAAATATGACTCACATAATAATGAATATTAAGGAAAACGAATATGTTAACTCCCGAAATGATGATAATAATAAGATATTATTATCAAAGCAATGTTAAAAGATCATATATGATATCATATTAATGTATATGATTCATTTATAATTTAATAACAATTATTTCACCATTATACAAGAGTTTAACCTACCCTCGACCAAGGAAAAGTACAATCTAATGTTTAATTTCACAATCTCTTCATTATGTGAGGTTTTTTATACCTAATTATCAACTGGGACCACTTTATCATCCATATCCAAGTTTCTTAAAATGTATTTCAAAACATTTTTACTATTTAGTAGACAATGGGTTAAATTAATTTATACCCTTATTTTACCTTATATTTTTTTTGAAAGGAAGATTTCTGTCATTTTCCAAACAAGGTAAATTATAACCTTTTCGACAAAATTAAGGTAAGAATGTATTTTTTTAACTTATACGGTGTGTGAGGCTATTTTCTGCTACTATAACATTGTCTAATATTCCCTTACAAGCTTATAAGAATATTTTAAAAATAAATGTTTTCTTTATAATTGTGTGACTCTTAAATGATTTCAAAATAGAAAGAGATATTTCTCTAAAAAAGGTTTTGATTTCATCTATTTCAATACCCATTGAGAGATTTTATGTTTATTTGAAGTTGATTTATTATGATACAAAAATTACATATTGTATTGAAGGTTTTTTGATATGTTAGACTATGGATGTGATATTTTTATACCATTCATCGTTTACGGTTAAATTATTGACATTTTGAATGCAAGTTTTAATATGAATGTTTATGTTATATTTCAACCTTTTCATATGACGAATGTATTTGACAAAGTAAGTGACGGGTGGATCCCGCTATAGCTCCTCAATGCATCAGAAGGTATCATGAGACAACTATATGTGGAATTAGCCGAGGCCTTTCCCAATTTGATATATGGATTTGGCCGAGGCCTTAATCATTCTTAGACGTCTTGGCTGAGGCCTTGAAAAAATGTTTCTGAATGTTCGGCATTATATATTCCCTCGTTATGAAAATAATATGGATGGTTAATGTGGTCATCAGACTAGTAGAATACCCCTAATAATGTTTTATTATGGCATTATTTACTCATCTCATATTCTTGCCATAAAATTATTCATGTTTATTTTTGTTAAAGGCATATGGTTTTATTTATTCACCACGCTTAATATTTATGTTATTTTTTGCTGTATTGCATACCCTTACTGAGTGTTTGATCTCACCCCTTTCTTATGTTTCATTTTCCTAGGATATGAAGAAGTTAGTTATGAGTGACTTACAGGCATAATCTAGGAGGCTTGGATGTATCTAATGGAATAAACTCGTGTTATATTTCTTTTCAAGTTGTAAATTTGAACTTATGTATGAATCTTGTTTCCAATAATACTAAACTAATCAGTCCTTAGAGACATGATTTCCTTGGGATCATGCCAATGTTATGTGTTAATGCACCGACTCTGGGTAACTGGGGTCAAGGTGTTATAGTTGGTATCAGAGGAAGTTTAGTACAATCCTTGGAAACTATATTTAGTTAAGCTTTGATTAGATCACATAGCACTAAGATAGAATTTGAGGATTAGTATAGAAGAACTTTCTAGAATTTTGGTATTATAGATATTTTGTGAGTTTTACTAGAAATACATCCCTTTCTGGATACGAGCAGGTAGAGGTGGATCTGGAACAGATGTACCTAGTGGTAAAACCTGAAAACACCGCTTTGAACTAGACTCAAATAGGAACAGGTGCATGACAACAGTCCTTGCTACACTCTTGGTTATGACACTCCTGGGAGATATGCTTAGGATAATTGTAATTTTCTTTACAAACCACTATGAAGGGTTCATGAGTATATACTTCCTCAAAGATAACATTTTTATGATTATGGATTATATCCATAAACTATTCAATTTATTTTAAGTGTTTTACAAGTTTGGATTTATTTTTTGAGATTCATAAACTAATCTAGTGTATGCCATTATTTATAAATGGTGCCTAGTGGAAGGAATGGAAACTGTATCAATGCACACACTCCATGTAGAGAT